>OY821745.1:25670303-28212484 GCA_963682055.1 Primula veris | reverse complement strand
AAGTATATAAGCTTGATTCTTTAAGTTTGAAAGAGAAAATCGAGTTCAATATCGATCTTAAACATCGTTAAAAAGTACAACTTTTAAGCCGATCAACCCATAGGTGGAACTACATAGGGGCTCAGATTTGAGTTTTTGAAATTAGTATTTTGCCCTTGCTCTCTATAATATACTAGGCTAATTTTGGCTTTTATAATAGCAATAGAAACGTGTACACTACATACATCCTTTTACAAACTCTTTTCATTTAGACTTAATTATAAACGTGATTCCTTAAAATCTCCCAAATATTATACGCCCCGGTAGTTTTGTTTTGTAAGATTAGTAGTCATCTTCCATGATAAAAACATAAGACAAGGTCTACAAAATCTTAATTTTTAAAAATAAAATATAAGATCCAGTCTCTTCACTGGTCTCCTCACTACTTTTAATTAATATCCCCTATATGTTTAGTGTTTTTGATAATAATTTATAAGAAGGGAAAACAATAACTTCTAGATGGTCAGTTAATGTAATTAGCCCTATTTTCCAAAAACAACAAATCCAATCTTGATTTATAATAAATGGTATTTTTTCAGTGTTCTAATTTCAGATAAACTTTTACAGTTTCTTTTAAAAAAACTCATAGAAAAATGTTGGAATCTAAACTTGATTATGTTTGATAATAACTTTTCTTACAGACGACATGGGTTGATTTTGTATTTAAAATGCGACTTTCTAGACAAAAGTTCTGGCTCCGCCACTGGATTAACTAAATGTGGTTTATCTTTTAAGCAAAAATAACTGTTTTTAAAAGTTGCAACGAACAAACTTTAAAATGTACATTATCAAAAAAAAAATGTACAGACTGAATCAAGCTAAAATATTTAAGATTGAATGTTTTTCCAAAATTAATAAGAGGTTGGATTTTTATACTACATTTTTTCTGAAAAAACGCACAAACCGTACATTTAATTTACGGTTTACAGAAATTACATGCAAACCGTACATTTAATGTACGGTTTGCATGTATTTTTGCAAACCGTACATTAAATGTACGGTTTGCATGTAATTTCTGTAAACCGTAAATTAAATGTACGGTTTGTGCGTTTTTTCAGAAAAAGTGTAGTATAAAAATCCAATCTCAATTAATAATTTGATTCATAATTTCAATTGGATTGGTCCTAGCTGGGTGTGATGATGTGATATTTCCGTAAAGTACACCGACAACACTTTGTGACCACTATTTGTTTTGTAATTTTCATGATTGTACCAAATTATTTCCTACCTTTTGGTCTTTTGAACGGACAATCAAAAATAGATATTTAGTTGTCTTTTCACTTTTGAACATCCTTTTTCTTTTGGACATAAAATCAACATTTGATGATTTGATTCTGTTTTAGTCTGCTAATTTTTATTTTTTTATTTTTAATAGTAAGCGTATGCAGGGGCGAAGCCAGGATGTGTAAATGGGGGTGCCAAAATATATGTACAAGTAACATATTTTTATGGGGGTGCCAAATCTACACCTTAAAAGAAATTGTACTAAAAAAAAATTGCGTCACTTGGGATTTCTAAAATTATGGGGGGTGCCGTGACACCCGATCATCCCCACTTAGCTTCCCCCTGAGCCTATATTAAAAGACTAAGCTCAACAATGTCAGGGAGCTATAACAAAATCGAAGAAAATCTAGGCCAGTATCATAAATTGGGGACCTAGTTTCTAAGCATTAAATAGAAATGTATTTCTACTATTTGGGAATACATTTTTAAATCCATTAAGACTTGCTACAACGAGCACATCGACATCCTTTATAACTTTTCCATGAGAAATTTTAGCATCACGGTAGATTCTTGCGTTCCTCTCTTTCCAAATACAATACACGTGACCGCGAGTAGTATCCCCTATCACCGCGGCTACGGATTTTCCTCTACTCCGGGTAGCTGCCCATTTTACCCAATGGTTCCACAGACCCTCGAAGTTCACAAAACCGGATTTTCTAAGCACGCAAGACCACACTCTTCTTGAGAAACGATTAAAGAATATATGGTCTCGAGTCTCCAAACAATTTTGGCATAGCTCACATCGATTAACTTGCACTAACAATTTTAGTCTGCTAACTTGTTAAGGTTGATTGTACAATTACAAAGTACAAAAACAATATTTTATTGCGAGATTGTAAGGTTATTATTTGTCTGTTTAACAAAAGTTTCAAAATTATTGTATCAAGTCTAAGCCGGTTATACTCATCATCTGAGACAGCAAAATACATTAGTGGAAATTGAGCTTATCTTGTTGACTACTTCAACTCGACATTTTAACCTTTACATTCCTGTAAAAACTAGAAGTTTAGCACTTAAGCCAACCAGCGAAACAAATTTGGACTTATAAGTAAAAAAATAAAATATACCGAGCTAAAAAGCTGCAACCTAACGGGCATAAACTAAAGCTGGCATGGGCGATTGTTCTGTTTTGTATGTTCCTGATCCTATATATGAAGTGTAAAACCATTTCACTACAATCGGCAGCCTCTTTAAAGTTACCCAAAATCGTCCGGTTTTACTTCAAAACTACGACAGTATTTAATGAAAAATATAGGATGCTCCATATATTTATATACATCCAAAGTCCCTGTTAAATAGAAATAACTATGGAACCAAGAAGAGCGGTTCGTTGTCCCGTCCAACAGGGTGACGACTTTTGAGTATAATCCATCTCCCTCCCTGCTTTTACGTCTCTTCTCGCTATCTTTTCATGTGCAACTGTCTTCTCCATATTTCTCTATCCCCTTGCCCTTTTGTTTGTCTATTCATGGAGTCGACACCTCTTACCGTCTTTGTAATACGGTATAGTAGTTGTTTTTGATGAACTTCATCTAAAGTTTAATTTAATTTTTCCTTCGCCATTGTTTTCTCTTTGCCTAAAATGTCGTGGGATGAGGTTCAGATGGAATTTAGTAGAGAAGCTACGTATTTAGATTAAGCTCTATTCTAATGGAAATCGGGGTAAATAAATCACGTGAAGTAAATCTTACTAAAGTGGATTAATTATAAGGTTTGAAAAAGTAGTTACCCCTTGAACCATTCTACAGAATTCAAATAAGGCAATGATATAACTCAAAAAATGTGTAGTTTGAGTTTCTTTTACAGTTGAACATTTTCACCCAATATTTTTTGTTCTCAACCAACTGGAGCCTAACTTGCATGTGTAAATACTTGTTTTATTGCTCTAAAAAAACAAGATACAACTCAAGGCTGAAGCTCGTGGTCAGGTTTCAACACCTATTTAATGAACCAAAAATGTAAAAGGACCCTTGAGACAGCTTATTATAATGGTCATAATAGGTTGCTTTAACAAGAATTGGCGATTTAGTTCCACAAACACGTTTGCTCATCTGAGTATTATGCGACTTATGTAAATATAATGGGTAATAAATTACAAACCCTTAAGAGAGTAATGATCATTTCAACTTCTTGCTGAAGTCCGATAGCTCGAGAATGCGAATTCTGGGAATAGCAGCTGCTTCTGCCCGTTCTTTTGGAGTGTTATACCCCCAGTCCCCTACTCAAAAATATGATAAACTTTACAATTTTACCAAAAGGAAAGAGAATTCATCGCATATATCTAAATTTAGTTTGCCTGGGTACGGGAAAATTACCTAAATAAAGATTCCACCCATCTAGCTCGGGAGCCTTAATGACATTCTTTAGTGTTGCAAGTCGATCTTCAACAAAGCTGTTAAATAGGAAATCATTAAACTCGAGTTTTTGCTAATGTAGAACCCAACAAGCACGCATGACATGATGATTGTGTTATCAGAGTTTAGACTTTTTATTCCGGACCTCTGGTCCACATTTTACTAAGGTATCCAAGACCGAAAACAATGGTACTTCTCAGAGAAATAGGAAAGTTTCATGTTGCTTCTACAAAGCATAAAGATATATTGAAGTATAATTTTTATTTTTCAATAGTTAACTGGTGAATTCTGCAAGGAAACATCAAAATAATTCTTTACTTCATAGTAACATACTGAATTTTTTAAATAATTGATCAAATCCCCTTAAATAAGCAGAAAGGATCTTACTGCAATTTCTGTCCCTGGTTTTCTGGTTTCTCTTGAATCTGCTTGAGCACCTCGACTTTAGGACTGGCAAGAATACGAGAAGCAAACTCATTGTTGTGAAAAACTTTATTGGCAGGAAACAACATACAAATTAACACCTTCTAGACGTTCAACCAGACCAAATATATAACGGTACTCACCCGGTTCCTAGACCATAAAGCCTTTCGGGCGGTATAGTAACTCCTGCAAGCTCCCGCAGTAATGCATCAGCGAAGCGGCCCTACGACAAAATAAGTTAAAGACCCATGAATACCATATTTACTGTGAATTTCGTTTATCTATGGTTGGTCACATTGACATCACCATGTTTAATGCAAGATAATTATTTTCTGTAATATTTTCTTACAACAAGAGCTTTAGTCAAACAGGAGAAAACAATAGGCAAAGGCAAAAATTTCACAAATATAAAATTCTTCATTGCAAGGTCCAATATAGTTCATATACTGTAATTAGAAGAAAAAGGATGGGTTAGTTGCACACCTGTTTTGTGGTGACTATATATATCCTTGAGCTTGCAAACTTTAGAGCATCCGAGACTCCGGGATAAAGTCTGCAGAGGATGTACCTTTAGGTATTAGTGGACATGAGAGCTCAGTTATCAATTGTTAGTCAGTAATTACTCAGAGCTCGGACAATGAAATAGTGCTACCGCCCTTATGACATGTGAACTCATGCACAAAACATTAACAAGAGTATCACTGATTAACTACTAATCGAGTAACTAATACATAATACTGTATCATTGATCCATAGACGAGTAGTTTTAATTTTTACAGATCAGCTTTGTAACATTTCATTCTTAAATTAGATTGCATTTCTTCGTTTCCTTCCTTATCCTGTTGGGGGGGGGGGGGGGGGGGGGGGGGGGGGGGGGGTAGATATGCATTCAAGGTCTCAATATGGAATGGAAGATAAAGACTAAAAAGAGTGCATGAGCTAGCATGATATTCATTGGGAATATTACCAAAAAAAGTCCCTACTTCTGCTTGGTACTATCTAGGGGGATTTATATAAAGACTGGAGTCAATATTATTATAGTATATCATTACAGAACAGCTTAGCGGAGGACCAAGTAGCAGAACCTTCAAAATCTAAAGTTTTGTAACTTTCAAGAATGAGTCTCAGGCGATATTTCATCTTTATTTACAGTGGAACAATCTATATGTGAATCATAGCATTAGAGTAATTAGTAAATAATTAAATACCAGTTAATTGGTTGAGGTACGTTACCTGTTTGCACCAATCCAGGTAGATAAATCATTTTCCATCCAATCATCCCTCACTTTCCCGAAAAGTTCGACTAAATCATCTTTGTTCTCATCCCATGCTTTCATTATAACAGGTTTTATATTTGACCATTTCTCCAATATTTCATCGACTGTGAGTCCTTCTGCAGCCTTCCACAATGAGCCATGTCAATCAAGTCCACAACAAAATCACATAAAATATAATCTTAGTTTTTCTCTTTCTTTCTTATACGCACCAACGATTTGCGGATAGAAGGAATTCTCATCTCTAAGAGCAACCTCACAAGCAAGAGGTTTTCATATCCAGTTTCTACAACAGGCCGCACCTGCACTAATGGGTTAAGTTAATGCTGTTAAAGAAAAAACACTTGTACAGAAAATTGAGTTTTATATTTTAAGTGGATCAAATATGTTACAAGTTAACCTAGTGAGACGGGCTGCTATATGCATCATGGCTCTTTCCACTGGGAAATGGTCAAGCCTTAAAGAAACCAATTACAACAATTAACATAGAAAAGTTTCTATAAAGTTAATTAAATTTGTCACTCAAGTCTAAGCATAAGAGAGAGTTTTTACACAGGAGCAGTTATTATTTTATAATGTGACTTCGCTAGGACGTGTCTAGGATGGACTTATCCAGAAGCAACAAAAACCTACTTCTCCAAAATGGATTCCACGTCTCCTTACTTTGTCAGGAAGTGCATATTTTTAGCCAACCAAAAAACACGTAAATATGTCAAACGGGGTTCCAATCCTATGAAGCACTTCTGGGCTGTCTGCCAAACACCCACTAAGTACCTCTCAATGGCCGTTAATTCATAAGTTATATGTTATTAGGAGTGTGTTAATTGAAGTATTTTAAGACAACGATGGACTCAAGCTTATAAGTCTAGTTGTCGTTCGACGTCCAAAATGGTTAAGATACTACCTAATCCTATATCACAATTTTGCCATTTTTTTCCCTTTTTACAAAATAATAGGAAACTATACAACTTGTAGATCTCAGATATAAAAGCATTAAATGAATAGCTCTCGCTCATACACATAAAATATGACAAGGGGGGATTATATACACAAAGACAAAATCCTTTGTGACGGAAGGCAAAGTTTTTTACTGAATGACGAGATATATACTTCACGACTATACAGTATACATATATAATACGTACGGGTAGCCTTATTGTTAACATATTAATTTCAACGCACTTATGCAAATTTTTTACAAAGGATAGGGCAAACTCAAAATACTTATTTCGGTACATGTGGCTATAACAATTTTATACTCCTTTTAGAGTGACATTTTTTGCATTCAGATCTGCTCATCGTTTTCTTCCTCACTACTACGTAAATGATTGGATAACTGCTTGATAACTAGGTCAACAAATGAAAAGGCTAGTTATGCATAATAATGTATAAATGTTTTGATGCGTAGTTTTCATGAACTCAACAATTTTGAGGCATTACCATTAGTTTGGTGCTTTTAGCTTAAGTACATTCTAATAATGCACCACTACTATTTCCAAAAATAAATCGATTTCCTGATGGGTGGACATATACTTCACGGCCATATAATATACATACATAATCATGTATGTTTAGCATTACTGAGTAGCAAATTAGATTCAGCACAATTTTGCAGATCTTTAGAGAGCAGATAGCTACTAAAGATACTTAATACCTGCATAATAATGTGGCAAAAACTCTTTTTTTATATTTTAGAATTGCAATTTCTGCAATTCATACGTTTTATTTGTTTTATCCTAAATGATTGGATAACTGATTGATAACTAGTTTGACAAATGAAAAAGGCTACTTATACAAATTATGTATGTATATTTAAATGTGGCAATAACAGTCTTATAATTACCATTGGTTTTCTTAAGTTAAGTACATATCTAATCATGCAACATTATTACTATATTTTTTTACAATATCCTAAAAAAACATAAAATAGTTGTAAAATAATTACAAGGTACATTTGATCATCAATATAATCATCCGTTACTGGTATCGTATGTATATAACGACGTAGCAATAACGTTTTGTTTATTTTAGAGTGACAGTGTATTTAGATTATGTAAACATCTAATCAATAGATAAGTATTCATTTAAAAAAAAAACAAAAAAGGGTCAAATAAATTACAAGTACATTTTATCAACAATCCAATCTACTGGTGCCGTATGTATATAATGATGTGGCAATAATGTTTTATTTTATTATAGAATGAATATTTTCACAGTCCCGAATATTTTCATTGTTACTAATTCTAAAGCATTTTTACTAGTGTACTTAGATTATGTAAACATCTAATCAATAGATAAGTATTTATCAATAAAACACAAAAAGAAGGGTAAAATAAATTACAATGTGCATTTGAGCAACAACCCAATCCTCCGTTACCGAGTCAACTTGGTCAAACAGACTCGGCCACCTCGCCTTAGCAGCCTGTCATATAGATAATAAAAACTAATAAACTTAAATTCATAAATAAGAAAGAAAAACATCCAGTTTCGCAACAGCTTTTTTAGCTTTTTTATTAAAAAAAAACTATTGAGTGTTTGGTATGTTAGCTTTTTTAGCTATTCAAAAGCTAGCTTTTGGGTAAAAAAAAAAACTAAAATGCAGAAAAACTAGGAATTTGGGGATTTTTTAAAAAGCTTTTTCACATAAAATGACCAAAATTAGAATTTTTATTTATTTAAATCATCAATATATTTACAAGTCAGTTATACGCTAAAATAAGTAAAATACGACTTATCAACAAAAGAGTATTTTCTCATTGCTTTTTAAAAGCAGCTTTTAGACCCAAAAAAACGACGCCAAACATGCCCTTAGCAGTCTGTCATATAGATAATAACAAAACCAAATAAACTTAAATTCATAAATAAGAAAGAAAAACATCCAATTGAGCTGATTCAAGTGATATATATGTAAATAAATTGTAGTTATTATACACACACACACACACACACACACACACACATATATATATATATATATATCGCCTTAACAACCTGACACTATAGATAATATAACTAATAAACTTAATTCAATCGAATGAAAAAGAAAAACACTTAATTGAGCAGATATAAGTGATAAATATGTAAATTGCAATGATTATTAAATATAAATATATATATATATATATTACTTTAACAGCAGAGAGAGAGCTTTCTCCGCAGCTATCGCAGATAACTCCGTCGAAATCCAACGCGTATAATTCCTCCATCTCTCTCTCTCTCTCTCTCTCTCTATATATATATATATATATACGTATGTATCTATCTAATTCTGTATATATATTACTTACTACTACTGCTATATTTCTCTCGTGACTATTATTTATGTATTGTTAAATTACAACGATGATTCGTTTAATTTTAAATTGAGTTTATTTTGGTACCTTAGAATTAGTTTCGTGACCGATTGTCCCCGTGTTTTGAACGAGAAAAACCTAATTGATAAAATATGTGTGTATTTATTTATCTCCTCTTATTATTTTTCATGGTTTTTGTTCTTCAGGACAGGTAGATGTTTGGTTATGCTGTTTATGGATAATACATAACTACTCATTTTATTAATACTATAAAAATATCATTGCGATACTATAGTATTTTGTAATAGTTATACTAGACAGGTTTGGTACTCATGGATGTTCGTATAAAAACACTACTTAAATGCATTATTTTGTACTCCTCCGGTTCCCAATTAATTGTTGTTTACGAAATTACGTGCAATTTTAATCGGTTTATAACATGTATCAAAATTGTCGAAATGAAATTTTTTAAAACTAAATCATATAATTTAATATTTGAACTATATGATTAACTTTTGAAAATTTTCATTCCGACAATTTTGATACAAGATATTGACCGGTCAAAATTGGACATAGTTTCGTAATGGACAATTAATTATAAACGGATGGAGTAGGTTTACTAATCATGTAACTACTTGGTGAGGAGGGTTGTTCACCTCCATACATTTACTCTCCATAATCCTCCATACATTAAATAGTATGACGACACATGTCTCATCAAATATCCAATTGTGAAATATATTTTATTCATTTATTATTTATTATCCATGTTACAAACTTAGTTTTATTTATGATAAAAATCCACTTATTTATAGCACCAAAAATATACTTTGCATACCGTCAAATTTTGTGGAGACCAAACGTTTTTTTTCCTCACCTTATTATGCACTAATTCTTTCTAATTTTCTTACACTCAAATGCAAAGGTAAAATACATTTGTATATTTGTTTATTACCTTTTTACACAATAATAATTTTACGAGTTCATATTCATGTATACTTGACTAATTTAGTTAAGATTACAATTTTTTCTATTCTCTCTTAACAACAATCTTTTTTTATATTTATTTACTGTATTTTTTTTCTCTTTGTATTTTTTTAGATAACTAAGTGTGCAACATGAGAAATAAACCGTAAATGAATAAAATTTATGTCCATCATTGAATCTTCAATGGAACACGTATCATCACATCATTTAATATATGAAGGATTATGGAATGTAAGGTATGGATGTGGGCAACCGTCGCCTCGAGGAAAAGCTTCAGAATGCTCAAAATGTAATGATTAATATTAAGTATTTTGTAAATAAAATGCAAAATGGCCATTAGTTTGATTTTTATCGATTTATATGCGTTATAACTTTTGTGCACATAACGAGGATTAATAAAGATAGGACCAACTAAAATATAATGTTTAAAACAATGGTATCAGTACGAAATTTACTTGGATGGGGTGTGCGTATACTTATCTTTGGACCCTTCAACATGTGCCGCGTGTCTATCTGGCTAGTCATTGAGTTGGTCTGTGACGTTTGTCACTCACTACCCTGTCGATTTTAACTACCAATTTATTAAATTACTAAATTTGTCAATATTATATATATATATATATATGAAATTTTATTCACGTTATTTTTACTGTCACATAGTTAGTGCAATTATGTCAACATACGTAATAAAAAGATTCCAAACCGTAAAATATAGCATGACGACTGGAATTTCGTTAATTTTCGTTGTTAGTCCATTAATTTTGTGAAATTTCACAATTTTAGTACCTCAATTGTTAAAAATAGCACTACGATAACTGGATCGTTAAACACTAATTTACTATACTAAAAGTATTTTTTTCCAAAACATATCATTATCACGTGTTCATAATTGGTAATATTATATCTGATGGTGAGGAATGACCAAATAATTTCTCCTAAAACGTTGCTTCAACTTTCTACACAAAGTATAACCATGTATTAGTAATCAAGCCTCCGTTCCGTAATAGTTCTATATGGGAAATTATTAAATAAAACAATTTTTAAAACCTTATATTTAAAAAATTTCATGTTCAAACTTTCTATATTCACTTTGAATTTTCATTTTGTACGGTCATTGAGTTAGACCGTATAATATCCAGTCAACTTTACAACTATTAGATTAAAAAATAAAAGGTTATACGATACATTTTCAATAACTAATTTAATTCTTCAATTTTTATTATATATTAGACAAATTATGATTTAATAAATTAAAAACAAATTTTACAACATAATAAAAACTCAAATAAAAATATAGAACCCTAGTGCATACTATCCTAAATTTAATTATTAATTAAAATTTGAAAAAAATAACAATTGAATATTTATTTTTGAAAACAGGACTTTGTGCCGTTTAATTGATTGACTGTATAAAAGAAAAATCGTTCTCATTTAGTCAATATATAATAATCATCTATAATATTTGTTTCTTTCCCCCTCCAAACAATTTACGGTCTCTATTTTCTTATGTGGTCTCACTCTCCCAAGCTGACGGAATCTTGTACGATCCCATTGTCGGCTAACGCTAGAATCATAACACACAGGCATGATGGTCGCTCGCCACAATTGTCATTGGACTATATACTTTCTGCAATCCAATTTGATTCATTTAATCAATTCATTTGTTTTAGTACTCCCTCACTATATGTCTTAGAATGATGCCAAGCTAAAGATTAAAATACAATAATAAATACATATGAACCAGAAACCAAATACCAAAGTCATCCATAATCTTCTACAACCACAACATAGGTATAAAGTTATTAAAAATGGTATGACATTGGGAACATGTTTGATACCATTGAAAAATGGATTTGATGTTTTAAAAAAACAAATACGAACTTGAAAAAAATGGGTATCACTCGGGAGAAAGATGTTTATGACTTCTAAAAAAAAATGTTTCTAAAGTCTTTTGAAAAAAATTATATGATGTTTTAAAAGATGAGTTTGAAGTTTTAAATAAAATGTATGTTACTTTTTAAAATTGGCATGAAGTACTCAAAAAATAGGCATGGCATCATAAAACATGGGTATGAAATTTTCTAATTTGGTATATATGAAGTATTAAAATAAGTATATATTATGGAGAAAAATAATTTATTCTGTGTTTGTCGTAATATAATTTTGTAGAAGTGTTAATCGTTTTTTTTAAAATAATTCATTTGTTTCAATTTAATTACACGCTACGAAAGTATGTTTATTTTCAGATGTAAATAATTCGTATGTAAATCATTACATTGACAACAAACTTGGAAAAAAACTTTTGTATACTAGTTGAAGTTTTCCAAAACTCGTCATTTTAACAATCTAATAACGAAAAATTATGTATATAAAAAAACTACACGTATATCCGTCGTGAAAACTACTGATTATTTAGAAGAGGTGAGCTCATTGTACTACATTTTTTCTGTTTTTACAAGTGAACCGTAGATTAAATCTACGGTTTACAGTGATCCACTGTAAACCGTAGATTTAATCTACGGTTTGTATTCATTTAATGCAAACCGTAGATTAAATCTACGGTTTACAGTGGATCACTGTAAACCGTAGATTTAATCTACGGTCTCTGTGTGTTTTTCAGAAAAATTGCTTTAAAAATTAAAAAAAAAATGAAATAATTTAAATTAAAATACTGAATAATTTTTTCAAATTAAATATGATTTTTTTTTAATAAAAAAACTAAATGCCTTATTTTTAAAATTTTACATAAAATAAAGTACCAATATTCTAACAAACTCTCAAAATAAACACAAAATTTACACAAAAAAAGTTGATTTGATAAATTTTATATTTTTGGGTCATGTTATATTTTTGTCAATTGTATAAGTTGATATTTATTGAATGATTAACTAAATCGTCAATTTTTGAGAAGTTTTGGTGTCAATAATCAGTTTTTTATTTTTAATTTTATGTAAATTACTCTTTTTACATAAATTAAAATTCTACTAATTAAAATTAAAATACTGAATATTTGTTTCAAATTAAACATGATTTGTTTTTTAATAAAAAAACTAAATACCTTTTTTTTTTAAATTATACATAAAATAAATTACTAATATTCTAACAATCTCTCAATTTTTGTGAAGTACATTTGGTTTGTTTTTAACACTTGTATAACGCAATATGAAACATTAACTAAGTCGTCAATTTGGTGTCAATCGTCAATTTTATTGAATGAAACAATCATAAATTATATAAATTTCATAAAATAAATTAACTCAATATGCAAACATGAATATCAACTTATAAATTTCATAAAACAAATTTATTAAACAAAATTTACAACAAAATTTACAACAAAATTAAACAAAATTTACAACAAAATTTCATAGAACTAAATTTCATAAAACAAATTTATTAAACATTTGTTTACATCATATAAATTTACAACAAATTGGAAAAAATAGTAATTTACATAAAATTAAAAATAAAAAGCCGATTATGGACTTAGGTCTATAGGTTCTTCATTTGCTTTTTTCTTTCCCGATTGCTTTTCCAGCGCCATATATAATTTGAAATTTGGTCGAAAAAGTTCCTTCCATGGCGCAGCTGCCTCAGTGCGTGTTTGTTCCCACCTTGCTATAATTCCTGGCATTGGGAAGATCCCTTCTTTAGGAATAACCTGAGCATAGTGACAACTGTTGACGAACACCATTACAGTCGGGATGTAATATGTCGTTCCCTGAGGCGGACCAGTATAAAGCGGTAAAAACGTAGAGTTCCACAGGTTTACCCCTCCATTTTGATTTTCCCATAAGGACAACAATACAATTGGCATATTGTAATGAGAAGCAATTAAAAACCCATAAGACGGAAATCTCATCCATTTGTCAATAGGTGCGGGATTTGTAGGATGATAAAAATTTAAACTTGATAAAATGTAATCATACCGGTAAGCTTCAAAGTCAAGATTCTCAAACAGCTCATAATAAACACCTTTCATTTGCTGCAGCTCTTGAAACAACTCACATCTTATCGCGTACCAATCATCTTCCCCATTCTGTTTACCCGTCGCATTTGCAAGTACCCGGAACCCACAGTTACCATCCCCACGCACATCATAAACCGTTTCGATGTAACTATGTAACATGACCCATATTTGGTCACTGTACAGGAAGGTTGGCCTATTGGGGGTGGGTTTAGGGTTCTGGTTTCGCGGCCTCCTAGTTGGGTTTACCCTTACCTCCGGTGTTTCATCCGCCTTGCCTTTACCCTTGTCCCTACTAGCACCAGCACTCTCTTCCTCCACATACTCCCATCCCGACTTATCCCTCTTACTAGATTTGTCGCCTTTTCTAGGTCTCCCCCTATTTGCTCTCACTTCGGGGTCACTGACTGATGTTCTGGCTGGTACGGTTATCTCTCGGAGTTGTGTTTTCATACGCCGTTTTTCAACATTCGTTTTGCTAGCATAAACACTTTTAAACTCTTCTAGATCACCCTCTACCCCATAATCATCGGTGTTCCCATTATCATCAATTACGTCTAATTTTTTCCAGAATGGATGAATATATTCTAGAGGAAGAGGCTTCCCGAATAAAATATGTTCACTCATAATATGATGACAAGGTAAACCGTGAGACAATTTAAAACCGCAAGAACAATTCTCATCAGCCTGCCCACTACATTTTTTGTGTTCTTGGAATAATAAATCAAAGGCATAGTGTGTGATATACGACCTAAGATTTATAAATAGAGGCGTTTTTTCAGAATGTGGAAAATAAGACTTGCATTTATCCAACTTCGTCTTAATATCCTCAAACTGTTTTTCTAAAATTCTATTCACCTCTACCCAAACAGTTTCAAGCGTGCCAGTATTTGTCGAAAGGGATCTTTTCAGCTTAGCATGTTGTTGTTCGGCTCTATTGCTAGTTCTGTTACCTAGATGTGTTGTGTGGTTGGTATAGCATGCAACAAACTTTTCAGCATAATCATTTAAAAGCTTGTCTACATACTTAATCACAGCAGGGTACGATTTGTAAGAGGTACTGAAATTAGTTCGGTTATAATTGTACTCCTCTATCGACTCAGAATCAACCAATAAACCCCAATCATCTAGGAACGTTTGCCACTCCTCGTCAGGGATCTTTTTACGGCAGTTTTTCAAAACATTTTTTGCAATATGAAAAGTGCATAAAATATGATGAGAATCGGGAAAAACAACGGATAAAGCATTTGATAAGGCCATTTCCCTGTCGGTTACAAACACCCTAGGTAGTACACACCCCTCCAATGTAACTTTAAATTTTTCCAATGCCCATATATAACTTTCTTGTGTCTCGTCACTCATGAAAACAAAACCTAAACAATATGTTTGGTTCGTTGATGTCATTCCTACGACTTCTAGAAATGACATATTAAAACGGTTTGTCCTATATGTACAATCCATTAACAAGACATCAGGAAAAGCTTTGAACATCCTTATAGAATCGGGGTGTGCAAAAAACAAGTTCTCAAGGCAATGGGTTGATGGGTTCATATTATAGTAGAATGTGTAGCGATGTCTATCCAACAAATTAAAAAGTTCCTGTGTCGGGTTTCTACCATCTCGTTCTTTAAATTTCAGTCCGGCCAAAAAATTATGTATCGTTTTAGTGTTTGATACATTTTCAGGATTTCGATTTTTAATGGCCTCTAATATTGCACCAACTTTAAAACTACTTTGCCTTAAAGTTTTAACAATTTCTTTTTCATCTTGGGTTAAACGAGCACGTCGTGCTTGCCCTTGGAGGTAAGTTGGGGGTGGGTGGTTATGTTGTCCATTTTCTACGTGACACATCCATTCACCATTAACTACGTAACCTTTAATGAAAAATGGACAGTCTTTTTTCTTTGTACCTGATTTTACGGAAGATGGTTTCTTTTTTTCGTAAACCCCCAATTTATCACACACAATATCAACATACGGTGTTCTGCTCCCATCACCCCCTCCAGACCTACGAATCGTAAGGATGAAACCCCAATTTCCAGCCACATCAGCAAGATCAGCAAGCATTTCATCCCTTGTTTCCCAAGTCAATTCATCAACTTCAAAGTGCTCCGAATAATCAGTTAGCTCATCGTTTGAGCCACTGGATGAATTCGCATTGTTGTTGTTATTCCATTGGTTGTTGTCATAACCATAGTTGTAATTCATTTTCGGAAAAGTGTTTGTTTGTATATTTTATTGGGGAGAAATGAGGATTTTTTTAGAGATTTTTGAAATGTGTTTGTGTTTGGTTTTATGGTTTGTTAGAATTGGCAAAATTGAGTCATATTTATAGGGTAAGTTTACACTACAAACCGTATATTACTTTTACGGTTTGTAGTTTATTTTTTTTTTACGTTATTAACGGTGATTCCGTGTAAAAAGTACATTCGTAAAACGTCGCTGCTCAAATCAGGGGTGCAAACCGTACATTACTTTTACGGTTTGCACATAAAACATGCAAACCGTACATTTAATGTACGGTTTGTATGAAATTTGTACAAACCGTACATTAAATGTACGGTTTGTATGTATATTTCAGAATATTTAGTTTTTAGGGGTTTAGGGTTTAGGGTTTAGGGTTTAGGGTTTAGGGTTTAGGGTTTAGGGGTTAGGGTTTGTAATTTAGGGTTTAGGGTTTAGGGGTTAGAATTTAGGGTTTAGGGTTTAGGGTTTATGGTTTGTAATTTAGGGTTTAGGGTTTAGGGGTTGGGGTTTGTAATTTAGGGTTTAGGGTTTAGGGTTTAGAATTTAGGGTTTAGGTTTTAGGGTTTAGGGTTTGTAATTTAGGGTTTAGGGTTTAGGGTTTAGAATTTAGGGTTTATGGTTTAGGGTTAGGGTTTAGGGGTTAGGGTTTAGGGTTTAGGGTTTAGGGTTTAGGGTTTAGGGTTTGTAAAAACTCAATATTGGTCTTATTAATTAAAATACAGAATATTTTTTACCCTAAAACATACAAATCAAACATACGAATCAAATTAAACTTACGAAATTATAACGTACAAATCAAACATAGAAATCAAATTAAACCTACGAATTTATAATATTCCAACCCTAGCTAAGAATAAAACTGACAAATCAAACATAGAAATCAAATACAAAAACAGTGCATTTATTTTTTTTTGTAACGACTAAATGTTTTAAAGTTGGACATAGGGAGCATCTTTCCCGCCGATGTTAATCTATCGGGTGACGGCTCAGCAGACTCTTCGATTTCGTTTAGCTCCGTACGCCGTCTTTGTCGCTGCTGCGATTCTGGATGCGGCGCACGCTCGTGGGATGTAACTGTCAACCCTCGACTCCAACTGTCAGTTGACTGATGACTAGGATGATGCTCGTACGACCCAAATGATTGTCTATGATGATCGAACGGGACATCATCCTGAACGTAGCCCGACCCAGCAAAAGAAGCACGACGACCATGACCGCTTGAACTCGGACCCGGACCCTGATCTGTAGTCGGGGGTCGACCTCCACTGGTTCTTCTACCGCCGCTACTAGATTCGCCTTCCCCTCTGCCTCTTTCGTCGGGACGCCGACAACTTGCCGACCTAGTGTAATTTCTTGGGTCGTAACGTAGGTCGTCATCACCATCGTCGTCGTCGTCGTCATCGTCATCTTCCCCATCCGACTGCTCATCAGCTGACCCGTACGGATTCAATCCCATTTCAGCGAAGTCCTTTCGTAGTAAGTCCACTTCCGTTTTCAATTTATGCTTTTTGAACGATTTGAAATTTCGGCGCAATACCGCTTTCTGAAAAAAAAAACAATCAAAAAAGATTTTATAAGTATTGAAATATACAAACAGAAAAATAACAATCAAATATTAATAAACTTTAATTAGTTGTTACCATTTTACTGAACAACCCTGTATGCTCCCGGAAACCGTGCGGTGGCGGGGCAAGTTCAGGTGGGTTTATGAAGATGCGGGTCCGCTCTCTATACCATTTCATGTAATCCGGTGACGTCCCCGTGCCATATTCGCCGTTAATAAGACGGGTGTGGCGGTCATTCCACACGGCTATAAATTCTCCGGTTAGTAAAGGCCAGTCGTGTTTTTGCGCAATCCCATATCTTCTATCCTTGCCGTGACCACGTCTGGGTTTCCAAATATATGTAGGGACCCGCTGCACAAAACCGAACTGTCTCATGAACCTGTCCGCGGGGTGGTACTCAATCTTCTCATTACAAATGAGAGGCACAGAACAATGCCACATATAACGACCACGCGTGCAGTATTCCGGATACTGATTGAGATCCCCGTAAGGTTGCCACACTATCTGTTATCAGCAAAAGTAGAATATAAAAACAATTGTTTAAAAATACTAGTAATAAATTGTGCGAACATAAGACCAATGCAAACATATACAACATATAATACGTAAGTTACATATAATACGAAAGTTAAAATTTACCTGTTCAGGCGACATATTGTCAAACTGGTCACGTATGTGGACCACATTATGTCCGTAGACATATGGCGTAACATTAGTTTGCCTCCACATCTTCCATCTGTAATATACAAACAAAAACCGATAAACAATAAATATCACCGGCAGCTAAGTAAATGATAGATGACACAATAATATAAAAAAACAAATCCAATTCAAAAACTAAATAAATATCATACCTGTAACCGAGGGGGAACCTAGGCAAGCCCTCCGGTGGCTCGACATCTTCCGGCAGCTCTTCACACGGTCTAACCGGCAGTAGTCTAGTAATCGCCCACATATCCAGAAACATCACCGCCCCACTTACTCCGGTTGTCTTACAACGTACCACCCTGCATAGATTAGCCTCTAACCAGGCCAGGAGAGCTGATCCCCAACTATACTCAGCACATGTGTCAAAATCCTCCAGAAATGGCAGAGGCCAGAGTGGAATCTGATCACTGCTCTTATCCGAAAACACATGTGCAGCCAGTAATAATAGCATGGCAGCCCTAGACTGATATAGTAAACGCTCCTCACTAGGGTTGGGGGGTAATTCACCGAAGGTCTGTAACATCCAATCAAGTCTAACTGTCAGACAGTTTTGATCGACTTGATTGTCAGCCGGCCTAACACCCAACAAACTCTCCATCATAGCCAACCTGCTCGCCTTCGTGTCATTCCGCTCCGACCGGGTCACAGCAAGACCATCCACCCTCAGACCAAGCATAATCTCTACATCCTGTAAAGATATCCCCAACTCTCCCCCGACAAAATGGAACGTGTGCGACTCATCACGCCACCTATCAACTAAGGCTGTAAGCAACCCTCGGTCTACGGTATAATTACCTATACTGTAGATACCGAAAAAACCAGCCCTAATGATATTCTGAACTACCCTTTCAGGCGTCGGTATCTGCCAACTATAATTATAAACCCTAATCTTATTGGCATCTCCTCTACCCGCTTCTCTGCCAGCATCCCAAGTCTGATTAGAAATGTGACCGGTCTGTCGTAAAATACCCAACCTCCCTTTAATATGTGGACCTGGGTCTGCTGGGTCTGCCATCCTAACTATGATAACCAAATATAACTCAATTAATGATAACCAAAAAATGATAACATAACTAATTAATGATAACCAAACAATGATAACTCAATGATAAACAATTAATGATAACCAATTAATGATAACCAAACAATGATAACTCAATTATAACCAATTAATGACAACCAAACAATGATAACTCAATTATAACCAATTAATGATAACCAAACAATGATAACCAAACAATCATAACCAAACACACATTTTTTCATAAACCAAACAATAATAATTCAATTTTTTAATCATAACCAAACACACATTTTTTCATAACCCAAACAATAATAATTCAATTTTTTAATCATAACCAAACACACATTTTTTCATAACCCAAACAATAATAATTCAATTTTTTAATCATAACCAAACACACATTTTTTCATAACCCAAACAATAATAATTCAATTTTTTAATCATAACCAAACACACATTTTTTCATAACCCAAACAATAATAATTCAATTTTTTAATCATAACCAAACACACATTTTTTCATAACCCAAACAATAATAATTCAATTTTTTAATCATAACCAAACACACATTTTTTCATAACCCAAACAATAATAATTCAATTTTTTAATCATAACCAAACACACATTTTTTCATAACCCAAACAATAATAATTCAATTTTTTAATCATAACCAAACACACATTTTTTCATAAACCAAACAATAATAATTCAATTTTTTAATCATAACCAAACACACATTTTTTCATAAACCAAACAATAATAATTCAATTTTTTAATCATAACCAAACACATTTTTTCATAAACCAAACAATAATAATTCAATTTTTTAATCATAACCAAACACATTTAATCATAACCAAACACATTTAATCATAAACCAAACAATAATAACTCAATTTTTTAATCATAACCAAACACATTATCAACAATTCAAATTAACCAAACAAAATAAAAAAACATGCAAAAATGGGACAAATATCAACAATTATTAAAATTTCTATAATTAATATAAACAAACAACAAACAATTATATATAGGTAAGTGAATTATGGTTTTGCATATTTTATATATTTTTTCCTATTTTACAAATTAAAATTACAAAAAATAAAAAAACATGCAAAAATGGGAAAAATATCAACAATTATTAAAATTTCTATAATTAATATAAACAAACAACAAACAATGATATATAGCTAAGTGAATTATGAATTTGCATATTTTATATATTTTTTCCTATTTTACAAATTTAAATTACACAAAATACATAATAAATTAGAGAATAAAAGATATACCCTTGAATTATGGATAAGTTTGATTGATGATTTGGGGTTTTTTGTTAATAAATTTGATAGTTAATGTGGTTGATTGATTTGGGTGATTTTTTGGGTTGAAAATTGGGGGGTTTTGAGAGAAAGAGAGAGAGTGTAGAATAAAATTATATTTTTTTTAAAAAAAACGAAAGTTTCTGTTTTTTCCAGGGACTGTCTGTGTAATTTCGCGCAGGGACTGACTGTGTAATTTGGAAGCGCAGGGACTGACTGTGTAATTTTCAAAAAATGTCACAGACCGTAGATATAATCTACGGTCTGGATCATCTAATCCAAACCGTAGATTAAATCTACGGTCTGTATTGAATGATCCAGACCGTAGATATCTACGGTCTGCGCGTTAATTGAGAATTTTTGCTGTGTAATAAGTGCACCTCTATTTAGAAATGGAGTAAATATGGAATAAAGTCATTATTTAAATAATCATGACTATAAATATGTGTACCAGATAATGGAGTGTATTTAAAAAACTACTTAATATAAAAAATAAAACATATTCTATTATATATCTCAGTTCTCATAATTTATATCATATCTCATTTTACAAAAAGCGTAGATCTCTATTCGTCTCCGTTTTCGTTTCGATCAATTAAGGTGTGCGCTTCTTTTTTTTTCCTTTTATTTAATCTCAACAAATTATATTCTCGATTATCGCGTCGAAATTACTAAATTATAGCTTTTAATTATCTGATTCTAAATCGATCTTAATTTTAGTTTCTATTATTTTTTTTATTCGATCGTGTACTAATTTCCATAGCTTATTTTGCGATTGTTTATTTATTTATTTTTGGAGATTTAATTGAAGAAACTGAGATCGAATAGCAAAATAAGCTTAATAAATAACTTATAACTTATAGCTTAATTTACTTTATGTATTATTTGATAGTGATATTCAGGTGATGAATTTATTGATTTTACAGAATCACTTAACAAATTGGTGTTAGTATGTGATTTTTTATTTCTAACTGTTAAGCTTAGGTTTATTTGTTAGTTTTTATTTTTATTTTTAAATAATATCAGTAAATAATATTCTCGATTTCGCATCGAAATTACCAACTTATAGCTTTCGATTAACTGCTTCTAAATCGATCTCAGTCTTAGTGTTATTATTTTTTTATTCGATCATGTATTAATTTCCTTAGCTTATTTTGCGATTGTTTATTTTAGAATATTAAGAGCTTAATTTTAGAGCTTGTAGATGAATTTATTGAATTTACAGATTAACTTAACAAATGTGATTTTTTAGTTTTAACTGTTAAGTTTAGGGTTATTTGTTAATTTTTTTTTTGTTTCTAACAAGTTATAATTATGTTTTTATTTGGGAATTTTTAGCCTGAAAATTTTTGGAAAAAAAAAGCGGATAATACAGGAGATTTCCTCAGTGGATAGCTTAAAAGTTATATTGTATTATTTAATTGATAATCAAACTCAGAAAATGATAGTATACAAATCAACAATTTGGTGTTATTGTGTGATTGTGTTGTTCCAGCTGTTAATCTTATGTTTATTTGTAAATTTCTGATTTAAAAAAGTTATACAGTAACTATGCTTGGCCTAGCTTGAAATTTATTTATTTATTTTTTATAATTTTTGGCCTAAAAAAACTATAAGTAAAACGGATTGTATAAGAGATCTCTTTAGTGAGTACTTAAAAACTATATTGTACTATGTAGGTGATACTCAAATTAAGAAAGTGATTTTCAAGTTTTTAGATCAAATTACCCATTTGGTGTTTATTTTCAAGTTTAGTTGCAGACTTGCAGCTTTTAAGCTGAGGTTAATTTTTAGACCTTTCTTCTAAAAAGCTACAATATGTTTGGACTAGCTTTAAATCTAGGGATTTTTGACTTTTTGGCCCTTTTTTATTTTTTTAAAAAGCAGAATCAAGCAAGAGATCTTCTCAGTGGATCGATTAAATTTGAAACGTATGGTGTATGTATTTGACTGTCAATTTTAGAAAATGAATCACAAATTTAAGGTTAAACTAACTAATTGTTGTTATCGTGTGATTGTTTACTTGCAGTTGTTAACTTTAAGGCTTTTTGTTTCTAAAAAGTTGTAATATGTTATATGTTTGGCATAGCTTCAATCCTAGAAATTTTTGGACTTTTGGCCTAAAAAAATATTCAAAAAATTAAGCTGGGAAATCGCTTCATTGGATAGCTTGAAACCTATGTTATGTGTTTGATAGTCAAATTCAGCGAGTTTCAAATCTAAAATAACAAACAGGTGTGGATGTATGAAAGATTAGTTCTAGCCACTAAGCACAGCGGTATTTGTTACTTTTTTGCTTCGGAAAAGCTGCAACCTGTTTGGCTTAGCTTAGAAACTAGGATTTTTTTTCTTGATTTTTTGACCTGAAAACCAAACACAGTTGGCGTAGCTTATATAATAGACTTATTATCTTGTGGCTTTTTTGAAGTGGGGTTGGAGTTATATGTATGGTTGGTGCATTTACATGTATATTTGCTTTGTATTATAGTAATATGTTAGTATGTACTTTATTTGATAGTCACAAGATGGATTTTCAAATTCACAGATCAATCTAAAAATCTGGTGTGAACGTGCGATTGCTTATTTGAAGCTGTTATGCTCAGGTTGTTTGTTAGTTTCGCTTCTAAAAAGCTATAACGAGTTTGGCTTACCTTTAAACCTAGGACCTTTGTTGTTAATATATTTGGCCTGAAAGAGTTTAAAAAATTAAGTGGAATCAAACAAGATGTATTTTTAGTGGATGAACAAAGATTTCAGGTAGTAGTTTTAGACATTTTTTTTTATTCATGTGATGTTATGCATTTATCGATTTATTGTTACTTCCGATTGAGTGAACAATATATTGATTTTTGTAATGATGATTAAAATCTAGAGAGATTCTTTTGAAGAAGAAAAAAAGTAATTCTTTTTATAAACGTGTGAATACATGTAACTTAAACACTGTTGGTGGTGTTCTTTTATTGAATTTAGCTTATGGGTTTGTGATCACTGTGCTAAATTCTGCATTGGATCTACAATGTACACATGTATCGATGAGTATGCATATGTATATACCTTTGTATGGGCAGATGTATATGAAAAGAGTTTTGGTTATATCATAGTATATGATAGTCAGATGATCCTCAAATTTGCAGACAAATAACAAGCTAGTATGGTTGTTTGTTACAACCTTTGCTTTCTTCTTATAAGCTACAGGTTATTTGGCATCAGCATTAAAACAAATATTTTTTGGATTTTTTGCCATGAAAAAACTTATAGATTCAAGTTGGAAGAATCCAAATTATATCTCGGCCTGATGAACTCACTTCTGTAGCTATAAATTTTAAACATTTTCACATGTATGAGTACTATACTTTTCTTGTATTTTCACTGTACTATACTTTTCTTGTATTTTCACTTTGTGTAACTCGCTATCTACAATGTATTGAACATGTGTTTACAATTTGCAAGTATTATTGAATATGCTTAAGGTATACAGCAGTTAATTTGAGAAGATGGTCCTCAAATTTGAAAATAAGCTGACTAGATAGTGTGATTTATTGTTGCAGCATTTAGGCATAACTTATTTTTCGTTCCTTAGATGCTATAATACAAATTTGGCCTCATCTTGGGAACAAATATTTCTTTCAATTTTTATGTCCTGAGAATCCAAGCAGAATTAAGCTTGGTGAATCCAGCTCAGCTTTCATATCACCCCGATGGACCCAACTTGAGCTAGATGTTTAAAACACATTCACACCTGGGTTTATTTTCCTGCTTACAGAATTATCTTTCCAAAGTTTCGTGCTATGTGTTTGGGATCACTTTGCTGAATCGGTACCGATTATACATATCTACGAATTAGTGTATATTTATGCATATATGTTAGTTAGTTTGTGCCGTTCAATTTGCTTAAGGCATCTATGATAGTTTGAGAATGTGATCCCTAAACTTGTAAACAAACTAGTGTAACTATATTTTTGCAATCTTTGAGCTCAACTTATTTCCTTTTGTTTTATAAAATATTCACACTACTTAGTTAGCTGGGTGGATCTTTAGCTTTTGTTACATCAGGAGGAACCCAACATTAAAGCAACAATTTCTTTTAACATTATTAACGTGCGAGTACTAATAAGATAAACAGCAGTACTGTTTCTTTTC
Source organism: Primula veris (assembly GCA_963682055.1). Taxonomy (NCBI): domain Eukaryota; kingdom Viridiplantae; phylum Streptophyta; class Magnoliopsida; order Ericales; family Primulaceae; genus Primula; species Primula veris. The sequence goes on along the minus strand of OY821745.1, from coordinate 28,187,857 downwards.
AATTCGATTATTTATTATTGTTGTATATGCTTGAGATCAACTCCCATTGGATTCATGAACTTGTTCTAGCTCGATATATAATTGATCATTGACTGTCCCCAGATGTGTGTGCTTGTGCTGTTTAACAACTGATAGTCAAATTGTGGAGATGACTTTTTTGGCCTTTTTTTTGTGTGTTGTTGGTTGGGAAACTAAAGTATACAGATCTGGCTGACTAGCTTGTGTGGATGAGTAATTAACTCCTCTCTTCTTATACTCCATATCCTATGTGCAAGGACCAAAACAAAATTAAAGTGAACTCATTAACACCTAAAGAAGTTTTGGTCCCTGCCACCTAGGATTGAAGTGTAAGAGGAGTGATTTTCATTACTCTTGAATCTTGACGAGTAAGGGTGTGACTGAAAGATGGTTTTGTTGCAAATATAAATCAGGTTCCTTTTGCTTAAAAGTTATGTTGTGTTTGGTTGACTAGATATCAAACTGAGTTTTTTTTTTTTTTAATTTTTATTCCTAAGAAGGTTACAAGTTTTAAGTTGGATAAAACCAACTTTCTTCCTGACCTTAGCTTCCTAACTTGCTTCTCGTCCCTGATATTCGACATGTAAGTACTTACAGTATAAGCAAATAGAATTATAGGTGAATTTTTATGTTTATGTGTTTGGATTCACTTTGACTTGATTGTATTCAGATGGGATCTACTGGGTGTTTGTTCTGTTTTTATGAACAAATTACTCTGTTTATGATCACCAGAGTATGTGCTGTTGAAATTTTTCCAGGTAGCTAATCACTTGATATGGCTGTGGGTTGACACAAATACAACTTTTTGAATTTTATCTACATGATGATATAGAGTTTATATGCATGACAAGTATTATGCCGTGTGTTTCTCTCAGTGCTGATTATGGATAACCAACTTTTTGCTTTTTTGTCTAGAAAATTCTAAAAATTAAAGTTAATCCATCTAGTTTTTTTTTCCGTTAGCCTGGAAAAAACCTAGCTAATGTATCTTAAAAGTTACACTTCAGCAAACCCATGGTTAAAACAGTTAAGATGAAGTTTGGATTCTTATATCTGAGGTGCGAGCTGACATAACAAAGTGGTGAAAGATTTAACTGGCTTGAGGTTTTCTGGTGTTTAAGTTGGTTATAGAATTACGGGTGTTGTTGAAATATTTGGCGTTTATCCTTATATAATTACAGGTAGACCCGTGCTACTCATGGTCAAGCTGGATTACTTTAATGCCTAACTTGAGCACGTTCACGTTCGATATGATTGGTTAATGATAAATATGATTAAACCCAAAACTTGAAGCCGTTGTTAGTAGTGCGCTTATATATATATATATATATCGACCTTCCTGATGAAACGAAGATATCTCAGTTTCTTTACCTTTTTATCCATTAGTGATTATGATACAGTTCTTAAACAAATTCATTGCTATAAATGTGTATAACGGAAGTCTTTTCTCCCTACTATAGATGACTGATAATGAAGAGAGAGAAGAAGCTACCTCCCGAGGAAATGGGTGGGAAGTTGTATCACTCACATCTTCGGCATATGCTGCTGCTCCTGGTCCAATTCTAGCCGATTCAACTGCTGATATGTCGCAAAGGATTGAGAAGAACGATGCAATGTTTATGTCTGGTCACTTTGTTTTTCCACCAAGCCAGCATGAGAATTTGCCATTGGAGCCTGAAAAAGACGAGGTCCAAAATGTACAAGAAATTGGAGAAAGTTTCTCTAAATTGGATAACGAAGATGAACCAGATGAGTATGATCAAGTGATGGTTATGAAGGGGGTTAATATGATTGAGAAAGAACAAAATCTGAATACTGATTCAAATTATAGTTCCTTCTATAATGAAACAACTACGGAACAAATGGAATCTTTTGAGGAATTTTTAGATTCAGAGATTATGCATCTGTCAAACAGTGGAGAAAAAGATGGAGAATCCGACATTACTAAAACCCCTTGTGAAGCTTGGTGGAAAAGGGGAGCTTGTTCTTTGTATGCTCAGGCTAAAGAGGCAAATACGTTTTGGTCTATATTTGTTGCTGCAGCTGTAGTGGGGCTTGTCGTTTTGGGGAGACGTTTGCACCAAGAAAAGATGGAAGTATTGCAGCGGTTAAGCTTCGACAGTGAGGTACTCCCTATTATATTAATATGATTATTACGTTTTCTTCCATGAGTGAATACTTTGAGGCTTACTAATTGATTGGCGAACTAGTATTACTGGGAACCTTATAAGCTTGATACAAGTTATGATGCTTTTGACTTATATAGAGCTCATGCCATAGACATGTTAATCTGACGGCATCTATTTATTAATTTATGCGGATTTAATTGTTCTTAGAAATAATTTTGATTTGTACATTATGTTTTGCTGCTAGAACATAAGGAATAGGAATTGCTACATCGATTCTTCTGATGAACTGTGCATTAATAGTTCCAAGCCCTTTGTCAGGAAATAAAAACAATGAAAAAACAGCTATGGTTTTGCATCTCTGGCCTGATGAAGGGTCATGATCTATTTTTATAGCTATGAGCTCTGATTTTTGCAGATTTAAGTACTATGCGTCCTTCTATCAGTGAATAATTATAGGAATCATAAAAAACTTAAATATGATGCATTTAGATTTATACAGGGGATATGACATAGAAATGTTTAACCCTCCTCCCACATCCCTACAAAGCACACACTCAGACACCAACAACACAACAACAAATAACCAGAAGGAAAAAAAAAGGAAAGAGAGATGTAAATCTGACCACATCTATTTATTAACTTCGGAAGATTCAGTTGTCTTGCCAAGAACACAGAAATTTTCTGAAATAGTTGTTTTGCCATATTGTACTATCACCTTTTTCTCTAATGTTTAACACATGTCACCTTTTCTGTTTTGAACGATGAGCGACTTTTTCCTGTTTTTTGTTCGCTTATGGCCAAATTTTGGAATGTAAATAGTGCCAGTGAAGAATTTGTTTGTTTGAACCCACTTGTTTTTGTCAGCATTGTGGTCTTTTGAAAGCAATAGATTAATTTGAAAGATAATTTATGGTCTTCCAGTTATTTAATCGATCTGAACTTTTTATTAAATATTACTGACTTTGTTAGCACACAACTTGTAATCGGGATATTGACTATTTGTGTGGGTTTTCAACCCATTTGACATTTTGTATTTTCTATGTTGGACAGAAAGTAAACAAGTCATTTGGTCCCATATCTCGTCTCAAAGCCTTTGTGGAAGGTGGAAGCCACAGAGGTTCTGGTATTCATGTCGGCTCCTCCATCGGCCAGTGATCGTCAATGCCACGAAGCATAGTTATCATATGCAAGTGTTTGACTGGTTCTGAAATTGTGGGATAAGACAGGAGAAATAGAGGGAGAGATTGATTTGGCACTGTGCTAATTTGCTCCAAAAAAGTGTTTTCCCTATTTGTCAAGGTATCATATGCAAGTGTTTGACTGGGTCTGGAATTGTGATGCAAATTTGTTAGTAAGGAAAAACTGGTTGTGATGTTATTACTAGTACTTCTATCAGAAAATGGGGATTGTACAGATTATTTTGCTTAAGGGTTTGGCATTAGTCGGTCACGTTCATAAAATAGACCTATAATGTTTACACTTCAAGTATGTATGCTAGCATCATTTTGTTCATTAGGTCTAGTTATACCCTTTTTCTTTCCCTAAATGCAAACAATGCTTAACAAGAGTAATGCCAAACTTGAAATTCCTCATGAATTTTCTATTCTTTCAAGTTGGAATTTGAATTACATTTGTTAAGAAAATGATTTCTTTTTCCCGGATTTGGCTGGTCAACTTGAAACCTGAGATTTTATATGGTTTAATGGTCTGAAGAACCATACGCTTTAAGCTGGATGAACCCACCGCTTTTGTCGTATGAAATGAAGTTCCCTTATTTAATTATAAACTTTATTGCTTCGATAGGCATCAGACGTATGCATACCTGAACAAGTAAAGAAATGATGTACCCTTTTAAACAATACGAAAGTGATCATGAATTTTGGCCATTTTGTCGGGAAACAATGTAAATGAAGTTGAATGGGCAGCGAGTAATAGCACATGGCTCTAAGAGCATCCACGGAAATTTGCATTAACCCCTTTACTTTATTTGAGAGTCGAGTGTGGATACTTATAGTGGCTGGTGTGTATTTGACTATAGTCTTAATAGTATAGAACTATCATACTGCTATATATAGTCGTCGCCAAACCTAGTCCACCGATAAAGATCTGCCGTAACCACCCCCATCCGTCAGTATGTATTTTTTTCGTAAGTACCCTTTCACATTTAGTCACATGAACTTCATTTTCCAATGTTTGCACCACCCACCTTGAACGTTTTTTTTCAGAAACAAAAGCCATTAATCATATTTTCTTGTGTCCCACTAGTTAAGTTTGCTAATGTAAAGCGTCATTTTCCTCTCCTCAAATCTGCCGTTTCTCTAGCATCTCTTGGTATTTGTCACACGACGACTCTTATCCTCCCCTCTTTCCTATAAACGATCTTAAATAGCCATAATTTTTATTTTTATTTTGGCATGAGAACAACCAGAAACAGAAGCCATCGTATATTTATATAGAGCGCATACACGGGAATGTAGACCATAAATCTAGATAAAAATAAAAAGATTCAAACATGGCCTTCCAAATTTTGCATAAACACTTTGTTTAATGGAGAGCCTACTGTGGATCGATGCTTCTTGTGGCCAATGTGTATTTGACTTCAGTTTTAATAGCACGTCTATAGACTGAATCAAGGGAGCAACTTAATTACGTGTGTAAAAAAAAACTCTCCGTTTAGCGTCTTTGTGCTAAACTGAAATTAACAGTCCTTGAACGACTCTACTTCCTTTTCGGAGCAAGGTTTGGTAAACAAAGTAGAGAAAATAAATAGGGGGCTGGGCAACAAATCCTTTTTATAGTAGAATGATTAATCTATTACATTTCATTTTCGTTCAATCGATTATCCAAAGTGTGCAACAAATACAGATACTTAATATTCCAAGTAGATTCGGTTTAGCCTAAACTGTTTAGGCTACCAACCAAGCAATTCTACTTAAATACTCCAAAGCCACGTCTAAACAAACAATATAAATCACTGAACACTGAATTCAGATATATTCTATATTTCTTCCTCAAACTGCGCAAGTAAAAACGATTATAATCCTGCAATTTCCTCATTGTGCTATGTAAACAAATGCTCAACTGCAGCTAAGCCTCTTCTTGTAACATCAACTGCCAAATTATCACTTTTTAGAGTTTATCGATTCCACCTTCCCATCATTATTTCCAAGCAACATATACTTATCCTTGCGAGTCAAATTGGTGCACTCGAATCCCAGCACACCAGCCAACACCTTGAATGAGAACAAATCAGAAAAAAACAGTAAGTGATTGACTGGATTAGATTCTTCAAGATTGATTCATTACAATTTTATAACTTAAGGATTTGTTTCGTGTTCTAGTACTAGGGTTAGTTTAACTATAGTTTTTAAGCAAATGTGATGTGACCTTCTAAGGTTGAGAAAGAGGTTGGGGTTCATGCTGTTTACGTATTCTAAATCTTCAATACCAATTAGCAGAAAAAGCCGCTTTTGGGCTAATAACCGGAATACAGGCAAAGTTCCAAGTAAAATAGCAAGAGCTGAGCTTAAAAACTAAAAGAAATAAAAGCTTTTGTAAGACTAATTAGATCAAATTCTAATACCTTTTGCACATGATTAGCAACCTCGTATGTCGATTTTCCACCAGCTTTAACAGTCATTTCCTCAGGCAAAGGGCTGAGAAAAGTGGCCTCATAAGTCGGCCTAGGGTTCATAAAGTAAAAGTATGCGTCCCAGAACTTGACACCTCGTACCGTTGTCCCAAAAAACATGCTCTGCTTCGTGTTCATCGCCACAGGCACAATCCTGCAAGTCAATTTTAACTTGTAAGTTAATGTTCACCTAAAACCTAAGGTTACATAAAAGTCGCCCTTAGCTTTTACCTGTCGCTCATTTCAGCAAACAAAGCACTAAACCGAAGCAAGAACGGTTCTCGACAAGTGGTTCCCTCAGGGCAAACGACAAGATCGCCTTTTTCGAGAAGTGCTCTGATCATAGCTGCATCTGCTTCACGATCACGTGTCAAAGCGACAGCTGGGATTGGAGAGAGAAGACGAGAGATACGGCTCACGCTATATGTAACACATGAGACTTTCCGCCCTAGAGCTATTGCAATGATAATGGGGTCGAGGGCGGTTCTGTGATTACACACGTAGAGGTTTCCTGGCATCACAAATTAAATATGTTAAGATTCGGTTGAAAAAGTTTTAGTATATCTACTCCATGTGATTTTTATATTGACAGGCCTTGTCTGGTTGAAGGCTTGCAGCAATAAAGCTTAGTTTTTTTGCAAATTTCCTGAAAGCTAGTCTGTATTTGGTAGTCAAGTTAAAAGCTGATTATTTCCGGTATTTTGGCAAGAGCCAGAAGCTTTAAGTTGTGCGAACTCCACTTTTTTCTCAACTTCAAGAAATCATGCTTGTGTGCTTAAAATCTGCAGCCAAACAAGTTCAACACTTCCTAGTTTGGCTTCAATTTTAAGCAATAGCGCTGGCCATATGGTTGAGATGAAACCTTAGCTAATCTGGCTTAAACCTTTTTTCTTCCGGAAAAAACCAGAAAAGACAAGAACTCATATTTTCAGCTTATCTACCAAGTATAATAAAGGTTTTAAGCAAAAAGACACCCTGAAAGCTGAGATTATTAAAGCTGCAACCAGAGAAATATTATTCATACAAGTAGGCTACGAACCTACGACTACTATGGACCTCCTTGGCTGCACCTTCAAAGAAAATAAGTCATACTTTTGGGATGAGAAAAAACTGTCTTGAGGCTCCTAGATATCTCAGGTAAAAGAAGCCGCTTTTAAACACATGTTTATACAAGTTGTATATTTGTATGCATCTTTGATGAAAAATAATGCAAACAAAACTATTTATCCTTATAACTATAATATTCCGACTTGATCAAACTTTTTACCAGGAGTCCCAGGAGAGGGTGGTGGAGGTATGTTCCCACGGATCACGAGCTTGATACCGAGCATACCATAGGTGTATCGTACAATACGTTCAGGTAGAGGGAGGTTGAAGTATACACGGATGAGAGAAAGGATGAATCCGAATGGGAGCCAAATGTAGGTGATGAGCGCGTTGAGTGGAGTTGGAGGTTGGACAAGGCGACCATCGTGGAACACGATTCGGCTTTTGAGACGGTCCAGTGCAATCGGGGTTGCTGACTTGTCAGGGAGCACCATGTAACCCTCCTATATATAGATACATCATATTTTTATAACTGTTTAGTTTGTAAGCACCTATCCAACATACAAAAAACATGAAAATAAGAAGACCTCTCATATTTGCTCCGAAACTACCGAATTGCGAGCCACACATCATTATGAACGCATACAGTTTTGCATGACTGTCATTTACCTTTAAGTTATTCCTAAATTAAACATAAAAGCTTAAACCATTTGTGGTTAGTTACAAACACAAATAAATTAGCATGTATTTTAATGTTTGTTGCTATATCCATTGTGTTTGGATGAGGAAATAGAATAACAAATAGTTGATCAAGTTAGAACTAAACCAGAATGTACTTTATTGTCACAAGATCAGCCTTGGGAGACTGAACAAAATTGAGAAAGTTAAGTTATCTATACAGTGGTCACATAAAATTGCCTACTAATACGAAAATGTAAACCATTAGTCAAATGCAGCAAAAGGCTAATAACAATGCCACTTTCTCAGCTTATTCAATAATTTACACAGTAAAATCCAGTACCCTTAGGTGGCTTACATAAAAAAGCAATCGCTGTACTTCCTTCTTCCCATTTTAACCGACTTTGAACCCATAACTAAATTATCGAAACGAAAAACTTAAATTTTTTTTATGTATAGTTCAAATATTAAACTATATGATAGAATTTTTTTTAAAAAGTAATAAATTATTTGACCGTTTGGTTTCGTATAAGAGTTGGCGGAACGGATAGAGTAGTGATTAATATATTTAATGTAATTTAACTTAATTATCCTTAAAAAACTGGACAGCAGCGTAATGGTACATGTCAACAACTAACTGACCCAATAAATGAACCTGCAATTGCCATCTGGTATATAGGTACAAAATCATCTATTATCCACCTCATAGCTAGGACCCCTTGTGATTTCTACATTAGTCAAATTTAGTTGAGATGGTAAATGCATGAGGCCCACTTTCAACTACTATGCCAATTCATCTTTACCAATATACCTACTATTTAGAGGTCAATAAATTTTTGAGGATAAATTTTGGACATGAACAGAAACAATGAACCACATACAAAGAATGTGTACAAAAACAACACAGAATATGTGCAAAACAACACGACTTAGAAGTCAATGAACCAGTTTTTGTAATTTGTTAGATAAGATCCATTTAATTAAAATTGACTCAAGAAAAGATAGAACCTCTCTAGCAGCTCTTGAACCAGTTTGATCAACTGCTTTTTCCAATCAATATTCATTTTCTGTATGTATCATGTTCCAATTAAAAAAACTGTACCATCTATAACACCACATTTACCAACAAAATTATATTATATTGTGTTTATCAAGATTGTCTAGCTTAGATTTTTTGTTATTGGAAATTGATGACGCCTCCGAAAAAACAGGTGGCCAATGTACAATGAATCGTATTGAATGAGAATTGAAATCTCAAAGAGAAAAGTCGGTTACTAATAAATATATCATCTTTTATCAAGAAATGAACATGCATGGCACTAGTAAATAGTATGTATATATCACTGTACTAAACAAAGTGATGATTTAATTCTTATTCGCTTTTGGCAAATTATTAAAGTAAATTATGCTGGAAATTGGAAATTCAAGTAGAAAAAAGTTGCATCAAGTGAGCAATAATTAGGCTAGCTACCAGATAAAAAGGGCAACTATCAAAAACATTCCTGATTCTTTAATTTGATCTTTTATTAAATAAGACCTAAAGTTCTGATTTTTTTTTATCGGTTTCACCTCTGTGATTCATAAAGTCACCAAACATGTACTTCTGTTAAACTTTCACAATTTGCCCAAGCAGTAAAGTTTTGATCTTAGGTCATATTTCTGGTTTTCGTTTTACTATTGGCAAGTAGTGAAGTTATAATGTTAGGAACTGGAGTTCAGTAATATCTTAAGATCATCTTCCTAAGATCCGAGTTCGGATCGTCAACTAATTACTAGCTCTTTTAGGGCATTTTTCAAGGAAAAAATAGATTTCCAGTGAGCAGATTAAAATGCAAACCTTGCAGATGGACATGAAATCATGATCGGACTCGCGATCCCCAATCCCAATACCAGGCGCTTCATCGCCAAACTCTTTCTGAATAGCTATTTTCTTCCATTTCCTCACCAAAACTCCCGGCTTTTTAACAAAACCAGTAGCCCTTTTAGTCTTGGGATTGACCTCTATCTCTGTTCCCAGCACTTTATCTCCGCCAAGATAATCCTTCACGAATGGCTCAACCATTATCGTCGGGTTTGCTGTCACCACCACCTTTCTTTTACACTTCTCAAATACCTCATAGCTCTCCGCCCTTACATCCGCCGCATAAAACCTTTTTCAAAAAAAAAAAAAAAACTTTAACAAAAATGCCTAAATTCTAACCACCAAGATTTTCGATCGATAAACTAATTAAGCCTAAATTCAATGGAATTTGAACTAGTTCTGGTGTTCTGGTATTTTTTTTTTATCCCCATGTTATTTTTGTCCTCAAAAAGGACATTGCCTGTGTTGAAAAAAAGCATATAATACGTACAGGAACTAATTCAACCATATCTTGATTGAGATTTGAGAATTATGTAAATAAATGTTGTTCATAACGGGACTATATTGTAGTTTAATCAAATGACAAACTGCTTGAAGATGTAAAAACCATTATTCCATAGTACATATAACAGTTGTAAATTTGCATACATTAACAGAATACATCAGTTAAATGTGACCAGTTAGCCCAAAGTTCCAACTTTTCTTTTTGCACTAGTGTACACTCAACAGTGTATATTCACTCAAAGTATTTCCAATTTCCAATTTCATAGACTCATAATGAAAAGGTAATCCACATGATTGTACGGTGAACCTATAATTATTGGCAGAATAATATTTGATCCTCATAGTTCCAAGAGAAACACTATTAGTCCCCAAATTTATATGCCAATTAAAATATATATTCACGAGGTACATTTAAAATAAAATAAAAAACCTATTTGGCCTTCATAGTTTCAATCGAAAATCGAAAAACAACTAACCGGCCAAATTTATACATCAAATTTATATACCTCTTGATTATATATTTAAGAGGTACAATTTTTGCAAAAATTCTAATAAAAACAGCACAAGCCCCAGCTGATTGTTGAATTATTATAAAAAGTAGTACTTTCAAGAATTATATTATCTCAGTTTGTTGAATTATTACGATATTTCAGTTTCTTGAATGTACTACTTTATAGTTTACTCTAATTATCTCAGTTTGTTCCTAATCTTGCATATTAGAATAAAGTATATTCAAGAATTCCATATTCTCAGTTTTCTAACAGCATTCCAACATTTCCCCTACTTCAAACAAACACATATATATGTATATATACGTGTGTTTTTGTAAAAAAATGGCTTATCACCCTCTTCCATATTATGCAAAAATCGCGTATAGAGTATAAAAAATTAGAAATAAGGATACTCAGGAATTCCATTTTCTTGCATACCAATTAGAATAAAGTATATTCAAGAATTCCGTTTTCTTGAAACAACTACACATGTAAATATAGTTACATACTAATAATATATGTGTGTGTAATTATAAATAAGCAGGTATACCTAGGGAGCACGGCGCGAGAAGCAAGCTCGATATCCCGAACCTTGAGCCCAGCATACGAAATAAATATAAGCATCTGTATCGCCAATGCTTCAGAGACAAACACGTACGCCACCGCAATAAAAGGGAACGCGAGGAGAAGAACAAGACCCCTCACCAAACTCCCTGCCTCCACCGCAACAAGCATGAAGTACGGAAACGACGAACGTGATATAAGCAATGTACCATCCAAGTCAGCCGCTATCGACTCTGTTGGTGCAAAACCTGTGTCGCATGTTGTTATTGATGGAAACCTCTTCTTTGCCATTTCTTGATATATTTGTATCTTGATCAGTGTATCTATCTATGTGTGTTATGTGAATGTGTTTATGTATATGTGTGAGTAAATATGTGTGGATATATATAATATATATGGGGGATATAAATGCGCGCAACTGTGTGCCGTGTGAATAAGAATTGACGAAATTACCCTTATATATTACAAAGTCCACATTTTTTTAAAATGGGCGGGCATGTTTTGGTGGGGGAAGTTGGGAAAATCTTTAATTAATTAAGTCCATTTTTACATTATTACATTTTTAACTTGAATCGAACCGAATCTAGTAAAAAATTTTTTTAACAATTACTCCACTTTTGGTCCCTCGGATATTTATAGGGTTGAGTTCGGTCCGTTTCGGTTCGATTTTTAGCAAAACCGAAACCGAAACCGAAACCAAACATATTTTTCGGTTTCGGTTTTTTTATTTTTTGGACCGAACCGGACCAGTTTTTTTCGGTCCAGTTTCGGGTTTTTTCGGTTTTTCAGTTATTTTTCGGTCTTTTTCGGTTCGATTTTATTAAAAACCGAAACGGACCCGATTTTTTTTTTATTTTTTAGTTTCGATATTTTTCGATTCGGTTATCGGTCCGGTTTTTTCTGTTTTTCGCACTAGATATTTATATGAATCAGTGAAAACATGACACATTATGATGTAACTTTAATGTGTAAGCATTTTCCTTATAAAAATAAGTAGTATACGAGACAAGACTTAGACCCAAGAAATATAAATTTTATTCTCTAATTTAATAATAGTTTACTAGTTGATATGGCTTTTATTGTTTTAGTCCACATTTTTTTTTCAATGGACATGTTTTGCTAGATAGGAGTATTTAATTAGGGTCTGTTTAGTAATAGACCCTTTTGATTTGTTTTCACATTTTAAAAAATTATGTGGGTGTTTCAACAGTTGAATTATTTATTTTTTGAAAAACTAAATTTTAGGCTAAAAAGCCAAGAAAAGAATCAAAATTTAAAATTATGGGTTTTTGGTAAATTTGTGAAACAGATTTTATTAAACATTATTGTTAAATATGCGCAAAGGTGTGAATGAAAATATTACGGAACTACCCCTACTTGTTAGTCTCTCGTTCCAACTGTATTTGGTGGGGGAGTTGGGAAAATGTTTAATTTTAAGTCAATTTGTATAAATAGTACTACTAGACCCATGTGATTTTTTTTTAAATATTTCTAATATATTTATTACTTTCTTCGAAGTTTGGTGTACTGCTAAGTCTGCAATTAGTTGATTTACTCCACAATCTTTTTAATTGATATGTTTTGCTAGATATTTACTAAATCCATATTTCTTTTAGTCTATTTACGAAAATGGTGACAAATTTTGTTTCATATGGTCTTTATCGCAAACAACAAAGTGATAATAAGTTAAGTTTTAGTGAAAGCATTCGTCATAATTAAGAGAGAGATTAGTAACATATATATATATCTATCTCAATTGTAACTTTTTTTCTTGCAGTGTATATATACTGTGAACTTGTTCCATCCTAAATCGAGCCGGTAATTATTTTTATTTTATTTTATTTCAATCAATTTTGAATTGCCTCTATAATCATTCTTATGTTTATTTTAATTAACACATTATATTAGTGATTTTTTTTTTATAATTAAAAACTCTCGTTTGGAGTTGAACCTGCTTCGCATGCGTGGTTCTAAACTTGTTTGTGAGCGTGTTATAATCGGATACAATCACTTGGACCAACCACTTTTGTTGGAAAAAAACCCATCTCTCTCTATAAAAAAAAAGACTTTCTATTTTCTCTAACTTTAGCCGCCACCCGCTTCGCAATAAAAGTGATGCTCTGGCGCCGCTCTACCCCTAACCTTTATAACGTGTTACTCCGATTTGTATCCCGATTATTTTTTTGAATCTTTTTTTCCTTCACTTTTCTCCACTTTTTTACGTTGTGCTCTTCTTGTCTGAAAAGAGTAGATTTAATCATTCCCGGCGTGACTTATGGGTTGAGGTTCACAAGGTTAGATATGGTTGATGGTATTTTGGTACGTTGTGGCTCAACACATAGCTTCGCGGGTTCTTTTCAATAAAAAATAACAATTCGCTGCACTATTTGGTGGAGTATCTAAGTTTTCGCTCAAAATAAAACCAAAGTGATATCAAAGTTTTTTATTCCAAATAAGTTGGCGTTGATTTGATTAACGAGTATAAATTTGCCAAAAACAGTCTTCTCAACATAAAAATTTTTAATTGCTGCTAAAAGACTGAAAAAGTTATAAAAAGAAAATACGTAGAAAGTCTGATTTTTATTTTTTATTTTCTTAACACTATAAGTTGTTATTTTATTAAGTTTTTATTGTTGATTTAAGCCGTAATAAGATCGTTACAATCATTTATTATTAATGAAATAATGGGTTTATCCAACAATTTATATATAAAAAAAAAGTGATTGGGTTGAAAATGAGTTAACAAAAGTAACCATATTTCTTCCTTTTTTTTCCGCGGTAGATGAGTTTGGTGAGTGTGACCGATAATCTAGAGTTATATTGTATATCATGGAAGAATATACTATTCAGTTAAGCTAACACAAAAGTTGTTGACTAGAAACGAATTGTACATTTCAACAAGCAAAAACTTTAAGGTGAAAAATTAAAAGATTGCTTACATACATTTAATTAGTAATCAATAAACTAACCCTTCACCTTTAAATAAATAAATAAATAAATAAAAACTTTTCAACGCACAAGACATCTATTATATATACTCCATCCGTTCCCAATTAATTGTCTTCTACGAAATTACGTGCAATTTTGATCGGGTTGTAACATGTATCAAAATTGTCGAAATAAATTTTTTTTAAACTAAATCATATAATTTAATGTTTGGACTATATGATTAATTTAAAAAAAAATTCATTCCGACAATTTTGATACAAGTTATTGGCCGGTCAAAATTGCAAGTAGTTTCGTAATGGACAATTAATTAAAAACAGATAGAGTATGAATTTAAGAAGTAAAGGAAATATTAAACAAGTATCATGCTGGATATATACTTATTTATAACAAAAACGGACGCTGAAACTTCTTGAAAACAAGTAGTATATACGTACACGTGATATACTATCACAAAAAATGCGAATAAATTTCAAATAAATTTGCTATATGTTTACGAATGGCACAAAAAACAATAACTATATATTTTGGAGTGATCAAGATTTTGAATACTATAGATTTGGTTCCTAGACAGTGGAATTAAAACGTGACAATTGAATGCATCGATCGTGTCATACTAGTGAAAATTCACCACATGAAATTATTAATAAAAAATAGACGTCTGTGATCAACTTTAAGTTTTGTCTAGATTAACGTTGTGACGTTTGATTTTGATATGTAGCAGATGCATATATTCATGTTGACACTCGGAGGACCAATTAATGTTTAGTTCATTAATTATGAGTTGTTCTTTTATTTAATTAACTTCGTTTATATGTAGCATCCTATAATCTATATGTTCCCAATTTAAGTTCACTAATATTAGTTGAAATTTAACGTGGTTCCTATTATTTCAATTTAAATGATTTTCTAATGAAATTTTATCTTAGACTTTTGTCAAACAGGAACATCCCAATGTCCCATAGATATCATATAGTAGTTTAAAAATAATAAAATAATGGTATAAGTTCATTTTCAATCAGTTTGTAGAAAGGGAAGGAATTAATTCCCTTTGTTATATACTATCAATTACTCACCTAACTGGTTGTGTTAGTGAGTTGATTAAAAAATTTCTCAAAGGCCCCAACGGTGGCTTTTGGCTGTAAAATATGTTTGTTGATTTGCACGAAATAACCTCATTGAATGTTTATTCTTGCACATAACCTTTTAGTATATATCTATTTTTAACAAGTTTAAAACGACTAGCAAAGACTATAATTAATCCGTGATGCTATTAACTCAGACAACTTAAACAGACTTCTTATCCGATTTTTGGTAAAATCTATAATATATCATCTTGAAACTTAAATTTTTAGGATTCAAATCCTTAGTATTTATCTTACATATCATATGTGGTCATCTAATGCCAACATTTGGCGGCAGTTGGAAGGAACAAGGTGGATAAAAAATTAAAAAATAAAAGAAAAGTTATTGTACCATATAAAAAAAAGTTGGATTACATGTGAAGAAATCAAAATTATTATCATAACATCCTAAAAGACTGTTATAGGTTTGACACAAATAAATTGTCTTGTTTTTTTGTTTAGTCTGGTAAGAAGTCTGGTTTTATAATCTGACTCATTAGGATTATTGATAATTTAAGTTACATGAGAAATGCTTATGATATATAATTTCATAGCATATCCTAATATCCTACATTCCTACTAAAGGAATGGGTGAAACTTAATTAATACGACACAATTTACATAAATAAAAGGGTAATTAATTATATATGCAAATGAAGAAAATGAACGAGGTCTTTTATATTGACAACAGATGTATTCTTTTTATCCTGTATTATATTTTTTAAATCTACTAGGATAAGATTGTTTTTCACTCTTTCATAAAAACAAAATATTTCACATGTACAAGTTACCATGTGTTTACTCAGAATAAACTCACTCTATAGAAGTATCCAGCTTTGGTAAAGATAGCTATTTGAGTTAAAAGAAAAAGATCTGGATATTTGAGTTAAAAGAAAATTCTGGATTCCGTCAGCTAAAAGCTTCTAGCTTTTTCATGTCAAAATTCCAGAACTGCAGGGGTTAACAGGTGCAACCAATTCAGGTCTCAATATGTGATTTTTTTGTTTTGTTTTGGAATCTATGCAATATGGAAATAATTTTTATTTTGCTGCATTTTGCTTATTCTAGAGTCCAGACGGATGTACAGTAGCTAGCAACTGCAGCCGGGGATCGGGGGATGAGTCTTTCATGTTCTCGAACGTGTTTGGAACTTCAAAGGTGGCTAAACCTGCACCCAATTTCGAAGCCACAGCTTTTCGCTAATTAATGTGAATGGTATTCGCTGAATGTATTTGGAGATAATTGGATAAACTACGAACGTAATGTTGGTTTAACAGTTCATTTAGTCACAAAAAATTGTTTTAGGTATGACATTTACTTTCTATTGTTAGAATCAAGCTTATTTTTTAAGCATGTGTGGGTAGACGATCACATGCATTTCTTGCTTACTTTTTGGACATAATGAGTTTATTAGAAACAATATGATTTTATGCTTGTTGCAGTTGAGTATTTTGTAGAGTCGAGATTGTTTTATGCATGTGTTTAGATTTTACAATGTTGAGGAAGCTTGTATAACTTTAAAGATTATTGGTGAAGTGAGTTAGATTTTGGGATGACAGAATGATGATTGACTAAATTATTTGTTGCAGTAGGATAAGTTTTTCCAAGGGATATGATATGATGAGCAATAAAAAATGTTATCATACACGTCAAAGTTGAAGCTAAAATATAGTTTTGAGTATGGGGAGGTAGTTGCCATTTAATGATATTCCTCAAATCTTGGTGTATCTTATTTTATTTATATCATAATATATATCTTTTCTATAGTTAAAAAGCATGTATTCCACTTTTCATAAGCTGTTTCACTAGCATTTCATCTCGGATATATTTCTTTCTCAAATCATGGAGTTGGAAGAGACGTCGGAATCTGATTTTACCTTGCCGTTTTTGTCGAAACTAGAAAGACTCGACCATTTGGTATTACATTTAGCTTTTTAAGTATATGCTAATATGTATGTTGTTCCTTTTATGAGTGACAATTGATTATCGTGGATACAGGTACAACTTCTAGAAGGTAAATATAGCTTATCTGAAAAGCATCTTCTCACCCCTGGATTCGGAAATATGTTGGAGCATAAAAATCATCGAAGGACACTTTC
Source organism: Primula veris (assembly GCA_963682055.1). Lineage (NCBI taxonomy): Eukaryota > Viridiplantae > Streptophyta > Magnoliopsida > Ericales > Primulaceae > Primula > Primula veris. Next base: position 28,170,765 of record OY821745.1, on the reverse strand, counting down.
TGAGGCGCTTCGCGAAGTTCACCTGAAGGGCACACTTATGGATCGTTTGGAAATGCTCGAGAAACGGGTTTTCGAGGTGTTTTTATATATTATGACATGTATTGAGCACACTTTATCTGTTTATGAATCTCGTTTTTGTGTGTGTGTGTGTGAAAAATGAACAATTCCGCACTATTTGATGCGTCTTAGTTGCCTATATATGAATGAGTTGCACATATGTTCGTTTAAAACTTTGCTTCTGCGTTATTCGATGAGTTGTACATTAGTATGAAAGCACATATAACTTTCAAAACAGTCTTATATATGCTTGTTTTTTGTTTGTGCAGTTGGATCTTAACATGGTTCAAGAGAAATATTCACGATCAAGCTCATCCGATAGATACAAACACCCTAAAATTCAAGTTGGTCAAAACTACCAATGTCTTTTCCATATCCACACATGTTATGTCATTTTATCTCTATATTTTTCTTTACTAATTTTGCAGGAAGAGATCACTACTGAAGAATATGCCCTAATTATTCCAAAGGACAACCAGAAAAGAGGAAAACCAAAAAGAAAATGGCGTAGCATGTTTGGGGGATTTATGTGTTCAAATTAATTAATGGCACATTGATTCCAAATTATAGAGGTATTTTGGCATTTTGCCAAATTGCTATAACATCTAGGTTTACTACTCTCAGTTTCTAGTAATTGGCTCTCTTTATAATTTGTATTCAAATAGAAATGGCACGTTGTAAGGGAATGCTTCTTAGCAAATAAATTTCCCCGTATTTAACTAAACTTGCTTGTAATTAAGTGAATGATTCATCAATTTATATGCAAATAAATTAGAAATGGCACGTTGTAAGTTGATGTTTCATCTAGATGAATACTGTATAAATATGAGCATTTTCTATTTGTACAATATTCGTCTATTCGACAATAAATTAAGTTCACCATGTAGTGTAACCATTGTTGATTTCAGAATTGTATGTTCAGATCATTTTTTTCTCGTAACACTGCTTGCTTCGGGACTTTATGCTAAGTAATGCATGTCGGGACTCCGTCAGATTTTACCAAATTTGAGTGACACTTGTCAGTAAGTGAAAATAGCCTGTGATTATGTAATTTTATATGAATTCATTTGTTCAAAATCAACGGACATGTTATCAGTTTTATTAATAATTCTTTAATTAACAAACTGATTTAGCACATGTTAGTGCGCATTATTATGGTTTAATGGTAGAATGTTATAATAATGTGACGTACGACCAAAAAATCCACCTTGAGACACCGATCAATTTAACAAGTTTATCTTTTTTAGTAATTATTTCCTTGGCTAATGGACAAATACGTTCAAATCACAAGAAGCTTCATTGCTAAGGGGGCAATTGAAATTTAAAACATGGTCATTGTTATTTAAACAAAAACTCTTTTTCATTGATATACTTTCAATTGTAATAAAAGTGATTTCCAATTTTTTATCCCAGAGGTATAATCATTGTAAATCTGATCATGTAATTTTAAGTCGTGTGTAGATGTTAATTTCTCACTTGGGCAGCATAATCCATGCCTATGCATTAGGTTTCGGAAGCTGCATAGCCGATAAAGGATTGTAAATCCTCGATTATGGGCTTATTCTTATGAGCACACCCCAGACAATTAGGTAAGTTAAAGCTAATCTAGACGATCGAGTCCGGTCTAGTATAAGGTAATGGTGAAGTTTATGCAAAATCGTAAATTAAAGAAAATGTCCAAACATGAAAATAGTACCAGAGCTGAGATGCCTGCCTACTTGGAGTTGAATAATAAAAATACCCAAAACAGATGGAAATGTAGGCTGGAGTAAAAATTAACAAGTCTTATATAAAGAACGAAGAACTAAGAAGATAATGATATTTACTTAGTTGTATTCTGATTATGAATCTTATTTACACGTAAATTCTAATAATGAAATATGTCCTATTTCCAAACTTTATTAGACCATTACAGACACATATTACATATTTACACAGAGATAGATAGATATGGAAATGTAAAAAAGAAAATAAAGGAAGTAGAGTGTTTTGTGTATTTTTAAAAAAATGAATTGATCACAACCATTAAAAAAACATGGAGCACATTTTGGTCATATTAAATATGTATGTTTTGTCCATGTTATCGTTTTTTTCATATGTATTCGTGATTTTTTTTCTTAAATCAATGTTTTATTTTATTTATAAAGTGTTTGTTCAAAAAAATCTATAAAATTTGAATTTTATATTATTTTGTGTATTTATGAATATTATCACATTATAAATTGTCAAAACAAAAAATAAATATCAAAAGAATTATAAAAAATCAAATTTTATAGATTTTTTGAACAAAATTTTATAAATAAAATAAAACATTGATTTAAGAAAAAAAAATCAGAAAAATTAGGAATGCATATTAAAAAAAAGTGATAACACAGCCAAAAATTACTTATGTAACCTGAACAAATGTGAACGAGAAAATAAAGTAAAAGGTACGGCCGGAATTAGAGTCTATAATCAACTGCAAATAATTCACATGATTAGAATATTAAGATAATTACTTTGACTAGAATAATTTTTATACCCTCTGATGGTAATTAAGGACTAATGTATGTAGAAACTGTTACAAATAATTACTAATTCGTACATGTTTGTACTTATCCTTTGATATAACAGACATGGTACATTCATGGTGTACATACTAAAAAATGAAGGGTTTGATGCTTACTTTTTAATAAATAAATAAATTTTATTATTATTATATATTATACAAATTATTATTTAATAAATTAAAAATAAATATTACAAAACAATAAAAACAGAAATAAAATTATAAAATACTAATGTAAACTATACTAAATTTAAATATTAAAAAAAAAATTAATAAATTAATGGTTTTATGGTGCCGGCCGTTCAATGCCGTGACTAGACAAAAGAAATAGACAGAGACAATCATGCTTTGATAAAATCATTTTCTAAACAAACAAATATTACACTCTTATTTCAAAAAAAAAACAAAAAACAAAAAACAAATATTACACTCATGCTATACAATTAAGTCAATATATAATGACACAAGAGAGAGACTGCTACGATTTTGCAAAGCAACTTCACTTCAATTGCATATACATTATACTGTATATAACACACACACACACACACACACACACACACACACACACACAGATGGTGTTTATGTTCATATAGAGAAGTAGTTTTTTGTTACATCTAGATATAAACAAGGTAGATTGATATTACATGTATTGTGTAAATATGCATAATGTCAATAAATTAATATAGTTTATGGGTTTTGTGGTACTGTAAGGTGGTTTCAGTTGATGGAAAATATGGAAAAAAAATCGGAGGACGATAAATTATATGTAGCGGTGGGGAAGGATTTAAACCGAAGCAAATCGACACTTTTATGGGCTTTGCATAATTCAATGGGAAAAGGGATTTGTATCCTTCATGTTCATCAACCTTCACAGTGGATCCCCATGAGTTATTTCCTTTACTCCTTTATATTATGTTTATGCTAGTAGTTGTTAGTTAGTTGTGGAATTTATATATTTTTAGGACAAGTAATCGCCTTTATTGAAAATTTAATGAATAAGAAAGGACTGGCGATCGGGAGCTACGCCCAGTGGCAGAATTAGAATGTTTCTTTTTTCCATAATTATAGGGGTCTTGAAGGGCTAAAGTTGGGAAAAAAGAAATCAAGTTACATGGTAAAAGATCGATTTTTTCTTAATATGGGGGTGTTGGAATCATTTTTAAAATGGTAATGGGGTATTGAAAGGCTAAAATCGGAAAAAAAATAAAAAACAAGTTACATTGTAAAAGATCGATTTTTGCTCAATATGGGTGCTGAAGTCCTTTTTAGCTTGTTACTGGTTCCTCCAATGTCTACTCCACCTCCCATAATCCCAATAGTTGTGATTCTTTTAAAAAAATTATAGTGTATTTTCTCTAAATTTGTGAAATTGTGATTTGGCACCCATTATGATACTTATTTTATCTTGGTATTATTTTCACGTAAATTCAGCACCCCATTTAGAATTCTTGGCTTCGCCCCCATTTAGTTGTTGAATTCAACTTTTTCGAGACACACGTTTCCTTTTTTATTGGGAATTAATGACTGACAAAGGACTCAATTTCAATTTTTTGTGTACAATGGTTGTTGATTGTGCTCTTTAGGTGCATAGTGCTGAAGGAGAATGATAGTCACTGCGTCACTAAAAAACTATATTTATAATTTTATATAATGACCTGTACAGTGGATGCCCTTGAGTATTTCCTTACTCCTTTATTATGTTTATAGTTGTTGATTAGTTGTCGAATTTAATTTTTGTTTGAAATAGAAAATCGCATTTTTTGAAAATTTAATGAATGAGAAAGGACTCGATTTAAATATGTGTGTGTGCAATGGTTGTTGTCTTGTTGATTATGCTCTTTTTGTGTGTTGTTGTTGAGGGAGAATGATATTCACTTAAAAGATACTTATGTATCTATATAATGGTCCTGACTCCTGCACACTGGATTACCTTGAGTATTTGATTACTCCTTAATGATTTATAAGTATTGATTAGTTGTGGAAGCGTATCCTTAAGAAAGTGATTTCTTTTTAATTTGAAATGTGATGAGAATTATTCAGACTCCGAATCAAGTTTAGTCATTTTCGCATGTGCAATGTTGTTGATTCTGATTGTTATGTTTGTAACTGCTGAAGGAGAATGTTGGACATACAAATCACGTGTCTATACTCTATGTAATGATGACACAATGATAGCTCTACATTTTTTAGCGGTAGTCCTGTGTTTTTTTAAGTTCTTAAGGGCTTATTAGGTTGAGGGACTTTTAGCAGTTAGGTTCATTTTTGGTCATGAGCTGTAAAGTATCTGCTTGACCAACTTAAAAGCTGCCGCTTTTTTTTCCTGTCTTGAAAAAGCTAATAGTTTTAGAAATGCTAATTGAACCCAACTTTCCAAGTTGCACGTAAGGCATCTTAGTTGCTTAAAAATTGCCAAGTAGGCTTAAGATATACAATACCCGTATTAGCCGTGAATGGTGATCTTGTTTCAGTTTTTGGGAATATGAAATGTTTTTCCTCGAAAGCGTTTCAATTTTTTTTAGCTGTGTTTGCTTAAAGTTCTGATTCAAATGTGTAGATATTTATTTCAAATTTTTTTTGGTTGGATGAGTTCATTTTCTCGATTGGTTATGTGAGTTTGATCATATCTTTTACCTACTTATGTGAATTTAACTTTTATCATTTTTTGGGGCAGTGGGAACGAAATTTCTTCCAAGTCAACTAGATGAACATCAAGTCAGGAAATACCGAGATATCGAGAGGGAAGCTATGAATAAGCTTTTGCAGACTTACAACTTAGTTTGTGATAAAGCAGGGGTAGTTTGTTCTTTTTCATTATTTATTCACATGTAATTATTTTGTTATTTAAAATGCATGGCTACCATAAAATATAAACATGGAGCAGAACAGGGAAAAATATTCAATAATTCATTATCTTGCTTGCAAGTTGCAACTGTAAATTCTCAGTTTATAATTTCCAAAATATTGGAATAACAGTTTGATACAGTGGCTATTGAATACTGAAGTTAAATCAGCTTTGAACTTCCAAGTTATATTTGTAAACATGTGTGTGCTAATGATGATTTCCTTCTTCCCCCCCTATTAAATAGGTGCAAGCGAGCACATCATACATAGAAATGAACTCTATAGAGAAGGGTATCGTAGAGCTTATTACTCAAAACGGTATTGGGAAGCTTGTTATGGGAGCTGCAGCGGACAAATATTACACAAAGTAAGAACCTCAATATCTTAATGCATCTATGTTAGTAATTAATTATTATCTTACTCTTGTTTCTTCATTTAATTTGTGCATAAACTTCTACCTTGCCCAATTGGGTGATAAGCATTTGCAACATCCCCCTGACTCTAGTTCTTTCTTCTTCTCTCTTTCGATTATTGTATTTGAATAAGATATAACATATCAAAGTAAATATGATGCACATGCTTGGATAATTTAGTTTCCTTAAAAATTGATATGAACGGAAACAATGAGATATGTACGAGTATCACTTACCAAATTGCATAATATTGCAGGAAGATGCTGGAGCCGAAGTCTAAGAAAGCAGTATATGTATGCCAAACAGCACCTTCCACTTGTCAGATTTGGTTTATCTGTAAAGGAAACCTTGTCCACACAAGGTAAGCTCGACATATTTGTTTTTAATATTGAGTAATCAGTAACTTTTAACTGTTCAAAATTATGGTTGGTGATGCTTTCTTCTGTCAAGTCTCAGGGCAGTCAATTAATAGTTATCTTGCTGTGAACATTGAGATTACTTGAAAGTAGTTGATGGAATTTTTAAGAGGTCAGACTTGGTCCTAGATTTTAAGCAAATAAGCTGGAATTTTCAAGGCTGAGAAAAAAAGCTAGATTTCTGAAGCTTTTGGTATTGTCAGGTCAAAACCAGAAGAGCTTAGCTTTTATGCTGTCCACCAAAAGCAGTTTAGTTTTTAAGTCCAGAAAAAAAGAAAAAGAAAAAAAAGTTATCTTAAAAGTTGAAATCAAGCAGGCCTCAGTATCGGCAAATATTATAGTCACCTCTATTTTTGACATGCTCTTCAATAGATTTTAGGCGTCCCCTCACTGTCTCTCTCTCTCTCTCTTTCTCTCTCCAATTGGTATGGTGTGGCTAGCATTACACACTTTGGCTGATAGATATTATTTTCTAAAAGAACGTGCATCACAACTTTGAGGTTGGTACTAAAATATCTCATCTATGTAGGAAGAGTAGACTAGCTGAACCTGCCATAGATGTTACATCTTCGATCTCGCAATCAAGTCCAAGTAGTGAACCTGTTGAGTCTAATTTCTCAAGGTCACAATCTGTTATGGAAGGACCAAATGGCCAGTTGCACATACCCTATTCAGAAGAAGATTATCACAGCAGAATATCCGAAACTCCCAGGGTGGAAAACCTTTATTTGTCACCAAGTAGCTCTAGGGAAGTTAGCAACTGGGATGAGATAACGGAGATTAACCCATTTGTTTCTGTTCATTCACAGTGTTCAATAAGTTCTTCGAGTGACGTAGTAGATGTATCATCCTTGCCTCACCAGATAGAGTACCATCATCGACATTCACCCCCTCCCAGTGTGTTGGTACGTATCTAAGGCCTTGATTAGTTGCAGCTTTCAAGCTCGGACTTTTTTGCTTTAAAGTTGGATTGCATTTGGGAGGCTAGCAATTAAGTGGGATTTCTGGTACTTTCCAAATAGGCTAGAATTTTTTAAAAGAAAATTTGATTGGTGTGTTCTAAATTAGTGGACTTTTAGCATTTTAGCATTTGAGAAGTAAATTATATACGAATGAGCACTCCTGTATGAAATTGTATGACTAGTACTCATCTTCTGTAGTATCTTGGTTGTTTTAGGTACTCTTTTGATTAATACTTAAAAGTAAAGGGTTTTCTGGGTAGCACTTATTAGATCAACTTTTTTCCTTTATTAGTTTCTAGGCTTTCTAGTATTTGTTTGTTTTGGCTTTTCAGGTCAATATTTTGTTCTTTATCGCAAAACTATTATGAATAATCCATCGTAATTAAACACATTGAGAAAGGTGACAAGGTTATTTCAACAAGTAAAGTGATTGTTTGTTCAGAACTACATAATGATTGATGTGCCAACAACATTTCTGTAGTTGGTGACATTTACATGATTTTCTTGAAATTTCATGAGTGCTTTGTTTCCGAATTAGCTGAATTAGGATTCTATGACGTATATTTGTGTTGCTTATTGTGAATTTTAATTAATCCAGGGTTCCGGTAACTATATCTCTGAACAGATGCGTAAAAGAAAACAAGCTGAGGAAGCATTAGCATGGGGAAATGAAGAACTTGAAATGATGAAGCAACAGTTAAATGAAACAATAGAAGAACTCTGTGACGCGAAGGAACAAGAAAAATCCCTAGAAAAACAAATCGCAATTTCTGAAAGGACAGTGCATGAGCTCGAGCAAAAAATGTTTTCCTCGGTAGAACTGTTGCAAAAGTACAAAATGGAAAGGGACGAGTTGGAAAAAGAGTGTGAAAATGCAATTAAAGTGGCTACGGAGTTGAAGAAAAAACAGTCGGAAGATGCTTTGAGCAATTCTAGGACTCAGTTTTTTTCAGAGTTCTCGCAATTCGAAATTCAAGTAGTAACCAACTTCTTTGATGAGTCATTGAAGATTTGGGAAGGGGGTTATGACATTGCCTATAAGGGATTTCTTCGTCACACTCAAGTTGTTGTAAAAATCTCCCATGTCCCTTCGGATTTTGAGCAAGAGGTGAGTCATTTGTAGTAGTTTAATAGTTTGTGTATTTACATTGACGAACCTGAAAACAATAATGTTCCTGAAGTTTCATTGTCTTCTTTTAACTGGACCAGTGACTAGGAGGCGGGGACGAAAAAATGTTACTCCTTTCTCATTGTTTAGTTTGCCAGTTCTTTGTACTATTTATAAGCATTGCTGAATTTCATGAAATTTGTAGTATTAGTAATGAAATTATTTTAGTCAAAATAAATCAAAGGGTTAACAATTTATATTTTTAGGTTGATTTTTTAACATTGACAAGCATTTTGGAATTCGTCAAAAGTATTAATGAATAACCAAAATGGTTCAGGGGAAGTATGAAGAGAACTTTTAGGCTAAAAGAAAACTGTTTCAGATGCCTATTATTTTAATATGGTGTTCTACTGTACTGTATTTCTTCAATTCTTATACATGTTATCGCTTGTATATGTCTAGCAAGCTCTTTTCAGCTAAATTGAGAATTATTTTTCGTTTTCGTTTTTTTGTGATAGGTTTCGTTTTTGAGTAAATTGAGGCATCCAAACCTTCTCACTCTAATCGGAGCTTGCCCAGAATATTCTGCCCTTGTATACGAATATCTTCCAAATGGGACCCTCGAAGATCGGCTAAACTGTAAAGACAATAGTCCACCGCTATCTTGGCAAACTCGCATACGTATAGCATCCGAATTATGTTCTGTTCTTATATTCCTCCATTTGTGTAATCCTCATAGCATATCACACGGTGATCTAAACCCATCCAACATTCTTTTAGATACAAACCACGTGAGCAAACTTTGTGACTTTAGATTAAATCGTATTTTTGTTCAAGACAAAGCCCTGAAAAGCACCATCTTTTGTTGCGTCCATAGTGCGGAAAGTACCTTGGCATATATAGACCCCGAATTTGTTGCCTCACAGGAGCTAACCGCAGAATCAGATGTATACTCATTTGGGGTCATATTAATGCGTTTATTAATTAACAAATCAGCGCACGGGATAATAGAGAAAGTGCAATCTGCATTCGATGATGGGAGTTTAAACAATTTGCTTGACCATACAGCTGGGGATTGGCCATTTGTGCAAGTCAAACAGTTGGCTCATTTAGCAATAAGGTGTTGTGAGACGAATAGTAAAAATCGACCTGACCTAGCTTATGAAGTTTCGAGGGTGTTTGAGACCATGTTGGTCTCTTGTGGGGATCCATCGACTCGATTGAGCTCAGATGACCATCGCCATATTCCTCACTATTTTGTTTGTCCCATTTTTCAGGTTGGTTATTTGTGTCTTACTTAAGTTGTGTGGAATATTTTCTTTCTTAAGTTTGAATTTGATGGTCATTTGTACTGCATAATCTTGATAATATTTTCATAAGACACTGAATAAAGAGAGAGAGAGAGAGAGAGAGAGAGAGAGAGAGAGAGAGAGAGAGAGGGGGGGGGGGGAGAGAAAATGATAATATAAAACTTTAGGCGTGTAAGGCCGAGACTTGATTCTCCTTGTTTTTGTTTTTTTTATTCTGATTCTCCAGCTGATACAACTTTTCAGGTGTTCCCATATGAAGTTCTCTGCAGAAGTAATGAAAAGTTCCTTTTTAAGTTTCTAAATTTTTGGTGTCGTTTTTGATAATGTTTCGAAATTGTTTTCCTCCAATCTAATATCACTTCATGTTATGATCATGAGCAGTTTCCTGACATTTTATTTTATTCTTGTTAATAATTTCTACGTCAAGGAAACTTTTGTTTATATAAATTGCAGAACTTATGATAGCTTATTTGGTCTTAATTTGGGTGTTTTTCTTGTAAAAGTCCTCATAGTATTGTTTTCCTCCAAAACTTCTGTTACAGACTTACAGTATTACTTCATCACAGACCACGAGCATATTCACTGTGTTTTGCTATTGTTAATAACTGCTCATTTGAGGAAACATGTTTAAAGTGAACATTACTGTGTCTGCGAATTGTTTGTTTTAGGAAATAATGGAAGACCCACATGTTGCTGCGGATGGTTTTACATACGAATTGGAGGCTTTAAGAGGATGGCTGGACAGTGGCCATGACACCTCGCCAATGACCAATTTGAAGCTGCCACATCACAATCTCGTCCCAAACCGTGCTCTTCGCTCCGCAATTCAGGAATGGCAGCAAAACAAGTAGATATACATGTGCCGTTGTAATTGTCTGCGTCGTAATTGGAAATGTTCATTTGTACATACGTTCTTTTACTTTTTCCACAAAAAAATTCTAAGTTCTAGTTACCGATTGGTTATATCTGTATAAAAATGAACATGGCTTGTAATTGAGGGTAATTAATCATTAATGAAAAATATATCCTGGTTTCATTGAAGCTGGAAAGTGTCATAATTTATAATGAGGGGGTAGCTGATGTTCAATCCTAAGCAGCAGCTGCAGTAACAACGCCCAACCTCTCTGCAGTGATGATTTTTTCCCTTTTTCTTTTTTCCTTTTTGGTCCTAATCATCTCAGCCGCTGCATGAAAATTTAAAGGCTGTCCTTTGTTACTGCAGCGACTGATGTTTGGATTGAGCATCACCTATCCTTTTCCTGATACAATCCGCACAAAAAATTTGTTGCATCAAACTACTTTGAAGTTAAAACTCGTGGTTACAACAAGATTACAATAATGTGGCTATACAGAGACTTGACAGAGAAAAGTATCGTCGTCTAAACTCTAAACTTTGTACAGTTATATGTTAAAGGGCCAACCTGGTGGGCAAGCCCATGGTGTGCTCGGGGTTTAGGGAGTGGTCAGGCCATGTGTTTATGGTAGTTAGACTTCTCTTACATTTTGTTTTTCAAGAGACTGTTTCCATAAGTCAAGTCCCTTCAGTTCATATCGTAACAACTTTAGCATTGTGTGGAAACTATTCAACAGCAAGAACAAAATGCCTTGGCGTAAGTGTGGAAGCGGTTCCTTTTACAGATATACCAAATGTGACAATCGGAAGGTGCTGGTTGGCATGCATACATAGTAACGAGTTAGCGGCGGTGCCCTGGGGTGTGGGAGCATCGCTTTCTTCCGAAGATGATACTATAAACTCGTTAACCACGATAAAGTTAACAAATTACATTTGTAAAGACTAAAGAGATATGGCTGTCAGAGACTCGTAAATGTTAAGTGGCTTTATTTTTTCAATTTTCATATGTAAGATAATAGTTTAGTGAACTTATAAAACACTAGTAGTAAGTTTAAGGATATTTTTAGATATCCTTTTCATGTGAATGACTTTTCATTTTGGAAACGTCCGTTAAAATGGTTCGCTTTCCATAGTTGAAGGAAAGTACTTTTGGGTCACTGTTATTTGAAATAGAACAATGTTGGTCTCTTTTATTGATCAATACAGTAGTTTAATTTGATATTTTTAGATTACTTTTTGTTGAGAGTTCAATTTTATTAAGTGTTTGCAAGAAAGTAAACAATTTGACTCGATTTTTTATAAAATATAATCAAGGAACGAACTAGGTGGACATATATAGTCGAACCTCTCTAAATTAATGTTCGGTAAATTAATAATATCTCTAAAATAATATTTTTCTCCAATCTCGACTTAGGCCAATGTAAAAAATGACTAATTTCGACAAATTAATAAAATTTTGAAAAATAGTATACAAATATTTGGTCCCCGTAAAATCATAAATTAATAATTGTTCAAAATGGCAAACATTACCAGAACGATTTAGTGAAATATGACTCTATATTTATTTGATTCCCTTTAAAATTTAAATATACTTGAAGCTCATGGCTAGTTTAATGTATTAATGTCTTTTTTTAGTTTAATACACGATGGTTTAAGATGCAACAAAATTTATATATTAGTAATTAAAGTAGCGTATTAAACTTTAATAACGAGTTTAATGAGTAATATTAGTAATATATATGAGTTTTATGTTAGTAATACCGAGTATATTTATTGAATCAATAAAAAACCTATTTAAATTAATAAATACTAAATTTATCTATTAATTAATAGCTCTCTAAATTAATAAATTTCTATGGTCCTAACTATATAAATTTTTAGAGGTTTTACTGTATATAGCATAATTTTTTACTATATTTGTTTTCTAATCTAAACTATAGCATGATTAATATACATATAATTCTATATAGTGCAAGTCAAGCAAGCAACTCATTATTAGGGCAATATTCACTTGCTACAGTAATGTTTTACTAATATTTTTAAAGTACTCTAAACTTCTTCCTCTCCGAATCACTCTCTCATTTCAATAAGAGATTAATATTGATGTTTTTTTTTCTAATATTTGGCTAAAAAATAGGCTCATCATTTTGCCCTTCTGCTTTTCAGCTGCATTGTTGTCAGGTTTGAAGACAATTTTTCCCAGCTTCTTTTACCGGAATAAGTCAGAATTTCTAAGCTGATTTAACAATACTTTTTTTAGCTTGAAAAGGACTATTTGTGTGCTAGTTTTTGAACAAAAATCTCCATTGTAGGTGCAATTGACAAAACAACCAATGTATTTCAGTGAACATTATTATAAGGTTAAGGTTCATTTGCTTGAAAAAAATACTTATTGTCGACCGCAAATACCAAAAGAATGGTCAGCAATAATAAACTAAGAAAGTAAAATGAACAATACTTACTGTCGACCGCAATTCTAAAAAAGGAGCAAATTAGAAATTACCCATCATAGCAAAAGTTACAGAAACCATGATAATGACAACATTGTTATCTAGACAGTGCCTAAAACATTTTCTGGGTAAGTCAGTCCCAAACACTTACTTCTAAACAAAACGAAAATTAAGTGGAAACACTGCAACTTTTTCACTAGGTAGCACACACTATTTTTTTCCCGTACTTGTTCAGAGGCAAGTGAGCTTAGAGACGGTAAGTTTGTAGGGAAAACTATTAGCGTATTGAAAAGAGAGACTGGCTCCCGCTTGTAGTGGATTCCCGTCGTTGACAAGGCAGTCGTCGTATTCAAGGCGTCTAAAAATGCTTGGATTTATGGTTCTGGCCGAGGCAAACCACTCACACTTGAAATGAATGTCCGATATGCTGCAACCTGACATACAAATATTCTCGACGATGACGGTCCAAGTAGGGATTCCGTTAGGGAGCGGTGCTGTTGGTCCTTGATTTAATGCTATGTTGTCGCTTGTGCATGGATTACTAATGCCGGTCCCGGGTATCCCCCCACTTATTGTTCCGTTACCAACACCATCACCAATACCTGTACCAAAACCACCGTCCCCGGGAGTGTCGCCATCACCATCTATAATTTTTAGAGCAAATTATAGAATACTCATGTTAAATTGGGTAGACAGTTACATGCATGCATCATGCATGCACATGGATATAGAATTGAAATAAGAGAAATACGTACTAACACTTGATCATTTAAGATGAACTACTAAAACTTAATTTACCCAAAAATATATCCACACGCAAAAAATAAGACTAAAGTTTAAATACAGCTTGCTGTTTGGGTATAGATCACCATAAACTGAAGTTTAAATACAAGTTAATTATTGTTCAAGTATATATAATCTCACCATAGTCGTTTGTCACAGTACCCATGCTGAACATGAGTAGCTTACGCAGAGAGTTGTGTTTTTCGAATGTTAAACCATCATCAACCTTCTCCTGAGACCAACTAGTACCTACAATTTCATATAAAAGATTGATATATATGTTTAGAAAACAATACAATGTCAGTGATAACTGATAAATGTTGTGCATCATACAAAAATCAAGACAAGACTTCAGTGATGTAGTAGCATATAAATAGTGGTTAGAAATAGAACAACTGTTTTTGATTTCCAAGTTATGCAATAGTAGACACTAGTATATTTTCATTCGTATAAAAATATTTGAAGGATATAGAGTATTAGATGGTACTACCTTGGAAGAGGGCAACAGTCAAAACAAGTCCCAAAACAACTAATAAAGCCATGCAAAGTCTTGCACTGGTTGTATTGCTGCTAAGACTGAAAAAACCCATGGATTAATATCTTCTAGCAAGATGTATATCTGTATTTCCTTGAAAATTTTATGCTCTTCAAGCTATATAAATACCCTGCAAATGAAAACAAACAATGAGTGAGGTATGTGACTTTTACTTCAGAAGATGTTGGTACTGTTTTAGTAGCTAAGAACATTAATTAACGTGCCTTTAATTAGAAGGGGCGAGGAAATTTATGATACGTACATGCGTCCCTTTGAAAGAAAAGTAGTTAAAAACAGCAAAAACTAGGTACGTACTATATTAAATATATTCATAGGGGCTAAACGTTGATTATTGGATATAACGTTTTATTATTCCTAAATTTGTCTAGAAAACATCCCTCGTTTCGTGGACTTATACTGTTGATACTTATTAAAATTTATAATCACTAAAATAGCTACAAGTAGAAGTATATTGGAAGTAGTTGGCATTTATGTTTCTTGTAATACAAAAAATATAAACTAGGCTTCCAGCTAGACCAACCACTATAAGGGGGTACTTAATTAGTCCTGCTAGTAACTAGTGACTTTTTATGTTGGTACCTTACTCATATTGCTACTAGCTAGTCAGTGGGGGTTTAAATTTTTAGCTCCAAATGGTGCAATCGCATGTCGCCTAATAAGAGGCTAACACATGTGTTCCCATTAAAATCAAATTTTAACTACCACTACAAAATAATGTTTGATCTAATGAGAGTCAAAAGTTGTCATAAGCATGTCGCTAATTTAAAAAGCTATTACAAATCTGTCGCAAATTGACTAACCTGTCACAAAAACCGTCGCTAATAAGCTCGTAACAAAAAATACCGTCACTAATCTCGTCGCTATTTGTGTATTTTTTTATTTTTTTTTTACACAGGTTAATGTTTTACCATTGAGTAATTAATTTTGCTATTTAATTCTCTGTCATGATCATGTGCACGCTATCGTTTTTAATGAAAGTTTTACAAATTCCAAGTTAATAAAATGAATATATATATATATATGATACCCTTCTCAATGGAGATCATTTCTATAGTATATATATAATATGCTTACTTGCACCTATATAATACTAGTAGTAAAACAAGAAATTCAGTATCGGATACCGGATAGATGTTACTGTACAAGAAAATACGATAGAAGTTGAAATCTATATATAAGATCAGTAGCCAATGTGTCAAATTAAAAATCATGTGAAAAGATGATGGAAGGAAGAAGCTACCTCTGCTTCATCACAAAATAAGCTGAAACTCTACAAAATTTTATTCATAGCTTGCCCCTCGATATCTCGGAACTTTTGGACCCGACGTTCTTTCGGTTGGCTTGGAAGGAATTTTATTCCCACTGCACTCAAAAAAGCAATAGACAGTATCGAATTCACATAAAAAAGGTACCAAAATATTATTTAACTCACACAAACAAAAACCATCATGAAAATGAAGTCACACAAATAAATAGTCGTGGATTTTTGGAAACGTGCATGGGTTTGCCTCAAGCCATGCATGTAAAGGACGAACAATTCATAAATGACAGCTTAAAAAATATATGAAGTTTTTTTTTAAAGAAAATTACTACATAAACAAAAACATAAACAAATTTAGCTTCATTGTTTTGCTAATACCTCAGTAAGGAATTTTTAGATAGTAGATACTTTTTTTTTTCACACAAACAAACACTTTCATTAATTTTGATAGTACTACAAAATAATGTTTGATTTAGTGAAAGTCAAAAATTGACTAAACTGACTAAACTGTCACAAAACCGTCACAAATTGACTAAACTGTCACAAAACGGTCATAAAAACCGTCGCTAATAAATTCGTAACAAAAAATACCGTCACCAATTCCGTCGCTATTTGAGTATTTTTTTGTAGCCTAAATATTTATCAACAGCATCTCGTGTTTCATATACAATTTGTTTGTGTAGAGGATTTCATAAAGGAGTTGTAGTGGACATACAAAATCCGTACCCACTTATGTGAAGCTTTTAAGCAAATAAGCTTATAACTTCTGGCAATTTTAGTTCTGAAAGTATAAAAGAGCAAAAAGGCATAAAGTTTGTTCAATGGAAATTATGGAAATACATTTTTGAGTAAAAGGCCTGGGCTGACAAGCTACATTAACCTGAACCAAACAAACCCTAACATATAAAACAACCATGAAATTTTAAAACACGGTAAAACCACCATCGAAACTATCATTCATACATCAGTTTGTATAGTATACATTAATTTATATTCCCTATTGTTTTTCATCAGCAATCATCAGAGTCAACACATCTACTGCACAAAATAAGAAACAAAAAATATTGATGTAGAATTGAAATCGTTGCCATTAAATACCAAATTAAAAGGTAATAACATTTTAAAAAAAAGGATACATAATTAATAAGACGAAAAAATAAATGAAGAAGAGAAAAACCACTGTCCTGGTCCATTATATAGATGCGAGAATTTTGTATAATTATCGTTCAACTTCAGCACAAATGACGATCTACAAGCAAAATAAACGTCTATTGCACAATATAAGAAACTTTCTGTTCGGATTTGAGTCCTTCTCATCACAATCCAACTTAAAATTAAGCTATTTTCTTGAAAATGTTACCTAGGCGACTAATTAACAAAAATAAAAATACTGAAGTAAGGAAATTACTCAAGAGAATCCGCTTACTCAAGAGAATCCGCTATGAAGGTTCATGAACATGAAGGATATACAAATCCCTTTTCCCCTATAAATTAGAATTATGCAAAGCCAATAACATTTTTTAGTTGCTCCGGTTTAATTAAGTCCTTCCCCACAGCTGCATACAACCTATCATCGACCCTATCCGACAATTCCTCCGAAAAAACTTTCTTATTTGCCATAATCCAGATCTTGTAATATCTTATTAATCATCTATTTGTGTACTATTTATACATTTTGCATATTAACACATTTACATGTATGTTAATCCAGCTTGTTCCTGACTATACATGCATTTCTATCTTTTCTATAAGTATTGAACATGTCTGAGCAAGTGATGAACTAAGTACTTTAGAAAAAGAAAAAAGATTAACTAAGCACTTGACTTTTGACTTGAGAGTACGATACTAGAATATTTACTTCAACTCCAAGTCTCCAATATATAAAATTAAAGTTGACCTAAAACGAAAAATTAACTATGGTCACTAAAACGAAAACATTCATACAAGTCTTTAAAAAATATAGTTGATCATAAAAAGTAAAAAAAAAAACACAAGTCACCAAAGTATAATTAACCATGAAAATATACTAACTAGCTAGTTAGAAAAGAGCTATATATGATTCTGCATATGGCAACCCTGATCCTAGTGGTTGTGGTGGTATATTGAGAAATGATAAAGACATTATGTTTTTTGTTTTTTCTTATAACTTAGGCAACCACACAAATAATTTTGCAGAACTAATGACTTTGAGAAATGGTCTGCTTATTTGCTACAGTCTGGGTTTCTTTAATGTGCTTATTGAAACTGATTATGAGATAATGGTTAACTGGTGGGAAAATAATACATCTCCTGACCCTAAATTTGATTACATTTGGCATGATATTTGATCACTAGTGAGTTTTGTTGGCACTAATATTTGTCGTGTATTCAGAGAACAAAACCAAGCGGCAGATAGTCTTGCAAAAAAAGGCGCTCAAGGGCAAAATGGGACTTTCCTTTTCCCAAGAGAACTTTCAAGTGATACATACGTAGCATATTGGTTGGATCAACATGAGACACCTTGCCTCAGAGGGAGTGTTTTTATTTCTTAATACTGAGCTAATGATGCAAAATGGGTGAAACTATTGAGTATTTTTTCTAAATGACAGCAAGATATATGGTTTTCTCTTGTAGATTTTCAGTCCCTCAGTTAAGATCTTGGTTTTCAAGTTCTTTAATATACTAATGATGAATTTTTTCTGAAGGTTTTGCATAAAAGAACCCACAAAACACATTGGTTTCTTTACAGGTACTATCATAAAATAAACATTTTCTCCTACTCACACACAGAAGAACTGCAGATGCAGCATTTAGAAGAGTGAAAATTTGCTGTTTATTTTGATAGTCTTTTGGGCAGCTCACTTCTCTTTGATATTTTTATGAGAGGTTATAAATTATTTTTACTGGTTTGTACCTTTAAGCGATCTTAATTTTGAGTTTACTGGAATAATCCTCTTGCGTTTCCTCTGTTTTGGTAAATGTGCAAACCAACCTGGTTGGTGATTTGAGAAGTGTCTCAAGGCACATCTGCTTTGGCAAGTTTAAACATTGACGAATTTCTCATATTTGCATTCGTTTTGTTTACTAAACAGGATAAGAGTTGAAGGTCGCATTAGGAAAGTTGTCCAAAATAAAGTTTCAATTAAGGCGTTTTTCCCAGTTTTGATTGTAATTGTTTTTTGGTTACCGGCCTCCGGTTGTAATTTCCTAGATGAGTTTTGTTTTGTAAGACTTTTAGTTATTTTATAAAAGAAGGTCATGTGCTTATTAAAAAAAAAAAACTCTATAGTTGTTTATTGCTAATGTGTGTTTTGAGATGAATACGATAAACATGACAAATCTAATAATTAATGTTAGTAAAATGTATAGGAGAGCATACACAATAGTTGTGTTAATTTTAACAATATTAACTTTGACACATCATAATTTAATTGCATGTTAAATGAATGTGTAACTTAAATTTAACCTTCACATTAGTGTATTAACTTAATAAAGTTATCTAATTTTAATTAAAATTAATTATTAATTTAAATCTCATTAATTAGTCATTTTGTAAACCCCACTAAAATAGAAGTAGTTGAAATAGAGTTCACGTTGGAATTAATTGTATTTTGTCTATATCAATTGACAACATTAAAAATATTGTTATCTTTAACAATTTTTTTAACATTTATAAAGATAACACATGATTTAACATAACTAATGAAGAAAAAAAATTATTGTTAGGTAACTATTTTAGTTAATAATAAAAATAACAATACTATTGTAGATGCTCTGAGGTAACTAAATTTACATTCGCCAATCATTATCGTTAAAACCTTAAAGTCAACAAAATAGCCAACAAAACATAGATGAAAGAGAACAAAATATATTTGTTAAATTAAAATTCTAACAAGCAAAAGATTGGTGCAAGTGGTTGAAACCCTGATATACCATGCTCGTTACCAAAGTTTGATTCCTTACGCCTGCAAAACAGGTTACATCCAAAGTGAGAGTTATTAATTATAAAAAAAACTAAGACTCTAATAAAACTATGACTCTCGGTCCTTGATAACATTTCCTAAACAAACCTTTCAACCCTCTATATGCTTGAGTTAAACACAAATCAAAATCAATACTCAGTGTAGTTAAGAAAACACCCAACAAATATAAATAACAAAATATGTCTTATTAAACTAAAACTCTAATTAAACCACAATGTGACTATTAATCATTATTTTTCTTTCCTTAAAACCATTTAAAACCCCCTCATATGCGTTAACTAAAACTTAAACCCTAAACACTTATTAATCAAAATTTGTCTCAAACCCCTGTTTTAGCTTCTTTTTTTTCTTGCTTGACTTATGGCTCGTCATCTCTTGAGTATATAAAATTATTTAATAATATATATTTAATTTCCTTAGCATATTTGCCGCATAAGATATAAATCAAATCATTTTTACAAAAACAGAAAAACTCAAAGTATATTGGCATTTAAATATAATTTCTTTATTAAGTTTACTCGTAGATCGAAAAAATTTAAAATATCCAAAATGTATAGATTCAATGTCACATTGAGTAAACAAATTATGATACATGTATTGGGTATACTCAATGTGTTGAGCTTGTCTAGTAAATGTATTAGAAAGGATACAATCCCAATCCCCTATTCAACAAGCTTGTTAAGCACGAGCTTTGAAGAAAGATTGTTATTTCCCTTGACGTTTCATTGTGCGTTCAATCATGACTAAGCTGAACCAAAATAATGATTTAAAACCGCCGTCATCGCTCATTAGTTAGAGATGTTAGGTGGATAACTATTAATTTATGGCCTTATATTTTGCATATGACTCTTTTTTATTTCTTGACCCAACTCGGAATGAAATGAGACCTCCCATAGATGGACTCTTACATCCTTTGATTTCAAGTGAGCACCCATGTGAACCGTAGTGTCTGTGGCATTCCCATTTAATTTTTAAATCAATTAATCACTTCGGTCTTTTAGAAGGGATGAAAATCCTTTTCTGTCAACCCTTTTTCGCCCCTCTCATCCTAAAAGGGGGCTTCGCCCTCTTGACTTGATATATTGAGAA
This sequence comes from Primula veris, assembly GCA_963682055.1. Lineage (NCBI taxonomy): Eukaryota > Viridiplantae > Streptophyta > Magnoliopsida > Ericales > Primulaceae > Primula > Primula veris. The sequence goes on along the minus strand of OY821745.1, from coordinate 28,150,153 downwards.
GAGTGCAACCGCCGAGGATAGAAGGAAGCGCTACAAAAATAGACCCAAACGACTCTCATCCCCCAAACAAACTTCTTATGCATTTTTCTGGGTTTTATTCCGTATTGTCTTTTGGCCCCTCTTCTTCTTCTTCTCCTAAACCCTCATAGTAATGGTACATAACCCTAGCAAGGGTGTAAATACACAATTTCATTACGATAGCTAAAACTCAAATATTTGATGTATTTCAAAAATTGACCTACTTATGCGACCAAAAGTGACCACCATGTTCAAGTAGCACCGACAATACACAAAATGATCCATTATCTTTTCTAGTGTCTTTCTATCTATGTTCATCTATCTTCCTTACAAGAACTCGTGGGGTATAAATACTTATCCAATAGTTTAAAACTACGTACAATAAAATTATGCTAAGTCGAAAATTAAATAACTACTGATTTGTGCATTATATCAACGACCAACACTCCATTAATGGTAAACAAAATCACGTATCTTAACCGGAATATCGAAAGAGTATTATATCATTGGAGTAGAATGTCTCAAAAAAGATAATCGATGTACTCCATATTAACCAACATATAAAATGAGGAAATCATTAAAATACAATATTTTAAAGAGGATAAACTCTACCTTAAACTTTTTCCATTTCAAATCCAGAACATCATAAAGTGCATTCAAAAACAGTAAAACACCATGAAATGATCATCATCATTTTTACTTTCCTAAAACCATGCCCAAATCCATAAAAGACCAAACAAACAAGCTTGGAGTAGTCAAACTTCAACTTATATAGCAAAAGTCCACATTTTCAAACCAAATCCACACACTTTGTTAGGAAAAAAGATCCCTTACCAAGACCAAACATCACAAAATACCCATTCCACCCCTCAAGAAAAAACAAATACTAAGTCAAAAAAATCAAGAATCTAAACCCCAAATTACAGGGGGCAAATTAGTCTAAATACAAAATAAGTAAAAAAAATCAAGAATCTAGACCAAACACAAAATACCCATTTCACCCCTCTCCAACACCCAAAAAAACATCCAAAAAAACTAGGCATAATCTAAAAAAAAAACCAAGACCCCAATTAAGGGGCAAATGAGTCAAAAATAAAAAGGAAGGGGGGAATTTTAATAATATTACCCATTACACCTCTCAATAAAAAAAAGCAAATAAGTCAAAAAAAAAAAGAATATAGATCCCAATTAAAGGGGCAAATTAGTCAAAATTAAAAAGAAGGGGACTAAAATAATACTAATATTACACAATAGATCGCTTACCCTTTTTATTTCTATCAGCCGAAGCAACAGAGAGACATAAAAATAAAAATAAAAATCATCAGCAAATACGAGTCAACAAATCCCCAATCTATACATACATACATATATATATATATATATATATATATATATATATATCTATTTATATACATATACATACACATCTTTATCTATATCTATATATACGATTTGTTTTCTGTATCGATAAATCCGTACTCTAATTCAGCTCGGAGTACTCCAATTAATCCGATTCCGATTAATTTACGAATATTCTATTTTATTTATTTATTTATCGAAAAACCCTAGTTTCTAAAACCTCAATTTTAGGGTCTTTTTTGAAATTGATTGGTTGGGTCGACTCGAGCTCGCTGTTTTCGAGGTGGGTTTTGCTTATTTTGTAAGTTGAATTTGTTTTGAACGTGTTTTGAATTGTTTTTTGATCTGGGGAAAACAATGGAATCTTTTAGGTTAAATTTGAGTTTTTTTAAATGGATTTTAGGGTTGGTTTTAGTTGATTAGTTGTGTTGGAGTGAGTTCTAATTTGAGATGAATTTGTTGCTGTTAGGGTTTTTGCTCAAGATCATAATTTCATTAATTGGAGAAAAAAAATACTGTTTTAGTGGAAAATTGGATTATATAATGAATTCTTGGGGTTTACTGCATTGATTTTCGTTAAGTTGATTGGGTTTATCTTAGTGAATTGTAGTTAGAAATGAATTTTAATGTAATTTTTCTGCTAAGGTTTGTGTTGGAGATCATTTTAAATGTGGGATTTTGTGCAGGAGTAGTATACGTTAGAGTTCTGCCTTGATTTCGCGGAAAATAGTTATATTTTGGCGGAAAGTTTGAATCTTTGGGAAATCTAGGGTCATTAATGTACATTTTGTGTTTTTCTATTTAAGTTGTTGCTGCGAAGTGCCTTGTACGTTTTGTTGGAAAGTTTAGATTCTCGTACTTAGGGCTCAATTTGTTTGTAATATCAGCATTAGGGTTTCTGATAGAGACGTTTTATAGCATCCATAATAATTGTATCAGGTTTAAGATCATTTTGTACCATTTTTGTTGGCTCAAAGACTTGACCTTTTTGTTAATGACAGCGTTACCCACGTGTATTTGGATAAAAAAAAGGTTTTGATGGATATTACGAAGTGTGAGTTAATAAATGGATCACTACTTTTCGTGGATGTTTTTTCCTTTCCGACATCGACATAGTTGTAGATCATGACAATTTCAGTATAGAAACGCAACTGAATCCGATTCCATACTGCGTTTTGTTGGTAAATTGTTTGTTAAGAATCTGAATGATAGTCAGGTCTTAGACTGTGTTTAGCTGAGTGAATTATGTTGATCGAGCCAATGGATGTGGCCAAGTGATAGATATTGTTTACGCACATCGCATTAAATCAAACAATTCAATGCAATGTTTATGGCTTGTGTTTCATATCACAATTGAAGTAGAATTTTGCAGTAAAACGTACACGGAAACTAAAATTGAGTTCTTTTAACTTGTACATTTTCTTCTCCGTTTAAAGACTCTAGTGCTCTGTTGGTTACGATGCTTTAAGTGGGAAAATGATTTATTCCAATGAAAATTGAAGTAGCAGATGATTTTCTGCAAATGTAGGACTTTTTTTTGTAAATCATAGTTGCCAGTAGAACTTCTCATCACACATGCATATTTAGAGTTAAGAGCAGTAATAGTTGTAGTTCTTGTTCTCTCATAAACTTAAGTTTTTTAAGCGACGTGGCTAAAGAAGTTTTAGTTTTTGCTGGGAACAGTTTACAGAGGAAAATATTTTAAAAGTGTGAGTTGATGTCATTCATGTCTGTGAATGTTAGGAGTTTGAATTGAAAGTGTTATTGAGCTAATGCTGAACCTGATAAACCTTTTGTCTTCTTATTGTTTATATCTCAGAAACTATCATTTGCATTACATATTTTGCCGTAGTTAGTTGGGTCGAATAACGACAATATGTGACATGTTGGTATCGTCTTTTTTGAATTTAGCAGTAGATTTTGCTTAAATTGACTGTGTTGTTCTTTTTGCCTTTTTTCCCTTGAGAATCAGAAGGACTGGTTCCGTTTTCAGTATTGTTTTGCAAGTGTTAATCATTTTTCACAATAAATTCAAGCTATTTCTAGGTCGAAAGAAATAAGCTTTAGCTATTTGATATTTCTTTCTCATTACGAGCTTAGCTAATATTATCTCGTAGCGGTGGTCGCAAATTCAATATAATGGGAATTGGTAAGTTATTTACTGCCATACACATGTTTGTAGATTTTTCAAAATTCATTTCTGTAGACAGGATGACAGTAAGATATCCTAATTAATCATAATGATTCGCTTTTTGTAATTTATCTTGTTTGTGGATTCCTTAATTATACCTTAGTGGTGGTTACAACTTCAATACAATGGGAAGATATTTAGTGCGATACTTATGTTTGAAGTTTTTGAAACATTTCTGTACTCTGTAGACAGGATGACACTAAGATATCCTAAGCAATCCTATTGATTCGCTTTTTTGTAATTGATTTAGTTTGTGGATTCTTTTTAAGAGCGTTACTGCTGTTATGTGAAATTTGAAGCCTAGTATCTCTATCTTGTGCTGTTTGTGACATTTTTTATTCTTATCGATTACATTCATATATCGCTATTATATAACTGTAATTCCGACGTTTGATCCTTATCTAGCCAAGCCACATACCGACACAATTTATTTTCTAATAACGATTTACTATATAAGCGTAGGTTTTCTTGTTGTCTGCCTGTCATCAATTCTTGCACATAACAATTCTCTAGTGTCTGAGGTTATATCCGTTTTGTTTATAATTGTAATCATATCATTCCATTGTATTTTGTTTAGTCTTAATCTACTACTCACAAGCTTTTTAAAACTTTGAGATTTATGATGTACATTACACCTCGATATTTGTTCCAATCAAACATTGAACACCTTACTTGGACATATAACTAGAACTTTGTTGATACAATTACATACTGTAACAATTATATTCCACTGTGAAAAAGCAACATCTTTACGTATAAAATTAAGCAGCACACAACTCCCTTTTTTTGCTTGTTCATTCATAAGGTTCTTAGTTGGTTAAATATATTTTAATGCAGTTCGATCTGGAATTGTATCCTGTTATGGTATGAAGGTGGGGGAATTATGCCGGTTATAAGTAGGAGAAATGCAAAGATATCATGCTACCAGCTGCACTAGTGCACTTAATAATAGTGCAATCGGTGGGGTGTCTGCTAGGGATCGAGTTGACCCGTCTTCACTGCCAGCTAATTTCTCTATAAATCAGAGGTGAATATATTATCGTGTTGTAAATAAAAAATTTCCCATCTTAACATGTGAGCACGCACTATGAATGGACAGTGTTTTAATAATGTTTCACTGCCACTATAAATCAACAAGAGTAACATTTGTTTTGCTACTAGTACAGGTGATAATGTATGTAGAAAATAAATTATACCAAATCGACATATATAGATAATAATACCAAGTGACTAAAAATAAGATAATATTACCAGGTAAAGCGAATTCTGATCCTGTAATAGTAGCAGATGATATGTTGAGGTTGCAGGGATGTCAAATTTTTTCTAATAACATATTGAAAATTCGAATCAAAAAGAGATTTTGGTAAATTGTGGGGTTGTTATACAACCATGTGCAACTCAGTAGCTCAGCCCCTACACATAAATTATTTAAGGACAATATTATATTAGTGCAAGTAGTAAATGTTACACAGATCAATCATCAAAGTATGATTGTCCAGTTTCCCCAGGTAAAATATGAAGCCTTGTTTCTCAAATTACTTATTGTATAATTGCTAAATCCATGAGATGTAATCAGAATATCACTTGCATATAACGTGTGAGATAAATTTCTAAATTTGTCAGGCGGCAACCACAGCCAGCAGTCTACAAGTTGCGGTGTGATAAAGAGCCTCTTAATTCACGGTAATTACTCCAATGCACAAACTAAACAGTCTAAGCTGTTTGTTTGTTGGTTATTCATTCATTTGTTTTTCCCCTTTCATTTTCATTGTTCTCGTGCTTATTTTTCTTATCTGAATTCACTAACATAAAAGAGTTTCACCATCTCTTTTGTCAGTCTTGGACCACCAGATTATAATCCTCAAACGCCAAATTGTCCCGAGGAAACATTGAACAGGGAATATGCAATACATGGATACAGAGAGTCTGTTGAAGGACTTGAGGTTTGTTCTTGGAGAAAACCGGCATCATTTCTTACTTTCCTTCCTTTTAACAGCTATTTTCAAATTTCCACTTCCACGTGTAGTTAATTTTGTGGCCTGAGAGCATGTGTAATGGCCAACTAAGTTCTATAATAAGTGTCAAGAGTTAACTTGGGTTCAATTTTCAAGCCACATTGGAAATTTTAAGGACTTATTAACTTCACCAATTTATGTTAGATGCTAATTAATTTTGCTAACTGCAGAGAGTAACTTAACAAGTGACGTTGCTTTGGTAAACACTAAGTTCACACCTCTATCTATTTATTCTTTGTTTTTAGGATAGGTTTGCTACTGTTTATGAAGTATTTATTAAATCTCTTGAATGGAAAAAAAATCTATTCTTTGTGTTACTAAATTGTGAATTGCAACGGATTAGTATAAGACATTGTCCAGTTATGGAGCATTTATTATACCTTCAATAAAAAACTGTAAAAGTAACATTTTTCTCAACAATAGAAAATTACATTGGTTAATTTATGTAAGTGTAAATGTTAATATATTTTCTATTAAAAAACAGAACCAAACTATATATAATTTTTTTAGACATTACCTGACGAGTGTAATATTAACTCGATATAAACAAACGCTAAATAACGATGATAACTCTTTTAATCATTGCCCATCTTTGTTAAATATAGGAATAATATGAATAATTTACAAAGTATAGGAAATCTTTGTAAATGCTCTCTTTTTCTTATACTACTTTGGAAATACTAACTTGTTCTATTCGCTCTCTCTCCTGAGAACTCCTTTTTTTTCTTTCTAATTCTCATTTCTTCTCTTTCATTTTTGAATGCCTTTTTCCATTGGATATAGAGGCTTATTTATAGCCAATAGAGTGTGAGCTTAAGTAACACGTTTCTTATCATAATTGGTCGAAATCAAAATGGGGACAAAACGAATGGAGCTCGGGCCCGCCAAACCGGACTGCCCCATCTGGTCGGATGGCCAGTCCGACCAGCCCATGGTGGTCGGATGGCAGGTCTGTTTGGGCAGGTTTGTCGGTCCGGTCCGATGTAGCCACGGTTTGATCTTTTGGCGTTTTCATTGAGCTTTGTTCTTCGCCTCGGTGTTTTGGACAGCTCTTCCTTGTCTGATTCGAAATTTGTTTCTGCATTCGGAACATTATCATTTGGTCTTTGAAGTGCCACAGATTTTATCTTGGGTTCTTTGCGCTTAGTTTGATATTTTTGCTTGTTTAATTTGTATTTCTCGAGACGTTTCGCAAGACGGTTGGAGTCGTTTATTTTTATTAGAAATGGTGATCAAATACGGAATTAACCACTTTCATTCTTGTTTATACTTCGAGTTATACGTCATTACCAACAATGTAGTTGGAACAATTTAAATTATTATTTATATAGAAGTAACTTCGAGTAGACTTTGTCCATACGCCAATATTTAGATTGCAAATTTTACCATGTACAATGTGCTGAGTATATATAATCAAAGAAGGTGAGTCAATAAAGTATAAGAAAATATAGTTTGACTTGTAAAAGAAACATGTCCAATGTACCCTATAAACGATGTTAAAGTTAGGATGTATTGATGTAAGGCAGGGGTTGCTTTATTGCCTATTTGTCAATATTTATTTAGTAAAAACTAGTTTATCCAAAATAGATGCTCTTATCCTGCATATAGGTTTACCAGTATTCCAGATTGAATGACCTGCAAATATAATTTGTTCTGATGACAATTGACATGTATGTAGATGTGACTGTCGTTTTTTTTTGCTATGTTTTACAGGAGGCAAGGGAGATTGCACTATCTCAGGTTCAGACTTTTAGTAAACCTGTAATCTTTAAGTGTAAGGAGGTAAGCACAGGAATAATAATCTAGAATAATCATTCTGTTTTTCTTGTTTATATAAGACTGTTGGCTTTAGTTTTTACCGGCTTTATTGATTCTTTTTCCTTTTCTCCAGGCCATCAGGAAATGTCACAGGGCCATTAACGAGTCTCGTGCCCAAAAGCGAAAGGTGATTCTGACAGTTGCTAGTACTGGCGCATAGATGACTATTACTAAATTTGCATTCACCACAGCCTTTGAGCTCTTAATCTTTATTCTCTATATTCTTTTGGCGGATATTAGTAACCAAAAGGGAAAATTTGTGTGTAACAGGCTGGACAAGTTTATGGTTTGCCTCTTTCTGGTCAGCTATTGACCAAAGCTGGGGGTTTCCCTGAACAAAGACCATGTGGAGAAGACTTCCGAAGAAAGTGGATTGAGGTTAGTTTTTCAGTTTTCCTTGTTTAGAAGCTTATAAATCTGTGCAAAAGCATGAAACACCGTCTTACTCGCTCTTTTATTGATTTCTCAAACTCGTATTGGTAAATCTACCTTTTAAGGTAAATGCCTTCAATATTGGCTTGAAAGAATTCCTTGTTCTGCTAGAAGTAAAAAACTGAAATTAAAAAGTTTAATTATCTGCTTCATGCTTTTATCAGTAATCTGATAACATGACTAAACTTTCCAGGGCTTATCACAACCACATAAGAGATTGCGTTCTTTGGCCGATCATGTCCCTCATGGCTATAGAAAGAAAACACTTTTTGAAGTTCTCATCAGGAATAATGTTCCCTTATTGAGAGCTACTTGGTTCATCAAAGTAACTTATCTCAACCAGGTACGTAAAGTATAGCTCTTGAAGTTAGGTGCACATGATCTTGAGTACACATAAAATGATATCTTCCCCTGGATTTTCCTCATTACCATATGAATTAGGGATGTGCAGTGGGTCCCCACACTTAGGGATAACTATTGATTTGATCCCTATAGTTTCAGTTGGGACACAAATGGTCCTCAAAGTTGAAATATGTTGCACTGATTGTCCAATGGTTTCAATGACAACAGTACTAGTCCCCATAGTTCAGTAACTACACATAAAATGGTATCTTCCCTTGGATTTTCCTCATTACCCTATGAATAAGAGTGTGCGGCAATGGTCCCCACACTTAAGGAACAAATATTAATTTGATCCCTATAATTTTAGTGGGACAGTAGTGGTCCTTCAAAGTTTGATGAAGTTATACTGATTGTCCCCATGGTTTCAATAATAGTACTAGTCCTCATAGGCCATAGGTCAGTAAGTTAAACATAAAATGGTTTCTCCCCTTGTATTTTTCTCATTACCATAGGAATAAGGGATGTGCAGCAATGGTCCCCACTCCCCAGGGATAAAATTTGAACTTGATCCCTATAGTTTCAACTGGGACACCAGTGGTCCTTAATGTTTGAATGAGTTACACTGATTGTCCCCATAGTTCAGTAAGTTACACCGGTGGTCCCTTCTAGTGGAGTCCATTAGTGCTAAACAGGGACCTGCTTGTGTGGCCATTTTAGAATGTATTCATGTGACTTGCTTGATACACAAGGAGCCATAGTGTTTCAGTTTAAACTATGGTCCAATAGATATTCTACCTTAAAGTATGGGATGAGGTTATTACTGTTTCAATTGGAACTTTGGGGATCAAATTTAAATTTAGTCAAGGGTATGGGGACTATTCTTGTTCTTCACACTAAAAATAATAATATTTTCATATTACAGATTAGGCCTGTCTCAGCTAGTACATCTTCTAGTTCGCCAGACAAGACTCAGTTTTCACGTACAGAACAATGGACAAGAGATATTATCGAATATATGCAGTCTTTGTTGGACGAGGTAGTCTTGAGAAATGGTGTTCATTCAAATAAAAATACTAAAGATAGGTCACCGAATATGACTTATAATTCATTGCAACACAAGAATGATACAACCACACTTATTGACGGTGATGAGCCTTCTTTACATTTTAAATGGTGGTATCTTGTACGGATTATTCAATGGCACCATACCGAAGGGTTGATTCAGCCTTCACCCATCATTGAATGGGTTCTCAGTCAACTTCAGGTATGCACTTAGTATACGCATCTATACTTCCTTCTTTTTTCATGGCATATTGAGATTGTTAGTTGGTCAACCTTTATGAGCAAATAATCTAGAAGACCCATAAAAGGTGCTGAAAATCGCTTGCCTTTTGATATTCAGTTTCTAGGGTGAAATACAGCAAGGGCCCCATGCTTGGAGAAGAATTTAGATTTGGTTCCAATAGTTTGAGTTGTGAACCTGTTGGTCCTCATAGTTTGAATAAGGGGCAGTAGCTGGTCTCTATAGTTCCAATTACAAAAGCATTGGATCCTATAGTTTCAGTAACTTTTACCAGGTGTCCATATGGGAACCTTTATTGTTATACATGGGCACCGCTTCTGTAGCTTATTTAAATTGTGAGACTACTAGTGTAACTTGGTCAAACTATGGGGACCATTGGTGTTTCAATTGAAACTGTAAAGACCAAATAGAAATTTTACCAAAAAACGAGAACTATTAGTGTTGCAATTAATTAAACGAAAAGTTTATCCAAAGGAGACTATTGCTGTACTTCTACCCAGTTTTTATGCTTTTGCCACGAGAAAGTGAAAAAATCACTATCTAGTTTTCTCCCAAACATGGTTTTGCTCAATGCTAAAGTACAAAAATTTAAGCATAAAAAGCAGAAAATATTACCTTAAGAGTTAATCTCCAACAAGATCTTAGTGTCATGTTTTACCTTTCCAGGATAAGGATTTGCTTGGGGCTCTGCAATTACTGTTACCTATCCTGTACAGTGTAATGGAAACCATCGTACTGTCTCAAACCTATGTTAGAGCTGTCGTTAAATTAGCTATCCTTTTTATTCAAGAACCTTCTCCAAGTGGTTCTGATCTTGTCGATAACTCTCGAAAGGCATATACTACCTCAGCTCTTGTCGAAATGCTTAGATACATGATACATGCAGTACCTGATACCTTCGTTGCCTTGGATTGCTTTCCTTTACCATCGTGTGTAATTTCTTATACGGTTAATGATGGAAACTTTTTATTAAAAGACGGCACTGCAAAGACAAAGATAGATAAGGGGCCCGAAGCTCAGTGTCAGTCCTTGGCTGTTAAAAGGGTTGTCTCAACGATTCGGCAACAAGCGAATAACCTAGCTGTTGCAACAAGGCCGGGATATCCAAGTCATAATTTTGCAAAAGCTATACAAGAGCTGGACAAGGCACTTATACATGGAGATGGAAGAGTAGCATATACTATTCTCTTTGATGATTATTGTAGCGAAGCTAATGATGATCGTTGGATGGAAGGGGTTAGTCCGTGTTTGAGATCGTCTTTGAAATGGATCGGAACTGGGTGTTTGCCTTCCGTTAGCTCTGTTTTTTTGCTTTGTGAATGGGCATCTTGCGATTTTCGGAATCTTCGTTTGGGCTCGCCACATGACATGAAATTTACAGGTAGAAAGGATTTTTCTCAAGTGTACCTTGTGGTTCGGATTTTAAAGCTCAAGATAGAAGACTTGCAAAAAAACCGAAGATACAAGAAAAGTAATTCTAGTGTGAGGGTTAAATGGAAGGAAAGATCGAATCCCTTTGAAAGCCCTGGCCCATTACATGATATTATAGCGTGCTGGATTGACCAACATGAGGTCCACACTAAGGAGGGATTTACGCGCCTTCAACTTTTAATTATCGAACTTATTCATGCTCGTATCTTTTGTCCTATGGCTTACGTGAGACAGCTTATCGTTAGTGAAACTATGGATAATACCGGATCTATTTTGGACATGGATAGGAAAAAAAGGCATCATAAATTGTTAAAGCATTTGCCTGGACCTCATATTTGTGATCTATTGGAAGATTTTCAAACTAATGAAGTTTCATGCCTCAGCGAGGCTATGAATGTATATTCAAACGAAAGACGTCTGTTGCTTCAACGGCTTACTAATCCTCGCAATTCAAACAGACCAAAAAAATTAAAAAACAGGGAAATTCAAGAGATCAAGGATGCTATTTCAGAAACATTGCAGTTTCCAAGTTTGTCTGTTGCAACAAGTGATACTACTCTCGTAAACGACTCTCAGGGGAGTGTTACGAAGATTGTTGGGTTAGTGAACAACAAAATGGATATTGGAGAAGGCACACCAGGGTGTGAAGAGTGTAGAAAGGCGAAAAGGCAGAAGTTAAATGAGGAGAGAGATTATTCACAGAACCTATTAGATGAGGAAGACACTTGGTGGATGAGGAAGGGCATAAAATCCAGGGATATTTTAGTAAAAACCGATCCACCAGTTATTAAGCCAGCCAAACAAGCGTCTAGGGGTAGGCAGAAAGTTCCTCGAAAGACTCAAAGTCTTGCTCAAATATCTTCTGCTAGAATTGAAGGTAGCCAAGGAGCTTCCACTAGTCATGTTTGTGATACTAAAATAAGCTGCCCTCACCACAAAAATGGTTTAGAGGGAGACGCCAGATCTAAAGACGGGATTAAAACACTTCGTTCTGGAGATTTAATATCGATTGGGAAAAAAATAAAGCAGCTGCGGTTAGTAGAAAAAAGGATCATGGCTGTTTGGTTAGTCAATTCGGCGAAGCAACTTATCGAAGAAAATGAAAAAAATGTAGCAAAAGTTAGTCAGTTTAATAGGACTTTACCTTTTGTCGATGATAAAAGCTCTGGAAAATGGAAGCTAGGCGAAGATGAGTTGTCAGCATTACTTTATCTAGTCGATATTTCAGATAATTTGGTTTTGGCAGCTAGGTTTATTCTTTGGTTGTTGCCTAAGGTTTTAAGTAGTTCAAGTTCGACAATTCATGGTGGGAGAAACGTTCTGACGTTGCCGAGAAATGTGGGAACCCATGTTTGTGAAGTAGGGGAGACATTTCTGATATCATGTATTCGAAGGTGCGTTTTTTGTTTTTGTTTTTTTTGGGAAACCCTCTGGTTGCGTTGTCATTTGGTTCCCTGTCTTGATAGTTCTCTAACTTTCCGACCACTCTTTCTTCCAATATTTAAAAGACGAAAGCATAGCTAAGTGGTTTTGCAAAAGCTTCACTAAAGCGTAAGCTTTATATATTCTGGTGCCAAAAAGTGCGTCTTAAGGCATACAATTTTTATTACACTGCAAAAAATATTTTCCCTCTATACGAATAAACACGAGAGTTAAGGCTCTGTGGGATTGAGTTTTTGAAAGCAGAGCCCTTTTCCATGAATTTGATTAAAGTTGTTCGAATCTTACCTATTATGTTAATCTGATCACGCTATTAGCATATTAGTATTTACCACTACCTATCTAGTTGAATATTGTGCCGTCAAATATCAGGATCCCTCGTTTTCTACCTTTATTTGTGGTCTGTATTTTCAGATTTTCTTCGTCATTTGTATTTAAATTTATGTTATATCTTGCATCTATTTAGTCTTGTTAGGTTCTCTCTTCAAAATTTTGCTGATGTGGTCTTTGATTCAGGTATGAGAATATTCTGGTTGCAAATGATATACTTCCCGAAACTTTGTCAGCAATGATGAATCGTGTAGCCACTCTTATGGCTTCTAATGGAAGAGTCTCAGGCTCAGCAGCCTTAGTTTATGCAAAATATCTACTAAAAAAATACAGTTTACCCAGTATAGCCGAATGGGAAAAAAAATTCAAGGCAACTTGTGATAAACGACTTATTCCCGAACTTCAGTCTGGAAAATCATTAGATGGGGAATTAGGGTTTCCACTCGGAGTACCTGCAGGAGTTGAAGACCTGGACGATTATTTACGCCAAAAAATAAGTGGTGTACGCGTATCTAGGGTTGGTACGAACATGAGCAATGTAGTGCAGAGGCAAGTTGATGAAGCTTTTCAGTATTTTTGTGGAAAAGAGAGGAAAGTATTTCCACCTAATACCATGAAAAATCCTATTGAGAAAGCAGATGATGGGTATCAATTTGCCCAACAAATAGTTATAAATATAATGGACTGTATGAGGCAAACTGGTGGTGCTGCTCAAGAAGGGGACCCCTCTTTAGTATCTTCTGCCGTTTCTGCAATTGTCAGTAGTGTCAGTCAAGTTTTATCGAAATTGCCTGATTTAACGGCTAATGCGGCACCTAGTACGGGTTCATTTACTCTTGCTCAAAGGATGTTGCGTTTTCATGTGATTTGCCTCTCTCTTCTCAAGGAAGCACTTGGAGATCGTCAGAGTCGAGTTTTCGATATAGCCCTTGCTGTGGAGGCTTCTGTAGCCCTCTCCCAGGCTTCGGCACCTGGAAAAAATAACGACTTATTAAATAATTCAACAAAAACAGTTTCTAATAGGGCCTTGAAATCTTCAGTTGCTGTTTCTTCCCTTATTGTTTCCGCAATTATTCATGGAGTTGCGAGTCTTGAGAGAATGGTGACTGTTTTTAGATTAAAAGAAAATTTGGATGTGATTCAGTTTTCTAGGAGTACAAGATCGAATTCCAATGGCAATGCTCGTTCTGGGGGGCCTCTTAAAGCTGATAATTTGGAAATCTCTGTTCATTGGTTTAGATTGCTTGTTGGAAATTGCCGAACGTTATGTGATGGATTGATATTAGAACTTATCGGGGAAGCATCTGTCATAGCACTATCTAGAATGCAAAGGTCGCTCCCTCTAAGCTTGGTATTTCCACCTGCTTATTCCATATTTGCATTCGTGATATGGAGACCCTTTCTTTTCAACCCTAATATCTCAACCCCATTAAATCAATGTTTAGCATTGGCGATGGTTGAAATAATAAAGCACCTTCCTTTCCGTGATGTATGTTTGAGGGATACGCGTGGATTTTACGATTTCGCATGTGCAGATCCTACCGATTCCGAGTTTGCGTCTATGCTAGATATAAATAATGCTGAAATGCATTTGAAAAGAATGGCCTTTGTTCCGCTGCGAGCAAGACTTTTTCTAAATTCCATAATCGATTGTAAACTTCCAGCCTCAGTGTATGCACAGGACGATGGAAAACGGGTCTTAGCAGAAAGTGAGTCAAAGCTTATGGATAGGATTGTGCACATATTAGACACATTACAACCTCCGAAATTTCATTGGCAATGGGTTGAGCTGAGGCTTCTTTTAAACGAACAAGCTTTGATTGAAAAGCTAGATTCTCATGATAATTCTATCGCAGATTCGATACGTGCCGTCTCCTCCAATCCCGATGTTGCTTCTGAAAATGAAAATAATTTTATTGAATTAATCCTTACAAGATTGCTTGTCAGGCCTGACGCTTCTGCTCTTTTCTCTGAGGTCATACATTTATTTGGAAAATCACTTGAGGACTCTATGCTATTGCAAGTTAAGTGGTTTCTTAAAGGGTCCGACGTTCTTTTTGGTAGGAAATCTATTCGCCAACGGTTAATTAATATTGCCGATGGCAAACACTTATCAACGAAACCCCAGTTCAGAAAACGATTTGGTTGGGCCAGCTCTGATCTCACAAGCAAGGGGAAGAAGCGGAAGTATGAGTCTCTCTCCCTTGAGGAGGGAGAAGTTGGTGATGGACTTGACTTGAAAAACTCTAATGCCTCTTATGTTACGGAAAGGGCTTTGATTGAGTTGGTTCTTTCATGCGTGGATCAAAGCTCGGATGAGGCGCGCAATTTATTCGCGAGTGATTTGATTAAGCAGATGAGTGATATTGAGCAACAGATAAGCGGAGTTACTCGTGGTAATAAACAGGTTGGTGCGATTAATTCTGGTGGTGAAAATACGAGTAGTAAAAGCAGTGGGAGAAAAGGTGCAAGAGGTGGTAGTCCTAATGTCTTGAGACGACAGACCGTCACTGCTGATATTGTGCCACCTACCCCAGTTGCTTTACGAGCTTCTTTGGCATTGCGTCTACAGTTCCTATTCAGATTGCTTCCGATCATCTGGGCTGATGGGTAAGCACTTTTAGTCCTTCTATAATGATAATTGGAAATATTTTTTGTGATGGCTTTACCCAGATGTTTTGCTTCCAGGTTTTGAATAGTTATATCATTTTGTAGGGTTACAAATAACTCCTAACTCACAAGATCCATTCCTAAAGGTTTCCAAAAATTAGGCGGTTCCTGTCTAATTCTTAAGGCAATAATAACAATGGTGTACACCAATTTTTCAGCTTCTAATTATTAGTAGACCGGACAATCAGTTCAG
Organism: Primula veris; assembly: GCA_963682055.1. Classification (NCBI taxonomy): domain Eukaryota; kingdom Viridiplantae; phylum Streptophyta; class Magnoliopsida; order Ericales; family Primulaceae; genus Primula; species Primula veris. The sequence goes on along the minus strand of OY821745.1, from coordinate 28,134,611 downwards.
ATACCAATATACATTAAAACGGACAACTAATACGCGCTATACTATCAAAATCAACAATTTGGACACCAATCTAGACAAACGGAAGAATTAGTACGCCGGTGTGATTGTACAATTAGTACATAATGAGTGCTGAAAATATAAAATTTAATGTTAATGAACAAATTGTTCGATTATGTGTAAGGTGGTGTTTTGTACACCAACTTAATAGAATAATTACTACATAACTAGTGTCTAGTTTTTTTTTTTTTTTTATGTGGGTTACTAGAGATAAAAAAATGATAGTTCCCCTTCCTTGTTTAGATTTCTGTTACTGCAAATTTTTAGCTTGATGGTTTAATTTAAAATAAATGGTAAATGATATGGTTGGTCTTACAAATTGTTTGGCCCACCTGTAGCTGAGTTTTGGTTCAATGAAGTGTGGTTGAGCTTGTTTGCCTAGAGTAAAGAATTGAGAAGTGCTTTTTTAACTTGAATCAAAATGCTAACATCAGTATGTTAAAATTCCCCGCGTTGATCCGCGTATGTGCTAGGCCCTGGTCTGCTGCCCTGACAGTACAAGATGTTTTGGCATGGGTTAAATCTGGGTCCAACAGGTCAACCCAGTAAAAGATAAGTTGATTTTTTATAGAAGAAAAACTCCTAAATGGGTAGTCAAAAGAATTGCTTTCTCTCTTGAACTAAGATTTTCACTTCAGACTTGTAGTTGAACACTTAATTGCTTATTTTGGTTTATATCAAATAATTACTCTTCATATGTTGTTATCACAACTTTTCTTGAACTTTGACTGTACAATGATAAGCTATTACTTATTTGGCTACAAATGCTTAAGTTTAACATGTTAATTATATTTGCAACATCTATATTGTATTATTGTACAAGAAACGAAAAATAACCATATAAATTGTTATAATATCGTTCCTGCCTAGGCCTCATCTCTCTGCCTTGAGTTCGCTTAGAGATTTTCGAAACCTGGGGATAACAACAATGATTTGAACTATTATTCAACCAAATCAGCATTATGGTTTCAGAATAAATAAGCATGCAACTTAAAATTTGAGAATAGTCTTATTTTTTATTCCTTATTCCTTTTTGTTTTGTGTATTTTTTTTGGTTCTTTTCAGGGAACCATCAGTCCGTAACATGAGACATATGCTCGCTTCAGTAGTACTTCGTCTTCTGGGGAGTAGGGTCGTGTATGAAGACGGCGACGTGTCATTTTTTATGCCGTTAAATTCTTCAATGAAAAAGGAAGATGATTTTGTTACGGAAAATTTATCAGATGTAAGTGTCTTCGATCGTCTATTGTTAATGTTGCATGGGTTGTTGAGCAGCTATAGGCCAAGCTGGCTGAAATCAAAGAAAGAATGTTCTCCATTTGACCGTGATGTGGCAGAGACTTTGCAGGTCTGATCTCTTGCCTAAAGTTTTTTTTTTTTTCGTTTTGTGCACTTCCATTCACTTGGCAAGATAAACTTGCATACTCTTTTAATAACATAACATCTGCGGATGTGAAGTAAATCCTTTCCAAAATACCCTGGGATGATGCTAGTTTTGGACCGAGCGCCGCCATTTCAATTTTGTAAAATTGCAGTTTATAGGGTTTATATTTACAAGTAGAAAAACACACCAATAGTTCTTTTGCCGTAGACAGCAAAACATCTCAATCTAAAAGTTCGAGTCACTTCTTTGTTTCTAAACTTCTCTGATTTTATAAAAATTTCCACACTATCATTTTCAAAAATTTGTTGGTCCCTGTCCCAAACATCAAAGCTCCGTCTCTGCACAACTTCCAGCTAAAACAGTCAGACACAAACCGAAGTCCCTTGTCTACTCTTTTTCTGCGAGTTTAGAATTTCCTATTGGATTACAGTTAATAACACTTCCGCACACTAAAGTAACACCGGATTTTGATTCTGTACTTACATTACATTTCATGGGCGTAGTAAGCCTAGTGTACCAAATAGAAAAAGAATAACATAGGCTGGGGCAGTAGTTATCTACAAGACCCAAATATTTATGCACCATCCTATGATCTTATGAACTGTAACACTATTCTAACGCGTTCTTCTCGATATGGATCCCCAACCTATGGGTTTTTACCATGTAGTGCACAATAGCCAAGTAAAAATGTTAGGTTTGGGCACTAGTGGCTACTTTTTGTAGGTTGGTCCAAATCAGTTCTTGTATTATGTTAATCTGCAAAAGTGTGATCAATCTTGGAATTTTGAGGCGCATTTGCGCATTTACAGAGAACTTTTTAATTTTGTATATGTTGAGTAATAGTCTCGAATTTGAGAGAAGTTTCTAATCATATGAAAATCTTTTGTGGATGCAGAAGGATTTGGACCGCATGAACTTGCCCGATACAATGAGGTGGCGTATCCAGGCTGCGATGCCCATTCTTTTTCCATCTTTCCGGTGGTCAATATCTTGCCAACCGCCATCTCTCTCTCCATCTTCCCTCGTTGCTCTCCTTCCCATAGTCTCTTCGCTGCCTTCCAGTCTGCCCCTCAGGAATCAAGCCCTGACAGGGAAGAACAAGCCTCTGCAAGCTCAGCAACAAGACGCTGACATAGAGATAGACCCGTGGATGCTATTGGAGGATGGGGCCGGTTCTGGCCAATCTCTGACAAGCAATGCTGGTATCAGTGGTGGTGATAACGGTAATTTCAAAGCTTCGAGTTGGCTTAAGGGAGCTGTGAGAATGAGACGTAGTGAACTCGCATATATTGGCGCAACGGACGAGGATAGTTGATTTTCAAAAAAGATTCTTACCATTTTCAAAAAAGATTCTCCCCTGAAAAAGCTTCCCCATAGTACCCGAAAAGATTTTCAGGTATATAACTGTACCATGTTCCGACTTTTCCCATAAATTTTCCTGATGTCTTTTCCCCAAGAAGAAAAATGATTCAACAATGGACAAATTGCCGAATAATAAGCGGTCAGGACTTTATTGAAAGTTATCAAGAAACTTGTAGAATTTCTTAGCAAGCCGAGCCACTGCCGGAGCCTGCCCCAACTGTAACCTGTTCTTTTTTCTTTTTCTTTTAAACCAAAATTGGGAGATTTTTTCTTCCTATTTTTGTTGGCAAATTGAGGTGTCCAGTTCAGTGACGTGGCGAAGATTGGAGAGAGGAAGACGACCCTTAAAAAGTATCTTGGCATGTTCAGATACGACCAACTTGTCTGGAGTATTTTCTGGACTGGCTTCGGTTGATGATGGGTCATTGTATATATAAAAGAACAAAGTTTAATTTGAGCTGGTAGATTTATGGAAAAGTATGAGCAGCTAATAGGTTGTTATATTGCTCATTGATGTCTTATTGTTATAGTATTATGCCGATTGGGCTTCTTTAAATATTTTGGTAACATTCTTAGCTTTTTGGGCTGATTTATATATGTTGCAAGGAATGATCTTTACCTGTTCAATGCTAGTCAGTCGATTTACATCTTTCAGTGAATACCCAACCTTGGTAGTTTTATCTGCTTTTTTGCTTTACATTCGTTGTTTGCTAATGATATGCAGTAGCTAATTGGTTTTTTGTATGGACTTAAGTGTGAGGTCGAAGATGCTTGTGACCAAGCAAAGATGAAGTATTAGTACGCTGTACATCATGTTATCCTTGTCTATCGTTATTATTTATGTTTATAGAACTGGTAATGCATTCATGAATTATGACAAAGCTAAACGAGTCACAAGTCTGAATTTGATTACAGCACCATAGTCCATGCATGGGAATTGGTCTTTGCTTAAACATTACTATTTTTGTCTTCTTTTTTCTTTTAGATTTTCTCACTAGTGATTATTATAATAGACTTAGAGTCGTCATCGCAACCTTCAATTTCTATCACTTTCATGTAAAAAAATGGAGATTTCAACTCAAAAACACGTCCAGCACCGTTACTCCATAGTTAACAAATGCAAAAACAGAGAGTGACCGTTCTTTATGATATTGTTATAGTTAAAATGTATTTTCTTCTCTTAATTTACTCTTTGTAGCAGAAACTTATTTATCATTCTGTGCAGTTATGGAATCCTCTCATTTTTCTCAAAAGGACCAATTTCCTTGACCAAATTTTCTTATGCATCTTTAGATCAATATAAAAGTTACTCATGTAGGGCGTGAAATTTTAGTAAAAGTATGTTCAGCTATAATTCACATTCTCAAAGTGGATATCGTGGGTTCAATTACCATCCTGTAAATGAAACATACAGAGCCACAGATAAGCGAACTTTTTTACGCGTAAATTATTTATTGATCATGTTATCATTTTTATTAAAAAAAAGTGAACATTTTTCCAGGTAGGATCTCAATTTTTGGTCTAAAGTGTAGGGTTACAATTATTGTATTCGACTTAATCAATCAGTCATTCAATTATTCAAAATGCATGAGAGTACAACTGATTAAAATTAACATTTTTTAATAAATAAAACTAAAATTGTCAGCAAAAGAATGTTCTCTTGCCTTTGGTATATGTGTGTAGGTTTACACCTTGAATTCCTCAACATACGTCCTCTTAGTAAAAGGACCATTTATTTACTCTTATCATAGGACAACCCCCTGATATAGAACAAATATATGAAAAAAGATGCCACCATATATAAAAGGTAAGTTGTATTTTGCTACACCAACCTTTAATCATTTGTACTCACTCTGTCCCATCACATTCTTAACTCGGTTACTGATCCAAGGGTAAAATATATATTTAGTTTACTTTTAATATCCGTTTTTAATGATTTAGTTATCAGTCTATCAAATTTAACAATTGACGGTCACGTACTGAACTATTATAATATTCACAATTTAAATACTGTCGTTAATTTAGTTTGATGAAAGTTAGTTTCAATTTTCATTTTGATCATATTTTTTGTAATTTGTATAAATTTAATCATGTCTTTTCGAAACATTACAATTTACAATGTTTCTACTAAAACGTATACGTATACATATACATAATAACTATCTCAGTTTAAAAAACATATTATTTGACTAGATTTTCTTTGATTTATTTTTTAAAATAAAAAAAAAAATTAGAATTTTTTTTATACTTTATCTAAAACGAAAATAAAGTAAGTTTTAGATTTATGATATTCGAGCAAAAATTATTTGAGGCCACATCACTATTTGAATACTTTCATGAAAAAACAACAATAAAATTGTTATTTTTTTAAAAAAAGTATTCATTTTTTGTAAATAAAATATATTTGTTAAATATTTATAATTTCTTTTTATATACAAACATCATCTATAATTTACATTATTTGCAATAATATGTATACATGCATTATATTATATATATTTTTATACATACATTAATATAACACACACATATATATATGTATGTATTATATATATATATATATATATATATATATAATTTTGAATTTATACTAAAATGAGACATTTTAGAAAATTAAGGATTAGATTTATACAAGTTATAAAAAATAGGACCAAAATGAAAATTGAAACTAACTTTCATCAAACTAGATTAATGACAGTACTTGAATTGTGAATATTATAATAGTTCAGTACGTCAATTGTTAAATTTGGTAGTCTGATAGCTAAATCGTTAACAACAGCCGGTACAATACAGTAATTTTTTCCCACATCCAAGTGTTTGAACTTTTGAGGCATCCCACAAGGACTGTCATGTGCACTTTCAAGGGATAATTTTGATATTTTGCACCATAACCTACCCATTTGTAAACCGTGCTAACAAATTGAATGACGGTAATCTAGCACAGTATATTACTATATTCCATCCTGAACATTGTATCTGAAAAATGCACATGCTTTACATATGATTAACTTCCGTTTAATTAAATTTAACGGCAGTATGTCAATTGATCAATTATAAGTAACGTTAATATATGTTAATTGTTAAAGTTGTTAGGATGGTATAAAAATCACTAAAACACCTATACGTTGGTGTAGTGTAATAAAACATAATTAACCCTATTAGAACTGTAAACATATATAGGAGTGGTAGGTATATTTTCTGAAAATGACCTATAACAGACGCATTTAGCAGAGTAAGAGAGAAGTGTCTCATATTCTAGTAAACAGTTAATGTTCTCTCATTAAGTTGTGGGTTGTAGAAAGCGGGAATTTAAAAAAAAAAAGGTACGGAGTTGGGGTAACTTCACTTCAGAGCAGTATTATGGGACGGGTTGTCATGTTTGACGGATCGCTGTTGGAAGTTTGCTTTGGTAGTTTAGCTTACGTTGAGCTTGTTTAGTTCTAAACATTCAAGAAAATAAATTCTTCATTGACAATATCTACGTTCCGATATCCCTCATTATTTGGTCGGAAGGCCAACAAACAAACAGGAAAAATTCGATCATCGTTCAAAACATAAAGGGTGACATGTACTATTAAATATCAGAGGAAAATGTGATAGTACAATCTGGCATAAGAACTATTTAATAAAAATTATGTGTTCTTTCCAAAACAACTGAATCTTCAGAAAAATCAGTATAGCAATTCCTAGTCCTTGTGTTCTAGCAGCAAAACTTACTGTACATATCAAATGGAACAATTTTAATATATGATGCAGCAGTTCATTTAGATACATATTCATTTTTGCTAAAAAGGCAAAGTATACATGATTTGCTACAGTAAATGTGAAAAGGTCTAGTAATATCACTGTAGCAATATGTACACATGCTTTACAACTTTTTGTTTTTATTTGAAATTTTTATTTTTGTGAATAATGATCTTTCACCTCTCAATTTCTACTATTTTTTTAATTGATGTAAAAATGTATGTTTTGTTTTTTTATCATATGTTTTATTCCTTTAAATAGTATTAGATGAGTTGTATTTTTAGATGATCTGATGTAGAGTAAAAACCGTAAACTGTATATGTATTTTAGATGATGTGTCCAATACTTTCCTTCGTATTTTCGTAACTTCAATTGCAACACTAATGATCCCATACTTTAGGAATAATTTTAATTTGTCCCCCAAAGTTTCAATTGAGACACTAATGATCCCAAATGATTAAAATATATACAAAAAAATTATTTTTTCGGTAAAATGCATAGAAATATGGGAGGCCGAAAGCTATTTAATATGGGATTGCCCCCCTCCCGACTACCCCCACCTAGTGCATTCCCTCTACAATCCTCATTTTTTTCATAGTTACTTGTAAATAACATCACAACCAATTTCCTTACCAACAAATTTGCATCACAATTTCAGAAACAGTGAAAGACTCAAATACTTGAAAAATATTTTGCATCACACAACACATTTAATATTTAGAAAAACAGGGAAAACACTTTTTTCTCTCTCATCACACTCTATCTTCATTCTTGGCATCGACGATCACTGGCCGATGGAGGAGCCGACATGAATACCAGAACCTCTGTGGCTTCCACCTTCCACAAAGGCTCTCAGACAAGATGTATGGGACCAAACGACGACTTGTTTACTTTCTGTCCAACATTGAAAATATAAAATTTTAAACGAGTCCACACAAATACTCAATATCCCGATCAGGTGATCGATCATCACCATAATTAAAGTAGCGGTGTGCTGACCAAGTCGGTACTAGTTAAAAATTTCAAATAAATTCTAAAACTGGAAGGCCATAAATTATTTTCCAAATTAATATTTTCTTTCCAAAAGAGCACTGCGCTCACAAAACCAATTGGATTCAAGAAAACAAATTCTTCATTGACAATATCTACGTTCAAATATCCCTCATTATTTGGCCGGAAGCCAACAAATAAACAGGAAAAATTCGCCATTGTTCAAAACATAAAGGGTGACATGTACTATTACAATCTGGCAAAAGAACTATTTAATAAAAATTATGTGTTATTTTCAAAACAACTGAATCTTCAGAAGTTGATCAACAGATGTAGTCAGATTTACATTTTTCTGTTTTTTTATTCTTCCTGGTTGTTTGTTGGTGGTGGTGGTGTCTGGAAATATTAATGCGCAGTTCATCAGAAAATTCAGTGTAGCAATTGCAAAACCTACTGTACATATCAAATGGGACGATTTAATGTTGATTAATTGTATGTTTTTGGTGGATATGTTGGCAGCAATTCCTAGTCTTTCTGTTCAAAAATCAGTCTAGATCTACGTTGTGATTTTTGTAGCTTTTGCTTCTGTCACATTTGCCGTCATTGCAATTTTCTCCCGCATTGTTTCGTAAACTCTTAATCAGCAAATTCAAATCAAGCCAAACCGATTTGAATTTGGATTGAAATTTTAAATGATTGATTTGGTTTCAAAATTTCCAATCTGCCAGATATTTGATCAATTTAGTATCGAGGGCAGTCCCAATCTGATTCGTTTACACCCCTACCTTATACAAATGTATGACACTGACTGGTAGGGCCGTAAATGAAACGAAACGAACCGAACAAGACCATGTTCATGTTCAGTTCATGAACTAAAACCCTTGTTCATATTCCGTTCATGTTCATTTAAATACGAACGAAGATCCGAACACGAGTTGTTCGTTAATATATAATTTCTTCCAAAACACTCAATAATCGAAAAAAATAATACTTTTTTGTTTCTTTTTAAAATATATTTTAATTTTATCATATATTACTATATTGTTAAATAAAATAAACTAGTTCACATATAATTTAAGTTTATATATTGTATAATTTTTTATTTTTTTCTACATACGTATGATTATTTTAACGAGTTGAACACTTAACGATAAAATCGGTGACTGTATTCATAGTATGATGATATAAATTACCATAATAAGTTTGAAATAATACAAACATATCATTTATATTATTATAGCATAAATAAGTTTATTAATTGTGTAGTGATATTAGTTTTTGTTACATCATTAATAAATTTAGTTTTTTATTTTATCAAACTTTATATATAGTATTACTCGAACACGAGATTAGACGAACCGAACAGAAACATGTTCATGTTCAGTTCACTTAATAGACGAACATTGTATTCTTGTTCATTTATAAATGAACGAACATGAACCGAACATTAACCGAGCCGAACACGAAAGATTACACGACAGCTCGTCTCATTTACAGCTACTGACCGGTAACAAAATGAAATGCTTGAGAGGTTATCTAAGTCATGTATGAGTTCTGAACAATGTATGTTTTCCATATCCAAACCAATCTCCTACCTACAATATCATTTTCACTGGACATCACAATATTTCGCCAGTTAAAAGATTCCACAGTAACTCTTATCACGAAAAAAGCTCTAGAAATTCTTATATTGAAGCCTAATTCCAACTTAAACAATGATCACTAGTAAATAAAAAATCTCTAATTGTTTTGTTTTTTCACCTCATATTTAAGGCTTCTCCCATTTAATTACAGGGTAGTTTGAAGTGCAGCTTCCCGCCATCCTTTTCGGGATATATAAATTAACGGTTAAAACGCCCCATCCTTCCGACTACTGTTAGAGATCAAGAACAGCTTCCCCTGCAAATTAACACGTTCTAGACACTCAGAGATACGGGGCATGCAAGTAAACACATTGTGAGTTGTTTGATTGCAGCTTCCTTTAACCAACAAAGATTTGAAGTTTTTAAGCTGAATGAATCCAGCTTGTCAAACAAACTCAAAATAAACACGCTTGTGCATTTCCAGTTGGTTAATTAGGTTAAACTTTTACTCTGCAATAAAATACACCAAATATTGTTTGGCTGCAGATTCTTTGTTTCTGTATATACAAAATGGTTTATTATTGCAACTTTAAAGCTTTGCTTATCTGCTTCTACGTTGTACAGTATCTGATTCACCAACTTACAGCTGTTTTTTCCTGCTAATAAAAGTACATATAAAAAGTTGTCAAGTTGCAGTTTATAACTTTGCTTTTCCGCTTATAAGTTGTATAAGATTTGGTTAACCACCTAAGGCTGAACTTTTTATTCTTTTTTCTTATTCTGCACAGCCTGTAAAAAGCTAGAAGTTTAGAGCTGAATAAAACCAGCTTGTAATCGCAACTTTAAACAAGCCAGCTTATTTTCTTAAAGTTGCAGCAAATAAGCTCTCTTCATACAAACCAATCAATCCCCCAAACTCATTTAAATCCTTAACCATCGAGAAATCAACACATAAAAAAGGGCAAACACTTCAGAAACCTAATGTGTAATTCAAAAAAATGACAATAAAAAATGAACACTGTTTTCAAATATTTACCGTGCATTCTCTTGACAAATCTTTCAAACTCCAAAAAGTTGTGTGCTTCCATTAGAGGAGAGCCGAGCCTATGGTAGGTGAAGGAGCAATAGTGTCGCCCATCAGGATCATTACAAGGCTTGGCCTTTTCCAGAATAATGTTGTATCTTTCTCTCTCTTGACATGTAAGAGCGTTTTCGCTAGCAACTGGGACACAAGCATCCCATGCATCGTTCAACACCTAAATTTAAAGAAGCAAGTATTAAAACACGCATGTTTCAAGAAATATGACCCTAAATCAAAATGTTTAAAGAAACAGAGAAGACCAGCAATACTCTTAAAATATGACCCTAGATCAAAGCGTTTCCAAAAAACACATATAGGTCCTCAAATGATCCCGTTTGGTAACTGTTTTATTATTATTAGTTTTCTACTTTTTTCACTTATAAAATATTTAAGTTACAAAAGATTAACTGTTCTGCTCACTAGCTTATTGGCTTTAAAAGGTAATATTTTGGTTTTTATAGAAAAAAGACACTAAAACATGTTGCCACTTTTGAATCCAGCAATAATTACATATTTTGCAAGAAAGGTTGCTTACTTGCCAGGCTTGCCCTTCGGAATCTGCTTGTGCCTCATCAGAGTCAGCATGCTGAGCCAATAGCAACCACTCGCCACAAGTGAAAATCATAGTACACCCATGTTTCTGGAACATGCTAATAATAGGCGCATAACCGTCGTGATTGCTTGGGTTGTTATACCCTGCTACTAATTCCGCAGCATGGCTGGCCGTTTTGTACCATAGATGAACACCAGATAGCTGCACCGACATTAAGATCATACTAAAATTATAACTAAAATAAAATCTCTCTATTCGGTTGGAGAAAAAATATGCAGGTGAGCAGTATTAAATCAGTTTTCATAAAGCCCAAATGAAGCAAAAGAAAAACTCTTCATGTGGAGCATCTTTTGCCTTTCATAGTATTACATACCAATTAATGCAACTTATAACTAAAGTATTAATTGCATCATGCATTTCAAACGTATGATGAATGTTCTGGGTGACAATAGGCCCAATACTTTGGTTCAGATTTTCACAACTTCGATTGCAACACTAATGATCCCAAACTTAAGGAATAGTTTAATTTGTCCTCCAAAGTTTCAATTGAGACACTATTGGTCCCCATAATATGAGTAAGTGACATTCTGAAACTATTGAACCTACCGGTGTACTTACTCAAAACTATGAGGACAATAGCCTTGCAAGTGAAACTATGGCGACCAAATTAAAATTCTTCCTAACTTTGAGGACCATCGCTGTAGTTCATCCAGTATATGCAAAAGAAAGATGAAGGACCAAAATAGTACGTATGGATTCATAAGAGAAGAATTGAACAACACAAATACCAAAAGTGAAATGTAGGTATCTGAAATTAATCACCTTTGCAGCAATTGAAATGCCTTCAAAGACCAACTTAGCCAAAGCAAGCACTCGATCACCATGGTCGATTAAAACCTGAGAGTACCAATTGAGAAAAAACCTGCCATAATATCCATCGTAATCCCCTCCTTGACAAAAAAATCCGGTTTCATGTGGCTGAGAATTGTAGGAGCCCACATTATCCGGTCCACGTCCCCAAAATGAGTGTCCCCTTTCTTTTGCTGCCTTTGTCAGGCTTTTTAGCAAATATTGATCATAGCACTGCCCAAAGAAAATAAAAAAACATTATGCTGAGGAACTAATACGATGAAATTCTAAAAGAAGGCTTTGGGTAAATTACGTTACTGGTCCTCCTACTTTAGAAAAAAAGAATTCTATTTGGTCCCCAAAATTTCACTTGCAGCAAATATGGTACTCAGAGTTTGAATAAGTTACAACACTATTGGTCCCATTATTTGAATGGGTTACCACGGAGGTACCTTTCTATGTGACCAATAGTGTTTTTCATGGGTGCCACCGGTTTGACTTATTTAAGACGTGGGGACTGGGGAATGTAAGTATAATTTATTCAAATATATGGGGAAAGATAGTCTTTAAAGTAAAACGAAAGCAGACCAAATAGAAGTATCACCTAAAATGGGGATCATCAGCTATGCATTTAAAATTATGGGGACCATTAACATATTGGTCAAAGTATGAGGAATATTGCTGTAACTCACCCTAACTTTTACACAGAAATGTCTTTTTGCATCTCTACAATATTGCTTAAAAACAAAAATAGAGGATGTAATCGTGTCGAACATTATTTAAAAAAGGTGTCAATATGAGTTTAGTGTTAAATATATTAGTCAATTTACCTGAAATTCACCCACACCTGGGTATCTCCATCCATGCTTAATAGGATTTGATGGATATCTTAGCTCTCCATAAGGCCCTAATCCTATTTCAATCATAGAGATAATACAATCCGTAAACAACTCATCAAATGTAATGCGAAAGCTTCTCATGAAGTCATAATAAACCTGTATAACCAAAAGGGAAAAAAAACTGCTTCAGTAATATAAATTTTCAACACACCACCACAAAGTCGAGAATCTGCATGGCGTTAAGAGTGATAACTAGGAAGAGGGGAGAGAGAGAGAGAGAGAGTTCCAGTGAACACAGTCAGTTAGTTGCATTGTAGGAGTACAAAAGCATGATTTTTTGGTTGATGTATAATTTCTCTTACTTCTGAGTATTACATGCGTATTTTGGTACAATTTGGAGTAGTGAAAAGTATAGTCTAGTAGTGAATATTAGTTCTCCCTTGCAACCATAATAACATACATTATTCGTGTCAACCAAACATGCGTTATCTACGGTGCAAATAGTAACATCCGACAAAAAAAAATCACCTCTACAGCTGTACGCCCTCTTAAAACACGCTCTTTATCAATTCCCCACGAGAGACATTCGGGGTTGCGTCTTCCTTCTCTATCAGTGAAAAATATATCTGGATTATTTCGACTAATTTCTAAAACCCAATGAGGTAGCGGAATACACACATCATCGCCATAGTTGCCACCAAATTCATGAAAGGCCATGACAACCTGAATTGATATCAACGAGAAAGTTAATTGATTTCACCACAGTTCAAACAAAAGGGTACCGAACACAAAGGCGGAAATAGACTTTAGGTCTTTGAGGGGGTGACTGTAACGGTAAAATATTTCAATATTTTTCAGTTTGATCTCTATATACCGATTACGTTCTTTTTTGAGATTCAGTCAGATAATTTTTTCTAATTCTTCTTACACAATTTTTAAAATCTCAATATAAACTGACAACTTAAGAAACTATACGAAAACCCTATTTATACTAAAAGTTACTGTATCGCAATTAACAAAAATACAAAGTAAACATGAAAATATCGGAGTATAAACACAAAACCAAATGTTAAGATTGAAGATCTGAAATGTACAAAACAAGATGAAATTGACCTGTGTTTGGTAATTAATATTACGAATTTTCTGTTTGGTTCTGCATATTTTTAACATTGCCAGTTTATCACAATTCTGATTTCTGATCCTGTGTTTTCCATAAATCTGATCCCTCAAACCTCAGACCTGAATTGTCAACTGTACTTAACCTGGCCTAATTTCCTTTTTAAACAACATTTGCCAAAAAAAATAGCTCCAGTGGAGGTATTTTCATAGAGGGATCCATATGCATACAACGGACATTTAATGTTTCCATAATAATATAGAATTAGGCATATCTTTCTTGTATATGGCTAACTTCGGTCCACACTAGAATTACACATTTCACTGTACACCGCAAAATGATCTCCCCTTCTCACTTCATCTAGGTATACAGATAGCACCCCAAACTATTCTTATAAGCAGGAAGAAGAAATAAACACAGAAAATTTCCACATTATAAAAATATATATACAAACATGTATTGATATATTTCCATCAGCAGAAAATATAAACAAGCATATAAATCACCAGAAACCAATTGTTTCTAGCCAACTCCTATTTATGTATTAATTATCAAGTCAACAAATGAATATCTAATCAGTTTTAATATACAACTCATTTCGGCCCTTTCATTTTGAAGCAGTACTTTTAACACAATAAGAAATTATGTGGAAAAATTTATTAATGTTTTTTATAAAAAAATAAAATTAAGAATCCAGTTGTGGCTGTAAATATAAACCATGTCGAAGATTTGTCATTAGAGAAATAAAATAGTGTAGTTAGCTTTAATTAGTCTAGTAAATGGGTTAAAGTTTTAGAGACACTTGTCAATGACTCAATAGATCATTGTGACACATAACATGACGAAAACATGAGCAAATTTGCTCCCATCTATGATGTGCGATTCTGTGGGCGTAATTTCACCATTTTGTTAGCCTTCAATATCATTAGCCTTCAGTATAACTGGGCTAAGTTGTAAGACTAAAATGGTGGGGAGAACTTTATGCAGCATAATATTATGGAAATATAAAATGTCCACTGTATGTATGTGGATCCCTCACTCATAAAATTATCTCCAATGGAGCTAATTAAAAATCTATTTATCTAATAACAAACAGGTCAAGAAATTGGGTTGGGTCAAAACACGAGTCGAAGCTAGTCCACTTGGCAATTCGGGTCGGGTTTTGAATTTTGAAGGACCCCCACCATTTGCCATCCCTACCCTATCTGCTGATATTAAACAAACCTCGCTTATATAAAACCTTGTGTGTGCTGTATTAAAATGAATCTTAGACAGGCCATTATGTGCAATCAGAGATTTTAACATGGCACAAAATGATAATGAGAATAACCAAAGTGTAAGTAACTTTGAACGTTTGGTTGCAGCTTTTGAGCAAATAACTGCAACTATTTGAAGTTTAGAAAAATAAAACTAAGTTCATCCTGCTTAAAGCTTCTTGCTTTAAAGCTGATGAACTAATTGCAGTTCAACTTTAAGCGACAACCTCGAGCTTAAAAGCTGCAAGCAAACAAGGCTTGCCAAAAAAATTACAATTTTTTTTAATCTGAGACTGACCTGCAGTTTGAGCTCTAACTCGCGCACGATCTGAAATAGCTTTTTGTAGCCACTCCAGTTGTACTCTTGCGGAGCATCAGCTTCAATTATACCCCACCAGCAATTCACCATAACACCATCTATATTAACCGTCTTTAATATTCTTAATTGTGTTACTAGAGTATCTGGATCGACAAGTTCACACTTCATATTGACGACATCAAACTGCCAGCCACAAGGACAATAGATTGATTAGCAAATCAACAATGGGAATTATTATGGTTTCATTCCATTTACAACAGCACGTATTCAATTTAGTACCCAAGACTATAGTTTTTGGCCAATCTATTACAAATGTGTCTATTAATAAAATGGCAAACTACCAAATACAATTCAAAATGACCAAAATACCCAGAACTAAACAGATTCCGTCCAACACTTAACTTCACGCCACGGGTTTTATATTAAATTGACCAAAATTGATACTCTATACAAAAGTAAAAGTATTAGAGTACAGAATCAGATAAGCGTGTTGGTATCAAAGTAAAGGGTACTAAACTATAAAAATCCCTTTAAAGTGTAAAGTATATGCAGGTATTACAGAACTCACCGGCAGCATTACATAAACAGGAACATAAGACGTGCCAGCGAAATCACGCTCCAGTAACTTCTGAGGCATATCTACAACCTGACAAAACTGTTATTAGTTTGACTTACGTGATGAACCATATTTAGGTATGAAAAAGCAAGAAAGAGATGGACTAGTGAAGCTAACAAACAAAAAGTTGTAAAAAGGTGATTTTAAAGTCTTAATTGTCAGTATTAGAACCTTTTAAGAGTTTAATGCAGATTCAAGGGGACCTCGTACAATTCATAGAAATACTGGCTGCACTTGAGCAATATAAAGAAGGTAGTTAATTCCCTGATTGGGGGAGGGGAAAAGTATGAGTAATTTTCAGTTTGATTTTCTAGTCTAGATTATATTGAATCACTTCCATCACAAGCATAGCAGTTTTTTCTCGAATTACATTTACATTTCTGCTGTTTTCGAAGTTTATTCAGTTTAGTCAAAGATGCAATTAGCACCAACGTTCAGTTCCTATTGCTTGAATGTTTCACTTTCTTGCCAACATTGTTGGAGAGTATCTGGATCCTCTAAATCAGGACTCGGCTTTATGGTATGCAAACTTTTGTATCTTAAAAACTACAGCATATGGTATGATTATGTGACATAAATATAAAGATGACAAGGCATAATGAGAGTATCAATAGTAACAAACCTGCCTGTTATCAATACTATCCATGGACCCTCCAATAAAATTATCATCTGGTCCCATGTCTCCTAACAAATCCGAACTATGTGACCTGGCAATTGAGGACACGTCATAAGGAGAAGAAGCTGGTATATATACATCTTTCAGATGACATGTATTGTATTCCACTGAACTCTTGAATACAGGAGACACGTTTCTAGCTGAAGGTGGAGTTTGTTCACACGGTATGTGTGGCATTGATGAAACTGGAGCTGTATTAGATGTACTGGCAACAGGTCTCCTACCCTACAAACTCAGAAAGGGGAGAAATCCTTTGGTGAATTTTTAAAAACTCACTTAGGTATCGTATAGTAAATGAAGAATGACAATTTAATGAAACATTGGTTCGGCATTCATTAAAAAAGTATTATACACTACGGATACATGAATTTGCCAGTTTTGAAAATTTTATGGTACGAGTACAACGGATGGTTAGTCTATTTCTAAACAACCTCCAAAAGAAAAAAAAAAGAGAGAATAGTATAAAAAAAAAACTTAAAACACCTCAAAAATTCACAAACATACTCCCTAGTCTCCAATACTTAATATTTTTCCCTAGTTAATTTATATTATTCTTAAATATGTAAGTACCCACCGTGTACCCAGAAGTATCGGTACCCGGTATGTATCCGCCTACCCGGTACGAATAAGTGAGAATTTTTGAAGTATCTGTGCTTCATAGATCCCAGTTAGTCACAGACTCACAAGGAAAAACATGTGTTCCCACTTCCCATATAGTGCTACTTTTGATGGGCACGCGTGGTTTTTGAATGGCATTTCACTCTTGATGAGGCATAAACTTCAGTAAACTGAATTTTGATTGACATTCTACTCTATAAATATATTGTTAGAGTTTATATTATCCCACATCGATGTAATATCAATCAAGCCTGTGGCTTATAAAGAGTTACCCATCCGTAGCATTACGAGGCCTTTTAATGGTAAGGTATATGGGGTTTAACATGGTATCAGAGCGGGCCTAGCGATGTTGGGTTCACCTCCACCCATTTAATATGTCCGCTCGTAGGACCCTTGAAATGTCAGCCACGAGCGAGGGGGAGTGTTCGAGTATATTATCCCACATCGACTAGAGATCGAGCCTGTGGTTTATAAAGAGTTACCCATCCTTACCATTACGAGGCCTTTTAATGGTAAGTTATATGGGGTTTAACATATATCACGTTTGATGAATTTTGATATGCATACTGAGTATTTTCGCAATATCTCTAAATGGGAACGATGAGATCTCACAAGCACTTAATTAGAGATAAGCCCAAAATTATGGCACGAGAATTACCCCAAAAGTGGACTTATGGAGGAGTTTGTTTGGCTAGATTATGCCGGACTGGACTAACTTTTAAGTAATACTTTGTCCCTCCAGACCACTTTGTCCCCAAACAAAGATCTAATTTATCATGAGAGGAGGGGTGTAACTATCAATCCAGAGTTATTCTCATGATTTGGTTATATACTCTATAAATAATAATTAGAAAATCCTTATACGATTAACTGAAAATAAGGTCGATGCTGACCTGGGATTTTGAAGGATAGGTAGTTCCATCAGGAAGAACAATCCAACCAGCTTCCCTAGCCAAAGCCGAAATAACATCATTAATGTCGGCCCTGACCCTTAGATTATAATTCCCATGCCTACGAAGGCCAGCTAAGATCTTTGCAGTGACAGCTCTTCGCTGGCGTTCTCGTAATTTCGTCCTCTCCTTTTCTTCTGAGGGTCTACAACGACGAATCCCTGTTTGAGGAGTCAATTGCTCGTGAAATTCATTGTATTGCTCAAATTGGCTGTGGTTTGGGCTAATATTGGTTTTTTCGTCATTGTCTTCTTCATTTGTACAAAACTCCATTTCTTCATCGTCCTCTTCACTTGCTCCAAATCTTTGTATCTCCGTCGCCATTTAATCTCTTTGAGATCTTAAACTTTTAAATCCCATGAAGTACATTAACGGTGTGTGGTGCTTTATGGGACTTCTTATAGTTAAAGCGCGGTTGAATGCATAAGTAGACGCATAATCTTCCAAGTTGTCCACCTGAAATATAAGTTTCTGTACCAAGGAAGAAAAAGAAAAGCATAAGTCTGGTGGGGAGAAAAATACACAATTCGTTTCTCCTAACAAAATATTGCATGATATGGCACCAACTAGGGATGTATACGGTTCGGTTCGGTTTTTGAATAAAATACGAACCAAACCAATCAAAAGCAATTGGTTCGGTCGGTTTGAACGTTAACAAAGAAAAAACACAATATTCAAAATTACACTAGTTTCGTAAAGTTTTCGTTTATATTTCATTTTCAACTTTGAACCAAAAGTCGAATAACAAAATATATTATTTTATATATTATTGATAGCTACAAATAGCAAGTAAAATAATCGGTTCGGTTCGGTTCGGTTTAAAAACCACTGAAACTGTAAACCGAACCAATCAAATCGGTTTATCAAATTTCAAACCAAACCGAACCAATTACTAATCGGTTTGGTTCGGTTTTGTATCGGTTCGGGTTGGTTCGGTCGGTTTGATCGGTTTGGTTCGGTTTATGTACACCTCTAGCACCAACTGTATCACAAACAAGTGGGTAAAGAGTCTTTCTTTAACTTACCAAAAAAAAGTCTTTCTTTGTTTCCAATGTAAGGTGAAGAAAACATGGATGTCATATTTTCATATAATTCGTATTCAATCAAATGATTCAAGGCAGTGACAAATGCAGAAAATGTGATACTATTGGGGTAAAGAGAAATTTGACAATTTGAGTGAGGCATTACGCCTGTTACCAGTAGCAGAAAAATATCATCAATATGTAAGAAGCCTGTCATACTTGGCAGAAATAAACAAGCAGTGCAGGTCTAATACTACTACAATTACACGGTATATCAATATTATACATGTTGACACTTGCCAATTAGCATTATAACAGATTGTTAACTCAAATTTGATATTTTATAAAACATTAGACGAGAGAATACCGAAAACTATGATTATAGTCTCTTTCCCCTGAAAGCTTGATATATTTTCTAGTTCTTAAGAATGTCGGGTCTACAAAGACAATGCACTACCTAAAACACGAAAAAGATGTCCTTTTTTAGTTCTAAAAAGGATGCTTGGTAGAAATGTGAGGGTTTTTCTTCATTTATTAGGCCGGTTGATGGTTTTCATGCATTTTACTGAAACAAATGACCAAGTTTAAAACCCAAAGAAATATGCTTTTATTAACAGTCTAATACAATGCTCCATAAGCCACAAAGTATGAAGTTTTGACATAAATATACAAACTATAAAAGAGAAAGTTTTACGAAACAAAATGATGATATTATTTTTAACCAATAAAAAAAAATCTTTGTACTGACCCAACAGAGGAGATAATGTTCTAGATATAACTGATTTCAACCTTGAATCAGTGCTTGCTGGTACCAAATGCAAAATAAACAAAATTTTGATTTTCTTTTACCACCCAATAAAAGATCTTTAAACAAAATTTTGATTTTCTTTTACCACCCAATAAAAGATCTTTCCAACCTATAACCAGTTCCTGCTGCCAGTGAGAGTTAAATGAAGTTCTTTATGTTACCAAACAAAAAAGAAATGATTTTTTTCTTTCACCGGAGAAAGCGATCATTTTCTTTTTAACCCCTAAAAGATGAATTCTTTATACAAACCCAACAAAGGAGATGTATTATTTTATCATTTCCCAGTTTAAAACTCCAAATGTATTTAACCTTCAATCAATTCCCACTTATACCATTTGGAAAGAAGTTCATCTTTTTATTTTTCATACAAAATGATAATTTTCTCTTTCCACCAAAATAAGAAATTTATTCCAATCTGCAAACATTTCCTGCTGCTACCAATTGAATTCCAATTACCAAGCAAAAAAAGAGATGATTTTTTTTCTTTTACCAAATAAACTGGTGATCTTCTTTTCCACCCTCAAAAAATGACATCTTTGTAGTACTATTCAAAAGAAAACATCATGTTTTTTCATAATTAGCATTTTCCAAGTTAAAAATACCACTCATTTGACATTTCAACCTTTAATCAGTTCCTGCTGGTAAATTATTTTCAATTTACCAAACAAAATGATAATTTCCCTTCCATTTTACCCAAATAAAAGGAGATAATTCCGTGACATTTTCACACCTTACAATTAAATCAGTTCCTACAGGTATACAAGGTCAGGTACAATTTTCAAAATAAAAAAAAAAATACCTCACAGTTAAAATACCACTCATTGCAACTGTTGGTGAAATCTTCTTAATTACCCAAACAAAATAATAATTTTCTTTTTCACCCTCAAAAGATGAAACCTTTGTAGTACTATTCAAAATCAAACATTATGTTTTTTTTCATAATTAGCATTTGCTTACCTAGAATACTACTTATTTTAACTTTTAATCACTTCCTACAGGTACCAAACAATGTGATCATTTTAATTCACCAAACAAAATGATAATTTTCCTTCCTTTGTACCCAATAAAAAGATATAAATCCGTTACATGTTATTCTTTCCACCTTACAATTAAATCAGTTCCTACAGGTATACAAAGTCGGGTACAGATTAAATCTTTGTACTATCCAGAAAAGGACATGATGTTTTTCTTCATAATTAGCATTTTCCAAGGTAAAAATACCACTCATTTGACATTTCAACCTATAATCAGTTCCTGCTAGTAAAATATTTTTAATTTACCAAACAAAATGATGCTTTCCCTTCCATTTTACCTATTAAAAGGAGATAAATATGTTACATTTATCCACCTTACAATTAAATCAGTTCCTATATAGATATACAAAGTCAGGTATAATTTACAAAATACAAATAAAAAATACCTCACACTTAAACATAAAACTCATTTTAAGTATTGGTGAAATCTTCTTAATTTACCAAAAAAAAATTATAATTTTCTTTCAATTTTACCCAATAAAAAGGATATAATTCCTGTAACATTTTTCCACCCTACAAATAAATCAGTTCCTACAGATACACCAAAATTAGGTACAATTCACAAAATTTAAAAGAAAAAATACCTTAAAATTGAATATATGCCACGTAGGAGAGAGAGAAAGGGGCATTTAACCCAATATAAAGGAGATAACTCTGTTACATTTTTCCACCTAACAATTAAATCAATTCCTATAGATATACAAAGAAAAGTAAAATCTACAAAATTGAGAAAAAAAAATACCTTAAAATTGAATGTATGCAAAGTAGGAGAGAGAAAGTAGGGTTTTCCGGCGAGGCTCCGGCGGCGGTGGAGAGAGAGGGAAAGAGAGAGAATACTGTGTTTTATTAGATAGATAGATAGATACATGAGTTGTTTATATATTTCGCACGTGACAAGTATAATTCTGTGTAATTGTAAAAATACCAATCCCACTACTCAATCAAACTAAATCAAACCGATTATTTATTTGTCGCTGTTCGGTTTAAAAATCTATGAAAAACGATCTATTTGGTTTGATTATTTATTTATAATGTTTTTGAAACATAACCGATTACGTATAATGTTGTGGGGTAAGTATGTATATAATTTTGTAAATCGAGTTTAAACTTAATTTTCAGTTTTAAGACGTAAGTTAATGGAGCATTCGTAAACTCGTTATAGCTCATCCCAAAGCATTCGGTTCGAATTCCCCCGTTTATAAACATAAATGAAAGTATACTTGGTAAACAAAAGAACATGAAAGGTAGGTTCATTAGAGAAAGTTAGGTTCATACAACTTAAAAGTTTCTTGCTTATTAAGGTTAAAACCCAAAAAAACTTAATATTTTTAAGGTGGTCAACCAAATACAAGTCCAACTTTTGAGTAAAAAGGAATAGAAGCAGAGCTCAAGGTGCAGCAAGATAAGGCAGCAGAGTCGTATCCAATTTTTTTTCCATTTTATTTTAGATGCTAAAATAAACCAAAATGGGTCAATAATCCGGGGTGGAACCAGAATATTTTTTTTTAAGGTCGTGGTGTAAAAAATAAATCAAATATAAAAAATATGGTCTAATATAAAAATACTTTTTTTTCTATGTTCAGCATATCATAAAATAAATATGAAGTCGAGACAAATGAACATTAGACAATAAAATAATTTTTTTTTATGTAATTTTGTTTAGAAAAATACAATGGTATTTAGAAAATTTGGTAATTTCAAACAAAAAAACGTAAAATTTTAGAAAAAAATAAGCTAACATGATTTGAACTCCTAACATTCAACTAACTCATGGTCTAATTTTACCATTACACAATTAAATCTTTTGTTTAACTAGAAGTCATCGATATATATATCTCAGAATTTTTTTAATTACAATGTATAAAATAAAAATTGAAAATCGTCGTCGGGATGGTCACGGTCACCCCAACCCCCGGGTCCGCCTCTGCCAATAATATTTAGCTGACTCATGTGGGTCACTTTTGATATATAAGACATTTTTGTCGATGTTATCTTATTGAAATAATACACATTATAAATTTATATATGTGTTTTGCTATAATCATCATTACGGTGTTTTGCCAATTTTCAGGCATACTTTACGTGACTAAAGAAACGTTTGGGACATCTATTTTGAAAATAAGAATGCTTTTCATCACAATCTTCATAGAAATCATTAGAAAAGTATACTTATTTGGTTCTATATGTTTTAAACGAATTGAAATATCAAAACCATATTGGTTGAATTTTATAAAAGAAAATTTCTCACTATCCTATGATCTCTCACTCGTATCCTATAAGGCTATGACATTAACAACATATGTGCGTACAAAATTCAACAAAATATGCTCATGTCATCCTCTGTTAAGATATGCAAACTTAGGGTAACTTTTTCTTTCTTTTAGATAAGATTTGTTCAATTTTTTAACTTGCACACGATTTCATTACTTATGCTCTTTAAAACTGTATCCATCCATGAAAACTCAATGACCCACCTCATTCATCAAGGGTTGTAGTCATTTGTTGCCATGAAATTCAGTACGTTGATTAACAATTTGGTATGAATTAGTTTCTTAGATCATTAGTAGAATTACGGATATACATACTCACAATTAAACTGGGGATTATCTTAAGATTATTCATACTGATTATACAACACAACACAGAAGTGATTCGTGCGCGCAAAACCACCACCTCTTTCATCTTGTCATGAGGTCAGCTCCTTCCACTATTGAGTTGAAAACATACATCTTATAACTGCCGCGTCGTTTGCCTTTTATTTTGATAATGAGCAGCATCTGAAGAACCCTTCAGAGCTAGAGCAGACGAATTCATCACGCAGTTAACTGTGGAAGATCGATAACTGCTTCACCTAAATATATATATATGCCAGCAAAATGTTTAATCAGTCATCTACCAAAAATGTGAATAAATAAAGAAATGGTTACCGCACATTAAAGAGGTTCACAAATAAGTACATACTGTTACTATTTTATAATGATGTAGGATAAGCTTGTTCCTGTCTCTTACTTTAGCAAAGTTTAAATCCACAAAAGTTGTGATTTTGTAATAGTAAAAATTGAAATTTCTGAAACTGTAACTGGACACATCCAAAATACGTCAAAAAGAAGCCATATCATAGGAAAGCTGCTACACAAAAAGATACAATGTCCTTCTGAAATAAAAAAAGGAAAAGGAAAATAAGAACATTAATGGATTAAAAGAAAACTATAAGCATGGAGAGACTTTTTACCATGCATTCTTTTGATAAATCTTTCAAACTCCATAAAATTGTGCTCTTCCATGAGATCGGGGTTGAGCCTCAAGTAGGTAAAACATGATAAATGCCTCCCATCAGGATCGTCACGTGGTTTTGCATTTTCTAGTATCTTGTTGTAACCTTCTCTATCATAGCAAGGGAGAGCATTCTCACTTGCAACTGGTATGCCAACATCCCATGCCGCGTTTAGCACCTATATTCATTTATTGTTAAAAATTCAATAAAGAAATAAATGACCATAAAAAAAGAGAACCTTAATTCATTTATTTGAGTAAATGATGAAAGACCAGAAAGTGTAGTAAATTTGGTCAAAGACAAACTCAGTCTTGACTCTTGAGCATTACAGAAAAATCATAAACACCAAGTTGTCAATGATGATGATTTGTTGTCGGGGAAAAAAATGATAAGTCACAACTACTTCACCGAGTTCAAATTTTCACATGCTCAAAAGAAACACTATAGATTTTCTCCTTTCACATATCTGAACTCCAAAGATGGTTCAAGTATTTGGTGAAAGAAACTTTAAACATTTAAAGAAGTTTTAAATTAGACTAAGCGACTAACTAGTATTCTTTCTTGTTGTTTGTTCAAGCGTTGTTTGGTTGCAACTTCTTTAGCTCAGGTTTTTTGCTTAAAAGCTGGGATTTGTTGGCATATATGGGTAAGCTGGAAGTTGTAAGCTGGATGAATGTAGCTTTTATCTGGAACTCGGAAAAGGCAACTTCTTTGCTTAAAAGCTGCAACATAACAATCCCCAAGGCATCTTTCTTCCAAAAAGAAAGAACAAAAAAATTCCTCTAGTAAAAACGAGGAGGAGAATACCTGCAACTAAAATAAAGAAAATAGGAGTTTTTACCTGCCACACCAATCCCTCGGGATCTGCAAGTGCTTCAGGAAAATCTTCATGTTGATCTAACGTACGTAGCTCTACACAAGTGAAGTTAAGAGCGGTATCATGCCTCTTAAGCATGCTTGCAATTGGAGCATATCCGTCTCTATTACTTGGGTTGTAGAATCCAGCTGTCAATTCAGCAGCATGGCTTGCTGTTTTATACCACCAATGAATACCTGATAACTGCTCATAGATTAAAAAAGAGGTTAAAAATTTGAAACGAATAATTAATGCAACTTTTTAAGCAAATAAGCTCTGAGTTCTGGTGCATAAGGTTGCCTCTATTTGCAAAAGAATCTAATAATAATCAAGTAATAATGGTGCTACCTACCCCTATGTATCTACACTCATTCAGAAATTCTCTATGATAAAAGTATGAGCATATGTTCTATGAGACCGTCTCAATCTTATTAGCAAATTGCTGAACTTAGTATGAACCAATTATTCGGCTTTCATTTTTCCAAACTCTGGTATTCAATATAAGTGAATTTTCTACCTTTACTATTTAAATTAAGGTTTTGCCCTAAAAATTTATGTTTTCGGGTTAGCATTTGGTTATGTAAGAATCTATTTTGTTGTTGCTGAAGTTAAGAGATGTTTATTTGACCATTTTCATAACAAAAAATAAACATTAAAGTTTAACCTAAGAAAAAACGCCAATAACTTTACTAATCAGAATATAAATTTATACAGCTGAAGAGTACAATATAACAAAAGTATTATAAATGCAAATATAAATATAAATTCCTTGAAAATCCTTATGCATCACAAGTGGGATAAACATTGACTAATATGTATGTTTTCTTCAGAGCGACTCTTGTGAGACTTGCAGTCTTGTAGGGTTTGATAGTATTCTTGTGTTTAACCATCTTATGGCGAACTAAGAATTTGTTTCCTAAGGGAGTACATATAATATTATTGCTACCTTTTTGTCTTCATCCTATGTTGAGTAAATTTAACGTCACTCTGATCACATTTTTTCTCTTATAGGAATGGCTCCTTAAAATCTGTAAAACTCGACAGGCACATGGCGTAAGAGTTATGCACTTAACTGAACTAACAAAGAAATTAAACACAACATTAATCTACACAGTTAATATAAGTATATTTTTTGTAAAGTTTTTCTTTAGGTACCTGCATGCTTTAATGTGATACAAGACAAAGCACCACAGATAACAGTTAAATGCAAACTCAAAAACCTTATGTAAATGACAATCACTAGGGGACACATACTTTGATAATTTTATAAGGTAATGAATATAGTGCCTTTGCACTCGCCGTCTATGATACTCTATTAATATTTTAGGTAAAAATGTTAAATCAGAATGGTTGCCAAGTTATGTAACATAGCATGAGCCAAAGTAGCATCCAAAGCAGAGTATAAGCAACAATAAAAAGAATTAACCCTCTGCCACTATAAAAACACGGCCTCACTAGACCCAAACTGCAAACAGACGCAACCTAAAGCCAATACTATCTAGTAGACACTAACATTTGCAATGGCTTTAAAGAAAACTTTGCTTCAAGTTCTCATCCCATTGATACTCCTATTACTCGTAGTTGGATCAAATGCCGGAGGCATAGCTGTATACTGGGGTCAAAACGGGAATGAAGGTACATTGACAGAGACTTGTGCCACGGGCAACTACGAATTTGTGATATTAGCTTTTCTCACGACATTTGGCAATAACCAGCCTCCAATGATCAACCTAGCTGGTCACTGCGATCCTTACACTAATGGTTGCACTGGCTTAAGTTCCGATATAAAGTCTTGTCAAGCAAAAGGAATCAAAGTAATGCTTTCACTAGGTGGAGCAGCAGGAAGCTACTACCTCAACTCTGCTGCTGATGCAAGACAGGTACCTTATTTTGATATTTCATATTATACTAAAATACATTGTCACATGATTGCATTCATCCTTCCACCATTAAAGAACCATATAGCCAACATGGTGGAAACTTTTAATTATGAAAATGAAATAAATAAAACAAACTACACCATAGTATGGGAGCAGAAATAGAAAAAAGTGATTATAAAACAATTGGGGATACAAGAAACTTAAGATATTAATAAAGAAACAGTAAGATATTAATGGAAACAATGAACAAATAAAATGACAATGTATTTATAAAAAAAACACTTTTATTTGTGTAATAAGTAGTATTTTCAAGCATTGAAATATAGATATATTATATTTTTGTGTTGATTTTTATATTCGAGAAATCGTTGCGAAAGTAAGTTTCCAGAACGAGAAACGGACCCATGTCAGATAGAGTTCCTGATACTATGATCTATACCATGGATATATAAAGAAAAGAAAAAAACTGGTTTACTGTACAAAAAGCATTTAATTGTCTAAATATAGGGAAGGAAATATATATATATACACACACACACACACACATATAAACTGTGATTAAATCCCTTTTGTCCTATCATTTCTCAAATTATAGTGAACATTTATATAATTATATCCCATACTTGCCAGGTCGCGACATACCTTTGGAACAACTTCCTAGGAGGACAATCCACCTCACGTCCATTGGGCCCTGCTGTATTAGATGGAATTGACTTTGATATAGAGGGGGGAACCACTTTATATTGGGATGATCTCGCTAGCTATCTTTCTGGATATAGCAAGAAGGGTAAAAAGGTCTATCTGACTGCAGCTCCCCAATGCCCATTCCCCGATGTGTACATAGGTACTGCTCTAAAGACTGGTCTTTTCGACTACGTATGGGTACAGTTCTACAACAATGCCCCTTGTCAGTACACCCCCGGTGCCATCAGTAACCTTGACGATGCATGGAAGCAGTGGACCTCAGACATTCCGGCTACAAAAATTTTCCTAGGGCTACCTGCGGCTTCTGATGCGGCAGGAAGTGGGTTTATACCAGCATCGGATCTTATTTCTAAAGTGCTTCCAACAATTAAAGGCTCATCCAAGTATGGAGGGGTGATGTTGTGGTCGAAGTATTATGATGACCAGAGCGGTTACAGTTCTTCTATTAAAAGAGATGTTTAAATGTGTATTTATGGTATTGCACATCTACTACCAGTATCCATTATGTGAAATATATTCGTGTATAAATATTAATACAAGACCTTTGGATATTTCGTCTGATGTGGTTGTGATGAAGGTTCCGTTTCACATTACTAAAGCTCTTTTGTCCAGTTCACATATCTAGATTCGGGTATTAATTGATCCCTTAATTCTAGCATGGAAGCATTTGCTATCATTTGGACATCTATTTATTTTTATCTAAGGAACACAACAGATATATCTTCCTTTTAATGTTATAACAAAGAACTGACTTTTGAGTATCATATTAATGAAGTTTATTTACTTACAAGTATAGATAATCTTTTTAGTATACTTGGACTGAAACAAAACATACTAAAACGAAATTTGAAGAACAGCCTAGGAATAGAACACAATTCTGACTTAGATTAATATTTTAAGGGGATTTTGACTAATAAAAAAGCTCAGCAACAAGCGGAATTCTCCCTGGTCTCTAAATGAGAGTTCAGTTTCCTATAATTAAACATTCCTAACTACTTTCTTACTCCCTTTCCAAAATTATTGCTCCACTATTCTATCCTTAGGAAGTCTCAGAATTTTGGAATGTTTGCAAAGTTTACCAGAGAAAAAAAATCCGAAATTTTGGTTTTTCGGTTGCAAAATTTAAGCAAATAAGCTGGAACCTTTTAGTATCAGAAAAAAGCTAGGTCATCCACCTTATAGCTTCTAGTTCTTTCAGGTTTAAAATCCAAAAAAGCTCTGTTTTTAGGCTGGTAAACTAAACCCCTTCCAACTTTTAAGTAGAAAAACCAAACAAGGATTTAGTAATAAACTGAATAGAGTCTCACCTTTGCAGCAATACAAGTGCCTTCAAATGCCATATTTGCCAGCATGAGTACCCGATCGGCATGATCAACTAGAACTTGTGAGTACCAGTTCAGGAAAAATCTGCCATAGTAGCTATCATAATCACCCCCATCACAAAAGAACCTGGTTTCATGTGGTTTAAAGTTGTACAACCCTGAATTTTCAGGCCCTTTCCCCCAAAATGAATGTCCCCTCGCTTCAGCTGCTTTCTTCAGGCTTTTTAACAAATATCGGTCATAGCACTGACAATGACATAAATTACATCAATAATTTATTATTTAAGTTTAGAAAATAAATCACACAGGGGTTTAAATGAAACACCTTAATAATCAGTAAGATGGAAATTCACCTGAAATTCACCAATGCCAGGATATTCCCAACCAAAATTTGCTGGATAAGATGGATATCTTAGCTCTCCACATGGACCCAGTCCAATTTCAATTTCAGAGATGATTCTATCTTCGAAGAACTCGTCCAGTTCTACCCTAAAGCTTCTCATGTAATCTTGGTAAACCTACAATGGGCAATGATATGACAACCTTAAAAATAACTTAAAACACAGTATATTATTAACAAGACTGTTGAACAATGACGGGTGAAGGTATAAAGATTAGTTCCAGAAAAGGAAAATGCTAGAAAAATCTATTGCCATTTATAGAAGTTAAAAGGAAATTTAAACATTCTCAATTTAGTGGCGGTACAAATGTAAGTGACAAAAACAACATTTCATTCACAAAAAAGTAAGAGAAAAATTACCTCAACGGCAGTTCGTCCTTTAAGAACTCTCTCTTTATCAATTCCCCATGTAAGACTTTCAGTATTTCGTCTTCCTTCTCCGTCTGTGAAAAAGATATCTGGATTATTTTGACCAATTTCAATCACCCATTCTGGCAGTGGAATATGCACATCATCACCAATATTGCCTCCACATTCATGGAAGGACATAACCACCTGTGCCAATTTTCGTTAATCAATAAGCTACCATCTAAGAACAGGCATCTAAAACTGGGGGATAAAGAATCATTGGAGACAAACTATTTCGAAATTAAATCACACTCTTCTTCTTTTGTTCCCACAAAAAGAAAAAAGGAAGGTACTGGTTTTAAGTTACCATTACAAATATCATATTGGATAAAAACACAATTATATTCACTAAGAAGACAAAAGCTTTTTTCTTTCAATATAAGAGGTATAACAAGCCACTTGACCTGAATTCATGTCAACTCTGAAACTTAATTTTTCTTTCTAGAAACCCGAAATAACCAGCAAAAAAAATCTTAGAGCAGGCACGAACAACTTATGTTCGATTACGCCATAAAAAAATGATCTCAATTGTTCCTCCTAGCATACTTCAAAGACAGAAAGATAAACCAGATCATTTTCCTGTGACAAGTGCTCCAAAAAAATAATCCAATCTGGTCCAACCACTGCAAAGACGGAGGGACCTACTCTATCCATTTTCCTGTGTGATTTAAGTAAAAAGTACAAAAAAGTAACATGTATAGAAACTCCTGACCTGTATTTTAAGCTTCAGATCACGCACAATTTGAAAGAGAGTTTTATAGCCACTCCAGTTATATCGTTGCGGCTCACGCCTTTCAACTATTCCCCACCAGCAGTCGACCATAATACCGTCAACGTTAACTGATTTTAATATTTTCAGTTGGTCGCGCATTTCGTCTGGGTCCACAAGCTCACAGTCCATGTTGATAACCCCCAACTGGTCCCATCAAAAGTTATTCTATACATGAGGAACAAAACTTACCAACTCAACCTCCTAAAACTACTCAAAGAACATAACATGGATAAGTATTACGCGACTCACTGGTAGCATCACATAAACGGGAACATAAGCAGTGCCTGAGAAATCCCGCTCTGGAACTTTTGGAGGCTTTTGTACAACCTGTACAAAAGATAAATACGATGTAGCACTAGAGTTAGAATGTTTGATTAAACCTAAATGAAGACCAAGTAAAAGGGCACGAACTTTGATACACTTGTTAAGTAAATTCTGTAGTTTCGAGGTTCTTTCAAGGGAGTTCTCATGAGTAAGTTGCTAATCCAATTTCTATTTCCTGGGATTTGGTTCATGTAACATTACTCTTGCAGATTTTCATACAAACTGTGACGTGTCAGTATAGTGTTTCATTATTAACATAACAAAAGTTACGTTCATTTTCTAATCTTTTAGTTTGCAAGCACACACTATTCCAAGAGGGATATGGCTAATTAAGTAGTATTTATTTGCATGCGAAATATGATGTGGCACTCTTTCTAACTCAAATAACGGTATCTGATAAATTACTACAGAATAAGTAGCATGGATATAGGACCTAATCGCAATAATATCCAAAATCACGATATGTTTCTGCTGATTTGAAAGCTCGCTCAACGGTAAATCAACAATAACTCAAAGAAAACTGTAAAATTAGGAGCAAAGCCAGTTGAGTTCCTCACAGAATTTCTAAAAAAAACATTATCATAACAACACTGATAAATTTTCTAAAGAACAAGTAGAGCATGGATATAGGACCTAATCGCCATAATTTCAAAATCACTGAAAACTAGGAACAAAACCAATTGAGTTTCTCACAAAAAATATTACCTAAATATCATTATTATCATAACATAGTCATATAAACTCAAGACCAAACCGTAATTTATCCAAAATCACGGCACATTCCTGTAAATCTCACATAATACTCTAACATAACATAACATAACAAAGATATTTAGCTCAACTGCCACCTGGCATGAATGAATACGATGAGAACACGGAGGACTAAATTGCAATAATATCAAAATTCACGGTACGTTTCTGATAATATTAAAACTTAAAGTACCTTCTCATCATCGTCCGGTAAGTCTCCGGAAGTAACGACGCCGTGGTTTCCCTCTCCTCCCTCGCTATCTCTCATCATCGCCGAGGTCCGAATGCGAAGAGACGGAGTTACGCAAACGCCACTGGGTTTGAGCAGCGAGAGGGTCCGTCGAGGTGAGGAGAGAGAGATTATTAGTAGAGGAGAGAGATTCATATACGAAATCGCCATTATTTGCACTTTGCATAGAGATTTATAGAGAGAGAGAAAGAGCGGTTAATTGTTCTTATAGACTGGATTTTTCCTGCAATTTATCTGTTTCCACTAAAACCGTAAATTCTTTTTTACACGTAAATTTGAATTACAGTTTGTAAATGAGATTTACAGTTTAACTGAATCGTGAAATTACCAAATTGCTGCAACGTTGAAATTTGAAAATTTTACATTAGGCCGATTGATCGGACTTCACAGCCGATCGATCGGTCAAGCTCTATGGGAGAAAATTTTCCAGATAGCTAATTAACTCAAAAAAAAAAAAACATTTACGGACCGTAATCGTGACTTATTCATTTTTTTTTTTTGATATCGTATACTGTAGAACTATAAATTATTCGTTCGGACTCATTCCAAATTTAGTTCCGTTTCAACCGTTATGTTCGTTATTGAATCGTCTATCATTTTAAACAAATTAACCATTTTTTTAAATGATTAGAACTCGAAACGACATTTTATCATGTTAATCGAAACAAATTAACTTATTAGCCATTTATAAAACCGTAAGTCACGATTACGATCCGTAAATATTTTTTTGAGATGAGTAGGCAAATTTCATTTTAAACAAATTAACCATTTTTTAAAATGATTAGTATTCGAAACGATATTTTATCATGTTACTAGAAAGAAATTAACTTATTGACCTTTTATCAAACTGTAAGTCACGATTACGGTTCGTAAATGTTTTTTTTAGTTAATTATGCCTCTGAAAATTTTTCCATAGGCCTTAGCCGATCGATCGTACTTCACATCCGATCGATCGGCCAAGCTCTCTGAAAAAATTTTAGATTTTCAACGCAGAAGTAATTTAGTAATTTAATAATGTAAACCGTAATTTTGAGTTACGTTTCGTAAATGAAAATTACGTTTCGGAAAAAAAAAAATTACGTGGAAAAATCCAGTGTCTTGTTCTTAATCTTATTATTAAAGTGATTTTACATCTATAGTCCTTATATTATGGAATAAAGTACATGTTTACTTTGTTGCTTATAATTAATTATTCACACAACATGGTACACACATTTGATTATCGCATATCATAGTTGCCACAAAATATATTGGTAGATTCTAGTAATATGGTACTTATTATTATTATTAAGTGTACCTACATATTGTAGAACATTATTAACTACCAAGCAATTCATTCTAAGAAAAAAATATATATATAAAGCGACCCGTACTTAATAATTTTTTCTATATTAATTTTTATTAAGGTAGGTGCCAAACCATAAAAAAAATATTGAAATTCGGGGAAATTATTTATTTTTCTCGTTGATTTTCTACCTTTCTAAACTCATGAATGGAAAATTATTCATGTTCATTTTCCTAACAATTCATTTCTTTACTTTTATTAAATTTTATCACACGTTTTTTGCATTATAAATACACCCTTAGTGTAGTTTTACTACACGAAATAAATGGTCATCAAACTTTGGGATCAATATAAATATGGTTCTAACTCCTAATAATTAAAGAAAAGTTGTCATGAATTAGAAAATTCGGTAGTTAACGTGTGTATGATTTTATTAAATAAATAATAATTTTACAAGCATTTGTGTTGGTTATGTGACTCATGTCTCCATGGCTACCATGAAAACAATTTGAAATTTCGTAAAGGACTGACTACATACTAACATGACCAAATTTATAACCTTTTGAAGATTTTGGGTCAAAGCTATCACATTTCAAATATTTGGAACTATTTTGATGTATAAACCTTCCTTATAAATAATGAAAGTGTAGAAACCAAATAAGATGTTAATAAAATTAAGAGATAATTAATGTTAAGCGTATTCAACTTTCAGCTCATTTCGATTTACTATACTCAACTATCAATTTTTTGATTTAGTATACTGTACTAATTTTCCGTCCAAATTGAAGGGCAAAATGGTCTTTTTACCTACTAAAAAAAAAAAAAAAAAACTAAATTAACTAAAACAAAGAAAACAGCAGGCCATGGGACTCGAACCCAGACCTATCAGTCAAAGAGGAAGGCTTTTAACCACTTGGCCACCAATACTTTTATTATAATAATAGCGTTATATATATATATATACTCTATCTGTGTATAGATGTGTATATATACACTTTGGGACTGATTTCGTAAATTTTAGAAAATTCAAATTTTATTTTTGTTTCATTTTGGTCCTTACATTTTCAAAAAAATAGTTTAAAATTACAACAAAATAAAAAAAAACACAAAAAAATTATAAAAATCATAAAAAAATATAAAAAATAACAAAAATAACAAAAAATTATTAAAAAAATTATAAAAAAATTAAAAAATTAAAAAAATCAAAAATAAAAAAAAATCACAAAAAATATAAAAAATCACAAAAAATCACAAAAAATATAAAAAATCACAAAAAATCACAAAAAAATTATAAAAATCATAAAAAAATCACAAAAAAATTATAAAAATCATAAAAAAATCACAAAAAATCACAAAAAATATAAAAAATTACAAATTTTTTTGTTATTTTTGTTATAATTCTTTTTTTTGTGATTTTTTTACCTACTAAATTAACTAAACATAGATTTTTTACCTACTAAATTAACTAAACATAGATTAACTAAACATAGATTTTTTTCATTTTTTTATAATTCTTTTTTTTTGTGATTTTTTGTGATTTTTTATAATTTTTATAATTTTTTATGATTTTTGTTATTTTTTTATAATGTTTTGTTATTTTTTTATAAATTTTTATGATTTTTGTTATTTTTTTATGATTTTTGTTATTTTTTTATAATGTTTTGTGAATTTTTGTGAATTTTTTTCATTTTTTTTAATTTTTATATAATTTTTTCGTTTTTTTGATTTTTTGATTTTTTGATTTTTTGATTTTTCGAATTTTTTTTTTAATTTTTTGTGATTTTTTATAAGTTTTTATGATTTTTTATATTTTTTTTAATTTTTCGGTATAAAAAGTGCTATATTGACAAAAAAAATTATGTATTTTTTTTGTAATTTTTTAAAAAGTTTGTGATTTTTGTAATTTTTTGTGATTTTTTGTAATTTTTTAAATTTTTATAATTTTTATAATTTTTTGGGATTTTTGTTTTTTTTTAATAATTTTTTGTGATTTTTGATGATGTTTTATAATTTTTGGTGATTTTTTATAATTTTTTTATAATTTTTTTGATTTTTTGTGATTTTTTATAATTCTGAACAAATTTACATCCCAATTATAATACATTTGTAAATGTAAGGACCAAAATGAAACAAACATAAAATTTGAATTTTTCAAAATTTACGAAATCAGTCCCAAAGTGTATATATACACATCTATATACAGATAGAGTATATATATATATATAACGCTATTATTATAGTGAAAGTATTGGTGGCCAAGTGGTTAAAAACCTTCTCCTTTATCTAATAGACCTGGGTTCGAGTCCCTTGGGCTGCTGTTTTTTTTTTTAGTTAATTTAGTAGGTAAAAAGACCATTTTGCCCTTCAACTTAACGGAAAATGTTAGCCGACGTCACTACTTAACGGTCAATTTTGACGGAAATATACTAAATCGAAAGTTTTCACTTAGTACAGTATACTAAATCAAAAAATTGATAGTTGAGTATAGTAAATCGAAATGAGCTGAAAGTTGAATACGCTTAACATTAATTATCTCTAAAATTAATGAGACTATTTGTCAAAGCAACTATTCTTTTTACCTTTTGAGTGATCCAAGAATTTTTTTGCAGGATCCAAGAAATCAATCAAGACCATATATATCACTATATACAGGTGGCCATGTATAATTTTATAAACGGAAATTATATACTGACATGACAATTCATATAAACATATTTTATCTTTATTATATTAAAAAAAAATACATTCAAAAGTTAAATTATCAAAAATATAATTTCAATTTATAATTAATAAAAGAATCAATTAACATAAACATATCATACACCTATTATATTAACAAAAACATACACTCAAAAATTAAATTATCAAAAATATACCTTAAATTAATAAAAAAACAAAAAAGTTAATTCATACCTCTCAATTTCTTTTTTCTCTCTCTCAACCTCTCACCTTCTGTTCAATCTCTGTCTCTTCCTTCTCTCTCCCTTCGATCTTTATTCTTCTCCTTCTCACTCTCTCTCTCTGATCTCTCATATTTCATCTCTATTTCCGATCTCTCTCATCATTCTCACCCTATTTTTCATATATTTTTCTTCTTCTCCCTCTCTCTTTCTGATCTCTCTCTTTCGTAAAAATTGAGACGGACACATTTATCGGAATTGACAGCGAGTGTGTACAGCGAGATCGAAAATTCGAGATTGATGTCGACCGATCGTTTTTGTGTTTCTCAGTTTTAAAAACGTCTTCAAACCCTAATTCAATTCTTTCTAAAACCAAATCAACTATCTCTCTCTCAAAATTCGCCCCCTTTCACCCCAAACTCTTCATAAACCCTAGTTTTATCCGTAATTAATCCAACCATGGTTCGTACAAAGAGAGCCTCACTCAACCTCGCCGATGAACATGAGGACGAGATCGTGCCTCCGCCCCCTCGTCGTCCGGCTATTCCTCGCGCTCGGCGCACCGGCTCCTCCTCCGCTCCCGGTTCCTCTTCCGGCCCTCTTCCTCCTCTCTATCCACCTTCGATGGATAAACGAGGTATTTTGTCTAATTTCACACTCGATATGCCTCTATTCCGTGAACGATTTCCCGCTCTCATGATAGACTTAAGTTTTCACAAACTCGATACTATTCTCACTCTTAAAGAGCCTTTTTACAAAGAAAATGTCTATGAATTTTATCATTACCTAGTTCTAGATAGGGATTCCAATGACGCACTTCGCTTGCGTTCCTCATTTAACGGACAATCCTTCGTCTACGGTATAGACCGTTTACGAACTCTCTTACGCCTAGATAGCGACGACATCCATGAGTCTAGTAAGGAACTTTGTGAGACTCTCGAGATCGAAAACTTCAATGATCTCAAAGACGAAATTTTTCATCCCGTCCATAACAATCGTTCCAACAAAGCCCATGGCCTTCTCTTTCGCAACAAATTAGCCTATCATATCCTCTCTCATATCGTCCTCCCACACACCTCAAACTTTACGGATGTTACGAATGAGTACATCTTTCTTCTCGGGTGTATCCATCGCCGAGTCAAAATTGACTTCGCCACCCTTATTTTCTTTAAGATGGATTCGCTCAAAACGAAATCCAAAAATGGGCTACCTTACGGTGCCTTGATTTCGGCCATCCTAAAAGACCAAAATCTTGTTCCCGGTGGAACCTTGTTCAAGAACAAAAACAAACATATTTGGGACACTTCTTATCTTTCCCAAATGTCCATAAAATTCCACAATACCGACAAGTCCATAACTTGGTCCGGTAACCGGGTGTCCGGCCCCGACTATACCCCTCTTTCCCCCGAAGAGGAAGAGTATGTCGGCCCTAAGCCCACACCGCGTGCTTCTCATGAGAACTTAGATATCTCCTCCGATTCCATTCCCCCCACCGATATCCCTACCTCCTCTCGTCCCTCTCGCGGTCGAGGCAAAGGAAAGGCCCCCGTAGGATCTTCCTCCGGTGTCCCGTGCTCCGACAAGTTCTACGATTCTCTCTACATCAACCAATACCATAATGCGAAAATGACTCGTCGAATGTTTCGATTTTTGAACCCGGGACAAGAAGAGCTAGACCGACTTGATCGTGAAAGCGCCGAGCAAAGGGCACAATTTCATGAATTCTTTCCAAACGACGATGACAACGACGACGACGAGGATGATGCGACCTCCCACCGCGACTAGGCGGCTATCTTTTTATGTTTTTTTTGATGATGTCAAAGGGGGAGAAATACCTCTCTTGTGTTTTTTCGTTGTATTTCATTTCTGTACTACGAATTTCGTTTGGTTTTGATGTAATAAGTAGCATGGTTATATTATGAATTGTGTTTATGTTGCTATTTATCTTGATTGTCATAATCTATGTCGTTGTGAGAATGTGCATTTATAATATGCGTTTTTATCTTATTTATTGATGATATTGCATTTAGTGCGCATATTGCTAGTTGATTGGGTTATTTATATGTTTTTTCATTTGTGGCGATTGACCATTTTTAGGCAAACTATGGCCAATTTTTCGCTTACTTTTGATCGTTCGTTATCCCTTTTCATTTAGCTTTGTTTTAACCTCGTTTTTAATCGGATGTTATGACATTTACTTGTCTCTTTTCTAAAAACCTTTTATCCAAGTAAAACGTCATCTACACATCTCGGTTATACTTATTTTAGCAAAAAGAGCTTATAGTATGTTATAGTCAATATTTTGTCATCATCAAAAAGGGAGAGATTGTTGAACGTCGTTCTTCTAATCGATTATTTTGATGATAACAATATTTGTAAAACATGATAAAAGCTCGTTTTGCGTACTAATCATTTATTGAGTGTGTTAAAGGTTCAAAATGATAGAATGCGTAATTACGAAGCAAATGGTTCAAGCGGAACCTCAATCGGGTTTGAAACAAATTAGTTACGGGGTTTCGAAGTTTGTCGAGAAAACCGAAACATTCCCAGAAACAAAAAAAACGACTGTTTAAAGCTAAAACGATCGATCATTTACGAACTGATTTCTTCCAGTGAGCAAAGAACAAAAACGACCGATCGCCAGCATCAACGACCGATCATTTCAGTGCGAAATTCTTCCAGTGAGCACAGATGAAAAACGACCGATCGTTTTACAGAAACGACCGATCGTTTCTGTAGAATTTCAAATTCCAGCTTTTAAGCTTTTCCTGAAAATTGGGCGAACTGCTGAAAAACCAGCATTTAATTCACCCAACAACCAGCAACGGTCATGAATTAAATGTTGAACCTTTTGCCTCTACTTATAAGCCATAAATCCATTGAAGAAGCATACATCAATAAAAAACATCTTCAAGCAATTACTACAAAGAAATTCTTCAAGCTTATACTACTTATTTCTCACTTGTAATCAAAAATATTCTCGAGTATATTCTCATTGTAATCTTTTAAACATCGAGATAATATTTGTTAGTGAGTGATTCATAAAATTCAATCTTGTAAAAGAGTGTATTATAAACTCATTTGTGAGCGAGTGATTGGGTAGAGGCTTTTCAAGCAAGTATAGCTTAAAAGCTCTAGGCTTTTCATTTCGGGATACTCATAAAGTGAGGGGGAGCTTAATCGGTTGATTAAGCTCGTTAGGTTGTAACCTTGAAAAGAGATTCTAGTGAAACACTCGGTAGTGAAAATACCGAGGAGAGGACGTAGGCGCGTCTTGCCGAACCTCTATAAATCTTGCGTTATTTCTTTCCCTTAACTTTTACTTTTCGCATTTGCTTATCACTTATATTTATTGCTTGCTTATATTAAAATTAGCAATAATTTGTTAACGAAAGTGTTTTAGTTATACAATTCACTAGTTTAGCTTAGTTATTAACCCATAGATTTTATTCCGCGAAAAACGTATAAAACCTTATTCACCCCCCTCCCCCCCCTCTCTAAGGTTTAGACTCCTACGGACCAACAGGGTATGAACTTTGAAAATAAGGGTGAACTCTACGAATCATGATATGAACTATTGAAATAAGGGTATGCACCTTTGGAATAAGGGTATGAAAAATACAAATTATGGTATGAATTTTTAAAATAAGGGTATGCACTTTTGGAATAACGGTATGAAATATACAAATTATGGTATGAACTTTTTGAATAAGGGTATGAAAAATACAAATTAGGGTATGAACTTTTGAAATAAGATTACGAACTTTTGAAATAAGGGTATGAAATATTCAAATTAGTTTATGAACTTTTGGGTATGTTTTTGTTAATTAAAAATTTTTGGGTATATTTTTGTTAATTTAGTTTCAAAAGTAATATGTTTTGTTAATTTATCATGATAAATGTTTATATTAAAAGTTAGGTTATGGAAAGACACTTAATATATTTTTATCTAAATAATTATGAGTATCTCCCTAAATTGATACACGAGTATCTTGTCTATATATCCGTGCTACATTGTTACTATAACTTACACTCTGTTTTTGTTTGTTACATATACAATTAGAAAAAGTTAAGGATTTGAATTTTCTATTAAAATTTTGGACTTCTTTGTATACATATTAGGTTAAGAGATATGGTGTTTTTTTCCCTTTAGAGCTCAATTTGGGTTTTTGTGTATGAATTTCAAAATTTGGTTAGTTTAATCATTTTAATATTACATATATAAAAAAAAAAAAGACTCAGACCGATTGTGATCAATTGCGAATTGAAAACTAAGTAAAAAAGTTGTGTCCAAAAACATAAACTCAAACCTAAGTAAATACTGACCGATTCTAAAATTCTTCTTTTTTCCTAATCTTATACTAGTAACTTGTTCCTAATTCGTTGGTTGTAATATAAATGTTATCACCATTGATATATATAATTTAGGAACAGGCAAGATGAGGATGTCGTTCAATAAATGATTTATGGTTAACAAATATTAACTAGGATTAACAATTTGATATTAACTAGTTGAAATGAATGGTCTAGATTTTGATATATACTGTGATGTTTTTCAAAGTATCCGTATATCATTCTCCCTAAACAAGTTAAATTAAATATAAGTGTTGAATTTTTACCAATATGTAGATAACTTTTGAGGTCACATTTTACGTGATAGATGATCAGGTACTAAGCTAACGAGTAGCTGAGCTTTTAATCGGAATGACGGGACTGTTTTAAGTACGTACTGCCCCTCCTTACTTGAAGAAATTTAAACGAGTTCCAATTAGTGACATTGTCATTTCTCTATTTTTGGTACTGGTTAGGCCATTTTACGACATTTCATGAGTTTACAAGAGCCACCATCCTACGTATATAAATGGCGAAGTTAAACTTCCATGGTTAAAGAAACAATCTACGAACTTATTCATCACAAGAATTAGAAAGAAAACGATATAAAACGCGACGAAAGGAAGAAAAAAATTTGACTAGTGCAATAAGCATGTTTAGTAAACTCTAAACTCAATTCATAACATAATAAAGTACCGTATTCAGAAGAAATATTCAGAAGAAATAGAGAGAAAACGATTTAAAACGCGACGAAAATGAGAGAAAATATGACTAGTGGAATAAGCATGTTCAGTAAACTCTAAACTATAAACTCAATTCACAACATAATTATAGAGTATCGTATTCAGAAGAACTATTCAGAAGAAATAGAGAGAAAACAATTTAAAACGCGACGAAAATGAGAGAAAATATGACTAGTGGAATAAGCATGCTCAGTAAACTCTAAACTCAATTCATAACATAAATATAGAGTATCGTACTCAGAAAAACTATTCAGAAGAAATAGAGAGAAAACGATTTAAAACGCGACGAAAAGGAGAGAAAATATGACTGGTGGAATAATAATGTTTAGTAAATTCTAAACTCAATTCATAACACGATAGAGTCTTTAGTTCTCTCAAATAAGGTTGTAAAGGACCTTTAATGTAAATAAAAACTAGCAATATAGTTCCTTTAATTAAAGAAATAACTAAACAGTATACTAAATAAATAAAGTAGCATATAGCATAATTTGGAAAATAGGCCGTGTTCATCATTATGATAAGGATGGTAAAACATTAATTTATAAGATTTACGAAAGATGGAACCGTGTTGAAGCGGTTAGGGTTAAGAAGAAAGCGATTTACAGGACTGATATGAATGAAGCTGTAAATTAGTAAACCTGTATATTGAAAGTTTGTTATTATCTGTAATTAAAGGATCAATTGTGTAAAGACAGAAAGTTGTAATGTGTTACTTTCTGTAATTAAAGGACCAATTTTGTAAAGTCTGAAAGTTGCAGTTTGCACTATATAAAGACTGTTAATACTGATTTGTAAATAACAAAAACATTTTTATCAATAAGATTTTACAGTTTTATATCTCTCTCTATATATAGACGATTATATACATACAGATATACATATATATATCTGTCAATATATCAGGTATATTGACTGTATAATCCACCAGATTGTGGAATTTCTACATGGTATCAGAGCAAATCGCTCCTCTCCGGTGTTAATTTCGCCTGCAATTAAAGCTGGTTTGATCTTCTTTAAACTCTAAAATTAGGGTTTGTTTTTTTTAGTTTTTATCTTAATTCTTTCTTAAAAGATAATAGATTTATTATCTTATATGTTATTTTGATCAACAATCAGAAGTAAAACTTACCCCAATTCTTTAAAAGAATTAGGGGTGTTCTGAATTTTTTGTTTGTTGTATAATTTGTTACAAATTAAGGTTAATTTGTTGTTTTTTTTGTTATTGTTATTTCTGTTTGTTGTTATCTTAAATATTTCAAAACAGAAGTAAAATTTACTCCAATTCTTTAAAAAGAAATTAGGGGTTTTCTGTGATAGATCTTTGTATTGATATAGCTTACTGAAATTAAGACTAATTTGTTGCTTAAGTTTTTTTTTTTGTTGATTAATTTCAAAACAGAAGTAAAATTTGCCCCAATTCTTTAAAAAGAAATTAGGGGTTTTCTGTTAAAAGTTTTTTTTTTTTTATTATTCAAAGGATTTCTTCTTTCTTGAAACAATAAGGTTTTTTTTTCTCTTTCCCAATTAGGTTTTTTTATGGAAAGTATAGCTGCTCCTGTGATTACCACTATGAATCCTTACTTCATAGGGTCTAATGAGAATACTAGTTCTAGTTTGGTTTCTCCTAATCTTTGTGGTTCAAATTTCCATTCTTGGAAAAGGGCAATGGAGATTTCTATTGGGGTCAAGTCAAAATTAGGGTTTGTTAATGGTATTTTACCATGTCCAGTTGAGGGGGATCAAATGTTTGGGGCTTGGCATCAGTGTAATTTGATAGTAATGTCTTGGATAATAAATTCAGTTAGTGAGGATATTGCCCAGTCTATTCTTTATATAGATACAGCTACTAGAATGTGGATGGAATTGAATGAAAGGTTTTCTCAGGGTAATGAAGCTAGGATTTATGAACTTCATCAGGATATTAATTCTACTACACAAGGAAATATGTCTGTATCCACCTATTTTACCAAGTTAGAAACTTCTTGGAATGCTTTGTCTATTATTAATCCAATTCCTATGTGTAGTTGTGGTACAATTGTTGGGTGTACTTGTAGTGTGATGGCTGCTATTGTTGCTAGAGAGAACAGAATGTTCAAAATGACTTTCTTGATGGGTTTAAATGAAAGGTTTTCTATGGTAAGGGGTCAAATTTTGCTTATGAAACCCATGCCTAGTATGAATAATATTTACTCAATGGTTAGCCATGATGAGAAACAGAACAATGTTCATAATAATAATGTGGTACAGTCTCAGAATTTGGCTTTAAATGTTCAATCTCAGAATATTCAGGGTAATCAAAGGGTTGTTGGGTATAATCAGGGTAATTATAGGCCTATTTTTGGAAGAGGCAGTAATAATATGAAGTGTTCTCACTGTGGTTCTAATAGACACACTAGGGACAAGTGTTATAAAGTTCATGGGTATCCACCTGGTTGGAGACCTAGACCTAGACTACCTTCTTTTCAATCTAGACCACAAGCTTATTTAGCTTCTACTTCTCAACCCTCTGGAGTTTTTCAGCAGAATCTTCAGTCTCCTCATCTCTTGCCTTATCAGAATCAGTTTTCTTATCAAGATTCTTATCAGAATCAAGTTCCTCAGGCTCAAATAGGTCAGAATCAAGTAGCAACTGTTAATTCTTCTCAAATTAGTGATGCTAGTTCTTCACAGCAAATTGTTGTTATTGACACACCCATATCAAGTCTCACCTTTACTGACATGACATGTACAACTGCAGTTTATAATTGTTCCATTGATTCCATCCATGATTTCTTAGGTTTTGACAATAATAAAAATACTTGGATATTAGATAGTGGAGCTAGTGAACACATGATTAATGATTTTTCTAAATTTTTCTCATACAAAACCAGTAATATTCCTTATGTAAATTTACCTAATGGTCATAAAGCTGAAGTAAATTGGATTAGAACAGTAAAATTTAAGTCTGGATTAGTATTATACAATGTGTTATGTGTTCACTCTTTTAGTTTTAATATAATATCAGTTAGTAAGTTAACTAGGGATGTCTCTTGTATTGTCAAATTTGAGTCAAATTTATGTTATATTCAGGACCAGGGCTCTATGAAGATGATTGGTAGTGCTGCAGAGAGAAATGGCCTTTATTTTTTCCAGAATCCTGTTATTTTTAGTAAGACTAGTGAAAAGCCTCCTGTTTGTAATTCTTTTTCTCAGAATAAGCCATCTATTTGGCATTATATGTTAGGTCATCCCAGTAGATCAGTGTTGAGACTTGCTATTAGTGATATAGACAATAGTTCTGATGTTGTTTGTGATTCCTGTCATCTTGCTAAACATAATAGATCTTCTTTTCCTTTAAGCACTTCTTCTAATATTCTTGCTTTTGAATTAATACATTGTGACTTATGGGGACCTTATGCAGTAGAAACACAGAATGGTCATCATTTTTTCTTAACTATTGT
Source organism: Primula veris (assembly GCA_963682055.1). Lineage (NCBI taxonomy): Eukaryota > Viridiplantae > Streptophyta > Magnoliopsida > Ericales > Primulaceae > Primula > Primula veris. The sequence continues at coordinate 28,090,112 of OY821745.1, read as the reverse complement.
AGATGATTATACTAGATGTACTTGGGTTTTTCTTCTTAAAAATAAATCTGAGACTGCTACTGTTCTTACACATTTTGTTAAAATGGTTAATACTCAGTTTGGTTTGCATGTTAAAATATTAAGATAAGATAATGGATCTGAGTTTGTTCTAAACAATTTTTACTTGAATAATGGCATTTTACATCAAACAAGCTGTGTACAAACACCTCAACAAAATGGTATAGTTGAAAGAAAACACCAGCATCTTCTTAATGTAACAAGGGCTTTAAGATTTCATTCATGTTTGCCTTTAAAGTTCTGGGGAGATTGTATACTTACTGTTGTTTATTTAATAAATAGAATGCCTACTCCTTTATTGAAAAATAAGTCACCATATGAAATGTTATATAACAAAAAGGCTTCTTACAGTCATCTTAGAGTATTTGGTTGTTTATGTTTTGCTAGTACACTATCAAGAAACAAGACTAAGTTTGATCCAAGAGGAAGAAAATGTGTTTTAATAGGTTATGGCACCAGTACAAAAGGTTATAAATTATATGATTGTGAAACACATGAGTTTTTCCTTTCTAGGGATGTAACTTTTTATGAACATATAATGTTTTTTAATGATAGTAGGATTGATAATTCTGATCTTTCTGTTAAAGGAAAAACTGAGTTGTTTACTGATAAACCTAAATCTAAAGTTATTAATACTTCTGGTGTTATTCATTCTATAGATAATATTAATAATAGACCAAAAAGGTCACATAATGCTCCTGCATATCTTCAAGACTATCATGTTGATTCTAATAAAGTATCTTCTTTAGCTACTTCTTTATATCCTTTGTCTTCTTATGTTACTTATGAGAATACTTCACATAAGTATAAGTCTTTTTGCTTAGCTATTTCTTCTAAAACTGAACCTAGAAATTATAAAAAAGCACACAGTGATCCTTTATGGCAAGAAGCAATGCAAAAGGAAATTAAGGCCTTAGAAGAAAACAATACTTGGGTTTTAACTACATTACCTATAGGAAAACACCCAATTGGTTGTAAATGGGTATATAGAATTAAGTATAAAGCTGATGGTAGTATAGAAAGATACAAAGCTAGGCTTGTAGCCAAAGGTTATACACAGCTAGAGGGTATTGATTATGAAGCTACTTTTTCACCAGTGGCAAAAATGACCACTGTTAGAGTTTTTTTAGCTATAGCTGCTTCCAAGAACTGGATTTTATCTCAAATAGATGTTAATAATGTTTTTTTACATGGGGACTTAGATGAAGAAGTTTATATGCTTGTACCACCAGGTTTTCATCAAGAAAATACCAATATGGTTTGTAAATTACATAAATCTTTATATGGTTTGAAACAAGCTTCAAGGCAGTGGTTTTCTAAGCTTAGTAATGCTTTGATTATTTTTGGTTTTGTTCAGTCTACTGCTGATTATTCTTTATTTACTTATAATAAGAATGGTAGTTTCCTTACTTTATTAGTTTATGTAGATGACATACTGTTTGGGAGTTCATCTTCCACTTTAATTAATCAAGTTAAAATTTTCTTAGATAACAGGTTCAAACTAAAAGATTTAGGGGAACTTAAGTATTTTCCGGGTCTTGAAATAGCTAGAAACAAGGATGGAATTCATGTTTGCCAAAGAAAATATGCTTTAGAATTGTTGGCTGAGACTGGCCAGTTAGCAGTTAAACCTATAGATTTTCCAATGGATACCAAAACAAAATACACTATACAGAATACAGATTTACATGATGATATAACTGAATATAGAAGGTTCATTGGTAGGCTATTATATTTAACTATCACCAGACCTGACATTATTTTTTCAGTTCATACACTTAGTCAATTTCTGGCATCTCCCAGTAAGCACCATTTTGCAGCAGCTATGAGAATTTTAAAGTATGTCAAGAAAAATCCAGCTCAAGGTATATTCTTTTATTCCTCTAGTAATTTCAGTTATTTCAGTTTAAAAGCATTTAGTGATTCTGATTGGGCATCATGTGTAGATACTAGGAAATCCATTACAGGTTTTTGCATATTTTTAGGTGATTCTTTGATCTCATGGAAAAGTAAAAAACAGCATACCATATCTAGAAGTTCAGCAGAGGCTGAATATAGGGCTTTAGCAGCAACATCATGTGAGATAATTTGGCTTCTACAGCTTATAAAAGATTTTAGTTTAGAACATAAACAGGCTGCAATTCTTTATACAGACAGTAAGTCTGCATTAGCTTTAGCACATAATCCAGTTCATCATGAAAGAACAAAGCATATAGAAGTAGATTGTCATTTTATAAGAGATCAAATACAGAAGAAAATAGTTCATCTTTTGCATGTTTATACTGCAAATAATTTGGCTGATATGTTTACAAAGGCTTTGGGTGCACCAATTTTTACAAATTTGTTGTCCAAGTTGGGTGTTTTATCACTACACAGCCCAACTTGAGGGGGTATATTGAATATATATTTATATGTTGGACTAATAAGTGATATTGCAGAAGTTACAGGACTAATATGAATGAAGCTGTAAATTAGTAAACCTGTATATTGAAAGTTTGTTATTATCTGTAATTAAAGGATCAATTGTGTAAAGACAGAAAGTTGTAATGTGTTACTTTCTGTAATTAAAGGACCAATTTTGTAAAGTCTGAAAGTTGCAGTTTGTATTATATAAAGACTGTTAATACTGATTTGTAAATAACAAAAACATTTTTATCAATAAGATTTTACAGTTTTATATATCTCTCTCTATATAGACGATTATATACATACATATATACATATATATATATCTGTCAATATATCAGGTATATTGACTGTATAATCCACCAGATTGTGGAATTTCTACAATGACCAATAATTTAAGGTTTTGTTAGCAGTTTTAGGGCTCAGCTTATTTGCCTTTACCATATGTATTGAACTAGTTTGTTCGGTATCAGTTCAGAAACCCGAGTTTTTTCTTTGCGAGATCAGTGAAGTTTCCTCAAGTGACCACAATGTGACATTTATCTTACTCCCCCTAAATTTGCAATTAATAGTTTAAGCACCGCCGTTAGGCAGCTAAAGCCTAGATACCCAGAATTACATTGACACTTGACGCAATGATAAAAGATCAATCAAATACACTCGATCATAACAAAGCATGTCCATTTGAGCGGTAGTGCTCTTAAGATTTAAAGCAAAAGAATATTTATAACAGGGTAACTTGGATCCGATCACATTACTCCAAGAAAGTAAAAAATAGTGAGCTTGAGTTAATATGTCGTATCGATGTCTGAAGAAATAAGCAATGCGAACCAAACGAAAAACAAGAAAAGATTCAATATCACTTTTAGAAATAGATTGCCGACGCGTTTATTCTACCCATTCTTTGTCCATGATGTTCGAAAAACTTTAGAACAGGTATTAGATCACATGTGAATCATGCTGTTTTGTGTAGTTTTATTCATCCATTCAAGTAAGACATATACATCAGCATCACAAACAAGCTGGAAAGGTAAATAAACCATGCATACATTGCGCAAGTGTATGGGGATTTTAACGAGAACTAGGCCGGCAGCTTATCTATATAAATCATTACTTTAAGACCCTAAACCATATGTTGTCTGGAAAAATAATAGAGATATGGAGAAGATAGAACACAAAACCATATCCGCAAACGGTATTAATCTCCACGTTGCTGAAATCGGATCGGGCCCACCTGTCTTATTCCTGCACGGTTTCCCAGAACTCTGGTACACCTGGCGGCACCAGATGATCTCTCTCTCCTCCCTCGGCTACCGAACCATCGCCCCAGACCTCCGCGGCTACGGTGACTCAGACGCCCCTCTTTCTGCCGCCAGCTACACGGCCTTCGACATAGTTGGGGACTTGGTGGCCCTGTTAGATAATTTGGGCCTGAACCAGGTATTCTTAGTGGGCCATGATTGGGGGGCTTGGATCGCCTGGTTCTTTTGTATGTTCAGACCTGATAGAATAAAGGCCTTGGTTAACTTGAGCCTTGCTTTTATGCCTAGACCACCCCTACTTAGCCCCTTGCAGGGTATGAGAGCTCTGTTGGGAGATGACTTTTATATATGCAGGTTTCAGGTAGTTTCTTGATGAGTACCGACTCATTTCATTAAATTCTAACATAGATGTTACGCAATCTAATTATTTGATGACTAGTTTTAGTTTTTTTTATGGAAAAAAAAAACAGATTGATGAAACAATATAATGTAAGTTCATGGTTGCAGGAGCCAGGAGTAGCTGAAGAAGAATTTGCACGCCTTGATATGTCGGATCTGATGAAATATTTTCTCACGAATCGTGACCCAAAGCCACCATGTGTGCCTAAAGAGATTGGGTTTGGGGCGTCTTGGGAAATTCCAGCAACACTGCCTTCTTGGCTGACAGAGGAAGACATTGCTTATTTTACTGACAAACATAGCAAGAAAGGGCTCACTGGAGGACTCAATTATTACCGAAACATTGAACGGTATATATTTTGTATCTTCACTAGAAAAATATGGTGTTTTTTCAGGATTTAATGCATATTTCAAATCAAAATAGTTTGTGAGTAGACTAGACTACTTATAAACTACTTATATAGGAATCAAAGAATAAGGCCATGTTTCGTTGCAACTGTTACGCTTATCGTTTTGCTTTTTGGATTAAAAGTGGGCTTCATTTGGTTGGCCAGCTTTAAATTTCATCTTAAAAATCTCACCGTAAGAGCTGACTATTTCAGAAGTATGGGCCAAGAAAAGCTAGAAGCTCTAAACTGGATGAACTGTGCTTTTGTCCGGACTTAAACAATCCAGCTTAATTGCTTTGAAGTTGCAACCAGCCAAGCCAATTATTGTTGTATCTGAGGTTATTGATAATTAGTCATGTTTGGCTGCAGCTTCTTAGAAAATTTAGCTACTTGTTTGCGGCTAGGAGAAACAGCCGAGTTCATCCGTCCCATACAAAAAAAGCTTTATGGTTGTCAGTTTAACAGAAGAATTTTGTTTTGGTTTTTGTAGAAACTGGGAGCTAACAGCACCATGGACTGGGGCAAAAATAAAAGTACCTGTAAAATTCATAATAGGTGACCTGGACTTGACGTATCACTTCCCAGGTGTCAAGGATTATTTACACAACGGCGAGTTCAAAAATGATGTACTATTTCTGGAAGAAGTTGTTGTAATTGAAGGTGCATCTCACTTCATCAACCAAGAAAAACCAGATGAAATCAACTCCCACATTTATGATTTCATCAAGAACTTCGACAACTAATAACTGACTGTGTTGCTGAAATGCTACTGTTTTAATAATAAATGTTGCTGAAAAAAATTCAGTCTTCATTTTGGACGCAACCTTTTTTTGAATAATACTCAGCCTTCGATTATTTTGTCATCTAGAATGCTTAAATGTGTAATTATGTTAGGAAGCAAAATTATAAAATTTTGAACTTAACTTTTTTTATGTGGAACTACTCAAGCCACAACTCCAGATGACACCATCTACATGCCTACAGTAAAGTTTCCAATATAAAATATAAATGCATAATACAAAAATAAGCCACAAGAGGCCAAGAGCCATAACAGACGAGAATTATAATATTCAAACATGATTAAGTTGGAAGTTGGAATCACAACTGTACAACATTCTTTGTGTAAACAATTACTTACCAACATGGTCAAATCTCTCCTAGAGCTCAACCACCACAAATTTCCAAACACATTACACACAATAAAACTATCAACAACAGAAACTCAAGAACCTAAACCACTATTTTCCATTTCACAACCTTAAATTCAATAAAGCAGAGGAAAAAAATAAACTCTGTTTACTATATGCCTGTCTGGTTGCATTTTTATCTCAAATAAGGTTGTCTAACTTATAAATTGCAGTGCACTTTTTCTGGTCTTCTGGCCTACAAAGCTTCATAGACTGGCTTCTTTACAACCACACATAGGTCAGCTTATTTGTTTAAAATCTACAATCAAACAAACCCTATGGTTGATGACTCACGAGTTAGAAATCTTACGACTTTGCTCACATTCAATCCCAGCAAAATCTTTAACTGTGAAGCCAACTTTTTCGAATTTCCCCTTTTGATTACTCTCCCGGAATTTCAAATAATCCGAGCAAACAAATGGTCTATAAACCCTATTCTCACCTTCAACCACCACTCCATCAGGTGCCAAAATAACTTTCTCATTCTCAAAACACCAAAAGAAAGCTAACGAAAAGCGATTCACAAGCTTTTTCAGAACAACTCTGTGCTGCGAGGATCTCAATTTTTCATTGCTCCAAGCTTGTAACATATCGCCAATATTCACCACAAGTGTCCCTTTACACGGACTAACATCGACCCAATTTCCGTTATTCGATTTCATTTGGAGACCGCCAATTTCATCTTGGTATACAATTGTCACACAGCTCATATCAGTATGTTTTCCAAGTCCCTCAACTTCTTTGTCTAATCTATCCGGTGGTGAGTAGTTTATAATTCGTAGATACCCATGACAATTTTCAAAACCAGATTTGTAATACTTCTTTTCAACACCATCACCAAAGGTATGCAACAGAAGCTTCACAATCTTTTTTGATAATTCTGTCATTTTACTCCCATATTCTTGCAATAGTTCACTGACAAAAACAGAAAAGCAAATTTTTGAACAAAAGATTCCTGATCGGAAACAAAGATGAAAACTACTACTAGGGGGTTTTGCTATAACAAATAAACTCTTTTTTTTTCCAAAAATGTTGACACTACAGGAAAGGCTACCAAGACACTGGTTTGCAAACAGCTTTTAAAGAACTTTTCTCCGAATTCCCGATCTCAAAGCTTCCACAAAAGTCTATTCTTACCAGTAAAGATTTGAAGTCATGCAGTGCTTTCACAAATAGAAATGATTAGTATACATGCTTATGCATATATTAATGAGTCGTTATGCCTTTTTTCTTTTCGTAGTTTAAAGTGACGATGGCTGCATTTGGAGAACTTTTCTCCAAATACCCAATCTTAAATCTTTTACAAAGCATTTTTATAAGAAAAAAGTGAAAATCTCACATAGTGCCATCATAATATTATTCAATTTTTACAATTGAATGGTAAACAGATATTCTGAACAAAAACAAAAATGAACGTCAAAAGAAGCATGCCCTACACATTAATAAACAAACATTTTAAGGAGTACAATAGTACGTACAATACCTGCATACATATATTTTTTGAAATTACCTATATTCAGAACTATGCTGGTGAAATAGAACATCTGCAGAGGTCTGAGCGGAACGATCAAAATCCGGTCCAGAAACTCTTAAGCTTTCGAAAAAAGGAGAAGCAATAAAATAAGGAGTGTAAGTTTTTTCAGATGAAAAAGGACCAAGTTTGTTTTTCCTCTCGTCAGAGAGACTAAACATTTGTTCTGAGAAAAATCGGATTTTCCTGTAAAGATCGTCCGAAATCCCGTGGTTGATGATGTGGAAGAATCCCCATTCTTTGCAGGCTTCGGCAAGAGAAGAAAGAGAAGATGGTTTCAATGGCTGAGAGATATCTATAACGGGAAGCTGTATCGGTATCTGACATTCAATCACCATTTTTTAGAGTTAAAACTCAAAAGGATTGGTTTGTCTATCTAGATTCTAGGCCATGTTACTTATAACCATGTACCATGTACCAGATGGTTGTTTATTCTAATAAAGACTAAAACAAAGACATATGCTTACACATGTACCATGTATTATGTAAGTATAATTTAACTATTATAAATGCAAACTCTTGAGACTTTCAGGGTAAGGGGTTAAATACCAAAGGGCAAAACCATTACAAATTTTAAGGGATGGATATTTTTTAAACAGTTCACCAATCTGAAAATCAATTTCGGACAACTTTTCAGTTTTCAAGAAACTACATAACCGTGCTATCCTCGCTTTTCAAAAAAATTACATAAAAACATAACAACAAGAAAACATGAATTAATCGGAAGTTATATTATTTCCAATGCTGAATATATTTCGGTACTTTTGTTCTTTTCAGTTCTGGGACCACTAGAAAGCAAAAGGCAGACTGATAATGGTGCATTAAGTAAAAATAAAACACCATAAGGATTTTTCAAATATTAAAGTGCAATAAAAGGGTCTTAGATGGGTCCTCTACATATTAATATCTACTTACAATTCCATTCGCAAATTTATATTTCAACAAGTTGACTGTGACAGCTGTGGTACCTTGGTGTCCAAACATATTCAATATCTAACGGGCAAAGACAAAAAAATGCCTGAACCACTAGATTACTTTGAATTGTGATTAGGCAAAGATGGTCAATGGAAAGAAAGTCTTAGTTTATCATCTCTGTGCATAGAAGACGAGTACCACATGATCTTATGTTAAAGAAGATAAAGAAAAGGTAGTGCAACCAAAAGGTGCAGTGGTGGGTATAAATGCAAAGTGCTTCGTGATGATGATGATTATTTAAAACCTCCTAAATGCACCAAAATATACGATATTCGCGATTTGAAGTGCGCCGAACAGGAAAAAAAAAATCAACAATCAATTTTCTTCTAGTATAAACAAAATTGGAAGATGCTAGTAAACCCCTTTAACATGTCATTAACAACTAACAATCAGAAACCATTACAACAGAAGTATGAAATTTGTTGAACAACAGCTCTTACACATCTTAAAACCGACCCCTAACCAACACTTAAAAACAAAGTCTTTAAAACAGTGATATTTATATTATGTATTGCTAGCGGATTTACCCTTCCAAGATTGCCTGTGATGCCATAATAAATAAATAGAATATCAAAAGGTTTTATTTATGAAACAAAAAAAATTCAAAGTAGACTCATGCTTGAAAGGGAACGGGAAAGAAGTGGTTTACTCTTAAACTGAATACAAGCCTTGCCATATGGATTAAGCGACAAGGAACAACATCAAGAAAACCTGCAAAAATATATTTCGGAAAAGATTTCCAAGATTTTGTCAAAAATTGTAACCCAAAGATGTAGCAGAATTCTTCATCTTTTTTTCACTTATAAAAAAGGGCCTAGACTAACCAATTACCAATATCTGGTGTCTAGTCACCGGGGGTATAACAAAACCTTCAACAACATACTCCAAATCTTATTTGCCCGAGTATTTTTATATAGAAGGGAGTTTTAAACAAAACAAAAAATAATCAGTATTAATTAAAAGAACATGTAATTAAGCGTGGATGAGCTAACCTTTAGAATATAGTTTCTCTTTTTTTTTTTTCCAGTTTAGATTCCCCCCACTATTCGCCAGTATGATTTAAATTGTAGTCTGTACTCACCATCTTTCCAAGCTTTCTACTAACTTGTGGTTTGTTAACTTTTTATTTCCCATATTAACTTGTTAATTGCAACTCCGGAGCTAGCCATAGTCTTTGACCCCATTGTTTCATATCTCGTACAAGTACAAGCCACATACATAAGTTATGCGGATCTCCATGATTGGCAGCAAGCTTTTCTGGAAATTTCAGATTCAACAAACTCAGCATTCTTTGGGTAAATTAATACGTGTCATTTGTCAAATTGAAATCCAATCCAATTGAAGGTTAAAAGAATATTACTTCTTCAATAGTTTATTCTTGTGTTCCTTCACCACAAAAAATGAATATACAGAGTTTTTACTTCATTATTTGAAGAAAGTGGGATGATTAGCCAATACACCTTTTCTTTATTAACAACCACGAGATAGTAAAAGAGGTGTTTATCATAACATAATCCTAATTAAGTAAAAATGTTATTTTAGAAGGTCACTTAAACTTAAGAACGGAGAAAGTAATGTTACGATTCAAAAGAGATACCTTGCTAAAGAAAATTCACCAGCATATGTATCAAACACATCAAAGCACAAGTGTTACATATTAGCTTCGACTGAGCTATACCCGGTTTCTTTCATCAAATCCTTCTCGTTCACAAACTTTCTCACATTTTCCACATCATCCCATCTACACTGCTCAGCATACAAGTTCGATAAAACAGTGTAACAACTTCTATTTTCAGGGTCCAGTCGAATAAGTTGATCAACAACATATTCAGCAATTTCGATATACCCACAAGTTGATCTACACCCAGCTAAAACAGCTCCCCAAATTCTTTTATCAGGTTTCACGGGCATATTTTTAATAAAGTCCAGAGCTTCTTTCACGTGCCCTTGGCGACTAAGCAAATCCACCATACAAGCATAGTGTGCAAGCGTAGGTGCGATATTATACGTATTTTTCATCGCATAAAACCAGTACCAACCTTCCCTCTCTAGCCCACAGTGACTACAAGCAGATAGGAGAGAAATGAACACTACCTCGTTAGGGACTATCCCATGATTCAACATTCTTGAAAAAGTTTCTATAACCTCACTACCATATCCATTAATCCCATACCCATTGATCAGTGAGCTCCAACCAACAAGATCTTTGAAGCTATTTTTATTGAAAAGAGCCTCTCCTTGCGTTACCCTACCGAATTTGCAATATAAATCTATTAGCGCAGATGTAATATACTCATTTGATAAGTAGCCAGATCTAGTCACAAGAGCATGAATGCTCTCTCCTATCATTTGAGATTCAAAAAGAGAACAAGCGTGTAATAAGCTTGCGAAAGTGATCTCGTTAGGCTTTTCATTTGTTAATTGCATTTGTTTGAATGTATGCAAAGCATCTAATGGATGTCCAGTTTGTGCATAAGCTGAGACCATAGCACTCCACGCAATTACATCTTTGTGATTAATATGACTGAATAAAATCCAAGCTGACTCAATTTTACCACACTTTGCGTACATCTGGAGTAATGACGTAGCTATCAAAACAGAATGGGAAAATTGATTTTTTAAGATGTACCCATGCAACAAGTGACCAAATCTAAGGTCTTTTGCTTTTTCACAAGCATTGATTACATCTAAAATTAAGGATTCGTCTGGGCTACAAGAAGAATATTGGAATTTGGAAAACAAACTTAGCGCCATTTTTGGACATTCACTATGGATACACCCATGAACCATAGTCCTCCATGAGACAATGTCCTTCTTTTCAATTTTATTAAACACGTGAATGGCAGTCTCAAAAAGCCTACATTTACTATACATATCTACAAGCGAATTCTGCACATTAGTAAATGTATAATCCACGTTCTTAATAGAATAACAATGGACTGCCTTACCATAATACAAATTCCTCGTAGCAGCACAAACCGGTAATATGCTCACAAGGCTTACGTAATTTGGTTGTACACCGTTACACTGCATTTCCCTAAAAATCTCAAACGCCTTATCGTATTTCCCACTCTTGGCACACACCGAAACCATCGCACTCCACAAAAACACATCTTTTCTCGAAACTCCATCGAACAACTTCCAAACCACTTCATTATCCCAAAACGAGTAAAAAACTATAAGTGCGGTCACAACCGATACTTCTTCCTCGAAACCCATTTTAAGTAAAAACCCATGAACCGTATCGACCAACTTTCCGTTTCCAAAACTCGCGAGAGCACGTATGAGGCTCAAAACCGTAACGTAGTTAGGCTTTTGTTCATTTATAAGCATGTCCTTGAAACAACAAACGGCTTTTTCGGGCTTATTTCTCCGAACAAAACTCGATATTTTGGAAGTCCAAGTGACTACATTTTCAATATCTGAATCAGTTGAGTAACAATATTGTAACAAATTAAATAGTGGTAGCCTTTGAGGCATTTTATCAAACACCTTGTGAGCATGTCTAAAAAGACCATTCATTTTATATTACGTACTATAAACATGCACCTTGTAATCTACTTCATCTTATAGTGTTTATTACTAAATTAGATAAATAATTTACGTACCAATTAAGTTTTAATCTAATTGAATATTTGTAATATTTGAAACAAGTATTTGGTTACATGCATATTATGATTGGGGTTTGATTCGTTTTGAATGCATTATTACAAAAACACTCGTCCTATCCGTGGGATATTACACTTTGAGTTCCTCATATTTTCAATTGTTTTAATTTTGGCCCCATTTGACATTTGATCTTTTGGTCAAAAATATTGTTTCTAAAAAGTTGTAGTGTAGTGTTTGAAATCAGTATAACTTTTTTATTTTAACTTATAAATGATTTATAACTTATTTCTATTGATAAGTCGTTGATCACCTATATCTAGGGTTTTGAATGAGGCAAAAATTTCACAAAAAATATAGTGTTCTTTTCGTTAATAATGTTTTTGTTCATTACAAATGAAATACAATATACATTTCGTTTAGTAAACGAGATGATAATGATCGTAACATTATTCATCAATTTTCGTTATCATCTAAAATATAAATATAAATATATAAGTGGGTGTGTTTATATCAATAAAGATATGGTAAAAAAATATTAATTTAAAACTCGTTATATAAAAATATATAAGGTGAGGTGTAAATAGGATTACCGATTACGTGTAACATACTGGTTCACATAATAATTTTAGAGTTACTAGGTTACTTACAAACTGCAAAATTTTCGTGAAAATTTTCGTGTTCGTTTCGTTAAAAACTCGTTTAGTTTCGTTCATTACTAAACGAAATGAAACGATAACGAAAAACTTAAAAACTAAACGAAAAACGAAATTGACTGTTTTCGTTTCGCTTCATTATCAGCCCTACCTATATTAAATGAGATATAAAAACACTTTTTACTATAAAGTTTTATTTTTGAAGAATTAAATGTGAAAAAGTTTATAATTTTTGCAAATTCCTATCTTCTTTTGAGCCTTTTTAGATTCTCTAACCCAAAATACTGATTTTTGAAAATGTTAAAAAAACTGACATATAAGCACCCATTGTTTTTTTTAATGGAGAAGCTAAGAAAAAAAAAAGTTATATAACCGATAATAAATAACAGCTTTTATTTAACTTAAAAAAATAGTTTTTCTTTTTCTTTAAAAAGACTAAATAGGGCATGCTGAAGTGTCATATGGGTGACGCTAGATTAATGTTTTTATATATTTAACATAGCAAAAAAGCAAACAAAAGGTCTGGTTGGTGTAGTCGGTTATCACGCTAGTCTCACACACTAGAGGTCCCCGGTTCGAACCCGGGATCAGACATTAATTTTTTTGATATGTTTTTTTTTTTAACCAACCAAACCAGGCAAGTACGAGGGTTCAACAGAGTATAAACACTCCGAAATAAGACGACTTTCTAGTTATACACGAGCATAAAAATAGGAATAAAGTCAATCTGCGATTACAGCTACTATTACAACAGAACTTTCTGAAAAGCACGCTCAAAAATAGATAAAAACTTCTTCTTTTAATCTTCTTATCCTCTGATCTTGATGGATCTACAAGTACCATTTGAAAGTGATTCTTTCATTCATTTTTCCGATCTTCAACTATTCTCTTCAGCTACTGCATTAAATGGTGTTTTTTTTTTTTATATGTTATATTAACCTAATGTTTCGCATTTATCAAAAGGCGATGTACGATCCCTTTTGTTTTCACTTTTCATTTTAACTTCCAAACCTCTCTCGTGACCGTACCACGAGGATTGATATAATATAAAGAAACCTTGATTTGTCAAATCCATACATGAATCATTCAATTATAATTTTCATAATTTGGATGGACTTTATGTTTGTCACTTGTTAAACGTTGGACAGTACAAATTATCTACGTTGGACAGTAAAATGTTTATTTTGTCCCGACACACGGAGTGCATACAAGCACACCCTATATACGGGTATTTTAGACAAAAAAATAATTGGTGTATGTATGAGAAAGAATTGCATGAGATGTGTCAACCAATATAATTTTTTTGTTTTAATTTTGAGTTAATTTTATAATAGTTATTTTTTGGTTTATTAATAGGTGTTGAGTTTTTAATTGATAACACATCTAAGAACCTAATACCGCAGGTTTACGGTAATGTTACTCGTGTATGTATGCAATTTGTATGTTTGGACAAAATAGACATTTTTACATTATTTTGGTTAACTCTTGTATTGATTATCTTTTTATCCTATGGTGCAAGTGAAAATAAGGCAGGCTGCCTTATTTTTTCCATGACAGTAAAAACGGATTCGTATTTCTCTGTAACTATGGTCTGAGTGTTTGATATATGGGTGGAGTCGGAACGGGATCCGGTCCGAAAATCTTAAAACCGTGTTTCGATCCGATAGTTTTCGGATGACATTTAAAAGTCCCGATCCCGACCCGAAAATGGTCGGGTCCCAATAATATGGATTTCCGATAATTCAGAATCCCGAAAGGTCGGGAGGGGATTTCCCAATACTTCATACTGCTAAACAAAAATTGTTAAAAAGTTACAACATAACTAGCAATTTTGTTAAAAAAGTTCGTTAAATTTAAACAAAATAAAAAAGTGGGACAATATATTGTATTCGTTTATAAGATTGATTATCAAACAATACAACTAATTGTAATTATTTTTAAGAAAAAATAAACAATAACATAATTCAAACTAAAAGCAGGAACCAAATGTTATAATTTTAGTTATTCAAGATTAAAATGAATACACAGCATATGCAACAAAAAACTCATACGAAAATAAAAGTGTGTTATTTAGAAAATAGAGTAGATGTGAGAGTAAATTCATTTTTTTAATAAATATAAACTGGTACTATTCATAATAAGATATTTTTTTTTTAATGTATATTAATTGATTTAATTCTATCGGGTGGGATCGGAAAATCCATCGGGATTGGAAATAGAAATCCGATTCCGAACCGAATTACTTCGGGACGGGACAAAAATCCGACATTTCGGATCGGGACAACATCGAGTCGGGAAAAAATCGGGTCAGGACCGGATCGGAATTTCGGAAATTTTTCCCGGCCCTAGTTTGACACAATGTTAGTCTTTTTGCTTATAAGTTACCTCTAACTTATTGTATTGATAAGTTAATTTTCACTTATTTTAAGTTAATTTATAAGTGACTTGTAAATAATCAAACATATTTTTTTTAATAATTTCTATGTGATTTTTTTTTTTAAAATACATAAAAAGTACTATCTTCTTCTTTTTACTTTCCAGTTCCAGTTAGGCAGTTACTGTATCAACTAAGCTAAAATGGCTATGAATCTTAACACACATCATCACTTTAACCCAACATTTTTCTCAAATTCCCATAATCATTCTCCATCAAATCACAACCCCAAACTTGCTAAAGATTCAGTTTTGATACATGGGTTTTGTAATTCAGCCAAAAAGGTACCCAATTTACTAACCAATAAATTTAATCATAGTGTTTCAACAAAACTTGTTCAAGATCCAATTTTGGCATATGGGTTTTGTAAACCAGCCAAAAGGGTATCTAAATCAATGACAAAAAAGATGAATAGGGTTAGTTGTGAAGTGGGTTTAATAAGTGTGGATGAAAATGAAAATGATGATGGGTTTTACATGAGAAGGTGTGTCGAGATTGCAAAGAAAGGGATCGGGTGTACGAGTCCTAATCCGATGGTCGGTTGTGTTTTAGTGAGAGATGGGAAAATAGTTGGTGAAGGGTTTCATCCTAAAGCTGGCCAGCCTCATGCTGAGGTAATGTTTCTACTATCTCATTGTATAGACTATAGATACATAATACATTGGGTTAGTTTGGTTGTAGTTTTTAAGCTCGGTTTATTACTTAAAAAGTTCTAGTTCATTTAAATGGTCAACTAAAATGTCCAACCTTTTTGAACTTTTCTGTAGAAGTTTGCCTGAATGAAGCGACTTGAATAAACTAGCTTATTTTCTTAAAAGTTCTACTTCATTTAGTTGGTGACTCAACTCACTGTTTTAAAAAGCACGCTTCGTATTAAAAAAGCTTGATTTTCAAATCTCGATTCAAAGCTTAAAAAGCTCGCCTTTCCGCTCTTTAAGACGCTAAAAGCTTACAAATTGAAAAGTTTGGGTCATAACTTTATTTTTTTTAAAGTCTTTTTGAGAAAAAAAATGTATGGTATTTGTACTCAAATCCCTATTGTAATCCTCATATGACCATATCCTTTATCGTAGCTCTTGCAAAAAAAAAAAAACGCTTTAGTTAAGATATCACTGTTTAAAACATTGGGTCAACTCAAGATCCAACCTTTTTGAAGTTTCCTATAGAAGTTTTAGGCTGAATGAAGAGGTTTGAATAAGCTAGTTTTTTTTTGCTTTAACGCTGCAACCAAGCAAACATTTGAATATGTAACTATGATGTAAGCATAGGTAGCATGGGGTAAAATGTATGAGCTGGATTTTGCGCCTCGAATGTTGCTGTTTTTTATGTATATTTTCTATATTGTATGTGCGTAAGCAGAAGATGGCATTTGAATTATTTGTTGAAAGCTTTAGACAATGTGGAGAGATGAAATATATTACTTATGCGTAGAAGTAGAGTCACAAATACCAGTATGTTTGTTTTATGTCCTTTCCTTGGAAAACGTAGTTTCTGAGGTGTAAAACATGTGTTTAAATCTACCACCGAGTCTATGTGCTAGATTGCATGCCCCGTAAATGTTTCAGCTATTTATATTTTGCTAGTGTGTCTATATTGCATAAGTAGAAGATGACATTTTTGCTATGAATTGGTTACAAATTTTGAGTTGAAATGAAATATCTTACGATGCTTAGAGCCTGATATGGATCTACTGGTATGTGTCAAGACCTCAGTTTCTGGTGACCAAGTTTTGCAAGTGCAAGTTTAGAATGTTCATTGCTAAAAAACACCTCACAGAGACACTGGCCTGTAGTTTATTTGCACTCCCGCTTTTATGTGAGAGCCATATAAACCAAATTTAACTACTAAAAGTAAATCAACTCTAACACCCCACTTTCCTATTACTATTTTAACCCTACAACTGATTGACTCCCCCAATCCCGGATACAACTAGTATGAATTCCCGTGCACTTTAGTATTGTCTCCGTAGAGTGTAGGCTATTCTTCAGATTCCAGCATCCTCTCTGATACTTGATTATTTATGAAGCCGCATTTTTTTGAATTTGTAGGAGGATTATTTTTATAAAATTTGACCTTAGACTTGTAGTTTATGTGGTGCGAAATATGATCTTTTTTGGTGAAGCAAATGTTTTGCTATGTGTTGGGACTTTGGGGCTTGGCTCTGTTGTATTCCCACCAAAGAAAGAGGAAAGTCGTCCTTTTCAAAACAAAAGATTATAGATGACTGGAAAGGCTTTTCTCTTACATCTTTTTTTTTGATTGACCTGTTATAAATGGATTAACAAGTGATAATTTTAATCCGTTTTAATTAGTCAAGTTGATGATTCGAACCTCATTATTTGAGTGCAATTGCTAGAAGGAAAACAAAGCTTGTAGTGGAGTGGAGGGTGATAGAAGAAAGCTTAACATAATACTATCTCTGAGATAAAAAAAAATCTTGAATCATTCTGTTGCATTGAATTTCGTAGTTTAAAGTTTTTCTTATGGCCCTATACTTTATCCTTGCTACTTTGCTTAAAACTTTGCATTATTAGGTATTTGCTTTGAGAGATGCTGGTGATTTAGCTGAGAATTCAACAGCATATGTAAGCTTAGAACCATGTAATCACTATGGTCGAACTCCACCTTGCTCCGAAGCATTAATAAAAGCTAAAGTTAAAAAAGTGGTAGTTGGTATGGTGGACCCTAACCCTATCGTTGCATCAAAGGGTGTTGCAAAACTTCGAAATGCAGGCATTGAGGTGAGAGTAGGTGTTGAAGAAGAATTGTGTAAAAAACTTAACGAAGCTTATATACACCAAATGCTAAATGGAAGACCATTCATTACACTGAGGTTATTGCAATCTTCACATCTACCTATTTACGCAGTCGGGGAATTATTTTTCTATTTATATAATGGCTCGTCCGTTTACTTATGTGCTTTGAACTATAAGAAAAATACTTTAGAATGCCTTAAAATTTCACTTTTGGCCATAGAGTTAAACAAAAGCTAAACGAGCTCAAAGCTTACGTTTGTCATCTTAGGCGTGCTTTTTGCTCTCCAAAACATAAAAAGCTTAAGCTCGGATAGGTTTTTGAAAAATACACCATAATTCCAAGTCTTAAATTATGTTGTAAGTCAAGGAACCATGATTTTGTAAACCTCTCTAATGATTATTAGGAAATGTGTATGTATATGATTTAATTTATAAACCTTCGGTTTCATTTCTGCTTTCCATAATTTTATTCACTTGCGTGTTTTATTAATTCCATGTTGTTAACTAAATTAGTAAATTAAGATGAATTGTTTTAGCTATATTTAGTTCTTGCGTGGATATAAGTTTAATTTCTTGCAAGACTCAACTTTTGTGTGTTGATGGCCGTGTTTCAGTGAAACTTTTGCAAAATTGTTTTACCGACGCTTTCACGTTTTATAGCATTACGTGGTAGAACGAATTTCCATTAAGGCACTAATATTTTTTCTTTGGGTAATTAGGTACTCTCTCAGTATCAATGGTCGATTCTCAAATGAGCTAGGAGAAGACGTAACAAAAACTGGTGGATACTACTCAAAGTTGTTGCAAGAATATGATTCAATTCTAATATCTTCGGATACATTATTGGAACACCCAACTTTTCCTTCTTCATTAGAACCCGGAACTAATAAACTCCTCAAGATTGTAATGGCGAAAAATTTAATCTCAGCCAGTCAAGTTCCAAAACTCTCACCAGAAGAGATTTCGACAGTGATTATCTTTACCGATAAAGAGAGAGTTGTAGAATCCGAAATCGCTCAGAGGGGTATTGAAACTGTGATTTTGGATAGAATGAGTTTAGTACCGGTTTTGGAGTATTGTAAGAGCCGTGGATCATGCAGTCTTTTGTTGGATATTAGAGGGAACATTGAGGATTTTGAAGATATACTGAAAGAGGGTTTTGAGCAAAACTTGTTTCAAAAAGTAGTTGTGGAAATGTTGCCGATTTGGGATGGAAACAATGAAGAGTTTTTGCCAAAGAGTTTGAAAGAATTGAAATTATTTAGTAGTTTAACTTCAAGAAACTCTAGCAACAGTGTTGTGTTAGAAGGTTACCTTTGAAAGAGTATAATTTCAGAAAATAAAAGGAAATGAAGAACTCGTGTTCGATTTCGGTATGTTTCTTAAAATTTATGATATGTATTGTTGTATTTATCCAAAGCATCTCATTTCCTGCAACTCCGACCGGGAGGACATTGGCACTCGAGTTCTCCTTTTCTACTAACTCTTGTTTTTTTTTATGGTCTTGTAATAGACTAGTAGGCATAACTGCGATTGTTAGTTGCTCAAGTTGTGTTCAAATAGACATCTGATTTATTCAAAGCAGATAGTTCAAAACTAAATTGTTTCACTTCACTTGAATTTAGTTGTTTATGCTCATCTGAAGCTGTTAATTTATTTTTTTTTAAAGTTTTTCTTTTCATCCTCGAAATCATGCAGTATTTACACATACTACAACAGTCGAATGAATTATCAACAATTAATTTGTTTAAACCTGCCGAAATAAGTTCACCATTATGTTGCTACTATGCTACTTCTCTCTGCTCATTCTGGGAAATACTAGCTAGTATAAACATGTTCTCTACAAATCGGTAGATTCGATAACACTGTATATCTCTGAAGGCGCATGTTATTAAATGTCCCCCAAGCCAAATGCACTATCAACGATAGCGCCAACGTTTTTTTGGCCATCCTCGCTCAAATTCCCTTGAAGTACAAGCAGCACAATAAAAATGTATCCGACCAAATCCGTAAATATTTCAAATTTTGTGAGTATTATTCTGTCAATCTAAATTACGAGGACCAAAATGCCATACTATAAGGACCAGATAATAATTACTACTATGCTTTGTCATCTGATTTTTAAAGGATAATTGCCTCAAAATTAATAGTGTAACCGAAATTAGGGGTGAGCGCGGTTCGGTTTGTTGCGGTTTGAGGCCAATCCAAACCAAACCACGTAAAAAATGAACGGTTTGGTTTGGTGCGGGTTGGTGTAATTTTAATTTTCAACCTAAGCCAATCCACTCCATTTTAAGCGGTTTGAGTTCGGGTTGAGTTCGCGGTTTGTTTATTTTAGTTCTTAAACTTATAAAAGATACAATTTTAACCCAAAACAGAAAAAAGAAGCTCGAAAAAATAAAAGTCAAAAATTTCAAATTAAACATTTATAAACCAAAGCATAGTTGCATACTACATGCACGAGACTAATAGTTTGGCGTACCATTTTTATTCATGCCTATTATGCCGCTATAACAAGATAGAAACGAACAATAAAATTTTAAACGCGCGACATAAAACCATAAAATATCCAAACAACTTAAAGTTGTAAATTAAAATATGGTGTAAATCAAAACTTTGTGTGCTTGATCGATCATAAACTGTTAGGGTTAAATAGTTTATTATGGATATTTGATTATTTATATGTATATTTAACTAATTTATATTTTTTGAGGTTTGACGGTTTGACCCGCGGTTTGAAAATTTTATCCCGAACCAACCCACTTATATTAATTGCGGTGCGGTTTGGTTCGGATTCATAATTTTAAAAACTTCAACCCAACCCGCAACGGTTGGTTTGAGTTGCGGTTTGATCCGGATTTTTGCCCACCCCTAATCGAAATAAGCCGGGTCAATAACCATGATGTGTTTTTTAACCCTAATTATTCTGATTTATAAATTATACTCCTAGTTCCATATTGAGGACTATTTACGTCACTTCTTCAAAATGAACTCTATTACTGTTTCAGTTAATATACACGTGGGTGAAATAGAAATATAAATACAAAAATTATTCTGTTATAATAAGTTAACTCAAGTCAAATGAGTCTGTCCAATTTAGTTATTTTTTTTCTAAAAAATAGGTCAACACCTTTATATTAATTAAAATAATACGATACTCCCGTAAAAATATAAAAAGTAAAAACTATTAAAAGTATTTATCCCTCTTTAATAACCAAACATTCTTTTAAATCTTAAACTATATATTTTTTTATTATCCACATATTTATATCATAACTATACATATTTTATATATTTTTATTGCATTACGCGCCGCACCGCAAGACCCGATTACTAGTGATTAATATATATATATCCAAAATAGAATATGAAAAATGTTAAATTAATACTCAACCTATTGAGTTTTAGAAATTTAATACCCAATCTACCTACCTGATTTTCTAAATTGGTATATATGTCTCATGCTTAATCCAATCAATGTACTCATGTACCATTAACCATTACAGATTTAGTACCAAATTGGTGAAATTTGATAAATATTGATAATAGTTTGGTCACGTATATCCTAAATAGGTACCAAAATCATAAAAGATGATTATATAATATATTAAACAGGGTTTTTCCAATTAGATGCGGCAACTAGGGCTGTGTTTGGTCCGATTCGGTTTTTGACAAAACCGAAACCGAGCATATTTTTTGGTTCGATTTTTTTCGGTTTCAGTCTTTTTATTTTTTGGATCGAACCGGACCGGTTTTTTCGGTCCAGTTTCGATTTTATTTTTGATTTTTCGGTTTCGGTCTTTTTCGGTTCGGTTTTACTGAAAACCGAAACCGACCCGAAATTTTTTCGGTTTTTCGGTTTCGGTTTTTCGGTTTGGTTATCGGTTCAGTTCGGTTTTTCGTGTTTTTCGACCACCTCTACCGGCAACGATCAAAAGTGTGTTGATTTAAAATTAACGAAAGTTGGGTAACAATTTAGAAAATTACATAATTTAGATACTAAATTGCTAAAATAACCAATTTAGCATATTTAGCTTAAAAACCCAAAATAGAATTGAATTGGCAAAATTAGGGTTTGAGAGAGAGAGAGAGAGAGAGATGTCGAAGAAGAATAACTTGGCTACTAGGAGAAGGCTACACGAGTTCGATCTCCAAAGTATTTATTCTAATCCTTTTTTTAAAAAAAATTATCTATTCCAATATTTCATTTATAAATGTTAGGAAAATTTTCAACTTTTTTTCTTTTTCTAAAGTAAACGATTTCATCATTTTGTTAATAGTTTCTTTTAAAAAAATGTTTTTCATGTTTTTATAACTTTTTGGTAATTTAATTGTTTATTTGGCATTATTTTTTCGATTTTTTTTAGTTTCAAAGTTATAAATATAAAAAAAACGGTGATAATAAAAAATACTGGAAAAATAATCAATGATTTATTAAGAAAACAAGTATACAAAAATGTATAGTTTGGCACACCTTGTCCCTAATTTCTGGGCTTATATATTATTATTATTATATGTATGTATGTATGTATATATATAAATGATTAATTTTGATTATTTGTATTGAAAATAGGAGAAAAGTTAGATAAAGAGAAGAAGCAGAAGAAGCTACAGGCCAAGAACCATAAAATGAAAGTAAATATTCTCTCTCTCTCTATATATATATACACTAGTAATCGTGCCCACGCTTTGCGTGTGAGACGCGTAATGCGATAAAATTTAAAAAATAAGTGTAATTATGATACAAATATTTGGAGAATAAAAAAAAGATAAGAGTATAAGATGAGAAGACTCAAAAGAATTTTGAGAGCTTAAATAGGAATAAAAAGTGTTATTAGTTATTACTTTTTCTCTATTTTTTATGAGAATATGGTATTGTGGTAATTAATAAAAAAGTGTAAGGGTATATTTGGAAAAAAGTGGTAAAATTTGGGAGCCTCAAAAAATCTTGGGTTGGCTTATTATAATAGTATAGATATATATTATATTTATTTATATTATAGCATTTGTGTGTTTTTTATGAGCTTGTTTATTTGCAGACTTTATGCGTTTTTAAAAAAAAATTCTTTTGTTAGCTTTTTAGTTTATGGTTAGGTTATGATAGACATAATTTTGGGATCAATGTGGTTACTAATTTAAAATTAAACAACCATGGAACTGTGTTAAAAATACTAATTATTGTGACCAGGTCGTTTTGTAATTTACAAATAGTGTGTCTGTTTGGCGACGTTTTTTTTTTTTTTAGCTATTTGCTTTAAAAAAGCTATTAATGTTTGGTTTGTTAGTTTTTTGTAAGTTTTAAAAAGATAGCTTTTGGGTCCCAAAAGATAAAATAACTCAAAAGCAGAGAAACTAGGATTTGGGGGATTTGTTTAGCGTTTTCACAGAACTTTTTTTTACCAAAAAGGAAATTTTTCAAAGAAAATCTGTTTGTACATTTATAAGTCACTTGTAAGTCGGTATAAGTAAATAATGAACGATAAAATAAGTTATAAGTGGCGTGTAACTGTGTAAGTAAAAAACTAAGGCGGTGCCAACTTTTTGAAGCAAGTTTTTTTTTTTCTCATTGCTTTTTTAAGAAGATTTTTGACCAAAAAAGTCTGCTATATTGTTATTTCCAATGGGCTTGTTTAGTTGCAGCAACTTTTAGGACTAGCTTTTTCGCTTTCAATTTTTGACTATTATTGAGTAATTTTTTTGTTAGTTTTTTTTTTAAATCTAGTTGGGTGATGACAGACATAATTCTGGGATCAGTAGTTTACGAATTCAAAAACAAACAATGATGGAATTATTTTGCAGTTACAAATGGTTTTCAACTCATTATGCTGTATAGAAGTAGTTATACAATTATGTATGCTGGCCATTCCTTGTTTTGTAATTCTTTTTAAGGGCAGATAGAATCTCACTCCTGGCGTCCTATTTAGAAAGTTGGTTCTACCTACTTGGTTGGCCTTACTGGTTTAGCTTATAAGTTATAAACCGACTTTTTTTCGTTATATTTTGGTCTAGAAAGCTAAAATTTTATGCCAAATAACTCCTTTTTTCAGTCTCAAAAATTTCACTAATGCTTTTACAAGCTGCCTGACAAGTAGAACCAAGTAGCTGGTGACATTGAGATTAATGATTGGGTTAATTTTTGTTCTTTCAGAAGATTCCTTTTGTTTTTACAAATTAATTAGCAGCAACTATTCTTTTTTAATTTCTGGTAAATGGTTATGTATGTCAGTCATTTCTACTTTTGTACTTCTTTATTTGGAGAAGATATTGCTTACAGTTATTGTCTCCTACTGAGAAGGTGGGTTGCTAGTTCTAGTGGGTTAGCTTATAAGTTAAAAGCGGAGCTTCTTTGCTATTTTGGTCAAGGAGCTAAACGTCTTGAGCTGAATTGAGTCAGTTGACCCAGGTTTTTTTCAACTTTAAAGAGGCTAACTTATTTATTTAAAAGCTGTCTGAAAAGACGACCCAAGTGGCTTGTGAATTTGATTATACTAATTGGTCAATTGTTTGTCTGATAGAAAAATGGAAAGTTAAAATTTCCCTTTTCAACAAAAAGTTACTGTGATAATATATAATTGTTTTTGTGCCAAGTCAAATTTATGTCGGATTAGTGGGTATTAGGGTCCTCTTAATCATGGCATGAGAAGATAATCTTAGTGAAAGAGTAATCTGAAGTGCGTTATCTTTTTTTCTGTTAAATAATTAACTGATGAGTTGCAAATATTGTGAAGCCAGAATGATGTCTAATTGAATTTTTTTTTTTTGGATTGGTGGGTAATCGTTTCCTCTTAACCTCCGCATGAAAAGAATAGCTGAGTGCGAAAAAAAAGTGTTCTTTGTGCTTTTAGAAATCTGAAACAACATGATGGTTCCTCTTACATTCGGCATGTGAGGAATTATCTGAATGCTTCTGTTATTTGTACATACTGTGCTCTAGCATATGAAAGCATGATGCTTCCTTTTTCGTTATTTCACTGATTCAGAAGGAATAAATGCAAAAACATAGTGTTTTTATATCTTGTTCTAATTTTGTAACGGTTCAGGTCTTATGAGTTTCCCCTAACCATGTTATGAGACAAAGATTTGTGTGAGAAACTGTGCTTACGTTTTGAAATTTGTTAAAGTGGTTCTGTTGCTGTTACGTTCTTTTTGACGCGACAAAAAAGTATGTTACTTGTTTATTGTGATTTAGTGGCCTTCAAGTTTTAGCGTGATATTCTAATTGTGTGAACCAATAAGTGCTTTTAGAAATAGAAAGTACTTTGTGGATCTTTGTACTTGGCATGTAATTTTTTTTAATCAACAAACGTTACTGTTTCTCGTTTACTTTAACTTTGCATTTGGAAACATTTCCAAATTATGTTTCCCTTACAAAATTTACTGTCATTTTGAGCAATGTTGAGTTTTAGAACTTCCAGTCTTAATGAAACACCTTCTTTGTCCACCATTGATAGAGTGAGGGATCTTCTAACAGAAGATAATATATTATACAATTGTTCTTTTATAAGAAGTACTTTTGACGTTTCTATGGGCGTGTGCTTAGGTGGATGGTAATGATATTAAGATGAGAAAGAAGAAGGGTTCAAGTGGATTTCAAGTTGGGAAGAAGAAACTGAAGACCAGGTTGTCAGCATCTGCAAAAGCTAAAGCTGCCCAAGCGATGGAGCTTGATATGTGAGGTGACAATCCAGGTCCGTGAGTCACATTTCAAGAATATAACATGGGGAATCTTTCTGTTACTACTTGAGTTGGCATGGTTAGTTAAGCCTAGAATGTGTGAGGTGGTTAAAATGCTTATCTCTTCAGTCTTGTGTTAAGTGATTGGCTTTTAATGAAATATGACACTCTTCGATTCACAGTTTCTCGCAAATTATGTTATCCTATTTGCAACTCTTGCTTGTTGTTATGCATTTTTTTTTTTCGCTTTGTTCCTCCTTGTTTCTATCTTTTGGCATAATTAGGACCGACTTCATATGTTTACATTAGTATGCAATCTGATAAATGGCAGATTTCTTTGTTCCTCTTTATAAAGAATTGGTTCGAAACTGCTCGTTTTTTTAATTTTTTAACGAAACCAAACTGATTAATCGGTTTGGTTTGGTCGACTTTTTCTCACCCCTACTCTATGGTAACCTGCTAGACCAAGTCGTGTGTGTGTGTAGAATTTTTAATTTGTTTGCGACCACTTTTATTGTAGATTTTTGTAAAGATAACATTCGTGTTTCTGAATCTGCAGAAGTGGCCACTCCCATTTTCATTTAACACTCTTTGTTTTTGCCCTTTGTGTGGATATGTGAGTCTATCTTTGCCACTTATAGCCTTCTTTATTTTTGTTTGTAACAGTTGAATGATCTTTTAAAGGGTGATATACGCGGACAAATCGCATGTTTTAAGAATACTAGTCATTAACATATAATAACCAGGTTAAATAAAAAAATATTTCTTGAATGTATGTTCTAATAAATGATTGTTATAATAAAGGCATCCTTAATGTAGCTTAGAGATACCAGTCTAGAATTGGCTTGTGGCTAACGGAGTTGCTGAAGTTAAATATTAACTCAGCTGTTGAGTTTTGCATCACCTCCATTGGAAAAAATATAATGGCTAAGATTGACCTGAACAACTTTGTTCTTTTTGGTATATAGTATACCATTTCAACCGTTAGATTCTAATCGAACGATCATGGTACAAACTTTAGCAGGTAAAGTTAACTTTTAACATTAGCAACTCCTTTCCCAATTTCGCAGATGGCAATAAAACTGATGTTAGAGTTGATTGTTAATCTTATCTAACTTTGAGAGGGTCTTTTAACTTAGAATGTGAGTGGAGGAGACTATTTCTTATCTAATCCTTGTGAATGCGACCAATAGTGCTGGGCAATTATGGTATTATCTAGTTGTGGTCCTTTTAAAGATAGTAAAGGTAGAATCTCTGTTGCTGTCATCCTCATGTATCCATTGAAATTTTTTAGCCGATGATATGGATTTGAATTGGACAGGTTGGTGGAACTAAATTCTGTCTTTGGAGAAATTCTGAGATAGGCTCGAAGTCCATTTTCTATTGTGTGTGTTTACATATGTTTATACATGTTGATGTGGTCATATTCATGTGGTTAGGAAAGTCGAAACTTTTAGTTAAAGACAGGTTTGTTCAGATCTGGTTAGATATAATCGACCTCTTTAATGTCTTTGTGGATGTCATCATACACGGCTTATTTGTTTGCAACATTTAAACCAAAAACTGGTTTTTGAGCTCCAAGAAAATTAAGCTCGTCCAGCTTATAGCTTTTAAGCTTTTCAGGCCAACATTTCAGAGAAGCTTTGGTTATAAGCTGGCTAATGAAATATCTCCAGCTTTTCGGCCAAATAAAGAAGAGAAAACCAAGTTCCAAAGGTGGAACTAAACTTATCGTTCAGATGGGTGAAAGATAAGTTTTAGAAAAAATCCAGTCCCAATGTTTATGGCCTTGTTTGGTTACAGCTTCTAGGCTCAGTTTTGTTTGCTTCAAGGCCAAATGATTCAGTTGATCAACTTAAAAGATTCAACCTAACAAACCATACATTGTCACCAAAAAAAGTTAATTAGAGTCTTTGTGTTCAAGCTAATTGTTCTGCTTGTAATTTTGTTTGAACAAGTCTCGAGTCTTGTTTGGTTGGGGTATTTGGACGTCAAATGCAGCGGGGTCCACTAGTGTTTAGTTAAGCAATATAGGTCCGGACTATAAATTAGTCAGACATTAAATGTTGTAATATTTGGGATGCCATGGGAACCGGTAAACCGTAAAGGGATCATATTTTTCATAACTTGTTCATTTTCTGGACAGAATTGTTAATCACAGGATCAATAGACCGACAACAGGGTAAGGTGCTTTATTAAATATGCTTTTAGACAATTAAAGCAAAAAACATATTTAGAGGGTTAATGTTAAGGTGCCACTTGTTTTAATGGGTGCAACAGTATTTATCGGGGTAGAGATGAAAGGTGGGTCTAATGTCGTTTTCAGTCAGTCTTAGTTCACTTGTCACGTGATTCTCTTCTACTACCTTTTTACGTGCTCATACTGCTGTGTTGGGACAACACTTTCTTTACGCTCACATTTTTCTTATACTGATTCCCAATTAATTGTTTATTACGTCTAATTTTGATCGATTAATAACTTGTATCAAAATTATCGAAATGAAAATTTTCAAAAGTTAATCATACAGTTCAAACTTTAAATTATATGATTTAGGTTTGAAATTTTTCATTTCGATAATTTTTATACATGTTATAATCCGGTCAAAATTACATGTAATTTTATAAACGACATTTAATTGGAAACGGAAAGATTAATACTATTTACAATTATTTTGTGAAATTGTGTTATAGAACAAGACTTTCGGTATCTAAATGGCGTCAATTTTGAAATGAGTCCGCTGAGAAATCAATTTATCAAATGTGCAATCATATAGAATCAGTTTATTGAACCAATCAGAATGCCAATAATTATTACATGCATGGTTCGACCAGTGCTTTTTTTTTTACTAGGGGGAACAAAATACTTTTATCACTTATTGGCAAATTTTACTTAATGATAACAAAGTGGGACTATATATAATTTGACGGTAGTGTTCTAAAAAAAAAATGAGCCTAAACGATGTCTAGACAGAAATAGACGGTAGACGGAGCTTATGCATCAAGGTAATTAGCACTAGTATATGAGATTAAAATGATTAAAAACTAATTACACGGAATTAGACAATGGTTAGGAAATATTAGACGATCAACGACCTAATTCACCTAAAACACGTTTAGATTGGACAATCAACGACGTGTTTCACATAAAACATACGTCATTTGAACACTTGTTAAAGAAATGGTAATAATAGAGGTAACTATGTGCCTAAAAATGGCTAAAATCCGCCTAGATCAGTCAGTCAATTACCTATTTCACACAAAATCACCTTACACTATTTGAACACCCCTTGAAGACATGGTAATAATAGAAGTAAACGCCTCGTGACTAAAATTTGCTTAGATTAAACAATTAACGACCTATTTCACATAAAATCCGTCTAACGACATTTAAAACTTTTTTAAGAAACGGTATAAATAGGGGGTAAATGTGTGCTTAACACCCGCCTATATTATACAATCAACGATCCATTGGACATATAACACGCTGTACGTACGCCATTTTAACACTATTACAAAAAATGGTAAAAATACAGTTAATAGTGTTCCTAAAACCCGCCTAAATTAGACAATCAACAATCTATTTCATGTAAAACTCATCCTACGTCATTTAAACACTACTTAAACGGTAAACGCACACAATCAACGACCTATTTGACACAGAACTCGCCATTTAAACACTAATTAAAAAAAACAATAAAATTAAGAAAATACCGTGTGCTTATATAACCCGCCTAGATGAGACAATATTTTGACAAATTAAAATTTTCATTATAACGGATAAATATAATGTTACAGAAAAGAAACAAAATACACGTTAAATTCATATAACTTGTAAATCATCCGTTATAGCGCATTAAAAAACCGTCAGCCATAACATTTTGGGTAGTGTAAGAGAGTTGGTGTCTAATAGAGGCCAGAGCCTGCGCTACTCAAGTGACAGTCTGTCCAAAATGTACGTAATAAATGATGTAAGTAGGCTTAGGGGGTAAACGTATGAGCGCGTGTGGTTTGTTATGCGTGTGATACAAAGTAAATTGTAACTTAACAATTTCGAACTCATGATCTCATATGTTAAATAACAAACTAATTTACCATTTGAGCTATTACAACACATTGTAAACAAATTGATCTTTAATATTTTTATTTTAAATACCAAGTATATTAAAAATATAATCGGGTGTTATCCGTGATTTTTTTTTTTCCGGATAAATTGCCCAAGGCCCAAACCTTATTTAACTTGGGCTTGAGCCGCCTTTACTTTTGACGCTCCCCTAACCGACACCAACTTAATTGACAGCCTGTCCAAAATCTAGGTAGTAAATGATACTCCGCTCGTTCTCATTTAATTATCTATTACGAAACTACATGCAATTTTGATCGTCTTATAACTTGTATTAAAATTGGCGAGATGGTTTTTTTTTTTTTTTAAATCTAATCATAAAATTTAACATTTAAACTATATGATCAATTTTTAAAAATTTTCATTACGATAATTTTAATATAATTTTCTAATTAAAATTACATTTACTTTCGTAATAAACAATTAAATATAAACGGAGATAACAACGGTAAATAGAGCGGATAAAAACGTGTGAGCGCGTGAGGGTTTGGTACGAGTGTGATACAAAATTTAAAACATCAAAAATTACAACTGTATTGCATGTTATGTAATTGGAATGTATGTATATATATTCATAAGTGAAATAAATAGCGTGATACAGTCTTATCCACCTCTCTTTCTCTCTCTCTCTCGTCACTCTATGACTTTACTCCTCCCCACTCACACAAAGTTAGCATAAAAGTATCCGGATAGGAACAATCGAGGACTTTAGTCTCCTATTTTGAAGTTTTTTTTATATATTTTAATCAAAACTTTTAAATTTTAGTGTTTCCGTCTGTATTTCGTAAAATAACTTAAAAATATAATTTTTTATTATAGAAAATCAGTATAGGTCACCCAAAATTATCCATACATATACATACACAGCATTGAGTCATCTAAATTGAACTAAAAAATACTCGAATATTTTCTTCAGTTACACAAAACTTTTTCTCTTTTTCTCTCTCTCTCTCTTTCTCTGACTGCTTATTGGGTTTTTTGGCAAAACTGCATATTGGGTTAAAAGTGAAGCTTTTGGGGATTAGTGTGTCAAAAAAGAATAAAGCTTTTTGGTGTAAAAGTGGACCTTTTTAGTGGCTCTCTGCTAGCTTTCTCTCTAGGGTTTGGTAAGCTGTGTATTTAAGTTTCCTTTTTGGTACTAATAATTTAATTGAAAACTGCTTAGTGGGTTAAAACTGAATCTTTTGGGGATTAATGGGTCAAAAAAGAATAAAGCTTTTTTTGGGTGTAAAAGTGGACCTTTTTACTGTTTCTGCTAGCTTTCTCTATAGGGTTTGGTTTTCTGTTTATTTAAGTTGCTTTTATTTGGTATATTAAGTGGGGATAAAACTGAAGCTTTTGGGGATTAATGGGTCAAAAAATAATAGAGCTTTTATTGTAAAAGTGGACCATTTTAGTGTTCTCTGCTATCTTTCTCTATAGGATTTTGGTAAGCTGTATGTTTTAATTTGCTTTTTTTGGTACATTCATTCCAGTTTCTTATGATTTGTGGGTCCAGTTTTTTTTTTTTGAGTTTTTAGTTTTAATCCATTTTATAAAAAAACACTGTTTCTTATAAAATAAAGCTTTTGGTGTAAAAGTGGACCTTTTTAGTGTCTCTGCTAGCTTTCTCTCTAGGGTTTTGGTAAGCTATATATTTAAGTTACTTTTTTGGTATATTATATCAAAAGAAAAAAATGGATTTCCTTGTGCAAATGCTTGTCTAGTCAAAAAATGTATTTTGTCCCTCCTTATTTTGGTTCCTTCAATTTTATTTTTGCTGTATTTTAGTCATCTAATTTGAAACTCAAAGATTTAATCTTTTCTTAGAAAGAAATCTCTTTTTCTCTGACTGCTTATTGGGTTAAAAGTGAAGCTTTTGGGGATTAGTGGGTCAAAAAAGAATAGAGCTTTTGGTGTAAAAGTGGACCTTTTTACTGTCTCTGCTAGCTTTCTCTGTAGGGTTTGATAAGCTCTAAATAAAGTTGCTTGTAATGTGCTTTTCTTATTGAACTCAAATATTTAATATTTTCTTCAGTTATAAAGAACTTTTCTCTGACTGCTTATTTGGGTTAAAACTGAAGCTTTTGAAGATTAATGGGTTAAAAAAGATTAGAGCTTTTGGTGTAAAAGTGGACCTTTTTAGTAAACCCTACTAGCTTTCTCTGTAGGGTTTGGTAAGCTGTGTATTTAAGTTGCTTTTTTGGTATATTAAATGGGTTTTCTTGTGAAAATGCTTGTCTAGTCAAAAAATGTATTGTCTCCCTCCTTATTTTGGTTCCTTCATCTTTTTGCTGTTATTTTATTCGTAGAGAAAAATTTGTTACCTATTGATTTTTGTCCAATTAAGGGTTTGACATCACTAGCGTGCTAATTGGATGAAAATTGGTAAGTAATGTCTAAATTATAAAAAAACTAAAAATTGAATATCAAAATGGTAAAAACCAATATTACAGATTTTTTTATACTCCTTTTTGTTAGTGGAGTAACATTTTGACTTATGTCAATTCTGATTTTAAAGTTAACTGTTCTTGTACTTCATTCCAGTTTTTGTAAGATTTGTGGGTCCAGTTTTTTGAGCTTTTAGTTTTAATCCCTTCTGAAAATTTTAGTGTTTCTTAAAATTAATCAGTTGAAGAGCCCTTTTTAAATTCACATATTCACTTTATTACCAAAGCACTCTAGAATATACTAATAAGGAGTTTGAAATTAAATATTTTTTTTTTTGGGGTACATTAAGTGCTTTTTGGGATGAAATCTTTTTTTCTCTCCTTGTTTTAGTTCTTGCTTATGCTTAATTATATTTTTTTTTTGAAATTTCGTTGTCTTGCTATTTCAATCCTCCTTTAGTATGTATTTTGATCCATGTATATTCTGGTTGTGATAACTATTGGTAATTTTGATTGTACTTTAGTTCAGGTTTTTAGATTTGTGGGTCCAGTTCTTTGATCTTTTAGCTTTAATCCCTTTTGAATATTGGTGTTTCCTATAGTTAATTAGTTGAATATTCTAAACTAAACTATTTTATAGGAGTATTTTACTATATTTTAATATCCACCACATTATTCCAAAGAACCGAACAATTAATATCCTGAGTTTTGACTAAGCCTGGTTTATTGGTGAAATTTGAGCTTCTGGTGGAATTTTGTATCTTTTTATACATAACTTCATAAGCATAGCTGTAATTTTCAGAGTAAATGTATGGATCCAAGAGAAGAAATATCGCTTCCAATGTCTTCTCCGTATTTTATGCAAATGGGTATGTCCGGCCCAGGGGTACGAGGGTCATTTCCCAATCGTTCGATTACTAGCATGCTAAATGCGTCATATGAATCAAATATCGGCCCCAATACGTTTGTATCAACATTGCCACCTGAGCCCTCATCAGTAATTCCACCTCAAGTAATGAATGTGGTGCCTGCGGCTGCTGAGGTGGCGAAGAGGAGGAGAGGAAGACCAAGAAAGTATGGGCCTGATGGAGGTGCAAATGCTAGGCCCAATTCGTTAGAGTTGTCACCTACCTCGGCTCGGTCTTTGGGGCCCACTATGAGCGGTAAACGGGGGAGAGGGCGTCCTCCAGGGAGTGGAAGGAAGCAGCAATCAGCTTCTCTTGGTATGAATATTGTAATGAAAATTACCTTATTTTTTACTAGTGATAGTAATAAAATGCCTTGCTGGTTTAAGTGTACATTGATAGTCATCATTCGTCTCAAACTGATTCTTATTAAGAATCCTGATTGGTTTACGTGTACATTGATAGTCATCATTCGTCTCAAACTTATTCTTATTAAGAATACTGACTGCCAAACAACAAAATGCAAGGAAAAAATAATACAAATCGATGTTTGAGTTTTTTCTTGGTTTGTGAAAAAGGGGGACCACCATCAGTTTAACATCTAATACAAAGCTGCCACCGAAACTTGTTTGGACTTTTTTTTTGCGTTTTGCTTGTTTCTCTATCATTATGCCTCTTTTGAAAACTGCGACATTTTTGGTTGTCATGACGACTTTCTTGATACAAACACCTGCTGTATGTGTTTTGATTTTCTTACTGTTATTGCTTAGATATGGAAAGCCTTCTTATTAATTGAGGTTCATTTGTTGAATTTTTCCTTTTTGAGTCACTATCCTGAATTAATTTTGGTTGTTTTAAAATCAAACGCGGTGGCCTGGTAGAGTACAAAGTATATAGAAATCGTCTCAGCTTAGTGTAGATTATGAACTGTTCAGCTTCCAATGAATGGGAGGCTTATATAGCAACTTGATATATTGTTCTATGGATAACGCCTGGACCACCTTGGTTATAATATATCTGTGGCTTTAGTATTAAAGACTGTTCCTTTTAAGTGTATTTTGAATTTAGTATTGATGAAAGGGCAAGTGGAAATAGTTTAAATTACCTTGTACAGTTACATGTAGAAGAATGTGCTCTTGTTTATAAAAGGGATTGATTACAGTATTCTACTTTCTGCACTAAGAAATGGAACATTCTTTCTTGTTTTATTCTGGGGAATTTCATCTAGGTACAATTTGGGATACTTATTTAGCAAAAACACAAATCACAAATCTTTATTTCACCAGTACTGCTGAAAAACCAATCAAAATATTGTCAAATTATTTTCAATACTCACAAATTATTTTGACGGTATTTTATCACTTTAACAAATTCGATGGATATATATATAGAGTACCAAGTACAGAGATCAATATATTTACATACATATACACAATCCGTTACTTAAAATCCTTGAACTTACGTCCAAATAAAACAATACTGTTATATTAAACCCACTGTATTGTCAAATCTTAATACCTGGCGGCAGAGGCACCATCACGATGATGACTGTGGTTCTGCGGTGCAGTCGTGGTTGTGGTATGGTGGCCGTCGACGGTTCAATAGAAAATTGGCTGAGAGAGAATAGAGAGCAGGGGAATTATGGTAGGTGGGTGTCTTTGC
The DNA here is from genome assembly GCA_963682055.1 of Primula veris. Classification (NCBI taxonomy): domain Eukaryota; kingdom Viridiplantae; phylum Streptophyta; class Magnoliopsida; order Ericales; family Primulaceae; genus Primula; species Primula veris. The sequence goes on along the minus strand of OY821745.1, from coordinate 28,055,724 downwards.
TGGTTGTCGGTGCAAAGGCGGATGGGTCGTCGGAGGCGACGGTGGCAAAACCAGAGAGGAGAGAGAGAGGGAGAGAGAAAGAGCGGAGAAGATGAAGAATAAAGTGTTTTTGCTAAATAAGTCCCCAAATTGTACATCCACTTAATTTTTCCTTCAACTTTTTAATTACAATATTCTAATTGAACATTATGTCAATATCTATATTTCCCATCTTAAATTATGTTTGCATATTTCAATTGTTTTGCTAGGTGGTGACTGGCAATCCGGATCTGCTGGAACTAGCTTCACTCCGCATATCCTCACCATTGCAGGCGGAGAAGTATTTTGAATCTTCTCCTTATTTTTATATTAATAATTAAGAAAGGAAAATAACTTACTCGCATTGTCTGTAGTCATTTGTTTTGAACCTACACAGGCATACCTCGTATGTAATGAATGGCATAATAAAGATTGAATGCTATATATGATCCATATTTCCCTCTTGATCTTCTTATTCTTAAAGAAAAGGAATGCCGTGTTGATGTTATTTCATCAAAACCGATGGACATATCTGCTGAACGAGGGTGAAAACTGTTTCTATATAGGTACTAGATAAGCACCATGAGTGCTCCCAAACAACTACCCTCTTCACCTTTTCTAGTGAGGACTATATGTACGTATGCATGTGCTAAAAGACACCTTCGGTGAAACTTCGGGATTAATTCAAAAAGGCAACTAAAAGGAAAATAAATGGTCTGTTAAACTATGTTTTCTTCGTAGTTCTGAATGCTTTAGTTTCGTGTTATACATTCACAGTTTAGTCTGTTACATGGTAATAAGAGTAGGACGATTCCTTACCGTGTTTTGTGTGTGAACATGTGTCAACAGCTAGTATATTTACTTTAGTACTTGGTATTCCTTTGATTGTTTATATTATGCAGGATATTGCAACAAAAATAATGTCCTTCTCACAGCAGAGTTCAAGGGGTATTTGTGTCATATCAGCAAGTGGTGCTGTCTCCACTGTCACTCTTCAGCAGCCTTCAACTTCTGGTGGTACGGTTACTTACGAGGTTCGAAATTTCCTTTACTGTTGACATTATACCCTTTTAACTTTCGATTTTGAGGACCATATAGTTTTCAGCTATTTTTTTCAAGTGTTTGCAAACAATACCATTTGCTATACCTTTGTGGTATGGGATAAATATGCTTTTGGAATTGTGATATTTTTCTGTTTTTCTTTTTGCTTGATCGCCTAGTTTTGTCTTTTGCCTGAAAAGGCTAAAAATTTTAAGCTGTAGATGAACTCAGTTATTTTCCAACATAAAGAAAAAACCTGCAACCAAAATTCCCTTACGTTGTCTTTAATGACTCGCTGTGATTGGGTCACAACTTGGCAATCACATTTATATCTTGTAAGAGTATTGCCAAGCCAAAAAAGTGAAAAACCCAGAAAAATCAGCTTTTAATCTAGTCGACATTCGAGTTATTTTAAGCGTCACATTTGAGCAACCAAACAAAGCCCAAGAACGTTCTGTCCTTCATCCAATAATGTTTAATGGAACTATCCCCTTGATAATCACATTTATGTCTTCTTGTAGGGGCGTTTTGAGATATTATGCCTCTCAGGCTCTTACTTAATTGGTGACGAAGGTGGACCCCACGGTCGAACTGGCGGTATGAGTATTTCTCTCTCTAGTCCCGATGGTCGTGTTGTTGGTGGAGGAGTTGGGGGAGCGCTTATTGCGGCTGGCCATGTTCAGGTAAATCTTTTTCCTTCCTCTTTCTGTGTAGCTTCATATTATCTGGTCAAATTTTGAATATAGTCAGTATTTGCTCTTTGTTGAACTACTAGTAATTGCTATTCCATTTTTTTTTCTTGATATCTATGTAAACCGAAAATTATAAAAGGAGAAAGAGGGGCATCTTGAGCCAATAGATACATGCTTAAGTGGGATTATTCAATCATTTATATTGTGAGGTAGCTTTCAACTAGCAATCTACCACTTAAGAGTTTGTTAATTGTCAATTAATTATTTAGCTTGTCGCTTCTTAGATGTTCTTAACATGGTATAAAGCGGAATTTAAATATTGAGTTTTATGTCCTACCTCTTCATTATATTCAATTTAAGTGACATTGAAGGGTTAGCTCATAAGAGAGTGTGTGTTAGAATTTGTTAAGACCCTGCTATTGATACTGTGTTTATGTCTTGCCCGTTTATCATGTCCACTTATTGTTGTCATTAGTTTGTTGGAAGGATTAGAGGTTTGTTCATTGGCACAAACTATTTAGTTTGGAATTGGTTACGCCACTGCTGGGAAAGTCGTAGTCATGATTACAAATTCAAATTTTTTTTTTCCGAGTCAAAACTGTATATTCAACTCATAAACAAGATTAGAAGCAAGTCTGTTTCTCTTTTACCTTAACTAGCTTCAACACAAATTTAATACCTTAAACAAGCATTAAAACTTGCAACTATTCCTATGCTTAGGAGCTGAAGTGGATCTTAAATGATTTGATTTCTAGGTAATAGTGGGAAGCTTCTTGTTGGGTAACTCGAAAACAAAGAACAAGGCCAAGGAATATCCAAAATGTTCTGTAGAATTAGATCATCTGACAGCTGGCAACGATGCGGTTGCACCAGGTAGCTTTGCACAGAGTCAGAACCTAAGTCCGTCGTCCTCTATGGGTGTATGGCATAGTACACAACCAATGGATTTGCAACACGCACACATGGATATTGATTTGATGCGTGAATAACCTTTTTTTCCCGTTAGATAGGATGAGCAATGTGTATATCTACTTTCGTGTGTAGTCGCATTTTGGCTAATTCGTCAGTGTATGTTGTATCAATACATAATTTTTTGGGCTGGAAGAGTCGCCTAACTTCGTATTTGCTGTGAAAAAGAATACTAGTACTTACGATTTTATTCCAAACTTCTCTTTGGGTTGCCAGCCTTTTTGTATTTAATCATATGCAGACATTGCTCACAGCTGATCTTGCCTACAAGAGAGTAAATGGTAATTATGTAGTTAAATATCCCTACACCTGCTGTCCAGTCTTCAAACATGTGAGGCAATTTTCATGGAAACGAATCATATTTTTAGAGAAAAAAACTGTGGCTGATCACTTGGCTTTTAACCTCAAAATGACATGCTATTAAAAGCTTAGTTTCTGCAAATAGGCTCCCCAACTTAGATCATGCACACTACCTCATGCTATGCACATTGTGGATCTTTTGGCTTACATAGTTTCAGGTTAAAGAGATTTAAGCCTAAACTTGACATCTTCATTTTCTATGAATAAATTCTGTTTTATCTGAAAATAAGACGGATTATGACCCAACAGCCTACTGCTGTATTACATTTTACGGCATCTTTTTCAGTGTTTCATCCCTTTGATGGTTATATTAAAAAATGATGATTTTCAAAATCTGATGCTCTCGTCACTGTAAAGTCTGAATAGTTGCAGAAACAGAAGCGGGAAGTGAAATGGGATATGGATATGTTAAACGTGAAAAAAATGAAATTCTTCCAAGATTTACACGTGACATGATGAGAAACGGGAAATGAAAAACGAGAAATGTGGTTTTTGAAAGAAGAAACGAGTTTCTCGACAACTAGTCTGTTTTCCTTTCCAAACCAACGATGAGCTTGAGCTTTTTGTTTGTCTATAGCATCTTTGATACCACTCTATTAGCTAAAAGGTAAAAGTTAACTTACAAAATCGGAAGATTTGTAAGACCGATGAAATGTTACTTGCTCATTAACTACTAACTAGGGAAAAGTTATACCATCGCATTGGTTAACATGTATGATATTTGTTGTAATATATGTTTGTTACATTAAATCATTAATAAAATTTTCATAACATGAGTAAATCAAAGATATATAATATGGCAAAACAATATTGTTATCCTCCATATATATAAATGCAACAAGATTTGTATAAAATGCAACTTGAATTCGGAAAAGTATTTAACTATTTTTTTACTACGTACTTACATCTATGGTTTTATTTTCTCTTCACCAGAATCTAAAATCTAGCAGCCGTTGTGTTTTGAATATATTATGCTAACAATATTATTATTAACATCGAAGAAAACCAGTTACCCCCTTTTGGTTTATCTCGTTTTGTGTATTAATTCGAATTTTGTATTGTAGTTCAAGTTCTTAGGGGTATTTCTTTTACAGCTATATGTAAGTACGTATGAGAGTAGTTTTTTTTTATCTAACAAGTTGACTTGTAAATCAAAAGCGGATACCTAATAATATTATGAGCTTATATTTTTAGTTTGTATACTAATGTAAGTTTTTATTGTATATCATACGTGTAAAAAAAAGGCTTATGAAGCGTTGAAACAACAATTTACAAAAAAAAATCTCTTGACTTAATAGCAATTATAAATAAACTCAATATGTGCTTAAATAAATATAAATAAGTAACTACCCGTGCACTTTTTCAAATTCAAAATTGTAACCGCAGTGAAATAGCCCCCTGCATGATCTCATATTGAAACTTTCTCAAATTACTCATTCAACATGTATTTATCTCTGCACTCCTACGGTTAGTTATTTGATGTATAATAATTTTTTTCTTTATAAACATTTAATTTTTTTTAGATTTGTTGGTAAGTATTTGTATTGTACAGTTAAGATGTTACATCAATGTTACTCGATCACATCGCGTTACGCACACGCGATTGGGCGTAGTTGGCTAGTGCTACATTAAGTTAACTTTTACCTTTTAGCTTGTATACAAATGTAGGTTTTTCATTTACCTAATCAAATTGGTACTTCTTGCTGAACATTCTCTTGATAGACTGAAACGAGAGATCATAAAGTTTTGAGAGATGGATCTATTTTAGTTGGCGCTAACCAACTAGATTGAGCTTGCTTTGCTTCAGTTAATGGTCTGGAATTGACAAAACTTCAAAATACAAAGTTACAAACACTAACAGATGACGTTTTCCCGTCAGATAAACACTGTGTACGTTTTTTTTTTCTTCTGATTTTTCTTTCTTTCTGGTGTATTATACTACTTTGGGTTGGAAAAGCTGCCTCTTCATATTTGTTATTGAAATTTCAGGGAGTATAATATATATGAACTTTGAATTTATAAAAGTTTAGCTTTAAGTTGATCATGCTCTAAAATATAAAATCAAAATAAAGAGCTTAATTAAATGATGCTAGTAAACAAGGGCACAAGGGATTAGAATATAAAAGACACTCAAATTTCATACAGATAAGTTGTATACATTCTTTGTGCATCATAAACCAGTAATAACTTCATAACAAGGTAAAACATGTATAAACACGGTTTTAACATTAGAGAATCAACAACATATAAGATTAAGCATCGGTCCACGTGATATCCAAATCACCCCAGTTATCTTGCGGGACACCGAGGGCCTTCCACACTGCTTTTGAGGCATCAACGATGTTGTTAGGGCACGGTGGTTGGTAGTCATGATCATCATCACATCCCATAGTAGAGTCACACTCATCGACAACCATAGCTTTCACACTACGTCCATTAGCACTGATGATGACGTCGTTGAGGCACCTACTCCCGCCATTGTACCACCCAGTAGAGAGTGCCACGACAGGTGTGTCGTCGTCGTGGTAGTGGTTGTCACACTCTGACGGTCCGCCGCCATCGCCACCCTTCTGGAAGCTGTTCAGTGTCAGAGTCGCTTTTGTCTCGGTTACAACTTGCGGGGAGCACTTGTAAGTGGTGTAGGACTTTCCTTGCTTACAGCAGTCTGAGTCGTTTTCTGTGTTGCATTGTCCGGGAGGGGGCTTTATCCCCTTGATGGCTCCGCTAGGTCTGCATGATTGTGCCTCGAGTCTCAAAGAGTGTGTTTGAGAGAAAACGAATATCGTGACAAATAAAGCTCCCAAGATTATAATTTTCATCATATTTCTAATTTAATTAAGATCTCTCCTTTTCTATGCCTCTCGGTATAATTGTAGCCGTTGATATGAGTTTGCATTGAGGATTTAGCTTTATATATAAGGTTATTTTGAACTTTTTTCTTTGAGAACAAGACAAAGAAAGGTTCAAAAATTTCATACACCCGTACTTTGAAGTTGAGTTATCATTTTAAATTTGTTCTAATATTATATGTCACGTCAATATGGGAAACCTTCTATGTTTTTATACTAAAATACTATACTTGCTTAGTAGTAGCTTGTCAATACGTATGATACAAGATTATTATGGTAACGTTTTAAACAGTAAGAATGACAAATATGTAGTCTCACGGGTCAAAATCACACCCACTGAACGAAATGAAAAAAGAAATTGGAGTCAATGTAATCTTATTAAGGAACCTTATTGATCAGGATACATATATAGAGGGACAATAGTTATGAATCACATTTAGTTGACGGCCGGTGAAAGTTGTAAAATATAGATTTGTTGTAAAAAAATTGATAAGTAAATTGTTCAGGATGTAAGAAATTTCTTCATTATAAAATTAGCTAGTAACTCATTAATATTGTTTTTCTTGTATGCTGGTTTATTTGTTAGCCAGTGATTGATTGGTTATGATACGTTGTCTTCACTTATTTCAAGTAAATTATTTATTTATAATAAATTACTTTTAACCTATGACATATTAATATAACAAGATAATTTTTTTAAAAAAAATCGTATTTCACTCGCAATAACTTAAAATAGTTCAATTTAATTGGCAGATTTTGTTCAAATTTTTGTGGTTTTCTGAGAGCTTCCCTAGTTTGTTTTGTTGATCATATTGATGCGAAACTTGCTTAATATGCAACATAGCATGTGTTACCCACTCTTTTTTTTTTGAAGATTATGCGTCACTCACTCTTTACTCCTTGTAAGTTAAATTTTGATCAGTTGAAGTTATGTTTTATTACATGTTTTCATTTAGTTAGTTAAACATATTTTGTTGGGTTAGTCACTTTTTGTCAAAATTCTCAAATTCTGTTATGTTGTTACAAACCTTTTTGGGTTGGAGAAGTCCCCTAACTGCATATTTAATATTGAAAATTCACGTACAACTATAAATCCCGAAAAAAACGTTGCCTTAAAGCTTATCCCGTCTTAGTTTTCAGTTAAGAAACAAAATGATATAAGCTTAAATGGTGCAACTAAACAAGAACTAGAGCAACTTCAAGAAAAAGATAATAAAATTTTCATATGGTAGAATGATACAACACTTTATACATCATATACCAGTTCATAACTTCAGATAAGCACGGATATTTATAACAATATTAGAGAATCAACAACGTATGCGATTAAGCATCTGTCCATGTGATATCCAAATCTCCCCAGTTATCATGCGGAACACCGAGGGCCTCCCACACCGCTTTTGAGGCATCAACGATGTTGTTAGGGCACGGTGGTTGGTAGTCATGATCATCATCACATCCCATAGTAGAGTCACACTCATCGACAACCATAGCCTTCACACTACGTCCATTAGCACTGATGATGACGTCGTTGAGGCACCTACTCCCGCCATTGTACCACCCAGTAGACAGTGCCACGACAGGCGTGCCGTCGTCGTGGTAGCGGTTGTCACACTCTGAAGGCCCGCCACCATCGCCGCCCTTCTGGAAGCTGTTCAGTGTCAGAGTCGCTTTTGTCTGGGTTACAACTTGCGGGGAGCATTTGTAAGTTGTGTAGAGCTCTCCTTGCTTACAGCAGTCTGAGTCGTTCTCTGTGTTGCATTGTCCGGGAGGGGGCTTTATCCCCTTGATGGCGCCGCTAGGTCTGCATGATTGTGCCTCAAGTCTCAAAGAGTGTGTTTGGGAGAAAACGAATACTGTGATAAATAAAGCTCCCAAGATTATAATTTTCACCATATTTTTAATTTTTTAGATCTCTATGACTCTTGGTATTGTAGTGGTTGATATGAGTTTGAATCAAGGATCTAGCTATATATAAGGTGATTTTGAACTTTTTCCTTTGAGAACAAGACAATGAATGGTTCAAAAATATCATACCCCCGTAGCTTGAAGTTGAGCTATCATTATAATTTGTTCTATTATTATTATGTCACGTCAATATTGGAAACCGTTCGAGTTGTTAGAGTAAAATATAAAACTTGCTTAATACTAGCTTTCCATTATGATACAACTTACAAGATTGTTATGGTTACTCTCTAGAAAGTAATAAGGACAAAAAGGTGTAGTCTCACGGGTGAAAATAACTCCATGCATGCCTCTCTATAAAAAAAAAGTTATGAATCACCTTTGGTTGTCATCCTATGGAAGTTGCTAAATAAAGATTTGGTGTGATTTTTTTTTTTTATAAATTAGTAAAATTGTTTAGGATGTGCGAATTTTCTTCTTTAAAAACAAGCTTGCAACTCGTAGATATTGTAATTTTCTTGTATGCTGGTTTTGCTTCTGGTTAATATTTCGTTGTTTATTATAAGTTCTTTTCACTTGTTACAAGTCAAATATTATTTTTCATAAAAAACTACTTTTAACCTATGATATATTAATAGTATTACAAATTCTTTTGTTTACTGAATTAATTTTCAGTCAAGATAAGTTAAAATAGGCCAATATATACTTGTTAGGACCAGATTTCTGGTCTAAATATTGTTTATTGTCTATTGGTTTTCACTAAATAAATCCTAACTGTTGTTAAGAACTAAGACAGTAATGACAGGTTTCAAGTATCAGTTGCAACCTCAGTTGCAACCCACTAAGTCAGTAGTGACAGGTTTCAAATACCAGTTGCAACCTCAGTTGCAACCTACTAAGTCAGTAGTGAAGGTTTCAAATACTAGTTGCAACCACAGTTCCAACCTGCTGCTCAGCAGTATTCTGTCTAGTTCTGTAAATCTGCATAGCTGTTATTTATTAATTGTTAATTTTTTTATAGCATGCATGATATATTCTCATATGATTCTAAAAGTTTAATATGCGTTTATTGAGAATATCAAAGTGGTAAGGAAAGATTTCCTAAAAGAAATAAAGAGATTAGTTATGTTTCCTTTACATTTATAATTCTATATCTCTATTCTTATACTAATCTTTATCACATGTTTCAATCTTTGTTCCTTATCAATTCAGTATGATATGTTTAAAGATTGAATCAAATCAGAAGTTAATGTTTTACATGAATACTTAAAACATATCTTTCCAAAATATGATCTTTTTATATGCTTCTTAGTTATAGGAAAATACTAACTCCTACAATCAACCTGGTTATTAAACAGGTATCAACCAATGATGATTGGAGTCAATCAATGCTGAAGTATCACGCAATGCATGGAAAGATTGAAGCCAATCAATAAAGTCAAAAACAATCAAAAGATATTGAAGAATAGAAGATTGTTTTTTACTTGCTTATATACTTGATAACTTAGCTTGTAATAGGTGTGTGTTCTAAATTATAAAGAACTTATTTTCTAGAGAGAATACACGTGAGCTTTAAAAAGAAAACAATGGTGGGATGCCATTGATTTATATGTGATAGTTATAGAGTAGGAGCAATATAGAGATAGGCAGAAAAACCTAGAGGGAGTCTAAGTGTTTTTCGTTAAGACTTGAGTCCTATATTGTAAGATTTTTATAATATTATAATCTGGGTAAGTGCCCCGGAGACGTAATCTAGTTAGGCGAACTCCGTTGTTAAATGTGCGTGTGATTTCATTTACGTACATTTAACTTTTTACAGTTCTGTCCATTTATACACTGGGTTCTAACTGTGGTTGCAACCTCACGTAGAACCTAACTGCAAAACTGCAATTAGAACAGCGGATAGGAATTTCAATTGGTATCAGAGCTTCACACTAGATCTTACTTAGTGTGGATCCTGTGTTCTAGTAACAATGGACTTAATAAGGGAAGGAAATGCTTTCAACAAACCTCCATTGCTTGAAGGAGGAGTAAACTATGGAGTATGGAAAATCAGAATGAGGTCCTTCATCAAACAGCAGAATGAACATGCATGGAAAACTGTTATGTATGGATGGGAGGCTCCAACTACCATTGATAGTGAAGGAGAACTGGTTCTTATACCTGAAGACAGATGGTCTGCTGAAGAAGACAGAAAATCAAGTGCCAACTCAACAGCCATAAACTTGATTTTTGCTGGTGTAACTCTCAGTGTATTCAGGTATATCTCTCATTGTGAAACAGCTAAAGAAGCATGGGATATTTTGCAAGTTACTTTTGAAGGAACCATTAAAGTAAAAGCTTTCAAACTTCAACAGTTAACTACCCAATTTGAAAACTTAAGAATGGAGGAAGATGAAAACATTGAACAATTTAATGGTAGAATCTGCCACATTGCTCATCAAGCTGGAACCTTAGGTGAAAAATACAGTGATGCTAAACTTGTTAAGAAAACTCTTAGGTCACTCCCAGAAAGGTTTGAAATTAAGGTTACAGCTATTGAAGAATCAACAGACTTAGATAATCTTAAACTTGAAGAACTCATAGGAAATCTAAGTACTCATGAGCTAAAATTCTTCAAACATAAAAGACCAGAAAAGGGAATAGCATTTCAAGCTAAGAAATCTGAATCTAATGTCTGTGATAAAATGAGTGATGAAGAACAACTAGCTTTCTTTGCAAAAAAGGTTTACAAGAAGTTTTATAAGAAAAAGGAGGATGATACTGGTTCATCTAAAAACTTTCAGAAAAGGGATAACCAGTTTAAGTCAGAGTCTAGGTTTAACAATAACTCTACAGGAAAGTGGAATTCCAAAGAGAATGATAACAAAGAATACAAGCCTAAAGAGATTCAGTGTAGAGAATGTAGAGGTTTTGGTCATATTCAGGCTGAGTGTGCAAACACTTTAAAAAGAAACAAAAATGCTTATATAACCACTCATAGTGATAGTGATTCTGAGAGCAACAGTGATGAAGAGGATGATTCTAATTTTGTTAATTTTATGGGAATAATCACTGAAAAAGAACCTACTTATGAAAGTGACTGTGAGCAGGTTTCAACCATAGTTTCAACTGCTCTTGAAACCTATAGCAGTGATGAGGAAGAACCTTCTGATGAAAACATTACTAAGCAATACCTTGTTCTTTATGAAAAGTATAAATGTCTGAGTAAGCAAACCTTGATCATAAGCAAACTTAATGTTAATCTAAAGGATGAGGTTAAAAGTCTTACTGAGAAGCTTAAACTACAACTGGCTGAACTGACTGAAACTAAAAAGATAATAAAACTGCTGAATGTTTCTGCTTCAGATAAATTAGATGACATGCTGTCATATTCTAGAGGCTCCAAAGATATCAGTGGTCTAGGTTACTATGGAGGTAAAAGTACAGGAAAAACTACTTTTATTGAAGCTGTTGCTAAAGCTAAAACTAATGAGTTTGACAATAAGGTTAGAAGCTCAGTTGCAACCAGATTTGCAACCAGGAATAAAACTCAGGTTTTTGTAAAGAAGGTTGGAAGCTCAGTTACAACCAAAGTTGCAACCATGAATAAACTGAATAGCTTTAGGGATAAAAATAACTTTAGGGTGAAGCTGTGTAATTTCTGTAAAAGACCTGGTCATTCTGAAATCCAGTGTTATTTAAAAAGAAACAGAAAGTATATTTCCCAGAAAACCTGGTTGGCTTCTGCCAATAAAAATTTGAAATGGGTTTGGAAAGTAAAAGAAAAAGGCACCTTAATTGCTAACAACAAAGCTGTTATTAATTCTTTGAATGCTGTTACTTCTAATGATTGGTATTTTGACAGTGGTTGCTCTAAGCACATGACAGGTACTGCAAGTCACCTAAAAAATGTCACCACTCTTACAGGTAACATTGTTGTGTTTGGAGGTGGAGATACAGGTAAAATTGTTGGTAAAAGTACCTTAAACAAACCTGGAATGCCTAAAATTGAGGATGTTTTTCTTGTAGATGGTCTAAAAGCTAATCTTATTAGTATCAGTCAACTCTGTGACAACAAAATGATTGTTAAATTTGACAAAGAAAGGTGTCTAATTACTAATCTTAACAATGATTTAATCATGACTGGAGTTAGATCAACCAACAGCTGCTATGTGTTTGAAAAAGCTGAAAAAGAATTGCCTCAAAGTAGGTGTAATCAAGCCATTACTAATAATGTGGATATTTGGCATAAAAGGCTTGGGCATGTGAATTACAAAACCTTAGATAAGCTTGTTAACAAAGAATTGATAAGAGGAATTCCTAAACTTAGTGCTAAAACTCAAAGTGTCTGGGGTGATTGTGCTATAGGCAAACAAACCAAAAGTATTCACAAAAGTACAAGTCAGATCTACACTAAGAGAGTCCTAGAACTTCTTCATATTGACTTGATGGGACCTATGCAAACTGCTAGTATAGGTGGTAAGAAGTACATTTTGGTAGTTGTAGATGATTTCTCTAGATACTCTTGGGTAGTGTTCTTAAAAGATAAGTCTGAAACTTTTGAACTGTTCAAAACTCTCTGCTTAAAACTACAACTTGAAAAGGGTTCCACCAGTGGTAATATTGCTAGGATTAGAAGTGATCATGGAACTGAATTTGAAAACATCAAGTTTAGAGAATTCTGCAACTCCTTAGGTATAAGTCATGAGTTCTCTGCTCCTAAGACTCCACAGCAAAATAGCATAGTTGAAAGGAAAAATAGAACCATTCAGGAAATGGCTAGAGTAATGCTTAACTCTAAGAAACTTGCCAACAGATTTTGGGCTGAAGCTGTTAATACTGCCTGTCATATAGTTAATAGAGTTTATATTACTAAAGGTACTTCCATGACAGCCTATGAAATATGGAAAGGTAGAAAACCAAATGTTAAGTATTTTCAAGTCTTTGGATGTGTTTGCTACATTCTCAGAGATAGAGAGCATCTTGGTAAATTTGACTCTAAAAGTGATAAAGGGATTTTTCTTGGTTATGCTCAGAATAGTAGAGCATTTAGAGTTTTCAATCAAAGAACAAACTGTGTTATGGAATCTTACAATGTGTTATTTGATGACCTAAAAACTGTTGATGAGATTACATGTGATGATGAACAGCCTGAGATTGCAGAAAAAGAGAAAGAAGAAACTCAACAAACAGGAAGTCCCAGAGTGGTTGGAAGTCCAGTTGCAACTGAGGTTACAACTGAGGTTGGAACTGAGGTTGGAACCGCAGTTGAAACCCACAATGCTGCTGAGTCTGAAGAAGAAGAAGAAAGTTCTCATGTTCAGTCAACTAGCAGGCCTCGCTATGTAAGGACTCAGAAAAATCATTCTCTTGACAATGTCATAGGAGAAGTAGCTTCAGGTATGAAAACCAGAGGTAAAAGAAATAATGTTGTTCACTTTGCTTGTTATATTTCTCAGTTAGAACCTAAGAATATAAAAGAAGCTCTAGAAGATAGTGAATGGATTTTAGCTATGCAGGATGAATTGTCTCAATTTGAGAGAAATGATGTATGGACTTTAGTATCCAAACCTTCTAATAAAAATGTTATAGGGACTAAATGGATTTTTAGAAATAAAAGTGATGAGGATGGAGTGATTATCAGGAATAAAGCTAGGTTGGTAGCTCAGGGTTATACACAAATTGAGGGAATTGACTTTGATGAAACCTTTGCTCCTGTAGCTAGAATTGAATCCATTAGAATGCTATTATCTCTTGCATGTCTGTATGATTTTAAACTGTTTCAACTTGACATAAAGAGTGCTGTTCTTAATGGTCTGATTAATGAAGAGGTTTATGTCTGTCAACCTAAGGGATTTGAAGATCCTAACTTTCCTGAACATGTTTATTTGCTGAAAAAGGCCTTGTATGGTCTTAAGCAAGCTCCTAGAGCTTGGTATGATAGATTAACCAAGTTTTTGCTTGAAAAAGGTTTTAACAGAGGGGGAGTTGATAAAACTCTGTTTACAAAGAAAACTACAAAGGATATAATAGTTGCTCAAATATATGTTGATGACATTGTTTTTGGCTCAACTTCTAATAAAAGGATAGAAGAATTCATTTCTGATATGAAGAATGAATTTGAAATGAGTGGTGGAGGTGAATTGACTTACTTTCTAGGATTGCAAGTTAAACAGAATGAGAAAGGGATTTTTCTATGTCAGAGTAAGTATGCAGACAATCTTGTTAAGAAGTTTGGTCTAAGTGAGAGTAAAGAAAAGAGAACTCCTATGAGTACTACCCTTAAACTGTCTAAAAATGATAAAGGAAAAAGTGTCTGTCCCAGTCTTTATAGATCCATGATTGGAAGTTTACTGTATTTAACTGCTAGTAGACCAGACCTTTGCTTAAGTATAGGAGTTTGTGCCAGATATCAAGCAAATCCTTTAGAACCTCATCTTCTAGCTGTCAAAAGAATTCTAAGGTATGTAAAAAGAACACCTCATCTAGGCCTATGGTATTCTAAAGATACAAACCATTTTCTTAGTGGCTACTGTGATGCAGATTGGGCAGGAAACATAGATGATAGAAAGAGTACTTCTGGTGGTTGTTTTTATTTTGGAAACAACCTTGTGTCTTGGTTCAGTAAAAAGCAAAATTGCATATCTTTGTCTACTGCTGAAGCAAAATATGTTTCAGCTGGAAGTGGATGCACTCAACTAATTTGGATGAAACAGATGTTAACTGATTATAATGTTAAACAAGAAATATTAACTCTGTTTTGTGATAACAAAAGTGCTATAGATTTAGCTAAAAATCCAGTTCAACATTCCAGAACCAAACATATTGATCTAAGGCATCATTTTATAAGAGAACTTGTTGAAGAAAAGAGCTTAATTTTAGAACACGTTTCAACTGAAAGACAATTAGCAGATATTTTCACAAAACCCCTTGATACAAACAGGTTTGAATCATTAAGAAGTGACATAGGGGTATGTCATTATCAATCTAATTGAATATTCTTGCTAAATATGTCTGTATTGAGTACCTTCAATAATTTTTATTTCTAAGGTTAAGTCTTAATTGAGCAATGGTGTTTTTGTTTTGAAAAAGCCGCTTTTTGGTGTCTCAAAAACAGATGTGAGGTAACTTGTCCTTGAAAACCTCTCTGGTAATAGAGTTGCAAGCACAAAGTGCAATTTTTTTTTGGTGGTTGCAACCTCAGTTGGAACCTCATTCTCTCAATAACTGGTTAGAAGTTCAGTTACAACTTCAGTTGAAACCTCGTGTCAAAAATACTGGTTGCAAGCTCAGTTGCAACACCAGTTGAAACCTCAGTCTATTTTATAACTGCCAAGACAAAGTCTTGTTATTTTTGACATCACTTATACTCTTTCCTTGCTGAGGTCATCAAACTAGTTTTTGTGTAGAGATAAAAACGGATTTGCTCAATTTAAGCTCCTAAAATTTAATCTTTGTTAGAGTTATTCTATGATAAACATATTTTCTTGGGTAAATTGCTAGATTTTCGTTTTTTTTTAAAAGCTTAAATATCTGTCTTATTACTATCTTTATCTTGAATCATGTCAAATTTCCTTCAAAGCTTCAACCCTTGAATTTTCAAATTATGGATAAATCTGTTTAAAAAGGAATGTTTATCTGTATTAATTGCTGGATTTATCTTAATACCAACTGTTACCTTCGTGATTTAAGCTGTTTAATTTTTCAAATTTTTGTTGATAAGAACTTTCCTAATTTTTGTCTAAATCTGTTTCATAATTGATTTGCATGTATGTCTTTCCAATTACAAAAGGATATGGACTTTATTGCTATTTATACAAAATTCTTTTCATATCCAAACTCAATTACACTTTACAGAATTACTCTCTCTCTCTAAACTGTAAAACCCTAGGTCTCTGTAAAAACCCACTGCGTAGTTCCAAGCTCACTTCTAACCCTAGTTGCAACCATGTCTTCAAACACTTCAAAGAACCCCAACCTGGACATGGACGATGATTGCACTCTAAGAGATTTCATGAATAAATCTCCAACCAGTCCAGGATCAAAAGCTAAGGTAAGTGAGACTTCCTCATCTCAGAAAAAGCGCACTAAGAAAAGAGCTAGGAAATCTGTAGAGGATCATCCAACTCCAACTGTTTTCTCTTATAAGTCTAAGTTTCATGAGACTGATCCTAGGTTCTGGAGTAGGACCATGTATAGGAGGTATAGGTCTTTTGCTGGTAGGGAGATTCACAGTGAAAGAAGACTTAATCTGGTTAGCTATCCTCATATTCAAGTACATGTTGAGAAACTGCTATCAGCTGTTGGCTTAGATAAAACTATTTCTTATCCTGATTCTTATTACCCTGCTGTAATTAAGAAATTCTATGCCAATCTAAGTAGTAATGTGTTTGTTGAGGGTGATCCTGCCTATGGCAGAGTGTTTTTGAGGGGTGTGACTCTAGATTTCACCCCTAAGTTAATTAATGACTTTCTGTGTTGCCCTAGTCCTACTGAAGATGACCATGCTGAACCAGACTTAGAAATTCTTGCTTTAATTCTAACTGGAAAGAACAATAGGTTTGATGGTCACTCCATTAAAACATCCTCCCTCACCTTGTGTGCATCTGTGCTGCACAAAATAGCTAGATTCAATTGGAATCCTACTAAGCAGCCATCCAAAGTTAGTAAGGACATGGCCATATTTCTCTATAGGATCATGTCATCTTTGCCAATTAATTTTGGTAATCATGTATTTAATCTGATTAGAGACTTCAGTGACTCTACTTCCCAATCCATTCTGCTGCCTTTTCCTTGCCTAATCACTGCTGTGATTCTAGGCCAAGTCTCATCTTTGGGTAAAAATTCTCCAATCAGTATCTTAAATGAACCAATCACTGACTGTCCCTCTGCTATATATATCTCTGCAAAACTGCTCAAAGAAGGGCATGTCAATGACATCTCTGGAGAAAAGGGCAAAGAAAAAGAAGAAGAAACATCTGATGCTCCTTCAGAAAAGAAGAGGGGTGTGAGGTGGTATTTGAAGCAAAAGTTGGCTTACAATGCAGAAAGGATAGCTGAGCTGGATACTGATGACTATCAAATCAAAAAGTTGCTGGAGAATCTTATAGAAAGTGAAAATGATAGTGACAGTGATGGTGGTGACAGTGATGGGGATGCAACTCACAGTGATGATGGTCTCTCTATAAGCAGTGAAGATGAGCATGAAGAGGTTGTAAGGGACAGACCCCTAAGAGAAAGACCACCCCAGTCAAACATTCCTAGGAACTAGTTTGTCAAGTTTGTGACAAATAGGGGGAGTAAGAGAAAGTTTATTTGCTTCTGTTCTGTTTTCAGTTTGATGTTTAATGTTTAAGTTTCAAGACTTTATTCTGTTTCTTCTAGTTATGTTGTATTAAGAAAATTCTGTGCCTGTTTGGCTTTAATAATTCTGCAACCTCTTTCTGAAAAATATCTTGTTGAAGTATGATTGTTTTTGAACTTGGAACAGGTCTGAAAACCTACTGTGTGCTTATAAATTGTGCTTATATAATATGCCTGCAATTCTAACTTGCAGGGGGAGCTAAAACAGATACATCAAAAGTATTGATGCAATACAAATGTTGTACTGAAATTGCAGGTGGATTTATGTGGTTTATAAACTTTAGTTGATTTGTCAAAACCAATGACAAAGGGGGAGATTGTTAGGACCAGATTTCTGGTCTAAATATTGTTTATTGTCTATTGGTTTTCACTAAATAAATCCTAACTGTTGTTAAGAACTAAGACAGTAATGACAGGTTTCAAGTATCAGTTGCAACCTCAGTTGCAACCCACTAAGTCAGTAGTGACAGGTTTCAAGTACCAGTTGCAACCTCAGTTGCAACCTACTAAGTCAGTAGTGAAGGTTTCAAGTACTAGTTGCAACCTCAGTTGCAACCACAGTTCCAACCTGCTGCTCAGCAGTATTCTGTCTAGTTCTGTAAATCTGCATAGCTGTTATTTATTAATTGTTAATTGTTCTATAGCATGCATGATATATTCCCATATGATTCTAAAAGTTTAATATGCGTTTATTGAGAATATCAAAGTGGTAAGGAAAGATTTCCTAAAAGAAATAAAGAGATTAGTTATGTTTCCTTTACATTTATAATTCTATATCTCTATTCTTATACTAATCTTTATCACATGTTTCAATCTTTGTTCCTTATCAATTCAGTATGATATGTTTAAAGATTGAATCAAATCAGGAGTTAATGTTTTACATGAATACTTAAAACATATCTTTCCAAGATATGATCTTTTTATATGCTTCCTAGTTATAGGAAAATACTAACTCCTACAATCAAGCTGGTTATTAAACAGGTATCAACCAATGATGATTGGAGTCAATCAATGCTGAAGTATCACGCAATGCATGGGAAGATTGAAGCCAATCAATAAAGTCAAAAACAATCAAAAGATATTGAAGAATAGAAGATTGTTTTTTACTTGCTTATATACTTGATAACTTAGCTTGTAATAGGTGTGTGTTCTAAATTATAAAGAACTTATTTTCTAGAGAGAATACACGTGAGCTTTAAAAAGAAAACAATGGTGGGATGCCATTGATTTATATGTGATAGTTATAGAGTATGAGCAATATAGAGATAGGCAGAAAAACCTAGAGGGAGTCTAAGTGTTTTTCGTTAAGACTTGAGTCATATATTGTAAGCTTTTTATAATATCATAATCTGGGTAAGTGCCCCGGAGACGTAGCCTAGTTAGGTGAACTCCGTTGTTAAATGTACGTGTGATTTCATTTACGTACATTTAACTTTTTACGGTTCTGTCCATTTATACACTGGTTTCTAACTGTGGTTGCAACCTCACTTAGAACCTAACTGCAAAACTGCAACTAGAACAACGGATAGGAATTTCAATACTTCTGCAGATTTTGTTCAAATTTACTTGGCATGAGATGTCTAGATAGCGGCAACACCTTTTCTTTTCGGATTCCGTAGTTTATTTTGTTAATCATATTGCTCAACTTAATTGCTTGATCGGGTTATATTATGCAAAACCATGTGTTACTCCCTCTTTACTCCTTGAAACCACATTATATTAGTTCAAAATATTATTTTAAAAATTAAACATAGAAATTAAACGTTTTTACTTAAAAAAAATTTCTTAAATTAATAAATCATGATTCGATTTTGAATAATTAAAAACGTGAGAATCATATGTCCCATATTTTTTTCCCACGGAAATTTATGTTACATGAACCATGCGTACGTATTTTGTTGGTTCGTCACGTATTCAAAATTATAGAAGGCATGCATGTACGTTACTCCCTTCGTTTCCATT
Source organism: Primula veris (assembly GCA_963682055.1). Lineage (NCBI taxonomy): Eukaryota > Viridiplantae > Streptophyta > Magnoliopsida > Ericales > Primulaceae > Primula > Primula veris. Next base: position 28,036,583 of record OY821745.1, on the reverse strand, counting down.
TAATTGTTCACGTTCTTGGCTGGTCAAAATTGCACGAAGTTTCGTAATGGATAATTAAATAGGAACGGAGGAAGTATATTGTTACAGACTTTTTGTTGTTTAAAATTCGCATGCATGCAGCTACAAATCCATAAGAATAAAAAACTTTGCTTGAAAAGCCTAAACCATCCTAGTTTTCTATTTAGAAACAAAATAATATTAGCTTATATGGTGCAACTAATTAACAAGAACTCAATCAACATAAAAAAACAGATACTGAAACTTTCATATATGCATGGTAGAATGACACAAGTCTTTTTACATCATATACCACTTCTGGTCCACAATATATAAGATGAAATATAAACACGTATTTTCACATTAGAAATTCAACAACTATAAACTTAAGCATCGGTCCAGGTAATATCCAAATCACCCCAGTTATCTTGTGGGACACCGAGGGCCTCCCACACTGCTTTCGAGGCATCAACTATGTTGTTAGGACACGGTGGTTGATAGTCATGATCGTCGTCGCATCCCATAGTAGAGTCACACTCATCGACAACCTTGGCTTTTACACTTTGCCCATTACCGCTGATGATAACGTCGTTGAGGCACCTGCTCCCTCCGTTGTACCACCCAGTTGATAGCGCAACGACAGGTGTATCGTCATCGTGGTATTGGTTGTCACACTCTGAGGGGCCGCCCCCATCTCCGCCCTTCTAGAAGCTGTTCAGTGTCAGAGTCGCTTTTGTCTCGGTTACAACTTGTGGGGGACACTTGTAAGTTGTGTAGAGTTGTCCTTGTTTACAACAGTCTGAGTCGTTCTCAGTGTTGCATTGTCCGGGAGGGGGATTTATCCCCTTGATGGCGCCACTTGGCCTGCATGACTATGCCTGAATTCTCAGAGCGTGTGTCTGAGCGATAGCGAGTAATGTGAGTAGTATCACTCCAGTGCTAATATTTTTCATCATCTCGCAATTTGTGATCTCTCTTTTTGTTTTTCGTTTTGTAAACTTGCGGTTGTAGTGGTTGTTCTATGAGAACTTGATTAGAGGATTTACCTATTTATAGGACGATAATGAACTAGTTAGAAGAATAACAATGGAATGTTCAAAGATTGCATACCATATGACTTAGAAGTTGAGTTATAATTAATTTGCTAATTGTTTTTGTTCAATTTACATCACATTAGTGTACCATCTAAGTTGGTTGTAATACAGAACACTATTGATGGAATTACGAAGGTGTAGTCTTTCTTGGGATTTTTTTCTTCCTATTGATTTTTCTTTATTTACTAAATTGAAAAAGTCAAAAATAGCATTGGCTGCAAAATGGACTTTAAACGAAATTGGCCGTTTAGTGCCTAATCATTGTCTAGGCACCGCCTAGTTTGAACTCAATCCGCTCAATACGCCTAATCTCTTAGCTTTTTATGCTCTGCCTACCGCCTAAACGTCACCTAATTTGCGTTTAGACACACCAATATTAGAATTAACAAACCATTACAAGTTGAATTCTTTTTCCTTGTAGATTACTTTAATTATCACTAGAAATTTACTATCTATAATAAGGTATTCACTCATCGTTACATGTTTATAATTGAGAAAAAATATAGCCACCCAAAAATTTTATCTAAAAACCTTACCTGCTGATGTGGCGATTAAGTGTAGCAATCATTTTTGTTTCAATATTTAAATCATATTTTCATTTAATTCATAATTGGTCCAGGTACTCTGTCACATCAACAATTAAGGTTTTTAGATAAGATTTTTATAGATGTATATAGTAATACTCTTTATATAATTTATATGAGAAGCTACCTTGAGCTTATTAGATACTTTAGTATTACTTTTAACCTTTAGAAAACAGGCCAATCTTGTGAGTCAAGACATTCTGCCACAGTTTCCACAAGTTAGAAAATATTCCAATTTTGTTAGTTCTGCCCCAGTTTCCACAAGTTAGAAAATATTCCAATTTTGTTAGTTCTGCCACAGTTTCCACAAGTTAGAAAATATTCCAATTTTGTTAGTTCTGCCCCAGTTTCCACAAGTTAGAAAATATTCCAATTTTGTTAGTTCTGCCCCAGTTTCCACAAGTTAGAAAATATTCCAATTTTGTTAGTTCTGCCCCAGTTTCCACAAGTTAGAAAATATTCCAATTTTGTTAGTTATGCCCCAGTTTCCACAAGTTAGAAAATATTCCAATTTTGTTAGTTCTGCCCCAGTTTCCACAAGTTAGAAAATATTCCAATTTTGTTAGTTCTGCCCCAGTTTTCACAAGTTAGAAAATATTCTAATCTGCCCTCCCTTTGCCCATTTATTACGTTTTGGATTCAGTTGTAGATTTTTATAACTTTATAAACATGCCAATGGTTATTACAATATATTTTTGACAAATTAATTGTTTAACAACATAATACTAGTCCAGATAGTTAAATCATACAAAATTTTCTAACTTTTTTATATTACTAAAATATGATGGGTTTTTAATTAATAGTTATTGAGGTACTTTATATATTTCTTAAATTAAGTTTGTTAGTTAAAAATCTGTTTATAAGGGTCCATAGAAAGTAAAAAAAAAAAAAGGACATATGATCATCACTCCACTTCGTTTAACTTCATGTGTGACATATTTTCTAGATAGTGCTAATCGTTTCTTTTGTTGAGGATAATGATGATATATTTTCTTAATTGAGTTATAATATGCAACGGCTATGTGTAACTTGCTCTTTATATTCATGATAAGTAAGTTAACCTTTACCTTTTAGCTTATTAATTATACACTACTGTAAGTTTTGAGAGATAGATTTATTGTAGTTTTGGCGCGAATCCATCCAGCTTGCTTTGCTTGAACTAATGGTCTAGACTTGGCAAAACTTCAAAACACAAAAAAACACTACAAAAAAAGTCAAATTGCAAACGGCAATAATGACAGATTTTGTTTACCAACCCGCTATCGAATACGACATCACAACGGCTATCAATATTATTAACATAAATGACCATTTAGCGACAGATTTGGCCGTCGTTGATTGTAACTTTTTTTTAAAGTGAATAGATGATGTTTTTGTTGGAAAATTGTAGGAAAACATGTTTTTAAACATGGTTGTTCCAAGTGGTCAGGGACCATCTTTGAGTCAATTTTCGATGCGACTACTCAGTTTTTCTGAGGCCATACTCAAAGCGTTTGAGTAGCTCGTACGACGAGCTTCGCAACGATATATCGCATGACCTATTCGGAGGAAGGGTGTGAATGATAATTGGACTCGAAGGTTGGTACTCGAAAGAGGCAATAAAGTCAATGCTGGAAAATGAGAAAAGAAATGGGATTTAACCCATGAGAGTTATCCCACATTGGAAAATCATGAGTGATTTTACAATATATATACTAAGGTATCCCATGTGGATATTAAGTAGTGTGTCCACATACACATGTGTGTATTGTGTACCACACATGGGCTTGCTCGACGGGCGGGCTTGCTCGACGGGCGGGCTTGCTCGACGGGCGGGCTTGCTCGACGGGCGGGCTTGCTCGACGGGCGGGCTTGCTCGACGGGCGGGCTTGCTCGACGGGCGGGCTTGCTCGACGGGCGGGCTTGCTCGACGGGCGGGCTTGCTCGACGGGCGGGCTTGCTCGACGGGCGGGCTTGCTCGACGGGCGGGCTTGCTCGACGGGCGGGCTTGCTCGACGGGCGGGCTTGCTCGACGGGCGGGCTTGCTCGACGGGCGGGCTTGCTCGACGGGCGGGCTTGCTCGACGGGCGGGCTTGCTCGACGGGCGGGCTTGCTCGACGGGCGGGCTTGCTCGACGGGCGGGCTTGCTCGACGGGCGGGCTTGCTCGACGGGCGGGCTTGCTCGACGGGCGGGCTTGCTCGACGGGCGGGCTTGCTCGACGGGCGGGCTTGCTCGACGGGCGGGCTTGCTCGACGGGCGGGCTTGCTCGACGGGCGGGCTTGCTCGACGGGCGGGCTTGCTCGACGGGCGGGCTTGCTCGACGGGAAAAAGTGCGCCTGTTCCTGTTCGGGAAAAGTGTTCCTGTTCGGGAAAAGCATGTCTGTTCGGGAAAAGTGCGCCTGTTCGGGAAAAGCTTCCAGCAAAGCTGTAACTGTTGCAATAAATATGAATTTATTGCAAAGTTAATACTGCAGTTTCGAATTTCGAAAACTGACAGTTGTAAAGTGACTTTAATGGCGGAGATACTCAGCAAGCCTATAAATAGGCAGACCCCCCACATGTCAAACACAACATTCACAACATTCTGAAATAAAATACAGAAGCATATATCATCTCTCAAAAAATCAGCATTACATTTTAGAACCAGAGAGAACCACCCACCAACAGCTCGACCTTGACTCGTCGCCAGTTTCCGGCGAGTCATCCGAGACGTTGTACCTTGGGATCGAAGCGCCAACGCAACCAGAAACCTTAAGGTGGTTGGGCGAATATCGGTTAAGGGCATACTGTTAACAGTAGCCTCGTCTTATTTTGTTTTTCCTAATTCTGTCCATTTACAATTCTGTTATTTCAATTACACAATTTACTTTTCTGTAATTTTAATTTCAGTATTTTATATTGCTGTCCTTAGCTGTAGCTTTTATAATTCTGTTTGTACCATTCTGTAATTAGTTTAAAGTTCTGTTTTTTTGCTGTAATTACTATTCTGTAATTTAATTCTGTAATTAGAATAGTTTCAATTCAGTCCTGTACTTTCAATTTAAAATAGAACAGTCCGGCTGTTAAGTTTATACTTTCCAGTCTGGCAGTTTCTATTTATTGCAATTCAGTACATCAGATTATTAATTAATAATAATCTGATAACGTCTGCTTTAATTACGTTTCAGTACCTACATGTTGTAATCAATTTATTCTATTCCAATTGGAAATTAATAAAGATTACACTGGTTTTGTTTATTTCTTTTTAGTCCTTTTATTATTGTTAAATTGTTATTTCGTACACGGAAACCAACAATCTTAACCGATACCCTGTTGTTTCTTTCGTGTATTGATTAATACAATTATTTATTTTTTATAAGGAATAATGCTTTCTTGTTTTCAATTCTAAATTATATTAGAAATTGAATTACAAAGAAAAAATTCCAAACAGTTTTAATTTTATTTTATTTTCTTGTTGATACCAACCGTATTGGTATTCAATAAGAATCGTTTAATCCTTTTAATATCAACCGTATTGATATTCAAAAGGATAAGAGTTTAAGTTTTATTGTTTGTTTAATAATTCTTTTACAAACCCAAATATCAGTTGGTGTTTTGTTTATAGAATTTATTGTACACGTATCTCATACGTTTTGTGTTTGTCGTTTCAGATGACAAACTCGTCGCCTATTGAGTTGCCTATCGGAAGTGAGCATGACCCAGTGGTTGGTGGAGATGTCCATAACACTGGGGGAGATGCGATTGTGGGGGCTACCGCCGATGACGTAGCTGCAGCGGCTGCGGCCGCCGCGGCTGCGGCCATGGCGGATGCTACGGCCAAAGCTGAGGCTGCGGCCGAAGCAGCGGCCACGGCCAAGGCCGCAGCTAAGGCTGCGGCAAGAGCCAAGGCTGCGGCCAAGGGCAAGGCACCGATGTATTCGGTTGTGCCTACTTTGCCGACTTCTCATCTGGAGAAACCGGAAAATTTCAGGGGAGACAACTTTAAACGTTGGCAGCAAAAGATGCTGTTTTATCTCACGACCCTGAATCTGACCAGGTTTCTCAAGGAGACTGCTCCCGTCCTAAGCGAGGACGATCTGGACGAGCAGTCGTTCTCTGCGGTTGAGGCATGGAGACATGCCGACTACCTATGCAAGAACTATATCCTGTGTGCTCTAGATGACACGCTGTTCAGTGTTTTCGAGCCCAAAGCTACTGCAAAGGAGCTATGGGAAACTCTCGAAAATAAGTACAAAGTGAATAACGCTGGCACAAAGAGATTTGTTGTCACGGACTTTCATGAGTACCGTATGACTGACAGCAGGGGTGTCATGGAGCAAGTTGAGGAGCTCCAACTCATTTACCATCGCCTTGAGGCTGAGGGGCTAGTGATAAACGAGCCTTTCCAGGTGGCACTCATGATTGAGAAATTGCCGCAGTCATGGAAAGACTTTCAAAACTACCTGAAGCACAAGCGAAAGGAAATGAGGTTGGAGGGGCTCATTGAGAAGCTCAATATCGAGGTGAGCAACCGTCGCTCCGTGAGGAGAGTCGGTGGTGCTGTCATCCCGATGGCAAAGGCCAATGTGGTCGAAAGCTCCAACGTCAAACGGAAACGTTTTGACACCGGAGGCAGTGCTGTTGTCGCAAAGAAATTTGCGGGAACCTGCTTTGTGTGTAACAGGACCGGCCATCGTGCCGCGGACTGTTATGACAATAAAGGCGCTGCTAAGCCTAAGCCCCCTCCGAGGAACTTCAAGGGCAAAGGGAAGAGGAAAGCTCCAGCTCAGGCTCATCTTGCTGAGAGAGGACGAGATGATGACCACTTTACTGCTGTGGTATCTGAGGTCAATCTCGTGGGGAGCAACCCCAAAGAGTGGTGGCTGGATACCGGCGCCACAAGCCACATCTGCTCAACAAGGTGGATGTTTAAGACCTACGAAGCAGTAGAGGGAGAAAGCTGCTTCATGGGAAATTCTGCTACTTCCAAGGTGGAAGGAAAAGGAATGGTGGTGATGAAGATGACCTCTGGAAAAGAGCTGAGGTTGACAAATGTGCTTCATGTTCCGGATATCCGCAAGAATCTGGTATCAGGATCGGTGATGGTGAAGAACGGGTTCAAACTAGTTTTGGAATCCGATAAAATTGTAATCACCAAAAATGGTGTCTATGTAGGCCGTGGCTATATGACCAACGGCATGTTTAAGTTAAACGTAGGGACACCTGCTCCCAATAAAGGTGCTAAAGCTGAGACTAGCACTAGCAATGTAATCACTGTTGCCCAAGAGGCCAATAAAAATTCTGAGTTTAATTATTTATTTGAGTCATTTCATTTGTGGCATGGTAGATTAGGTCACGTGAATTATAATTCTTTAAAGAAATTAATATCACTAAAACTAATACCAAATTTCGTTTTTGATAAGCAGCACAAATGTGAGATTTGTGTAGAGGCAAAATTAACGAAATCATCGTTTCAACATGTTGAACGAGAAAGTGAACCTCTCGGTCTAATACACACGGATGTATGCGACTTAAAGTTTATACAAACGCGAGGAGGGAAAAAGTACTTTATCACCTTTATAGATGATTGTACTAGATACTGTTACGTTTACTTAATGAGAAGTAAAGACGAAGCAGTAGAGAAATTCGCTCTTTATAAGACCGAAGTTGAAAATCAACTCAATAAGAAAATTAAAACATTGAGAAGTGATAGAGGCGGTGAATATGAATCACCGTTTGAACAGATATGCGCTGAAAGCGGCATTATACATCAAACCACAGCCCCATACACTCCCGAGCAAAATGGAGTTGCTTAGCGTAAAAATAGAACGCTAAAGGAAATGATGAATGCTATGCTAATCAGTTCTGGTTTACCCCAGAACATGTGGGGGGAAGCGATACTTTCCGCTAACTATGTTTTAAACAAGTTACCACATAAGAAGCGAGAAAAGACTCCATATGAATTATGGAATGGTCATCAACCCAGTTATAAGAACCTGCGGGTTTGGGGTTGTCTCGCAAAGGTACTAGTTCCCACTCCTAAGAGGATGAGAATTGGTCCTAAGACGGTGGACTGTGTGTTCATCGGATATGCACAGAATAGTAGTGCATATCGGTTTCTCGTGCACAAGTCGGACAATCCCGATGTACACGTAGATACGTATATGGAAAGCCGAGAGGCCTCTTTCTTTGAAGATATCTTTCCCCGGAAAATACCTACATCTGTAGCAACTGAAGAGTTGAACAGTGAAGGAAATGTGGGGGCAAGTGAACCGACAGAGGAAAAGGAAGAGAAAGAGCCTCGGCGCAGCAAAAGGGCAAGGAAGGAAACTTCCTTTGGACCTGATTTCCTAACCTTCATGATTGAAGGCGAACCGGTGACATATAAACAAGCTATGTCAACACCGGATTCCCAATATTGGGAAGAAGCTATTCAAAATGAAATTGAATCAATCATGCAAAACCACACTTGGGAACTAGTGGATCTTCCGAAAGGATGTAAGCCCCTAGGTCACAAGTGGGTCTTCAAGAGGAAGTTAAAGGTTGACGGCACGATTGAGAAATACAAGGCGAGACTTGTAGTGAAAGGCTTCAGGCAAACGGAAGGTGTCGATTATTTTGACACTTATGCTCCTGTCTCCAGGAAAACGTCTATCCGAATCGTCATTGCTCTCGCAGCTTTGTTTGATATGGAAATACATCAAATGGATGTAAAGACGGCGTTTCTGAATGGAGAACTGGAAGAAGAAATTTACATGGAACAACCGGAAGGGTTTGTAGTTCCTGGTAAAGAGCACCAAGTGTGCAAACTTGTAAAGTCTCTATATGGACTCAAACAAGCGCCAAAGCAATGGCATGAGAAGTTTGATAGAATTATGCTATCAAACGGTTTTCGCATTAATGAGTGCGATAAATGTGTCTACTCTAAAGGAAGTGGAAGAGACTGTGTTGTAGTATGTCTCTATGTGGATGACATGATCATAATTGGGAGTAATGATAGAATCAGCTCCACAAAGAAAATGTTATCACAACACTTCGATATGAAGGATCTGGGTATAGCTGATGTAATTCTTGGTATGAAGATTACCAAAACATCAGAAGGGTATGCCTTGTCCCAAAGTCACTATGTTAAACAAGTTTTAGACAAGTTTGACAAGGACAGTAAAGCTATGTCAAGAACCCCAATTGAGTTCAACTGTAACCTGAAAAAGAATTTCGGTAAAAGTGTGAATCAATTAGAGTTCTCTCGAGTCATAGGCAGTCTCATGTATATAATGAATTGCACCAGACCAGACATAGCAAACTCAGTGAGTAGACTGAGCAGATACACCAGTAATCCAAATGAGGAACACTGGAAGGCCATAATGAAACTTCTCAGGTATATGAGGTTTTCAGCCGATTACGGGCTGCACTATACCAGATATCCAGCGGTACTGGAAGGGTATTCAGATGCCAACTGGATATCAGACTCCAATAGCACAAGATCCACGAGTAGATATGTGTTTATAATGGGAGGAGCTGCTGTGTCTTGGAGATCCTCCAAACAAACATGTATTGCAAGGTCAACTATGGAATCTGAATTCATAGCGTTAGACTTAGCAACCGAAGAGGCAGACTGGCTGAGAAGTCTATTGGAAGGAATTCCAATGTGGCCGAAACCTGTTCCCGCAATAAGCATGCATTGTGATAGTCAATCAGCAATTGCGCGGGCTCAGGATCATATGTATAATGGAAAGTCTCGACATATACGTCGGAGACATAAATCCGTAAGGGAATTGTTATCCAACGGTGTGGTATCCTTAGATTTTGTGAGATCAAAGGAAAACATAGCGGATCCATTAACAAAAGGCTTGACTCAAGTGGGAGTCGAGACGTCATCGAATGGAATGGGATTAAAGCCCATTAAATTGGTGACCCCCCCATAGGCAACCCAACCTAAACAGAATCTTTCCTGATAGGTTCAAAGGGAAACTGAACTGTGAGGGCAACCGAACAAAGCACTCGGGAACCTGGAGTTCCCAGCCCATTTCCGCGATGACAGAGTGATAGACCTGTACCATTGTGAGGGTGAGCTTGAGGCTCTTAATGATCTAAGTAACTCGACGGTCGAGTAAAGTGAGTCAGGACACTTTCGACTTGGAACACCTATAACGAGTGTGTAAGGCCGGTACCATGTGATGAGCTTGGGCTAAATCACTAGAGCACTCAGTTGAAGTTGCCAAGGCAGTCCAGGCCAAATATGGACAACAACTAAAGGGCCTAGTACGTGGGTAGAAAGGGCACTGTGTGGGTGCCATTCTGGGATACACAAAGCTTGATGGTTCAAAGCTTTACAGCTACCTAATAGCAGTATTCTGGGTGGTATTCCGCTACGGCAGGTTCAAGGCGCGCGCTACCTGACCTTAGGCAGTGAACTTTTGCGGTTCTCTTGATTTGCATTTAGGACATGGGCTTTCGAGCCAATTGCATTCATGTGGGGGATTGTTGGAAAATTGTAGGAAAACATGTTTTTAAACATGGTTGTTCCAAGTGGTCAGGGACCATCTTTGAGTCAATTTTCGATGCGACTACTCAGTTTTTCTGAGGCCATACTCAAAGCGTTTGAGTAGCTCGTACGACGAGCTTCGCAACGATATATCGCATGACCTATTCGGAGGAAGGGTGTGAATGATAATTGGACTCGAAGGTTGGTACTCGAAAGAGGCAATAAAGTCAATGCTGGAAAATGAGAAAAGAAATGGGATTTAACCCATGAGAGTTATCCCACATTGGAAAATCATGAGTGATTTTACAATATATATACTAAGGTATCCCATGTGGATATTAAGTAGTGTGTCCACATACACATGTGTGTATTGTGTACCACACATGGGCTTGCTCGACGGGCGGGCTTGCTCGACGGGCGGGCTTGCTCGAGGGGTTTTTAGCTCAACGGGAAAAAGTGTGCCTGTTCCTGTTCGGGAAAAGTGTTCCTGTTCGGGAAAAGTGTTCCTGTTCGGGAAAAGCATGTCTGTTCGGGAAAAGTGCGCCTGTTCGGGAAAAGCTTCCAGCAAAGCTGTAACTGTTGCAATAAATATGAATTTATTGCAAAATTAATACTGCAGTTTCGAATTTCGAAAACTGACAGTTGTAAAGTGACTTTAATGGCTGAGATACTCAGCAAGCCTATAAATAGGCAGACCCCCCACATGTCAAACACAACATTCACAACATTCTGAAATAAAATACAGAAGCATATATCATCTCTCAAAAAATCAGCATTACATTTTAGAACCAGAGAGAACCACCCACCAACAGCTCGACCTTGACTCGTCGCCAGTTTCCGGCGAGTCATCCGAGACGTTGTACCTTGGGATCGAAGCGCCAACGCAACCAGAAACCTTAAGGTGGTTGGGCGAATATCGGTTAAGGGCATACTGTTAACAGTAGCCTCGTCTTATTTTGTTTTTCCTAATTCTGTCCATTTACAATTCTGTTATTTCAATTACACAATTTACTTTTCTGTAATTTTAATTTCAGTATTTTATATTGCTGTCCTTAGCTGTAGCTTTTATAATTCTGTTTGTACCATTCTGTAATTAGTTTAAAGTTCTGTTTTTTTGCTGTAATTACTACTCTGTAATTTAATTCTGTAATTAGAATAGTTTCAATTCAGTCCTGTACTTTCAATTTAAAACAGAACAGTCCGGCTGTTAAGTTTATACTTTCCAGTCCGGCAGTTTCTATTTATTGCAATTCAGTACATCAGATTATTAATTAATAATAATCTGATAACGTCTGTTTTAATTACGTTTCAGTACCTACATGTTGTAATCAATTTATTCTATTCCAATTGGAAATTAATAAAGATTACACTGGTTTTGTTTATTTCTTTTTAGTCCTTTTATTATTGTTAAATTGTTATTTCGTACACGGAAACCAACAATCTTTTAAATTAAGGATAAATTAGCAAAATATACTATTTTTTAAACTAAATTAACAAAAACATACCCAAAAAATTTTTATTATAAAAAACATACCAAACAAATTTAAATTTAATTCTGTTTATTCTCTTCTTTATCTCTCTCTCGTTCATTCTTCTCTCTCATCAATTCTTCTCTGTATCTCTTCATTCTTCTCTCTCTCATCAATTTTTCTCTGTATATATCTCTATGATCTTACTCTCTCTCTCCTGCATTCTTCTCTGTATTTTTTTTTCATATCTCACTCTATCTCTGACTTCCTCCACCACGAAAACCCGCCAATTACTACCGAACACCATCTAGATTATATATACATCCATATACATATAAATACAGATATATATACATACGTAATACACAAATATTACACTAGTTGATACCTCGTAATATATGAAAAATATATGTAATTGGTGAGATTGTTTTCTATTTATTGAGTTTTGAAACTATTGTAAAACTTGTGAGTTTCAAGTTGAAAGAAAAGAATTCATATGTACATTATTGAGAGAAATTAATATGTAGGGTATAATTTTTAAAATTAGAGTATGAACTTTTGAAATTATGGTATAAACTTTTGAAATTAGGATATAAAGTTTTAAAATTAGGATATGTCGTTTTAGGGAGAGAGATGAGTGATTAGCACGTGTTAGAAAGAGTTGCGATTATCGTGTGTTAGAGAGAGAAATGTGCGATTAGAGAGAGATGTTATGTGAGAGAGAGATGTGTTAGATCAGAGAGAGAGAGATTAAATTATATTTTGATTAGAATTAGAGAAATAATAAGTATATAAATGTATGTTTTTGATAATTTAAATTATTAGAGTATGTTTTTGTTAATATAATAGAGTTACGTATGTTTTTATGCTGATCATACTCTAAAATAGAAAACCAAAATAAAGAGCTTAAATAATGCTAATAAACAAGGGCACATGCGACTAGGATAAAAGACATTCAAATTTCATTCAGAAAAATGGTACAGTTTTTTTTACATCATAAACCGGTAAAAATAACTTCATAACAAGGTGAAACAAAAACACGGATTTTAACATTAGAGAATCAACAACGTATAAGATTAAGCATCGGTCCACGTGATATCCAAATCACCCCAGTTATCATGCGGAACACCGAGGGCCTCCCACACAGCTTTTGAGGCATCAACGATGTTGTTAGGGCACGGTGGTTGGTAGTCATGATCATCATCGCATCCCATAGTAGAGTCACACTCATCAACAACCATAGCTTTCACACTACGTCCATTAGCACTGATGATTACGTCGTTGAGGCACCTACTCCCGCCATTGTACCACCCAGTAGACAATGCCACGACAGGTGTGTCGTCGTCGTGGTAGCGGTTGTCACACTCTGATGGTCCGCCGCCATCGCCGCCCTTCTGGAAGCTGTTCAGCGTCAGGGTTGCTTTTGTATGGGTTACAACTTGCGGGGAGCACTTATAAGTCGTGTAGAGCTTTCCTTGTTTACAGCAGTCCGAGTCATTCTCTGTGTTGCATTGTCCGGGAGGGGGCTTTATCCCCTTGATGGCACCGCTAGGTCTGCATGATTGTGTCTCGAGTCTCAAAGAGTGTGTTTGGGAGAAAACGAATATTGCGATAAATAAAGCTCCCAAGATTATAATTTTCACCATATTTTTAATTTTTTAGATCTCTATGACTCTTGGTATGAGTTTGAATCAGGGATCTAGCTATATATAAGGTGATTTTGAACTTTTTCCTTTGGGAACAAGACAATGAATGGTTCAAAAATATCATACCCCCGTGCTTTGAAGTTAGTTATCATTTTAATTTGTTCTATTATATATTATTATGTCACGTCAATATTGGAAACCGTCTAAGATGATATAGTGAGATAGGGTAGTGGCTTAATATATAGCAGCCTTCCATTACGATACAAGATCATTATATGGTAGTCTCACAGGTCCAAATCACACTCCCTCTAAACAAAATGAAAGAAAAATTGGACTCAAGGTAATCTTAATGTGGAACTTTGTCCAGTATAGTGGACTTTTTTGTTTTTTTAGGGAATTTAACCCTATTTTGTCTTCGGTTCGTTAAAAGATTTTTTGTTAGAGACTTTAACCCAATTGCTTTCGGTTCGTTGAAGGACTTTTTTTTTTAGGGACTTTAACCCAATTGCTTTCGGTTCGTTGAAGGAATTTTTAGGGACTTTAACCCAATTGCCCCTAGTTTGTTGGAGGTCTTTTTGAATAGTTTCCCTCGATTCGTTGAAGAACTTTTTAGGGACTGTAACTCAATTGCCTCCGTTTCGTTGAAGGTCTTTTTGAATATTCGGTTCGTTGAAAGACTTTTTAGTGATTTTAACTCAATTGCCTCTGGTTCGTTTGAGGCCTTTTTGAATAGTTGTCTTCGGTTCGTTGAAGGACTTTTTAGAAAATTTAACCCAATTGTCTCAAGTTCGTTGGAGGTCTTTTTGAATAGTTGCCTTCGGTTCGTTGAAAGACTTTTTAGGAAGTTTAATCCAACTGCCTCCGGTTCGCTGGATGTCTTTTTGAATAGTTGCAGTCGTTTTGTTGAAGGACTTTAACCCATTACCTCCGGCTCGTTGGAGGTCGTTTTGAATAGTTGGCTTCGGTTCGTTGAAAGACTTTTTAGAAAATTTAACCCAATTGTCTCAGGTTCGTTGGAGGTCTTTTTGAATAGTTGTATTCGGTTCGTTGAAAGACTTTTTAGTGACTTTAACCCAATTGCCTCCGGTTCGTTGGAGGCCTTTTTGAATAGTTGTCTTCGGTTCGTTGAAGGACTTTTTAGAAAATTTAACAAAATTGTCTCAGGTTCGTTGGAGGTCTTTTTGAATAGTTGTCTTCGGTTCGTTGAAAGACTTTTTAGGGACTGTAACCCAATTGTCTCCGTTTCTTTGAAGGTCTTTTTGAATAGTTGTATTCGGTTCGTTGAAAGACTTTTTAGTGACTTTAACCCAATTGCCTCCGGTTCGTTGGAGGCCTTTTTGAATAGTTGTCTTCGATTCGTTGAAGGACTTTTTAGGAAATTTAACCCAATTGTCTCAGGTTCGTTGGTGGTCTTTTTGAATAGTTGTCTTCGGTTCGTTGAAAGACTTTTTAGGGACTTTAACCCAATTGCCTCCGGTTCGTTGGAGGTCTTTTTGAATAGTTGCATTCGGTTTGTTGAAGTACTTTAACCCATTGCCTCCGGCTCGTTGGAGGTCTTTTTGAATAGTTGGCTTCGGTTTGTTTAAGGACTTTTTAATGATTTTAAGCCAATTGCCTCCGGATCGTATGTGTAACTCGCTCATTACTCCTTGCAAGTTAGTTTTACAATTAAAGTTGTTTCTTGTGTCTTCATTTAGTTATTAATTAAAAGGCCCTTTCTTAATCTCCTAACACTACAAATTAATGTTTGATTTAATGAGAGTCAAAAACTGTCACAAGCCTATCGCTAATTTAAAAAGCTGTCACAAATCTGTCGCAAATTGACTAAACTGTCACAAAGCCGTCACAAAAACCGTCGCTAATAAGCTCGTAACAAAAAATACCGTCACTAATCCCGTCGCTATTTGAGTATTTTTTTGTAGTATAATAGGGTGCCATAAGAAGGCTGGAAGTTGTCGGAGATCGATGCTTGTAGAGGCGGGGGTGACCAATGCCAACCATCTTCTATTATAGTTTGGTTAACAAATGATGAATATGCGTACGTATTGGCTAGATGTGTGAGATACGACATTTATGTTACATCATGAACCATGTGTCGGTACGTATTTCCTTGGTTCGTCACCTATTATCAAAATTATCATAGTCATGCATGTATGTTATATTGTTATAGACTTTTGGGTTGGAGTAGTCAACTAACTTTAGATTTGTTGTTTAAAATGCGCATGCAGCTACAGATCAAAAAAAAAAAACAATGATACTATCATCCGTTGCTAATTAATTGTACTATATAAAATTACTTACAATTTTAATCGTCTTATAATATGTATTAAAATTGTCAAAATTATAAATTTCAAAACTAAATCATATAATTTAATATTTAAAATATATGATTAACTTTAAAAAAAATTTATTTCGATAATTTTAATATAAGTTATTGACCGATTAAAATTACACATAGTTTCGTAGTGTCGTAATGGATAATTAATTGATAACGGAAATACATTATATGTTGTAACTAAACAAGAACTCAAGCAACTTAAGAAAACAGATACCGAAACTTTTCACATGGTAGAATGATAAAACTCTTTTTACATCATATACCAGTTCTGAACTCCACATGCAATAAGATGAAATATAAACACGTATTTTCACATTAGAGAATCAACAACTAGCTATAAACTTAAGCATCGGTCCATGTGATATCCAAATCACCCCAGTTATCTTTCGGAACGCCGAGGGCCTTCCACACTGCTTTTGAGGCATCAACGATGTTGTTTGGGCAAGGTGGTTGGTAGTCATGATCATCATCACATCCCATAGTAGAGTCACACTCATCGACAACCATAGCTTTCACACTACGTCCATTAGCACTGATGATGACGTCGTTGAGGCACCTACTCCCGCTATTGTACCACCCAGTAGACAGTGCCACGACAGGTGTGTCGTCATTGTGGTAGCGGTTGTCACATTCTGACGGTCCGCCGCCATCGCCACCCTTCTGGAAACTGTTCAGTGTCAAAGTCGCTTTTGTCTGGGTTACAACTTGCGGGGAGCACTTGTAAGTCGTATAGGACTTTCCTTGTTTACAGCAGTCCGAGTCGTTCTCGGTATTGCATTGTCCGGCAGGGGGCTTTATCCCCTTGATGGCGCCGCTAGGTCTGCATGATTGTGCCTCGAGTCTCAAAGAGTGACAAATAAAGCTCCCAATTTTATATTTTTCATCATATTTCTAATTTAATTAAGATCTCTCCCTTTCTATGCCTTTCGGTATTGTAGCCGTTGATATGAGTTTGCATTGAGGATTTAGCTTTATATATAAGGTTATTTTGAACTTTTTTCTTTGAGAACAAGACAAAGAATGGTTCAAAAATTTCATACACCCGTACTTTGAAGTTGAGTTATCATTTTAAATTTGTTCTAATATTATATGTCACGTCAATATGGGAAACCTTCTATGTTTTTATACTAAAATACAATACTTGTTTAGTAGTAGCTTGTCCATACGTATGATACAAGATTATTATGGTAACGTTTTAAACAGTAAGAATGACAAATATGTAGTCTCACGGGTCAAAATCACACCCAATGAACGAAATGAAAAAAGAAATTGGACTCAATGTAATCTTATTAAGGAACCTTATTGATCAGGATACATATATAGAGGGACAATAGTTATGAATCACATTTAGTTGACGGCCGGTGAAAGTTGTAAAATATAGATTTGTTGTAAAAAAATTGATAAGTAAATTATCTTGTTATATTAATATGTCATAGGTTAAAAGTAATTTATTATAAATAACTAATTGACTTGAAATAAGTGAAGACAACGTATCATAACCAAATAAACCAGCATACAAGAATATGCGTCACTCACTCTTTACTCCTTGTAAGTTAAATTTTGATCAGTTGAAGTTATGTTTTATTACATGTTTTCATTTAGTTAGTTAAACATATATTTTTGTTGGGTTAGTCACTTTTTGTCAAAATTCTCAAATTCTGTTATGTTTTTACAAACCTTTTTGGGTTGGAGAAGTCCCCTAACTGCATATTTAATATTGAAAATTCACGTACAACTATAAATCCCGAAAAAAACTTTGCCTTAAAGCTTATCCCGTCTTAGTTTTCAGTTAAGAAACAAAATGATATAAGCTTAAATGGTGCAACTAAACAAGAACTAGAGCAACTTCAAGAAAAAGATAATAAAATTTTCATATGGTAGAATGATACAACACTTTATACATCATATACCAGTTCATAACTTCAGATAAAATTTGCTTAATACCAGCTTGTTGGTTTTGGTACTATTTCGAATACAATAATTGAAAGACAATAATGTAAAAGATAAATGACTGAATGGAAATAACAATTTTATTTCTCATAATTAGAATATAAATTACAATTCATGACTCAACAAATAAATAAAACTGCTGGACTGTTATAAAGAAACTGCCGGACTGGTTTAACACATAAACTGCCGGACTGGTTTTACATAAACTGCCGGACTGGTTTTAACAAACTGCCGGATTGGTTTTAAATAAAACTGCCGGACTGGTTTTGAATAAAAAAAACTGCCGGACTGGTTTTAAGAAACTGCCGGACTGTTTTGTAATAAAAGAAACTGCCGGACTGGTTTTAACAAACTGCCGGACTGTTTTGTAACAAATAAAAAACTGCCGGACTGGGTTTTACTGAATAAAAAACTGCCGGACTGGTTTTTTGTAAATGCTGGAAATTACAGAACTGAAAAGTAAAATACAGAATCGAAAGACTGAAAGTAAACAGTACTGAAATGTAAATACAGAAAAGAAACAGTACAGAAAAGTAAATTACATAAATGAAACGGACAGAAAGTAAATGACTGAAAATTAAATAACAGGGAAAAATAAAAAAAGAGGCAACTGCTGAGCAGTTTCCCTTAAACAATATTTCCCGAACCACCTTTAAAGGTTTCTGGTTTCGGGACTTTGTTCCCAAGGTACAACTTCTATCTCAGAGTGGCTCGTATGGAAACCGGCACCGAACCACAGGTCGAGCTGTTGGTGGTGCGGTTCTCTCTCTCTATATGATGTTTATGCTGTGAGTTGTGTGTTTGATGGTGTGTTGAAATGAGAGGGGGATGGCTGCCTTTTATAGGCTCTAATGAAACCGCAGCCATAAATGTTGGTCATCAATTCTGGGAGTTACACCCCCAGAATCCGCCCAATCAATTCTGAAACCGCAGCATTTAATCTCATTCATTGCTGGCGTTTCTGTTGCTGGAAACTCTAGGGACTACTTTTGTATTTTATACAAAACTCGTTATTCGGGTTTGGACCCAAAACCCAATACATTCCCCAAATCCCAAATCCCAAATCCCAAATCCCAAATCCGCCCGCGCCCGAACCCGAGCCCGAGACACGAGACACGAGCGAGCGTGTGGTACACACTAATACTCTTAGGTGTATGTGGACATGTTAGTTTAATAACTACATGGGTTGGTATGGTATATATATTGTAAAATTAACTCTTAATCTTCCAATATGGGATTATACTAAATGGTTTTCCTTTATCATTTCGGTTTTCCAGATTTGAGTTTTCGAGGCACCAACTTTGAAGCCACTTTGTATTCACACCCATTCTCCGAATAGGTCATGTGATATACCGTTACGAAGCTCGTCACACGGGCTACTCAACCACGTTGAGTACGGTATAAACAACTCAGCGCTGTTACACAAAATAATGACTCGAAGTTGGTCCAGTGACCATTCAAAAACACACATGTTTTCACATATTTTTCCAACATAGCTTTCCATTATGATACAACTTACAAGATTGTTATGGTTACTCTCTAGAAAGTAATAAGGACAAAAAGGTGTAGTCTCACGGGTGAAAATAACTCCATGCATGCCTCTCTATAAACAAAAAGTTATGAATCACCTTTGGTTGCCATCCTATGGAAGTTGCTAAATAAAGATTTGGTGTGATTTATTTTTTATAAATTAGTAAATTGTTCAGGATGTTCGAATTTTCTTCTTTAAAAACAAGCTTGCAACTCGTAGATATTGTAATTTTCTTGTATGCTGGTTTTGCTTGTTGTTAATATTTCGTTGTTTATTATAAGTTCTTTTCACTTGTTACAAGTCAAATATTATTTTTCATAAAAAACTACTTTTAACCTATGATATATTAATAGTATTACAAATTCTTTTGTTTACTGAATTAATTTTCAGTCAAGATAAGTTAAAATAGGCCAATATATACTTCTGCAGATTTTGTTCAAATTTACTTGGCATGAGATGTCTAGATAGCGGCAACACCTTTTCTTTTCGGATTCCGTAGTTTATTTTGTTAATCATATTGCTCAACTTAATTGCTTGATCGGGTTTATATTATGCAAAACCATGTGTTACTCCCTCTTTACTCCTTGAAACCACATTATATTAGTTCAAAATATTATTTTAAAAATTAAACATAGAAATTATACGTTTTTATTTAAAAAAAATTCTTAAATTAATAAATCATGATTCGATTTTGAATAATTAAAAACGTGAGAATCATATGTCCCATATTTTTTTTCCACGGAAATTTATGTTACATGAACCATGCGTACGTATTTTGTTGGTTCGTCACGTATTCAAAATTATAGAAGGCATGCATGTATGTTACTCCCTTCGTTCCCATTTAATTGTTCACGTTCTTGACCGGTCAAAATTGCACGAAGTTTCGTAATGGATAATTAAATAGGAACGGAGGAAGTATATTGTTACAACTTTTGTTGTTTAAAATTCGCATGCATGCAGCTATAAATCCATAAGAATAAAAAACTTTGCTTGAAAAGCCTAAACCATCCTAGTTTTCTATTTAGAAACAAAATAATATTAGCTTACATGGTGCAACTAATTAACAAGAACTCAATCAACATAAAAAAACAGATACTGAAACTTTCATATATGCATGGTAGAATGGCAACTCTTTTTACATCATATACCACCTCTAGTCCACAATATATAAGATGAAATATAAACACGTATTTTCACATTAGAAATTCAACAACTACAAAGTTAAGCATCGGTCCAGGTAATATCCAAATCACCCCAGTTATCTTGTGGAACACCGAGGGTCTCCCACACTGCTTTCGAGGCATCAACTATGTTGTTAGGACACGGTGGTTGATAGTCATGATCATCGTCGCATCCCATAGTAGAGTCACACTCATCGACAACCTTGGCTTTTACACTTTGCCCATTAGCGCTGATGATAACGTCGTTGAGGCACCTGCTCCCACCGTTGTACCACCCAGTTGATAGCGCAACGACAGGTGTATCGTCATCGTGGTATTGGTTGTCACACTCTGAGGGGCCGCCCCCATCTCCGCCCTTCTAGAAGCTGTTCAGTGTCAGAGTCGCTTTTGTCTCGGTTACAACTGGTGGGGAACACTTGTAAGTTGTGTAGAGTTGTCCTTGTTTACAACAGTCTGAGTCGTTCTCAGTGTTGCATTGTCCGGGAGGGGGATTTATCCCCTTGATGGCGCCACTTGGCCTGCATGACTATGCCTGAATTCTCAGAGCGTGTGTCTGAGCGATAGCGAGTAATGTGAGTAGTATCACTCCAGTGCTAATATTTTTCATCATCTCGCAATTTGTGATCTCTCTTTTTGTTTTTCGTTTTGTAAACTTGCGGTTGTAGTGGTTGTTCTATGAGAACTTGATTAGAGGATTTACCTATTTATAGGACGATAATGAACTAGTTAGAAGAATAACAATGGAATGTTCAACGATTGCATACCATATGACTTAGAAGTTGAGTTATAATTAATTTGCTAATTGTTTTTGTTCAATTTACATCACATTAGTGTACCATCTAAGTTGGTTGTAATACAGAACACTATTGATGGAATTACGAAGGTGTAGTCTTTCTTGGGATTTTTTTCTTCCTATTGATCTTTCTTTATTTACTAAATTGAAAAGGTCAAAAATAGCATTGGCTGCAAAATGGATTTTAAACGAAATTGACCGTTTAGTGCCTAATCATTGTCTAGGCACCGTCTAGTTTGAATTCAATCTGCTTAATACGCCTAATCTCTTAACTTTTCAGGCTCTGCCTACCGCCTAAACGTTGCCTAATTTGCGTTTAGACTCACCAACATTAGAATTAACAAACCATTACAAGTTGAATTCTTTTTCCTTGTAGATTACTTTAATTATCACTAGAAATTTACTATCTATAATAAGGTATTCACTCATCGTTACATGTGTATAATTGAGAAATGATATAGTCATCCAAAAATTTTATCTAAAAACCTTACCTACTGATGTGGCGATTAAGTGTAGCAATCATTTTTGTTTCGGTATTAAAATCATATTTTCATTTAATTCATAATTGGTCCAGGTACTCTGTCACATCAACAATTAAGGTTTTTAGATAAGATTTTTATAGATGGATATAACAATACTCTTTATATAATTTATATGAGAAGCTACCTTGAGCTTATTAGATACTTTAGTATTACTTTTAACCTTTAAGATAGTTTCTACAAGTTAGAAAATAGGCCAATCTTGTGAGTCAAGACATTCTGCCACAGTTTCCACAAGTTAGAAAATATTCCAATCTTGTCAAAACCTTCGTCCCCTCAACTCTGCTCTCCTTTTGCCCATTTATTACGTTTTGGATTCAGTTGTAGATTTTTATAACTTTATAAACATGCCAATGATTATTACAATATATTTTTAACAGATTAATTGTTTAACAACATAATACTAGTCCAGATAGTTAAATCATACAATTTTTTTTTAACTTTTTTATATTACTAAATTATGAATTGTTTTTTAATTAATAGTTATTGAGGTACTTTATATATTTCCTAAAATAAGTTTGTTAGTTAAAAATCTGTTTATAAGGGTCCATAGAAAGTAAAACAAAAAAAAGGACATATGATCATCACTCCAATTCTGTAGCTTCGTTTAACTTCATGTGTGACATATTTTCTAGATAGTGCTAATCGTTTCTTTTGTTGAGGATAATGATGATATATTTTCTTAATTGAGTTATAATATGCAACGGCTATGTGTAACTTGCTCTTTATATTCATGATAAGTAAGTTAACCTTTACCTTTTAGCTTATTAATTATACACTACTGTAAGTTTTGAGAGATAGATTTATTGTAGTTTTGGCGCGAATCCATCCAGCTTGCTTTGCTTGAACTAATGGTCTAGACTTGGCAAAACTTCAAAACACAAAAAACCACTACAAAAAAAGTCAGACTGCAGACGGCAATAATGACAGATTTTGTTTACCAACCCGCTATCAAAGATGACATCACAACGAGTTTCAGTATTACTGACATAAATGACCATTTAGCGACAGATTTGGCCGTCGTTGATTGTAACTTTTTTTTAAAGTGAATAGATGATGTTTTCTCATGAGCGATGTGTATGTAATTTTGTTGTTTAATCAAAATTTGTTGATTTCTCTCTTTTTTCGTGCAACGATACATACTATTTTGGGTAGGAAAAGCCGCCTTTTTATATTTGTCATTCAAATTTCAGAAAGCTATGTACGTTAAATTAAGGATAAATTAACAAAATATACTACTTCTTAAACTAAATTAACAAAAACATACCAAAAAAAATTTCATTATCAAAAACATAACAAATAAATTTAAATTTAATACTGTTTATTATCTTCTTTATCTCTCTCTCTTCTTCATTCTTCTCTCTCATCAATTCTTCTCTGTATCTCTTCATTCTTCTCTCTTTCATCAATTTTTCTCTGTATATATCTCTATAATATTACTCTCTCTCTCTCCTGCATTCTTCTATGTGTTTTTTTTTCATATCTCACTCTATCTCTGACTTCCTCCACCACGAAAACCCGTCAATGACTACCGAACACCATCTAAATTATATATACATCCATATACATATAAATACAGATATATACATACGTAATACACAAATATTACTCTAGTTGATACCCTGTAATATATGAAAAATATATGTAATTGGTGAGATTCTTTCTATTTATTGAGTTTTGAAACTATTGTAAAACTTGTGGGTTTCAAGTTGAAAGAAAAGAATCTATATGTACATTATTGAGAGAAATTAATGTGTAGTGTATAATTTTTAAAATTATAGTATGAACTTTTGAAATTAAGCTATTAAGTTTTGAAATTAAAGTATGAAATTTTAAAATTAGGTTATGAACTTTTGAAATTAGGATATGAAATTTTAAAATTAGAGTATGAACTTTTAAAATTATGGTATAAACTTTTGAAATTAGGGTATGAAATTTTAAAATTAGAATATGTCGTTTTACAATTAGTATATGAATATTTTGTGACTTTTTAGTCATTTTTAGAGAGAGAGATGAGTGATTAACACGTGTTAGAAAGAGTTGCGATTATCGTGTGTTAGAGAGAGAAATGTGCGATTAGAGAGAGATGTTATGTGAGAGAGAGATGTGTTAGATTAGAGAGAGAGATTAAATTATATTTTGATTAGAATTAGAGAAATAATAAGTATATAAACGTATATTTTTGATAATTTAAATTATTAAAGTATTTTTTGTTAATATAATAGAGTCACGTATGTGTTTTTTTAATTGCCCTTTAAATTAATGAAAGGTTAGTTTTTAAGCTTATCATACTCTAAAATAGAAAACCAAAATAAAGAGCTTAAATAATGCTAATAAACATGGGCACATGCGACTAGGATAAAAGACATTCAAATTTCATTCAGAAAAATGGCACAGTTTTTTTTACATCATAAACCGGTAAAAATAACTTCATAACAAGGTGAAACAGAAACACGGATTTTAACATTAGAGAATCAACAACGTATAAGATTAAGCATCGGTCCACGTGATATCCAAATCACCCCAGTTATCATGCGGAACACCGAGGGCCTCCCACACAGCTTTTGAGGCATCAACGATGTTGTTAGGGCACGGTGGTTGGTAGTCATGATCATCATCGCATCCCATAGTAGAGTCACACTCATCAACAACCATAGCTTTCACACTACGTCCATTAGCACTGATGATTACGTCGTTGAGGCATCTACTCCCGCCATTGTACCACCCAGTAGACAATGCCACGACAGGTGTGTCGTCGTCGTGGTAGCGGTTGTCACACTCTGACGGTCCGCCGCCATCACCGCCCTTCTGAAAGCTGTTCAGCGTCAGGGTTGCTTTTGTATGGGTTACAACTTGCGGGGAGCACTTGTAAGTGGTGTAGGACTTTCCTTGCTTACAGCAGTCCGAGTCGTTCTCGGTGTTGCATTGTCCGGGAGGGGGCTTTATCCCCTTGATGGCTCCGCTAGGTCTGCATGATTGTGCCTCGAGTCTCAAAGAGTGTGTTTGGGAGAAAACGAATATTGTGACAAATAAAGCTCCCAAGATTATAATTTTCATCATATTTCTAATTTAATTAAGATCTCTCCTTTTCTATGCCTCTCGGTATTGTAGCCGTTGATATGAGTTTGCATTGAGGATTTAGCTTTATATATAAGGTTATTTTGAACGTTTTTCTTTGAGAACAAGACAAAGAATGGTTCAAAAATTTCATACACCCGTACTTTGAAGTTGAGTTATCATTTTAAATTTGTTCTAATATTATATGTCACGTCAATATGGGAAACCTTCTATGTTTTTATACTAAAATACTATACTTGCTTAGTAGTAGCTTGTCCATACGTATGATACAAGATTATTATGGTAACGTTTTAAACAGTAAGAATGACAAATATGTAGTCTCACGGGTCAAAATCATGTCGGAAAAATTGTAGTAAAACATGTTTTTAAACATGATTGTTTCAAGTGGTCAGTGATCATATTTGAGTCAATTTTCGATACGACTACTCAGTTTTTCTGAGGCCATACTCAAAGTGTTTGAGTAGCTCGTACGACGAGCTTCACAACGGTATATCGCATGACCTATTCGGAGGAAGGGTGTGAATGATAATTGGACTAGAAGGTTGGTACTCGAAGGAGAAAAAAAACCGAAATCTGGAAAATGTAAAAAAGAGTGGGATTAACCCATGAGGGTTATCCCACATTGTAAAATCAAGGTTAATTTTTACACTATATATACAAATCCATCCCATTTAGTTGGTAAACTAATAAATTCCACATACCCATGAGTGGGTTAGTGTGTACCATACGCGCTCGTTCGGGTCTCGGAACAGCCTTCCCCTCACATTCCAATACACGAAAATCATCTCTCTTCTCTCTAAACCAGCAGCATATATTTTTTCTACATAGCATTTTAGAAACCAGAGAGAACCACCCACCAACAGCTCGACCTTAACTCGTCGTCAGTTTTCGACGAGTCATCCGAGAGACGTTGTACCTTGGGATCGAAGCGCCAACGCAACCAGAAACATTAAGGTGGTTGGACGAATATCGGTTAATGACATACTGTTAACAGTAGACTCGTCTAATTTTATTTTCTATTCTGTCCATTTATTTTCCGCACTTAAATTCTGTGTTTTACATTCTGTCATTTCAATACAGTATTTCATTTCAGTATTTTAATTTTCTGTCTTTAGCTGTAGCTTTTCAATTCTGTTTTAACTTTCTGTAATTTAATTAAAGTACTGTTTTATTCTGTAATTTCATTTCTGTAATTTAATTCAGTAATTAGAATAGTTTCAATTCAGTCCTGTTATTTTAATTTAAATCAGAACAGTCCGGCTGTTAAGTTTATACTTTCCAGTCCGGCAGTTTCTATTAATTGCAAATCAGTACATCAGATTATTAATTAATAATAATATTAATAACGTTTGCTTTTATTTATATTCAGTACCTACATGTTGTAATCTGTAATTTCAAGTCCAATTCGAAATTAATAAAGATTACACTGGTTTTTGTTTATTATTGTTTAGTACTTTATTTATTGTTAATTGTTATTTCGTAGACGGAAAGCAACAAATCACACCCACCGAACGAAATGAAAAAAGAAATTGGAGTCAATGTAATCTTATTAAGGAACCTTGTTGATCAGGATACATATATAGAGGGACAATAGTTATGAATCACATTTAGTTGACGGCCGGTGAAAGTTGTAAAATATAGATTTGTTGTAAAAAAATTGATAAGTAAATTGTTCAGGATGTGAGAAATTTCTTCATTATAAAATTAGCTAGTAACTCATTAATATTGTTTTTCTTGTATGCTGGTTTATTTGTTAGTGATTCATTGGTTATGATCTTCACTTATTTCAAGTCAATTAGTTATTTATAATAAATTACTTTTAACCTATGACATATTAATATAACAAGATAATTTTTTTTAAAAAAAATCGTATTTCACTCACAATAACTTAAAATAGTCCAATTTGGCAGATTTTGTTCAAATTTTTGTGGTTTTATGAGAGCTTCCCTAGTTTGTTTTGTTGATCATATTGATGCGAAACTTGCTTAATATGCAACATATATAGCATGTGTTACTCACTCTTTTTTTTTTTTAAGATTATGCGTCACTCACTCTTTACTCCTTGTAAGTTAAATTTTGATCAGTTGAAGTTATGTTTTATTACATGTTTTCATTTAGTTAGTTAAACATATATTTTTGTTGGGTTAGTCACTTTTTGTCAAAATTCTCAAATTCTGTTATGTTTTTACAAACCTTTTTGGGTTGGAGAAGTCCCCTAACTGCATATTTAATATTGAAAATTCACGTACAACTATAAATCCCGAAAAAAACTTTGCCTTAAAGCTTATCCCGTCTTAGTTTTCAGTTAAGAAACAAAATGATATAAGCTTAAATGGTGCAACTAAACAAGAACTAGAGCAACTTCAAGAAAAAGATAATAAAATTTTCATATGGTAGAATGATACAACACTTTATACATCATATACCAGTTCATAACTTCAGATAAGCACGGATATTAACATTAGAGAATCAACAACTATAAACTTAAGCATCGGTCCATGTGATATCCAAATCACCCCAGTTATCTTCCGGAACATCGAGGGCCTTCCACACTGCTTTTGAGGCATCAACGATGTTGTTTGGGCAAGGTGGTTGGTAGTCATGATCATCATCACATCCCATAGTAGAGTCACACTCATCGACAACCATAGCTTTCACACTACGTCCATTAGCACTGATGATTACGTCGTTCAGGCACCTACTCCCGCCATTGTACCACCCAGTAGACAATGCCACGACAGGTGTGTCGTCGTCGTGGTAGCGGTTGTCACACTCTGATGGTCCGCCGCCATCGCCGCCCTTCTGGAAGCTGTTCAGCGTCAGGGTTGCTTTTGTATGGGTTACAACTTGCGGGGAGCACTTATAAGTCGTGTAGAGCTTTCCTTGTTTACAGCAGTCCGAGTCATTCTCTGTGTTGCATTGTCCGGGAGGGGGCTTTATCCCCTTGATGGCGCCGCTAGGTCTGCATGATTGTGTCTCGAGTCTCAAAGAGTGTGTTTGGGAGAAAACGAATATTGCGATAAATAAAGCTCCCAAGATTATAATTTTCACCATATTTTTAATTTTTTAGATATCTATGACTCTTGGTATGAGTTTGAATCAGGGATCTAGCTATATATAAGGTGATTTTGAACTTTTTCCTTTGGGAACAAGACAATGAATGGTTCAAAAATATCATACCCCAGTGCTTTGAAGTTAGTTATCATTTTAATTTGTTCTATTATTATTATGTCACGTCAATATTGGAAACCGTCTAAGATGATATAGTGAGATAGGGTAGTGGCTTAATATATAGCAGCCTTCCATTACGATACAAGATCATTATATGGTAGTCTCACAGGTCCAAATCACACTCCCTCTAAACAAAATGAAAGAAAAATTGGACTCAAGGTAATCTTAATGTGGAACTTTGTCCAGTATACATAGAGGACATACAAAAGTTATGAATCCCTTTGGTTGTCAGCCTGTGGAAGTTGTTAAGCATAGATTTGCTGTAAAAAAATTGATAAGTAATTAAACTGTTTATTAAATTAATTTTAACTCAATGAATTAAACTCGACCAATTCGGCAGATTTTGTTCAAATTTTTGTTCCACGGAAATTTCTCGATAGCGCTAACAATTTTACTTTTTCGGAGATTCCCTAGTTTATTTTTTTTGTTGATCATACTAATGCGGAACTTTCTTAATTGGGTGATAGTATGCAACAAAATCGTATGTGTAACTCCCTCGTTACTCCTTGCAAGTTAGTTATACAATTAAAGTTGTTTCTTGTGTCTTCATTTAGTTATTAGAAGGCCCTTTCTTAATCTCCTAATACGGTGCGAGATAAGAAGGCTGGAAGTTGTAGGAGATCGATGCTTGTAGAGGCGGGGGTGACCAATGCCGACCATCTTCTATTATAGTTTGGTTAACAAATGATGAATATGCGTACGTATTGGCTAGATGCGTGAGATACGACATTTATGTTACATCTGTTGAGTTGTGGAGCCAAATGTGTTTTGGCCATGTTCAATAGATTGTCTCACATCACTAAAAATTGTAATAAGACCCACTATGGGTTCTATATATGTCTCACCTATCTTTTATTTTATTTATCACATATTTAAGAGAGAATATTGTAAAGAGAGAGTTCTACTTGTAAGAGAACCATAACTTTGTGATCAAGCTACATTACGTTTGTAATTCTCCTTATAATATATATGTGTCACATGTAGCGGCCCGGAAACGTAGACATTGTTGGGTGAACTCCGTTATCAAATTGTGTGTGTGCGGTTTGTATTTATGGACCTTAAAAGAGTAAGGACATTGAAAGAAGAGATGATCTATCGAATCAGCTCCCAAATGGCACAAAAGACACCGAGTATCAAGAGATAATCCGATACGAGCAAGTTAAACTCTTGTTCGCAATTGTCCTTTTATAGCTAGCCATGTAATAAAGTTGCATCTAGCAATACTTGGTTTTTTTCACAGAAGATAATACAAGGCAACTTTTTCTTTTTTCCTTCTAAATTCATTCCAAGCAGAGCTTACAGTAAAACCTTTAGGATTTGGAATCCGTATAGCTGAGTGTATATATGCAGTTGGGAAAGGAGGACTTAGCACAATATTAACAAAATCCGCTAAGTAATGAGAATTAGCTAGTGGAATAGACCATTCTCCATTTTCCATAATATCAGTGACTTTAGCTTTTTTACTAAGCCCAGAATTATAGATAATAATTGGATCTAAATTGAAAAAATTGAACCAGGAAAGATCCAATTATCAAACCAAAGAGAAATTTGAGTACCATAACCCACATTTAATTTAATCGAAGGCCTACAAATATCCCTTAATTTTAATAATTTCTTCCAAAACCAAGATGAGGTACTAGGTAGATTGACATCCAAGATACTAGACCCCTTCAAAAGGTTATTTTGGATCCATTTTTTTCACATAGAGGTGTAGGTTTAATTAGATTCCAGATCCATTTAGAGACCAGGGCTTTGTTCCAATATTTTAATTCTTTTATCCCCAAACCCCCTTCTTCAAGTGGAAAGGTAATATCCTCCCAACACACTTTAGCTCCAATGTGAATATCAGTCACACCATTCGAAATAAAGTTCTTAATTAGAGCTTCTAATTTTTTATAAACTGAGTAAGCTAAAATAAAATGTTGGCACAAATATTTTTGTTTATTAAATAGAACTGACCTAATCAGTTGTAACCAACCAGCATATGACAAAAACTTATTAGTACATCAAGTTATCTTAACTGTAATCATTTCAATCAAGGACATACAGTCATTTAATTTACTTCAAAATATCTAAATGGCAATTCTCCTTCATTATAACCAAAAATATCCAGTAACTCCATTTTTAACACATCATTTACTCCAGGGAAAAATATATTGCTCTTACTATTGTTTGGTTGCATACCAGAAAAGGTAGAAAACAAACCAAGAGAGTCTTTGATGAGAGTGGCAGAGGCTACATCATCATTGTAAAGAATCAATAGGTCATCAGCAAATGTAAGATGATTTAACTTGACACTTCAACATTTCCAATGATGTTAAAAATGAGGAGAAGAGCATGTCTTCTTTAATATTTTAGATAAAATATCCATAAACAGAACAAAAAAATAAGGTGAAAGAGGATCACCTTGCCTCAATCATTTTCCCCCTTTAAAAAAGTTGTGAAGAGAACCATTTAGCTTAATAGAATAATGAGGAAAAGATATACATTTTTTAATCCAGTCAATAAACACCCTAGAAAAACCATGTAATTCCAGAATTTCCCATAGAAAGTCTCATCTAATAGAGTCAAATGCCTTCATTACATCCACTTTGAGAGCCATTTTTTGTTGAAGACCAAATTTATGATAACTCCTCAAAAGTTCCTAAGCAAGAAATATATTTTCACTTATCAGCAGTGTTTTAAATAGCGTTATCGCTACCATAGCGTTTTTTCGAGAGAAACGCTAAAAGCGCAAATAGCGTTGCTACATAGCGCTTTGCGGTATACTTTTTTTTTGTCTAAATATATAACAATATAACATTAGATAGTAATACAATTTATAGACCGTTTAATGAAGCAAATACATAATCCAATAGAACAAAATTACAATCTCGCAAATATATTATCCAATACAAGTATTAAAGTGAAAAGTAGAAGTAAGACGAGACATATTTAGCCTTCGAAACCATCATCTTCGCCCATTAGATCATCCTCATCGATGCTATCCCCATCATCACTACTAGCTACATCAAGAATGTCCTCATCATTATCTCTAATAATAGTAGATTCTTTCTCGCGAATATCAATTCTATTACCATCATTGCCACCATAACTCAATTGGTATATCGGATTAGTTTCATCATAAGGATTAGATCTTTCAATGCCATCGTCAATATCATTGAGATTCTTGGTTCGCATCCTTTTCCTTTTCGGATGACCTACTCAACAAAAAAACAAATTCGGAAATAATCAAAGGAAAATACCTTTACAGATAAGAAAATTATAACTTACTCATTTATTTAGGGAGCGTGACTATTACCGTTAATGAAATTTGAAAATAAGAAAATTATAACTTACTTGAACTTGGAAGTTGACTACTTTTCTTTTTAAAAAATGACGCGATAGGCTCGTGAAGTGAAGAAGCAGGCTCGCGCGAAGATGTCGGCTCACCAGAAGATATTGGGTCACGAATAGGTGATGACTCACGAGGAAGTGTCGACGCACGAGGTGAAGGCTCACGAACAGATTTGTGCACACAAATAGGAATCGAGTCTCTAGTTAAAGAACTTTCATATGTGTCGGGTGGCACATTTCTTACTGCGTCAATGTTAAGACCAGATATTTCATTATTTAGATCTTCGTTAAACCAATCAAATTGGGTGGGAAGAGTTGCTTCCTCTTTCTCGGCTATCCACTCGTCATCAGATCCAATTTCGTCCGTGAGTATAGGATCAGCCATTGAATTATTTCTCTTGATATTTCGATCTCTTAAAGCACGGTTATATTTCACATACACCAAAGCATGTAGTCTCTCGACCTCGAGTCTATTTCTTTTCTTCGTGTGGATCTGAAGAAAACATATTTATGAATGTTACATCATCTCCCTTTTTATAAACAGTGTATATCCCTGCTGGGAAATTATGCAATTTATGAATGTTACATCATCTCCCTTTTTAATCATATCCAAATCATCTTTAGATCTAGATTTTGTTCAACCAGAATATGGTACAAACTGTATATCTCAGCTCAGCCAATTCAAAATTCTGTTAATGAGCATATAGAACTAGAAGTAACCTTGACAACCATTTTGCAATTATTGCCAATTTCAATACAAGCCAAATGCATTTAAATTTTCTCCAAAAATATAAACTCAGATTTGTATAATGCAGAGAGATTTGCAGAGTAGGGGACCAGGGGTGTTAAAATATACTGTAGCTTAAAGTACCTCAAAATTGGTGGTGTTCATGATTGAGAGTTGCTTCACTCTTACCTATTCATGTTTACTCATCACTCTCATGGGCAAAAAAAAGTAATTGGGACCTATATTATTCAAATCCCATCACTTTTTTGCTCATCATAATATGTGCAAAACAATTGATAGTAACTATCTCACTAACTAAAAAGCAATGTATAATTACTATAAATAGAACTGGTCCACCATATTAGATCTTAAGATGTGATCTACTTTTCTAATTTCTACTACTGTCATCTTATTTCTTTGGTAGCATCTTTATAGAGTCGGAGATTTCATAATCCAGTCCAAGCCTCTTATAATTACAATTATTTCGACTACTGTCAAAGCTTCGTGCTATGGAAGTACGACTTTGCTTTCTGAAACAGAGTCAGTTTTGCTAAAGACGACTTTGTTTTTTGAAGTACGAGGCTTGGGCTGGGTTAAGAAATCTTGGACAGTATAAAAACTAGTTGCAGGCATCTAGTTGCAAAATAATCCTTCTACTTCTGAAATTTCAAGAGTCAGTACAATATACAGAAACATGCGTTGTCACTGTTGCTAAAGGCAAACATTGTGAACTAAAGGCTATCTAAATGTGGGACATATTCTATATAAGTCAAGAAAGACAGAACTACAACAATTATCAAGTCATGAATTTGGTAATGCTTTTCATGAGCTGCTTCTGTTTTCTTATTCTCTAATGAGAATTGAGAAGCAGCTAAATGGTATTGGTAAGTCAAAATATAGCCCATTCTCATCTGGGGTGTTTTCTATATCAAATTTGAGACTGCTCACTTGCTCCTAAAGCATGTTTTGCATTCCTATTTATTACAAAATATTTTCATAAATACCAGTCACTGTTTATGAAGACACAGTAACTTACGGATTCAAAAGTGCTCCAATTGCGTTCACAACCCGATGCACTACATGTGAGCGAAAGAACTTGGATCGCAAACTTCATCAACTCTGGTGTTTCGGTTCCATATTTTTCCCACCAAATAACTGAAATAAAATTATTTTTGTTAACACAGTAACTTATAAATATGCTAAGTGTAAAAAAGTGAGACTAATGTAATGTTCAAGCTAATTTAATGTTGAAGCTAAAAGTAAAACTGACCTGGTGATCGTTTTTTCCTGGTTTTCATGGCCATGTCACATCCGAACCTGCCCATTTTACGGTCAAACTTGTCCAGTTGTACCTCAGCTTTGATACGATCACTTCCAACTATCATCCTATCCATACACTTTTCCAAACCAAGCGTTATCACCTCGTTATTTATACAATTGTCTTCATAATGGAATTGCGGATTCAAATAATAACCAGCGGCATGCAATGGTTGATGAAGTTGCGGTATCCATCTTTTGTCAAATAATTTCCAAATAGGTCCATATTTCCTTAGATTATTTCCGAGATTAGAAGCAATTTTTCTTCTTGCAATATCCATCAACTCAAAAAGATATCCCATGGCGGGTCTAACCTCAGAATCGACCTCCCTGAGAACACAAACAATTGACACCACACTTTTCACGCAATATGCAACATGATTCCAAAAATTTCCATCATGTAATATCCACTTTTTTACCTCAATCCCATCACGGTGGTTCAAAAACTCACTCTTTTGCCAATCTTGTGATGAAAACATACTGATAAGAGCTCGTTTTTGCTTCAATATGCTTTGAAGAGTAAGAAAACATGTCGCAAACCTAGTAACAGCCGGACGAATAATTTCTGAATTTTGAGTGTATTTTCTCATTAAAGAAAGAACGGTGCAATGTGCATAAAGAAACTTGACTATGAACTTCGCCGTTTCGATAGTTTTCTGAAATATTTTTAACTTACAAATATCCTCTAACAGCAAGTCAATACAATGTGCAGCACATGGAGTCCACCACAACTTTTTTTTATAAGTCATTAAATCTGCACCTGCTTTTTTATAATTTGAAGCACTATCCGTGATAATTTGTATCACGTTCTCTTCTCCTATTTCATCAATGACATCACAGAAATATTTTTCCAACAATTTTGAATTTTTAATGGATGCCGATGAATCAATCGACTTAAGGTACCATGTACCCTTAGGACTGTTAACCAAAAAATTAAGAATAGACCTGCTTTTATTATCCGTCCAACCATCCGACATGATAGTACACCCGTATGTTTTCCAATCTTTTTTGTACTCTAACAACATTTGTTGAATATCGAAAACTTCTTCTTTTAAAAGGATTGTCCTAATTTCATGACTAGAAGGCGGTTTAAAGCCGCGCCCATAGTTAGCAACTTTTTCCATGGATGCATAATAGTACGGATTACTTGCCGCATTGAAAGCTATCCCACTAGTATAGAAAAATCGTCCAATAGCCCGACATGCCTCATGTCGTTCTTCCTTCTTAAAAGAAGAGTTTAAAGTCGTTTGAGTCACTGCTTTAGATACAAATTTGTCCAATGGTCCTCTCGTCTGAGGCGCAGCCATGGAAGAAGAACCGAGTGAACTTCGAGCACCCCTAACCCGACTTAAAATCTCCACTTCATCATCTTTCTCGGGTGTTTCCATCCCTCCTATCTCCGTACGGACTCTTACTCGAGTATTTTTTGATTCCAGGCTATTTCTCATAGCCGCGATACATTCATTTTTCACATCAATAGGGACGCGCGGGCAAGCTCTAACTCCTACATGAGTGTGGGCTAAATGTTCTTTAAACCTTGTAATACCACTAGTCATTCGTTGATCACAAAATTGGCACAAAAAATATTTGTAATCCAAAACTTTCGGTATTTTAACAGCCCATTTCCAAGCAAAATCGGTCCTTTTAGTTATCTTGCTCTCTATAAAACACAAGACGATGATATTATTCACAAGTTTAATTATAAAAAACTGAAAAGATAAGAAGAAATCAAACTACTTTTTTACTTTAAAAGAGAAATACGAGTAATACTTAAAAAAATCCCCATTAAGAGAGTAAATATTAAATAATCTTCTTGTTGCTACTTTAAGACACTGAATGTATAGCTGATTTTTACTCATCTTTCTCTTTCTGTTAAACATTAAAGAACTATTTTGTCATTAGCCTACGAATATTAATCAATTTCCATAGTTTTAATCTGGCCCTATAATTTCCTGTATTTAAGCTTTAAACAAATTTCAAAGCATTTTGAATTCACAAACCCTTCAAGTTCTTAAATGAGTCGAGACATATAAGTGCATAATAATATCCTAATTATAGAAATGTTTAGTGACAAAATGTTAATACAAATTACAGGATATAATACTAATTATAGAAATGTTAATACAAATTACAAATTACAAATTACAAATTAGGATATAATACTAATTATAATACAAATTACAGGATATAATACAAATTACAAATTACAAAATGTTAATACAAATTACAGGATATAATACTAATTATAGAAATGTTTAGTGACAACCAAATCCCCAAATTTCCCAATTACAGGATTGTTTGGTTGCAGATTATAGAAAAAAGGATGGATTTTTCAAGTTAAGAGGACAAAAACGGCTTTAACCATACCTAATATTTGTGGAATAAAATTAAAAGGTAGGAGATTACAATATTCAGATCAATTGTGACTGATAAATGATAAATATTGGAATTTTATTCAAATTTGTGTAAAATAAATAGCTAATAAAAAAAGTGGGTAAATACCTCAAAAACCCATTACAATATATTTATATATATTATATATATATAGAAGGAAAAAAGAGTGACCTGCAGAGGATGACTCCTCCATGACCTGGCCGGAGAGATGAACAGAGGTGATTGTTTGGAAATTGGAAGAGAGAGGGTGTACTGTAGTTTGGAAGAGAGAGGGTGTACTGTAGTTTAGGTGAGTTTCTAAAGTTTCTGTGTTAAACGATGTAGTTTAGGATTTTAACAGTTGCTTTTTTTTTTTTAAAAAAAAAACTTGCTATTTACGCTATTAGCCCAATATTTCGCGATTTTAGCGCTTTTGGTCCCTATAGCGCGATTTTAGCGCAATACCACCCAAAATCGTGATTTTTCGTTGCGTTTTTTACCAAAAAAGCGCTATTTCGCGCTACGTTGCGCTACGTAGCGCGAATTTTAAAACAGAGCTTATCAGTCTACCTTTAACAAAAGCAGGTTGATTTTCAGCAATAATGCTTTGCATAATTGACTTCATTATTCCAGCAAT
The DNA here is from genome assembly GCA_963682055.1 of Primula veris. Classification (NCBI taxonomy): domain Eukaryota; kingdom Viridiplantae; phylum Streptophyta; class Magnoliopsida; order Ericales; family Primulaceae; genus Primula; species Primula veris. Next base: position 28,000,318 of record OY821745.1, on the reverse strand, counting down.
AAACTTTGTAATACATTTATAAATAGTATTACAACAAGAGATAGGTTTAAAATCCTTCATTGTAGATTGAGATGCACCTTTAGGAATAAGTGAAATAATAGTAGTATTTGCTTGTTTTAATAGATTTCCATTAGAGAAAAACAGAGATTGCAGAACACACATACTCACCCACTATATCCTAAGTATCTCTATAAAATTGGCCATTAAATCCATCAGGTCTATGAGCTTTATTTGGGTGTAATGAAAACAATAACTTTTTGATTTCCTCATAAGTAAATGGCTGAATAAGACTTGCAATTTGTTCCGTAGATATAGTACTGTAAAAAAAAAGTAGATAGCATGGCCTTTTCAGGATAAAAAGAATCACAAGATGAGCCCAAAAGCTTCTTATAATAAGCAGAGAATTCATCAGAAATGAGCTATATCAAGTAAAACACCATTTTCTGATGAGACATTCTTAATATGATTAATGCTATTTCTTTGAGCCAAAGATTTATGAAAGGAAGAAGTATTCTCATCAGCATTTTTCAGCCAATTAGCTCTGCTTTTTTGCTTTAAAACAATAGCTTCCAACATTATAAGTTGAAAATAATCCTCTTTATTTTTGTTTGCAGCTTGCTGGAGAAGATTATTACCATGACCCAAGACTACAATATCTTTACTCAATGAGTCCATTCTCTCTTGAGCCTTAAGCCCTGGTCAGAAATATTCCTACCTTTTAGCTTAGAAAAACGTTTTAGAGCTAATTTAGTTTCTCTTAATTTAGAATAAAGAATAAATATTTTGCAACCATTCACTTGTTTCTCCCAAGCTCCTTTAATAACCTCGGAAAAACCCTCCAACTTAGCCCAATAATTATAATATTTAAAAGGAAAATTCAAATCTTTGTAAGACACACCCAAATACACCACTATAGCTGAGTGACCAGAGATGTGAACAGGGTGAAAATGAGGTTCTGAAGATGGGTAAAAAGTAAGCCATTTATTTTTTACAATTGCTCTATCTAATTTCCTTTGAATAAAATAAGAGAAACAATTGTTTTGCCAGAAAAACATATTTTCTGTATATTTCAAATCATATAAATTTGCCATAATAATGTAGTCATTTAAATCCTCACAAGAGCGATACCACCTTAAATTACCACCCTGTCTTTCTGAGGAAAATCTAACAGTATTAAAATCCCCAAAAGACAACCAAGGGGCATCCACACCCTTCTCAAGATCCAACAGATTTGCCCAAACTTCTCTTCTCTTTTGAACAAAATTTGAAACATAAATAACTGAAACATAGTATGTTATATCAGTGTTTACCCCTCTGACTTTGCAGTGCACAACCTGATCAGTGCAAGAAATAATATTTACCACCCAAAAGAGAGGATTCCATCCTACTAGTATTCTACCATTATGTGCAATGTTGAAGTTATCAACAAATTCCCATTTTAGCCAAATAGTTTTAGAAACCTTATCTTTATTTAGGTATTTGCATTTTATTTCCACAAGACCCATAAAAGAACTACCATTATTTTTAATAAACAAATTAACTACTTCTTGTTTTGAGGAGCTACAAAGACCCCTCAGATTCCAGCAATAAATCTTCATCATTGAGAAACTCTAGAGTGTTTAGTGCCACCAGCAAAAGAGTTTTCACTCTTTTTGCTAGAATCAAACTTCCGCTTAATATTTTTCTTATGTTTCAGGCTATTACTTAAGTAAGGGACAATAACAGCTGGAATATCTTCAGAAGAAATACCACAAATTTCTCCTTCTCCAGGAAGAATATTCAACAGTGTAAGAAAATTATTACTCACTAATAATTTAACTTGTTTTGGTGAAGAGATGGCATGAGAAATTTTCTTACTACTTATTTCAGTCCAAGACTCTTCAGAGTTTTCAAATAATACCACTATAACATTTCCAATTCCCGCATTAACTTGTGAAGAGACATGGGTGTTAACCTTAATCTCCACTATAGTAGGTGCTTTTTTCTTTTGAAAGACCGATATTGGCTTAATTAAATTCTTCACACACACATTAGCAGTATACCCAAAAAATTTGCAGGTCTCACAAACTTTTGGCACCCAACAAAAATTCAAAAAATTTCCCATTACCAAGGCTCAAATTTTAAGCTTTTAGTAAAGATCCTTGCAAAAGAAAGTCTTTTTTTAAAAGAAGTCATTTCATCAGTACAGATAGGTTTACCAATCAAACTAGCTATATGGCTTAGACCCAAATCAGTCCAATATTTGAGAGGAACTTGACTGAATTTTACCCAAATTGGTACAGTTTTAAACTCATCATTACTAAAATCCATCTCACTAGACCATTTTTTTAATAAAATCTTCCTATTATAGAAGTATCAGGGACCAAGCTCAAGAACTTTATTTCTACCATTACTGGAAGAAAATTTAAATAGATAGAAACCTTACCACATGGTACAATTTCTACATAAACATGTTTAGTCCATATTTTTTTTGCTAAATCACTTATGACATGAAAGAAGAACTTATTATCAATGAAATAGCCCACTAAAGAGTTCTCCCAAGCAGAGGTTTTAATATCTTCAATCTCAGCAGACATCTTATAAAATGCATTTTTTATCTCGCTTAAAGAAAATATATCAGCCCAAGAAAATAGGGCTGCGTGAGAAAAAGAAGTGGGGATATGGGTTGTTTTTAACTCCTTTGAAATTGGAGAAATAGTTCCTGAACTTGTGAGGGATTTTTGAACTATAATTTTCTCCAAAACCGGGTAACTTTTTATCATAACCCTCTAGGTTATCCTTATCCATCACATTAGATTTTTCAAATTTTGAATTCTCATCCAAATTTGAATTTTTAGGTGGCATACAATCAATTTTAGCAGCATTGGCCGGACCTTGGTAAGTGGCCGGAAAACCTGTAACCATTCTTAGCATTCACAAGATTACTGAAATCAATCATAACATTGGAGTCAATCTCTTGCTAATTAACTTTTCAACCTTTGCAACAGTTGCATGCTTTTTAGAATTTCTGGCGCGAGATGCATGCCATAATGTAACCATATTTTATGTTAAAAGGAAAATATAGTAAACTAGCACTTGATGATCTAGTTTGTTAAGAAATGTGTATGGGGATGAGAAGAGTGTTTTGAAAAAGATTTAACAAATGGTGAGAATGTTAATCTGAATTAAAAAAAAAAGCTCACAAAAGAGAAGATGAATTAGAGAAAATTCGCCATTTTCTCTCTCTAGACTCTCATACTTTTAGTTTAGGTTAGTTTCCACAATTTTAAAAAAATAGATCCATTTTGGGAATCAATATCTTCTACCCCTAACTTTGTCCCATTATTTTCTTATTTATTCGTTTTAACTTAAGTCTGCTATTGTAATATTTTGTAACTTTTGTAGGCAGTCCAAAATATTATTTTACAACTTATACATTAAAATTATACGTTTTCATTTCTATTTTTTCTTAAACTAATAAATTATGATTCATTTTTGAATTAATAATTACTGGGATTGTTTATATATATACTAGTAATCGTTGGCCACCTGTTACGTATGCGATACGTAGTGACATAAATATAATTTCGACAAATAAACATAATATTTTTTTTAAATTTAAATATCGAATGATTAAATATCGAATGATTAAATATAATTAATTAACAATCGTATATAAAGAGTAACATAACGTTTTACTCTTATAAAAAATACACAAAAAATTTGTTTTGAATATAAATGTGTGAAAAATAACATTTTTTAAGTTATTTATGAATTTGAATTGAGTGATGGCATTTAAGAGTAATTACAATATTAGAGTGAATGTATTTTTGGAAGATTTAGGCAAAATTTGACAGCACTCGAAATGTTTGGATTGAATTATATTAATAGCATGATATATTTGTTGACATAACTTCGTCGCTAACTCAACAATCTGGTTTATCGCACTACTAGAAGGAAACAGCAAAAATACCACAAACAAGGGACATATGATCCTCACTCTACTACCACTACTGCATCTTTGTTTAATTTCATGTGTTGAATTTTTTTTATAAACAATGTAATTTTGTGATTTAATTTTTATTGTGCTGTATTATCAATGTTTAACGATTTATGTATTGTACTAATTATTTTAACAATTGACTTATTACTCTACGAAATTTGTCATAATTGATGACATATCGGTAAACAAAATGATGAATTGACACTTACGTTATCTTATCTATCACATGTTAACTGCAATTCTGTCAACATTCGTAAAAAAACATATCCACAAATATGAGATATACCGACTGCAATTTCGTCGATTTACGCTGTTAGTCTCTTAATTAGACAAAATTTTGTAGTTCGGTATCTCAATTGTTAAAAGTGTTAGTATAGTAGCTAAATCGTTAACTACTGATAGTATGATACACTAAACGTATTTTTTTTCTTTTTTTTTTTCTAATTTCTCTGTTTCTCATGTATCGTTGCATACTATTTTGGGTTGGAAAAACCGCCTCTTTATATTTAATAATTTATCATTAAAATTAGAGAGTACGTTAAATTATTAATGATTACCTTTTGCCTTTTAAGGTGATCATAAATCATAATCTCAAATTGAAAAGCAAAAGAAAGAGTTTTGAATAATGCTAGTAAACAAGGGCAAAAGTGAATAGAATAAAAGACACTCAAATTTCACGAAAAACAATTACGTAAACCCGCTATACTATTTAGTGGGTTTGTCAACCAATAAAAAAATTTAGTTTTAATTTTTAATTAAATTTAAAATAGTTATTTTGGGTTTCATTAATATGTATTGAGTTTTTAATGGATAGTATACATTTAATTTTAATAGACCGGCTTTAAGGCAGTGTCTCTCCCAATTTCATACAGTACAATGGTACAAATTTTTGCACATCAGAAACCATTAAATAACTTCATAACAAGGTGAAACATCAACAAGGATTTTGACATTAGAGAATCAACAACCATAAGATTAAGCATCGGTCCATGTGATATCCAAATCACCCCAGTTATCTTGCGGGACACCGAGGGCCTCCCACACTGCTTTTGAGGCATCAACGATGTTGTTAGGGCACGGTGGTTGGTAGTCATGATCATCATCGCATCCCATAGTAGAGTCACATTCATCGACAACCATAGCCTTAACACTACGTCCATTAGCACTGATGATGACATCGTTGAGGCACCTACTCCCGCCATTGTACCACCCAGTGGACAGTGCCACGACAGGTGTGTCGTCGTTGTGGTAGCGGTTGTCACACTCTGAGGGTCCGCCACCATCGCCTCCCTTCTGGAAGCTGTTCAGTGTCAGAGTCGCTTTTGTCTCGGTTACAACTTGCGGGGAGCACTTGTAAGTAGTGTAGGACTTTCCTTGCTTACAGCAGTCTGAGTCGTTCTCCGTGTTGCATTGTCCGGAAGGGGGCTTTATCCCCTTGATGACACCGCTCGGTCTGCATGATTGTGCATCGAGTCTCAAAGAGTGTGATTGGGATAAAACGAATATTGTGACAAATAAAGCTCCCAAGATTATATTTTTCTTCATATTTCTAAATTCAGATCTCTCCTTTTCTATGCCTCTTGGTATTGTAGCGGCTGATATGAGTTTGCATCGAGGATTTACCTATATATAAGGTTATTTTGATCCCTTTTCTTTGAGAACAAGACAATAAATGGTTCAAAAATTTCATACCCCCGTACTTCGAAGTTGAGCTATCATTTTAATTTGTTCAATTATTATGTCACGTCAATATTGGAAATCGTCTAAGTTGTTACTGTTAAAGTAGAATATAAAACTTGCTTAATAGTAACTTTCCATTATGATACAAGATTATTATAGTATTCCTTTATAGAAAGTTAAAATGACAAAGGTGTAGTCTCACTGGTGAAAATTACCCCCGGCCCCCTCTAAACAAAATGAAAGATGATATTTAGGACTCAGGTAATCTTAAAGAGTAATAAAACTTATGAATAACCTTTGGTTATAAGCCTATGGAAGTTGCTAAGTAAAGATTTGGAGTAATTTTTTTAATAATTACTAGTAAATTGTTCAGGATGTCTGGATGTGCGGATTTTCTTCTTTAGAAACAAGCTTGCAACTCATAGATATTGTATTTTTCTTGTATGCTGGTACGTTCTATCTACTTGTTAGTTAGCTAGTGATTAATATTGTTTATTATAAGTTCTTTTCACATTACTAAAAGTCAATAATATTTTTTCATAAGAAACTAGGACAATTCGGCAGATTTTGTTCAAATTTTTGTTCCACAGAAATTACTCGGTAGCGCTAACAATTTTGCTTTTTCGGAGCTTCCCTAGTTTATTTTATTTTGTTGATTATATTAATACAGAACTTTCTTAATCGGGTGATAGTATGCAACAAGATCGTATGTGTAACTCCCTCGTTACTCCTTGCAAGTTAATTTTACAATTGAAGTTGTTTTCTTGTGTCTTCATTTAGTTATTAAAAGGCCCTTTCTTAATCTCCTTTCTAATACGGTGCGATAAGAAGGCTGGAAGTTGTTGGAGATCGATGCTTGTAGAGGCGGGGGTGACCAATGCCGACCATCTTCTGTTATAGTTTGGTTCACAAACGGTGAATTTGCAAAAGGTTCATATAACATTAGCTAGATGTGTGAGATACGAAATTAATGTTACATGAACAATGCATACGTATTTTGTTGGTTCGTCACCTATTATCAAAATTATCGAAGTCATGCATGTATGTTATATTGTTACAGATTTTTGGGTTTGAGAAGTCAACTTATAACTTTAGATTTGTTGTTTAAAATTCGCATGCATGCAGAGCTACAAATCCAGAAAAATTAAAAAACTTTGCTTGAAAAGTTTAAACCATCTTAGTTTTCAATCAAGAAACAAAATAATATTAGCTTATACGGAGCAACTAAACAAGAACTCGATCAACATAAAAAAAACAGATACTGCAACTTTCATATGGTAGAATGACACAACTTTTTTTACATCAAATACCAGCTCTGGACTCCACAATAAGATGAAATATTATAAACACGTAATTTCACATTAGAAAATGAACAACTATAAACTTAAGCATCGGTCCAGGTAATATCCAAATCACCCCAGTTATCTTGTGAAACACCGAGGGCCTTCCACACTGCTTTCGAGGCATCAACTATGTTGTTAGGACACGGTGGTTGATAGTCATGGTCATCGTCGCATCCCATAGTAGAGTCACACTCATCGACAACCTTGGCTTTTACACTTCGCCCATTAGCGCTGATGATAACGTCATTGAGGCACCTGCTCCCCCCGTTGTACCACCCAGTCGACAATGCCACAACAGGTGTATCGTCATCATGGTATTGGCTGTCACACTCTGAGGGGCCACCCCCATCTCCGCCTTTCTGGAAGCTGTTCAGTGTCAGAGTCGCTTTTGTCTCGGTTACAACTTGCGGGGAACACTTGTAAGTTGTGTAGAGTTTTCCTTGTTTACAACAGTCTGAGTTGTTCTCAGTGTTGCATTGTCCGGGAGGGGGCTTTATCCCCTTAATGGCGCCGCTAGGCCTGCATGACTGTGCCTCAAATCTCAGAGCATATGTATGGGCGATAACGAGGAATGTGAGTATTATTGCTCCAATGCTAATATTTTTCATCATCTCGCAATTTGTGATCTCTCTTTTTGTTTTTCGTTTCGTAAACTTGCGGTTGTAGCGATTGTTCTATGAGAACTTGATTAGAGGATTTACCTATTTATAGGACGATAATGAACTACTCAGAATATAACAAATGTAGCGTTCAACGATTGCATACTATATGACTTAGAAGTCATCATTTGCTATAAAAAAAAATGATTCAATTCACATCACATTAGTGTGCCATCTAAGTTGGTTGTAAATCAGAACTATTCATTGAATTACGAAGGTGTAGTCTTACTTGGGCTTTATTCTTCCTAAGTTCATATTTCTTATTTACCAAATTGTTAAGTAATACAAGTTCCTGTGTTTTTCCTGGTTAAACTACATCCGAGAAACTCCCGAATGATGATTTTCTATATTATTAATTAACAACTTGAAATTATTATTTTGTGTACGTTACTTCACTTATTATTTAAGGTGTTTCACTCATTGTAAGTTATTTATAATATATAAGAAACTACTTTGAACTTGTAAAATTAGTATTACTTTTTACCTTAAAGTTGGTTTCCACAATCTAAAAAAAAAAACTCAATTTTGTGAGTAAGATTTTCTTCCCCATACCTTTAAGATTTTTCCCACCTATTCAACTTCCAAGTTGTAACCTTTCATATTTCCAATTTGAGGCCTAAATATATATACCGTTTAGAATCTCATCACACAAGATTTCCAAATAAATTGAGAATGGTACTAAGTTTCTAGTGCTAGACATTTAAAATTTTAACTCAAAGTCGGTACTTAACCACTTTGAAGCACCCATGTTTTTCGCATGTTTTCCAACATTAGTTTCCCTCATTACAAGTTATAGTGACGGAGTACTTGGAGTTCACATGAAACAACACAACAAATGGATCATAGTGTCTTCAGAAATAACATGCGCGCAGAAACAAGTCCACTAATAACTGCGATGGACACACCACACCTTCAACTACATCTTACACAGGATTTACATTTTGCGGCGTTGTTGTGAAATCAACTGGCCGACAGATCCCCAAGCGATGGACACCACACCTTGAACTACATCTTACACAGGATTTACATTTTGCGGAGTTGTTGTGAAATCAACTGGCCGACAGATCCCAATGGCTGTCCTCAAACATTCTAAGCAAGATTTTTCCAAGTGAGATGGTGGTGGAAAAGTTGCAACAACTCCTAAATCCTAACAGTATTAATAAGGAGTTTGGGCCCAGACTAAAAGAGCAGATGCAATACTGTGTTGACAACCCAGAAGAGATCATCCAACCTTGCAAAAGTGAAGGCTCGGGGTTCAGAGGTCAAATGAGTTAATGATGGAAAATATTGAAAAGGTACTCGATCGCGGAGAGAAGATTGAGCGTTTGGTGGATTGACAGAGAATCTATGCTCTCAGGCACAAGATCTCGGGACTCGAGGTACCAAAATGAGGAGAAAGATGCGGCTACTAAATATGAAGGTGAAGCTCATTGAACTGGGTATCCTTATTGTGTTAATACTAAACATCGTCTTGTCTATCTGCAGTGGCGGCAAATTTCACTAGTCGTGGTGTTTCTCTCGCTTTGACAGGGTCTTCTCAGTTAAGCAGTTTCAGGGGAGTTGCCTGTCGACAAATGCACGAGATTTTCTTTAACCCGAATTTTTTGGTGATATATTGTGCAAAGGGATTGTACAGGTTTGTGTTTCTTAAAAAGTTTTGGATACTAGTAAAGCTGTCTTGTGTTTGTCGCTAAAGGGATTATCTTTTTTACTTCTTGTGATGCATTGTTGATGTCTTTATTTGATTCAATTACAGTTGTTTGAGATATTGCTTCCCAAAATAAAATAAAAAATTATCGTAATCCTCTTTCTTTTTCATAATAACACACAGAACTCTTCAATAGCGGAAATTTTTTAAACATAATTTAGGCAGAGAAAAGTTAGGAATTCACCAAATAGACATGCTAGTGGTAATGTAAATGGTAACGAAATACAACAAGTTAATACAGATAAATACTTATATTTCTAAATGTGGAACAGATTACCTTAACAAAAGGCCTCAAAATCAAATGGTTTTTGAAGCCAAGTACGAAACTGTTCATTTCCTTTGAGAACCTTTAAAGTTGAGCAGTATTCTGTAGCTCTTTCCTGCAGTAAAACCATGAACACTTCAGACGAAAAGCACGTTTAAGTAATTTGAACTTCTCCTATTACTATATATAATGGTAGTTTATATGCAAATAAACAAATCATGGTCCCACAATTCGTCATGAACAAGGATTACGCATGCATTCAACTGAGAGAAGGAAAGGTCAAAAAGGAACATAAAGTACAAGCACAAAAGAGAGGAAGACTTTAAATATTAGGATTTACAGAAAGTAAGAAACTAACCTTGAGTTCTTTGTAAGAAACACCATTTGCCGGTTTATCAGTTGAAAAGTCACGCTTCAGTGACAAAAACAACTCCAAGAACCGCTTCCTAGGAACAAATGATTTTATGCATGTTACATACGTCGTTTAAAAGGAAAGTTAGCTTTATAAGCGTTTAATGTTGCTTACTTGCATATCATTGATTCGGTGGACGGGTAAATTGCCCCTTTAGCAGAGGTACCCTGCTTTCTACCAGTTGTGCCTAGAATGACTTCATGTACGCCAGACTTGTTCCAACATATAGAGTATCTACATATGCAAGCATATATTGTTTTATGACGGAATTATATGGTGACCAAAGGATTTTAATTAGCAAGTACGGATTAAATTAACAAAACATACCCACAAGTTAAAGTGGCTGCAGCAGTCTCAGAATGCTGGAACTCCTTTGGTGGAACTGGAGCCTCATAATACAAGGGCTGCTGATTATAAAATAGAAAAATATACCACAACTCAATTAGTATGTACCATGAATATAAGCTCTACGACTTAACTGGGCCTCGTCTGGTTGCATCTTATGAGTGAAACAGTATTACATTTTTGTACCTTTAAAGTGTATTTTTAAGTATTACTTAAAAGTGCGTTTTGAACAAGGCATAAAAAGTTACTTTTTGTATTGGGAGTAGTGAAAAGCAGGTGATAATAATGTGAATTGGCTATAATTTCTGAAGAAAGTATCAAAACCAATACTTTTGAAAGTATACCTTAATAAAGATTAGAAGTTAACTTTTATTAGTGAAACTAAGCAACAACTTTTAGTTAGTAAAACTAACCAAACAAGCCCAATATAGATAAGCTGACGCACATTGATACCTTGTTCACTTCAAAAGGCTGTAATAACTTGTCTGATAAGGGTACAATTCTGTCGTATAACACTTTCCTCACACGGTCTCCTAATTGAACGTTTAGAGAACAGTTGGGTGTCTGTGCGACAGTAATTGAAGAAAGATAAACGGGTTGCAGAAAGTGAGATAATAAAGCTCCTGTGGAAATAGAAACAAAAACAGAACTGTTCAAACATATATACGTACATCAACAGTATAAGCTCCACGATTCAATAATGAAAGAATTTAAGTACGTATCACAATGCTTAAACCATAAAAAATTAACAAACCTTGTACTCCAACAACATTCCAACGAGCAATTTTATCAGAGCAGCTCACTGAAAGAGTCATATCCCCACGACCAGGCTTCCTCTGAACGGTGCCATCAGAATTTATGCAGCCACCTAGAAATTATAAAGAGATCACCGGAAGTGTCAGATCCTGAGATTAATTTCTTTACTCACAAGGATAAACTTGTTTCATCAAGTTTTGATAGTTTTAATTTGCATATTGTCCGATAGATTGATTTCACTTGTGATTGGCATACACTTCAATAGACTGATTAATTGAAGTTCTATGCAATAAACCGATGTCACTTTTAATGAGCATACACTTCAACAAAAGCAGATTATGGATACGCATACTGATTTATGCAGTACCACCAAGTTGGAATGAAAAGTTCCCACTATCACTTATGAGAACAAGTGAAATTATCGACTTAATGGAACTGCCTTGATCATTTGACACTTGCAGACTCCATCTAAAGAACAGAAAGCAGGATAACATTAAACAACTAAAAAAAGCACTTAATTATGAACAGCAAACTTTAAGAACTTACATGGCAATTGTGATATGTACATATGTAATTTCCACCCTGCTCTCATCTTGAAATTTCTTTTATCAGAATCCAAACAAAAGAGAGAGTCGCCGATATTATCACATTGCAACTTTGCACCATCACCGAGATGCTCAGATTTACTTTTGGAGTCCCTTAGACGGTGAATTTCTGCATAGAAGTACCTGTGTGGTTTGCAAAATATTTCAAAAGACTATTTCTATAACTCCCTTTTCTTATGTCGTAAGCTAGGTTAGCATACTATAATTTTCATACAAGCATGTATATCATACACTGGGATTAATAAGCAAATTCTATAAAATAGCGTGACATTTGAACTTCTAAAAGTAGTAGATAGTAGATACATTTTTTCATTGTATGAAGATAGTCCAGCATCAATCAATAAAACCTTAATAAAGCTCTTCGTGCGATAATTTCAGCATGTGAATCATTTACAATATCACCCCGTGGACTTAAAAGCGACCTGCCTATACATTTCGTCCCCGTCCCCATTGCCACCACTTGCAAACCTGATGCAACACTACAAAGATACATAAGGGATAACAATAGAATCGAGTAATTATATACAATCAAAAATCTACCACATGTATATCAATATAAAACAATGTGATAGCATAAAGGGACTTACTAACGTACTAAATTAAGTGAGTACAAAATGTAGTCAGGCAACTGCTTATCAGCCTATTTAGAAAGAAAATACTTATGAAATACCTACAAAATGCAGAAATACCTCGCAAAATTTCAACAAAACCCCAAATCTTCACTTATACATCCTAGACAAATAAAAACTAAACTAAACTAAACTAAGTTACTTATTACAACTTTTACTCATTCATTAACCAGAAAGCCTTATTGTTCTTTTTATATACAAAAATGAGCTTCCTAGAGCAAATGAAAAGACGGGCTTTTCAGCTTGATTGGTCTGGAAGGGCTAGAAGTGTCAAACTGTACCTAAATGAACCTAATTAGCCTCTTAACTATAAAAAGAACCTTATTTTCTCAACAACTGCAAGCAAAACAAGAACATAATCTTGCAAACCTAGAAATCCCTAGCAAAAGAAAAACAATATCCACACAATGAGAAGAAAAAACCTACTACTACATACTATAGTGACAGAAATAGTTGCTAAACTAAGTTAACTGTTACAACTTCTACTCATTCATAAACCGAATTGCTAGTTAATTTTTTTTACTAACACTGAGCTTCCTGGGGCAGATTAAAAGTGAGCTTTTTTAGCTTTATAGGTCTGAAATGGCTAGAAACTTTAAGCTATTTATGAATTAACCTAATTTTTGTCTCAAGTTATAATGAAAGCTTATTTTCTCAAAAACTGCAACCAAAACAAGAGCCTAATCTAGAATGCCTAGCAAAAGAATAATAATATCCACAGAATAAGAAAAATAACAACATAGTGTCAGTTGTAACATTACAAGTGTTGGTTATTATATGGAAAACCCAAATCTTTATTATTACACCCTCAGCAAGAAAGAAACTAAACCTTGTTACAACTTCTACTAATTCATAAATCCAAAATCCAGTCTTTCTTTTTTCCACTAAAACTGGGAGCTTCTTGGAGCAAAACTAAAAACTTTATGGAAATATTAATGAAGGGTATCGATAGATATTGATATATAAATGTACTGTTGTTATAAACTAAGTTAGTACTTCTTACAACTTCTACTCATTCATAAACCCAAAAATTCCAGTCTTTTCTTTTCTCCACTAAAACTGAGCTTCTTAGAGCAAAATTAAAAACTTAATGTATAACTAAATTAAAAGTATCTACAGATATTGATATATAAATATACTGTTATTATAAACTAAGTTAGTACTTATTACAACTTCTACTTATTTCCAAACCCCAAAATACTAGTCTTTTCTTTTTTCCACTAAACCTGAGCTCCCTGGATCAAAACTAAAAACTTTATGGAAATATAAGTTGAAGGTATCTAGTGAAATTGACTAATTATATTGATAATGAAAACCAAGTTACTTATCATAACTTCTACTCATTTCTAAACCACAAAATCCAGTCTTTTCTTTTTTCAATAAAACTGAGCTCCCTGAATCAAAATTAAAAACTTTATGGAAATATAAGTTACATGTATCTAGATAAATTGAGTCAATTGACTAATTATATTGTTAATGTAAACTAAGTTACTTATCACAGCTTCTTATCTAGATAAATTGACTAGTTATATTGTTAATGTAAATTAAGTTACTTATCACAGCTTCTACTCATTCATAAACCCCAAGCATCCAGTCTTTTCTTTTTTCCACTAAAACTGAGCTTCCTAAATCAAAACTATTTTTCTATGAAAATGTACATTAAGTCCATGTTTATTTCCGGTATAAGGGGGGTTATGATAATTGGTACTCTAAATAAGGTACAATACTAATTGTACTACACTTAATGCTAACAAAGGGTATAACTAATATATATGTTACTCCCTCCGTCTAAATGTACACTAGCAAACCACGTCAATTTTGACTTGCAAAAATCACGTATCTAAATAGGCTAAACGGATTTTTCTTTATAACTTGATCATAAATTTTATCGTTTAAACTAGGCGTTAAGCTTTTGAAAATTTTGATTTCAGCAGTTCAGACACGTGGTTTTTACAGGTCAAAGTTGCACTTAATTTTGTAGTGGACTCGTAGGGACGGAGGAATTATTTATATCGCTCATAATATCTAGTTACAAATTGTACCCATTTATACTACTATAATATAATACAGACAAACGTGACATATGTTTGTTTGCAGTATAAGAATGGGTATAGTATTAGTTGTAATGTCGGACCACCTTATATTATGTTTATTTACACAATTTGTAATCGGTACTAAACGAGGTATATTACTAATTGTAGTACAATTTAAACTAATGAAGGGGTATAAAAAATAACACGCATGTTTGTTTGCAAAGAGACTAAAGAAAGGGTATAGTGTTAATAGTATCGTGGCCCATCCATATATCATGTTTGTTTACACAATACAATTAGTACTATATAAGGTATAGTACTAACTATACTATAGTTGAGGGGAATTACTAGGGAACATTCATAGTATATGACCGGTTTATAACCCGTTTGCAAGTGTCAAATGGATAAAAAAAAATGATTAATATTTAAGTTTAGGGTAGGCTCCCCTAGGGTTCTATATTTTTATTTGAGTTTTTAGTGTGTTGTACAATTTGTTTTTAATTTATTGAAAATAGAAAAAATAAATTAGTTATTGAAAAACATTATCTAACCAAGAAAATTTAACGGTGTCTACCATAAACAATACTGTTCAAAGAGACACTATTTAGGCTAATAAAATGGTATAAGAGCACTCACATTAGTTCCTTATATCACCAATTTACCTTAAATACGAGCAGATTGTTCTAAAACTGTATACGCATCAGTTTCCTTATTAATTACCTTGAATATACATGAACTCAAATATATCTCAAATATAAGGGATCAAGATGTTTCCTTATAATTAAAATAATAATTTCTTTCTCTTATTTTTCTCTTATTCTCTCTTGTTTATTTGTACTTTTCACATATAAATTAATAAAATAACAAAAACATGAGTTGTATAGTTGTGATAGAGAAATTGATAAAAAAGCCGATAATTTGTATAAACCAAAACGTTTCCTTATAAGTTGTAAAAGTGTACTTTTTACTTTAAATACGAGAAAACTTATAAGTTATTTAATGTGTTTGCTCTGGTAAATTAATTTGGGTTGAAAAAAATTGATAGAAATATATTAAAATATAGTAATATTTAGTTATGATAATAAATATGATAAGCAAGCTGAAAAATGTATAAAGTTAAACTGTTACCGTAGAAATATAAAACTGATGCGGATTGAAATTGTAAAGAAACTGGTACGTTAACAACTAAACGGTGATATTATCTAAATCAATAATAATACATATACAAATATAGATACAGATATATATATATATAGAGAGAGAGAGAGAGAGACCGTGAGAAGGGTGGGAGAGAAGGAAAGAAGCTAAGACGGTGACTTCTCGGGATTGTGGTTTACCCTTTTTTGGTAGAATTTTATTATATATATACAAAGTCGCCGTAGATACTCTCTCTCCCCACTCCTCTTTCTCCCCCGTCCCCATTAAACACCTTAACTCTCCCATCTCATTCTTGTTTTGTTGTTTTGGTGCCAATACCAACACCTTAATTTTTGTACTTAGCACATGTTAACTCAAATAAATACCCATCAATTTAATTATAAAAAAAAAATAAAAAAATTATTTGTAATTATTTACAATCTACGTATGTCATAAGAAATAATAAAATATACAATATATAAAAAATTAAAAAATTAATACATAGTATCAGACATGATTGTACATGATTAAATATGATTAAACATGATTAGATATACAAGATTAGACAAAATTTGACATGATTTGACGGGATTAGACAATATCAAATATGATTAGACATACATAATTGAATATGATTAGACAAGATTACACATATTTTTTTTATAAAAAATATATTTTTAAAAATTTTGGTTTTTAATTTTTTCATTTTAAGATATTTTTTTGCATTTTTTTGGATTTTAATGACATGTGTATCTATTTATAAATAAGTTCACAAAATATGTACTTTTTTGTAAAAGAGTCATCAAGTTCAAAACAGCCGGGTTTTTTGTAAATAAGTTTCTAACTATGTATTAAATTGTCATTTTTTTCTTGTATTTATTATATGTGACACGGTGACACCAATGTTTAAAAGTGACTTTTATCAAGTGATCTGGTTGAAACGGGACATGTTGCAGTTAAAATGTGAACAACTTGTCAATATTAACGGTTTGGAGTTCGGATTACAAATTGTAACTAATTAGGAGTAGTTAAACGCTTAGAGACTTAGTTAGACATTTATTTATATTTATTTAAAAAATTACATCAACTAAAAAAAAGTATATCATTTAAAATAAATCTAGAAAAAAAAATTATATTAAGTTAAAAAAACACCAATTAGAAATGCTAACAAAATTACATCAATTAAAAAAAATGCTTCTAGTCTTGGCTCGAAATCTGATGTTGTTTCTTGATAACTCTTTTCTTAGGCCCGGTCGATTTGATCAAATTGATTTGTATTTTCACTTTGATCCGTCTTGTAATAATAAAACCAGTTCACCATTGTGTTTGAATTTTGTATTGGGTAACTTTAATTTCACCTCTTCTTGAAAGCTCACATGTTCGAGGAAGATTCTCACATGTTCTAAAATTTTCTACGAGGCTCAAACACCCTCGATTTCTCCTTCATAGTTTGGAATTTAACTTTTTGGTGATAAGTAGAAAGGATGTCCTTCATAGAGTGGGGCTAGGGTCATCCGAGGATAGCATTATGTCCATATTCACTAGGAACTTCACCGGAACCGTAACAGATCCCACATTTTGTTGTAATACATGAGCGAATTGTCGAAGACTGCAATTTTCTTATTATCCTTTCTTTCTTTGGAACTCCCCTCGACTTAAATACACACAATAAAAGACCCATGGAGAGTCGCGGATTCTAACTTAGCTGCAAACTAGATCAATTATGCAAAACACATAGTTCTCATACAATTAAGGATGTGAAACATTTTAATATAGTTGGTTGAACATGTAATTTTTTCCATTCGAGCATAAGGCTCTCCAGGCGAAGAAAGAAGACAGAACCATGCACATTGTGTCACTCACACGTAAAAAAAGGTCCGAAACTCTGTTCGGATCATATTTTTATTTTGAACTAATGTAGTAATTCACTCTGGATTTCAAAAATAGCATACATAAATGGTTGTTATATTTCTATGAAAAGATTTGTTAATTGAAACAATAATACTTAATTCAATTGAATTGAGCACTATTTACTTAAGTATAAATTAGTCTTATTATAAACTTATAATTAATCTTGTACTCTGTGGATATCATTGTTGAGCGTTTATATGATTTTTGTAAAAGAAAATATATAGAAACTGATAAATATTCAATTTTCTTAGGACTCCGATGGCCCAAATTATTTATTTTCCAAACCATGGGGACCATGAACCCTAATTACTACCTGCAAGTGAATTAGATAGACAAGAAAACACGGTATTTGTTCCATAACAATCAGTAACAGTATTATCCAAATCAAATTTAGCAAATAAAGAAGGATCCTCATACACGATACAAGATTAACACGTTAATTTATCCATGATGAACATCATATTATAACTTTTTAATTGTAAAATAAAAACTAGCACTTAGGAGGTAAGGTAACACCACATGTAGCACCAAAATTTGTAGCGATAGGGTTATCGAAAAAAGGCCTTAGTTTAGGGTCCCTGTAATAATAGCACAAGCAAGGGACTTGCTCCTTCAACTTTTCACAACATTCTTTTGGGGGGGTTACTGGTGATGTGAATGCTTGCTCACATGGGTTCAGCAGCATGTCCGGTAAACACGTATCCGTCGCTCCAGTCAGACCCGTCTCGCCTAGAAATGTCACCACCAACAATGTGGCACACAGTAGAGAAAGGCATGAAACATTCGGCATTTTTTGAGAAAGATGGTAGAGTTTGTAACTTACTAGAATAGCAAGGTTTGAGTCGCTTTCTTTTTTCTGTACTTATTGAACCTAGATCTATTTTATTTATAGAGAGTTTAGATCTATTTAACGTGTGCTCCGGCATTAAATTTGATACAATTTATCTAATTTTTAGTTATACTAATAGTATGAATATAAATTTATGTAAAATACTAAAATTAATTACATTAGATCTTCTAATGTTTATAAGTGCATTGAATATGATCATTTCTGTATTTTGCATTAATTATTTTGCTACAGTCTTGATAATGTCGATTTAAATTCTTTCTAAATGTTTATTTCCCAATGTTAAAGTGAAATAGTATGTTTACATTTAAGGTAAAAATAATAATTCTATTGTAGTTTTAGAGGGAAATAATTTTCATCAATTATTATTCCAAACATTAAATCATGTAAAAATTACATTCATCGCCCAAATACAGTGTAAAAGATTCCATGCATCAATTTCAAAATAAATTGCTTTTGATTAGACATAATTATTTAATTTACAATCTTTAATTTTTAATTTCGGAATTTTTTTATGATGGTTGGTAACACACTGTTACATTAGATGATATTATTATGTCAAAAGTTATAGCCATATTAAGTTCATGTATATTAACATATGTCATTGGACCATTCGTATAATCTTTAATTCTAATGCCATTTAGCGCACTTTTCTTAATTAAATATGTAGAGCAAACTACAGTATGGTGATGCATTGAATTTAAGGATATCAAATAAATCTTAGCGATAGGGAGTGTGCAGTAACTGCTAGTTTTGTCATAAAGATAGCATTTAAACTTGTTTACTATGCTAACCGTAATATCGGGATGTACAAGGCTCGAAATTTTTATTTACTGGAGAAATACGAATAAAACAAAACAAACAAACAAAAAAAAACTGTAATCTAAAAATTTTTGAAGCCATAATCTTCTGGTTGTAATAACTATCCTATAATTGAGTTAATGTGAGATAACGTAAACGGAGTGTTATTTATCAATAAGTTCTATAAAAATAACAAATATATTAACTCAGAAGTCGGACGGGGGTTGCTCGTATATTTTTAGTCTGAGGGATTGTCCAAGGTCCAGGGCTATTTGACTTGGGCCTTGACAGCCCTCAAATGAGATTAGATACGATTAGGAATCTGGAATTCCCATCTTTCTTATATTTCTTATATCGGGGTTGAAATGGAATGGCTTACTTTCTCTCGGATGACTTAAGCCCAAGACAAAATTATAATGTCTTTATAGTTGGAATGAAATTGCTTACTTTAATTGATGAATGTAATTAAGATGTCTGAGTTTAATGAGTAGACGATTTTAACAGCATAAGGAGACAATCAATAGTGCCCATAGGCACAGGCAAGTGCGACTCTGAGATGACTCGGGCGAGCTCAAAAAAAAGATTCATTTATATATACATATATGATAATAAAAAACATGTACACGTACCTAGTTGAAATGCCCCTATTATTTTTACACGTTAATATTAACACAGGTTAATGCACCTGCAATGGTGTAAATTAAAGTCGTATGATGAATTTTAACAAACATAAAAGAGGATTAATTGGATTCATAGTACAAGTTAACCCCAACTCCCTTCGTAATGCTACTTGAATTCATAGTCTTGGAGTTATGAATCCTACAACCAAAGAGAAGGCCCAAATACGAATATTCCGAGGTTAAGCTCCGATTTTTTATTTTTAAATTTCCCTTTTTTTCCGGGTCGAGTAGGCCTTAATATAAGTATAATGGAGATGTGGTTTACTATATTTCATGCTTAAAGTAAACTTGATTAAGATCGATGCAATATCCCTTTCAAGCATCTTAAATATCCCTTAAGAGAAAATACTTTCTCTATTAGACAAGTAAACAAAAGTTGATACTCATGTAGAAAGATTAAAAAAATATTGGACACTACAACTATGACATTATTGTAGTACAAGCTCATATGTACCTTACCATGGACACACAAAATAGAAAAAAAAAAATTGAAAAACCAAAGCTAATTATGACTACAAAAAAATGTTTTAACTCGAAACGATCAAATCTGTCATAAATTTGTTCATAAATGATCATTTATGTCAGTAAATGTAACACACTCAAAATTCTATAATTAATATTAGATTAAAATAAGATATAGATTTTACTATATTTGGATTCCGATTATAGTAAATATGAGTTTTTAAGTACTTTAGTTCAAATAGTTAGGAACACAGCAGACAAGCGGGATTGATCTACCATTTTGGATTCTATTTTCTCAAAATTTGAGCTTATAATATAAATGACAAGTCTCGACCTATGTTTTATCTTTCCAAATATATAAAATTCAAGTCATTTGGACTTGCATAAGAATATTTGTGGCTATTCTAGTAACATGATATCAGAATATTTCAGAACAGCATATGTGTCATCTTGTAGGACAATTTAGACCGACTTCTGTTGCGAATTAGGAAATGTGCAAAACATGAAACTTGTAGATATTTCTCTTGTCGGTTCAGATATATATCATATGCTCCATTTGGACACGTATTGAGTTCTCTGTGAATATTTTAGTGGACAGGTATCCTGAAAATTCCAGAACAGCATATGTGTCATCTTGTAGGACAATTTAGACCGACTTCTGTTGCGAATTAGGAAATGTGCAAAACATGAAACTTGTAGATCTTTCTCTTGTCGGTTCAGACATATATCATATGCTCCATTTTGACACGTATTGAGTTCTCTGTTAATAATTTAGTGGACAGGTATCCTGAAAATTCCAGAACAGCATATGTGTCATCTTGTAGGACAATTTAGACCGACTTTTGTTGCGAATTAGGAAATGTGCAAAACATCAAACTTGTAGATCTTTCTCTTGTCGGTTCAGAAATATATCATATGCTCCATTTGGACACATATCGAATTCTCTAGGAAGCTTTTAGTGGACAGATGTCCTGAAAACAAAATTCAGCACATTTAATGCACAAGACACATAGTCACTTTTCCAACACTATATATACCCCCTACACCCCCTCACACTTCATCATACTAAAAATGTTCTTGCGGATATTACGAATCCTATTGAGCTCAATCGACCGATTGGCTCACCCTCTACCCGGGGTTCCTACTCTTGATACAAGTGCAAGAGAACACGTCTACGAGTCTACGACTCCCCCTCAATTTATGAGTACCCGAATGAAAAACCTAGAGCTTTTAAGCTTCACTTGCTTACAAAACCTCTACCCGTTCACTCGCTCACAATTGAGTTTATAAAACACTCGATACAAATTTAGTTACAAAAATGTAACTTCGCTCACGATTCTAATTGCTTCTTAAAAAGCTAATTGGTGAGTTGTTGATGATGATCGAGCTTGAATCTCCTTTTCTTTGATTTCCCTCTTTCTCGAATATATTCACCAAAATGGTGATTTTAGGGTTTTTATGAGAGAGGTTGAAGGATGATGTTATGTATTTTCATTTGTAGTTTGGGAGAGAGATTGGGCTGGTTTAAATAACAGCAAAGTCTGTTTTTGCTGGATATGACCGTTGGGAGTTTTAACAGCAATTTTCCAGAATAAGCTGAAAAGCTATTTTTAAAAACTGCAGAAAACGATCGGTCGTTTTCTACAGTCGATCGGTCGTTTCACAGAAAATGATCGGTCGTTTTCTGAAAACGATCGGTCGTTTTTACAGCGTACTCTCTGGAAGAAATTGGAACAAAAATGATCGGTCGTTTTTGTTCAGTCGATCGGTGGACTGTTCTTCTGGCAGTTTTTCGGTCTTCTTCGAAAGCCCATAACTCTTTCGTTTTAGCTCCGATTTTGGTTCCGCTTGAACCTATGGCTTCGTTAACGAATGCTCTATCATTTAAAGACCTGAAATATACGTTTTCTATTTTTGGACAAGACAAGCATTATATCATCGAAATCGTAAAATCATTAAACGACATAATCAAAGTTATAATCAAAATCATTATTGAACTCTAAGTTCAACAATTTATGCTAAAGTATTATAATCATAAGATATAAACACTATATATAGAAAGAGAAAGAGAAAGAATACTATATTTAGTGGGTGATAAAAGCGTAAGTCGGGGTGTGACGAAGGACATAGCCAAGCTCAGTTAGCGGTTAGAGGTGGGTTCGAAACCTTAAAGTTATTATAATATTGCCTTAATATCCTTTTGCGTTACATTATCGAACTTGAGGTATGTTTTATTATTAAACAAATGCATATAACGATTCATATCTGAAACTTTATGAAATGTGTTTTGCTTATTTGATATATCATGGCATGACATTTGCATTGATCCTCCCGGTTTGGGAGAGGTTTTGTCCACCCGGGATGGGGTGTGACTTGTCTACCTAGAGTGGGGTATGACTTTTCTGCGACTATGTCCACCTGGAGTGGGGTGTGACGTGCCTACCTAGAGTGGGGTATGACCTTTTTCGTAATGTTTGGTCTGCCTAAAGTGGGGCATGACTTTTGGTACCACGTGTAATGGGACATACCTTACACAACCAACTTGGGCTCAAGGACATGACACTTATGCATTATTAGAAGAATAATTATGAACATGCATCATATTGATTATATATTTTTCTCGTTATTTGCCTAACCATCTTTTTTGCAGGAAGCTATATGCAGTTACGGTTCATGTTATACTTTATTATAGTTTATTTAAGTTAGTAGTCCTACTGAGTATTTTCAAGGAAATACTCATCCCGTTGCTTATATAATTTCATTTCAGATATCGGTAGTGACGAAGCAAATCTAGCAAGGGTCGAGGAGCGGAGACATTAAGTTTTTTTTGACTTGTTTATGAAAGTAACACTTGTAAAATAATTTCCAAATAAAGTTTCCACTTTTATTATGAAAGAATGAAGTATGTTTATTCGTATCCAACTTTTATTATAATTCTCTCTTTCATTTAATTTAGAATAAAGTTTTGTTATAAAAAAAAAAAAGAAAAAAAAAAAGCGTTCCTCACAGTAAAATTGAAATCCATTGCCATGTCGTACCTTATTAGGGTATTGAAAAGTAAAATATATCACTAATTCCGTCTACCGTCTATTTTTTTTTTTTTTTAATAGTTAGTGTATGAAAGTAAGCTTTATTTGCATTAATGAAAAAGCTGGTGATCACTAGCTAGCTAGGGTCCCTCCTCCACCCATAAACTGATTCTCCAAGCTAAGGTTGCTTTTTTACATTTGAGAATCACTAACATATATAATCAAAGAAAGCTTAATTTATTTGCATTAAAGGAGTATTAGGGACCTCGCCAGCTTATTATATATATCTTTGAAAGTTTGGAAAAAGGGAGAAATGAGAATCAATGCTAGACATCTTTTTCATATAATGTTATTAATTTATTTATACAAATACTCCATATAGGACTATATCACCAATCAGTGTATTTAAACAATATATATACCGTTGAAACTTCTGTAATAACTTTTTATATTCAAACATATGTTCAGATCACGAGTTATGTTATTCAAACAAGAACTCGGGACACTTTTTTTGCGGCAAAGATATACAAAAATATATCCATATATAGGTATTTCTCCAAAATTGGATTTTAGCTAGAAATAAATCATATGAAGTATTATGTGAGTTATCCTTCTGAAACCATAAATATCCACATTTGTATATAAAAACATACTTAATTTTTAAAAATCCTTATTCTCAAATATTGTTTATCGTTTAGTATATATAATATAGAATTACGTAACATCAAAGTTAAAAACTAAGTGTAAAAATAAGTAGAATCATTTAGCATATGTAGTAGCATCATGAAGCATCAACATTCAAATTTTAAAATAAATTTATGGTATATATATTAACTTTTCATATGTAGTGACGGACGAAAACCGAAAAAACCGAATCGGATCAATAACCGAACCGAAAATAACCGAAAATAACCGAAAATAACCGAAACTGGACCGAAAAAAACCAGTCCGGTTCGATCCAAAAAATAAAAAGACCGAAACCGAAAAAACCAAACTAAAAAATATAATCGATTTCGGTTATGCTAAAAATCGAACCAACTACAGCCCCTACTAATAACTGTCCCATTTATGAAATTAGGCATGCATATCTCTTAGAGTAGTTTTCATTGATAATGGGAATCCTATAAAATCTTATGTGGGAACTACTACTAGTAGTATGTATATCTCTTATTCTTTTGGTGTATGGAAACTGTACACTATACCTATAATTTGCTCAAAGTCATGAAGAAAATAACACATTTCTCACAAATTATATAAAAAAACTCAGAGCTAATCTTATCTAAGTTAAAAGTATATAAACATGTTAGTTTTGGGTGTGCCAGCGTATAAAATAAATTCTTCCACTTACGAATGAATAAAAAGTTAAAAACTCTTCCAAACTACATCTGAATTTTTCAATAATATTCTGGTAAAAACGTAAACGAGATTTATAACTAACTAGTATATATGATTACAAACTTTAGTTCCAAACTATGGAAAAGGAAATGTATTCCACTATACAAACACTATAAAATAATCTTTGATTTAGTGAGAGTCAAAAACTGTCACAAGTCTGTCACTAATTTAAAAAAATATCACAAATCTGTCGCAAATTGACTAAACTGTCACAAAACCGTCATAAAAACCGTCGCTAATAAACTCGTAACAAAAAACACCGTCACTAATCCCGTTGCTATTTAGGTATTTTTTTTTTTTTTTTTACAGTGAAATGATGCGATTAGCATGCATCAAATTATATAAATATGACATTTACTAGTTTTGGATTCTTTTTTCTCATAGGAATTTTTGCTGGTACATGTGTGACAAATGAATCATTATCACATTGCGTATGGTATAGTGTAATTATTTTGTAAAATAAATAACACGTAACACGCATATGACTTTGACCCTTCTTTTAACCGTCCGATCAATTACACTTATTAGATAACCATTAGATCCACATATGGTCCTCATAATTTAAATTTTAATCACTTATGACTCTATTTTTGAAATTTAGTTGGGAATCAAAGCCATTTGTTGGTGTATATATATTATCTTACCATGGTAAGTAGGAAGACATGGTTTTGAAACAAATATATCGTTATTTTATCTTTGGGAAGTTAGGCCAGAACGAGAGAGTGATATTGTTTTGACTTTTGAGTGACATAGCCGGTCCAAAATATTATTTTTTTAACGGCTTGTATAGAAAAATAAATTTTGTTTCATTTTCATTCAGAAAAAATAAAAAGAAAAACATAATAGAAATTATTATTTTTTGCGGAAATTAGTTGTCCATGGAATGTGATGTCCAATCCATCCGAACTATTACCCTTAAACCGGTCATGTTGAGTGAAATTGTGGGTGAGGTAAAAAAATAAAATAGAACCGCTTTTATATATGATTAATTTTAAACATGTTTGCAATTACAAAAATTTGTAGATGTGAAAAATAACAGTGAGATTACTCATATATTAGTAGACTTAACTCTCGTGGACTACTTACCCAATTGTGATTATTGTTATACATGACAATATATCTTTACATCACAACAAAATGTGAAAAACAATCAAATGTAAATGTTTTCTTCAAATTTACAACTTATAAAAAAGTCGGTCATCCAATAAAATCTAAGCCCATATTATCATTTCTATTTTCAAATTTCCCACCTCACGCTTCCAACATTTCCCATTATCAGAATTTTATAATCTTTTCATTGGACCGTTCCCATTTTGCTTCTCATTTCCGTCACCCCACCCGACAACTATGGTCCAGACTAAGTATACCAAATAAAATCTAGGTCCAAACTACATGTCCCATAATTGTATACAACAAATCAACATGATAAAGATCATAAAACAAATCAACGACTAAGAAAATAAATGGAACACCAAACCTCAGTGTCGGCAAAGCATATAAATTCTCTCTTTCCAAATAAAAAACAAAAAAAAAATCTCACTTTCAACCGACTTTATTAATTGTGTACTTATTATAATCTAGGAAAATTACGTGTAATTTTGACATGTTTATAATATGTATTAAAATTGTCGAAATGAAAATTTTAAAACTAAATCATACTCTCCCGTCTCAAAATAAATATCCTGCTTCCAAAACCATATTATTTAAGAATTTGAAACAATTTCGGTAAAAACTAACCACACTTGGACTAACGTAACTGTGGAGATGTGGTTATAATAAGTGACACACAGAGAGAGAGATATAGAAAGAGATTTATCTGTACTTACGTTGTCTTTTTCTGTTGTCCTGCTCACATATATACTAATAAACACACACACACACATATATATATATATATGGCGACTATGGTAGAGAATAAAGTGGTGGAAGCGGCGGAGCCACCGCTAGCCAACGTAGCAGCACCGGAGGACGTGACGGAGGTAAAGACGGTGGTTCCGAAACCGACACCAGTTGTGGAGGAGACCAAGCTTCTTCCTCACGGTTCCTTTTATTTTATTCTCCATTTCTCTTTACTTTTTATATAAATATATGTCAAATTTGATGTTTTTATTTTGAATTTTTTATAATGGGTTCACAAAAGTTATTTACTACTCCGTCCGTACCTTTTTAAGTATCCCCTTTGAATTCGGTAAATATTAAGATCGTCCGTATCTTTTTAAGTATCCCCTTTGAATTCGGTAAATATTAATATATATCGTTAATTGCATTTAAAAGTTACTAATATAGCCCCACTTTAAATTAAATTATTATTATTGGCAATTTTTGTAATGTATTTATTGTAATAGTTGAGGACATTTATAGTACTTTAATCATTTTTTCATTGATAAATTAGCAAAGTGGACACTTATTTTGGGACAATCAAATATCAAATAGCGGACATTTATTTAGGGACGGAGGGAATAAATAATATTAGCTCTGTTTTAGTTTAATTGTACACTATGAAAATAAGTGTATTTTTTAAGATGCAAATAATTTGTAATTGTTTAAATGATAAATTTGAAGAAAAAAAATTGTATGGTTAAGTTAAATTTTACTTATGTGGATTTTTTTTCAATTTGTCGCAATTTAGTCAAAAAAATTATGCATCCCGATATGCACGTGTATATATAGTGGAAAAGTCTGTTAATTTCTAGTTAATTGATTATACGAAACTACACATACAATTTTGACCGGCTTAGAACTTGTTTCAAAATTACCGATTATCAAAGTAAATCATATAAATTAACAATTGAACTATATGATGAACTTTTAAAATTTTGGTTTTTGGTATAGGTATGAGTTCTTTGACAGTTAAGATTGTCCGTGATTTCAATTTGATTTTTCACAACAGATTGATAAATTTTGGTTACACTTGAGAGTAATAACTTCAACTGTAGAATTTTAATATACCCTTAAATTATTATTGAAAGTTGTAAATAAACATACTCATTTATTAGAATTACAGAAGGAATTTTTTATTAGATTTAAAGAAAGGATTGGAAATTTTAAGGGCAAATGGGACCATAATTTCAGGATGGGAATAAAATTAGAATTGGGTCATTTTTGTGATACGGTAGGAGTATAATTATAGAAATCTAGGCATATGGGGGAAAGTCTTTGATATATATGAATTTCAGGCGATCCATGATGAATTCTTGCACTTGATTGTTTGTGCAGAGGCTGGAGTATATTTTAGTTTCACCGATCTAATTAGTATTTAATTTTCATTGATGTAATTAATATTATGAAAAGATTTCTTAACATTGCCAAAACAACGGGCGTTTTATGCAGTAATAAGCTACTATTATATCATATTGAAAAGAACGGGTCATACAAAATGAAAGCAATCTTATTCTTATGAGTGTATGGGAGTATGTGACAGTTGGAGTAAGAAAGTTTGTTTAAAGATTTTATAGTGAGTGAACTTGATATAAAATGTCTTGCTGTTCCAGTTCTTAAAATTTATTCAAGTTTTACTTATATGCAATTTACCTTTTTCTCCAGTGCCAATTTAAAAAAATTCTACAAGTTCTTTCGATCTTTCTTCCCTGTTAGATTTTTAGTTGAGTACTTTGATTATGTCTATGAATTATGATACTTGCTTCCTTGCCAAGGGGGAAGTTTAGATAATACATACGTAACTAAGTTTAGTGTTCTTCTATACATAACATTGTATAGAAACCGTAGTATAATTGTCTCCTTTTGTATAAGTAGAACATAGCATTTTGATACATGTTGCTGTTGCAGATGAAGTGAAGAAACCTTCAGGTGGATCAATTGATAGAGGTAGTTAACTGTGTTCTTAATCTTGCTGAATATAAGCTTATACGTTCTTTAATTGAAATGTTAAATCTCTCTGATAAACTTTATTGTTGGCACTGTGTATTCAGATATAGCCCTTGCACAAGTCGGAAAAGAAAAGACAGCGTCTTTTATCAAAGCATGGGAAGAAAGTGAGAAATCAAAAGTTGAGAACAAGTAATGTCTCTTTTTATGTTGCTGACTTATATTTGAACTATGATAGCATTATATTCTTGTCTGTATGATTACAGAAGCTAAGTTTAATATTCTTGAATAGGGCCCAAAAGAAGTTAGCTGCTGTTACTTCTTGGGAAAACAGCAAGAAAGCGGATCTCGAAGCCAAACTGCGTAAATTAGAGGTATTTTTTTTTTTGCTTACTTTTTCAATGCTAAGTGAAAAACAAATAAACCAATGTGTCTGACATTAATACAGCCCTTGCTGTTTTTTTACTTTGTGTTTTAATGAACAGCGTATGTTCAAAAAGCAATTCAGATATTAAACCACACAAAACTGCATTTGCTTATCGACCTGCAGTTGGGTTGTCGAAGAAGCTAAAAAATATGAACATGAATATGAGTAATGATTATTTGCACTCCTAGCTTGCATTTTATTATTGTTATTTATTAGTTGCAAACGACCCAGAATCACTTTACTAGGTGAATTCTATCCATCTTGACCTGCGAATCCATAATTGACAATCTTCAATTCTGGGCCATTCTGCTTATATGTGTATGTCTGTGTATTTGAAAGGAACAACTGGAGAAGAAAAAGGCAGATTACGCAGAGCAGATGAGGAACAAAATAGCTTTGATTCACAAGGAAGCGGAAGAGAAGAGAGCCAGGGCTGAAGCAGAACGAGCCGAGGGACTTCTCAAGGCTGAGGAGTTGGCTGCTAAACATCGTGCCACTGGTTATGTTCCCAAAAAAATCCTGGGCTGCATCGGCTGATAAACAAAAAAGTGTCTCGTTTATGTTGAATTTATTCGGTACTCTTGTACTTGTGTGTATCTTTTCGTGTGGCCCGAAAGTGTAAGTGTCGTGGAGTGTGTAGAATGACAGAAAGTGTAATTTGCTGTCAGTTTGTTATACAAATGTATCTGCTTTGGGATACCTTTCAAGGACACGATCTTTTAAGTTTAATTGTATATTTGTTACACCTTTTAGTTCAAGAGGAGTACATATATATACGTCTTTCTTGAAAAATGAGATCATTTCGGCCTTTAGGTCGTGCACGCTTCTCCGAAGTCGATCTATTGGTTGTTTCTTCTACTTGTGTTTTTGAGATGACTATAGTTTTAAATAAATGTATTTGATTTGCCTCTTCTTATAGTTTGATTTTTTTTTCCGTAGTTTCTTGTTCTTGTGTGTTACCACAGATGACACTGTTGAAAAAGTATAATTACTAGTAGCATATTATCTTGTTAAACTCGAGTTTGTTGTACTACTGTATTAGATTTCAGATACCAGAAAAGTTGATATGAATCCGTCATGTAACGGCATAGTCTGAGAAGGGTAACAAAAAAAAGTTGATGTCTGAAAAATTAGATCAGTTTCCCCTTTTATGTTATTCTAAGCTTAATTCTGTTGAGCTTACGATACAAAATGTATCAGATTTGAGGAAGCTAAACGTTTGAATGACATGATCCCGGAGTGTCCAATTTATATCTTCCGACAGTCCACTGAAAGCAGGCAATATGATTTTCTTGAAAAAATAAGATCAGTTTCATTTTTCCCCCGCATTTGAATGCTGCAATCCGCAGGGCCAATATCAATAATCTACAAATTTTTTTTATTTTTTTGTAATCTATCAATAACCTACATAACCGATACACGTATTCATAAATGTTGTCACACAAATGACTCTGGGGAAAATAACATATATATTGGAGACAGATTAAAAGCCCGTTACATACTAATCATTCCCTACTTGTACATCTTAATCCATCCCTAACTTGCTTACAAAACACAAACAGCTGCATAACAAACAGTCTTGAGTAAACTTCGGAACACAATTTTGTCACCAAAAATTAGCTCATGGAGTGCAATTAGAGAAGCTTTCACTTAAAAAGGGGAGACACATTCCAAATTCATCACTATTCTCCAAAAAACTCATGTCATTACCACCTGGATAATTCAATAACAGCTGCAAAGCTGTATCGGACATAAACTCCATTTCATTTGAACTCGAGCAAACTGAATCACACTTGTATACCGAGTCACATTTCATCGACGATGAGGCTTGCGAAACCGGGCTCAAAGACATGATTTTGTTTTCCTTACATATGCTTTTCCGAAAAGCTTCACCAATTTCAGAGTTCCATAAATTTAGGAATGGGTCAGAAGTGGCATTTTCTGAGTTGGTTGAGAGAAGTGATTCCTTTGAGAGGCGTGCTTCGGCTTCGAGCCTCGCGCTCTCCCACTGCGCCATGTGGCGAGTAGAAGGAGACGCGGGCAGCTGTTTGTTGGTATCAGAGTCATGGGTTTGTGCCGCCTGGCGTTTCCTCAAGTGAGTGTTCCACAAGTTTTTGATCTCATTGTCGGTTCTTCCAGGTAGTTGACAGGCAATCGCAGCCCACCTATAATTTAGTCATTAACTAAGGATTCCAGTAATATTATGTACACAAATCGATACATAAGTACATTAAGACTTTCAAGGTGACAGTGGGTCCCACATAACATTAATCAATCAATGTTTTCAAATCTGTGGCTTACCCACCACAGTCAGATAAAAAATCTGTGTTTGAAACTGTGATAGTAACATTTTCCAAGGTCTCAGAGGTAAAAACATGGGTCAAAGACTCTTAGAGAAAGAAAAAAGTAACTTGACAAGAACAGTTAAATAGTAAATGAAATTATTTTAAATTATTTATGGTTTAGATACACTATCTTTCTTTGAAAGAACTACCAAAAATATTAAGCAGTTAACTTAAAAAGACAACTTGCCATCATGTTACTACGTGTAAGTAGATAAACAAATTCAACACCAAGTGATTCGATATAAACAGATCGACCGAATATTGTTTCGATTGAAACATGAAAGTAAGAGTTTCAAATCTTTCAACAGTTTTGGGTGCCGCATTCAACATAATGCTATTGTGTCTTAGTTGATAAAACTCATATATGCCTAACCAACAAAAGAGTTTCTTGACATTTTGCAAAACTTTGATTTCTGAAAATCTGTCATTTTATTATACGGTGAAATTGTAACATGGATAACAGTCAACATGGAGGAAAATTAATCGTTAGGGAAAATAGTTTATGTACCGATTTCCGAGAATGCCATGTAACTGTATGACTAGCTTTTCTTCTTCAGAACTAAAGGGACCACGCTTTATATCGGGCCTGAGATAGTTTGTCCAGCGAAGCCGACAACTCTTTCCACAGCGAAGCAGACCTGGTAGAAGTAAACCATTATGTTATACTCAATCAGGTTACATAATTAATCTTGAGATGTAGTCTGGTTGTCTGTTGCAATGGTAGGAAAATTGATGGAATAGTGAAAGCCATCAGAAGCATGAAGAAAAAGTATCTAAGCCAATAAAACTAAGTACCAATTGTTCATCAATTATAAAGATTCGGAAGACACTAGTACTACATTTAAAAAAGTACATTTACATTAGAAGAAACTTTTCTATATTTTAAGAAGAATGCAAAATGCAATAATCAAACATGAAAATATTAGTGCGAAAGAGTAAACATTTCTGTATAGCTAACAAAAAGAAAAGAGGAAATCATTCCCCTGAGTTATTCATACATACTTATAAACCAAGCTCTATTGAAGGGATAACTACAGAAAATAGACTATGCTCTGAATTCGCCACATGAAGCTGATAGACGTTAATAGTTCACGGCATCCATTTTCTCAACGAACAACTGAAAAATATGCTATACATTTTATGCTGAACTACACCCATAACATACAGATCAAAAGTGCCGGTTGTGTGAAATAACAAGTGATCCTATGGCGACAGGAAAACAAAAAGGAAATAAAAAGGATCTAAAAGGTTAGAGGCGATTATGTTTGTCAATTTTTTAGTTTCTTATCCGGTTTTGGAAGCGATAAAAATGGTGTTTTAGAAAAATAAGAAACAAACAAATAAAACCTGTTCCCAATAACAATTAACCAACTGCTTGTAATGTCAAAAATCTGGCTTTGAAACTAGCAAACATTTCCATTTTGCAAATACTAATCTAGATTTTTATAGTCCAACTTCCATTACAAATTTACAATATACCCAATAACCCAAAACCAACAGAACACACAGAGCATTAAATCCACTTTAAACCTTCAAAACTTAGCACGACAGAGGAAAAAATGAAAACTAATAAGTCTGATTTGTTCTTTTTATCAATCAGTAGGAAAAGCTACCTTCCATTCAAATACAGCCAACAACCAGAACAAGTACATGCAAATATTATAGTGTACTTGTAAGCCACATAAAAAATCATAACAAAATCTAACACTATAATAAAACATAAGCAGACAAATAAGTTTGTTTTTTTGTGTAATCAGTATAAAAAACTACAACCGGTAAGAATACATGTAAACAGTGTAGCAAATTGACAATTGTCATAGTGATAAGCAACATATAAAGATCATATGAGATCCATGACCAAATAAATTAAATTAGTTCTATTTTTAAAAGTAAAGACGCTGTATCATCTCAAACCAATAAAAGAGCTATATGGATCTAACGTAATGGTTAATGAAATTAATGTTAAAAAAGTGATATAGGATGTTGAAATGCCAAATGCAGCTAAAAAGGCAAACATATCGAGTTTATACGCCACACGCATTAGAATGACGAGGCGAGGAGGACTAGATATGTGAAAGTTAATGTTTAATACAAACTTTCGGACTTAATTATCACAAACCCAACTAGTGTTTTATGTTTAATAAGCATCAAAGCTCAAAACAAAGAGTAAAATAACGAGAGAAAAAAAAAGCAGCACAGATTTTAACTCTAGTCTTTTATAATTAAGTCTCGAAATACGTATTAAATAATCAACTAAAGAAAACCTAACATTAAAGATTCATAGCAATATTTCACCTATCAATAGCAAGACTATTATAACAAACAACCAAGCTACCAAAAATAATGTTGGCTTATAGACCTTGAACAAAAGATAGCAATTTCTCAAATACATAAGTAAACCCAAAAAGCTGCCAACCATAAGGCATAAAAACAAGCCAGAATAATGAAACAAGCAAAGGTGTGGTTGGTTGTAAATTCTGAACAAAAAACCTAGTTTTTCTAAACCAAAAGATGAACAACAAATGCTAATATGATATCCATCTTAAAAGCTACTAACAATGCAAAATAAGTTGAGTTTATAAGCTTCCCAAAGACAAGACAACAGAACAGAAAAAGTGAAGAGGAATCAAAAATACCTGTTTTTTTTTTTCCAAACAAAAAACTAAACCAAAAGATGAACAACAAATGCTAATATGCTATCAATCTTAAAAGCTACTAACAATGCAAAATAAGTTGAGATTATAAGCTTCAAAAAGACAAGGTTACAGAACAGAAAAAGTGAAGAGGGATAAACCAGCAAGCTTAGGAAGAGAGCGCCAACTCCCATGGCCATTTTTGTTGATATAATCAACAAGTATCTCATCTTCCTCAGTTGACCAAGGTCCTTTCTTTAACCCTTTCTTATCACAACAAGGTGTCCTCACCATCTTTCTCTACCCTTCTTATCTCTATATCAATATTTATCTCTCCTAAATATTCTATAAAGCAAATGTTCTATAAAGCTTTGAGGATAGTATAATAGTCATATAACAGTGAATGCGAAAGTGAAAAGACTTGTCCTGAGAGTATCACATAAGAGTACTATCCTTGCATTGAATGCTCCTGCAATTATGACTTAGTCTTGAGACAAAAGTAAATTCACTTTCAACCCCATGTTACATGTAACTAGTTAAAAAAAAAAAAAGGTCAAGAAAAAAGTCTTCACTTCCATTACAAGATATCGTCATTTCTTTGTCACATTAGTAAAGTCTTATCCACACAGTCTGTACTACGACTACATTTTTCTTTTTAAGATTTGATCACATCTTTATCACAGTAGTAAATATCTTTACTGGAGTATTACATTTTTCTTCTTAAATAAAATCTTAACACTATATTTTATCACACTCAAATTAGTTCTTATGCACAGAACTAAGAATGCATGCAAGGGATCCACTACAAAATAGCACATATGACACAACTTTGTACTATCATTTATAATCATAAAATGCTATAGAAACAAAACTTCGCATTAAATATAATGGTATATGTAAAGTGCTTGGTAGCTATAATGGCTTAATATTGAGGGCGTTTTCATGTGGGTTCACTTTCATGATAGGCTACTAATGCAAGGGACGAACTAAGTATGGCAGACAACTGTCTTTTTATTACTAGTGGATAAAATGCATGAAAATTTAGTAATGCTATAGTGGTAATCCAGTAATTTGGATGCTTTGGAACATTACATGTTATTTCCGGAATGGTTTTGACTGTATTCGAAGAATTCAATACAGTGTATTAATTTTTTAACGCAGATGTAAAAGTGAAATTTCATCCGAAATTAATAAAAAATTTAAAATTTTTTCTATATTGTCTTGACATATGAAAAAACAATTATATGAACCTGATGCATTATTATGTAGGGTGTGACAACTTATAGTATTTTTTAGTTTTAATTTTGAATTAATTTTATGGTATATATTTTTGGGTTCATTAACAGATCTTAAATTTTTAGTATTTTTTAGTTTAAATTTTGAATTAATTTTAGAATAGATATTTTGGGGTTCATTAATACTGTTAGGTTTTTAGTATATATGACACACCCAAAATAATAGTGGACTAGATTCACGATAGTGTTAATTGTTAGATGCTGATTTCAAAACTTTAAAACAAAAATCAACATAGAAAATTTCACTTTTGCAGCTATCATGGAAAATTAAGACATACAGTCTTGAATTTTTCAAGACAGCAAAAATGTATCTGTTATTTCCTTGCATTAATTAGTCGGTAGTGCAGGAAATTCACTATTTATCAACTATTATTGAACTTAAAATGGAAAAACGTCTCACAAACCCCAATCCTGCATCTTCATTTGCGCTAAGAGTGTACTATTTCATGTCATACTAATATAAAATACGCAACTTTATAAAATTACACTTTACTTGTTTATACAAAATTCTTATTTAATATACTGATGTTTCAAAATTTTGATTTAGTTTATCGAGTTTACCAAATAAAATTGATTAGTGTACTGAGTACTACTATTATTCCATGTCATAAAATAGAAAACCCAAATTTAAAAACTAAAACCAAAGAAGCCCTTAATCCTAAAACAGCCAAAATACCAAAATCCAAAGTTTTCAAAAAAAACATAAATTCCCAAACATTATTCATAAAAAAAAGGCGAGATTTTGGGGGTAGGACCAACAACAATAAATGAAGAACATGACGTTCTGAAAAATCTATACATCTGGTGCATATATATAGGCTCATCTTAGAGAATTGAATCATTGATTCAACTGAAAAGGAAAATTTGAAATTAAATGCTATCCCTGTTTTTTTGTTTTTGTTTTGAGGTTTATTATTTAATTTTTCACGTACTCTGTACATGCGTGCAGAGATACAGAGCAATAAATGTTACATGAGTTTATAACCCAAATAAATATAGTCGTGATAAAAAATAATAATTTTTTTATTAGTATTTTTTATAATAATTTATATATACCATAACCATTAAAATATATTTTTTTGTCAAACTCTATCAAAATTATATATTGTTAGTATAATAACATACTATGATTTTGTATGTGCTAATAATATATAATTAATACTTATAAGTTAACAAATGACTATAAAATACATTTTATACCGACTTATTATGTTGATACGTAACACACATCTTAAAATAAATAAATAATTAGAGTAGTGGTGAGTGTAAATAAAATTTATAAAATAATTTTTTGTGGTTTGCATTTTAATTGAAGTGAGTATACTGAAATTGTGTAATAGATATTTAATTGTTCGTATATATATATTATTTAATATACGTTTAGTTTTTCAAGGTTTTTTTTATATTTTGTTTACCTTCGTGACCTAATTTTTTTACTTATTGTAATTTGATTTTTTAAATTTAACTTTTGTATCTTTTTAGTTTCTATTTTATTTATTTTTTAGTCAATTTTGAAACGCTGAAATTTTTGACACATGATTGCACATGACATTACTGTTGTTGGTTTTTTTTTTTTGAGTTTGAAAATAAAGTTGAAATTGAGCGAAAATGAAAAAAATAGAAATTAAATACATTTTAATCAAGAAACAAATGTATAAAAAGGGGGGAATCCGGCTTCGTGTTTATACTTTGGAAAATATTATGCGTTTTTATTAATTTTGATAACCTCACGTATTTGGTTCTGGCTCCGCCACATTCTAAAAAAAAAATTAAAAAAAAATGTACTTATATGTATACACATGCATACAGTGAAGATTGATAATGAAGTGAGCATTAATAGTAGTGGGGTTTAAAAAGAGAGGACACATTGTGTTTTACTCGGAATGTAAATGAAATACTCAATAGGGACTGTATTATAAATGGTAATATTTGACTTTATTGCCAATAAGTTTTCATATTTGTTTAATGCAAATATTTAATGCTTGTTTAGTTGAAGTGAACAAAAATGGTCCATCAAAAGCTGGGGTGAAACTAATTCAGTAGGGGGTAGGGAATAAATTAACAACGGAATGGTGGCTCGCGTTAGTTTGTTTTCTTAGTTCGTTCTGAAATAAAAAGAACGCGATACAAATGCCCGACAATCCAGACAAGAGTCTGTTCATAAACAGTCTCCTTCGGAGAAGTCTTTTGGGAACGAGCTTCAAACTTGACTTAGAAGCGTACATATTTTTCTCCCTAAATAAATTAACATAGTGTAAAGATGTGTATGATTTATTTATATATGGAAATTTATAAAATTTTAAGTAATAAGCCCTTCCTTGTTACTTGATTGATGACTTGAACTGTACAATTTTGGGATTTCAACTTCTGGTGAAACATGGTCATTACATAATTATTTATTCAACGATTTGTATGACCTAACTTGTTTTGAATCAGACTCGGTAAATCAAGCGACTAATGAACCCAGTACTGAACAACGTATTGTTCAATGTCCATAAACCATAGTATGCTCTTTTATAAAACAAACATTAAATTGTTGTTCAAACACACTTCTTTTAAAACTAACAAATCGAACATGAGTTTGTTCATGAAGTTCACTTGGAGTCCTATTTAAAGCGTGCACCTTGAAATAAAAACACAAGGGAGGAGCTCAATTATCAACTGATCAACCAACTGATAAGTCAACAATGCTTACCTATAAATTGTTTTAAATAATAATAATAATAATAATAATAATAATAATAATAATAATAATAATCAAGCTTGCTTCAACCTCACAGGCTAGCATTAATTTTTTAACTATGTAATAAACTGTAACAAATAAGCGACTAAATCACTCAGTTGGATCAAACTACCATTCCCTCTTTCTCTTAAGGCTAACTAGGTCTTACTCATCAAATTTATACAACTCTACTAATTATCTCCGAAACCCTCTATATTGTTGTCTTGTTCAAAAGCAGACATGTATCATCGTATATTGAAGCAATTCTCCAAACTCAGCTAACTAACAAAATGATACTCATGATATACGTTGACGCCTTACAACTCCCATCAAAAAGAGACCAAGTACACGATATTAAGCATATTTCCCATCAAAAAAGAAACAAAGTACACACCTACATTAATTATATTTCCCATTAAAAAGAAACTAAGCTAGTTTGGTTGCAGCTCCTAAGCATAACTGGACTTTTCGAGGTTGAGAAATTTTGGGTAACGTAGCCTTGTTAGGACACAAACCGGAGAAGCTCATCAAACAAACGCAAGTCTTTCTGAGCCTGGAAAAGAAACAGAGCTTAAAAGCTGCAACAATTAAAAGCCATGGGGGCTTATCGCAGCAAGCATACACCGCTTATTTCGATTGAACAAAAGACAATTGTAAACAGCTACTAATACTAATAGAGATCATAAACATGAGTTTAAGAGAACCACCGCAAATTAGGCTTTCACTACCGGACTACAAAGAAGATATAAGTACACTAGGACACAGCTGGCGATAATTAATCTAGGAATTAGTCAGCAGCATAAAAGAACCCAAGAAAAAACTGGGACTAATACGCTCCCTTCAAAATCTATCTGTCACTTTTAACTTCCAGGCTTGTAAAAAATAACCATAATTTAAAAGTAGCACTCGAATATTTGCTCAGCGTTTAACAAATCCAATTAGTTCTCAGAAAGCAATTGGGGTGCCAATTTGATCATCATCTTCAAAGTTCAGCACTTGAAAGTCTCTATGTCAGGCAAATATGATAAACACAGTAAGGATAAGTAATACACTGGAAACCTTGAAAAATAAAATTTCACTATAATTTCAAGTAGCCATAAAAAATAAACAAACTAGTGAAAGAATAAATGAGCTGGGAAATTACTGAAACAAATCAATTTCGATTTTTTAGGACTGGCTAGCCTAGCAGGATCTCAACAATAGAAGTTCATGGGTTATATCCAGCCACAATATCTAGGTACAGTCTGTATCTTCGTTCAATAGTCAATGCATCCAGGTACAATCACTACCTTTGCTCAATAGACAACATATATAGTCAATATTACCAAATTTTTCCAGCATGAAGGAGATGAATCTTATGGCCAAAAGCAAGGACGAGGTTCAAGGCTCTAAATTTTATTCATGTGACATGAAGTGCTAGTGCTAAAGGAAGTTCATTACAAAGGTACAGTGAAAACTAACAAATATTTCAAAACATCAATATCACTCACCAAATATTAACACCGGTAAGAATTTAATCGCCTTGACCATAAGTCACTGACAGTAAATTGCCTGGTCTATGTGTGGAGGAATCTGTTTTATCTCGGTTCCAAGTTCTTGTTCAATCCTATACCTGTTAAAAAAACAGGTAATGTAAATGAAAAAACGTAATAAGAAAGTGTCGGGGAAAAAGACAAGTTTTATTCTCACTTACAAATTAAAACGGTCCTCATAAGTTATCAAGTTCACAGCTAAACCTAGGTGTCCAAATCTCCCCGAACGACCAACCTGCAGTTGACATGAATATGCATTAAAAAAACATAAGACAATTACTCTAACAAGCTTTCATCCGCAAAAACATAACTGTCCAACATTACCCTGTGCAGATAGGTTTCTGCATTCTTTGGAAAATCGAAATTTATCACAACATTTACTGCTTGAATATCGATACCCCTTGTAAAAAGATCTGCAGTTTAAAGTACAAAAAAGAGAAGAAATCAAAAACATGAAACTTCCAGAATAAAATAGATAAATAAAATTCAAACCAGAACTGGAATTTCCCAAACCTGTACAGACAAGATTTCTGCATGCACCATTCCTAAAATCATGGAATACTCGGTTGCGGTGATCTTGAAGCATTTTTGCGTGGATGTAAAAGCACGAATAACCAAGTTCTGTAATTTTCTTTGCCAAAAGTTCTACCCTATTAACGGAATTGCAGAAAATGATCGACTGGTTTATTTGAAGCTGCAAAAACGCAACAATCATGTCATAATCTATGCAAAAGAGCAATTACATACGACAGTCCAGTGAGAGATCAAACCTTTGAAAAGAGAGTGTTTAAGCAGTGCACTTTCTGTCTCTCTTCAACAAATGCATAGAATTGTGTTATACCCTTGAGAGTAAGCTCGTCCATTAGGTTAATAACATAAGGCTTTGGCAAATATCTATCTTTAAATTCCTTAACTGTGACAGGAAATGTAGCTGAAAACATCAACACTTGACGATTTTGAGGAAGAAACTGGATTAGCTGCTCCAGTGAAGGTTGGAACTCGGGTGACAAAAGTTTATCAGCCTGTAAAAAATTAACCCCCTAAGCACTTCTATTTTCGTAATGCATGAATCGAGTTATTCCAAATCCTCCGCATAAAAATATCACTTTTTGTACACCGCACTATGAAATTTAATGGTATACCATAATATTAAGTTCTAAAATTTAGACACCAATCTACACATAAATCAAATGTAAGCACACCAACGTCAATATTTCAACTTAAAATCACAAACTGCTCAATGTACTGTTTTTACAATTATAAGTAGACTGGTGTTGTGAAACATATTACTATGGTGTGTCAATTGTTAACAGCTACTAGGTTGTTTTTGCAAATATGTCCTATGCAAGAAAATAGACAATTACAAGGTTGGCCTACTGTATAAACACAATGTTTAAAAAGTTGTTTCTTCAGGAACTCTAAATGCATTATTTTCTCCAGGTATAAAACTCTTTACTTTATAATTTAAATAAATGATAAATCTTTCATTCACTAAAAAGTTGGAAAACTAAATACGATACCTCATCCAATACGAGCATGGAGCAATCTTTCAAGACACAAATACCCTTTTTAGCAAGATCTAGTATCCTTCCAGGGGTTCCAACAAGCAAATGAACAGGCTGATATAAGCGCATTATATCATCTCTTAAGCTGGTTCCACCAGTGGTAACCATGACTTGTATTTTAAGATGTTTCCCTAGCTCTTTGCAGACCTGGGATGTCTGCAAAGCCAATTCTCTTGTGGGAACAAGTATGACCACTGCATGATAAAACTAATTGAAGTCAGAAATAGTATAATACTTAAATGGTAAAATTGTCGGCAAATAAAACCTTAAAAATATTTGTTCAGTTTGGTCGCAATTTTTTTTAATCCCGAGTTAATGCTAAACTGTTACCGATCCATTCGATTCGAATCACAAGTATTAAGATAATTCAGTGAAAATCAAGACAAGCCAATGCAATGAAAACAAAAGCCAGGGAGAGTATTAGACAGGCGTAAACTCTACTCGTCTTATTTACTAACACTTTTATAAAGTATTTATGAGAAAAAATCTTTGATCTTTAACAAGGAGCATACAGAAATAAATTAAATAATAGTAGTATTCATCCTTTGATCACCAGAAGTGGAAAATATTCATTTTTCTTTTCCTACATATAACTGATTGGTTTTTCAGAAGAACTTGGGTCTCATTTAGTTTATAGCTTATAAGGTTTTCGGGTGATTTCTTAAGAATTATCTTTTGGTAAGCCAGCGCATAAAGCCATCAAATTTTCAATCACCAGCAATTGAAAACTAGAAAAAAGAGCGGAATTTTTACAAATCCCTTGGTTCAGTTTATATAATGTAAGCTCTTGCAGCTTATAAGGTTTTTTTTAAAGCATGACTGCATTTGGTTGATCAGCAAAGCTGAGTTTTGCTGGTTGACCGAAAAAGCTAGAAGCTTTAAGATGGATGGCCTAGTTTTTTCTCAACCTTATAATAGCCAGCAAATTTGATTACAAATTACAATATGCGACCAAGCAAGGCCTGACAGATCAATATAGGCTCTGTTTGGCAATAGATTACTTGGCAAGTCAGATTTAAAAAGTAGTTATAAAAATCCAACGAAAATCTAGATTTCTTATTTTGGATATTTTAGCTTTTTTAGCCTAGAAATTTGCTTTTTAAAAGCTAAATAGTCTGGATGTCCAAACACCCAGTGATTTTTAAACTCAAAAATCTAAAAATCAGGCTAAAAAAATTGTTATCAAACAAAGCCCCATCATTAATATCAGAAAATGTTGAAGATCAAACCTTGGATGACATTTTTATCTTGATCAATTTTTTCCAAGGCAGGAATGCAAAAGGCTGCAGTTTTTCCAGTTCCATTTTTAGCCCTTGCCAGAATATCACTCCCAGTTAAAGCAATTGGGATGCTTTCCTCTTGAATCGGAGATGGTCTCTCAAAACCTTTTTCATAGATTCCCATTAACAGCTCCCGTTTCAGAAAATAATCCTCAAAGTCATTTCCTTTGGTAGCTGTAACATCCTGACAAATTATGAAACACCAAAAAGTTATCATATTTTGTAAAACAATATCAACTGGTGTTCATTTAGGAAAAGTTGCGTAGTCCCCAATAAGTTGCAAGAGGTAAAACTGCAGTTTTAAACGAAGTGATAACCAAAGAAAACCAAGTCCTTAGTTTATTTCCCACATTCATATGAAGTACATCAAAAGGTATTCCTTTAACTAGAAGTCTAGAATGAAGATATTGAGAGAGAAATTCGAGTTAATGCCTCTGTCAAATTTCATATAAACTATTTGTTCATTACAAAATTATTTATAGTCATCTTCCAGAAAAAAACATTATTATTTATATTCATACCTCTGTTCTGTACCGAGTGTCTGCTGCTGGCATCTTTAAACGGGCTTTCCAGTCCTGTGAACTGAGAAACAAAATCACAAGACAAACAATAAGCCATCGAGAGGTTTGCAAGGAGTAAAGTTCGAATTAATTTCTAACTCCAATCTAAAATAACTAAATCCCATAAAAGATCAATTCACAAAAGCCAGTCAGTAACGCAAGCATTTCTCTATTGGAATCTAAAAATAATCAAGACAAACACATAAACATTGTGAATTCCAAGTAAAACTATAACAAAAAAAGAAAATGCTTTCTATTAACCGCGTCTAAGCATGTGCATCAAGGGAACCTATTTCAACAGAAATATGTGTTTTTGGCTTGAGTGTTTCCTGTGTATAACCAAGTTCTCTCCCTATATATAATTTACAATATTCCTAAAAAATTAATCTATATCTTTTCAAGTGTCCCTAATGAAAAATTCAAGGTGAGCATGTTGCATTAAAAGACACATATATTGCAAAAAGTAACACCTAAAAATAGTAGAACCCTGCACAAAGCATTAATAAAATCTTAACGCAATAATAAGCATATTCTTTCATGCATACATCAAGCACGTAAGCCACCTAAGTAAGCCATGTGAATAAAGTTCATAATAAATAACTAATTTTCTCCCCTTTTTTATTCACATCAATTATTTCATACTCGGAATTATCTATTATTCGATTCTTTTACCCACAAGAGTTCCAAGTTCTCAAAGCATAAGTACCACGAAAAAGGTAAAAACCAGTACAAATTTCTCACCACATACATGCATCTCCCTCAAATTTAGTCTTTTAAACAACAATATTATACCCATATATATTACTGGATCGTCGGTCTACTCCCAAACCCTCATGGTTTTCAGCTCTTTGCTTTCTAAAGAAATTCAGCTCCAAACACAGCACGCAACTAACTAGTTCTCTTTCTCCTGAGGAACCAATATTTATAAACAAAAGGCACCTCAAGATGATAAACCAGTACAAATTCTTACTACATCTGAATGGAATTCTGTTACTTAATTTCTTGATCTAAGAATTGTATTAGATTCTTTTCCTCTAATTATGAAAGAGGCATAGTGAAGATAGTAATTCCTGCTTGCACAGTCGATCTTCGTAATTTTAGAACTAACAATATATTGCACCAAGTTATATACAAACATACCTCAATATATGTAACATAACCAAAACTTCTGTGGATTTCTGATCCACAACTTAATCTAGTACTTCCACTTCAAGCTTCCAAATTTTCTCAACAATCAGCAATGAATTTCTTTTCCCATGAAAGTGAAACCCCAATCACAACATACAATCAACTATAATTCTCTCTGTTCTTCTATAAACATACCTATTCATACGCAATATTCTTTGTACTTTCTT
The DNA here is from genome assembly GCA_963682055.1 of Primula veris. Lineage (NCBI taxonomy): Eukaryota > Viridiplantae > Streptophyta > Magnoliopsida > Ericales > Primulaceae > Primula > Primula veris. The sequence continues at coordinate 27,956,100 of OY821745.1, read as the reverse complement.
GTGAGAAAATGCCTACATCATTATAAATTTTCACCTCGTTTCTTGCACATTACATTACAGCACATTATGTAGTTCTCTCACTTATTTCCTTTAAGCAATAAACTAGCTTTATTCCAACCAATAATACATGCAGTTTTCTTACCTAATTCCTTAAGCAAAAAGCTAGATTTATTCCAACCTATATATGTAGTTTTCTTACTTATTTCCTTCAGCATAAAGCTAGGTTTATTACAACCAAGAAAAAACCAAGCGTAGACTTCTTCACTCTAAGTTTACATAGCCAAGACAACTGCACTTAGAAGCTTAACAACCAAGAGCTCTTGTTTGGGAATGACAGGCTTATAAAAGCAAAAATGCTGAACTGGTGAACTCTACTTCAATAAGCCCTAAGCATGTAGTACCACATCAATATGCATATGTGCATTACTCTTTTGCTCATAAATTTGAAAAAAAAGCTAAATTTCCTTATGTATGATTGATGCAGAGCTTATTTACCGACAGCTAAAAAGCTCAGCTTTTTAGCATCCTGACAATTTAACTAGATCCCAGTTGGACAAGAAGTTTTTGCCTAAGCTTACTAGTTCATTTCCAGAAAAGAAAGAAAAAACAAGAGGTTTTAAGCTATTTTTTGCTAGCCGTTCAGCAAGTTGCCTCTCGGGTCTCCCTTTTATAAATTACGTCGACAGCAATAAACTGATGAAAGGTAATTAAACTCTATGCTAACTTATCTCTCTCTGTTAACTAAATTTTTTAGTCTCTCTCACCAGAAACAATAAACCTAGAGAACAAGAAGGTTAATATAAACAATAAATCATTATTCCGTATGTATCTCTATTCATGTATTCTCTCTGGTTTCCTAGTCTTTGATTAAACTCTTATGACCCATTTTAACAAACTTAGAGTACTGTTACTTTTCAAATGGGTTTCTTCAGATATGTACATTAGCTACATTAGACCATCAAAATCCTGTGACTCAAACATTTTTTCAAAGATTTAGGGCGTTTTACTTCAAATATGTACATTTACCATTACTAGCATTCCAACCTATTAATTATTATTATTTCAATTGTTTTTCAACCTAATTTTACATCGAAAACCTGAGATTAACCCTCTCCAGACGATAATTTACATACTCAAGAAAGAGAGTTAACATAGAGTTTAGTTTAGGGAATAACTGTGGTTTAGTTTAGTTAATGTGTTTTTAATCTGGACCATTAAAATGAATGATCCAGAATTCAATGTCTAATATTGTGTCTACATTGATGTCACATGATCCCTTCGTTATATACATAATAATGTATACCACTTGTAAACATTGTATTTGCCTTTTGCAATTTCTCATCCAATCATTCAAAAAGAAGAGCGTAGGTGTCTCATAAATAAATGCCACTCAAATTGCCAAAATGTCATCGCAGCCTCATCATGACTATACAAAATTTTGTATGCCAATCATTACTAAACTCAATAAACATATATGCAGTCCACTTGCTTAGATTCTTGAACAAATTACTTTTTCAACAAAACAAATAGTATTACTGCATCTCCATATTTACAAATGATGTATTATTTTCCTTTATTCTCATATAACTTTAAATCTTAGGCAGAGTCTTGTTCTGTCAAGATCTGCTTTTCTCTTTTGCTAATACGAGCTTAACTTTCCAAAAAAAATAGTATTATTACCTTAGTATACTCACAAACCGTATAGCAATACAAACATATATCTAAACACACTAATACTCACTAGAAACATGATAATGTTACTACATATTTTTGTTAGCATTATCTCATCCCAGTCACTCAAAAGAAACAGATATGCCTCATTTACAAAGCAGCCAGTCAAGATTACAAAAACTATTGCCAGTTGCCACCTCTTTATGTCTAATACATATATGGCAATTATAAATGTTAATCCCCGCATAATAAAAAAAAATGTATATCCACATGAAGCTTATACCCTAACATAAATGAATCCGGTTTCGCCACGACATTTATCTACTTAATATACAAATGAAATATGAATATTTCCTTTAAATTAAACAAAACAGATACTACTACATCAACATGAATGCATACCTGTATAAATATATTAGGGGGTTGAATTATATAAAACCAATCATTTATCCAGCGAGTAAAAAAGAGTATCCTAAGAGCGACTACAACTCTCCTCATATTGATTTTTTCAACCACGATTATGGACAATATGCAATTATATAGCTCCTAATGTAAATGAATCCTGAACCCGTAACAACATTTATTTACTTAATATACACATAAAATTGCCTATCTTATTTCCTTTAAATTAAACAAATAATATATTACTACATCAAAAGACATATGTACATAGATATTACAGATTTATTACCTTGACTTGAAAGGTATAATGTTTTGCAACCCTATAAAACAACATTTTGTATTTACAACGCCAGGAAAAAATCCTGGATAAGCCTCTAATTGCCACCTCTTTATATTGATAAGTAGTAACGTGTACCAATCATTTACCTACTCAATGTACACATGATTAGATGAACAGCCTTCATTTTTATTTCTTTGAAAATGACAAAGCACATACTCCAACATCAACATACATATATACATACATTTTACAAATTTTTCCTAAATTACCCCGAATCGACAGAGTCAAATCATAATAACTGGCTCAGCCCCTGATTGCTATCCTTTTACCTTAATACACAATAATAACCTAGACCAAATTACCAATCATTTACCTACTCATTACACACATACATTCATCTTTCTCATTTCCTCTAAAATAAACTAAGCATATACCACTGCATCAACATGCACATACGACGTAGAAAATTACTATTACAAATCTAAAATTACCTCAAATCGATAGACTTTGACTGAATGTCTTCCCAATCTTTTTCTCATTGGTCGCCACCTTCTTAAAGTTATTACTTATCCTACAGTCTTCTTTCTTACTTCTTTTAAATAAATCAAAACATATACTCCTACATCAATACACACACACACACACACACACATGCACACACGCACACACATACTGACATACACACATAATTATAATAAAACCACCTGAAACTAGAATCGACAAACTCAGACTGAAACGCCTTCTCGGTGTCCGCCACCTGGCTAAATCTATTACTGAATCTACAAATTTTTTTCTTATTTTCTTTAAACTATACAAACAATATACCACCACACCAAGACACACACACATACATATATACATACATGACTATAATAAAATATTTCCTCGAATCGACAACTTAAACAACTTCTACGTGTTCGCCATTACTTATCCTACACTTTTCTTTCTTATTTCCTTTAAATAAATCAAAGCATATACTCCTACATCAATACACACACACACATACATATAACATAATTTCTCGGTGTCCGCCACCTGGTCAGATTTATTACTTCACAATTTTCTTTTTTAATTCTTTTTAATTAATCAAAGCATATACTCCTATACACACATACACAAGCTATAATAAAAGTCACTTGGAATCGAAGCCGACTTTTCGGAGTTCGCCACCTGGTCAAATTTATTACTGATTCTACAACTTTCTTTCTTATTTCCTTTAAACTCAACACACACACACACACACACACACACACACACACAATTACCTGGAATCTCGAGACTCGGACTGAACAGTCTTCTCAGCCTCCCTCTCCTCCTCCTCCGCATGTCCTCTCAGCCACTGCTGCTGATGTGTCACCACCCCGCTCTGACCCTAACTCTGGTGATGATGACGTGGCATCTGGTTCTGATAAGCTCCGCCGCCTCTTCCGTATACTCATCAATGATACAAACACATACATAGATAGATACATACATAATTTCCCTGGAATCGACAGACTCAGACTAAACCGACTTCTCCATGTTCGCCACCTAATTAAACTTATTACTTATTCTACATTTTACTTTCTACTTTCCTTCAAACTAAACAAAACACACACACACACATACATACATACATAATAACCACACAGATTATAAAATAAAATAAAAAATAATAACCTGGAATCTCTCGACTCGGACTGAACAGCTTTCTCAACCTCCCTCTCCTCCTCCTCATCGGCCCGTTCACTCCCTCTCCTCAGCCATTGCTGCTGATGTGTCACCGCCCCGCCCTGCTGACTTTGATTCTGATAATGATGACGTGGCATCTGGTTCTGATAACCTCCGCTGCCTCTCCCCTGACCGTATCCTCCTCCGCCGCCGGTGATACCCGGCGGAAACCTACCCCGACCGTTCATAGAAAACCCTAATAAAGTGAATTGGGATTTTGGAGAGTAGTGACGTGGAAGTGGGTTAGGGTTTTTGTATATTGTATATATGTATGTATAGGTTTTTATTGGATGAATTTCTGAGAGAGAGAGAGAGAGAGGAGACTGGTATAATTGTTTAATTGATGGTAACGTATTTTTCAAGAATGTTAGTAATAAAGGTTCGTCAAAATATAGTACTACTACTATTTAATATGCTTTACCATATTAATTATTACCAATAATCATTCAATTCAGTATATTTGGTAACTAATTAACAAATAATGAAATGAAACCATCTTTTTGGTATGAATGAGTCATTTTTATGAATTTAGGATTACAGGACTGTCTACATTTTTAAGATCTTGTTTGGTTGAGTAATAGTCAAAATTAAGCTTAGAAAACAAAGTGTATTTTTTTTTGCAAAAATACAAGCGACCATAGTTATATATTTATTTAGCTTTATTTTACCAATGAAATTCTTTTTTGAATCTAATTTTATTTTTATTTTGGAAATTTGGAATCTTAAATTTTTGATTTTTCAAACACGTAAGTGATAAGTTATTAAAATAAAAAATCTAAGAATGAGTAAAGAAATTGTTGCCAAACGGAGCGAGAGCCAAAATGACGGTTTTTTCATTTAGTTTTGTGAAAATGGAGGCTTTTAATATAATGTTTCAACAAGTGTTATCTAACCATTAATCTCTAAAATAAAATTTGTTAAATTTGATATTACAATAGGCTTTACTAAACCGATATGTTTGGCAATACAATCAGAATCCAAGTTCGGACGTCACATGAGGTCAAATGATCATATTTTCAATATCGTTGGTATTAAAATAGTCTAGATCATCCAAAAATTTATAGTATTAGATTTAAACTCCTTCAAAATCACATTTATACCTCGAACGACGACCTCACTACCAGTCATGAAATTCATAATCCCGCAGCTAAACAATACTATTACTTAGAACCATTACTCTCTCATTGAAACTATGGGGATCGCTTAAAATATATCAGAAAGTATGTGAATTATATTTATTTATCAAACTTTAGTAATTTTAAACGATCACGCAAAAGAAAGTAGTAATTTCAGACCAGATAGAGAGAGAATATCGTGAACGACCCTTTATCTTCAACAGCCTCATCAGTTTGTATTTTATCTCATTTATTGATTTATTATTCATTTAATTAATTTGCAGCTACTAACATTTATTGTTTATGTCCCTTTACAGTTTTAATAACTTTTACATGTATTAAGTGTGGTTTGCTAATTAGTAATGAAGCTAAATTTTAGTAACTTTAAATGATATGATTTATTTTACATAATATAATCGCTCATTTAAAAAAAAAACTTAATCAAAATACATAGATTTTTTTAAAAAAAATCTTTCATCATTAGGTATTCACAAGTAATGAAGCTAAACTTTAATACCTTTATATGATAGGGTCTTGTTTTTCCCCCATTGTATATACGAGTTAAAATTTTAAAAAATTAATCAAAATGCATACTAGTAAAAATTTAATCTTTCATCATTATGTATTAAAACACAACTTACTTTAACAAGCTAACTTAAGTACCTTTAAATGATAAGGTCTTGATTTTGGATAATAGTATGGTCTGAATTTTTAAGATCTTGTTTGGTTGATTAATGGTCAAAATTAAGCTTAAAAAATAAAGTATAAAATTTTCGCAGAAATACAGACTTATGATAATTTTGTTTTTTTAGCTTTTTTTCCAATAAAATTATTTTTGAAAGCTAAATAATTTGACTATCCAAACTCTCAGTAGTTTTTAAAATTTAAGATTTAACAAAAACTATTGCCAAACCGGGCCTTGGTGATGATTTCTTTGATTTAGTTTTCTAAAACAGGAATTTTAATATAATGTTTCAATAAGTGTGACTTACCCATTAACCTCTACAAGACTACAATAGATTTTGTTAGATTTGATATTACAACAGTCTTATTGAACTGTTTGGCAATTCAATTCGACTCCAAACTACATGTGCGGTCGAGACATCACATGTATTTCCAATATCAGTGGTATTGAAATAGTATTAAATCATTCAAAAATTATTAGTCTTAGATTCTTAAAAAAAATATAGAAACGTTGATTTAAAAAATATAATCAAAAAATAAATACAAATGCACTTCAAAAACCCGATAATTTAATGAAAACCTAATGAATCTAAATTGAGTAAATTTACAAATTACACCCTTCAAAAATGATTAGTTTTTTAAGTTATTTTTGAACCATTTATGGTTCAACGACACTTAAATAACCATTACCCTTTCAATTGAAACCAATATTCTAAAAGGCGCAAGACGGACTTTGCACCTAATCCGCTTAATCAACCTAATATCTTAACCTTCTAGGCTTCGACTACCGTATAGTAGGGCTGGGCGAAAACCCAAAAAAATCGAACCGAACCGAAAATCCGAAACTTTTTCGGATCGGTTTCGATTTACAATAAAATCGGACCGAAAAAGCGAAAATAAAATCGAAAAATAACCAAAAAGACCCGAAGAAAAACCGAAAAACCGGGAAAAACCAAAAAAAACCCTGAAGAAAAACCGAAAGACCGAAACCGGACCGAAACAAACCGGTTCAGTTCGATCCAAAAAAGAAAAAGACCGAAAAAAAAAAAATCAAACCGAAAAATCTGCACTGTTTTGATTTCGGTTTTACTAAAAACCGAACCGAACCGAACTCAGTCTAGGCGCGTCTAATTTCGCCTAAACACATCTTTTGCAACACCAATTGAAACTATGGGGATCACTTAAACTATATCAGAAACAATATATAACTTTAAATTTTAGTAATTTTAAATGAGCACGTAAAAGAAAGTAGTAATTTCAGCTTACCATCATAACAGAGAGAGAGAGAGAGAGAGAGAGAGAGAGAGAGAGAGAGAGAGATATGGCGGAAAACCCTTTATCTTCAACAGCCTCATCAGTTTGTATTTTATTTTATTTTATTTATTGATTTTAATTCATTTGCACCTACTAACATTTCTTGTTCATGTCCTTTTTTACAATTTTAGTTGTAACTTTTACATGTATCTAAACTGTGCTTTGCTAATTTATTAAGCTAAACTTTAGCACAATTTTAAATGATATGGTCTTATACTCTATTTTATAGATTTTTTTAATTATATATACCAGCTTTTTTCATAATATGGGACAGCGGAAACACTATTGAGTTTTTTTTTTCATAATATGGGACGGCGGAAATGCTAGTTTTTTTTAAAAAACTAAATCAAAATACATAGAAAAAAAATATTATTTTTCATCATTATCAAAATGATATGCACAAGTATCTAAGTTATTAACTTTTTGGTAAGAGAAATGAAAGCTTGTTTAAGTAAGTTGTTTTTAATACGATGGTACTGTATCGATGTAGCTTGTTTGGTTGCAGTTTTTTTAACAAATAAGCTGGATGATTTAAGGATAGGAAAAGCTGGAAATATTCGAGCTTTTGCGGGTAGGATAAGAAAAGATGGGCTTTAAAGTTGATCAACAAATATTTTGCAGTTGTAAAGAAAAAAAAAACTAAAACTTAGCTTAAAAGTTGTAAACAAACAAGGGTATATTTGTTGAGCAAATAAGTTGGGTTGGCTTACTTGAGTTTGAGGACGAAACCGTGTACATCTAGCTGAAAAAACTCCCCTTTCCATGCTTCAAGAAAAAAAAGAACAAAACTTGAGCTTTTAGCCAAATGCATTGTAACTTAAAAGTTAAAAAGAAAATAAGCAATCTCAACGATTGCAAACTAACAATCTAGAAGCTAAGGTGGGTTTGTTTGATATCTGAAAATTTGAGCTGGGTAACTTTTGGTTCATTGGTTCTTTTGCTTTATAAACGACCTTATAAGTTGCAGCTGACAGATTTATAAGTTCGGTTTATTCGTGAATGGCATTTGGTTATTTTGATTCATGCTCGGTTCTTCTTTTGGCCTTTTCCCCTTTATAAACTGGAAGATTTTATGAGTTTTAGTTTCTCTTTTTCGTTGCAGTTGTACTTTTGCTGCATATCGACAAACTTAAAACTTTTTTCATACAAGGTTTGCATACTAGGGCACATGTTTGGTTGCAGTTTTTTAAGAAAATAAGTAGCTTGTTTGAGCCGGAATTAGTGTAGATTGGGCTTAAACCTATAGCTTTTTAGTTGACAATCAAAATCCTGAAATGCAGCAGAACTTAAAATCAGCACATTGAAAGCCAACTATTTATGTGCTTTACGATAATGTTCATACATAGTGAGGATTTATTTTATCGATTTTCCCCAGTTATAGCATGAAATAGCAGAAATTGATGGTTTATCAATACAAATCATATTGACTGAAAGTACTTCTGTTGTTGTCCATCTTCCATTGTCGACAATGTTTCATTATGTGGCCTGTGATTTTTATTTGTTGACCTGTGGTGCTTAATTGGACTAAGACTAATTAGTAGCAAGAACTTGGATGTGGCTGAAATTAGTTGCCCAATTGTTCATTTATAAATCTTAACCATGTACTGATGCGAATCTTATCGACAAACATTATCCTATTACCTTGCAATTTTACCAGCAACATTCTTTTTCTTTAGGCTTGTTGTGAATGTGATGGTAGACTCATGGTAGACTTGTATTCTTTAATGAAGGTTAGTTTTACACTTCTACTTATTTTATTGGTGAGAAAGCTTGTCTGGTTGCATCCTGGATTTGTTAGATTGAGAAAAAAAACTTGTTTCATCCACATTAATGTTTCTAGCCTTTTCATGCGAAAAAGCGAGAACAGCTCATTTTTAAGCTGATCAACCAGATACATCACAGTTTTTGAACCAAACAAGAAACCCCAGGTTAAAGTCCGAAACTAAAGAAGCCATAGACATGGTTTATGGAAGCAACTGGTGTGGGCATCTAACACATTTTTTTCGCAATTTACAGAGGAAAAACCCCTATAAGCACAAGGATAAGGTCTACATAGGTTGTGGAGCTGGTTTTGGGGGTGATAGACCAATGGCAGCTCTTAAGCTACTTAAAAAAGTGGATTTGGACTATATTGTCCTTGAGTGTCTAGCAGAGCGCACTCTTGCGGATCGTTACAATGAAATGGAGGCTGATGGGGAGGGTTATGATCCTCGTCGTATGTTGCTTATACTTTTCTAATTGATACATGTATAATTTAAAAATATCATTAATGACATTGCTGATTTCTTTGCACTTTATGAGTTGGTCTGTTAGAGTTCAGAACACCTTGAATTTTATTGGGTGATACAGAGAACCTCTGTTATACACCACACTGATTGTTTGTTTGTTTAATGGCTTCTCGCTGATTCATAAACATGAAAGTCTATTTAACGAATAAAATTGCACTTTTTACGGGTCCCCATGACTTAAAAGAGTTAAATTATGAAGATTACTTAAAATGAAAATTATCTTATAATGACCTGCAACATAAGAATGAAAGTATAATTCTTCCATTTACTTTGTATCACTCTAAAAGTGCATCACATGTAGCAGAAAAAAATTCTCTTCTAAAGAGAATTCTTATTTCTGAATAGATTTTACCACAGTTTTTCTTTTCACCCACAAGTAGCAACTGTAAATTGTAACCTTCTTTTTCCGATGTGCAGTTGAAGAGTGGATGCGTTTGCTCTTGCCATTGGCAGTACAAAAAGGAACTTGCATAATTACCAACATGGGTGCAGGTATGAATGGCATTCCCAAATTCACTTAGAAGCTAGAACCGGATTATTTTAATTGTAAATATAGATAGATAGATGGAGAAAATGAGGTAGAGTATTATGCTACTTGTTTTAACAAGTTTGCAACATATTAATTTTTTTCTTTTATCCTTTGAAGTTAATACAATTGGAGCTCAGAAGAAAACGTTGGAAATAGCAAGCAGCCTGGGTATAAGTATCAACGTTGGTGCTGTTCATCATTCATTTACTTCAAATTCAGGTTTAGTATGCGCCATCCTCTATTGGCTTTGCACCAATATAATATTTTCTGCTTGTGATTACGTGTTCTGCCATGTCAGCATCCTATGTGGCAAGGGCCAAAAAGAAAAAAACTTAAAACTTTTTAGTTGAAGTAGAGTTTCGTATATTTTGTCACCATCCCTTGCCAAATGCCACATAGGATTGTCGATGAAGAATGGGGTATGGACTCTGGAGTTTCAAAGTTCCGTTTCTAGCTTGATCTTCGTCTTTATGTTGTGGACATTAGTTATTAATTTTCTTCTCTATTCAGCTGTAGAACTTCTGGAAAAAGACGGCATCAATGAAAGTGTAAGAACCATTTACTCTCAAGTCCACTTTGCTAATAACTTATACTCAAATAGATCAGCAAACTTCGGCAAACTGCATAGGAGACTTAGGATTATTATTTATAGTTTTCAGGGTTGGGTTGTTGAGGTGCTTGTTGTGATGAGGGATTAATCTATTGTCAAAATATGTGTATTTAATGCACAATTTTTTTCATTCTGGTTTGAGATACGTCTTCTCAGAGATGTACATGGTTGGTGATTATTCGATTTCCTCACATAAAACTTGTTTTGTTGCAGCTTTTAAGCAAATACGTTTCGTTTTGGTTAGTAGAAAAGCTAGGCTCATCCATCTTCTAACCTGTTGGAGCCAGAAAAGCTTAAGTTTTAAGCACACCAGCAAAACGCAGTCCCGCTTTGGAGTATAAATAAAAAGCTTAAGAGCTTCAAGAAAACAAGGCCAAACTCATATCTTATTTCCTTCTCCCTCCTATCAAAAAGTGGGGGTTTCATTTCTATGCTCTTTTCATGCAGTGTTCTTGCGTATATCTAGGAGCAGCTCCCATTGTTAGATGTTTGGAGACATCTAAGCCAAATGTTGTCATTACATCTCGTGTGGCTGATGCTGCCTTATTCTTGGCTCCAATGGTAAGTGTTACATTTCCAAACAATCTTTTTATGTTTTGTGGTGGTGACTTATATGCCCTGTAATAGCATTTAAACAGGCTGATTATCTTGTAAATTCGCCAAGTTAGTTTCGATGAAGCACCAGAACGGGTATATGAGAGTATGGTAATTATTGTAAATTTAAAGGGTACAGTATGCCAGAAATAATGTGTACCTTTTTACAACCTACAAACAGAAGAGAAACAGAGTAGTAGAAAAAAAAAGAGAAATAACTGAAACACTCTCAAACAAGATTCATCTATGCTCTCTAGTATCCTACTGTCGTATATAGGCATATTGAATGTATACCCAATAACATATCTCATTTGTTTTATATTATCAATAATTTTATATAAGTGTCCGAATGTGCCCAAAGGCACCAATGAGTACATTGTAGGTATGCGGCAGTACCCGGTTGGTACCGCGGCATTTTCGAAGTACCTGTTTTTTGTGGGTTACTTCAAACACCTCCCCACTTTTGAAAAAGGAATATTGTTTTGGTATGTGTACTTTCTAGATTTAGCCTTGCTTGGTTGTATCTTTTAAGCTTTCTTATCTTACAGAGCTAAATTTTCTTTGGTTGACCAGCTTAAAGGTGACCTTTTCTGGTTTTTGTCCTGAAAAAGCTACTTGTTTTAGCAGGATATCCAGCTTATTTGCTTGATAGACACAGCCAAACAAGCCTTACTACGTGTCTACTTTGCTGCAAAGTAGTCTCAATTGCTAATAGTGTCTTCATGCAGGTCTATGAACTAGGTTGGGACTGGGACGAGTTTGACCTGATAGCCCAAGGGACTTTGGCTGGCCACTTGCTCGAGTGCGGTTGTCAGCTCACAGGAGGATATTTCATGCATCCAGGTCTTCTTTCCACCACCCCTCTATTTTCCTGGAGATTCTCATTAATTAAGTGACATACATTGAACTTGTTTCCAATGAACTGCTAATAGGAAGTTTTCACTTTCACTTGCCACTATCCAGTGTGTAGATCCAAAATCAATTTATTGGGGTGTTTGATCATCAGATATAAACATTATGCAACATCGGTTTATCAAATAGTATGCTAATAAAAAACCCGTTTGTTACACTGTAAGACATCAAGAGTGAAATCAGGTTATTTAATATGTCACTAGAAAATCAGATCATTGAAGTCCTGAAGTGTATATATCCATCAAAAGTACCACCAAACGGGAACATGTTTCCATGTGCCTAGATGGAATTAAGTTAATAAATGTCACGCAACAGTAAATTTTAATTAGCCAAAACTGTGATTTATCCTTATAAGTTATAAAGTCGTGTAACTTTTTTGAATTAGCATAGGAGATAGATGGCGTGACATGCCATTACCCTCCCTTCTCGATTTGTCACTTCCTTACGCGGAAGTCACTTCGGATGGGCAAGTTCTTGTGGCAAAGGCAGAAAAGAGCGGTGGAGTTTTGAATATAAGCACTTGTTCGGAACAACTACTTTACGAGATTGGGGATCCAGGAGCCTACATTACCCCAGATCTGGTGAGACATCGTTTCACGTTTTCAAAAGTACTATTAAATGAGGAAACAAGTGTTTCCTTATGACCGAATGAGAATTAGGTCCATAAAATGTCACTTGGTAATTTTTCAACTGAAATATGGGTATGAATTACATGAAGACGAGTGACCTATAAATTCCACTGTGACCAGATAGTAGATTTTCGAGATGTTGCATTCCAGCAATTATCAAGTTGTAGAGTGCTCTGTAGAGGAGCAAAACCAGCTGATGCACTGGTACCTGAAAAGCTTCTGCTACTGGCTGCAAAAGTAATTGTTTTGTTATCTTTCTAAGGATCCTCTTTTGGTTATATATGCACTTTCTTAATAATTTGCTAATTAGGTCGTAATATGTTCCCTTTTCCAGGACTGCGGATGGAAAGGATGGGGGGAGATATCTTATGGAGGGTATCAGTGTGTAAAACGTGCTGAAGCTGCTGAATATCTGGTATTTTATCTTAACAGTCTTAGGCCTTGTTATATTGTTGGTTTTAGGCGTTATTTGGTTCTGGCTTTTTGAGCTCATCTCTCTCTTTTTCTTTTTTGCTTAAAAACCTAGACTGCATTTGGTTGACCAGCTGAATACTTGAGTATTTTTGTTTTTGCTTGAACAAGCTAAAATATTTTATCTGGGTTAGCCTGGTTTTCTTGATAAATTAAAAACTGTTTACTATTTACTTGAAGCTGCAACTAATCAACTTATAGGCTCACTTGCGTTTGCTTTCTTTCTAAAAAGCTGGAAAGCATTTGGTTGGTCAGCTTAAGAGTTGAGTTTTTCTGGTTCTTTTTTCTCTAAAAAGCTATAGTTTAGCTTTAAGCTGGATGAACCTAGTTTTTTCCTTAACATGAAAAAAATCCAGCTTATTTGCTTAAAAGGAGTACAAACAATAATGTTGTTGCTCTTGTTTGGCTGCAGCTTGTAAGCAAATAAGCAAAAGTTTTTGAGTTGAAGAATTTTGTTTTTGTCCATCCAGCTTAAAGTTGCCTGCCTGTATAGAACCAAATGGAATCTAGATTTCTAAGCAAAAAGACTGAGCTCGAAAGCTGCAATTAGAGAGGCCTTACCGCCTTAGTATCTTACTGCCATGCTGCGGCTTACAAGGAATTTTTAATGCAACTTGCTGGCGTATGCATTTATCTTATTAGGTCAGGGCATGGATAGACGAAGTTCATCCTGGTAATAATGACAAAATAATCTCTTACATAATCGGATTAGATAGCATTAAGAGTAGCAGCATTAATCAGAGCATTACACGTGGTACTGCCATGGAAGATATACGGTTGCGTATGGATGGTTTATTTGAGCATAAGGAGCATGCTATTCAATTTACAAAAGAGTTTACGGCTTTGTACACAAATGGACCTGCTGGAGGTGGTGGGATTAGGTAAATCCTATCTTTTACTTTATATGCTTCTAGCACGTCCCATTATCCTGATTATTATGTACTATCTTTTTTGTCACATGCAGCACTGGATACAAAAAAGAGATTGTTCTTGAAAAAGGATTTGTATGTCACCCTCCTTCTCAATCTCCGTATATTGATTTTATTACTCAAAGAAATACGCGTTTTTTTTGGGTTACGTAGGTAAATAGTGATTGGTCATTGAATTTGTTCACTTCAGATTGGGCGCAAAGATGTTTACGTGCAAGTAGAGTCGGAGAAGAATGATGCAATGGACTCAGATATTCAGAGGACCAGCATCCATGCAAATGGATCTACACTTTCCTCAAAAATAGTATCTGATCCTTGCACAGAATTTTTATTACCAGAAATAAATTCCTCCCCTGCCAACGCTGGCCAAACGACCCCCCTCTACAATGTAGCGCATAGCCGAGCCGGTGACAAAGGCAACGACATGAACTTTTCCATTATCCCACATTTCCCCCCCGATATCGACAGGCTGAAGGTCATAATAACTCCAGATTGGGTAAAATCGGTAGTTGCTAATCTCTTAAATTCGTCTTCATTTCTAGATTCAGAAGCTATCAGGAGAAGAGATGAATGGGTTAGTGAAAATGTGAAGGTTGAGATTTATGAAGTTAGAGGAATTAAGTCGTTAAATGTTGTTGTTCGGAATATTTTAGATGGAGGAGTTAATTGTTCTCGAAGAATCGATAGGCATGGGAAATCTATATCTGATCTCATACTGTCACAAGTAATTGTGTTGCCGCCATGAATTGATTGGAAATTTTTCATAAAAAGAATCTATTCTGAGTAGTTTTTCCTTTTTATGTAGACAAATGGCTCTAGGCTACATCTCGAATGCTGAATCTGCTAATTTGCTTTAGTATATGAATGAAGTAAAGTATTATCTTCTTGCACAAAAATCTCTTAGAGGCTAAAATGCTAAAATGCTTCTTGCCGGTTTCAGCTCTCATTAAGGCCTGTTCCGGCATGTGGAGCAGGTCACTTGTTACTTTGTTGAGGTTTAATTCCATGCTCACATTTCAAAAAAAAAAAAGTATTATCTTCTTCCTAGTTTTGATTCTGTGTTCCATTATTATCTTACTATCATGTGTACGAATAAACTAATGCACTACTTGGTTGCATTTGCTAGGTACAGGAGTAAATTTTTTAGTCGTTGTGGATATATTAATATGTTTTGAGTACTTTTTTTTATAAATAATTATGTACTCATTGCAAGTTGTAAAAAACTGCATTTTTGTTGGTATTGTATGGGGAAACTGAATAGTATATTGATACAAATGTAAGGTTAATATTATATCATGCATTTTTGTTTCTAGTGGACAATAGAAAAAATGTTAAAGCAATGAGCCTTTGTAACGTGTTTACACCTTCAAACTTCATCCTAAATCAGTCATATATATATCCACTTATTTTCCTCTTAGAGGTGAAAGGGGTTAAGTAAGTTGTGTGATTACATGATCTATATCAGTTGTGTGATATGGATAAGTGAAAGAATAGGGCTGGAATTTTTTACCACATTGTACCAATCAACTGCTCATACCATTCGTACCGTACCATTCATACCGTATTTAGCGGTACTATCGTATTGCGGTACGGTATACCGTACCGTTCATTTTCACGGTACAATAGTGGTATGTGATTTTTAAAAACCACGGTATGTACCATTTCTACCGTTATACCGTCCAACTCATATTTAATTTATATTTATATTTTAATACTAGGCACATACGTGTTTATATATCTTTTAACTCTTAATCTAAATAAGAAATAGATAGTCATACAAGCGAGGCGCCGTTTCATAAGTAAGTTACGTGGTTAACTAATCTTGTTATACCCCTTTCACCCTTGATTACTTGAATGTTTTGGAATTTGTAAAAGGGTTTGTTTGATTTTCCCTTTTAAGCTTATAAGTTACTAACTTCAGTTCATTTGACCATTAAAGAATTAAGTTTTCGATTCAGTTAGTCTATCCGGGTATAAAATAGAAAGAAAATTAGATTTTATGATTTTTATTTTGCATTTCACATGTAAAAGGTTTCTTTGGTTTCCTGTTTTAAGCATGTAAGATAGCTTCTCATTATTGTTGAATTATTTTCAATATATTAGCCTATTGCAGTTTGCTATGCCGATGCGTGAAATGTTTTTGTTTTTTGTAATGTTATCGATGTTGGTAATATACCGTAACATACCATTACCGTACCGCACATGTAGTATACCGTAATGCAAGCATGGTACGATAATGGTATGAAATTTTTAATACCATATTTATATGGTACAGTAATGGGACGAAGCAATTACCGATAGTAATGTAGCACCACCCCCTTCCCGGGGAGAAATAACGACCAAAAATTGAAACAGCTTATATTCTCGGAAAGCAAATATAAAAAATGTATTAATGCATTTTCTTTTCATAATTTAAATCTTCTTCAATTAAACCTATTTTTATCCTGCAGGAAGGAGTCAAATAACACCTCCCTAGTTTCACTCTTTTCCAATGAAATTACTCTTTCATCTTAAACCTCTTACTTTCCCATTTTAATCTCAAAATAATGGGTTCTCCAATCACGTGGCATTCTCTAATCGGTTGTACCCAAATTTAGCTTTAGACCATTGGTAGAAAACAAAACAAGAAAATCTATTTCAATGAAATATAAATCGGTTTTCTTAAGGCAACACAGAGTCTTTTTCTCTTTGTCTCAATTAACCGAGGCAGAGATAAAAGACCCCAGCTTCAGAACTTACGTTAATCCTCTGAAATATCGTTTCTTGAAGTAAAAAAAGAAGGTTTCTAATTTTTGTTTGCGATAGAAAAGGATGGCGTTTACAGGAACTTTGGACAAATGCAAAGCTTGCGATAAGACCGTTTATTTCATGGATTTGTTGACTGCTGATGGGATAACTTTTCACAAATCCTGCTTCAAATGCAGTCACTGCAAAGGAACCCTTGTTGTAAGTTTATCAAACATAACCGACAATACATCCATGAACACAATAAATAGTATTGTAAAATTGATCCATAATCTTCAAGAATATTAATTTTAAAGCATTTAAATTATGGCAGATGAACAATTACTCCTCCATGGATGGAGTTCTTTATTGCAAGATTCATTTTGAACAACTCTTCAAGGAGTCGGGCAATTTCAGCAAGAACTTCCAAGCATGTAAGTTTACCACCCTCTTTTTCTCCTGATATGTGTATATATAGATACATAGTGTGCGGATCATTTGAACTTCAGCGGTAAAATCGTACCGAAAAATGATGCCAGCTTATAAAAGCTGAACTTTTTGATTGTTTGACCTTAAAATTTAAAAGAATCTAACAGACCCGGCTTTTTGTCCAACCTGAAATTGGTGAGGTTATTTGCCTCAACTTCAAACAATCCTCGATATACATTATAATATTATTATTATCAGATTCAGAATGCTTTATCTCACTTTTTGTTGTTTTGTGTTAAATATTTCAGCGGGGAAATCCGAAAGGGAGAACTCACTGGTATGTTCAAGTTTTTATTGAATACCCGTTTTTGTTATCAGAAGTTAATGCTATAAACATCTTAAAAATGATATTCTTTATCTTTTCCCGCACTAAGTTGTTCATAATATGCCTTGAAAATAACCAATCTATATATGCAGACTAGGGCCCCAAGCAAACTGTCCTCCATGTTCACAGGAACCGTAGACAAATGTTCAGCTTGTAACAAGACAGTTTACCCGTTGGAGAAGGTCTGCAAATATTCTCTCTTTTTCTCTTACATATGCTGCACACCCAAAAATACTTATACACCATTCTGGCGATGATTTAAGACATGTTTGGATGAAATAGCTGATTTCTTTGAGGCTAAGATAGGCGGATTCATATTAAAACTTCTAGTTTTTCAAGAACAAAAAACTAAAAAATGGCCAACCAAATGCTGGAGAATAGAAGCAAAATGCTTAAAAGATACAACCAAACTAGTCTAATGTACCTTTCATCTCTACCTATTTCAAATATTTAGACAATAACTATAAAAAAAAAAAAAAAACAATAACTAAACAGGTCCAAAAATAACTAATGGTTTAATAGGCTAGCCACCAATAATGATGGGTTTCTATAAGCTCGTTTGGTTGTCTGAATAATTACTGAATACTTATTTTTTTCTGCATATATCAAAGATATTTTTTCTGAATATTTGCTTTTAAGTACGAATGACAAAAATACATCACACCAGATAAGCCATATGTTAATGTAATATGTCTATCCACATACCAACACGCTAAACCTATACATGCATATGTAATTAGGTTAATATGGAGGGAGAGTCCTTCCACAAGCTATGCTTCAAGTGTGCTCACGGAGGCTGCCCTCTGACTCACTCGTCCTACGCTTCTTTAGATGGTGTTCTTTACTGTAACATCCATTTCGCTCAGCTCTTCAAGGAAAAGGGAAATTATAAGCACGTTCTCAAGGGTGCTATTCACAAGAAAAGTGGGGTCGTAATGGTCGAGCCAGAAGCAGAGGCAGAAGCAACAACGGAAGATGAGGTAAAGGAAGAAGAAGACGAGGATAAGCCCAAAGCCGAGCCAGACCAGGAAGACAATTAGCCCCTTGCTAAATTTATTGCGTTTGGTAAATTTAATATTTTCATTCCTGAGCCTTGCTCCGTTGCGATGAAATTTTCTTGTTGTTGAGAATATATTTGTTGTTTATCTATGCTTTTGAGATGTTGGTTTTGTATGTGAATTATACGATTGGTAAAAGTTACTTTTTAATAAGTACTTTGATGTTTGTGGCAGAAGCCTAATGCCATCAACTTATATAAGGCACCAATAGTGGTTATACTTGAGTTAAAACATCTTGGTGATGAAGCATTCTAGTTTGACATGAATCTGTCTCTTGTTCTCTGGGGTTTCATAAGGAGGTAATCTCTGGATAACCAAAACATGAAAGACATCGCTTCTGAATATGTTTAGCGATTATGATTAGACCTTTTAAAAATCAAATTATTTTCATAATCAGTTTCCTAATTGTTTTACTTTTACCAAAGCTGTTTAGCGATTATGATTAGACCTTTTAAAAATCAAATTGTTTTCATAATCAGTTTCCTAATTGTTTTACTTTTACCAAAGCTGTCCATTCTAGCCGACATTCCTAAGATTGTTTCGAGTAACATCCTATGTTACACTTGTGAAATTTAAATGTACGAACTTAGATGATTCACTTAAACTATGAGATGACTGGTGTTTCCAGGTTTAAAAGCCGATTTTTGTTATGATAGATCATACCATAATTTCCTTATTGAAATCTTTTGGTCTTTGAAGAATATGTTCGTTTCTATAACATCCTTGAATTAGAATACAAATCATAAATAGCTTATTTAGATAGTTTGAGGGGGTTATTTGATAGCTCGTTACTATTTATTTTTTGGCTATTTGAGTAGATAATCAACAAGCATTAAACCTCATTTTAGAGTTAAATTTACATGTATATGCAATATGAAATTCTTGAAACAGACAGTAACCGGACTTCAGGGATGGCAAATTTGGAAAGTAATACCAACTCAGCACAAAACCAAATGGGTTCTCATAAAAAGAAAATATATTTCAAGATAAAATTTTATCATAAAGAAATAAAGTAAAATATCGCTTGACAATATTAGAACACTCTGTCACAACTTTCAGTTTCAATAAGCGAGCACAAGAATAAGAAAGACACCTGAAACAACTCATTAGAAGCTGACAGCTATCATTTTTCAGAACCAACATTTATCCGTGCGACAAACTGGTCAATTCCGGTCCTGTTTTGAAGTTTTGTACTTCTTAAAATTGAGACCTGTATAATGACAAATGCACAACTACAAATCAATTTCTAACTCGGCATAGCCACTTATTTTACACTGCAATAAATCATTTCTATTAAAAAACAAATCCTTCTAAATGCAGAAAATACAGAAACAGAAATAGCACCTTTGGCCGCTTCATAGAGCTTGCAAAATATCCTATTCCAAAGGAAGGGGAAGTGAATGCTGCTGCTATCTCTACAGATTTCAGTGTAGGTGCACTCCCAGGAGTCTATAAATTACACAAACGAAAGGAAAATCATTTTAGTATATAACTTATTAGTAGATTTTAACAATTCGTGCACCATATTATTAAATTTCACAAATTAATTACCAATCTGTACAAAAACATAAGATTACTACACCAAGTGGCACCAACCTATCAAACCTCACGTTTTATACATCGATTTACACAAGATCTCACAATTTATCAAATCTTGTGAGTGCACAAAAGTTTCAAGTTTTATCCTGACGTATTAAGTGTTTGATTTTAGGTAGAATGGTACTTCGCACACCAACTTTTCTTGAGCAACTAGTATTTTTAATGAAATTTCAATCTTGGTATCCTAATTGTTCGATTTGGTATATATTGGTAACTGAATTGTGATATTTGATAGTATGCTCTACTAACCGTGTAGATTGGTCAAGGAATTACATTTTCACTATTAACAAATACAGTAACCATGTCCTCTTATTATTTTCCCCAATTATTTAGTTTCTAAAAGGATAACTCACTCTTGTAGGAGCCTCAACTTGAGCAATTAGAATTCCAGCACTACCATCAGTGCCATGTTTGTTACTTTCTTGAATAACAGACTGTAAAACTTTCGTGCAAGCAGAGACAGGACCAGCCTCTGACCTGTGCAACAATGATAAGAATTTGCAATTCGGAACTAAACATTTAGAAATGAAATACGGCTAAATTTAATCAGACTTGGCCAAAAGAGCTCGGAAGTCTATACTAAATTCTTGGAATAATATCATTCATGGAAGCCTATCAGGTTTTTTATATTTAGTACACCAAACTATTATGTTTCACATCTAAGTCATTAATCTACACAAAATCAAATAAGATGTACACTAAGGTACCAAAATTCTCAACTTTAGTCCTCTACACCGAAGAATTAGTACACTAACCTATGAAAACTCAGGAGTGCTTAAAAGCTTAAGTTTTAACAGTGTCTCAGTCTGTCCTAATTCTTCTAGTTTGTGAAAGTTGGTGCTCTGGCACACCGACACGATCGAACAATTAGTATAGATATTGGTGTAAGTATTGCAAAACTTCGTAGTAGGTATACTAATTATTGAAAGCCATAGACGGGGGTACAGTGATTTCCCCCTATGTTCTTACTTTCAATGGAAAGCATTTTTCAGGTAAACAAATTTTAGTAAAAATCTGCACTTAAAATTCAGATCAAATGTTATAAATTTTAAGAATGCATACAATGATGACGAGACACAGCATTCCCGAGCAGCAAAACCTTTCATCAAATACTCTCCAGCGCCACTAACACAACAACCTACAATATTTGAAGCTCCAAGCGTGCGTTTTGAGGATGCCCAACAACCAGATCCATACATTGCTGCTAATCCCACTCGACCACTGGCCTGATATAACATTATTTATTAAAAAGAGAAAAATAATTATGACTCAATACAAAAATGGTGCATCAAACATATTATGCTATTATAAATTTTAACCAGCAATGTCATTACATTGAATGACTGGATATAAAAAAAGTTTCTACTTTTGAAAAGAAATAAAGAGAGGAAAGTATCACTTTTTTACACCAATTCCTTTAATTTTTATTTTTACTAAATCAAATTGCTAAATTTCCGATTTAGACACCTTTCTAAAAAAAAATCAAACAATTGGTACACCAGCATTAAAAATTTAACTAAAAAGTACTAGTTATATGCTAATTGTTCGATTAGGCTGGTGTAGTAACCTAAATAGAATCAAATAATTAGTACACAAGCGTTTATATTAAAACTTTTAAACACTCTTGAGTTTTGATAGGTCGGTGTGGTACCTGTTTGTTTTTCTGTACACTGGTTTTGGATTAGTGAATTTGAGAGATTGATGCACTGATTGTTTGATATTGGGTAGATTGGTATCATATCCGTGAAACTTAAATGGTATAAAGTATACTAATTGTCAAAAGTTGTTAGATCGATGTATAGAGTGAAATACCCCTATCGAAAAACAATTATGCTGAGTTATAAAAGAAGGGGTATCAAGATAAAACTGATCAACACAACATAGAATATATACTTTCATTGCGATGCCACCACTTGAAGCTCCAGATGCTACGTGTCCTTCGTTATCAACACAAATGACTCCAACTGTATCCTTCAGGCAATCAAATTCTTCTAATTCCGACACAGCAGATTTATCATGTTCCCCATATTCTGTCGATGATCATGTCTTTGAATATATAAGGGTGTACTACAGTGTACAAAGGATGAGAAATATTCCATTAATATCATAAATGGGAGATACCTGTTACAACAATATTCTCACGAGAGAATGAAGGAATTTTAAAATCACTTTTTTCAGCTTTGGCTTTTGCTTCATCAAGCATTGCTTTGTATCTTTCCCACTGTTTTCTTGCCTTGTCTGTAATTAGCCACTGTTGCAAAATAGTAACGCACTAATTAGACAAACCAACACCTGGTCAACGAACCTTTGAAAAATATAAAAATGGAGTTTAAACACTTCATGGAAAAAAAATGTGGATTTGTTACCTCATCAGCCTCTTCTATACTTGCAGGCAAATAAATACCCTTGGATTTTGCCCATTTACTTGCACCTTCACCAACCAAGAACCTATTACATATTTTTTAATACAAAGATAAGAAGTATCCTGTTAATAATACAACCAGGGAAATGTAATATTACATTAATACTGAAACACAAAATGACTAGATCATACATGGGAGGTATTCTGCCCAACAATGAGGACCCCGGAATTTGTTCTTTGGCCAACAAAGCAGCAATTTCGATCCCACTAAAAACACCTATTAATTGTCAACTTCATGAAAAATGAAGAAGCATCAATTAGAAATGAAGAAATTAACAACAGTAACAGTAATTAACCAACATACCAACTAAAATACAAGCAAAATGCCTTTACTTTTAATCAAATTTGAGTTTGTGTCTACCTGGCACAGCTCCAACAGCACCGAATGCTCCAGAATCACCATCCATTATACTAGCATCGCATTCGACATGGCCATCTTCGGTTAGATTAGATCCACGGCCAGCATTTGTGCACGGATCGTCCTTCAGAGAAGTATTATAGATAAGTAAATAAGTTCAAAATAACCACACAATTAACCCAATAAAGAACAAACAAACTACAAGCAAGAACAATACCTCTAATGTTCGTATGGCAACAGAAACAGCATCTAAACATCCTCCAGGCCCCTGAAATATACCACAGGTGAATATACCGTTGCTTATATTTAAGAAAAAGACCGCATGTTGGTGCTCCTAATTATATAAATCGGTGAAGATAATATCATTCCTACGTAATCTGACACGATTAGCTATCACAGCTTAGAAAACATTGCACACAATTACGCTACACCACATACCTACGAGAATTCACCAAAGAAATTATTAGCTTTTATATAGATTTAGAAGTCAGAACTGAGGATTACCTTATGCATGTGTAAAGAAACAAAACATTAAAAATCAAACAAACTTTGTTCTCAGTTATGCAAAGGAAGATTTTTCAAAATTTTAGTTCATTTCAACCTCGAACTGAAGATCAATCGCCGTAACAAAACAGACATTGTTATAACACAATTGATTCCTAGTTGTTCACATTGCCTTAGCCCCAGAATATTTGTTCCCCTCTTAAATTAAGTAGTCAAACGACATGTTCATATCTCTTCCTGTATATATTCAAATGTTGATGCACATTTATGTCGTTTTGAGCGTCATTAGAGTCAATTCATGATAATTTTTTTAAAAGAAGTGGTTATAAGGATTATTTGGTTGCACCTTTTGAAGCTAAAGTGATATATTAGCTATTTCCACCTCGAAATGAAAGCACGTCAAATCAGTCTCACTTACATAGGATAAAAGGATTCACAACTAAAGAGCTAAATGCATAGAACCCCTCGTGCAAATTAACATTAGCAAAGCAAAGTCACTTCGAAGATAAATAATAACACTGGCGGTCACCATACTTTGAATAGCATGTCATATGTAGGTTATTTGAGTCTCATACTTTTCAATTGTCGTAACTCCGGCCTAAATTGTTCAAGATTCTTACATTTATATATAAAGAAGAAATTAGTTTTTTATTTCTGTTCTGGATCCTTTCTACATCTAGGACATCATCCAGTCACACACCCTGCACTTACTCGACTCAGAACCAAAGATAAAAAAAAAAAAACAATAATTGTATGATTAATTTTGTATTCATAGCCAGCAGCGGAACTTGGACATATTCGGCTGAAACTTGGACATATTCGGCTGAAACTTTGATTTTTTTTCCTTATAACGTAACACTGTAACTTTCATATTTGGATAAGTAAATGATAGAATTATATTAGTCCCAACATGTAGAGGTTGACCGCCTATGTAGCAATGGATACTATAGGCATTCCTATATAGGCGTTCAATCTCTACAACGCAACGCATATATCTATCAATGATAATAAGTAAACCCAAGAGTTGGGTGAAGCTGTTAAAGATAGTACCAAAATACCCCTACTTGTTTTTACAATCTACCTTATTGCCCTAATTTGATCATATTCTATTTCTTTTTCTTCAATCCTCTCAACTTTTATCAATCACCCCTAAAAAGAATCTTAATTTTTATTTTATTTTCTCTCCTAGTACCACAATTGCACATGGCACATGCAACGTGTGCAGGGGCGGCCCACGCCCAAGTCGAGTAAGACTTGGGCCTTGGGAAATTGATCCGGAAAAAAAATATTACGGACAACACATACTGGGTAGTTAAAATAAAAATATTAAATACCAATTGGTTTACAATGTATTGCAATAGCTCAAATGGTAGAGTAGTTTGGTATTCGAGATATGGGTTCGAAACTCGTAAGTTACAATTTAATTTTGTTTTTATATTTTGTCTATATTATTTTCTTATTATGTGAGTTTCAGGGGTAAAATAATAGATTATTATTAATAGCAAATATATTTCGAGAACAAATATTTTTTTAAAAAATTAAACCTGACGAAGAACGGTGGCGGCGGAAAGGCAAGCGCGTGAGATGGCGGAGTGAAGAGACTTCTCGTTGATCGGAGCGTGGTATCCAGCTCCGACGTGTATCGCCACCATAAACCTCTCTCTCTCCCCCTCCATCGCCGCCACGGGATCAGATTTATGTTTTAGTCTCTGTCTGTTTCACTACCATTACTGTCACTTAAAAATAAATTAAATTTGTCCAAACTAAATTTTTTATTTTTTATTTATAAATTATATTATAGTTGAAATGTTAAAATTTATAATTATATTTTTAAAAAATTGATTTCGATAATTTTGATACAAGTTATAAACTGATCAAAATTACACTAGTATAAGAGCATGACATTGGTAATAACGTCTAAGCAAAATTTTGACATATGTACAAAAAATTACTTAGTTTTTTTTAATTATTTTAGCTAGCAATATTCATAAAGTATATATCACCCTATTAAACAAATAATAAAGTAAAACATGTGAATGAATTGAATTAAACAGTGACCCACCAAACATTTGTTATATTGCTTGCTACGTCTAGCAGAAGTTTTAACTAGTGACACTAACGACTGCTTATGCGTCGTAACTTAGCTCGTAAAATGTTGCAATATATGTGAAGTCTAAAATAAAATATGTAGTTATAAATGCCAATGTGGTTACTAGTAAGTAAAAAAAATTGTTTAAATTTGATACTTCGATTTGGTCTCAAACCTATTCATTTTGGTATAATTAATGATCTAACAATATAAATCGATAAAATTGCACTCAATATATTTTGATTGAGATTTATTTTTTATGTTTGTTGACGTAGATGCACTCAGTATATCATAGATAAGAGAATGTGACTATAGTTTTAACATTTTATTAAACACTAGGGTACTAAATTCGTAAGTTGTGACCGAAATTGATAAAATTTAAAATTGTATACTAAATTGATAAAAATCAATAGTGCGGGCTCAACAATTGAAGAACGAAGGAAACGATGAGGCAGGCGCGTGATATGGCGGAGTCAAGAACTTTCTCGTTGCTCGACGCGTGGTATCTCATCCCCACATGTACCGACAAGAAAAGCTTATTATTATATCACATTTCTCTATCGCTTCCTCTATCACCCCTATACAAATTTATTGAAATATTATAACCGGAGTTGTCGTTGTCTGTTCACTATCACTATATTAGAGATCGTTTTGCGGTATTTTATAATTATACAACTTTTTTTTTTAATGTAATGTAAATGGATGTGGGATTTGGTAAAAAAATTCCTCAAGTTTGTATTGTCAGGTTTTGGTCAGGTTAGAAGTTTTTTCAGGGGTGGGCGTGGTTTGGTTTGGTGCGTTTTGAGGACAAACCAAACCAACCCAGGTAAAAAATGAGCAGTTTGTTTTGGTGCGGTTTAGTAAATTTTCGAATTCCAACCCAACCCATTTAAAGTGGTTTGGTTGCGAGTTGGGTTCGCGGGTTTTGCATTTTGGCCTTTCAATTTATAAAGAGTGCAAATTTAACCCTAAAAATAATAAACCTCGAAAAAAAAACTTAAATATTAAAAATTCTCAAAACAACACATAGTGGCATACACATACTAATATTTTGACATAATATTTTTGATTAATGGTCATTCGCTAAACAAATATCGAAACGAGCAAATAAAAATTTAAATGTGCAACATAGAACCCTAAAATATTCAAACAACTTAAATTTGTAAATTAAAAGATAATGTATACTGAAATCTCAAAACTCTATGTGTTTGATGGATCACAACATTAGACTTTAAACCTCCGACCATAACTATTATTTAGATTCTGAATTAGAAAATAAAAAATACATAAAAAAAACTATGTTAGTACTCTCACCGGTTGACATAACCTTTACAAAATCTAGTTAATTTGTATAAGACAGAGTTACACAAATCACAAGTTATTCACAAAATATAAATCATAACCAATTTCATTATCTTCTTAATCTCGTATTCGAGTATCTTAAGTACTTATATTTTTTTAAGCAAAAGAGTCACTTCATTAATAAATACTTATGTTAGTACTTTCCGTGTGTGATAATAATGCATATAATGATAAAACTATTATTATTATAGTGACAATGTCACTTTAGACAAGTAACATGTAATTAAAAATTTAATTGAGAACGGTTGTGCCTTGATGTGAGAGGTGACATGGTGATAAATTACAAGAGTTATATGTTTATTAGATCTATTAAATAGTCTATATGTTTTTTTACGGTACTTTTATGGGATGGAATAAGGGCGAGAAGGAAGAGAAGAAGGATTAGTAGTTGCCTAGCCGAGGAACTTGAGGCCGACATTAAGAATGTGGTCCCGGAGTTTGAGTTGTTGACGCCGCCTAAAACTAGTGTCGGTCATAGAGAGGATTTTTCAATGAAACAAAGCCCATCTCTTGTTCTCTCCCGCCTCAACAGCAGAGCTAGATGATCTCGAACCTATTTCATAACCACCATCCATCAGCAATCACATTCCACATCCCACTTCAAACTTTTCGATTCCTCGGGTAGCCTACTCTAAAAAAGCATTCCAACTTCAGAGGCAGGTGAGCCAGGTCAGGAATGAGTTTTACTGCTGGGATGGGCTCGGATCCTACTCGAAGCACTCCACCACGAATAAGAGTCTTCGGGTTGGATAGTTGGCGGTTTGATCCGCGGTCTAAAAATACTAACTCAAACCAATCTGTATATATTAAATGCAGTGCGGTTTGATTTCGGCTCATAATTTTGAAAAGTCCAACCAGAAATGGCTGTAGAGCCCAATGTTTGAAGCATAAAATTGGAGCCACCAAACTCATATGAGCCCATTTTTTTCTCTTATATAGAAAACTACTAATATACACCTAATAAATACTACTAGCATTTTATTTTACCATTATGTACAGTACAACTGCAAGTCTGCAACAAATAAGCCACGTTTTATCATAAAAAAATGAAAAAACACATTAACTCCCTATATTTCACAACGCTGTATTGTATATATTTAAGTGGTAATTATATATATATATATATTTTTTTTTATTTTATTTTTATGCTTGAAGTAATGTACAGTATATATATCTAGGGTTTTTTTTTTTTTTTTTTATCGTTTTTGGGTCTCTAAAATATTAGAGACGGTACCGAGTCTAATTCAACCCAACTTGCAACGGGTTGGTTTGGGTTGCAGTTTGGCACGGTTTGTTTCCTTTTTTTTTTGCCTAACCTCTATTGATAACCATGATTCTTATGAGGAAAACTCGGACTTGACATGTGTGATATTCCACATAGTGTAGTAAAAAGTCACATGGTTGAGGCAAGTACATGTTTCAGTTGCTAATTAACTGAAAGGACTATGATCAGAAAGCTAAACAGGGAAGTCTTTTATTATGGTTCAAAGTTCAAACAATGATGATGCATTAGATCAAATGGTTGCTAATGACTTTGGTAAGGAATGTGTGGAAGAGTTTCATTGGACCAAGGGTCTAAAAGATCAGAGAGTGAATTTTTGATTCATTTTATGGTCCGAGATTTTTTATTAACAATCAAAATCCAAAAGCCAATCATGGGACTAATGCAAAAAAAGTAAGGTTGAAGGTGAAAAGTATTCGAAAATTTAATGACATTTTTTTGGGATGCGGGAAGGCATTCGCTACGTACAAGATTAAATAGGAATGACTTGACGGATGATGAAGTATTCATTTTAGTTGAGAGGAATGTTGGAAGAGAAGTTATTCCGAAGACGTTTAGCTTGCTACTCGAGTTTTGGGGAAATGCAATCATCGAAGGCAAAAAGGTCAAGAGTGCATGGTTGGTCGATAAGATAAAGGATCCCGACTATGATAGAAAAATCAGAGAGTGCGTTACGTTACGCTGTTTTGAATTGATTCACAGCTCATATGACTTGAATCTTAGGTGATTTTGAAGACATATCATGAGTGGAGAAAGCAGATATGAAACAAACACCAATCTCCGATTTTTGTGAAAACAAATATTTTAAGTGTATGACTTTGTTTGTTTTATAGTTTCTATTTTAACTCGGGAAATCTTGCTATGCTTTTTTTGATACTATGACTTTGTTTTTGTTTTTATGTAATTTTATGAAAGAATGAGAAACATAAAATAAAATAAAAATGGATGAACAAGAAGAAGCCAATTGAGCAAACAAAAAAGAAATAAAGATATAGATATAAATATAAATAAAACAGAGCTTGTTATATAGCCTTGTTGATAAATGGATATACTATTGGTTATAGTACAACTTTACTATAGATTTTTTGTGCATCAATATCAGGATTTTAAAAACGTGGTTATTCTAATGATTGAGATAAAAGATTTTTTTTTTCCTAATCTTACACAATACATTTTGTACTTTATGTATATAGAATTACCAACTAACAAAGAGGTTTAGAAAAAATAGGAGAATGGTTTAGAAGAGCAAAATAGGTTTAAAACAAGGGGTAAACGAGGAGAATGGTTTATGAGAGCAGGCAAAAGATAACAAACAGGAGAAGAGTTTAGGGGATGGGGTAAAAGAGGAAAAAACTTTACATGAAACGAGAGCTTACAGAAGCTTGTCGTGATTGTCAGCTGCCCGCTCGTTAACATCTGAATGTGACTTATACATATATATATATATATAACATCTGACGAGGTGTGTTATTATTATAAGATTATATTATATTTATGTAAACTATCACTTAGATGTGATTCATTCGCCAATAAGTGAATAGATTCTATATATGGCTACGCGTTTATCATAGTCACACGTCGTCTATCTTTGCGAGATTAGTTCACTTATGTGACAGCAGTGTGTGACACTTGTTGTCCTACGGTTATTATGGATGCTAGTATAGTCACTTGGTGGTGCGTCTACTTGATTTGTGTACATATTACTTTATTCGATCTTTCTTAACATATTTTGTGATTGCATTAGAAACTACTAGGTTCGATTTCTCTATTTATGCATCACGTCTGCATCCTTATATTTTTTTTACCCATTTGCTCCTTTCTTTTAGGCATGTGGTGTTCCCGACCACTGAGCTTACTAGCTCACCTCCCTCCAGATTTTATTTTGCAGCTACACATAGTTTTAGCAGTGGATGTGTGGTCTCGACATGTAGACTGGGTCGGGTAGTTAGACATCGGCACGTCGGAGCCCTTTATATTTTTCTACATATATCATATGTAATAAATTTTTATTTGAGGGCCATTATCATATATCCAACTACTAAATCCGACTATCTTACATGCTCTGCTATTTTTAATTATACATAAAAAAAAAATCAATCTTTTTCTAAAACCTCGTGAACCGTGGACCCTCCTGGTCCCGGGACATGACATAAAATGTACAGATTCAACTTCTTTGGGCACACGTAAAAACGAGAACTTTCTTATGGAAAAAGATAAAATGCAAGCAAAACCATTGATACATAAAAGACAAGGTAAGAATTCGTATGTGTCGGTGTCAAAACTAGTTGATTTTGTTATAAATGTTGTTCTTTACTAACCCATAATCGTGCAAACTTAATTCACAAGAATGAAAAAAAATCGTTATTTCATTCCATGTAAAAATTAATCAATTCTACCGATTGCATTTTGTTTTTTCCTTAAAAAAACTTAATTACACCACCTTTGACTGCTTAATCCTGCCTAAGTAAACAAATATTCTTAATTTCGTTTTTGACAAACACTGGCCTAATTTGCACATCGACTCCGTTGAGGCTTTATATTTAGAACAATGGAGGTGAGTATGATCCTCTAAAAGGCATTTTCATCCAATTAAACAAGTCACAATCATAATATTCTGCTTCTGAGCAAAAATAATTTCATACTAATTTTCTTTATAAGATGCATATCAGAGTTCTGGTATTTCGTTTATATGGCAAACAATGAAACATTAACGACCAAAGGGTGATAAAGAAAATTACTACCACCCGATTGTGAAACATTATCTCGTTTATACAGCACATGATTTTGGGCTACTCATTATAACTCGTACTTGAGAATAATCTATAGCAAATAATCTGGGTATCAAATACGTTTTGTGAATAACCACAGATTTTCAAGCTTCTTTGGTTAGGAAGAGAGCTGTGCACTGCTTCAATGTATCATCAGGGCTGGTAACTGCAAATATAAGTCTTTTTTTAGGGTGCTATCGAAACAAAATAACTTACATGCAACATGAAGGGCCTGTTTGGTTGCAGCTTTTTATGGAAAAAATTGGATATTTTGAGGTTCAGGAAGTGCTACATTCATCAAGCCCAAATATTTTATTTTATTTTCATGACAAAAAAGAAACAAAAAAAGACTTTTTAGGCTTAGTTAACCAATTGCAGTCCATCTTTTGAGAAAAAAAAGCTAAGCTCAAAAGTTGCAAACAAACAAGCTAAACTCAAATATAAAAGCATCTGACCTGTGTGGCCCAAGGTTCGCTCTGATTCAAATATCTCAAAGTCGTTTCCTCCCTATTCGTATGAACAGTCAAATCAAGGTCGATTAGTCCCAAAAGAGTACCAACAATGGGAAGAGAACATTAACAGACTAGCTAAATATAAAACATAAAAACACAAAAAATTACCTTGTAGGTTTTGTCTCCAAAGAAGTGAATTTCATTGAAATCTTCCAGGTATTTCAAGCAGTATGTCTTGTCCCAGCCTCGAGGAAAAACCTACAAACAATTATGACCAATATTAAGAGTAATATCCCATTAAGCAAGGTTCTTTTGACTTAATGTTCACCAAGTAATTCTGGGAACTTTTCATTATTCTATGGTAGTACTGCATTACTATTCTATTTCAATATGCATATCAAATCAGTTATTGAAATGCATTTCCATCAAAAGTAAATATAATGCAAAATCAGTAGTGAACAATATGCCAATTAAAAATCAGTTAATTGAAATGTACCCATCACAATGAAATAAGTTTACTGAACAGCTTGTCTATCAAAATTAGAGTGAAGTGTATGTCAATCAAAAGTAATGGAAATTATGAAGAAGAAAAAGTTTATCCTTCCTATCAAATGGGAAACAACTGTTCCTAACATTAGCTACTTACTGGTAATTTCTAATTAAATAAATCGTTGATTATGTAAGTTCATGAATCATAAAATAATGACAATGGAAAATATACACTCACATCGAAACTTATCTGTCCTCCGATGGAAAAGGTGAGGTTAAGTTGTGCAAATTTCTCCCGGAGAATAGACACCATCTTTGGACGAATATTGTGAATCTGAACAGGATTATACCCAAAAAATAAATTCAGAAGAGATCCCTAAAAGTACAGATTTTTTTTAAACAGTACATAAATCAGGATATTGAACCTTGTCATATCTCTCAAACTCATCCCGTTCTTCCTGGCTGCAGTTACGGCCAATTGGAGATACATTAATCATCCCACTTCTGAACTCTATGAATGTTCCTCTACAAAATCGTTACAAAAATATATCAGAGGACTAAAAATGAACATAGTAGCATAAGTAAGAAAATTGCAACTTATAAACTAACCTTTTAATTGGAATATCCAAGTCAGCGATGTAGTGCAGCGTAAAGTTGATAAATTCCTGCTCAATTGCAAAAGAATACAGTTATTCATATCGTATATGCATATGATTATGACATCGATGCTATTGTCAGGTTCCAAGAGACCATCCAAAATCACATTATTAAGAAAGTCTTACCTAAAGCAATTCATAAATTATGTACACTACAACAATGTATCTCGTATATCTAATACGCGCAAAAGGATGCGCTAAATTTTGTTACTAACGAACATATTACAAAGCCAAGTTATGTTACTAACACACATACAATGATGGGAACGTGGAGATTAATAATCTTACCTTGAGTTTATCATCTCCAAGATGTGTCTTCAAGCTCTGTATAGAATTACATCAAGGAAAGAGTAATCAACTAGAAGAAAAAACAGCGTGAAAGAAAACGACAACTATGTAACATGGCTGTGGAGTCACTTGTCAACTTTAGTTTATGAAGCGGCACACTCTACAATTCAAAAGAACCGAAATGTGTTCTCATGATCATAAAGCTAGAGACAGCAACAATACTAGATCTATGTTTTTATATGTGAAAGGATGCAAGGCGAAATAATTCTAAACATGTTAATTTGTAATCTGTTGATACTTGATATAGGAGTAAAAGAAAATTGATTTGATACACGCATCTATGTTACCTGAGTCCCAATGAGCTTTTCATCCTTATAGGCCACAAGACCATTTTCAGCAAATACATAATCATAGTCCTCTATTACTGTAAACAGGGAAGATGAAATGAAAGGCAATCAGTTAATTAGCAAAGACCACTACGAAACTTCTACAAACAGAACCATCAGGAGTAGAGAGGAAATAAGAAAGTATAAAAAAAGAAGTTCATGGCGTTTTTAAACCACATTCCACAGCCTAAAAATTCACAAGAAAACAACCTATTGTCCGTACCTGAATTGCCCAGCTGCTCCGATATCTTCACAAGGTCGGAACCTCCAACAACACCAATTGTGACTACCTGTAGTTTGACTAAGCTGTAAAGATGATTTATAATTTATTTATAGATTGCTTTCATGCTTTATCATCATACTGTCCTATTTTTAGCAAATGGCTTCCTTTAATCGCATAGCTACTTATTCTCCAACCAATGCAACCTTCTAACAATAGCAAGCATGTCGATAAAGCTTTAACAGTATGCCCTTGATAGTATAACTATTTTTGTTAATGTGCTAATAAGATCCTCGGGAAAACAATTTCATAGCTACAATCAATGCATAAGAAAAAAATACCTTCCGGAGTTCCTGCATGAACTTCAGCATATGTGGGGTAACAGCCTGATATTGAAAGAAAAAAGCCAAAAATAACAAAACCTATCAGAAAGAGATTAATCTGATGACCACGCTAATCTTTACACTTAATTGAGAGATAAATCACTAGAAGCCGAAGTACAAAACATTGAAACGACAAAACAATTTGGCCAACTTAATCAAAAAAAGCAAAAAAAGAAGAAGAAAGAAATACCTTTCTGGGAGCGGTTAACGTCCCATCAACATCAAACAGAGCAATTAGTCCAGGCTTTCTTGCTGCCATTTTTGAAAATCCTGCAAACCAACACAAGTTTGATAAGTTTAGTTATGAATTAATAAAATACCCAAAATACCAGTTGTACAAATTTATGTGTAAACAATGATTGAGGTAATGACTATTCATCAAATAAGATGGTGGTTCTGCAATTTTGAGGCATGTGACAGATATTTTCTTTCTAGAGCTAGTTGGATTTCTTCTTATTATTAGTTTCTTTATTTCGTTTGGTGTCTTCATAGCTGAGCTCTTTTGCATTATTGGCCTGAAAAGCACAGAATTCTAACAAGAAAACCTAAAGTTTTTAAGCTAAACGATCGCTTCTTTTCAGTCAGATGTCTCAAATAAGTCAGCTTATTATTAAAAATCTGGAGCTAAGCAAATCCTATTGAATGAGTGGATGATGGATATACGACCAGATAATATAGATCCATTATGTCTACTACGACACTCAATTTTTTTATTTTTTTGAAGTATGAATTTCTAATGATGCAGTAAAGTGTCATTTCAACACAGCATAACTTCATTGATACTTATCTAACTAATATTACTTAAAGCATAAAACCCTACACCTTTCAATGGTATTCATACAAATCATATATATGATTCCAGATACAGAGTAAAAACTGAACATAAATGCCTGAAACAAACAGATAATCAGCTTATTTCTAAACAGCTGCAATATACACGTCCTCTTTTTTTTTTGCATTTTTGCATTTTAATCCTGGAAAAGCTAGAAGCTTTAGCAAGTATCCGACCCCGAAAAAAGCTAAAAGAACTTTAACCCATCTTTTAAGTCAGATGCCAGCTTATTAAAATCTGGAGTCAAACAATCCCCAAAATGAGTGGATGAGTATTTTTAAGGAAGAATGATCATTTATTCCAAATTCCGAGATTTAATTATCAAAGGAGTAAAATCTATTTTAAACTTAGGTACAAATGCTCAATGCTACTTCTTTTTTGATAATTAAGTAGGTATTAAACAATAACTTTCCCGATTTATATACCACTTTTCATATGGCTAAATTAGTCCAACAATAAATCACAAAAAAAAAATAAGGATTTGATAAAATGAACAATGCTGTCAAATATCATTAATACACAGCTAGTAACACTTAAACTAAAAAAACAAACAAATCTTTACAAACTTAGATTCATAATCATATTCATAAAATAGATATATAATTACATACAATTCATCATACATTGAAACTGGAAAATGGGTCAAGAAATATAAGCTGAAAAACTGATTTCAAAACAAATATATAAATAATAATTTTAAAAAATGAAAAAGGTGTTACCTTTGGGGTCTAAAAAGGGAGAGTACAAAACCCAATTCAGATCTGTAATTCGGGTGAGTAAATATATTTATATATATATATATATATATATAGACAGAGAGAGAGAGAATATGCTCAAGATTTTAAGTCACTGCAATGAATATTGATGTAATCTATAGAAAAAAGAAGAATGAAATAATAAATTGTCATAAATGATATATTTATTGACTTTAAAGTAGTAACTTTTTAAATTAATAGTACTGCTGTACATTAATAGTATAATTGGATACAAAAAATCATAGTATTACTTTTGATCGAAGATATAGTCTCATATTTAATTTGACTATCATAATATAGTATTTTTTTTTATTCGCTTAAAAAAATATAGTATCTTTTTTATTATGGTATTGTAGAGAATTATTTATTTTACATTTTGCACGCGTATAAATGACGATGTGCCTGTTTCAAATGATTGATATCATAATATATCACATTCGTCGTCATGTTTTAAAACTTACCGGGTAGGCAGGTACAAAGTGAATTAACTCCAGAGTGAAGATTTAAAAAAATATATATAAATGAAGATTTTAATAGATGATAAATTTTAATAATCTGCTCTAAATGGTCTAAGTAGGCATTCAAGGTAAAACAATAGAAAACAGTAAATTATAAGTATTAATTTTTTGGGCGAAGTGAGTGCTAAATAAAATAGTAATTTCATAATCAGAACTTTGTTTCAAAATTAGGATTTGATTATCTTTTAATCATGTAAGAGTAGACCAAATCTAAAGGAAAGAGAAAGTTGTAGTGCTAATTACCAAGATTGAAGTTAAATAAATAACAATAGTCAATAGACTTGCATGGAGTAGTATAGTGTAAGTTAAAATTGTGAAAATTGAGTAATGCACATGCGAAGAAGTTAATAAAATTGACTAGAAAACAAATAGGAGTCATCCTTTATACGTCACAGTCACACAATTCTTTAGTGTTCATGTGCTTCTATTATATGCATTTTTTTTAGAGGAAATTTCCAAGATGAGTATGTATAACACTATTTTATGCATTTTTTTGAGGATATTTCGATGACTTTTGGTTTTCCTATATGGGTAAAGATAAAAAGTTATTTTTATTTCAAAGAATACTAGAATTTTCAAGCCTAGAAAGGTGCATGAAAGAGCTGAATTTTTCCACTCCAATTTATCTGTTTTCACGTTCAAATCGTAATATTTTTTTACAAATCGTAAGTCAGATTTACGGTTTTGACTGTAAAATTACCAAATTGCCTCTGCGTTGAAAATCTAAAAAATTTTCAGAGGATCGATCGGAGTTGACAGCCGATCGATCGGCCAAGCCCTCTCGAAAATTTTCCAAAATTTTCTAGAGGCCTGATTACTGTAAATTTGCCTAATTAACTTAAAAAAATATTTACGGATCTTAATCGTGACTTACGGTTTGATAAAATGTTAATAAATTAATTTGTGTTCGAGTAACATGATAAAATTTGGTTTCGAGTACTAAACATTTTAAAAAATAGTTAATTTGTTTAAAATGAAATTTGCTTACTAATCATTTAAACAAATTAACCATTTTTTTAAATGATTAGTACTCGAAACGAACTTTTATCATGTTACTCGAAACAAATTAACTTATTAATTTTTTATCAAATTGTAAGTCACGATTACGATCCGTAAATATTTTTTTTAGTTAAGTAGGCAAATTTCATTTTAAACAAATTAACCATTTTTTTAAATGATTAGTACTCGAAACGACATTTTATCATGTTACTCGAAACAAATTAACTTATTGACTTTTTATCAAATCGTAAGTCACGATTACGATCCGTAAATATTTTTTTTGAGTTAATTAGACAAATTTACCGTATTCAGGCCTTTGAAAAAATTATCAGAGGGCTTGGCCGATCGATCGGCTGTCAACTCTGATCGATCGGCCAAGCCTTATGAAATTTTTTCAGATTTTCAATGCATAGATAATTTGGTTTACAGTCAAAACCGTAAATCTGAGTTACGATTCGTAAAAAAAAAATAGGTTTGAACGTGAAAACATATAAATTGCAGTGGAAAAATACAGCCATCTGCATGAAATTACTTTATTCAAGAAGGTTCGTAAGTGTACTTAAGAAACCCGGAGAAAACACAATTGATGGAAATGTTAGGCTTAACTATTTGAGGGTGGAGACACGGGACGGATCGGACGGATTATACTTAATTTAAACCCAACCAGCAAAATAAATCGTGCACGGGACGGATTAGGACGGATTGAACTCAATCTTAACCCAAATCGCAGGACGGATTATGGCGGGTTGGTAAAATTTAAATCTCAAGCCATCCAATTTAACCCGTTACAATTAAAATCTCAATTCAACCCGTAAAATAAATTGCGGGTTGAATTTGGGTTGATCCTTAAATTTTCATTTTGGTTCTTTATTTTTCATAGTTTGCATAATAAACATAAATTTTAAAATAAAGTGAATATTTCAAATAGAAATATAAATTAAATCTTTCATGACTTGCATAAACAACCTGAATTTTAAAATAAATTGAATCTTTCAAATAGAAATATAAATTAGAACATTAAGGAACAAGTAACAAAACTAAAATATAACAAAAGTGGGGTTAAAAATCTTAAAATACACATAATATATGTTTATAAATATATGTTGCGGGATGAAACGCATTGAGACGGATTAATCCGCAGTTTGTAAACTCCAACCCTAACCCAACCCGCAAAATATATAACGGATTGGGACGGGACGGATTGTTTTTTTTGGACGCTCAACTCGCCCCGATTCGTGCAAATTGGGTTACGGGTTGGGTTTACGGATTTTGTTCCCCACCCCTAATTTGAAGCAGCTTTTTTTAAATCACTTGCAAAGAAAATATACTTAAAAAAAGGTTAGGACAGAAGAGACCAGCTTTGTCCCAGTTGCATCGCTAAATATCGAGTCTGATTTCCCTGCATAATGTGTAATTCTATAACGAACGTGAAAATAGTAACTTGATTTGCCCACAAAATGGAAGATAGGGTTATTGTCATTAACGTTCGCCATCAATTCTGATTCAACCAGTTAATATATGCCATTATCATTAAGTCGTCTCTTCCATGCTCTATACCAAAATCATTATATTACTGGATAGGTATGTTTACATAAGAATAGGGCCTCAAATTGGCAAGTTCACCAAGAAAAAAATAATTGTATTGTCTCTACATTAACAGTACATTTGCCATTAACTAGCTAAAGATTCAAAACTGAAGTCAATAATCAATGGTTATTATATAAAGCGATGCATAACGTTTGGTGTATCCGCAGAAAAAATATTACGCATAGAAAGAGGACAGGAAGAGTAGATCAGCTGATGAGGGACTTCATTTTTCGTGGACAAGAGGGCTGTAAACAGGATACCACATGCTGCGCTTGACATATTCCACAGTCTCGTCCTGCATAATTTTTTCCAGAAATTATGTACAGTAAATACCGATATTTAAACTACAAACAGTAATGGAATTTCTAGATTTAAACCTCTTTTAACATATTTCTTTTTGCTAGTTCTTTTATTTCTTCTCCTGTGGCAGTTTTATCCTTGCGCAATTTATGGTCACACATACAGTATCTTTTCTTTTGCAGATTAGAAAAGAATAATTAGAGAATGCAGCTTTTAAGCAAATAATATGTGGCTTAAATGAGATTGAGAAAGAGGGGGATGGTCTGGCTGCAGCTTCAAGCAAATAAGCTGAATACATTGAGGTTCACAAAATAACTATGTTCATCCCAGCTATAGACTCTAGCTTTTTCAGTGTATAAAACAAGAAAATTTCACACTTTCAAACTGTTCAACGAGAAATGATATGTTCAAAACTAATGGTTTTAATTAGCTTAAATTTCTAGCATTTTGAGGTCAGAAGACTAAAAAATCTCAGTTTTAAGCTGGATAAACCAAATGCCTTACAGATTATAAGCAAAATGAATAGGGTAAAAGCTGCAAACCAATCAAGCATTTCATTTCATAATATTTCAAAACCTAAACTTACTTTGGACATATGTACAAGCTCCTTTGGTCCCACTTCATTATGTCCTTCAGCCAGTTCTTCAGCCACGGCTGTTTGAATAACAGCAGCACCAACCTCTGCTGTTATATCTCGAATACTGCAATTTTAAGAAAAGACAGGATAAAAATAAGTTGATGTTCCAATTGGATTCAAATATGGACAAATTATGTGCCGAAGTGTAAAAGTATTTTAATTTCAATGAAAATAGTACCAGTCAATTGATGGATATAGTATCCCCTTCTTAATTTGGTCGTCAGTAATGTACGAGGCAAGACTACAGAAAAAAGAAGCAAAAGATTGTTAGTAATGCAGGACTAGTATAAGGTTGAACTGCTGGCAGATAGGTTTACTTCTTCATACAATAAGTCAGGAAAACATTAAACGGAAATGAAAAAACAAGGACAGTCTATAGTTGAGATTCATCTTACTGAAAAGCAAGGAAACCAGGAATATTGAAATGCAATGGATGTTAACGTTATAATGTGAAAGCATCAATAAAGCATTTCCGGAAAAGCTTTACCAAAGCGCAAGTTTTGCGTAATATATATAAGATCATTCACATGCAAAATGCCAAAGGAATATATTTAAAAAAAAGACCTCTAATGAAGACCCTTGAAAAAGCAAACTCTAAAGCTCGCGTCTAAAGTATGTTTTTGTGCTTTCTACATTTTTTTACTGTATTCCTACTGTTGTAGGTAAAAACTCGTTTTAAAGAACTCTGATACGCGTTTTACAGGGCCCTTTATCAATATTTAGAAAGTAAAAATCAGTACCATGTATTCAACATAGAAGACTATGCCACTAAGATATTTCAAGGTAAAAATGGAAAACTGTGATAAATTACCATTCAGAAGCAGCTTGGAGCATCCCGTCTGAAACAGAACGAGCACCTGAGAGTAGAGCTCCCAACCCAATCCTGAAACATATTAAGCAAGCTTTATATGCTTCATGTAAGAGAATAAGCCAAATATAAAAACCTAAGATGTCAACAAACAGAAGTTCTTACCCAGGAAATAAATACATGTTATTGGCTTGATTAACATGGCCAACTTTTC
This sequence comes from Primula veris, assembly GCA_963682055.1. Classification (NCBI taxonomy): domain Eukaryota; kingdom Viridiplantae; phylum Streptophyta; class Magnoliopsida; order Ericales; family Primulaceae; genus Primula; species Primula veris. The sequence goes on along the minus strand of OY821745.1, from coordinate 27,915,458 downwards.
CATTACCTGTTAACATTTGTACAGTCGTAAGGGTCTTAGTAATTGGACAACGAAGAAGAAAAACAAATTACAGTAGAGTTGCACTTATCAGTAATATAAAATTGGAATTTACCTTTTTGTACACAAACATATTCATGTTTTTTCGATTTTGTACACCAATCTACCATTTTCTTTAATTACTACACTAAGCTATAGGTTTCTATCTCTTTTCTACACTTTCATTATTTTCAACGTCAATTTGAATATAAGAAAGTGAGAATAAATTTACAGGTTAGTGTGGAAAAGTGATAATATACCACATGTGACATGAATTTTTTATTGTTAAAATCAAAGCATAGATAATAAACAAGAAGTTAGTGTACTAACTAACAGAACAGTAGGTTGGTTTACAACATCAAGAAAACATGGACAATTTTTAGCTTACAAAAATAGTAAAACCCCTTATCAAACTAGACAGCTAAAAAAATGGTCGAAATTAATAAAAATGAGAAGCACATACCAAGGTCGACATTTTTAAAAGGGCTTCCACTTCCAAAAACTATATTATCACCAGCGTGCTTAAAGGCATCAGCAGCAGTACATTCAGCTATCCAAAATTATTCAAAAGTAATAGTTAATAAAAAAATCGAGGTTTATATTTTGAGGTATGAATATTTCAGAGGGAAACCAAAACAAACCATTCATAGTTGGATTTGACATAGCAAAAATTGCAGGCTTAGGTGAATCTGACCCTCGCATAGCCTTAAGCACCTGTCACAAATGCAATAAAATTATGTAATGTTTTACAAATAATTAACACAACACAACGAGAAAATGGAGAAAAAAGACTAACTAGGAACAGGCAAATCCCTATCCTACAAAAGGAGGATGAGGGTTACTGACTGACCTCTTCACTGAAGACACCCCCAACTCCAGACAATCCAAGAAGCACATGAGGCTTGACCTTACTAACCTGAAGAATTAGAGTTCCAAAATATAAGGTTTATGAAATCATTGAAGTGCATTTCTCTGAAAGATAGCATAAAACTCTTTACTGGTAGAAAAATAGCTAGAATATATACTATATATATATTTTTTGAACAATATTTACCACTTCAAGAAGAGTTGCTCCGTCCCTAAGTCCAAATTCATCTACCTCTTCGGAGCCTTTAGCAAATGGTGCTGCAGCTGGATCAATATTCTGCCTTCCCATAGAGACGAGACCCTGCATTTTAGCAGGCTTGTCAAATGAAGATAAACCTAAATTGAAATGATAATTACAAGATCATAGTAACACAAACTAAAATGTCTAATGTCCTGATTTTGTCGATCTTTTTGGACACTCGAGTATGAATTCTTGTCAGCTAGATTGTAAATGATTGACAATAGAAATCATTTTCATTTTTAGGAATCAGAAAAACAACTTGGAAATGACAACTGCATATTAAAATTAGAAATCTTTCTAGATAATTGTGTTTAAGACAGGTTCTTGCTTCTTACTGGGGTTTACCCCATACGAAACATTTGATATTTTTTGAGTTGATGTGAAAAAGTAATCATATTCTTATATATTTACAAGTATTATGTGAATTTGGTAAGAGTCGAAAGAAGTTCACCTTTGCAATGAAAGTAGTGAAAAGCAGTTGATTGTTGTGATGATGGTTGAGAGGTTTACTTTTTGAAAAAAAAAAATGATTCTTTTTGCTTAAAGGGCATACTTTGCTGCCTCGAAAAGATAATTATATATACTTGTGAGTTATATTAACCAAGGTACCAAACAACCAATTTACTTCGACATTTTAAGTACAAAAGTAAGCAAAGCAAAGTTCGCCAAATAAATGAGTCGAACGTGGCAGAAAAGAAAACTTAAAAGAGAGTAATATCTACAGAAAGCGTACATCTTTGTCAACTAGGAAAAACTGAGGATTCTTTTCTGTCCCAGACATTCTTTTGGCAGCCTGTACAGCCATGTTAAGAACACCAAGCCCTGCACTGAAACACGGAACCGAAAAAAAACATGAACAATTCAGAAGCTTCCCCATTACTTGTCATTTAGAACCTTTGTACAAAACAAAAATCGAATTACGAAAATGTAGAGTATCATTAGTACCTTCCAGCTCCAACTACAACTATCTTTTGATTTGCAAAATCAGTCAATGGTCGGCCTTGTGCCCTTACAGTTCCTAGCAGTCCGGCTAGAGCAACACCAGCAGTTCCCTGTAAAATACAAGAAATGGCCAATGGGAACCTTGTCAGAATCATTCCCTCAAAATTGCTTCAAAGCGCCTTGCTACTCTATTTTCATCATAGAGTTAATAATGTGTTACGTTTTGGAGAGAAGCTCAGAAGGCCCAACGCCAACACTTTTTACACATTAAGGCGTGCTATTTGCGCTCCAAGATATAAAAAAAACAGCGTTTCTTTTAAAAGGAAACATATACATAAGCTATTATTTTCTGTGATATCTGTAAAGTTTCTTTTACTATTATCATTAGCAGTTTCTTTCTTTTTTTCAATTTTTTTTTTTAATAAGTTTTAGATTTTGAAAATATAATTGAATGCCTTTTACTGCTTAAAAATTTTGAACTTAAATATGATTTATGCAATGTCGTATAAACTGATTAATTACTTCTATAGAGATGAATAGAATCTATGCAAAATCACACTTTTAGCACTGGTGCTTAATCTCCAATGTAACTTTTTTAAAATGCTTCAGCTGCGTTCTAACGTTCTTAACCATTTTTAGGTACAAAATATATGAGGATTAACAGAAATTAGCAATTAGTACCACATATTTACCTGTATGTCGTCATTGAACATGCAGAACTTGTTGCGATACCGTTGGAGAGTTTCAAAGGCCCACTTCATTTGGAAATCCTCAAACTGAAAAGGTATACGACCATCAACTTGTGAGAAAGATGATAGTCACACATAAAACAAGCTATTAAATAGCCAAAAGAAGCAAACCTGCACAATAGCCTTGGGCCAGCGCGCATGTACTGCTTCCATGAATTCATCAATGATCGAAAGATATTCCTCTCCTTCTAGTCGAGGTTGGCGAAGTCCTAAATCTGCAAAGAGTTAAAATATTGTGAAAAATATAAATTTATGTAGTACTTCTAAGACAATAGTGTCATAAGGAATCTGATTGCCACTCTTTGTCTCAAGTGTTCCAGATAATGGAAGCACCAAGGGATCTTTTGGTTACAGCTTTTCAGTTTTAAGCTGGATATCTTAAAGTTGAGAGATGAAAAGGTAAATACATCCAGCTTAAATCTTTTAACCTTTTCGTGGGAAAAACCCAAAAAAGCTCAGCTTTCTAGATGGTCAACCAGATACAGTATAGATTTAAAGTCAAAAAGGTAAAATCCGAGCTTGAAGGCTGCAAACAAATAATGCCTAGAGATTAAGGATCTTGTGACGTAATCATGCCAAACAAACATGAGCAAACAAACATGAGCAAACAAACAAACAAAAGAGATGTCCACCACCGAGCTAAAAACGTATAGTAAGTGGAAAAGGTTTTACTTACAAAGACGATCTTCAAGAAGCTTCTGATTATTGGTACCAACATCAAGCATAACCGGAAGTATCTGTAAGGCACGATTGCAGCTAGATACATTAGAAAGAAACCAAAACAAAAGGAGAATAATAATGAGTGAGTAACAGAGCGGCATTCATGTTGTGTTTAAAGCATACCAAACAGGTTTAATGATTAATTTCACGAGGCAGTGGAAAAAGAAGGAAGAAAGAACTTCTAAAGCAACTAAAATTAAAAAAATTGGAAAGCTTACTCTTTGTGGGTTGATACCAGCCGCAGCAACGTACATATCCAATTTTCCAATAGGTATTCCTATTCCCTGAACTCCAAGATCACCTAGACCAAGGATTCTGCTTCCATCTGTTATCACAATCATATCAACCTGCAATAAACATAGTTTACACATTTTCTATACAAAATAGCATTCAAAGAAGAGGTTTAAAGCCAAAGAAGTGAATAATCAATTCCACTTCTAAAAAACATAGCATACTATGGGCTCATTTGTTGCCTTTTTTCCTTTCTGAATGTGTAAATATATATACTTTTTTGTTAGAGGAGAAAAAGTACACTTCCGAGTACAATTATAGGTGTGTTCGATAAGAAACATGAGACCATTGAGAAGTATAATTTTTTCCACTAAGAGTACTTTTTTCATCTTATTATACTACCATTAATTATGATACTTAAAAAAAATGACTAGTTTCCCTCCTCAAAAGTATAAGTACTATCCTTTTTTTGAGTGCAACAAACACGCGTTTTATCCCAAGCACGAATGCCGAAGAATTAGACAGTATTTACTTAAGGTGGATACAATTCAATTACAGAACAAAATATTAAATAAGGGCATATGAAATATTTTGTTACCTGATGAGAAGGCCAGTTATAGATCATGGACATCATTTCTCCTTTATCTTTTGCACTAAAATACATCCCTCGTGGGCGTCTAAACAAACCCGAATAGTTTTGGCACACCAACCCTACTGTAGGAGTGTATATTATTGGAGCAAAACTTTCAATATTATCAATAAGGACCTGAAAATAAAAGACGCAGAAAGTTTTTATCAACTTATAATTAGTCACTCTAACTAAATCGGACCCCTTAAATAATTAAGTCTTAAAAAGCAAACAATGGTACAACCAACTTACGCGATAATATAATGTCTCATTCCTGTCATGTAATCTATTTAAGATCCTCCACTTGGCTAAAGACACAACACCCTCTGGTTCGGATTGCGTATTTTTCTCAAGTGATCGATATGACTCCACTGACAACACAAAAAAATAAATAATAGATTCAACTCAAGGAAGGTGAGGAGTAAGCAGAAAAATATATTCAGTCATCTCATAGATTTCTCCCTTCACTGGTAATTAGGAATGCTAGGATTTGTTTGGTAGCAGTTTTAAAACAAATAAGCTGGGTATTTTTAGCTTCCGAAAGAAAAAATAGGTTTATGCAGCTTATCCGATCAACCAAATGCAGTCTAACTATACACAAGAAATTGAGCTTATAAGATGTTTGCCTGTTAGCAGTTACCACACGATGCCTAAGGTTACACAATCCAAACCATGTACACTCAAGTCTCAAATAAACCAGTTACCCAAAAAAAAAGGATACAAAAACGTGGAACTTACTGAAACGATCATATTGCTGTTCAAATGATATCATCCGAGGAGGAAGAAGGCCACGAAGCCCTAGGCGATCTCTTTCTGTATACGGAAATCCTGTATCCTGTATTTGGGAAAATTCAAAAGATAACAAAAGTAAAATGTGTCAGCAGTAACAACTAACAAACATCAAGTAACAAAGAACAGGTGTTTTACAAAATATATTAGTCATTAGTTTGTATTCAGATCGTTACTTTGGAATTCAGAGTGAATTTTAAAAAATAAGAAAAAAATTAAATCAGTTTTCTTCAGACCATCAATTAAAGGACCGAGTCAAGCAATTAATTCGCTGAACCAATGTGGAAAGAGAGGATATGTGAAGCCTAACGTATGAAATAATCCATCTCGCTTGAAAGATTAAGTTCCAAAGTTTTCTTTTAACAATCTTCAACTATGCAATTAAACTCATTATGGACATAGATGAAACCAAAAAAGTAAAAAAAAAAAAATTCACTCTCCTTGTTCTCTCTGGTTTTGTAGATATATAGACAAAAACATTAATTCACCCCATATTTACTTGAAGCTTGCCTTGGACTGAAATGGCAGGCCATCAGCATAATTAAACAAAACCACACTAATTATCCCCTCAGCTCAACTAGCATTTGTTGACCATAATTTCTAGGAAAGAATCTAAGATGGCTATAGCTAGGAGCTTCTGACTTTGTAGAAACCAAAAGGCGAAAAAAATAAGCTCAGTTAAAAGCTAAGCAAATGATCATGAGCTTAAATATGCAACGAAACAAGTTGTTGAACCTTTAAGCTTAGCGATATTTGCTAAAAATTAAACTTTTTGTTATTTTCTAGTTAAAAAAATCTCAAGAGGTTGCAGCCGAACCCCCAAATTTCTCTCGGCCTCAAATAAATTAAATAAATAGTAATAATAGAATTATAGAAAGATTAAATTAGAAAATTAAAATTCTAATGAACTACTACAAGACAATTAAAAACTGTAAAAAGTATTTTTTACGATATAAACAAGCCAACTTACTCACTTAAAGGCTGCACTTAAACAAGCCCAAGTACAGACACCTAACTACTAAAACACAACACTCACACTGACAAAATCCACTTAATGATTTTAATTAGAAAAAAAATACTAATAATAAAAAGATAAAATCAGAAAACTAAAATTCTAAAAAAAAACTACTACAAGACAACCAAAACTGTAAAAAAAGCCAACTCACTCACTTAAAAGCCGCACTTAAACAAACCCTTTAAGTACAGACACCTAAATACTAAACAGTACAAAGTACAAACTTACTCACACTGACAAAATTCACTCAAGGATTTTAATTAAAAAAATACTAATAATAGATAAAATTAGAAAACTAAAATTCTAAAAAAACCTACAAACCAAAAATAACTGTACAAAAGCTATAATTGGTACAAATTAGCCACCTTACTTACTTAGAAGCTGCACTTAAACAAAACTTTTTTAGTCCAAACATTTAAACTACTAAACAGTACAAAGTACAAACTTACTCACACTGACAAAATCCACTTAAAGGATTTAAATCAAAAAAATAAATACTAATAAGACAAAATTAGAAAACTAAAATTCTAAAAAACTACAGCAAGACAACTAAAACTGTAAAATAAGCTAGAATTGGTAAAAAAAGCCAACTTACTTACTTAAAAGCTTTACTTAAACAAACACTTTTACTCCAAACACATATACCCCTAAACAGTACAATCTTACTCACACTGACAAAATTCACTTAATGATTTTTAATGAAAAATACTAATAATAAAGATATAAAATTGGAAAAGTAAAATTTTAAAGAACCACTACAAGACAACTAAAACTGTAAAAAAGCCAACTTAGTCACTTAAAATCTGTACTTAAACAAATACTTTTACTCCAAACACCTAACCCCTAAACAGTACAATCTTACTCACACTGACAAATCCACTTAATGATTCTGATTACAAAAATACTATTAATGAAAAAGATAAAACTACAAAACTAAAATTCTAAAAAACTACTACAAACAACTAAAACTGTGAAAAAACTAGTTTTTTCAATATAAACAAACCAACTTACTCACTTAAAAGCTGCACTTAAACAAACCCTTTTACTCCAAACACCTAAACTACTATACACTACAAACTTATTCACAAATTCTCACTAACAAAAGTCAAAACACACTCCTTAACAATAAAACACAAAACATATAACAAAAATTAAAATAGGACCTTATTAAACCATGGATCATGAAGAATATCAGTTCCCCTTTTGTGCACCATACAAGACAGCTATACTGACAAAATGCACTTAATGATTATAATTAAAGAAGTACTACTAATAAAAAGATTGAATTTAGAAAACTAAATTCTAAAAAAACTACTACAAAACAACTAAAACTGTGATTACAAAAAAAAAAACCAACTTATTCACTTAAAAGCTGCACTTAAACAAACCCTTAGTACTCACACTAAAAAAACCACTTAATGATTTTAATTAAAAAGTACTAATATAATAGATAAAACACCAAAAACTAAAATTCTAATAAAACTACAACAAGTCAGCTAAAAACTGTTAAAACACTAGTTTTTTCAATATAAAAAAGGCAATTTCGTCACTTAAAAGCTTCACTTAAACACCTTTTTAGTCCAAACATCAAACTTATTCACAAATTCTCATTAACAAAAGTCAAAACATACTCCTTAACAATAAAACACAAAACATATAACAAAAATTAAAATACAACCTTATTAAACCAAGGATCATGAAGAATATCAGTTCCCCTTTTGTGGACCATACACGGTCCAGGGATCGCCGTCGAGAACCTCCGTACACGGCGGAGATTCGCCGCCGTAGATCGAGCTACCCTCCACATTATTAATTAAAAAAATTATTAAAATCACGTTTAACAAAAAAAGGTAAAATAAGAAGTACCCAGTTGTGGGTTTGACTTAGTTATGATATTCGGCGTTTATTCACCGCATTATATTTAAAATATTATTGTGTGTATATATTTTGTGAAGGTTATTTCCTAGTATTTATACACATATATAGAATTATAGATACTGTGTATATAATGTTGGGTTAATTAAGTTCATGGGGTTTGTAGTTTTAGCCGACATCCTATTCGGTCTATTAACTAAATGTTTCAAACATTTTTGGTGTGGGTTATGAAAGAGTAACAGTTTTGGTCCTAGAAAATCTCGTACATACTGTACGATAAAAGCCTTAAAGCAGGCTTGTGTTGATTTTATCACAAGTCTGCTTCGGCTTCTTCAATTTCACAGGTGTTCATGACCGGCTCATGCTTGTTTTACCCAAAATCCAAGAGGTTACTCCTGTAACACCAAGGATTCAAAAGTAATTAGTGTGTAGACGCTCGAAGATACGCTAAATTAAGTATAGTGAAACATACGGTGATTAGAAGTATACTCAATATATTAAGCAGTGATAATGTATATATTATATAGCTTGATTCTTTATCTTCAAGATACTATAATTTCATACTTTTTTGTGTGTTTTGTATCATTTTCTTAACTAAATTTGTCTGATATTACTAAAGATGTTGTAAATATTGTCTGTTCATGATGTTTGGATAATTCTAAGAATAACATTTTTTTTTGCAACCTTTCTAGGATAAAAAAGGCATATATCGTGCATCTCATGTATTCATAGGAGCTGAGATAAAACTAAAATTCTAGGATATTGTTTGAAGAAAACGAATAGATACAATTTGTTTTGATTAATTTGACAATGACATGTATAAGAAGTGTACTTTAGTAGATACTAGAGAGTTTGTCGCCATAAAAAATATACTACTTTTAACCCAAATTATAAGTATACGTCGATGTCTTAAATTTTTTGAAGAACTAATCCGGTATATGTTGGTTGTTTTTGACTATTTGCCCATTATGGCTTCTTAATTTCATTATTTGAGCAATAAATAAGTATACGTCGATGTCTTAAATTTTTTCAAGAATTAATCCGGTATATGTTGGTTGTTTTTGACTATTTGTCCATTATGGCTTCTTAATTTTATTATTTGAACAATAATTGACACTAACACAATTTTAATTAAAAAAATGGTAAATGTCAGTTATAGTGATTTTTCATCCATATTGACTTTTGTTTGTGTGCATGAGGCTCAAATGTTTTACTTCTTCAAGACACACAAAACCCTTGCAAAAAGAAATTACAACATTTTTAGTTAAAGCTACAGGACCAATTGTATAAATAATTCGTATTTTATTTAAGGAAAGGAAGAGACTTGAGAAATACACTAGTTTTTTCCTTATTTTCCTTTTCTAATAAATACTGTATTTACTACTATTTCCTTGAAAGAGGAACATTAAGAGCTGCCCTAGATTGACGGGCAGGGAGCAAAAGGTATGGGAGTGGATACAGGGAGGCAATTGATCTGACCTATATTTAGTCGGGCAGCTAGGGGTAATTTCATACGTACTGTTTTATTTTTTGAGCGGTGATATAAGAATATGTTTTTCGACATAAATTCTCGTAGAGACTTACGTGTCTTATCATATTATTTATATGAGGGTAAATTAATGATTCACATTAATTCTCTGTGATAGTTTCTGTCAAAAAATCTCTACTTATATCATCCCTCTTTGTTTGTAGGTGAATACTAAAAAAATATTTGACCTGTATATACAATCCACGTGTACGGTTGTAACTTGTTCTGGTCAATGGTGTCTGATTATATTTTCTGACTATTTTCCACGTTTTTTTTTATTTTTCAATGTGGTCCCTTGATTACAACGAGTAATCACTTTGACCACCAAGTTATAAAATTAAGCACAATCATTTGGGTAAAGATTGTTAGAGCAGCCACATCGCGCTCGGCATTATCCGAGTTTAGGTGTATTTAGTTGATTACACTTAAAAATTAGTCGTGCTATATTTAAGTTTAGCTAGTAATAGGTTAGCTATATTTAGTTTCATCCATCATGACTTAGATATAAATGAGTGATAATTAATGAACACTCGTCAAACCCATAACAATTCCGCATGACCTCAACTTTTGGCAACATACATATATTATTTCAAGAAATCCTCATTTATTGAATTTTATGTTTGTTGTTTAATTAGTAATCGACGGTTTACTTCTCGGTTTTCTCATTTTTTGTTCCGTTGCTTTATTAAATAAAATAAATCATTATCTTATTTAGTAGTATTCAATATTAATATTGACAATTGCTTTTTTTATTACCAGTTTTTTTGTAGAAGAAAGTATACCAAAAAGCATAAAACTATGAGATCGTATTATATTAGTATCAAGATAATTATTGAGCCTGAATTATTGTGTAAAATGTTCATGATAGCTAAATTTAATAAAGTGTGTTTTTGTTATTAAATTTGGATATAATTTTGGATAGCCGGGGTATGAATGCTCTTAGACTGCGACCCTTGTTAATTTACCCATTATCCGTATTAAAAGGAAGGCGAAGGATGGGTCAAAAGATTGGAGTATCAAACTTGTTCAAGCATTTTGGCATAAATACTGGTTATCGCAAAATTTGGAATAAGCATATTTTTGTAAGATTAAATTCACTGATAATGCAAAAGTAGCCTACACATTTATAGACATGTTTTAGTGTTCATGCATGGAGCTCCAACATGGAATTGATTCTACAAGACATTGAACTTTATGCTAATAATCCATCATCAAAACATCAATTCTCTTCACTTTTATAGAAAATGTTACTATCAGAATACATGTTCTCAATCTATTGCATAATATTGACTATGCTAATTGGTAGTCTTATCTCATTTGATTAAGCTTGAAATCGGGAATTTTAAATATGTATACTGAATTTACATAGGAATGATGTTAAATTGGAAAAAGAATGTGCATGAGGGATGGTACTAATTTCAGAAATTTACAGAATTTAGAGTTAAGATCTAACAAAATCTAAAATATGTGAATATATGAGATATACGTGTGTCCGTTTACAATAATGAGCTAGACTCATTGGGTCAGACTAATTGCCCTATAACTAATGTACCCAGGCTACACAATTATGTCAACAATTTAGGTTTGAAACCTCTATACTCTATGTCAACAAAACTTTTATGTCTCATGTAATTTTTTTTCATTGATTCTTAACCTTTGGTTCGTTCTATTCATCTTTATATATAAATTGAAATAGTAAGGCCCGATATTTTATATATAAAATTTCATATCTTATATTAATATTTTTTCTGTAATATTTGGGGTGGTGAATACTAATTTTTAAAGATTTTGATAAAAAAATGTATATTTTTTTTACTTCTTACATAAAAAAAAATTCAAAAAAGGAGAGGGGATTTTGCCATATTTATGTGATTTAATAAGTGGAGATAAGTGAACGTGACATAAACTATTCACTTTTTACAAACAATATGTTAGTTTTGTAAAAAGTCGAGCAATTTGTTTGTTTGACTCCATTTATGTGGCTCAATATTATTATTCATTACCAGTCATTTTATCTTTATGCAAACACTAATTCATCCCTAAACTTCTCAATCGAACGACATATCGTATTCTCCCGCTTAATTACATGTTTAAGGCCACGTATATTTCAGTTTTATTTATTTATTTATTTAATGTTCATAAATAGATTATTGTGCACATTATAGATTCATAATTGAAAATTATATGTTTTGAAATTAGAGATAGACGTATAGAGTGCTACAAAACAGGAAATGCAACACTAAAAAAGTTAAAAAAGATGACAAAATTTGAAAACCAGTTAACTAGAGGCTATAACAACTTGGTAATAAGTACTTAATTCACGCATCGTGTTGTAAGGTTAACCAAAACAACCATCTCGTTTGTATTATTAAAATTCATACACCTTACAATTAACCTGTGTCATAATTATTCTAACATTCTATCTTTTTTGTGGCCTGACATTTTAAGGGTCTTACGAGCGGACATATTAAATGGGTGGAGGTGAACTTAACATCGCTATGCCTCTCGTTCGTGACCCGACATTTCAAGGGTCATACGAGCGGACATATTAAATGGGTGGAGGTGAGTCTAATATCGCTATGTCCACTCTGATACCATATTATAATCCATATAACTTACCATTAAAATGACTCGTAATGGTAATGATAGATATATCTTTATAAACTACATGCTCGATTATTATCTACACGATATGAGATAATTAATCTAACATGTATAAACATTTAAATAAAAATTAAAACAACCAAACATGTAATCATTAAAATATTTAACACTACATATTATGATAAATCCATATTATATTTTTTTGTTGTTGAAAATGATAAATTAACAAAACATACCATACCCCTATTATATTAACAAAAATATACCCTAATAATTTAAATTATCAAAAGCATAGCTATATATACTTATTATTTCTCTAATACTAATCAGACCATAATCTAACCTATCTCTCTAATCTAACATGTCTCTCTAACCGCAATTCTCTCTCTCTAATCGCAGCTCTCTCTCTAACACACGATAATCGCACCACTCTCTCTAACACACGATAATCACACATCTTTTTAACACGTGCTAATCACCCATCTCTCTCTCTAAAAATGACTAAAAACTCATAAAATATTCATATGCTAATTATAAAACGTCATATCCTAATTTAAAATTTTCATATCCTAAATGTTCTGCATCACAATCAAAAATCTAAAAAATAGCTCATACCCTAATTTCAAAACTTCATACCCTAATTTCAAAACTTTATACCCTAATTTCAAAACTTCATACCCTAATTTCAAAACTTTATACCCTAATTTTAAAACTTCATACCTAATTTCAAAACTTCATACCCTAATTTTAAAACTTCATACCCTACATATGGATTTATGTCAATACTGTACATATGGATTCTCCTCTTTCAACTTGAAACTCATAAGTTTTACAATAGTTTCAAAGCTCAATAAATAGAAAATAATATCACCAATTCAATATATTTTTCATATATTATGGGGTATCAACCAGTATAATATTTGTGTATTACGTATGTATATATATGTATTTATACGTATATGGATGTCTATATAATCTATATGATGTTCAGTAGTCAGTGACGGATTTTCGTGGTGGAGGAGGGGAGAGAGATAGAGTGGGATATGAAAGAAAGATACAGAGAAGAATGGAGGAGAGAGAGAGAGAGTAAGATCAGATAGAGAGATACGTATAATTGGTGAGAGAGAGAAGAATGAAAAAGAGAGAAGAAGGGAGGAGAGAGAATAAGATGAGAGAATAAACAATATTAAATTTGTTTGGTATGTTTTTGATAATAAAATTTTTTTAATTATGTTTTTGTTAATTTAGTTTAAAAAGTAATATGTTTTGTTAATTTATAATGAAATATAAACACAACCTGTTAAAATTTAAAAGTTTTATTGACCCACCAATTTGGTTCAATTTGACCCGTTTGCTAGTAAATTTTTAGGCAACATTTTTTTTTTCTTTTACAAAACATATTATTCTCATTATATATTAAAATGATGTATCTTTTTAATTAAATTATTTTTTGTTATAAACATCTTATAGAGAGAACAAGAAGCCATGCATGGATGATGCAAACACATAGTTGTTGGGTACGTTGTAAAAAATACACAATAATTTCTACGGAAAAAAAATGGACAAATAAACAGAAAAATTGTTTACTCAAATATATAAATATCAATTACAACATTCAAAATTAAGAGTATGTAAATGATACCGAAATGTACTAAAGTCCGAGACGAGATAACTGCAAGCAGTTTCGCTTAAACGATATTTGCCGCGCCACCTCTACTTCTGGCTAAATGGGACACTTCGTTCCGAAGGTACAACGTCTATCACATGCGACTCAGCGAAAACGGCACCGAGCCACGGTCGGGCCGTTGGTGGTGCGGTACTCTCTCTCTATATGTATGCATATGTGTATGTGTGTGAATGTGTATATGTCATGTGTTTGTTTTTTTTTTTTCATTTTCTTGTTATATGAAAAGCTACATGCATGTTTTATACCAAAAAAACATATCAAAAGTTACATGTCACTAATGCCATAAATGGGGGGGCAATTAAAATTGTAAGTTACACAATTAAATTGCATTCACTTATAAAAACCATTCCGGTTTTCCAACAATCCCCCACATGAATGCAATCAACTGACATGCAACGTGCATCCTAAATGCAATCGAGAGAACCACGAGAATTCGTTGCATAAAGACAGGTAGTGCGCGCCTTGAACCTGCCATATCGAAATATCTTTCGGATATACTTGCCTTAGATAGCGTAATGCTTTGAACCTTTAGCGTTTTGTGTATACTAAAATAATACCCGCACAGTGCCTTCTCTACACCACTTACTAGGCCTTTTAGTTGTTGTCCATATTTGGTCCTGTACTGCCTTGGCAAATTCAACCGAGTGCTCTAGTGATTTAGCCCTAGATCATCACATAGTATCGGCCATACACACTCGTTATAGGTGACTTCAAGTCAAAGGTGTCCTGACTCACCCCACTCGACCTTCGAGATACTTGATTCATTAAGAGTCTCACGCGCACCCTTAAAATGGTACATGTCTATCACTCTTTCATCATAGAAATGGGCTGAGAACTTATGTTCTCGAGTGCTTTGTTCGGTAACCCGCACAGTTCAGTTTTCCCATTGAACCTGAGACTGGAGTTTCCAGTACAGGTTGGGTAGGTTATGTGAAGGTTTCCAATTTATTGGGCTTCAACCCCCATTTCCTTCGATGATGCTCCGACTCCTCCACGAGTCAAGCATCTTGTATATGGATCTGCATTATTATCCTTAGACCTTGCAAAGTCTATGGATACCACAATTTTATTTTTTTTGCTAGGAATTCCTATTACGGATTTGTGTATCCGACATATATGTCATGACTTTGTCGGGACTTTCCATTATACAAATTATTCTGATCCCGTTTAATAAGTGACTGACTGCAGTAGTGCACGTTTATTGCGGGAACAGATTTTGGCCACTTGAAATACCTCCCAAGACTTCTCAGCCAATCTGCCTCTTCTGTAGCTTGATTCAATGTTATCAATTCTAACTCTACAGTTTCTCCAACTATGCAGGTTTATCCAAAAACCTCCATGAGATTGGAGTATAACTATTGAAATTATCAACATCTTCAATTTACTTATAGTCATTGACTATATGTCTCATGCGCCTATCAACCTCATTGTTGATGGTCTCTTCTCATATGCACATTATATGGATAATATTGATTATTTCAATCTCATCGATTTAACTTTACTCATGAAGGTCAAGGGTCGAATAAAGTTTCTTTTCTCACCCTTTACTACGTCGAGACACTTCATCTTCCTTACAAGTTTCACTTGCCCCCACTTTTCCAGCACCGTTTGAGTGTTCACTTGTATTGGGTAGCGTAATGCTTTGAACCCTCAACATATTAATCACATTCGCCAGGCGTTAGAGTTTTGCAGGAAAGCTTCTCTTTTAGAAAATATGCTTCTCGGACATAGAACTCTATATGTACCTTAAAGTTATCTGACTTATGCACTAGACACCGATCAGCACTATATTTTGTGCTTATCCAATGAACTCACAATCTACCGTTTTCGATACTATCCAAGTCCTTCAAGGAGCAAGATTGCGACCTTTCTTAGGTAGCACCAAACTTTCACGAACTTATAGTCAGACACCATGCATTCTATAATTCTGACTGCTTGGTCCAACTTCCTAAGCAGTAGTTTGTTCAACACATAGCTTATGGAAAGCTCACTTCCCTCACAAATTCAGAGTTTTACCCTGAACTCGTCAACATGATATTCATCATTTAAGAACTACATTTTTTGCTCGAGAGCATAATAAGTCGTTCTTTCACGATTGGTGTCATTCAACAACATAATTATGTGAATGATGTCTCATATTCACCGTTTCATTTGCACTGACCCTGTATTCATATCCATGTGTATATACCGTTTCGGAACTAGTTAGACAATATCTAACACGTCCAAGAATAGTCTATCATTTAATGATTGGATTAAAGTTGGTAGATTAACACAACAGAACACCCATGATTAAACACGTTTTCTGACAAGGCTTAATCCTCAACAATAGAATTCAAGTATTATTCTTACTTGAATGAATATCTCGACTGATTTGTCTTTACTTCTCATCAAGTAGACATATCAGTGTTTAGTACAACCATCAATAAAATGAGGAAATAACTTTTAACCCCTTCTTGGTTTGCACGCATCTCAAATGCATCAAACCATTAGGTTATGTAATCCGTTCGAAATTTTGAACTGAAAACTTAGCAATAAATTGCTTCGAGCACAAACTCATATTTGTGTTTCAATTTAAATAATAGATTTAGAAAAATAAAACATTTATGGTTTTATATTTTCATGACCTACTATATCATGTCAAATCAGTGACTTAGTTGAATAACTCAATATGTCATTATTGACCACAAGAGTATAAACTAAAATGCTCAATTTGAACAAATAGTCACTCATGTATTGCCACAAACAAGCAAACTTATCACAATTTGATCATAGTATTTTGGCTACCGAAATACTACTGCCCTCTAGGTTTCAAAAACTACTAGTCATGATTCAGACTTGTATAGTTGCACTTGTTAGTGGACTTTCAAACGTTTAAACCGTTTTCACACATTAACGTCCCCACAGTTCATGCATTTCCTTTGCCCTCACTCAGGACATGCACATTTTTTTATTGAGAAACTTAACCGGTTTCAATGTGATAAATGAATTTTATCATTTATTTCAGACGTTTAAGGTCTATACCATTGAACCGTTAGATATTCTCTCACTCTCTCGTAGGTACTTTGGGGTACGTTTAGATTCACGATCTACAGAATCGATGGGTTACCCCCACATTTGTGGGACCCTCGGGATTCTCCCCCAATAATAGTAATATACTATTACTCAATTACTATTATCAAGAATAGCAACCATTATGTTATTTTAACAAGTTAATAAGATGTTATATCAACAAATTATTAAATGTTCTTTCAACAAACTAATAAAATATTATTTAAACAAATAATAAAATAGCCGATATTTGTTTATTCTTAAAATAAAACTTAACGACCATTTATAATTTGCTTAATTATCAAATTATTTCCTCTTGGATGAACAAACTTGATTATCAAATAACCTTTCATCCAATTATGTAACCGATCAATTCATGCAATTAATATCGAGCTAATAAACTCTTAATAATTGTCATCAATGTGTATCGTTACAATATTTTATAACTCTCCAAATTAAATTGTGTTAAAACATAATTAATAAGAAGTTATAAATACTCGTCATTAATCTAATTAATGATCACCGTTATAAAATTTGTAACCCTCCAAATTAAATTGTAATAAATCACAACTAAAAGGAGTTACGACCCATTATTTCACCAAATAAATGTATTTAATAATGGTCGTTTCAAATTTGTAACCTCCCTCATTAATATGCACACATGCAAAATTAATAGGAGTTACACCGGCATCCACAATGTTCTGGTCAGTTCCAGCACCCACTGTGTTTCGGACATTTCCCGCAGGAAACTGTTCGTTATCTCAAATAACAAACACGCACAATCTAATTTCGAAAAATAAAACTAAAACTCCTCATTCGCCAACATCAAATTTGTATAACCACGCATGGTTTCTAGAAATTGATTTTGCAAGAGTATTCTAGTTCATTACCGAAAAAGATTATCAATTATTCTGCTGTAAACACAAGATAAATCTGATTTTACACATAACAATCTCAGAAATTAACCAGTTATGTCGTAAGCCCCAAATTCTGAAAATCAGAAAATGGTTTTACAAGAACTATTTCGAAACCAGTTATGTCGTAATCCCCAATTTAATGGCTTTTACTAGAACTGTTTCGAATAATCATCAATTCTCCAATTCCATGGTAGAGATACTTGTCTGCACAAATACTCATTGGAAATTGTTAGTCATTTATTAACATAAAAACAATAAACATGTATGAATCAACTAATAAAATAATCTAATCTCTAACCAGATTACTTATAAAATACATTGTAAATAAAAGTTTCACTATAAAAATAAACCTCATGATTTACTATAGTAACAAACGGCACCAAAACTATTTCATAATTCTCGATTAACCTTTCACAAATTAAACGGTCAATAATACCAACCACCTACAAAACCGTAATTGATTAATTCAGCTAATTTATGACCACTATGCAAACAAAATGTCATTGGTCAAATCATAGTCAATAAACAGTAACCGTAACACCCACAATAAATTTCCCATATTAAATACTCTAAATATTTAGAAGGACATAACATGCATGCATGCTACTATTTAAAGATTTTAGCAACAAACGTGTTAATGTATCTTTCGGTTACCCTTTCATTTCTCACATGAATTAAACTGATCATGTAAAATTGAAATCCCCTACATCACTGCTACATACTAACTCCAAATTACATAATTCACAATTCTGAGAACTTATACATAAACAAATATGCACATAACAAATGAAATTTCGACCCCATTAAAAACAGCAAGCAAGGTGACAGATTAATCTAGAATTAGAAAGTAGATTACATTACATGATTCATTATATCAAGGAGATTAGAAAATTTCCATAACAAACTGTAATAAGATAGCTCATTTAATTACACAAATAGAATATGACTGAATCATATACTCAGATATGACTCATGTAAACAAGTCATGATTATAAACTAAAATAACCACAAACCAAATAATACCAATATTATCAAAAGCAAGTCATACATGAGTTTAAACATGATCAAACCTAATTAATTACCCACGTAAACAAACATGGTACTGCCAAATTTATCAAATCACCTATGCACAAACTTTAGTCCACGAGTGTACTCACAAGTAAATACGTACATATTCATATGATCATATACTATTACGTATATAAGCACAATTCATTCGCATGTTCCAGAACCAAACTATCTTAACATGCATGTACTCAAAACATGAACTAGCTAAGATCCATAACTCAATAAATCAGACCGAGCACACAACCAAAATTAAAAACCGATTGAGGATTTTCACATATACCCCCTCAAATTGGAATTCAAGCCATGACCCAATTTTACATGTATTTTTTATAATGCAAATATATACAACAACACCAACCATAACAAATGGTACAAATTTAATTCTACTCATAGAATCAACTCACATATTACTCAAAATTCAAGAAGACAGTTTCAACCTAAATAACGGATTTTCATAAGAATCCCAAATAAGGTAAACTAAAGGAAAAACGCGTTAAACAATTCAAATGGAAAAATCAATTTCTTAAAACCAAGGTTTGTTAAAAAATAATTTTTCAAAGAATTGTTTTTGAAACGGAAATAATTTTCTGTTTATCCAAACACTAAAATTATTGTATTAACGTACGAAACATAAAAAAAAATCGTTTAAGATTATTGAGTATGTTGTAAATAAACACAATAATTTCTACGGAAAAGAAATGGACAAATAAACAGAAAATGATTTCCTCAAAAATATAAATATCAATTACAACCTTCAAAAAATAAGAGTATGTAAATGATACCGAAATGGACTAAAGTCCGAGACGAGGTAACTGCAAGCAGTTTTCCTTAAACGATATTTGTCCCGCCACCTTTACTTCTAGCTAAATGGGGCACTTCGTTTCCAAGGTACAACGTCTATCACATCTGACTCGACAGAAACGGCACCGAGTCATGGTCGGACCGTTGATAGTGCAGTACTTTGTGTGAATCTCTATATGTCATGTGTTTGTTTTTATCATTTTCTTGTTATATAAAAAGCTACATTCATATTTTATTAAAAAAAAACATATCAAAAGTTATATATCAGTAATGCATAAACGAAGAGCAATTAAAATCTTAATTTACACAATTAAATTGCATTCACTTATAAAAAAAACCATTCAGGTTTTCCAACAATAGTTACATACACACACATACTTATTATTTACACAAAATTATGTATTTTTTTAAAATAAAATTTATGTAGAGAGAAAGTAAAGAATTTAAGGAATCGTTCTGTCTGAGTTTTGAATTTATAATGTAGATATAAATTCAGGTAGTATTACTTTATTCTTTCATCAACTTCATTTACCTCAGTTATTTCTCTGTTTTTTGTAATATCAGCTAATCTTAATGTTATTTTCTTAAAGACTTGTTTAGTTGTAGCTTTAGAAACCATGTTTTTTTGGCTTTGGCCAACTTGTTTGCAGCTTTTAAGCTCAAGTCATTTGCTTTTTTATTCGCAGGTTGTAGAATATCCAGTTGGGTATCTTAAAAATTGTTTATTTATTTTGAGACCATAAAATTTTGAAACTTAAGTTTGGATGTACTAATCTTTTTTCTCATTCTCAATTAACCTTTTTGATTAACTTAAAGATGTTAAGCAAACTTGCTGTATGATTTTTGCTGCATTTGGTTGTTCAGTCCAAAAGTTGTTTTTTTTTTTTATCTACTGAAAAATGTTGATAATGTTATCTTATTAAACTGAATTTGAAGGTGTTGGGTAGAAGTATATAAATAAATTTGAATTTATTCACAGCTTCAAAATAAGCAAGATTGCTTAAAAAACCGCAGCGGGCAAGCTGGTGATATGACTTCTTATGTGATAAATTGAGTCGTAAGCATGATTTTGCTAGGACCGGTGTATCTAAATACTCCTTGATGTTATCTTTTTGGTAATTATGTGGTTTAAGATTGGCGATGTGGTCCTTCAATTGTGTATCCATTTTTTGTCGTAAGGAATTCATATGCTTTCATTTGTTTGTTAGCTGGATGTGACCGAAGAAGCATGTGAGCCATGTTTTGATTTCTAAATATGTATGCGATGGACCGATGGTAGATCATTTTGCTCATATTGTCATCATAACATGATTCCATTAATCAAGTTTTAGCTAATTGCTTCAATATACAGAAATATGGTTTCTTATAACCATGCCGGAGCACAAATTTTTATGAGGATGTAAGTAATACCAGAATGGGTTATCCAAAAGATGACTAAGTATCAATAGTGTACTAGTTGTAATTGGATAGTTACGTAGCCGTGTTTTTGAAGAGTGAGTATAGTAAGATATAGTGCCTTGGTGATAACCACAAACACCAATAGAACCGCAAACAACATCTCTCAGTCTCATTCCTTTTCTCCAGCTTGGTTCTTGGCATTGTGATTACTATTGTTGTTTATTAAGTTTGTTGATATATTTATGTAGATAATATATGTAACAACCGAGCTCACTTTCTTTTCTCAGATTTCAAGCCGTTGCCTAAACCAGAACTTCTCATTAGCATTTTGCCTCAGCTATTAGATACATTACTCAAAATATAATCCATGAAAAAGCGTTTATGTACAACACATATGAATAGCTCAACATTTTTGTCGTTCTTACAAATTTAAAGAGAAGAAATCTGAGGGGTTTTAGGAAGTTATAACACGAGGTAAAACCCAAAGAAATGTGTTTCCATTTATTCTTCGGGCTTAATTGTCTTGCATTGTGCAGTTTGGTCTCCTCCTCTTAACACATTTTATTCCGGAACCTCGTGCCACTTGCTGACAAGCACATCTCATGAGTATCTTAGGTTGATCAAGTGTTTTTGGCTCAGCTGTGGAACCAGAGCCATATAATATGGGTGAGGGTTATAAAACTTATTTAAGTTTATGTTGAACTTTATATGCTTCTTATCAGTTTAAGGTAGAGAGCCTACCCTATGAATGGTTAACTAGTTCTTTCCATATACCAGATGACATTTTTTTACTACTTGGCTTTGTGGGTAGTGTAAATGGGAAGATTGAACCTCACAGTTTCCTTTTAAGGATGCATTAATGGGTTTTTCTTATTGTTTGGAGACTTTTTTGGAGTAAATTGATCTGTTTATATATGGTACCATTAAGTTTTAGGCTCTTAGACCACCAAGGGTTAATAAAATGTTAGCTTAATGGATCTTAAACATTTACCAAAATAGTGTGAAATTGATTTGTTTCACCAAAATGTAAGACTCAAAACCATGTGAGCAACCTTAATTTGAGCAACCAAATTAAGGTATGAATTGTGTGAGTGGATGATGGTTCTAATATGATTTGAGCTGACTCATATACCCATTTGCGCTTAACATCGTCCACTAAGCCAGTACAGTTACTTTTGGTTATATGAAGACCCCTCATGTGTATTTAAGAATTCACTATATCTTCCTTGTTGCATAAAAAAACAATTTGAAAATAAGTAATTCAGCATCTTCATCTTAAATCTGTACATTCCTCGTCTGCAGATAATTGAAAATGAAAGTTTGATATAGTTTGTACTCCTAAGTTGTTTGTGTCCTGGATAATGCTTCATAAATTTCTTATCTAGAAGGGATTGCTTGTCAATAGGGTTGATGTGGTGTTGGCATGTGTACATGTACGTGTACGTCTACTAATATGCTTGTATCCCTTTTTACTTAATCTCCTAATCATTTTTTACTTGATCCTGGTATTTTACTAGATGCGCCAATTCTCATTTTAATCCATAAATGTCCTTTTCTGCACCCAATAAATACCACCGTTTGTCCTTAGAGTTTCTTACTTTTAATTTCTCTTGCTGCTCCTTGCCCCTGTTGCTGTTGTTGGTGGCTATAGCACTTTGATGTAAGTCCTGATCTGGTAAAAAATGTTGAATGCATGTATATATATTATTGTTTAAGTCAACATATCTTCGTGCAACGGGATCTATTGAGTAATTGGCTTGTTTAATCATTTTCTTTAATTGCATTGATTATATACTTGTTGTTGGATCATCATTGCCAGATCGCCATCCTCAAGTTTCCTTATGTATAATTCCTTTCCATTTTTACCTTAAAGGGAGAGTTAACATTATGCAGCATAGATTTCATTCTTGTTTCCGTCCTTGCCAGATCGCTATCCTCATTGTTGTATTGGTAATTTAGTATAGCTAATTGCTAAATATTATTTTCTCTTGCCTCAAGTTGATTTACCATATCTGTATATAGAGATAACAGGTAAATAACGTGCAGAAGTTTCAAGCGATGGCAGATCCAAAAGTTGAAATTCTTAGAATGATAGATTTTGTGGTTAGTTTGAAATAGGTTGTTGATATAAGGCAATGTTCTATTGAATCTTTATGTGGGCTATGTCCCATCAAAGCTGCAGTTGTTATTGATGGCTAATCTGCGGACACCATCATTTCAAATGGCTTATAAGCACTTGATTCTTTCCTTTTCCATCTATCTTAAGCTGTATGTGGACCTGGTTAAGAGTCACCTTTTCTTGTTATAGATTTTTTTGTATGCATTAGCATTGAAAAACATGCCCAAGATGATGGTTAGTATCAAGTTGCTTAGAATGCGTTTTTTTGTAGCTGTTGTATTGCATTGCTTATGTTGCGAGACCATAGCCAATCCTAATTATCATTTTAGCTGTACATTATTTTAAGCTTTTGATTAAGCAACTTATCATAAACTTTGAGGATGCGAGTGTTTTATCTATTACCACTGGCTCTTTAGACCAATTCTGGATCTCTTCTTTGTGGACAACAAATTCATGAAGTTCATTTTTTAGTTTTCATTTGCATGTTTCTGAGAATCTGAATGGATTAAAAACTTACTGTTATCATTATATGCATATTTGTCATTTACAATTGTGGAAATACACCTTCAGTTTTTTGTTCTTGTTATGTTAACCCATTCTTTTATGCTAATTATTTGAATGCAGTAACTGTCCCAATTTCCAAGAGATGGCTGATTGGCTTCCTGAGGGTTGGGAAATTGTAAAAGTAACAGCAGAAAATGGCTCACAAACTGAGGTGAGCTAATATCTCCTTGCAGTTTATGTTTCTGGTACCAAGTCTTATAAGTGTGTTTACTTGATAGATATTAATTATTTAAATCTAAATGAAACTGTTTAGAAACGGTAGAAATGAATCCATTTTTATGAACGGTGCACAGTGGCGGAACCAAGATTCAATTCTTGGGGGACTGTTAAATTTTTTTTTGTTAGTACAACACAATGTTTTAAATAGCGTTATCGCTAGCATAGCGTTTTTTCGAAAGAAACGCTAAAAGCGTAAATAGCGTCGCTTTGCGGTGTAATTTTTTTTTGCTTAAATATGTACTAAATTTTAGAATATATAATAATAACAGATAAAATGTATAAAAAAATTAGCTGTAGTTGAGATTCAAACTTGGGTTTACCGTAAACCAAAGGACTGTCACAACCATCTGAACTGCACACACTTTTATGAAAATTACACAATATATATTAATTATTTAGATCCGATGTTTTTTTTCTAACTCGCTATTTACGCTTTTGATTCAGAATTTCGCGCTTTTTGCGCTTTTGGTCCCCTATAGCGCGATTTTAGCGCAATTCCAGCCAAATAGTGGTTTTTCGTTACGTTTTTTTTCCCAAAAATCGCTATTTCGCGCTATATAGCGCGATTTTTAAAACATTGGTACAATAACAATAAACGGTATAAAAAACCAAAAAAACCTGGAGTTTAAAATTTTGCTGACTTATCCATTGATCTAAAAATTTCAAACGATATAGAAAAATTGACTATAAATACGAATTTATTAGTTTAAACTTTGTTGTAATATGACTATGAAACTACACAAAAATATTTATTTATAAAACCTTGTAATAGTAGCTTAAAGATGCAATTAATTAATGGAGAAGTCAAAGAGTAAACTAATGTTAATTAAATGAAAAGTAAAAAGTAACCACAAGATTCGAACTAGGGACCTTGTGACACAAAAACTTTATGTTTACCATTTTAACTAAGATACTATTTGTTCATTTGTGGGCTATTAATGTATAAAACCTTAAATCTCCGAATTTTTCTATATAAAATAACATTTTTAAATTTTTTGGGGGTGGCGGTGACAGTGGAACCCCCTTGCCATCCCCTCGTTCCGCCCCTGACGGTGCATTAAGTTCATATTTTTGCTCGTTAAGGATTTAATTACTAAGGAGTTCTAACAAAATCATGTGATCTACAGTAGAAACTCGATAAATTAATACTCGATTATTTAATAAACTCTCTAAGATAATATTTTTGGCCGGTCCCGACTCGGGGATAGGGTGCTAAATTAATAATTCGCTAAAATTATAAGATAATACATTTTTGATAATTTCTTTAGACCCCATATAAAATATAAATTAATAATTCCTTATATATATAGCATATTACATGAATGATTTACGAAGGTTTCTTGAAAAATGACTCAATTGTCTTTTGTTTTTTGTTGAAATCAATTTCCCCTTAAATCTCGTCTCTAATTTTCCTTAGCATGGTAAGAACTTCTGGTGTTGTTTTCTCATAGCTCAACAAGAAATTGTTCAATGTGATTGCCGCTTTAATAGCTTCGTTTTCCGAAGAGGGCTCCATTGTAGAACTTTCATCATCTTCTTCATCGATATCATCTTTATGCTTCTTGTCACATGAAGGGCCCTTCATTTGAAGCATAATTAAGTGGAAGTTTGAAAGGTGTTTGTAAACTAAGTATTTTACTATAAATTAATAAAATATTAATTAATATATAAATTAATAATTATTAATTTATCGATTAATTAATAACTCTTTTAATTAATAAATTTTGGTGGTCCCAAGTGTATTATTTTATAGAGTTTCTACTGTACAATGTTCAAGTGAAACTTAAAATCCAATCTTACAATTGAAATCCTCTTGTTTGCTTCTGATTTGGTATGCTGTAAATGGTTTATGACTTTCAAACTAGTCTTTTCCTTATGACTTCCCTGTGTTTTGTTCTACATAATTCTTACTTGTAATTCAAGCCACTTGAACGCAGTCCATTTCTCAATCTTAGTTAGAATACAAACTTACTCGAAGCTCGATCAATTCATTAGTTATTGAATGTTATTGTTGATGGTAGTGTTATACTGATGAGATAGCTGTATATCAGCATTACATCAACAAGGCCACTGGTGAGGTTTTAGAAATAAAGGAATTGATGTTACGCTATGCCAACTATGTGATGAATATAAAGCCTCATCTTGACAGTAAGTTTCAACCTTTCCTTTATATCTCTTTTTCAAATTCTCTTTATGGTAAATGGAAAATATCCCCCATGAATTATGGATAATTTGCAACTAACTTCCATATGAATTTTACAATTGACCCCCATAAACTATCTAACGGTTTCAAACCTTCAATTAAATAAAAATCCCACACCACCTTTTAAAATGGCATTAAATTTATGCTTTCTGGTCCGTTTTGGACAAATTTTCTCTTTTATGTAGGATTCTTAATACCAATGCAACTCGAGCCAAAGAATGTGGGTTGACACCGAAATTTCTGAAAATAATAAGGGTTCTACTTCTACAATGTTATAACTTTTGTGTGTGTGTGTATGTAAGTCCTCTTCAAATAACTTATTCCGTTAACCATTATCTTAAACATGTTGCATTGGCGAAATATATATATCATACAAACTTTTAGGTAACAGCGACTAACGAATACAATATTATCATTTTAAAATTGGACATGGGGGTTCATTGCAAATGCTAGACAGCTTATAATGAGGGTAATTGCAAAATTTTACAGTCTATGGGGCTTATTTGCGAATCACCAATTATTAATGGGGGTTGTTTTCACATTTCACCCTTGTGGCCTTATGTGTTGTACCAATTGCCATACAATATGTAACATATTATGCAAGATTGTTTCCTTTAGTTCTTTTTGTAGTGTATAGTCTTTGCATAGTTTTTCTGTCAAACAAAAGAAAAGTTTTGTATACTTTTCTCGTTTTGGCAGCAATTATATAGAAGAGGGATAACATGTAGTATCCGTGACAAAAGACATGAAAATAAGAAGTTAACTTTCTGTATTATGGTTTGTTAATACAAGTGAATTGTTTTATCAACACTCGAAAATGCAGTTGTTGTTCAGTTCACGTGTTCTTGCTACTTGCTTCTCTTGATTCTTGTACATGTAAATATATTTTCAGGCGACCCAGAATTTAAGGCGTGTTTCATGGATACTGCCACCTATCACTTATATTCTGATCGACCTTGGGAACATGGTGTGTAAATAATTTCCTTATATTATCAATATACATGCTAATCTCTCTGTATATATATTACACATTTGTGTGTATTTTTTTCCAACTTATACAGGTAATCTTCACAAGCTACACGATTATCTCCTGGGAATTGGCAAGGAGACGGATCTGAGAGTTTCTGGTACAAGCAGCTCTAGTCCAAGAACTAAGAAATGCCAGCTCAGCAAATGGTGGAAGACTCGATAGAGAAGGCACTTGAGGGAAGTGCTGGCCAAGCAAGTGGTTTGAAGCTTCAAAAGAAGAAGCGTCCACAGAATAAGAAATGGAATAGATGGAAACTACGTATCTTTAGTTCTTCTGTTTTGGCTTTTGCACTGTTTTTTTTTTTAAGTCTTTGAGAACGTATAGTTTCTTGTTCTATGACATTGCTCGCTAAGAATAAATGGAAACCATGTATCTTTAGTTCTCCTGTTTTGATTTTTGCATTATTTGGTTTTTGAGTCTTTATAAGGACGTATATATAGACAGTTTCTTGTTTAATTGTTGTTGCAAACTATTTTTCTGAGATATTTGCAGTTCTAATATTTTTACGTTTCAAGAAATTAAGTATGCGTAAATGGTTTTTGTTGAGTTCTATACTAAAGGAAGAAATGCTATTTATCTGGGTTATCGTTCAGTTTTAAAAAGCCAACTAAACATAAAAAGCACAATTCAAAGCTAAAAACGCTTTGTGAGAAACGGGAAAAGCTTGTGGTTTTACGCTTTTCACACCAAAAAATCATATGCTTGTAGCGAACCTTTTGCAGAAAATATGTTTTTCACTTTTTAGAACATTTGCTAAAAAGTGTGGGTATTGCCTGGTTCCAGATAATTCTCTAGTTTTCCGGGGAAAGATATGTTTGGCACGCAAGTAGAAGAACAATTGAAGTTAAATACTTAATTATCTGGAAAGATATGTTCCAGATAATAGTAAGATTGGGTCCAATAATAAATATTGGTAAATGGTTCCAATACACATTTTAATCAAATTTAAATAAAGAAACAAAAGACAAACCAATTGAAGCAAAAATAATAATCAACCACTTGTTATCGAAACATCCAAATCATTGTGTTATAAAAAAACAAACAAAAAACATTTGTCCTCCTAAAATTTGAAAAGATAATGGTATTAACTTAATTAACTTATTATTAAAAAAGTAGCTACAAAAAGATCTTTAATTATATAAAAAGTAGTTCATCTAATAACAAGAATAAACATATAATCTTGACCATTAAAAGTAACTAAATGGAGGGTTGTGATTGATGTGTAAACATAATGTGTTTTTTTTGTGTGTATAGATCATCCCCCTATAAAAAACCATATAAAATTTTACTTTATATATATGAGTAATGAAATCAAAAGCTTCACAATATTATTTTATATGATTTCTACTATAAAAATATTTTAAATTTATACGGGTTAAAAGGTTGAAACAGTTCAACAGTCCGTAACGGGTCCAAAGGTCCGGATTGAACGATTTGGATCGGATTTGAGAAATTGACTTCGAGTCCGATCCGTTATAAATGTTTTTTTTTTGAGTTCGAGTCCAATCCGTTCAAGTTTGAATCCGGACCGATCCGATCCAAATCATACAGTCCGAATCGGTTTGACGGTCTTGGCTTACACCCATAGGGAATAGTGTGTTTGCATATATTCGGTTGAAGTTTAATGCGGGAATTTATTGGGGTTGTGGGGACATTGCGACACATATTTGGACTCTCCAAGTTGTTCAAAATTGGTTTGTGGTATTGTTAGGAATATACTAAAATACATATTTGTTATTATTTCATTTAATAAAGTTTATTTTATGAGTTTTTAATGAGCAATAGTTATTTAGTTTTTTATTGATAAATAAGTGTCTCATATTTTATTAGTACAGTACACACACAAGATTAGATCATTAGTGCTAATATTATAGAAGTTATATGTTTGCAACTTTAAATGGAATTGGACACGCAATCGGTAGAGTTGTGACACATGATTTAATTAGGTCTGATTACATGAAACGGTTGAGTTTCAATTCATTGTGTCAATGCATTTTTTGTGTATTAAACATAATTGCATTAATGTTATGGTTATTGGGTTGACTAGAAAGAATTATTAATATCTTATGATCATGGGAAATGTTTATGCTACTAACCAGAATATTATTAATGTGACATGTGTATTAATTTTTTGTCGTTTTGATTCATAAAATAGTGAGACCATTTGTGATTTAGTAAACCCATCGATTTGCATGATAATACTATTTATATGGTGTCGGTTATTAATTGAAGGAATGCAACTCGTATTTTAATGGGATTGATTATACCTCATTTGAGAACTTATAAGTTTTGTCAGTATCAAACATACAAGTGGATTAATCCTACGATACTTCAAATAAGTTAAGCCGTATAACTAAGGAATATAATATGTTTGTTAAATAGAAAATCGTCAGTGATTTAATTTAGTGAAGGGGATATGCTAATTTTCACGTGAGAAGATAAAAAAAACATTTGATATTGGAATCGAAATATTTTCGTGATATGTATGGAGAGTGCAATTACAAATTTTAGTGCAATAATTTGTGATTTATATTGATTCGGAAAATATCTCGGTTGATAAAATCAAATCTTTTGGTTGATAAAAGATGGAACTGAATCTTTATAGTAAGATTTATCTTATCATCCATCAAGTCCCTAACCTAACCAATTTAAGCACGCTCTATCGACAGATTAAAAACACATAATCATTAGAGCCGTTTCTCAA
This sequence comes from Primula veris, assembly GCA_963682055.1. Taxonomy (NCBI): domain Eukaryota; kingdom Viridiplantae; phylum Streptophyta; class Magnoliopsida; order Ericales; family Primulaceae; genus Primula; species Primula veris. The sequence goes on along the minus strand of OY821745.1, from coordinate 27,885,475 downwards.
TCACTAAAGAGAGAAAGAATCCGGGTATGTCTAGATAAGAGAGCCCACCCATCTGTGCTAGACGGGAATATGGTAGAAGACTCGATGGTCAGGAGGTGACACGATTGTTCATCCGTAATCGTATTCCTTCTGCATAATGTAAGGGTCAAAACCTATATGGTAAACAAATTAATTTTGATAATACAATAGAACATAAATTAATAAACTCTCTAAAATAATAATTTTTTCCGGTCTCGACTTGAGCCAGTATAAAAAACCAGCAATTTTGATAAATTAATAAGATAATAAATTTTCTGAAAATCGTTATATAAATATTGGTGCCGACAAAATCATAAATATACAATTCTTAAAGATGACAAACATTATTAGGACGACTTAATGAAGTATGTTTTTTCTTAAAATTTAAATCTACTTGAATCTCATCCCTAATTTTTCTAATTGCATCCAAAAGATTTGATATAGTCTTTTCGAACAGCACCAAAAAAGAGTTATAGACGCGATAAAGGATTACTTTCGCATGACTAGTTCCAAATGTACGATATTATGTTCAAGTATTATTTTCAACTTCATCCTATTTATTGTTACCGAAGACAATATTTATAATTTCTTTTAAGTTATTGGCCTCTGAACGTATATCATTTTCACCTGGGTAATCCAACAATCCATTGACATCTGTTTTTTTGAGATAACCGAGACCATCAATCATTTTTTTAAGTTCATAAATATCTTTCTCAATAGTGGTTTCATCTTTTAATTTTTTAATTGAAACTTCATTGACCGAACGAATTTTACAGTGTCGAAAATAATTTGTTATTGTCGCTCGATGAGCATTAATCGTTCAATCAATAAAACCTCTTTAAAATAATAATTATTAATTTATCGATTAATTAATACCGTTCGAAATTAATAAATTTCTACGGTCCTGACATTATTAATTTATAAAGGTTTTACTGTACACGTACACAGTTTAATATGCATTCTGTGTATATTTTTATGATGTGATTTCTATAAGGTATGACTTATCTATTTTGTATTGGGATTGTTTGTTTGGTCACCCACCGAAAATGCAGGGTTATTTGTCGGGTTAGCGTAGTTGGATGGGGGTTCTATTTGACTGTGGGATAGTATGCTCGAGAGGCTATAAGAGTGTATTTGGGTTGCCGGTTATCAAAGTGTATATATTGAGGACAAGATTCGACTCGAAGAGAAAGGGAATGATGAAGACGGTCCTTTGGCCGTGTTATATGTTTACTAAGTATTTATTTATTATTGTCTTTTATCCCTCCAAGACCACCATTTATATCTAGAGGGACCGTTGTGTTATTTTATTGGTGCATAGTAGTATAACTCTACACCATATCCTTTTGTCAAACTTATGTTTTTGGATGATTTGAGAAGGCTATTTATCTCACTTCTTTGGTGTTGTTATTTCCTCTTCCTTTATTTGTGGTGATTACTACTATTTTCATCATGTATAAACAATCACTTAATCACTAATTTACCACTTTAATTAGACAACGACTTCACCATATTAAAAAATACTCTTTCCAATGAGTATAATTTAGTAAAACTTTCTAAAAAAAATAACTAAAAACATATCGGTATAGAAGATTTGAGAGCGAGCTGTCACACCAAAAGAATAATAATTCAAGACCAGGATAAAATAAGCCCATTCTAACAAAACGCGGCCCAATAAGAAAAAATCAATAAAAACAATGTGTTTTTCTATCTTTTGACGTAATTTTACCACACGTTAGTATTTGCATTCAATCTAATATAAATAAGCCTTACGGTTTCTCAATTATGTAACACTCCCAATATCAAAAGTAATTTTTTTCACTGCGGCGTCGATAATAGTTCATCTGCCATGATTGTTCTTGAATGTGTTCACAATCTTTATCTTCCTGGTAGATTATTCTCACTATTTTTTCAAGAGTTTTTTTTTCCAGAAAAGAATACAAACTCACACATAATCAATCGTATATACAAACTCCACAAAATAATCTAGTTTGGAAATTTTAAAAATGAATATTTGAGACTTTATGTTTTCTTTAAGTGTTAGTTGATTCTTCCCCATGTTATATATATATGATATATATATTTATATATTTGTGTGTGTGTATTTACTCGTTTCAGTGGTTAAAATTCTGTAAATTACTTGATTTGTTTATCATGATGTCAATTGTGTAAATACATACACCATGATCCAAAACTATCTACTGATTTTAATGAAGACATTTCTTTTCGACCGGAAATTTTATGTTTGGCTTTTATATGCCACTTAACTAATAAGAAATTCAAGATGTTTTTTTTAATATATAACAATTAGATTTGTATAATATTGGGTAAAGTTATACAAGATGATTTAGTAAAAAAAATACAAAAGTGATAAGGCGACACCTTTTTTTAGTTATGTAGGTCGGAGAAGATTCAAAATCTTACAAAACAGAAATCTGATCGATGTTCATTTCATTTCATATACCTCAAGCCATGGTCATCATCTTATCATGGTAAGCATTAATTGCTGAAAAATTTCATATTGTATTTTGTCGAGTTCTGTAATAGAAATAAGTACAAAATAGAATAGAATTCAACAATTTAGGGAGACAATAGAAGATTTGAAGAAAATACATCATTATTCTTATATATAATAGGAAGAAACCCAACGCTAACATAAACCGTAGAGCCTTTATTTAATTAAGTAAGAAAACGAATTAAAAATATTAAATGGATAACAAAATAATAATTAAATATCCTTAAAACGGGTTCATTCAATATGCCTTGTAGTTGTTGCTTTGTGTGTCATGGTTTGATATTTTTATTATTAATACCTTTTTGATTCATGATCCCTATCTTTTGAAGGTGTTGTATCATACCACTACCTCAAATGCGAGAACAGAATTAGGACAATTCTGTATGAACGTGTAAAATATCTTTCGGAAACAAACTTATTAATTAGTACATACTACATAGTTGGAAAACGGGAGTGACTGTAATGCCCGACCAAATTTTAGTAAAAGAAATTCAAAAATTAAAGTTTGATAACAATATAAGGGTGTTACTAGTAAAGCACCAATTAAGTAACACCAATATTGCGTGCCTAATAATCTTTAAAAGAATAAGCGATCCTGCCTAAATAACGGTCCATGCATCGGTCATAACAGAATCACCGTTTCGTTGTCAACGTATTTACTCTTTGTCGTATCTTAGGTTTTAGAAAATAAAATGGTCACAGTACTCCAAGTCGATCAGATACATTAAAGTTCATAAAATGATTGTTGTTGTTGTAATTTGTAAATTAGTATCGAGTAAAGGAGAGGAAAAAGTATATGTCAAATGTATAAACTTTTCCAACCCTGGATATAACTGTTGCAAGTACTTTCGTAGATTAATATTGTACTTGTTCACTAGCTTGTACTAATGCATGTATAATCTGTTCGAGTAGATACAAAGAATTACGATAAAAATGAAATATAAAGATAGAAAGAAGCAAAAAATCATCACGAAAGACACTTAAAAAAGACAAAAAACTGAAAAACTTAACTGAAAGTTATCTTTTTTTCTTGGTCACTCACTATAAATACCACCCCCGATTTTCTAGTTATCTTAGAAGAAAAAAAATTACAAACCAAATTTTTTATACTTATATAGGCGATGGAGTCCAATAGCGTAGAATAACTTCCGGCTGGATGGTTTTTCAAGACCAAACATCTCAGGAATGGTACTATAAAATCGGTACGCAATAAATATACTTTAATTAGCTAGTACATTTTTTTATCATTTAACTATTTTATTTCAAGAAGTGTCGGATAGCAAAAGAGAAAGAGATTACCAGTGGAAACATATATATTAGTTGATGGGAAAATTAAAAGCAAGTAAGTAAAATCATGAACATTGAAATTGTACATCTCTTTACCAACATGTGAAAGTTTGTATTAAAATATATTGATTGATGTCAGTTTTTTTATTATTTATTCTGTAGTTCTATGAAAATCCTCAAACAGGGCAAACTTTCGCTACGAAGGAGCAGCTAGATCGCTATATGAACTACATAAATAACATACTCCCCCGCCTTGAGGGTGAGTTTTTTTTTTTTTAGATTTTACTTTGTATAATGTAGGCCGCTATGTAAATAAATGTTGGATACGTTGTAAATAAACACAATAATTTCTACGGAAAATAAATGGACAAATAAACAGAAAATAGTTTCCTCAAATAAATATATATCAATTACAACCTTCAAAAATAAGAGTATGTAAATGATACCGAAATGGACTAAATTCCGAGACGAGATAACTGCAAGCAGTTTCCCTTAAACGATATTTGTCCCGCCACTTCTGCTTCTGGCTAAATGGGACACTTCGTTCCCAAGGTACAACGTCTATCACATGTGACTCGGCGGAAACGGCACCGAGCCACGATCGGGCCGTTGGTGGTGCGGTACTCTCTCTCTATATGTATGCATATGTGTTTTTGTGTGAATGTGTATGTCATGACATGTATGAAACTTGTCTTGAAAAAAATCCCAAAAAAATGGACCAAGACCATCATATTTTAAACATTTTTCTTTGTAACTCATTTTACAAATAAAGACCCACATTAATGGGGGAGAACGAATGGTTTTGTAACCACTAAAATAAAATAGCATTCACTCAATAAAAACCACTAGTTTTTCCAACAATCCTCCACATGAATGCGATCTAAAACATGCAACGTGCAACTAAATGCAATCGAGAGAACCACGAGAATTCACTGCATAAGGACAGGTAGCGCGCGCCTTGAACCTGCCATAGTGATGTAAAATCTGATATGCTACTATTGGGTAGCCTTAAAGTCTTGAACCCTTTAGCGTTTGTGCATACCAAGGTAATACTCACACAATGTCCTCTCTACACCACTTACTAAGCCCTTTGGTTGTTGTCCATATTTGGCCCTGGATTGTCTTGACAAATTCAAACGAGTGCTCTAGCGATTTAGCCCTAGCTCATCACATAGTATCGACCATACACACTCGTTATAGGTGATTTTCAAGTCAAAGGTGTCCTGACTCACCCCACTCGACCTTCGAGATACTTGATTCATTAAGAGCTTCATGCTCACCCTTAAAATGGTACAGGTCTATCACTCTTTCATCATAGAAATGGGCTGAGAACTTATGTTCTCGAGTGCTTTGTTCGGTAACCCGCACAGTTCAGTTTTCCCATTGAACCTGAAACTGAAATTCCAGTACAGGTTGGGTAGCTTATGTGAAGGTTTCCAATTTATTGGGCTTCAACCCCCATTTCCCTCGATGATGCTCCGACTCCTCTACGAGTCAAGCATTTTGTATATGGATCCACATTATTATCCTTAGACCTTGCAAAGTCTAGGGATACCACAAGTTTTGTTAGAAATTCCTCTTACGGATTTGTGTCTCCGACGAATATGTCATGACTTAGTCGGGATTTTCCATTATACAAATTATTCTGATCCCGTTTAATAACTGACTGACTGCAGCAGTGCACGTTTATTGCGGAAACAGATTGTGGCCACTTGAAATACCTCCCAAGACTTCTCAGCCAATCTGCCTGTTCTGTAGTTTGATTCAACGTTATGAATTCTAATTCTACAATTTCTCCAACTATGCAGGTCTATTTTACAGACCTCCATAAGACTGCAACCTCTTTAAGTACAAACATATCCACTAATGGACCTTGTACTGTTAAAGTTCGAGATACACTTGGTATATAAATACCCTCCAAACATTTTGGACATCTCGTATAATGCAGTTCATGATTGGCAGTATACCTCATGTATCTGAGAAGCCTCATTAGCAAACCTACTCGGTATGCTCACTGAGTTGGCTATATCTGGTCTAGTGCAGTTCTTGACGCACAAGAGACTACATATGATAAGTTAGGTGTTTGTTTTAGTCCATATAGTGACTTAACAAGTTTTTACACCTTGGCTTACTTTACACGGAACCACGACCCAATGGGTTGTTCCTAATTCTCTAGATCTCCATTTATAAAACACATGTTCTCATTAATTAATGATGCGTCTTTTCATAGAGATCAGAATATAGACATTAAAATTATCAAAACCGTCGGTTTACTTAAAGTAATTGACTTTATTTCTCACGTGCCTATCAACCTCATTGTTGATGGCATCTTTCCATATACACATTATATGGATAACATTGATTATTTCAATATCGTCGATTCACCTTCACTCATGAAGGTCAAGAGACAAAAGAAATTTCATTACTTACCCTTTTACCATGCCGAGGCACTTCATCTTCCTTACAAGATTCATTTTCCCACTTTTCCAGCACCGTTTGAGTGTTCACTTGTCTTGGGTAGCGTAATGCTTTGAACCCTCAACGTATTGATCACACTTGCCAGGCGTTAGAGTTTTTGCGGAAAAATTTCTCTTTTAGAAAATATGCTTCTCGGGCATAGAACAATGTTCTATAAGCACTTTAAAGCCATGTGCCTTATGCACTAGAAACCGATCATCACTATATTTTGTGCTTATCCGATGAACACACAATCTACCGTTTTCGATCCTATCCAACTCCTTCAAGGAACAAGATTGAGACCTTTCTTAGGTAGCACCAAACTTTCACGAACTTATAGTCAGGCACCATGCCTTCTATAATTCTGATTGTTTGTTCCAACTTCCTAAGCGAAAGTTTGTTCAACACATAGCTTGCGGAAAGCTCACTTCCCGTACAAATTCAGAGTTTAATCCTGAACTTATCAACATGATATTCATCGTTTAAGAACTACATTTTTTCTCGAGAGCATAATAAGTCGTTCTTTAACGATTGGTGTCATTCCATCAACACAATTATGTGAACGGTGCCTCATATTCACCGTTTCAATCAAACTGATCATGTATTCATATCCATGTGAATATACCATTTCGGAACTAGTTAGACAATATCTAACACGTCCAAGAATAGTCAATTATTTAATGATTAACACTTAATCATTGGATTAAATTTGGTAGATTAACACAACAGAACACACATGATTGAACATGTTTTCTGACAAACCTTAATCCTCAACAATAGAATTCTCGTATTCATTTTTACTTGAATGAATATCTCGACTGATTTGTCTTTACTTCTCATCAAGTAGACATATCAGTGTTTAGTACAACCATCAATAAATTGAGGAAATACCTTTTAACCCCTTCTTGGTTTGCTCGCATCTCAAATGCATCAAACCATTAGGTTATGTACTCCGTTCAAAACTTCGAACTGAAGATTTAGCAATACATTGCTTCAAACACAAACTCATATTTGTGTTTCAATTTAAATAATAGATTTAGAAAAATAAAACATTTATGGTTTTATATTTTCATGACCTACTATATCATGTCAAATCAGTGACTTAGTTGAATAACTCAACATGTCATTATTAACCACAAGAGTATCGACTAAAATGCTCATTTTGAATAAATAATCACTCATGTGTTGCCACAAACAAGCAAACTTATCACAAATTTATCCTAGTGTTTTGCCTACCGAAAGGCTACTGCCCTTTAGGTTTCAAAACCCACTAGTCATGATTCAGATTTGTATGCTTTCACTTGTTAGTGGATTTCCAAACGTTTAAAATGTTTTCACACATTAACGCCCCCACAGTTCATGCATTCCCTTTGTCCTCACTCGGTACATGCACATTTTTTATTGAGAAATTTAACCGGTTTCAATGTGGTAAATGAATTTTATCATTTATTTCAGACATTTAAGGTTTATACCACTGAACCGTTAGATATTCTCTCACTCTCCCGTAGGTCCTTTGGGGTACGTTTAGATTCTCGATATACAGGATCGACGGGTTACCCCCACATTTGTGGGACCCTCGGGGTTCTTCCCCAATAATAGTAATATATTATTACTCAATTACTATTCTCAATAATAGCAATCACAACATATTCATAATATGTTATTTTAACAAGTTAATAAGATGTTATATCAAAAAATTATTAAATGTTCTTTCAACAAACTAATAAAATGTTATTTAAACAAATAATGAAATAGCCAATATTTATTTATTCTTAAAATAAAACTCAACGGCCATTTATAATTTGTTTAATCATCAAATTATTTGATCTTGGATAAACAAATTGATTATCAAATAACCTTTCATCCAATTATGTAACCGATCAATTCATGCAATTATCGAGCTAATAAACTCTAAATAATTGTCATCAATGTGCATCGGTATGTAACCGATCAATTCATGCAATTAATATCGAGCTAATAAACTCTTAATAATTGTCATCAATGTGCATCGTTACAATATTTTATAACTCTCCAAATTAAATTGTGTTAAAACACAATTAATAAGAAGTTATAAATATTCGTCATTAATCTCATTAGTGATCACCGTTACAGAATTTGTAACCCTCCAAATTAAATTGCAATAAATCACAACTTAAAGTAGTTACGAACCATTATTTCACTAAATAAATGTATTTAATAATGGTCGTTACAAATTTGTAACCCCCCTCATTACTATGCACACATGCAAAATTAATAGGAGTTACACCGGCATCCACAATGTTCTGGTCAGTTCCAGCACCCACTGTGTTCCGGACATTTCCCGTAGGAAACTGTTCGTTATCTCAAATAACAAACACGCACAATTTAATTTCGAAAAATGAAACTAAAACTCCTCCTTCGCAGACACCAAATTTCTATAACCACGCATGGTTTCAAGAAACTGATTTTGCAAGAGTATTCTAGTTCATTCCCGAAAAAGATTATCAAATTCTGAAAGATTTATTCAGCCGTAAACACCAGATAAATCTGATTTTACACAAAAGAATCTCAGAATTCAACCAGTTCTGTCGTAAGCCCCAAATTCTGAAAAATCAGAAAATAGTTTTACAAGAACTATTTCGAAACCAGTTCTGTCGTAATCCCCAATTTAATGGCTTTTACTAGAACTGTTTCGAATAATCACCGATTCTCCAATTCCATTGCATAGATCCATATGACGAAATGGACTAATTGGAAATTGTTAGTCATTTTATTAACATGAAAACAATAAATATATATAAATCCATTAACAATATAATTAATATAGTTTCTAACCATAAATAAGAATTCTATAACATATAATTAGCAACTCACAGCTACTAAAATAAATAACCGATTCTCCTGGATAAGCGTTACTAAAATAACATTTTAAACGCCATACAATCAGTAACAAATAGAATAATCCAAAACGGTTTCCAAATTAATTGCCAATAAATCTCAGTTTATGCAACAATGAAGTGACACCAAGATACATATCACATAACATATAGTAATGACCCAAAGTAACTTTCACAAACAAATTACATGATCAATTATTTAGTGGCACGACAGTGTGTTTGAAACTAAATATAAAACCTTATTTAGTGTCCAAACGAATTCATCAGTATAATCATAAACTATATAAGCAATCGGCATCGCCAACGTTTCAACATTAAACATGCCAATAAACACAATTAGTATGGTTTTGAATATCATAAAATAAAGCAGTTACAAATAACTCTTAATAATAATTGACCTCAAACGGTTAACTCATGTGGCTATGTGACATACTCTGAAAGATTATCATTCTACACATTTAATAATTTATGGGCCTAAAACTGCCTTGGGCCTTTTAGATTATATAGGGCGTGAACGTGATAAACAACTTACAAACAAGACAGACAAAACTATAAAAGGAAAGAGTATAACCAAACCTGAATTAGTTTTTTTTTTGCTATTATAAAAATGGTCTCTTGGAACTAAATACGTAGACACCAACTAAAACTTGTAAACCTGACATTCAGAATAAGATAAAAACTGCACCAAACAATTGTACACATATTCATTCTTCAACTTAATACCAAGATACACGCAGGAAAAAAAAGAAAAGAAAATTGTAACCTGAATTAATCCCAGGATATCAACCGTTTCAGAGTATGTGTCACTATATATTATTAATTCACAAACCTTTTAACCAATTATACACAACATGGGTTGATCACAACACCATACAAAAAGTTAATCCACATGTAACTACAAACATATACAAAATCATGCATGTATACAAATTAAATGTATGGAAAATCCAGAACAAGGATAAACCACAAATAAAATTAAAAACATGATATAACAATCCGAAACCATTATAGCCGTAAACATCAAATTCTCGAAACCAAAGATTAAGAGAAAATGATTTTACTAACAACGATTACGGATAAAGAAATAATTTTCTGTATAATCCATACACCGAAATTATTGTATTAACGTACAAAACATAAGAATATCGTTTAAGATTGTTGGGTACGTTGTAAATAAACACAATAATTTCTACGGAAAATAAATGGACAAATAAACAGAAAATGGTTTCATCAAATAAATATATATCAATTACAACCTTCAAAATTAAGAGTATGTAAATGATACCGAAATGGAATAAATTCCGAGACGAGGTAACTACAAGCAGTTTCCCTTAAACGATATTTGTCCCGCCACTTCTGCTTCTGGCTAAATGGGACACTTCGTTCCCAAGGTATAACGTCTATCACATGTGACTCGGCGGAAACAGCACCGAGCCACGGTCAGACCGTTGGTGGTGCGGTACTCTCTCTCTCTATATGTATGCATATGTGTTTTTATGTGAATGTGTATATTATGACATGCATGAAACTTGTCTTGAAAAAAGTCCCAAAAAAATGGACCAAGACCATCATATTTTAAACATTTTTATTTGTAGCTCATTTTACAAATAAAGACCCACATTAATGGAGAGAATGAATGGTTTTGTAACCACTAAAATAAAATAACATTCACTCAATAAAAACCACTAGTTTTTCCAATAATAAATAGGTGTATAAATATAAAGGCATATTAACATAAGCAATATGTTGTGGAAATTATCGATAAGAGAACCTTTTGCCAATTGCTAGTTAAATATTCACCATTTTGACAGATTTTCTTATATTTCTCCAAACAATGTAAATTAATTATAGAAATAATCCCAATTTTAATTTATTTTCCGTGCTTGAACTTGTTCAAGCAAGATCTTGCTTTTCACTTTTTTCTAGTGAAAGGTACAGTGATTAATTTACATTAAAAATTGTCGCATTTGGTCTTTCTTGCACTTTACGATTGTTACAAAAACGGGAAGAGGTATCTGGCAAACGATCATGGGAGACCGGTATGATACACGCATGCACATACGATGTATTTCATCATTGCAATTAATTAATTAAGCTAATAAACACTCAGTTATTTGAAGGCTCTTTCATAAAAATATTTATTCATGTTGATATCTTTATCAATCTAGTAAGCAAACAAATTATGTAAGAACACATTATATCCGAGCTTTTTAGCTAAGGTCCGCTATCGGGTTTCCAGGGGAAAATTTAAGCTGTATGTGTGGATATAAAATGCTAAATAATATTGATAAAATTATTACTACATTTCTAAAATGTAATAACAAAAAAAATATGGAAAGCTAACCAATATGTATTTTATGCATGTATGGTATTTGTTTCACTTAGTTTTATATAGTAATTCATTTATAAAATTTCCATAAGTTTGGTATATTAAATTCATTAATTTGTTAATGCAATATGGTATAGATGCAATATATTTGCATTAAATAAAACTCGAATTAGGAAGCTAATTTAATGCTTAAATGATGACGTCATTAGCCAAACCGTGAAAAATATTAGCATTTAAAGACAAGTTAAGAAATCAAAGATTGGAGATATTAACTTTTAATGACATGCAATTCCAAATACACTTTTGAAATTGTTATAAATGACATGTTAAGAAATCAAAGATTAGAGATATTAATATTTAACGAAATGCAAATTGCAATTCCAAATAATTGTTTAAAAATGTTATAAATGGAAGATTAAGAATGAAAAAAATAAAGTAATCAAAGATTAGTGCAATTTTCAAACAGCTAAAGGGGGCCGTTTCATACAAGCAAATTTCAAACTAATTAATCCCAACCAATGCCCCGGGGGTTTAATGCAAAGCATATCGGTCTTTTAGTTACTTAAATGTGCAGAAATTTCAATAATTTATATGCTTTTGTAGATCCATTTTATAACCTCTACTTTCTTGGCGGTGTTACGGAGGTGGAGATGGAAACTAGTTCTGTCACAACTAAAGATACAGATTCGGATATAGAAGAAACCTCTTGTTCACATCGCCAAACAAATCCGATGAAGGCTAAAGGAAAAGGAAAAGGAATAGAGAAAGAAAAGAGGAACCAGTGATAATATTTGTTTCTACAATTTATTATCACTGTGCTCAGTGCATTTTTTTTACTAGATTAACATGCTTTTATGGTTTTTGTGTTTTTTATTTGTGCTATGGTTGTTGTTTATTAATTACTTTATTTGCTGGAATATTTGGTAATTTAAGACTTGTTGAAGTTGCTTAGTAATTGGCTTAAATTAATGAAGTTTTAGTTACCAGTGGAGATATAATCATATAAACAGTATATAAAAAGTTTGTATCGGTTAATAAAGTTCATAGGTAACCGTCATTTTATATCTTTTGATATCAAATTTTCATACAAGTAAACATTCGAATGGAAACAGATACTATATAAAGAATAATGAAGAAAATAATATATGTCGTAAGATTAGTGGACTCTTTGACTTTTACTTATTGGGCCCAGATGGGCTTATAATCCTACCCCCTCTATCTATATAAAGAGGGCTAGGGGTCTTGTATTTGATCATTCATTCATATTCATTCATTAATAAAGACGATACTGTTCTCCCCTCTCTCTACTTCTGTCTCCCTAAATACATAGCTAATAGTTGTATTACAACACGTTATCAGCACTGCTATCAGAGATCGAAGTACGGATTATAGATTCAATAAACCTGATTTTGCTATATCGACCTTCATAAACATACCGTACGTAAGGTACCCAGATATAACTTTTTTTTTAACTGTACAGCTATTACTAGTTTATGTTTGTATGTTACTATTGTATGTATATAACAATTCCAGTAGCCTGCGCATGATTTAAAAAAAATCTTATGCTACTACTACTACTGCATGTTACTAATGTATAGAATTGCATGATTACAATTCCAGTAAATAAAAAAATCTTATGCTACTGGTACTGAGTATATAATACATAACAAATGAAATTAGTTTTTTTTTGCGTTTGATTGCTTCACTGTTTACATGTATATTAACAAACAACGTGTTTGCTATTTTCCTGTGAACATATATGTAAATTGGTAGTGTAGAAAACACACATATACCCGGAAAACATGTATTAATCTGAAGGATTATATCTGCAACAAACTGAAACGTATGTACTGAATTGTAATTCTCTGAAAGCTGTAAAATTACTCAAGGACTAAACTGAAACTTGTCTGAAATTCTGGACTGTATATGTAATAATGCTGTAAATAGATATATAGTTTGCTGTAATTACACGCATGGTCCTGTAGTATAATAGTTATACGAAAACAGTACATATGGTTGATAAAGATACAATATTTGGTAAATATACACACACATGCATATAATTTTTTTTATTAAAAGGCAAGCGAATAAAAAATTGCATGTTAATTGAATTAAATTGATTTGATTTGATATGTTAGAATTTTCATGGATTGATTGATAATCATAAATTGATTTGATTTGATATGTTAGAATCTTCATGGATTGATTGATAACCTTAAATTGATTTTATTTGATATGTTATAATCTTCATGGATTGAATAATAATCTTAAATTGATTTGATTTGATATGTTAGAATCTTTATGGATTGATTGATAAACTTATATTGATAACACCAAATCTATTTCATGATTAGATAGATTCTAAAATATATTTACTGCATGTATATATATATATATGGTTAATCTAGATAGATATTGTCTATATTATTAATATTATTGCCATATATAAAATGCGAAAATCGTATATATTCACATTTAAGTTGGAAAAATTATGAATCTTCCCCAAATAGGCTCACCTATTTGGATACGATGTCTAGGAAAGATAAAGGCGGAAGTCGTTCTCCTAATGAGGTCGGTTTTTAAGAGGCATTCGTGCCCACCCCCCTTACCGTCTTTCCTGGTCGTGTTCAAATAGAGCTACCGAAAGGGGTTGAATAAATAATAATTTCCCCGAGTGTGTTTATATAGTGATGTATGTTTCACCGAATTGGTGTTTCAGTATTGACCCGTCGTTCGATCAATGAGAACCGATTCACATGAGAAGCAAAACTAATGTTTTCGAACCTGTCGTTTCGAAATAAAGTTTATGCTTGTGCAAACCATAAACATATAAACCAGTCGTTTTATATGATAAATAATCCAGAACTCCCAACACATGTTGGATGCCATCTATGATGAGAAAAAATCGTAAAACATACTTGCGAAATGACTGTTTAAACGTTGATTTTAATCCGTCACCACATGTTACTCACCCTGATGTGTGAAAATGTGATGCCCCAAATTTTTTTTTTGGATGCCATATTTGATGAGTAAAACACGAGTTTGTTATTACCATCAGGATGAATGCTAAGGCGTTGATTTTATTCCGCCGCCACATTTGAGACGTGATGACGTCTATGGTGAACAAATGTCTGAAATTGACATATTGGAGCTATCCTTCACCAAAATACTAGTTTGGAAATTGTATTCTATAAGCAGTATCGTGAATTTATATTCACCATGTTCCTTTATCGCCCATCTCTTATTGGATAAGAAAATTACCCCGGTGAGTAGTTTTAATCCTATTGGGTCAATGGAGAATTGTTTGCCCGATATTAATGCTCTTCGTGTATATTTTTTTCCACGAATCGAGAACCGAGACAAGTGTTATTTGTCTCGAACTGTCGCGATCCCGATGAATCGTCTAGCCAAGCGAGATTTTAGACAATCGTCAAAAATTAAAAACCTGTGGCTGCAAGACAGTAATTGAAAGGAACAATATGGCCCGTTGTCACAAAGCAAAAGATAATGCTCAATGATGCAACTCTATGCTATAAAGACAAAGGTCATGCACGGTTAATCCTTAAATAGTTCAAAACTATTACAAAGGTGAAAAAAAAAAAAAAAACCCGATGCTAATGTGATTAAAGCTAACTGAAAGGAAACTCTTGAGACCCCCGGTTTTGTGGCTCAAATGAGTTTGGGACCTTTCTTTATTGATTTTGATAAATCATTGAGCCAATTTTTTGCTCATCTGGATTATGTTTTCCATTTGGATTATTAATTTTCCATTTGGACCATACTTTTGGATTATGGTTTGCCTGTTTACAAAATTTCTCAAAATAATTTAAAGTGTTTTGAGCAAATTCCTTTGACAAATGTGACCAAACTTTAAATTATGAAAATTTAGGCAATACTTGTGGGGTAGTTGATTTTTTTGGAAATAGTGGGTAACAGTGTACCACATAATTTCACCAACTATTTGCCTAAAATATACTCAGTGACAATGATTCTGGACCTGTCGTTCAAAAAAAAAAATTCGAAATCTTTGGTAAAACCAAATTGATTTGTCAAATATGAGGTTTTATACTCATGTAGGTCCTGCCGAACCTTGTTGAGTTATAAAAATATTCGAGAAAACCAGTGTTATCTGGTAATAGCTCATGAAAGAATTGAAATTTCTTTACATAGCCTCCATTCAATACGACCAAAAGCGTATTTTAGATGAGTTGAAATGTCTTTTCAAGTGGTTGCTACCACATTATTTAAAGCATTTAAAGTTACCTTATGATTTCGCCTGTCGTCGAAATGATAAATGATTTAGATGCTAAGACATGATTGTCTGTACTATCATTCGCCTGTCGTCGATTGATAAGAGCATTTTGATATTGTGGCATTGACCGGATGAGATATTCCCGGGTCAAAAGACGATGCTTGATTTATAATCGCATCGCATTTGGATTCTCTCTGAGAATATATTTCGCGATTAATCCGAAATTCATGCCATTAATGCTCACTTTGAAAGACTAGTATGTGTAAAGATCACGAAATGAACTCGTAGAATTCTTGTAAAGAATTGAAGGAGTTATTGTGGATTTATCCAACCATAAGACGGACCATAAATATAAATTGTTATGGTTGATGCATCGACAATATGGTCACATTTTAATGTTGTCCACATAAATGCAGCACTTTCCAAACTTTTAGCCCTATCATTAAGTTGATGGCTCATGATCTGGATTATCCTGAAAAGTCTAGCCGACTTGATAATTCCGAAGAGTAATAATCGAAATTTCGATTTGAATTACTTGAGTTTGGAAATTGAAATTGAACATCCTGTCGATTATGTTCAGACCCAAATGGACTCACGGAAAGTTTGATGATGCGACTGCAAATGGTTGCATGCACATCTTGGTCTTGCGCACCAAGATTTATATTTCCGTGTGGGGTTATGCTATTTTGCTGCATTGGTCCGTTATGAGGCCCATAGACACTCATACACCATATGCGTAACAGCTGGTTACTGGTTATGAGCCAGAAGTCTCATATTAACGCGTGTTCAGAGTGCTTACTTAATATTTTGATTGAGACGCTATAGCGTTCAAAATATGGACCTCTAAAGGGACATAAGTCGATTATGAATTCCATGCCTATCATTTGATAGAGTAACCTTGGAAAGCGATCTCTTTACCGCATGATATGCGAAAGTGACATCGTTAAGACTGTTCTCCCCGTCGTTAAGGGGAGATTTGCACGTTACCGTTGATTAGGAACGACGTGAAGTAACGTGGAATAACCCACTCAGTCTTAGCTTTATCCCCAAAACTGCACTTAGTGATAAGTAAGTGCATAGACTCCCTCAAGTCTAACTAAATGCCAGACGCATTTAATGACTTTATGAGATGTCACGAGATCATTTATACCTGCTGCAAAATGCTTGCAAGGATAGACGTCCCTGTCGGACACCGTGTTCCTGTCGTAACACGTTGCTTTGGCCGAACCCGCCAAGCAAAGGACGCTGCCATCGGCCGTCAGTTTGTCGTCCTTCCCAAGATACGAGGAAGTTGACCGGTTCTTAATTCGTTCAGCCCCAGAGGTGGTGAACTGAAATTCGTTTGTCGCACGAGATTATAAAGGATCAAGGAGATGTGTGATTTCCTCCTCATCCTAAGAATCTCGAAATATCTGTCGATCATGATATCTTAGACGATATTGAGTGAAACGAGACTGTCATTGATTATCTGTTCATATATTCAGTGACGACTGATAATATGAGCAAATTATGACAGAGAACCATGTACTGTTGCCTGAAGTCAACGTAGAATAGACTGGACTAATGGAAACTTGCAATCCAAGTAGACTCCTTAGCGAAAGTGTGTTCGGACCTGTAGCTCCAACACCACCAATGTTAAACGAGTTCGTTTATTTGGTTATTCGTAAGGAAAAGTGATGAGAATAATGAGATTGTAGAATGCTCGCCTAGTAGCGCAAGGCTTCTCTCACATCTTGGAATTGATTACGAGATGGTTGATTTCCTCGTAATGGACGTTATAACGGTCCCCTACTTTATCAGTTTAGTAGTTTCCCAAAAACTGATTATGCAGCATGTGATTGTGGTCACTGTTTTATCTCTATGGGGATTTAGACAAAGAGATATAGATGAAGGTCCCTGTGTGACTTCATAATGCTTAAATCAAGTAGTTCCTGACCACGGAACACGATCTCAATTGACTGAGACGTTCACTATATGGATTAATATAATCCGAGCGGATGTGGTATACCGCCTAATTGAGTACTTGATCAGCTTGGGATACTTGAACAAGTATTATGCCCTTGCGTGTTTTATTATGCGATCCATTTTTGGATTTGCCTTCGAGATGAAGGATCTTGGGAAGAAACGGTAGTGACTCGGCCTGATGATCGAGTCCCGTAAAGATTGAATCTAAGTTCATGATTCAGACTACACCAAGAAGGTGTTATGACGTTTTAGTCATCATGACGCTAAGTCATCAGATTCTCCCATGATCGTTCGATCATTAGACATTGATATAGACCCAGTCCGTCCCTGATGAGACGATGAAGAGATATTGAACCATGATGTTCATATCTAAGTACAATAAGCGCATCATTGTACTTGGTCTAATGTACTAGGATGAACATCTCGTATGTTGTGAATGGTATAGCTCGACACAGCATCGCGCTAACACGCTGCCATCGAAATGGCACTAAAGACACATTCCCTTACCTTATGGTAATTTTGGAATGAGGGCTTGTCTTATCCCATTTTGCGTCATCGAGTGTACCTACCCCCTTTGGTACTCGAATTAACGCAACCCTTTTCGGTTATACCGATGCTGGTTACTTATCAGACCCGCATAAGGGATATTCCTTACATGGTCTGTCTTTACCATTAGGAATAAGGCGATATCTTGGAGGTCTTGGAATGAATCCAAACGAATCACTCTGATTTCGTGCTCTATGAGACGACTAGAGAGTGTATATGGCTTCGAGCTCGTATTAGCCATATTTGAATTACGTATGCTCTGTCTCACGATCCAGATAAAACACTTGTCTTATTTGAGGACAACTTGTTGTTATCAATCAAGAGAGACATGACTAGATTATGCTATTTAGCATTTCTTGCCGAAATAAATCTTCACATATGAAGTTTAAGAGCATCCTGTCGAATGCTCGTTTTATTCCACGTTATATTTTCTTGCATACAGTCATGTGAAAGTAAATGAGGCATCCAGTCGAATACTCGTACTCTTTCTTGGAATATGAAATCTTTGCACCCAGTCGTGTGCAAGTGAGGGGGAGCATCCAGGTGAATGCTTATTGCACTAATTACTACTTAGTCGAAATCCTCGCACCCTGTCGTGTGCAAGTGAGGGGGAGCATCCAGTCGCATGCTCGTGTACTCTTTTTGTCCTTAGACCAAGGTTTTTTCCCACTGGGTTTTCCTTGGCAAGGTTTTTAGCGAGACACGTTCCCATCTTATCTCACTTAATATTGCCGAATTAGGGGGAGTATCCTGTTGTATACTTCTTACCACTGTGTACTCTTTTGTCCTTCGACTAGAGGTTTTTTCCCAATGGGTTTACTCTGGCAAGGTTTTGATGAGGCACCTGTTTTGTGGTTGATCCCCTACTACTACCACTGTTGCACTCTTTTTCCTTCGATCAGAGATTTTCCCATTGGGTTTGCTCTGGCAAGGTTTTGATGAGGCACACTGTTTTGTGGTTAGTTACTTACATGATATTTCGGCCTATATCATTCGGCTACACAGTTTCTCCTAGGTACCGGTTTTGTCCCACACTGGGTTTTCCGGCCCTAAGGTTTTTATGTGTTTAGCACTGCGAATGAACTCGACTCAGATCGACTGCATGAAGACGAAGAATTCAAGACGTCCAAAGGGGGAGTGTTGTAAGATTATTGGACTCTTGGGCTTTTACTTATTGGGCCCAGGTGGGCTTATAACCCTACCCCTCTATCTATATAAAGAGGGCTAGGGGTCTTGTATTTGATCATTCATTCATATTCATTCATTAATAAAGACGATACTGTTCTCCCCTCTCTCTACTTCTGTCTCCCTAAATACCTAGCTAATAGTTGTATTACAACAATATACAATTAATGCCTAATAAGTAGCACTTTTGAACTTATATTTCCATAAGGTAACTTTATAATATCACATTCCACATAGGTATCATTTTTATATAGTATAAATACCCCTTAATTTTCTATTTTTTTTAAAGTGATTCTTTTTTCACGCTCTCTCTCTCGCCTCTTTTTCCAATACCATCAAAACTTGATTCACCTCTCCAATCTCTTTCTCTTCGTCACCAACACATAAACCCTAGATCGCAACGAAGATCCATCAGAGATCGTATCGAAGATCTGCCGGAGATCGCAGCGAAGATCCGCCGGAGATTGCAACGAAGATCTGTCGGAGATCGCAGTGAAGATCCATCGGAGATCGCAGCGAAATCCACCAGAGAGATACACCACATATCTGGTTTCCGACGAGTGATGTAAGGAAGAATCCAGCGAACACGAAGTGGTGACATGGCCGACGATAGAGGTCATAGCTGATGTCGTCACATGTGTAGTAGGTTACCAACATAAACTCCATATTACATACATATTGCACTTAAATTGATTTTACAATTTCATAGATTTAAGCCAAATAAAGTTGAGTCCAATTGTGGCTTTTATAGAGTATGCTTGTTTTTGTTCTCTATATCCATATGCAATTTACTGATTTTATGTTTCTTCAACTCATAACAAATGTTTGTTACTGCCATTACTAACCAAATACTAGTTGGTAAAAATTTGTCAAATCAACTATTAAATAAAAAACTGAGAGCAAACCCATTCCGTGCCTGAAACGGATCACTTTTTATTTTTCCTGGTTTATACTCGTATCCAAATAATTAGCAATATGATTTTTTTTTCGACTTTATTGGGATGTTTTTGGAGTGGTTTTGGGGTTTCCGGTTTATTTGAACAATCGTTTCGGGACTGAAACATATATAGCTCATTTTGGTCTGAAACAGAGCTCATTCCGAGACTGAGATGAGGTCAAAGTTAGGGTAAAAATAGAGCTTGTTTTGGTATGAAATGTAGCTTGTTTTGGGACCGAGATGGGTCCAGTTTGGGGCACTCCAAGTGCTCAAGGGTTTGCCCAAATCGTACCCTTAAAGTTTTTGATGAAATATCCGCTTGAATTTGGCATGTTTATGTATAGATTATGTACAATACAAAAGTTCATAAGATTTTAATCCGAATCGGAGCTCGTTTGAGGCTAAAACAAAGCCTGTTTTTTTGGTAGCTTTGTTTTGTAGAGTTTTTAGTGTGTGTAAATATCCATATCTTGAGAAATTTTTTAAGTCGCATGCCATGTGTTTGAATTTTTATAGTGTTTTGTATCGTTCATATTTAGGCAAAGACGGGACATGTTTGCATGATTTTATTTAGTGACTATATACATATGTAAGCTCAAAATGTTAAGAGCGTTTGTAGCAACACCGAGGTTCAAGAGTTTGGTGGTTCGAATCCATCCGGATTTATTTTTTTTAAATTTGAATTAAATTATAGTTCTGTCAAAAGTGCATCGGGTTCAGCTGAAAGTGCATCTGGTTTAGCTGAAAGTGCATCTGTTTCAGCAGTGCATATAGTTCATCTCAAAATGCATCTAGTTTAATCGAAAGTGTATAAAGTCCAGTTGAAATTGCATATAGTTCAGTCGAAAGTGCATAATGTTTAATATAAACACAATATAATTCATAAAATAAAGTGCATATACTTTACTTTGAATTAAAAAAAGCAAATTCGGATGGATTCGAACCACCAATCTCTTGAACATTATGCAATTTCAACTGGACTATATGCACTTTCATCTGAACTAAATGCATTTTGAGATGAACAACATGCAATTTTATCTGAACCATATGCACTTTTGGCTGAACCCTATGCATTTTTGGCTGAACTAGATACACTTTCAGCAAAAGTAGATACACTTTTGACAGAACTATATGCACTTTTATTGAACTATATGCACTTTTGGCTGAAACATATGCACTTTTGACTGTACTATATTCCTTTTCGACTGGACTATATGCACTTTTGACTTAACTATATGTACTTTTGACTAAATTAGATATACTTTCAGCTGAAACAGATGCAATTTTAGCTGAACTATATGCATACGCACTTTTATTGAACTATATTTACTTTTGACTGAATTGTATGCACTTTCGACGGAACTAGATACACTTTCAGCTGAATTGAATGCACTTTTGACTGGACTATATGCACTTTTATTGAACTATATACGCTTTTGACTGAACTATATGCACTTTCTGAATTATATGTAATTTCGACTGAATTATATGTATTTTTAATTGTATGCACTTTCAGCTCATTTAAACTAACAAAAAAACTATTTTTTCATGAATAAATCACTTTTTGGTGAAAAATTCACTTTTTGGTGAAAAGACCACTTTTAAATGAAAAAACTAATTGTTGATGAAAAACAAGTTTTTCGGTGTAAAAAGTCATCTATTGACAAAAAAGCTGATTTTTATAAATATTATAATTTTTTATAATTTTTTGTGATTTTTGTGATTTTTTAATAAATTTTTAGAAAAATACATTTATTGTGATTTTTTTCATTTATTATTATTTTTTGTGATTTTTTTCTTTTTTTTTTGTGATTTTGTTAGAAAAGTACATTTTTTTATGATTTATTTTATAAAAATACATTTTTTTCTGATTTTTTCTTTTTTTATAATTTTTATAATTTTTTTTTTTTTTTTTTAATCATTTTTGTGATTTTTTCGGATTTGTAGAATTTTATTCTAATTCAAACTAGTTTTTTTTCGCTTTTGTAGAGAGAAAGTATGTATATTATGTTTTGTATTGGATAATGTCGTTTTGCAATTAAAGTGAATAATTAAAAAGTGGTATCTAGAGAGAATGTGAACTTATAGAGTTACATATGAGGAATATAATTAAATTGCATGATTGTAATTACAAAATGGAAATGAGGCATCACATGGGATTCCAAAAATGTATTTTCATTTGCGAGCATAAAAGTATGTACAATATGTGTGTGTATATATATAAATATGTGTGTGTTTGTATGTATTTACTCGTTTCACTGGTTGAAATTCTTTAAATTGTTTTATTTTTTTTATCATGATGTCAATTGTTTAAAGATATGCAGCAGGATCCAAAACTATATACTGATTTTAATGAAAACAATTCTTTTCGACTTGACATTCTATGTTTGGATTTTATAAGGCGCTTAACTAATAGGAAATTCAAGATAATTTGTTTAATAACAATTAGATCTATAAAATATTGGGTGGGTAGAGTTATACAAGATGATTTAGTTCAAAAATATAAAAGTGATAATCCGACAACTTTTTTAATTCTTTACTCATAGCAATCTTTTAAATTTTACGTAGGTGGGAGAAGATTCAAAATCTTACAAAACAGAAACTTGATCGATGTTCATTTCATTTCATGTAACGCAAGACATGGTCATCATCTTATCCTGGTAAGAATTGATTGCTGAAATTTTATATATCGTATTTTGTCGAGTTATATAATAAATATAAGAAGGAAAATAGAATAAAATTAACCAATTTAGGAAGATAATAGAAGATTTAGAGAAAAGACATTCTTATTGATAATCGTAGAGATTACAGCAATCGATATAATAGGCAAAATGCAAGAAATCCAAACACTTGGGCTGGGCCTGCTAACATAAACCATAGAACCTTTATTTAATTAAGTAAGAAAACGATTTTAAAAATATTAAATGGATAAAAAATAATAATTAAATAGCCTTAAATAAACAGGTTCTCATTCAGTATTCCTTATTGCTTTGTGTGCTACAATTGACATTTTCTTTATTAATACTTTTTGTGCCTTTTGTGATTCTGATCCCTACCTTTTTACGTTGTTGTTTTATATTGTTTATGTACATACGGTATTACGAAAGTGTGGTATATTACAAGTGTTGTACAATAATGATGGTATGAACAAAACACATATCATACATGTGTAGTACGGTAACGGTATGAACAAAATACCAAAATACCAACTCCACAATGTGGTCTATTTATAAGATACGAAGTAGTAAATAATAAGATCTGAGTCCTAATAAATATTGATTATTCGGCAGTAAGACAGTAAGGTGAAATAAGAATTGTCCAAAGTTATAAAAAAAAACGACTAATTGAGTCTATCATTAAGATAGTGATGGGAAAAAACTCTGCAAACACAAATCGTAGCCCAACCCGTATGTGTTGTGATAGGTTGAGTGTTCAAAAAATTTCAACCTAACCCGCTCCAACCCGTAATGTAGTTTGCTGATTGGGTTAGGTCGCTTGGGGTTCCCAACCGCGGATTAGCCCGCCTCAAACCTTTTCAATCCGTAATTTATATACATATATATATATATATATATATATATATATATATATATGTGTCTTTCAAGATATCCACTTAGTACCCTTATTTGTTGAAATATTATTACTTGTTCGTAAAGTTTTTAACGTATTTTGATTGGTTTTAATTTATATTTCTTTTTCAAAGATTCAATAAGTTAGGCTTAACAATTTATGAAAAATTAAGGTCTAAAATAAAAATAAAAAAATCAACCCAAGTCCAACCCGTACTAATCCGCAATTTATTTGGTAAAGTAAAAAACACACATTAGTCAATATATTTTAATATAAACTTTCAAATATACTTTTTGGTAAAGAGGCACAATTTATATTTGCGGAAACAGCCGAAAGTGGAAGCGCAATTCTATTGATTGTGGCAGCATATATATCGATTCCTCTATTAATTAGAAACCACAAAGGTGGAATCTATTTGTTCATTTTACTTACAATTTAGCTTTTAATTTTCCGATCACCGGTAATCTTTTTTCTATTTTCATATCCTACACTTCTTAAATAAAATTTTTGAATGAAAAAAAAGTATAAGTAAAGTATATTTATTACCTACCGTTTTTATAGTACAATTCGTGTGATGTTTGATCTTGAAAAACCATCCAGCCGAAAGTTGTTCTGCCCAGTTATTGGACTCCATCTCCTGTATAAATATTTTGTTTGTAAATTTATTTATTTTAAGATGACTAGAGAATATGTGGTGGTATTTATAATGAGTGACTAAGAAAAAAGACTACTTTCATTTAAGTTTTTGACTTTTCTATCTTTTTTAAGTGTCTTTCATGATGGTTTTTGGCTTCTTCTATCCTTAGATTAAATTTATTGTCGTTATTCTTTGTATCTAGTTCAACAAATTCTACATGCATGTATCGTTCTTAGTACAAGCTAGGTAAATTGTTAGGATAAAAATATTAGTTTCACTGCTAAAAAAACCAAAGAACAAAGAAAGAAAGAAAGAAAAATTATTAACTATGATTTTTGGTTTTAAGGGGAAAAATTAAATTAAAAAAATGAGGATGTCACAAACAACGATTTATGCATGTAGAATTTTCTCAACATAGCTAGATACAAATACGAAAAAACCTTAAAGTTTCAAGTGATAGAAGAAGCCAAAAGCCATCACGAAAGACAATTAAAAAGACGGAAAATACAAAAACATAACCGAAAGTCGTCATTTTCTTAGTTTCTCACTATAAATGTCACCACCCATTTTTTAATTATCTTATAAAATAAATTTAAAAACAAAATATTTATACATATATAGGACATGGAGTCCAATAGTGCAGAACAACTTCCGGCTCGATGGATTTTCAAGACCAAACATCTCAGGAATGGTTATAAAATCGGACGTAATAAATATACTTTACTACATTAATTTTTTTCTCATTTGATTATTTTATTTCAAGAAGTGTCGGATAGGAAAAGAGAAAGGGGTTACTAGTGCAAACATATATATTGGTTGATCAGAAAATTAAAAGCAAAATTGTAAGTAAAATCAACATATAGATTCCAGCTTTGCTTATAAAAAAAAAGATTCCAGCTTGTGGTTTTTAATTAATAGAGGAATGTATATATATGTTGTCACGATAAATAGAATTGCGCTGCCATGTTTGGCTGCTTCCGCACATATAAATTGTACCTCTCTTTACAAAAAACTATATGTGAAAGTTTGTATTAAAATACATCGATTGATTTGAGTTTGTTACTGTTTATTTGTAGTTCTATGAAAATCCTCAAACAAGGCAAGAGTTTGTTACGAAGGAGCAGCTAGATCGCTATATGAACTACATAAATAACATACGTCCGCGCCTTGAGGATGAGTTATTATCTTTTTCGATAACTTTTACTTTGTATAATGAAGGCAGCTATATGAATAAATAGGTGTATAAATATAAAGACATATTAACATAGGCAATATGTTGTAGAAATTATCAATAAGAGAACATTTTGCCAATTGCTAGTTAAATATTCACCATTTTGACAGATTTTCTTATATTTCTCCAAACAATGTAAATTAATTATAGAAATAATCCCAATTTTAATTTATTTTCCGTGCTTGCACTTGTTCAAGCAAGATCTTGCTTTTCACTTTTTTCTAGTGAAAGGTAAGGTGATTAATTTACATTAACAATTGTCGCATTTGGTCTTTCTTGCACTTTAAGATTGTTACAAAAACGGGAAGGGGTATCTGGCAAACGAACATGGGAGACCGGTATGATACACGCTTGCACGTACGATGTATTTCATCATTGCATTAATTAATTAAGCTAATAAACACTCAGTTATTTGAAGGCTCTTTCATAAAAATATTTATTCATGTTGATATCTTTATCAATCTAGTAAGTAAACAAATTATGTAAGAACACATTATATCCGAGCTTTTTAGCTACAGTCCGCTATCGGGTTTCCAGTGGAAAAATTAAGTTGTGTTAATGATGACAGCAAGAATATAAGGAAATGATTTTGAATAATATTCTCGTGGAAATCAATTCCATTATTTCAGGAAGATAACACCAAAATCAAAGAAGCCAAATTATAACCTTACACAAATTTATTCATTCTATCATTATACAAATCAAAATCATTTCTTTATGTTCTTGTTGTCATCATTAACAAGTTGTATGTGTGGATATCAAATGCTAAATAATATTGATAAAATTATTATAACTTTTCTAAAATGTAATAGCAAAATAAATATAGAAAGCTCACCAACATGCTTTTTATGCATTAGTTAAGCATGTATGATATTTGTTGTACTTAGTTTTAAATAGTAATTCATTGATAAAATTTTCATAACTTTGGGTATATTAAATGCATTAATTTGTTAATACAATAATATTATGGTATAGATGCAATAATGTTATGGTATACATGCAATAATGTTATGGTGTCATTAGCCAAACCGTAAAAAATATTAGCATTTAAAGACAAGAAATCAAAGATTAGAGATATTAACTTTTAATGACATGCAATTCCAAATACACTTTTGAAATTGTTATAAATGACACGTTAAGAAATCAAAGATTAGAGATATTAATATTTAATGACATGCAAATTGCAATTCCAAATAAATGTTTGAAAATGTTATAAATGGATTTTTGTGTAAGATTAAGAATGAAAAACATAAATTAATCAAAGGTTTAGTGCAATTTTCAAACAGCTAAAGGGGGCCGTCTCATACAAGCAAATTTCAAACTAATTAATCCTAACCAATGCCCTGGAGGTTTAATGCAAAGCATATCGGTCTTTTAGTTACTTAAATGTGCAGAAATTTAAATAATTTTATATGCTTTTGTAGATCGATTTTATAACCTCTATCTTCTTGGGGGTGTTGCGGAGGTGGAGATGGAAACTAGTTCCGTCACAACTAAAGATACAGATTCAGGTATGGAAGAAACCGCATGTTCACATGGCCAAAGAAATCCGATGAAGGCTAAAGCAAAAGGAAAAGGAAAAGGGAAAGCAAAGAGGAACCTGTGATAATATTTGTTTCTACAATTTATTATCACCGTGTTTACCGTATATTTTTTTACTAGTTTAACATGCTTTTATGGTAATTTAAGACTTGTTGAAGTTGCTTAGTAATTGTAACAATAAGCTATGTGGCTTATCATTCCATTTTATATTCTGGGGATACTATAACCCAACTACTCTTTTAAAACCTGCTGCTTGGTTTTTAAATGTTAAAACCCTCTATCAGTCTATTATGTAATATATCTACAAAATAAGTTTTGCCATGCTAAAATAAAAGTAAAATATTTATTGTGGCAATATTTATAGAGGATATATATTTTATACTTATAGTATATTTCTTTTATGGTTATATAATTAGTATATTTGTAAAGTGTAGGTAATGACATATTTGCAACCAGAATTAAACAAAGAAGAAGAGAATTTGTAGCATTCAATATAACATTCATAACATTATTACAATATAAACTTTTTATGTCAAATTTAACAAAATATAAAAAAATCATTTTAAATTCAATACCAAAATATATTTCGCTTTATATTTATGTGGCAACTTATATCTTGTAAAACTTAAGTGTAAGTAATGTAGGAGTGTAGAGTGTGGATATAAAAACATAAAATGGATCCTTATAGTTAAAACTAAAGAAACCAATGTAGCATCTAACAGCAACTTAAAACTAACAAGTGATTGAGTAAGTTAAATGTAACTTTATTGCTTATGTGACAGCTTGTAGGTAACAAAAAATAACACCACCAATATAGATGCTCTCAACTTGTAGGGTCATATTTTTGGTATAGTGCTCTTTTTTATGTCACATTGGACAAGGTAGAGCACTGGTTAAATACCACGTTGGCTCATGCTTTTGCTAAAATCTTTTGTAAGAGCACTCTTAATTTTTTCGTCTTGAATTCTGTCCATATTTGTGTTGGAAAACTTTTGGTTTTTTTTGAAATGAATGCTATTAACTTTGTGGTTATAAAAAAAATATTTATTCCCCCATTTACGTGGGTCTTTTTATTGGTAAAAGGAGTTAAAACGACAAGGTTAAAAATATGAATGGTCTTGTAACATTTTTACATACTTTTCCATGGAAAAGAAAAAAAAAGACATGTCATCATACACATATACACACACAAACACATATGCATACATATAGAGAGAGAGTACCGCACCACCAACGGCCCAACTGTGGCTCGGTGCCGTTTCCGCCGAGTCACATGTGATAGACGTTGTACCTTGGGAACGAAGTGCCCCATTTAGACAGAAGCAGAGGTGGCGGGACAAATATCGTTTAAGAAAAACTGCTTGCAGTTACCTCGTCTCGGACTTTAGTCCATTTCGGTATCATTTACATTATTTTATATTAAATCTTGTATTTGATAATTATATATTTGAGGAAACCATTTTCTGTTTATTTGTCAATTTCTTTTCCGTAGAAATTATTGTGTTTATCTAAACGTACCCAACAATTTTAAACGATATTTTTTATGTTTGGTACGTTAATACAATAATTTTGGTGTTTGGATAAACAGAAAATTATTTCCGTGGCTAATACAATTATTTGGAAAATCATTTTCTAACAAAACTTGGTTTTAAGAATTTGGTGTTTTCGGTTGATTTGTCGAAAGCGTTTTGTGTTTGCTTTACCTTATTTGGGTTATGTGATGTTGAATAATCTAATTCTGACCCTGTTTAGGGAAACGATAATCGTACAAAGTTATCTACTGCAATGGTATTTTTTAACTTGTGATTGTCAATTGAGATATTTGCTTTGTTTGCTGTGTGTTCTCTCTACATTGTAGAATATTTTTGTGAGTGAGGGATAATAGTTGTTTCTCTTTTGATTATTTGTTATATGTATGTTCCTGGTGGACTATTGGATTTGGATTATTTGAGGTTGGATAATCTCGTTTCTGGCCATGTTTAGGGAAATGATAATCATACAAAATTATCTAATGCAATGGCGTTTTTGAACTTTTCATGATCGATTTAGATATTTGCCCTGTTCAGTTTTTGTGAGTGAGGGTTGAGTTTTATTTACGTTTTGGCTATTTCTTGTATGTAAGTTCCTGATGAGCATGGTGACTAGCGTTTGGAATAAATGGTGATACAGTGATATATAAACGTATCAAAGTGACCTGGAAAAAAATGGTAATATAGACAACAGTGAATAAATGGTTAATCACAAAGGAGTTTCCCAGCTATTTTTTTTCGCCTTTCGCTTTAGTTCGCTTCATAAATTCAGCTCTACTATTGGGTTGTAGTGGTTAAGGTTATGTTAGACCACTGAGGCAGTTGTGAGGAATGTCTATTAAGTTTTCCTATTTCATTAATTTTCTGCGATATATTAATTCTGCTGTTTTAAAGGTTGTGATTGTTGGTGTATGTATGTTTATATCATGTAATGTATAAGTTTTTATAACCATGTTTTATTGGGTGAACTAATTAATTACCGTTTTATAATTAATTGGGATTATTGCCTGTTTTAATTCATGAACAATGTGGTTAGACACTATATTTATATTGTTAGTGATTTATTTATGTTTATTGTTTTTCATGTTAATAAAGGACTAACAATTTCTAATGAGTTTTTGTGTAGTCATATGGATCTATGCAATGGAATTGCAGAATCGGTGATTATTCGAAACAGTTCTAGTAAAAGCCATTAAATTGGGGATTACGACAGAACTGGTTTCGAAATAGTTCTTGTAAAACCATTTTCTGATTTTCAGAATTTGGGGCTTACGACAGAACCGGTTGAATTCTGAGATTGTTCTGTGTAAAATCAGATTTATCTGGTGTTTACGGCTGAATAAATCTTTCAGAATTTGATAATCTTTTTCGGGAATGAACTAGAATACTCTTGCAAGATCAGTTTCTTGAAACCATGCGTGGTTATAGAAATTTGGTGTTTGCGAAGGAGGAGTTTTAGTTTCATTTTTCGAAATTAGATTGTGCGTGTTTGTTATTTGAGATAACGAACAGTTTCCTGCGGAAAATGTTCGGAACATAGTGGGTGCTGGAACTGACCAGAACATTGTGGGTGCCGGTGTAACTCCTATTAATTTTGCATGAGTGCATATTAATGACGGGAGTTACAAATTTTAAACGACCATTATTAAATACATTTATGTGATGAAATAATGGGTCGTAACTCCTTTTAAGTTGTGATTTATTGCAATTTAATTTGGAGGGTTACAAATTTAGTAACGGTGATCATTAATGAGATTAATGACGAGTATTTATAACTTCTTATTAATTGTGATTTAATCGTAATTTAATTTGGAGAGTTATAAATTATTGTAACGACAGTTATTGTTGACATTTATGGAGAGCTTTATTAGCTAACTACGAATTGCAATGACGAGTCGGTTACTTATTTTGATCAAAGGTTATTTAATAACCAAATTTGTTCATCAAAAAGCAAATAATTTGATGATTAACAAATTATAAATGGCCGTTGAGTTTATTTTAAGAATAAACAAATATCGGCTAATTTATTATTTGTTGAAATAATATCTTATTAATTTGCTGAAAGAACATTTAATAATTTGTTGAAATTAACATCTTATTTATTTGTTGGAAAAACAGTTAATAATTTGTTGAAATAACGTATTATTAATTTGTTAGTAAAACATATTGTGAATATGTTGAGCTTGCTATTATTGAGAATAATAATTTAGTAATATTATATTACTATTATTGGGGGAGAACCCCAAGGGTCCCACAAATGTGGGGGTAATCCGTTGATCCTGTAGATCGAGAATCTAAACGTACCCCGTAAACGCATACGGGCGAGTGGGAGAAAACCTAACGGTTCAGTGGTATGGACTTAAAACGTCTGAAATAAATGATATTGTTCATTTACCATTTTGAAACCGATTAAGTTTTCTATAACAGTGTGCATGTTCTGAGTGAGGACAAAGGGAATGCACGAACTGTGGGGCGTTAGTGTGTGGAAACGTTTTAAACGTTTGGAAATCCACTAACTAGTGAAAGCATACAAATCTGAATCATGACTAGCGGGTTTTGAAACCTAAAGGGCAGTAGCCTTTCGGTAGCCAAAACACTAGGATCAAATTTTGACAAGTGTGCTTATTTGTGGTAACACGTGAATGACTATTTGTTCAAAAATGAGCATTTTAGTCGATACTCTTGTGGTCAATAATGACATGTTGAGTTATTCAACTAAGTCACTGATTTGACATGATATAGTAGGTCATGAAAATATAAAACCATAAATGTTTTATTTTTCTAAATCTATTATTTAAATTGAAACACAAATATGAGTTTGTGTTTGAAGTAATGTATTGCTAAGTCTTCATTTCGAAGTTTTGAACGGAATACATAACCTAATGGTTTGATGCATTTGAGATGCGAGCAAAACAAGAAGAGTTTAAAAGGTATTTCCTCAATTTATTGGGGAAAGTGAATCTTTTAAGGAAGATGAAGTGCATCGGCATGGTAAAAGGGTAAGTAATAAAACTTCTTTTGTCCCTTGACCTTCATTTGTGAAGGTGAATCGACGACATTGAAATAATCAATGTTATCCATATAATGTGTATATGGGAAGATGCCATCAACAATGAGGTTGATAGGCACGTGAGAAATAAAATCAATTACTTTAAGTAAACTGATGGTTTTGATAATTTTAATGTCTATACTCTAATCTCTATAAAAAGGACCCATCATTAATTAATGAGAACATGTGTTTTATAAATGGAGATCTAGAGAATTAGGAACAACCCATTGGGTCGTGGTTCCGTGTAAAGTAAGCCAAGGTGCGAAAATTTGTTAAGTCATTATATGGACTAAAACAAACACCTAACTTATCCTAGGTAGTCTCTTGTGCGTCAAGAACTGCACTAGACTAGTTATAGCCAACTCAGTGAGCAAACTCAGTAAGTTTGCCAATGAGGCTTTTCAGATACATGAGATATACTGCCAATCATGAACTGCATTATACGAGATGTCCAAAATGTTTGGAGGGTATTTAGATACCAAGTGTATCTCGAACTTTAACAGTACAAGGTCCATTAGTGGATATGTTTGTACTTAAAGAGGTTGCAGTCTTATGGAGGTCTGTAAAATAGACCTGCATAGTTGGAGAAACTGTACAGTTAGAATTCATAACGTTGAATCAAGCTACAGAAGAGGCAGATTGGCTGAGAAGTCTTGGGAGGTATTCCAAGTGGCCAAAATCTATTCCCGCAATAGACGTGTACTGCTGCAGTCAGTCAGTTATTAAACGGGATCAGAATAATTTGTATAATGGAAAGTCCCGACAAAGTCATGACATATTCGTCGGAGACACAAATCCGTAAGAGGAATTGCTAGCAAAAATTGTGGTATCCCTAAACTTTGAAAGGTCTAAGGATAATAATGCGGATCCATATACAAAATGCTTGACTCGTGGAGGAGTTGGAGCATCATCGAGGGAAATGGGGTTTGAAGCCCAATAAATTGGAAACCTTCACATAAGCTACCCAACCTGTACTGGAAATTTCAGTCTCAGGTTCAATGGAAAAACTGAACTGTGCGGGTTACCGAACAAAGCACTCGAGAACATAAGTTCTCAGCCTATTTCTATGATGAAAGAGTGATAGACCTGTACCATTTTAAGGGTGAGCATAAGGCTCTTAATGAATCAAGTATCTCGAAGGTCGAGTGGGGTGAGTCAGGACACATTTGACTTGAAAATCACGTATAACGAGTGTGTATGGCCGATACTATGTGATGAGCTAGGGCTAAATCACTAGAGCACTCGGTTGAATTTGCCAAGGCAGTCCAGGGCCAAATATGGACAACAACCAAAGGGCTTAGTAAGTGGTGTAGAGAGGACACTGTGTGATTATTACCCTGGTATGCACAAACGCTAAAGGGTTCAAGGCTTTAAGGCTACCCAATAGTAGCATATCAGATTTTACATCACTATAGCAGGTTCAAGGCGCGCGCTACCTGTCCTTATGCAGTTAATTCTCATGGTTCTCTCGATTGCATTTAGTTGCACGTCGCATGTTTTAGATCGCATTCATGTGGGGGATTGTTGGAAAACTTTTGGTTTTCTTGGAATGAATGCTATTAACTTTGTGGTTATAAAAAAAACATTTATTCCCCCATTTATGTGGGTCTTTTTATTGGTAAAAGGAGTTACAACGACAAGGTTAAAAATATGAATGGTTTTGTATCATTTTTACATACTTTTCCATGGAAAAGAAAAAAAAAAGACATGTCATCATACACATATACACACACAAACACATATGCATACATATAGAGAGAGAGTACCGCAACACCCACGGCCCGACCGTGGCTCGGTGCCGTTTCCGTCGAGTCACATGTGATAGACGTTGTACCTTGGGAACGAAGTGCCCCATTTAGACAGAAGCAGAGGTGGCAGGACAAATATCGTTTAAGGGAAACTGCTTGCAGTTATCTCGTCTCGGACTTTAGTCCATTTCGGTATCATTTACATTATATATTTGAGGAAACCATTTTCTGTTTATTTGTCCATTTCTTTTCCGTAGAAGTTATTGTGTTTATCTAAACGTACCCAACAATTTGCTTTACAATCACAAATATAAGCCAAATAGAGCTCAAATTTAAAAGTTCGCACATCAGTTTGTACACAATCTCTGTCCTAAAAATTAAATAATATTATTTATTAAAATCTAGAGAATTATAAATCATTGATTTAAAAACCCCATATCTCTATTGACCGTATTTTTTTCAAACCAAACAAGTTTGGTTCGGTATTGGTATATGGTCAAAAAATTTGGTACCGTACCGAATTCACCCCTAATTTAGTACATGGACATATTGTTGGGTATTTTTTTTTCATCATTCTGTCCAAATTTATGTATATAGTTTGGACAGAATGTTGGGAATGATCTAACTGTAACATTGATTCTAGCCAGTAAAGTGGAAATTAATTTGTTTTTTTATTTTCTTTTATTGTAAAAGTGAATGCAAATAGGATGGAACTTAATATGTTTACTTATTTACAACCAAACTTTCAACCGTAATGGTTTCTTTCTATGTTAATTTTAAGATAAATAGATTATATGTTTTGGTTAAATAGACTTTTTTTCTCTTTCTTCTTAAATTATAAAAACAAAAATACTGATAATATTTTCTTTAAAAAAGAGGATAAAACTGTTGCTATAAATTTGTTCTTGAATAAGCAAGTAATTATTGAGTGAATATATAATACAGTAATGTAACTTACATATGAAACCAAAAAAAGAAGGGTGTAGTATTCACTAACTAGAGATGGTAAGTAATAAGTCAAAAAATATTTAAAAAAAACAAAAATTTAGGTTTGCAAGTCAAAGTTATCTAGTCCAACGTGGAATAAAAACACAAGTTAAAATTGCATTATGATTGTGTAAGTTAGAAGTCACTTAAATGATTTATGTGGCAATTTAAGCTAGCCAAATCTAACATATGCAATATGGATGCTCTCAGATTATATAGTGACGTCGTATAATATATGATATGACGAAAGTCATGAAATAATGGAATGGCTCAGTCTCAGACATTTACAGGGTAATTAATATTCCAAAGGTATAAAAATACCAAATTCTGTGAAATGGTCAAATTAGTTTATCGGTCAATCAAGTTAGTTTATCTAATCTGTAAACGGCCAACAATGTATAAATATGTTGTAATTGCCTAAGTCAACAACCAATTGAAATAATGTGCAAGTCATATACTATTGTTTCTCGCGGTTGTTCTGCATAATCAGATTATTCAGATTTTAAAAATCATATTTTAGCCTAGAAAAACTGAAAATCTAAAATAAAAAATATGGATTTTCAATGAGTTTTTAAACAATTTTTTAAAATCTGATTTTGAACAAAAAAAAGTCCATTACTAAACATAGCCTTACTCGACTAAGAAAACAAAACGTGAAAACTGCAGAAACCATGAAGGCCGTTTTGTTATTAAAATACCATTCTAACTGAAATACACGTAGTAATACAACCCGGTGACCGAAAACACTACAAAATAATGCTTGATTTAATGAGAGTCAAAAGTTATCACAAGCCTGTCATTAATTTAAAAAGCTGTCACAAATCTGTCAAATTGACTAAACTGTTACAAAACCGTCACAAAAACCGTCGCTAATAAGCTCGTAACAAAAAATACCGTCACTAATCCTGTCGCTATTTGAGTATTTTTTTTATAGTGAAACCTATAACCATGCATCTTCTCTCTTTTTTCTTGCCTCTTTCCTTTCAACCAACTCTTTATAGCCTTTATATACATACATATACAACCCCCCCTATATTGTTCCTATAATCCTACCTATTTAGTATTCACTCCTTGTATAAGCCGAAACTTTTCCTACTTAAATTCTTGAATATATAGTAAATTATAAAATATCCTATAAACACAACAGATACCATAAAGGCTTTAGAAGTTACTGTAATTGATAGAATCATAAATGTAGACCCATTTGTAGAGAGATAAAATAAAGAAAATGAAATGAATCTCTATTCTTCAATTAGCTTCCAAATGAGTTCCCAGTACAGATTATATACAGTGTTAACTGTAGTAACCGTTTATTACACATAAGTCCCTATAGTTTGCAGAATATTACAATCAAGTATATGTTATAGTAAACATGACAAAATACTATTGTGAACTACAATATATTCAATAGGTCACCTCAAGATAGAGAGAATTGAATAGTAAGATTCAATACTCCTATCTTGGACAACAAATAACCAAAACTCTGTGCAGTCAAAGGCTTTATAAGAATGTCTACAACTTGATGTGAACTATAAACATGAAGCAAATGCACCAGGCCATTATGTACTTTGTCTCTAATAAAATGACAGTCAATTTCCACATGTTTGGTGCACTCATGATTAACTGGATTCGCAGTTAGGGATAAAATAGTTTTGCTGTCACTATATAGTACTGCTGGACCATTA
This sequence comes from Primula veris, assembly GCA_963682055.1. Lineage (NCBI taxonomy): Eukaryota > Viridiplantae > Streptophyta > Magnoliopsida > Ericales > Primulaceae > Primula > Primula veris. Next base: position 27,849,130 of record OY821745.1, on the reverse strand, counting down.
TGAACTATATCCAAATCTTTCAATAATTGCACCTGCCACTCAACTTCACAACTAGTTTGTGCTAAAGCCATATACTCTGCTTTAGCAGAGCTCTTAGAAACAGTAGCTTGTTTCTTACTTTTTCAAGAAACTAAAGAATTTTCCAGAAAGAGGCAATACCCATTATGAGACCTCCTTGAATCAATACAAGAAGCTCAATCAGCATCACAAAAGCCCTTCAAAATGAGATCATTTGATGCTGAGAAAAATAATCATTGACATGGATTACCTTTGAGATATCTCAATATCTTATGAGCAACATTGTAATGCTGTAAACATGGCTTACTCAAAAATTGACTCAAGGTATTTACTGCATAAGAAATGTCAGGCCTTGAAATGGTGAAATATAGTAATCTACCAATCGACCTCCTGTATTCACTCACATTTTTTATTGGTACAGGATCATCAACTGAAAATTTTGCATTTACGTCCATGGATACAGAAGAAGGTTTACTACCTAAAGTACTTCTATATCTAGAAGTTCCAAGACATATTTCCTCTAGCACAAGTAAATTCCCTTGTCCGATCTTGCTATTTCCAAACCCAAAAAATACTTCAAATTACCGAAATCCTTAATATAAAATACCTTTTGTAAGAAACCTTTAACTTCATCTATGATGGTAATTGATGAGATGCCTAGTATAATGTCATCAACATAGACCAGTAATACCAAGAATTGAGAATCTTTATGTGGAGTAAACAAAGAATTATCAGCATAGGACTTCTACAAACTAAAAGAGAGCAAGGCAGTGGAAAGTTTATTAAATCACTGTCTACTGGCTTGTTTAAGAACATGTAAAGATTTGTGCAGGTTACAAACTTTATTATGATATGTAGAGACAAAATTAGGTGGTGGAAGCATAAAGACTTCTTCATCCAAATCACCACGAAGAAAGACATTATGTATATCCATTTGAACTAATAACCAGTTCTTTGCTGCAACTATAGCTAATAAACATCTCACACTTGTCAACTTTGCTACAGGACTGAAAGTACCCTCAAAATAAATGCCCTCTAGCTATGTATAGCTTTTAGTTACTAGCCTAGCCTTATACCTTTCTATTGACCCATCTGCATTGTGCTTAATTTTATACACCCATTTGCTCCCAATAGGTTTCTTTCCTAATGGTAAATCAACCAAACTCCATGTCTGATTAGCCTCTAGAGCTTTTATTTCAATTTTCATTGCAGTGATCCATTGAGAATCTTGAGAAGCAACTTTATAGGAAGTGGGCTCTACATGAGCAGAAATAGAGAAACAAAAACTCATATAGTTTGCAGAATACTTAGCATAAGACAAGTATTTTGAAATAGCATAAGAATGTGAACAAGTATCAGCAACATTACAATGATAATCTCTCAATATTTGTGAGGGCCTTTTAGCTCTATTAGACACTCTAGTAGGTGCTTTTGACACTTGAGATGAACTAACAGAGGGATTATCCACCTCATGTGTCTCTGAGTCATTATGCTCTGGTGATACTGATGGCTGAGATTCCTCTAGATTGGGAGGAGTAGAGGTCAGATTGTCACCATGAACATAAAAATTTTGAGGTTGAGTAATAGGATTTGATAGAAAATATGTCCAAGCAATTCAAGCAAGGATGTTCTGAGCCAGATTTTTGACTAGAAAAGGAAAACACATCCTCATAGAATTGAAGATCTCTAGAGATAAAAAAAAAATTCCCTAGTCTCCAAATCCATAAGTTTATACCCTTTGGTAGCAAAAGGATAGCCAAGAAATACGTATTTTCTTGCTCTTTTGTCAAACTTAGTTCTAGCCCTTGACAAAGTAGAAGCAAAAGGCAAAAAACCAAACACTCTAAGATGATTATAAAGAGGTGATTTATCATAAAGTATCTGAAAAAGTGTCTGATTATTGAGCAGAGAAGATGGCAATCTGTTAATTAAATAAGTGGCTACTAATACACAGTCACCTAGAAAGTAACAGGTAGGGAAGCTTGAAAACGTAAAGCCATTGCCACATTCAACAAATGTTGATGTTTTCTCTCCACAATATCATTTTGTTGTGGAGTATACGCGTAGCTAGTTTGGTGAATTATCCCTTTATTAACATAAAAATCCACCATACTAAATTCTAATCCATTGTCTGTTCTTATAAATTTTATTCTCTTATCAAAGTGAGTAATAATCATTTCATAAAATTGCATGACAAAAGACCTTGTCTATGATTTATTCTTCATCAGAAAAACCCAAGTAAACATGAGAAATCATCCACTATTGTCAAGAAATAACAACAAGAAGCATTCTCATTCTTACAATAAGGTCCCCAAATATCCATATGTACAAGATCAAATACAGACTTTGTTTTGATAATACTAAGAGGAAAAGACTGTCTATATTGTTTTGCAAAATGACATATATCACAAAGAGTAATTGTAAAATAAGAAGATACACATGTTTGTTTATTGGCTAATATATAAAAAATAGAAGAAAGAACATGTCCCAATCTGTTATGCCAAGTAGTAGAAGTGGCTATAGCTGCCACAACAACTTTCTTCTCATTATTAGCCACCATTGATGTATTATTTAAGAAATAGAGTCCCCTATATTATGTTGCCATCCCAATCATTTTCCAAGAAGTTAGGTCCTGAATAACACAATGTGAAGCATAACACATTAAACAACAATTTAGATCTTTGGTCAATCTACTAGCAGAGATGATATTGAATCCAAAGCTAGGTACACAAAGAACATTTGTTAGGGTTAATCCTGAAACAAATTTTACTGTCCCAATGTGTGTGATATAGGCTGAATTCCCATTTGGTAGTCCTATTGAAGATTGCACTACACTAGTAATGGTAGTTAAATAAGAAGTAGATCGTACCATGTGCTCATTTGCACCAGTATCAACTAAACAAGAGGAACAATAGTCTTTAGAATAATCATTAGTTGTAGCATTTAAAGCTATATAAGTGTCACTTTTAGAGATGTTACCAGCAAGCCATGTATATGTCAAGTTTGAGGAGGCTGATGAACCACTTTGTGAAGAAGAAGAAGCCAAATTCTGTGACTGAAGCATAGATGCTGAAATTGCTCTTGAGTAAATAGTTTAGAATGCTCAACAACTGGAGCAACAGGAGTAGAGACTTGATGAGCAAATGGACCAGTATTACCAATCCTAGGTTTCCAATTTGGTGAATAACCATGCAATTTCCAGCACTTTTCTTTAGTATGCTTTGTTCCCCCACAATGTGAGCATTTCATCAAATTTTTAGGTCTACCAAAGTTATAACCACCAGACTGAGCCATAGACTTTTCCCCAGAATAATTTGGAACAGCAAATGCCACATTTTCATTCATTTCTCTTGCATTACTATTACTCAGGTTCCTTTGCCTTTATTCTTGAATAATTAGATTTAACACCTCATTGATAGGAGGAACAGGTTTCATCATTAATATATGTCCCTTACCCCAGAATAAGAATCATTTAACCCCATAAGAAATAGCATTCTGAAGAACTTATTTTCCCTTTCATAAATTCTTTCCAGAAAATTGCAAGTACAATCATTAATAACAAAGCAAGTGCATGCACGTATAGGACATGCTAGGCCAAGATCATTCCAGATAGTCTCTAGTTTCATAAAGAAATCAGAAACACTCTTTGTTCCTTGATTATTAGAATATAAATTCTGTTGGATCTCAAAAACCCTAACCACATTCCCTTGTGAAAATCTAGTTTCAAGTAATTTCCACATCTTATTAGTTGTATCAATATAGAGAATGGACTGTCCAATATCATTAGAAACTGAATTAATAATCCAAGATTGGACTATCAAATTACACCTAACCCAGTGTTGGTGCATTAGTAGGTGGAGAAACCATTAACAAAACCAATCTTGTACTTAGCTCCCAGAATAATCTCCATTCCCCTCCTCCAAGTATGGTAATTAGTACCATTCACCAGGTCCAATAAAATAAGGAGTACAAGTAATATCCATGTATAAGCTTGAGTTGGTGTTCATCGCTAAAGAAGCAGAATTATCACTCATTTTATATGTAAATTAATGTAGTTTCAATTGATATTCCCACAATACGCAAAGATAAACCCTAATTTCTCCCAAAAAATTCGAAGAGAAACCCTAATTGCTCAATCTACAATATATTCAATATCTGAATATCAAAATATACCAGAAAAACACCCAAATCTTTCAATAATTGCGATGAAGAACCCTAATCTGTCTATTTTGTATCAAAATAAGCCTCGATATCATGAGAGAACTTCTAATTTTTGCAAAATATTATATAAAAAAAACTCAATCGAAAGATTAAGAGTTTAAGAAACAAACCAATTATAAAAGAAGATCAAATGTAACTCAAATAAGCAGCTGATAAAGAGCAATCTTGCTCTGATACCATGATAGAATCATAAATGTAGACCCATTTGTAGAGAGAGAAAATCAAGAAAATGAAATGAATCTCTATTCTTCAATTAACTTTCAAATGAGTTCGCAGTACAGGTTATATACAGTGTTAACTGTAGTAACCGTTTCTTACACATAAGTCCCTATAGTTTGCAGAATATTGCAATCAAGTATCTGTTCTAGTAAACATGACAAAATACTATTGTGAACTACAATATATTCAATAGTAATATCGGCTGAATCCTTAACCATTAACCTTCGCCATACGTCCCAAGAAAGAAGGGCCCTTTCGTCACAGTCCGTACTGATTCTGGCTGCGCTTGTGCCGCCACAAAACCCGACTTGTTAGGTGGTTCTTACCCATAATGGAACCAGAGGCTTTCCGTCGACAAGCCTATAAGGTCGCTGATAGTAGAGGTCGTTGTTCCGATGACAAAGTTATTGGAACGGCGAATATTTCGAAGAGTGACTTTGTTGGAGGGTATCTTCAGGAAGATTACCTTCACTTCTTGAGTTATTGGTTATGGGACTCTAGGGGAGAGGCTAACGGGATTGTAAATATTTCTGTAAGAGCAGTGGTCCCGCCTGGTGGTGGTGCTACCAATTACTCTAGGCCGTGGTTGGGAGCATCGAACGGAATCGCCGTTTCGTCCGCGTATTGAGGAGTATATTGATACATTCTGTGCTTGAATTAAGAAATTGTGTATAATTACTATTGATCAGGAGTAGATGACTTGGTCATCATTCATGAATTTATTAAGATTGCAAAACTTTTATTCGTTAAATCTTATTTGAACATATTGTACATATATACACATGATATTTTCTGTTAGGCTACATTGTATTGCAATTCATTGTCTAATTTCTTCATTGTTACATTTATATATGTTTACAAGTTGTCTCAAATTCTTATAAATGAAATTACTGTACTAGTTTTTTTTCCCAATTCTATAAAAAAAAAAGGTGCATTCATACGTGTGATCTTCTGATACTATTATCCATAGAGGTAGCTTGTTTAATTTATTATTATTATTATTATTTTGACAATTAATTTTTATTAACATAATGAAAAGATTATACAGTAAGTGGGCAACATCTTTAAGTTGCAAAACCCAGTCTAACACTATATTCATAAACTTAGAAGTCATGACATTATTATGTATGACTCTTTAAACTCTACTAAAAAGCTCCACAGCTTCGGGTGCTACAAAACCAAAAGTACCAAAAGCGAATGGTACAAAAGCATGTTGATTATCGATGCATGCTTTGTTATGGTTAGCCACTTTAACCGATGCAATCTTGAGGGCAGCATGTCTCAAAGGGAAAACCTCACTCATCAATGACACTAGTGGATAAGCTCTGTCAAATCCACAGATTTATGTTTGTCTCCTGTCCACCCGTAAATTAAAATATCGGCCGGGCCTGAGTGTCAATCGACCCTCTTGTTGGTGTGCTTATTTTTTTATCAAAAATTCCTTCCCGCCTACAAAGATAAAAAAAAACATCTCTAACAACATGTCTGTACTTAAAACCAGGGAGCTCTTTAAAATTAACCGCATGCTCTTTATTGATGTCCAAACACTATTTACGACAAACTGGACAATTCCTTAATTTTATAGCGAAAAGGGGCTTACAAAAATAAACTACGACATGCGTGTGTATGGGAAAGGACCGCCAGATACCAACCGCTGTGTTTTTGCAATACAAAGCTCAAACCCAGAAACCTAATCATTTACATTATGGGTATGTTTGGTAACATATTTTTTGGTCGAAAATCAGATTTTAAAAATCTGTTTTAATAATCTACTGAAAATGTGGATTTTAAAAATCTGAATTTTTTAGATTTTTCAGCATAAAAATCAGATTTTTAGAAAATGAATAATTGCCAAACATCCACAAATTTTTAAAATTTAAAATACAAAAATCAAGTAAAAAAATTTGTTGTCAAACGGACCCTATATATGCATCTGTTATATATGTGAAATTAGGCAAGAAAGTTATATATGCTATACATTAGCTTCATAACAAAAGTTTCTGTTAAATGCACAAAGATAACATTATCAAGATAACCAACCTAAGCATATAATATGTTTACACTTTAAAATCAATTCTTTCTACATGGTTTTAGGTAATGCTGAATGATGCGTTTTAAAATTGATTAACAATTTTAGGATATGACAACAATGAGTGTTATAGATGCCATATTCTTCCGACCATGGTCACTAGAATCTGGCTGCCTAGATTTGGGATCTTAGGGAGGTGAAAAAGTGTTGCATACGTACATTATAGACGATAAGGATGGACATAGATAGCCATGTCCCGAGTAATCACCAGGGACTGCAGATTGGGTATAAGTTCTCAACTAGTGGCTGAACGAAGAAACATATTTTTGTTATTATGCAGAAGCTGGCTGAAATATTATGATCACGATCCCGAACTTTTCAAATAACTCACGAGACGAGCTTGAACTCGTTTATTCAGGCTCTTCATGAGCCCGAGGCGAGTCTGAACAAGCGTTTGAGCACCCGAGCCAGGCTCGGCTTATTTGCAGCCCTACTCGTGAGGGAGTCATTTGTTACAAGTTATCAAGTTTTATCATTGTAATATTGAAAAATATTAATACTAGACTGAGTGACAATGTGACATACTTGTTATTCCATAGCATGGTTTAGTTACCATTCTGAGTTATAACTGAGACCTAACAAAAAAAGCATGACTGAATTTTGAAAGTAAGGCATGCAATGTATATTTCAGCTGTTGAAATTAGTATGGTAGCATGAGGACATTTAGTGACGTAGAATGATGTGACGAAATAATGAAATAGTCGGACATGGGAATGACTAAGATATCCAAAGGTATAAAAAGACCAAATTCTATGAAATGGTCAAGTTATATTATCTAATATTTAGTGGCTGTGGGTAAATAGGGTGTAATTCCCCAAGTCAACTAATTCAAATTAAGTACACGTGTATATTGGTCTGAATTACAAAGCAAAAAGGTTGTGAACTTGTGATTGACTAAGGGTTCGGACATATGTATATTCTCTATTAGAAATACGTATTATTGAGAAATAATATATTCCAGGCAATTGCCTGCAACCTATGATGCAGAGATCTGGGTATGAGCGTACAGCTACATAACAAAACGATAAAAATTTAAATAATAGGACATGACATTACTCGTCAATTTATAAATTATGTAATTATATGGAATTTTCTTTTATGTGCAACAATGTGTGTGGGGGAGGTTTTTCCTTTTTCCATAACTTTAGAATCGTAGTGTCGTGAACTCGTGATATGACAAGGCCGAGCAACTTGGTGACGGAAACCTATAATACTTTCCCTCTTCCTTCCTTGCCTCTTTCTTCCAAGTTCCAACCAACCCTTTATAAGCTATATATACGTACATACAAACCCAATTAATATTTGATCTTGCAATCCTATCTATTCATAATTCACTCCTTGTATCAATATCTTGTAAACTCAAAACCCTAAACACAACACATACCGGTTTTTATTTCTTCTTTCAAAACACAAGGTATGTAATGTGCAGTACATAAAACAACAACGTAAAAAGGTACGGATCATAAATCACAAAAAGTATTAATAAAGAAAATATCAAACTATAACATACAAAGCAACAAGACAAATTGAATGAGAACCCTTTGATTTAAGGCTATTTAATTATTATTTTGTTATCTATTTAATAATTTTAAATTATTTTTCTTATTTAATTAAATAAAGGCTCTATGGTTTATTTGACAGGCCGAGCCCATTAGTGCTAGGGTTTCTTCCCTTTTGCCTATTATATATATTATTATAATGAAATAATTGTCGATAGGTCCATAAAACTGGACTTATTTAAGTTTAAGTCCGGTGTTTAAACTTATTTAAGTTCCAGTCCGGCCCAATAAATAAACCTAAAAATTCAAAAAAAAATTAAAAAATTAAAAAAAATTCAAAAAATTAAAAAAAATTCAAAAAATTAAAAAAAATTCAAAAAATCAAAAAAATTAAAAAAAATGCAATTTTTATTTATAAGATCCAAAAAATTTAAAAAAATCCAAAAAATTATTGTGTATACACTTTTCTGAATTGTATATGCACTTTTTTGATTTTTTGTATGCACTTTTTCGTGTTATGTATGCATTTTGCGCAATTTTATATGTAATTTATGGATTATGTATACACTTTCTTTATTTTGTATATGCACTTTTTTGATTGTATATGCAAATTTTTTGATTGTCTATGCACTTTTCTGTATTGTGTATGTATTTTTCGATATTGAGTATGCACTTTTCTGGACTGTGTATGCACTTTTCCGTTTGTGCATGTATGCATTTTTGCTGAATTATTTTTTATAAGTTTTGAAATTTTTAAGTTTTTTAATGTTTTATCTTTTTATATTTTTATTTGTTTTTATATTTCGGACTTAAACTTAAATAAGTTCTTTTTTTTTGACCTCGGTTTAATAAAAGATCAAAAAGTGGACTGGACATAAAATTATCGTATTGTAATCTCCACTATTATCACTAAGAATAGTAATCTTTTTTCTCCAAATTATCTCCCTGAATTGTTGAATTCTATTCTATTTTCGTTATGATTTCTACTACAGAACTCAACAAAATGCGATATAGAAAATTTCAGCAATCAATTCTTTCCGTAATAAGATGATGACCATCTCTGGTGTTACATGAAATGAAATAAATATCGACCATGTTTCTCTTTTGTACTTTCAATCTTCTTCGACCTACGTAAAATTTAAAAGATAAATATGTGTAAAGAATTAAAAAAGTTGCCGGAATATGACTTTTATATTTCTGAACTAAATCAACTTGTTTAACTCTACCCAATATTCTATAGATCTAATTGTTATTAAACAAATCATCTTGAATTTCCTATTAGTTAAGCGTCATATAAAGGAGAGACATAGAATGTCAAGTCGAAAAGAATTTTTTTCATTAAAATCAATAGATAGTTTTGAATCCCCGTGTATATCTTTAAACAATCGACATCATGATAAACAAATCAAGCAATTTAAAGAATTTCAACCACTAAAATGAGTAAATACACACACACACGCACACATATTACATAGTTTTATGCTCGCAAATGAAAATCCATTTTTGGCATCACATGTAATGCCTCATTTCCAATTTGTAATCACAATCATGCAATCTAAGAGTAGCATTTGTATCCAAATTTTTATGTATATTTTCTGAGAAAGACATTAATAAAGTCGAGCACATCGAAAATAGATCAATAAGAAAGAGATTTCATAATCGAAAATAATGGGAATAACCTACCAGAAATATCACGACTATGAAACCATTTAGGAAAAATCATAGCAAATGAGCTATTATCGGCGACGCGGTGATTAAAACTAGTTTTGACATTGAGTGTATTACATAATTGAGAATTTGTTAGGCTTATTTATACAAGATTGAATGCAAGTACCGACGCGTGATAAAATTATGTCTAAAGATAGAAAACACATTGTTTTTATCCATCTTTCTCCTTGGGCCAAGTTTTGTTAAGATAGGCTTATTCTATCCCCGGCCTGTAATTATTATTTTGGTGTGACGACTGGTTCTAAAATCTTCTATACCGATACGTTTATAGTTTTTTCTCATTGGAGAGGGTATGACTTAATATGTTGATGTCGTTTTCTTTAATTAAGTGGCTAATTAGTGATTAAGTGATTGTTTATAAAATGCTTCTCTAGACTTTTAATGATGCACAGTGGTGATACAAGATCATTTTTCTCGAGACTTTTAATGTAACATTACTTCCACTATTTGAGATCCGGCATTGGTCCCGTCCCAAATCATGAATCACTTTCGGTACGGTAATGGTATGGTACATTTTGTGATTCACGATCCTATTTATATATTCATGATATACTTTGTAATAAAGTCGAGCACATCGGAAATAGATCAATAAGAAAGAGATTTCATAATCGAAAAGATAAGAAAATAATGAGAATAACCTACCAGAAATATCACGACTATGAAACCATTTACGAAGAATCATGGCAAATGAGCTATTATCGGCGACGCGGTGATTAAAACTAGTTTTGAAATTAAGTGTATTACATAATTGAGAATTCGCAAGCCTTATTTATACAAGATTGAGTACAAGTACCTTGGTAAAATTAGGTCTAAAGATAGAAAACACAGTGTTTTTATCCATCTTTCTCCTTGGGCTGAGTTTTGTTAAAATATGCTTATTTTATCCTCAGCCTTAAATTATTATTTTGGTGTGACGGCTGGCTCTAAATTCTTCTATATCGATACGTTTATAGTTTTTTCTTTAGAAAGTTTAACTAAGTTATACCCATTTGGAGAGGGTATGACTTAATATGTTGATGTTGTTGTCTTTAACTAAGTGGCTAATTAGTGATTAAGTGATTGTTTATAAAATCCTTCTCTAGACTTTTAATGATACACAGTTGTGACATTAAGATCATTTTTCTCGAGACTCTTAAGGAAACATTATTTCCACTATTTGAGATTCGGCGTTGGCCCCGTCCCAAATCATGAATCACTTTCGGTACGGTAATAGTATGGTACATTTTGTGATTTACAATCCTATCTATATATTCATGATATACTTTATACTAAGTTTTAGTTTTTTTTTTCAAATTTTCGCAAACTTTTGAACTACAAGAAACGCAGGGCGGGTGGTGGTGGTTAATTTTATTTATATAAACTCAAATGCATATTCTTTACGAACCTACTTTATTGTTGTAGTGGAAAACTATCTCTCTACTTGATAATATAGTTTTAAAAATGAAAAAAATAGAATTTTAGAGATGTCACAAAGTCTAACAAGTAATGAAAATAACAAATACTTTTCAGTTTTTTTTTAATTAAAAATGGTATAAATAATAACATTAAAGAGAAACTCATAATAAAAATATTAAAACTCGAGCATGTCGCAAGATTTGAAATTGAGACCTATTTTCAAGTAGAGAGATAATTTTCCACTACAAAATAAAGTTGGTTTGTAAAGAATATGCATTTGATTTTATATATTATCTAACTTTTTTATTAAAAAAAAATACTAAAATTTAATAAAAAAATATTTTTAATGTTTCTTTCTCCCGAGAAGGGGAGCACTTTCTCACCCTTGTTCAGATATGGATTCACACTCCCCCTGCCTACGTTTTTCCCCTAGTTTAAAAGTTTGCAAAATGTTGAAAAAAAAAACTAAAACTTAGTACAAATTATATCATGTATATATAGATGGGATCATGAATCACAAAATGTATTGTACCATTACCGTACCAAAGCTGCGGTATGCCGAAAGTGATTCATGATTTGGGAAGGGTCCAATGCCATATCTCAAATAGTGAAACGAATGTATTATTAAAAATCTAGAGAAGTTTTTTATAAACTTGAATCACAACTTAATCGCTAATTGAACACTTAATTATAGACAACGACATCAACATATTAAAACATGTATACCCTCTCCAATGAGTATAACTTAGTTAAACTTTCTGAAAAAGAACTAAAAACGTATAAGTATAGAAGATTTTAAAGCCAACTGTCACATCAAAAGAATAATAATTCAAGGCCAATGATAGAGTAAGCCCATTTTAAAAAAACACGGCCCGTGTAGAAAATATCGATAAAAACAATGTGTTTTCAATCTTTAGACCTAATTTTACCATGCGTCAGTACTTGCGTTCATTCTAGTATAAATAAGACTTAGGGTTTCTCAATTATGTAATACTCTCAATGTCAACTAGTTTTAATCAGCACGACGCCGATAATAGCTCATTTGTCATAATTCTTCTTAAATATGGCTTCATAGTCATGAACTTCCTGGTAAAATATTCTTGTTATTTACTTATCTTTTCGATTATCAAATCTGTTTCTTATTGATCTATTTTCTCCGTGTCCATATTTCTTAATATCTTTCTCACAAAATATATCATAAAATTTTGGATACAATTGCTCCACTTAGATTGCATGATTGTAATTACAAAATGGAAATGAGGCATCACATGGGATTCCAAAAATGGATTTTCATTTGCGAGCATAAAACTATGTACAATGTGTGTATATATATACATATATGTGTGTGTATGTATGTATTTACTCAATTGACTTATTGAAATTTATTAAATTGCTTTATTTGTTTATCATGATGTCAATTGTTTAAAGATATGCAGTAGGATCCAAAACTGTTTACTGATTTTAATGAAATCAATTCTTTTTTACTTGACATTCTATGTTTGGCTTTTATATGGAACTTAACTAATAGGAAATTCAACATAATTTGTTTAATAACAATTAGATCTATAAAATATTGGGTTGAGTTATACAAGATAATTTAGTTCAAAAATATAAAGTGATAATCCGACAACTTTTTTAATTCTTTACTCATAGCAATCTTTTAAATTTTATGTAGGTCGGAGAAGATTCAAAATCTTACAAAACATAAACATGGTCGATGTTCATTTCATGAAACGCAAGACATGGTCATCATCTTATCATGGTCAGAATTGATTACTGAAAAATTTTATATCGCATTTTGTTGAGTTCTATAATAAAAATAAGTAGGAAAATAGAATAGAATTAATCAATTTAGGGAGATAATAGAAGATTTAGAGAAAAGACATTCTTATTGATAATCGTACAGATTACAACAATAGATATGGTAGGCAAAATGGAAGAAATCCTAGCACTTATGGGCTCGGCCTGCTAACATAAACCATAGAGCATTTATTTAATTAAGTAAGAAAACGATTTTAAAAATATTAAATGGATAAAAAATAATAATTAAATAGCCTTAAATAAACAGGTTCTCATTCAGTATGCCTTATTGCTTTGTGTGCTACAATTGACATTTTCTTTATTAATACTTTTTGTGCTTTTTGTGCCTTTTGTGATTCTAATCCCTACCTTTTTACCGTGTTGTTTTATGTTGTTAATGTAAAGTGTCATTACCGTACCGAAGATACGGTATAGCCAAACTACGGTATACCGCAAATGTCGTTCAATAATGATGGTATGAACAAAACGCATGCCATATATGGTATGGTAACCGTACGACCAAAATACTAAAATACCAAATCCACACAAAGTGGTCTATTTATAAGATACGAAGTAGTAAATAATAAGATATGAGTCCAAATAAATATTGATTATTCGGCAGTAAGAAAGTAAGGTGAAATCAGTTCAAAGTTATAAAAAAAAAACGACTAATTGAGTCAATCTCTATCATTGAGATAGGGGTGGGAAAAAACTCCACAAACATAACCCGTAATCCAACCCATACGTGTTGGGGTGGATTTAGTTTCAAAAAAATTTCAACCTAGCCCGCTCCAACCTGTAATGTAGTTTGCTGATTGCGTTAGGTCGATGGGGGTTCCCAATCACGGATTAGCCCTCCTCAACCCATTTCAACCCGTAATATATATACATATTTATATATATACATATGTGTCTTTCAAGATATCCACTTAGTAGGGCTGGGTTCGGTCCGGTTCGGTTCGGTTTTTGGTAAAACCGGAACCGAAACCGAAATTAATTTCGGTCTGTTATTTTCAGTTTTCGGTTTTCTGAAAATGTGAACGGAACCGAACCGGACCGAAACAAACCAGTTCGGTTCGTTTCCAGTTCTGGTTCGGTTTCCGGTACGAAATGGTATGAATTTAGAAAATTCATTTTTAACAAAAAAATCCAGCTTTTTCCAATAAAACTACAACCAAACAATATGTTTCCATTCATAAAAGTCCAAACATCCATAGTTATAACTAATCATTTACTAAACATTCATAGCTTGTGTAATGATCTACTACTTTTAATAATTATGCAAAAATAAAAATGCAAACAACAAATGATATAAGAGACTAAGAAAATATTATAATTGCAGTAGCTGAAAATTGGAATTAGAGAAAAAAAAAATATGCATATTTTTGCCCTTATAACTTATAAGTATGGTTTCTCACATTTGGATCAGAAAATTTCGCCTTATAAGTTATAAGTATGGATTCTCACCATTGGATCAGACGATCAGAGAGAGAGAGAATGGGGGCTAAGAAATGAGTGATAACTGATAAGCACTACAAAAAAATACTCAAATAGTGACGGCATTAGTGACGGTATTTTTTGTTACGAGCTTATTAGCGACAGTTTTTGTGACGGTTTTGTCAATTTACGACAGATTTGTGACAGCTTTTTAAATTAGCGACAGGCTTGTGACAGCTTTTGACTCTCACTAAATCAAATATTATTTTGTAGTGAAGGATGGGGGCTAAGAAAAAGCCCTAAAAAATATTTACATTACTGGTCATTTATTTCGTTTGTTTGTTTCTTTATTTAACCAAAAAAATTAATTTGTACATGAATGGTATAGAATTAATTTTTATATTTTTCCGGTTTTTTCGGGTTTTTTTCGGTTTTACGGTTTTTTCGGTTCGGTTATGGAGTGAACCGAAACCGGCCAGAATGGTTTTCGGTCTTCTCGGTTTCGGTCTTTTTCGGTTTCGGTTTTTTCTGTTTCGGTTTTTTTTTGTTCGGTCCAGTTCGGTTTCCGGTCTGGGTCGATTTTCGCGGGTTTTTACCCAGCCCTACCACTTAGTACCCTTATTTGTTTAAGTATTATTACTTATTCGTAAATGTTCTTAACGTATTTTGATTGGTTGTAAATTTTTATTTTTTTCAAAGATTCAATAATTTAGGCTTCACAATTTATGAAAAATTAAGGTCTAAACTAAAAATTAAAGAATCAAACCAAATCCAACCCGTCCTAACCCATAATTTATTTGGTAAAGTAAAAAACACACATCAATCGATATATTTTAATACAAACTTTCACATATAGTTTTTGGTAAAGAGATACAATTTATATTTGCGGAAACAACCGATAGTGGAAGCACAATTCTATTGATCGTGGCAACATATAGATCGATTCCTCTATTAATTAGAAATCACAAAGGTGGAATCTATATGTTCATTTTACTTACAATTTAGTTTTTAATTTTCCGATCACCGATAATCTTTTTCTATTTTCATATCCTACACTTCTTAAATAAAATTTTTAAATGAAAAAAAATGTATAAGTAAAGTATATTTATTACGTACCGTTTTTATAGTACCAATCGGGTGATGTTTGGTCTTGTGAAACCATTCAGCCGAAAGTTGTTATGCGCAGCTATTGGACTTCATCTTCTATATAATTATAAATATTTTGTTTGTAAATTTATTTCTTTTAAGATAACTAGAAAATATTGGACTCCATCTCCTATATAAGTATAAATATTTTGTTTGTAAATTTATTTATTTTAAGATGACTAGAAAATGTGTGGTGGTATTTACGGTGAGTGACTAAGAAAAAGAACACTTTCATTTAAGTTTTTGACTTTTCTATCTTTTTTAAGTGTGTATTTCATGATGGGTTTTGGCTTCTTCTATCCTTATACTAAATTTATTGTCCTTATTCTTTGTATCTGCTCCAACAAATTATACATGCATGTATTTGTTCGTAAAAGCTAGGTAAATATTTAGGATAAAAATATTAGTTTCACTTCTAGAAAAACCAAAGAACAAAGAAAGAAATAAAAATTACTAACTATTTTTAAGGTTTTATTCGTTGGAAGTTGAAACTATTCCAAGAATACTGAAAAACAGCAGAAACTATGAAATTATTCCAAGAATACTGAAAAACAGCAGAAACTATGAAGGTCATTTTGTAATTAAAATCTCATACTAATTGAAATACGCGTAGTAATACATAAAACTCGGTGACTAGAAACCTATAAACTACCTTCTCTTTTCTTTCTTGTCTCTTTCCTTCCAACCAAACCTTTATAGCCTATATATACATACATACAAACCCTATATTGTTCCCATAATCCTATCTATTCATAATTCCTTCCTTGTATCAACCCTAAAACTGTTATTCTCTAAATTCAAAACCCTAAACACAGCACATACCATTTTTTTCTATTTTTTTCTAAACACAACGTATATACCAATTATAATGGCTTTAGAAGTTACCATAATCTCGGCCGAATCCCTAACCATTAACCGTCGCCATGTCCCAACCAAGAAGACCCCTTTCGTCACAGTGCGTACTGATTCAACTCGCACTTGTGTCGCTACAAAACCTGACCCATTAGGTGGTTCTTACCCAGAATGGAACCAGAGGCTTTCGGTGGACAAGCCTGTAAGGTCGTTGATAGTAGAGGTTCGTTGTTGTAATGACAAAGTTATTGGAACGTCGACTATTCCGAAGAGTGACTTTGTTGGAGGGTATCTTCCGGAAGATTATCTTCACTTCTTGAGTTATCGTCTAAGGGATTCTAGGGGAGAGGCTAACGGGATTATAAATATTTCTGTAAGAGCGGTGGTGCCCCCTGGTGGTGGTGCTACCAATTACTCGAGGCCGTGGATGGGAACATCCAATGAAATCGCCATCTCATCGGCATATTGAGGAGTATATTGATACATTCTATGCTTTAATTAAGCAATTGTGTAACACCTTCCACGGCCTGTTTCATCGCCGTTTGAACGTATAATTTATTCAGATTACCAAAGTTCCAATTATTCGTTATCCATATTTGAACTTATATACAATTGATAATTTATGTTAGAATACATTGTGCATTGCAATTCATTAAAGTTTACTTTCTTCATTGTTATTTATATATGTTTACAAGTTGTCGCAATTCTTTTAGATGTAAGAATTTTGTATCAGTTTTTTCCAATTCTATAAAAGTGTATGTGATATTCCGAAACTATATCCTGGTAATATGTGTAAATCCGTCAATCAAACTCTAAACTCCTGTGACATCGTTATAATGTATAAAACTACTGCTTTGAAGCCGAAAGGGGCGATACCTATTAATTCTATTGATTAGTAGCAAAAATCCCTCTCTCGAGGCCTTACAACAATAAACTACGACAGTCATGTGTAAGGCAAAGGACTGCCAGATACCAACTGCTGCGTTTTTTGCAAATCAAAGATCAAACTGAGAAAACTAATCAAATTACAAAATACATAAATACTTGAATTAGGCATGAAAAGTATACATATTATACATTATAGCTTTATAACAAAAGTTTCCATTAAATGCACAAAGATAACAATATCGAGATAATCAAACAAGTATATACATAAAATATTTTCTGGTTATTTATAGATCAACGATAGGACTTAAGGAGGTATGAGATATGATGCAAAACTAAAGGTGGGGATGTGTCACCAACCTAAGTATATTTTTTTTAATCACCAACCTAAGCATATGTTTAAACTTTAAAGACAATTCTTTCTATCTGGTTTTACTAGGTAATGCCGAATGATGCATTCTAAGAGTGATCTAGTATTCTATGCAAAGGAATGAGTACTGTTATAGATGCCATCTCCTGACCATGGTTACCAGAATCTGGCTGCCTAGATTTGGGATCTTGAGGTGTAAAATCCCGCAATTTAATTTTTTTTTTTATTTTTTTATTTTGAATATTTATTCTTCTAAATAATTACTCATGTGACTATTTAGTTTTCATAAGTAAAAATACTAATGTTTAGTTGTTTACGTGATTTAAGGACCTTACGGTTACATGTTATCAAAGCTATAGAGTTTTAAAGGATTTAAAGGTATTTAATTGGATTTACCATGGATTGATACGTGGTAGTACTTTTAGGGATTAGCTGGTAAGAATTGGGCCTAGTAATTATGTAATTTACTTCGGTTAGAAATATTGAAATGTATAAACGTATGATTAGGAATAATGGTGTAAGTTATAGGTGTTTGAATGCCTCACTAAGATAATTAATGACATGATTTGATTGTATTCATATATAAAACTGATGCCTTGCCTGAAGAGTAAATGTCAATTAAGATTAGTAAATATTATCTTGAGGTTTCTATAACGAGATGTTTGTATTTATTCCTATAACTACTATGCGTGGAATATTTAAGGAGAAATAATGTTACATGTATTCAAAGAGTTTCTGTTGCTAGTAATTTATTAAGGAGGTAACCTTGCATGAGAAATTGAGACGGAAGTAATAAATTGGTATAGAATTGTAGTATAAATGCTAAGCCAATTGTCATGCCATATACACGCCCCTATAATGAATTCTTCCTTGTTAATATAGATATATACACTAGTGCAAATAAAGAAAGAAAGCTAGGTAGCATTTCCCTGATTAGATTCTATACTCCTTTACTGTATTAAAATTATATGTATGTAACGAAAGTATACAAAGATGAGAGAATTAAAGTCCTATGTTGAGCAAGGGAAAAGGTTTAGTGGAAAGCTAAGCACTAGATTATTCGTTGTAGAAATGTTTCTGTTCTTTCGGATTAATATTAGGTGAGTGGGTTTTGTCTTGCTATTATAAATATTCCGTTGCAACTTTTGATAATATTTTACAGGCTCATGAGTATTATTTTTCAAGTACTAATTATATATGGAAACCTTGTTTTTATATTGTTACGAAAACAAAGTGAATAAAAGAAAGAAAAGAATGAAAAAGAAGAAGTGATTTATATACAATGGATCTGTATAAGGTTTCTAAATTTATTATTTTATGATTTGCTTATGATTTGTATTTGACACATCCATTCACCATTAACTACGTAACCTTTAATGAAAAATGGGCAGTCTTTTTTCTTTGTACCTGATTTTACGGAAGATGGTTTATTTTTTTCGTAAACCCCCGATTTATCACACACAATATCAACATACGGTGTTCTGCTCCCATCACCCCCTCCAGACCTACGAATCGTAAGAATGAAACCCCAATTTCCAGCCA
The DNA here is from genome assembly GCA_963682055.1 of Primula veris. NCBI lineage: Eukaryota > Viridiplantae > Streptophyta > Magnoliopsida > Ericales > Primulaceae > Primula > Primula veris. The sequence goes on along the minus strand of OY821745.1, from coordinate 27,829,929 downwards.
CATCAGCAAGATCAGCAAGCATTTCATCCCTTGTTTCCCAAGTCAATTCATCAACTTCAATGTAACATCCCGAATTTTTATGAGTAATTTTATTTATGATTTAATTTATCCAAAAACGTTTTATTCAAATTTTACCAAAAACCGGTCACTCGACTAATTTTTAGCCAAAAACCGAAACTCTTCCGAAAAACTTTATTTTAAAAACCTGTTACTAATTTTACTAATAAAAAGGACCCAATAGATTTGTTTCTAAAGATTTGTTATTTTTGAGTAGTAAAACAATAATTTTGATTAAAAGTTAGCTTTTAGAACTTTGGGGACCAAATAGTTCGCTTCCACAAACTTTGTAAAAACAGTTTTTTCTAAACCTAAAATCAGCCCACTTTTCAATGCTTTAAAACCTAAAAATCAGCCAAGAGAGAAAAGAGAGAAAAAGAGAGAAAAAGAGAGAAAAGAGAAGAAGAGGAAGCCACCATTAGCGGGTTCATACCGGAAGCATCTCCACTACGCTCTAAGGTAACGGGGGTTATCCATAGCGACTAGACGAGGGTGTATGTTAGGATTAGGTTTTACATTCATTATAAATTGGGGGTTTTTGCCTTTTATATTATTTATGTTCTTAAATTGATAATTGGGGTTTAGTTGTTGTATTTTTAATTCCATTAATTGAATTGTAGAATTTGAGACTTGAGACTAATTAATTTCGAATTAATGAGATTATGGATGAGTTTGCATGTTTTAAGCGTTGATTATGAGTTATTATGGTTTTTGATAGAATTGGGTAAATTATTGTTGAATATAGATGGATTGTAGTTTATGCATACAAGGTGTTTGTTAAAATGCCTGAATGGGTTTTTATGTTGTTGAAGTGATTGGCTAGTTGTGAATCTAGCATCTATGATTATGGTTTATGTTGTATTACGTTAAGTGACGTATGAGTTATGTTAGTTGAATAGTATAATATTATTGGCCGAGGTCTTAATATTTATACGTATGAGATGGTGTTATTTGAATGATTTTATATTATTGGTCGAGGCCTTGTGATTTAGCTGTAGTGGCAATGGTCTCTGTCTCTCCCTAATTCCGGGGACAGAAGACGGCCGAGGGGATAGGGAATGACTCGTCTTACGGACCGGGGCGAGTGGCGTTATAGGTTCCAGTGTGCACTATATTTACTTTTATGTTAGCAATGGTCTATGTCTCTCCCTAATTCCGGGGGCATAAGACGGCCGAAGGGATAGGGAATGACTCGTCTTACGGACTGGGACGAGTGGCGTGAGAGGTCCAAGTGCGCACTATAAATTTACTTTTATGTTGCAATGGTCTATGTCTCTCCCTAATTCCGGGGACATAAGACGGCCGAAGGGATAGGGAATGACCTACCTTACGGACTGGGGTAGGTGGCGTGAGAGGTCCATGTATGCTATAGTTGTGTGTTGATGTTATTTAATTTATTTAATTTATCGTAGTTGTAGAATGTCATTATATTTCTCTTTATACGTCGATTATCGTAGTTGTAGAATTTGTGAGCTCTTGCATTTATGGGATGGAGTGACGGTATTTGTGGTGCCGTCCCGTCTAGTTATGTGCGTGGGACTCACCGTTACAATTTTGTATTTCAGGTACAACTTAGGTTGAGGCGTATGGTTAAGAGCTTTAGCAAGGCATCACATGGGTTCGGGTTTTTGCTTTCTTTTTACTTAGATTGTTTTTGAGGTTGTAGCCTACGGGCAAATTCATTCGTTCGTTATTTTTAGCTTTTATAAATCCTGACTTGTAGCCGCGTTTGACAAATTTTTTATTTATCCGTTAATTGTTCCTTTAGCTCGTAAGTGTTTTCTTTTAAAATTTTTAATTTCGTACCAACAGGTTCTACTTTCTTTTGTTTTAAAAAAAGTCATACCTCGATATCCGTGTTTATGGAATTTGGGGCGTGACATGAGGAGGTGAAAAAGTGTAGTTAAGACATTATAGAGGATAAGGAGGGAACTAGCTAATATGTAGGGTGCTACAACCACTTTCAGCTTACTCTTAATTTCCTCCTTGTCCTCAACATCTTGATGGCTGTTGTTAGTTTTGGGAGGTGGTGATTGCTTTCGTGTTGCTTGAAGAAATTTTCAGTAAGATCCGTATTCATGTCCCTAAAACTAAGACAGTTGGGGTTACCATCTGCTCTGCTTGCTTCAAGATTCCGATCCTGATATGTAGTTGGGAACCTTGTAATTAACAACCTAAACTTAGACTATGTTTCCCTATTATTTTTCTGAAGAAAGGTGTTTGAACTTCAAATTTCAAACTGCTGGGGAGATAGGACCTTTGTGTAAGTCTGAAAAATCTTGATCGATCGAGTAACCTAAGGTCATTTTTCGCATCAAAGCACCTCATTAACTGGCAGGAAGTCTGCTGTCATAGTTTACACAAAGGATCTGATACCAATTGTTTTCCATTCTCAAAAAACAGACAGATAAGCGACATCCATCAAGTCTACCACCATCCATCAAGGATCTGATACCAATTGTTTTCACAAACAGCTCGTTTCATTATCACCCCTATGAACATATGATCATTATCATTTCATATTGATTTTACGTTCTTAACAAAAAAAACCCTCTTATCTTTCCAAACCTTAAAGGGTCATTACTGTTTGAACTCAAACTATGGAGGACCACTTTTGCAACTATAACGAAATAAAATATTAACTATTTTTCTAACTGAAATACGCGTATACATCCACTTTCTCTCCATTCTTGCTCCAAGCAAACATATTATAATACATTATATATATATACGATTAATACTTAAATGTCGTGGTCAATCCACTAAAATAATGGTTGCTGTGTTTTAGTGGATCAACTAATCAAAAGTTTCATCATTATACACACACGTTGCACATGTAAACACGCCTTATTAAGATTTAATAATTTATCAATGATGAACTCATGAACACATCCAATATATAGCCATATAGAGGTATTCTTTACCTCATGCTTAAAATTCTTTTTCTTATTCCAAACTATTTACCTTATGTTCAAATTTACATTCAACCAGAATTCTTAATTAGTTGTATAATCTACCAGTTATTTTCCAACTCCCCCCGATTAATGCCCTTAGAAGCCACCATCATGTCCGCGAAATTCTAAACAGTCCTTTTTTTTAAAAAACCAAACAAAAGCTTTCTATTAATAATATATGGGACTTAACCCAGATTACAATAAAACAAACATAGTAAATACCCAAAACAAAATTTATAACAGATCCATACTACTATATGTCCTAATATGCAGAATCATGAATTAATCCTAAAAAACCACCTGCTTCGAAATTCTAAACAATCAACCACCTCCACATTTGTGCTATAGAATTCGTGTTAAATTGCTATAGGTCCTTGCTTGTGAATGTTAAATTCTAAAACTCGCCAGGGGGTTTAAACGTTGGCGTCTTGAGTTCCTACTGCAGTGTGAAATATAAAAATCTGCCAATCCTTCCAAGTTCTGGAATCAAATTACTGCAAGTGATTTTTTTTTTGGAAATTAAGAATTAGATTAATGTCAAAAAATTACAAATTTCACTACGCATTCTCCGGGATACAATTGAGCTCAAAACACGACACGCTCCGTAGGGAACATAACTCATTCTAGCTTAACCACTATATATCAATTGCATCTTTTGTGCACAAGGTTAAACTACGAAACAAATACTATCAAGATGGCCTAAAAGCGGTCTCTAAAGAAGGCCACCCATCGTCATCATTTTCTTCATCATTACATGACAAGTAATCAAATATGTTCTCCGTTATAGTCCCGCTCTTCGACCGTGCCTCTTTGAATCCCTTAAGTTTCCCGGCTGGTTTTTTTTTTTGTTGCAATTCGTTGAAGAGGTAGGAGTACCACCTTTCACTTGAACTCGTGCTTCGGTCACGCTAGGGATAATCGGAGAGTTATGAGCTTCTTTGCTCTTGTTTGAATCCATAGGATATTTTTTCTTGGCCACCCAAACACTAGATATTGCTATCTCTTTTCCTTTAACCTTTTCTTTTCCCAGTCTAACATCAATTGACAGCTTTGTAGTCGAAGACTTAGGCCGCCCTTGGTCCTTACTCTTGTGAAGTTTAGACCGAGAATTTAAACTAACTAGTTTAGAATATCCGACACATTGTCCAAGCCAATATTATTAGTTTTTATGGTTTATAGTCCGGCTCAAAACCATCTAAAGATTGTTGTATTAATGCCTTCCTTGATCTGGACAAGTTGTTTAACAAAAACTTCAGCCACGATTATGCATTTTTCCTTTACTTAATATTGGACACTGAAATCATGAATACCAATAGGTGGAATTCATTACCGACTCATCAAAATTCAATGTATTTCAAGATCACTTATTACGATAGTTACTACGTACATATATAGTACATAATGTATACAAGTGTGAACTTACAGTTTAGCGTGCCTTATCTTGGGATACAAAATCTGAAAGATGGCAGACTAATAATTAACATGATCAAATTAATACTTGGAAATTGAAGTCTTACAAGAAGTGTAGGTTGGTCATGTACTCATGTATAGCGACAGGTTGTAAATTCACAATTTTGGAAACACGAACCTTGGGAAAATCCACATCTATTAAAACATATCTAGAATAGCAGCCTGATAAACCTTGTGCCATTTTCGTGAACATATCAAAAATAAAAAAGTATTGGAAGGAAAATAGTTGCTGATAACAGGGTGTTGTTGCAGTTGGCCATGGATATCTTCCCTAACCGTTGGTTGTTGCCATTAGTTTCAGTTGTAGACTCGTATAAATATGTCTCAAAGTGACTGTATAAAACTGTTTTCGGTTTTGGAATTGTTGGCCAAGAAGAATCTTCCCAATATATGAGGACAGGACTTCTAGAGGCTGTGAGATTTACCAACTAAATCCATACAGACAAATTAAAACTGGATTTTGATTAGAAACTAATATTTTTATAAACAATAGTAACTTTATTTGAACATTACTTATGCTGGTTCCGTAGGAGTCTAGGCGATTTGGACAAAGTATATAACTAGCGATCATAGGATAAATACAATAAGTTTAAGACATTTGGCTATAAGATCAAAATCTTTTCATTCTTCGTTCGATTTTGGGTTGAGAGCTGTTTGATCCTCATTACCAGTTTTCACATGTTTTAGGATTTCTCAGCTTAAGACAAAAATGTCTGGACATAGGGCGAGCACCTAGCGGAGTACTTATTTATGATTTATATACGCACTTATATAGTTTAATTATTTATTTTAATTTTATTGATAAAAGGCTGGTACTTCTTATTAGCCCGCAGGATTATCTTAATTAGGTTACGAAATTTAAAGTCTTGGTGCGTTCAATTCTTGTTTGCCTTGATGTAAAGAATAGAATCCTCAACTAGTTACTCCTCTCTATATCTCTAATCTATATATCCTAGTTCTCTCCATATCTTTAAATTAAAACTTTGCATCTTCTTATTCTTGAATCTTAAGTTGATATGTTCCGCATCTTTCATAAAAAGAGAATGTACATCAAGAAAAAATGTGTTATCTAAAAACTCTCATATAAGTGCTATAGATGGCCTATTTTGCTGTCATAAATTCTGTTACAATGAATATTGACTATTTTTTATAAATTCGTGCACTCTTTAATTTTTCTCTTGTCGAACATTAGTTCCTTTCTTTCCAGGATAGTGGGTTGCGATTTTTCTGCAATTTGCGTTGGATTATTCACCAAAATCTAATCAAGTGGATTCTCACTCCTATTTTCTGGTTCACTCCGTTTTATCACACCAAACTTGATATATGATATTTAAATTCAGTCCGCTTGCTAATCCTCGCTTATTTGCTAAATTATCTAAAAATTTCATGAAGACATGGAACATTTATAGCAAACATGAACCTCTCATGCCACCTACCCCAGTCCGTAAGGTAGGTCATTCCCTATCCCCTCGGCCGTCTTCTGTCCCCGGAATTAGAAAGAGACAGAGACCATTGCTAACATAAAAGTAGATTTAAAGTGCGCACTTAGACCTCTCATGCCACTCGTCCCATTCCGTAAGACGAGTCATTCCCTATCCCATCGGCCGTCTTCTGTCCCCGGAATAAGGAAGAGACAGAGACCATAGCTAACATAAAAATAAATATAGTGCACACTAGGACCTCTCATGCCACTCGCCCCAGTCCGTAAGACGAGTCATTCCCTATCCACTCGGCCGTCTTCTGTCCCCTGAATTAGGAAGAGACAGAGACCATTGCCACTACAGCTAAATCACAAGGCCTCGACCAATAATATAAAACCATTCAACTAATCACATCTCATACGGCCTCGGCCAATAATGTAAATCCATTCAACTAATCACATCTCATACGGTCTCGGCCAATAATATAAATCCACGCAAATAACACATTCTCATACGTCACTTTGACGCAATTCAACAAAACAAATAAGTATAGGTACTAGATTCACAACTAGCCAACCAACTCTATCAATATAAAATTTCATTCAGACATTTTAACAAACACCTTATATACGCAATATAAAACTCATCATTATTCAACAATAATTTACCTAATTCTATCAACATCCATAATAACACATAATCAACACATAAAACACGCAACCCATTAATATTCTCATTAATCCAAAATTAAAAGACCAAATCCTCAACTACTCCAAAATCAAATAAATGAATTAAACGTACAACAAATAAACCCAATTATCAATTTAAGAACATAATTAAGATAAAAGGCAAAAACCCCTCAATTTATAATAAACACAAAATCAAAACCTAACGTACACCCTCGTCTAGGCGCAATAGATAACTCCCGTTACCTTAAAGCGTAGAGGAGATGCTTCCGGTAAGAACACGCTAATGGTGGTTTCTTCTTCTTCTTCTTCTTCTTTTCTCTCTTTTCTCTCTTTTTCTCTCTTGTTTTAGGTTTAATGAATTGAAAGTGGGCTGATTTTTGGTTTAGAAAAAACTGTTTTTAGATAGTTTGTGGAAGCGAACTATTTGGTCCCCAAAGTTCTAAAACCTAACTCTTAATCCAAAAATATTGTTTTACTACTCAAAAATAACAAATCTTTAAAAACAAATCTATTGGGTCCTTTTTATTAGTAAAATTAGTAACAGGTTTTTAAAATAAAGTTTTTCGGAAAAGTTTTGGTTTTTGGCTAAAAAAAATTAGTCGAGTGACCGGTTTTTGGTAAAATTTGAATAAAACGTTTTTGGATAAATTAAATCATAAATAAAACCACTGATAAAAATATGGGATGTTACACCACTGCCTTTATCATAAGCATTCTTCACAACATGCATATGCTGAATTGCTGGTCAAACGTTATAGTATTTTGCACTCATGAGTTAAAAACTTTAAACACATAATTATCATAATGGAGCAAATGGCAAAAATGATTTGCAATTCCGCTTTTTAGTTGGAAAATAAAAGAAAAGGTGATGAGAATGAGACTTGTTGAAATGATGAAGATGTTTAGCAGAAAGGATTGGATAACTGTCACAGTTCTATAAGAAAAGTGAGCTTATGATAGTGAAAATGTTCCCTTCTCAGTGTTGTTCACGCTTCGATAAGCACCAATTCTAGTCTTAGTACGTACCCCTACTATCTGATCCAAAAAAATCAAATGATTGTGACCATATGATACAGTATTTTACTTCTAAGTAAAGTATGTTAGCAGTATTTTGCTTCTATTCCTTAAAAAATATTGTTTTTCAAGTTTCAACTGCATAAATGCACAAATAATTAAAAATAAAAATAGGAAAGAAGAGATTTTGTATAGTTTACTAATGATAGATTAAAACAAATAAAGCTGTTTTTACCCCAAATTTAATGAGAATTTTAATTAGAAGACTGATGCGGGTGCTAGATCACACTAGTGTGATGAGCATATAATAATATTAATATAATATATCCTTAGTAATTTCTCATTTTATCACAATATCCGCTTTCTTTTTCTGGCATTGCAACATCACCTTACATTGATGATACAAACAACAAAACTTAAGATGTCGCTAAACCGTGATAGCAGAAAGAGTTCACAATGTAAGTACCAACAAAATCATACTAGAGAGTAGAGACACAGATTAATGATCATGAACAACAGTACTGTAAATTCCAAGAAAACATATATATCGAAATTAGACTTAATACCATAACATCCTTTATTGTTCTTTGTATACTAAAGAGGACAGTTGCACACGCAATCCTTCATGGTTTGATCTCTGCAAAGACTTTCACAAAATATCCTGCAAGCAGGACTCCGAATTGCAAAAACAACATTAATTATGTTTAGTAATAAAAATGAAACACAAACAAAAGAAATAGCAATTTTTCCGCTTGCCATGTTATTCTCCCTCTGTCAAGAACTGCAGATCCTTTATGTTACGATCTAGAGCAATTTGTAGGGGGCATGGAATTCGGCCAAGGTCTAATAGATTCTGTTTTTATGATATAAATCAAATGTGTAAGGTTTGGACTTGGGGAAGACCCCATCACCTATATTTTTGTTGAATAGAATAAGGGAAATGTTAAAATCGAGGAATATTATAATGTTAAGATAATTAATTTGTTATGGCGTTGGTTTACCAAGTCATTTTGACATATGTTACTAATCATTTTATGATTTACTATAAAAGAATTCATATGATCTTGAAATTCCTATCCACTGTTCTAGTTGCAGTTTTACAGTTAGGTTCCAAGTGAGGTTGCAACCACAGTTGGAACCAAGTGTATTTAATGGACAGAACTGTAAAAAGTTAAATGTGCTTAAATAAATCACAAGCACATTTAACAACGGAGTTCACCTAACTAGGCTACGTCTCCGGGGCACTTTCCCAGATTATGATATTATAAAAAGCTTACAATATAAGATTCAAGTTTTAATGAAAAACTCTTAGACCCCCTCTAGATTTTTCTGGCTATCTCTATATTGCTCCTACTCTATAACTATCACTTATAAATAAATGGCATCCCACCATTGTTTTTTTTTAAAAGCTCACGTGTATTCTCTTAAGAATGAGTTCTTTATAATTTAGAACACACACTTTTTACAAGCTAAAATTACTAAGTATATAAGCAAGTTAAAACAATCTTCTATCTTCAATATCTTTTGATTGCTTTTGACTATGTTGATTGGCTTCAATCTTTCCAAGCATTACGTGATTCTTCAGTGTGGATTGACTCCAATCATCATTGGTTAATACCTGTTTAGTAACAAGTTTGAAAGTAGGAGTTAATCTTTTCCTTTAAAAGGAAACATATAAAGATAACATCTTTTTAAAGAAAATATCTTTTCATAAACATATGAACCATTCAACTCCATATCACAATCAATCTTTAAACGTATCTTTACTGAATATATATAAGGATCAAAGATTGAAACAAGTGATAAGGATAAGCATAAGAAATAGAGATACATATTAAAAGGAAACATAACCTTATAAATTTATCTCTTTATATATTTTAGAAAACATCTTTCCTTACCACTTTGATATTCTCAATTTACGCATATTAACCTTTTAAGATCAGATGAGAATATATCCTGCATGCTGTAGAACAATTAATAATCAATAAATAACAGCTATGCAGATTTACAGAACTAGACATAATACTGCTGAGCAGCAGGTTGGAACTGTGGTTGCAACTGGTACTTGAAACCTAACACTACTGACTTAGTAGGTTGTAACTGAGGTTGCAACTGGTACTTGAAACCTAACACTACTGACTTAGTAGGTTGTAACTGAGGTTGTAACTGATACTTGAAACCTGTCATTACTGTCTTAGTTCTTAACAACAGTTAAGATTTATTTAGTGAAAACCAATAGACAATAAACAATATTTAGACCAAAAATCTGGTCCTCACAGATCTTATGATATACCGAGTCAATTAATGTTTATGGAAACGACCATTTTCGTGGTTAAATCATTCTTTAGTTAGTCTCTAATGTTTAGAGTTTAATATATACACACATGATTACGACACTTTAGCCACTCCATGCGAAGGACGGGAGGAAGTTTCATGCGAAAACACACCTAAACCGCCAATAGCGGAACCAGAGACGTGTATATATGTAATAAAATAGACTTATTTTTAGATATGTGGGGAACTCGGAGACCATATAAAATCGAAAATATTAATTTGAATAAAATTAATCTGTTAAAGATCAAAATTTAATTAATATGCGGATGGGCTTATGCCCCAATTTTAACCTCCATCTTGTTACTTCCCCTATAACCCCTAACAGCAATAGGTGTTTTAAGTTTTTCTTTTGTTGTTTCTTAATGTATGATGACCAAAGACATGTTGGTTCTTACTATATCGAAAAGCAGTAAAGTAAAAGATAAGGACTGAAACGGAAATAAACAATTTTATTTCACTTTGAAAAGAATATGACTCGATTACAAAATTCCTGACTCGTACAGAATTTAAATTACAATAATTAAATTCCAGACAGATTTAATATAAATTATTAAACTGCTGGACCGAATTGTAATTGTTTAAAACTGTCAGACAGAATAGTATAATTACTCAACTGCTGGATTGCTTAACAATTAAAGAAACTGCCAGATAGAATAGTACGATTACTAAACTTCTTGACTGTTTCTATAAATAAAGAAAATTACAGAACTGGAATGTAAATTACAGAAAAGAAAAAACTGGAATTTAAACAGTAGTGTAAATGTAAATTACAGAACTTAAAGGACTGAAAAATAAATTACATAATGTAAATACTGAAATGAAAATAACAGAATTTAAATGACTGAAATAAAATTAAACAGAATGTAAAGACTGAAATTAAAAGAAGTGGCAACTGTTAGGCAGTTTTTCTTAAACAATATTTCACGAACCACCTTTAAGGTTTCTGGTTTTCGGGAGTTTGTTCCCAAGGTACAACTTCTGTCACAGAGTGGTTCGCGTGGAAACGGCACCGAACCACAGGTCGAGCTGTTGGTGGTGCGATTCTCTCTCTAATATGATGTTGTATGCTTGTATGTGTGTGATAGTTGTTGTACAGAATGAGAGGGAGAGGCTGCGTCTTATAGAGGATTCTGAAACCACAGTCTTAAATGTGGTCAATCAATTATAGGAGTTACACTCTCAGAATCTGCCTCCATCATTGCAGGAGTTACAACCTTGCTGGAACTTTAGGGATTGCTCTTTTAAATATACAAAATTCTCTTTTTCAGTTTAGTACAAGACCCAACACCCAAGACATTTTCCAAATCCCAAATCTCAAATCCCAAATCCCAAGGCCCGCGGCTCGCGTGTGTGGTACACACTAACACACTCATGAGTATGTGGACATGATAGTTTAACAACTACATATGATGGACTTGTATTTATATTGTGAAAATCACTCATGATTTCACAATGTGGGATAACCCTCATGGTTTAAATCCCTTCCAGTACAGCTGGATATCTGGTATAATACAACCCTCGGTCGGCAGTGAACCTCATGTATCTGAGAAGTCTCATGATTGCCTTCTAGTGTTCCTCATTGGGATTACTGGTATAGTGAGTTTGACATAGTGAGTTTGAGATAGCGCATATCCGTCTGATGTCTTGGTAATTTTCATACCAAGTATTACATCAGCGACACCCAAATCTTTCATCTCGAATTTTTGTGACAACATTCTCTTAGTGGAGTTGATGTTATCAATACTCCCTATTATAATCATGTCATCTACGTAGAGACAGACTACCACGTAGTCCTTTTCATTTCCTTTTACGTAGACGCATTTGTCACACTCGTTTATCCGAAAACCATTTGATAGCATCACTCTATTAAATTTTTCGTGCCATTGTTTAGTTGCTTGTTTAAGTCCATATAAGGACTTCACAAGTTTACACACCTTGTGCGCTTTACCTGGAACCACAAACCTTTCGGTTGTTCCATGTAAATTTCCTCTTCCAGTTCACCATTCAAGAACGCTGTTTTAACATCCATTTGATGTATTTCCAGATCGAACAGTGCCGCAAGAGCAATGACTATCCGGATTGACGTCTTTCTGGAGACAGGAGCATAGGTGTCGAAATAGTCGACACATTCGGTTTGTCTAAAACCTTTCACTACAAGTCTCGCCTTGTATTTCTCGATCGTTCCATCGAGCTTTCTCTTCCTCTTGAAGATCCACTTGTGGCCTAGTGGCTTGCACCCTGGTGGAAGATCCACTAGTTCCCAAGTGTGGTTTTGTAATATCGATTCAACCTCATTGTTGATCGCTTACTCCCAATATTGGGCTTCCGGGGATGACATCGCTTGTTTGAATGTCGTCGGCTCACCTTCTATCATGAAGGTTACAAAATCTGGACTGAAGGAAGTTTCCTTCTTTGCCCGTTTACTTCGTCGAGGTTTTTCTTCTTCTTTCTCTAACGGTTCATTTGCCCCCACATTTTGTTTATTTATTTTGAGACCATAAAATTTTGAGACTAAAGTTTGGATGTACTAATCTTTTTTCTCATTCTCAATTAACCTTTTTGATTAACTTAAAGATGTTAAGCAAACTTGCTGCATGAGTTTTGCTGCATTTGGTTGTTCAGTCCAAAAGTTGGTTTTTTTTTTTTTTTTTTTATCTACTGAAAAATGTTGATAACGTTATCTTATTAAACTGAATTTGTAGGTGTTGGGTAGAAATATATAAATAAATTTGAATTTTTTCACAGCTTCAAAATAAGCAAGATTGCTTAAAAAACCGCAGCGGGCAAGCTGGTGATATGACTTCTTATGTGATAAATTGAGTCGTAAGCATGATTTTGCTAAATATCTAGGAACGGTGTATCTAAATACTCCTTTATGTTATCTTTTTGGTAATTATGTGGTTTAAGATTGGCGATGTGGTCCTTCAATTGTGTATCCATTTTTTGTCGTAAGGAATTCATATGCTTTCATTTGTTTGTTAGCTGGATGTGACCGAAGAAGCATGTGAGCCATGTATTGATTTCTAAATATGCATGCGATGGACCGATGGTAGATCATTTTGCTCATATTGTCATCATAACATGATTCCATTAATCAAGTTTTAGCTAATTGCTTCAATGTACAGAAATATGGTTTTTATAACCATGCCGGAGCACAAATTTTTATGAGGATGTAAGTAATACTAGAATGGGTTATCCAAAAGATGACTAAGTATCAATAGTTGACTAGTTGTAATTGGATAGTTACGTAGCCGTATTTTTTAAGAGTGAGTATAGTAAGATATAGTGCCTTGGTGATAACCACAAACACCAATAGAACCGCAAACAACATCTCTCAGTCTCATTTCTTTTCTCCAGCTTGGTTCTTGGCATTGTGATTACTATTGTTGTTTATTAAGTTTGTTGATATGTTTATGTAGATAATATATGTAACAACCAAGCTCACTTTCTTTTCTCAGATTTCAAGCCGTTGCCTAAACCAGAACTTCTCATTAGCATTTTGCCTCAGCTATTAGATACATTACTCAAAATATAATCCATGAAAAAACGTTTATGTACAACACATATGAATAGCTCAACATTTTTGTCGTTCTTAAAAATTTAAAGGCGAAATCTGAGGGGTTTTAGGAAGTTATAACACGAGGTAAAACCCAAAGAAATGTGTTTCCAGTTATTCTTCGGGCTTAATTGTCTTGCATTGTGCAGTTTGGTCTACTCCTCTTAACACATTTTATTCCGGAACCTCGTACCACTTGCTGACAAGCACATCTCATGAGTATCTTAGGTTGATCAAGTGGTTTTGGCTCAGCTGTGGAACCAGAGCCATATAATGTGGGTGAGGGTTATAAAACTTATTTAAGTTTATGTTGAACTTTATATGCTTCTTATCAGTTTATATTGTTCAAGGTACACTAAAAAAAACATTTAAACGGAGACGGAAATTCGCTACGGAAATTCCGTCACACTATATAACGATGGAATTGCTACGGATTTCCGATGGATTTTGATTTGTTAAATTTTAATACAAATTTGTGACGGATTAACTACGAAAATAAATGAGTTGACCTAGTGTCGGTGAGTGTTGAAAATAATATATAATTCTCAAACTATTCCGTAGCTATTCTCTCTGCATAATATTTTGAAAAACAAAATATTTAATTGATTTAGATAAATTCAACTAGGTCCCATTGGGTCCACAAGTGTTCGTAGCTATTTACTCGCTATTTCATAGTTATTTCAATTGTATCGATAATTAATTTTTATTATTATTTCACATCCACACATTTATTACAAAGAATATATCTCTCTCAATCTCAATGACATGCCGTACATATCCCCATATATTCATAAAATAAGGTAATTTTCTAATCATAATTTATTTTAATTGTGCTTTACAATAAATGTTTCTCCACCTAATTGTTAATGTGATTGTCTACTTACACAATTAAATATTGCTTAAATACTTGACAAATTTTATTCTAACTTTACAAATACAAATTTGTACTATTCATATTGGATGAGTTTATTTCCAAAAAAAAATTGTTATCGGTTTAGGCCATTTATTATGATAATTAAGACAACAAATTTAATGGTGTTAAATGTTAATCATTATACATTTCCATATTTTTTTAAATATTTCGTATCACTTGTACATTGAAAAATATTAATCATTAATCACATACCGTTTTAATAGTGATTGGCTGAGATAAACATACACTACAAGAAAAAACCCATATACTAACTTAATATTCTAACTTATTTGGTAGTTACTACTTAGTAACTCAATTACTAACTAAATTTTATGTTTTTTTTATTTACCAACTAATTAGTAACTACAATTTATTCAGTTGGTAAATAATAACTAGTTACTAACTTACAATTTTTAGTTAGTAAATACCAACTGAATAGTAACTACAACTCTATCAGTTAGTAATTTACCAACTAATTAGTGACTATAATATATGCAGTTGGTCAACACTAACTGATTACTAACTTGCAATTTTCAGTTATATTTTATGCTCTAAAACACTTACACTAAATATATTTATACTTTGCTATGTTTCTATTGTGACTTTTAACAAAAAAAAAATGTTCTAAAACACCTACACTAAATATATTTGTAATTTGCAATTAATAACAAGTAAAATGATATATTCATGTTCATGTTTGTTTAGTGAAAGTCTTATCCATATTTGTTCATATTCCTTTAGTAACGATCATGAACCGAAGGTCTGACTAAACGAACATGAATTTTCATCTAACTTAAATCTTAAACAAACATAAGCAATAATCCATATTTACTTCACCATTATTGCATCTATTGTTTTTTGTTATTTATAATATATAATATACTCATATTTTTATATATATCCTATTAACATGTTTATCGGCACCATCTGTCCAAATTAACCGTTAGACAAGATATATCTTGATTATAATCATGGAATTATCAATAGTTATTTCATCCTATATTTAAACCTATTATAATAATATAATTTATTATTTTATCAAATATAAAACTATTTCAAGATGAAATTGTATTAATATTTCGGTTAAAATGGCCAAATATGTGGTCTCGATTGGGTTATAAATGTTAGTATTATATATTTAGGTATCAATTGGTAACCAATGAATAATTGGAAGCAAAATCCAATATACTAAATTGTAACGAAATGAAAAAGTTTGGGCAGATTACGTACTTTAATATACACAGATCACTAAGTTGTTAGTCCTTTACTTTTAATTCAAAGTTATAACCCTAAAAAGCTCAGAGAGAGAGAGAGAGAGAGAAAAAAGCGCCTCCATCACATCCAACCCTCATCCCGTCGATGATCTCGTATCACGGTACAAACTCTCTATCTCTCTTTTTTCAAATTGAATATTCATAATTTCTTTACTAAAGAATCGACTGTTTTTAGTTGATTTTTCCAATAAGCCTGCAATTAGAGTTTGTATCTGAAATAGATAATTAAATTTAAGGTTTTTGAACTCTAAGCTCTTTTCATGGAGCCTGCAATTAGGGTTTTGTATTTCTCTTTTTTTCCGTTTGTATGTAGATTGATAAATTGGCCATGTTAAGATTTTGTTATATATAATTGATACTTGATCTTAGCACTATCTTGCCCATGTTAAGGCTTTCCTACAAAATAATTTCCAATTTGGGGCTTCGCACAAAGGCCAGTAGGATAGAGAGATTAAAAAAAATGCCCAAATTTGGTTACCATCAATTATAAAAAAGCAGCTTTTAAGTTAGTTTTATTCAGTTCCGGGAAACAATCCATAAGGGTTAATTTCAGTTCATCAAGGTTCAATTTTGATGAATTAGAAAGTCTACCACTAGTTAGCAATTTGTCGTTTTTAAATCGGAAGTCTTAGTTTCCCGTGTTACTGATACTTGAAACGTTCACTTATATAATAAAATTTTACTAAGTTTTCCGATAGCTAGTATTACAGTACAATGAAAAAATGGTGTTAGTTGCTTTTATATTTCATTTGTTTTGTCCTTAGAATACTACTGCTTTACTTTAAGTTAGATTTCTCAAAGTATTGAGTTAAATTCATTAGTATTAATTACAACAGGTCATGGTTTCTTTTGTCAACTTTATATATGTATATATGCATAAACCTGATACTATAACTTAAGCTTTACCTGGAAAACACAACTTTGGTTCTCTGTTCCTCATGACAATATTGAAATTAACATCAAGAGACATGGTTAGTCAGAACGACGTGGGCCAGCGACCAAAAATTCAAGGAGTGTTGTGCTAAAAGGAGGGTAAACAATGGGCGTGCTAGTATTGATAACGCTGGTACCCGTTCGTTCTTGAACACCGCAGATCATTTGGTTAGATTTTATTTGTGTTTTAATTTCATACTAGTTTTCAAGACATTTGATTTTAGGGCTGCTTAAGAGACTTTTGGCTACTTCGCAGAAAGTATAATTGAAGGTAGATTATATCCCGGCGCATACATTGATCAAAAACACCCATTCAAGAAAAAAAGGTGACATGGTTACCTGGATTTTGTCGAAAGCAATGGGAGCTGAGGTAAGCTTTTGGAAATGCTATTTGACTGTATATCTTGCAAAATTATTGAATATTTGGAATTGGTATTTCATTGTATCTCTTTCAAAATCTAAATTCTGTAATGTATATACTATTTGCATGCATCTGATTATTGATCATATTTCTTTTTGTAATTCAGTCTACCAAATTTGAGTTGTTTTGAAATCGGTTGTAGCATTTGTTGCCAGATATCATTTTTTTATGTACTTGAAATTTCTTTTATTACCTTATGTTAGTCAACTTGCAGCTAAGTTTAAAAGCAGTTTTCCTTATCAGTATTTTGCAGATCGTGATATATTTTGCGCTGGCGAGTAACTGAAGAGGATTTACACCGAGTTGCAGCTGTAACTGGCGGAGCTGTGCAGACATCTGTCAATAACATCATTGATGAGGTTTTTGGCATTTTTGGTTCATATTTTGTTGCAAACTTTTTTTCCCGCTCTCTGACTAATTATAAATCTCACTTTGTTGTATAGGTCCTTGGAGTTTGTGAAATTTTTGAGGAAAAACAATTTGGAAACGAGCGGTTCAATATATTCAGTGGTTGCCCATCAGGTCAAACAGCCACAATCGTCCTTCGTGGTGGAGCTGATCAGGTTCATATCTATGTTCTTATGCATGTTTCTTTTAGTGTGCTATTCTATTTCTAACAAGTCACTACTGTTTATCAATGCTTATGCTAAAGCCCTCGAGGTAATTTTTAGCAGAATCGACATTTTTGGTTGTGTTAATTTGCTAAAATGCTTTTGTGTAGTTTATGTTTAGAGCACCTTAGATCGATTTACTTGGCTGTAAGATGCAAACGTACATCACAGCTGCATATGAGTATTTAATATTATATCAAGTTTTTGCTCTTTGATGTTTGTTTTAGTAAATGTAGTTGATGGTATATAGGGTCTTTTGATTGGGAATCCAAAGGGAAGTTAATCTAGATATTTTAACCACATCTTCTGTCCAATAACATAAAGTCTTGAGTTTATGTATCTGATGCATTATAAGAAGGCTAACCATGTTAGATTTAAAGTTGTATCATAGCACTAGAAAAGATGACCGTTCTGGCGTTTTCATAAACATGTTTCTTTGCCTCATTAGTGGTCATCAGAGGAATACTTACAAGTGCATAAATATGTTAAATATGAATTTGTATCGTAGTATTAGGAAAGATATCTGTCGTTCTAGACAACTTGTTAAGTCATCAACATGCTTCTCTGCTTCATCAATAGTCTTCAGGGACACTCACAAGTGCATTACTGTAATCTATTAAGAAAATGGAAGTACCTCTCCTCTCTACTTGTGCTTCTTTCGATACAATTTTTGGTTGAACTGTAGAGGCATTTTCTTTCTGTTTTTCAACGATGAGGTTTGAGAACATTTGACAATTTATCTCTGACATCTTGGTGCAGGTTATTCCTCGTCAACTTTGTGATAATGCTGGCTTTGATGCAACTGATGTGCTAAAAAAGTTGAGACAAGAGCATGTAATCTTACTAGGATTGGAACGTTGATGTTTAATCGGTCATGGAAGTATGTGAACCGTTTAAGTAGGTTATGACATTTTAATATTTTGGGCATGCAATATTGTTAGTATCGGTACTGTTACGGAATATGAATTCGGTTAAATTTTGTTTATGATTATTATAGCATGTTATTTGGCTTGTGGATTAGTTTTATTTATATCTATTAATGTTTACTTAATAAATTTATTATTTATTTAATTAATAAAATTAATTCTGTTAATTGTATTAAAATATTTTTTTATTTAAATAATTACACTAGTGTGACGGAATTGGCACGGGTTTGTCATATTGATAAATTTCTAATATATATTAAATTAAATATCAAAATAAAATATATATTATAATAAAAAAAATTGCGACGAAATAGCCATGTATATTCGTGGGTAACTATTCACTGTTATACTATATTTATATTGTAATTTATTCTATATAATTGGTTTTGTGAGACTTTTGCTACGGAATTTTGTAGTAACATCAAAACTTAGAGACGGAAAATCCGTCGCTATAATGTCACTAAATACAAAACTTAGAGACGGAAAATCCGTCGCTATAATGTCACTAAATACAAAACTTAGAGACGGAAAATCCGTCGCTATAATGTCACTAAATAGCTACGGAATAAGATTTCCGTAGCAAATATTTAGCCACAAACACTTTAGCTACGGAAATCAGAGACGGAAATTTTCGTCACAAAGAGCCAATCTGCAACGGATTTCACGTTTTAGCGACGGATTGTATTGCTGTTGTGTTGTAGTGGTAGAGAGCCTACCCTATGAATGGTTAACTAGTTCTTTCCATATAACATTTTTATGAAAATTACACAATATATATTAATTATTTAGATTCGCTGTTTTTTTTCTAACTCGCTATTTACGCTTTTGGTCCAGAATTTCGCGTTTTTTGCGCTTTTGGTCCCCTATAGCGTGATTTTAGCGCAATTCCAGCCCAATAGTGGTTTTTCGTTGCGTTTTTTTTCCCAAAAAACGTTATTTCACGCTATATAGCACGATTTTTAAAACATTGGTACAACAACAATAAACGGTATAAAAAAAAAAAAAAAAACTTGAGTTTAAATTTTACTGACTTGTCCATTGATCTAAAAATTTCAAAATATATTGAAAAATTAACTATAAATACGAATTTATTAGTTTAAACTTTGTTGTAATATGACTATGAAACTATACAAAAATATTTATTTATAAAACCTTGTAATAGTAGCTTAAAGATGCAATTAATTAATGGAGAAATCAAAGAGTAAACTAATATTAATTAAATGAAAAGTAAAAAGTAACCACAAGATTCGAACTAGGGAACATGTGACACAAAAACTTTATGTTTACTATTTTAACTAATTTACTATTTATTCATTTGTGGGCTATTAATGTATAAAATATTAAATTTCCGAATTTTTCTATATAAAAAAAACATTTTTAAATTTTTTGGGGGTGGCGGTGACGGTGGCACCCCCTTGCCATCCCCTGGTTCCGCCCCTGACGGTGCATTAAGTTCATATTTTTGCTCGTTAAGGATTTAATTGCTAAGGAGTTCTAACAAAATCATGTGATCTACAATGGCTAAGTGAAACTTAAAATCCAATCTTACAATTGAAATCCTCTTGTTTGCTTCTGATTTGGTATGCTGTAAATGGTTTATGACTTTCAAACTAGTCTTTTCCTTATGACTTCCCTGTGTTTTGTTCTACGTAATTCTTACTTGTAATTCAAGCCACTTGAACGCAGTCCATTTCTCAATCTTAGTTAGAATACAAACTTACTCGAAGCTCGATCAATTCATTAGTTATTGAATGTTATTGTTGATGGTACTGTTATACTGATGAGATATATAGTTGTATATCAGCATTACATCAACAAGGCCACTGATGAGGTTTTAGAAATAAAGGAATTGATGTTACGCTATGCCAACTATATATGTGATGAATATCCTCATCTTGACAGTAAGTTCCAACCTTTCCTTTATATCTCTTTTTCAAATTCTCTTTATGGTAAATGGAAAATATCCCCCATGAATTATGGATAATTTGCAACAAACTTCCATATGAATTTTGCAATTGACCCCCATAAACTATCCAACGGTTTCAAACCTTCAATTAAATAAAAATCCCACACCACCTTTTAAAATGGCATTAAATTTATGCCTTCTGGTCCGTTTTGGACAAATTTTCTCTTTTATGTAGGATTCTTAATACCAATGCAACTCGAGCCAAAGAATGTGGGTTGACACCGAAATTTATGAAAATAATAAGGGTTCTACTTCAACAATGTTATAACTTTTGTGTGTGTGTGTGTGTAAGTTCACTTCAAATAACTTATTCCGTTAACCATTATCTTAAATATGTTGCATTGGCGAAATACATATATCATACAAACTTTTAGGTAACAGCGACTAACAAATACAATATTTTCATTTTAAAATTGGGCATGGGGATTCATTGCAAATGTTTGACAGTTTATGAGGGTAATTGCAAAACTTTACAGTCTACGGGGCTTATTTGCGAATCACCAATTATTATTGGGGGTGGTTTGCACATTTCACCCTTATGGCCTTGTGTGTACCATTGTCCTACAATATGTAACATGTCATGCAAGATTGTTTCCTTTAGTTCTTTTTGTAGTGTATAGTCTTTGCATAGTTTTTCTGTCAAACAACAGAAAAGTTTTTTATACTTTTCTCGTTTTGGCAGCAATTATATAGAAGAGGGATAACATGTAGTATCCGTGACAAAAGACATGAAAATAAGAAGTTAACTTTCTGTATTATGGTTTGTTAATACGAGTGAATTGTTTTATCAACACTCGGAAATGCAGTTGTTGTTCAGTTCACGTGTTATTGCTACTTGCTTCTCTTGATTCTTGTACATATAAATATATTTTCAGGCGACCCAGAATTTAAGGCGTGTTTCATTGATACTGCCACCTATCACTTATATGCTGATCGACCTTGGGAACATGGTGTGTAAATAATTTCCATATATTATCAATATATATGCTAATCTCTCTGTATATATATTACACATTTGAGTGTATTTTTTTCCAACTTATACAGGTAATCTTCACAAGCTACACGATTATCTCCTGGGAATTGGCGAGGAGACGGATCTGAGTGTTTCTGGTACAAGGAGCTCTAGTCCAAGAACTAAGAAATGCCAGCTCAGCAAATGGTGGAAGACTCGATAGAGAAGGCACTTGAGGGAAGTGCTGGCCAAGCAAGTGGTTTGAAGCTTCAAAAGAAGAAGCGTCCACAGAATAAGAAATGGAATAGATGGAAACTACGTATCTTTAGTTCTTTTGTTTTGGTTTTTGCACTGTTTGTTTTTTTTAGTCTTTGAGAACGTATAGTTTCTTGTTGTATGACATTGCTCGCTAAGAATAAATGGAAACCATGTATCTTTAGTTCTCCTGTTTTGATTTTTGCATTATTTGGTTTTTGAGTCTTTATAAGGACGTATATATAGACAGTTTCTTGTTTAATTGTTGTTGCAAACTATTTTTCTGAGATATTTGCAGTTCTAATATTTTTACGTTTCAAGAAATTAAGTATGCGTAAATGGTTTTTGTTGAGTTCTATACTAAAGGAAGAAATGCTATTTATCTGGGTTATCGTTCAGTTTTAAAAAGCCAACTAAACATAAAAAGCACAATTCAAAGCTAAAAACGCTTTGTGAGAAACGGGAAAAGCTTGTGGTTTTACGCTTTTCACACCAAAAAATCATATGCTTGTAGCGAACCTTTTGCAGAAAATATGTTTTTCACTTTTTAGAACATTTGCTAAGAAGTGTGGGTATTGCCTGGTTCCAGATAATTCTCTAGTTTTCCGGGGAAAGATATGTTTGGCACGCAAGTAGAAGAACAATTGAAGTTAAATACTTAATTATCTGGAAAGATATGTTCCAGATAATAGTAAGATTGGGTCCAATAATAAATATTGGTAAATGGTTCCAATACACATTTTAATCAAATTTAAATAAAGAAACAAAAGACAAACCAATTGAAGCAAAAATAATAATCAACCACTTGTTATCGAAACATCCAAATCACTGTGTTATAAAAAAACAAACAAAAAACATTTATCCTCCTAAAATTTGAAAAGATAATGGTATTAACTTAATTAACTTATTATTAAAAAAGTAGCTACAAAAAGATCTTTAATTATATAAAAAGTAGTTCATCTAATAACAAGAATAAACATATAATCTTGACCATTAAAAGTAACTAAATGGAGGGTTGTGATTGATGTGTAAACATAATGTGTTTTTTTTGTGTGTATAGATCCTCCTCCTATAAAAAAAACCATATAAAATTTTACTATATATATATGAGTAATGAAATCAAAAGCTTCACAATATTATTTTATATGATTTCTATTATAAAAATATTTTAAATTTATACGGGTTAAAAGGTTGAAACAGTTCAACAGTCCGTAACGGGTCCAAAGGTCCGGATTGAACGATTTGGATCGGATTTGAGAAATTGACTTCGAGTCCGATCCGTTATAAATGTTTTTTTTTTTGAGTTCGAGTCCAATCCGTTCAAGTTTGAATCCGGACCGATCCGATCCAAATCATACAGTCCGAATCGGTTTGACGGTCTTGACTTACACCCATAGGGAATAGTGTGTTTGCATATATTCGGTTGAAGTTTAATGCGGGAATTTATTGGGGTTGTGGGGACATTGCGACACATATTTGGACTCTCCAAGTTGTTCAAAATTGGTTTGTGGTATTGTTAGGAATATACTAAAATACATATTTGTTATTATTTCATTTAATAAAGTTTATTTTATGAGTTTTTAATGAGCAATAGTTATTTAGTTTTTTATTGATAAATAAGTGTCTCATATTTTATTAGTACAGTACACACACACAAGATTAGACCATTAGTGCTAATATTATAGAAGTTATATGTTTGCAACTTTAAATGGAATTGGACACGCAATCGGTAGAGTTGTGACACATGATTTAATTAGGTCTGATTACATGAAACGGTTGAGTTTCAACTCATTGTGTCAATGCATTTGTTGTGTATTAAACATAATTGCATTAATGTTATGGTTATTGGGTTGACTAGAAAGAATTATTAATATCTTATGATCATGGGAAATGTTTATGCTACTAACCAGAATATTATTAATGTGACATGTGTATTAATTTTTTGTCGTTTTTATTCATAAAATAGTGAGACCATTTGTGATTTAGTAAACCCATCGATTTGCATGATAATACTATTTATATGGTGTCGGTTATTAATTGAAGGAATGCAACTCGTATTTTAATGGGATTGATTATACCTCATTTGAGAACTTATAAGTTTTGTCAGTATCAAACATACAAGTGGATTAATCCTACGATACTTCAAATAAGTTAAGCCGTATAACTAAGGAATATAATATGTTTGTTAAATAGAAAATCGTCAGTGATTTAATTTAGTGAAGGGGATATGCTAATTTTCATGTGAGAAGATAAAAAAAACATTTGATATTGGAATCGAAATATTTTCGTGATATGTATGGAGAGTGCAATTACAAATTTTAGTGCAATAATTTGTGATTTATATTGATTCGGAAAATATCTCGGTTGATAAAATCAAATCTTTTGGTTGATAAAAGATGGAACTGAATCTTTATAGTAAGATTTATCTTATCATCCATCAAGTCCCTAACCTAACCAATTTAAGCACGCTCTAACGACAGATTAAAAACACATAATCATTAGAGCCGTTTCTCAATCACTAAAGAGAGAAAGAATCCGGGTATGTCTAGATAAGAGAGCCCACCCATCTATTCAAGAGTAAGGTGCTAGACGGGAATATGGTAGAAGACTCGATGGTCAGGAGGTGACACGATTGTTCATCCGTAATCGTATTCCTTCTGCATAATGTAAGGGTCAAAACCTATATGGTAAACAAATTAAATTTGATAATACAATAGAACATAAATTAATAAACTCTTTAAAATAATAATTTTTTTCGGTCCCAACTTGAGCCAGTATAAAAAACCAACAATTTTGATAAATTAATAAGATAATAAATTTTCTGAAAATCGTTATATAAATATTGGTGCCGACAAAATCATAAATTAACAATTCTTAAAGATGACAAACATTATTAGGACGACTTAGTGAAGTATGTTTTTTCTTAAAATTTAAATCTACTTGAATCTCATCCCTAACTTTTTTAATTGCATCCAAAAGATTTGATATAATCTTTTCGAACTGCATCAAAAAAGAGTTATAGACGCGATAAATGTTTACTTTCGCATGACTAGTTCCAAATGTACGATATTATGTTCAAGTATTATCTTCAACTTCATCCTCTTTATTGTTACCGAAGACAATATTTATAATTTCTTTTAAGTTATTGGCCTCTGAACGTATATCATTTTCACCTGGGTAATCCAACAATCCATTGACATCTGTTTTATTGAGATAACCGAGACCATAAATCATTTTTTTAAGTTCATAAATATCTTTCTCAATAGTGATTTCATCTTTTTATTTTTTAATTGAAACTTCATTGACCGAACGAATTTTACAGTATCGAAAATAATTTGTTATTGTCGCTCGGTGAACATTAATCGTTCAATCAATAAAACCTCTTTAAAATAATAATTATTAATTTATCGATTAATTAATACCGCTCCAAATTAATAAATTTCTACAGTCTCGACATTATTAATTTATAGAGGTTTTACTATGCACGTACACAGTTTAATATGCATTCTGTTTATATTTTTATGATGCGATTTCTATAAGGTATAACTTATCTATTTTGTATTGGGATTGTTTGTTTGGTCGCCCACCGAAAATGCAGGGTTATTTGTCGGGTTAGCGTAGTTGGATGGGGGTTCTATTTGACTGTGGGATAGTATGCTCGAGAGGCTGTAAGAGTGTATTTGGGTTGCCGGTTCTCAAAGTGTATATATTGAGGACAAGATTCGACTCGAAGAAAAAGGGAATGATGAACTCGGTCCTTTGGCCGTGTTATATGTTTACTAAGTATTTATTTATTATTGTTTTTTATCCCTCTAAGACTACCATTTATATCTAGAGGGACCGTTGACCGTTGTGTTATTTTATTGGTGTATAGTAGTATAACTCTATACCATATCTTTTTGTCAAACTTATGTTTTTGAATGATTTGAGAAAGCTATTTATCTCACTTCTTTGGTGTTGTTATTTCCTCTTCCTTTATTTGTGGTGATTACTACTATTTTCATCATATATAAACAATCACTTAATCACTAATTCACCACTTTAATTACAGACAACGACTTCACCATATTAAAAAAATACTCTTTCCAATGAGTATAATTTAGTAAAACTTTCTAAAAAAATAACTAAAAACATATCGGTATAGAAAATTTGAGAGCGAGTTGTCACACCAAAAGAATAATAATTCAAGACCAAGGATAAAATAAGCCCATTCTAACAAAACGCGGCCCAATAAGAAAAAATCGATAAAAACAATGTGTTTTTCTATCTTTTGATGTAATTTTACCACACGTTAGTAATTGCATTCAATCTAATATAAATAAGCCTTAGGGTTTCTCAATTATGTAACACTCCCAATATCAAAAGTAATTTTTATCACTGCGGCGCCGATAATAGTTCATCTGCATGATTCTTCCTGAATGTGTTCACAATCTTTATCTTCCTGGTAGATTATTCTCACTATTTTTTCAAGAGTTTTTTTTCCAGAAAAGAATACAAACTCACTTATAATCAATCCTATATACAAACTCCACAAAATAATCTAGTTTGGATATTTTAAAAATGAATATGAGACTTTATGTTTTCTTAAGTGTTAGTTGATTCTTCCCCATATTATATATATATATGATATATATATTTATATATTTGTGTGTGTGTGTATTTACTCGTTTCCGTGGTTAAAATTATGTAAATTGCTTGATTTGTTTATCATGATGTCAATTGTGTAAATACATACACCATGATCCAAAACTATCTACTGATTTTAATGAAGACATTTCTTTTCGACCTGAAATTTTATGTTTGGCTTTTATATGCCACTTAACTAATAGGAAATTCAAGATGTTTTTTTTAATATATAACAATAGATTTGTATAATATTGGGTAAAGTTATACAAGATGATTTAGTACAAAAATACAAAAGTGATAATGCGACAACTTTTTTTAGTTATGTACTCATAGTTATCTTTTAAATTTTACACAGGTCGGAGAAGATTCAAAATCTTACAAAACAGAAATCTGATCGATGTTCATTTCATTTCATATACGTCAAGCCATGGTCATCATCTTATCATGGTAAGCATTAATTGCTGAAAATTTTCATATTGTATTTTGTCGAGTTCTGTAATAGAAATAAATACAAAATAGAATAGAATTCAACAATTTAGGGAGACAGTAGAAGATTTGGAGAAAATACATCATTATTCTTATTGATAATCGTAATGATTACAACAATATATATAATAGGAAGAAACCCAACGCTAACATAAACCGTAGAGCCTTTATTTAATTAAGTAAGAAAATGAATTAAAAATATTAAATGGATAACAAAATAATAATTAAATATCCTTAAAACGGGTTCATTCAATATGCCTTGTAGTTGTTGCTTTGTGTGTCATGGTTTGATATTTTTTTTATTAATACGTTTTTGATTCATGATCCCTATCTTTTGAAGGTGTTGTATCGTACCACTACCTTATCGGTATACCTCAAATGCAAAAACAGAATTAGTACAATTCTGTATGAACGTGTAAAATATCTAGAGATTAAAGAAGAAAACACCTTGACTTGCCAAAGTTAGGACAATTCTGTATGAACGTGTAAAATATCTTTCGGAAACAAACTTATTAAAGAAGAAAACGCCTTGCCAAAGGTGTAGATTTGATAAATTATGTAGAGATTAAAGAAGAAAACGCCTTGACTTGCCAAAGTTAGGAAAATTCTGTATGAACGTGTAAAATATCTTTCGGAAACAAACTTATTAATTAGTACACGCTACATAGTTGGAAAATGGGAGTGACTGTAATGCCCGACCAATTTTAGTAAAAGAAATTCAAAAATTAAAGTTTGATAACAATATAAGGGTGTTACTAGTAAAGCACC
Organism: Primula veris; assembly: GCA_963682055.1. Classification (NCBI taxonomy): domain Eukaryota; kingdom Viridiplantae; phylum Streptophyta; class Magnoliopsida; order Ericales; family Primulaceae; genus Primula; species Primula veris. The sequence goes on along the minus strand of OY821745.1, from coordinate 27,802,303 downwards.
AATTAAGTAACACCAATATTGCGTGCCTAATAATCTTTAAAAGAATAAGCGATCCTGCCTAAATAACGGTCCATGCATCGGTCATAACAGAATCACCGTTTCGTTGTCAATGTATTTACTCTTTGTCGTATCTTAGGTTTTAGAAAATAAAATGGTCACAGTACTCCAAGTCGACCAGATACATTAAAGTTCATAAAATGATTGTTGTTGTTGTAATTTGTAAATTAGTATCGCGTAAAGGAGAGGAAAAAGTATATGTCAAATGTATAAACTTTTCCAACCCTGGATATAATAGTTGCAAGTACTTTCGTAGATTAATATTGTACTTGTTCACTAGCTTGTACTAATGCATGTATAATCTGTTCGAGTAGATACAAAGAATTATGATAAAAATGAAATATAAAGATAGAAAGAAGCAAAAAATCATCACGAAAGACACACTTAAAAAAGACAAAAAACTGAAAAACTTAACTGAAAGTTCTCTTTTTTTCTTGGTCACTCACTTTAAATACCACCCCCAATTTTCTAGTTATCTTAGAAGAAAAAAAATTACAAACCAAATTTTGTGTACTTATATAGGCGATGGAGTCCAATAGCGTAGAACAACTTCCGGCTGGATGGTTTTTCAAGACCAAACATCACAGGAATGGTACTATAAAATCGGTACGCAATAAATATACTTTAATTAGCTAGTACATTTTTTTCTCATTTAACTATTTTATTTCAAGAAGTGTCGGATAGCAAAAGAGAAAGAGATTACCAGTGGAAACATATATATTAGTTGATGGGAAAATTAAAAGCAAGTAAGTAAAATCATGAACATTGAAATTGTACATCTCTTTACCAACATGTGAAAGTTTGTATTAAAATATATTGATTGATGTCAGTTTTTTTATTATTTATTCTGTAGTTCTATGAAAATCCTCAAACAGGGCAAACTTTCGCTACGAAGGAGCAGCTAGATCGCTATATGACCTACATAAATAACATACTCCCCCGCCTTGAGGGTGAGTTTTTTTTTTTTAGATTTTACTTTGTATAATGTAGGCCGCTATATAAATAAATAGGTGTATAAATATAAAGGCATATTAACATAAGCAATATGTTGTGGAAATTATCAATAAGAGAACCTTTTGCCAATTGCTAGTTAAATATTCACCGTTTTGACAGATTTTCTTATATTTCTCCAAACAATGTAAATTAATTATAGAAATAATCCCAATTTTAATTTATTTTCCGTGCTTGAACTTGTTCAAGCAAGATCTTGCTTTTCACTTTTTTCTATTGAAAGGTACGGTGATTAATTTACATTAACAATTATCGCATTTGATCTTTCTTGCACTTTACGATTGTTACAAAAACAGAAAGGGGTATCTGGCAAACGATCATGGGAGACCGGTATGATACACGCATGCACATACGATGTATTTCATCATTGCAATTAATTAATTAAGCTAATAAACACTCAGTTATTTGAAGGCTCTTTCATAAAAATATTTATTCATGTTGATATCTTTATCAATCTAGTAAGCAAACAAATTATGTAAGAACACATTATATCGGAGCTTTTTAGCTACGGTCCGCTATTGGGTTTCCAGGGGAAAATTTAAGCTGTATGTGTGGATATCAAATGCTAAATAATATTGATAAAATTATTACAACATTTCTAAAATGTAATAACAAAAAAAAAAATGGAAAGCTAACCAATATGTATTTTATGCATGTATGGTATTTGTTGCACTTAGTTTTATATAGTAATTCATTTATAAAATTTCCATAACTTTGGGTATATTAAATTCATTAATTTGTTAATGCAATATGGTATAGATGCAATAATGTTATGGTATAGATGCAATATATTTGCATTAAATATAACTTGAATTAGGAAACTAATTTAATGCTTAAACATGGCGTCATTGGCCGAACTGTAAAAAATATTAGCATTTAAAGACAAGAAATCAAAGATTAGAGATATTAACTTTTAATGACATGCAATTCCAAATACACTTTTGAAATTGTTATAAATGACACGTTAAGAAATCAAAGATTAGAGATATTAATATTTAATGAAATGCAAATTGCAATTCCAAATAAATGTTTGAAAATGTTATAAATTGATTTTTGTGGAAGATTAAGAATGAAAAAAATAAATTAATCAAAGGTTGAGTGCAATTTTCAAACAGCTAAAGGGGGCCGTTTCATACAAGCAAATTTTAAACCAATGCCCTGGGGGTTTTAATGCAAAGCATATCGGTCTTTTAGTTACTTAAATGTGCAGAAATTTCAATAATTTATATGCTTTTGTAGATCCATTTTATAACCTCTACTTTCTTGGTGGTGTTACGGAGGTGGAGATGGAAACTAGTTCTGTCACAACTAAAGATACAGATTCGGATATGGAAGAAACCTCTTGTTCACATGGCCAAAGAAATCCGATGAAGGCTAAAGGAAAAGGAAAAGGAAAAGGGAAAGCAAAGAGGAACCAGTGATAATATTTGTTTCTACAATTTATTATCACTGTGTTTAGGGGATTTTTTTTTACTAGCTTAACATCCTTTTATGGTTTTTGTGTTTTTTTATTTGTGCTATAGTTGTTGTTTATTAATTACTTTATTTGCTGGAATATTTGGTAATTTAAGACTTGTTGAAGTTGCTTAGTAATTGGCTTAAATTAATGAAGTTTTAGTTACCAGTGGAGATATAATCATATAAACAGTATATAAAAAAGTTTGTATCGGTTAATAAAGCTCATAGGTAACCGTCATTTTATATCTTTTGATATCAAATTTTCATACAAGTAAACATTCGAATGGAAACAGATACTATATAAAGAATAATGAAGAAAATAATATACAATTAATGCCTAATAAGTAGCACTTTTGAACTTGTATTCTCATAAGGTAACTTTATAATATCACATTCCTCATAGGTATTATTTTTATATAGTATAAATACCCTTTAATTTTTTATTTTTTTAAAAGTGATTCATTTTTCACGCTCTCTCTCTCTCCTCTTTTTCCAATACCATCAAAACCTGATTCACCTCTCCAATCTCTCTCTCTCTTCGTCACCAACACATAAACCCTAGATCGCAACGAAGATCCATGAGAGATCGTATCGAAGATCTGCCGGAGATCGCAACGAAGATCCGCCGGAGATTGCAACGAAGATCTGTCGGAGATCGCAGTGAAGATCCGTTGGAGATCGCAGCGAAGATCCGCCAGAGAGATACGTCACATATCTGGTTTCCGACGACTGATATAAGGAAGAATCCGGCGAACACGAAGTGGTGATGTGGGCGACGATGGAGGTCATAGCCGATGTCGTCACATGTGTTGTAGGTTACCAACATAAACTCCATATTACATACATATTGCACTTAAATTGATTTTACAATTTCATAGATTTAAGCCAAATAAAGTTGAGTCCAATTGGGGCTTTTATAGAGTATGCTTGTTTTGTTCTGTATATCCATATGCAATTTACTGATTTTATGTTTCTTCAACTCATAACAAATGTTTGTTACTCCCATTACTAACCAAATACTAGTTGGTAAAATTTGTCAAATCAACTATTAAATAAAAAACCGAGAGTGAACCCATTCCGTGCCTGAAACTGATCCCTTTTTGTTTTTCCTGGTTTATACTCGTATCCAAATAATTAGCAATATGATTTTTTTTCCGACTTTATTGGGATGTTTCTGGAGTGGTTTTTGGATCGGTTTTGGGGTGGTTTTGGTGTTTCCGGTTTATTTGAACAATCATTTCGGGACTGAAACATATATAGCTTGTTTTGGTCTGAAACAGAGCTCGTTTCGAGACTGAGACGAGGTCAAAGTTGGGTAAAAACGGAGCTTGTTTTGGTATGAAACGTAGCTTGTTTTGGGACCAAGATGGGTCCAGTTTGGGGCACTCCAAGTGCTCAAGGGTTTGCCCAAATCGTACCCTTAAAGTGTTTGATGAAATATCTGAGTTTCGTACGATAGATTTTATAGTTCTGAATTCGCTTGAATTTGGCATGTTTATGTATAGATTATGTAGAATACAAAAGTTCATAAGATTTTAGTCCGAATCGGACCTCGTTTGAGGCTAAAACAAAGCCTTTTTTTTTTTTGGTAGCGTTGTTTTGTAGAGTTTTTAGTGTGTGTAAATATCCATATCTTGAGAAAATTTTTAAGTAGCACGCCATGTGTTTGAATTTTTATAGTGTTTTGTATCGTTCATATTTAGGCAAAGACGGGACATGTTTGTATGATTTTATTAGTGACTATATACATCTATAAGCTCAAAATGGTAAGAGCGCTCGTAGCAACACTGAGATTCAAGAGTTTAGTGGTTCAAATCCATCCGTTTTTTTTTTAATTTGAATTAAATTATAGTTCTGTCAAAATTATTGGGGTAGTTGAAAACTATCTCTCTACTTGATAATATAGTTTTGAAAATGAAAAAAATGGAATTTTAGAGATGTCACAAAGTCTAACAAGTAATGAAAATATCAAATATTTTTCAGTTTTTTTTAATTAAAAATGGTACAAATATTTATAAATAATAACATTAAAGAGAAACTCATAATAAAAATATTAAAACTTGAGCATGTCACAAGATTTGAAATTGAGACCTCTTGTCAACTAGAGAGAGAGTTTCCACTACATAAATAATGTTGGTTTGTATAGAATATGCATTTGATTTTATATATTATCTAACTTTTTTTATTAAAAAAATAATAAAATTTAGTAAAAAAAATATTTTTAATGTTTCTTTCTCCCAAGAAGGTGACACTTTCTCACCCCTGTTCAGATATGGATTCACAATCCCCCTACCTACGTTTTTCCCCTAGTTCAAAAGTTTGCGAAATGTTCATGTATATATAATGAATATATAGATGGGGTCATGAATCACTGAATGTATCGTATCATTACCGTACCAAAGGTGTGGTATACCGAAAGTGATTCATGATTTGGGATGGGACCAACACCGGATCTCAAATAGTGAAAAGAATGTATTATTAAAAGATGAGAAATGATCTTGTATCACAACTATGTATCATTAAAAATCTAGAGAAACTTTTTACAAACAATCACTTAATCACTAATTAACCACTTAATCACTAATTAACGACATCAACATATTAAAGCCAGCTGTCTCATCAAAAGAATAATAATTTAAGGCCGGTGATAGAATAAGCCCATTTTTAAAAAACACGGCCCAAGTAGAAAATATCGATAAAAACAATGTGCTTTCTATCTTTAGACCTAATTTTACCACGCGTCAGTACTTGTGTTCATTCTAGTTTAAATAAAACTTAGGGTTTCTCAATTATGTAATACTCTCAATGTCAACTAGTTTTAATCAGCGCGGCGCCGATAATAGCTCATTCGCCATAATTCTTCTTAAATGGCTTCATAGTCGTGATCTTCCTGGTAAAATATTTTCGTTATTTTTTTATCTTTTCGATTATCATAACTGTTTTTTATTGATCTACTTTCTTCGTATCCGTATTTCTTAATATCTTTCTCACAAAATATATCATAAAATTCTGGATACAATTGCTCCACTTAGATTTCATGATTGTAATTACAAAATAGAAATGAGGCATCACATGGGATTCCAAAAATGTATTTTCATTTGCGAGCATAAAACTATGTACAATATGTGTGTGTATATTTACACACATACGTGTGTGTATGCATGTATTTACTCATTTCACTGGTTGAAATTCTTTAAATTGTTTTATTTTTTTTATCATGATGTCAATTGTTTAAAGATATGCAGCAGGATCCAAAACTATATACTGATTTCAATGAAAACAATTCTTTTCGACTTGACATTCTATGTTTGGATTTTATAAGGCGCTTAACTAATACGAAATTCAAGATAATTTGTTTAATAACAATTAGATCTATAAAATATTGGGTGGGTAGAGTTATACAAGATGATTTAGTTCAAAAATATAAAAGTGATAATCCGACAACTTTTTTAATTCTTTACTCATAGCAATCTTTTAAATTTTACGTAGGTCGGAGAAGATTCAAAATCTTACAAAACAGAAACTTGATCGATGTTCATTTCATTTCATGTAACGCAAGACATGGTCATCATCTTATCCTGGTAAGAATTGATTGCTGAAATTTTTTATATCGTATTTTATCGAGTTCTATAAAAAAAATAAGAAGGAAAATAGAATAAAATTAACCAATTTAGGGAGAAGATTTAGAGAAAAGACATTCTTATTGATAATCGTAGAGATTACAACAATAGATATAATAGGCAAAATAGAAGAAATCCTAACACTTGTGCTGGGCCTGCTAACATAAACCATAGAGCATTTATTTAATTAAGTAAGAAAACGATTTTAAAAATATTAAATGGATAAAAAATAATAATTAAATAGCCTTAAATAAACAGGTTCTCATTCAGTATGCCTTGTTGCTTTGTGTGCTACAATTTGACATTTTCTTTTTAATACTTTTTGTGCTTTTTGTGATTCTGATCCCTACCTTTTTACCATGTTGTTTTATATTGTTTATGTACATACGGTATAGCGAAAGTGCGGTATACCACAAGTGTCGTACAATAATGAGGGTATGAACAAAACACATATCATACATGTGTGGTACGGTAACGGTATGAACAAAATAACAAAATGCCAAAATTTCAACTCCACAATGTGGTCTATTTATAAGATACGAAGTAGTAAATAATAAGATCCGAGTCCTAATAAATATTGATTATTCGGCTGTAAGACAGTAAGGTAAAATAAGAATTGTCCAAAGTTAATAAAAAAAACGACTAATTGAGTCAATCTCTATCACTAAGATAGGGATGGGAAAAAACTCCACAAACACAAATCGTAACCCAACCCGTATGTGTTGTGATAGGTTGAGTATTCAAAAAAATTCAACCTAACCCGCTCCAACCCATAATGTAGTTTGCTGATTGGGTTAGGTCGGTTGGGGTTCCCAACCGCGGATTAGCCCGCCTCAAACCGTTTCAATCCGCAATTTATATACATACTTATATATATATACATGTGTCTTTCAAGATATCCACTTAGTACCCTTATTTGTTGAAGTATTATTACTTGTTCGTAAAGCTTTTAACGTATTTTGATTGGTTTTAATTTATATTTCTTTTTCAAAGATTCAATAAGTTAGGCTTAACAATTTATGAAAAATTAAGGTCTAAAATAAAAATTAAAAAATCAACCCAAATCCAACCCGTACTAACCCGCAATTTATTTGGTAAAATAAAAAACACACATCAGTCGATATATTTTAATATAAACTTTCACATATAGTTTTTGGTAAAGAGGTACAATTTATATTTGCGGAAACAGCTGAAAGTGGAAGCGCAATTCTATTGATTGTGGCAACATATATATCGATTCCTTTATTAATTAGAAACCACAAAGGTGGAATCTATATGTTCATTTTACTTACAATTTAGCTTTTAATTTTCCCATCACCGGTAATTTTTTTCTATTTTCATATCCTACACTTCTTAAATAAATTTTTTAAATGAAATTTTTTTATAAGTAAAGTATATTTATTACGTACCATTTTTGTAGTACAATTCGTGTGATGTTTAATCTTAAAAACCATCCAGACGAAAGTTGTTATGCCCAACTATTGGACTCCATCTCCTACATAAGTATAAATATTTTGTTTGAAAATTTATTTTTTTTAAGATGACTAGAAAATATGTGGTGGTATTTATAGTGAGTGACTAAGAAAAAAGACTACTTTCATTTAAGTTTTTGACTTTTCTATCTTTTTGAAGTGTGTCTTTCATGATGGTTTTTGGCTTCTTCTATCCTTAAATTTAATTTATTGTCGTTATTCTTTGTATCTAGTCCAACAAATTCTACATGCATGTATCGTTCTTAGTACAAGCTAGGTAAATTCTTAGGATAAAAATATTAGTTTCACTGCTAAAAAAACCAAAGAACAAAGAAAGAAGAAAAAATATTAACTAGGATTTTTGGTTTTAAGGGGAAAAATTAAATTAAAAAAATGAGGATGTCACAAACAACGATTTATGTGTGTAGAATTTTCTCAACATAGCTAGATACAAATACGAAAAAATCTTATGTTTCAAGTGATAGAAGAAGCCAAAAGTCATCACGAAAGACAATTAAAAAGACGGAAAATACAAAAACTTAACCGAAAGTCATCATTTTCTTAGTCTCTCACTATAAATGTCATCACCCATTTTTTAATTATCTTATATAAATAAATTTAAAAACAAAATATTTATACATATATAGGACATGGAGTCCAATAGCGCAGAACAACTTCCGGCTCGATGGATTTTCAAGACCAAACATCTCAGGAATGGTTATAAAATCGGACGTAATAAATATACTTTACTACATTAATTTTTTTCTCATTTGATTATTTTATTTCAAGAAGTGTCGGATAGGAAAAGAGAAAGGGGTTACCAGTGGAAACATATATATTAGTTGATCGGAAAATTAAAAGCAAAATTGTAAGTAAAATCAACATATAGATTCCAGCTTTGCTTATAAAAAAAAAGATTCCAGCTTGTGGGTTTTAATTAATAGAGGAATGTATATATATGTTGTCACGATAAATAGAATTGCGCTCCCATGTTTGGCTTCTTCCGCACATATAAATTGTACCTCTCTTTACAAAAAACTATATGTGAAAGTTTGTATTAAAATACATCGATTGATTTGAGTTTCTGACTGTTTATTTTGTAGTTCTATGAAAATCCTCAAACAAGGCAAGAGTTTGCTACGAAGGAGCAGCTAGATCACTCTATGAACTACATAAATAACAAACACCCGCGCCTTGAGGGTGAGTTATTATCTTTTTCGATAACTTTTACTTTGTATAATGAAGGCAACTATATAAATAAATAGGTGTATAAATATAAAGACATATTAACATAAGCAATATGTTGTGGAAATTATCAATAAGAGAACCTTTTGCCAATTGCTAGTTAAATATTCACCATTTTGACAGATTTTTTTATATTTCTCCAAACAATGTAAATTAATTATAGAAATAATCACAAGTTTAATTTATTTTCCGTACTTGCACTTGTTCAAGCAAGATATTGCTTTTCACTTTTTTCTAGTGAAAGGTAAGGTGATTAATTTAGATTAACAATTGTCGCATTTGGTCTTTCTTGCATTTTACGATTGATACAAAAAGGGGAAGGGGTATCTGGCAAACGGCCATGGGAGACCGGTATGATACACGCTTGCACATACGATGTATTTCATCATTGCAATTAATTAATTAAGCTAATAAACACTCAGTTATTTGAAGGCTCTTTCATAAAAATATTTATTCATGTTGATATATTTATCAATCTAGTAAGTAAACAAATTATGTAAGAACACATTATATCCAAGCTTTTTAGCTACGGTCCGCTATCGGGTTTCCAGGGGAAAAATTAAGTTGTGTTAACGATGACAGCAAGAATATAAGGAAATTATTTTGAATAATATTCTCGTGGAAATCAATTCCATTATTTCAGGAAGATAACAGCAAAATCAAAGAAGGCAAATTATAACCATGCACAAATTTATTCATTCTATCATTATTCAAATCAAAACCATTTCTTTATGTTCTTGTTGGTTTTGTACTATATCGAAAAGCAATAAATTAAAGAACAAAGGACTGAAATGTAAATAAACAATTTTATTTCTCACAAATGTAATATAAATTATAATTCCTGACTCATAGAGAATTTTAAATTACACTAATTAAATTCCAGACAGATTTAATATAAATTATTAAACTGCTGGACTGAATTGTAATTGTTTAAAACTGTCAGACAGAATAGTATAATTACTAAACTGCTGGACTGTTTAACAAATAAAAGAAACTGCCAGGCAGAATAGTATGATTACTAAGCTGCCAGACTGTTTCTATAAATACTGGAAATTAAATTACAGAATTGGAAAATTACAGAATTAGAAAAGACTGAATTGAAATTACAGAAAGTAAATGTACTGGAAAGTAAATACAGAAAGTAAAAAGTACTGAAATCAAATTACAGAAAAGTAAACAGTACATAATTAAAAGGACTGGAATGTAAATGATAGAATTAAACAGTATTAAAATGTAATAAACAGAATATAAAGGACTGAAATAAAAGAAGATATAACAGCTGGGTAGTTTACCTTAAACAATATATCCCGAACCACCTTAAAGGTTTCTGGTTCTCGGGAGTTTGTTCCCAATGTACAACTTCTGTCTCAGAGTGGTTCGCGTGTAAACCGGCACCGAACCACAGGTCGAGCTGTTGGTGGTGCGATTCTCTCTCTAATATGATGCTATGTATGCTGTGTGTGTGTTGTTTGTTGTGTAGGAATGAGAGGGGGAGGGGCCTTTTATAGGCTTTCTTGAAACCGCAGCCATTAATGGTCATTCAATTCTAAGAGTTTCAATTCTGAGAGTTACACCCCCCAGAATCCGGCCTTCAATTTCGGCAATTTATTCTCATTGAATGCAGACGTTTCAAATTGCTGGAAACTCTAGGGACTACTTTTGTATTTTATACAAAACTCCCTTTTCAGATTTGACCCAAGACCCGAGACATTCCCCAAATCCCAAAGCCCAAGCCCAAGCCCAAGCCCGTGTCGGAGACCCGAGACCCGAAACCCGAGCGAGCACGCGTGTGTGGTACACACTAATACACTTAAGTGTATGTGGACATGTTAGTTGAACAACTACATGTGTTGGACTTGTATATATATTGTAAAATTAACTCTTCATCTTCCAATATGGGATAAATCTCATTGCTTTTCCATTTATTTATTCAATTTTCCAGCATTGAGCTTTTCTCATCTTTCGAGAACCCAACTTTAAAGCCAATTTGTATTCACACCCATTCTCCGAATAGGTCATGCGATATACCGTTACGAAGCTCGTCAGACGGGCTACTCAATCACGTTGAGTACGGTATTAACAACTCAGCGTTGTCATATGTAATATCGACTCGAAGTTGGTCCTGTGACCATTCGGAAACACCCATGTAAAACATGTTTTTCGAACAGTTCTTGCTGTCATCATTAACAAGTGGTATGTGTGGATATCAAATGCTAAATAATATTGATAAAATTATTATAACTTTTCTAAAATGTAATAAAAAAATAAATATGAAAAGCTCCCAACATGATTTTTATGCATTAGTTAAGCATGTATGGTATTTGTTGCACTTAGTTTTAAATAATAATTCATTGATAAAATTTTCACAACTTTGGGTATATTAAATGCATTAATTTGTTAATTCAATAATATTATGTTATAGATGCAATAATGTTATGGTATATATGCAATATATTTGCATTAAATATAACTCAAATTAGGAAACTAATTTAATGCTTAAACATGTCCTCATTAGCCAAACCATAAAAAATATTAGCATTTAAAGACAAGAAGTCAAAGATTAGAGATATTAACTTTTAATGACATGCAATTCCAAATACACTTTTGAAATTGTTATAAATGACACGTTAAGAAATCAAAGATAAGAGATATTAATATTTAATGACATGCAAATTGCAATTCCAAATAAATGTTTGAAAATGTTATAAATAGATTTTTGTGTAAGATTAAGAATGAAAAACATAAATTAATCAAAGGTTTAGTGCAAATTTCAAACAGCTAAAGGGGGCCGTCTCATACAAGCAAATTTCAAACTAATTAATCCCAACCAATGCCCTGGAGGTTTAATGCAAAGCATATCGGTCTTTTAGTTACTTAAATGTGCAGAAATTTAAATAATTTTATATGCCTTTGTAGATCCATTTTATAACCTCTACCTTCTTAGGGGTGTTGCGGAGGTGGAGATGGAAACTAGTTCCGTCACAACTAAAGATACAGATTCAGATATGGAAGAAACCGCATGTTTATATGGCCAAAGAAATCCGATGAAAGCTAAAGCAAAAAAAAAGGAAAAGGGAAAGCAAAGAGGAACCTGTGATAATATTTGTTTCTACAATTTATTATCACCGTGTTTACCGTATATTTTTTTACTAGTTTAACATGCTTTTATGGTAATTTAAGACTTGTTGAAGTTGCTTAGTAATTGTAACCATAAGCTATGTGGCTTATCATTCCATTTTATATTCTGGGGATACTATAACCCAACTACTCTTTTAAAATCTGCTGCTTGGTTTTTAAATGTTAAAACCCTCTATCAGTCTATTATGTAATATATCTACAAAATAAGTTTTGCCATGCTAAAATAAAAGTAAAATATTTATTGTGGCAATAGTTACAGAGGTTATATATTTTATACTTATAGTATATTTCTTTTATGGTTATATAATTACTATATTTGTAAAGTGTAGGTAATAATATATTTACAACCAGAATTAAACAAAGAAGAATAGAATTTGTAGCATTCAATATAACATTCATAACATTATTACAATATAAACTTTTGATGTCAAATTTAACTAAATATAAAAAATCATTTTAAATTTAATACCAAAATATATTTCGCTTTATATTTATGTGGCAACTTATATCTTGCAAAACTTAAGTGTAAGTAATGTAGGAGTGTAGAGTGTGGATATAAAAACATAAAATAGATCCTTATAGTTAAAATTAAAGAAACCAATGTAGCATCTAAAAGCAACTTAAAACTAACAAGTGATTGCGTAAGTTAAATGTAACTTTATTACTTATGTGACAGCTTGTAGGTAACAAAAAATAACACCACCAATATAGATGCTCTCAACTTGTAGGGTCATATTTTTTGGTATAGTGCTCTTTTTTATGTCACATTGGATAAGGTAGAGCACCGGTTAAATACCACGTTGGCTCATGCTTGCTAAAATATTTTGTAAGAGCACTCTTAACTGTTTCATCTTGAATTCTGTCCATATTTGCTTTACAATCACAAATATAAGCCAAATAGAGCTCAAATTTAAAACTTCGCACATTAATTTGTACACAATCTCTGTCCTAGAAATTAAATAATATTATTTATTAAAATCTAGAGAATTATAAATCATTGATTTAAAGCCCCCATATCCCTATTGACCGTATTTTTGAAGCCCCAAAATCATTCCCACTTAAGATTTGGGAGAGTGATGATGGGGACAGCGGAGATCGGTGGAGCCAATGGTGGGGGTACAATTATGCGGCCGAGTGGATGGGAGATAAAATAACAATAAAAAAAATTAGGAACACTTGAATAAACTCAATTAATGATAAATGTGTTTTTGATTGTAGGAGAAAAGTGGAGTGATTTGAATGTTGATGAGGTAATTTGAAGCAAAAACAATGAGATTTTGGTGAGCTATTTAATTCCACTGTTAGTGCAGGAGCTCTCCATTTTTTTATAGATAGAGAAATTTCCAGAGTTGTGACAGGAGAAAAAGTAATTCTATGTTTTTGGTGAATCAAATAAAATATTATTAAAACTTTGGACATATGTGGACATAAATTGAAGTCATATACTATTTAGTACATGGACATACTGTTGGGTATTTTTTTATCATCATTCTGTTCAAATTTATGTATATAGTGGAGTTTGGACAGATAGTTGGGAATAATCTAACTGTAACATTGCTTCTAGCCAGTAAAGTGGAAATTAATTTGTTTTTTTTTTTGTTTTTTTTATTGTAAAAGTGAATGCAAATAGGATGGAACTTAATATGTTTACTTATTTATAACCAAACTTTCAACCGTAATGGTTTCTTTCTATGTTAATTGTAAGATAAATAGATTATATGTTTTGGTTAAATAGACTTTTTTTTCTCTTTCTTCTTAAATTATAAAAACAAAAATACTGATAATATTTTCTTTAAAAAGGAGGATAAAACTGTTGCTATAAATTTGTTCTTGAATAAGCAAGTAATTATTGAGTGAATATATAATACAGTAATGTAACTTACATATGAAACCAAAAAAAGAAGGGTGTAGTATTCACTAACTAGAGATGGTAAGTAACAAGTCAAAAAATATTAAAAAAAACAAAAAATTAGGTTTGCAAGTCAAAGTTATCTAGTCCAATGTGGAATAAAAACACAAGTTAAAATTGTTTAGAAGTCACTTAAATGATTTATGTGGCAATTTAAGCTAGCCAAATCTAACATATGCAATATGGATGCTCTCAGATTATATAGTGACATTGTATAATATATGATATGATGAAAGTCATGAAATAATGGAATGGCTCAGTCTCAGACATTTACAGGGTAATTAATATTCCAAAGGTATAAAAATACCAAATTCTGTGAAATGGTCAAATTAGTTTATCGGTCAAGTTAGTTTATCTAATCTGTAAACGGCCAACAATATATAAATATGTTTTAATTGCCTAAGTCAACAACCAATTGAAATAATGTGCAAGTGTATAGGTCTGAAACTCTGAATTACTAAGCAATAAATTAAGGATAGTGGACTGGGTATATATATAATCTTGTTTCTCGCCGTGGTTTTGCATAATCAGATTATTCAGATTTTAAAAATCAGATTTTAGTCTAGAAAAACTGAAAATCTAAAATAAAAAATATGGATTTTCAATGAGTTTTTAAATAATTTTTTAAAATATGATTTTGAACAAAAAAGTCTGTTACTAAACATAGCCTTTGTGACGACCCAGATTTCCTGGAAGGAAATTCTGTGGTATGGTGTTGTGCGTCAGTCCCACATGACCCAGATATGAGAGTACATGTATGGTATATGAGCTTAAAGATCCATTTCCTATTAACAAGGCCTTTTAAAGCCGTGCGGCACAATAGCGAGGACGGAACTCCACACTTAAGCGTGCTTAACTTGGAGTAGTATCAGGATGGGTGACTCCCCTGGGAAGTTGTGCCAAAGCGGACAATATTGTTGATACGGGCGTGACGGTTCGGTCCATGAGGCCGGGTCGTTACAGATGGTATCAGAGCCTCTATCTAGCCGGAAATGTGGGGACTAGCACGTGTGTGTGAGCCCCTGAAGGACGACGTGCCCGACGAGGACGTCGTGCCTAAAGGGAGGGTGATTGTGACGACCCAGATTTCCAGGAAGGAAATTCTATGGTGCGGTATTATGCGTCAGTCCCACATCGCCCAGATATGAGAGTACTCGTGTGGTATATGAGCTTAAAGATCCATTTTCTATCAACATGGCCTTTTAAAGCCGTGCGGCACAAAAGCGAAGATGGAACTCCACAGTTAAGCATGCTTAACTTGGAGTAGTACCAGGATGGGTAACTCCCCTGGGAAGTTGTGCCAAAGCGGACAATATTGTTGATACGGACGTGGCGGTTCGGTCCGTAGGGCCGGGTCGTTACAGCCTTACTCGACTAAGAAAATAAAACGTGAAAACTGCATAAACCATGAAGACCGTTTTGTTATTAAAATACCATTCTAACTGAAATACGCGTAGTAATACAACTCGGCGACCTGAAACCTATAACCATGCACCTTCTCTCTTCTTTCTTGCCTATTTCCTTCCAACCAACTCTTTATAGCCTATATATACATACATACAACCCCTATATTGTTCCTATAATCCTACCTATTCATTATTCACTCCTTGTATAAGTCGAAACTTTTCCTACTTAAATTCTTGAATATATAGTAAATTATAAAACATCCTATAAACACAACAGATACCATAAAGGCTTTAAAATTTAGTGAAAATGATAGAATCATAAATGTAGACCCATTTGTAGAGAGATAAAATCAAGAAAGTGAAATGAATCTTTATTCTTCAATTAGCTTCCAAATGAGTTCGCAGTACAGATTATATACAGGATTAACTGTAGTAACCGTTTCTTACATATAAGTCCCTATAGTTTGTAGAATATTACAATCAAGTATATGTTCTAGTAAACATGACAAAAGACTATTGCGAACTACAATATATTCAAAAGGTCACTTCAAGAGAGAGAGGATTGAACAGTAACATTCAATACTCCCATCTTGGACAACAAATAACCAAAACTCTGTGCAGTCAAATGCTTTATAAGAATGTCTACAACTTGATGTGAACTATAAACATGAAGCAAATGCACCATACCATTTTGTACCTTGTCTCTAATAAAATGACAGCCAATTTCCACATGTTTGGTGCACTCATGATTAACTGGATTTGCAGCTACGGATAAAGCAGCTTTGCTGTCACTATATAGTACTGCTGGACCATTATGAACTATATCCAAATCTTTTAATAATTGCACCAACCACTCAACTTCACAACTAGTTTATGTTAAAGCCCTATACTCTGCTTCAGCAGAGCTCTTAGAAACAATAGCTTGTTTCTTAGTTTTCCAAGAAACTAAAGAATTTCCTAGAAAGAGGCAATACCCAGTATGAGACCTCCTTGAATCAATATAAGAAGCTCAATCAGTATCACAAAAGCCCTTCAAAGAGATCATTTGATGCTGAGAAAAATAATAATCCTTGACCTGGATTACCTTTGAGATATATCAATATCTTATGAGTAGCATTGTAATGATGTAAACATGGCTTACTCAAAAATTGACTCAAGGTATTTACTGCATAAGCAATGTCAGGCCTTGAAATGGTGAAATATAGTAACCTACCAATCAACCTCCTGTATTCACTCACATTTTCTATTGGTACAGGATCATCAACTGAAAATTTTGCATTTACTTCCATGGGTACAGAAGAAGTTTTCTACCTAAAGTACTTTTATCATCTAGAAGTTCCAAGACATATTTCCTCTAGCACACGTAAATTCCCTTGTCTGATCTTGCTATTTCCAAACCCAAAAAATAATTCAAATTACCCAAATCCTTAATATAAAATATCTTTTGTAAGAAACATTTAACTTCATCTATGATGGTAATTGATGAGATGCCTAGCATAATGTCATTACATAGACCAGTAATACCAAGAATTGAGAATTTTTATGTGGAGTAAACAAAAAATTATCAGCATAGGATTTCTAGAAACCAAAAGAGAGCAAGACAGTGGAAAGTTTATTAAATCACTGTCTACTGGCTTGTTTAAGACCATATAAAGATTTGTGCATGTTACAAACTTTATTATGATATGTAGAGACAAAACCAGGTGGTGGAAGCATAAAGACTTCTTTATCACAATCACCACAAAGAAAGGCATTATGTACATCCATTTGAACTAATAACCAGTTCTTTGCTGCAACTATAGCTAATAAACATCTCACACTTGTCAACTTTGCTACAGGACTGAAAGTACACTCAAAATCAATGCCCTCTAGCTGTGTATAGCTTTTAACTACTAGCCTAGCCTTATACCTTTCTATTGACCCATCTACATTGTGCTTGATTTTATACACCCATTTGCACCCAATAGATTTCTTTCCTAATGGTAAATCAACCAAACTCCATGTCTCATTAGCCTCTAGAGCTTCTATTTCAATTTTCATAGTAGTGATCCATTAAGAATCTTGAGAAGCAACTTTATAGGAAGTAGGCTCTACATGAGCAGAAATAGAGAAACAAAAACTCATATACTTTGCAGAATACTTAGCATAAGACAGGTATTTTGAAATAGCATAAGAATGTGAACCAGTATCAGCAACATTGCAATGATAATCTCTCAATATTTGTGAGGGCCTTTTAGCTCTATTAGACACTCTAGTAGGTGCTTTTGACACTTGAGATGAACTAACAGAGGGATTAGCCACCTCATGTGTCTCTGAGTCATTATGCTCTGGTGATA
Source organism: Primula veris (assembly GCA_963682055.1). Taxonomy (NCBI): domain Eukaryota; kingdom Viridiplantae; phylum Streptophyta; class Magnoliopsida; order Ericales; family Primulaceae; genus Primula; species Primula veris. Next base: position 27,784,651 of record OY821745.1, on the reverse strand, counting down.
CTGATGGCTGAGATTCCTCTAGATTAGGAGGAGTAGAGGTCAGATTGTCACAATGAATATCAGAATTTTGAGGTTGAATAATAGGATTTGATAGAGAAATGTCCAAGCAATTCAAGTAAGGATGTTCTGAGCCAGATTTTTGACTAGAAAAGGGAAGCACATCCTCATAGAATTGAACATCTCTAGAGATAAAAAAATTCCCTAGTCTCCAAATCCATAAGTTTATACCCTTTGGTAGCAAAAAGATAGCCAAGAAATACGTATTTTCTTGCTCTTTTGTCAAAGTTAGTTCTAGCCCTTGACAAAGTAGAAGGAAAAGACAAACAACCAAACACTCTAAGATGATTATAAAGAGGTGATTTACCATAAAGTATTTGAAAAAGTGTATGATTATTGAGCAGAGAAGATGACAATCTGTTAATCAATTAAGTGGCTACTAATACACAGTCACCCCAGAAAGTAACAGGTAGGGAAGCTTGAAAACGTAAAGCCATTGCCACATTCAACAAATGTTGATGTTTTCTCTCCATAATATCATTTTGTTGTGGAGTATCCACATAGCTAGTTTGGTGAATTATCCCTTTATTAGCATAAAAATCCACCATACTAAATTCTAATCCATTTTCTGTTCTTATAAATTTTATTCTCTTATCAAAGTGAGTAATAACCATTTCATAAAATTGCATGACAAAAGACCTTGTCTACGATTTATTTTTCATCAGAAAAACCCAAGTAAAACATGAAAAATCATTCATTATTGTCAAGAAATAGCAACAAGAAGCATTCTCAGTTTTACAATAAGGTCCCCAAATATCCATATGTACAAGATCAAATACAGAATTAGTGTTGATAGTACTAAGAGGAAAAGACTGTCTATATTGTTTTGTAAAATGACATATATCACAAGGAGTAATTGTAAAAGAAGAAGATACACATGTTTGTTTATTGGCTAATATGGACAAAATAGAAGAAGGAACATGTCCCAATCTGTGATGCCAAGTAGTAGAAGTGGCTATAGCTACCACAACAACTTTCTTCTCATTATTGGCCACCATTAATGTATTATTTAAGAAATAGAGTCCCCTATGCTGTGTTGCCATCCCAATCATTTTCCAAGAAATTAGGTCCTGAATGACACAATGTGAAACATTAAACAACAATTCAGATCTTTGGTCAATCTACTAACAGAGATGAGATTGAATCCAAAGCTAGGTACAAAAAGAACATTTGTGAGGGTTAATCCTGAAACAAATTTTACTGTCCCAATGTGTGTGATACATGCTGAATTCCCATTTTGTAGTTCTACTGAAGATTGTACTACACTAGTAATGGTAGTTAAATAAGAAGTAGATCGTACCATGTGCTCATTTGCACCAGTATCAACTAACTAAGAGGAACAATAGTCTTTAGAATAATCATTAGTTGTAGCATTTAAAGCTATATAAGTGTCACTTTTAGAGATGTTACCAGCAAGCGATGTAGATGTCAACTTTGAGGAGGCTGATGAACCACTTTGTGAATAAGAAGAAGCCAAATTCTGTGACTGAAGCATAGAGCATAGATGCTGAAATTGCTCTTGAGTAAATGGTTTTGAATGCTCAACAACTGGAGCAACAGGAGCAGAGACTTGATGAGCAAATGCACGAGTATTACCAACCCTAGGTTTCCAATTTGGTGAATAACCATGCAATTTCCAGCACTTTTATTCAGTATACTTTGTTCCCCCACAATATGAGCATTTTATCAAATTTTTAGGTCTACCAAAGCTATAACCACCAGACTGGGCCATAGAGTTTTCCCCAGAATAATTTGAAACAGCAAATGCCACATTTTCATTCATTTCTCTTGCATTACTATTACTCAGGTTCCTTTGTCTTTATTCTTGAATAACTAGATTTAACACCTCATTGATAGGAGGAACATGTTTCATCATTAATCTATGTCCCCTTACCCCAGAATAAGAATCATTTAACCCCATAAGAAATAGCATTCTGAAGAACTTATTTTCCCTTCCATAAATTCTTTCCAGAAAATTGCAAGTACAATCATTAATAACAAAGCAAGTTCATGCAGGTATAGGACAGGCTAGGCCAAGATCATTCCAGATAGTCTCTAGCTTCATAAAGAAATTAGAAACACTCTTTGTTCCTTGATTATTAGAATATAAATTTTGTTGGATTTAAAAAACCCTAACCTCATTCCCTTGTGAAAATCTAGTTTCAAGTAATTTCCACATCTTATAAGTTGTATCAGTATAGAGAATGGACTGTCCAATATCATTAGAAACTGAATTAATAATCCAAGATTGGACTATCAAATTACACCTAACCCAGTGTTGGTGAAAAGGGTCATTAGTAGGCGGACAAACCAAACTACCATTAACAAAACCAATCTTGTCCTTAACTCACAGAATAATCTCCATTCCCCTCCTCCAAGTATGGTAATTAGTACCATTCAACACTGGATTTACTAAAGATACACTAGTGATATCACCAGGTCCAATAAAATAAGGAGTATAAGTAATATCCATGTATAAGCTTGAGTTGGTGTTCATTGCTACAGAAGAAGAATTATCACTCATTTTATATGTAAATTGATGTAGTTTCAATTGATATTCCCACAATACGCAAAGATAAACCATAATTTATCCCAAAAAATTCGAAGAGAAACCCAATTGCTCAATCTACAATATATTCAATATATGAATATCAAAATATACCAGAAAAACGCCCAAATCTTTCAATAATTGCGATGAAGAATCCTAATCTGTCTATTTTGTATCAAAATAAGGCTCGATATCATGAGAGAACTTCTAATTTTTGCAAAATATTATATATAAAAAAAACTCAATCGAAAGATTAAGAGTTTAAGAAACAAACCAATTATAGAAGAAGATCAAATGTAACTCAAATAAGCAGCGGATAAAGAGCAATCTTGGTCTTATACCATGATAGAATCATAAATGTAGACACATTTGTAGAGAGACAAAATCAAGAAAATGAAATGAATCCCTATTCTTCAATTAGCTTTCAAATGAGTTCGCAGTACAGGTTATATACAGTGTTAACTGTAGTAACCGTTTTTTACACATAATTCCCTATAGTTTGCAGAATATTACAATCAAGTATATGTTCTAGTAAACATGACAAAAGACTATTGTGAACTACAATATATTCAATAGTAATATCGGCCGAATCCTTAACCATTAACCTTCGCCACACGTCCCAAGAAAGAAGGCCCCTTTCATCATAGTCCATACTGATTATGGCTGCTCTTGTGCCGCCACAAAACCAGACTTGTTAGGTGGTTCTTACCCATAATGGAACCAGAGGCTTTCCGTCGACAAGCCTATAAGGTCTCTGATAGTAGAGGTTCGTTGTTCCGATGACAAAGTTATTCGAACGGCGAATATTCCGAAGAGTGACTTTGTTGGAGGGTATCTTCCGGAAGATTACCTTCACTTCTTGAGTTATTGGTTATGGGACTCTAGGGGAGAGGCTAACGGGATTGTAAATATTTCTATAGGAGCAGTGGTCCCGCCTGGTGGTGGTGCTACCAATTACTCTAGGTCGTGGTTGGGAGCATCGAACGGAATCGCCGTTTCGTCGGCGTATTGAGGAGTATATTGATACATTCTGTGCTTGAATTAAGAAATTGTTTATAATTACTATTGATTAGGAGTAGATGAATTGGTTATCATTCATGAATTTATTAAGATTGCAAAACTTTTATTCGTTAAATCTTATTTGAACATATTGTACATATGTACACATGATATTTTCTATTAGACTACATTGTATTGCAATTCATTGTCTAATTTCTTCATTGTTACATTTATATATGCTTACAGGTTGTCTCAAATTCTTATAAATGAAATTACTGTACTAGTTTTTTTCCCAATTCTATAAAAAAAAGTGCATGCATACGTGTGATCTTCTGATACTATTATCCTTAGACTTAGCTTGTTTAATTTATTATTATTATTATTATTTTGACAATTAATTTTTATTAACATAATGAAAAGATTATACAGTAAGTGGTCAACATCTTTAAGTTGCAAAACCCAGTCCACATTCATGAACTTAGAAGTCATGATATTATTATGCATGACTCTTTAAACTCTGCTAAAAATCTCCACAGCGTCGAGTGCTACAAAACCAAAAGTATCAAAAGCGAATGGTACAAAAGCATGTTGATTATCGATGCACGCTTTCTTATGGTTAGCCACTTTAACCGATGCAATCTTGAGGGCAGCCTGTCTCAAACTGAAAACCTCACTCACCAATGACACTAGTGGATAAAGCTCTGTCAAATCCACGAATTTATGTTTGTCTTCTATCCACCCGTAGACTAAAATATCGGCCGGCCTGAGTGTCAATCGATGTCCCTCTTGTTGGTGTGCTTATTTTTTATCAAAAATTCCTTCCCGCCTACAAACATAAAAAAAAACATCTCTAACAGCATGTCTGTACTTAAAACCAGGGAGCTCTCTACAATGAACCGCATGCTCTTTATAGATGTCCAAACACTATTTACGACAAACTGGACAATTCCTTAACTTTATAGCGAAAAGGGGCTTACAAAAATAAACTACGGCATGCGTGTGTATGGGAAAAGACTGCAAGATACCAACCGCTGTGTTTTTGCAATACAAAGCTCAAACCCAGAAACCTAATAATTTATATTATGGGTATGTTTAGTAACATATTTTTTGGTCGAAAATCAGATTTTAAAAATCTGTTTTAATAATCCACTAAAAATGTGGATTTTAAAATCTGAATTTTTTAGATTTTTCAGCATAAAAATCAGATTTTTAGAAGATGAATAATTGCCAAACATCCACAGATTTTTAAAATTCAAAATACAAAAATCAAGTAAAAAAATCTGTTGCCTAACGGACCCTATATATGCATCTGTTATATATGTGAAATTAGGCAAGAAAGTTATATATGCTATACATTAGCTTCATAACAAAAGTTTCTGTTAGATGCACAAAGATAACATTATCAAGATAACCAACCTAAGCATATAATATGTTTACACTTTAAAATCAATTCTTTCTACCTGGTTTTAGGCAATGCTGAATGATGCGTTTTAAAATTGATTAACAATTTTAGGATATGACAACAATGAGTGTTATAGATGCCATATTCTTCCGACCATGGTCACTAGAATCTGGCTGCCTAGATTTGGGATCTTAGGGAGGTGAAAAGGTGTTGCATACGTACATTATAGAGGATAAGGATGGACATAGATAGCCATGTCCCTAGTAATCACCAGGGACTGCAGATTGGGTATAAGTTCTCAACTAGTGGCTGAACGAAGAAACATATTTTTGTTATATTATGCAGAAGCTGGCTGAAATAATATGATCACGATCCCGAACTTTTCAAATAACTCACGAGACGAGCTTGAACTCATTTATTTAGGCTCTTCATGAGCCCGAGGCGAGTCTGAACAAGCGTTTGAGCACCCGAGCAAGGCTCGGCTCATTTGCAGCCCTACTCGTGAGGGAGTCATTTGTTATAAGTTATCAAGTTTTATCATTGTTATTAAGATTGAAAAATATTAATACTAGACTGAGTGACAATGTGACATACTTGTTATTCCATAGCGTGCTTTGGTTACCATTCTGAGTTATAACTGAGATCTAACCAAAAAAACATAACTGAATTTTGAAAGTAAGGCAATGTATATTTCAGCTTTCTTGAAATTAGTATGGTAGCATGAGAACATATAGTGACGTAGAATGATATGACGAAATCATGAAATGGTCGGACATGGGAAAATAAAAATGACTAAGATATCCAAAGGTATAAAAAGACCAAATTCTATGAAATGGTCAAGTTATATTATCTAATATTTAGTGGCCAACAATGTATAAATATGTTGTAATTCCCCAAGTCAACTAATTCAAATTAAGTACACGTGTATATTGGTCTGAATTACAAAGCAAAAAGGTTGTGAACTTGTGATTGACTAAGGGTTCGGACATATGTATATTCTCTATTAGAAATACGTATTATTGAGAAATAATATATTCCAGGCAATTGCCTGCAACCTATGATGCAGAGATCTGGGTATGAGCGTACAGCTACATAACAAAACGATAAAAATTTAAATAATAGGACACAACATTACTCGTCAATTTATAAATTATGTAATTATATAGATTTTTCTTTTATGTGCAACAACGTGTGTGGGGGAGGTTTTTTCTTTTTCTATAACTTTGGAATCGTAGTGTCGTGAACTCGTGATATGACAAGGCCGAGCAACTTGGCACTGGAAAAAAATATCTAAATAGCGACGGGATTAGTGACGGTATTTTTTGTTACGAGCTTATTAGCGACGGTTTTTGTGACGGTTTGTGACAGTTTAGTAAATTTGCGACAGATTTGTGACAGTTTTTTAAATTAGCGACAGACTTGTGACAGTTTTTAACTCTCACTAAATCAAATATTATTTTGTAGTGTGGTGACGGAAACCTATAATACTTTCCCTCTTCCTTCCTTGCCTCTTTCCTTCCAAGTTCCAACCAACCCTTTATAAGCTATATATACACGTACATACAAACCCAACGCTACAAAATAATGTTTGATTTAGTGAGAGTCAAAAGCTGTCACAAGCTTGTCACTAATTAAAAAATTTGTCACAAATTTATCGCAAATTGACTAAACTGTCACAAATCTGTCGCAAATTGACTAAACTGTCACAAATCCGTCACAAAAACCGTCGTTAATAAGCTCGTAACAAAATATACCGTTACTAATGCCGTCGCGATTTGGATATTTTTTTATAGTGAAATATTGATCCTGCAATCCTATCTATTCATAATTCATTCCTTGTATCAATATCTTGTAAACTCAAAACCCTAAACACAACACATACCGGTTTTTATTTCTTCTTTCAAAACACAATGTATGTAATGTGCAGTACATAAAACAACAACGTAAAAAGGTATGGATCATAAATCACAAAAAGTATTAATAAAGAAAATATCAAACTATAACATACAAAGCAACAAGGCAAATTGAATGAGAACCCTTTGATTTAAGGCTATTTAATTATTATTTGGTTATCTATTTAATAATTTTAAATTATTTTTCTTATTTAATTAAGGGGCAATTACAAAAAACATACCCTACCTCTATTATATTACAAAAAACATACCTCCAAAACTTAACTTACAAAAAACATACCTATATATACTTATCATTTCTCTAATTCTAATCAAACAATAATGTAACCTCTCTCTCTAACCGCAACTCTTTCTCTCTCTAATCGTACATCTCTCTCTCTAACATACGATAATCGCACATATTTCTAACACATGCTAATCACCTATCCCTCTCTCTCAAATTGACTAAAAACTCATAAAATATTCATATGCTAATTATAAAATGTCATACCCTAATTTTAAAATGTCATACCCTAAATGTTCTGAATCACAATAAAATATCTAAAAAAGAGTTCATACCCTAATTTCAAAACTTCATACCCTAATTTCAAAACTTCATACCCTAATTTTAAAACTTCATACCCTAATTTTAAAACTTCATACCCTAATTTTAAAACTTCATACCCTAATTTCAAAACTTCATACCCTAATTTTAAAACTTCATACCCTAATTTCAAAACTTCATACACTAATTTTAAAACTTTATACCCTACATATGAATTTTTCTCAATACTATACATATGGATTCTACTCTTTCAACTTAAGACCCACAAGTTTTACAATAGTCTCAAATATCAATAAATAGAAAACAATATCACCAATTTCATATATTTTTCATATATTACGGGATAGAAAACAATCTCACCAATTTCATATATTTTTCATATATTACGGAGTATCAACCAGTGTAATATTTGTGTATTACGTATGTATATATATGTATTTATATATATATATATATATATATAGATGTTTATATAATTTAGATGGTATTCGGTAGTTAGTGACGGGTTTTCGTGGTGGAGGAGGGAAGAGAGATAGAGTGAGATATAAAAGAAAGATACAAACAACAATGGAGGAGAGAGACTAAGATCAGAGAGGGATGTAGAGAAAAATTGGTGAGAGATAAGAATGGAGGAGAGAGATAATAAGGGAGGAGAGAGATAATAATGAAGGAAAGAGATAATAATGGAGGAGAGAGATAATAATGGAGGAGAGAGATAATAATGGAGGAGAGAGATAATATGACGTCATCAAAGTATGTTTTTTGTAACTAAAAAGTTTGGGGTATATTTTTTATAATTTAGTTACAAAAGTGATATGTTTTTGTAATTTTTCCTTTAATTAAATAAAGGCTCTATGGTTTATGTGACAGGCCGAGCCCATTAGTGCTAGGGTTTCTTCCCTTTTGCCTATTATATATATTATTGTAATGAAATAATTGTCGATAGGTCTATAAAACTGGACTTATTTAAGTTTAAGTCCGGTATTTAAACTTATTTAAGTTTAAGTCCGGTATTTAAACTTATTTAAGTTCTAGTCCGGCCCAATAAAAAAACCTAAAAATTCAAAAAAATTAAAAAATTCAAAAAAATTCAAAAAATTCAAAAATTCAAAAAAATTCAAAAAATGCAATTTTTATTAATAAGATCCAAATTTTTTAAAAAAAAATCCAAAAAAAATATTGTGTATACACTTTTCTGAATTGTATATGCACTTTTTTTTTGATTTTTTGTATACACTTTTTCGTATTATGTATGCATTTTGCGTAATTTTATATGTAATTTATAGATTATGTATTCACTTTCTTTATTTTCTGTATGCACTTTTTTGATTGTATATGCAAATTTCTTGATTGTCTATGCACTTTTCTGTATTGTGTATGTATTTTTCAATATTGAGTATGCACTTTTCTGGACTGTGTGTATGCACTTTTCCGTTTGTGCATGTATGCATTTTTGCTGAATTATTTTTTATAAGTTTTGAAATTTTTAAGTTTTTTAATGTTTTATCTTTTTATATTTTTATTTGTTTTTATATTTCGGACTTAAACTTAAATAAGTTCTTTTTTTTTGGACCTCCGTTTAATAAAAGATCAAAAAGTGGACTGGATATAAAATAACCGTATTGTATTCTCCACTATTATCACTAAGAATAGTAATGTTTTTTCTCCAAATTATCTCCCTGAATTGTTGAATTCTATTCTATTTTCGTTATTATTTCTACTACAGAACTCAACAAAATGCGATATAGAATTTCAGCAATCAATTCTTTCCGTAATAAGATGATGACCATCTCTTGCGTTACATGAAATGAAATGAATATCGACCATGTTTCTCTTTTGTACTTTCAATCTTCTTCGACCTACGTAAAATTTAAAGGATAAATATGTGTAAAGAATTAAAAAAGTTGCAGGAATATGACTTTTATATTTCTGAACTAAATCAACTTGTTTAACTCTACCCAATATTCTATAGATCTAATTGTTATTAAACAAATCATCTTGAATTTCCTATTAGTTAAGCGTCATATAAAGAATAGACATAGAATGTTAAGTCGAAAAGAATTGTTTCATTAAAATCAATAGATAGTTTTGAATCCCTGTGTATATCTTTAAACAATCGACATCATGATAAACAAATCAAGCAATTTAAAGAATTTCAACCACTAAAATGAGTAAATACACACACACGCACACATATTACATAGTTTTATGCTCGTAAATGAAAATCCATTTTTGGAATCACATGTAATGCCTCGTTTCCAATTTGTAATCACAATCATGCAATCTAAGAGTAGCATTTGTATCCAAATTTTTATGTATATTTTCTGAGAAAGACATTAATAAAGTCGAGCACATCGGAAATAGATCAATATGAAAGAGATTTCATAATCGAAAATAATGAGAATAACCTACCAGAAATATCACGACTATGAAACCATTTAGGAAAAATCATGGCAAATGAGCTATTATCGGCGACACGGTGATTAAAACTAGTTTTGACATTGAGTGTATTACATAATTGAGAATTCGTTAGGCTTATTTATACAAGATTGAATGCAAGTACCGACGCATGATAAAATTATGTCTAAAGATAGAAAACACATTTTTTTTATCCAGCTTTCTCCTTGGGCCGAGTTTTGTTAAGATAGGCTTATTCTATCCCCGGCCTTTAATTATTATTTTGGTGTGACGACTGGTTCTAAAATCTTCTATACAGATACGTTTATAGTTTTTTCTCATTGGAGAGGGTATGACTTAATATGTTGATGTCGTTTTCTTTAATTAAGTGGCTAATTAGTGATTAAGTGATTGTTTATAAAATGCTTCTCTAGACTTTTAATGATACACAGTGGTGATACAAGATCATTTTTCTCGAGACTTTTAATGAAACATTATTTCCACTATTTGAGATCCGGCATTGGTCCCGTCCCAAATCATGAATCACTTTCGGTACGGTAATGGTATGGTACATTTTGTGATTCACGATCCTATTTATATATTCATGATATACTTTGTAATAAAGTCGAGCACATCAGAAATAAATCAATAAGAAAGAGATTTCATAATCGAAAAGATAAGAAAATAATGAGAATAACCTACCAGAAATATCACGACTATGAAACCATTTACGAAGAATCATGGCAAATGAGCTATTATCGGCGACGCGGTGATTAAAACTAGTTTTGACATTGAGTGTATTACATAATTGAGAATTTGTAAGCCTTATTTATACAAGATTGAATGCAAGTACCTTGGTAAAATTAGGTCTAAAGATCATTTTTCTCGAGACTCTTAAGGAAATATTATTTCCACTATTTGAGATCCGGCGTTGGTCCCGTCCCAAATCACGAATCACTTTCGGTACGGTAATAGTATGGTACATTTTGTGATTTACAATCCTATCTATATATTCATGATATACTTTATACTAAGTTTTAGTTTTTTTTTCTTCAAATTTTCGCAAACTTTTGAACTACAAGAAACGCAGGGCGGGTGGTGGTGGTGGAGTGTATGTGTGTGTGTTGGGGGGGGGGGGGGGGGGGGGGGGGGGGGGGGGTAGATTATATATGGGTAAGGGTGAGCAAGTGCCCACCCTTGTCGGGAAGGAAAAAACATTAATTTTATTTATTTATTAAATTTTAGTATTTGTTTATAAAACAAGTTAGATAGTATATAAACTCAAATGCATATTCTTTACGAACCTACTTTATTGTTGTAGTGGAAAACTATCTCTCTACTTTATAATATAGTTTTAAAAATGAAAAAAATGGAATTTTAGAGATGTCACAAAGTCTAACAAGTAATGAAAATAACAAATACTTTTCAGTTTTTTTTAATTAAAAATGGTATAAATAATAACATTAAAGAGAAACTCATAATAAAAATATTAAAACTCGAGCATGTCACAAGATTTGAAATTGAGACCTCTTTTCAAGTAGAGAGATAGTTTTCCACTACAAAAATAAAGTTGGTTTGTAAAGAATATGCATTTGATTTTATATATTATCTAACTTTTTTATTAAAAAAATACTAAAATTTAATAAAAAAATATTTTTAATGTTTCTTTCTCCCGAGAAGGTGAGCACTTTCTCACCCTTGTTCAGATATGGATTCACACTCCCCCTGCCTACGTTTTTCCCCTAGTTTAAAAGTTTGCGAAATGTTGAAAAAAAAACTAAAACTTAGTACAAATTATATCATGTATATATAGATGGGATCATGAATCACATAATGTATTGTACCATTACCGTACCAAAGGTGCGGTATGCCGAAAGTGATTCATGATTTGGGAAGGGTCCAATGCCGGATCTCAAATAGTGAAAAGAATGTATTATTAAAAATCTAGAGAAGTTTTTTATAAACTTGAATCACAACTTCATCGCTAATTGAACACTTAATTATAGACAACGACATCAACATATTAAAACATGTATACCCTCTCCAATGAGTATAACTTAGTTAAACTTTCTAAAAAATAACTAAAAACGTATAAGTATAGAAGATTTTAAAGCCAACTGTCACATCAAAAGAATAATAATTCAAGGCCGATGATAGAGTAAGCCCATTTTAAAAAAACACGGCCCAAGTAGAAAATATCGATAAAAATAATGTGTTTTCAATCTTTAGACCTAATTTTACCATGCGCCAGTACTTGCGTTCATTCTAGTATAAAAAAGACTTAGGGTTTCTCAATTATGTAATACTCTCAATGTCAACTAGTTTTAATCAGCGCGGCACCGATAATAGCTCATTTGCCATAATTCTTCTTAAATATGGCTTCATAGTCGTGAACTTCCTGGTAAAATATTCTTGTTATTTACTTATCTTTTCAATTATCAAATCTGTTTCTTATTGATCTATTTTCTCCGTGTCCGTATTTCTTAATATCTTTCTCACAAAATATATCATAAAATTTTGGATACAATTGCTCCACTTAGATTGCATGATTGTAATTACAAAATGGAAATGAGGCATCACATGGGATTCCAAATGGATTTTCATTTGCGAGCATAAAACTATGTACAATATGTGTGTGTATATATATACACTAGTGGACCCGCCCATCCGATGGGTGTGAATCCAATAAAAAATCTGTAATCCGTTATGATAGAATCTTCGATGAAGGGAGAGAAAATTATGATTGACGGAGAAAGAGGGAATTTGATGGCAGTTATATATAGTATAGATATATATATATATAGAAAGAGATAATAGAGAGATAATAAGGAAGATAGACCTCTAGACATAAATTAATAGTATAGATATATGTGTGTGTGTATGTATGTATTTACTCAATTCACTTATTGAATTTTTTTAAATTGCTTTATTTGTTTATCATGATGTCAATTGTTTAAAGATATGCAGTAGGATCCAAAACTGTTTACTGATTTTAATGAAATCAATTCTTTTTGACTTGACATTCTATGTTTGGCTTTTATATGGCACTTAACTAATAGGAAATTCAAGATAATTTGTTTAATAACAATTAGATCTATAAAATATTGGGTAGAGTTATACAAGATAATTTAGTTCAAAAATATAAAAGTGATAATCCGACAACTTTTTTAATTCTTTACTCATAGCAATCTTTTAAATTTTATGTAGGTCGGAGAAGATTCAAAATCTTACAAAACATAAACATGGTCGATGTTCATTTCATGAAACGCAAGACATGGTCATCATCTTATCATGGTCAGAATTGATTGCTGAAAAATTTTATATCGCATTTTGTTGAGTTCTATAATAAAAATAAGTAGGAAAATAGAATAGAATTAATCAATTTAGGGAGATAATAGAAGATTTAGAGAAAAGACATTCTTATTGATAATCGTACAGATTACAACAATAGATATGGTAGGCAAAATGGAAGAAATCCTAGCACTTATGGGCTCGGCCTGCTAACATAAACCATAGAGCCTTTATTTAATTAAGTAAGAAAACGATTTTAAAAATATTAAATGGATAAAAAATAATAATTAAATAGCCTTAAATAAACAGGTTCTCATTCAGTATGCCTTATTGCTTTGTGTGCTACAATTGACATTTTCTTTATTAATACTTTTTATGCTTTTTGTGCCTTTTGTGATTCTGATCCCTACCTTTTTACGGTGTTGTTTTATGTTGTTAATGTAAAGTGTCATTACCGTACCGAAGGTACGGTATAGACAAAATATGCTATACCGCAAGTGTCGTTCAATAATGATGGTATGAACAAAACACATGTCATATATAGTACGGTAACGGTACGATCAAAATACCAAAATACCAACTCCACATAATGTGATCTATTTATAAGATACCAAGTAGTAAATAATAAGATTGTCACGCCCCGAATTCCGAAAGCACGAACACAAGACGTGATCTTTTTAAACAAAAGGAAAAAGAACTTCCTGGTACAAAATTTAAGTTTTAAAAAAAAAAGACTTGCGAGCTAAAGGAACAATTAAACAAATATGTTTGCCAAACGTGGCTACAAAACGATATGGTTTTAACAAAGTTATATAAAAAGAAAACAACGAATGTAATTTGCCCGTAGGCTACAAACTCAAAAGGGATCTAAGTAAACAGAAAGCAAAACTCCGAACCCATGTGATGCATTGCAATAGCTCCTATCCAAACGTCTCAACCTAAGTTGTACTTGAAAGACAAAACTGTAACGGTGAGTCCTACGCACATACATAGACGGGACGGCACCACAAAAGACCGTCACTGCATCCCATAAATGCAAGAACTCACAAACAACAACTACGATAATCAACGTATATAAAGAAATATAATAACATCGTACAACGAAATAAATTAAATAACTTCAACACACATCTATAGCAAACATGAACCTCTCACGCCACCTACCTCAGTCCGTAAGTTAGGTCATTCCCTATACCCCTCGGCCGTCTTATGTCCCCGGTATAGGAAGAGACATAGACCATTGCTAACAAAAATTAGATTTAAAGTGCGCACTTGGATCTCTCACGCCACTCGTCCCAGTCCGTAAGACGAGTCATTCCCTATATCACTCGGCCGTCTTATGTCCCCGGTATAGGAAGAGACATAGACCATTGCTAACAAAAATTAGATTTAAAGTGCGCACTTGGATCTCTCACGCCACTCGTCCCAGTCCGTAAGACGAGTCATTCCCTATATCACTCGGCCGTCTTATGTCCCCGGTATAGAAAGAAACACAGACCATTACTAACAAATAAATAAATCACAAGGCCTCGGCCAATCATGTGAAGCCATTCAATTATCACATTCTCATACGTCACTTTAATGTAATTCAACAAAACCCATAAGTATAGGTGCTAGATTCACAACTAGCCAAACAAGTCCAACAATATAAATCTTATTAACCCATTTTAACAAACACCTTGTATGCATAAACTACAATTCATCTTTATTCAACATAAATTTACCCAATTTTATCAACAACTATAATATCACATAATCAACTCATAAAATACGCAAACCCATCCATAATCTCATTAATTTGAAATTAATATGTCTAAAGTCTCAACCTCTACAATTCAAATAATGGAATTAAAAGTGCAACAAATAAAACTCAATTAACAATTTAAGAACATAATTAAGATAAAAGGTAAAAACCCTCCAATTTAAAATAAACGCAAGACCTAATCCTAACGTGGATAACCCCCGTTACCTTAGTGCATAGAGGAGATGCTTCCGGTAAGAATCCGCTAACGTGATTTCTTCTTCTTCTTTCTAGGCTTGTAATCTCTCTTTTCTCTCTTATTTTAGGTTTTATGTTTTAAAAAAAGTGCCTGAAAAGAGGTTTAGAAAACTGTTTTGAGAAAGTTTGGGGAATCGAACTATTTGGTCCTCAAAGTTCTAAAAGTTAACTCTTAATCAAATTTATTAATTTACTGCTAAAAAATAACCAATCTTTAGAAACAAAAATATTGGGTCCTTTTTATTTATAAAATTAGTAACACGTTTTAAAAATAAAGTTTTTCGGAAGAGTTTCGGTTTTTGGCTAAAAATTAGTCGAGTGACCGGTTTTTGATAAAATTTGTATAAAATATTTTTGGATAAATTAAATCATAAATAAAAACATTTATAAAAAATACGGGATGTTACAAAGATATGAGTCCAAATTAATATTGATTATTCGGCAGTAAGAAAGTAAGTTGAAATCAGAATTGTCCAAACTTTTAAAAAAAAAACGACTAATTAAGTCAATCTCTATCATTGAGATAGGGGTGGGAAAAAAACTCCACAAACACAACCCGTAATCCAACCCATACGTGTTGGGGTGGATTTAGTGTTCAAAAAATTTCAACCTAACCTGCTCCAACCTGTAATGTAGTTTGCTGATTGGGTTAGGTCGGTTGGGGTTCCCAACCACGGATTAGCCCTGCTCAAATCATTTCAACCCGTAATATATATACATGTGTCTTTCAAGATATCCACTTAGTAACCTTATTTGTTTAAGTATTATTACTTATTCGTAAATGTTCTTAACGTATTTTGATTGGTTGTAATTTATATTTATTTAACTGGAAGTCGTCATTTTCTTAGTCTCTCACTATAAATGCCACCACCCATTTTTCAATTATCTTAAACTTAAGGTTTTTTCGTATTTGTATCTAGCTATGTTGAGAAAATTCTACTCGCATAAATCGTTGTTTGTAACATACTCATTTTTTTATTTAATTTTTCCCCTTAAAAACCAAAAATCCTAGTCAGTAATTTTTCTTTTTTTCTTTGTTCTTTGGTATTTTTAGCAGTGAAACTAATATTTTTTTCCTAACTATTTACCTAGCTTGTACTAACAACGATACATGCATATAGAATTTGTTGGACTAGATACAAAGAATAACGAAATTAAATTTAATATAAGGATAGAAGAAGCCAAAAAGCATCATGAAATACACACTTAAAAAAGATAGAAAAGTCAAAAACTTAAATAAAAGTGGTATTTTTTCTTAATCACTCACTATAAATACCACCACACATTTTCTAGTCATCTTAAAAGAAATAAATTTACAAACAAAATATTTATACTTATATAGGAGATGGAGTCCAACATTTTCTAGTTATCTTAAAAGAAATAAATTTACAAACAAAATATTTATACTTATATAGGAGATGGATTCCAATAGCTGCGCAGAACAACTTCCGGCTCGATGGATTTTCAAGACCAAACATCTCAGGAATGGTTATAAAATCGGTACGTAATAAATATACTTTACTACATTAATTTTTTTCTCATTTGATTATTTTATTTCAAGAAGTGTCGGATAGGAAAAGAGAAAGGGGTTACCAGTAGAAACATATAATTAGTTAATCGGAAAATTAAAAGCAAAATTGCAAGTAAAATGAACATATGGATTCCAGCTTTGCTTATTAAAAAAAGATTCCAGCTTGTGGTTTTTAATTAATGGAGGAATGGATATATATGTTGCCACGATAAATAGAATTGCGCTGCCACGTTTGGCTGCTTCCACACATATAAATTGTACCTTTCTTTACAAAAAACTATATGTGAAAGTTTGAACTAAAATACATCGATTAATTTGAGTTTTTACTATTTATTTTGTAGTTCTATGAAAATCTTCAAACAAGGCAAGATTTCGCTACGAAGGAGCAGCTAGATCACTATATAAACTACATAAATAACATACACCCGCGCCTTGAGGGTGAGTTGTTATATTTTTCGATAACTTTTACTTTGTATAATGAAGGCAGCTATATAAATAAATAGGTGTATAAATATAAAAACATATTAACATAAGTAATATGTTGTGGAAATTATCAATAAGAGAACCTTTTGCCAATTGCTAGTTAAATATTCACCATTTGTAGAGATTTTTTTATATTTCTCCAAACAATGTAAATTAATGAAATAATGTCAATTTTAATTTATTTTCCGTGCTTGCACTTGTTCAAGCAAGATCTTGTTTTTCCCTTTTTTCTATTGAAAGGTAATTAGGAGATTAATTTACATTAACATTTGTCGCATTTGGTCTTTCTTGCACTTTACGATTATTACAAAAACGTGAGGGGGTATCTGGAAAACGACCATGTGAGGTCGGTATGATACACACATGCGCATACGATGTATTTCTGTTAGAACCTAGATCCGAGATTCTATTGAGATATGATTTGTCATCATATTGCTAATAATATTTTAAGATATTCATAGTAAACTCTCAGTATATACACACGTATTGTGTAACATTTCAGTCAAGATATGATCAAGTACATGTGTAAGTTGCAACTTCACTTACAACTGAAACTGACGGTCAGAAACTTGGAGTTTAAGATTCGATCAAAGATATTCTACAAGATACAAAACGTGTGGAAAGTAAGTCTAAAAGATTTGAAGAAATATCAGAAGATCAGAATGAAGATATTGAAAAAGTTTCCTTGTTGAAATAGAATGAATATAACACTTGAATACCAAGGAAACAAGACTTCTAGTAAAATATGCAAATAAAGAAAAAAGTAAATACTTTATATTTGATTGTGATAGGTTTCTTTTGTAAGGATATAAATAAATCCATTAACGTTTAATATTTTGTGTGTTTTACAACGTAGACATCTGATTAGAGAGATCAAACATCGAGGATACACGAGAGGAAAACAAACTTAAACAGATCGTGGCAGAATGTCATTAGAGATTGACAGTTGTGAGTTAGAGATGGTAAGATATGCATATACGTAAGGGAGTCATGGTATTTTAAGTCTCGAGTTTTATCATTGTTCTTTTTTCAAAATCAATAAAAGCTGGGTGAGTCTCTTGGAGACATAGACAAGGTGAACATATCGGACTCCGTTTAAAAACGTTTCGTGTTATTTACTATTCATGTTGTAACTGAAACAAAACTCAATTGTAACCGAAACGCGTAACGGCACTCGGAACATTAGGCAAACGTTTATTTTTTCAATTTCATCATTGCAATTAATTAATTAAGCAAATAAACTCTTAATATTTGAAGGCTCTTTCATAAAAATATTTCATGTTGGTATCTTTATCAATCTAGTGAACAAATTATATTTATGCCCTTGTTAGTAGCGTTTGACTTCTCTTCAGATTAGTGATCCCACAATATATCCGGTGTAAGCATCCTCCCACGGCTTTTTCGGTTTCTAGATTCAAAATAGCGAACCCTTACAATATGCTGTATATGCTGAGACTAATAGTTGATTATCCGACCAAGTAATGAAACGCGTTCTACCAAATTCTGTACTTATGGTCTTTCTCTGGGTTGGAAGATAGGCCAGAAGAAATGCCTGGTGTAGATAATGCCTGGTGAGAAATTTCCATCTAGAAGGCCACTACCGAACCCAACGACCCTGATGATATAGGCGGAGCTTTGACAAGTTCTATGAATACTACACCATGCCAGATCCGTGGATTTGAACACTTTCAAGTACATTGCTATTTTATTATAGCTCCAAGAGGCATCATTATACTCCCAACTAATTATGTGGTTCCTTAGAGGCTTTTTCCAAAAGCAAGTGTAAATAAATTAAGCCAAAAGACTCGGCAGCAAATGCCCGAAGCCAAGAATCACGTCTACGGAAATCTAGTGCCTCTTCGCAAGAAGGAAGGGTCTAACTTCCAAGAAATACTAATGAATCTATTACTTTCGGTATTTGTCACATTTTTTTAATCTATTCAAGTTATTAATAACGAAAACTTTGATGCCTTTAATCACCTTTCCGAGAGATGATATAGTGTTTCGATAAATAGTACTAGCTTTCTTTTCACGCCATACACAATAAAAGGCGAATGAATGATTGACGCGAAGAGGATACTTATCAACGAAAAAGAAACCGTCCTCCCTCTAGTATAAGATCTCGCCCGTCTCGTCCAAAAAACTAAAGGGTAATTTCATAGCAAATAATTTCATGAAGTTGACTAGCTAAATGAAAAATGTACGTCATATGGTAATTTACTCTTTAGTCGTCGTTCTTTTGAACTTTATGTGATAGCATCTGATAAAGCCATAACTTTTGTCGGTCACGTTAGGCTTTTCAACAATGATATAATGATAAATCCACCGTGAATAAATGATACTTCCTGATCTTTATTATTGCTCGGATTATTGTCCTTGTTCGGACTATTACATTTGCTCGGATTAGTATTTCGGTTTTACAATTATGCTCGATATAACTATTTAATCTCTCGTCTTGATCTTTCTCCTCTTTTATTCGGTGCTCGGCTGTCTTTTCTCGGTTTATTTCTCGAAGTGATATGCTTTGGTTAGTTTCTCTCTTTTCTTAACTTCTCTCTATATTTTTTGGATAGATTTTCTGGGCCCTTTTCTAGGAGGGGTAGTTGGCTATTTATAGGCAACTGCGCCTTCTAGGATACTGACAAATGTCTTCATCCCAGGGATTTTTCAGACACGGGTCCCCCTTTGATTGGGCTTGGGCTTTTGGTAGTAGCACCTCAATTCCTATAAAAAGTATGAGATGACCCATTTAAGCGTTGGATACCCATTTATAAAGTGGGTTGATTATGACCCGAATAAAATATTCGGGTCTGATTTTTATGTTCTATCAGCATCATTTGCAATCAACAGAGGGTAAGTATGCATGAGGGAATAATTTTTAGGGGAAATTTATATTCAGTACGTTGCTATAATCATGATAAAAAACACAACTATATATCTACTTTTTGTTTAAATTTTATAAGTACACATGATTTTCAAGAACTAAACTGTCCTCCGTCAATTAAATCTCTCTCCCTCTACCCTCTCTTTATTAAATCATTTCCTCTCTTAGTTATTTCATCGTTTCGCCTTAAATATTAAAACTTTAAATTTCAGTTATTAAAAAATATTTATCTTAAACACCGATATCCTAAAAGAACTCAAGGGAAAAAAAAAGAGCATCAAGCGAACATTACACGGACACATAAAATGAGCAAATTAATGGTCAACTTTGTGTAATGAAAGACTAATTCTCTCAAGTCTCTCTTCTTTGATGCTTAATAAAAAAAAATGTTCAATGAAATTACCCGTCAAGGCCCGTTGTGCCTGTTATTTTTCAAATAATATTTTCATTCTATTGCATGTTTTATATATATACTTCCATCTTATAATAAAGTGCATGCAGCTGTATAATAATATGTGAAAACTGGAATGGTCAAAGGTGACAAATCAACTCTCACGTGCGAAATTGGATAATCATATCTTAATCCAAACGAGTCATTTTTCTATTTTTCGAACTACAAATATGGATTAATTGATCCAATGGTCCTCAATGCTAGGACCAAACTTATTTGGTCCACAAAGTTAATACTAAGACACTCATTATACAATTAACTTTTACATGTATCTGATCCATTATTTTTTATTACCAACCCATTTAATTTAAAGTAACATATACTGGGAAACTTTAATGGTGAATACCTAAGATTATATACACATAAAACGTAAAGGATTTGATTGGTTTGACACACTAAATTTTAAAATGAACTTAGCTTCACATACGTTTTTCTCCTCTAATACAACCACCTTGTGATCTTTGAGAAGAGAACCATTGGTTTGACTAACGGACTACATAGTAAATACGAGATCTAGGCAAACCGCTAGCTACATGTTCTCCCCTTGCGCCCTTGAACGATAAATTACAAAAATGTGAGCAATATGATCCTAAATATATAAAGGATAAAGGATATGTCATCAACAGTAAAAAGAGGCAATTTTTCTAAGGTCGTTTTTTTTACATAACTTAAACAAGCAGACAACAGTTGATAGACTTTTTTTTTTGTATAGACATCCAAAATACAAACATTACAACCATCGAAAAGCAAACTGGGTAAACTACCTAGCTAATCATGTTAGCAATTACGGAGACCAAAAGAACTAAACTAGCCAACTTAAAAGTTGGATCAACCATTGATAGAGTTTATTAAGTGGCCGGGTTGGGTGCGATCATACATCACTGAATTAAAGTATCATTCTTTGCTTATTTAAATACGTAGATGTTTCTATAAAAATACGCTCACCACATCCCCAACCCTTGCCTTAACCAAATACGTAGATCTTGTCGTAGCACTCATAAGTAGGGGTGTGTGTCATTTGCCTTAGAACATTGCAACTATCAAAACACTTGTCAAAAATACAAAACCTACCTTGCCCCTCCAATAAGGCAGTGATTCCGCCTCTCCGAACTTAAGTTACGGAAATTCTATATAATTTATTTTTAGAACACTAGACATTACATGAAAAAAATGTTATTTTACCATCAGACGTCATATGCTAAACTAATGGAAAAATAAGTGTTACTAAATTTAGCAACAGTTTAGCAACCGTTTTTTATTCAATATTCTAATTTTAATTTTATAATGAGATAAGGATTTCTATTATCTTTTCCCAATGTTTTATAATTACTGGAAAACTGAGACTGCAGAAACTATGAAGGCCATATTGTTATTAAAATCTCATTCTAAGTTTGTAATTGAAATACGCGTAGTAATACGTACAACTCGGTGACCGGAAACCTATAACTACTTCCTCTCTTCTTTCTTGTCTCTTTCCTTCCAACCAACCTTATATTTGCCTATATATATACATACATACATACCCTATATTGTTCCTATAATCATTCCTTGTATCAACCCGAAACTAATCCTACTTAAATTCTTGAATAGTAAATAAAATATCCTTTAAACTCGAAACCCTAAACACAGCTCATACCATATATATATGGCTTTAGAAGTTACTATAATATCAGCCGAATCCTTAACCATTAACCGTCGCCATGTTCCAACCAAGAAGACCCCTTTTGTCACCGTCCGTACTGATTCTGGCCACTCTTGTACCGCTACAAAACCCGACCCCTTAGGTGGGTCCTACCCAGAATGGAACCAGAGACTTTCCGTGGACAAGCCTGTAAGGTCGCTGATAGTAGAGGTTCGTTGTGGCGATGACAGAGTTATTGGAACGGCGAATATTCCGAAGAGTGACTTTGTTGGAGGGTATCTTCCAGAAGATTATCTTCACTTCTTGAGTTACCGTCTAAGGGACTCTAGGGGAGAGGCTAACGGGATTATAAATATTTCTGTAAAAGCGGTGGTACCGCCTGGTAGTGGTGCTACGAACTGGTCTAGGCCGTGGATGGGATCATCGAGTGGAGTTGCGGTTTCATCGGCGTATTGATCAGGAGTATATTGATACAT
The DNA here is from genome assembly GCA_963682055.1 of Primula veris. Taxonomy (NCBI): domain Eukaryota; kingdom Viridiplantae; phylum Streptophyta; class Magnoliopsida; order Ericales; family Primulaceae; genus Primula; species Primula veris. The sequence continues at coordinate 27,762,034 of OY821745.1, read as the reverse complement.
TCTATGCTTTTGTATAGAATATAGATGACTTTGGTTATTGTTACTTGGGTAGTGAGAAATCAGACATAGAATTTATTCAGATTACCAAAGTTTAATTATTCCTTAATTATTCATATTTGAACATATATACACCTTATATTATCTGTTAGACTACATTGTGCATTGCAATTCATTAAAGCCTAACTTCTTCATTGTTACATATATACTTACACATTCATATATGTGTACAAATTGTTGCTTATTCTTATGTGTAAGAATTTTGTATCATTTTTTCCCAAATTTATAAAGAAGTGTACATGTGGTCTTCGGATTCTTTTATCCTGAGATCATAATATGTTTATTGGCATGAATCAAATTCCTTGTACAGACGTTTCGTCAAATGCACAAAGATAACATTATCAAGATAATTTAACAAGTACATACAATGTTTTCTGTTTATTGATCAAGAATTGGATTTAATTAAGGAGGCATGAGACCTGATGCGGAATAAAGGTGGGGATGTGTCACCAACCGAAGCATATGTTTAAAATTTAAGTCAATTATTTGTACCTGGTTTTAGGTAAATACCAAATGATGCGTTTTAAGAGTGATCTAGAATTTTAGCAGTGGAATGAGTGTTATACATGCCTAGATTTGGGATCTTTGGGAAGTGAAAAAGTGTTGCATACGCACATTATAGACAATAATTAGGAGGGAACTAGAAAATCATGTTGCGAGGGATCACGAGCACATTGGGTATAAGTGCATGATCCAAGTGCTCGATTAGTGGCTGATGTGAAATGTTTTAATCGGCTATTTTTAATGTGTGCTACAACCACTTTCAGCTTACTCCTAATTTCTCCCATGTCCTCAACATCGTGGTGTCTGTTGTTAGAGTTGAAAAGCGTTGATTGCTCTCCTGTTGCTTGAAGAAATTTTCAGTAAGATCCGTATTTATGTCCCTAAAACCAGGAGAGTGCTCTGCTTGCTTCAAGATTCCAATCCTAATGATATATAGTTGGGGAACCTTGTAACAAACTAACTAAGACTATATTTTCCCCATTATTTTTCTGAAGAAAGGTGTTTGAACTTCAACCTGCTGGGGAGACAGGACCTTTGTGTAAGTGTGGAAACTCTCGAGAGTAACCTATGGTCATTTTTTGTATTAAAGCGCCCGATTAACTGCCAGGAAGTCTGTCATAGTTTACCAGCATACTTCAGGAAGGATGCCTCTTACGAGACTTCATGTGGCTGATAGAGTATTGATAGCTACAGCTTACACATGTACAAGCGAGGGGACTCCTAAGCCAGACATCGATCAAACCTTTATTTTTTCACGCTTTGCTTTATATTATAATATTACCGCTCATGTTGTTGCCATCTAAACCACTTGTTTATTGGGGTTATTCAGTAGTAAAAACATTTATATGGAAGAATTACTGATAGCAGTACGTGAAATTATTGATAAGATAGGTAAGTATTGTGAGGGAGTCACTTGTTATAAGATTCAAGTTTTGTCATTATAAGCTTGAAAATATATAAATACAAGACCGCGTGAACGTTCCGAAGCATAGATACTAGGCTTAAATGGAACATCGTAATCAATATTAAATATAGTCTGCTCACTTGTCTGTTTCTATACTTAATTTGTTATTCCATAACATAGTCTAGTTAATTACTACTTTGACTCATAAGTCATAATTGAGAAGCATAGCTGTATCTTGAAAGCAAAGCAATGACGTAAATTTAGCTTTCTTGAAAGAATGGTAGCATCAGTGACGTAGGATGAGATGACGAAATAATGGAATGGTTCAAACATTTACAGGTTAATTAATTAATTATCCAAAGGACCAAAAGGTATAAAAAGACCAAACTCTGTGAAATAGTCAAGTTATATTATCGAATCTGTGGGTGGCCAACAATGGTCTATATCCTTTTGTTATGAGAATTGGTGAGGAAAGGGAATTATGAGTTCTAAATATCTTGTGGTCCATGATAGCATTCTTCTCAATCAATTACTGATTATTAGAGAATGGGATATAATTAAATATGCTATTGAACATGGGTAATGAAGTTTTTATGAAAGAAATAATAAGTATGAGAATAATGTTGAGAAAAGGATCCGATCTTAGGATTTGATCACCTGCAAAAGATGGGATTTTGACATCAAAAGGTACTTTCCACCATTATAGAACCAAAAATGCTATATGGAGTTTAGCCAAAAATGTGTAGAATATTTTAATACCAGTTAAAATCTCTATATTTTTCTGGAAATTATGGCACAATTCTATAAAATTAGACGAAGATGTGAAGAAGTATGGGATTCAAACTGTATCTAAAAGTTCTTGATGCATCAAAAATTCTTGTGATTCTATAAATCATTTGATTGATGGAGGTGAGATTGCTCATAAAGTATGGAAGTACTTTAGTGATGTTTTTGGAATTCAGTATTTGGAATATATGAGGTGGAAGGAAATTCTGAATAAATGGATGGAAAAGAGTGGAAGAAATGATCAATATAGTATTGTGACTGGCCTAGTTCCTTTCTTTATTATTTGGGAGTTATGGTTAAATAAGCTTAGCATATAAGCATGATAATGAAGACATGTCTGCAGATATAAGATAATTGGAACGGTATTAAAATGGCTCATGTATGTTAATAAAAGAGTCAAGACTAAAAAAAAAAATGAATGAGTTTCAAAGAATTTCTTTAGAAACTATGCATTTGACAATTAAGGCGCCAAAAAAAACTTGTTTTAAAGTTGTGAAATGGCTGGATGTGGAGGGGTGATTAGGAATGCAAATGGTGATATAATGCTATGCTATGCTTTTAATATTAATGATTGTTCGGTCATTAGTTCTGAAGTTAACGCGATTCTGTTTGGATTGCAGATTTGTGCCCAATTAAGCATAGAAAATATTGAAGTGGGGACTGATTCCACTATTTTAGTTAATTGTGGAGTAAAAAAGATAAAATTAACTATTTGTTTTTGAATGACTGGGAAGACATTGAGATCTTAATGGATTCAATGGTAATTTCTTTGAAAAATGTTTATAGGGAATAAAATAGAGTGGCGGATTTTTTTAGCAAATTTCCGGAAGAAGGGAACTAATTTCGCAAGTATGAATAAACTGGATTGGCCAAATGGATTTATAATAAGCAAACTTTTCTTTATAATATATACAATTTTAGACATAATTTTTGTTACTTTCAGAAATGTTTTAATCTGTAAAAAAAATTGTTTTAATTAGTAAAAATTACACTATATCCGTAAATAATTTTTGATAATTAAAGAAAATTTTACTGATTAATATTAAAGAAAATTACACTGCGCGTATCTTGATTATTTGATAGTCCGGTAAAAATGTCAATTTGTCTTTTTGTGAACCTTTTTGTTACGAAAAAAAACAATATAACTGCATGTTGAAGTCATGGAAATATAAAATTTTATGTGCGATAACTCCGTGTAATTTTCTTTAATAATTTTCTGTAATTTACCAGACAATTTTTAATATGAATCCGTACACTGTTTTTTAATTACCAAAAATTATTTACGGAAATAGTGTAATTTTTACTGATTAAAACAATTTTTTACAAATTAAAAAATTTCTGAAAAGAAAAAATTATGTCTAAAATTGTATTTATTATATAAAAAAAATTTGCTTATTGGAAAACGTGTGTTTTATAAAAATTGTAAAATTAAAGAGTTAATTTTGTTATTTTTAACAAATCGGTGTCTATTTTATTAATTTTTAAACTAAGTGGGTTGTAGTGCAATTGTTTAAAATTTGTGAAGTTAAGAAGGTCACTAAATCAAAATATATGTGAAACCTATATCACCATTTCAACATTTTTAAAAGTCAGGTCACTGAAATAAATATAACTCAAAACTCAGGACAATAAAGTGATATTACCCCGTAAAACCTTGGGCTTCCCTATCTATTTTCAAGGTTTAATTCGTTGGTAGTTGAAACCATGGACTTGTTTACTGACTAGGAAATTATTCCAAGAATACTGAAAAACAGCAGAAACTATGAAGGTCATTTTGTAATTAAAATCTCATTACCATCTGAAATACGCGTAGTAATACATAAAACTCGGTGACTAGAAACCTATAAACTACCTTCTCTTTTCTTTCTTGTCTCTTTCCTTCCAACCAAACCTTTATAGCCTATATATACATACATACAAACCCTATATTGTTCCCATAATCCTATCTATTCATAATTCCTTCCTTATTGTTCCCATAATCCTATCTATTCATAATTCCTTCCTTGTATCAACCCTAAAACTGTTATTCTCTAAATTCAAAACCCTAAACACAGCACATACCATTTTTTTCTATTTTTTTCTAAACACAACGTATATACCAATTATAATGGCTTTAGAAGTTACCATAATCTCGGCCGAATCCCTAACCATTAACCGTCGCCATGTCCCAACCAAGAAGACCCCTTTCGTCACAGTGCGTACTGATTCAACTCGCACTTGTGTCGCTACAAAACCTGACCCATTAGGTGGTTCTTACCCAGAATGGAACCAGAGGCTTTCGGTGGACAAGCCTGTAAGGTCGTTGATAGTAGAGGTTCGTTGTTGTAATGACAAAGTTATTGGAACGTCGACTATTCCGAAGAGTGACTTTGTTGGAGGGTATCTTCCGGAAGATTATCTTCACTTCTTGAGTTATCGTCTAAGGGATTCTAGGGGAGAGGCTAACGGGATTATAAATATTTCTGTAAGAGCGGTGGTGCCCCCTGGTGGTGGTGCTACCAATTACTCGAGGCCGTGGATGGGAACATCCAATGAAATCGCCATCTCATCGGCATATTGAGGAGTATATTGATACATTCCATTCTTTAATTAAGCAATTGTGTAACACCTTCCACGGCCTGTTTCATCGCCGTTTGAACGTATAATTTATTCAGATTACCTAAGTTCTAATTATTCGTTATCCATATTTGAACGTATATACAATTGATAATTTATGTTAGAATACATTGTGCATTGCAATTCATTAAAGTTTACTTTCTTCATTGTTATTTATATATGTTTACAAGTTGTCGCAATTCTTTTAGATGTAAGAATTTTGTATCAGTTTTTTCCAATTCTATAAAAGTGTATAGGTGATATTCCGAAACTATATCCTGGTAATATGTGTAAATCCGTCAATCAAACTCTAAACTGCTGTGACATCGTTATAATGTATAAAACTACTGCTTTGACGCCGAATAGGGGCGATACCTATTAATTCTATTGGTTAGTAGCAAAAATCCCTCTCTCGAGGCCTTACAACAATAAGCTACGACAGTCATGTGTAAGGCAAAGGACTGCCAGATACCAACTGCTGCGTTTTTTGCAAAACAAAGATCAAACTGAGAAAACTAATCAAATTACAAAATACATATACTTGAATTAGGCATGAAAAGTATACATATTATACATTATAGCTTTATAACAAAAGATTCCATTAAATGCACAAAGATAACAATATCGAGATAACCAAACAAGTATATACATAAAATATTTTCTGGTTATTTATAGATCAACGATAGGACTTAAGGAGGCATGAGATTTGATGCAAAACTAAAGGTGGGGATGTGTCACCAACCTAAGCATATGTTTAAACTTTAAAGTCAATTCTTTCTATCTGGTTTTACTAGGTAATGCCGAATGATGCATTCTAAGAGTGATCTAGTATTCTATGCAAAGGAATGAGTACTGTTATAGATGACATCTCCTGACCATGGTTACCAGAATCTGGCTGCCTAGATTTGGATCTTGAGGAGGTGAAAAAGTGTAGTTAAGACATTATAGAGGATAAGGAGGGAACTAGCTAATATATATGGTGCTACAACCACTTTCAGCTTACTCTTAATTTCCTCCTTGTCCTCAACATCTTGATGGCTGTTGTTAGTTTTGGGAGGTGGCGATTGCTTTCGTGTTGCTTGAAGAAATTTTCAGTAAGATCCGTATTCATGTCCCTAAAACTAAGACAGTTGGGCTTACCATCTGCTCTGCTTGCTTCAAGATTCCGATCCTGATATGTAGTTGGGAACCTTGTAATTAACAACCTAAACTAAGACTATGTTTCATTATTATTTTTCTGAAGAAAGGTGTTTGAACTTCAAATTTCAAACTGCTGGGGAGATAGGACCTTTGTGTAAGTCTGAAAAATCTTGATCGATCGAGTAACCTAAGGTCATTTTTCGCATCAAAGTACCTCATTAACTGGCAGGAAGTCTGCTGTCATAGTTTACACTAAGGATCTGATACCAATTGTTTTCCATTCTCAAAAAACAGACAGATAAGTGACATCCATCAAGTCTACCACCATAGTTCAGAAAGGATGCCTCTTACGAGAGTTCATGTGGCGTACAAGCGAGGGGGACCTTAAGCCAGACATCAAAACTTTATTTCTTCACGCTTTGCCTTATTATTTTCGAATAACCACTTGTTAAATTATGATATTACCACTCATGTGGTTTTTGTCTAAACTACTTCTTTATTGGGGTTATTAATTAAGTCTAAGTACACATTAATTATGTAGTCATCTAAGTATAGTTGATAGTTGTTGTTTTTGTAGTCATCTCAATGAGATAAAAAAAAAACTATAATATAAGCAGTGAAGAATAGTAAAATCATTTATATATAGAAGACTTATTCATAGCAGTACGAAAAGTATTCATAAGATTGGAAAGTACTGTGAGGCAGTCACTTGTTATAACTTATAAGTTTCAAGTTTTATCATGGTAACCTTGAAACACTAGGCTTATGTCGAACATCGTTATCAAACATAGTCTACTCACATGTCTGTTTATATACTTGTTATTTCTAACATAGTTTAGACTGTTTAGTTGGTATTCTGAATTATAACTGAAAATCATTCTATATAACTACATCTTCAAAGCAAGTCAATGTATATTTCAGCTTTCTTGAAACTAATATGGTAGCATGAGGATACATAGTGACGTAGGATGAGATGACGAAATAATGGAATGGTTCAGACGTTTACAGGTTAATTAATTATTCAAAGGTATAAAAAGACCAAATTCTGTGAAATGGTCAAGTTATATTAGCTAATCTTTGGTGGCCAACAATGTATAAATATGGTGTAATTCCCTAAGTCAACCAATTGAAAGTATGTTTAAGTGTAAATTGGTCTGAATTACTAAACAACAAAGTTGTGATTGACCAAGGGTTCGGACATGTATATTCTCATTTTCTTTGAATTTTCTATCTATATATTAGAAACACGAAAAGTTGAAGAATAATATATTCCATGTAATTGCCTGCAGCCTATGATGCAAAAATATTGGTATGGCCGCCTGACATGGCAAGTGCACTAACATATCAAAGATAAAATTTAAAATAATAGGACACGACTCAACCAGAACTTAATAAATTATGCAATTATATTTTTCTTATCTATGCTATATTTTTTCCACATTTTTACTTTACCAAACAGTAATTATGTATGTGGATTGTGGAGTACGTTTTTTCTTTTTCTTTTTCCAACTTGAGAATCGTGGTCTCGTGATATGATAAGGGCGATATGAATTAACTGAAACGAAAAGAAGCACTATGCGAGCCGGTTGAACACAGAATTTTTCACAAACGGTTCGTTTCATTATCACCCCTATGAACATATGATCATTATCATTTCATATCGATTTTACGTTCTTAACAAAAAACAACTCTCTTATCTTTCCAAACCTTAAAGGGTCATTACTGTTTGAACTCAAACTATGGAGGACCACTTTTGCAACTATAACGAAATAAAATATTAACTATTTTTCTAACTGAAATACGCGTATACATCCACTCTCTCTCCATTCTTGCTCCAAGCAAACATATTATAATACATTATATATAAGCGATTAATACTTAAATTGTTGGTTTTGGTATTATTTCGAATACAATAAATGAAAGGACAATAAAATAAAGAAGACAGGAACGCAATGGAAATAAACAATTTTATTTCTCACAATTGGAATATAAATTACAATTCCTGACTCAACAAATAAATAAAACTGCTGGACTGTAATAAAGAAACTGCCGGACTGTTATAAAGAAACTGCCGGACTGGTTTAACAAAGAAACTGCCGGACTGGTTTTACAGAAACTGCCGGACTGGTTTTAACAAACTGCCGGACTGGTTTTAAACAAACTGCCGAACTGGTTTTGAATAAAAGAAACTGCCGGACTGGTTTTAAGAAACTGCCGGACTGTTTTGTAATAAAAGAAACACAAACTGTCGGACTAGTTTTAACCAAATAAAAAACTGCCCGGACTGTTATTAAATAAACTGCCCGGACTGTTATGTAAATACTGGAAATTAAATTACAGGAAAGTAAATTACAGAATAGGAAAGACTGAAATGTAAATTACAGAAACTAAAGGTACTGGAAAGTAAATACAAAAAGGAAACAGTACTGAAATTAAATGGACAGAATAATAAAGGACTGAAAATTAAATAACAGAAATTAAAAGAAGAGGCAACTGCTGAGCAGTTTCCCTTAAACAATATTTCCCGAACCACCTTTAAAGGTTTCTGGTTTCGGGACTTTGTTCCCAAGGTACAACTTCTATCTCAGAGTGGCTCGTATGGAAACCGGCACCGAACCACAGGTCGAGCTGTTGGTGGTGCGGTTCTCTCTCTCTATATGATGCTTATGCTGTGTTGTGTGTTCTGGTGTGTTCAAATGAGAGGGGGAGGGCTGCCTTTTATAGGCTCTATAGAAACCGCAGCCATAATTGTGGTCATTAATTCCGGGAGTTACACCCACAGAATCCGCTCAATTTAATTCTGAAACCGCAACATTTAATCTCATTCATTGCTGACGTTTCTCTTGCTGGAAACTCTAGGGACTCCTTTTGTATTTTATACAAAACTCCCTATTCGGGTTTGGACCCAAGACCCAAGACCCAAGACCCAAGACCCAAGACCCAAGACCCGAGACCCGAGACATTCCCCAAACCCCAAACCCCAAATCCCAAATCCCAAATCCCAAATCCCAAATCCCAAATCCCAAATCCCAAATCCCAAATCCCAAATCCCAAATCCCAAGCCCAAGCCCAAGCCCAAGCCCAAGCCCAAGCCCAAGCCCAAGCCCACGCCCACGCCCACGCCCACGCCCGTGCCCGTGCCCGAGCCCGAGACCCGAGACCCGAGACACGAGACACGAGCGAGCGCGCGTGTGTGGTACACACTAATACTCTTAGGTGTATGTGGACATGTTAGTTTAATAACTACATGGGTTGGTATGGTATATATATTGTAAGATTAACTCTTAATCTTCCAATATGGGATTATTCTAAATGGTTTTCTCATTAACCATTTCGTTTTTTCAGATTTTTTTCCAGATTTGAGCTTCCGAGGTACCAACTTTGAAGCCACTTTGTATTCACACCCATTCTCCGAATAGGTCATGTGATATACCGTTACGAAGCTCGTCACACGGGCTACTCAACCACGTTGAGTACGGTATAAACAACTCAGCGCTGTTACACGAAATAATGACTCGAAGTTGGTCCAGTGACCATTCGGAAACACCCATGTTTTCACATGTTTTTCCAACAATCCCCCACATGAATGCAATTGGCTGAAAATAAAATGCTCCTAAATGCATAAGAGAGAAAACCGCAAGAGTTCACTGCATAAGGACAGGTAGCGCGCGCCTTGAACCTGTCGTAGTGACGTAAAATCTGATATGCTACTATTGGGTAGCCTTTAAGCCTTGAACCCTTTAGCGTTTGTGCATACCAGGGTAATGCGCACACAGTGTCCCCTCTACACCACTTACTAAGCCCTTTGGTTGTTGTCCATATTTGTCCGTGGACTGCCTTGGCAAAGTTCAACCGAGTGCTCTAGTGATTTAGCCCATGGCTCATCACATAGTATCGGCCATACACACTCGTCATAAGTGATTTCAAGTCAAGGGTGTCCTGACTCACCCCTCTCGACCTTCGAGATACTTGTTTTCATTAAGAGCCTCATGCTCACCCTTAAGATGGTCTAGGTCTATCACTCTTTCATCCTAGAAATGGGCTGGGAACTTAAGTTCCCGAGTGCTTTGTTCGGTCACCCCCACAGTTCGGTTTTCCCGTTGAACCCGACGCTGGAGAATCCAGTTCGGGTTGGGTTGCCTCTGAGGAGGTTTCCAGTTTAATGGGCTTCAACCCCATTCCCCTCGATGAAACTTCAACTCCTACCTGAGTCAAGCCTTTTGTAAATGGATCCGCTATATTGTCTTTAGATCTCACAAAATCTAAGGACACCACACCGTTAGCTAACAATTCTCTTACGGATTTATGTCTCCGACGAATATGTCGGGACTTTCCATTATACATATGATCCTGCGCCCGTCCAATAGCCGACTGACTATCGCAGTGCATGCTTATTGCTGGGACAGGTTTCGGCCACATTGGAATTCCTTCCAGAAAGCTTCTCAGCCAATCAGCCTCTTCTGTTGCTAGATCCAACGCTATGAACTCAGATTCCATAGTTGATCTAGCTATGCACGTCTGCTTGGATGATCTCCATGAGACAGCTGCTCCTCCCATCACGAACACATATCCGCTAGTGGATCGTGTACTGTTGGAATCCGAGATCCAGTTTGCATCAGAATACCCTTCCAGTACAGCTGGATATCTGGTATAATGCAACCCTCGGTCTGCTGTGTATCTCATGTATCTGAGAAGTCTCATGATGGCCTTCCAGTGTTCCTCATTGGGATTACTGGTGTACCTACTCAGTCTACTCACTGAGTTGGCTATGTCTGGTCTAGTACAGTTCATGACGTACATCAGACTGCCTATTATTCGAGAATATTCCAATTGTCTCACACTCTCCCCAAAGTTCTTTTTCAGGGTGGTTGAGATCTCTATCGGAGTTCTGGATGTAGCTCTACTATCTTTATCAAATTTGTCAAGCATCTGTCTGACATAGTGAGTTTGAGATAGCGCATATCCGTCTGATGTCTTGGTAATTTTCATACCAAGTATAACATCAGCGACACCCAAGTCTTTCATCTCGAATTTTTGTGACAACATTTTCTTAGTGGAGTTGATGTTATCAATACTCCCTATTATAATCATGTCATCTACGTAGAGGCAGACTACCACGTAGTCCTTTTCATTTCCTTTTACGTAGACGCATTTGTCACATTCGTTTATCCGAAAACTGTTTGATAGCATCACTCTATCAAATTTTTCGTGCCATTGTTTAGGTGCTTGTTTAAGTCCATACAAGGACTTCACAAGTTTACACACCTTGTGAGCTTTACCTGGAACCACAAACCCTTCCGGTTGTTCCATGTAAATTTCCTCTTCCAACTCACCATTCAAGAACGCCGTTTTAACATCCATTTGATGTATTTCCAGATCGAACAGTGCTGCGAGAGCAATGACTATCCGGATTGACGTCTTCCTGGAGACAGGAGCATAGGTGTCGAAATAGTCGACACCTTCGGTTTGTCTAAAACCTTTCACTACAAGCCTAGCCTTGTATTTCTCGATTGTTCCATCGAGCTTTCTCTTTCTCTTGAAGATCCACTTGTGTCCTAGTGGCTTACACCCGGGTGGTAGATCCACTAGTTCCCAAGTGTGATTTTGTAATATCGATTCAACCTCATTGTTGATCGCTTCCTCCCAATATTGGGCTTCCGGGGATGACATTGCTTGTTTGAATGTCGCCGGTTCGCCTTCTATCATGAAGGTTACAAAATCTGGACCGAAAGTCGTTTCCTTTCTAGCCCTTTTACTACGTCGAGGCTCTTCTTCTTCTTCCTCCAACGGTTCACTTGCCCCCACATTTTCCTCACTGTTTGACTCCTCAGTCTCTACAGTTACGGAAGACTTGCGGGGAAAGATCTCCTCGAAGAAAGAAGCTTCTCGAGCTTCGATGATAGTATCTGCATGCACATCGGGATTATCCGACTTGTGCACGAGAAAACGATAAGCACTACTGTTTTGTGCATATCCTATGAACACACAGTCTACCGTCTTTGGCCCTATTCTCGTTCTTTTAGGAAGCGAGACAAGGACCTTCGCGAGACAACCCCAAACCCTTAAGAATTTATAGCTCGGCCTATGGCCTTTCCATAGTTCATAAGGTGGTTTATCACGTTTCTTATGTGGTAGCTTGTTCAATACATAGTTGGCGGAAAGCAGCGCTTCCCCCCACATGTTCTGGGGTAACCCAGAACTTATTAACATAGCATTCATCATTTCCTTGAGCGTCCTATTCTTACGCTCGGCAACCGCATTCTGCTCCGGAGAGTATGGGGCTGTCGTTTGATATTGTTTAAGATTGTTGGTTTTGGTATTATTTCGAATACAATAAATGAAAGGACAATAAAATAAAGAAGACAGGAACGCAATGGAAATAAACAATTTTATTTCTCACAATTGGAATATAAATTACAATTCCTGACTCAACAAATAAATAAAACTGCTGGACTGTAATAAAGAAACTGCCGGACTGTTATAAAGAAACTGCCGGACTGGTTTAACAAAGAAACTGCCGGACTGGTTTTACAGAAACTGCCGGACTGGTTTTAACAAACTGCCGGACTGGTTTTAAACAAACTGCCGGACTGGTTTTGAATAAAAGAAACTGCCGGACTGGTTTTAAGAAACTGCCGGACTGTTTTGTAATAAAAGAAACTGCCGGACTGGTTTTAACAAACTGTCGGACTGGTTTTAACCAAATAAAAAACTGCCCGGACTGTTATTAAATAAACTGCCCGGACTGTTATGTAAATACTGGAAATTAAATTACAGGAAAGTAAATTACAGAATAGGAAAGACTGAAATGTAAATTACAGAAACTAAAGGTACTGGAAAGTAAATACAAAAAGGAAACAGTACTGAAATTAAATGGACAGAATAATAAAGGACTGAAAATTAAATAACAGAAATTAAAAGAAGAGGCAACTGCTGAGCAGTTTCCCTTAAACAATATTTCCCGAACCACCTTTAAAGGTTTCTGGTTTCGGGACTTTGTTCCCAAGGTACAACTTCTATCTCAGAGTGGCTCGTATGGAAACCGGCACCGAACCACAGGTCGAGCTGTTGGTGGTGCGGTTCTCTCTCTCTATATGATGCTTATGCTGTGTTGTGTGTTCTGGTGTGTTCAAATGAGAGGGGGAGGGCTGCCTTTTATAGGCTCTATAGAAACCGCAGCCATAATTGTGGTCATTAATTCCGGGAGTTACACCCACAGAATTCGCTCAATTTAATTCTGAAACCGCAGCATTTAATCTCATTCATTGCTGACGTTTCTTTTGCTGGAAACTCTAGGGACTCCTTTTGTATTTTATACAAAACTCCCTATTCGGGTTTGGACCCAAGACCCAAGACCCGAGACATTCCCCAAATCCCAAAGCTCAAGCCCAAGCCCGTGCCCGTGCCCAAGCCCGTGCCCGAGACCCGAGACACGAGAAACGAGCGAGCGCGCGTGTGTGGTACACACTAATACTCTTAGGTGTATGTGGACATGTTAGTTTAATAACTACATGGGTTGGTATGGTATATATATTGTAAGATTAACTCTTAATCTTCCAATATGGGATTATTCTAAATGGTTTTCTCATTAACCATTTCGTTTTTCCAGATTTTTTTCCAGATTTGAGCTTCCGAGGTACCAACTTTGAAGCCACTTTGTATTCACACCCATTCTCCGAATTGGTCATGTGATATACCGTTACGAAGCTCGTCACACGGCCTACTCAACCACGTTGAGTACGGTATAAACAACTCAGCGCTGTTACACGAAATAATGACTCGAAGTTGGTCCAGTGACCATTCGGAAACACCCATGTTTTCACATGTTTTTCCAACATAAATGTCGTGGTCAATCCACTAAAATAATGGTTGCTGTGTTTTAGTGGATCAACTAATCAAAAATTTCATCATTATACACACACGTTGCACATGTAAACACGCCTTATTAAGATTTAATAATTTATCAATGATGAACTCATGAACACACAATATAGCCATACAGAGGTATTCTTTACCTCATGCTTAAAATTCTTTTTCTTATTCCAAACTATTTACCTTATGTTCAAAGTTACATTCAACCAGAATTCTTAATTAGTTGTATAGTCTACCAGTTATTTTCCAACTCCCCCCCCCCCCCCCCCCCCCCTAATGGCCTTAGAAGCCACCATCATGTCCGCCTAAACAGTCTTTTTTAAAAAAAAAAACCAAACAAAAGCTTTCTATTAATAATATATGAGACCTAACCCAGATTACAATAAAACAAAGATAGTAAATACCCAAAACAAAATTTATAACGATCCATACTACTATGTGTCCCAATATGCAGAATCATGAATTAATCCTAAAAAACCACCTGCTTCGAAATTCTAAACAATCAAACACCTCCACATTTGTGCTATAGAATTCGTGTTAAATTGCTATAGGGTCCTTGCTTGTGAATGTTAAATTCTAAAACTCGCCAGGGGGTTTAAACGTTGGCGTCTTAACTTCCAACTGCAGTGTGAAATACAAAAATCTGCCAATCCTTCCAAGTTCTTGAATCAAATTACTGCAAGTGATTTTTTTTTTTGGAAATTAAGCATTAGATTAATGTCAAAAAATTACAAATTTCACTAGGCATTCTCCGGGATACAATTGAGCTCAAAACACGACACGTTCTATAGGGAGCATAACTCATTTTAGCTTAACCACTATATATCAATTGCATCTTTTGTGCACAAGGTTAAACTACGAAACAAATACTATCAAGATGGCCTAAAAGCGGTCTCTAAAGAAGGCCACCCATCGTCATCATTTTCTTCATCATTACATGGCAAGTAATCAAATATGTTCTCCGTTATAGTCCCGCTCTTCGACCGTGCCTCTTTGAATCCCTTAAGTTTCTCGGCTGGTTTTTTGAAATTCCTATCCGCTGTTCTAGTTACAGTTTTGCAGTTAGGTTATAAGTGATGTTGCAACCACAGTTGGAACCAAGTGTATTAATGGACAGAACAGTTTATTTAAATGTACTTGAAATAAATGACACGTACATTTAACAACAGAGTTCACCCAACTAAGCTACGTCTCCGAGGCACTTCCCCAAATTATGATATTATAAAAGCTTACAATATAGGATTCAAGTCTTATTGAAAAACACTCATACTCTCTCTAGATTTTTCTGCCTATATCTATATTACTAATACTTTATAACTATCAATTATAAATCAATGGCATCCCACCATTGTTTTCTTTTAAAGCTCACTGTGTATTCTCTCAAGAATGAGTTCTTTATAATTTAGAACACACACTTTTTACAAGCTACGTTATCAACTATTTATTCAAGTAAAATCAATTTTCTTTCTTCAAGATCTTTTATGATTGCTTTGACTCTTTTGATTGGCTTCAATCTTTCCATATAGCACAAGATGATTCAGCGAATGATTGACCTCAATCTTCATAAGATATTACCTGTTGATAATTAGCTTGGAAATAAGAGATAATCTATTCCTCAAATAAGGAACATATAAGATAGTATCTTTTAGCGATAAAATCTTTCTACATAGATATATTAAACATTAACTCCATATTTCATTCAATCTTAAACGTATCATAGTGATTTTGATAAAGAACAAAGATTGAACCAAATGATAAAGATTTGCATAAGAATAGATATATAGATTGCCTAGTTTAAAGTAAACATATCTTTTAAAACTAATCTCCTTATTACTTTTAGAAAACATCTTTCTTATCACTTTAATATTCTCAATATAAACGAACTAAACCTTTAAGAGCATATGAGAATATATCCTGCATACTTTAAAACAAATAATTATCATTAAAGAATAGTAATGCAGAATTACAGAACTAGACAGAATCCTACAGAACAGCAGGTTGGAACTGTGGTTGCAACTGAGGTTGCAACATTACTTGAAACCAACAATACTGTCTTAGTTGGTTGTAACTGAGGTTGCAACATTATTTGAAACCAACAATGTTGTCTTAGTTGGTTGTAACTGAGGTTGCAACATTACTTGAAACCAAAAAGCTATCTAAGTTCTTAACAAACAAGTAGGATTATTTAGTTCAAACCAATAGACAACAATAAGTATTTAGACCAGAAATCTGGTCCTAACAATCTCCCCCTTTGTCATTGGTTTTGACAAATCATCTAAGTTTATAAAAACATCAATCCACCTGCAAGTACAAGTTTCAACACAGTCTTTTTCTGTATATCATTTATCAGTGCTTTTAAGACAACTATTCAAGCTCCCCCTGCAAGTTAGAATAGCAAGCATCTTATAAGCACAAAATATATATCCATACACCAGAGTTTCAGAACATATTCAATTTTAAAGACAGGCACAATTCAGAATGAAATTGCAGGAATTTTAAGGCCAAAAAATACTGGCACAACATAGTCTTAACACATCAATTGTCATTGAAACTGAAACTTAGAAACATAAACATGAAGTCTTAACACAGAAAATGAAATTGAAACTCAAATCATAAAATAAACTTCTTCACTTCTTCATCTCCCCCTATTTGTCAGAATCCAGACAAACTAATCAAGAGCCATGTCTGAGTGAGGTGCTCTTTCCCTTAGAGGTGTATCTCTGAAAACTTCTTCATCTTCTTCTTCACTACTTATTGAGAGGCCATCATCATTGTCACCATCATCTTCACTTTCTGTGAGATTCTCCAGTAGCTTCTTGATATGATAGTCATCTGTATCTAGATCAGCTCTTCTTTTTTTATTGTAAGCCAGTTTTTCTAGAAGATACCACCTCACACCTTTCTTCATTGAAGGAGCACTAGATGTCTCCTTTTCTTTTCCTTTTTCCCTAGAGATGTCATTGACATGCCCTTCCTTTAGTAGTTTTGCAGAAATATATAGGGCAGAAGGACAGTTTGTGGTCTGTTCATAGGAGATTCTAATTGGATGTGTAGCAGATATTTGACAGGCTTGAGACAGAATTATCCCAGAGATTAGGAAAGGAAAAGGTAGCAGAATGGAGGGTGATTTAGAATCACTGAAATCTCTGATGAGATTAAACACATGATTGCAAAAGTTAATTGGCAATGAGGACATGATCTTATAAACAAATACAGCCATATCTTTGTTCACTCTAGAGGGTTGTTTAGTAGGAGTCAAGTTGAACCTAGCAATTTTGTGTAGCACAGCAGCACACAGAGTCAGTGAGGATGTCTTGATGGAAGTGCCATCAAATCTATTATTCTTTCCAGTAAGAACAAGAGCTATAACCTCCATATCATAATCAACACTATTCTCAGAGGGACTAGGAGAACTTAAAAAATCATTGATTAACTTAGGGGTAAAATCTAGAGTTAGACCCCTTAAAAATACTCTGCCATAGGCAGGATTACCCTCTTCAAAGACAATGCTACTTAAATTAGCACAAAATTCCTTAATAACATCAGGATAATAAGAGTCAGGATAGCATACAGTTCTTTCTAAGCCAATATCTGTGAGCAATTTCTCAACATGCACCTGTATGTGCTGATAGCTAGCTAAATTGAGTCTCCTTTCAGAGTGAATTTCCCTACTAGCAAAAGACCGGAACCTCCTAAACATTTTTCTATTCCAGAAACGAGGATCAACCTCATTGAATTTAGTATCATAAGTAAAAGCAACAGAGATAGGATCATCCTCTAAGTTTCTCCTAGCACATTTCTTAGACCTATGTTTCTTAGAAGAGGAAGACTCACTTACCTTGGCTTTAGAGCCTGGACTGGTTTGGGATTGAGTCAGAAAGTCTTTAAGAGTGCTATTATCTTCATAATTGAGATTGGGTTTGTTAGAAGAGTTGGAAGACATGGTTTCAACCTAAGTTGCAACTGCACTTAGAACTTCGTTGTGTGGGTTTTACAGATAACCTAGGGATTTTAATAGAAAGAGAGAGAGAGAGTAATTCTGATTTTGTTTATGAATTGGGATAGTAAAAGAGATTAGTATAAATAACATATAAGGCCAAATCTTTTTACACTTAGAAACAGATACACTCAAATCAATTTTGAAACAGATTTTGCTAAAATTAAGGAAGTTTCTTTGCAACAGAAATTTAAAATTTGAAACACAATGAAATCAAGAAGGATATATTTTTTAAGATAAATCCAGCAAATAATTCAGATAAACATTCCTTGTAAACAGATTTATCCAAAATTTTGAATATTTAAGAGTTGAAGTTTTGAAGGAAATTTGACTTGTTTCAAAAAAAAAAATGTAGCAGTTGTATAAGATATAGAACTTTGAAAATTCAAGAATCTAGCCATTTACTCAAGAAGATATATTTATCATTGAATAACTTGAATAAAAATCAAATCTTAGGAGCTTATATTGAGCAAATCCATTTTTTTCTCTACACAAAAACTAGATTAGTGACCTCAGCAAGGAAAGAGTATAAGTGATGTCAAAAATCACAAGACTTTGTCTTGGCTTTTTCATTAGAAATGATCACCATGATTAGTATCATAGACATTATGACAATTATTATGCAAACACAGATTTGTTCTGTACTGAAGGAACACTAGGGTTGCAACTGAGCTTGCAACCAGCTTATCAGAAAATTGCACTTTGTGCTTGCAACTCTATTACCAGAGAGGTTTTAAGACAAGTCACCTCACATCTGTTTTTGAGACACTAAATAGCAGCTTTTTCAAGATAAAAACTTCAAAGCTCAATTAAGACTTACCTTAGAGATAAAATGTATTGAAGGTACTCAAAACAGACATATTTAGCAAGAGTATTCAATTAGATCTATAGTGACATACCCCTATATCACTTCTTAATGATTCAAACTTGTTTGTATCAAGGGGCTTAGTGAAAATATCTGCTAATTGTCTTTCAGTTGAAACATGTTCTAAAATTAAGCTCTTTTCTTCAACCAGTTCTCTAATAAAATGATGCCTTAGATCAATATGTTTAGTTCTGGAATGTTAAACTGGATTCTTTGCCAAATCTATAGCACTTTTGTTATTACAAAACAAAGTTAATATTTCTTGTTTAACATTATAATCATTTAACATTTGTTTCATCCAAATAAGTTGAGTGCATCCACTTCCAGCTGCAATATATTCTGCCTCAGCAGTAGATAAAGAAATGCAGTTTGACTTTTTACTAAACCATGAAACAAGGATGTTCCCAAAATAAAAACAACCACCAGAAGTGCTTTTTCTATCATCTATATTACCAGCCCAGTCTGCATCACAGTAACCCACAAGAAAGTGGTTTGTGTCTTTAGAATACCATAGACCTATGTGAATTGTGCCTTTTACATACCTTAAAATCATTTTGACAGCTAGAAGATGAGGTTCTAAAGGGTTTGCCTGATACCTGGCACAAACTCCTACACTTAGGCAAAGATCTGGTCTACTAGCAGTTAAATAGAGAAGACTCCCAATCATAGATCTGTATAAGCTAGGACAGACACTCTTACATTTATCATTTTTAGACAGTTTTAAAGTGGTACTCATAGGAGTTCTTTTCTCTTTGCTATCACTTAAGCCAAATTTCTTGACAAGGTTGTCAGCATACTTACTTTGGCAAAGAAAAATGCCCTTTTCACTTTGTTTAACTTGCAATCCTAGGAAATAAGTTAATTCTCCTCCACCACTCATTTCAAATTCATTTTTCATATCAGAAATGAATTCATCTATCCTATCATCAGAAGTGGAACCAAACACAATGTCATCAACATAGATTTGAGCAATGATTATATCCTTTGTAGTTTTCGTAGTGAACAGAGTTTTATCAACTCCCCCTCTGTTGAAACCTTTTTCAATTAAGAACTTGGTTAGTCTATCATACCAAGCTCTAGGAGTTTGCTTTAAACCATACAAAGACTTTTTCAGTAAATAAACATGTTCAGGGAATTTAGGATCTTCAAATCCCTTAGGTTGACAAACATAAACTTCTTCATTAATCACACCATTCAGAAAAGCATTCTTAATGTCAAGTTGAAACAATTTAAAATCATACAGACATGCAAGAGAGAGTAGCATTCTAATAGATTCAATTCTAGCTACAGGAGCAAATGTTTCATCAAAGTTAATTCCCTTAATTTGTGTATAAACCTGAGCTACCAACCTGGCTTTATTCCTAATAATGACTCCATCTTCATTACTTTTATTTCTAAAGATCCATTTAGTCCCTATAACATTTTTATTAGAAGGTCGGGGTACTAAAGTCCATACATCATTTCTCTCAAACTGAGACAGTTCATCTTGCATAGCTAAAATCCATTCACTATCTTCTAAAGCTTCTTTTATATTCTTAGGTTCTAACTGAGAAATGCAACAAGCAAAGTGAACAACATTATTTCTTTTACCTCTGGTTTTCATACATGAAGTAACTTCTCCTATGACATTGTCAAGAGAATGATTTTTCTGAGTCCTTACATAGCGAGGCTTTCTAGTAGATTGAATATGAGAACTTTCTTCTTCTTCTTCAGACTCAGTTGTATTCTAGGTTTCAACCTCGGTTTCAACCTCAGTTGCAACTGGACTTCCAACCACTGTTGGACTGCTTGTTTGCTGAATTTTTCCAGTTTCTTTTCCTGTTATTTCTGACTCTTCATCATCACCTGCAGTCTCTTCCACATCTTTTAAGTCATCAAATATCACATTATAAGATTCCATAACACAGTTTGTCCTTAGATTAAAGACTATAAAGGCTCTACTATTCTGAGCATAACCAAGAAAGACCCCCTTATCACTCTTAGAATCAAATTTTCCAAGATGTTCTCTATCTCTAAGAATGTAACAAACACACCCAAAAACTTGAAAATACTTGACATTGGGTTTTCTGCCTTTCCATATTTCATAAGCAGTCATGGCAGTGCCTTTAGTAATATAGACTCTATTAACAATATGACAAGCAGTGTTAACAGTTTCAGCCCAAAATCTTTTGGCAAGTTTCTTAGAATTAAGCATGACTCTAGCCATTTCCTGAATAGTTCTATTCTTTCTTTCAACTATGCCATTTTGCTGTGGAGTTTTTGGAGCAGAAAACTCATGACTTATACCTAAGGAGTTGCAAAACTCTCTAAACTTGCTGTTTTCAAATTCAGTTCCATGATCACTTCTGACCCTAGCAATTTTACCACTAGTGGAACCTTTTTTAAGTTGCAGTTTTAAGCACAGAGTTTTAAAGAGATCAAAAGTTTCAGATTTATCCTTTAAAAACACTACCCAAGAATATTTAGAGAAATCATCTACAACTACCAAAATGTACTTCTTACCTCCTATACTAGCAGTTTGCATAGGACCCATTAAATCAATATGAAGAAGTTCTAGGACTCTCTTAGTGTAGATTTGACTAGTACTTTTGTGAATACTCTTTGTTTGTTTGCCTATTGCACAATCATCACACACACCTTGAGTTTTAGAACTAAGTTTGGGAATAACTCTTATCAATTCTTCTTTAACAAGCTTATCCAAGGTTTTATAATTCACATGACCAAGCCTTTTATGCCAAATATTAACATTGTTAGTAATAGCTTGATTACACCTATTCTGAGGCAATTCTTTTTCAGCTTTTTCAAAAACATAGTAGCTGTTTGCTGATCTAACTCCAGTCATGACCAAATCATTATTAAGATCAGTAATTAGACACTTATCTTTGTTAAACTTAATAGTTATCTTGTTGTCACACAGTTGACTGATGCTAATAAGATTGGCTTTTAGACCATCTACAAGAAATACATCATTAATATCAGGCATTCCAGGTTTGTTTAAGGTTCTTTTTCCAATAATTTTACCTGTATCTCCACCTCCAAACACAACAGTGTTTCCTGTAAGATTAATGACATTTTTTAGAAAACTTGCAGTATTCATGTGCTTAGAACAACCACTGTCAAAATACCAATCATTAGAAGTAACAGCATTTAAAGAAATGATAACAGATTTGTTATTAGCAATTAAGGTAGATCTTTTCTTAACTTGCCAGACCCAATTCATTTTTTTATTGAAGGAAGCCAACCAATTTTTTTGAGAAATATACTTCCTGTTCCTCTTTAAATAACACTGGATTTCTGAATGACTAGGTCTTTTACAGAAGTTACACAGTTTAGTCCTAAAGGTAGATTTAACCTCAAAGCTATTTATTTTTTTCTTGGTTGCAACTGTGGTTGCAACTATACTTCTAACCTTATTATCAAAAACATGAGTTTCGGCTTTAACAAGAGCTTTAACAAAGGTAGTTTTTCCAGTGTTTTCATAACCATAGTAACCTAAACCACTGTTATCTTTAGAGCCTCTAGAATAGGATAACATGTCATCTAACTTTTCTGAAGTAGAAATATTAAGCAGTTTTATTTTCTTTTTGGTTTCAGTTAGCTCAACCAGTTGAGAGTTGAGTTGCTCAGTGAGACTAGTAACCTTATCCTTTAGATTAACATTAACCTTGTTTATGATCAAGGATTGCTTACTCAGACATTGATATTTTTCATAAAGAACAAGATACTGCTGAGTAATGTTATCATCAGAAGGCTCTTCCTCATCACTGATATAGGTCTTAAGAGCAGTTGTAACTCTAGTTGAAACAGACTCACAGTCACTTTCATAAGTAGGTTCTTTTTCAGTGATTATTCCCATAAAATTAGCAAAGTTAGATTCATTCTCATCATCACTGCTGCTCTCAGAATCACTGTCACTATGAGTGGTTATATAAGCATTTTTGTTCCTTTTTAAAGTATTTACACACTCAGACTAAATGTGACCAAAACCTCTACATTATCTGCATTGAATTTCTCTAGGCTGATATTCTTTGTCATCCTTCTCTTTAGGATTCCACTTTCCTTTAGGATTATTATTAAATCTAGACTCTGTCTTGAATTGATTATCCATTTTCTGAAAGTTCTTGGATGTTCCAGTATCATCTTGTTTTTTCTTATAAAACTTTTTATAAACCTTTTTAGCAAAGAAAGCAAGCTGTTCTTCATCACTCATTTTCTCACAGACCTTAGATTCAGATTTCTTAGCCTGAAAAGCAATACCTTTTTCTGGTTTCTTTTGTTTAAAGAATTTTAGCTCATGAGTGCTTAGATTTCCTATAATTTCTTCAAGTTTTAAATTATCTAAGTCTGTTGATTCCTCAATAGCAGTAACCTTAATTTCAAACCTTTCTGGAAGTGACCTTAGCGTTTTCTTAACAAGTTTAGCATCACTGTATTTTTCACCTAAGGTTCCAGTTTGATGGGCAATGTGACAAATTCTACCATTAAAATGTTCAATTGTTTCATCTTCCTCCATTCTTAAGTTTTCAAATTGAGTGGTTAACTGTTGGAGTTTAAAAATTTTTACTTTAACAGTTCCTTCAAAAGTTACTTGTAAAATGTCCCATGCCTCTTTGGCAGTTTCACAATGAGAGATATACCTGAACACACTGAGAGTTACACCAGCAAAGATCAAGTTTATTGATGTGGAGTTTGCACTTGATTTTCTGTCCTCGTCAGCAGACCATCTGTCTTCAGTTACATAAACCAGTTCACCTTCACCATCAATGGCAGTTGGAAGCTCCCAACCATACAACACAGTCTTTCATGCTTGTTCATTTTGCTGTTTGATGAAAGATCTCATTCTAATTTTCCACACTCCATAGTTAACTCCTCCTTCAAGTAATGGTGGTTTGTTGAATGTGTTTCCTTCCCTCATTAAGACCATCTTTACCAGAACACAGGATCCACACTAAGTAAGATATAGTGTGAAGCTCTGATACCAATTGAAATTCATATCCGCTGTTCTAGTTGCAGTTTTGCAGTTAGGTTCCAAGTGATGTTGCAACCACAGTTGAAACCAAGTGTATTAATGGACAAAACAGTTTATTTAAATATACTTGAAATAAACCACACGTACATTTAACAACGGAGTTCACCCAACTACGCTACGTCTCCGGGGCACTTACCCATATTATGATATTATAAAAGCTTACAATATAGGATTCAAGTCTTATTGAAAAACACTCAGACTCCCTCTAGGTTTTTCTGCCTATCTCTATATTGCTTTTAATTTATAACTATCAATTATAAATCAATGGTATCCCACCATTGTTTTCTTTTAAAGCTCACTATGTATTCTCTCAAGAATGAGTTCTTTATAATTTAGAACACACACTTTTTACAAGCTAAGTTATTAACTATTTATTCAAGTAAAATCAATCTTCTTTCTTCAAGATCTTTTATGATTGTTTTGACTCTTTTGATTGGCTTCAATATTTCCATATAGCACAAGATGATTCAGCTTAGGATTGACCTCAATATTCATAAGATATTAGTTGTTGATAATTAGCTTGGAAATAGGAGATAATCTATTCCTCAAATAAGGAACATATAAGATAGTATCTTTTAGAGATAAAATCTTTCTACATAGATATATTAAACATTAACTCCATATTTCATTCAATCTTAAACGTATCATAGTGATTTTGATAAAGAACAAAAATTGAACCAAGTGATAAAGATTTGCATAAGAATAGAGATATAGATTGGCTAGTTTAAAGTAAACATATCTTTTAAAACTAATCTCCTTATTACTTTTAGAAAACATCTTTCTTATCACTTTAATATTCTCAATATAAACGAACTAAACCTTTAAGAGCATATGAGAATATATCCTGCATATTTTACAAGAAATAATTATCATTAAAGAATAGTAATGCAGAATTACAGAACTAGACAGAATCCTGCAGAACAGCAGGTTGGAACTGTGGTTGCAACTGAGGTTGCAACATTACTTGAAACCAACAACACTGTCTTAGTTGGTTGTAACTGAGGTTGCAACATTACTTGAAACCAACAACGCTGTCTTAGTTGGTTGTAACTGAGGTTGCAACATTACTTGAAACCAAAAAGCTATCTAAGTTCTTAACAAACAAGTAGGATTATTTAGTTCAAACCAATAGACAACAATAAGTATTTAGACCAGAAATCTGGTCCTAACAAATTTTTTTGTTGCAATTCGTTGAAGAGGTAGGAGTACCACCTTTCACTTGAACTCGTGCTCCGGTCACGCTAGGGATAATCGGAGAGTGATGCGCTTCTTTGCTCTTGTTTGAGTCAATAGGATATTTTTTCTTGGCCACCCAAACACTAGATATTGCTATCTCTTTTCCTTTAACCTTTTCTTTTCCCAGTCTCACATCAATTGACAGCTTTGTAGTCGAAGACTATGGCCGCCCTTGGTCTTTACTCTTGTGAAGTTTAGACCGAGAATTTAAACTAACTAGTTTAGAATATCCGACACATTGTCCAAGCCAATATTATTAGTTTTTATGGTTTATAGTCCGGCTCAAAACCATCTAAAGATTGTTGTATTATTGCCTTCCTTGATCTGGACAAGTTGTTTAACAAAAACTTCAGTCACGATTGTGCATTTTTCCTTTACTTAATATTGGACACTGAAATCATGAATACCAATAGGTGAAATTCATTACTGACTCATCAAAATTCATAATGTATTTCAAGATCACTTATTACGATAGTTACTACGTACATATATAGTACATAATGTATACAAGTGTGAACTTACAGTTTAGCGTGCCTTATCTTGGGATACAAAATCTGAAAGATGGCAGACTGATAATTAACATGACCAATTTAATACTTGGAAGTTGAAGTCTTACAATAAGTGTAGGTTGGTCATGTACTCATGTATACCGACAGGTTGTAAATTCACAATTTTGGAAACACGAACCTTGGAAAGATCCACATCTATTAAAGCATATCTAGAATAGTAGCCTGATAAACCTTGTGCCATTTTCGTGAACATATCAAAAATAAAAAAGTATTGGAAGGAAAATAGTTGCTGATAACTGGGTGTTGTTGCAGTTGGCCATGGATATCTTCCCTAACCGTTGGTTGTTGCCATTAGTTTCAGTTGTAGACTCGTATAAATATGTCTCAAAGTGACTGTATAAAACTGTTTTCAGTTTTGGAATTGTTGGCCAAGAAGAATCTTCCCAATATATGAGGCCAGGACTTCTAGAGGCTGTGAGATTTACCTACTAAATCCATACAGACAAATTAAAACTGGATTTTGATTAGAAACTAATATTTTTATAAACAATAGTAACTTTATTTGAACATTACTTATGCTGGTTCCGTAGGAGTCTAGGCGATTTGGACAAAGTATATAACTAGCGATCATAGGATAAATACAATAAGTTTAAGACATTTGGCTATAAGATCAAAATCTTTTCATTCTTCGTTCGATTTTGGGTTGAGAGCTGTTTGATCCTCATTACCAGTTTTCACATGTTTTAGGATTTCTCAGCTTAAGACAAAAATGTCTGGACATAGGGCGAGCACCTAGCGGAGTACTTATTTATGATTTATATACGCACTTATATAGTTTAATTATTTATTTTAATTTTATTGATAAAAGGCTGGTACTTCTTATTAGCCCGCAGGATTATCTTAATTAGGTTACGAAATTTAAAGTCTTGGTGCGTTCAATTCTTGTTTGCCTTGATGTAAAGAATAGAATCCTCAACTAGTTACTCCTCTCTATATCTCTAATCTATATATCCTAGTTCTCTCCATATCTTTAAATTAAAACTTTGCATCTTCTTATTCTTGAATCTTAAGTTGATATGTTCCGCATCTTTCATAAAAAGAGAATGTACATCAAGAAAAAATGTGTTATCTAAAAACTCTCATATAAGTGGATATAGATGGCCAATTTTGCTGTCATAAATTCTGTTACAATGAATATTCACTATTTTTTATAAATACGGGCACTCTTTAATTTTTCTCTTGTCGAACATTAGTTCCTTTCTTTCCAGGATAGTGGGTTGCGATTTTTCTGCAATTTGCGATGTATTATTCACCAAAATCTAATCAAGTGGATTCTCACTCCTATTTTCTGGTTCTCTCCGTTTTATCACACCAAACTTGATATATGATATTTAAATTCAGTCCGCTTGCTAATCCTCGCTTATTTGCTAAATTATCTAAAAATTTCATGAAGACATGGAACAAATTGGTAACTTTTCAAGAACTCGGATTACTTCATGCCACTGCCTTCATCATAAGCATTCTTCACAACTAATTCAAATTAAGTACACGTGTATATTGGTCTGAATTACAAAGCAAAAAGGTTGTGAACTTGTGATTGACTAAGGGTTCGGACATATGTATATTCTCTATTAGAAATACGTATTATTGAGAAATAATATATTCCAGGCAATTGCCTGCAACCTATGATGCAGAGATCTGGGTATGAGCGTACAGCTACATAACAAAACGATAAAAATTTAAATAATAGGACATGACATTACTCGTCAATTTATAAATTATGTAATTATATAGATTTTTCTTTTATGTGCAACAATGTGTGTGGGGGAGGTTTTTTCTTTTTCTATAACTTTAGAATCGTAGTGTCGTGAACTCGTGATATGACAAGGCCGAGCAACTTGGTGACGGAAACCTATAATACTTTCCCTCTTCCTTCCTTGCCTCTTTCCTTCCAAGTTCCAACCAACCCTTTATAAGCTATATATGTTGGTTTTCGTGTACGTAAAAGTAATATTTTAAAGTGCAATGACTAAAAATAAATAAACAATTTTATTTCTATAATGGAATGTGACTCTATTACAAATTCCGACACTTACAGAATGTAAAAGCAGTTAATAAAAAATTATAGACAGAATAATATAAGTTATTAAACTGCTGGACTGGTTTGTAATTAAACAAAACTGTCATACAGAATAGTATAAAACTAAACTGCTGGACTGTTTGTTAATTAAAAGAAACTGCCAGACAGAATAGTATAATTACTAAACTGCTGGACTGTTTCTGTAAATAAATTAAAGGACTGAAATGAAACTAATCTAATTACAGAATTGAAACAGTACTTTAAATAAATTACAAAAATGTAAAACAGAATTTAAATGTTACAGCTAAGAATAAGAAATTGAAATTTCAGAATATTGTTTGACCTGTGGGGGGTCTGCCTATTTATAGGCTTGTTGAGTATCTCGGCCATTAAAGTCACTTTACGCCATTAAAGTCACTTTACTACTGTAAAGTTGCAGTATTAATTTTGCAATGAATTCATATTTATTGCAACAGTTACAGCTTTGCTGGAAGATTTTTCCAAACAGGCGTGCTTTTCCCGAACAGGCGCACTTTTCCCGACGAGCAAGCACATGTGTGGTACACAATACACACATGTGTATGTGGACACACTACTTAATATCCATAAGGGATAGCTTTGTATATATATTGTAAAAGTGACTCTTCATTTTCCAATGTGGGACAATTTCCAATGAGTTATCCTTATTAAACCAATTTTCCAGCATTAAGAGTTTTCCTCTTTCTCAACCCCAATTTTTAACGCCAATTTTCATTCACTCCCATTCTCCGAATAGTTCATGCGACATACCGTTACGAACCTTGTCATACCATTTACTCAACCGTTTTGAGTATGGTGGCAAAAGACAACGGCTGTCACTTGAAATCTTGACTCAAAAATGGTCTCGCGACCATTCTGAAATTACCATGTTAAACATGGTTTTTCCAACAATCTTTGAAAAGTGATAACTCCAAATATACGGGTTCTTCTTATTATCAAGACCAAAAGATTGTCGCATTGAAGTTACAGGGGGCAATGAGACTTCATCTGCTGGTCGAGCACCAATATGGGAAGAAGCAGAAAGATTGTTGAAGACTTTGTCGGGAACAAATAAGAGCAAACGTTCAGGCTTGTCACCAGGATGTGGAGCCATTGAGAAGTGAAGGATCCGCTCACTGTAAAAATTAAAGTCGCCAAAGTTTGTTAACGTGTCTAGCCTTGCTTCTGTTGCTCTATCTTCGACTTCAAAGGAACCTCATCAAGAACTACTAATTCTATGCTGCATGGGCTCGCCTCAACATGCTCACTAGCCACGGCATGGATTTGCAGCCACTTCATTAATGTCGAAACGTCTGCCCATCTATTATGTCATGCAACCGTCAAAATCAACTAGGGAGGTGCTTATCTTTCTAATCTCGACCCGGAAAGTGGATGAATATATGGGCTGATTTAAGAAGCTATAACGAAAGTGAACCTGGAATGCTCAAGAAATACAGAAAAGAAACTCACAAAAAAAAACGTGGGGTTATGAGTTATGATCAAATTGCTTGTGGTTTACAAGCCACAAATAGGAGCATGCACAAATTCTTGTTTTTTTTGAGAAAACATGTTAGCTGCCAAAAGCCTAGTTTTACTAGCAATATATCTAAAATAAAAGTGTACCCTTATAGAATTATACCTCTGCCGGTGAAGAAAATTTCAAATAAAATGGTGATATGTTGACGGTCATCAGGCAAGATAGGACTACGCATCGGTTAATCACCCCTCCGATAACAATTACAAGGACTCGAGATCGTCACTGGTTGTCTTGTTTGGCAGCGACAATGATTCCTGAAAGCCTAGCCTGTCTCAAAGTCTCACGCCGGGCTACTCGTCACAATCCGAAGACTCTGAAATGGCAATTCTCCATCTTGAGGTTTCATTCGCAGAAGTCTCCAGCACGCTTTCTTTCCCTTCCGGAACGTTGATCTTTTGGCAAAGAAGTTTACTGACGACATGGTGAAAAACCGACAAGAGCAAGTATTCAGGTTGTTTTCCAACAAACACGTAGATGGGGTCACATGTTGATCCTTGTTTCGAAAGAGCTCTGTGATTCGACGCCGAGTTGAATGTAGTCTAGTAAAATACCTCACCGCCTAGCTCAGCCATAAGTGGAAAAAGAAAAGTGATTCATGGGGCAAGAAACTGAAAAGAGTTCCGTCAAAACAACAAGTTAGGAGCCGGTTCAAATCCTGAGTAGGAGGACCAGTTCCGCAATGGAGAAGCTTTTGAAGCTAATAAATCAAAAGCACCTGCAAAAGACGAAAGGAAAAAAGAGGTGAAATAGCATGATATATATTAAGCCTCAACGCCTTTCGAACGACTTTCGAACAAGCACTTGAAAATACACCACAGACACAAGGAAATTATTTGTCGAAGATTAAACCTTACACGTGTCCTAAAAGACCAGAGGTTTGAGTAAAGCTTGAAACAAGTTTAAACCCCAGTGGCAAAAACGTGGGCCAAGTTAAGGTGCAACTTTAAAGTTGTAAAATAAAAAAATAAAATCTATAGATAATAGACTCATATGCTGTGACGAGATGTTATGAAAAATTACATGGTGAAGTCTTCAATATATGGGCAAAGGTTGTAGAGTTTGATTAAAAGTTAAATACTATGGTGTGCATGGTCGTATAAAGGACTCTAAATGCCAAGAAATTCAATGGTTGGTATAAACAAAAGGAATTGTAAAGCAAACACAATTCATCATTGAGACGTGACTTTAACACTTATGAAGATTCTGTTTTATCTTGGGAAAATATAATGGATCATACCAAGGCAATATTTGTCCATGTTAACTGATTCTATGCTATCTCGTCGAATAAATCGAATGAGGTAAAAAAAAATATTTATCACACAAAAATTGGATACAAAGGTACAGAATTAGAGATGTGGTCCAATCATTTACAACAAGGTTCAAGGAAATTCCAAACAAAAATAGTCCAAACAAAATTTGAGGCACTCTTTCGAAAAGTACGAGAGTCCAGACATGCATAATAATCACGCGAAGTTATTGAAGAAATAAAATCTTTTCTTTATCCACATGTATTCGAGGAATGATTAATTTTCTCCTATCTTTACACATCGATATATATTTGGTCAAGAGTCTCAAGAAGTCAAAACTTATCTACGAAAATTGGAACGAATCCACAAAGATAATGAAGTCCAATCCATTACAGCAACATTCGAAAATCTGATACTCGAAACGAAACTACAAAATTTGCAAATTACAACGGAGCTACAAAAATTGGAAATGTAGTCCAATCTTTGACCCAAAAAAATCGGAAAAAAAATTCGACACTCGTTCTTCTCGAAAAAATTCAAGCAAATAAGTATCGAATGGGGCATTTGTTGACACATAAAATTTACAGTCATTAAAAATACGCCACGTGTCTTTTAAACAAAATTAAATTGATTACTAATCTATAAATTTAAATAGAAAAGAAGTTATTAGTAATTTAAAAGAAAAGAAATTATAATTTATTATCACATAAAATTAATATAGTAAATTAAAATAAAATAAAAGTATTTATTTTGTTAAAATTCATTTAGTATGGAGCAAACGAAGAGTTTATTAAAATTATAGAACTCATTAAAATATTTTCAAACCACAAATACTAAATTTAAATCAAATGACAAGTGTTGGTCTTATATGATAATGGACCGAAACTTAGAGAGGTGCCCTTGCAATTAAAAGACCACCTCAAAAGCTATAAATAGAGGGGTGGGGGTGCCATAATTCAAAAATAAAATAAAAAGTCTTGAAGACTAGAGAGAGAATCTCCTCCACGACCGACAGGAAATCAGCTCTGCTACTCCACAAACGTCGGGAGATCAACTCCTCGGGGAAGCTCTGCACACTCCGGCCACAACGAACGCCTTCAAAGTCTGTAACAAATCTGCAATAAACTTGGCATTCGATATTTAAGAACGTCTAACAGCTGCAAGTAAGGCGTTTCTACGGATCAAAATCTTCAATTTCTTCCCCAAATCTGAAAAACTTCTACAACAAATCTACATTCGATCTTCAGGAACGACTACAAGCAATAAGCAAGACGTTTCTGCCAATCAAAGTCTTCAAAGTTCTTCACCAAATTTAAAGAAGTTCTGCAACAAATCGACATTCGGTCTTCAGGAACGACTACAAGCAATAAGCAAGACGTTTCTGCAAATCTAAGTTTTCAAAATTCTTCAACAAATCTGAAGAACTCCACCCAAGAAATCTACAACAGATCGGCATTCGATCTTCAGGACGACTACACAAAGGCAAAAACACGTTTCTCTATATCAAAATTTTCAAGTTCTTCACCAAATCTGAAGAGCGTAAAGATCATCAACGAAATCAACAAAATTACAAAGTTCTTCATCAAATCTGAAGAATTCTACTCAAGTTCAGCAAATTCAACAAAATTCATTAAAGAGTCTACAACAGCATTTCGAGCTATTACAAATTGTTCGAAAAGGATAATCAAATTACTTTCATTTCTATATTTTCTTTTAGAAATTATCAGAGAATGTACCCACAAATTAATTGATAAATAAAATTTAATTTACTTCGCATTTAGTTTTCCTGTCTTCAGCGCTTGGTGAAAATTTGTGTTAAACAGTAGGGAAGTTTTGTGATGTTTTTGGAATTTAGTATTTGGAATATATGAGGTGGAAGGAAATTCTGAATAAATGGATGGAAAAGAGTGGAAGAAATGATCAATATAGTATTGTGACTGGCCTAGTTCCTTTCTTTATTATTTGGGAGTTATGGTTAAATAAGCTTAGCATATAAGCATGATAATGAAGACATGTCTGCAGATATAAGATAATTGGAACGGTATTAAAATGGCTCATGTATGTTAATAAAAGAGTCAAGACTAAAAAAAAAAATGAATGAGTTTCAAAGAATTTCTTTAGAAACTATGCATTTGACAATTAAGGCGCCAAAAAAAACTTGTTTTAAAGTTGTGAAATGGCTGGATGTGGAGGGGTGATTAGGAATGCAAATGGTGATATAATGCTATGCTATGCTTTTAATATTAATGATTGTTCGGTCATTAGTTCTGAAGTTAACGCGATTCTGTTTGGATTGCAGATTTGTGCCCAATTAAGCATAGAAAATATTGAAGTGGGGACTGATTCCACTATTTTAGTTAATTGTGGAGTAAAAAAGATAAAATTAACTATTTGTTTTTGAATGACTGGGAAGACATTGAGATCTTAATGGATTCAATGGTAATTTCTTTGAAAAATGTTTATAGGGAATAAAATAGAGTGGCGGATTTTTTTAGCAAATTTCCGGAAGAAGGGAACTAATTTCGCAAGTATGAATAAACTGGATTGGCCAAATGGATTTATAATAAGCAAACTTTTCTTTATAATATATACAATTTTAGACATAATTTTTGTTACTTTCAGAAATGTTTTAATCTGTAAAAAAAATTGTTTTAATTAGTAAAAATTACACTATATCCGTAAATAATTTTTGATAATTAAAGAAAATTTTACTGATTAATATTAAAGAAAATTACACTACGCGTATCTTGATTATTTGATAGTCCGGTAAAAATGTCAATTTGTCTTTTTGTGAACCTTTTTGTTACGAAAAAAAACAATATAACTGCATGTTGAAGTCATGGAAATATAAAATTTTATGTGCGATAACTCCGTGTAATTTTCTTTAATAATTTTCTGTAATTTACCAGACAATTTTTAATATGAATCCGTACACTGTTTTTTAATTACCAAAAATTATTTACGGAAATAGTGTAATTTTTACTGATTAAAACAATTTTTTACAAATTAAAAAATTTCTGAAAAGAAAAAATTATGTCTAAAATTGTATTTATTATATAAAAAAAAATTACTCATTGGAAAACGTGTGTTTTATAAAAATTGTAAAATTAAAGAGTTAATTTTGTTATTTTTAACAAATCGGTGTCTATTTTATTAATTTTTAAACAAAGTGGGTTGTAGTGCAATTGTTTAAAACTTGTGAAGTTAAGAAGGTCACTAAATCAAAATATATGTGAAACCTATATCACCATTTCAACATTTTTAAAAGTCAGGTCACTGAAATAAATATGACTCAAAACTCAGGACAATAAAGTGATATTACCCCGTAAAACCTTGGGCTTCCCTATCTATTTTCAAGGTTTAATTCGTTGGTAGTTGAAACCATGGACTTGTTTACTGACTAGGAAATTATTCCAAGAATACTGAAAAACAGCAGAAACTATGAAGGTCATTTTGTAATTAAAATCTCATACCATCTGAAATACGCGTAGTAATACATAAAACTCGGTGACTAGAAACCTATAAACTACCTTCTCTTTTCTTTCTTGTCTCTTTCCTTCCAACCAAACCTTTATAGCCTATATATACATACATACAAACCCTATATTGTTCCCATAATCCTATCTATTCATAATTCCTTCCTTGTATCAACCCTAAAATTATTATTCTCTAAATTCAAAACCCTAAACACAGCACATACCATTTTTTTCTATTTTTTTCTAAACACAACGTATATACCAATTATAATGGCTTTAGAAGTTACCATAATCTCGGCCGAATCCCTAACCATTAACCGTCGCCATGTCCCAACCAAGAAGACCCCTTTCGTCACAGTGCGTACTGATTCAACTCGCACTTGTGTCGCTACAAAACCTGACCCATTAGGTGGTTCTTACCCAGAATGGAACCAGAGGCTTTCGGTGGACAAGCCTGTAAGGTCGTTGATAGTAGAGGTTCGTTGTTGTAATGACAAAGTTATTGGAACGTCGACTATTCCGAAGAGTGACTTTGTTGGAGGGTATCTTCCGGAAGATTATCTTCACTTCTTGAGTTATCGTCTAAGGGATTCTAGGGGAGAGGCTAACGGGATTATAAATATTTCTGTAAGAGCGGTGGTGCCCCCTGGTGGTGGTGCTACCAATTACTCGAGGCCGTGGATGGGAACATCCAATGAAATCGCCATCTCATCGGCATATTGAGGAGTATATTGATACATTCCATGCTTTAATTAAGCAATTGTGTAACACCTTCCACGGCCTGTTTCATCGCCGTTTGAACGTATAATTTATTCAGATTACCTAAGTTCTAATTATTCGTTATCCATATTTGAACGTATATACAATTGATAATTTATGTTAGAATACATTGTGCATTGCAATTCATTAAAGTTTACTTTCTTCATTGTTATTTATATATGTTTACAAGTTGTCGCAATTCTTTTAGATGTAAGAATTTTGTATCAGTTTTTTCCAATTCTATAAAAGTGTATAGGTGATATTCCGAAACTATATCCTGGTAATATGTGTAAATCCGTCAATCAAACTCTAAACTGCTGTGACATCGTTATAATGTATAAAACTACTGCTTTGACGCCGAATAGGGGCGATACCTATTAATTCTATTGGTTAGTAGCAAAAATCCCTCTCTCGAGGCCTTACAACAATAAGCTACGACAGTCATGTGTAAGGCAAAGGACTGCCAGATACCAACTGCTGCGTTTTTTGCAAAACAAAGATCAAACTGAGAAAACTAATCAAATTACAAAATACATATACTTGAATTAGGCATGAAAAGTATACATATTATACATTATAGCTTTATAACAAAAGATTCCATTAAATGCACAAAGATAACAATATCGAGATAACCAAACAAGTATATACATAAAATATTTTCTGGTTATTTATAGATCAATGATAGGACTTAAGGAGGCATGAGATTTGATGCAAAACTAAAGGTGGGGATGTGTCACCAACCTAAGCATATGTTTAAACTTTAAAGTCAATTCTTTCTATCTGGTTTTACTAGGTAATGCCGAATGATGCATTCTAAGAGTGATCTAGTATTCTATGCAAAGGAATGAGTACTGTTATAGATGACATCTCCTGACCATGGTTACCAGAATCTGGCTGCCTAGATTTGGATCTTGAGGAGGTGAAAAAGTGTAGTTAAGACATTATAGAGGATAAGGAGGGAACTAGCTAATATATATGGTGCTACAACCACTTTCAGCTTACTCTTAATTTCCTCCTTGTCCTCAACATCTTGATGGCTGTTGTTAGTTTTGGGAGGTTGCGATTGCTTTCGTGTTGCTTGAAGAAATTTTCAGTAAGATCCGTATTCATGTCCCTAAAACTAAGACAGTTGGGCTTACCATCTGCTCTGCTTGCTTCAAGATTCCGATCCTGATATGTAGTTGGGAACCTTGTAATTAACAACCTAAACTAAGACTATGTTTCATTATTATTTTTCTGAAGAAAGGTGTTTGAACTTCAAATTTCAAACTGCTGGGGAGATAGGACCTTTGTGTAAGTCTGAAAAATCTTGATCGATCGAGTAACCTAAGGTCATTTTTCGCATCAAAGTACCTCATTAACTGGCAGGAAGTCTGCTGTCATAGTTTACACTAAGGATCTGATACCAATTGTTTTCCATTCTCAAAAAACAGACAGATAAGTGACATCCATCAAGTCTACCACCATAGTTCAGAAAGGATGCCTCTTACGAGAGTTCATGTGGCGTACAAGCGAGGGGGACCTTAAGCCAGACATCAAAACTTTATTTCTTCACGCTTTGCCTTATTATTTTCGAATAACCACTTGTTAAATTATGATATTACCACTCATGTGGTTTTTGTCTAAACTACTTCTTTATTGGGGTTATTAATTAAGTCTAAGTACACATTAATTATGTAGTCATCTAAGTATAGTTGATAGTTGTTGTTTTTGTAGTCATCTCAATGAGATAAAAAAAAAACTATAATATAAGCAGTGAAGAATAGTAAAATCATTTATATATAGAAGACTTATTCATAGCAGTACGAAAAGTATTCATAAGATTGGAAAGTACTGTGAGGCAGTCACTTGTTATAACTTATAAGTTTCAAGTTTTATCATGGTAACCTTGAAACACTAGGCTTATGTCGAACATCGTTATCAAACATAGTCTACTCACATGTCTGTTTATATACTTGTTATTTCTAACATAGTTTAGACTGTTTAGTTGGTATTCTGAATTATAACTGAAAATCATTCTATATAACTACATCTTCAAAGCAAGTCAATGTATATTTCAGCTTTCTTGAAACTAATATGGTAGCATGAGGATACATAGTGACGTAGGATGAGATGACGAAATAATGGAATGGTTCAGACGTTTACAGGTTAATTAATTATTCAAAGGTATAAAAAGACCAAATTCTGTGAAATGGTCAAGTTATATTAGCTAATCTTTGGTGGCCAACAATGTATAAATATGGTGTAATTCCCTAAGTCAACCAATTGAAAGTATGTTTAAGTGTAAATTGGTCTGAATTACTAAACAACAAAGTTGTGATTGACCAAGGGTTCGGACATGTATATTCTCATTTTCTTTGAATTTTCTATCTATATATTAGAAACACGAAAAGTTGAAGAATAATATATTCCATGTAATTGCCTGCAACCTATGATGCAAAAATATTGGTATGGCCGCCTGACATGGCAAGTGCACTAACATATCAAAGATAAAATTTAAAATAATAGGACACGACTCAACCAGGACTTAATAAATTATGCAATTATATTTTTCTTATCTATGCTATATTTTTTCCACATTTTTACTTTACCAAACAGTAATTATGTATGTGGATTGTGGAGTACGTTTTTTCTTTTTCTTTTTCCAACTTGAGAATCGTGGTCTCGTGATATGATAAGGGCGATATGAATTAACTGAAACGAAAAGAAGCACTATGCGAGCCGGTTGAACACAGAATTTTTCACAAACGGTTCGTTTCATTATCACCCCTATGAACATATGATCATTATCATTTCATATCGATTTTACGTTCTTAACAAAAAACAACTCTCTTATCTTTCCAAACCTTAAAGGGTCATTACTGTTTGAACTCAAACTATGGAGGACCACTTTTGCAACTATAACGAAATAAAATATTAACTATTTTTCTAACTGAAATACGCGTATACATCCACTCTCTCTCCATTCTTGCTCCAAGCAAACATATTATAATACATTATATATAAGCGATTAATACTTAAATTGTTGGTTTTGGTATTATTTCGAATACAATAAATGAAAGGACAATAAAATAAAGAAGACAGGAACGCAATGGAAATAAACAATTTTATTTCTCACAATTGGAATATAAATTACAATTCCTGACTCAACAAATAAATAAAACTGCTGGACTGTAATAAAGAAACTGCCGGACTGTTATAAAGAAACTGCCGGACTGGTTTAACAAAGAAACTGCCGGACTGGTTTTACAGAAACTGCCGGACTGGTTTTAACAAACTGCCGGACTGGTTTTAAACAAACTGCCGGACTGGTTTTGAATAAAAGAAACTGCCGGACTGGTTTTAAGAAACTGCCGGACTGTTTTGTAATAAAAGAAACTGCCGGACTGGTTTTAACAAACTGTCGGACTGGTTTTAACCAAATAAAAAACTGCCCGGACTGTTATTAAATAAACTGCCCGGACTGTTATGTAAATACTGGAAATTAAATTACAGGAAAGTAAATTACAGAATAGGAAAGACTGAAATGTAAATTACAGAAACTAAAGGTACTGGAAAGTAAATACAAAAAGGAAACAGTACTGAAATTAAATGGACAGAATAATAAAGGACTGAAAATTAAATAACAGAAATTAAAAGAAGAGGCAACTGCTGAGCAGTTTCCCTTAAACAATATTTCCCGAACCACCTTTAAAGGTTTCTGGTTTCGGGACTTTGTTCCCAAGGTACAACTTCTATCTCAGAGTGGCTTGTATGGAAACCGGCACCGAACCACAGGTCGAGCTGTTGGTGGTGCGGTTCTCTCTCTCTATATGATGCTTATGCTGTGTTGTGTGTTCTGGTGTGTTCAAATGAGAGGGGGAGGGCTGCCTTTTATAGGCTCTATAGAAACCGCAGCCATAATTGTGGTCATTAATTCCGGGAGTTACACCCACAGAATCCGCTCAATTTAATTCTGAAACCGCAACATTTAATCTCATTCATTGCTGACGTTTCTCTTGCTGGAAACTCTAGGGACTCCTTTTGTATTTTATACAAAACTCCCTATTCGGGTTTGGACCCAAGACCCAAGACCCAAGACCCGAGACCCGAGACCCGAGACATTCCCCAAATCCCAAATCCCAAATCCCAAATCCCAAATCCCAAATCCCAAGCCCAAGCCCAAGCCCAAGCCCACGCCCACGCCCACGCCCACGCCCACGCCCGTGCCCGTGCCCGAGCCCGAGACCCGAGACCCGAGACACGAGACACGAGCGAGCGCGCGTGTGTGGTACACACTAATACTCTTAGGTGTATGTGGACATGTTAGTTTAATAACTACATGGGTTGGTATGGTATATATATTGTAAGATTAACTCTTAATCTTCCAATATGGGATTATTCTAAATGGTTTTCTCATTAACCATTTTGTTTTTTCAGATTTTTTTCCAGATTTGAGCTTCCGAGGTACCAACTTTGAAGCCACTTTGTATTCACACCCATTCTCCGAATAGGTCATGTGATATACCGTTACGAAGCTCGTCACACGGGCTACTCAACCACGTTGAGTACGGTATAAACAACTCAGCGCTGTTACACGAAATAATGACTCGAAGTTGGTCCAGTGACCATTCGGAAACACCCATGTTTTCACATGTTTTTCCAACAATCCCCCACATGAATGCAATTGGCTGAAAATAAAATGCTCCTAAATGCATAAGAGAGAAAACCGCAAGAGTTCACTGCATAAGGACAGGTAGCGCGCGCCTTGAACCTGTCGTAGTGACGTAAAATCTGATATGCTACTATTGGGTAGCCTTTAAGCCTTGAACCCTTTAGCGTTTGTGCATACCAGGGTAATGCGCACACAGTGTCCCCTCTACACCACTTACTAAGCCCTTTGGTTGTTGTCCATATTTGTCCGTGGACTGCCTTGGCAAAGTTCAACCGAGTGCTCTAGTGATTTAGCCCATGGCTCATCACATAGTATCGGCCATACACACTCGTCATAAGTGATTTCAAGTCAAGGGTGTCCTGACTCACCCCTCTCGACCTTCGAGATACTTGTTTTCATTAAGAGCCTCATGCTCACCCTTAAGATGGTCTAGGTCTATCACTCTTTCATCCTAGAAATGGGCTGGGAACTTAAGTTCCCGAGTGCTTTGTTCGGTCACCCCCACAGTTCGGTTTTCCCGTTGAACCCGACGCTGGAGAATCCAGTTCGGGTTGGGTTGCCTCTGAGGAGGTTTCCAGTTTAATGGGCTTCAACCCCATTCCCCTCGATGAAACTTCAACTCCTACCTGAGTCAAGCCTTTTGTAAATGGATCCGCTATATTGTCTTTAGATCTCACAAAATCTAAGGACACCACACCGTTAGCTAACAATTCTCTTACGGATTTATGTCTCCGACGAATATGTCGGGACTTTCCATTATACATATGATCCTGCGCCCGTCCAATAGCCGACTGACTATCGCAGTGCATGCTTATTGCTGGGACAGGTTTCGGCCACATTGGAATTCCTTCCAGAAAGCTTCTCAGCCAATCAGCCTCTTCTGTTGCTAGATCCAACGCTATGAACTCAGATTCCATAGTTGATCTAGCTATGCACGTCTGCTTGGATGATCTCCATGAGACAGCTGCTCCTCCCATCACGAACACATATCCGCTAGTGGATCGTGTACTGTTGGAATCCGAGACCCAGTTTGCATCAGAATACCCTTCCAGTACAGCTGGATATCTGGTATAATGCAACCCTCGGTCTGCTGTGTATCTCATGTATCTGAGAAGTCTCATGATGGCCTTCCAGTGTTCCTCATTGGGATTACTGGTGTACCTACTCAGTCTACTCACTGAGTTGGCTATGTCTGGTCTAGTACAGTTCATGACGTACATCAGACTGCCTATTATTCGAGAATATTCCAATTGTCTCACACTCTCCCCAAAGTTCTTTTTCAGGGTGGTTGAGATCTCTATCGGAGTTCTGGATGTAGCTCTACTATCTTTATCAAATTTGTCAAGCATCTGTCTGACATAGTGAGTTTGAGATAGCGCATATCCGTCTGATGTCTTGGTAATTTTCATACCAAGTATAACATCAGCGACACCCAAGTCTTTCATCTCGAATTTTTGTGACAACATTTTCTTAGTGGAGTTGATGTTATCAATACTCCCTATTATAATCATGTCATCTACGTAGAGGCAGACTACCACGTAGTCCTTTTCATTTCCTTTTACGTAGACGCATTTGTCACATTCGTTTATCCGAAAACTGTTTGATAGCATCACTCTATCAAATTTTTCGTGCCATTGTTTAGGTGCTTGTTTAAGTCCATACAAGGACTTCACAAGTTTACACACCTTGTGAGCTTTACCTGGAACCACAAACCCTTCCGGTTGTTCCATGTAAATTTCCTCTTCCAACTCACCATTCAAGAACGCCGTTTTAACATCCATTTGATGTATTTCCAGATCGAACAGTGCTGCGAGAGCAATGACTATCCGGATTGACGTCTTCCTGGAGACAGGAGCATAGGTGTCGAAATAGTCGACACCTTCGGTTTGTCTAAAACCTTTCACTACAAGCCTAGCCTTGTATTTCTCGATTGTTCCATCGAGCTTTCTCTTTCTCTTGAAGATCCACTTGTGTCCTAGTGGCTTACACCCGGGTGGTAGATCCACTAGTTCCCAAGTGTGATTTTGTAATATCGATTCAACCTCATTGTTGATCGCTTCCTCCCAATATTGGGCTTCCGGGGATGACATTGCTTGTTTGAATGTCGCCGGTTCGCCTTCTATCATGAAGGTTACAAAATCTGGACCGAAAGTCGTTTCCTTTCTAGCCCTTTTACTACGTCGAGGCTCTTCTTCTTCTTCCTCCAACGGTTCACTTGCCCCCACATTTTCCTCACTGTTTGACTCCTCAGTCTCTACAGTTACGGAAGACTTGCGGGGAAAGATCTCCTCGAAGAAAGAAGCTTCTCGAGCTTCGATGATAGTATCTGCATGCACATCGGGATTATCCGACTTGTGCACGAGAAAACGATAAGCACTACTGTTTTGTGCATATCCTATGAACACACAGTCTACCGTCTTTGGCCCTATTCTCGTTCTTTTAGGAAGCGAGACAAGGACCTTCGCGAGACAACCCCAAACCCTTAAGAATTTATAGCTCGGCCTATGGCCTTTCCATAGTTCATAAGGTGGTTTATCACGTTTCTTATGTGGTAGCTTGTTCAATACATAGTTGGCGGAAAGCAGCGCTTCCCCCCACATGTTCTGGGGTAACCCAGAACTTATTAACATAGCATTCATCATTTCCTTGAGCGTCCTATTCTTACGCTCGGCAACCCCATTCTGCTCCGGAGAGTATGGGGCTGTCGTTTGATATTGTTTAAGATTGTTGGTTTTGGTACTATTTCGAATACAATAAATGAAAGGACAATAAAATAAAGAAGACAGGAACGCAATGGAAATAAACAATTTTATTTCTCACAATTGGAATATAAATTACAATTCCTGACTCAACAAATAAATAAAACTGCTGGACTGTAATAAAGAAACTGCCGGACTGTTATAAAGAAACTGCCGGACTGGTTTAACAAAGAAACTGCCGGACTGGTTTTACAGAAACTGCCGGACTGGTTTTAACAAACTGCCGGACTGGTTTTAAACAAACTGCCGGACTGGTTTTGAATAAAAGAAACTGCCGGACTGGTTTTAAGAAACTGCCGGACTGTTTTGTAATAAAAGAAACTGCCGGACTGGTTTTAACAAACTGTCG
This sequence comes from Primula veris, assembly GCA_963682055.1. NCBI lineage: Eukaryota > Viridiplantae > Streptophyta > Magnoliopsida > Ericales > Primulaceae > Primula > Primula veris. The sequence goes on along the minus strand of OY821745.1, from coordinate 27,719,661 downwards.
GACTGGTTTTAACCAAATAAAAAACTGCCCGGACTGTTATTAAATAAACTGCCCGGACTGTTATGTAAATACTGGAAATTAAATTACAGGAAAGTAAATTACAGAATAGGAAAGACTGAAATGTAAATTACAGAAACTAAAGGTACTGGAAAGTAAATACAAAAAGGAAACAGTACTGAAATTAAATGGACAGAATAATAAAGGACTGAAAATTAAATAACAGAAATTAAAAGAAGAGGCAACTGCTGAGCAGTTTCCCTTAAACAATATTTCCCGAACCACCTTTAAAGGTTTCTGGTTTCGGGACTTTGTTCCCAAGGTACAACTTCTATCTCAGAGTGGCTCGTATGGAAACCGGCACCGAACCACAGGTCGAGCTGTTGGTGGTGCGGTTCTCTCTCTCTATATGATGCTTATGCTGTGTTGTGTGTTCTGGTGTGTTCAAATGAGAGGGGGAGAGCTGCCTTTTATAGGCTCTATAGAAACCGCAGCCATAATTGTGGTCATTAATTCCGGGAGTTACACCCACAGAATTCGCTCAATTTAATTCTGAAACCGCAGCATTTAATCTCATTCATTGCTGACGTTTCTCTTGCTGGAAACTCTAGGGACTCCTTTTGTATTTTATACAAAACTCCCTATTCGGGTTTGGACCCAAGACCCAAGACCCGAGACATTCCCCAAATCCCAAAGCTCAAGCCCAAGCCCGTGCCCGTGCCCAAGCCCGTGCCCGAGACCCGAGACACGAGAAACGAGCGAGCGCGCGTGTGTGGTACACACTAATACTCTTAGGTGTATGTGGACATGTTAGTTTAATAACTACATGGGTTGGTATGGTATATATATTGTAAGATTAACTCTTAATCTTCCAATATGGGATTATTCTAAATGGTTTTCTCATTAACCATTTCGTTTTTCCAGATTTTTTTCCAGATTTGAGCTTCCGAGGTACCAACTTTGAAGCCACTTTGTATTCACACCCATTCTCCGAATAGGTCATGTGATATACCGTTACGAAGCTCGTCACACGGCCTACTCAACCACGTTGAGTACGGTATAAACAACTCAGCGCTGTTACACGAAATAATGACTCGAAGTTGGTCCAGTGACCATTCGGAAACACCCATGTTTTCACATGTTTTTCCAACATAAATGTCGTGGTCAATCCACTAAAATAATGGTTGCTGTGTTTTAGTGGATCAACTAATCAAAAATTTCATCATTATACACACACGTTGCACATGTAAACACGCCTTATTAAGATTTAATAATTTATCAATGATGAACTCATGAACACACAATATAGCCATACAGAGGTATTCTTTACCTCATGCTTAAAATTCTTTTTCTTATTCCAAACTATTTACCTTATGTTCAAAGTTACATTCAACCAGAATTCTTAATTAGTTGTATAGTCTACCAGTTATTTTCCAACTCCCCCCCCCCCCCCCCCCCCCCTAATGGCCTTAGAAGCCACCATCATGTCCGCCTAAACAGTCTTTTTTAAAAAAAAAAACCAAACAAAAGCTTTCTATTAATAATATATGAGACCTAACCCAGATTACAATAAAACAAAGATAGTAAATACCCAAAACAAAATTTATAACGATCCATACTACTATGTGTCCCAATATGCAGAATCATGAATTAATCCTAAAAAACCACCTGCTTCGAAATTCTAAACAATCAAACACCTCCACATTTGTGCTATAGAATTCGTGTTAAATTGCTATAGGGTCCTTGCTTGTGAATGTTAAATTCTAAAACTCGCCAGGGGGTTTAAACGTTGGCGTCTTAACTTCCAACTGCAGTGTGAAATACAAAAATCTGCCAATCCTTCCAAGTTCTTGAATCAAATTACTGCAAGTGATTTTTTTTTTTGGAAATTAAGCATTAGATTAATGTCAAAAAATTACAAATTTCACTAGGCATTCTCCGGGATACAATTGAGCTCAAAACACGACACGTTCTATAGGGAGCATAACTCATTTTAGCTTAACCACTATATATCAATTGCATCTTTTGTGCACAAGGTTAAACTACGAAACAAATACTATCAAGATGGCCTAAAAGCGGTCTCTAAAGAAGGCCACCCATCGTCATCATTTTCTTCATCATTACATGGCAAGTAATCAAATATGTTCTCCGTTATAGTCCCGCTCTTCGACCGTGCCTCTTTGAATCCCTTAAGTTTCTCGGCTGGTTTTTTGAAATTCCTATCCGCTGTTCTAGTTACAGTTTTGCAGTTAGGTTATAAGTGATGTTGCAACCACAGTTGGAACCAAGTGTATTAATGGACAGAACAGTTTATTTAAATGTACTTGAAATAAATGACACGTACATTTAACAACAGAGTTCACCCAACTAAGCTACGTCTCCGAGGCACTTCCCCAAATTATGATATTATAAAAGCTTACAATATAGGATTCAAGTCTTATTGAAAAACACTCATACTCTCTCTAGATTTTTCTGCCTATATCTATATTACTAATACTTTATAACTATCAATTATAAATCAATGGCATCCCACCATTGTTTTCTTTTAAAGCTCACTGTGTATTCTCTCAAGAATGAGTTCTTTATAATTTAGAACACACATTTTTTACAAGCTACGTTATCAACTATTTATTCAAGTAAAATCAATTTTCTTTCTTCAAGATCTTTTATGATTGCTTTGACTCTTTTGATTGGCTTCAATCTTTCCATATAGCACAAGATGATTCAGCGAATGATTGACCTCAATCTTCATAAGATATTACCTGTTGATAATTAGCTTGGAAATAAGAGATAATCTATTCCTCAAATAAGGAACATATAAGATAGTATCTTTTAGCGATAAAATCTTTCTACATAGATATATTAAACATTAACTCCATATTTCATTCAATCTTAAACATATCATAGTGATTTTGATAAAGAACAAAGATTGAACCAAATGATAAAGATTTGCATAAGAATAGATATATAGATTGCCTAGTTTAAAGTAAACATATCTTTTAAAACTAATCTCCTTATTACTTTTAGAAAACATCTTTCTTATCACTTTAATATTCTCAATATAAACGAACTAAACCTTTAAGAGCATATGAGAATATATCCTGCATACTTTAAAACAAATAATTATCATTAAAGAATAGTAATGCAGAATTACAGAACTAGACAGAATCCTGCAGAACAGCAGGTTGGAACTGTGGTTGCAACTGAGGTTGCAACATTACTTGAAACCAACAATACTGTCTTAGTTGGTTGTAACTGAGGTTGCAACATTATTTGAAACCAACAATGTTGTCTTAGTTGGTTGTAACTGAGGTTGCAACATTACTTGAAACCAAAAAGCTATCTAAGTTCTTAACAAACAAGTAGGATTATTTAGTTCAAACCAATAGACAACAATAAGTATTTAGACCAGAAATCTGGTCCTAACAATCTCCCCCTTTGTCATTGGTTTTGACAAATCATCTAAGTTTATAAAAACATCAATCCACCTGCAAGTACAAGTTTCAACACAGTCTTTTTCTGTATATCATTTATCAGTGCTTTTAAGACAACTATTCAAGCTCCCCCTGCAAGTTAGAATAGCAAGCATCTTATAAGCACAAAATATATATCCATACACCAGAGTTTCAGAACATATTCAATTTTAAAGACAGGCACAATTCAGAATGAAATTGCAGGAATTTTAAGGCCAAAAAATACTGGCACAACATAGTCTTAACACATCAATTGTCATTGAAACTGAAACTTAGAAACATAAACATGAAGTCTTAACACAGAAAATGAAATTGAAACTCAAATCATAAAATAAACTTCTTCACTTCTTCATCTCCCCCTATTTGTCAGAATCCAGACAAACTAATCAAGAGCCATGTCTGAGTGAGGTGCTCTTTCCCTTAGAGGTGTATCTCTGAAAACTTCTTCATCTTCTTCTTCACTACTTATTGAGAGGCCATCATCATTGTCACCATCATCTTCACTTTCTGTGAGATTCTCCAGTAGCTTCTTGATATGATAGTCATCTGTATCTAGATCAGCTCTTCTTTTTTTATTGTAAGCCAGTTTTTCTAGAAGATACCACCTCACACCTTTCTTCATTGAAGGAGCACTAGATGTCTCCTTTTCTTTTCCTTTTTCCCTAGAGATGTCATTGACATGCCCTTCCTTTAGTAGTTTTGCAGAAATATATAGGGCAGAAGGACAGTTTGTGGTCTGTTCATAGGAGATTCTAATTGGATGTGTAGCAGATATTTGACAGGCTTGAGACAGAATTATCCCAGAGATTAGGAAAGGAAAAGGTAGCAGAATGGAGGGTGATTTAGAATCACTGAAATCTCTGATGAGATTAAACACATGATTGCAAAAGTTAATTGGCAATGAGGACATGATCTTATAAACAAATACAGCCATATCTTTGTTCACTCTAGAGGGTTGTTTAGTAGGAGTCAAGTTGAACCTAGCAATTTTGTGTAGCACAGCAGCACACAGAGTCAGTGAGGATGTCTTGATGGAAGTGCCATCAAATCTATTATTCTTTCCAGTAAGAACAAGAGCTATAACCTCCATATCATAATCAACACTATTCTCAGAGGGACTAGGAGAACTTAAAAAATCATTGATTAACTTAGGGGTAAAATCTAGAGTTAGACCCCTTAAAAATACTCTGCCATAGGCAGGATTACCCTCTTCAAAGACAATGCTACTTAAATTAGCACAAAATTCCTTAATAACATCAGGATAATAAGAGTCAGGATAGCATACAGTTCTTTCTAAGCCAATATCTGTGAGCAATTTCTCAACATGCACCTGTATGTGCTGATAGCTAGCTAAATTGAGTCTCCTTTCAGAGTGAATTTCCCTACTAGCAAAAGACCGGAACCTCCTAAACATTTTTCTATTCCAGAAACGAGGATCAACCTCATTGAATTTAGTATCATAAGTAAAAGCAACAGAGATAGGATCATCCTCTAAGTTTCTCCTAGCACATTTCTTAGACCTATGTTTCTTAGAAGAGGAAGACTCACTTACCTTGGCTTTAGAGCCTGGACTGGTTTGGGATTGAGTCAGAAAGTCTTTAAGAGTGCTATTATCTTCATAATTGAGATTGGGTTTGTTAGAAGAGTTGGAAGACATGGTTTCAACCTAAGTTGCAACTGCACTTAGAACTTCGTTGTGTGGGTTTTACAGATAACCTAGGGATTTTAATAGAAAGAGAGAGAGAGAGTAATTCTGATTTTGTTTATGAATTGGGATAGTAAAAGAGATTAGTATAAATAACATATAAGGCCAAATCTTTTTACACTTAGAAACAGATACACTCAAATCAATTTTGAAACAGATTTTGCTAAAATTAAGGAAGTTTCTTTGCAACAGAAATTTAAAATTTGAAACACAATGAAATCAAGAAGGATATATTTTTTAAGATAAATCCAGCAAATAATTCAGATAAACATTCCTTGTAAACAGATTTATCCAAAATTTTGAATATTTAAGAGTTGAAGTTTTGAAGGAAATTTGACTTGTTTCAAAAAAAAAAATGTAGCAGTTGTATAAGATATAGAACTTTGAAAATTCAAGAATCTAGCCATTTACTCAAGAAGATATATTTATCATTGAATAACTTGAATAAAAATCAAATCTTAGGAGCTTATATTGAGCAAATCCATTTTTTTCTCTACACAAAAACTAGATTAGTGACCTCAGCAAGGAAAGAGTATAAGTGATGTCAAAAATCACAAGACTTTGTCTTGGCTTTTTCATTAGAAATGATCACCATGATTAGTATCATAGACATTATGACAATTATTATGCAAACACAGATTTGTTCTGTACTGAAGGAACACTAGGGTTGCAACTGAGCTTGCAACCAGCTTATCAGAAAATTACACTTTGTGCTTGCAACTCTATTACCAGAGAGGTTTTAAGACAAGTCACCTCACATCTGTTTTTGAGACACTAAATAGCAGCTTTTTCAAGATAAAAACTTCAAAGCTCAATTAAGACTTACCTTAGAGATAAAATGTATTGAAGGTACTCAAAACAGACATATTTAGCAAGAGTATTCAATTAGATCTATAGTGACATACCCCTATATCACTTCTTAATGATTCAAACTTGTTTGTATCAAGGGGCTTAGTGAAAATATCTGCTAATTGTCTTTCAGTTGAAACATGTTCTAAAATTAAGCTCTTTTCTTCAACCAGTTCTCTAATAAAATGATGCCTTAGATCAATATGTTTAGTTCTGGAATGTTAAACTGGATTCTTTGCCAAATCTATAGCACTTTTGTTATTACAAAACAAAGTTAATATTTCTTGTTTAACATTATAATCATTTAACATTTGTTTCATCCAAATAAGTTGAGTGCATCCACTTCCAGCTGCAATATATTCTGCCTCAGCAGTAGATAAAGAAATGCAGTTTGACTTTTTACTAAACCATGAAACAAGGATGTTCCCAAAATAAAAACAACCACCAGAAGTGCTTTTTCTATCATCTATATTACCAGCCCAGTCTGCATCACAGTAACCCACAAGAAAGTGGTTTGTGTCTTTAGAATACCATAGACCTATGTGAATTGTGCCTTTTACATACCTTAAAATCATTTTGACAGCTAGAAGATGAGGTTCTAAAGGGTTTGCCTGATACCTGGCACAAACTCCTACACTTAGGCAAAGATCTGGTCTACTAGCAGTTAAATAGAGAAGACTCCCAATCATAGATCTGTATAAGCTAGGACAGACACTCTTACATTTATCATTTTTAGACAGTTTTAAAGTGGTACTCATAGGAGTTCTTTTCTCTTTGCTATCACTTAAGCCAAATTTCTTGACAAGGTTGTCAGCATACTTACTTTGGCAAAGAAAAATGCCCTTTTCACTTTGTTTAACTTGCAATCCTAGGAAATAAGTTAATTCTCCTCCACCACTCATTTCAAATTCATTTTTCATATCAGAAATGAATTCATCTATCCTATCATCAGAAGTGGAACCAAACACAATGTCATCAACATAGATTTGAGCAATGATTATATCCTTTGTAGTTTTCGTAGTGAACAGAGTTTTATCAACTCCCCCTCTGTTGAAACCTTTTTCAATTAAGAACTTGGTTAGTCTATCATACCAAGCTCTAGGAGTTTGCTTTAAACCATACAAAGACTTTTTCAGTAAATAAACATGTTCAGGGAATTTAGGATCTTCAAATCCCTTAGGTTGACAAACATAAACTTCTTCATTAATCACACCATTCAGAAAAGCATTCTTAATGTCAAGTTGAAACAATTTAAAATCATACAGACATGCAAGAGAGAGTAGCATTCTAATAGATTCAATTCTAGCTACAGGAGCAAATGTTTCATCAAAGTTAATTCCCTTAATTTGTGTATAAACCTGAGCTACCAACCTGGCTTTATTCCTAATAATGACTCCATCTTCATTACTTTTATTTCTAAAGATCCATTTAGTCCCTATAACATTTTTATTAGAAGGTCGGGGTACTAAAGTCCATACATCATTTCTCTCAAACTGAGACAGTTCATCTTGCATAGCTAAAATCCATTCACTATCTTCTAAAGCTTCTTTTATATTCTTAGGTTCTAACTGAGAAATGCAACAAGCAAAGTGAACAACATTATTTCTTTTACCTCTGGTTTTCATACATGAAGTAACTTCTCCTATGACATTGTCAAGAGAATGATTTTTCTGAGTCCTTACATAGCGAGGCTTTCTAGTAGATTGAATATGAGAACTTTCTTCTTCTTCTTCAGACTCAGTTGTATTCTAGGTTTCAACCTCGGTTTCAACCTCAGTTGCAACTGGACTTCCAACCACTGTTGGACTGCTTGTTTGCTGAATTTTTCCAGTTTCTTTTCCTGTTATTTCTGACTCTTCATCATCACCTGCAGTCTCTTCCACATCTTTTAAGTCATCAAATATCACATTATAAGATTCCATAACACAGTTTGTCCTTAGATTAAAGACTATAAAGGCTCTACTGTTCTGAGCATAACCAAGAAAGACCCCCTTATCACTCTTAGAATCAAATTTTCCAAGATGTTCTCTATCTCTAAGAATGTAACAAACACACCCAAAAACTTGAAAATACTTGACATTGGGTTTTCTGCCTTTCCATATTTCATAAGCAGTCATGGCAGTGCCTTTAGTAATATAGACTCTATTAACAATATGACAAGCAGTGTTAACAGTTTCAGCCCAAAATCTTTTGGCAAGTTTCTTAGAATTAAGCATGACTCTAGCCATTTCCTGAATAGTTCTATTCTTTCTTTCAACTATGCCATTTTGCTGTGGAGTTTTTGGAGCAGAAAACTCATGACTTATACCTAAGGAGTTGCAAAACTCTCTAAACTTGCTGTTTTCAAATTCAGTTCCATGATCACTTCTGACCCTAGCAATTTTACCACTAGTGGAACCTTTTTTAAGTTGCAGTTTTAAGCACAGAGTTTTAAAGAGATCAAAAGTTTCAGATTTATCCTTTAAAAACACTACCCAAGAATATTTAGAGAAATCATCTACAACTACCAAAATGTACTTCTTACCTCCTATACTAGCAGTTTGCATAGGACCCATTAAATCAATATGAAGAAGTTCTAGGACTCTCTTAGTGTAGATTTGACTAGTACTTTTGTGAATACTCTTTGTTTGTTTGCCTATTGCACAATCATCACACACACCTTGAGTTTTAGAACTAAGTTTGGGAATAACTCTTATCAATTCTTCTTTAACAAGCTTATCCAAGGTTTTATAATTCACATGACCAAGCCTTTTATGCCAAATATTAACATTGTTAGTAATAGCTTGATTACACCTATTCTGAGGCAATTCTTTTTCAGCTTTTTCAAAAACATAGTAGCTGTTTGCTGATCTAACTTCAGTCATGACCAAATCATTATTAAGATCAGTAATTAGACACTTATCTTTGTTAAACTTAATAGTTATCTTGTTGTCACACAGTTGACTGATGCTAATAAGATTGGCTTTTAGACCATCTACAAGAAATACATCATTAATATCAGGCATTCCAGGTTTGTTTAAGGTTCTTTTTCCAATAATTTTACCTGTATCTCCACCTCCAAACACAACAGTGTTTCCTGTAAGATTAATGACATTTTTTAGAAAACTTGCAGTATTCATGTGCTTAGAACAACCACTGTCAAAATACCAATCATTAGAAGTAACAGCATTTAAAGAAATGATAACAGATTTGTTATTAGCAATTAAGGTAGATCTTTTCTTAACTTGCCAGACCCAATTCATTTTTTTATTGAAGGAAGCCAACCAATTTTTTTGAGAAATATACTTCCTGTTCCTCTTTAAATAACACTGGATTTCTGAATGACTAGGTCTTTTACAGAAGTTACACAGTTTAGTCCTAAAGGTAGATTTAACCTCAAAGCTATTTATTTTTTTCTTGGTTGCAACTGTGGTTGCAACTATACTTCTAACCTTATTATCAAAAACATGAGTTTCGGCTTTAACAAGAGCTTTAACAAAGGTAGTTTTTCCAGTGTTTTCATAACCATAGTAACCTAAACCACTGTTATCTTTAGAGCCTCTAGAATAGGATAACATGTCATCTAACTTTTCTGAAGTAGAAATATTAAGCAGTTTTATTTTCTTTTTGGTTTCAGTTAGCTCAACCAGTTGAGAGTTGAGTTGCTCAGTGAGACTAGTAACCTTATCCTTTAGATTAACATTAACCTTGTTTATGATCAAGGATTGCTTACTCAGACATTGATATTTTTCATAAAGAACAAGATACTGCTGAGTAATGTTATCATCAGAAGGCTCTTCCTCATCACTGATATAGGTCTTAAGAGCAGTTGTAACTCTAGTTGAAATAGACTCACAGTCACTTTCATAAGTAGGTTCTTTTTCAGTGATTATTCCCATAAAATTAGCAAAGTTAGATTCATTCTCATCATCACTGCTGCTCTCAGAATCACTGTCACTATGAGTGGTTATATAAGCATTTTTGTTCCTTTTTAAAGTATTTACACACTCAGACTAAATGTGACCAAAACCTCTACATTATCTGCATTGAATTTCTCTAGGCTGATATTCTTTGTCATCCTTCTCTTTAGGATTCCACTTTCCTTTAGGATTATTATTAAATCTAGACTCTGTCTTGAATTGATTATCCATTTTCTAAAAGTTCTTGGATGTTCCAGTATCATCTTGTTTTTTCTTATAAAACTTTTTATAAACCTTTTTAGCAAATAAAGCAAGCTGTTCTTCATCACTCATTTTCTCACAGACCTTAGATTCAGATTTCTTAGCCTGAAAAGCAATACCTTTTTCTGGTTTCTTTTGTTTAAAGAATTTTAGCTCATGAGTGCTTAGATTTCCTATAATTTCTTCAAGTTTTAAATTATCTAAGTCTGTTGATTCCTCAATAGCAGTAACCTTAATTTCAAACCTTTCTGGAAGTGACCTTAGCGTTTTCTTAACAAGTTTAGCATCACTGTATTTTTCACCTAAGGTTCCAGTTTGATGGGCAATGTGACAAATTCTACCATTAAAATGTTCAATTGTTTCATCTTCCTCCATTCTTAAGTTTTCAAATTGAGTGGTTAACTGTTGGAGTTTAAAAATTTTTACTTTAACAGTTCCTTCAAAAGTTACTTGTAAAATGTCCCATGCCTCTTTGGCAGTTTCACAATGAGAGATATACCTGAACACACTGAGAGTTACACCAGCAAAGATCAAGTTTATTGATGTGGAGTTTGCACTTGATTTTCTGTCCTCGTCAGCAGACCATCTGTCTTCAGTTACATAAACCAGTTCACCTTCACCATCAATGGCAGTTGGAAGCTCCCAACCATACAACACAGTCTTTCATGCTTGTTCATTTTGCTGTTTGATGAAAGATCTCATTCTAATTTTCCACACTCCATAGTTAACTCCTCCTTCAAGTAATGGTGGTTTGTTGAATGTGTTTCCTTCCCTCATTAAGACCATCTTTACCAGAACACAGGATCCACACTAAGTAAGATATAGTGTGAAGCTCTGATACCAATTGAAATTCATATCCGCTGTTCTAGTTGCAGTTTTGCAGTTAGGTTCCAAGTGATGTTGCAACCACAGTTGAAACCAAGTGTATTAATGGACAAAACAGTTTATTTAAATATACTTGAAATAAACCACACGTACATTTAACAACGGAGTTCACCCAACTACGCTACGTCTCCGGGGCACTTACCCATATTATGATATTATAAAAGCTTACAATATAGGATTCAAGTCTTATTGAAAAACACTCAGACTCCCTCTAGGTTTTTCTGCCTATCTCTATATTGCTTTTAATTTATAACTATCAATTATAAATCAATGGTATCCCACCATTGTTTTCTTTTAAAGCTCACTATGTATTCTCTCAAGAATGAGTTCTTTATAATTTAGAACACACACTTTTTACAAGCTAAGTTATTAACTATTTATTCAAGTAAAATCAATCTTCTTTCTTCAAGATCTTTTATGATTGTTTTGACTCTTTTGATTGGCTTCAATATTTCCATATAGCACAAGATGATTCAGCTTAGGATTGACCTCAATATTCATAAGATATTAGTTGTTGATAATTAGCTTGGAAATAGGAGATAATCTATTCCTCAAATAAGGAACATATAAGATAGTATCTTTTAGAGATAAAATCTTTCTACATAGATATATTAAACATTAACTCCATATTTCATTCAATCTTAAACGTATCATAGTGATTTTGATAAAGAACAAAAATTGAACCAAGTGATAAAGATTTGCATAAGAATAGAGATATAGATTGGCTAGTTTAAAGTAAACATATCTTTTAAAACTAATCTCCTTATTACTTTTAGAAAACATCTTTCTTATCACTTTAATATTCTCAATATAAACGAACTAAACCTTTAAGAGCATATGAGAATATATCCTGCATATTTTACAAGAAATAATTATCATTAAAGAATAGTAATGCAGAATTACAGAACTAGACAGAATCCTGCAGAACAGCAGGTTGGAACTGTGGTTGCAACTGAGGTTGCAACATTACTTGAAACCAACAACACTGTCTTAGTTGGTTGTAACTGAGGTTGCAACATTACTTGAAACCAACAACGCTGTCTTAGTTGGTTGTAACTGAGGTTGCAACATTACTTGAAACCAAAAAGCTATCTAAGTTCTTAACAAACAAGTAGGATTATTTAGTTCAAACCAATAGACAACAATAAGTATTTAGACCAGAAATCTGGTCCTAACAAATTTTTTTGTTGCAATTCGTTGAAGAGGTAGGAGTACCACCTTTCACTTGAACTCGTGCTCCGGTCACGCTAGGGATAATCGGAGAGTGATGCGCTTCTTTGCTCTTGTTTGAGTCAATAGGATATTTTTTCTTGGCCACCCAAACACTAGATATTGCTATCTCTTTTCCTTTAACCTTTTCTTTTCCCAGTCTCACATCAATTGACAGCTTTGTAGTCGAAGACTATGGCCGCCCTTGGTCTTTACTCTTGTGAAGTTTAGACCGAGAATTTAAACTAACTAGTTTAGAATATCCGACACATTGTCCAAGCCAATATTATTAGTTTTTATGGTTTATAGTCCGGCTCAAAACCATCTAAAGATTGTTGTATTATTGCCTTCCTTGATCTGGACAAGTTGTTTAACAAAAACTTCAGTCACGATTGTGCATTTTTCCTTTACTTAATATTGGACACTGAAATCATGAATACCAATAGGTGAAATTCATTACTGACTCATCAAAATTCATAATGTATTTCAAGATCACTTATTACGATAGTTACTACGTACATATATAGTACATAATGTATACAAGTGTGAACTTACAGTTTAGCGTGCCTTATCTTGGGATACAAAATCTGAAAGATGGCAGACTGATAATTAACATGACCAATTTAATACTTGGAAGTTGAAGTCTTACAATAAGTGTAGGTTGGTCATGTACTCATGTATACCGACAGGTTGTAAATTCACAATTTTGGAAACACGAACCTTGGAAAGATCCACATCTATTAAAGCATATCTAGAATAGTAGCCTGATAAACCTTGTGCCATTTTCGTGAACATATCAAAAATAAAAAAGTATTGGAAGGAAAATAGTTGCTGATAACTGGGTGTTGTTGCAGTTGGCCATGGATATCTTCCCTAACCGTTGGTTGTTGCCATTAGTTTCAGTTGTAGACTCGTATAAATATGTCTCAAAGTGACTGTATAAAACTGTTTTCAGTTTTGGAATTGTTGGCCAAGAAGAATCTTCCCAATATATGAGGCCAGGACTTCTAGAGGCTGTGAGATTTACCTACTAAATCCATACAGACAAATTAAAACTGGATTTTGATTAGAAACTAATATTTTTATAAACAATAGTAACTTTATTTGAACATTACTTATGCTGGTTCCGTAGGAGTCTAGGCGATTTGGACAAAGTATATAACTAGCGATCATAGGATAAATACAATAAGTTTAAGACATTTGGCTATAAGATCAAAATCTTTTCATTCTTCGTTCGATTTTGGGTTGAGAGCTGTTTGATCCTCATTACCAGTTTTCACATGTTTTAGGATTTCTCAGCTTAAGACAAAAATGTCTGGACATAGGGCGAGCACCTAGCGGAGTACTTATTTATGATTTATATACGCACTTATATAGTTTAATTATTTATTTTAATTTTATTGATAAAAGGCTGGTACTTCTTATTAGCCCGCAGGATTATCTTAATTAGGTTACGAAATTTAAAGTCTTGGTGCGTTCAATTCTTGTTTGCCTTGATGTAAAGAATAGAATCCTCAACTAGTTACTCCTCTCTATATCTCTAATCTATATATCCTAGTTCTCTCCATATCTTTAAATTAAAACTTTGCATCTTCTTATTCTTGAATCTTAAGTTGATATGTTCCGCATCTTTCATAAAAAGAGAATGTACATCAAGAAAAAATGTGTTATCTAAAAACTCTCATATAAGTGGATATAGATGGCCAATTTTGCTGTCATAAATTCTGTTACAATGAATATTCACTATTTTTTATAAATACGGGCACTCTTTAATTTTTCTCTTGTCGAACATTAGTTCCTTTCTTTCCAGGATAGTGGGTTGCGATTTTTCTGCAATTTGCGATGTATTATTCACCAAAATCTAATCAAGTGGATTCTCACTCCTATTTTCTGGTTCTCTCCGTTTTATCACACCAAACTTGATATATGATATTTAAATTCAGTCCGCTTGCTAATCCTCGCTTATTTGCTAAATTATCTAAAAATTTCATGAAGACATGGAACAAATTGGTAACTTTTCAAGAACTCGGATTACTTCATGCCACTGCCTTCATCATAAGCATTCTTCACAACTAATTCAAATTAAGTACACGTGTATATTGGTCTGAATTACAAAGCAAAAAGGTTGTGAACTTGTGATTGACTAAGGGTTCGGACATATGTATATTCTCTATTAGAAATACGTATTATTGAGAAATAATATATTCCAGGCAATTGCCTGCAACCTATGATGCAGAGATCTGGGTATGAGCGTACAGCTACATAACAAAACGATAAAAATTTAAATAATAGGACATGACATTACTCGTCAATTTATAAATTATGTAATTATATAGATTTTTCTTTTATGTGCAACAATGTGTGTGGGGGAGGTTTTTTCTTTTTCTATAACTTTAGAATCGTAGTGTCGTGAACTCGTGATATGACAAGGCCGAGCAACTTGGTGACGGAAACCTATAATACTTTCCCTCTTCCTTCCTTGCCTCTTTCCTTCCAAGTTCCAACCAACCCTTTATAAGCTATATATGTTGGTTTTCGTGTACGTAAAAGTAATATTTTAAAGTGCAATGACTAAAAATAAATAAACAATTTTATTTCTATAATGGAATGTGACTCTATTACAAATTCCGACACTTACAGAATGTAAAAGCAGTTAATAAAAAATTATAGACAGAATAATATAAGTTATTAAACTGCTGGACTGGTTTGTAATTAAACAAAACTGTCATACAGAATAGTATAAAACTAAACTGCTGGACTGTTTGTTAATTAAAAGAAACTGCCAGACAGAATAGTATAATTACTAAACTGCTGGACTGTTTCTGTAAATAAATTAAAGGACTGAAATGAAACTAATCTAATTACAGAATTGAAACAGTACTTTAAATAAATTACAAAAATGTAAAACAGAATTTAAATGTTACAGCTAAGAATAAGAAATTGAAATTTCAGAATATTGTTTGACCTGTGGGGGGTCTGCCTATTTATAGGCTTGTTGAGTATCTCGGCCATTAAAGTCACTTTACGCCATTAAAGTCACTTTACTACTGTAAAGTTGCAGTATTAATTTTGCAATGAATTCATATTTATTGCAACAGTTACAGCTTTGCTGGAAGATTTTTCCAAACAGGCGTGCTTTTCCCGAACAGGCGCACTTTTCCCGACGAGCAAGCACATGTGTGGTACACAATACACACATGTGTATGTGGACACACTACTTAATATCCATAAGGGATAGCTTTGTATATATATTGTAAAAGTGACTCTTCATTTTCCAATGTGGGACAATTTCCAATGAGTTATCCTTATTAAACCAATTTTCCAGCATTAAGAGTTTTCCTCTTTCTCAACCCCAATTTTTAACGCCAATTTTCATTCACTCCCATTCTCCGAATAGTTCATGCGACATACCGTTACGAACCTTGTCATACCATTTACTCAACCGTTTTGAGTATGGTGGCAAAAGACAACGGCTGTCACTTGAAATCTTGACTCAAAAATGGTCTCGCGACCATTCTGAAATTACCATGTTAAACATGGTTTTTCCAACAATCTTTGAAAAGTGATAACTCCAAATATACGGGTTCTTCTTATTATCAAGACCAAAAGATTGTCGCATTGAAGTTACAGGGGGCAATGAGACTTCATCTGCTGGTCGAGCACCAATATGGGAAGAAGCAGAAAGATTGTTGAAGACTTTGTCGGGAACAAATAAGAGCAAACGTTCAGGCTTGTCACCAGGATGTGGAGCCATTGAGAAGTGAAGGATCCGCTCACTGTAAAAATTAAAGTCGCCAAAGTTTGTTAACGTGTCTAGCCTTGCTTCTGTTGCTCTATCTTCGACTTCAAAGGAACCTCATCAAGAACTACTAATTCTATGCTGCATGGGCTCGCCTCAACATGCTCACTAGCCACGGCATGGATTTGCAGCCACTTCATTAATGTCGAAACGTCTGCCCATCTATTATGTCATGCAACCGTCAAAATCAACTAGGGAGGTGCTTATCTTTCTAATCTCGACCCGGAAAGTGGATGAATATATGGGCTGATTTAAGAAGCTATAACGAAAGTGAACCTGGAATGCTCAAGAAATACAGAAAAGAAACTCACAAAAAAAAACGTGGGGTTATGAGTTATGATCAAATTGCTTGTGGTTTACAAGCCACAAATAGGAGCATGCACAAATTCTTGTTTTTTTTGAGAAAACATGTTAGCTGCGAAAAGCCTAGTTTTACTAGCAATATATCTAAAATAAAAGTGTACCCTTATAGAATTATACCTCTGCCGGTGAAGAAAATTTCAAATAAAATGGTGATATGTTGACGGTCATCAGGCAAGATAGGACTACGCATCGGTTAATCACCCCTCCGATAACAATTACAAGGACTCGAGATCGTCACTGGTTGTCTTGTTTGGCAGCGACAATGATTCCTGAAAGCCTAGCCTGTCTCAAAGTCTCACGCCGGGCTACTCGTCACAATCCGAAGACTCTGAAATGGCAATTCTCCATCTTGAGGTTTCATTCGCAGAAGTCTCCAGCACGCTTTCTTTCCCTTCCGGAACGTTGATCTTTTGGCAAAGAAGTTTACTGACGACATGGTGAAAAACCGACAAGAGCAAGTATTCAGGTTGTTTTCCAACAAACACGTAGATGGGGTCACATGTTGATCCTTGTTTCGAAAGAGCTCTGTGATTCGACGCCGAGTTGAATGTAGTCTAGTAAAATACCTCACCGCCTAGCTCAGCCATAAGTGGAAAAAGAAAAGTGATTCATGGGGCAAGAAACTGAAAAGAGTTCCGTCAAAACAACAAGTTAGGAGCCGGTTCAAATCCTGAGTAGGAGGACCAGTTCCGCAATGGAGAAGCTTTTGAAGCTAATAAATCAAAAGCACCTGCAAAAGACGAAAGGAAAAAAGAGGTGAAATAGCATGATATATATTAAGCCTCAACGCCTTTCGAACGACTTTCGAACAAGCACTTGAAAATACACCACAGACACAAGGAAATTATTTGTCGAAGATTAAACCTTACACGTGTCCTAAAAGACCAGAGGTTTGAGTAAAGCTTGAAACAAGTTTAAACCCCAGTGGCAAAAACGTGGGCCAAGTTAAGGTGCAACTTTAAAGTTGTAAAATAAAAAAATAAAATCTATAGATAATAGACTCATATGCTGTGACGAGATGTTATGAAAAATTACATGGTGAAGTCTTCAATATATGGGCAAAGGTTGTAGAGTTTGATTAAAAGTTAAATACTATGGTGTGCATGGTCGTATAAAGGACTCTAAATGCCAAGAAATTCAATGGTTGGTATAAACAAAAGGAATTGTAAAGCAAACACAATTCATCATTGAGACGTGACTTTAACACTTATGAAGATTCTGTTTTATCTTGGGAAAATATAATGGATCATACCAAGGCAATATTTGTCCATGTTAACTGATTCTATGCTATCTCGTCGAATAAATCGAATGAGGTAAAAAAAAATATTTATCACACAAAAATTGGATACAAAGGTACAGAATTAGAGATGTGGTCCAATCATTTACAACAAGGTTCAAGGAAATTCCAAACAAAAATAGTCCAAACAAAATTTGAGGCACTCTTTCGAAAAGTACGAGAGTCCAGACATGCATAATAATCACGCGAAGTTATTGAAGAAATAAAATCTTTTCTTTATCCACATGTATTCGAGGAATGATTAATTTTCTCCTATCTTTACACATCGATATATATTTGGTCAAGAGTCTCAAGAAGTCAAAACTTATCTACGAAAATTGGAACGAATCCACAAAGATAATGAAGTCCAATCCATTACAGCAACATTCGAAAATCTGATACTCGAAACGAAACTACAAAATTTGCAAATTACAACGGAGCTACAAAAATTGGAAATGTAGTCCAATCTTTGACCCAAAAAAATCGGAAAAAAAATTCGACACTCGTTCTTCTCGAAAAAATTCAAGCAAATAAGTATCGAATGGGGCATTTGTTGACACATAAAATTTACAGTCATTAAAAATACGCCACGTGTCTTTTAAACAAAATTAAATTGATTACTAATCTATAAATTTAAATAGAAAAGAAGTTATTAGTAATTTAAAAGAAAAGAAATTATAATTTATTATCACATAAAATTAATATAGTAAATTAAAATAAAA
Organism: Primula veris; assembly: GCA_963682055.1. Lineage (NCBI taxonomy): Eukaryota > Viridiplantae > Streptophyta > Magnoliopsida > Ericales > Primulaceae > Primula > Primula veris. The sequence goes on along the minus strand of OY821745.1, from coordinate 27,701,223 downwards.
TAAAAGTATTTATTTTGTTAAAATTCATTTAGTATGGAGCAAACGAAGAGTTTCTTAAAATTATAGAACTCATTAAAATATTTTCAAACCACAAATACTAAATTTAAATCAAATGACAAGTGTTGGTCTTATATGATAATGGACCGAAACTTAGAGAGGTGCCCTTGCAATTAAAAGACCACCTCAAAAGCTATAAATAGAGGGGTGGGGGTGCCATAATTCAAAAATAAAATAAAAAGTCTTGAAGACTAGAGAGAGAATCTCCTCCACGACCGACAGGAAATCAGCTCTGCTACTCCACAAACGTCGGGAGATCAACTCCTCGGGGAAGCTCTGCACACTCCGGCCACAACGAACGCCTTCAAAGTCTGTAACAAATCTGCAATAAACTTGGCATTCGATATTTAAGAACGTCTAACAGCTGCAAGTAAGGCGTTTCTACGGATCAAAATCTTCAATTTCTTCCCCAAATCTGAAAAACTTCTACAACAAATCTACATTCGATCTTCAGGAACGACTACAAGCAATAAGCAAGACGTTTCTGCCAATCAAAGTCTTCAAAGTTCTTCACCAAATTTAAAGAAGTTCTGCAACAAATCGACATTCGGTCTTCAGGAACGACTACAAGCAATAAGCAAGACGTTTCTGCAAATCTAAGTTTTCAAAATTCTTCAACAAATCTGAAGAACTCCACCCAAGAAATCTACAACAGATCGGCATTCGATCTTCAGGACGACTACACAAAGGCAAAAACACGTTTCTCTATATCAAAATTTTCAAGTTCTTCACCAAATCTGAAGAGCGTAAAGATCATCAACGAAATCAACAAAATTACAAAGTTCTTCATCAAATCTGAAGAATTCTACTCAAGTTCAGCAAATTCAACAAAATTCATTAAAGAATCTACAACAGCATTTCGAGCTATTACAAATTGTTCGAAAAGGATAATCAAATTACTTTCATTTCTATATTTTCTTTTAGAAATTATCAGAGAATGTACCCACAAATTAATTGATAAATAAAATTTAATTTACTTCGCATTTAGTTTTCCTGTCTTCAGCGCTTGGTGAAAATTTGTGTTAAACAGTAGGGAAGTTTTGTGATGTTTTTGGAATTTAGTATTTGGAATATATGAGGTGGAAGGAAATTCTGAATAAATGGATGGAAAAGAGTGGAAGAAATGATCAATATAGTATTGTGACTGGCCTAGTTCCTTTCTTTATTATTTGGGAGTTATGGTTAAATAAGCTTAGCATATAAGCATGATAATGAAGACATGTCTGCAGATATAAGATAATTGGAACGGTATTAAAATGGCTCATGTATGTTAATAAAAGAGTCAAGACTAAAAAAAAAAATGAATGAGTTTCAAAGAATTTCTTTAGAAACTATGCATTTGACAATTAAGGCGCCAAAAAAAACTTGTTTTAAAGTTGTGAAATGGCTGGATGTGGAGGGGTGATTAGGAATGCAAATGGTGATATAATGCTATGCTATGCTTTTAATATTAATGATTGTTCGGTCATTAGTTCTGAAGTTAACGCGATTCTGTTTGGATTGCAGATTTGTGCCCAATTAAGCATAGAAAATATTGAAGTGGGGACTGATTCCACTATTTTAGTTAATTGTGGAGTAAAAAAGATAAAATTAACTATTTGTTTTTGAATGACTGGGAAGACATTGAGATCTTAATGGATTCAATGGTAATTTCTTTGAAAAATGTTTATAGGGAATAAAATAGAGTGGCGGATTTTTTTAGCAAATTTCCGGAAGAAGGGAACTAATTTCGCAAGTATGAATAAACTGGATTGGCCAAATGGATTTATAATAAGCAAACTTTTCTTTATAATATATACAATTTTAGACATAATTTTTGTTACTTTCAGAAATGTTTTAATCTGTAAAAAAAATTGTTTTAATTAGTAAAAATTACACTATATCCGTAAATAATTTTTGATAATTAAAGAAAATTTTACTGATTAATATTAAAGAAAATTACACTACGCGTATCTTGATTATTTGATAGTCCGGTAAAAATGTCAATTTGTCTTTTTGTGAACCTTTTTGTTACGAAAAAAAACAATATAACTGCATGTTGAAGTCATGGAAATATAAAATTTTATGTGCGATAACTCCGTGTAATTTTCTTTAATAATTTTCTGTAATTTACCAGACAATTTTTAATATGAATCCGTACACTGTTTTTTAATTACCAAAAATTATTTACGGAAATAGTGTAATTTTTACTGATTAAAACAATTTTTTACAAATTAAAAAATTTCTGAAAAGAAAAAATTATGTCTAAAATTGTATTTATTATATAAAAAAAAATTACTCATTGGAAAACGTGTGTTTTATAAAAATTGTAAAATTAAAGAGTTAATTTTGTTATTTTTAACAAATCGGTGTCTATTTTATTAATTTTTAAACAAAGTGGGTTGTAGTGCAATTGTTTAAAACTTGTGAAGTTAAGAAGGTCACTAAATCAAAATATATGTGAAACCTATATCACCATTTCAACATTTTTAAAAGTCAGGTCACTGAAATAAATATGACTCAAAACTCAGGACAATAAAGTGATATTACCCCGTAAAACCTTGGGCTTCCCTATCTATTTTCAAGGTTTAATTCGTTGGTAGTTGAAACCATGGACTTGTTTACTGACTAGGAAATTATTCCAAGAATACTGAAAAACAGCAGAAACTATGAAGGTCATTTTGTAATTAAAATCTCATTACCATCTGAAATACGCGTAGTAATACATAAAACTCGGTGACTAGAAACCTATAAACTACCTTCTCTTTTCTTTCTTGTCTCTTTCCTTCCAACCAAACCTTTATAGCCTATATATACATACATACAAACCCTATATTGTTCCCATAATCCTATCTATTCATAATTCCTTCCTTGTATCAACCCTAAAATTATTATTCTCTAAATTCAAAACCCTAAACACAGCACATACCATTTTTTTCTATTTTTTTCTAAACACAACGTATATACCAATTATAATGGCTTTAGAAGTTACCATAATCTCGGCCGAATCCCTAACCATTAACCGTCGCCATGTCCCAACCAAGAAGACCCCTTTCGTCACAGTGCGTACTGATTCAACTCGCACTTGTGTCGCTACAAAACCTGACCCATTAGGTGGTTCTTACCCAGAATGGAACCAGAGGCTTTCGGTGGACAAGCCTGTAAGGTCGTTGATAGTAGAGGTTCGTTGTTGTAATGACAAAGTTATTGGAACGTCGACTATTCCGAAGAGTGACTTTGTTGGAGGGTATCTTCCGGAAGATTATCTTCACTTCTTGAGTTATCGTCTAAGGGATTCTAGGGGAGAGGCTAACGGGATTATAAATATTTCTGTAAGAGCGGTGGTGCCCCCTGGTGGTGGTGCTACCAATTACTCGAGGCCGTGGATGGGAACATCCAATGAAATCGCCATCTCATCGGCATATTGAGGAGTATATTGATACATTCCATGCTTTAATTAAGCAATTGTGTAACACCTTCCACGGCCTGTTTCATCGCCGTTTGAACGTATAATTTATTCAGATTACCTAAGTTCTAATTATTCGTTATCCATATTTGAACGTATATACAATTGATAATTTATGTTAGAATACATTGTGCATTGCAATTCATTAAAGTTTACTTTCTTCATTGTTATTTATATATGTTTACAAGTTGTCGCAATTCTTTTAGATGTAAGAATTTTGTATCAGTTTTTTCCAATTCTATAAAAGTGTATAGGTGATATTCCGAAACTATATCCTGGTAATATGTGTAAATCCGTCAATCAAACTCTAAACTGCTGTGACATCGTTATAATGTATAAAACTACTGCTTTGACGCCGAATAGGGGCGATACCTATTAATTCTATTGGTTAGTAGCAAAAATCCCTCTCTCGAGGCCTTACAACAATAAGCTACGACAGTCATGTGTAAGGCAAAGGACTGCCAGATACCAACTGCTGCGTTTTTTGCAAAACAAAGATCAAACTGAGAAAACTAATCAAATTACAAAATACATATACTTGAATTAGGCATGAAAAGTATACATATTATACATTATAGCTTTATAACAAAAGATTCCATTAAATGCACAAAGATAACAATATCGAGATAACCAAACAAGTATATACATAAAATATTTTCTGGTTATTTATAGATCAATGATAGGACTTAAGGAGGCATGAGATTTGATGCAAAACTAAAGGTGGGGATGTGTCACCAACCTAAGCATATGTTTAAACTTTAAAGTCAATTCTTTCTATCTGGTTTTACTAGGTAATGCCGAATGATGCATTCTAAGAGTGATCTAGTATTCTATGCAAAGGAATGAGTACTGTTATAGATGACATCTCCTGACCATGGTTACCAGAATCTGGCTGCCTAGATTTGGATCTTGAGGAGGTGAAAAAGTGTAGTTAAGACATTATAGAGGATAAGGAGGGAACTAGCTAATATATATGGTGCTACAACCACTTTCAGCTTACTCTTAATTTCCTCCTTGTCCTCAACATCTTGATGGCTGTTGTTAGTTTTGGGAGGTTGCGATTGCTTTCGTGTTGCTTGAAGAAATTTTCAGTAAGATCCGTATTCATGTCCCTAAAACTAAGACAGTTGGGCTTACCATCTGCTCTGCTTGCTTCAAGATTCCGATCCTGATATGTAGTTGGGAACCTTGTAATTAACAACCTAAACTAAGACTATGTTTCATTATTATTTTTCTGAAGAAAGGTGTTTGAACTTCAAATTTCAAACTGCTGGGGAGATAGGACCTTTGTGTAAGTCTGAAAAATCTTGATCGATCGAGTAACCTAAGGTCATTTTTCGCATCAAAGTACCTCATTAACTGGCAGGAAGTCTGCTGTCATAGTTTACACTAAGGATCTGATACCAATTGTTTTCCATTCTCAAAAAACAGACAGATAAGTGACATCCATCAAGTCTACCACCATAGTTCAGAAAGGATGCCTCTTACGAGAGTTCATGTGGCGTACAAGCGAGGGGGACCTTAAGCCAGACATCAAAACTTTATTTCTTCACGCTTTGCCTTATTATTTTCGAATAACCACTTGTTAAATTATGATATTACCACTCATGTGGTTTTTGTCTAAACTACTTCTTTATTGGGGTTATTAATTAAGTCTAAGTACACATTAATTATGTAGTCATCTAAGTATAGTTGATAGTTGTTGTTTTTGTAGTCATCTCAATGAGATAAAAAAAAAACTATAATATAAGCAGTGAAGAATAGTAAAATCATTTATATATAGAAGACTTATTCATAGCAGTACGAAAAGTATTCATAAGATTGGAAAGTACTGTGAGGCAGTCACTTGTTATAACTTATAAGTTTCAAGTTTTATCATGGTAACCTTGAAACACTAGGCTTATGTCGAACATCGTTATCAAACATAGTCTACTCACATGTCTGTTTATATACTTGTTATTTCTAACATAGTTTAGACTGTTTAGTTGGTATTCTGAATTATAACTGAAAATCATTCTATATAACTACATCTTCAAAGCAAGTCAATGTATATTTCAGCTTTCTTGAAACTAATATGGTAGCATGAGGATACATAGTGACGTAGGATGAGATGACGAAATAATGGAATGGTTCAGACGTTTACAGGTTAATTAATTATTCAAAGGTATAAAAAGACCAAATTCTGTGAAATGGTCAAGTTATATTAGCTAATCTTTGGTGGCCAACAATGTATAAATATGGTGTAATTCCCTAAGTCAACCAATTGAAAGTATGTTTAAGTGTAAATTGGTCTGAATTACTAAACAACAAAGTTGTGATTGACCAAGGGTTCGGACATGTATATTCTCATTTTCTTTGAATTTTCTATCTATATATTAGAAACACGAAAAGTTGAAGAATAATATATTCCATGTAATTGCCTGCAGCCTATGATGCAAAAATATTGGTATGGCCGCCTGACATGGCAAGTGCACTAACATATCAAAGATAAAATTTAAAATAATAGGACACGACTCAACCAGAACTTAATAAATTATGCAATTATATTTTTCTTATCTATGCTATATTTTTTCCACATTTTTACTTTACCAAACAGTAATTATGTATGTGGATTGTGGAGTACGTTTTTTCTTTTTCTTTTTCCAACTTGAGAATCGTGGTCTCGTGATATGATAAGGGCGATATGAATTAACTGAAACGAAAAGAAGCACTATGCGAGCCGGTTGAACACAGAATTTTTCACATTATCACCCCTATGAACATATGATCATTATCATTTCATATTAGATTTTACGTTCTTAACAAAAAAAACTCTCTTATCTTTCCAAACCTTAAAGGGTCATTACTGTTTGAACTCAAACTATGGAGGACCACTTTTGCAACTATAACGAAATAAAATATTAACTATTTTTCTAACTGAAATACGCGTATACATCCACTTTCTCTCCATTCTTGCTCCAAGCAAACATATTATAATACATTATATATATATACGATTAATACTTAAATGTCGTGGTCAATCCACTAAAATAATGGTTGCTGTGTTTTAGTGGATCAACTAATCAAAAATTTCATCATTATACACACACGTTGCACATGTAAACACGCCTTATTAAGATTTAATAATTTATCAATGATGAACTCATGAACACATCCAATATATAGCCATATAGAGGTATTCTTTACCTCATGCTTAAAATTCTTTTTCTTATTCCAAACTATTTACCTTATGTTCAAATTTACATTCAACCAGAATTCTTAATTAGTTGTATAATCTACCAGTTATTTTCCAACTCCCCCCGATTAATGCCCTTAGAAGCCACCATCATGTCCGCGAAATTCTAAACAGTCCTTTTTTAAAAAAAACCAAACAAAAGCTTTCTATTAATAATATATGGGACCTAACCCAGATTACAATAAAACAAACATAGTAAATACCCAAAACAAAATTTATAACAGATCCATACTATTATATGTCCCAATATGCAGAATCATGAATTAATCCTAAAAAACCACCTGCTTCGAAATTCTAAACAATCAACCACCTCCACATTTGTGCTATAGAATTCGTGTTAAATTGCTATAGGTCCTTGCTTGTGAATGTTAAATTCTAAAACTCGCCAGGGGGTTTAAACGTTGGCGTCTTGAGTTCCTACTGCAGTGTCAAATACAAAAATCTGCCAATCCTTCCAAGTTCTGGAATCAAATTACTGCAAGTGATTTTTTTTTTTGGAAATTAAGCATTAAGATTAATGTCAAAAAATTACAAATTTCACTACGCATTCTCCGGGATACAATTGAGCTCAAAACACGACACGCTCTGTAGGGAACATAACTCATTCTAGCTTAACCACTATATATCAATTGCATCTTTTGTGCACAAGGTTAAACTACGAAACAAATACTATCAAGATGGCCTAAAAGCGGTCTCTAAAGAAGGCCACCCATCGTCATCATTTTCTTCATCATTACATGACAAGTAATCAAATATGTTCTCCGTTATAGTCCCGCTCTTCGACCGTACCTCTTCGAATCCCTTAAGTTTCCCGGCTGGTTTTTTTTTGTTGTAATTCGTTGAAGAGGTAGGAGTACCACCTTTCACTTGAACTCGTGCTCCGGTCACGATAGGGATAATCGGAGAGTGATGCGCTTCTTTGCTCTTGTTTGAATCCATAGGATATTTTTTCTTGGCCACCCAAACACTAGATATTGCTATCTCTTTTCCCAAGGCCCGCGGCTCGCGTGTGTGGTACACACTAATACACTCATGAGTATGTGGACATGATAGTTTAACAACTACATGTGATGGACTTGTATTTATATTATGAAAATCACTCATGATTTCACAATGTGGGATAACCATCATGGTTTAAATCTCATCTCTTTTTTCATTTTTCAGCATTGGTTTTATTCCTCTTTCGAGTACCAACCTTCGAGGCGAATTATCATTCACACCCATTCTCCGAATAGGTCATGTGATATACCGTTGTAAAGCTCGTCGCACGAGCTATTCAAATGCTTTGAGTACGGCTTCAGCAATTCTGAGTTGTCGCATTGAATATTGACTCAAAGATGGTCCCTTGACCATTCAGAACACCCATGTTTATAACATGTTTTCCAACAATCCCCCACATGAATGCAATTGGCAAAAATTAAAATGCTCCTAAAATGCATAAGAGAGAACCACAAGATTTAACTGCATAAGGACAGGTGGCGTGAGCCTTGAATCTGCCATAGTGAAGTAAGATCTGATATGCTACTATTGGGTAGCCTTAAAGCCTTGAACCCTTTAGTGTTTGTACATAACAGGGTAATACTCACAGAGAGACCTCTTTACACCACTTACTAAGCCATTTGGATGTTCTCCATATTTGGCTGTGGACTGTCTTGGCAAACTTCAACTGAGCGCTCTAGTGATTTAGCCCATGACTCATCACATAGTATCGGCCATACACACTCGTTATAGGTGATTTCAAGTTAAGGGTTTCTTGACTCACACTTCTCGATCTTCGAGATCCTTGTTTTCATTAAGAGCCTCATGCTCACCCTTTAAATGGTCTAGGTCTATCACTCTTTCATCCTAGAAATGGCTTGGGAACTTAAGTTCCCGAGTGCTTTGTTCGGTCACCCCCACAGTTCGGTTTTCCCATTGAACATGACGCTGGAGAATCCAGTTCGGGTTGGGTTGCCTCTGAGGAGGTTTCCAGTTTGATGGGCTTCAACCCCATTCCCCTCGATGAAACTTCAACTTCTATCTGAGTCAAGCCTTTTGTAAATAGATCCGTAATATTGTCCTTAGATCTCACAAAATCTAATGACACCACACTATTAGCTAACAATTCTCTTATAGATTTATGTCTCCGACGAATGTATCAGGACTTTCCATTATAAATATGATCCTGCGCCCGTTCAATAGCTGACTGACTATCGCAATGCATGCTTATTGCTAAGACAGGTTTCGGCTATATTGGAATTCCTTCCAGAAAGCTTCTCAGCCAGTCAGCCTCTTCTGTTGCTAGATCCAACGTTATGAAATCGGATTCCATAGTTGATCTAGCTATGCAGGTCTGCTTGGATGATCTCCACGAGACAGTTGCTCCTCCCAACACGAACACATATCCGCTAGTGGATCATGTACTATTGGAATCCAAGATCTAGTTTGCATCAGAATACCCTTCCAGTACAGCTGGATATCTGGTATAATACAACCCTCGTTCGGCAGTGAACCTCATGTATCTGAGAAGTTTCATGATGGCCTTCTAGTGTTCTCATTGGGATTACTAGTATACCTACTCAGTCTACTCACTGAGTTGGCTATGTCCGGTCTAGAATAGTTCATGACGTACATCAGACTGCCTATTATTCGAGAATATTCCAATTGTCTTACACTCTCCCCAAAGTTCTTTTTTGGGTGGTTGAGATCTCTATCGGAGTTCTGGATGTAGCTTTACTATCTTTATCAAATTTTTCAAGCATCTGCTTGACATAGTGAGTTTGAGATAGCGCATATCCGTCTGATGTCTTGGTAATTTTCATACCAAGTATTACATCAGCGACACCCAAATCTTTCATCTGGAATTTTTGTGACAACATTCTCTTAGTGGAGTTGATGTTATCAATACTCTCTATTATAATCATGTCATCTACGTAGAGGCAGACTACCACGTAGTCATTTTCATTTCCTTTTACGTAGACGCATTTGTCACACTCGTTTATCCAAAAACCATTTGATAGCATCACTCTATCAAATTTTTCGTGCCATTGTTTAGTTGCTTGTTTAAGTCCATATAAGGACTTCACAAGTTTACACACCTTGTGCGCTTTACCTGGAACCACAAACCCTTTCGGTTGTTCCATGTAAATTTTCTCTTCCAGTTCACCATTCAAGAACGTTGTTTTAACATCCATTTGATGTATTTCCAGATCGAATAGTGCTGCCAGAGCAATGACTATCCGGATTGACGTCTTTCTGGAGACAGGAGCATAGGTGTCGAAATAGTCGACACATTGGGTTTGTCTAAAACTGTTAGGACCATATTTCTGGTCTAAATTTTACTTGTTGTCTAATGGTTTTCACTAAATAATCCTATCTGTTTATTATGAACTAAGACAGGTGTTGTTAGGTTTCAAGCAATGTTGCAACCTCAGTTACAACCTATGTTGATAGGTTTCTAGTAATGTTGCAAGCTCAGTTACAACCACAGTTACAACCTGCTTAGACAGCATTGGAGGTTTCAAGTAATGTTGCAACCTCAGTTGCAACCTCAGTTGCAACCTGCTGTTCAGCAGAATTCTGTCTAGTTCTGTTATTCTGCATAACTGTTCTTTATTAATAATTATTTGTTTTAAAGTATGCAGGATATATTCTCATATGATCTTAACAGGTTTAGTATGCGTTTATTGAGAATATCAAAGTGGTAAGGAAAGATTTCCTAAAAGATATAAAGAGATTAGTTTATAAGGTTATGTTTCCTTTTAATATGTATCTCTATTCTTATGCTTGTTCTTATCACTTGTTTCAATCTTTTGTTCCTTATCTATATTCAGTATAATTCGTTTAAAGATTGAATGTAATATGGAGTTATGTGTTTCATATATATATGGAAAGATATTATCTCTAAAAGATATTATCTTTATATGTTTCCTAGTTATAGGAAAAGACTAACTCCTATTTCCAAGCTAGTTATTTAACAGGTATTAACTTATGAAGATTGGAGTCAATCCTACGCTGAAGAGTTTGCTCATACATGGAAAGATTGAAGCCAATCAAAAACAAGTCAAAGCAATCATAAAAGATCTTGAAGCAAGAAGATTGTTTTACTTGTATAAATAGTTGATAACCTAGCTTGTAAAATGTGTGTGTTCTAAATTATAAAGAACTTATTTTCTAGAGAGAATACACGTGAGCTTTAAAAAGAAAACAATGGTGGGATGCCATTGATTTATAAGTGATAGTTATAGAGTAGGAGCAATATAGTGATAGGCAGAAAAACCTAGAGGGAGTCTAAGTTTTTCATTAAGACTTGAGTCATATATTGTAAGCTTTTTATAATATCATAATCTGGGTAAGTGCCCCGGAGACGTAGCCTAGTTAGGTGAACTCCGTTGTTAAATATGCGTGTGAATTATTTTCAAGTACATTTAATTTTAAAACAGTTCTGTCCATTAATACACTTGGTTCCTGTTGAACATGAGTTCAATAATGATTTTGATTATAACCTTGATTATGTTTTAATGATTTTACTATTTCTCTATTTCATTGATATAATGCTTGTCTTTTCCAAAGAAGAGAAAATGTACATTTCAGGTCGTTAAATGATAGAGCATTCGATAACGAAGCCATAGGTTCAAGCGGAACCAAATTCGGAGCTAAAACGAAGGAGTTATGAGCATTCGAAGATTTACGGGACCAGGATTACAGTCGACCGATCGACTGGACAAAAACGACCGATCGTTTTTGATCCAATTTCTTCCAGTGAGTCCAGTATAAAAACGACCGATCGTTTTCAGAAAACGACCGATCGTCTGTCTGAAAACGACCGATCGTCTGTAGAAAACGACCGATCGTTTTCTACAGATTTCGAAAATAGCTTTTCAGCAATTTCTGGAAAATAGCTGTTAAAACCTTTCAACGGTCATAACCCAGAAAAACAGACTTTGCTGTTATATAAACCAGCCCATTCATCTCTCCAAAGTCACCAATTACAACACCAATCAATAATCCAAATACCTCTTTCAATAAAAACCCAATTTATCACCATTTTGGTGAAAATATTCGAAAAAGAGGAAATCAAAGAAGAAAGCGACTCAAGCTCGATCAACAACCAAGACTCACCAATTAGCTTATTTAGAAGCAAATAGAATAGTGAGTGTAGTTACATTTTTGTAACAAAATTGTATCGAGTGTTTTATAAACTCATTTTTGTGAGCGAGTGATCGGGTAGAGGCTTTGTAAGCGAGTTGCTTAAAAGCTCTAGGTCTTTTCATTTCGGGACACTCATAAAGTGAGGGGGAGCTTAATCGGTCGATTAGCTCATTAGGATTGTAATATCCGGGAAAATTATTTATAGTGAAATACTCGGTAGTACCGAGGAGAGGACGTAGGCCGTTTGCCGAACCTCTATAAACTACGGTGTCATTTTCTTTCCCTTTACTTTTACTTTCCGCAACCTTTACAATTGCTTATTTTCTTGCTTGCGTTTATGAATTATAGCTTGTCATTAATATTATCAAACGCCTAAGCTTAGAATAGCTAAAAAGTTGGGTTGCTAGTTGCACTTAGTTTAATTAGGCGAAAAGCGCCAAAACCTTATTCACCCCCCCTCTAAGGTTAGCCGCACACGGGCCAACAGTTCCAACTGCAGTTCCAACATTACTTGGAACCTTATACACTTGGTTCCAACTGCAGTTCCAACCCCACTTGGAACCTTACTGCAAAACTGCATCTAGAACAGCGGATAGGAATTTCAATTGGTATCAGAGCTTTACACTAGACTTTACTTAGTGTTGATCCTGTGTTCTAGTAAAAATGGACTTAATGAGGGAAGGAAACGCCTTCAACAAACCTCCATTGCTTGAAGGAGGAGTAAACTATGGAGTATGGAAGATCAGAATGAGGTCCTTCATCAAACAGCAGAATGAACATGCATGGAAAACTGTGATGTATGGATGGGAGGCTCCAACTGCCATTGATAGTGAAGGAGAACTGGTTTTTATACCTGAAGACAGATGGTCTGCTGATGAAGACAGGAAATCAAGTGCCAACTCAACAGCCATAAACTTGATTTTTGCTGGTGTAACTCTCAGTGTATTCAGGTATATTTCTCACTGTGAAACTGCTAAAGAGGCATGGGATATTTTGCAAGTTACTTTTGAAGGAACTACTAAAGTAAAAGCTTTCAAACTTCAACAGTTAACTACTCAATTTGAAAACCTAAGAATGGAGGAAGATGAAAATATTGAACAATTTAATGGTAGAATCTGCCACATTGCTCATCAAGTTGGAACCTTAGGTGAAAAATACAGTGATGCTAAACTTGTTAAGAAAACTCTTAGGTCACTCCCAGAAAGGTTTGAAATCAAAGTTACAGCTATTGAAGAATCCACAGACTTAGATAATCTTAAACTTGAAGAACTTATAGGAAATCTAAGCACTCATGAGCTGAAATTCTTTAAACATAAAAGACCAGAAAAGGGAATAGCATTTCAGGCTAAGAAATCTGAACCTAATGTCTGTGATAAAATGAGTGATGAAGAACAGCTGGCTTTCTTTGCTAAAAAGGTTTTTAAAAAGTTTTATAAGAGAAAAGAGGATGATACTGGTTCTTCTAAAAATTTTCAGAAAAGGGATAACCATCTTAAAACAGAATCCAGGTTCAATAATAACTCTACAGTAAAGTGGAATTCTAAAGAAAAGGATAATAAAGACTATAAGCCTAAAGAGATTCAGTGTAGAGAATGTAGAGGGTTTGGTCATATTCAGGCTGAGTGTGCAAATACCTTAAAAAGGAACAAAAATGCTTATATAACCACTCATAGTGATAGTGATTCTGAGAGCAACAGTGATGAAGAGGATGATTCTAATTTTGTTAATTTTATGGGAATAATCACTGAAAAAGAACCTACTTATGAAAGTGACTGTGAACATGTTTCAACCATAGTTACAACTGCTCCTGAAATCTATAGCAGTGATGAGGAAGAACCTTCTGATGAAGACATTTCTCAGCAATATCTTGTTCTTTATGAAAAGTATAAATGTCTGAGTAAACAATCCTTGATCATAAGCAAACTTAATGTTAATCTAAAGGATGAGGTTAAAAGTCTTACTGAGAAGCTTAAACTACAACTGGCTGAACTTACTGAAACTAAAAAGATAATAAAACTGATGAATGTTTCTGCCTCAGAAAAATTAGATGACATGTTGTCATATTCTAGAGGCTCTAAAGATATCAGTGGTCTAGGGTATTATGGTGGTAAAGGTACAGGAAAAACCACCTTTATTGAAGCTGTTGCTAAAGCTAAAACTCATAATTTTGAAAATAAGGTTAGAAGCTCAGTTGCAACCAGAGTTGCAACCAGGAATAAAACTCAGGTTTTTGTAAAGAAGGTTGGAAGCTCAGTTATAACCTCAGTTGCAACCATGAATAAACTGAATACCTTTAAGGATAAAAGTAACTTTAGGTTGAAGCTGTGTAATTTCTGCAAGAAACCTGGTCATTCTGAAATCAAGTGTTATTTGAAAAGAAACAGAAGGTATATTTCTCAGAAAACCTGGTTAGCTTCTATTAATAAAAATTTGAACTGGGTCTGGAAAGTTAAAGAAAAAGCTATCTTAATTGCTAACAACAAAGCTGTCATTAACTCTTTGAATGCTGTTACTTCTGATGATTGGTATTTTGACAGTGGTTGCTCTAAGCACATGACAGGTACTGCAAGTCTCCTTAAAAATGTCACCATTCTTACAGGAAACACTGTTGTGTTTGGAGGTGGAGATACAGGTAAAATTGTTGGTAAAGGTACCTTGAACAAACCTGGAATGCCTGATATTGAGGATGTCTTTCTTGTTGATGGTCTAAAAGCTAATCTTATTAGTATCAGTCAACTCTGTGATAACAAAATGATTGTTAAATTTGACAAAGAAAGGTGTCTAATTACTAATCTTAACAATGATTTAATCATGACTGGAGTTAGATCAACCAACAGCTGCTATGTGTTTGAAAAAGCTGAAAAAGAATTGCCTCAAAGTAGGTGTAATCAAGCCATTACTAATAATGTGGATATCTGGCATAAAAGGCTTGGGCATGTGAACTACAAAACCTTAGATAAGCTTGTTAACAAGGAATTGATAAGAGGAATTCCTAAACTTAGTGCTAAAACTCAGAGTGTCTGTGGTGATTGTGCTATAGGCAAACAAACCAAAAGTATTCACAAAAGTACAAGTCAAATCTACACTAAGAGAGTCCTAGAACTTCTTCATATTGACCTGATGGGGCCTATGCAAACTGCTAGTATAGGTGGTAAGAAGTACATTTTGGTAGTTGTAGATGATTTTTCTAGATACTCTTGGGTAGTATTCTTAAAGGATAAGTCTGAAACTTTTGAACTGTTCAAAACCCTGTGCTTAAAATTGCAACTTGAAAAAGGTTCCATCAGTGGTAATATTGCTAGGATTAGAAGTGATCATGGAACTGAATTTGAAAACATCAAGTTTAGAGAATTCTGCAACTCCTTAGGTATAAGTCATGAGTTTTCTGCTCCTAAGACTCCACAGCAAAATGGTATAGTTGAAAGAAAAAATAGAACCATTCAGGAAATGTCTAGAGTCATGCTTAACTCTAAGAAACTTGCCAACAGATTTTGGGCTGAAGCTGTTAATACTGCCTGTCATATAGTTAATAGGGTTTACATTACTAAAGGCACTTCCATGACTGCTTATGAAATATGGAAAGGTCGAAAACCCAATGTTAAGTATTTTCAAGTCTTTGGATGTGTCTGTTACATTCTCAGGGATAGGGAGCATCTTGGTAAATTTGACTCTAAAAGTGATAAAAGAATCTTTCTTGGTTATGCTCAGAATAGTAGAGCATTTAGAGTCTTTAATCAAAGAACAAACTGTGTTATGGAATCTTATAATGTGTTATTTGATGACCTAAAAACTGTTGATGAGATTATAGGTGATGATGAACAGCCTGAGACTGCAGAAAAAGGGAAAGAAGAAACTCAACAAACAGGAATTCCCATAGTGGTTGGAAGTCCAGTTGCAACTGAAGTTACAACTGAGGTTGGAACTGAGGTTGGAACCACAGTTGAAACCCAGAATTCAACAGAATCTGAAGAAGAAGAAGAAGAAGAAGGAGGATCTGGTATCCCAACCACAAGCAAGCCACGTTATGTAAGGACTCATAAAAACCACTCTCTTGACAATGTCATAGGAGAAGTCACTTCAGGTATGAAAACCAGAGGTAAGAGAAATAATGTTGTTCATTTTGCTTGATACCTCTCTCAGTTAGAACCTAAGAACATAAAAGAGGCTTTGGAAGATAGTGAATGGATCTTAGCTATGCAAGATGAACTGTCCCAATTTGAAAGGAATGATGTATGGACTTTAGTACCCAGACCTTCTAATAAAAATATTATAGGGACTAAATGGATCTTTAGAAATAAAAGTAATGAAGATGGAGTTATTATCAGAAATAAGGCTAGGTTGGTAGCTCAGGGTTATACACAAATTGAGAGAATTGATTTTGATGAAACCTTTGCTCCAGTAGCTAGAATTGAATCCATTAGAATGCTACTATCTCTTGCATGTCTGTATGATTTTAAACTGTTTCAACTTGACATAAAGAGTGCTTTTCTTAATGGTGTGATTAATGAAGAGGTTTATGTCTGTCAACCTAAGGGATTTGAAGATCCTAACTTTCCTGAACATGTTTATTTGCTGAAAAAGGCCTTGTATGGTCTTAAGCAAGCCCCTAGAGCTTGGTATGATAGATTAACCAAGTTTTTGCTTGAAAAAGGTTTTAAAAGAGGGGGAGTTGATAAAACTCTGTTTACAAAGAAAACTACAAAGGATATAATTGTTGCTCAAATATATGTTGATGACATTGTGTTTGGCTCATCTTCTAATAAGAGGATAGAAGAATTCATTTCTGATATGAAAAATGAATTTGAAATGAGTGGTGGAGGTGAATTGACTTACTTTCTAGGATTGCAAGTTAAACAGAATGAGAAAGGGATTTTTCTATGTCAAAGTAAGTATGCAGACAATCTTGTTAAAAAGTTTGGTCTGAGTGAGAGTAAAGAGAAGAGAACCCCTATGAGTACTACCCTTAAACTGTCCAAAAATGATAAAGGTAAAAATGTCTGTCCAAGTCTTTATAGATCCATGATTGGAAGTTTGCTGTATTTAACTGCTAGTAGACCAGACATTTGCCTAAGTGTAGGAGTTTGTGCCAGATATCAGGCAAATCCTTTAGAACCTCATCTTCTAGCTGTCAAAAGAATTCTAAGGTATGTAAAAGGAACACTTCACCTAGGCCTATGGTATTCTAAAGATACAAACCATTTTCTAAGTGGCTACTGTGATGCAGATTGGGCAGGAAACATAGATGATAGAAAGAGTACTTCTGGTGGTTGTTTTTATTTTGGAAACAACCTTGTTTCTTGGTTCAGTAAAAAGCAAAATTGCATATCTTTATCTACTGCTGAGGCAGAATATGTTGCAGCTGGAAGTGGATGCACTCAACTTATTTGGATGAAACAGATGTTAACTGATTATAATGTCAAACAAGAAATATTAACTTTGTTTTGTGATAACAAAAGTGCTATAGATTTAGCTAAAAATCCAGTTCAACATTCCAGAACTAAACACATTGATCTAAGGCATCATTTTATTAGAGAACTAGTTGAAAAAAAGAGCTTAATTTTAGAACATGTTTCAACTGAAAGACAACTAGCAGATATTTTCACAAAGCCCCTTGATACAAACAAGTTTGAATCATTAAGAAGTGACATAGGGGTATGTCATTATCAATCTAATTGAATACTTTTGTTAAATATGTCTGTGTTGAGTACCTTTAATAAGTTTTATTTCTAAGGTTAAAGTCTTATTTTGAGCTATGATGTTTTTGTCTTGAAAAAGCCGCTTTTTGGTGTCTCAAAAACAGATGTGAGGTAACTTGTCCTTAAAAACCTCTCTGGTAATAGAGTTGCAAGCACAAAGTGCAAATTTTTTATGATGGTTGCAAGTTCAGTTGCAACATCAGTTGAAACCTCACACTCTCAATAGTTGGTTGGAAGTGCAGTTGCACCTCCAGTTGAAACCTCGTGTTAAAAATACTGGTTGCAAGCTCAGTTGAAACATCAGTTGAAACCTCAGTCTACATTATAACTGTCAAGACAAAGTCTTATTTTTTTGACATCACTTATACTCTTTCCTTTCTGAGGTCATCAAACAAGTTTTTGTGTAGAGATAAAAACGGATTTGCTCAATATAAGCTCCTAAAATCTAATCTTTATTAAGGCTATTCAATGATAAACATATTTTCTTAGGTAAATTGCTAGATTTATGTTTTTCAAAAGCTTAAATATCTTTCTAATTGCTATCTTTATCTTGAATCAATTCAAATTTCCTTCAAAGCTTCAACTCTTGTATTTTCAAATTTTGGATCAATCTGTTTTGCAAAAGGAATGTTTATCTGTATATTTGGCTGGATTTATCTGTCCTTCGTGATCTTGCTGTGATTTCTTTAAAACTGATTGATAAGATATTTCCTAATTTTTCGCCAAAATCTGTTTCATAATTGATTTGCATGTATCTCTTTCCAATTACAAAAGGATATGGACTTTATTGCTATTTATACTAAACTCTTTTTAATATCCCAAAACAATCACAATTATCAGTATTACTCTCTCTCTCTTTTTATTAACCAAAAATCCTAGTTTAATGAGGTTGATCCTAGGTTCTGGAGTAGGAAAACGTATAGGAGGTTTAGGGCCTTTGCTGGTAGGGAAATTCACTGTGAAAGGAAGCTTAGTTTGGTTACTAGTTTGTCTGGCTTATGACAAATAGGGGGAGATGAGTTTATGGTTCATTTTAATGTTTACAGTTTCAAGCTTTAATTTCAATGTCAAACTTTATGTTGCTGTTTTAAAGTTCAGTTACAATTGCTGTATTAAGACTACTCTGTGCCAGCATTGTTTTTGAAATTGAATCTGTTCTGAAACTCTGTGAATGGATATATTCTGTGCTTATATGATACCTGCTATTCTAACTTGCAGGGGGAGCTAAATAGGTGTTACAAAAGTACTGATAAATGAAATACAGAAAAAAACTGTACTGCTAACTATTTGCAGGTGGATTAGTGTTTATATAAACTTAGATGATTTGTCAAAACCAATGACAAAGGGGGAGATTGTTAGGACCATATTTCTGGTCTAAATTCTACTTGTTGTCTAATGGTTTTCACTAAATAATCCTATCTGTTTATTATGAACTAAGACAGGTGTTGTTAGGTTTCAAGCAATGTTGCAACCTCAGTTACAACCTATGTTGATAGGTTTCTAGTAATGTTGCAAGCTCAGTTACAACCACAGTTACAACCTGCTTAGACAGCATTGGAGGTTTCAAGTAATGTTGCAACCTCAGTTGCAACCTCAGTTGCAACCTGCTGTTCAGCAGAATTCTGTCTAGTTCTGTTATTCTGCATAACTGTTCTTTATTAATAATTATTTGTTTTAAAGTATGCAGGATATATTCTCATATGATCTTAACAGGTTTAGTATGCGTTTATTGAGAATATCAAAGTGGTAAGGAAAGATTTCCTAAAAGATATAAAGAGATTAGTTTATAAGGTTATGTTTCCTTTTAATATGTATCTCTATTCTTATGCTTGTCCTTATCACTTGTTTCAATCTTTTGTTCCTTATCTATATTCAGTATAATTCGTTTAAAGATTGAATGTAATATGGAGTTATGTGTTTCATATATATATGGAAAGATATTATCTCTAAAAGATATTATCTTTATATGTTTCCTAGTTATAGGAAAAGACTAACTCCTATTTTCAAGCTAGTTATTTAACAGGTATTAACTTATGAAGATTGGAGTCAATCCTAAGCTGAAGAGTTTGCTCATACATGGAAAGATTGAAGCCAATCAAAAACAAGTCAAAGCAATCATAAAAGATCTTGAAGCAAGAAGATTGTTTTACTTGTATAAATAGTTGATAACCTAGCTTGTAAAATGTGTGTGTTCTAAATTATAAAGAACTTATTTTCTAGAGAGAATACACGTGAGCTTTAAAAAGAAAACAATGGTGGGATGCCATTGATTTATAAGTGATAGTTATAGAGTAGGAGCAATATAGTGATAGGCAGAAAAACCTAGAGGGAGTCTAAGTTTTTCATTAAGACTTGAGTCATATATTGTAAGCTTTTTATAATATCATAATCTGGGTAAGTGCCCCGGAGACGTAGCCTAGTTAGGTGAACTCCGTTGTTAAATGTGCGTGTGAATTATTTTCAAGTACATTTAATTTTAAAACAGTTCTGTCCATTAATACATTTGGTTCCAACTGCAGTTCCAACATTACTTGGAACCTTATACACTTGGTTCCAACTGCAGTTCCAACCCCACTTGGAACCTTACTGCAAAACTGCATCTAGAACAGCGGATAGGAATTTCAAAAACCTTTCACTACAAGCCTCGACTTGTATTTCTCGATCGTTCCATCGAGCTTTCTCTTCCTCTTGAAGATCCACTTGTGGCCTAGTGGCTTGCACCCTGGTGGAAGATCCACTAGTTCCCAAGTGTGGTTTTGTAATATTGATTCAACCTCATTGTTGATCGCTTCCTCCCAATATTGGGCTTCCGGGGATGGCATCGCTTGTTTGAATGTCGTCGGCTCACCTTCTATCATGAAGGTTACAAAATCTAGACCGAAGGAAGTTTCCTTCCTTGCCCGTTTACTTCGTCGAGGCTCTTCTTCTTCTTCCTCTAACGGTTCACTTACCCCCACATTTTGTTTATTTATTTTGAGACCATAAAATTTTGAAACTAAAGTTTGAATGTACTAATCTTTTTTGTCATTCTCAATTAACCTTTTTGATTAAGTTAAAGATGTTAAGCAAACTTGCTGCATGAGTTTTGCTGCATTTGGTTGTTCAGTCCAAAAGTTGGTTTTTTTTTTTTATCTACTGAAAAATGTTGATAATGTTATCTTATTAAACTGAATTTGTAGGTGTTGGGTAGAAATATATAAATAAATTTGAATTTATTCACAGCTTCAAAATAAAAAAAGATTGCTTAAAAAACGGCAGCGGGCAAGCTGGTGATATGACTTCTTATGTGATAAATTGAGTCGTAAGCATGATTTTACTAAATATCTAGGACTGGTGTATCTAAATACTCCTTGATGTTATCTTTTTGGTAATTATGTGGTTTAAGATTGGCGATGTGGTCCTTCAATTGTGTATCCATTTTTTGTCGTAAGGAATTCATATGCTTTCATTTGTTTGTTAGCTGGATGTGACCGAAGAAGCATGCTGCATGTGAGCCATGTTTTGATTTCTAAATATGTATGCGATGGACCGATGGTAGATCATTTTGCTCATATTGTCATCATTACATGATTCCATTAATCAAGTTTTAGCTAATTGCTTCAATATACAGAAATATGGTTTCTTATAACCATGCCGGAGCATAAATTTTTATGAGGATGTAAGTAATACTAGAATGGGTTATCCAAAAGATGACTAAGTATCAATAGTTGACTAGTTGTAATTAAATAGTTACGTAGCCGTGTTTTTTAAGAGTGAGTATAGGAAGATATAGTGCCTTGGTGATAACCACAAACACCAATAGAACCGCAAACAACATATCTCAGTCTCATTCCTTTTCTCCAGCTTGGTTCTTGGCATTGTGATTACTATTGTTGTTTATTAAGTTTGTTGATATGTTTATGTAGATAATATATGTAACAACCGAGCTCACTTTCTTTTCTCAGATTTCAAGTCGTTGCCTAAACCAGAAATTCTCATTAGCTAGCATTTTGCCTCAGCTATTAGATACATTACTCAAAATATAATCCATGAAAAAACGTTTATGTACAACACATATGAATAGCTCAACATTTTTGTCGTTGTTAAAAATTTAAAGACGAAATCTGAGGGGTTTTAGGAAGTTATAACACGAGGTAAAACCCAAAGAAATGTGTTTCCAGTTATTCTTCGGGCTTAATTGTCTTGCATTGTGCAGTTTGGTCTCCTCCTCTTAACACATTTTATTCCGGAACCTCGTGCCACTTGCTGGCAAGCACATCTCATGAGTATCTTAGGTTGATCAAGTGGTTTTGGCCCATATAATATGGGTGAGGGTTATAAAACTTATTTAAGTTTATGTTGAACTTTATATGCTTCTTATCAGTTTATATTGTTCAAGGTAGAGAGCCTACCCTATGAATGGTTAACTAGTTATTTCCATATACTAGATGACATTTTTTTACTACTTGGCTTTGTGGGTAGTGTAAATGGGAAGATTGAACCTCACAGTTTCCTTTTAAGGATGCATTAATGGGCTTTTCTTATTGTTTGGAGACTTTTTTGGAGTAAATTGATCTGTTTATATATGGTGCCATTAAGTTTTAGGCTCTTAGACCACCAAGGGTTAATAAAATGTTAGCTTAATGGATCTTAAACATTTACCAAAATAGTGTGAAATTGATTTGTTTCACCAAAATGTAAGACTCAAAACCATGTGAGCAACCTTAATTTGAGCAACCAAATTAAGGTATGAATTGTGTGAGTGGATGATGGTTCTAATATGATTTGAGCTGACTCATATACCCATTTGCGCTTAACATCGTCCACTAAGCCAGTACAGTTACTTTTGGTTATATGAAGACCCCTCATGTGTATTTAAGAATTCACTATATCTTCCTTGTTGCATAAAAAAACAATTTGAAAATAAGTAATTCAGCATCTTCATCTTAAATCTGTACATTCCTCGTCTGCGGATAATTGAAAATGAAAGTTTAATATAGTTTGTACTCCTAAGTTGTTTGTGTCCTGGATAATGCTTCATAAATTTCTTATCTAGATGGGATTGCTTGTCAATAGGGTTGATGTGGTGTTGGCATGTGTACATGTACGTGTACGTGTACGTCTACTAATATGCTTGTATCCCTTTTTACTTAATCCCCTAATCATTTTTTACTTGATCCTGGTATTTTACTAGATGCGCCAATTCTCATTTTAATCCATAAATGTCCTTTTCTGCACCCAATAAATATCACCGTTTGTCCTTAGAGTTTCTTACTTTTAATTTCTCTTGCTGCTCCTTTTTCTGGCTTAAACTCCTTGCCCCTGTTGCTGTTGTTGGTGGCGATAGCACTTTGATGTAAGTCCTGATCTTGTAAAAAATGTTGAATGCATGTATATATATTATTGTTTAAGTCAACATATCTTCGTGCAACGGGATCTATTGAGTAATTGGTTTGTTTAATCATTTTCTTTAATTGCATTGATTATATACTTGTTGTTCGATCATCATTGCCAGATCGCCATCCTCAAGTTTCCTTATGTGTAATTCCTTTCCATTTTTACCTTAAAGGGAGAGTTAACATTATGCAGCATAGATTTCATTCTTGTTTCCGTCCTTGCCAGATCGCTATCCTCATTGTTGTATTGGTAATTTAGTATAGCTAATTGCTAAATATTATTTTCTCTTGCCTCAAGTTGATTTACCATATCTGTATATAGAGATAACAGGTAAATAACATGCAGAAGTTTCAAGCGATGGCAGATCCAAAAGTTGAAATTCTTAGAATGATAGATTTTGTGGTTAGTTTGAAATAGGTTGTTGATATAAGGCAATGTTCTATTGAATCTTTATGTGGGCTATGTCCCATCAAAGCTGCAGTTGTTATTGATGGCTAATCTGCGGACACCATCATTTCAAATGGCTTATAAGCACTTGATTCTTTCCTTTTCCATCTATCTTAAGCTGTATGTAGACCTGGTTAAGAGTCACCTTTTCTTGTTATAGATTTTTTTGTATGCATTAGCATTGAAAAACATGCCCAAGATGATGGTTAGTATCAAGTTGCTTAGAATGCGTTTTTTTGTAGCTGTTGTATTGTATTGCTTATGTTGCGAGACCATAGCCAATCATAATTATCATTTTAGCTGTACATTATTTTAAGCTTTTGATTAAGCAACTTATCATAAACTTTGAGGATGCGAGCGTTTTATCTATTACCACTGGCTCTTTAGACCAATTCTGGATCTCTTCTTTGTGGACAACAAATTCATGAAGTTCATTTTTTAGTTTTCATTTGCATGTTTCTGAGAATCTGAATGGATTAAAAACTTACTGTTATCATTATATGCATATTTGTCATTTACAATTGTGGAAATACACCTTCAGTTTTTTGTTCTTGTTATGTTAACCCATTCTTTTATGCTAATTATTTGAATGCAGTAACTGTCCCGATTTCCAAGAGATGGCTGATTGGCTTCCTGAGGGTTGGGAAATTGTAAAAGTAACAGCAGAAAATGGCTCACAAACTGAGGTGAGCTAATATCTCCTTGCAGTTTATGTTTCTGGTACCAAGTCTTATAAGTGTGTTTACTTGATAGATATTAATTATTTAAATCTAAATGAAACTGTTTAGAAACGGTAGAAATGAATCCATTTTTATGAACGGTGCACAGTGGCGGAACCAAGATTCAATTCTTGGGGGATCGTTAAATTTTTGTTTGTTAGTACAATACAATATTTTAAATAGCGTTATCGCTAGCGTAGCGTTTTTTTTAGAGAAACGCTAAAAGCGCAAATAGATTCGCTGTTTTTATGAAAATTACACAACCATCTGACCTGTACACACTTTTATGAAAATTACACAATATTTATTTTTTTACTAGATTCGCTGTTTTTTTTCTAACTCGCTATTTACGCTTTTGGTCCAGAATTTCGCGTTTTTTGCGCTTTTGGTCCCCCTATAGCGCGATTTTAGCGCAATTCCAGCCAAATAGTGGTTTTTCGTTGCGTTTTTTTTCCCAAAAAATGTTATTTCACGCTATATAGCACGATTTTTAAAACATTTGTACAATAACAATAAACGGTATAAAAAACCAAAAAAAACTGGAGTTTAAAATTTTGCTGACTTATCCATTGATCTAAAAATTTCAAAATATATTGAAAAATTGACTATAAATACGAATTTATTAGTTTAAACTTTGTTGTAATATGACTATAAAACTATACAAAAATATTTATTTATAAAACCTTGTAATAGTAGCTTAAAGATGCAATTAATTAATGGAGAAGTCAAAGAGTAAACTAATGTTAATTAAATGAAAAGTAAAAAGTAACCACAAGATTCGAACTAGGGAACTTGTGACACAAAAACTTTATGTTTACCATTTTAACTAAGTTACTATTTGTTCATTTGTGGGCTATTAATGTATAAAACCTTAAATATCCGAATTTTTATTGATAAAGTTACTAAAATACATATTTGTTACTAAAATACGTATTTGTTTTTATTTCATTTAATAAAGTTTATTTTATGAGTTTTTAATGAGCAATAGTTATTTAATTTTTTATTGATAAATAAGTGTCTCATATTTTATTATTACAGTACACACACAAGATTAGACCATTAGTGCTAATATTATAGAAGTTATATGTTTGCAACTTTAAATGGAATTGGACACGCAATCGGTAGAGTTGTGACACATGATTTAATTATGTCTGTATTGATTACATGAAACGGCTGAGTTTCAACTCATTGTGTCAATGCATTTTTTGTGTATTAAACATAATTGCATTAATGTTATGGTTATTGGGTTGACTAGAAAGAATTATTAATATCTTATGATCATGGGAAATGTTTATGCTACTAACCAGAATATTATTAATGTGACATGTGTATTAATTTTTTGTCACTTTGATTCATAAAATAGTGAGACCATTTGTGATTTAGTAAACCCATCGATTTGCATGATAATATTATTTATATGGTGTCAGTTATTAATTGAAGGATGCAACTCGTATTTTAATGGGATTGATTATACCTCATTTGAGAACTTATAAGTTTTGTCGGTATCAAACATACAAGTGAATTAATCCTACGATACTTCAAATAAGTTAAGCCATACAACTAAGGAATATAATATGTTTGTTAAATAGAAAATCGTCAGTGATTTAATTTAGTGAAGGGGATATGTTAATTTTCACGTGAGAAGATAAAAGAAACGTTTGATATTGGAATCGAAATATTTTCATGATATGTATGGAGAGTGCAAATACAAATTTTAGTGCAATAATTTGTGATTTATATTGATTCGGAAAATATCTTGGTTGATAAAATCAAATCTTTTGGTTGATAAAAGATGGAACTGAATCTTTATAGTAAGATTTATCTTATCATCCATCAAGTCTCTAACCTAACCAATTTAAACACGCTCTATCGACAGATTAAAAACACATAATCATTAGAGCCGTTTCTCAATCACTAAAGAGAGAAAGAATCCGGGTATGTCTAGATAAGAGAGCCCACTCATCTATTCAAGAGTAAGGTGCTAGACGGGAATATGGTAGAAGACTCGATGGTCAGGAGGTGACATGATTGTTCATCCGTAATCGTATTCCTTCTGCATAATGCAAGGGTCAAAACCTATATGGTAAACAAATTAATTTTGATAATACAATAGAACGTAAATTAATAAACTCTTTAAAATAATAATTTTTTCCGGTCCCAACTTGAGCCAGAATAAAAAACCAGCAATTTTGATAAATTAATAAGATAATAAATTTTCTGAAAATCGTTATATAAATATTGGTGCCGATAAAATTATAAATTAACAATTCTTAAAGATGATAAACATTATTAGGACGACTTAGTGAAGTATATTTTTTCTTAAAATTTAAATCTACTTGAATCTCATCCCTAACTTTTTTAATTGCATCCAAAAGATTTGATATAATCTTTTCGAACTGCATCAAAAAAGAGTTATAGACGCGATAAATGTTTACTTTCGCATGACTAGTTCCAAATGTACGATATTATGTTCAAGTATTATCTTCAACTTCATCCTCTTTATTGTTACCGAAGACAATATTTATAATTTCTTTTAAGTTATTGGCCTCTGAACGTATATCATTTTCACCTGGGTAATCCAACAACCCATTGCCATCTGTTTTATTGAGATAACCGAGACCATAAATTATTTTTTTAAGTTCATAAATATCTTTCTCAATAGTGGTTTCATCTTTTTATTTTTTAATTGAAACTTCATTGACCGAATGAATTTTACAGTATCGAAAATAATTTGTTATTGTCGCTCGGTGAACATTAATCGTTCAATCAATAAAACCTCTTTAAAATAATAATTATTAATTTATCGATTAATTAATACCGCTCGAAATTAATAAATTTCTACAGTCCCGACATTTTTAATTTATAGAGGTTTTACTATGCACGTACACAGTTTAATATGCATTCTGTGTATATTTTTATGATGCGATTTCTATACGGTATAACTTATCTATTTTGTATTGGGATTGTTTGTTTGGTCGCCCACCGAAAATGCAGGGTTATTTGTCGGGTTAGCGTAGTTGGATGGGGGTTCTATTTGACTGTGGGATAGTATGCTCGAGAGGCTGTAAGAGTGTATTTGGGTTGCCGGTTATCAAAGTGTATATATTGAGGACAAGTTCGACTTGAAGAGAAAGGGAATCATGAACTCGGTCCTTTGGCCGTGTTATATGTTTACTAAGTATTTATTTATTATTGTCTTTTATCCCTCTAAGACCACCATTTATATCTAGAGGCACCGTTGTGTTATTTTATTGGTGTACAGTAATATAACTCTACACCATATCTTTTTGTCAAACTTATGTTTTTGAATGATTTGAGAAAGCTATTTATCTCACTTCTTTGGTGTTGTTATTTCCTCTTCCTTTATTTGTAGTGATTACTACTATTTTCATCATGTATAAACAATCACTTAATCACTAATTCACCACTTTAATTACAGACAACGACTTCACCATATTAAAAAAATACTCTTTCCAATGATTATAATTTAGTAAAACTTTCTAAAAAAATAACTAAAAACATATCGGTATAGAAGATTTGAGAGCGAGTTGTCACACCAAAAGAATAATAATTCAAGACCAAGGATAAAATAAGCCCATTCTAACAAAACGCGGCCCAATAAGAAAAAATGGATAAAAACAATGTGTTTTTCTATCTTTTGACATAATTTTACCACACGTTAGTACTTGCATTCAATCTAATATAAATAAGCCTTAGGGTTTCTCAATTATGTAACACTCCCAATATCAAAAGTAATTTTTATCACTGCGGCGCCGATAATAGTTCTGCATGATTCTTCTTGAATGTGTTCACAATCTTTATCTTCCTGGTAGATTATTCTCACTATTTTTTCAAGAGTTTTTTTTCCATAATAGAATACAAACTCGCTTATAATCAATCGTATATACAAACTCCACAAAATAATCTAGTTTGGATATTTTAAAAATGAATATTTGAGACTTTATGTTTTCTTAAGTGTTAGTTGATTCTTCCCCATATTATATATATATGATATATATATTTATATATTTGTGTGTACGTGTATTTACTCGTTTCCGTGGTTAAAATTATGTAAATTGCTTGATTTGTTTATCATGATGTCAATTGTGTAAATACATACACCATGATCCAAAACTATCTTAATGAAGACATTTCTTTTCGACCTAAAATTTTATGTTGGGATTTTATATGCCACTTAACTAATAGGAAATTCAAGATGTTTTTTTAATATATAACAATTAGATTTGTATAATATTGGGTAAAGTTATACAAGATGATTTAGTACAAAAATACAAAAGTGATAATGCGACACCTTTTTTTTAGTTATGTACTCATAGTTATCTTTTAAATTTTACACAGGTCGGAGAAGATTCAAAATCTTACAAAACAGAAATCTGATCGATGTTCATTTCATTTCATATACCTCAAGCCATGGTCATCATCTTATCATGGTAAGCATTAATTGCTAAAAAAATTCATATTGTATTTTGTCGAGTTCTGTAATAGAAATAAGTACAAAATAGAATAGAATTCAACAATTTAGGGAGACAGTAGAAGATTTGGAGAAAATACATCATTATTCTTATTGATAATCGTAATGATTACAACAATATATATAATAGGAAGAAACCCAACGCTAACATAAACCGTAGAGCCTTTATTTAATTAAGTAAGAAAATGAATTAAAAATATTAAATGGATAACAAAATAATAATTAAATATCCTTAAAACGGGTTCATTCAATATGCCTTGTAGTTGTTGCTTTGTGTGTCATGGTTTGATATTTTTTTTATTAATACGTTTTTGATTCATGATCCCTATCTTTTGAAGGTGTTGTATCGTACCACTACCTTATCGGTATACCTCAAATGCAAAAACAGAATTAGTACAATTCTGTATGAACGTGTAAAATATCTAGAGATTAAAGAAGAAAACACCTTGACTTGCCAAAGTTAGGACAATTCTGTATGAACGTGTAAAATATCTTTCGGAAACAAACTTATTAAAGAAGAAAACGCCTTGCCAAAGGTGTAGATTTGATAAATTATGTAGAGATTAAAGAAGAAAACGCCTTGACTTGCCAAAGTTAGGAAAGTATGAACGTGTAAAATACCTTTCGGAAACAAACTTATTAATTAGTACACGCTACATAGTTGGAAAATGGAAGTGACTGTAATGCCCGACCAATTTTAGTAAAAGAAATTCAAAAATTAAAGTTTGATAACAATATAAGGGTGTTACTAGTAAAGCACCAATTAAGTAACACCAATATTGCGTGCCTAATAATCTTTAAAAGAATAAGCGATCCTGCCTAAATAACGGTCCATGCATCGGTCATAACAGAATCACCGTTTCGTTGTCAACGTATTTACTCTTTGTCGTATCTTAGGTTTTAGAAAATAAAATGGTCACAGTACTCCAAGTCGACCAGATACATTAAAGTTCATAAAATGATTGTTGTTGTTGTAATTTGTAAATTAGTATCGAGTAAAGGAGAGGAAAAAGTATATGTCAAATGTATAAACTTTTCCAACCCTGGATATAATAGTTGCTAGTACTTTCGTAGATTAATATTGTACTTGTTCGCTAGCTTGTACTAATGCATGTATAATCTGTTCGAGTAGATACAAAGAATTATGATAAAAATGAAATATAAAGATAGAAAGAAGCAAAAAATCATCACGAAAGACACACTTAAAAAAGACAAAAAACTGAAAAACTTAACTGAAAGTTCTCTTTTTTTCTTGGTCACTCACTTTAAATACCACCCCCAATTTTCTAGTTTTCTTAGAAGAAAAAAAATTACAAACCAAATTTTGTATACTTATATAGGCGATGGAGTCCAATGTTGGTGATTTTAGTATCATCAATGTATTTTAGTAGTAATGTGATTTATTATAGGCCGATGCAATAATGCGTTAAACTCGGAAACGAGTTAGGGAAGTGCGGAGTGCACGCTCGTCGAGCCAACGTATAATTGAATATGAATAATTGAAACGGGGTTCCAAGGGGCAGAGCCCCTGGCGGGGTCCAAGGGGCGAGAGCCCCTGGCTGGGGTCCCGCTGGACCCTTTCCCAACAGTTGCTTCCTTTCCGAAAATTTTTGAATAGTTGGACCCTTTCTCAACCGACATAACCGGTTTTTTCGAACAGTTGCTTGCTTTCAGTTTCGGTTATTGATCTCCTATATAAGAAGTCATTTGGCATCGGTTTTGGATACAGAAACATATAAGAAAATTCTCTCTACATTTCCTAATCTATTCTCCTTGCCAGAAACAGATTGTTCTTCAAGAATTATCTCCACAAAGATTTCGTGAACCCATGCAATAATAGGGTCGAAATATTTTGTTCGGAAAGTGTACGAACACGATTCTTCGAAGTTATCCAGGATTATCATACCCTAAATTTCTAACATCCAATAGCGTAGAACAACTTCCGGCTGGATGGTTTTTCAAGACCAAACATCATAGGAATGGTACTATAAAATCGGTACGCAATAAATATACTTAAATTAGCTAGTACATTTTTTTCTCATTTAACTATTTTATTTCAAGAATTGTCGGATAGCAAAAGAGAAAGAGATTACCAGTGGAAACATATATATTAGTTGATGGGGAAATTAAAAGCAAGTAAAATCATGAACATATAGATTCCAGCTTTGCTTATAAAAAATAAAAAAGATTCCATCTTGTGTTTTTTAATTAATAGAGGAATCGATATATGTTGCTACGATAAATAGAATTGCGCTGCCACGTTTGGGTTGTCTCCGCACATATAAATTGTACATCTCTTTACCAACATGTGAAAGTTTGTATTAAAATATATTGATTGATGTCAGTTTTTTTATTGTTTATTCTGCAGTTCTATGAAAATCCTCAAACAGGGCAAACTTTCGCTACGAAGGAGCAGCTAGATCGCTATATGAACTACATAAATAACATACTCCCCCGCCTTGAAGGTGAGTTTTTTTTTTTTAGATTTTACTTTGTATAATGTAGGCAGCTATATAAATAAATAGGTGTATAAATATAAAGGCATATTAACATAAGCAATATGTTGTGGAAATTATCAATAAGAGAACCTTTTGCCAATTGCTAGTTAAATATTCACCATTTTGACAGATTTTCTTATATTTCTCCAAACAATGTAAATTAATTATAGAAATAATCCCAATTTTAATTTATTTTCCGTGCTTGAACTTGTTCAAGCAAGATCTTGCTTTTCACTTTTCTCTAGTGAAAGGTACGGTGATTAATTTACATTAACAATTGTCGCATTTGATCTTTCTTGCACTTTACGATTGTTACAAAAACGGGAAGGGGTATCTGGCAAACGATCATGGGAGACCGGTATGATACACGCATGCACATACGATGTATTTCATCATTGCAATTAATTAATTAAGCTAATAAACACTCAGTTATTTGAAGGCTCTTTCATAAAAATATTTATTCATTTTGATATCTTTATCAATCTAGTAAGCAAACACATTATATCGGAGCTTTTTAGCTACGGTCCGCTATTGGGTTTCCAGGGGAAAATTTAAGCTGTATGTGTGGATATCAAATGCTAAATAATATTGATAAGATTATTACAACATTTCTAAAATGTAATAACAAAAAAAATATGGAAAGCTAACCAATATGTATTTTATGCATGTATGGTATTTGTTGCACTTAGTTTTATATAGTAATTCATTTATAAAATTTCCATAACTTTGGGTATATTAAATTTATTAATTTGTTAATGCAATATGGTATAGATGCAATAATGTTATGGTATAGATGCAATATATTTGCATTAAATATAACTCGAATTAGTAAACTAATTTAATGCTTAAACATGGCGTCATTAGCCAAACCGTAAAAAATATTAGCATTTAAAGACAAGAAATCAAAGATTAGAGATATTAACTTTTAATGACATGCAATTCCAAATACACTTTTGAAATTGTTATAAATGACACGTTAAGAAATCAAAGATTAGAGATATTAATATTTAATGAAATGCAAATTGCAATTCCAAATAAATGTTTGAAAATGTTATAAATGGATTTTTGTGGAAGATTAAGAATGAAAAAAATAAATTAATCAAAGGTTTAGTGCAATTTTCAAACAGCTAAAGGGGGCCGTTTCATACAAGCAAATTTCAAACTAATTAATCCCAACCAATGCCCTGGGGGTTTTAATGCAAGGCATATCGGTCTTTTAGTTACTTAAATGTGCAGAAATTTCAATAATTTATATGCTTTTGTAGATCCATTTTATAACCTCTACTTTCTTGGTGGTGTTACGGAGGTGGAGATGGAAACTAGTTCTGTCACAACTAAAGATACAGATTCGGATATGGGAGAAACCTCTTGTTCACATGGCCAAAGAAATCCGATGAAGGCTAAAGGAAAAGGAAAAGGGAAAGCAAAGAGGAACCAGTGATAATATTTGTTTCTACAATTTATTATCACTGTGTTTAGGGCATTTTTTTTTACTAGCTTAACATGCTTTTATGGTTTTGTGTTTTTTATTTGTGCTATAGTTGTTGTTTATTAATTACTTTATTTGCTGGAATATTTGGTAATTTAAGACTTGTTGAAGTTGCTTAGTAATTGGCTTAAATTAATGAAGTTTTAGTTACCAGTGAAGATATAATCATACAAACAGTATATAAAAAAGTTTGTATCGGTTAATAAAGTTCATAGGTAACCGTCATTTTATATCTTTTGATATCAAATTTTCATACAAGTAAACATTCGAATGGAAACAGATACTATATAAAGAATAATGAAGAAAATAATATACAATTAATGCCTAATAAGTAGCACTTTTGAACTTGTATTCTCATAAGTTAACTTTATAATATCACATTACTCATAGTTATCATTTTTATATAATATAAATACCCCTTAATTTTCTATTTTTTTTAAAGTGATTCATTTTTCACGCTCTCTCTCTCGCCTCTTTTCCCAATACCATCAAAACCTGATTCACCTCTCCAATCTCTCTCTCTCTTCGTCACCAACACATAAACCCTAGATCGCAACGAAGATCTGTCGGAAATCGCAGCGAAGATCCGCCGGAGATTGCAACGAAGATCTATCGGAGATCGCAGTGAAGATCAGTCGGAGATCGCAATGAAGATCAGTCGGAGATCGCAGCGAAGATCCACCAGAGAGATACATCACATATCTGGTTCCGACGAGTGATGTAAGGAAGAATCCGGCGAACACGAAGTGGTGACGTGGCCGACGATGGAGGTCATAGCTGATGTCGTCACATGTGTTATAGGTTACCAACATTAACTCCATATTACATACATATTGCATTTAAATTGATTTTACAATTTCATAGATTTAAGCCAAATAAAGTTGAGTCCAATTGGGGCTTTTATAGAGTATGCTTGTTTTTGTTCTGTATATCCATATGCAATTTACTGATTTTATATTTCTTCAAGTCATAACAAATGTTTGTTACTCCCACTACTAACCAAATACTAGTTGGTAAAAATTTGTCAAATCAACTATTAAATAAAAAACTGAGAGTGAACCCATTCCGTGCCTGAAACGGATCCATTTTTGTTTTTCCTGGTTTATACTCGTATCCAAATAATTAGCAATATGAAAAAAAATTCCGACTTTATTGGGATGTTTTTGGAGTGGTTTTTGGATCGGTTTTGGGGTGGTTTTGGTGTTTCCAGTTTATTTGAACAATCATTTCGGGGCTGAAACATATATAGCTCGTTTTGGTCTGAAACAGAGCTCGTTCCGAGACTGAGACGAGGTCAAAGTTGGGTAAAAATGGAGCTTGTTTTGGTATGAAACGTAGCTTGTTTTGGGACCGAGATGGGTCCAGTTTGGGGCACTCCAAGTGCTCAAGGGTTTGCCCAAATCGTACCCTTAAAGTGTTCGATGAAATATCTGAGTTTCGTACTATAGATTTTATAGTTTTGAATTCGTTTGAATTTGGCATGTTTATGTATAGATTATGTACAATACAAAAGTTCATAAGATTTTAGTCCGAATCGGAGCTCGTTTGAGGCTAAAACAAAGCCTGTTTTTTTGGTAGCGATATTTTGTAGAGTTTTTAGTGTGTGTAAATATCCATATCTTGAGAAAAATTTTAAGTAGCACGCCATGTGTTTGAATTTTTATAGTGTTTTGTATCGTTCATATTTAGGCAATGACGGGACATGTTTGTATGATTTTATTTAGTGACTATATACATCTATAAGCTCAAAATGGTAAGAGCGCTCGTAGCAACACCGAGGTTCAAGAGTTTGGTGGTTCAAATCCATCCGGATTTTTTTTTTTAATTTGAATTAAATTATAATTCTGTCAAAAGTGCATCGGGTTCAGCTGAAAGTGCATCTGTTTTAGCTGAAAGTGCATCTGGTTCAGCTGAAAGTGCATATAGTTTATCTCAAAATGCATCTAGTTCACTCGAAAGTGTATAAAGTCCAGTTGAAATTGCATATAGTTCAGTCGAAAGTGCATAATGTTTAATATAAACACAATATAATTCATAAAATAAAGTGCATATACTTTACTTTGAATTAAAAAAAGCAAATTTGGATGGATTCGAACCACCAATCTCTTGAACATTATGCACTTTCAACTAGACTATATGCACTTTCGTCTGAATTAGATTCATTTTAAGATGAACAACATGCACTTTTATGTGAACTATATGCACTTTTGGCTGAACCATATGCACTTTTGGCTGAACCATATGCACTTTTGGCTGAACCAGATACATTTTCAGTTGAACCAGGTACACTTTTGACAGAACTATATGCACTTTTATTGAACTATATGCACTTTTGGCTGAAAAATATGCACTTTCGACTGGACTATATTCCTTTTCGACTGGACTATATACACTTTTGACTTAACTATATGTACTTTTGACTAAATTAGATATATTTTCAACTGAAACAGATGCACTTTTAGCTGAACTATATGCATACGCACTTTTATTGAACTATATTTACTTTCGACTGAATTGTATGCACTTTCGAAGGAACTAGATGCACTTTCAGATGAAATGAATGCACTTTTGACTGTACTATATGCACTTTTATTGAAGTATATACACTTTTGACTGAACTATATGCACTTTCTGAATTATATGTACTTTCGATTGAATTATATGTATTTTCAACTGTACTAGATGCACTTTCAGCTCATTTAGATTAACAAAAAAGCTATTTTTTCATGAATAAATCACTTTTTGGTGAAAAGACCACTTTTAAATGAAAAAACTAATTGTTGATGAAAAACAACTTTTTCGGTGTAAAAAGTCATCTATTGGCAAAAAAGTTGATTTTTATAAATTATATATTTTTTTATAATTTTTTGTGTTATTTGTGATTTTTGTGATTTTTGTGATTTTTGTGATTTTTTAATAAATTTTTGTGATTTTTTAGAAAAATACATTTATTGTGATTTTTTTTCATTTTTTTTTCATTTGTTTGTAATTTTTTTAGAAAAGTGCATTTTTTTTTATATAAAAATACATTTTTTTTCTAATTTTTTATTATTTTTATAATTTTTGTAATTTTTTCGGATTTGTAGAATTTTATTCTAATTCAAAACTAGTTTTTTTCGGTTTTGTAGAGAGAAAGTATGTATATTATGTTTTGTATTGGATAATGTCGTTTTGGAATTAAAGTGAATAATTAAAAAGTAGTACCTAGAGAGAATGTAAACTTACAGAGGTACATATGAGGAATATAAGTTGTTATGAGAATAGGAAATTACCCCAATAATATATATGGAAATAGGAACATGAATTTCTACATTTACAAGTTACCTACAAGAAACTAGCTAGACCTAAAGGTCCTAAATACATAGGGAACACTAATCTAACATTCTTTTAATTTACAATAACAATAAAAAGATTCATATATGTTACAGTAGAAACTCCCTATAAGAATAAACCCCTTATAAGAATAAAAACTCATGGCCCCGATTTGGGACCAATTATAAATAGGAATAAACTCGACATTGTAATAAGTCATACTTTTTTCGGGTCCCTCCTTAATAAAAATTTCTCCATATAGTTATAAATAGGAATAAACTCTACATTGTAATAACTCATACTTCTTCCTTGTGGTCGATTGCTCGCTTGATGGTCTTGGATATTGCTGATTGTCATAACGTAACCTCATGAGTATCTTCTAACCACTTACCTAGTTTTTTTTTTGCGTCCAACTTGGATTTGATTCTTTCATCTTGCACAAATCGACACGTATTTTTTCAATGATTTGAGTTCGTTTATCAATTTTGGGTGCCATTATTGACTTGTTTGAAGATAACAAAAAGTATCTAGTATTTATGCATATAAAGAAAACATACAAGAAACTTGATGATTTTATAACTTTCAAAATACATGTATTTGTTCTCCAATATATATGTATTTGTTCTAAACTAGATACATGTATCTTCTTTATGTACATATATAAGTTTTTTGATATTTTCTATGTAAAACTCTATTTAAGAATAAACTCACCATAATCATACTTTTAGTATGGTACCTTGACCGGAGGGATTTCTCCTGTACCAAGTTTTTTCGTGAACCAAGGGAATCCACATAAGGATTTACTTATATATCTTTTCCCAATGTAATTTCTACTATATTCTATTTTAATTTTATGATGAGCCACATAAGGGTTTTCTTATATATCTTTTTCCAATATTTTATAGAGTCAATTTGTGATGAATACTATTTAAAACTACCCCAATATTCTATAGATCTAATTGTTATTTAACAAATCATCTTGAATTTCATATTAATTAAGCGGCATATAAAGGACAAACATAGGATGTCAACTTCATTTAAGAATAAACTCCCCATAATCATACCGGAAGTGTCGTACAATAATGATGGTATGAACAAAACACATATCATACATGTGTGGTACGGTAACGGTATGAACAAAATAACAAAATACCAAAATATCAACTCCACAATGTGGTCTATTTATAAGATACGAAGTAGTAAATAATAAGATCCGAGTCCTAATAAATATTGATTATTCGGTAGTAAGACAGTAAGGTGAAATAAGAATTGTCCAAAGTTATAATAAAAACGACTAATTGAGTCAATCTCTATCACTAAGATAGGGATGGGAAAAAACTCCGCAAACACAAATCGTAACCCAACCCGTATGTGTTGTGATAGGTTGAGTGTTCAAAAAATTTCAAACTAACCCGCTCCAACCCGTAATGTAGTTTGCTGATTGGGTTAGGTCGGTTGGGGTTCCCAACCGCGGATTAGCCCGCCGCAAACCGTTTCAACCCGTAATTTATATACATATTTATATATATACATGTGTCTTTCAAGATATCCACTTAGTACCCTTATTTGTTGAAGTATTATTACTTGTTCATAAAGCTTTTAACGTATTTTGATTGGTTTTAATTTATATTTTTTTTCAAAGATTCAATAAGCTAGGCTTAACAATTTATGAAAAATTAAGGTCTAAAATAAAAATTAAAAAATCAACCCAAATCCAACCCGTATTAACACGCAATTTATTTGGTAAAGTAAAAAACACACATCAGTCGATATATTTTAATATAAACTTTCACATATAGTTTTTGGTAAAGAGGTACAATTTATATTTGCGGAAACAGCCGAAAGTGGAAGCGCAATTCTATTGATTGTGGCAACATATATATCGATTCCTCTATTAATCAGAAACCACAAAGGTGGAATCTATATGTTCATTTTACTTACAATTTAGCTTTTAATTTTCCGATCACCGGTAATATTTTTTCTATTTTCATATCCTACACTTCTTAAATAAAAATTTTAAATGAAAAAAAAATTATAAGTAAAGTATATTTATTACGTACCGTTTTTATAGTACAATTCGTGTGATGTTTAATCTTGAAAAACCATAGAGCCGAAAGTTGTTCTGCCTAGCTATTGGACTCCATCTCCTATATAAGTATAAATATTTTGTTTGTAAATTTATTTATTTTTAGATGACTAGAAAATATGTGGTGGTATTTATAGTGAGTGACTAAGAAAAAAGACTACTTTCATTTAAGTTTTTGACTTTTCTATCTTTTTGAAGTGTCTTTCATGATGGTTTTTGGCTTCTTCTATCCTTAAATTAAATTTATTGTCGTTATTCTTTGTATCTAGTCCAACAAATGCTACATGCATGTATCGTTCTTAGTACAAGCTAGGTAAATTCTTAGGATAAAAATATTAGTTTCACTGCTAAAAAAACCAAAGAACAAAGAAAGAAAGAAAAATTATTAACTATGATTTTTGGTTTTAAGGGGAAAAATTAAATTAAAAAAATGAGGACGTCACAAACAACGATTTATGCGTGTAGAATTTTCTCAACATAGCTA
This sequence comes from Primula veris, assembly GCA_963682055.1. Classification (NCBI taxonomy): domain Eukaryota; kingdom Viridiplantae; phylum Streptophyta; class Magnoliopsida; order Ericales; family Primulaceae; genus Primula; species Primula veris. Next base: position 27,662,757 of record OY821745.1, on the reverse strand, counting down.
GATACAAATACGAAAAAACCTTATGTTTCAAGTGATAGAAGAACCAAAAGCCATCACGAAAGACAATTAAAAAGACAGAAAATACAAAAACTTAACAGAAAGTCATCATTTTCTTAGTCTCTCACTATAAATGTCACCACCCACTTTTTAATTATTTTATATAAATAAATTTAAAAACAAAATATTTATACATATATAGGACATGAAGTCCAATAGCGCAGAACAACTTCCGGCTCGATGGATTTTCAAGACCAAACATCTCAGGAATGGTTATAAAATCGGACGTAATAAATATACTTTACTACATTAATTTTTTTCTCATTTGATTATTTTATTTCAAGAAGTGTCAGATAGGAAAAGAGAAAGGGATTACCAGTGGAAACATATATATTGGTTGATCGGAAAATTAAAAGCAAAATTGTAAGTAAAATCAACATATAGATTCCAGCTTTGCTTATAAAAAAAAAAGATTCCAGCTTGTGGTTTTTAATTAATAGAGGGATGTATATATATGTTGTCATGATAAATAGAATTGCGCTCCCATGTTTGGCTGCTTCCGCACATATAAATTGTACCTCTCTTTACAAAAAACTATATATGAAAGTTTGTATTAAAATACATCGATTGATTTGAGTTTCTTACTGTTTATTTTGTAGTTCTATGAAAATCCTCAAACAAGGCAAGAGTTTGCTATGAATGAGCAGCTAGATCGCTATATGAACTACATAAATTACATACGTCCGCGCCTTGAGGGTGAGTTATTATCTTTTTCGATAACTTTTACTTTGTATAATGAAGACAACTATATAAATAAATAGGTGTATAAATATAAAGACATATTAACATAAGCAATATGTTGTGGAAATTATCAATAAGAGAACCTTTTGCCAATTGCTAGTTAAATATTCACCATTTTGACAGATTTTCTTATATTTCTCCAAACAATGTAAATTAATTTGCTTTTCACTTTTTTCTAGTCAAAGGTAAGGTGATTAATTTACATTAACAATTGTCGCATTTGGTCTTTCTTGCACTTTACGATTGTTACAAAAACGGGAAGGGGTATCTGGCAAACGGCCATGGGAGACCGGTATGATACACGCTTGCACATACGATGTATTTCATCATTGCAATTAATTAATTAAGCTAATAAACACTCAGTTATTTGAAGGCTCTTTCATAAAAATATTTATTCATGTTGATATCTTTATCAATCTAGTAAGTAAACAAATTATGTAAGAGCACATTATATCCGAGCTTTTTAGCTACAGTCCTCTATCGGGTTTCAGGGGAAAAATTAAGTTGTGGTAATGATGACAGCAAGAACATAAGGAAATGATTTTGAATAATATTCTCCTGCAAATCAATTCTATTATTTCAGGAAGATAACAGCAAAATCAAAGAAGGCAAATTATAACCTTGCACAAATTTATTCATTCTATCATTATTCAAATCAAAATCATTTATTTATGTTCTTGCTGTCATCATTAACAAGTTGTATGTGTGGATATCAAATGCTAAATAATATTGATAAAATTATTATAACTTTTCTAAAATGTAATAACAAAATAAATATGGAGAGCTCACCAACATGCTTTTTATGCATTAGTTAAGCATTTATGATATTTGTTGCACTTAGTTTTAAATAATAATTCATTGATAAAATTTTCATAACTTTGGGTATATTAAATGCATTAATTTGTTAATTCAATAATATTATGGTATAGATGCAATAATGTTATGGTATAAATGTAACATATTTGCAATAAATATAACTCGAATTAGAAAACTAATTTAATGCTTAAACGATGGCGTAATTAGCCAAACCGTAAAAAATATTAGCATTTAAAGACAAGAAGTCAAAGATTAGAGATATTAACTTTTAATGACATGCAATTCCAAATACACTTTTGAAATCGTTATAAATGACACGTTAAGAAATCAAAGATAAGAGATATTAATATTTAATGACATGCAAATTGCAATTCCATATAAATGTTTGAAAATGTTATAAATGGATTTTTGTGTAAGATTAAGAATGAAAAACATAAATTAATCAAAGGTTTAGTGCAATTTTCAAACAGCTAAAGGGGGTCGTCTCATACAAGCAAATTTTAAACTAATTAATCCCAACCAATGCCCTGGAGGTTTAATGCAAAGCATATCGGTCTTTTAGTTACTTAAATGTGCAGAAATTTAAATAATTTTATATACTTTTGTAGATCCATTTTATAACCTCTACCTTCTTGGGGGTGTTGCGGAGGTGGAGATGGAAACTAGTTCCAAATTGATAGAATCATAAAGGCTTTAGAAGTTACTGAAATTGATAGAATCATAAATGTAGACCCATGTGTAGAGAGATAAAATCAAGAAAGTGAAATGAATCTATATTCTTCAATTAGCTTTCAAATGAGTTCGCAGTACAGATTATATACAGTGTTAACTGTAGTAACCGTTTCTTACACATAAGTCCCTATAGTTTGCAGAATATTACAATCAAGTATATGTTCTAGTAAACATGACAAAAGACTATTGCGAACTACTATATATTCAATAGGTCACTTCAAGATAGAGAGGATTGAACAGTAAGATTCAATACTCCCATCTTGGACAACAAATAACCAAAACTCTGTGCAGTCAAAGGCTTTATAAGAATGTCTACAACTTGATGTCAACTATAAACATGAAGCAAATGCACCATACCATTTTGTACCTTGTCTCTAATAAAATGATAGTCAATTTCCACATGTTTGGTGCACTCATGATTAACTAGATTCGCAGCTAGGGATAAAGCAGCTTTGCTGTCACTATATAGTACTGCTGGACCATTATGAACTATATCCAAATCTTTCAATAATTGCACCAGCCACTCAACTTCACAACTAGTTTGTGCTAAAGCCCTATACTCTGCTTCAGCAGAGCTCTTAGAAACAGTAGCTTGTTTCTTACTTTTCCAAGAAACTAAAGAATTTCCCAAAAAGAGGCAATACCCAGTATGAGACCTCCTTGAATCAATATAAGAAGCTCAATCAGCATCACAAAAGCCCTTTAAAATGAGATCATTTGATGCAGAGAAAAATAATCCTTGACCTGAATTACCTTTGAGATATCTCAATATCTTATGAGTAACATTGTAATGATGTAAACATGGCTTACTAAAAAATTGACTCAAGGTATTTACTGCATAAGCAATGTCAAGCCTTGAAATGATGAAATATAGTAATCTACCAATCAACCTCCTGTATTCACTCACATTTTCTATTGGTACAGGATCATCAACTGAAAATTTTGCATTTACTTCCATGGGTACAGAAGAAGGTTTACTACCTAAAGTACTTGTATCATCTAGAAGTTCCAAGACATATTTCTTCTAGCACAAGTAAATTCCCTTATCTGATCTTACTATTTCCAAACCCAAAAAATACTTTAAATTACCCAAATCCTTAATATAAAATACCTTTTGTAAGAAACCTTTAACTTCATCTATGATGGTAATTGATGAAATGCCTAGCATAATGTCATTAACATAAATCAGTAATACCAAGAATTGAGAATCTTTATGTGGAGTAAACAAAGAATTATCAGCATAGGATTTCTAGAAACCAAAAGAGAGCAAGGCAGTGGAAAGTTTATTAAATCACTGTCTACTGGCTTGTTTAAGACCATATAAAGATTTGTGCAGGTTACAAACTTTATTATGATCTGTAGAGACAAAACTAGATGGTGGAAGCATAAAGGCTTCTTCATCCAAATCACCACGAAGAAAGGCATTATGTACATCCATTTGAACTAATAACCAGTTATTTGCTGCAGCTATAGCTAATAAACATCTCACACTTGTCAACTTTGCTACAGGACTGAAAGTACCCTCAAAATCAATGCCTTCTACCTGTGTATAGCTTTTAGCTACTAGCCTAGCCTTACACCTTTCTATTGACCCATCTGTATTGTGCTTGATTTTATACACCCATTTGCACCCAATAGGTTTCTTTCCTAATGGTAAATCAACCAAACTCCATGTCTGATTTCAATTTTCAATTTTCAATTTTCATTGCAGTGATCCATTGAGAATCTTGGGAAGCAACTTTATAAGAAGTGGGCTCTACATGAGCAAAAATAGAGAAACAAAAACTCATATAATTTGCAGAGTACTTAGCATAAGACAGGTATTTTGAAATAGCATAAGAATGTGAACCAGTATCAGCAACATTGCAATGATAATCTCTCAATATTTGTGAGGGCTTTTTAGCTCTATTAGACACTCTAGTAGGTGTTTTTGACATTTGAGATGAACTAACAGAGGGATTAGCCACCTCATGTGTCTCTGAGTCATTATGCTCTGGTGATACTGATGGCTGAGATTTCTATAGATTAGGAGGAGTAGAGGTCATATTGTCACCATGAACATCAGAATTTTGAGGTTGAGTAATAGGATTTGATAGAGAAATGTCCAAGCAATTCAAGTAAGGATGTTCTGAGCCAGATTTTTGACTAGAAAAGGGAAACACATCCTCATAGAATTGAACATCTCTAGAGATAAAAAAAAATTCCCTAGTCTCCAAATCCATAAGTTTATACCCTTTAGTAGCAAAAAGATAGCCAAGAAATACGTATTTTCTTGCTTTTTTGTCAAACTTAGTTCTAGCCCTTGACAAAGTAGAAGCAAAAGACAAATAACCAAACACTCTAAGATGATTATAAAGAGGTGATTTACCATAAAGTATTTGAAAAAGTGTCTGATTATTGAGCAGAGAATATGGCAATCTGTTAATCAATTAAGTGGCTACTAATACACAGTCATCCCAGAAAGTAACAGGTAGGGAAGCTTGAAAACATAAAGTCATTGCCACATTCAACAAATGTTGATGTTCTCTCTCCACAATATCATTTTGCTATGGAGTATCCACATAGCTAGTTTGGTGAATTATCCCTTTATTAGCATAAAAATCCATCATACTAAATTCTAATCCATTGTCTGTTCTTATAAATTTTATTCTCTTATCAAAGTGAGTAATAACCATTTCATAAAATTGCATGACAAAAGACCTTGTCTATGGTTTATTCTTCATCAGAAAAACCCAAGTAAAACGTGAAAAATCATTCACTATTGTCAAGAAATAACAACAAGAAGCATTCTCAGTCTTACAATAAGGTCCCCAAATATTCATATGTACAAGATCAAATACAGACTTAGTGTTGATAGTACTAAGAGGAAAAGACTGTCTATATTGTTTTGCAAAACGACATATATCACAAGGAGTAATTGTAAAATAAGAAGATACACATGTTTGTTTATTGGCTAATATGGACAAAATAGAAGAAAGAACATGTCCCAATCAGTGATGCCAAGTAGTAGAAGTGGCTATAGCTGCCACAACAACTTTCTTCTCATTATTGGCCACCATTAATGTATTATTTAATAAATAAAGTCCCCTATATTGTGTTGTCATCCCAATCATTTTCTAAGAAATTAGGTCCTGAATAACACAATGTGAAACATTAAACAACAATTCAGATCTTTAGTCAATCTACTAGAAGAGATGAGATTGAATCCAAAGCTAGGTACGAAAAGAACATTTGTGAGGGTTAATCCCGAAACAAATTTTATTGTCCCAATGTTTGTGATACAGGCTGAATTCCCATTTTGCAGTTCTACTGAAGATTGTACTACACTAGTAATGTTAGTTAAATAAGAAGTAGATCGTACCATGTGCTCATTTGCACCACTATCATCTAACCAAGAGGAACAATAGTCTTTAGAATAATCATTAGTTGTAGCATTTAAAGCGCTATAAGTGTCACTTTTAGAGATGTTACCAGCAAGCCATGTATATGTCAACTTTGAGGAGGCTGATGAACCACTTTGTGAATAAGAAGAAGCCAAATTCAGTGACTGAAGCATAGAGCATAAATGCTGAAATTGCTCTTGAGTAAATGGTTTAGAATGCTCAACAACTGGAGCAACAGGAGCAGAGACTGGATGAGCAAATGCACGAGTATTACCAACCCTAGGTTTCCAATTTGGTAAATAACCATGCAATTTCCAGCAATTTTATTTTGTATGCTTTGTTCCCCCACAATATGAGCATTTCATCAAAATTTTAGGTCTACCAAAGTTATAACCACCAGACTGGGCCATAGACTTTTCCCCAGAATAATTTGAAACACCAAATGCCACATTTTCATTCATTTCTCTTGCATTACTATTACTCAGGTTCCTTTGCCTTTATTCTTGAATAACTAGATTTAACACCTCATTGATAGGAGGAACAGGTTTCATCGTTAATATATGTCCCCTTACCCCAGAATAAGAATCATTTAACCCCATAAAAAATAGCATTCTGAAGAACTTATTTTCCTTTTCATAAATTCTTTTCAGAAAATTACAAGTACAATCATTAATAACAAAGCAAGTGCATGCAGGTATAGGACAGGCTAGGCCAAGATCATTCCAGATAGTCTCTAGCTTCATAAAGAAATCAGAAACACTCTTTGTTCCTTTATTATTAGAATTTATTTCTTTTAAGATGACTAGAAAATATTGGACTCCATCTCCTATACAAGTATAAATATTTTGTTTGTAAATTTATTTATTTTAAGATGACTAGAAAATGTGTGGTGGTATTTACAGTGAGTGACTAAGAAAAAGAACACTTTCATTTAAGTTTTTGACTTTTCTATCTTTTTTAAGTGTGTATTTCAGGATGGTTTTTGGATTCTCCTTATATTAAATTTATTGTCCTTATTCTTTGTATACAGTCCAACAAATTCTACATGCATGTATTTGTTCGTTAAAGCTAAGTAAATATTTAGGATAAAAATATTAGTTTTACTGCTAGAAAAACCAAAGAACAAAGAAAGAAAGAAAAATTATTAACTATGATTTTTGGTTTTTAAGGGGAAAAATTAAATAAAAAAATGAGGATTTTACAAACAATGATTTATGCGTGTAGACTTTTCTCAACATAGTTAGATACAAATACGGAAAAACCTTAAGTTTTAAGTGATAGAAGAAGCCAAAAGCCATCACAAAATACAATTAAAAAGAGAGAAAATACAAATTTAACCGGAAGTTGTCATTTTCTTAGTCTCTCACTATAAATGCCACCACCCATTTTTCAATTATCTTAAACTTAAGGTTTTTTCGTATTTGTATCTAGCTATGTTGTGAAAATTCTACTCGCATAAATCGTTGTTTGTAACATGCTCATTTTTTTATTTAATTTTTCCCCTTAAAAACCAAAAATCCTAGTTAGTAATTTTTCTTTCTTTCTTTGTTTTTTAGTTTTTTTTAGCAGTGAAACTAATTTTTTTTTTCTAACTATTTACCTAGGTTGTACTAACAACGATACATGCATATAGAATTTGTTGGACTAGATACAAAGAATAACGAAATTAAATTTAATATAAGGATAGAAGAAGCCAAAAACCATCATGAAATACACACTTAAAAAAGATAGAAAAGTCAAAAACTTAAATGAAAGTGGTATTTTTTCTTAATCACTCACTATAAATACCACCACACATTTTCTAGTCATCTTAAAAGAAATAAATTTACAAACAAAATATTTATACTTATATAGGAGATGGAGTCCAACATTTTTTAGTTAGGTTAAAAGAAATAAATTTACAAACAAAATATTTATACTTATATAGGAGATGGAGTCCAATAGCTGCGCAGAACAACTTCCGGCTCGATAGATTTTCAAGACCAAACATCTCAGGAATGGTTATAAAATCGGTACGTAATAAATATACTTTACGACATTAATTTTTTTCCCATTTGATTATTTTATTTCAAGAAGTGTGGGATAGGAAAAGAGAAAGGGGTTACCATTGGAAACATATATATTAGTTGATCGGAAAATTAAAAGCAAAATTGCAAATAAAATGAACATATGGATTCCATCTTTGCTTATAAAAAAAAAGATTCCAGCTTGTGGTTTTTAATTAATGGGGGAATGGATATATATGTTGCCACGATAAATAGAATTGCGCTGCCACGTTTGGCTGCTTCCACACATATAAATTGTACCTTTCTTTACAAAAAACTATATGTGAAAGTTTATACTACATCGATTAATTTGAGTTTTACTGTTTATTTTGTAGTTCTATGAAAATACTCAAACAAGGCAAGATTTCTCTACGAAGGAGCAGCTAGATCACTCTATGAACTACATAAATAACAAACACCCGCGCCTTGAGGGTGAGTTGTTATATTTTTCGATAACTTTTACTTTGTATAATGAAGGCAGCTATATAAATAAATAGGTGTATAAATATAAAGACATTAACATAAGTAATATGTTGTGGAAATTTCTCCAAACAATGTAAATTAATGAAATAATGTCAATTTTAATTTATTTTCCGTGCTTGCACTTGTTCAAGCAAGATCTTGTTTTTCCCTTTTTTCTATTGAAAGGTAATTAGGAGATTAATTTACATTAACATTTGCCGCATTTGGTCTTTCTTGCACTTTACGGTTGTTACAAAAACGTGAGAGGTTATCTGGCAAACGACCATGTGAGATCGATATGATACACACACGCGCATACGATGTATTTCTGTTAGATCCTAAATCCGAGATTCTATTGAGATATGATTTGTCATCATATTGCTAATAATATTTTGAAATATTCATAGTAAACTCTCAGTATATACACACGTATTGTGTAACATTTCAGTCAAGATATGATCAAGTACATGTATAAGTTGCAATTTCAGTTACAACTGAAATTAGCGGACAGAAACTTGGAGTTTAAGATTTGGTCAAAGATATTCTACAAGGTACAAAACGTGTGGAAAGTAAGTCTGGAAGATTTAAAGAAATATCAAAAGATCAGAATGAAGATATTGAAAAAGTTTCCATGTTGAAATAGAATGAATATAACACTTGAATAACAAGGAAACAAGACTCCTAGTAAAATATGCAAATAGAGAAAAAAGTAAATACTTTGATTGTGATAGGTTTCTTTTGTGAGGCTATAAATAAATCCATTAACGTTTAATATTTCGTGTGTTTTACAATGTAGACATCTGATTAGAGAGATCAAACATCAGGGATACACGAGAGGAAAACAAACTTAAACAGATCGTGGTAAAATGTCATTAGAGATTGACAGTTGTGAGTTAGAGATGGTAAGATATGAATATACGTAAGGGAGTTATGGTATTTTAAGTCTCGAGTTTTATCATTGTTCCTTTTTCAAAATCAATAAAAGTTGGGTGAGTATCTTGGAGACAAAGACAAGGTGAACATGTCGAACTGCGTTTAAAAACGTTTTGTGTTATTTACTATTTATGTTGTAACTGAAACAAAACTCAATTGTAACTGAAACGCGTAACTGCACTCTGAACATTAGGGAAACGTTTATTTTTTCAATTTCATCATTGCAATTAATTAATTAAGCTAATAAACTCTTAATATTTGAAGGCTCTTTCATAAAAATATTTCATGTTGGTATCTTTGTCAATCTAGTGAACAAATTATATTTATGTCCTTGTTAGTAGCGTTTGACTTCTCTTCAGATTAGTGATCCCACAATATATCTGTTTTTGAAATTAGGATATGAAGTTTTGAAATCAGTGTATGAAGTTTTAAAATTAGGATTTGACGTTTTATAATTAGCATATGCATATTTTGTGAGTTTTTAATCATTTTTAGAAAGAGATGGGTGATTAGCACGTGTTAGAAAGATGTGCGATTATCATGTGTTAGAGAGATAGGTGCGATTAGAGAGAGATATGTTAGGTTAGAGAGAGATGTTAGATTAGAAAGAGATGTTAGGTGAGAGAGATATGTTAAGTTAGAGAGATAGATTAAATTAAGAAATAATAAGTATATATAGGATGTTTTTGATAATTTAAATTATTATGGTATATTTTTTGTAATATAATAGGGTATGGTATGTTTTTGTTAATTGCTCCTTGAAAAAAATATACGTCATATGATAATTTACTCTTTAGTCGAATAATTTTTAGGGGAAATTTATATTCAGTACGTCGCTATAATCATGATAAAAAACACAACTATATATCTACTTTTTGTTTAAATTTTATAAGTACACATGATTTTCAAGAACTAAACTGTCCTCCGTCAATTAAATCTCTCTCCCTCTATCCTCTCTTTATTAAATCATTTCCTCTCTTAGTTATTTCATCGTTTCGTCTTAAATATTAAAATTTTAAATTTCAGTTATTAAAAAATATTTATCTTAAACACCGATATCCTAAAAGAACTCAAGGGAAAAAAAAAAAGCATCAAGCGAACATTACACGGACACATAAAATGAGCAAATTAATGGTCAAGTTTGTGTAATGAAAGACTAATTATCTCAAATCTCTCTTCTTTGATGCTTAATAAAAAAAATGTTCAATGAAATTACCCGTCAAGGCCCGTTGTGCCTGTTATTTTTCATATAATATTTTCATTCTATTTCATGTTTTATGCACATATATATATATATATACTTCCATCTTATAATAAAGTGCATGCAGTTGTATAATAATATGTGAAAACTGGAATGGTCAAAGGTGACAAATCAACTCTCATGTGCGAAATTGGATAATCATATCTTAATCCAAATGAGTCATTTTTCTATTTTTCGAACTACAAATATGGATTAATTGATCCAATGGTCCTCAATGCTAGGACCAAACTTATTTGGTCCACAAAGTTAATACTAAGACACTCAGTATACAATTAACTTTTACATGTATCTGATCCATTATTTTTTATTACCAACCCATTTAATTTAAAGTAACATATACTGGGAAACTTTGATGGTGAATACCTAAGATTATATACACATAAAACATAAAGGATTTGATTGGTTTGACACACTAAATTTTAAAATGAACCAGCTTCACATACGTTTTTTGAGTAAATTAGTTTTTAGTGACCTGGGTTTTGGCCTAATTTAGGATAAGTGACCTAAGTTTTTTTTATTTCGGTTTTGTGACCTAAGTTTAACTTTGTTAGCATTTAGTGACCTGCCATCCTATTTTTCAAAAAAAAAAACATATTTCTTGCTAAAATGACTAAAATACCCTCATTGAACTGAAATTTTCCTCCAAAATCTGAGGGTATTTTAGTCCTTTTAGCAAGAAATATGTTTTTTTTTTTTTGAAAAATTGGATGACAGGTCACTAAATGCTAACAAAGTTAAACTTAGGTCACAAAACCGAAATTAAAAAAACTTAGGTCACTTATCCTAAAATAGGCCAAAACTCAGGTCACTAAAAACTAATTTACCCCACGTTTTTCTCATCTAATACAACCACCTTGTGATCTTTGAGAAGAGAACCATTGGTTTGACTAACGGACTACATAGTAAATACGAGATCTAGGCAAACCGTAGCTACATATTCTCCCCTTGCGCCCTTGAACGATAAATTACAAAAATGTGAGCAATATGATCCTAAATATAGAATGATAAAGGATATGTCGCCAACGGTAAGAAGATGCAATTTTTCCAAGGTCGTTTTTTTTACATGACTTAATCAACAACCGTTGATAGACTTTTTTTTTTAGAGAGATCCAAAATACGAACATTACAACCATCGAAAAACAAACTGGGTAAACTACCTAGCTAATCATGTTAGCAATTACAGAGACCAAAAGAACTAAACTAGCCAACTTAAAAGTTGGATCAACCATTGATAGTTTATTAAGTGGGTTGGGTGCGATCATACATCACTGAATTAAAGTATCATTCTTTGCTTATTTAAATACGTAGATGTTTCTCTAAAAATAAGCTCACCAGACACATAGCATCCCCAACCCTTTCCTGAACCAAATACGTAGATATTGTCGTAGCACTCATAAGTAGGGGTGTGTGTCATTTGCCTTAGAACATCGCAACTATCAAAAGACTTGTCAAAAATACAAAAGCTACCTTGCCCCTCCAATAAGGCATTGATTCCGCCTCTCCGAACTTAAGGTACGGAAATTCTATATAATTTATTTTTAGAACACTAGACATTACATGAAAAAAATATCATTTTACCATCAGACGTCGTATGCTAAATTAATGGTAAAATGAGTATTGCTAAATTTAGCAACCGATTTTAATTCAATATTCTAATTTTAATTTTATAATGAGATAAGGGTTTCCTTTATCTTTTCCCAATGTTTTATAATTACTGGAAAACTGAAAGACTGCAGAAACTATGAAGGCCATATTGTTATTAAAATCTCATTCTAAGTTTGTAATTGAAATACGCGTAGTAATACGTACAACTCGGTGACCGGAAACCTATAACTACTTCCTCTCTTCTTTCTTGTCTCTTTCCTTCCAACCAACCTTATATTTGCCTATATATATACATACATACATACCCTATATTGTTCCCATAATCATTCCTTGTATCAACCCGAAACTAATCCTACTTAAATTCTTGAATAGTAAATAAAATATCCTTTAAACTCGAAACCCTAAACACAGCTCATACCATATATATATATGGCTTTAGAAGTTACTATAATATCAGCCGAATCCTTAACCATTAACCGTCACCATGTTCCAACCAAGAAGACCCCTTTTGTCACCGTCCGTACTGATTCTGGCCATTCTTGTGCCGCTACAAAACCCGACCCTTAGGTGGGTCCTACCCAGAATGGAACCAGAGACTTTCCGTGGACAAGCCTGTAAGGTCGCTGATAGTAGAGGTTCGTTGTGGTGATGACAGAGTTATTGGAACGGCGAATATCCCGAAGAGTGACTTTGTTGGAGGGTATCTTCCGGAAGATTATCTTCACTTCTTGAGTTACCGTCTAAGGGACTCTAGGGGAGAGGCTAACGGGATTATAAATATTTCTGTAAGAGCGGTGGTGCCGCCTGGTAGTGGTGCTACGAACTGGTCTAGGCCATGGATGGGATCATCTAGTGGAGTTGCGGTTTCATCGGCGTATTGATCAGGAGTATATTGATACATTCTATGCTTGTGTATAGATGACTTTGGTTATTGTTACTTGGGTAGTGAGAAATCAGACATAGAATTTATTCAGATTACCAAAGTTTTAATTATTCCTTAATTATTCATATTTGAACATATATACACCTGATATTATCTGTTAGACTACATTGTGCATTGCAATTCATTAAAGCCTAATTTCTTCATTGTTACATATATACTTACACATTCATATATGTGTACAAATTGTTGCGTATTCTTATGTGTAAGAATTTTGTATCATTTTTTCCCAAATTTATAAAGAAGTGTACATGTGATCTTCGGATTCTTTTATCCTGAGATCATAGTATGTTTATTGGCATGAATCAAATTTCATGTACAGACGTTTCGTCAAATGCACAAAGATAACATTATCAAGATAATTTAACAAGTGCATACAATGTTTTCTGTTTATTGATCAAGAATTGGATTTAAGGAGGCATGAGACCTGATGCGGAATAAAGGTGGGGATGTGTCACCAACCGAAGCATATGTTTAAAATTTAAAGTCAATTATTTGTACCTGGTCTTAGGTAAATGCCAAATGATGCGTTTTAAGAGTGATCTAGAATTTTAGCAGTGGAATGAGTGTTATAGATGCCTAGATTTGGGATCTTTGGGAGGTGAAAAAGTGTTGCATACCACATTATAGACAATAATTAGGAGGGAACTAGAAAATCATGTCGCGAGGGATCACGAGCACATTGGGTATAAGTGCATGATCCAAGTGCTCGATTAATGGCTGATGTGAAATGTTTTAATCGGCTATTTTTAATGTGTGCTGCAACCACTTTCTGCTTACTACTAATTTCTCCCATGTCCTCAACATCGTGGTGGCTGTTGTTAGAGTTGAAAAGCGTTAATTGCTCTCCTGTTGCTTGAAGAAATTTTCAGTAAGATCCATATTTATGTCCCTAAAACCAGGAGAGTGCTCTGCTTGCTTCAAGATTCCAATCCTAATGATATGTAGTTAGGGAACCTTGTAACAAACCTTTATTTTTTCACGCTTTTCTTTATTATTTTTTGAGTAATCAATTGTTAAATTATAATATTACCGCTCATGTTGTTTCCATCTAAACCACTTGTTTATTGGGGTTATTCAGTCTAAGACTCTTAGTACACATAAATTATGTAGTCATCTAAGTATAGTTGATAGTTTTTGTTTAAATGGTGAGCATATATACACTAAGTGAGCTAAAAAAAAAAATCTACACAAGCGAGTGAAGAGTAGTAAAAACATTTATATGGAAGAATTACTGATAGCAGTACGTGAAATTATTGATAAGATAGGTAAGTATTGTGAGGGAGTCACTTGTTATAAGATTCAAGTTTTGTCATTATAAGCTTGAAAATATATAAATACAAGACCGCGTGAACGTTCCGAATTATAGATACTAGGCTTAAATGGAACATCGTAATCAATATTAAATATAGTCTGCTCACTTGTCTGTTTCTATACTTAATTAATTAATTATCCAAAGGACCAAAAGGTATAAAAAGACCAAACTCTGTGAAATGGTCAAGTTATATTATCGAATCTGTGGGTGGCCAACAATGGCCTATATCCTTTTGGTATGAGAATTGGTCAGTAAATGGAATTATGAGTTCTAAATATCTTGTGGTCCATGATAGCATTCTTATCAATCAATTACTGATCATTAGAGAATGGGATATAAATATGCTATTGAACATGGGTAATGAAGTTTTTATGAAAGAAATAATAAGTATGAGAATAATGTTGAGAAAAGTATCCGATCTTAGGCTTTGATCACCTGCATAAGATGGAATTTTGACATCAAAAGATACTTTCCACCATTATAGAACCAAAAATGCTATATGGAGTTTAGCGAAAAATGTGTGGAATATTTTAATACCAGTTAAAATCTCTATATTTTTCTGGAAATTATGGCACAATTCTATAAAATTAGACGAAGAAGTATGGCATTCAAACAGTATCTAAATGTTCTTGCTGCATCAAAAACCTTTTTTTATAGTGTAATTAATCCGTACACTTTTTTTTAATTATCAAAAATTATTTACGGATATAGTGTAATTTTTACTGATTAAAACAATTTTTTTATAGATTAAAACCTTTTTGAAAAGAACAAAAATTATGTCTAAAATTGTATTTATTATAAAAAAAAAAAATTACTTATTGGAAAACGTGTGTTTTACAAAAATTATAAAATTAAAGAGTTAATTTTATCATTTTCAACAAATCGGTGTCTATTTTATTAATTTTTAAACTAAGTGGGTTGTATTGCAATTGTTTAAAACTTGTGAAGTTAAGGAGGTTACTAAATCAAAATATATGTGAAACATATTTCACCAATTCAATATTTTTAAAAGTCAGGTAACTGAAATAAATATGACCCAAAACTCATGACAATAAAATGATATTAAGCCGTAAAACCTTGGGCTTCCCTATCTATTTCCAAGGTTTTATTCGTGGGAAGTTGAAACCATGGACTTGTTTACTGACTAGGAAATTATTCCAAGAATACTGAAAAACAGCAGAAACTATGAAGGTCATTTTGTAATTAAAATCTCATACCATCTGAAATACGCGTAGTAATACATAAAACTCGGTGACTAGAAACCTATAAACTACCTTCTCTTTTCTTTCTTGTCTCTTTCCTTCCAACCAAACCTTTATAGCCTATATATACATACATACAAACCCTATATTGTTCCCATAATCCTATCTATTCATAATTCCTTCCTTGTATCAACCCTAAAACTGTTATTCTCTAAATTCAAAACCCTAAACACAGCACATACCATTTTTTTCTATTTTTTTCTAAACACAACGTATATACCAATTATAATGGCTTTAGAAGTTACCATAATCTCGGCCGAATCCCTAACCATTAACCGTCGCCATGTCCCAACCAAGAAGACCCCTTTCGTCACAGTGCGTACTGATTCAACTCGCACTTGTGTCGCTACAAAACCTGACCCATTAGGTGGTTCTTACCCAGAATGGAACCAGAGGCTTTCGGTGGACAAGCCTGTAAGGTCGTTGATAGTAGAGGTTCGTTGTTGTAATGACAAAGTTATTGGAACGGCGACTATTCCGAAGAGTGACTTTGTTGGAGGGTATCTTCCGGAAGATTATCTTCACTTCTTGAGTTATCGTCTAAGGGATTCTAGGGGAGAGGCTAACGGGATTATAAATATTTCTGTAAGAGCGGTGGTGCCCCCTGGTGGTGGTGCTACCAATTACTCGAGGCCGTGGATGGGAACATCCAATGGAATCGCCATCTCATCGGCATATTGAGGAGTATATTGATACATTCTATGCTTTAATTAAGCAATTGTGTAACACCTTCCACGGCCTGTTTCATCGCCGTTTGAACTTATAATTTATTCAGATTACCTAAGTTCTAATTATTCGTTATCCATATTTGAACGTATATACAATTGATAATTTATGTTAGAATACATTGTGCATTGCAATTCATTAAAGTTTACTTTCTTCATTGTTATTTATATATGTTTACAAGTTGTCGCAATTCTTTTAGATGTAAGAATTTTGTATCAGTTTTTTTCAATTCTATAGAAGTGTATATGTGATATTCCGAAAGTATATCCTGGTAATATGTGTAAATCCGTCAATCAAACTCTAAACTGCTGTGACATCGTTATAATTTATAAAACTACTGCTTTGACGCCGAATAGGGGTGATACCTATTAATTCTATTGATTAGTAACAAAAATCCCTCTCTCGAGGCCTTACAACAATAAGCTACGACAGTCATGTGTAAGGCAAAGGACTGCCAGATACCAACTGCTGCGTTTTTTGCAAAACAAAGATCAAACTGAGAAAACTAATCAAATTACAAAATACATATACTTGAATTAGGCATGAAAAGTCTACATATTATACAAAAGCTTCATAACAAAAGTTGACCTGACTTTCAAAAATATTGAATTGCTGATACAAGTTTCACATATACTTTGATTTAGTGACCTTCTTAACTTCACAAGTTTTAAACAATTGCAATACAGCCCACTTAGTTTAAAAATTAATAAAATAGACACCGATTTGTTGAAAATGATAAAATTAACTCTTTAATTTTACAATTTTTGTAAAACACACGTTTTCCAATAAGCAAACTTTTCTTTATAATATATACAATTTTAGACATAATTTTTGTTCTTTTCAGAAAGGTTTTAATATGTAAAAAAAAAATTAATTAGTAAAAATTACACTACATCAGTAAATAATTTTTGATAATTAAATAAAATTTTACTAATTAATATTAATGAAAATTACACTACGCGTATCTTGATTATTTGATAGTCCGGTAAAAATGCCAATTTGTCTTTTTGTAAACCTTTTTGTTATGGAAAAAAACAATATAATTGCATGTTGAAGTCATGGAAACATAAAATTTTATGTGCGATAACTCCGTGTAATTTTCTTTAATAATTTTATGTAATTTACCAGACAATTTTTAATATGAATCCGTACCCTTTTTTTTAATTACCAAAAATTATTTACGAAAATAGTGTAATTTTTACTGATTAAAACAATTTTTTAATCAAACAATATTAGCTAATCTTTGGTGGCCAACAATGTATAAATATGGTGTAATTCCCTAAGTCAACCAATTGAAAGTATGTTTAAGTGTAAATTGGTCTGAATTACTAAGCAACAAAATTGTGATTGACTAAAGGTTCGGACATGTATATTCTCATTTTCTTTGAATTTTCTATCTATATATTAGAAACACAAATAGTTGAAGAATAATATATTCCATGTAATTGACTGCAACCTATGATGCAAAAATATTGGTATGGCCACCTGACATGACAAATGCACTAACATATCAAAAAGATAAAATTTAAAATAATAGGACACGACTCAACCAGGACTTAATAAATTATACAATTATATTTTTCTTATCTATGCTATATTTTTTCCCCAATTTTACTTTACCAAACAATAATTATGTATGTGGATTTTGCAGTACGTTTTTTCTTTTTCTTTTTCCAACTTTAGAATCGTGGTCTCGTGATATGATAAGGGCGATATGAATTAACTGAAACGAAAAGAAGCACTATGCGAGCCGGTTGAACACAGAATTTTTCACAAACAGCTCGTTTCATTATCACCCCTATGAACATATGATCATTATCATTTCATATTGATTTTACGTTCTTAACAAAAAAAACCCTCTTATCTTTCCAAACCTTAAAGGGTCATTACTGTTTGAACTCAAACTATGGAGGACCACTTTTGCAACTATAACGAAATAAAATATTAACTATTTTTCTAACTGAAATACGCGTATACATCCACTTTCTCTCCATTCTTGCTCCAAGCAAACATATTATAATACATTATATATATATACGATTAATACTTAAATGTCGTGGTCAATCCACTAAAATAATGGTTGCTGTGTTTTAGTGGATCAACTAATCAAAAATTTCATCATTATACACACACGTTGCACATGTAAACACGCCTTATTAAGATTTAATAATTTATCAATGATGAACTCATGAACACATCCAATATATAGTCATATAGAGGTATTCTTTACCTCATGCTTAAAATTCTTTTTCTTATTCCATACTATTTACCTTATGTTCAAATTTACATTCAACCAGAACTCTTCATTAGTTGTATAATCTACCAGTAAAAACCAAACAAAAGCTTTCTATTAATAATATATGAGAACTAACCCAGATTACAATAAAACAGAGAATAGTAAATACCAAAAATAAAATTTATAACAGATCCATACTACTATGGTCCCAATATGCATAATCATGAATTAATCCTAAAAAACCACCTGCTTCGAATTCTAAACAATCAACCACTGCCACATTTGTGCCATAGAATTCATGTTACATTGCTATAGGGTCCTTGCTTGTGAATGTTAAATTCTAAAACTCGCCGGGGGTTGAAACGTTGGCGTCTTAAGTTCCAACTGCAGTGTGAAATACAAAAATCTGCCAATCTTCCCAAGTTCTGGAATCAAATTACTGCAAGTGATTTTTTTTTGGAAATTAAGCATTAGATTAATGTCAAAAAATTACAAATTTCACTAGGCATTCTCCGGGATACAATTGAGCCCAAAACACGACACGATCCGTAGGGAGCATAACCCATTCTAGCTTAACCACTATATATCAATTGCATCTTTTGTGCACAAGGTTGAAACAAATACTATCAAGATGGCCTAAAAGCGGTCTCTAAAGAAGGCCCCCCATCGTCATCATTTTCTTCATCATTACATGGCAAGTAATCAAATATGTTCTCCGTTATAGTCCTGCTCTTCGACCGTGCCTCTTTGAATCCCTTAAGTTTCCTGGCTGATTTTCTTTTGTTGCAATTCGTTGAAGAGGTAGGAGTACCACCTTTCACTTGAACTCGTGCTCCGGTCATGCTAGGGATAATCGGAGAGTGATGCGCTTCTTTGCTCTTGTTTGAGTCAATAGGATATTTTTTCTTGGCCACCCAAACACTAGATATTGCTCTCTCTTTTCCTTTAACCTTTTCTTTTCCCAGTCTCACATCAATTGATAGCTTTGTAGTCGAAGACTTAGGCCGCCCTTGGTCCTTACAACTCTTGTGAAGTTTAGACCGAGAATTTAAACTAACTAGTTTAGAATATCCGACACATTGTCCAAGTCAATATTATTAGTTTCTATGGTTTATATTCCGGCTCAAAACCATCTAAAGATTGTTGTATTATGTGATGATTGCCTTCCTTGATCTGGACAAGTTGTTTAACAAAAACTTCAGCCACGATGGTGCATTTTTCCTTTACTTAATATTGGACACTGAAATCATGAATACCAATAGGTGGAATTCATTACTGACTCATCAAATTTCATAATGTATTTCAAGATCACTTATTAAGATAGTTACTACGTACATATATAGTACATAATGTATACAAGTGTGAACTTAGAGTTTAGCGTGCCTTATCTTGGGATACAAAATCTGAAAGATGGCAGACTAATAATTAATATGATCAAATTAATACTTGGAAATTGAAGTTTTACCAGAAGTGTAAGTTGTGTTAGGAAATCAGTCGAGCTAAAAAAAAGACAGAACACTTAAAGTCGAGCACACACACAATTTAATAACGGAGTTCATCCAAATTGGCTATGTCTCCGGACCGCTACACGTGGCACTTAATATTATCATAATGAGGATTACAATAGTAATCTAGCTCAAACACAAGCTATGATTATCTCGCAAATAGAACTCTCTCACTTATAATATGTAAAAGGTACTTGTGTAGGTGTTATTAAAATACAAGATATTTAGGCATATAAATAGAACACTTAATGGGTCATATTACAATTCCATGTGATATGGGATAATTAGAAAATATGGCCAAATCTCATTTGGCTCCACAACTCAACAATCTCCCACTTTGAGTCAAATGTCGAGTGCTTTAAAAGAAATCCAATTATCCCCGACCACCGAACTCACTGTGCTCCACCGAGCAGAATGCTCCGATCGGTATCCTTGTATAGTAATTGATACTCTGCCGTCATCGACAAGTTACTCATTCTTCTAGTGTAGCGGCGACCCTGAGCCTCATACTCAGAGCCCTACTGAGGTTGCACACAGCCTCAGTTTGTCGATTGTAACAGTCTTCGTTAGCATATCGGCGGGGTTCTTAGCGCCCTCAATCTTTTCTAGCGCGAAGATTCCATCTTCTAGAATAGCCCGAATAAAATGCTAACGAATCTGTATGTGCTTTGTGCGTGAATGGAATACAGGATTCTTAGCTAGCTGAACTGCACTTTGACTATCACAGTGCAGAACTCCCTTGTCGGTTTTCTGACCGAGCTCTTTTAAGAAACCTTGCAACCAAATCATCTCTTTGCTTGCTTCCGTCACCGCGACGTACTCAGCCTCTGTGGTCGACAATGCAACAATCTTTTGCAATTTAGATGTCCAACTCATAGCAGTACCACCGTAGGTACAAACATATCTCGTTGTGCTCTTTCGGCTGTCCAGATCACCGGCCATGTCAGCATCCACATAGCCGTGCAGGCCTTCCGAGGTCTTTCGGAAACATAATGCCAAATTCACTGTACCCGAGAGATATCTCAATATCCACTTCACAGCTTCCCAATGGTGCTGTTGAACATAGAGTTCAATAATGATTTTGATTATTACTTTGATTATGCGTTTAATGATTTTACGACTTCGATAATATAACTCTTGTCTTGTCCAAAAATAGAAAACGTATATTTCAGGTCTTTAAATGATAGAGCATTCGATAATGAAGCCATAGGTTCAAGCGGAACCAAAATCGGAGCTAAAACGAAGGAGTTATGAGCATTCGAAGATTTACGGGACCAGGATTACAGTCGACCGATCGACTGGACAAAAACGACCGATCGTTTTTGGTCCAATTTCTTCCAGTGAGTCCAGTATAAAAACGACCGATCGTTTTCAGAAAACGACCGATCGTTTTCTGTAAAACGACCGATCGACTGTAGAAAACGACCGATCGTTTTCTGCAGTTTTCGAAAACAGCTTTTCAGCTTATTCTGGAAAAGAGCTGTTATAACCTTTCAACGGTCATAACCCAGAAAAACAGACTTTGCTGTTATAAAAACCACCCCAATATCTCTCCTAAATTACCAATTACAATATCTATTAACATCCTTCAACCTCTCTCATAAAAACCCTAAAATCACCATTTTGGTGAATATATTCGAGAAAGAGGGAAATCAAAGAAAAGGAGATTCAAGCTCGATCATCATCAACAACTCACCAATTAGCTTTTTAAGAAGCAATTAGAATCGTGAGCGAAGTTACATTTTTGTAACTAAATTTGTATCGAGTGTTTTATAAACTCAATTGTGAGCGAGTGAACGGGTAGAGGCTTTGTAAGCAAGTGAAGCTTAAAAGCTCTAGGTTTTTCATTCGGGTACTCATAAATTGAGGGGGAGTCATAGACTCGTAGACGTGTTCTCTTGCACTTGTATCAAGAGTAGGAACCCCGGGTAGAGGGTGAGCCAATCGGTCGATTGAGCTCAATAGGATTTGTAATATCCGCAAGAACATTTTTAGTGAAATACTCGGTAGTACCGAGGAGAGGACGTAGGCGCATTTGCCGAACCTCTATAAATCGCGGTGTCAATTCCTTTCCCTTACTTTTACTTTACGCAACTTATTTTATTGCTTATTTTCTTGTTTGCGTTAAGTAATTCTAGCAATTCTTTAACTCTTGTTATAACGCTTAAGCTTAGAATTGCATTAGTTGGGTGTTAGTTGCTTAGAATTTTAATTAGGCGAAAATCGCCATAAACCTTATTCACCCCCCCCCCCTCTAAGGTTAGCACACGGGCCAATAGGTGCTTTACTGGGTTACTCATGTAACGACTGACAACTCCCACTGCATGGGCAATGTCCGGTCTTGTACACACCATAGCGTACATCAATCTACCAATTGCTGAAGCGTAGGGTATGTTCGACATACGATCCTTTCCTTCCTCGTCCGAGGGTGATTGTTTCTTCGACAAGCTAAAGTGTGCGGCTAGCGGTGAGCCTACAGCCTTGGCATCACTCATGCTAAACCGTGCCAACACTTTCTTCACATACTCGGCTTGCGACAGAAACAGGGACCCATCCCTTCCTCGGGAAATCCTCATACCGAGGATCTGATTTGCGGCACCCAAATCTTTCATTTCAAACTGTTTTGTCAACTGTTGCTTCACCTTGTTAATCTCAACAAGGCTCGACCTGGTGAGCAACATGTCATCTACATACAACAGTAGTATGACGTACGAAGAGTTCTCAAATCTCTTCATGAAACAGAAGTGATCACTATCACCTCTTTCGAACCCGGTATCTACCATGAAACTGTCAAACTTCTTATACCACTGTCGTGGTGCTTGTTTTAGCCCGTACAAGCTCCTCCTCAGTTTGCAGACCAGTTTCTCTTTTCCCTTTTCGGCAAACCCTTCAGGTTGGAACATGTAAATTTCTTCATCAAGATCTCAATGGAGAAAGGCAGTTTTCATATCTAACTGCTCAAGATAAATATTCGCATTTAGAACAATGCTCAACAATAGCCGAATAGTCGTCAACTTTACGACTGGTGAAAAGATCTTGGTGTAGTCAATTCCTGCCTTTTGCTGAAACCCTTTGACTACTAATCATGCCTTATACCGTTTCGAGCCATCTTGTTCCTCCTTCAGTCGGAACACCCATTTGTTGTTCAGTGCCCTTTTCCCTTTGGGTAGTTCGGCTAAGTTCCAAGTCACATTCTTCTCAAGTGACTTCATCTCATCCTTCATCGCGAGCTCCCACTTGCTCGAGTCTTTTAGCTCCAGAGCTTCTTCTCTACTTTCGGGCTCTCCTGCATCACTGAGCAATATGTAATGCAGGGAAGGAGAGTATCGGGCAGGAGGTCTCTTCTCGTGATGACCTCGGCCCAATTCAGGTCGGGGAGTTTGGGGCAGCTCATCGGCCTATTCAACACTTGCTGGAGGGTTGTCAAGCACCACTGGTTCATCTTCAGTGTCATTTTCCAACTCCATTCTTGAAAACGCATTCATGTCGACCATACCACTTTCCTCGGACGGGAGCGCATCTTCTTCCACCGCCACATTTTGTCGATCTTTGTACAAAATGCTTTCGTTAAAGATGACATCCTTACTGAGAATGATCCTCTTCATTTGACCATCCCAAAAGCGATATCCAAACTCAGCTCCATCGTACCCCACAAAGTAACACACTTTGGATTTCGAGTCAAGCTTGGTACGTTTATTTATGTCGACATGAATATATGACAGACAACCGAACACTCGCAAGTGTTCATAAGAGATAGGCTTTCCTATCCACTCTTCTTCGGGAATTCTCCTCTCTATTGGCATTGAGGGTCCGCGGCTAATGAGGTAAACCGCCGTGCTTACTGCATGTGCCCACAAGGCTTTGGGCAACCCACTTTGCAGTCTCATACTCCTAGCACGCTCATTGATTGTTCGGTTCATACGCTAGGCCACGCCATTCTGCTATGGCGTTCTTCGGATGGTCTTCTCCATTTGAATGCCTCTCTGAGCACAGAACTCTACGAACTTCACATCAATGAACTCTCCATCGTTATCGGACCTCAAACACTTGAGTTTATTCCCGGTCTCTAGTTCGACCATGGCCTTCCATTCTTGAAATTTCTTAAACACCTCAGACTTGTGTTTCAAGAAATAGACCCATGTTTTCCTCATCGAATCATCGATGAAGGTCACATAGTACTGAGATCCTCCCAGTGAGGTTACTGGAGATGGTCCTTATACGTCTGAGTGGACCAGTGCTAGCTTCTCCTCCTTGGGAGCTTTTCCACCTTTCCGGAAGCTTACTTTCTTCTGATCCCGAAGATGCAACATTCGCACATGTCGAGGTTTACAGACTTCAAGCCTGGAAGTTTGCTGTCCTTCGCTAACACCTTCATCCCCTTCTCACTCATGTGACCCAACCGTCGATGCCATAGTTCTGAGCAGTTCTGCAACACAGCTGTCACAATTGTGCGCTCCTCATCGGTCATGTACAGCGTACCGACCTTACTCCCTCGGGCTATCACCATAGCTCCTCGTGAAACTTTCCAAGCTCCACAGCTAAACAAAATGGAGTGTCTTTCGGCATCAAGTTGACCTACTGAGATCAGATTCTTGGTCAACCTCGGAACATGCCTCACTTTTGTTAGCTTCCATACCGACCGGTTTGGAATGCTTGCACTCACGGCCGGTATCCTTTTTCGGCTGCTTGCACTCATGACTGAAGTGCCCCATCCCTGGCAGTTATAGCATCGAAGATTCTTCTTACTTCGATCGCTCTCTTTCCCGCCTCGGCTTTGCCCTCTTCTACCTCGGGATTGTGAACGTCCTCTAACGTCCCATACCCTGGCCTTACCCCGGTCTCTTGAACCCACGTTCAAGGCTGCTCCATCATTTGGGCATTCACCCATATTTAATCTCCTGAGTTCCTCAGCGAGTATTTGATCTCGGATGCCGTTGTAAGTCAGTCTCTCCTTTCTAATTGAGTTGCTAACAGCAGCTCGCATGAATTCCCAACTGTTCGGTAAAAATGCTAACAGTATAAGGGCTCTCACTTCGTCTTCAAAAGTTATCTCCACCACATCCAACTGATTTACGGTGTCGATGAACTTGTTCACGTGACTCGTGACAGGTGTCCCCTCAGCCATACGTAGGTTGAACAACTTACGCATGAGATGTACCTTGTTGTTCGCGGATGGTTTCTCATACATGTCGGTGAGGATCTTCATCATCCCCATCGTCTTCGTCTCTCTTGCGACGTTATGTGCTACACTCCTAGATAGTGTTAGGTGGATCACTCCCAACACTTATCGGTTTAAGAGTTTCCACGCCTCCTCGGCGGTCGTGGTCGGCCTTTCCTCAAGGAAAAGTGGCTGATGCATCTTCCTTCCGTAAAGGTAGTCCTCTATTTGCATTCTCCAGAATGCGAAGTCCTTCCCGTCGAACTTCTCGATCCCGTGTGCGACTCTGTCTTCTTTTGCCATTGATCTTCCTCTCGATCTTCGACCTTAGTTCTGCGAATCTCGGGCTCTGATACCACTTGTTAGGAAATCAGTCGAGCTAAAAGAAAGACAGAACACTTAAACCGAGCACACACACAATTTGATAACGGAGTTCACCCAAATTGGCTACGTCTCCGGGCCGCTACACGTGCCACTTAATATTATTATAATAAGGATTACAATCGTAATCTAGCTCAAACACAAGCTATGGTTCTCTTGCAAATAGAACTCTCTCACTTATAATATGTAAAAGGTACTTGTGTAGGTGTTATTAAAATACAAGATATTGGAACATATAAATAGAACTCTTAGTAGGTCATATTACAATTTCAGGCGATGTGGGATAATTAGAAAACATGTCCAAAGCTCATTTGGCTCCACAACTCAACAGGTTGGTCATGTACTCATGTATAGCGACAGGTTGTAAATTCACAATTTTGGAAACACGAACCTTGGGAAAATCCACATCTATTAAAGCATATCTAGAAAAGCAGCCTGATAAACCTTGTGCCATTTTCGTGAACATATCAAAAATAAAAAAGTATTGGAAGAAAAATAGTTACTGATAACAGGGTGTTGTTGCAGTTGGCCATGGATATCTTCCCTAACCGTTGGTTGTTGCCATTAGTTTCAGTTGTAGACTCGTATAAATATGTCTCAAAGTGACTGTATAAAACTGTTTTCGGTTTTGTAATTGTTGGCCAAGAAGAATCTTCCCAATATATGAGGCCAGGACTTCTAGAGGCTGTGAGATTTACCTACTAAATCCATACAGACAAATTAAAACTGGATTTGTGACGACCCAGATTTTCAGGAAGGAAATTCTGTGGTGCGGTGTTGTGCGTCAGTCCCACATCGCCCAGATATGAGAGTACTCGTGTGGTATATGAGCTTAAAGATCCATTTCCTATTAACAAGCCCTTTTAAAGCCGTGCGGCACAACAGCGAGGACGGAACTCCATAGTTAAGCGTGCTTAACTTGGAGTAGTACCAGGATGGGGTGACCCCTCTGGGAAGTTGTGCCAAAGCGGACAATATTGTTGATACGGACGTGGCGGTTCGGTCCGTGGGGCCGGGTCGTTACAGATGGTATCAGAGCCAGGTTCTGGCCGGAAATGTGGGGACTAGCACGTGTGTGTGGACCCCTGAAGGATGACGTGCCCGACGAGGACGTCGTGCCTAAAGGAAGGGTGATTGTGACGACCCAGATTTCCAGGAAGGAAATTCTGTGGTGCGGTATTGTGCGTCAGTCCCGCATCGCCCAGATATGAGAGTACTCGTGTGGTATATGAGCTTAAAGATCCATTTCCTATTAACAAGGCCTTTTAAAGCCGTGCGGCACAACAGCGAGGACGGAACTCCATAGTTAAGCGTGCTTAACTTGGAGTAGTACCAGGATGGGTGACCCCTCTGGGAAGTTGTGCCAAAGCGGACAATATTGTTGATACGGACGTGACGGTTCGGTCCGTGGGGCCGGGTCGTTACAGGATTTTGATTAGAAACTAATTTTTTATAAACAATAGTAACTTTATTTGAACATTACTTATGCTGGTTCCGTAGGAGTCTAGGCGATTTGGACAAAGTATATAACTAGCGATCATAGGATAAATACAATAAGTTTAAGACATTTGGCTATAAGATCAAAATCTTTTCATTCTTCGTTCGATTTTGGGTTGAGAGCTGTTTGATCCTCATTACCAGTTATCACATGTTTTAGGATTTCTCAGCTTAAGACAAAAAGGTCTGGACATAGGGCGAGCACCTAGCGGAGTACTTATTTATGATTTATATACGCACTTAGTTTAATTATTTATTTTAATTTTATTGATAAAAGGCTGGTACTTCTTATTAGCCCGCAGGATTATCTTAATTAGGTTACGAAATTTAAAGTCTTGGCGCGTTCAATTCTTGTTTGCCTTGATGTAAAGAATAGAATCCTCAACTAGTTACTCCTCTCTATATCTCTAATCTATATATCCTAGTTCTCTCCATATCTTTAAATTAAAACTTTACATCTTCTTATTCTTGAATCTTAAGTTGATATGTTCCGCATCTTTCATAAAAAGAGAATGTACATCAAGAAAAAATGTGTTATCTAAAAACTCTCACATAAGTGCATATAGACGGCCTATTTTGCTGTCATAAATTCTGTTACAATGAATATTCACTATTTTTTATAAATACAGGCACTCTTTAATTTTTCTCTTGTCGAACATTAGTTCCTTTCTTTCCTGGATAGTGGATTGAGATTTTTCTGCAATTTGCGATGGATTATTCACCAAAATCTAATCAAGTGGATTCTCACTCCTATTTTCTGGTTCTCTCCGTTTTATCACACCAAACTTGATATATGATATTTAAATTCAGTCCGCTTGCTAATCCTCACTTATTTGCTAAATTATCTAAAAATTTCATGAAGACTTGGAATAAATTGGTAACTTTTCAAGAACTCGGATTACTTCATGCCACTGCCTTTATCATAAGCATTCTTGACAACATGCATATGCTGAATTGCTGGTCAAACGTTATAGTATTTTGCACCCATGAGTTAAAAACTTAAAATACATAATTATCATAATGGAGCAAATGGCAAAAACGATTTGCAATTCCGCTTTTTAGTTAGAAAATAAAAGAAAAGGTGATGAGAATGAGACTTGTTGAAATGATGAAGATGTTTAGCAGAAAGGATTGGATAATTGTCACTGCTCTATAAGAAAAGTGAGCTTATGATAGTGAAAATGTTCCCTTCTCAATGTTGTTCACGCTTCGATAAGCACCAATTCTAGTCTTAGTACGTACCCCTACTATCTGATCCAACAAAATCAAATGATTGCAAACATATGATACAGTATTTTACTTCTAAGTAAAGTATGTTAGCAATATTTTGCTTCTATTCCTTTTAAAATATTGTTTTCAAGTTTCAACTGCGTAATGCACAAATAATTAAAAATATAAATAGGAAAGATGAGATTTTGTATAGTTTACTAATGATAGGTTAAAACAAATAAAGCTGTTTTTACCCCAAATTTAATGAGAATTTTAATTAGAAGACTGATGCGGGTGCTAGATCACACTAGTGTGATGAGCATATAATAATATTAATATAATATATCCTTGGTAATTTCTCATTTTATCACAATATCCGCTTTCTTTTTCTGGCATTGCAACATCACCTTATATTGATGATACAAACAACAAAACTTATATGAAAGAAACGTCACTTTAACTATTAATTACAAATATGTCGTTAAACCGTGACAGCAGAAAGAGTTCACAATGTAAGTACCAACAAAATCATACTAGAGAGTAGAGACACAGATTAATGATCATGAACAACAGTACTGTAAATTCCAAGAAAACATATATATCGAAATTAAACTTAATACCATAACACCCTTTATTGTTCTTTGTATACTAAAGAGGACAGTTGCACACACAATCCTTCATGGTTTGATCTCTGCAAAGACCTTCACAAAATATCCTGCAAGCAGGACTCCGAATTGCAAAAACAACATTAATTATCTTTAGTAACAAAAATGAAACACAAACAAAAGAAATAGCACTTTTTCCGCTTGCCATGTTGTTCTCCCTCTGTCAAGAACTGCAGATTCTTTATGTTACGATTTAGAGCAATTTGTAGAGGGTATGGAATTCAGCCAAGGTCTAATAGATTCTGTTTTTATGATATAAATCAAATGTGTAAGGTTGGGACTTGGGGAAGACCCCATCACCTATATTTTTGTTGAATAGATTAAGGGAAATGTTAAAATTGAGGAATATTATAATGTTAAGATAATTAATTTGTTATGGCGTTGGTTTACCAAGTCATTTTGACATATGTTACTAATCATTTTATGATTTACTATAAAAGAATTCATATGATCTTATGATATACCGAGTCAATTAATGTTTATGGAAACGACCATTTTCGTGGTTAAATCATTGTTTAGTTAGTCTCTAATGTTTAGAGTTTAATATATACACACATGATTACGACACTTTAGCCACTCCCTGCGAAGGATGGGAGGAAGTTTCATGTGAAAACCAGTGTTTTAAATAGCGTTATCGCTACCGTAGCGCTTTTTCGAGAGAAACGCTAAAAGCGCAAATAGCGTTGCTACATAGCGCTTTGCGGTGTATTTTTTTTTTGCCTAAATACATATAAATATAGCATTAAATTCAAAACATCTAATAAAAATTAACTAAATATATATAAAAAATTGTAACTAATAATCACAAAATGATTATACTTGAGATGCCAGAGTATTTACTTTGTTTGCAAGAGTTTTGAGATTTGATTCTCTTTAAACTCCAATAATTTCATTAAAATTTTGACCAAAAAAAATAAAAATAAAAAATATATATATATATATATATATTGACTGCACCCGCTATAACGTAAATAGCGTCCACTATAGCGTAAATAGCGTAAATAGCGTTCCTATAGCGCGAATTTAGCGTTTTCCATCCAAATACGCGTTTTAGCGTTGCGTTTTTCTTTCAAAAACCACTATATCGCACAATGTTGCGCAACGTTGCGAGCTTTTTAAAACAGTGGTGAAAACACACCTAAACCGCCAATAGCGGAACCAGAGACGTGTATATATGTAATAAAATAGACTTATTTTTAGATATGTGGGGAATTCGGAGAACATATAAAATCGGAAATATTAATTTGAATAAAATTAATCTGTTAAAAATCAAAATTTAATTAATATGCGGATGGGCTTATGCCCCAATTTTAACCTCCATCTTGTTACATCCCCTATAACCCCTAACAGTAATAGGTGTTTTAAATTTTTCTTTTGTTGTTTCTTAATGTATGATGACCAAAGACACAGGTGGCAAAATTATTGTTCATAGTCTATAGTCTAGCACTTTTGTATCGTAGTAATATATGTAAAAAAACAAACAATAAGAATTTAGATTATTATCACACCATCACTTACACTCCCCTTTAACCATACAAAAAATTGTACAAGTTCTTAACCAGTCAAAATTGTACGTACTTTCGTAATGAACAATTAAATAGGAACGGAATGAGTAATAAATATTCCCATGTTTTTGCTTCTAATTAGCTCAAAAGATGTTCCAAGTGCAACCATCTAAAGAGACAATAATCAACAGGAATACACAAACGCGATATATTAAAGTTTGGTATAATATCGACCTTTTGGGTTGCATGGTTTCAATTTTTTCAGATCAAACTAGCTAGTTAGATTAGGTAACAGTATATGGGTCAAAAAGTTGGATACCTAATCGAAGCTACAACTGGTAAAGTAGAACAGTTGAAGTAATTGAAATTTTATTTGTCGATTTAGTGAAACTTGCTTTAATTTTCCTTTTCGTTTAAGAGACTTGTTCGATCTCAATACAACTTACTGATAGTCGTAAACATTGAAACTCAATGACACAAACAAAAACTTTCTTACCAAAGCGCAAAGGGAATGGCGATGGAATACGGAGGCAGTTAATTATTCATCATTAACAGGAAAAATACTGATTAAGTCGCACTTAATTTTGAACTAAAATGTGATTTATATGATTTCATCTTTTATCGCGATATTGGAAAATGAACTCTTTCGTTTATGATGTTTTTTTCTTTTATCACAGGTGTAATAAATTAAGTGATTGGTTATGCCACGAATGAATGAGATGTTGTACTGTCATCTAGGATCATCATGGAAACACTAAATTCACTAAATTCAGTCATTTCATTTACAAAAAACACTAAATTCAGTAATTCATGTCTCAATGTATTCAGAAGATGCCATATTATATAATTGCGTCAGGTATATTGCTACATATGTGGTGCCAATCTTCCCCTTTTGGGAGTGTTACATCAAGTTCATTTTGCTAAATGATATCAGATGAACCTGTCTTTGTGTTGCCAACAATTGGCAGTCACCATAATTAATAACTACATACTTATAATGTAAATAAATAATGACACCCTCAATAATATCACTCCAAATACCACATTTTATTATGTATAGTGTCGAAGTTGTTCTAGTCTTGAGTGCAGGATTTTTTGACTACCTGCAAGTGCCCATTCTAAAATTTAAACAAAAATAATGCTATGAATTTAAGGTAACGGGTCTACTTTCTGATATTTTTTTCTTGGTATCTCAAACGTGCAAAAACCACATTATTTTTCATCATAAATACCAAGCCTTGAACAATAACATAATACATAGCAATTCTTCTGCTTCCCATCTCTCTACCTTGCTTTTATCATTCGAGAAATGTGGTTTGTCTAAGTTACTACTGAAACCTTAGTATAGCGTATCGATTTTGGCAAAGTCATATGAACGATCGAGTGACATGATATGTAAAATCCAAACATTTAAAACTGGGAGAGACCACATACCTTCTTTGTTTTTGACGTAATAAAACTTATAATGATGGTCATGATTAGCGCGCGTTTCGTTACTAGGACAGTGGAGGACTAATTCTAACCTACGTTTTAGGAGAAAATTTCTTATGGCTTTATTAAATTTATTATGTCTAATTTGTTTATTTCTATAATGGTGAATTACTAGTCACCATTTGAAAGTTTTATTTGAATGTTCAAGAGTGGAATTATAGAATAACAATAGGCTCCTTCCACGAGTAATTACTAGTTCCGTCCTGTATGTACGTTCATTACTATTAATATTATATTGTACAGACTAATGGACGTTCCAACTCCTGCAGGTTACTGCAAAAAAAAATTCAACCAGTGACGACCAAATCTGTCACCATAACGTCGGCA
This sequence comes from Primula veris, assembly GCA_963682055.1. NCBI lineage: Eukaryota > Viridiplantae > Streptophyta > Magnoliopsida > Ericales > Primulaceae > Primula > Primula veris. The sequence goes on along the minus strand of OY821745.1, from coordinate 27,630,505 downwards.
TTAAAGCGTTAGGAAACAAAATCTGTCATTGTTTACGTCTGCGATCGATCTAACATTGTTTTGTAGTGGTTCCTCAAAAGTTACTTTAAGCACCTGTAAAAACCACCTTATTTTTCATGACCAATATTCGTAAATCACACCTACTCGATTAACGAGCATAAAACAGATGAAACAGAAGAACTATTGCGTTTGTAGGCTTCTAGCATCTTTAACGATTGCCCTGCTCTTAACGATGATCGCACCCATGGTATACATCTTGTTGTTGGCGAGTGTTTTTTGTAAATGAAATGACAACCTTAAGTGGCCTACATCAAGCTCTCCCAATGATCATTAAAAAAAGCATGGAAAGAGCGGGTTCCCCTTGAGCGACTTTGTCGATGATCCATCTAATTACAACTTAAGCACCTTAGTTCTCATCTAGCATGAAGCTAAATTTCTAGTTTCTGGCTTATTGACTCTTGCAACTAGACTTTGGATCGTTTATATTTTATCTAGCTTTAGAGGAGCGAGGATGTGCTGTGCATCATCGGTTAAAAGAATTTTTGTAGCCTTATTCTGCAGAATGGTTCATTCATCTCTAGTGATCTCTATCTAACTCTAAAGAGTAAGTAAAACATCAATTAAACGAAAAGCAATGACCTTGCAAACGAGGTGCTTACGAGCAATGGATATGAACTGGTCACATGTGATATTCTAGTCCGACTCTATTCTAAGAGTGGAAGTATTAATTAGTCCATGGGACATCTGTTAGGACCAAATTTCTGGTCTAAATTCTATTTGTTGTCTAATGGTTTTCACTAAATAATCCTATCTGTTTATTATGAACTAAAACAGAATTGTTAGGTTTCAAGCAATGTTGAAACCTCAGTTACAAACTACTAAGAAAGTGTTGATAGGTTTCAAGCAATGTTGCAACCTCAGTTACAACCTATCAAGACAAGTGTTGATAGATTTCAAGTAATGTTGCAAACTCAGTTGCAACCTGCTAAGACAGCGTTGATGGTTTCAAGTAATGTTGCAACCTCAGTTGCAACCACAGTTCCAACCTGCTGTTCTACAGGATTCTGTCTTGTTCTGTAAATCTGCATTATTATGCAGCATATATTCTCATATGCTCTTAAAGGTTTAGTACGTCTATATTGAGAATATCAAAGTGATATGAAAAGATTTCCTAAAAATATAAAGAGATTAGTTTATAAAGATGTGTTTTCTTTACATAGATAAATCTATATCTCTATTCTTATGCAAATTCTTATCACTTGGTTCAATCTTTGTTCCTTATCAAATTCAGTATGATTCGTTTTAAAATTGAATGAAATATGGAGTTAATGTTTCATATGTTTATTTAAAGATGTTATCTCTAAAATATATTGTCTTATATGTTTCCTTGTTGTAGGAAAAGATTAACTCCTATTTCCAAGCTAGTTATTAAACAGGTATTAACTTATGAAGATTGGAGTCAATCCTACGCTGAAGAGTCTCGTGTTATATGGAAAGATTGAAGCCAATCAAAAGAGTAAAAAACAATCAACAAGATGTTAAAGAAGGAAGATTGTTTTTACTTGTATAAATAGTTGATAACCTAGCTTGTAAAAAGTGTGTGTTCTAAATTATAAAGAACTCATTCTAGAGAGAATACACAAAGAGCTTTTAAAAGAAAACAATGGTGGGATGCCATTGATTTATAAGTGATAGTTATAGAGTAGGAGCAATATAGAGATAGGCAGAAAAACCTAGAGGGAGTCTAAGAGTTTTTCATTAAGACTTGAATCATATATTGTAAGTTTTTTATAATATTATAATTTGGGTAATTGTCCCGGAGACGTAGCCCAGTTGGGTGAACTCCGTTGTTAAATGTACGTGTGATTTACTTCAAGTACATTTAAACAAACTGTTCTGTCCATTAATACACTTGGTTCCAACTGTGGTTGCAACATCACTTGGAACTCAACTACAAAACTGCAACTAGAACAGCGGATAGAAATTTCAACATCTCACCTGTAATTGATGATTCAAAAAGATCATCGTATGGGACGAACTGGAGCTTCGTGTGGAGTCCGAGGTCTGTGAATAGTCGGACGAATTGCTTAGAATTTTTGCAAGAGATAATGTAGAGAGCTTTTACCTTTGTATGTTTGGCCTCAGAGCTTTTGGTCTTGTATTATGAACAGGGGCGAAGCCAGGATGTGTAAATGGGGGGTGCCAAAATATATGTACAAGTAACATATTTTTATGGGGATGTCAAATCTACACCTAAAAAGAAATTGTACTAAAAAAAAATTGCGTCACTTGGGATTTCTAAAATTATGGGGGGTGCCATGACATCCGATCGTCCACACTTAGCTTCCCCCTGATTATGAATGATCTTAATTAATAAAAGTTATTTCTAGATTCACAAAATAAAAAACGGAAAGGCAGCCCCTATTTCAAGTTATAATATGACGTTTTCTAGAAAACATTTTCCAGATTTGATGAAAAATGAACTGATCAACTTTACAAAAAATAGCTGGGAAACATTCTTGGAAAGCAGTGACTAACTTATAGCAAAGGAAAACTTCCTACTCATAAATAATAGAAATTTACAGCTTACAATTAACTTATGATATTAAAATTTTCAATTGATTACACACACACAAAATTGAGACAAACAGAGCCTTAATGGTAATGGTTGGTATTTTCTTTCAACTTCTTTAAAGTTACAGGATTTCGCAACAGTAAGGCTGTTATGATTTAAAGTGTAAAGATGGGAGCTCCAAACAAAAGGGCTATGTGTAGCCTATCTAATCTAATAATCAATTAATACATCTCTTTTGTTTTATTTTTTTATATATTAGTTTTTGAAGTTGATTTGTTGTTTGTATTTTATAATCTTTCAAATATGCTAGTTTAAGAGTTAAGAGGCTCTTGTTAAGCCTGGTATGAATGCTCTAATTCAAGCACACACAATGCGGAAAACCGATAATGAAAAAAAATATAAACAAAAACCAACACTCTCCATAGAAACAAAGCTTCCTCGGGTTCTCAGTTGAATCTTTTGGAATCTTTTCAGTGCCAACTGATGCAGTTATTAGATAATACAAGAGGAGCTTTCATACTTAGATTACTCCAATGCTAAGCACAATACTAATTTCAAAAGCCATCCTAATTCTTCATATTTTAAATTTCTACGAGGCAGCGGTAAAACTGCGTCTTTTCTCTATTATCCTGTGAAAATGAGTGTGAACAACACCTTCCTGCCAATCGAACTGTGGTTAACTGAGGCAACTCCCGAATGGCTAAACAAGGCTGATAATGCATGGGCATTAACAACAGCTACCATGGTTGGGCTACAAAGCGTCCCTGGGCTAGTAATCCTCTACGGGTCCATGGTTAAGAAAAAATGGGCAGTAAATTCAGCTTTTATGGCCTTTTACGGATTTGCTGCGGTCTTAATTTGTTGGGTCTTGTGGGCTCACCAAATGTCGTTTGGGACTAAGATGGCTCCTATACTGGGAAAACCAAACATGTCTCTGGACCATAAGTACCTACTAAGCCAACAACCTGGATATTTTGTTCCAAAGGCAGATTATGTTTTTTATCAATTTGCTTTTGCAGCTATAACTTTGATACTTTTAGCTGGTTCTTTGCTTGGTAGGATGAATTTTTATGCATGGATGATTTTTGTTCCACTTTGGTTAACCCTATCGTACACGGTTGGAGCTTACTCTATCTGGGGCGGTGGCTTTTTAAAAGAAATTGGCATAATTGACTATGCCGGGGGTTATGTTATTCATTTATCTTCAGGCGTAGCTGGTTTCACTGCTGCTTACTGGGTAATTTCCACAAGTTTAAACCGTTTTTCCGAATCCTGTTATAATTTTTTTATATTAGCTCTTTCGTGAAAACCCAAGGTTTAAACAACTGCAGGAATATAATTGGCGATAAAAGCAAGAAAATTGCATCATGAGCTTAGTGAATGTTTAATACTAATTAACTCTATGCCACTTTCATAAAAAAGTTACATGGAAACTGAATGCATGATAAGAATGTATATTCTCTTTGTACGCATACTTAATACTTTTTCAACATATAAAAGAGTTGTTTATCCAAAAAATATATCCTAGATTTTACTGACAACATAGCAACTTTTGTAATCTAACATAAGTTTTATTAAAGAGTAATTCACCCCATAAAGAAATTCTGTTTCTGGGAAATGTTCAGTTTTCATATTCATTTGCTTTTCTCCAAAAGGTAGAAAAGTAGCTTATACAAGTGGAGGTTGCCTCAAATTATTGGCTTGTCTAGTTCCAGCTCTTAAGCAAAGAAAGTGATTTTTATTAATCAAGTAATAGCCTTAAGCATTTTTTATACCAAAAAATAAAACTGAGTTCTTATTTATTGAGCTGATTAAAAATTACAGACCAATTTTTAAACAAAAAATCCACGCCTAAAAGCTGCCACCGAATAAGGCCCATAATAAAATTGATCACACTTTTTAAAGTTGAAAACTAACCTTAATCCGGGGTTGTGTTTCACGTACAACAGGTTGGGCCAAGGCATTCAAAGGACAGACAACATTTTCCACCAAACAACATAATTCATGTATTAGGAGGTGCTGGATTGTTGTGGTTGGGATGGACAGGTTTCAACGGTGGATCTCCCATGTCGGTCGGCCCCATTGCAGCTCTCGCCATTCTCAACACTCATCTTTGCACTGCTACGAGCCTCCTAGTTTGGCAGTCACTCGACATGATTGTATACAAGAAAAGCTCCGTCATTGGAGCTGTCCAAGGAGTTATAACCGGTCTTGTCTGCATTACACCTGGTGCAGGTTAATCCACTTTTCTGTTCTTGTGTTTACCGAATATAATATCAGCACAATTAGAATATGTACCCGGCATATTATCAGATTTCGAATTCTTACACTGACCAATACATGACTCAAAAAGGGAAGATATGATAGTATAGTGTCCAAAAGCGATAGAGATTAAAACAATGTAATAATACCTAATCTGGATATTTTTACCAAAATATCATTACATTATAGAGACTGCTGATTCTGGAAGTTAAATTATACATATTCTTTAGTGTGCATAAGCACCTTAAAGAAGAAACTAAGAAATATTTAACCAAACAGGACCGGAGCATCGTTGTAAAATCAACAATGTTATAACCTTGTAAAAAAAATTATTCTTATATTCAACTTTAGTTCATGGGCAAGGAAAACATGCCAAGTTTTTGGTCCCTCAGTTCCCTTCCACAAGTTGATAGCAAACAATCATCCAACACACTAACTAAAACTCGTCATAACAGTCAAAATCATTGAATACTAATGAAAAATTATGGTGAATCTGGATGTTCCTTTACTAGCATAATCCGGGTTTGTTTAGTAAATATTGAGAGGTAAACTTTTCATTTCCTTTTCCATTTAAGTAAAAAGTCTTTTCAGTACATCTTCTAAATGTATAATTGTTTACACTTCCGAAAAGATAAATAAACTTCATAGCAACATAATTCATACTTCTTATGAATAGTATATACTTTTGACAAATTTTACACTACAATCAATAAGGTTTCAAGCGCCTAAGGTTGAAGAAAGAAAACAATTTTTTCTAACTTTCCACCAAACTCGTCAATAATACTCAGAATATTTCAAGAAACTTTACTTTTCCGTATCAAATGAAGAAAGCTTACTTTTGTACTTTTAATCAACTAAATGGAGCCCATTGAATCAAAATAATTTACACTACAATCAACAAGTTTTACTACTTATGGACCTACGGCGCAGAAAGTAAACATTTTTCTAACTATTCACCAAACTCTCCTATAATGATTCAAAAATATATAAGAACTGCCCTTTTCCATACCAAACAAAGAAAGCTTACTTTTTTACGTACTTTTAATAAACCAAATGAGCCCATTGAATCAAAATAATGCACACTGCAATCAACAAGTTTTACTACTTATGACCTACGGTGCAGAAAGTAAACACTTTTCTAACTATTCACCGAACTCTCCCATAATGCTTAGGAAACATCTAAGAACTGCAATTTTCCGTACGAAACGAAGAAAGCTTACTTTTGTATTTTCAATCAACTAAATGAGCCCATTGAATCAAAATAATTTGCAGGAGTGGTGGGACCTTGGGCCGCAGTAATAATGGGAGCATTATCAGGGTCAGTTCCATGGTACACCATGATGGTTCTCCACCGCCGCTCAGCCTTTTTCCAAAAAGTCGACGACACCCTCGGTGTCTTCCATACCCATGCTGTTGCTGGACTCCTTGGAGGCCTGCTGTCCGGCATCCTTGCTGAGCCTCAACTCCTGAAATTGTTCTACGGCGACGACACAAAAGCATATAGCCTTATGTACGGAATAATCAAGGGCCCCCTCCACCGAGGGTTCCGCCAGATGCTGTTGCAGGTTATTAGGATATTATTATATTAAATTGACTGAAATATCTTATTTACTTATCCTCAGTCTCATAAATTGGTTCACTTTGCTTTATGTGCTTATGATTCTCCTACTACACCCCTCAAATGAATTAAAATGATACTAGTTAATATTTGTAGATATCAATGCCCAATAGAGGTGTTTAGGAAAATTATTACGGTGATTTAAAAGAAAGTGGATCATAGTTAGGTATGGATGTAAAAAGAAACACGAGGACGTAGGGAATTTTAGATTGTGTCAGGAAATATTTAGTTGGTCTAACATAAATTTTGTTACCAATTTGATATTCTAATACAGGTCATAGGCGCCGCCTTTATCACAGTGTGGAATGTGATTGTGACGAGTTTGATATGTATATTCATAAGTAGGATTATGGATTTGAGGATGAATGAAGAAGATCTTGAGATTGGTGACGATGCGGCACACGGGGAAGAGGCATATGCATTATGGGGTGATGGAGAGAGACACCCTCCACTACTAAGGATTCATATGAAGCCGAGACTAAGATCCTTCTGCAGGCGCCATTAACTTGGAGATATTAAATTTATATCATAATATAATAAACCTATTGATGTCTGATGTACGACATGCTTCCTCGAACTTGTTGGCTGACAACTTTGGTTGTCATTGTTTAGATTATTGAACTTCAAGAGAGGGCATGTGGTGTTAATGTACAATCACTTGTATATATACAAATGTGCAATTGGTGACGACGAGAACGTTCTTGCAATTTAACTCTATCATGCTAAGAGCAAAGCCAAACGCAACATTTTTTGTGATTTACTAACACTCAAAACTTTAAGTGCCTGGGAAAATGGTAAGAGAGAAGAGCTTGTCGACAATCGTTTTTTGAATTTTTTATCACGACTAAAAGTTTTAATTAATTGAAAAGCCTGAAAGAATCCAACTTCTTTCTCAGCCTCAAAGAAGGCTAATTTGTTAAAAGGCTGCAGCAAGATAAGCAATAAAAAACTGTGATGAAATTTACATCTATTAACCATGAAGATTAAAAAGGAGTATTTGCACACCGAGCTGAATAACAAATAAAATAGCTTATAGCATCCTTGAGGTTGAGACCATGTTCCGTAGGTGATGATTAAATCTGTGTAACATACTGTTACGATTTCACCAAAAGATTCCGTTATATCCCGATACAGATTTCAGTACACTATTCAGATTGTAGCAGTAATCAAATACTTTCTAGACCAGGTTATCATTAGATTCAGATTTCATATATCAACCTACAAAGTTCAGAAATTCAGAATTAAAAAATAAAATTGGTCGGCTACTAATTAGTTACAACAACCAGATACTTTTGAAACCCTTATATTACTTTTTTAAAGTTTAGTACACTATTCTCGCAGCGTCTATACTCTGTATGCTATTCCAGGACAAATTTCCTTTACTGCTCCCTGATCAACATTTCTATCTAAGCGGTGTACAGAACTAAAAAAAAATTGTTAGGTTGATATACTAATTGCTGATTTCTTAGGTTAGTGTGTAAAATCAAAAGATGATGATATATATTTAGTGTAAAAAACTGGAATAAACCTTAATGACATACATGATTCGCTACTGCATAGAAGATTGCAATGACAAGGAAGACAACAGCAAACAGCTATACCAATGGCCCATGCAACAAGAACAATGATAACAACGTTTTAAAACATTGAACGCCATGAATATGATGTGGAGTAGATAGTAAATATCATGCGTAAGCAAATCACACAGCAACAAATCGGAAACTAAGGTACTGTTAATGAACATGTTCTAACCAATAGACTTGAGGTGCATCAATTTTGTCAATGTTTCCCCAGTAGCTAATACCTGCTAATCCAATGATCCACTAAATAAACAAAAACATCTGTTGGCAGACTTCCAGGTGCTTAGTGTTTCCGCCATAATTTGTTCCCAAATAGCTGAGTTTATCGACCATTTGTCAAAAAATTGCTGCAAATGATCTTGGATTTTTTAACCGGAGCTAGCTTAAAAATGAGTGAGATATACCACAATATGTAATGGACCCAGAATTACGAACGAAGCTAAAATTGTTTTCTAATTAAGCTAAAAAACTGAAATCGGGCCATTGTGTCAACAATATCTAGACCAACAGGTAGTTATTTGTGGCCTAGCGCATCACAAATTATGCGTATTATTTTTATGAAATATTATATCAAAAGCCACCAGAATTCTGCATTTGATCGTATATAAAAGTTAGTATCCTATCCACTCAATTGGAAAGTTTTTAGCGGTGGACGCCCCCAACCTTACTCATGGGAAGCCACCTTATGCTAGAACGTATTAAATTGGACTTAACCAGCGCTAAGAAATTGTATATCTAATTTGGTCAATCATTGGAAGAAGGATTTGGAAAGAAATTGAACCACAGGGTGTTCCTAGTTTCTGTACTAATGCTGTCAACGCGGTAATAACTTGAAGGAATGCAAGAGTTCCCATGTTTTAGACATTAAAAATAGGAAAAAAAACCCAAAAATTTCAAGGCAGAAAGAAGGAATCAGGACCCACAAAAAATGGTGCCTCGGAGAAAACATGTTGCTACGTGCAAGACCATGACTATATTCCAGGTTCCTAAAAAGGTGCCACTTTTTTGCAACATTGGTATTATACGTAGAACAAGGGAAATCTGCTGTAATAAATCCTTCGAGGTATTGAAAACTCCTGGGGATGATTGACACCAAAGAATTTGGATGATGATGAAAGAAAAGATAATTAAGATAATTGGAATATACACACGACAATAACACAGATAACAACTTGTAAAACATCGAATGCCAGGAATATGACGCGGAGTCTGAAAGAAATATGACCACGCATAAGCAAATCGCTTAGTAAGAAGTCAAAATGTAAGGGACCCATGCTAATGGAGGAAAATGTTTCCTTACGAATCAATAGAGTTGAGGGGCATCCGTCTTGTCACTATTTCGCCAGTAGCTGATACCTGCCGAAATCCATTTATCTACGAATTGAACAAAAGACATTTATTCGCAGACTTCAAGTGCTTACTCATGTTTGGAAGTGTAAGAAATTGTTCTAGTCGAAAATCCTAAATTACATATCAGTCGGATACATATCGCCATATTAAAAGTTTTTATGCCCTAAGAATCCCATTTCCGAGTTGTTCATACACAGAACAATACATTGTTGGTACTGTGTAGATTCTAGGTGGACTACACAGAAGAAATAAATCATAAATTCAACATTGTGTTCAATTCGGAACAATCAAAACCAGTGTTTTAAATAGCGTTATCGCTACCGTAGCGCTTTTTCGAGAGAAACGCTAAAAGCGCAAATAGCGTTGCTACATAGCGCTTTGCGGTGTATTTTTTTTTTGCCTAAATACATATAAATATAGCATTAAATTCAAAACATCTAATAAAAATTAACTAAATATATATAAAAAATTGTAACTAATAATCACAAAATGATTATACTTGAGATGCCAGAGTATTTACTTTGTTTGCAAGAGTTTTGAGATTTGATTCTCTTTAAACTCCAATAATTTCATTAAAATTTTGACCAAAAAAAATAAATATATATATATATATATTTTTTGACTGCACCCGCTATAGCGTAAATAGCGTCCACTATAGCGTAAATAGCGTAAATAGCGTTCCTATAGCGCGAATTTAGCGTTTTCCATCCAAATACGCGTTTTAGCGTTGCGTTTTTCTTTCAAAAACCACTATATCGCACAATGTTGCGCAACGTTGCGAGCTTTTTAAAACAGTGATCAAAACCATATACCTAGTTTATGGTCGCCCACACAAACATAAACAAAAGTCCATTTTCAGCCATAAATAACAAACGCAACATGAATACAAATCCATTTAGTATTACAAAATCTAATGACCCAATTAAAAATATCGAAATCTGTACCTACATTCACCCAGATAACAATAGATACGCCCATAAGCATCATCAAGCTCAATATAGTCACGCTATTCCACTTTTTTAGCCTCTTTTATAAACTCTCTCAGTGTTCCTATCTTTATGTAGATTTCTCAATTCCGGCATTTGATGATAACTGATAAGTGTCTGAATGTATTTACTGTAAGGAAAATTATAGTTTTTAAATACCCATTTAACCTTGCAAAAAAAATCTTGATATAGTGTAAACTCAAAAAATCTTTTATTATTGTGCACTCTGTACCGAATGATCGAGAAATCGAATGAAGACGTTATGAGTCTCTTTGGATTTCGGATTTTTGTGTAATAGAATCCAAACTATTCATGGATCACTATTTGAAACAGGTATGTTGTAGGCTTATGAGATGCCTTTTTAAGGTTAAAAACATTATGTTTTATAGCTAGTTTTCGAGGTATACTTACTTCTTAGTGTCTCTCCACAGTCGATCTCGATGTAAGCTCATGCTCGACAAGTGTCATTACGTATATTATAATTATATTAGGCATTAGCAGATGCTTTGTTGTGTTTTTTACAGCGAAATGCGTAGTTCATTTTACACATTTTGATCAAGAAACTATTTTGAGTTGAATGAATAGCTATATTGCCTACAATAACACTCCTTTTCGCCTTACAAATTATGTTTCTCTAGAAGAAGAAAAAATGGTGCGTTCCAACTACGTTGGTGAATAAGATTTGTCGGTGAACATGTTGCCCCCTTCATTTGAACACATGAATCAAGTTATCAACCATGTAATTACTGTATTTTTAAGACAATGATAATACAAACGAATGTGTATAAAGATCTCAAGTACTACGTGTGTTTTTAAGAAACAATTAACAGTGCAATCATCTCTTATTTCTGTGGTACATCTAGCATTTTTTATTAATGCATATACTTCCCAACAATGTCATTACTGCAATGCAATAGCCACCTCACAAGTCACAAGTACGGTCACAAGTGACACACATCGCCATACTCAAAAGGTGACACACGAGGCTATACTTTCAAGATCTCAATCCAAACTAAACAAATAAAATTCACAAAATAACAGTATTTGAAATACCTTTACATGCAAGTTACTCAAGCGAGTCAATACCCGAACCACCACCCTTGCTCCGAGTTATATACACACTACTGAGTCAAACTCGGTACAACATATTTACAAGGATTGTATTATACATGGTTCGTTCTTGACTCATACTTATTACTTATCCGAGTTAAGCAACCCAACATGTTTTCACTCCACACAAAACAATAGACACGGAAACACATGTTACCCGCCCCATAACAAGCCAATATATCATGTCAAACGTTTTTTTATCTGATACGTTCGCTTCTCATATGTCAAAGTGTGTTACTTAGGCCTTGTTTGGTTGCAGCTTTTAAGAAATATCTTTTTTTATGGCATTTTACAAAAATGTAGTGCATTGGTTGACCAGCTGAAAAAGTGATTATTTTTTTATGTTTGCCAGAAGAAGCTTTAAGCCAGACAAACATAGTTTTTTTTAACTCAATACTCAAAAATACCAGCTTATTTGCTTAAAAGCTGCAAGAAAACAATACCTAAACCAATTGGACAAGTTTCTTAAAATATACTACACAAAAGTTAAACAAAAAAAAGTGACTACCCCTAACGACCTGCGTCGCACTGAAGAGCCCCCTTGATTTTCTGAACAGTACATGAAATTAAATTATTAACCGTCTCAACAGATTCCACTGTAAGCTTCGCTGAAGGGAGACTGTTCACCAATATTTGGAATGCGACTGTCAAAAGGGATCCACCTTGGGCCTGACCCACATCGCTGGGACGCCCATTGGTAGATGCATTGTTGTTGGACCCATTGGGGCTCGGCCCGTCTGGTACAATAGAGAATCCTGAAGGAAGAAGCGCCACGTAAGCAGAATCTCCACCGTTCATTACAACGTGCATTGCAGGAATATCGACTGGTGCGTAAACCACGAGTGCACCAGCTGAGTCTATGCACGTCTCTTGTAGGATCAACATGCTGCTTTGGTTCGTGTTCAGTGGCTGTGATACAGGAAAGGAGAAGAAAGTATTGATTAGTTAGGATGGAAAAAAGCTTATTACAACAAAAATTGAAATAATCAAAAAACATATTAAATCTATTTAGTTCCTATTTTTTCTAGAGACAATTCAATATTTCTGATAAAAAAAAGTGAGCCGAATTTTTTGGTATAAAAAAACACCCAATAATGTGGAAACATACCTCTATTATGTTTTCTGTGGGAAAAAAATCTAGAAATTCTTTTCCTGTAATTTTTTATTTTCCCCTTATTTTCTAAGTGTTTGGCGGCACTCAGATAAAAAATCCAAAATATTTCTTCAAACATGAATCTAATCAAGAAATGTGGGTTTCTCGTCTTATATCTTCATTTATAAATTAGTGTCATATACATTACTTCTAGTTCTAAGTTCCTGACACATATATGTATAAATATATATATATATATATATATATGTGTGTGTGTGTGTGTATGTGTGTGTGTGTGTGTGTGTGTGTGTGTATGTGTATTAAGCTTTTAATTTACTAGTAATAACCAACTTCCATGCATATGATATTCTTAATTTTTGATAGGTAACAATTAACCAAAAATAAGTTTCTAACTTAAAATACTTTTACCTAATATATTTTTCTTATAATTCATTTTTTTTCATGTTAGCATTCCTTGATAAGTTAGTTTTTTAACTTCTTTTTTTTGTTTCGAGAATTATTTACTCATGAATTAATGGTTTACCTATAACGATATTGTAAATTTTTAAGTTCTTTCTTATTTTGTTTACAAGTGATATTTATCATATATGTTTAATTTTCTTTCAAGTCACATTTTGTATACGACTTACTAATCAAATAAGTCTAAATTACGTCATACTTGTCAAAAACTTATACTAAATGTTAGTTGTTTTAAGGTTTACAATACATTTTAGTTATAAGTTACGTATTACTTTTAGGTTACATGTTGCTTATAAGTTACTTTAAGCTTACTTAAAGCTTACGTTTGACTTATAAGCTACTTTTAACGGTTAGATATTTGTACTCTAGTTATTTTTTTTACTCGTTATAAGCTAGTTTTAACTTTATAAGTTTTAGATTTTCCATTGTTGTGGAAATTATTTTATTGACAATTTTATAGGAAGTTAGTTTCCTTCTTTTTCCATCAAATTTGGAAAATATTTTTCTGTAGAACAGATTTTCCGGCTAAACAAACATATAAAACACTAAAATTTCCTAGAACAGTATTTTCAGGCCTCCATTATCCTGCGAAACAAAAAGAGCTTAAAACAATTAAATAATGTGAAGTTAATAACTATTGGAATGTTCAAATATACTTTGTGAAAAATATATCATTGTTTTAGACTTTTAGTTGATGTTTTGGGCTAACTGGCCTTGGTTGAAGTTTGCTAATCAGACATCTAAAAATTATTAAAACAAATTTCAAATAAAATTTCTTCACATGTCACTACATTCAGCTAATAAAAGCTGGAGTGAAACTTTAAAGTAACTTATACACTCAGTAACTATTAGTCAACCCTGGTGTGAAAGAAAGAAAACATAAAACGCAGACGACACACACTGTGGACCAGCAAAACTTGTATGAAGGGTCCATAAAGTTTTGACTTTTAGATATCATGAGGAAGAAAAAGTTAAGCTTTTAGGGCAGTGGCCTTCTAAAGTCTGAAACTAAAAGGTGTCTTTATAGATACTTCCAAGATTCCAAATATGTCATTCCAAAATCCAAACATGTCTTTTTATAATCACAAGTCTCTCAATTTTTATCTGATGATGAAGGAGATCTCCTTACAACAAGGTGGTCAAGTACACACTACATTATTTTTGAATTTTAGAGTACTTCATACATGTCCATTGCAAATGCAAACGTATTATGAAACTGAAATCTTGAATGTATTTAATTGGTTTTATAAATAAATGAATGAACAAAGTTTCTTATAGGGTACTTTCTTCAAAAGTTTTTGATCGAACTTCATTTCCCAAAAAAAAACCATAATATAAACAAAAAAAAACATATATAAAGCAGTGTGGGGAGTTTATAGACAATCACGACAGAAAATGTTATGCGAAATGCCGAAACATAATTTGCAGAATACGTTCATGGCAACTTTGTTGGGTAACTCAGACATAACAAGTTAAGACATTTCTATAGCATTCATATAAGAGTTCATGCAAGTAACTTACTCTGGCATGACTACACATAACCTAATAAACCATAAGGATAAAAAAAACTGACTTATGATATGATGTTCACCTTAGCATTAAAGAGTGAAAAAGGTTATTCAAATTCAAGTTTCTATTACCCCAACATCATTTTTGGTTTGTGCAAATGTAAGAAACTCCATAATATGGTGACAAAAATAAAACAAAACGAGATAGAATTATGTGCAAAAGATTTGTCTTAATAACTCTCTAGTTTTCCAGCCTATGATTTTTTCTTCTATTTGGCAGTGTCAAAATCGACGAGAAATGCAATGTCAATCTACTAATTGCTAATCTTTGTAGGTTGAAGTACAAAATAACCTTTGATTTTATAACTTAGACGTAATCGAATACAAAGCTAGTATATCTAAACCCAAACTATGCATGAATATATAATATATGTGTTTGTGTTCGTGTGTACGAATGCAATGCCAAACTACTAACTGCTAATCTTTGTAGGTTGATGTACAAATTCAAATTTGATAATCCATTCGTAATCGAATACAAAGCTAGTATAATTTTTCCGGAACTATATATATCTGTGTGTGTGTGTGTGTGTGTGTGTGTGTGAGAGAGAGAGAGAGAAGGATCCGTACACTGGCACGGAGAAGAGAGACGCAGTTCCCATGATCCTGTCCTTTCGCAATATGCGCCATTTCTTGCATCGGCCCACCGTTTGATAGAATGTCCCACTCGCTCCTCATCCGCTCGTCTCTCAAGAAATCAAAGACCCTTTGAGGGGAAACAGGTAACCAGACTGAGGTGGCGGCGCTGAGGACGATGCCAGGGGGCTCCCCAGGGTCGTCGACGCTCTTACGTGTCATTACACGTACATCTTCGTCTATGTTTGTGGTTTGGAGTTTGTTCCATTTATGGAGTGTTGAGGCGCATACACCCGCACAGAAGTTGTTTGTCATGCGCTGCGCTAGCTTCAGCATGCTTCGCCTCCCGCTGGCTGTTATAGCTGGCATATCCACAATAAACATGTCATGAAAGTTAGCAACCATGAAATTAAAGTTAATTTAAACCTTTACGAAGGATGATAAATTCACAAATTCACATTAAAAGCTCATTTACTACAACCTCTATAACTAATTAGAATCACAGGGAGTAAGTACCAGTAGGCTCAAGGCTGTCACCACAACCTCTATAACTTAAAAAAACTCATTTACTATTAAACAGATCCAGTAAAGTTTGTTCGGAATAATGATTTGGCACCCCCACTTTTTTTAAGAACATTATTTTTCTATCCAAGTTTTATCACCCCTTCAACCATTCATAATAGTGTCTCTCTAAGGATATTCCGAACGACTAAAGCTACATGTTGGTGATAGGTCAGAACAAAATGATGTAAAAGTGGCAAATGCAATTCTATATCTCTATATCAGTTAAACAGGATATGGGAAATGATAAACAATAATCATACTATTAGTTTATGTCAAGAGTCCTTGTGAGACCTTGAAACAAATATTTGCAACAAACCTCTTAATTTAGTAGTAATTACAAAATAAATAAATAAAACTGCTTAGAAAAATAACTGCTGACAACCAAGGAACGGTTAAAAGTTCAAAAGTATTGTTTCTTTTAACGTGAAAAATACTCTCTCCCTCTCTCCTCTCTCCTCTCTCCTCTCTCCTCTCTCAACTCCCCCCCAGGTATTACTATTTCTCTTTTTAAGATTAGGACTGCTTCTTTTTTTCTGTAATTGAGTTTTATATTGGCTATTTTTTTTTAACTTCAATAACAATTTACGCATATCTCGCATTATACAATTCTGCACGTTACACCACGCATCGCGTGGGCATACGTACGCTAGTAGTCATTTATGTATATCCTATTAATATGCACATATCACATACCGACAACAAAGAAATGGAAATTGTGTACAGAAATTCTTCTAATACTGAATATAAATTGGCATACACTACTGCAACTAGAGCTCTTATTATTCTTTCTAATGATGGCAATATACATCTGAAAATCAGATGTGACAAGCTAATATCATCGTTAAAACAAACAAACAAAATCGGTTATTTACTTTCGCTGTGGTGTGTACGGAAAATAATTTAATAAATGTGAATTTGAAGAGCTTGAAAGAAATAAGTTTTTTACCAGTGTGCTCCCTTGTTGTGACTGCAGATGACATTAATATTGCAAGACATTCACATTGTCGCTGAAGAGTCGCCACCCATCTTTGAGCACCGAACCCCATTCCAGCTCCAATTAGAGGCCGAAAAAGCTGATGGATAACATTGTCATCGTATTCCGCATGTTCTACCCACGTGACCTACAATTTGCATTTATATGTTAGAATATACATTCCTCACAGGAGAATCATGGCTCAACGTCATAGTTTTGGCCATATCAATTAGTCTGAAAATCCTTTCTTGACCAACTTTTGCAATTATAGCGCGAGCTAGTCGTGCACCATGGTTAAAACATTATCACCGTAACAAGTGTGATTAATTGCATAAATTACGTTGCTTGGAAATTAGTATTGCAAACAGGAAAAGCTAGCAAAATATTGGAAACCGGGATAAAAAATTTCTGAAAAGACTTTATGGCTTATGTTTAAATCAAATTAACTCAAAACTACATTTGAAGAGTTTGCAAGTTCGGTATCTTCCTTAATGACACAAGTAAAAATTCATAAAGCATAAAGTATATAAAATTTACATCATGTACGTGGTAACATGTATGTCTGTCATTTGATATCATTCAGCCCGTCATGCTAATTGACAAAGTTGTCACTGGCATATTCCAGTATATAGTCGACAAATTAAGTAACTTTCTTATAAACAAATTAGACAAAATCTCTCTCCATCCCAAGTTGTTATGCGTATATGACAAAACAAATATTTAATCGGAAACGACGACTTTACTATTTGTGTTCATTTTATATTTTTTCCCTTGTTTATAATGATTGTTTACTTTCATTTACACCACTCTCTCTAAACCCCGTCTCTATTTTATACTTGTTTACCCAAGACACACTCACACCAACCACGCCACCCTCTCTACCTCCCTAAAAATAGAGTGGTATCTCTCTCTCCTTTCATCTGAAAACGAGGTGACCAAATAACTTTAAGAAAAACTTATTTACGTCTTTTTCCTTGTGTTCATGAAAGAAGATGTAATAATATTTTTAAATGGTGAAAATTATTTTATAAAATAATTTACAAAAAGAGAATTATTGCAAAATTGTGTAAATGTAAGATAGTCCACTAAACATAATAGATTGTAGTTTACACCTCAAATTTGAGCAGTAATGTAGAGATACTGATGTTGCTTTTACTTTAGGGGTTCTAGAGAAAGGGTAACAAACTGAAAATGCATTAAGTGGTTTACCGTTTAAACAATTTGGGATATTCAAATAAAACCAGAAAAATTAGGAAGAAGGGAGAAATAACGTCACTACACAAAACTTGTCAACAACAAGAAAAAAGACTAATACACCAAAAACGAAGCATGTGGAAGGTTGCATAAAAATCTCATGCATGGACAAACTGCTTTTCAAAAAAGAAAATGCATGGTCAAACCTCAACATAAAACCCAAATTGTGAAAATTAAATTTCTTGGTCAAACTTGTTTTTCCACAACCAACCGGCAATACAAGTCAACTTAGAATTACATCCAGCCATACAAGTTATCATATTTCAAAATCAAAAATATTTTAAACTCTAGACAATCAAAAAATGCACTTAATGAGAAAGTTTAGCATAAAATATAGACTCCTGTATGGTTATATAATACTATAAGTTTTAAATATGATGACTTTGAGCAAAGATTTGGAGGCACGAGGTGGGCCATGAAGAGGTAACCCTCACATGACAACAAAATAGCTAGTCTTGGGTTTTGACTAACGAGGTCTAAAAACTTATTTAAAAACAGAAATCCAAATTTTATAAACAAAACTTTGTGGTGCTCCAGCCAGGCAAGACAATTATATATATTGAATATAGACATGGGGATAACAAATGTAACATCAAAGATAGGAATAGAAGCATCAAATGCATTGTTTATTTAACCCAGCGTTTGAAGATAACAATACAATGCTCTTTTCCATAATGATATGAAATTAATTTGTCTCAAAATGCATAATAGAAGGTAAAGCGACATCTCTGAATATTGTAACTTGGTTAGCCTCGATTTGGTCGCTTACGGTTTCAATAAAATAACAAAAAATGATTCCACGCGCATCTAGTTACTTAAACTTGATTACATAATATAGTTTATCAGAATAAGCAGCATTTAGGTCATTTATTAACAATGTGAATTAAGATTTAGATCCAACAAGAAAATCTTTCTCACCCACACGGACAAATCTCTACAAACACCAAACAATTCTCACGCTGAATGATACAAACTTTAAATATTGGCTTATTATGAACTTAAGAGGTTTGCCTTTTTGGACATGTTTCTTTCACATTGAATTTTCACAACTAAGTACCAAAACTATTTCAACAAACTCATTAAACACAAAGAGGGTTTACAAGTATACCTACTCACAAGAGCTCAATAAATGGTTAAATGTGAACAAACAGATTGCTTACTTGATAGTAGTTAACAACATTACCTTGGAGTATCCATTAGGCATATCTTGCACCACACACCCTGAAGGGAGCCTCCGACAACTAAAATAGGCTGGGGTAACCGAATTTTCTCGTAAGTTATCGATCGATACGTCGACAACGGCCCACACACCCTCCGCGTGTTTCTTACAAAAACGAAGAAAATTCACTTCACGAACGGGTACCAATGGCGACAGGACTTGAAGCTCGGCTTGCATCTAGAACCAATAATTAAAAAACATAAAATGAAAGAATAAATAGAAGTCATTTATCAAGCGTGACTTAAGGTATTAACATTAATACATCTTAACAGCTCTATAATCAAAAGAAATAGAGCCAAAAAGGAGTTTCTAAATCAAAATGACATGTTTAGTCGTTTTAGAGTTCAAAACAATAGTGTGATAATATAGAAAGTAATAACGTTAATACATCTTTTCTGGATTCGATGTTTAATATTCTCTACCAAGTGACTCTTAGGACAACCTCAATCTTCTCTATACAGATTCTAATTTATGAGTCTCGAAAAGAAGGCTTAAGGAAGAATCAAAACACAATGACATCATGCTTCCCCCAGTCGGTGATACAGAAAACCAAATTTAACAACCGCGTATAAAATACTGAACTCCTTTCTTTCCCTATAATTAAATTCGGGACCAGTTTTAAGGTATTAAGTACAATACCAGCTGAAGTGCACCATTTCTTGTTCCTCCCATACCGCCTGAAATAACATCGGCTGTAGTTGTGCTAGCGATCATACAAGGAAATATCTCCGCCCATCGGTTCTGGTAATAACAAATCCACATATCAACAATGGGACAAAATAAAGAGAAAAAAGGAACTTGGAGTATATAAAAAATAAGTACAAATGTTGTATAGTTTATTGATTAAAGTTCTCACCGAGTCCATTAGTGTCTCCACGAGAGCTAAGCTATTGATAATAACCATACCCGTCTCTCTCGAAGCCTCGCTTACGAAACCATTAGGTCTCAACCCAATACAAGGATTAAAAACCCTCAAATACTCCTCATGGTTAAGTACATCTTTTCCCCCTTCAAAGCTCTTAAACCACAATGGCTCATCCATTTGAGCCATCTTCACCAACTCATCCATTGCCGTCAAAGCAAGTTCCAAATATATTGATTTTTCCAAAGATCTCTCAATCCCACCGCTACCACCATTGCTGCCACTAGTTACCGTCCTATTAGGTGGCAGAACAACGGATAAAGTACTAGAAACACCATAATCACCCAATGAAGTGGCCACACTAGTAATCCCACCATACCCATTGTTCCCAACACCTAACTCTAAGCTTGAATTAGGCATTGAGATCTGACCATTAATAGACGATATGGGCCGGCCTAAAAATTTACCGGCTAGGGCACAAACGCGGTCAAGTTCGTCTTTTAAACGTGCGTTATCAATCCTCAGATGTTGCTCCTCTAGTGACACGTCACCTATTAATGCGGGCCCGCCACAATTTGTGCACATCGGGTTCCTCATAGCTTCCCTAATCGACATATTCTCTGCCCTTAGCTTATCATTTTCTTGTCTGAGAATCGAATTTTCATGCCTTTCAAGTTGTGTCTGATATTACAGAAAAAATGTCAAAACAATCAGACCCAGTAATCAGTAAAGCTTGTATGGTTGCAGCCTTTAAGTAGATAAGCTGGATTTTTTAGATTTAGAAAATAGCTGGGATCAAGCTTAAAGCTTCTAGCTTTTTCAGGCCAAAACACCAGAAAAGCTCAGTCTTCGAACAAAACAGAAAAAACATGATCTTCAAAGCTGCAACCATACGAGGCCTTGTTTTCAAAAGTGGTACTAAAGTTCATTACCTTCATTTGAGTCCTGCGATTTTGGAACCAAAATTTAACCTGCCTTGTTTCCAGACAAAGCCTCCTACTGAGCTCTAGTCTTTGTTTGTCATCTGGATGAGGACACTCCTTAAACAAACTAAACAAAGATAAACTAATAAGAAGATCCCATCATAAAATCTTAAATATTTTTTAGAAAATTTAAATTTGCTTTATCCTTACGATTCCAGTTCTTGGATTTGTTGAGGTGTGTGGCGGTGGTACCGCTTCTTCCTGGGTGGCTTGTCGTCCTCGTCATTATCGTCGCCTGAGCCGACATCCAAGTTGTCGCTACCGGATCTGCTCTCATGATCATCTTCTCGGCTCCTCCTCACACCATTGTTAATAGTATTAATATTATCTTTATAATTATTTGCCTCGTAATTTTCGCCAATCGTCGCCAACTCTCCTCGACCCTCCATACCCGTTTGCTGAATTGACAACGAATTTTTAAAAAAAAATAGAGAACTCAAATAAGATTAACCACAACAAAGAATCAAAAGTAGCAATAACTTGAGGCAAATAATCTCCTCTTGTCTGACAAAAAAGTTGGATTTATCCAGCACAAAGATTAAGTATTTTAGGCAAGTAAAAACTAAAAAGTGCATCTTTATAGTCTATAAACTATAGATACTGAGCAATCTTAAGCAAATGAAAGTTTAAAACACATATAGATATTTTTAAGTACACTTTTTAAGCAAACAAGGTAATTTAATTGAGGTTGAGAAACAAAAATGGCTCATGTAGCTTATAGCTTTTTTTAGATCATTAAATCAAAAATCTCAGTACTATTAAGCAAAAAGAACTGCTACTTTAAGCCCAAAAAAAAACTCATTACACCAAACACACTGTAATTACAATCACAGAAACTAGGAGGTTTTCAAATAAAACTTGAATACTATTAGTTTTTTCAGGTCATAAAGTAAAAACCTCAGACATTTAAGCCAACAAACCAAATGATATCCACTTATAAACAAATAGCAAGTAAGCTGAGATCAAAAGTTGAACCAAACAAGCCCTAATGTGTATATATCTCTCACTGTAAAAAGCGCACTTCGTAGTGGGGAAAAAAAACTCGATTCAAAGCTTAAAAAAAACTTAAAAGTTTGTTTTCCGCTTCAAGGCCCCTAAAAGCTTACGCTTTTTAAACTCGTACAAAAACTATTTGGCTAAGATTTTGCTTTCTAAAACACAGATATATGTAGTAAATAAAAGAAGGCATTTACGAGAGCGAGGGATAGTCCGGGTGAGGTGAACATTGGCTTCGAGAGCGGAGGAGAGAGAAGGCTTCCATAATCTGCCTCGATCCTACTACCGCCACCGGGACTATTGCTATTATCTAAAAATCCCCCAAAATTCATTTTTAACTTTTAGTATCTCCAATAGTCTCTCTTGACCTTTTGCAAAACACGGTTCACAAGTTAAATTCTGGGCTCAGACTGGTTTAACAATATATATAGACTTATAAATATATGTTTATAGAGATAGTGAAAGGGAGTGAAAAAGGAGACAAACCAACCCTTAATTAAATTGACTTTTATATCTATAAATAATGAATATTCATATAAATTCTAGAAAACCCTTGTGTTGTAAAACTTAATCAGGACTAAAACTGAGCAAACTGAAATAGTGATATATATATATATATATATATATATATATATAAATAAATAAATAAAAAAGAGGAATAAGAGACAAAAGGTGCAATATTTTTTTCCAAATGTCTCAAGCTTCCTCTCTCTTTCTTTCCAAATATATATGTATGTATAATTCTGTATTATGGGTTTAATAGTAGTATAATAAATAATGTGTGCATGAGAGAAAGAGAGAGAATAGTTATTTATTTTATGTAACTATATTTATATTATTATTGGATATTTGGATTTAGAGATGATGAAAGAAGATAACAAGAAAGAGAGAAAGTGAGATGTGGAGTCCGGGAAGCCTCATACGTATAAATATATACATACATATATATTGTATGTATATATAAATATATATATATATTATGTGTATATAATTAGAAAGAGAACAAGAAAAGGGTCGGTTGGGTTGACATTTTTGTCTGCAAAAGAATCTGTAACTAAAAAGTGGAAGAGTTGAAAAATAAAAAAGCAACTGTAATGTAATAAACCTTTTTATATGACTTGATAACTTTTCATAGTATGACACACTAGTGAAATTTAATTATTTATAACCATTCCATTTTACTACTCCATTTTACATACTATAAGAGGGGTAACATTCGCATCAGTCTATTTAGGACCCGATTCGGTCCTTCTCGGTCCGGTTTTTTACAAAACCGAAATCGAGCATATTTTTCAGTTTGGACTTTTTCGGTTTTCGAATTTTTTTATTTTTTTTCGGTTTTCAGACTTTTTATTTTTTGGACCGAACCAAACATGTTTGTTTCGGTCCGACTTTGGTCTTTTGGTTTTTCTTCGGAGGATTTCGGTTATTTTTCAGTCTTTTCGGTTTGGTTTTTTCAGGTTTTCGTCCCACTCTAAGTCTGCTTATAATTTTCTCTATATTCATCACAAAAAATACACTTTATTAAATTTAGCTACTCATCAACAAACATCCAATATTTGAGGGTATCAAACTATCTATTAACATACATTAATATTTTTTCTACTTTTTCAATAATATTTTTCTTATACAAACCAATCATTTTATTAAAAAGTAGGTCAAATGTCAACTAGAGGTGAAAACAAAATATACACACTACATAACACGGAGGCAGAGTATCTGAGTCAGGGTTACTCTGCTTCCGTTGACCATTGAATCTGTTATTTTATCAATACAGTATTAATAAAATATATATTCAATGGTTGGAAAAACAGAGTAACTCTGACTCAGAGTCAGGTACTCTGTCTCCATGTTTGTGTAGGTGATAAATAGTTAATGAAAAATATTATATTAATTTTGAAGAGTGCACCACTAATCTCACGAGGTAACATTACGATGACAAAAATAGTTAAAACATACTTATAACCAGCCACGTGTGAGTCCTCTAAATATAGTAGTAAAATGTATGGCACGCTTCAGTGAGTACATGATATTTAATCAATTATATTTATATATATATTTAATCAATTATATCTATACTATTATAATAAGTCAACCCAAGATTTCTTGAGCCTGTCAAATTTTACCACTTTCTTTCAAAAATACTCTTACATTTTTTTATTAATTACCACAATACCATATTCTCATAAAAAATAGAAAAAAAATAATAACTAATAACACTTTTTATCCCTATTTAACCTCTCAAAATTCTTTTGAGTCTTCTCATTTTATACTTTTATATTTTTTTTTATTCTTCAAATATTTGTATCATAACTACACTTATTTTTAAAATTTTATCGCATTACGCGTCTCACACGCAAAGTGTGGAACACGATTACTAATTTATATATACGTGTAGTTGTTTTTTATTTAGTCTAACAACAATCATTTGTCATATACATGCAAGGTTTTCATGTCAAGTTTAATTAGAATCGTGGAACTGTGATACAGAATCACGCCATCAATTTTATAATTGTGTCATTGTAGTTAAAGTGTTAAAAAACATATCAATTAACATTTTTAAATTAAATCTGCAATCTATTAGAACCTTATATGGTTCCTGAAAATTTATGTAGAACTCGTAGTTTTTGAGAAACTCATTTTCATTTCAAACCACGTTTCTTGTTTTCTGTTTTTTATCATCTCACATGTAAATTTTAAATTTTTTTATTTTCTTTTCACGTTTCTCATTTGCATTTCGTATTTTAGTTCTTCTTTTTATTTCACTTTCGGATGGTCGAATCCACACCATTAGTTTAAAATATTGAGATTTAATCAGTAAGGCATGGTCTATTTTGTGGATCCATTTTTGTTGTCTTTAAAAAATTCAGGACAACCTGTTTTGAATTTTTAGGCAGCAAAAATGTGTAATTTTGTATTTTACATTTTTGTTTTAATGTTTTAGAATCAAAATCGAACGATTAAAACTACCGTGAATCTAATCAATTATTATTTAGGGTATGTCACATACTAAAAACCTAACACATATTAATAAACCCAAAAGTATATACCCCTAAAATTAATTCAAAATTAAAACTAAAAAATATTAAAAACATAACCCATGTTAATGAACCCAAAAATATCAACCCTAAAATTAATTTAAATTGAAACTAAAAAATATCATTGGTTGACACAACCTAAATAATAATGCATTTTGGAATGAACACCGAACGATTAATAGTATCGTGAATCTAGTACACTATTATTTTGGATGTGTCACATAATAAAAATCTAACACCTGTTAATGAATTGAAAAATATATTAAACGGATTCAAACCGGATTGCTTTTTACTACCCGGAAAAATCAAGACAAACTGTTTTAAAATTTTCAGCAAAACCGATCCCTATTTTGTTCTCTTACCTGAACAGTACATCTATTTCGTTGCAGTTGATTTTTATGTACCGAATAAATATCTCAATTTATATATTTTCAAAGGAATTTCTTTTACCTCCGATGTGAATTCACATGGTATCCTTATATTAATAGAAATAAATTGTAAATAGGATAATGTTTCCATAATTCGTCTGTATTATATAAACGACAGTATGTATAGGACCCAGATGATTTATATAGTTGAATGAAAAATAGAGTGGAACAGTGGACCTACAAATTTGTATATAATTAAATGAACATTAAAATAATTCTCAAATAGATTCGAGATATGCAAACTGCATTTTTTAAATATATTTGATAAAATAATGTTTGGAGTTTGGAGCTAATAGTGGCATGTGATCCAAATTATAATTAATATATAAGAACATCCGTAATAGTTTTGTTAATTTTTTATTATTAACTAGTGACACATGATCATTTAAAAAGTTATTAAATGACACATAAGTATATTAACTTAAACGTCCAGAATAGTTTTAACTTTAAAAATGTTATTTATTTTAACTAAAAATTAATTATTCAAAATATAGTATTATGGATAGATGCTGTGAGAAAATAAATAGCAGTATGGTAGAGATATAAAATATATACAGTACGTGATAAATAACAATTAATTGTGAGTGTGGATAGACTTTTTTGTCATGTGATCAAGTTATAACAATTAAAAATATTGTTATTTTTAACATCTATAAAGTTAACACACACTTTAACACAACTAATAGGGAGACAAAATTGCATTGTTAGCTAATATTTTTAGTTAAAAATAGAGATAACAACACTGTTGTAGATGCTGTAAGAACTGAACGATTGAACTAAATCACATTGGATAGGTTCAAATTCCCGTTCGGAGCAGCGTCATTTGTTCAAATTCCCTATCTTTTTGTTTTATTTTAATTGCTTTGATTGAAATCAATGGTTAATATAAACCTCATCATATGGCTAAAAAATTACAGTTTTGGTTGTCCTATATAGTAGCAGCCATATTCTCTGTTCCCAAACCGAATATATAAATTTGCTAGAAATGTAATTGTACTTGTTTGTGAATCTATTAATTACTGCTAATGTCTTGCATTTATAGCGAAGCCCCACTACCCAATTGCTTGACAATTTTTTTAATCTTCACAATAATTTGTCTTCAATTTAGATTGGCTCTTAATAAAATTTTGTTTAACTTACTGGGCATCAATACCTTTTTTTTTCTTATTCATTGAGTGTCTATCAAATACTCTTAACTGGTCCTTTTATTATTCTTTCTAGCCTTTTTGTTTTCTAGTAATAATTACTTTAGCCCCTTTCAAAAACTGCGTTTAAACAGGTCTAATATTGTTTATATTTAAAATTAAAATCAATGAATTTATAATCCAACTGAGAATCAATTTTCGTTACTAAAAAACGAACAAATCAAGAATGAACCAGAGGTGGTCTAAGTATTATCATTCTATTATAATAAACTAAATCAAGTCAAATAATTTTGCCTAATTTAACCATTTTAAAAAAAAAAATACATCTACACTTTTATATTAATTACAATAATACCATACTCCCATAAAAATATAAAAAGTAAAAACTAATAAAACTATTTATATATCTTTAACAACCAAACATTCTTTTAAATTTAAACTATATATTTTTTTCTACTATCCACATATTTATATCATAACTATAACTATTTTATATATTTTTATTGCATTAGCATCGCATACGCAACACGCACGATTGCTATTAGACTTACAGTGTGACTGTTAAATTAGTTACTAAAAGCATAAAGAACTGTTATATTCATATAGTTATGTAAAATTGGAAGAAATTGTAATACTGTAAAAAAAAAAAAAATGCTCACAAGGCAACCAAAATCAAACTACCGTGGATAGGGATGGCAATTTCATGGGTTTTAACATAATCTGACCCGATTCGACCCGATACGAGAACAAGGTTACACTTTTACATATTTGGCCCGACCCGATCCATTTGACCAGTTTTTTAAAAATACTTTTTTTCCCTTTTAAAAAATAAACCCCGTAAATATCAAAAATTTCAAATAAAATTTGTTAGGTAGAGTAAAAAATCATTTGATTTATAAATATAATATAAAAATATTAACGTGATATTAAATACACTTTCACATTAAGATATTAGTTATTAATTAACATGAATAAATTTTATTCACATTTAACATAAATATCGTTTAATTAATTAATAAATTAATTATATATAATTTATTTTTTTAAGAAATACACTCAAATGTATGTTATGTATTATTATAATGGAGAGAATTTAATATATATGAGATAGAGATGAGAGAGAGAGCATTCAATTGCATTTTTTAATTTACAATTTTACCCATTTAAACTATAGGAAAAGAGAGTGTTAAGTTCCATTTTTACCCATTTAAATATATGTTCTCTATTATTACATGAGAGAGAGTTAAATGTGTAAGAGAGCTGTAAAAGATGGAAAGTGTTAACTTGCACTTTTTAACTTGAATTTTTACTTATTTAAATCTGATACAAATATAATTGTATTTTTATCCAACCTGTAACGGGTCTGATTAGATCAGTTTGAAACCCACGAAATTGTTATCATAAACGTGGACCAAAATGTACAATCAGCTAGGCATATTTCACAGTTTGATGACTTTTCTGGCAGTTCAGATTTTTTCCTTGTGAATGGTCATAATAATTCCATTCAAATAATTGTGTCCTAAATGTTTTTTCATCACCTATTCGACAAATGATTTTCTATCTTGCGTGTTACGATGATACAATAAACATTACTATCTCTTTACTTGATTTGTATGTCCGCTCATTATATAGTTGTATATAGTATGTGTAAACACTCCCAAAGTCATCAATTAATATTCCTCGTGACATGTCTATTCCAATACTTTAATGCTCTGCCTCCTTAACCCCTAACTACAGTGTGTCCGTACGAAAGCCATGATTGCGGTATTACATATTTCGGGACTATGAGTGTATCGAGATAATATAATAGAAATTATGACGGGTCAGAATGTTAATAGCATCCCCTATTAGCTATTGTAAATACTTCATTTCACCATAATTTGGAGTACACCTAATCCCATCCTACTATGTTTACCAAACACCCGATTTATGGAGCTCACGAACATCTTATCCCGTCCTATCTTAGTCTCAATTCAAACAACAAGGCCTTAGTTGTCATTGGAACCCAATTAAGTAAAAGAAAAACAAAACTTATTTTAAATTGTGTGAATTCAGATCTGGTACTATTAGATTTTTCATACAACTTACAATAATCCATTTTTTTTTATAAATGAACATCCATGAATTCTCATAATAGAAAATCATCCCTCTAGAACGTAATAATACTTGCAACTTGAAAGAAATGAAACTTTCAGTGGGTCTACCAAATTATATTAGAATAATCCTAGAATTATATGACTTGGTCGAATGAAAATAAACCATAAAGGAACCAAAAAGAGCTTTACATTGAGTACAGTACTACCTTCTTCTTCTTTTTTTTACCATTAATCATTATTAGTAGTAAATTTCTTTAGTACTTTATTGAGCAGTAGACTCTTATAATTCATTTATAAGGTACACTTCCATTATTGAACTTTTTCAATTTTCAAAGTGCACATGACCCATATACGCCCTACCAAATTTTCACCATATCCCCGACGGTGGTCAGAATTTTTACACATGAATAATGTCAGTCACAGGAATTATATCAAAATTACAGTATATATATATATATAGTTTACAGTTCTGTTGTGACTTCTTTAATTTAGTGCATATTTTAGGCTGTCTATCTTAATATAATTATAAGGAACTTGACTGCAGTTTGATTCTTCCAAGTTTCGAACATATTATTATATCATATGATAGATACTGTAATAAATGTAAGTCAATAGTCATACTCATATTATTAAAAGATAAAATCTAAACCCATAGATCTGATCGCATTGATTCATTTTTAAATTGTATGCATGCTATAATCTGCCGTCATACATTTTAACGTATCGGTTTTGCTAAGTGTCTCATAGCATTGTTCAAGCGTTTAAAATTATTTTATTAATTCAAGTTATATTTAATAGAAATATTATTGCATCTATATCATAACATTATTGTATTACTGTATAAAACTAAGTGTAACAAAATACCATACATGACGTTTCCAATATATATATACATACATATCAAGTCAAACCAAGGTGTTAATTAATATAAAAAGAAGGATCGATTAATTTATATAAAGAATTTAAGACTCGAAAGCTTAGGAGATTTACAAGTAATTATTATTATATTAATTGATGACATGAAGCTTATACTAGGTTTGAGGATGTGATCATATCAAATGACTTGACAATAAGTTCATCATCACAAGTGAGTACATTAAATGAAAAATCTGATATGTACAAGTCGTATGATCTACTTTTTAGTACGTGGGAAATAACAAATACAATTACTTCATTAATTGCCTCACAAGAGCAAATGTATACAAAATTAGACAATCAAGTGACGAACCAAACTTATACGGTGACCAAGAACTATTTAATTTTTTAAGCTTGGAGTCAAAGTAATTTTGAAGGGATTAAAAATAAAAAATTTAAATTACAATCAAGAAGCAAAGTGTACACTCAAACCTATAACCATAGAAAAAAATTCTTTATTTTTATATTAGATCTTGTTTATTTTATCTTCTATTCGATATATTTTTTAGATCACTCAACCCCCCCCCCCCCCCCCCCCCCCCCCCCCCACACACCCACAAAAAAAATCAGCCTGGTTCCGTCCCTGAATCTCAATCTTTCATAGTGAATACAATTTGAAAAATTGTGAGTGAAATTAACTTAAAAACTACAATTATTGTCAAACAAGCATTTATCCAAGCTTAGGTGTCGTTGTGACACTCCGATCTTTTAAATCCATATAAATATTAGTTTTTTCCTTCCTATTTTGTTATCAAAACAAACTATAAATACACTACATGTTAGTACTTTACTTTTGAAAAATATATTGTTTTTATAATTTTGAGTTTAGAAAGCTCGAAAAACCCAATTAAATCCAAAAAAAAAAATCATAAAATTGTAAAAGTTTCCGAAACTAAATACATAAACTACTAACTAGCGGATATGTCATTTGATTTAATACATTTTTTAGAACTACTAATATTTTCATGGGCTTAAAAAATCAAAGTGTCATAATCACTTATTTGGGAGTGTTAGCCCAATTAGGTCCTTTTTTAATTTATTTTTTAAAAATAGAGATTCTATTATATTGAAACGAGTTTTTCAAAATAACAGACCATAGTTGATCAGATAAAATTACAGACTTAGCGTAATTTACATTATGTATTACTAATTTAACTAAATAGTCGGCAACACCATTTGCCGACTAGGTCCCTTCTTCCGGTATTAATTGAGAGAGGTGGGAAGGGGTTGGGAAACAAGGGGAAGGAAATCAAATGTTCAGAAATTGATAGTGAAGTGTATTAATGAGCTAACAACTTGGTCAATATAAAGTATAATTGATGTATTAGTATTACCACTACATCTAGTATACTCATGTGGCTATTGTGTTAACCATCTATCTACCTCAGGCCCCCCCACCTTTTCCTCCTATATTTATACTTATTTATAAATAATAGGCATATCAGAAAATGTAAACCTTTGGATACATTGGATCTAATACGATCCAACAGTTGGAAAACAAAAATTAGTACTATTGAACTTAACTGAATAAGAGAATGTGTCATGTCTAGCTATGCTACTTGTTCATTCATTTTTTGTTAACAGTTTGTACTTTGTATTAAACTGAAAACACCAATTCTTGTTTATGACTTTATGTTACTAGTAAAAATAACTAGTTGTGCATGGTACAAAATTAACAAGGAAATAGCTACAAAACTATATTTAATTCAGTGTCCTTTGTATAAAACATTACATAATTTGATCAATTATTCACTTGAGGAGTGCTTACAGTCAACATCTCAAGTTCTTAGCTACCAAAATTATGAGCAAAATAATGTATGCATAGAGCTCAAGTTAGTTTCAAGTTTCAAGTTTCAACTTTAATATTCATATCTAGGATTAGGAGCTTTACCTGATTATAGATTAGGATAAGCTAAGACTAGTCTGATCATGACTGCATTAGGGAAGATGGGCCTATCTATCTCATAAGCTGAAATGTGTTGACCAGTTAAATATCTTAATAAGTAGTTTTATATGTATTTCTAATCAAGCTATATTTGACCAAAAATAAATAAATCAAGCTATACATTTTAAGCTTGTTTAAAAGTAAATGAAAGGAAAGGGTGTTGCTCTTGTCTGACAAAACAAAAACTGATAAACTAGTGTTTTTCATCCCCAGTAACATAGTTTATATGATTAAAAACTGCAGTTACCTGATACCATATACAAATACAATTAAGGGTCTCGAGGAGTCCGATATTACCGACGAAATATTATTATAATTGGGGGCAGTGGTAATATCAAAAATTGCCCTGATGAGTGGCTCAAATTCATGTAGGTAGCATATGATTATAAATATATGATATGAACATTTCAACTACAATACTTATAAAAACAGAAGTTTCTGTATGCGGTATCATGGTCTAATCCGGGGTTGCTATTCTATCTAAATTATTCCATCACCAATAGATATTTAATTGGATCACATGATCCACCGTGTCTCGCTAACCATGTAAGAAGTTGCCTGCACGCTTGCAGTTAGTCGAGCATATCATATCCTCACATAGCGTGTGAGCTTTGAAAAGATGAAATTTGTTTGGGTGCAGTGTTTAAATAAATAAGCTAGCTTATATGATGTAATAAACAAGTTGGGCTATCAGAAATATAATCTTTTACTTGCCTTCAATCCAGAAAACGAAATTTTAAAGCTGGTCAAATTTTTTGAACAAACCAAGTGCATAGACTGTAGGTATAGGATCATTTTAAGCCAAACTTTAAATTTTCCCTAAATAGGAATGAAAGCATCATTCCAGCACTTAAAAAGTAATTAAGTCCAGAATTATCAGTCAATATGAACTTGCGCCACAAACCATAATATTTTAAAATTCATGAAAATGAACTCGAAGGCCAGATAAGAAAACTGCACAAACGCTAGTCACCAATCACCATTACACCATTGCAATTTGTAACATAGTTACTGTGTTTTTCACACTAGATGGTTCTCAAACGTAGCACTACAATAGTGCAATTTGAATACTTATTATTATGGTGCAAATGAATATTATTGCATAATCTTTAGTACTTGGAAGCTGGAACACTATTCATCCACATTGTTCAACTTACTACAATGTTTTATTTTCTTAATATAATATCGTTCATCTACACTAATCACAATTCACAAATATTACAATATTTTTTACAACAAATATAATGTTTTACAATAATGATAATAAAATCTTAACAATGACCAATTATATTGAATATTTTTGAAAATTAATTAATAGCTTTTAAAAAAAACAGGAAGTAAAATTTATAATACTAATGTTATTGTTGAAATGTTAACGTTTGTTTGAAAATATTTAGAAATAATTTAATATAAAAAAATTTAAAAAAAGAGAATACTGTGAACTATATACTTTTTAGGATGATGTTTGTTCTAGATAGGCCAGAGAGAGAATACTAGACAATGAGGAGATTACACTAATTTTTTTAGTGTGAACGTTGCACCATTTTGGTGTATTATGCCTACCAAGTTAAAAAAGAAAAAAAAAGCATAGTAATTCTTTTCTTTCCCATGTTAGAAGCAGTGTTGTACAACAAAAATGGATATCAGCTTTCAATTAATGAGAATTTAACAACCTTGTTTAAAATAAAATAAAATAAAATAAAAACTTGTAAAGATATTTCTTCATATTCCGTCCATATATCTACTTTCTTCCTACTTCTATTTCAGCTCACCATTTTCCCTTTACGAGATGACAAAAAGTATGCACTTTTTTTGTGCAAATAATACAAATAACACTAAACAAGGAAACATGAAGTGTATTACAATTACCTGAACTAAAAAAGAA
The DNA here is from genome assembly GCA_963682055.1 of Primula veris. Lineage (NCBI taxonomy): Eukaryota > Viridiplantae > Streptophyta > Magnoliopsida > Ericales > Primulaceae > Primula > Primula veris. The sequence continues at coordinate 27,597,007 of OY821745.1, read as the reverse complement.
CAGAATTGGCGCTTTCATGGGATTGTTAACTCAGGTTTTAAATCCTTTTTGTTGCTACAAGTATTTTCTCCCTCGAATGAGATTCAGGTTCCTTGTCATGAACAGAAACTGACCATCGAATGGCATGAGCAATTCGACCTACTTTTTCAATATCTTCGGGTGAATCACGGATCACTACTGTACCTGCTGGGCGTAATATTCTATCAATCTCAACCATCAAATCTACAAGGTTGCACCTGCATTGGGGATTTGTAAAGTGCACGTAAGTCAATAGATTACCAGGAACTCTTTCTACGATGAGAACAGCGCTCTCGAAAGACACATCCACAACGTTTCCATAATACTAAAAAACTTGTAAGACTAATAAATAGTTTTTCATTTTATTTTAAATTAATATTCCGATGATTCTATTTCTGCCCCTTCTCAGACCATCGACAAAGATACTTCTGGATCAGTCTGTCAAACCTGCATACCGGGTCTAAGTTCATATGATCGAGTTTTTCTGGTTGAGATCGAGAATGGCACAGACCCCAAGAGGGAAAAGCACTTAGATAATCAAATTATAAAACTATTAAGAGTTAGTCTGCTATAAATACATATTCATATATGTGATAATTCATATTTATATCAGATATTTTGTTCCTGTTTTCCAAGCTAGCAGTTATCACGTTTATCGAACAGCTACTAGCACTGAATTAAGGGCGCAAGATCATAGTAATCTCAATTATGCCAAAAATACATTACAAAAAGTAAAGTGAAATAGAAAGCAATATTGAGATCATGGTAAAAAGCAGTTGGACCGAATTTTGCGCCAAATACATCTAAGACCTCTGTGATGTTTTTAATCTTAGTATATATGTATGGTAGATAAACTAAAGATCTATCTTAACTTCAATAGACTCTAGAGTTTAATTCCACCCTTTAAAATTGATTCATTTGTGTTGCTCACACTAAGGAGTTTCATAACTGAGAAATCTAAGAAGAAGGATAAGTTACTAAAAGTTGGTGTCTTGTTCAAAAAGATAAAAGGAAGAACAGAACCAACCTGTTCTTTCCTGAGTCTGAATCTGTAATAAGTGATTTGATGGCAGAAACATGAATGAGATCATATGTACGAGGATACGTAGAGAAAGGCTCACACCTGTCAGCATCAGTCATTTACAATAAGCAATCATTAATGAACAAATTTGCAAGTGATTACCACATATTTTCAAGTTAGTTGGTTGAGAAAATGCTAATATGACCAACAAGATATCTAGCATAAAAGGATGAATTTAACTATACAAAAGGAAAATGAAGCTTCCTACTTGAGAACTATAAACTCCACAGTGAAATCAATAACCTCTGCAACGCTTTCCATTATCTAGTAACATATACACGATTATTAATAAAAAAGAAAAGTTTTAGCATATGTTATAAGGCTGAAAATTGCAATTGGGATAAACATTTGATGGAAGGTAGATGTCAGAGAAAAAATTATCGGAGTGGTAGGAGAAGCAAGGATCATGCCGCAATCAATTAGTATTCCTTTACTATCTATTCTCTAAACAAAGATCATAAATTAGAGCTTCCTTTATTAAACAAAGAAGCTGGCTCACAATTAATCACTAAACATATATAAGTTTGGCATGTGTAATTAAAGATTAATCCATAATCAAGTATACGACAAGTTTGTTAAAAAGTAAAAGAGTCATTCAAACTTACCAATCGTGGTACACACCAATAAGACCTCGATCATAAATGACACCAAGGGTTGAAAACTTGCTAGCAGGAACAACATTCATCACCCACACAGGATCAGAAGATAATGCAGCAGCTAAGCCTCCCAAAAAAGCGTTCATATCCATAACATTACGTATTGCTGGAGTGCCCAACTTCAAGTTCAAAGATTTTTTGTAATATGCAGTTCTTTTTGTCCATAGCTTAGTGTCATCATCAAATAAGTCAATTCCGTTTTCTAATAATTTGGCTCTTGAAGGTGGTTTTATTAGCCTCTCTGGCCACGTTGGGATCGTCCCAACGGCGTAATTTCCTTTCATAGAAGATATTCTACTGACACATTTCTTTAACTTGTAGTACCTGGGAAAAAATGAGCTCAGAAACAAGACCACGAGAACATCTCCAGATCAAAAGGGTGCAGAATTTTTAGTGACTATGCAAACACATTTCTAGATGAATTATACATACCCAACCAGGAAGAGTAGTTATACAGTTTTCCTTTATGTTAGCTTAAGCAGTAATGGTAGTAGCATGAAATAAGGTTTAATCCTTTAAGTTTCAACTGTATTTGTCAGTTTTTTTAACAACAAAAAACCAGAAATTTCCTCCCAAAACCAAAAATTATCGTCCCATTCACATCGCAGATTATTGATCATTAATTTACCCACAAAACTGGTTGAGTTCGTTACAGTTTGATATATGCTTTTAAAGAGCCGATATCCAGATCATAGGGTGCAGAATTTCCAGGTAACTATACATACTCAACCACTCTATCCAGCGTTCTATGAAACAGCTAAAAAAGATTTGCTAAACTACTAAAACATATTATGACCCTCCCATCATCCAGATTCTAATATATTAACTGAAAATACGAAAAGGATCCAAATCAAAGAAAAACATCGGGGAAAAGAATTACCATGCATAGCTTGGATCTTCAAACTCATCACACAGCTCAAACCCAAATTTGTTTTGGTTTGATTGGCACGAGTCATCAGTGCGCTTCTTCCATATGACAGTGTTGCCATATAAAGCAAGCGTTTCATAACACAATGCTTTAGCTACTGCCTGTAGATCGGCCCATTCTTTATCTTGTTTGTGCCACTGTACAGGTGGCCCAGATATAACAATGTACCCTCCTGGCCTCACTAATCTATCAACTTCTAGAAAATAAGTAGCATCTGCAAGCCGTAATACATATTTAATAAAGGTTGATGATTATCCATCCATAATAAAGGGACAAGTTTTATTAAGCTCTTATATGGATGCATATGTCAATATATCTTACTAACTAACTAAAGTGTGCATCAATCGATATATCAGTTTACTAAGTAGTACCCTTTCAAAAAAAAATAAAAAAATACTAAGCAGTATGCCAACTTCAAAAGAAAAAAAAAACATTGAAGTGCACACCCATCAAAAGTGAAATCGGTTTATTGAACGGCATGCCAATTAAAAAAATCAGCCCATTGAAGAGTATAACTAGGGCTGTGAATGAGGCGAAAATTTTGAGAAAAAATTCGTGTTCGTTTCGTTAAGATCTCGTCTTGTTTTCGTTCATTGCTAAATGAAATGATAATGAAATAAAATACACATTTCGTTTAGTAAACGAGATGATAATGATCATAGTCCTGTTCGTTTCGTTAAATTTCGTTTTCGTTTGACACATATATATATATATATTGTAAGAACCCGGATTTTCGTAGGAAAATGCCGGTGTAAAGAGAAAGTATTGTCCCACATCGGCTAGATATGTGAGTACCTATATGGTATATTAGTTAAGGAAACCCTCCTTACTATCACCAAGGCCTTTTAAAGCCGTGCGGCCCGAGAAGCGAGGACGAAATCGGGCAAAAGCGGACAGTATTGGTGGTAGTAAGCAGATGGTGGCGGTCTGGTCGGAGGACCGGGTCGTTACATATATATAATTGTAATAATAAATTTATAGTATATTATATTATATATATGAATTAATAAAACTCATAAAGTATAAAAATTGGTTCATGTGACGAAACGAAATGAAAATTTCATATCCTTAACGAAACAAAATTTTCTGCTTCGTCACGAAAACGAAATAGACCGTTTTTGTCTCGTTTCGCCTCATTATCAGCCCCAAGTATAACTACTAAAAGTACAACCAAATCAGAAGAACATATTCTTTGTGAGAAATGTGAATTAAGCCCATAATTTATCAATGGTGATTTTCTAATGTATATAAGAAGGCATGTGATAACTTACTATATGCTGTAAAAGGGATCAAACATCGCGAACAATGTAGCAGATCGAAGGAGAAAGCAGGAAATGGAAGTCTGCGAGTGCCGAGCATAGCGACAAACGCTGGTACGCCTCTTTCCAGTGCAAACTGAATTTGCGACTTATGTGAATCTCTAGGAGCAAAGGAGAGAGTCAATATATTTTCATTTAAAAGGTACCCTCCAAAGCTAGCAACCTGCAATGGAGTTCAATAGTAAGGTTTTTGCGAATATGTATCTATTCGTAACAATTACAAAATACAATTCTTGTTAAGTGACATATCTTGGACTTATTCACCATAAAGTGCTCAAGAAAACTTTTCATTTCTATTTGTACAGTTGAGTGTTAATGGAAACTTTTCATATCCATTAAGTGGTACCGAGTTCTATTCTATCCAAGATAAGTTGATTAATGCGTAGCATATGAAAAGTGAAACCAGTTTACAGTATGCCAATCCAGATCAGTTTATTGAAGTGTAGGGGCATCATCAAAAGAGAAATGTATTTAAGTTATTTAGCACTATGTCAACCAAAAACCGTTTATTGAAATGCATGCAGATCAAAGTATCACCAAATGGAGAAATATTTTTATATTTTGACTAAATGAATATTAAATCCGAAAACTGTCACTTAATCGTAGTATTCTAACAAAATGGTGATTCGTACCCCACATCCCATATCGAGAGCAGTCCTCAGAGTTCCACTACCTATAGGGATAGTCTCTTTAAGTTTATCAATGTATTGTATAGCTCCATCTGGGAACATTGTGCCACCCCCAGGGAAAATGAAGTATGGCCCTTCCTTTTTCATCCATCCTTGGTGGCCTTTCCTCTCAGCTATTTTATTATGTGGCATGTTACTATGCCATATCTGTACAAATAACACTGAAATCTCAAGGCCCATACTGTAACAAATATAATACGCAAATACTCCGTAGAACATTTAGGAACAAAATTATCAAACATATGGCTTAGAGATATAAGCATGCTTTTGATTCCATCCGAAGAAACCAAAGATGGCATAAATTCATTTCTTAGTGCATGATGAAATGCGGAATATAACTTGTAGAACTAGAAAGAAAATTACTACCAATTCTAAGAAATACTGTTTTAGTTTAGGTTCAAAATTGAAATTAAGGTGGCGGAACAGTGAAACCATACTTTGGTACAGTAAAAAAGGTATCTGTTATGCATGACATGACGAACACAGGGACCCAGGTACGAAAAGAAACGTATTTAGTCCAATACAAGCGTTCTAATAAAAAGAATGTGCAGTTCAAGGCTCCAGATACCAAAGTAAAAAAGGTATCTGTTATGCATGACATGACGAACACGGGGACCCAGGTACGAAAAAAAACGTATTTAGTCCAATACAAGCGTTCTAATAAAAAGAATGTGCAGTTCAAGGCTCCAGATACCCATTAAAGCAACCAAATAGCGATATTGCATTAAATAATACTCTAAAACATGAACTGATACAGCATGCAGAACAATTCCAAATTTAAGAATATGGCTACATGATAGCGAGTCTCAGTACCAAACTACGTTAGATTTCCTTCATTTCCACTTTTTCTTTTTCTGTTAATAGGCGGTTAAAATATATATAAAAAAAGCGCCTTTTTATGGCAAAATAGAAGAACTATAACCACATTGTGTCTCCACTTGAATTCTAACTAACAGTTGTTTTTGCGGTTTTTGATCTGATCAAAACTCGGTTTCAACGAGATTATTTGCATACATACCACATATAAACTAAACCAAAATATATGCTAGAAATCAAACATTCGCCCCCCTCACATCTCAACCTGATTATTAACTATTAGTTCCTTTTTCCGGTTTTAAGTCGAACAAAATTTAAACCAAAAACAAAATTCCGCCTTATATGTCAAAATGGTGGAACTATAGCCCCATTTGTAAGTAACTTGGCTAGTACACTATTAGCATACATACATACATTCATAAATATTCACTCTTCTTGTAATACTAAATATAATATGCCCCATCAACGAAAACGTAAAAATTAGCAGGAAACCTTACGGGACCCACTGCCACTTAGAAACCTTACAATCTGGTTGTTGGGACACTATTTTTTAGTCTTATCAGACCACCAAATAGTAAAAACTTTCTCATATATACACGCATACCTACATACACTTTAGCCTACTCCAAGCCCATTCCTTGGTCTCAACTACTAGATTATTTGCATACATACATACACACTATGAGAGGAACTAGTAGTAGTCTAGAAGACTAAAAGTGATCCCACACCCTCATATTGAGAAAAATCCGATCTGTTACCATGTATCTTATATTATTCCCCATATTGAAAAAAAAAAACTTTAACCATATGTAGCATGTTATTTCTTTATTATCAATGGTTTTAGACTTTCAGCAGCCCCATGATTACGAAAAAAAAACAGTAATAGTTTCGTCAGTGCACACACTAATATACACAACCAAATCACCTTGTTCAAGCTCTCGGGCCAACGTACAGACACCCGATACCCCTCCGGATTCGGAACAAGGTAAAGCACCCTCTCCCCGGACCTTGGACACTTCATGTCGATAATTTTAAAGAAAGGCGCAAAAATTTAGGTTTTACTTATGCGCCGGAGAGGCTAGGGCTGGCCCTGCTCCTAACTTATTTATTGGTTTCAGCTACTAGTTTACTTGTGCATAGATACATACACACATAAATATCACTAAATCAAAATCGAATCAGGGAACCTTGTGGGACCCACTGCCAATAAGAACCTTACGACCTGAATAATCTGAATGTTGGGGCACACCCTATTTTTAATCTTACCGGAACACTAAATACTTTTTTCATTCATACATAACTTTAGCCTACTTCAAGCACATTTCTTGGCATCAACTACTAGATTATTCACATACAACACACTAAGAGAGGAACTAGTAGTAGACTAAAAGCGACTCCACCACACTCATATCGAAAAAAATCCGATCTTTTACCATGTATCTTATATTTTTCCCCATACTGAAAAAACCCGATCTTTTACCATGTAGTATGTTATTTCTTTATTATCATTGATTTTAGCCTTTTTAGCATCCCATAATTACGAAAAAAACAGTTCTTAGTTTTGCCAATGCACACACTAATAATATACACAATCAAATCAAAACCAAATTACCTTATTCAAGCTCTCAGGCCAGTAAAAACCCAAAAATTATCTTTTTTAGTCTTACTGGGACACTATATACTTTCCTCATACATACATTATACATGCATACACTTTAGCCTACTCAAAGCTCATTTCTTGGTTTCAACTACTAAATCATCTGTACATACATACACACCAATATACACAAACACAACCAAATAAAAAACCAAATCACCTTATTCAAGCTCTCAGGCCAGGAAACAGACACCCGATACCCCACCGGATTTGGAACAAGACAAATATCCCTCTCCTTTGCCCTCGGACACTGCCTCTCTCTATAAAAGTTCATCTCTCTACTCAACCCACTGTTCCTCCTCGGATCCTCGCACGGCATATGATCCACTTCTGACATCCCGCAGCGCCCCACCGCCCCCTCCTCCCCCAATTCCGCCAATGCTATCACACGTGCGCGTTGTTTTAAATCCGGTTTTGCAAAAGAGTTTTTATTTTTATATGATAATTGTGAGATTAGGAGGATTGTAATAAGGGTGAGGGCGAGGAATATGGCGGTGAGGAGGTTGGACGGACGCCATTGGTTGCGCTTAAGGTTCCTCATTTTTTAATTATTAATGTTTTTTTAGGAAATAGTAATAATTACTTGATTCTTATTAGTGTTTTGATTTGAAGATCTGGTGTTTCCCTCTCAATTTATATAATATTAAATATATGTATCTATATATCTATCTGTGTGTGTGTGTGTGTGTGTGTGTGTGTGTGTGTGTGTGTGTGTGTGTGAGTGCTACACACAGCCAGTGGAGTGGTAAAATATATGAATGAAATGGATTTTTGTGGAATTTTACACAGCTATGAAAGGCAAACTGGGAATTACACAGTTTTTGGTGATATTATATAATAGGAGAGGACCGAGAGGTTATAAGTATGTATCGAAACCATCGAGATTTACATTAATCAAATCTTGATTTATAGCGTTTGGTAAAAAAATATACAAGTTGATATAAATGTAACCTTACTCCTACATAATTACTGTTGTATATATCTTCATCATTGAAACTATTACTATTATAGTCCCAAGGTTTAGTTTGTTGACATATTAGCCCCTCAACTGTCCGAATTTGTGCAAGCCACATGGTCTAGGAATAGGCGTAAAAAATCATTAAAAAATTGTGTTTTTGTAGAATGAAGTTGTTTTTTCCCTGTAATATAATTCAAGAAGAAACTATTTTTTTCATGCTCTGGGTTGTTAGATGTAAATAACAATATTTACGTCGACCTTTTGTAAATTTTATGTGATTACGCCCGTTATGTAGTTATTTAAACAAAGTTAAAAGGCCCTCAAAAAATTATACGGTTTAGGTGTAAAAAGACGTCGGAGCGTCTCTGTGCGAACATGATGAAGTAAAAAGTATCCATTACTAGTTAGTCTAATTAAGATTAACCAAGGTGCGAGTATTTTCTAGAGAATTAATATGTAATCAATGAGGGGGAGTCGTGACTGGATAGTTGTTGTATATTGCAATTAGGTGTGGACAAAAACCCGGACCAACCCGTTCTAAACCGTAACCCAAACCGGCCCCCGACAGTTTGGGTCGGGTTGGACTTTTCAAAATTATGAACTCAAACCAAACCGCATCGCAAATAATATAAGTGGGTTGGTTCGGGTTAAAATTTTCAAACCGCGGGCCAACCGCCAAACTGCAAAAAATATAAATTAGTTAAATATACATATAAATAATTAAATATACATATAAATAATCAAATATACACAATAAACTATTTAACCCTAATAGCTTATCATCGATCAACCACATAGGGTTTCGGTCTACATCATCTTTTAATTTACAACTTTAATTTGTTTAGATATTTTATGGTCTTATGTCGTGCGTTTAAATTTTTATTGCTCGTTTCTATCTTGTTATAGCGGCATAATAGACATTAATAAAAATGTTGTGCCAAACTATTAGTCATGTGCATGTATTATGCAACTATGCTTTGATTTATGAATGTTTAATTTGAATTTTTTATTTTTTATTTTTTCAAGTTTATTTTTTCTATTTTTGGGTTAAAATTGCACCTTTTATAAGTTGAAGGACTAAAATGAACAAACCGCGAATCCAACCCGAACCCAAACCGCTCAAAATGGATTGAGTTGAGTTAAGTTGAAATTTGAAATTTCACCAATTCATACCAAACCAAACCGCTCATTTTTTACGTGTTTTGGTTTGGGTTGGAATCAAACCGTAACAAATCGAACCGCGCTCACCCCTAATTACAATAGCCTCCTATTAAAAAAAATGTTTAATGCCAAAATAACAACTAAACATTAAGGTATTTAAAATGAACTTAAATAATTTTGGTCCCAATGGACGTATTAGCCTTTTGTTAACAAAAACTTCATTTTATTTTTCTTTCAAAAGAAGAGCATCCGCATCTGTTATATTAAAATTGTTGTGTGACATATTATCTCACATATATATGTATATAGATATAGAGAGAGAATATAGAGAGATAACAGACGAATTGTTTATTCATTAATATGAGTGTACATATATTACATCAAGAGAGCGTCTAACCCTCTTTATATAACAGGGGATATGGTTACATATGTTAAGAATGCCCAATAGACTAAGGCTCAAGATGACCAATAGTATCCTACAACACTCACTTTTTGAACGTCTTGATTTCTTCGTTTTCATGCTGTCGATTTGAGTCGAGTTCATTCACAGTGCTAAACACATATAACCTTAAGGCCGAAAAACCAAGCGTGGGACAAAACCGGTACCTAGAAGAAACTGTGTAGCCGAATGATATAGGTCGAAATTTCATGTAAATAACTAACCACAAAACAGTGTGGCTCATCAAAACCTTTTCAGAGCAAACCCAATGGGAAAATTTCTGATCGAAGGAAAAAGAGTGCAACAGTGGTAGTAGTAGAGGATTAACCACAAAACAGGTAACTCGTCAAAACCTTGACATAGTAAACTCGGTGGAAAAAACCTCTATTCGAAGGACAAAAGAGTACACACTGGTAAAAAATATACAACATGATACTCCCCCTAATTTTGGCAATTTTAAGTGAGATATGATGGGAACGTGTCTCGTTAAAAACTTTGCCAAGGAAAACCCAGTGAGAAAAAATCTTGGTCTAAGGACAAAAAGAGTACACAAGCATGCCACTGGATGCTCCCCTCACTTGCACACGACATGATGCGAGAATTTCGACTAAGTAGTAATTAGTGCAATAAGCATTCACCTGAATGCTCCCCCTCACTTGCACACGACTGGGTGCAATGATTTCATATTTCAAGAAAGAGTACGAACATTCGACTGAGTGCTTCATTTACTTGCACACGACTGGATGCAATAAAATCTAACGTGGAAGAGAATGAGTATTCGACATGATGCTCTTAAACTTCATATGTGAAGATTTATTTCGACAATAAATACTAAATAGCATAATGTAGTCATGTCTCTCTTGATCAATAACAACAAGTTGTCCTAAAATATGACAAGTGTTTTATCTGGATCGTGAGACAGAGCATATGTAATTCAAATATGACTAATACTAGCTCGAAGCCATATACGCTCTCTAGTCGTCTCATAGAGCACGAGTAAATCAAAGTGATTCGTTAGGAGTCATTTCAAGACCTCCACGATATCGCCTTATTCCTAATGGTAAAGACAAACTATGTTAGGAATATCACTTATGCGGGTCTGATAAGTAAACGGCATCGGTATAACCGAAAAAAATGCGTTAATTCGAGTACCGAAGGAGGCAGGTACACTCGATGACACAAAATGGGATAAGACAACCCACTTTCAAAATTAGCATAAGGTAAGGAAATATGTTTTTACTGATTTTGTTTGTATGAAAATACAATTTTACAGTACACGATACATATTACATATCAGTAGGTTTTTATAAACAGGTTGATCATGTTAGACGGTAAAAATAAAAAAAATCTATCACGCATAGAGTTTTTTTTCAACAAATACATGCAGTTTGGGTTACTGCATGTGTATGGTCTTATCAACAAATATGATTTTATAATCAACAATATGTGTGTTACGATCATGCTTTAGTTATCCATATAAGTAACAAACTCTAATACACATGTGTTGGTCCGTAGGAGTCTAAACCTTAGAGGGGGGGTGAATAAGGTTTTCGTACGTTTTTCGCGGAATTAAAACTATGGGTATTTAACTAAGTTAATTAGTGATATTTATAACCTAAACTCTTTTGTTACCAAATTAACGCTAAAATGATCTAAGCAAGCAATAAATATAAGCGATAAATGAATATGGAAAGTAAAAGTTAAGGGAAAGAAATAACGCAAGATTTATAGAGGTTCGGCAAACCGCGCCTACGTCCTCTCCTCGGTATTTTCACTACCGAGTGTTTCACTAAAAATCTTCGTTTCAAGGTTACACCTTAACGAGCTTAATCAACCGATTATGCTCCCCCTCACTATATGAGTATCCCGAATAAATGACCTAGAGCTTTTAAGCTACACTTGCTTAAAAGCCTCTACCCAATTCACTCGCTCACTAATGAGTTTATAAAATACTCTTTTACAAGTTTGATTTCGAATCGCTCACTAACAAATATTATCTCGATGTTTATACGATTACAATAAGAATATACTCGAGAATATTTTTGATTACAAGTGAGAAATAAGTAGTATAAGCTTGAAGGATTTTCTTGTAAGAATTGCTTAAAAGTTGTGAATGCTTGGATGATCTTCTTCAAAGTGTTTTGGGGCTTTTGTAGAGTCACAAAGGTGCAGCAATAAATTTCAGACCGTTGCTGGTTGGTGAGTTCATTCAATGCTGTTTTTGCAGCAGTTCGCCCCATTTTCAGGAATAGCTTAAAAGCTGGATTTTGAAATTCTACAGAAACGATCGGTCGTTTCTGAAAAACGATCGGTCGTTTTTCAATTGGACTTACTGGACAAAATGTGCACTGAAACGATCGGTCGTTTCAGATTAATGATCGGTCGTTTTTGCTGAGTGCTCACTGGAAGAAATCATCAATAAAACGATCGGTCGTTTTATTATGGCGATCGGTCGTTTTTGTCCTATGCTCACTGGAAGGATTTTTCGCATTTATGATCGATCGTTTAGGGTTGATCAGTCGTTTTTTTGTTGTTCTGGGTTGTTTTCGGTTTTCTCGACAAACTTCGAAACCCCGTAACTAATTCGTTCCAACTCCGATTTAGGTTCCGCTTGAACCAATGGCTCCGTAATTACGCATTCAATCATTTAGACCCTTTAACACACTCGATAAATGATTAGTACGCAAAACGAGCTTTTATCATGTTTTACAAATATTGTTATCATCAAAATAATCAATTAGAAGAAACTACGTTCAACAATCTCTCCCTTTTTGATGATGACAAAATATTGACTTCAACATACTATAAGCTCTTTTTGTTTAAACAAATATAACCGAAATGTATAGATGACGCTTTACTTAGATAAAAGTTTTTAGAGAAAAAACAAGTAAATGTCATAACATCCGATTTAAAATGACGTAAAGAAGCTAAACGATTAGGGATTATGAAGATCTATATGCAAGCGAAAAATTTGCCATAGTTTTGCCTAAAAATGGTCAATCGCCACAAAAGAAAAACAATATATATAAACCAATCAACTAGCAAACTATGCGCACAAAATGCAATAATATCAAATAAGGTTCAACAGCATAGTTAAAATTGCAATCACACAATGCCATATAAACAAGAGCAAATGTAAAAAGAAACGCATCATAATAATCAAGTAAAACCGTTTCCTACTTATTACATCAAAAACAACTTGTTCAACTCAAAGGAAATAGAAATACAACGCAAAGAGAAAAACAATAGAGAGGTATTTCTCCCCCTTTGACATCATCAAAAACAAAAAAATAATATATCCGCCTAGTCGCGGTGGGAAGTAGCATCATCCTCTTCGTCTTCGTCATTGTTAGGACCGGCAAAGTCGGGAAAATAACCATGGAACCTTGCCCGTTGCTCGTTGCTTAACCTTTCGATTTCGTCCATATCTTCTTGACTAGGATGCATGGAGCGAAACATGCGTCGTTGAAGTCGCGCATTTTGATATTGATCTATATAGAGATCGTTGTAGAATTGTTCGGTGCGTGGAGGGAGAGTCGAAGATCCTACTTTAGCTTTTCCGCGACCGCGAGAGGGACGGGAGGAGGTAGGGATATCGGTGGGAGGGAGAGACTCGGAGGAGAATTCCTCATGAGCGCTTTGAGGTGTCGGTTTAGGGCCGACGTATTCTTCCTCTTCGGGGGAAAGAGGAGTATAGCCGGGGCCGGATACCCGCTTACCGGACCAAGTTATGGACTTGTCGGTATTGTTGAATTTTATCGACATTTGGGAAAGATAGGAAGTGTCCCAAATGTGCTTATCCTTATTCTTGAACAATGTTCCACCGGGAACGAGATTTAAGTCCTTCAAAATGGCCGAAATTAAGGCACCGTAAGGTAACCCATTCTTGGACTTTGTTTTAAGCGAGTCCATCTTAAAGAAAATGAGGGATGCAAAGTCAAGGCGGACTCGGCGGTGGATACACCCAAGAAGAAAGATGTACTCATTAGTAACATCCGTAAAGTTGGAGGTGTGTGGGAGTACGATATGAGAGAGTATGTGGTAGGCTAGTTTGTTACGGAATAGAAGGCCATGGGCTTTGCTAGAGCGGTTGTTATGGGCCGGATGAAAAATTTCATCTTTAAGATCATTGAAGTTTTCGATTTCTAGAGTTTCACAAAGTTCCTTGCTAGACTCATAGAAACCGCCGCTATCTAGGCGTAAGAGAGTTCGCAAACGGTCTATACCGTAAACGAATTGTTGTCCGTTAAAGGATGAACGCAAACGGAGTGCGTCATCGGAGTCCCTATCTAGAACTAGATGATAATAGAATTCATAGACATTCTCTTTATAAAAGGGCTCTTTGAGAGTAAGAAGGGTATCAAGTTTGTAAAAACTTAAATCGATCATGAGAGCGGGAAATCGTTCTCGGAATAAAGGCATGTCTAGAGTAAAATTAGACAAAATACCTCTTTTACTCATCTCGGGTGGATAGAGAGGAGGTAGAGGGCCGGAACGAGAAGCGGAGGAAGAGCCGGTGCGTGGGGCACGAGGAATAGCCGGGCGGCGAGTGGGTGGAGGCACGATCTCGTCGTCATGCTCATCAACGAGATTGAGTGAGGCTTTCTTCGTGCGAACCATTTGCTGATTTGGATAGAAAATTTGGTTTTTCTTGAGATTTTTGGGTGATTGGGAGAGGAGAGGACGAATTTTGAGAGAGAGAATAGATTAGGGTTTTAAGTGAATTGGTTTTGGGTTTGAAAAATGGTTTTTAAAAAACTGACAAACTGAAAAACGATCGGTCGTTTTGGGTGTCGATCGGTCGAAATGTAGCCAAATTCTTCCAGTGAGTCCACGTTAAAAACGATCGGTCGTTTTTAAGGAACGATCGGTCGAATGTCATAAAACGATCGGTCGTTTTTACAGACGATCGATCGACTGTAACAAGGTTACAGAACAGGAATTTTTTTTGCACTTTACGACACTGATTTGGCATAGAAAATGTAAAAATACTTAAATATATATAACAACAATTAAATATATATATATATATATCACACATCAAACATACCTAACTCTCGGCGAATAAAGCAAAATTGTTCCTCATTAAGGGGTTTTGTGAAAATATCGGCTAATTGCCGATTTGTGCTTATATATTCAAGTGTAATATCCCCTTTTTGGACATGATCCCGTAAAAAGTGATGACGTAAATTAATATGTTTAGTGCGAGAGTGTTGGATCGGATTTTTCGAAAGGTTTATAGCACTAGTATTATCACACAATATAGGTACACTATCAAATGATAATTCAAAGTCGTTTAGTTGTTGACGCATCCAAAGGATTTGTGCGCAACAACTACCCGCGGCGACGTATTCCGCCTCCGCCGTGGAAAGCGCAACCGAGTTTTGTTTCTTGCTATGCCAAGAAACTAAGGCGTTTCCTAAAAAATGGCAAGTGCCACTAGTACTTTTTCTATCTAATCGACAACCGGCAAAATCGGCGTCGGAATAACTAAGCAATTCAAACGAAGTATCATGCGGATAAAACAATCCTAAATTGCAAGTACCTACAAGATATCTAAAAATGCGCTTAACGGCTATAACATGCGATTCCTTAGGGCAAGATTGATACCTAGCACACAAGCAAACACTAAACATGATATCGGGTCTACTTGCGGTTAAATATAAGAGGGATCCAATCATACCTCTATAAAGCTTTTGATCCACGCTTTTACCCGATTCATCCTTGTCTAGTTTTGTTGCCGGACTCATCGGAGTTCCTAGCGGCTTTGCATCGCTCATGTTGAACCTCTTGAGCAAGTCCCTTGTGTATTTGGCTTGATTGACGAAAATTCCGTCCTTTGTTTGTTTGATTTGCAACCCAAGGAAGTAGGTGAGTTCACCCATCATGCTCATCTCGAATTCACCTTGCATACACTTAGAAAACTCCTCGCACATGCGAGCATTAGTAGCACCGAAAATGATATCATCAACATATATTTGAATTAAAAGCATGTCTTTTCCATCCTTTTTAATAAAAAGAGTAGTGTCTAAAGTACCACGAGAAAAACCCTTTTTAATCAAGAATTTACTAAGTCTTTCATACCAAGCCCGGGGTGCTTGTTTTAAACCATAAAGTGCTTTTCGAAGTTTGTACACATGATTAGGAAATTCGTGATTTTCAAAACCGGGTGGTTGTTTTACATAAACTTCCTCATTAATAAAGCCGTTTAAAAATGCACTTTTAACATCCATTTGAAATAATTTAAAACGTTTAAAAGAAGCATAAGCAAGCAACATTCTAATGGCTTCTAATCTTGCTACGGGTGCGTAAGTTTCATCGAAATCGATGCCTTCTTCTTGATTATACCCTTGAGCAACTAGTCTAGCTTTATTTCTAATGACTACCCCGGATTCATCCATCTTATTGCGAAATATCCATTTCGTACCTATAATGGTTTTCTCACGCGGTCTAGGTACTAATGTCCATACGTTGCTACGCTCGAATTGATTTAATTCGTCATGCATAGCTAATACCCAACTCTCATCGAGTTCCGCCTCATGAATGTTCTTGGGCTCTAATTGAGACAAGAATGCAAAATGATTAACTATATTTCTTAATGATGAACGTGTATGCACTCTTTCTCCCGGGTTACCCAAAATTAAATCTTGCGGATGGTGATTGGCAAAACGCCATTCTTGAGGCAAATCCTCATGAATATGTACGCTAGATTCTAAGTCCTTTTGAAGTCTCTCTATAGTGACTTCTTCATCAACGGGTTCAACCTCTATGCTAGGCGTTGAATCTAAGCTAGATTTAACAAGATTCGAAGAAGATGCTTTATGAAAAATATCATCATTAATATTATGAATAATTAAAGGCTTATCAATTGTCGGCACATTCTCATCAAACGAGACATGTACCGATTCTTCCACCAATAAAGTTCTTTTATTAAAAATACGATAAGCTTTACTCGACATAGCATATCCAACGAAAATTCCTTCGTCGGACTTAGCATCGAATTTCCCTAGATTATCCTTACCATTATTATAAACATAGCATTTACAACCAAATGCACGTAAATGAGAAATATTGGGCTTTCGCTCATTCCATAATTCGTAAGATGTCTTTTTTAATATGGGCCTAATTAAGGCTCTATTTAAAATATAACAAGCGGAATTTACGGCTTCGGCCCAAAAATACTTTGGCAAATTATTTTCGCAAAGCATGGTCCGTGCCATTTCCTCTAGGGTTCTATTCTTTCTCTCTACTACCCCATTTTGTTGGGGAGTACGAGGAGCCGAAAAATTATGATCAATACCATTTTCATCACAAAAAGTTTGAAATGGAGTATTCTCAAATTCCTTACCATGATCGGTTCGGATACTTTTGATCATATAACCCTTTCGTGTTTGGAGCTTTTTGCAAATGATAGAGAATTCTCTAAATGCTTCATGCTTATGAGTTAAAAACAACACCCACGTAAAGCGACTAAAATCGTCAACCATGACGAAAGCATATGCACGCCCGCCAAGACTAAGTGTCCGGGAGGGGCCAACTAAGTCCATATGAATGAGCTCCAAACAACGAGTAGTAGAAATAATATTTTTAGACTTAAAAGAAATCTTTGTTTGTTTGCCTAATTGGCAAGCGTGACAAAGTTTGTCCTTTATATAAGGAGTTTTTGGTAAACCTATTACCAAATCTTTACTAGAAAGTTTAGCAAGTAAATCAAGACTTGCATGACCAAGTCGTCTATGCCACAACCAACCATTGTCGTTGATAGTAACAAGACACTTGACCTCATCATCCACCGAACTATTCAAATCAATCATATAGACATTATTTTGTCTTTGACCCATAAGAATAGTTTTATTATCCGAAATACAATGAATAATGCAATGCGATTTTTCAAAAATGACTTTGTGACCCAAATCACAAAGTTGACTTATACTAAGCAAGTTATGTTTAAGACCATCAACAAGCAAAACATTATCAATAATGACATTAGATGGTTTGGAGATACTACCAATACCGATGATTTTGCCCTTGCTATTATCCCCGAAGGTCACAAAGCCTCCGTCTTTAGGTGCAAGAGTGGTGAATTTTGTTTTGTCTCCCGTCATATGTCTTGAGCATCCACTATCTAGGAACCACTTGTCCTCGTTGATTTTTGATCTCAAGCATACCTACAAGACAAAACGATCATTGGTACCCTAATCCATTTTTGGGTCCTTGAGGGTTAGAGTCTCGACCCTTTGGAATCCAAACCAAATCATTTCTACTTACTTTATACCTATTAGGGCAATATATATAATCCTCATAGTGGTCACTACGGTTGCAAGTAATACATTTTATATGCGAGATAGGTTTAACAAAACGATTATAAACTAAGTTACTTTTATATGAATTGTTCTTACGGGAGTAACTTGGGGTTCTATTTTCATTTTTCTCCACTTGTTTGGTGAATAGATTTTTATGCTTAGACGCTAAGAGAGGGTTGTAACCTACACCGGTTTTATCATATGCGCCTTGTTGAGAAGCTAATATAGTACTTAGCATTTTGCTTCCTTTAGTGAACTTAGAGAGAGTGAGTTCGGCGCTATCCGCCTTAAGTTTACATGACTTAAGGTCATCAACTAACTTATTATTTTCTAGGGTGAGTTCGGTATTTTTAGTTGCGAGTGTGTCATTTTTCATAGCTAAATTTTCAAGTTCGTCTTGTAGAGTAATTAGCAATTTTCTAAAAGATTTGTTCTTACCTCTAGCTTTTTCTAAAGATTCTAACACATCATTAATATCAAGACAATCATCACTAGAAATAGAGGAGTTAGAGGAGTGATAGCTTACTTCCTCGGAATCATCGTCTCTAGCCATGAGACATAGATTTGCGACTTCTTCATTGTCGCTATCGGAGCTATCATCATCGCTCCCCCATGCGGCTAAGAATGCCTTCTTGTTTTCCCTTTTCTTGACGAACTTATCCTTTTTCTTCAAGGGACATTCGTTTTGCATATGGCCGGGTTTGTGACATTTGTAGCAAATGATTTCGTCCTTTTTGCTAGATTTTTCGGAAGTCTCTTCCTTATATTCCTTTTTCCGAAATCGTTGTCCACCCTTCTTTTTCCAACTTAGGAATTTGTTGTAGCGTTTGGCAAAGAGAGCCATCTCATCATCCTCACTAGATGAATCATTTTCGCTATCGTCATTTGTTGTGCATTTGAAGGCAATGCCTTTCTTCTTTTTCGAGTCATCCTCATGCTTTCGAGTCGTCATGTCGAGTTCATGAGTGCTTAGGGATCCAATGAGGTTGTCGAGAGAGAGAGTGTTCATGTCCTTGGCCTCTTGTATGGCCGTCACTTTTGATTCCCACTTCCTTGGAAGACTTCGAAGGATCTTCGTCACCATCTTCTTGCTAGAGTATACCTTTTCAAGTCTCTTAAGATCATTAGTAATCTTAGTAAAACGAGTGTACATAGAAGCAATAGACTCGTCATCATCGACTTTAAATAATTCATAATCATGAATAAGCATGCTAATTTTAGAGTCCTTAACTTGACTAGTTCCTTCGTGCATAATAGCTAGCTTATCCCACATTTGCTTAGCGGTGTCACAACCGGAAATCTTATCATATTCACTAGGCGAGAGCGCACAAGTGATAGAAGTCATAGCCCTACAATTTAGGGAAAATGCTAGGCGTTCATCGGTGTCTAGTTCCTCTACAAGTTTATCTTCGCCATTTCTTCTAGGCGTTTTATAGCCTTTACTAATACTTATCCATTGGTCTATTTCAAAACCACAAAGGAAATTTTTCATAAGGTCTCTCCAATAGGGATAGTTAGTACCGTCAAAGAATGGTGGCCTAGTTATGGATTTTGAGTCGGCGTATGAAGACATAGTGGATCTTTAAACTATAAAATCGTTAGATTTTTATGAATAGAATAGCTAAGCTCTGATACCAATTGTTGGTCCGTAGGAGTCTAAACCTTAGAGGGGGGGTGAATAAGGTTTTCGTACGTTTTTCGCGGAATTAAAACTATGGGTATTTAACTAAGTTAATTAGTGATATTTATAACCTAAACTCTTTTGTTACCAAATTAACGCTAAAATGATCTAAGCAAGCAATAAATATAAGCGATAAATGAATATGGAAAGTAAAAGTTAAGGGAAAGAAATAACGCAAGATTTATAGAGGTTCGGCAAACCGCGCCTACGTCCTCTCCTCGGTATTTTCACTACCGAGTGTTTCACTAAAAATCTTCGTTTCAAGGTTACACCTTAACGAGCTTAATCAACCGATTATGCTCCCCCTCACTATATGAGTATCCCGAATAAATGACCTAGAGCTTTTAAGCTACACTTGCTTAAAAGCCTCTACCCAATTCACTCGCTCACTAATGAGTTTATAAAATACTCTTTTACAAGTTTGATTTCGAATCGCTCACTAACAAATATTATCTCGATGTTTATACGATTACAATAAGAATATACTCGAGAATATTTTTGATTACAAGTGAGAAATAAGTAGTATAAGCTTGAAGGATTTTCTTGTAAGAATTGCTTAAAAGTTGTGAATGCTTGGATGATCTTCTTCAAAGTGTTTTGGGGCTTTTGTAGAGTCACAAAGGTGCAGCAATAAATTTCAGACCGTTGCTGGTTGGTGAGTTCATTCAATGCTGTTTTTGCAGCAGTTCGCCCCATTTTCAGGAATAGCTTAAAAGCTGGATTTTGAAATTCTACAGAAACGATCGGTCGTTTCTGAAAAACGATCGGTCGTTTTTCAATTGGACTTACTGGACAAAATGTGCACTGAAACGATCGGTCGTTTCAGATTAATGATCGGTCGTTTTTGCTGAGTGCTCACTGGAAGAAATCATCAATAAAACGATCGGTCGTTTTATTATGGCGATCGGTCGTTTTTGTCCTATGCTCACTGGAAGGATTTTTCGCATTTATGATCGATCGTTTAGGGTTGATCAGTCGTTTTTTTGTTGTTCTGGGTTGTTTTCGGTTTTCTCGACAAACTTCGAAACCCCGTAACTAATTCGTTCCAACTCCGATTTAGGTTCCGCTTGAACCAATGGCTCCGTAATTACGCATTCAATCATTTAGACCCTTTAACACACTCGATAAATGATTAGTACGCAAAACGAGCTTTTATCATGTTTTACAAATATTGTTATCATCAAAATAATCAATTAGAAGAAACTACGTTCAACAACATGGATTATATACTACGGTATATTTATCATGTTTTAGTTATCCATAAAATAATAAATGCAATCACATATATGGAATAAATTAAATTTTGAATTCGGTACCTTACGCATGATATGTTGGTGAAGGTATATAGCAAAACCCTAAAAACCCGGATAAACTTCAAGATTTATAAATACTCAATATCTGTACGTTTACCCAAAATATTCAATATCCGCGAGTGTATATCATATTCTCCGCGAGCAAAGTGCAGATAACGTGTTGTGTGACATATTAGGTCACATGTATATGTATATAGATATAGATAGAGAATATATAGAGACAACAAACGAATTGTTTATTCATTAATATGAATGTACATAGATTACATAGTCACATATGCTAGGAAAGACCAACATAGGTCTAATAGTCTAAGGCCCAATATACCCAATAATATACTACAACAAAAATATTTATATTTTCTTAAAATTTGATAATTATGCTATAAAAAGTGGCATGAATCAGTAGTCCTATAAATTTTTTAAATTTTAGGCAACACAAAATTCACCTTATATATATATATATATATATATATATATATATATATATATGATAAATATATATGATTCACTTGGTGAATATAATAGTAATAAATTATCATGGAATCCACATTTTTGTCGGTGTAATATTATTATGATTATTAAATGATAATAAACAAATAAAAAGAAATAATGTAAAGTTATTATAAGAAAATTAATAAAGAAGCTATAATTTTATGTAAATGTAAACGGTTCCTTAAAGATATAAAATACGATTTAAGGAAACGATTAAGGTTGCTGATGCGGTTAGAGTTGTAAATGAACCAAAATGAGCCGAACATGGCTCTATTCATGTTCATGAACTCAAACACTTGTTCATGTTCCGCTTCATGTTCATTTAAATACCAACAAACATTTGACGAACATGAACCGAACGTTTGACAAGCCGAACACGAGATTGTTCGTGAACGTATCTTGTCATTAATTCAAAATATTTAATAATTAAAAAAAAGTATTTTTTTCTTTCTTTTAAGAACATATTATAATTTTTTCATTAATTATTATATTATTTATTATGATAAAGTTGTCTACAAATAAATAAAGCGTTAGTTGTTTAATTTATTTCATTATTTGACATTATAACATAATTTCTTTTTAGTTTTAAGTTTATATATTCTATTAATTCATAAATTATTTTTTACATATATATAATTAATTATTTTAACGAGTCGAACACTTAATAATAAAATCGATAACTGTATTTATACTATGATGATATAAATTACTTTAATAACTCTAAAATAATACAAAAATAACATTAATATTATTATAGTATAAATAAGTTATTAATATATAATGATAAGAACTATTTTTTGTTACATACATAGATTTACTTTATTTTATCAAAATTTATATATAACCAAATGAAATAGTTTATTTCAATTAATATAATAACTATATTATTGTTCATGGTCACCAATATGAACCCGAATTTACCCGAGCCTCTCTCTCTCTATATATATATATGTATACATATATATATAAATGACAATCTGATGAAATTAATACCCATTTTATCCTCCTTCTCAAACCCATTTCTGCCCAACTTCACACTTAGAGTAAGCACACTTTTATTTTTACATAGTAATATATTACATACCTATATTTGATTGTACATATACATGCTTACAATACTTAAAAAAAGTTTAAATTTCTAAATACCCTTTTGTTATTTAATGTATATTTATGCATATATATAGTTGAAATTGCTACTCACTTTGTTATTTCGGTTATTTGGATTTTATCCTCACAAAAAAACACTTTGTTTGTTTTATTTATTGGAGTAGTTTTTTATGTACACTAAGTGGAATTTATGAATACCCTTTAGCATTAAGTATCAGGGCTTGTTTGGCTGCAGCTTTTAATCAAATTAGCTACTGATATTATATTTTGGAGATAGAACTAATGGATGTGTTTAAATTGAAATTGTACATACATAACATATACACACGTACATATGATTGTGCATATACATGCATACTATACTGAAAAAAGTTGAAGTTGCTAAATACCCTTTTGTCATTTAACATATTTGTATGCATATATATAGTTAGAATTGCTACCCACTTTGTTTTTTCGGTTCTTTGGATTTGATGTTCACTAAATTTTGGAACTGCTAATGTCTCTTTTGCTGCATAAATTTTCTCATTTGTTTGTTTGGCTTATCGGATTTTGTTTACACTAGGTGGAATTTCTAAAGACCCTTTTGGCCTTAAGGTTGAGGGCTTGTTTGGGTGCAGCTTTTAATCACATAAGCTACTAATATTGTATTTTTGAGATAGGACAAAAGATGTGTTCAAATTAAAGCTTACAGCTTTTCAGGCCTAAGCACGAAAAAAACACTCGGGTTTTTAAGCTGGGCAACCAAATTCAGCTTGATAAGCTAAAAAGTTGGAATTTCGAAAGACTCTTTTGTCATATTAATATGTATCTGCTTGTATATAGGCTCGTTATCTAATTTTGCCTTGTAACTGAAATTAATAGAAACTTTGTTGTGTTGATTATTCAGAATTTATGTTCACAAAATTAGAATTGCTAGTCTCCCTTTTGCCATATATATAATTTTCATAAACACTATGTTTGTGATAGATCAGTGTTTATGCTCACATAGTTGGATTTGGTGAAGACCCTTTTGCCTCAAGTACCAGGGCTTGTTGGGCTGCAGGGTTTAGTACTTTTATCAGATATCTAACTAAAGCTATTATTTTTGGAATAGAGAAATAAGTTGTGTTCTGATTAAATCTTACAGCTTTCTCAGGTGAAATACTTAAGATTATACTCCGTTTTAAGCGGACAACCACGGAATTAAAACTGCTAATGCCCTTTTTGCCCTATGTAAATTCTCATGATCTCATATTGCCTTGTAACTGAAATTGTTTACACATTGTTTTTGATTGATCGGTTTTTATGTACACAAAATTTGGAATTTCTAAAGACCCCTTTGCCTTAACTCTCAGGCATGTTTGGCTGTAGCTTTTAATCGTAAGTTATATATTTTGGGATAGCGGAAAAAGTTGTGTTCGTATTAAAGCTTGTAACCTTTTCAGGCCATAAATCCCCCCAAAAAAAAACTAAAAAAACTCAGCTTCTAAGCTGGACAACCACATTCCGCTTGATAAGCCAAAAAAGAAGGCTTAAAAGCTGGGAAGATTTCAGTAGTTTTGCAGTAGTAGATTTGTTCTCATCATATAATTGAAAATTGTTTAAAAAATATATATTTATTTGTTTGTTTTTTCAGTGGTGTTGCAAGGGGAGATTTTATTTCTCCAAAATTGGAGCTGTAGAAAGAGAAGAAAACAACGAAGAACTAGAAAAAGAAATAGGACCCATCTCTAGCTGCATTATACAAGACAAGGACCTCCTTCGAAAAAATCCCGACTCGGGTTTATACATACTAAACCTAATCGACAACGGCAATTTAGAATCAAAGCCAACCCTCTATAACAAGATCCTTCATCGATGCACTCAATATGGGAAACTCGGTGAAGGTAGAATCGTCCATTCTCACTTTGTCCGGTCAAAATTCAACTCTAACATCGTTGTACAAAATACCTTATTGAATATGTATGCAAAGTGTGGTAGCATAGACGAGGCTCGTAAGGTGTTTCAAGAGATGCCCGAGAAGGATATGGTTACTTATACTGCTTTGATTACTGGCTACTCGCAAAACGATAGGGCGAGTGAGGGTCTTGCTTTGTTTCCAGAAATGATTCGGTCGGGTTTGCAGCCTAACGAGTTTACATTCTCAAGCCTACTTAAAGCAGCTGGTGCGATCCCTAATGAGAGAGATGGTAGGCAAGTGCATGGAGTAGTTTATAGATATGGTTTTCATGTGAATGTATATGTGGGTAGTTCGGTGGTAGATATGTACGCTAGGTGCGGTTTGATGAACGAAGCTAAGTTTGCTTTTGATGTGTTGAAGAGTAAAAACGAGGTCTCTTGGAATGCTATGATTGCGGGGTATGTCAGGAAGGGCGAGGGAGAGAAGGCAATTGGACTATTGGTGGAGATGATGAGAGAGGGTTCCAAGCCGACCCTTTTTACTTTCTCGAGTATTTTACGTGGTAGTGCTAGTAAAGGAGCCTTAGAGCAAGGCAAATTGGTACACGCTTATATAATAAAATCAGGGGAAAAGCTTGTAAGTTTCGTCGGTAATAAGCTCCTCGATATGTATGCAAAATCAGGTAGCATCGAGGATGCGAAGAAAGTTTTTAGTAGATTAGTTAAACGAGATATAGTGTCTTGGAATTCGATGTTGAATGCATGTGCCCAACATGGGCTCGGGAGAGAAACTATCGAGAGGTTTGAAGAAATGCTTAGAATTGGTATTCCTCTGAACGGGGTTACATTTTTATGCGTTCTTACAGCTTGTAGTCACGCTGGATTACTCGATCAAGGAAAATGTTATTTTGAGTCGATGAAAAAGTATAGAGTAGAGCAAGAGATTTCGCATTATGTAACCGTCGTTGATTTACTCGGTCGAGCTGGTGAACTCAATCAAGCGAAAGAGTTTATCGAAAATATGCCGATTAAGCCCACTGCAGCTATTTGGGGAGCTTTGCTAGGAGCTTGTCGGATGCATAAGAATATAGATATGGGAGCTTATGCAGCAAAACATGTGTTTAAACTGGATCCTAACGACTCGGGTCCCCACGTGATATTATACAATATGTATGCAACGGATGGTAGGTGGGACGATGCGGCTAGAGTGAGGAAGATGATGCGAGAGAACGGGGTGAAGAAGGAGCCGGCTTGTAGTTGGTTGGAGATTGAGAATAATGTGCACATGTTTGTGGCCAACGACAATGCTCACCCGATGAGGGAAAAAGTATTCAAGAAATGGGAGGAGGTGACCAAAAAAATTAATGAGATTGGGTATGTCCCCGACACTAGTCTATCTCTCTCTTTTGCCGACCAGGAGGAGAGAGAAGCGAAGCTGCAGTACCACAGCGAGAAGCTTGCTTTAGCGTTTGCCCTAATTAGTACTCCGCGTGGATCTACGATTCGAATTAAAAAAAATATTAGGGTTTGTGGTGATTGCCATTCAGCGTTCAAGTTTGTTTCTAAAGTGGAGGAGAGAGATATCGTCTTGAGAGATAAAAATCGATTCCACCATTTCAGTAATGGTGTTTGCTCATGTGGGGACTACTGGTAGTAGGAGATGAACTTAAAAAACGCCGAATTTGCAAGAGAAACTAATGCCTATGACCTAAAATGGAGTGATGTGTTGATGTTTCCTAGCTATCGTACATCTGAAGAGGCACAGTACTTGACTATGGCATTGTTTTGCTGCAGATTATGCTCACAAATTTTGCTATTTGTTTAAAAGCTAGACAGTTTTGGTTGACCAACTTAGAAACCGAGTTTCTGGCCTCAAAGTATGAAGAACCTTTATGCTGGATGAATACAACTCTTTTCTCATTCAATAATCCATTTTATTTGCTTCAAAGCTGTCCGCCAAATAAGCCCTAAGATTTGACGAAGCTATGGAAATTGAAGAGGGTTAGTATAAAGCGTTGGCATTTGGCAGGCTATGGTTTGGACTGCAAAGTAGAAGAATGATGGTTCTAATGGATGCTACTATCAATATCAAGGTTTAAACCCTTGTTTGTTTGCAGCTGTTAAGCGCAAGTTTTTATTTATTCGGTTGATCAGCTTAGAAGATAAGATAGCTTAAACAGTTTTTTTCTTTTGGCTTCAAATTTAAAAGCTTTAAGCTGGATGAGCTCAATTTTTTCTCAATCTCGAGAAATCCAGATAGTTGCTTAAAAGCTGCAATCAAACAAGCCCTAAGTAACAGAAGATTACAAGTGTAAACATTCATAAGCATCTGTGATCGTGTTTTCCAAAAGCTGCGGCAAGCTTGTTCTCATATACTCATCGTTGTAAATCAAATTAGCGGTGGTTGAAAACTTTGATGGGGTTATCTCGCTAAAGCACTTGATAGGTATAAAGATGTAAAGCAGCAACCCAGAACTAGCTAGAGACTGAAGGTGTTTGTTCTGAAATCTGAAGATTGTCAGGTTCCCATCTAGATTTGGCAACATTGTTCTTGTAATATTAGCTCAAGAATTACTTGCTATAGAAAGTTTTTATTATTTTTTGAAATGAAGGTTGACAACTATAGAATAACTTGTATTATCTTACTAGTTACTCGCTAAGATATAGAATGTGATTCTTAAGCCTGATTTGAGTTATTGTGTGACAATGAGAATATTCTAAATAAAGTAATAAACTAGGTTCATGATTTAGAAACTCCAAACCACGCTCCTCGCATCAAATCCAATTTGGCAGGGGGCAAAGTAAGCAGATAGGAACTCTACACCACTTAAAACTTAAAAGAGTTCTTTCTATTTTAGTATTATTCAGCATCCCGCCTGTAAGATGTTGAAATGGGAAGTATGGTCTTGAATTTCAAAATTATGCACCTGCAGTTTGATCTGAACAGTAATTTCAGAAACTCAGTTATATGCAGACTGCAAATTTTATGTAGCCTTTTCTTTTTGCTGACTCTGTTCCTCATGAAAATGACTGCTTTCTGCATTGTGGTGTATGTAAGACTCCATATATTAGCACTTGTATTCTTTTAAGGGAAAAAATACATTTACTACACCAAACTATAGTGCTGTTAACGATTTGGGTACCCACCTTTCAAATTTACCAATTTAGGTACCACACTATAATAACTTTCCAATTTAGGTACCACCGTCTAAATAAATCACGGAATCATGTCACGTGACATTTGACAAACATTAATTTAATATGCTAATTTGACAATTTTGCACAAAAATATGTCATGCTAGAAAAAATTTCCCCCCAATTTCACAAAAAAAAAAAGCATATAATCCAAAAAAAAATTATGTGTGAAATTGGAGAAAACGTTTTTATAGGATGACATTTTTGTGCAAAATTGTCAAATTAGCCTCTCAAATTAATGTTTGTCAAATGCCACGTAACATGATTCCGTGATTTATTTAGATGGTGGTATCTAAATTGGAAAGTTATTATAGTGTGGTACCTAAATTGGAAAATTTGAAAGGTGGCCAGGTGGGTACCCAAATCGTTAAAAACAGATAGTTTGCTGTACTAAACTTATAAAACCCCATTCTTTTAACTAATAATGCAAACCTTACCCCCTCACACATTCCACGTGGACTAATTTAATCAACTGCCAGTATCCCTCATCTCCTCTTTATTGTTTTTTTTCCTTAATTTGACAACTTGAGAAGCAAGTTTTAAGAATAAGATTGAGGAAGAAGCTTTGATATAAAGGTTGTTATAAAAGCTACACTTTATTGAGTGAAAGGTAAAGTGACCAATGATAGAGAAAGAATGGACCCGTAGGGATATTTATATGATTATGTTCTCATGTTAGACACTTTGTTTGGATAAGATTTCGAAAATGAAATCATTGTATATATGAAGACGGATTGGAATTTCGTAGTTATTTATGCAAAACTGTCTTTGCAGGAAAATTTAGTCACCAGTTATGATTACAATTTTGGATGTTAGTTATGGGCAGGAATGCTCCTATTGTAGTGACAGACATGGTGACTCTATATAGACTGTTCAACAGAATAAATTATGATAAATTGAAAATAAATCCATTTAATGTACGGCGGACTAAGTTAGTATCGCAATGTTTACAATAGTTCAAACTTGCATGAGAACGTTACAGCTAATGTAGCAGTCTAGTGTCCATTGATGAATTAGATTAAAGACCAGTCAGTTAAATCGTGTTACTAAACAGAAGATTGTGATAAACTCGCAAATATCTGTTTTTTGCTCATTTCAGGAAGATTGCGGTTTTCAGAAAGTTAAACTGTTGCAGGCTCTTTCATTTACTTATCATCCTCGTATATCAAACAGGAGTGGCTGTGGTTGAAAACTAAAGTCTGTGTTATGGATTTTAGAACTTGTTTGGTATGAAGATAAAAACCCAGGAATGCCAGAGAATAGCTGAGTTTCATAGGTGTTATTTCAGACGGTTGTCACGTGCTCACCACAATTTGGTAATTTCAGCTTTCCAATAGTAACTGGGGCATAACATCGTAGGCGACTACTTAAATTCATCGTCAATTATTGTTTAGAAATGAAGGTTGAGAACTGTAGAATGTGAATGTTAAGCCTGTAGGGATGATTTCTCAGGTTTTTGTTGTCTCGACTAAAAAAAAAGTATTGAGAAACCAATAATACGATTAAGGCAGCTTTTTGATAAGGATATGAACAGAAGAAGACGACGACGAAAACAAGTGCTGCTACGGTAAATATGGTGTTTCTCTTACTTAGAAAATTTATTTTGAATGCAATACTGATTTATCATGACATTTTTTTTGAGTGAATATTGACTTTGTTTTGACATGATCCAGGATCCAACCGTAATCGAGGATACAATGAGGCAAAAAGTTTATTAAACTACGACCACAGATATGATTACTCGGATAAGGTAAAAAGAATTGAGCACATACTTAATACATATAGTCTAGGACAACACCCATATGAATACATCTTTTTTGAATCTTTGAGTCTCAAGCTCCACCCGGACATATTGTTACAAATTTTGCCTCTCATGTTCCGGATTACGCAACATTGTCCGGAGGCCAAATATCATTTACGCAACTATTGCAGGTTATTTTTCGTGTCAAACTACGTGAATCTTGAATTATTTATTTATATTAGTTCTTATACATTGTTTTTCAAAATTAAATCTTGCAGAGATCAATAGATAACTCTCGAACTCATCAGTGAAGATATGAAACTTGTGAGAGTTGTCAATAAAATGGAACTCGAGACAGAAGGACGACACATGAATATGTCGAAAAGGATAATATTTTTTTGTTCAAGTTTTTATTGGATCGTGGAATTTTTATTTATTCTTTTAAGAATTTCTTATTTGGCTTTTTTTTTTTGAGTATTTACAATTGTAGACATTGAGTTTTAATACAATTATTGTTTTTTTGGATGTATTCAGTATGAGATGGTGAACTTTGATTATTATCATTGTCTAGATAAATAGTACTAGTATTATGCTTTTATTAAAGTTTTCTTATCCTAAGTGTTAGATTATAAAAGATTTGAACAAATATTAGATAAATAGGCAGCTAGAGACTGCTCCAACTAAATCGCTCTCGAGAAGAACACAACTAATTAGTGTTTGGAAGTGAAAAGCCAAAGCACCTGAAGCCAAATTAATTATTTACGTATTGTATGGATTTCAAACATGTATAACAGTGTCATTTTATTTTCATTAAAATTTTATTTTTCATCTCATCTTATCTATGAGCATTGACGGATAGAAAAATTGTGCGTATTCGGAAAAAAAACATAGTATAAAATTTTAAAAATAGTATATTTATTTATATTATTGCTACAATTCTGATTTATTTGCATAAAAAAAGTAAACATAACTAGAGTTTTTTTATAATAAAGGCTATAAATAAAAGAAAATGTTATAAGTATTCATAAGAAAAATTAATATATGTATATTATTATATAACAAATACTAATAATTAATTGTATACAAGTCTTTTAGTTTATTTGCCTATATAGTATATTTTAATATTTCGGTTTGAATCGGTACCATACCGAACTCACCAAACGAATACCGAAATCGAAGCGACTTTCAAAGATTGGTTCGGTTGTATCCTACCGTAATATCAGTATACCAAACTTTTGGTACCAACTTGATTGGTTCGGTTCGAAAAACGGTCGGTTGGTACAAATCAGTATAAAAAGGTCACCCCTAGAAAACATTATATAAAATGTTAAATTTTACAGGATTTTTTAAACAAACACTTTATAAATAATATAAAACGTTGATTTTAAAAAATAAAATCAAAAAATAATTATGAATACATTTTAAAAAAAAACCAATAAACTGATGAATGTAATCTCATTAAATATGCACCCGTTAACACTACAAAATAATGTTTGATTTAGTGAGACTCAAAAGCTGTCACAAACCTGTCACAAATTTGTCACAAATTGACTAAATTGTCACAAAGTCATCATAAAAACCGTCGCTAATAAACTCGTAACAAAACATACCATCACTAATCTGGTCGTTATTTGTACAAGCGTAACATGCCAAAAAAAAGTGCTAACCATTGTATTCCACATGGCCAAGGGTCTTTTGCTGACTTGGCTTCACATGGAAATGACTGGCTTTTTGCTTTATATAATTATTTACCGATTAAAATTTAAAGCTACTTTATTGTTTCGTCAATAAATTATAAGAGCATCCACATAACACTTAATAAATTTGGCTAACTAGCTATTGTTAAATAAATAAAAAAACATTCACTAACTTACATTTATACAAACTAACTTTAACTTCTTTTTTTTTTTTTACATTTGACTAACTAGTTTTGGATATCAATAGTATATTTTATTAATATATTGGTACTAATTAATGTGATAAGTGGAACCTATGATTATTAAACAATTTAAAATTCAATGAAATGATAAAGTGATTGCCATCTCACATGTTAGTGTGATTATCAACTTTAGCATAAAACTTAACAATTGATTGTGCACATGACATTTAATAAATGTGTTATTAAGTTCAATATGACCAAAATATCACTCATACCTAACAAGTGGTATTAAAAAAATGAGATATTTGGTACGTACCTATTTTATTGTAGCATATGATTAGTGATTACGATAACATGACATCCCTCACCCAGGAGAAATTATTTGGTCCTTTTTAAGGACTCATCCAACCTACTTTATAGCCACACACTTAGTGGGTCTCACATGCTTACGTAATAAAATATACTAAATGTATAGCTATAAATTGAGTTGGAATAGTACTTCAAGAGGACCAAATAATTTATCGTCACCCAGTGCACTTGGACTAGTTTATTCAAATTGATAGTATTATTCTTTATTTCTTTATTTCCCCTGGTTGTAGTTTTCTTCATCTAAGAAGCAAGTGGTTGGGAGTAACTAGTAAGATTAAGAAAGAAGCTCCTATAAAAAGGTTGTTATAGGAATTATATATTTGATAAAGTGAAAAATGATAGAGAAATAATGGACCCCTAATGATATCTATATAAAGACGACGTGGCTCATGGTAGACACTTTGTATGGATAAGATCTCTAAATGATGGAATCATTGAAATATACAGAAATGTATAGTGTTTTTTTTTTTTTTTTAAATGAAATGTATAGTGTTTGATTGTTTATGCAAAAGCCGTCTATTTATGAATAATTTACTAACCAATTAGTTATCTATTACTCGTCCATCATGAATTTACTTCTATTTTGTGATACATTATTTATGTAACTAAAATGCCGTAAAGACAAATTTGAAAAGGAGTTTTACATAGTTAAATTTAATTTGAGTGCATAAATTTTTTTAAAATTTTTTAATTTTAGCAATTTAGATATGTTTTTTTTTCATCTCAAAAAATACACGTATTACGATCATGGATAAGTAAATTGAAACGTAGTGAGCATGATTTATTTATTTTTGAAATGATCCAATTATGAATCTATGATTTGTTTCCTATTTCTTACTTAAAAAAATCAGGTACCTCGCTCAGAAAGTGCTCTCATTGTGTTGACATGGCAATCTTTAAGATCGATAATTTAATGGTAGAGGAATATTTTCATTTTAACGAATTTTCTAATTTTGATTTTGTTATTATATTATGAACTGTTATTAAGACCTGGTCCGATTGCTCATTTATAATTTACTTATACGCAACTTTGGTATAAGGGGATTTATTGAAACGGTATCAGTTTAGTTTACCAATCTAGCATCAGTCAGGAACTCGATTTTTCCTGTTTTCTATTTAATTTTTTATGCCTTCTGGAAATTTTTTTATTACATAATCTTTCATGAAAATTTTATCGTTTGTTTCTGGCTTGAGTCTATGGTTTTTTCTTTCCCATGATTAACGAGTTTGGCACACTATCATGTGCTTACTTATCTGTTTGCTTTATTATTTGGTGTATAAGAGGTCTTATTACTTTTAGTTTAAGAATAGATTTCTTGTTGTTTCAGTTGTGCTACTAGCTAGATCTATATCAACAATATACTAATCCGAGTTTGAAACCAAATGATTGGCGTTACAATTTTTATTTGGATACATTTTTTATTTGTGTACGAGAGCACAACATGCTTTATTATTTAAACTTGTTAATTTTTGTATCCTTGTACGTGTAAGTTGTAACATTTGGTGAAAGAGTTTGATAATAGTCCAAATACTATACCCCTACTGTCTATTCGTTCCGTGTCTTCTTATTTATTTTCATTCAAATTTTAAATTTTCATAATTTGTTACACAAATTTATAAGTTTTTATATTATATTGTATTCAAATTTTAAAATATTTGGATATAATATTATTTTAAACAATTTTTCTAAAATTTAATATTTAATATTTAATTTACACTAATTTATACATTTATTTTAAAATAAATTACATGTGAATTTTATTTTAATTTTAAAAATAATTATTGAAATGTATTTGTATTATATTAATTTTAAAGTTTTTTTTTAAAAAAAATAGATAAAATAACCCACCAGAACAGGCATAGGATTTGGACTCGTAGAATGATTGACGTTTGGATGTTAATGTGACAGGCCGACAGTTATGTACCTGTATAGAAGTTCATTAAAAAATTGCAGTTTTTTAATACTAGTACTATTTAACATGTCATCAAATTACGCAACACGGCAAATAATTTAAAGCCATATCCTTATATTTGCTGGACAATATAACACTATTAAATTGCCGACTAAAATTCCACTCGTTCAGATATTTTCTCCGGTCATAAAAGAAACAAAAATATCATCTTTATTCGGTTTTCTTGTGTGCCATTCTACATTTAACGGTAAAAAAGTATGTTAAATATATATACAAAGTATCGTTAAATAGAGTATCGTTGAATCATTTACTTTAGATTTAGTCCGTAAGATTTAATGGTAGAATAGTAATTTAAAGATTTTTTTTTTAATAAAGCTTTAGTTCATACGGTTCAGATATAATATAAAATAATTAAACGGTTTACGAATTGTGTGGTCAATTAGCGAGTTTACAGAAGAAAAAAAAACTGTTGACGCAATCACACAGGCTTATTCCCAAAAGCGTACTTTTTCCATTTAGAAAGTTCATAGTATTATAACTTTTGGCCAAAAAAAAAAGTGTATATTATAACTGCAGCTAAGTGTTTATCTTTAGTTAGTTTTCGGATTTTTCAGATGTACAAATACACAAAAATTGTAAAAACTGAAAAGCGGTCAAATTATGGTTACTACTTACTAGTCTTCATCTAACTTAACTAACTGTGATGTTTGGATATATTTTTTTAAAACATGTTCATATTTTATTAATATATTATTACAACTTACAAGAGGGAAAACAAGATATTTCTTTTTGTTGAATAACAAATAAAAGTCATTCGGAGAAATCAATGTCATATCTTGGACTAGGGGCTAGATTGACAATTAAACTAAGTATTTAAATAAATGTTGTCGGATGATGTTTTCTTTGTTTAAATAAGTTTTACGGTCTTGTATCTTTTTAGATAATTATAAAAATAAAACTATTTAAGAATTGATCAGATTAAAAAATTTAATTAAAGATTGGTTAATTATTCATAAAACTAACTAATGATTGATCAATTAATAATTAAATATAAAAAGGCCTTGCAATTCTATTTTTAATTTTTCTTTCTCTCTCTAAAAATATATCCCACCTCCACATAAGACCACAACCGTCGCCTTGGACCGCCTCCACAGTCGACGACGAAGCTCCGACAAAGCTCCGCCACATCCCTCCACCCTGGCACTGTCTTTCTACGTGTATATATATGTGTGTGTGTATATATATATAGACTGCTTTTAAAATGAGTCGGACTGTTTTTAAAATGACTTAAAATGAATCCGACTGTTTTCAAACTGCTTTTAAAATGAGTCAGACTGTTTTTAAAATGACTTAAAATGAGTAAGTATGTTTTTAAAATGGCTTAAAATGAGTCAGAATATTTTTAAAATGACTTAAAATGAGTCAGACTGTTTTTAAAATGACTTAAAATGAGTCAGACTGTTTTTAAAATGACTTAAAATGAGTCAGACTGTTTTTAAAATGACTTAAAATGAGTCAGACTGTTTTTAAAATGACTTAAAATGAGTCAGACTCTTTTTAAAATGACTTAAAATTAGTCAGTCTGTTTTTTAAAATGACTCAAACTGTTTTTAAAATAAGTTAAAACTATTTAGACTATTTTTAAAATGACTTAAAATTACCCAGACTATTTTTAAAATTACCCAAACTGTTTTTAAAATTACCCAGTCTGATATTAAAACGACTTAAAATGACTTAGAATATTTTTAAAATTACTCAAACTATTTTTAAAATTACTCAGAATGTTTTTAAAATTATTTAGACTGTTCTTAACAAGACTTAAAATTACTCATATTGTTTTTCAAAATTACTCATACTGTTTTTAAAATTATTCAGATTGTTTGTTTTTTTTTGCGTTTTTGGATTTATGTTGATTTTAGATTTTTTGCAATTTTTAAAATTTTATTAGTGTTTTTTTGGGGTTTTGACCTTTTTAAGGCTTTTATGGATTATTATTATTTTTATAGATTTTTTGGTATTTTTATTTTTGATTTTCTGAATTTTTCCTACATTTTCCTGATTTTATTTAATTTTTCGGATTTAATGTATCAAAAATGCGAATTATATAGCATTTTATAATTACATTTGAACTATAGGGACTAAAATGATAATATTTCAGACTATTGGGCAACGCTGTAATTTCATGACCATAAGAATTAATCCAGTGCTATGCGCGCACGATGTCTCTCGCGCTGTGATTGGTCAGAAAATTGATGACGTCAGCAACGGACAAATTATTAATTAGTTTAAGTTTCATGAACCAATTATTAATTAAGTTGTAGATAAGTTATCAATCCAAAATTTAATCTAAAAATAAAACTAATTTTGCCATGAGCTCTTGGATGATGGACGAGTAATAACGCTTCTTTAGCCTTTTACTATCGAAAAATGATGAAGCAATGAATTGTTAGGGATTTCTTTTGCAAAATCCACCATTTCAATTTACGGTGTATCACTATAAAAAAATACTCAAATAGCGACGGGATTAGTGACGGTATTTTTTGTTACGAGCTTATTAGCGACGGTTTTTGTGACGGCTTTGTGACAGTTTAGTTAATTTGCGACAGATTTTTAAATTAGCGACAGACTTGTGACAGTTTTTGACTTTCACTAAATCAAACATTATTTTGTAGTGTATGGTGTATCCCCATACCAAATTTTAACGATTTTTTGACCCCCCAATAAATTGTTTAAAATTGTTCAATTAAAAATATACAAAAGTCAATCATATTTTTTTACCATTCAAATTATATAACTAAATTCTGAAAATTTATTTCGGCAATTTAGATAAAATTTATTTATCGGCCAACATATTATTTTAGGGGGGGAACAACTCCATTTTTCGAGCAATCCATGTAAAAGTACTTCATTTCTAGGCATAAAACGGTATGTGCTTTTAACAAAATTAGACGGAATTAAGCGGAGTAATTTTTTTAGCTTATTTATCCCGCTCTTACACGTATATATCAGACTATCATGGCAAAAGGAAAAGGAAAAGTAGTGGGAATATTTTTTACTTTCTCATCTCAAGAAACGTTTTGCGATTTTTTCTTTTTTAATAAAAGAATTAAAACTTCGTTTTCCGTCACTACCTTTGTTGGTTCAAAAGTCATTATCATTTCCAATTTTTTGTAGGATCCATTTTTTATGCCCTATTTTTTTAGGTAGCCTATCATAATTTTTTTGAGTCATTGGATCAAAATCAATCTCATATAAGATTCAACAAAAATTATAAAAATATTATTACGTAAAATTGGCCACTACATACATTACTCGGTAAAACGAATAATTAAAAAAGGAAGGGTAGCAAAAATGGATCACTTTTTGTTTTTTTAAGGAAAAGAAACAAACTCAATTTTTCATCACTACCTTTATTAGCTCAAAAGTCATTTCCAATTGTTCCCTTTTTAAAACATTACACTGCAATTAACCATGGTTAGAACCATAGTTACCGAAATATTCATTTCCTCTCCTGAAAAACGTGTTTCATGCTTCCTTTTTCTGATTCTCCGCTATAGGTTATTTCACGTGTAAATTTGTTAGAAATAATACAATTAATCATGATTAGATATGTATTTATTTACGGTATAAGAAATGTTTTATGATTGATTGTGGCGTGAGATCCATTTTATATCACGTTTTTTTTTTAAACATCTTATATCATGTTTGTTCAGTTAGTATGGATACTAAAAAAACTCATAATAATACTAATTATATTGTATTTTAAGTTATGAATAAAGAAATGAATCTCGATTACACAATATAAGTCCACTATAATAGTTTGCGTTGTTTCACTTTATAAGTCCAGTTTACATAACTATAAGCTTGTTTTTAGTTAATTTTACCTAGTTTGCTCTCTAACATTAACTTTGACAAAAAACAATTACTTCTAAACCAACAATGAAAACGATGAACATCATCAAAAGAAAACATTAACATTCAATCCAATTAAGGTAAAATTTCCAACACTTTTGCAGTTGTATAATATGAGTTATTTTACTTTATAAGTCCATTAACAATCAATATATATTTTTGTTAGTAGTTAATTTTACATAAATATATATTTTTGTTAGTTATAACTTGGGAAAAATAATAATTTAGTACATATTTAGAAGCTTGTTTACAAAAAAAAAAAACCGTTTGTTTTGAACTTGATGACTCTTTTATTAAAAAATACATATTTTGTGAACTTATTTACAAATAAGTAAAAAAATCAAAAAAAATATTTAAAAATTAAAAACCAAAATTTTAAAAAATACATTTTTTTATAAAAAAAAATATGTGTGATTCTGTCTTATCCTGACTAACCTTGTTCAATCTTGTATGTCTAATCCTATTTGATTATGTCTAATATTGTCCAATTATTTACAATCATGTCCAATCTTTTATGTCTAATATGTACAAATTTTTTGATTTTTTTAAATATTTAAAAAAAAAATTGATTTTTTTTTGTTTGTATATATATATATATATTTTTCTATGACATATGTAGCTAATTATAAATAAATATATGTAGTTAATTATAAAAAAATACATATATATATATTTTTATAATTAAATCGATGGATTTGCAATTGTTTGGGACTAAAATGTTACATAATTTTGCAAAGTTGAGAGTAACTAACTTAAATAACACCTCTCTCAGCCTATAATGAAAACATAAAAACATGGTAGAAAATATGTAAATGCATGAAAAATTTTTTTCCTTCATTCCTCCCCACATCTCTCTCTCCCTCTCTCTAAAACCATCTTCTTTCCCTCTCTACAATGGGTGTAA
This sequence comes from Primula veris, assembly GCA_963682055.1. Taxonomy (NCBI): domain Eukaryota; kingdom Viridiplantae; phylum Streptophyta; class Magnoliopsida; order Ericales; family Primulaceae; genus Primula; species Primula veris. The sequence continues at coordinate 27,558,598 of OY821745.1, read as the reverse complement.
GCCCCTCCTCATGTTTAACGTTTGACACCGACACGTCATCATCATCATCACCAAACCTCGACGACATACCCGAGAGCTGTATCGCCCTCATATTAACCCACCTCGACCCGCCCGATATATGCCACCTGGCACGACTCACTCGCGCCTTCCGTCGTGCCTCATCCGCTGATTTCATATGGGAGGATAAGTTGCCGAAAAACTATTTGTATATTGTTGGGTTATTAGGGGATTTGAAGATTGGTTTGTTAGGGAAAAAAGATTTGTATGGTGCCCTTTGTAAGCCTAATCCTATTGATGATGGTACCAAGGTAATAAATTTATTCAATTTATATTTATTTACTTTGAATTTGAGTTTTTTTTAGGATTTGGGTTGTTGAGTTTTGCATTTTTTTTGGGGGTTTTCTTTTTAATACATACATGTTTGTAGCTTGTTTACAAAACTAAGTAGTCGATACATAAGAGTCCGTTTGACAACAAATTTTTATAACGGATTTTGGTTTTAAAAATACGTGGGTGTTTAGATACTCTTATCATTAGCATAAAAAATCCAAAAACCTGGAATTCGGTTGGATTTTTAAAACAGATTTTTTAACCTGATTTATAATCAAATAATTTGTTGCCAAACGGTCACAAGGATTATTTAATACCAATATAAATAATGTAATATATTAAGAACTTTCTCTCTTCATTCCCTCTCTACATTTCCTTTCCCCCTCTCTCTAAAACCATGGGTGCATGCCCCTCCTCATGCCTGACTTTCGACACCGACATGTCATCATCATCACCCAACCTAGACGACATACCCGAGAACTGTATCGCCCTCGTATTAACCCACCTCGACCCTTCCGATATTTGCCACCTGGCATGCCTCACCCGTGCCTTTCGATGCGCCTCCTCTGCGGATTTCATATGGGAGGATAAGTTGCCGAAAAACTATTTGTATATTGTGAAGAGAATTGGGGGTTTGGAAATGGGTTTGTTGGGGAAAAAGGATTTGTATGCTGTGCTTTCTAAGCCTAATCCTATTGATGATGGTACTAAGGTGAGATTGGTTTAATTTATTTATTTGATTTTTGAAATTTGAGATCTTTTTAGGATTTGGGTTGTGTTGGGTTTTGCAATTTTGGGGGTTTTCTGTCTTTATTAGGAATAAAGTTTGTATATTTAATTGGCTCCCTAATTATGTATATTTGTTGGGCTATTGGGGGATTTGAAGATTGGTTGTTTAAATTTGAGCTTTTTTTTAGGATTTGGGTTGTGATCCTAATTGGGTTTCTGAATATTATGTGTTTCTTTCTATGTTTGAATGATTTTCACAATTTAGAATTAATTGGGTTTGAAATGTTTGGGGGTTTTGGTTTTGCAAATATGGTGATTTTATATGGGAAAATAAATTGCCACATAATTATGTATGTAATACTTTTCTCTGTGATTGAAAGGTTTTCAGATATTTTACATGTATCTTATAAATCGCTGTTTATTTCGGAAATCAAATTGGGTTTTTGATTTAATACTTTTCTCTCTGTGATAGAAATGTTTTCAGATATTTTTAATTTTTTTTGTTTTTTTTGTTGGGTTTTGCAATTTTGGGGGTTTACATTCTTCATTAGAAGTATAGATTAAATTTTCAAATCAATTTGGTTATGTATGTATATATAAGATATTGGGGGATTTGAAGATGGGTTGTTTGGGAGAAAAATATTTGTATGCTTCTTTTTGTAAAAGCCTAATCCAATTGATGGTGGAACGAAAGTGACTTTTTTTTCTTTCTTTCTTTTTGGATTTCAGTTCTTTTTAGGGCTTTGGGTTGTGAACCTAATTGGGTTTTTGAATCAAGTATTGTTTCTCTATGTCAGAAATTAGAATGGTTTCAATCTTTTGGGGAAAAGAAAAATCTGTATGATCTTCTTTTGTAAGCCTCATCCAATTGATGTGTCAGAAATGGAGTTTAGATTTCGAATCTAATTAGGTTCGGATCGTAGAATATATTGCGAGATCTTTGTTATCTTTCTGAAATTTTGATCTTGTTTATCTCTAGAATGCTAGTAGTATTGTGAATCTAAAATGATTTCATGGGTTTTGAGCCTAATAGGGTTTAAAATTTAAATATGTCAACTGTTTCTCTTTCTTTTGTATTTTGAAATTCCCTTTCTGAAATGATGTATGTTGCTAAATTTGTTTTCCGGGAATTTACAGGAAATTTGGCTGGATAAGCGAACGGGTGGGGTTTGTTTGTCAATTTCTTCGAAGGGTTTAAAGATTACTGGGATTGATGATCGGAGATATTGGAATCACATTCCGACAGAGGAATCTAGGTGAGATGACTGGGATTGATGCTTATTTATATATGCTTATATATCTTTGCTCTGTTTACAACTGAGCAAAATTTTGATTATGATATCTTACAAATTGGAGAAATTTTATGTTAGCTTCATTTGTTTGATTTAGTAATATCTGATGCAATCAAGATATTCATATGCATGATTTTATTAAAGCTTCTATATAACTCTTTGGTACATAAGACATAAAGCTGAAAACTTTCAGTTGAGTACATAAAACATACGGTACATCGGAAAATTAATAGCAATAATCAATCAGTTCATGTGTTGAGAACTTTTGTATTCAAGTAGACATGCATTATAATGCACATCACAAGAAAAAAGGTAATTTCTTTGTTGTATGTTATACTACTATAAAGTATAAAGCTTGAGACATGTATTAGCTTCAAGCTTTTTTTGTTCTTTTGTTGGTATAGATAGGTACTTCAGGCTATCTCATCCGCTTGTGTTACTTAAATGCCTAAGTTATATTATTTTCCTAAATATCAATTGTCTGATGTTTGCTACCTCATGAATCATGATTGAGTTGTTGGATATCATTCCTCCCGTTTGATTCCACTTAACTAAAGAAAGTTATCCGAATTAGCTCTATGGTGATTTAGTTGTTGAATCATCATTTCTCTTTTTTGACTTAGATTTTATTAAAGTAAGTGACCATTCATTTAATCATCCATATTACCTTTACTTAACTGCAGATTTCAATCAGTAGCCTATCTTCAACAAATCTGGTGGTTTGAGGTAGTTGGAGAATTAGAATTCCAGTTTCCTATAGGGACTTATAGTCTCTTTTTCCGTGTTCAACTCGGTAAGGCCCACAAACGACTAGGTCGTCGTATATGTAACCCTGAACACATACATGGATGGGATGTTAAACCTGTCGAGTTTAAAGTTTCAACATCTGACGGACAATGTTCAGAATCTTGCTGTTTTTTGGACAATTTAGGGAATTGGGTAAATTACCACGCTGGGGATTTCGTTGTGGCGAATCCAAACGAGCCTACTAAGATCAAGTTTTCTCTAAGACAGATCGATTGCACGCATACTAAAGGTGGGCTTTGCTTAGATTCTGTTCTTATTTATCCTTGTAGCTTACGAAAACTCAAGTCTGGATTAAGTTAATGCTCCAAAAACAGTTTTGTAAAGATTGTTATGGTGGATCCAATGGTTAGTTGTGCTGAGAGATCTAGGCTGTTAATTGCTGCAAGTGTGCTACGTGTGATTACGAAGAATAAACCAGATTTTGCTGATGCGACTGGATATTTCTCTTTTGTTCAAAGTTGGAGTTTCTTCGAAATATTAGCTTGCATTGTCTACAAAAAGTGGAACAATAACAAGAAAACAAAGATGAAAGTGAAAACAAAGAAACTGTGGAAGCATGGAAGAAAATGACATGTATATAGTGAGAATGTACAATATGCATTTGCTAGCCGATTTACTTATTGGCAGTTTATGAAAGCATGTAGATTAGTGAGAAATATGAGTTTCTTGAGAACCCATTATGTATATGGTTGCCTAAAGGTGATCTGATTTATTTTTTTCACTTTGCTCGCTAAATTTATTTGCGAAATGTTTGTTGTATACTTGGGATTGTACAGATAATTTTGCATGGTTTATAAAGTTTTGTATTCTTTTTGTCAAATCTGACAAGTACTATACTACTTGATGAATCAAAATACTCCATTATTATTCTATTATAATAAGTAACCTATGTCAAATGAACCTGTTTAATTTAACCATTTTTTTTTTAAAAAATTACTCCTACATATTTATATTAATTACAATAATACCATACTCCAATAAAAATATAAAAAGTAAAACTAATAAAATTATTTATCCATTTTTAACAATCAAATATTATTTTAAATCTTAAACTATGTTTTTTTTATTATCCACATATTTATATTATAACTATACTTATTTTCAATATTTTTATAGCATTACATGTCGCACACGAAACACGTGAAACACGATTACTAATGTTATAGGATAGTATAGATAGCAATGCGATGGAGGTGGCTTCTACTTGTTTATTGGTTTCACTACTATAATCGGATCAATCACACCAATTTACTCAAACATTTACTCAAATTAACACACTTTTACCCATTTAGAGTAAACATTTTACCTTATACTATTTTCAGTTTTTTTTATATTAACATTTCCATCATCCATATATTCTATTCTTTCTATTAATACTTTCTTCTATTCATGTTTATTTATAACCGCATGTTTCCTATATATCTTATTGCATTACGCGTCGCACAGACAACACGTGAGACACGATTACTAGTGTTATAATATAGTTTAGCCAGCAATGCTATGGAGGCTGCTTCTACTTGTTTATTGGTTCCACTACTATAATAGGAGCAATCACACCAATTTACTTAAACTTTTACTCAAATTAACACACTATTACACATTTAGGGTAAACATTTTACCTTATACTATTTTCAGTTTTTTTTTTATATTAACATCTCCATCGTTACTAACCATATATTTTATTCTTTCTATTAATATTTTCTTCTATTCATGTTTATTTATAACAACATGTTTCATATATCTTATGCTATTTTATTGTTTAGGAAAAAAAATGGGTATAGTTATACATTGTTATCTAGAAGACTATAGTTATCATTTCAAAAAAGAAGAAGACATCATAATCTGATCATACGGTCCTACCTAATAAATTAGGTTAGTAGGTGGTAGCTATAGCTTTGGTTTGTAAGTCAATTTTTTCTATTTTTTAATTGTTAGAAACGATTGTTGTTTGATTTACGGCTAAGTTTGATTGCAGCATTTCTTTTTGATTTTTGCTGGGTTATATTTTGCTTATGCGCTGTATTGTATATTATTGTATATGGTTGATCGTACCAACTTTTATACGGAAAAAAATACGATTAATGTATTAAATTATCCGTCGTTAACGATTTATGTACTATAATACCAAATTTTTTAATTTAGATACTGAACTACTGAATCTGTTTCAATTTAGTCATTTCTGTTAAATTCAACAACGGAAGTGAGCCACGTGATTGCCATAAGTTAAACTAAAAGGGTAAATTATTCAAATATGTATATGTATCATATTGGAGGAAAACTGGTTCATGTTTTGGAGGAAAACATATTAAGGATAAATATGTAAAATAACAATGTATATGTATCATATTGGAGGAAAACTGGTTCACGTTTTGGAGGAAAACATATTAAGGATAAATATGTAAAATAACAATTTAAAAGATCACGTGATAGCACGTGGCTCACTTCCGTTGTTGAATTTAACGGAAATGACTAAATTAAAACAGATTCAGTAGTTCAGTACCTAAATTGAAAATTTTGATAGTATATTACATAAATCGTTAACAACAGATAGTCTAGTACATTAATCGTATTTTTTTCCTAACTTTTAACTACAAAAATTAATCTGGGTGAGTAAACATTTCTTTCTTTCCCCAAAAGCCAGTTTTGTTTTAAAAAGAAAAGTTATAGCATTATTGTTTTCCAAATGGGAACAAAGTTTTTGTTAGATGACGCTCACCTCCAGATTATTTCACTCAGACGCCTCCAGAATTAATCCCAACCGTTCATAAGCATTTTTTTTTAAAGAAATTTTATTGAAGACATGAAACGTTCTTTTTACATGAAACAAGTACTCCATGTTAGCAATAATTGAGATCGAATCCGATAAGAGTAAACGCACTAATATAACTTGGCGGTTACAATAAACCTTTTTTTTTAATTAATTGTGGTATAAACCACATTTTAGCTTTTTATATATTAAAAGATGTTCAATACACAAAATTACAAGTTAGGGGGCATAATTGTTACAAAATGTAATATAGCTCCTCCTAACATAACGAAACAAACTTAATGGACTGAATTGAACAAAACTTTTGACTTATCAACCTAATCTAATCTTTTCCCCAAAATTAAAATCAAAAACCCAAAATAATGCTTCTCCTTCTCTCTCTCTATATTATCGCCTGTAACAGGCGATTTCCCCCTTCGTCTTCGTCAATACGCAAGTTAATCATATCAGCTTTTTCCAACTCCAGAAGCCCTATTATCCTTTTAGGGAAATCCTTCAAATCAGTGGATATCATAGGGGTTGTTAGCTCTCGTGCCTGTTTGGCTAACAAATCTGCTATACCATTTGCCTCTCTAAAGATATGTTGTATCTTCACCCTCTCTTTTTCTTCTTTTATTAATTGCTTAATTTTGATAACCTTTAGCCTGATATTCCATGGAATTTGCCCTTTGTCATTACACATGTTTGCCATGATTTGAGAGTCAGTCTCAATAATAATGTTTCTGTTGAGCCTTAGACCTAATTTAATCCCAGTATGTATAGCTTTAGCTTCCACCATAATAGGTGTGGCGGCTTTTACCTTTTTTGCAAACGCTTGTATAAATTCCCCTGCATGATCTCTAAATACACCCCCTATCCCAGCTTTATTAGTGATAGTACATATACTCCCATCCACATTAATTTTGATGCTAGGACTGTGTGGTTTATCCCACTTGATAGTTTTAGGTATTTTAATTTTACCTTGAAATGTCACACTTTGTATATTATGGAAATTGAAATCTTTTGCATATTTGGGCCCCTTTTTAATGATCATTTTGTAGCTATTAATAACCTCTTGTATGATACCTTCATACTTCATAGAAATGTCTTCCATTCTACTTTTGCATCTGCTTTTCCAAATGTTCCACAAAATGAGGTTAGGGATAATCTTATTGGTTTTAGTAATAATAGCTCTTCCTTTTGCCTTTTCCCATTCAATAAGTCTCCCCCTTATTGTAGTATTTGTTTCTTTAATCCCCATGTGTTTTTGAAAATACTCCCACACCTTTCTAGCCATTTGTCCATTGCTGAATAAGTGCTCTAAGCTTTCTTCTGTTTTTCTGCAGCATTCACACTGAGAGGCTTGTTGGACCTGGAATTTTTGAAATGCAGTGTCTAATGGAATGGCTTTGTTGAGTATTCTCCATACCCCCACTGAGATTTTCAGAGGTAGATCCTTTTCCCACATACTTTTATTATACCAATTAATGCTGTATTTATCCCTTAGAATGTTATAAGCTGAGTTAAGAGTAAAATTGCCATACACTGTTTCTTTCCAGATAAGGACATCCTCCTCATTTATTGAGATTTTAGATTCTTTGCCCACTTTAGGTCTATCTTCTATAGGTATTTCTTCCAGTTTCCATTTACCATCCTCATTTAGGTATTGATGTATCTTACTATTAGAGATGCAGTCAACATTGATAGGTCCATTCCCATTCCAATTGTCCATGTTGAAATCCACCCCCCCTTTACCAATGATCCATTGCATGCTTTTTTCAGCTATTCCTGATAGCTTAGTCATTCTTCCCCAAACTGTAGACCCTTTTAATTGCTTAGCTTGAGCTGGATGGTTTTTCCTACAGTATTTTCCTTGCATGTATTGTGTTCAAATAGTGTTATACTTCCTAAACTTCCACCACAGTTTGACACTAAAAGCATCTGTTATGCTTTGCATGTTTTTGATACCCAATCCTCCTTCTGCTGTTGGTCTACATATTTTGTCCCAGCTTTTCCAATGGTATTTATTTTTACCTTCCCTGTCCCCCCAAAAAAAGTTTGCGCATATTTGATCTATTTGCTTAATGATTTTTTTTGGAGGTTGAATGGCTGCAAGAGTGTAAATAGGCATGGATTGCAGCACTGATTTGATTAAAACCAATTTAGCCCCCATAGAAAGGTATTTTGCTTTCCATCCTGACAACTTTTGACTAATTTTATTGATGTTGTCCTGAAAAAGATTTGCTTTTTTATGACCATTGAAAATAGGACAACCTAGATAAATAAAAGGGGTTTTTTTGAAACTCATATTCATGATTTTTGCTATTTCATTTTTCCTCTGGAGATTGACAAGTTTGGAACAATACATGTTACTTTTTTCTAAATTCACTTCTTGGCCAGAGATTTTTTCATAATCTTTAATGGCTCTTTGAATATTTTTGATGGTCCTTTTATCAGCAGCTGAGAAAATAACTATGTCATCTGCAAAAGCTAGATGAGTAATAGGGTTACAGGACATAGGAGTTTTGTAGGGCCTAATTTTCTTTTCTAGCATTAAATCATTAAGCTTTCTAGAGAGAACCTCAGAGCATAGGATAAAAAGAGTAGAGGAGATAGGATCCCCTTGTTTTAGTCCTCTTGTGGATTTGAAAAAACCATGTTGAGTGCCATTAACCAACACAGAAAAATAATTATTAGAAATAAGCCTCCAGATTCTGTCTATCATTAGTTCAGAGAAACCCATCTTTCTCATAGTTTTTATAAGAAAAAACCAGTCCACTCTGTCATAGGCCTTTTTCATATCCAGCTTCATAATAATATTACCCCCTTCATTTTTTTTGTGTAAATCTGTGGTCAGTTCTTGTGTAAGAAGAATATTTTCAATGATGTCTCTGCCTTTAACAAAACCACTTTGATTCTGAGACACTAATTTAGTGAGAACTTTAGACATTCTATTAGAAATGATCTTTGATATAATTTTATTGCAAAAAGTGCTTAGACTTATAGGTCTAAAATCTGTAAAACTATTAATAACCTTCTTTTTTGGTAACATAACTATTAAAGTAGAAGTAATAGCTTTAGGAATAATAGCTCCTGCATAAAATTGGTGCACTGCTTTTTTTATGTCTTCACTAATAATATCCCAACTAGCTTTAAAAAAACAACCTGTGAAACCATCTATACCTGGAGAGCTGTTGCTATCCAAGCCCCAAACTGCTTCTTTTATCTCTTCCATTTCAGGAAAATTATCCATTTCATCTTGCTCCTCCTTGTTGATAATTCCATTGATGTTATTTAATAAGTCATCTTGCCCCATGTCTTTTTTTGCAGGTGCTAGTAAGTCCATATAAAATTCAACAGCAGCCTTGCTTATGTTCTCTTGTGAGGTAACCTGATTCCCATCCTTATCCTCTATTCCATGTATTTGAGTTTTGTTTCTTCTTGCTTTAACAGTGGCATGAAAGAATTTTGTGTTAGCATCTCCCTCTTTTATCCACTTTAAATTGGCTTTTTGTCTCCAGTAGTCCTCCTCTCTTTTTAAGTGCACTTTAACCTCAGCTTTTACTTTATTCATTTTAGTTCTGTTGGTATCACATGGGTCTTCCTCAAACTCTTTTTCAGCTTTTAAAGCATCATCTTCTGCCTCTTTTGTTTTTTGAAAAATGTTTCCAAACTCCCTTTTATGCCATTCTATTAACCCTATCCTAACTCTCTTGAGGTTTTCTGCCAAAACATACATAGCATTTCCTTCTTCATATTTTCTCCAGTGTGTTCCAATTATTTCTTTATAGCTGTCATGTTTGACCCAGTAATTTTGGAAAACAAATCTTCTTGGCTTATAGTCTAATTCTGTAGCTGCTGAAAGTAGGAGGGGAGAGTGGTCAGAACCCACTTTATTAAGATGCTCAAGACTAATTTTTTTGAAAAGATTTTGACACTGATCATTTAGGTAGATTTTATCTATTCTTTCCCATATAGTTCCATCTCCATATCTGCTGTTCCACCAGGTAAATCTAGTCCCTATAAAAGGCATTTCTTTTACTCCAATGCTACTCATACAATCTACACAGTCATTAGCTTCATTTATGTTGATAGGTGACCCTCCAATTTTGTCTTCATTTCTTGTAACAGTATTGAAGTCTCCCCCAACTAGCCAAGGCTCTACTGTATTAATGTTTTCCAGGTAACTCCATAATTCCCTTCTTTCCCTTCTAGTGCATTTAGCATAGACTAATGTAACATTAATAATGCTGTTCAAAATATGACTCCCAATTTTTAAAGACATGCACTGGTTCATTTCACTTGTAATTTTTACTTCCATGCTATCACTATGAAAACACCAAATTTTATTTTCCTTTTGACAAATAACTTTATCAAAACCCAGTTTAAATCTATAATGTTCAGCTTTACCCATCTCCACCATAGGTTCCATACATGCCAGAAAGACTAACTTGTTCATCATTTTAAGCTTTTTAATCCTATTTAAAACCACTGTTTTTGCAATCCCCCTTATATTCCAAATGATTAGATTTATCATTTAAGATGTGTATTTTTTATTTTTACTTGGATCTGTTCTTAACTTCATCCTTTTTTGTTCAGCTTTTTCTTGTTTTACTTTCTCTTCCTCTGTTGCTGCATATTTGTGCCCCTCTATACTGATTGCTTTTTCCCTTTGATCCTGTATCTCTTCTAGCATTTCCATATTGATTGCACTTTGTACCAAATAAGCTGTAGCAACTATAAGCTCATTCCCAACATTTTCTGGCTCTTCATGTTTTTCCTTACTTTCTGCTCCACCTTTATTTATAGCATCCTCATCTTTTTCTTCCTTACTATTTTCTTCTTCCTCATTATTTTGGTTAATTTGTATGTCATCTTCTCTTTGGTGTAGGTGTTCTGCTTCCTCCTCTTCCATTGTTTTGCTGTTGTCTTCTTCCCCACTGGTATCTTCAATTACCTCTATAATTTCCTTTTGTTCAGTATTTCCATATTCTTTGTTGGCTGCTTTTTTTGTCCATTCTTTTTTCCCTTCTTTGCCTTTATAGGTCACTTGTCTACCATTCTTTTTGAGAGATTTCTTTCTTCCCATTATTTCCCATTTTTCTTCTTCTTCATTCTTTTCCTTATTATTGTCTTTCTTCTCCTCTCTTTGCTGCTCTTTTTCAGTACCTTCCATTTGTTTCCCTTTTTTATAGTTTTCTTCCCCTATTTTACATTCTTCATTGCTATGCCCAACCTTTTTACAGTTGCTACAAAAGCTTGGTAGATTTTCATATTCTATATTCTGCCAAAAACCTTCTCCATCTTCTTCATTTCCATATCCTATCCAAACCCTTTCTGCTAATTCATTTTTCAAATCCACCTCTATACACACTTTTGCTAAACTGGGTCTAGTTAAGCTGGCAGTGGCGTTATCAAGTTTCAGTGGTGTCCCAAAGGCATTGGCAATTGAAAAAATGCTAGATTTATTATATAAGTGGATTGGCAACATTTGAAAGCTTACCCAAATAGTTGTAATAGATGGTTCATAGCCTGGCTTAAAGTCATATGTCCACTTGAAGACTCTCATAGGAAAACCTTTTATGATCCATTTTCCCCTCATCCATAACCTTAAGAAATCCTCTTCATGATATAGTCTTATTAAGACATGCTTATGGTCTATAGTTCCTAGTGTAAAGGCAGCTTTTAAACCCAGGGTGTTCAAGAACTTATTGATTTCATCATACTGGGGTTTGCCATGAGTAAATTTGCCCACTAGAGTGTATTTAAAAGGTGCTGAAAGCTTTTTTATTTCATCCATAGTAAATCTAATAGAGATCTCACCTTTGTATTTGCCAATGTCTTTGATAGGTACAAAAGTTGGATCTTGATGAGCTAGTTGCTGTTTGTTGCTTACTACTTCTGCAAACGATCTGGATACTTTTTCTTCTTTTTCCATAATTTGGAAGTTTGTAATGATGCTGGCTGTATTATTAGTACTATTGTTGTTAATAATATGCTCTAATGACGCCTTACTGGGATCTTCTAAGCTTTGCATTTGATAATGGTGGTTTTTCTTATTTCGTCATATTTTCTCTCTCTAGGCTCAACGGCTCTTTTTACTAGGTGTATTAGATGTTAATTTTTTCTTCGGTTACAATAAACCTAAAACCAAAAATTTGTGGAAAAATAAGTCAGTTCAAAATCAGTTTTCACATCCTCATTTTAAAAATTAATTTGAGCTCAAAAAACACCACTTTTCTTCTTATATTCCCTAACCTTATGTCTCCCCAAACAGATCAAAGTGATCAAAAACTGATGTTTTATGACAACAAAAAACTCAGAAAAACAAAGAGAGAATTTTAAAGCTAACAACAAAAAAACCTCTAGTTAGGCTTATAAACTACCGGATAAACTAATTGAAACAGTTATATAGCTTGACACATGAGAAGTTACTGTATTATCTGTCACTTGCTTGAAAACCCAAAATAGCTCAACACATCTCCAACCATTAAAGATGCTAACATAAAAGTATGAGTAATTTCATTCTCCAACCAATGTAAAAGTGCTATCATAGAAGGAAAAAAGCAACATAAGTTTCAGCAACATAACATCATAAGTTTAACCAAAAAGTTAGTTTATACACATACAAATGTGATAACCCATATACAATAAGGGGACTGCAAAGGGAACAGACCACAAGGGTCTTAACCTCAGCCTCCATGCCATCATTGGTTAAACAATAAATTTAAATATTGAAATAACTTCCTCTCAAGCAATGAGTTTCTATATGATCAAGAGTGTATGCCGCATGTATATTGCTATTTAGGTCCATTGCTCAGTAAAAAGTTGAATAAGCCCCTCCAGAACCCATTTTCACCAGTCCATCTGCAATTTGGTTTTGCTCTCTAAATACATGAGTTAAATTTAAACAAACTAAATCAATTAGTGTAATAATATCTTTCCAAAGCAAATTAAATTTAGGACGAGGAGATGATTTATTATTCCACTAATTAACAATTAATTCTGAGTCTGTTTCAATCATAATATCAGTAAGCCCCAAATTATAGCAAATAAGCAAAATCGTTTTTTATGGCCATTAACTTAGCAAAGGTATTAGAGTGATTACCTAAGTGACAAGTAAAAGTAAAAACCATGAGACGTTTTGAATCTCTTAATATACCACCGCAACCACTATCACCATTAGTAAGAGAAGAGCCTATGTTGCAAGTTTTTAATTCTTTTTTATTTCTAGTGCATGCTTATCACACATCATTAATAAAAATCCTCCTATTTATGGATATTGCTGAACAACAAAAGTTTATTAAAAAAATGAAATTTACAAGACACTGGCAGCAAAAATTTGGTTGCTAAAATTCATTATTTATTTGATTTGCTTTGCCTGTGAATTTGTGATATGCATTTTTGAAAGTTGTTTATTGCCTTGTCATGTATAGATAATTAATTATCTTTAAAGTCATGAGCAATTGCTTACCAGATAAACATAAACACTTTCTGATCCAAGAAGAGTTCAAATTCAATACTAAACTAGGATGAAAACTGGATTTTGTTTTGTAAAGATAGTAATAGTATTAGACTATTAGTCGAAATAGATAACAAAGAGTTATCATGTTATTGGTTAACTCTAAACAAGTTTTTTTGGACCATTTTGATTTAGAAATAGACACGTGGTCAGATGTTTATATTTATCTGGTAATCAATTGCTCGAAACTTTAAAGATAATTAATTATCTATATATGACATGTGCACAAGACAAGTTGGTATTAAAGACTTGGTTTGGAATTATTGTAAACAACATAAAACGTGAGCTGGAAACATTGTTGACAAAGATATAATCATATAATTTGGGAATTGATTTATTTCTCCTAATCAATTGCTAGCTTTTCACTAGTGTCAATTTTTGGTTTGGTGATTGATTTATGTATAGGGCAATTTATGTATATATCTAATGGTCCATGATATAGAAAGGCAGATGGGCCTAGGCGGTATTAAAATTTGGGAATTTCAACATTTTCTGAAAACAATGACAAATGAAAAGAAGGGTCTTGCTTGTTAAATCTATTTTTTCTTCTTTGTGCTTACTGAATTTTTTTTATTAGTAGTGGTTCTCATAGATTCAATAACTAATTTTGTCTGATTTATGTACTCCAGGAGCATATTTGTTTTTCAATTCTGATAACAATTCGGTCTTTGTCGAGCAGACTTGCTGTGTGTTTTTGATATATTTTTCAACTTTGCTACAATCGTATAGGGTGTTGCACATTGCTTCTGCTAGAGGCCTCATTTAGATCACTCGAGGTTTTAAGCCTGTAAATGATATTAAACATAGATTATTTACATAGCCATTGCAGTTTTCATGTGAACAAGATCAAGTTGAAGAAGTGAATTGCAGATTCGGGTTACCAAATAGTAAATGATATTAAGAGTTGCATTTTTTGTTACTATTGGAGCATATAGCAGATTGTAACTTGCAGCTCTTGTGGTCTATCTAGTGAGTTTGGATTTACTTTTCGACCAAATATTATGCAAGTTAAAGTCCCGACCTAATGTACTAAAATGAACCAAACATGCTACACCAGAGTTGTTTTCACTTAGGTTTTTGGTCTACGCACCCTCAATATGTACTGCCTTTCGATGCTGTATGACCAAAATATACAGAAAACATTACAAGAACGGTGCTTTCACTAGAAATGCAAAAAATGAATAAACTTTAGTATTAATACCAAAAAAAAGATGCTTTGTAGCACAAACATGTGTTACCTAAGCAGACAGTGAATTGAAGACGCAAGAAGCACCTATACCTTTCTTATATTTTTATCATATCAAGATGTTCTTTGGTAAAGATAGATTGAAAACAATTGCAATATAAGTGTTTTATCGAGAGGCAGTTCTTGCTTTAGCATCTTGCGAGTTGCTTGGAATTAAAATACTGGTTTCAAGTAGTATAATAAAATTTCATTCAGTAATCCATTAAGTTACTTCTATTACATTTTATCTCTATGATTCCACAAACGTCCGTTAGTTTCATATCATCATAAATTCCTATTGGTTGACTACAACAGAGTAATGTGATTGAGTGACCGATTACACTAAATATAAAGTAGTAGCGGTTATCAGATACTCCATGTTGTACCATGAGAAGTACTTTTATTTTCGTGTATAAATATAAATTTGTAAAAGAAAATATTGCAAACACAAGTTGGACATTTTCGCTATAGGTTAGATGATGACTCCAAATAAGGGCAACATCCTGTTGGCACAAGACATCGGATATGAATAGGATACTCACATTGAGCGCAGTTGTATATCCAGTGCTTCTTATCCCTTTCTTTTTCACAGACGTCGCAGTAGTACTGGTTGGAATCATGCTCTGGAGAAATAGCTAGGTGATGTGGATGACGATGACAATCAAACTGCACTCTCTTTTAGCCAATCGGAATTTATCCCTATCTGAAATTTATCTACACAATCGTTACAACTATAATGCAACTTTTGTTTGCAAAGTGAACCGTATGCTTGACATGTAAAATCATCTGGCTTCAGGTAAAGAAATAATTCATGAAAATGGAGATTTATTCCAGGTCTCTTGGGTGTGAAGAAGCAGTTCAGGTCAAACCACAAGTTATAGTGCGGTGAAGCATAGGCATAACCATTGACGAGCTTTCTACAGCAACTACACCTCACTTTATCGTTATCGTCTCCATATTCCTCGAGAGTGAAACTACCAATAAGCATAAAAATGAGTATCGATGATGGTAAGTGAGTACATGTTTTGTGAAGAACAAGTTTACACATACTGCATTCGAAGATAGGGGCAGTCATTTGCTTCGAACATCTATTGCACATATTATCTTCAAGAAGAGGGTCATTCTTGCCAAAATAGAACATATGTTTGCAGCGAGATTGGGTCTCAGCAATAATATTTCTTTTGTTCCTTTCTTGAATATAAATTGAGATGTCATTTAGAATATTTGGTATACACCCGTTGATACAATCCAAAGTAGGTGTTTCCACATTTACAAACAGCTTTGGAGTATCTCCAATGTCATATTCGAATGCTGAGAGAGATTCTACAATCCCACTGAAGTCTTCTAAGGAATGATTGGGAGAGAATCGTGGTTGGCATGGTTTGCATTCAACAATGAAGAGTGGGGTTTCAGTGGCTATAGCCAAATCTCGGAGAATAAAGAAAACCGAATCGTGTGAGATATCTGAATCAATAACAACTGAGACGCCAATTTGTAGTTGGGAGAGGACTATTTGAGAAAGTTCTCGCAAACCAACTTGTTTAGACTCAGAAAGGTTTTCTTCATCGAAGAGCAAACATCTTTGAACAAGCGATTCAGGAAAGTTCTCGGAAAGGCCAATTTGTAACTGTGAGAGAGCAATTCGGGAAAGTTTTTTAAAACTAATTTGCTTAAGCTCAGATAGGTTTTCTTCATTGATGAGCAGGCAATCTAGCTTTGCTGCCAAGGTGTTGGCAACTAATTTCTTCCCCGTGTGGGGATCTCCGTTTGTTGCTATGATTATGGGGGGTTCCTTCTCTTTAGTCATTACTTCATGCTGGATAATAAATAATAATACATATAAATTATGTCACTCTTCTCACGAGTTTAACAATAAGGACCGTGCTTATTGTCTTCTTTTATTATTTTTGTTCCTTTTTCCCCTCATAGTACCAGTACATCTTTTATGTTTTAAATGACAGTTTATCAACTCTAATAATCCATTTGAACTAAGACAATGTGTATAAACGAGCTTTCAAGATTAGGTTGCTGTTAATCACAGTGATGTGTCATTCTTTATTTTACAATTCTAATCAAACTAATCAAGCCTTTAACGAACCAAGTCCTTAACTGTTGAACTATGTATTTTGGGTTATCCGCTCGTTTACTTAACTAATGTCAAAGTTTCATGCTCAACAAAATATTGACCTGTTAACTATCCCGGCCCCGATTATGAGTAGAAGAAAGTACACTTGCAATTAAGTAAGAAATCTCCACTCTGTCACAATCAAGGATTTTTATTATTACTAGTTTTATTGAATTATCATGGTTCCTTTCCAAATTCTTACAGTTTGGAAGCCTTGTAATTTATTTAACTTATTTACTATCTGTAAATTGTGTTATCAGACTAAATCAGCAAAAGAAACAGGTAACTTGTTAATTCATGAGAATAAGAAACACACACAAACGGAAAAGAGAATTGTTACCTCAGTAAACCAGGTGGGGGGGGGGGGGGGGGGACTTTGATTTTGATGACTTGATTCTTCGAATTTTTGTTTTTCATCGAAAATTCAGTATTAAAAAATCTGGGGAGACGAGGGGCTTCTACAATGCAGCGTGGATGAATAGGAAATTCACAATCTGCATAATAGTACATCCAACTGTCAGGATCCCTTTCCTTCTCACAAAAAACACAATTGTACGGGTCCGAATCAACCCTGGGAGCAATGGAGAGCGTGAAAGAGTGTTTATGATGCTCATATTCAACTGTCTCAGGTAGCCAAAGACAATACACATCCATCGAAATTTGGCATATGCGATAAAAATAGAAGATGGTGTTTTTATCAATAAAATCACCACATTCGTTGCACCAACATTTAACCAATGCTACGCCGTAGCTCGTGTTCATGGAGCTCTGTCTTACGTTCTGCTGGTAGTAAAAACAGGCAATCTAGATCGAAGAAGTGTTTTCTAAAGTCAGTAGAGTAGTATCGAGTACGAAGACTATCTCTTAGAAGTTGCCGACAACAGGTGCAACTGGCATCAGCATCTAAATCTGGTCCCACATTTTTGAGATTCAGATTTATCTCAGTCATCATATTATTCCCAAGCAAAAGAGATTCGGGAAAACGGTTACATGTTGGGTGTGTGAAGAATCTGCAATTATTGCAACTGATGACGCACCCCGAGACTAGTTGACTACACTGGCAGCAACGCCTCTTGTACTTGTCTTCTATATTTATGAAAAAAGCAAAAAAATGGTCACATTTTGTTTGTTCATATTTAAGTTTAGGATCGACATGGGCAACAAAGTCGTTCAGAACATTAGTCACCGACAAGCCGAAAGTTGAAAATTGGTTCATCTCCACCAGAATTCTAGAAATATTGCCTATGTTGTAGTTTGTGAGTGTATATTTTCATTTTCTTGCAAAAGAAATGATGTCGACTTGTCCATAAACTCAGTGGCGATAAAAGAGATGTCGTCCATGTCGTATATGCCATGTTCAGCCCATAGTCTCTCGACATTGTTTACTCGTCACTCAAGAACGGCCAAACGTGCATTAGTTAAATATGATAACTCTCTCAATCGGTCAAATTCATAAAAATCAGTAAGATCTGAATCAATAACTATAGAGCATCCTGATGTGAGCTGAGATCTCGCCAAGTTATGTATCTTTCCCCGGAGCTTTGCATGGGTTTCGGCAGTTTTCTCTTCGTGACAATCAAAATCGTCTTTTTTGATAAGTGGACATTGAAGAACCGATGATATGCAAAAGGCTGCCAGTTTTCTCCCTGTGGATGGGTCTCCCTTCATTGCTATGATTAGTGATTTACGTATGATTTCTCCTATGCCTTTGTTATCCGAATAGAGCATTTTGGCTGCTCGTCTAAACTTTAATACCATCTCTTCTGCCATGTCCTTAGGCAACCTTAGCTCACAATCCGACAAGTAATCTATTTGTATCAAAGGAAAAATACACATTTAAAGAACTAGTTATCAAAATCATCAAGAAGAGTTTTCACCTTGAATATGATGCCTTATTGTTTGTTGCTATTTATTTTTCTGCCTTATCAACAAGATCAAGGCCAGCAACATACAAATCAATGACAACTTTATATTTAGTGGTAACTGAAGCTCTCTAATATTTATGCCCGTAATGTACTTCTTAAACACTTAATTAGTTGGTTCATTTGTGGTTTTATGGGTTCTTAAACCAAACCGAATTATATTTTTTTAGAAACTGATCTATCTCTGTGAACAATAATACATGTAGTCATATATCTGCAGAAGAAGATTTTGTATCACCCAAGTGATATATAGAGATTAAACATATTTAGACCATGATAACTAGAAAAAACAACGACCTTTAGAGTTTAAGTTCAATCACAGAAATATAAATGTATCTCAAAGTTTGTTCTTTAAAGATTTACCATTTGTTATATTGATATTATAGTACATTAAAAGATTATGAAGCAACGCAAATGATGAAATGAACGTGGATTTATTTTAAATTTGTCCAAAACAGTAAGATACACCTTTAGAAATTATGATATTAACTTGAAAAATAAGGTTATTGTTGTAGTATATTATTGACCATTTTAAACTTTACTCTATTGGGCCTATCTTTGACTTTCCTAGCATATGTAACCCTACCCTCTATTATATAAAGAGTGTCAGTGGTCTCTTGATGTATCTCTCTGTACAATCATATTAATGAATAAACACTTCGTCTGTTATTTATCATATCTCTCTATATCTATACATATCTCTATATATATCTATAACGAGCTAATATGTCACACAACACGTTATCAACACTTTACTCACGGATATTTGAGTATAAGTTAGGATATTGAGTAAAATATTATTATTACGAGATATACGCTCGCTGAATGGGTTATAAAAACGGCTAGGTTTTGCTCGTTCTTGTTCTTATTCAATCCTAGGAGCACTCGGAAAATCGGTGCAATTACTCGATCCCTTTTGTTTATAATATTGCTTCCTGAATATATGGATGTGTACCGCCATGAATTAAATAATTTCGATTGATTGTCTGGTTACTTGTCTAGATAATTAAGTATGAAAAAAAACGTATGCATGTGTAAACACTTATTCCCGTGAATTATAATACATATAATATGCAAGATATGCTTATATATCCACCACGTACAAGTTACATGTCCATGTGTATAATCACTATATATGTCCCTGATAATACGTGTGTTAATTACATACACATGGTAGTATTTGTTATGAAATTTGCTATGTATGAAACTATTGTATGTAGTACTATATATGTTTACATGCATAAAACTGTAATGTTAATTCTAAGGACCAAACTGTAACTTGCATGAAATTATGGACTGAAGCTGTAATAATACTGTAAATAGATATATAGTTTGCTGAAATTACACGGATAGTCCCTGTAATATATTACATGTATAAAAACAGTATATATATGTTATAAAAGTCAATATTCGGTCTAAATATTCACCTACATGCATATATATATTTATTAAAAAGGCAAGTGAATAAAAATTGCATGTTAATTGAATAAATTGATATGTTTCCATGTATATTTAACTACTTTGCATGTTAAAAATTACCATATATAGAATTAATTGGTAATTAAAAATATATTGCTTGCTTGCATGTTAAAACTACCATGTATAGAATTACTTATATGGCAATAAACCGTAGATAATTGATTGATATCTTATTAGTATAATCAACATATCTTTTGATATTACCATAGATATAAATATACCATATGGCAGTTAATTGTTTGATTTGATCTAATTGATTTGATTTGGTATGATATAATTTGCGTGATTGATAATCCTGAATTGATTTAGTTTATCACCAAATCTACTGCATGATTAGATATATATCATGAATATATTTTATACTGCCTTGTATATATATGTGGTTATATAGAATAGATATATCTGTTATTTATTGCCATGAATGGTAGAATTGCGAAATCATACATGAGAAGCAAAACTAATGTTTTCGAACCTGTCGTTTCGAAAAAAAACGTTTGTGCTTGTGCAAACCATAAACATATAAACCAGTCATTTTATATGATAAATAATCCAGAACTCCCAACACATGTTTGATGCCATCTATGATGAGAAACGTAAAAGCATACTTGCGAAATGACTGTTTAAATGTTGATTTTAATCCGTGACCACATGTTACTCACCCTGATGTGTGAAAATGTGCTGCCCAAATTTTTTTTTGGATGCCATCTTTGATGAGTAAAACACGAGTTTGTTATTACCATCAGGATGAATGCTAAGGCGTTGATTTTATTCCGCCGCCACATTTGAGACGTGATGACGTCTATGGTGAACAAATGTCTGAAATTGACATATTGGAGCAATCCTTCACCAAAATACTAGCTTGGAAATTGTATTCCATAAGTAGTATCGTGAATTTATATTCACCATGTTCCTTTATCGTCCATCTGTTATTAGATAAGAAAATTGCCCAGGTGAGTAGTTTTAATCCTATTGGGTCAATGACGAATTGTTTGCCTGATATTAATGCTCTTCGTGCATTTTTTTTTTTCCACGAATCGAGAACCGAGACAAGTGTTATTTGTCTCGAACTGTCGCGATTCCGATGAATCGCCTAGCCAAGCGAGATTTTAGACTGTTGGCCCGTGTGGCTAAACCTTAGAGGGGGGGGGGGTGAATAAGGTTTCTAGGCGTTTTTGGCCTAATTAAACTTAAGTGTAACTAACCACCCAACTATCGCAAGTTTAAGCTTATTGCGTGTTAACAAGGAATAATGAAATGCTAGAATTACTAAACGCAAGCAATAAACTAAACAATAATATATTTGCGGAAAGTAAAAGCAAGGAAAGAAAATGACACCGTGATTTTATAGAGGTTCGGCAAACGGCCTACGTCCTCTCCTCGGTACTACCGAGTATTTCACTAAAAAATCTTCTTGCGGATATTACAATCCTATCGAGCTAATCAACCGATTAAGCTCCCCCTCACTTTATGAGTGTCCCGAAATGAAAAGACCTAGAGCTTTTAAGCAACTCGCTTACAAAGCCTCTACCCGATCACTCGCTCACAAATGAGTTTATAAAATACTCGTTACAATTTTGTTACAATAATGTAACTACACTCACTATTTTATTGCTTCTAAATAAGCTAATTGGTGAGATTGATGATGTTTGAGCTTGACTCTCTTTTTATTCAATTTTCCCTCTTTTTGAATATATGCACCAAAATGGTGATATTTATGGTTTTGTATGTAGGGATTGAAGGATGATAATAGGTGTATTGATTGGTGTTTATGGAAGAGAGATTGGGTTGGTTTATATAGACCAAAAGTCTGTTTTTCTGTATTCTGACCGTTAGAAGTGGTTGAGGCTGTTTTAAGCTATTTTCCAGAAAAAGCTGAAAAGCTGTTTTCGAAATCTGTAGAAAACGATCGGTCGTTTTCTACAGTCGATCGGTCGATTTTCACCAGTCGATCGGTCGTTTCTGAAAAACGATTGGTCGTTTTTCTTGTGAACTCTCTGGAAGAAATTGGTACAAAAACGATCGGTCGATGTTGTCCTGGTCTCGCAAACCTTCGAAAACTTGTAGCTTTTTCGTTTTAGCTTCGATTTTGGTTCCGCTTGAACCTATGGCTTCATTATCGAATGCTCTATCATTTAAAGACCTGAAATATACGTTTTCTATTTTTGGACAAGACAAGCATTATATCATCAAAATCGTAAAATCATTAAACGCATAATCAAAGTTATAATCAAAATCATTATTGAACTCTAAGTTCAACATAGACAATCATCAAAATCGAAAACCTGTGGCTCCAAGACAGTAATTGAAAGGAACAATATGGCTCGTTTTCATAAAGCAAGAGATAATGCTCAATGAGGCAACTCTATGCTATAAAGACAAAGGTCATGCACGATTACTCCTTAAATAGTTCAAAACTATTATAAAGGTGAAAAACCCGATGCTAATGTGGTTAAAGCTAACTGAAAGGAAACTCTTGAGACCCCCGGTTTTGTGGCTCAAATGAGTTTGGGACCTTTCTTTATTGATTTTGATAAATCATTGAGCCATTTTTTCGCCCATCTGGATTATGTTTTCATTTGGATTATTATTTTTCCATTTGGACCATACTTTTGGATTGTGGTTTGCATGTTTACGAAATTTCTCGAAATAATTTAAAGTGTTTTAAGCAAATTCCTTTGACAAATGTGACCAAACTTTAAATTATGAAATTTTAGGCAATACTTGTGGGGTAGTTGATTTTTTTAAAAATAGTGGGTAACAGTGTACCACATAATTTCACCAACTATTTGCCTAAAAGAGTACTCAGTGACAACGATTCTGGACATGTCGTTCCAAATCCAAATCTTTGGTAAAACCAAATTGATTTGTCAAATATGAGGTATTATAATCATGTTGGTCCTGCCGTACCTTGTTGAGTTATAAAATATTCGAGAAAACCAGTGTTATCTGGTAATAGCTCATGAAAGAATTAAAATTTCTTTACATAGCCTCCATTCAATACGACCAAAAGCGTATTTTAGAGGGGTTGAAATGTCTTTCAAGTGGTTTCTACCATAATTTTTAAAAGCATTTAAATTTACCTTATCATTTCGCCAGTCGTCGAATGATAAATGATTTAGATGCTAAGACATGATTGTCTGTACTATCATTCGCCTGTCGTCGATTGATAAGAGCATTTTGATATTATGGCATTGACCGGATGAGATATTCCCCGGTCAAAAGACGATGCTTGATTTATAATCGCATCGAATTTGGATTCTCTCTGAGAATATATTTCGCGATTAATCCGAAATTAATGCCATTAATGCTCATTTTGAAAGACTAGTATGTGTAAAGATCACGAAATAAACTCGTAGAATTCTTATAAAGAATTGAAGGAGTTATTGTGGACTTATCCAACCATAAGACGGACCATAAATATAAATGGTTATGGTTGATGCATCGACAATAGGTCACATGATTATTATTGTCCACAGAAATGCAGCATTTCCCAAACTTTTAGCCATATCATTAAGTTGATGGCTCATGATCCGGATTATCCTGAAAAGTCTAGTCGATTTGATAATACCGAAGAGTAAGAATCGAAATTTCGATTTGAATTACTTGAGTTTGGAAATTGAACATCCTGTCGATTATGTTCAGACCCAAATGGATGCACGGAAAGTTTGATGATGCGACTGCAAATGATTGCACGCACTTCTTGGTCTTGCGCACCAAGATTTATATTTCTGTGTGGGGTTATGCTATTTTGCTGCATTGGTCCGTTATGAGGCCCATAGACACTCAGATAGCATATGCGTACCAGCTGGTTACTGGTTATGAGTCAGAAGTCTCATATTAACGCGTGTTTGGGGTGCTTAATTAATATTTTGATTGAGCCACTATAGCGTTCAAAATATGGACCTCTGAATGGGACATAAGTCGATTATGAATCACATGCCTATCATTTGATAGAGTAACCTTGGCAAGCGATCTCTTTACCGTATGATATGCGAAAGTGACATCGCTAAGACTGTTCTCCCCGTTGTTAGGGGAGATTTGCACGTTACCGTTGATAAGGAACGACGTGAAGTAACATGGCATAACCCACTCAGTCTTAGCTTGATCCCCAAAACTGCACTTAGTGATAAGTAAGTGCATAGACTCCCTCAAGTCTAACTAAATGCCAGACACATTTAATGACTTTATGAGATGTCACGAGATCATTTATACCTGCTGCAAAATGCTTGCAAGGATAGACGTCCCTGTCGGACGCCGTGTTCCTGTCGTAACACGTTGCTTTGGCCGAAACCGCCAAGCAAAGGACGCTGTCGTCGGCCGTTAGTCTGTCGTCCTTACCAAGATACGAGGAAGTTGACCGATTCCAAATTCGTTCAGCCCCAGAGGTGGTGAACTGAAACTCGTTTGTCGCACGAGATTATAAAGGATCAAGGAGATGTGTGATTTCCTCCTCATCCTAAGAATCTCAAAATATTTGTGGATCATGATATCTTAGACATGATCGACGATATTGAAGCAAAACGAGGCTGTCATTGATTACTTGTTCATATATTCGGTGACGACTGATAATATGAGCAAATTATGACAGGGAACCATGTACCGTTGCCTGAAGTCAACGTAGAATAGACTGGACTAATGTAAACTTGCAATCCAAGTAGACTCCTAGCAAAAGTGTGTTCGGACCTGTAGCTCCAACACCACCAATGTTAAACGAGTTCGTTTATTTGGTTATTCGTAAGGAAAAGTGACGAGAATAATGAGATTGTAGAATGCTCGCCTAGTAGCGCATGGCTTCTCTTACACCTTGGAATTGATTACGAGATGGTGGATTTCCTCGTATTGGACATTATAACAGTCCCATACTTTACCAGTTTAGTAGTTTCCGAAAAACTGAGTATGCAGTCATGAATGTGGTCACGGTTTTATCTCTATGGGGATTTAGACAAAGAGATACAGATGAAGGTCCCTGTGTGACTTCATAATGCTTGAATCAAGTAGTTCCTGACCACGGAACACGATCTCAATTAAATGAGACATTCACTATATGGATTAATATAATCCGAGCGAATGTGGTATACCCGCCTAAGTGTGTACTTGATTAGCTTGGGATACTTGAACAAGTATTATGCCCTTGCGTGTTTTATTACGCGATCCATTTTTGGATTTGCCTTCGAGATGAAGGATCTTGGGAAGACACGATAGTGACTCGACCTGATGATCGAGTCCCATAAATATTGAATCTAAGTCCATGATTCAGACTACACCCAGAAGGTGTTATGACGTTTTAGTCATTATGACGCTAAGTCGTCAGATTCTCCCATGATCGTTCGATCACTAGACATTGATATAGACCCGGTCCGTCCCTGATGAGACGACAAAGAGATATTGAACCATGATGTTCATATCTAAGTACAATAAGCGCATCATTGTACTTGGTCTAATGTACTAGGACGAACATTTTGTCTGCTGTGAATGGTATAGCTCGACACAACATCGCGCTAACATGCTGCCATCGAAATGGCACTAAAGACACATTCCCTTACCTTATGGTAATTTTGGAAGTGGGTTAGTTTATCTCATTTGCGTCATCGAGTGTACCTACCCCCTTCGGTACTCGAATTAACGTAACCCTTTTTCGGTTATACCGATGCCGGTTACTTATCAGACCCGCATAAGGGATATTTCTAACATGGTCTGTCTTTACCATTAGGAATAAGACAATATCTTGGAGGTCTTGGAATGACTCCAAACGAATCACTCTGATCTACCCGTGCTCTATGAGACGACTAGAGAGTGTATATGGATTCGAGCTCGTATTAGCCATATTTGAATTATATATGCTCTGTCTCACGATCCAGATAAAACACTTGTCTTATTTGAGGACAACTTATTGTTATCTATCAAGAGATACATGACTAGATTATGCTATTTAGCATTTCTTGCCGAAATAAATCTTCACATATGAAGTTTAAAAGCATCCTGTCGAATGCTCGTTTTATTCCACGTTATATTTTCTTGCATACAGTCCTGTGCAAGTAAATAAGACATCTAGTCGAATGCTCGTACTCTTTCTTGGAATATGAAATCTTTGCACCCAGTCGTGTGCAAGTGAGGGGGAGCATCCAGGTGAATGCTTATTGCACTAATTACTACTTAGTCGAAATCCTCGCACCCTGTCGTGTGCAAGTGAGTGGGAGCATCCAGTCGCATGCTCGTGTACTCTTTTTGTCCTTAGACCAAGGTTTTTTCCCACTGGGTTTTCCTTGGCAAGGTTTTTAGCGAGACACGTTCCCATCATACCCCACTTAAGATTGCCGAAATTAGGGGGAGTATCCTGTTGTATACTTCTTACCACTGTGTACTCTTTTGTCCTTCGATTAGAGGTTTTTCCCACTGGGTTTACTCTAACAAGGTTTTGATGATGCACTTGTTTTGTGGTTGATCCCTACTACTACCATTGTTGCACTCTTTTTCCTTCGATCAGAGATTTTCCCATTAGGTTTGCTCCGACAAGGTTTTGATGAGGCACACTGTTTAGTGGTTAGTTAATTACATAGAATTTCGGCCTATATCATTCGGCTACACAGTTTCTCCTAGGTACCGGTTTTGTCCCACATTGGGTTTTCCGTCCCTAAGGTTTTTATGTGTTTAGCACTGCGAATGAACTCGACTCACTCAAGACATCCAAAGGGGGAGTGTTGTAGGATATTATTGGCCATCTTGGGCTTTACTCTATTGGGCCTATCTTGAGCTTTCCTAGCATATGTAACCCTACTCTCTATTATATAAAAAAGGTCAGGGGTCTCTTGATGTATCTCTCTGTACAATCATATTAATGAATAAACACTTCGTCTGTTGTTTCTCATATCTCTATGTATATCTATAACGAGCTAATATGTCACACAACAGTTATAAATTTTAAAATTTTGGGATATAAACTTGAAAATAAGTGTATGAACTTTAAATATAAGGGTATCAACTTGAAAAATAAGTGTATTAATTTTAAAAATTGAGGTATGAAATTTGAAAAATTGGGGTATGATCATGAAAAATTGGGTTATAAACTTAAAATAGGGTATAAACTTAAAAAATAAGGATCTAATTTTAAAAATTGGGGTATGGACTTGAAAAAAATAAGGTTATGAACTTTAAAGTTTGGTGTATTAAGTTAAAAAAATAAGAGTATGAACTTTAAATATAAAGGTATAAACTTGAAAAATAACTGTATGAAATTTAAAAACTGGGATATAAAATTTAAAAAATAAGGGTGTGAATTTGAAAATTTGGGGTATAAGTTGAAAATTAAGGATATTAACTTGAAAAAAAAGTATCTAACTTTAAAAATTTGGGTGTGAAATTGAAAAAAATAATGGTATTAACTTTAAAAATTGGGATATGAACTTGAAAAACTGGGTATGAATTTTAAAGTTTTGGGGTATGAATTTTAAAAAATAAGAGTTGAACTTTAAAAATTTAGGGTATGAACTTTAAAAATAAGCGTATGAACTTTAAAAATTATGGTATGAACTTTAAAAATAAGAGTATCAACTTGAAGTTTATACCTATATTAGTCCGTTAAAAAAAATTGTATAATTCTGTTTATTTGAATGTTTATTAGTATGTATAAAAAAAGTGTATTAGTCTATTAAAAAAATTATATTAGTCTGCCCACAAAAAATTGCACTAGTTTATCTATTAAACTGTCAAAAAAAATGCATCAGTATGTCCAAAAAAATTGGATTAGTCTGTCAAAAAAAATTCTATTAGTCTCTCCAAAAAAATTCTATTAGTGTATAAAAAAAAATTACATTCGTCTGTCTATTAGTCTATCCAAAAATATTGTATTAGTCTGTCCAAAAAATTCTATTAGTTTGTCATTTTTTTTTTCGATTAGTCTGTTTAAATAAAATGTATATTAGTCTGTCAAAAAAAATTTCTATTAGTCCGTCCAAAAAAATGTTTATTAGTCTCTCAAAAGAAAATGTTCATTAGTTTGTTAAAAAAATATTTATTAGTCTTTCATTTTTCTTAATTTTTTTAAAAAATATTTTCTAAAATTTTAAAAAAACATTTTTTTAATTTTTGTTTGGATTTTTTATAAAAAATTTGGTTATTTTTTTTTATTTTTTGGGTCAACCGGCAACGGTGGTCAACGCCAGATACCGACAGTCAACGTTCGGGTCCGATGGTCAACGCCGAAAAACGGTCAACAGTTTTGATCAAACTTTGTTGGGCTAACGCCTTGGGGAAATAATTGGAGTCTAGTACCACTTTAAGATAATTTTTAGATTTTAGTACCACTTGTAACTTTTATTAGCATAAAATACATTTTGAAACATTTTAATTTGATATTGGTATCACCGGTTTAAGGGTTCAATTCTATTTAGATTCATGAGTTGTTATTATTTTCTTCTTTAAAAATTAGCTCGCAAAACATCCCATTTTGAAATAGACAATATAAAAATACATATATGTATATCGATCTCTATCTAAAATAATACACGTCACCGCCACGAATTAACCGGAGCTCCGCCGCTGCCGGAGCTCCACGGCGACATGTGGGCTCGGTTTATCTCCCACAATCATCTCCGTTTATATATATATATATATATATATATATATATATATATATATGTATTATCATCATCCCAGATCTATATTTACAGAGATATATATGTATACATCATCATCATCATCATCCCAGCTGTCTATAAAATAAGAAATATATATATATGGGAAGGATATATGAACACTAACAAAAACACCAACTTAAATATCGAAATACTAGCCATTCATTTTAATCTGTTTCAATGGCCAGGATTGAAATTTATAAACTAAAAAATAATAGGCTACTCTCTCTTTCTCTCTCCTCAAAATATATCTTCCATGTCTGCTCAATAAAAAACCTCTCTCCCCCCTAACAGAATACACTTCTTATCTCCCATCTCACACGCCACAACTTTGCGACCATCTCTGTTCGATTCCTCTATCTTTCTCGCATGGTTGTATCTCTGAAGGTATCATCACACCCTCAAACTTTTTGTTCAATTGTGATTTTGATTTTGATTTTGATTTTTATGTTATACTAATTTTATATATTTGTTAATATTTTTTTTTCGAATTAGGTTGAACTAGGTTCAATAGATTTTAGGGTTTTATTTAAAATGATTGATTTGATTGTAGTTGAGAAATTATAAATAATAAATATATAAAATTAGCAAATATATAATAAATTGCGAATTTAGGATGGGTGGTGTCACCTTATTTAAGATACGTTTTTCATCAAAGTTTCTCTTTCGGCTCGGGATAATAGGATTACACATGGATTACATATGAAGTGACTAAGTTACTTTCTCGATTGTCGCGTGTATTATGATACGGAGTAATTGCTAATAAGTCTATTTATCTTTTCAATTTCTTAATTTTAATTAAAAGAACTCTTGAAATTTAAGTACTTTTCTCAATTGTTGGCCAGGATTCGGAATTTGAAGGTTCGAGATTTCATAGAAATATTCATGGATATAGCTTTAGACGTACAATTTGCTTTCTCAACTATTGTGTATATTTTGATAATTGTTAATGTGACATTGTGACTGTTATTTCAGGTTTAACTTTAATTAAAGAAGCTCTTGGAATTTAAGTAGTTCCCTTCTCAATTGTTGCACATAGTTTCGGAGTATTCCAAAGTTCAATAGATCTTTTATGGAGTTTATGGGTTTTTTTTTTTATGTTTTCTTCTTTTTATATTTTGATTAACTTGAATCTAAGCCAAATTCTCTTGTTTTAAATGTCACTTGATTAATTGTGACGCCAGTGCTGACTAACCTGATTTGAATTTCATCTAAAATTTATTTTAGAAAATAATATCTCATTGTGGGTCAAGTATTGTGTTAATTGAATATAGCTTAAATCTTTCACTGAATAGTTAGCTTTCTCAGTTGTTGCCTATGGTTTGTTAACTGTCAGGTGTATGTGTATATATATATATATATATATTTGTATATACAATTCTGTACTCTTGGTTCTTATTATATACTATTACAGTAGTACTTGAGTTGATTTAGTTAAAAGCTCTTGGAGTTTATGAAGTTATTTTCTCAAGATTCCGAATTTGAGCATTCAAGAGTTTGTTGTAGATTTTTGAATATATTAATCTTAGTATCTTACAATGTTTTTTAGGTAACATGAATTTAAACCCAAATCCATCTTTTAAATTTTCTAAATGTGAGGCTAGTGCTAATTAACTTTAGTTTAAGCTAAAATTATCTGGATGTAGATGTGTTTTCTCAAATTATCAAATGTGAGGCTGTGTGATAAGAGACAGTTGTTAAAGAATCTGGTAATTGTAGCAGTAGATAGTTATATCATATATAGATGTTTGTACATGAAGAAGTTGTATTTTGAAATATATATTCAGTTAACAGTGTTCATATAGTTATACTTTCTACTTAGTGCCAGCAAATAACAGTCCAAAGAACATGACTTCTCCTGGCCCTCTTGCCGCTGTTGCAGTCATAGATCGAATTAACTCTTATCCTAGCTCAGTGATCTTGATGAATTAAGATATTGCTATAATATCCTTACTGACTGATTTTGCGATAATTTCGAATGCTTATTTGGCTGTTTTGACTTAAAAACTTTTGTATTATGTTAAATTTAGATCCCGGGGTTGTTTGGTTGAAAATTTTAATTAAAAACAAACAAACAGCAAAAGTTGAGTAAATTTTTTGTATGTTCAATCGTTAATTAGGTCGTTCGTTGTGAAGGCAAATATGACTTCTCATTTGGAAGGAGACGGTTTAGAAGAAGAAACTTTGGGTTTCGACAATAACGAACTGAATGATGTAGAAGCAGCAGATGATATTCATTAAATAGTTTTAAAACATCAAAAAATGATACAGAAGTATCAAATGTACAAAGAATCGGTATGCCCTTTATAACACTTGATGAAGCACAAAATTATTACGAGCATTATGGTGGATGAAATGGGTTTTAGGTTCGTATTAGAATTATTAACAAAAGACAAGGAGCGGATGAAGTGGATTAGTAGATAATCTGTTTGTGTTAGAGAATGAGAAAACACGCTCCCAAAGCTGAAGAAGACAGTGAGTTACATGATGAGAATAGTGAAACGCGCGTCCGTGAAAAAACTGTTTGATGGTGTATCTATTATTCACTAGTTTTTATTTTTCTTTGGATTTCTATGAATGTGAGCTCTCTATGGTGAGAATACTTTTTGATGTAAATATTGAAAGGTATTTGGGTGAATACGGCTTGTCTTAAATTTGTGTAGTTGTATGCATCTTTATAAACTTATTTTTTTTAATGTAAAGTTAGCTTATTTATTTTTGAAGAATGTAGTTGTATGCATCTTTATAAACTTTGTTACTATAATTCAAGATATATTTCGTGACAATAGAGGTTGGATATTTCGTGCTCATTATAATATTTTGTACGCATCTTTATAAGATTGGATATTTTGTGCTGAATATTTCAAGATATGCTTCTACAATGACAATATGATTTTAATGTTTTATGTTATTGAAACTTTGACAAGTTTGAAGCAATTCGTGAGAACAAAAAAATCGACACCACTCTGAAATTCTTAAGAAAATGACTTGCAATCACGGGTTATAGGCAGAGCTAAACAGCCACACTAAAAATTAAGAAAAACAGCCTCATTGTTGCCAGAATCAGCTAACTAGAACTTTATAAAAGTACAAAAACAAATCGTCTTCACCAAATACCATATTCAAGAATTTTTTACATCAAAAACATGTCTCATAACAATGCAAGTTCATATTTATAGAATTCCAAAAAACAAAAAAAAACTAGTGAATGATAAAACCATCTTGAACCATCTTTTTCACGCACTTCAGCTTTCATCATCTTCTAAACGGAATAGCATTCTCATGTTCGGTTTTCTTCTTTATGATCCACTCCTGCAAATGATATAAAGACATAAACCAAGTGATATACGGGAAAAAAATGATGAAATAAATTAAATAAAAAATAAATTTTTTACTCGATCACCTGCGTAAGTTTTACTCTTTGGATTTTGAGGACAAGTTCTCCCATCATGTCCAAACTCTTTACATGTTTGACACATTCTTTTCTTCTTTGTGGACAACTCAATACCACTTTTAATTCTTTCTGGGTTTGAACTATCATGTTTGGTCCTTTTTTCATTTTTGTCTTTCTTCCTTCCCTTAGTTTGAGAGACATTCGGATCCAAAAGCACACTTTGAGTTGGAGCGGTTGAATGCAGAACATTGGTTTCATTGATAGAATGACGCGTAGAATTACAGATTTTTAGGATATTATCAGAAAGAGATTTCATAGTCTCTATGTAAAATTTGTAAGCTTCTTCCGATTTCGAAGCCAAACAAGCAATTTTAGTTGATTCTTGACACATATGGCC
The DNA here is from genome assembly GCA_963682055.1 of Primula veris. Classification (NCBI taxonomy): domain Eukaryota; kingdom Viridiplantae; phylum Streptophyta; class Magnoliopsida; order Ericales; family Primulaceae; genus Primula; species Primula veris. Next base: position 27,526,000 of record OY821745.1, on the reverse strand, counting down.
AAGTCTTAAAACATTTGTCTCTTCCTTTCCATCGTTTTGCACCAGATCTGATGAAAATCTAAATTTGTTGGCTTTTTGACGCCATCGCGACAAAATGAAATGCTCAGGTATCACATCAATGTGTGACCAAACAAACACCTTTAGAATGTGCCTACACAATATTACTACAAACTCAAAACTTTTGCATTCACATTTACCTGTAAAGATGACAACGAACAATAATAAATAAAAAGCGAGACCTATAGAATAAAATCTACAAGATATAAATTTAAACAAGTTTATAGTTAAAAACATACCTTCGTAGGTTTTTTAATCCAAAGTGATGATGAATTTTTGAGTTTCGTAATCCCTTGAGGTCAGTGTGTATGATTTTAATCCGCCGATGTTTTTAATTTCTTCGAGTATAAAACTAAAGGCTTCGTCCATCTCCAACTTGAATTTGTTGAAAATATTTCTAGTATAAATACTTGCTGCATGTTTCAACAAATACTTGTTACCCTTAACAATCCGAGACTTGTGTTCGGATATGAAATCTTCATGATTTTCCCTTTCATTGATCCTTTTCAAAGCTTGGTCATACTTGACGACAAATTCACTAAGAGTTGTTTTCCACATGACAAAGTCATTAAAAAATGAATTGATTCCCTCACTACGCCCGGTAGTATTCATACCGGCAAAAGAATTGTCACGGTTATAAACAGGAACCCACGATTTACGAATAGTATACAATTGTTGTAACCAATCGTTAGTTTCTAGACCATAATCCGTTATCATTGTTGCCCATCTTTCTTCAAAATCCTCTACCTTATATGTGAACTAAAGACAACTTTTCATCTCTTTATTGAACTTTGATTTCTTATAGTACACATGGGACAGTTTTTCCAGGAATTTTTTTTGAATATGCCAAATACATAGACGATGATATGCATTAGAAAAGACACATGCAATTGCTCCTTTCATAGCCAAGTCTTGATATGTGATTATTGCAAGTGGAGGACGTCCCCCCATTGCTTTAAGCCACGTCTCAAATAACCATGTAAATGTAACCTCTGTCTCATCTTGTAAAAGCGCACATCCGAATTGTATCGTTTGCCAATGGTGATTCACTCCAGTGAATGGGGCAAAAGGCATTTCATACTTGTTTGTTCGATATGTTGTGTCAAAACAAATTACATCTCCAAAATATTGATAGGCCATACGAGATTGAGCATCCACCCAAAAGAAATTTGTCGCCCTCATATTGTCATCCATTTGGATATCATAGAAAAATTGTGGATTTTGTGCTTTTTTAGTCTGAAAATATAACATCATTGATTGTGCATCTCCCACTTCTAAGTTCTTAAATTTCACATTACTCAATGCATTATAGACCCGTCTATTATCAAATCCCATATGCTCCCCACCAAAAACCGAATTAATTTTTGAAATTTTGATGTGTTCCTTATGAAATGCGTCGGCCAATACCGTAACTGCTTTAGGCAAGTATTGATTTGATCCCATTTTCATCCTCTTTTTGGAGAGATCATTGAATGGTTGTGACTCACTTCGAACACTGCTACTTTCCATTCATCATCCCATTGTTTCTTAATTCGCATTTGAGCCTTACACTCAGTTTTAAGCGTTGAACAGTTTCTGTTTTTTTTTTTTTCCAGCATTCTCATTATGTACCTCACCGTCTTCGTCAATTTTGGGAACGTGTTTTCCTTCTCTAACACAAACAAATTGTTTACTAATCACTTCACCTGTTCCTGGTCTTTTGCTAGTAGTTCTAACTCGAATTCAAAAACCATTTCGTCGACCGTAATCCTCATAATATTTGTGTGCTTCCTCAAGTGTTTTGAAAGACATACCAACTGCTGGTACATTTGATACTTCTGTATCATTTTTTGATATTTGAAAATCATTGACCTCCAAATCATGTACTTCTACATCATTTACTTCGTCATTGTCGAAACCCAAAGTTTGTTCTTCTGTATTAGAAGTTATATTTGCATTCACAGTGACCTAAATAACAATTAATCACAAAATCTTTTTTATCAAAAGAACATACTAACAATGAATATTTGATTGTTTAATATAAAGGTAACAACCGAAAAGTTTTGAGGCAACACAACAACCATAAAAAAGAAAAAAATACTTGACAGAACTTTAAAAGGACAAGACGACACAACAACATTAAAACTATTTCCAAAGAAAACCCCAAAATCAATTAAATATAGTTTAACATAATTCCCAATTCCTAAATTCGCAATGTATAATATATTAAGTGATCCAGTATGGATAACACCTAATTTCCAGATATAATCCAATCGAACAGTTAAGGTAAAAGCCATACATTAATTAAACCTAGTGCATCCTGATTTTAGAACAATAAAAACATGAACCCTAATATCATCATTTGTTTATATAAATATTAGTGTAAATATCAACATCGACATCAATTTGACAACATAAGAAAAAGTTTGGAAGAGTGTAATAAAACCATAAGTAAAAATATGACAGAGTGTAATCAATTTGTGTCTTATTACATCGACGATGACTATTTATATAGGAGAGAGTTCACCCAATAAGGAATTACAATCATTTGGAGGCCATGATAGAATATTAATCAAATCATTTGTAATATATTCTTTGCTATCTATACTATTATAATAAGTCAACCCAAAATTTTTTGAGGCTGCCAAATTTTACCACTTTTTTCCAAAAATACCCTTACACTTTTTTATTAATTACCACAATACCATATTCTCATAAAAAATAGAGAAAAAATAATAACTAATAACACTTTTTATCCATATTTAAGCTCTCAAAATTCTTTTGAGTCTTCTCATCTTATACTCTTATTTTTTTTTATTCTCCAAATATTTGTATCATAACTACACTTATTTTCTAAATTTTATCGCATTACGCGTCTCACACGCAAAGCGTGGGGCATGATTACTAGTTCTAATATATATAAACTCAAAGGGAGACCGGAGTATTTTGCAAATATATCAACTTATCATATTAATGATTTTTGTGCCACATACGTAATTCCTCTATTTTTTTTTATGGATTAGTAGTAGTTAGTACACTAATCTAGTAGACTTGATGTCATCAATCTTATAAACACAAAATATCTATAACTTATTTTGCAATAAACTCAATGTTTTAAAATGCGGAAGTGTAGGTAAAGCGTTTATGATTAAAAGCTTGAAAAGCGTAATGTTTCGCATAAAGTGTTTTCGAGCCTTGAGTTGAGTTTTTTTTCTCTGAAGCTAGATTTTAAAAACAATATCGAGTAATACATCAATTCTCATGGAAAAAATTTCTGGAAGTGAACAAAATAAATGATAGAATTAAAATCATATTTGGGAGAGTGTAATAAAACCATAAGTAAAAATATGACAAAGAACAGCCACAAGACGACATAACAACAATTAAAACTAATTCCAAAGAAAAACCCCAAAATCAATTAAATATAGTTTAACATAATTCCCAAATATATTGTGACATTTTACTTCTTACACCACTTTCAAATATGTTTTTTTTATAAGTCGCACTAGTTGATTATAATCACTTGCTTAGAAACAACATAGCTCGATTCATACTAAAAAACAAACATAAAAAGCTCGTTTTACTGTTTTTTACGCCGATAAAGCTTGCACTTTTAGCATAGCTTTTGTAAATGCTTTATATCAAATTTTAGCTAATAAAAACACTGATAGTCTATTATATTGTCAAAAATTACATTAGATTGTCAAAAAACTTGAATTATATTATTAAAATTTTTGTATTAGATTGTCAAAAAAATTGTATTACATTAATATAAAAATTAAATTAGATTGTCTATTACATTGTCAAAATTTGCATTAGATTGTCAAAAAAAAATTATATTAGATTGTCAAAAACTTGTATTAGTTTGTAAAAAAAATTGCCAATTATTTTGTATTATATTGTCAAAAATGTTGTTTAGATTGTCAAAAAAAAACGTATTAGATTGTCAAATTTTTTGTATTAAATTGTCAAAAAAATCGAATTATATTGTTCAAATTTTTTTATTAGATTGTCAAAAAATTTGTATTAGATTGTCAAAAAAAAATATATTAGATTGTCGAAAATTTGTATTAGATTGTCAAAAAAAAATTATATTAAATTATCAAAAAAAAGGTTATTAGATTGTCAAAAAATTATATTACATTGTCAAAAAAATTGTATTACATTGTTACAAAAATTGTATTATATTTTCTATTTATTGTCAAAAATTTGTATTAGATTGTCGAGAATTTGCATTATATTTTCAAAAAAATTGTATTAGATTGTCAAAATTTTTTATATACGATTTTCTATTAGATTGTCAAATAAATTATATTAGATTTTCAAAAAAAAATTATATTAGATTGTAAAAAAATGTATTAGATTGTCAAAAAATGTGTATTATATTCTCACAAAAATTGCATTAGATTGTCAACAAAAATTTGTATTAGATTGTAATTTTTTTTTTTTAATTTTAATTTTTTTTTCTGGAATTTTATATTTTTTTTTAGTATTTTTTATTTTTCCGGAATTTTTATAAATTTTGTAAGAGATTGTTAAAATTATTATTATTTTTTTGGAATTTTTTTTTAGTTTTTTTGGATATTTTTTCAATTTTTCATTTTTTTTTACAAATTTATAATTTTATAAATTTTCTGGATTTTATTTTATTTTTTTACATTTTTTTCAATTTTTTTTTTAGTTTTTTATTTTTTCTGGATTTTATTTTAATGTTTTCAAAATTTTTTCAAATTTTTTTTATTTGGGTAAAATATGTTGGGTTTATGTATATATTGACAAGGGTACTAATTTACAATAAGTATTTTGAAAATGGTAACAAATATTAAATTAATAGTTTTAAAAGGTAACAATAAAATATGCCTTTGTTGGACCTATGTATTTTAAAGGTGGTCCTAGTTTAAAATAATTAGGTTGAAAGTGGTATTATTTATTAAATAATAATATTAAATTAACCCGCTTATAAAACCCCGCATATAAATAAACTTAATAAAAAGGAAGGGAAGGAGAGCTAGAAAGAGAATTACACATTTAAAAGAAAATCTTAAGGTATTATTTATACCATTTTTTATCAAATTAATTTATTGTACCTCTTTATTTTATAGTTGAATGATAAACGTGTAGTATTTGATTAACAAGCTGAATTGAGCTCAAAAGAGATTTTATCCATCTTTTAGAACATCTATAACTAAGTTCTTTAATGCAAATAGCTTTTTTCAGATTTTAAAGTTTTTTTTTTAACTGAATGTTTTAATTTGATTGTGACCCAATTGAATTGAATTCAAATTCAAATTTATTGTATTAGTTGACTGATGGTTTGGTTATGTTAGATCACAGGCAAAGACTAATTGAATTCACTTTTAAAATTATTGAGCCAAAAAACTCATCTTTTGGGTTCAAATAACTCACCTTTTTTAGATTTTTGAGCTTTAAAAAACTCGTATTTTAGGGTAACAGAACTCATATTTTGACTGTTTCTTTTTTCTTTTTCTCTTCATAAACAACGTATTGGTGTTGAGATTGCACAACCAGTATGGTGAGATTGCTCACTAAATTTAGATTACGACCCGACAAAAAACAATTGATGTGCAGAAAGATCGAGAGAGAACTAGAGATGGTTTAGGAATATTTTGAAAGTTTTAAATTTGATTTCTGTTATTAGTCGAGTGAGAATTTGGTTAAGGTATGAATGAGGCCAGGGAAAAGAGTAATTGAACTCAATTTTGATTCAAAGGCTGAAACTTTTTTCGTGTTTGTTGTTGGAAAACATAGGGTAAGTAGCATATTCTTGTCTTGAAAATAGCTGGTTCTTATCTGGTTACCTTCTTCGTTTCTTTTTGCTGACCAGATTTTTAATCTTTCAAGGGCAGGAAGTTGACGGCTGAGTATTCAATGGAAAATCGATCTAAAACTTTGTCGTTATGTGCTAAACCACTCAAGGTGAACGCCTTTCTAGCTACATAATAATTGCATGCTAAATTTTGCTAGTTTTTTTCATGTTTATTTTTTTGTTTTCTTGTTTTAAAACAACTGTTTCTCAGTTATCTTTTGGCTAAGATCCAATATGCTGTTCTCTAATTGTGATTTTCATGGTTACCACAATATCTTGAGTTGGAGTAATGTCTATCGCCTTTTCTGATATGGGATTATAAATTTTTATATTCAGATGTGAACCTCTTATAGGGTATTATACAAATTTTTTTGTTCTGATTTTTGCTGAGTAGAATGGGAGTGAGCTAAGTGAAATTTATATTGACCTAAAAGAGAATAATCTCACCGTTTGACTGCGGTCAACTACATGGTGCTTTCATTGTTTGATTACCATAAAACCAAGTTATTGGCTTTGGTATATTTATTACTTCTTATGGTGTTTACTGGCCTCACTGCGGTTGGCAGTGAAAAAGAGTTTACTATGAAAAGAAATAAGATCAGAATCAATAAATAGTATTAACAAAATAATCCCAATTGTGCCCCATTATTCTGGCTATGCAAGGCCTCCACAGCATATGGGACCCATCACCTGCACCAAAATTAAATCTAACAAACCAACGTTTTTTATTCATCGCGTATCTTCCGTATTAGTTTTTTTTAGCACTGTTATGTTTTTTACTAGGCATGTCGAGGAAAGGAAAGATCAAAGGATCGGATTAGTGAACTACCCTTTGAGGTGATAGTTACTCTGGTTTCTCTGTTAACATTTAAAGAAGCAGGTCAAACAAGTATACTCTCAAGGAGATGGAGATACGCTTGGGCATACATCCCTGTTCTCAATTTTGAAGATTCCAAAACATTATACGAGCTACGGTTCGAGGAGAAGAGACTGGAAGATGAAATGCCTCGGTATCTAAGATGGGTAAATAAAGTTGTAGAATCATACAAGGGTTCAGCTATTGATGAGTTTAGAGTACACTTTGATATAGACAAGACATGTGGACACATGATCGATAATTGGGTCAAATTTGTGATGGAGAGGGGGGGTAAAAAAGCTTGATTTGAACTTTGAACCCACTTCATCAAGCCAGCTATGCTACACTTATACTAATTGTTCACCAATATCCAGCTATATAACCTCTCTTAAACTAGCTTTGGTAAACATTACCGGTAACGATCTCCAAGAATTCTTAAAAAGTTGCCCGAGTCTTGAATATTTATCGGTTTCAAGGTCAGAATTACTTGTAAACTTGGAAGTTGCTGGGGAAACACTTAATTAAAATACTTGGAGATTGATTATTGTTTTGAGGTAAAATGTATTGAGATTTCTGCACCTAATCTCATATCATTTAGCTATGCTGGGCCTATCATCGGTATGCCTTTCAAACGAACCCCTAAGCTTGCTACACTTTTCGTTGGTGGGGATTATGTCCAATATTTGACAACTCACTTTCTCGAATTTTCGAGCTATCTCCTCCTTTTGGACGCACTTACACTGGACCTAGGTATTGGATATAAGGTTAGTCAGTGCTTTATACTGTTTATCTATTTCTTACGCCTTTTTGTGGTCATCTTTAAAGCATATATTCCCGTCATTTGCTTGATAAAAAAAATGGTTTTTTGTTATCCAGTATTTCATGAGATTTGCTGATCAGTTTCCTCAATGCAAAAGGCTCAAACAGCTGGAAGTGGTAGCTGATCCAATGTATGCTGAGAACCTTTTCCGATTCGCTCATTTGATAAAGGCTTGCCCGTTCTTGCATAAATTTGTGCTTAAGGTAATACATCTTTCTTTTGAACTACATTAGTTATCAATATACAAGTAACGGTGTCTTTTATATTATATGGCAATCAATCTTTGAAACACTGTTTTGACTATTTCTGGGTCAAATTTATGCAGTTTTGTATACAACAATGGTATGGAATAACGTAGTTCAAGAACAATTTAATGTAGCCAGTTTAGCTAATAAAGGAGAAACCGTGCCAAAAAGTGTGTTTGATGTCTCTGCAAGAAGAGCTTGATTCTATTAAGTGGGGTTCGAAGAAAACATGGTGATACGTTAAGATATGAATACGTGAAAACAAGAAATGTGCATTTTTGAGAAAATTAGAATTTATGCCTATTTTTAGATTGATTAGGGTTTGTGCTAATTTTACGTTTTCAATACTGGCATTAATTTGGTTCTTTTATGCCATACTGTTTGTTTAATCACAGCTGACTTGGGATCACCCTGATAGAGAAAATAGAAAACCGCGAAATAAAAAAGCTTGTCGTCATGACCACTTGAAAGTCATTGAGATTCTAGGATTCGATGGGCACGTAATTGATTTAGAGTTTATAAATTATCTAATAAAGAGTTGTGTTGCCTCGGAGAAGATTGTTCTTGATACTCGTGAACAATCACTCATTAATACTCCATGGAAGTTTGAGGAGAGGAAGAAAAAAAGAAGAGCCCGCAAAAAGGCAGAGGAACTTCGTGTGGAGCTGCTTCCTCGTGGGGTTGATTTGATTATCATCTAGTTTTATAATTTGTCTGGGATAATAGGGTTGTTATTTAAATATGTCGGAATCAGGCTGAATAATGTTAATTTATCATGTACAGTCATATTTGAGGATGTGGTGAATCAGTAATTTTATAATTGTGGCTTTGATGAAGATGTCAAAGTTGAACGGTGTGTTTGATCTGACAAACAAATATCAGTCTATACATCATTTGGAGTGCTTAATTTATTATATGCAATATGCTTCTCGATGGCAACTCCTTTTCATTTGTTTTTTTAATTTGTTTTATCTCTAGAACGTGGTTGATCAGGATCACGTTTTGAGTTTGGAGGTGTTTTGTCCTCCTGATATAATATTATTGATATCTTATCTACAACTTAATTAATTATTAATTCATCAAACTGAAACTAATTAAAAATTGGTCCATTTTTCCTAACTAACCAAGGGTAAATTTTGGATTGATACAACTTAATTAAGTATTAGTCCATGAAACTGAAACTAATTAAGAATTAGTCCATTTTACTAACTAACCAATAAAAATGTAAAAATTAAGAAAAAATAAAAAATTTCAGAAAATAAAGATGGAAAAATAAAAAAAATGAAAAAATCCAAAAAAAATCCACAAAAATTTAAAAGAAGCAAAACCCCGAAAAAACACGAATAAAATTTTAAAAATCCCAAAAAATCTAAATCAACAAAAATTCAAAAATTCAAAAAAAAAAAACACTATGAATAGTTTAAAGTCATTTTAAAAACACTATGAGTCATTTTAAGTCATTGTAAAAACAGTGTGAGTCGGTTTAATTCATTTTAAAAACAGTCTGAGTCGATTTAAGTCATTTTATAAACAGTATGAGTCGTTTTAAAAAACAATCTGAGTCGTTTTAAATTATTTTAAAAACAGTCTTGAGTAATTTTAAAAACAATGAGTCATTTTAGATCATTTTAAAAACAGTATAAGTCATTTTAAATTATTTTAAGTCATGTAAAGTTATTTCGAGTCATTTGAAAACAATTGCAAGTTATTTTAAAGTTTATAACATTGTTTGGACTTTTCGGCCTTTTCCGACTTTTTCAAACTTTTTTTTTTGTGATTTTGGATTATTCTTGGTTTTTTTTAACTTTTTACCATTTTTCGGGTTTTTTTCGGTTCCCAGCTTTTTTGAACGTTTTTTCATTTTTTTTGGATTTTGGATTTTTCTTGGTTTTTTTTAAAATTTTTTACCAATTTTCGGATTTTTTTCGGGTTTCCGGCTTTTTTGAACGTTTTTTCATTTTTTTTAATGATTTTGGATTTTTCTTGGTTTTTTTTTTGTTTTTTTTTTTTACTATTTTGCGGTTTTTTTTTGGGTTCCCGGATTTTTTGAACGTTTTTTTATTTTTTTGTAATTTTGGATTTTTCTTTTTTTTTTTTAATTTTTTACCAAATTTCGGATTTTTTTCGGATTCCCGACTTTCTTGAACGTTTTTTCATTTTTTTGTGATTTTGAATTTTTCTTGGTTTTTTTTTTAATTTTTTTTACCATTTTTCGGGTTCCCGGCTTATTTGAAAGTTTTTTCATTTTTTTGTGATTTTGTATTTTTCTTAAATTTTTTTTTTAAAATTTTCACCAATTTTCAGGGGGTTTTCAAGTTCCCGACTTTTTTGAATGTTTTTTCATTGTTTTGTGATTTTGGATTTTTTTTTATCTTTTTACCAATTTCGGGTTTTTTCGGGTTTCCAATTTTTTTGATTTTTTGATTTTTTATTTTTGTGAATTTTGTTTTTTGGAAATTTCTTGATTTTTTTAACATTTTTTTCGGGTTTCCGACTTTTTTTAATGGTTTTTTGAGTTTTTTTTTGTATTTTCGTTTTTTTTATAAAAAAATTATGATTTTTTTTTTTAAGGTTTTCCTATTTTTTTCATTATTTTTATTATGTAATTAGTTGAGTGATCAATCCTTAATTAGTTTTACAAATAATGGACCAATTCTTAATTAAATTTTATAGGGTTAACAATTCTGATATCGCATTATCTGCAACTCTCATCCAGTATCCCGGAGCATCCTTTTCAAATTATTATAGGAAGTTTCAAAGGCCTCCACTTGTATGACTAGAGCTCATATGGTGAAAGGGGCAGACATGTTAAAAATAGAAAAAGTGTAAAAAATAAAATAATATGCAATAAGAGGAAAAACGATGGAGAGATAATGAAGAGAAAATATGCCAAAAGGGGGTATTTATAGAGGGATTAAGAAAGCATGAAGTGGGGAATCGCAACCGTTCGCCAAAAAGTTTCTAGAAACGTGTGCATTGAATAGGCGCATCTGATCAAGGAGACTCTTGGATTCGTGGCAATATTGGATAAATACAAATGTGGAAAAGCCACTACACACGTGTCACTTTGGGAAAGTGCAACAGTTTTAAAAAGAATGGGAAAGACAAAGTATGCACAAGGTCAATCTTTTCGAAATTTGGATAAATACGTGCACATGACTCAATAAAATCCATCATATCATCACAGAATACGTGGCAAGAAGAAATAATACGAAAATATGATACAATTAAAAGACCAACAACGGATAAAGGATGAGAATAAAGATTTTATTAAATTAAAGAGTTCGATTACATAGAGGTGTTACATCTTCAAATAAAAAGAAAAAGAAATTGCAAGAAATAAATTAATCGGCTACAGAATCCGCTTCACCGCCATCCGACCCTTTATTGGATCGGACATGCAACTCCTTTAGGGCTAGTTTGTAAGATGTCTTGGACGCCTTATGCCTGTCCCGAGAAGTCTCGAGTCTTTTAACCCGGTCGAGGGCCCAATCCCGGTCAGCCAAAGCCACGTGGTGGGCTGCATCCAAAGCAACCACCCTTTCCTCTAGGGCAGGCACCCTGACGGCTTCCCTCGCCAAGAAGGCGAACCTTCTCTTCAGGACATGAGCCTTCCTAACCTCGCCCTCTAGATAAGCAAGGTATTCAGAGAAGTTGTCGCCGCTAGATCCATTAGAATGAGCCATGATATCGTAGAGAAGTTGTAATAATAAGATATGGAAATGGAAGTAGCAAGGAGTCCTCTTTATAGTGGGTAGGTAATGGGAAGATCAAGAGTTTCATCGAAACAAGGTGGCATGCTTGGACTTCCCCATGTCATTAATTGCTGGGGAAATAATTGGAGTCTAAGTACCACTTTAAGATAATTTTTAGATTTTATTACCACTTGTAACTTTTATTAGCATAAAATACATTTTGAAACATTTTAATTTGATATTGGTATCACGAGATTAAATATAATATAAAGGGGTCTTATTTATGTCTCAAAATTAGCTCACAAAACATACAATATAAAAATACATATATGTATATCTATCTCTATCTAAAATAATACACATCACCGCCCCCACGAATTAACCGTCCCCCACGAATTAATCGGAGCTCCGCCGCTGTCGGAGCTCCACGACGACACTTTGTGGGCTCGGTTTCTCTCCCACAATCATCTCCGTTTTTATATTTATATTCATATATAGATACAAAGATATATGGGGCAATTAACAAAAACATATCATACCCCTATTATATTACCAAAAACATACCCTCAAAAGTTAAATTACCAAAAACATACATATATATACTTATTATTTTTCTAATTCTAATCAAACCATAATATAACCTATCTCTCTCTAACCGCAACTCTCTCTCTCTAATCGCACCTCTCTCTCTAACACACGATAATCGCACCTCTTTCTAACACGTGCTAATCATCCATCTCTCTCTAAAAATGATTAAAAACTCACAAAATATGCATATGCTAATTATAAAACGTCATACCCTAATTTTAAAACTTGATACCCTAATTTCAAAACTTCATACCCTAATTTCAAAAACTTCATACCCTAATTTCAAAACTTTATACTCTAATTTTAAAACTTCATATCATAATTTCAAAACTTCATACCCTAATTTTAAAACTTCATACCCTAATTTCAAAACTTCATACCCTAATTTCAAAACTTCATACCCTACATATGAATTTCTCTCAATATTATACATATGGATTTTTCTCTTTCAACTTGAAACTCACAATGTTTACAATAGTCTCAAAACTCAATAAATAGAAAACAATCTTACCAATTTCATATATTTTTCATATATTACGGGGTATCAAATAGTGTAATATTTGTGTATTACGTATGTATATATCTTTATTTATATATATATGGATATCTATATAATTTAGATGGTATTCGGTAGTTAGTGGCGGGTTTTCGTGGTGGATGAAGGGAGAGAGATAGAGTGGGATATTAAAGAAAGATACATAGAAGAATGGATGAGAGAGAGAGAGTAAGATCAGAGAGAGATAAAGAGAAAAATTGGTGAGAGAGAAGAATGAAGAGATACATAGGGGAATTGGTGAGAAAAAAGAATGGAGAAGAGAGAGAGTAAGATGAGAGAGAGATAAAGAAAAGAATAAACAGTATTAAATTTAAATTTGTTTGGTATGTTTTTGATAGTTAAAGTTGTAAGGATATGTTTTTGGTAATTTAGTTTCAAAAGTAGTATGTTTTGTTAATTTATCCAAGATATATATGTATACATTATCATCATCATCATCCAGATCTATATATACAGAGATATATCTATATATACAGATATATATATGTATTCATCATCATCTCAGTTGTCTATAAAATAAGAAATATATATACATATATGTACATATGTATATGTATATGTATATGTATATGTATATACATATGTATATGTATATGTACATATATATATATATATATATATATATATATATATATATATATATATATATATATATACGTGATATGATCAACATAGTTGGTCTTGCCGTCACCGTCGTCTAATATTTGCTGCCACCGTCGTCTTATCTCTGCCGCTAGCATCGTCTTTCTCCTCTGTTTCTCCTATTACTTTGACATTTAAGGGCAAATATATTGTAACATTTTACTTCTTACAACACTTTCAAATATGTTTTTTTTATAAGTCGCCCCTAGTTGATTATAATCACTTGCTTAGAAACAATAGAGCTCGATTCATACTAAAAAAAAACATAAAAAGCTCGTTTTACTGCTTTTTATGCCGATAAAGCTTGTACTTTTAGCATAGCTTTTGTAAACGCTTTATGTCAAATTTTAGCTAATAAAAACACTGATAGTCTATTACATTGTCAAAAATTACATTAGATTATCAAAAAACTTGAATTATATTATTAAAATTTTTGTATTAGATTGTCAAAAAAATTGTAATAGATTATTTTAAAAATTAAATTAGATTGTCTATTACATTGTCAAAAACTGCATTAGATTGTCAAAAAAAAATTATTTTAGATTGTCAAAAACTTGTATTAGTTTGTAAAAAAAATTGTCAATTATTTTGTATTATATTGTCAAAAATGTTGTTTAGATTCTAAAAAAAAAAAACCTATTAGATTGTCAATTTTTTTGTATTAAATTGCCAAAAAAATCGAATTATATTGTTCAAATTTTTGTATTAGATTGTCAAAAAATTTATTTTAGATTGTCAAAAAATATATATTAGATTGTCGAAAATTTGTATTAGATTGTCAAAAAAAATTATATTAAATTATCAAAAAAAGGTTATTAGATTGTCAAAAAATTGTATTACATTGTCAAAAAAATTGTATTACATTGTTACAAAAATTGTATTATATTTTCTATTTATTGTCAAAAATTTGTGGATAAATTAACAAAACATAGTACTTTTTAAACTAAATTAACAAAAACATACACAAAGACTTTTCATTATCAAAAACATGCCAAAAAAATTTAATGCTGTTTATTCTCTTTTTTCTCTATCTCATCTTACTCTCTCTCCTCCATTCTTCTCTCTCTCACCCATTCTTCTCTCTCACCAATTATTCTCTGTATCTCTCTCTGATCTTACTCTCTCTCTTTTTCATTCTTCTTTGTATCTTTCTTTCATATCACACCCTATCTCTCTCCCCTTCTCCTTCATAAAAATCCGCCACTGACTACCGAATATCATCTAGATTATATAGACATCCATATACATATAAATACATATATATACATACGTAATGCACAAATATTACACTGGTTGATACCCGTAATATATAAAAAATATATGTAATTTGTGAGATTGTTTTCTATTTATTGAGTTTTGAGACTATTGTAAAACTTGTGGGTTTCAAGTTGAAAGAGAAGAATCCATATGTACAGTATTGAGAGAAATCCATACGGCGTGTCTTTTATATTATATGGCAATCAATATTTGAAACACTGTTTTGACTATTTCTGGGTCAAATTTATGCAGTTTTGTATACAACAATGTTATGGAATAACGTAGTTCAAGAACAATTTAATGTAGCCAGTTTAGCTACTAAAGGAGAAGCAGTGCCAAAAAGTGCGTTTGATGTCTCTGTAAGAAGAGCTTGATTCTATTAGTGGGGTTCGAAGAAAACATGGTGATATGTTAAGATATGCATACGTGAAAACAAGAAATGTGCGTTTTTGAGAAAATTAGAATTTATGCCTATTTTTAGATGATGATTAGGGTTTGTGCTAATTTTACTTTTTCAATACTGGCATTAATCTGGTTCTTTTATGCCATACTGTTTGTTTAATCACAGCTGACTTGGGATCACCCTGATAGAGAAAAGAGAAAACCGCGAAATAAAAAAGCTTGTCGTCATGACCACCTGAAAGTCATTGAGATTCTAGGATTCGATAGGCACGTAATTGATTTAGAGTTTATAAATTATCTAATAAAGAGTTGTGTTGCCTTGGAGAATATTGTTCTTGATATTCGTGATCCATCACTCATTAAAACTCCATGGGAGTTTGAGGAGAGCAAGAGAAAAAGAAGAGCCCGCAAAAAGGCAGGAACTTCGTGCGGAGATGCTTCCTTCTGGGGTTGATTTGATTATCATCTAGTTTTAAATTTTGGCTGGGATAATAGGGTTCCTGAGCAATTGCAATAATCGGGTTCATTGATATTCCTGGTATAGTAGATGCTATTACAGATACAATCATACTAAATTCGATGGAATGGTTTGATCTTAAAGGAGATCTTCTATAATTTCGCACGTAAGAGGTTATTTCTTGGTTTCGTCCAGTCATTAATAACTTTATTATTTTTAGATAATAGTATATAGAAACAATGCTTGTAAGGAGTCCTATTAAAACCAAGAAATATAGGCCTGCCTGCCATCCACACCAGAATAAATTGAGTTTTTCGAAAAAACCAGCTAGTGGAGGAAGACCCCCTAGGGATAAGAGACATAGGGCTAAAGAGAGAGCCAAAAAGGATCTTTTGTGTATAATCCTGCATAATCTCGAATGTTATTTATTTAAATATGTCGGAATCAAGCTGAATAATGTTAATTTATCATGTACAGCCATATTTGAGGATGTGGTGAATCAGTGATTTTATAATTGTGGCTTTGATCAAGATGTCCAAGTTATTTACTCCTGCTACACAAACATCATGAGCTCATCTCCATTTCACTCATTTGTAAATGAAATGATAAGGAATCAAGATATTACATGGCAGCGTCTTTATACCGTTAACATAATTTGACTCGTACTTTAAAAAAACAGCCATACTTTCGAAGTCAAACTCGTAGTTCTAAAATTAATCTCGTATTTCTGAAATACGAGGCTTGACATTTCTAAAAAAGTTGATTTTTATGGGTTGACTATTTAAATTATGATTATATAATGTTATGATTAGTGTTGTTGATGTAGTTATGATATTTTTAATATTTTATTACTGACATTGTCAGTTGTCGCATTTGCTAAAACAATAGAAAATAATCTATTAAATATTTGGTTGCTTAATTAGGTACTCCTGCTGACTATTTGAGAACATGAAAGCAATTTATCAATAACTTGAAAGTTTTCGCGACCAATACAAATAAACTTTGCTTATTTCTTGAAATCCTGCAGCCAAATAAAACTAAATAGATATTTCAAAGTTTCCAATATTATATTATTTGTATCACTTGGTCATTTTTTGACGGTAATTTAAACTACGTACATTTCATTTTAACTGGAGTAATTTTAATATCGATAGTCATACTCCATCAAATTTGAAAATATTGTCATAAAAGCAAGATTTTGAAAATTCCGAATTATTATATCAGAATTTCAAAACCGTCAAATGTGCACTCTCAAATTTGTGAAGATGGAGCGGAGCTAGTTTTTCAAAATTTATATCATCGAGTATGCTTAATATAGAAAACATGCATATGTAACCAGCTAACACATACTCCCTCCGTGCCAAAATATCAAAATTCTACGTATTTACGTGCAGTTTTGACCGGCAAATATATCGTGCTTAAATTGTTGAAATATAAATTTTTAAAATTTGTTCATATAGTTTAACATTTGAAATATGTGATTAACTTTTAAAAAATTGGATTTTGACAACTTAGATATTAATTATTTGTCGGTCAAAATTGCACGAAAATACATAGAGCCCCAATATTTTAGGACGGAGAGAGTAATAACATATTGTTTAAGCAACAATTTAGAGATATGAAGTAATTTCAATGCCTATGTAACCGGAATAATTCCAGCACATAATATGATAATTTAAATAGTCAACCTAGAAAAGTCAAGTCTCCTGTTTTAGAAGTACGAGATTGATTTCAGAACTACGAGTTTGATTTCGGAACTACGATTTTGTTTTTCAAAATACGAGTTTTAAACTGTATTCAGATTACACTAACTGTAGAGAGACGATGTCATATTACATATCGTTTAGTAAACGAGATGATAATGATCGTAGCCATGTTCGTTTCATTGAATTTTGTTTCCGTCTAATATTATATATATATATATATATATATATATAATATGTTTGTAATAATAAATTTATAGTATATTATATTAGATATATGAATTAATAAACTCATACTAACGAACATGTTCACACGATACATGGTGTAACGTGTGAATTAGCGACCGTCTGCTTACTAAAATCAATAGTTGTTTTATATTAAAACTCACAGTTAATTAATTTCTTTACATAATACAAAAAAAATAACAATAAATCAATGAACTAAAATAAGAAAAAAAATTAAATAATGTATCTGAGGGAGAGATCCAAATGTTACAGGAATAAAAGAGAGAGAGAATGGAAAAGATGATAAGTAATTAATATATATTTGGGTTATGTCAGTGTAAAAGAGAAAAGCATTAGGCTGACGAAAAATCCTGAAATCCTGACTCGACTTGCGATTCGAAAACGTCGGGTCTTGTCCCGAATCGACCCAATTTTAAAATTAATTTATATTTTATACTCCATCCAAAAAAGGGTAAGAAGAGAGTAAATTCGTTGCATTATGGGACAACCTAATATGGAATAGTGGACACGCAATACTTTTTGTTTAATATATTAGTTATAATTATATAAGTATAATATAGATTTCTAGTTTTGAATATACGAAACTATTAAAATAAAAAATATAATTAAATTAAAAAGTTATATTGTTACTTCAAAAAAGATAAATAATCATTATTTTCCGATTATAAAAATTATAATGGCAATGTATCTCATTTAGTAAGATAATTGTTTCTTGTGTGAATAAAACTAAATAATAAAAAAATCTGATAAAAAACTTATCAATTTTTTTATCTACTCCATTATTTGTACTTTCACACTATTTTTTCCACTACATATTAAATTTGTTTTCATTTATTAGGAATGTTATTTTTAAACTAGTATTATGTTTCGTGTTAATAACATGTTTAGACTTCTCAAATGAAAATTGTTAATAAAAAATAGCGTTGTCGTAAAATAAAAAAATATGTCGAGAGATTCGGGATAAGTCTATCCCGACCCTATGGGATCCCGAAAAAGTCGGGTCACAACTTTTGTCGGGTCGGGGTCGGGATTTTTTTTTCACTTCCAAAAGTAATCGGGTCAGGATATTGGTTGAGTGTTTACGGGTCGGCTCTCGATCCTAACCCACTTTTCTCTTTTTGAATCAAAGAAAATTTGGTATTTTCGTAATTCTTAATTTTTCAAGGGCTTTTTTGAAAAAAAAAGTTTGGCATATAAGGGGTGTTTGCTTAAATCATTCTATTGTAATAAGACAGCACAAGTCAAATGAGACTGTCCAATTTAGACATTTTTTTCCCAAAATACCCATACACATTTACATTAACTACAATAATATCATACTCCCTTAAAAATATAAAAACTAAAAATTAATAAAACTATTTACCACTCTTTAACGACCAAATATTATTTTAAATCTTAAACTATGTTTTTTTTATTATCCACATATTTATATTATACATATAGCTATTTTCTATATAAGCCGCACACGCAACGCGTGTGACACGATTACTAATAATAGTATAAATATAGACAGGGATGACACTATTATATGACCAGGGCAACCCCACAATTTACAATAATTTTATTTTTTCTATAATGTTTTTCAAAGTAATTTATAAATAAAACATTTCGGCAATCCTTTCAATTTTATTTCTTGCAACCTCTTTCAAAATTGTTGAACGATGTTCTCCAAATCGATTATTTTAATGATAACAAAAATTGTAAAACATGATAAAAGCTCGTTTTGTGTACTAATCATTTATCGAGTGTATTAAAGGTTCAAAATGATAAATTGCGTAATTACGAAGCCAATGGTTCAAGCGGAACCTAAATCGGATTTGAAACGAGTTAGTTACGGGATTTCGAAGTTTGTTGAGAAAACCGAAACAATTGCGAGAACAAAGAAAACGACTGATCATATACCATAAACGATCGATCATCAATGAGAGAAATTCTTCCAGTAAGCTCAATATAAAAACGACCGATCGCCAGGCTTAAAACGACCGATCGTTTTTAGTGTGATTTCTTCCAGTGAGCACAGATGAAAAACGACCGATCGTTTTTCATAAACGACCGATCGTTTCTGTAAAATTTCAAATTCCAGCTTTTAAGCTATTCCTGAAAATGGGGCGAACTGCTGAAAAACTGCATTGAATGAACTCAACAACCAGCAACGGTCTGAAATTAATTGCTGCACTTTTTCACCCTACAAAGAGCCCCAAAATCTTCAAGGAAGCATCATCCAAGTATACACAACAATTAAGCAAATCCTACTAAGAAATTCTTCAAGATTATACTTCCAACTTCTCACTTATTATTCATAAATTATTCTCGATTATATTCTCATTGTAATCTTATAAACATCGAGATAATATTTGTTAGTGAGTGATTTATTCAAATCAAACTTGTAAAAGAGTGTATTATAAACTCATTAGTGAGCGATTGATTGGGTAGAAGCTTTTCAAGCAAGTGTAGCTTAAAAGTTCTAGGCTTTTCTTTCGGGATACTCATTAAGTGAGGGGGAGCTTAATCGGTTGATTAAGCTCGTTAGGTTGTAACCTTTGGAACGAGATTCTAGTGAAACACTCGGTAGTGAAAATACCGAGGAGAGGACGTAGGCGCGTTTTGCCGAACCTCTATAAATCTTGCGTTATTTCTTTCCCTTAACCTTTACTTTTCATAATTATTTATCGCTTATATTTATTGCTTGTTTAGATTAATTTAGCGATAATTTGTTAACGAAAGAGTTTAGGTTATAAAAAAACCACTAATTAACTTAGTTAAATACCCATAGATTTAATTCCGGGAAAAACGTACGAAAACCTTATTCACCCCCCCTCTAAGGTTTAGACTCCTACGGACCAACAATTGGTATCAGAGCCTAGCTCTTCTATTTTGTAAAATCTAACGATTTGTAGTTTAAAGATCCGACATGTCTTCGTACGCCGACTCTAAATCCATAACTAGGCCCCCGTTCTTTGACGGCACTAACTATCTCTATTGGAGAGACCTAATGAAAAATTTTCTATGTGGGTATGAAATAGATCAATGGATTAGTATTAGTAAAGGCTATAGAACGCCTAGGAGAAATGGCGAAGATAAACTTGTAGAGGAACTAGACACCGATGAACGCCTCGCATTTTCCCTAAATTGTAGGGCTATGACTTCTATCACTTGTGCGCTCTCGCCTAGTGAATATGATAAGATTTCCGGTTGTGACACCGCTAAGCAAATGTGGGATAAGCTAGCTATTATGCACGAAGGAACTAGTCAAGTTAAGGACTCTAAAATTAGCATGCTTATTCATGATTATGAATTATTTAAAGTCAATGATGACGAGTCTATTGCTTCTATGTACACTCGTTTTACTAAGATTACTAATGATCTTAAAAGACTTGAAAAGGTATACTCTAGCAAGGAGATGGTGACGAAAATCCTTCGAAGTCTTCCAAGGAAGTGGGAATCAAAAGTGACGGCCATACAAGAGGCCAAGGACATGAACACTCTCTCTCTCGACAACCTCATTGGATCCCTAAGCACTCATGAACTCGACATGACGACTCGAAAGCATGAGGATGACTCGAAAAAGAAGAAAGGCATTGCCTTCAAATGCACAACAAATGACGATAGCGAAAATGATTCATCTAGTGAGGATGATGAGATGGCTCTCTTCGCCAAACGCTACAACAAATTCCTAAGTTGGAAAAAGAAGGGTGGACAACGATTTCGGAAAAAGGAGTATAAGGGAGAGCCTTCCGAAAAATCTAGCAAAAAGGACGAAATCATTTGCTACAAATGTCACAAACCCGGCCATATGCAAAACGAATGTCCCTTGAAGAAAAAGGACAAGTTCGCAAAGAAAAAGGAAAACAAGAAGGCATTCTTGGCCGCATGGGGGAGCGATGATGATAGCTCCGATAGCGACAATGAAGAAGTCGCAAATCTATGTCTCATGGCTAGAGACGATGATACCGAGGATGTAAGCTATCACTCCTCTAACTCCTCTATTTCTAGTGATGATTGTCTTGATATTAATGATGTGTTAGAGTCTTTAGAAAAAGCTAGAGGTAAGAACAAATCTTTTAGAAAATTGCTAATTACTCTACAAGACGAACTTGAAAATTTAGCTATGAAAAATAACTCACTCAGAACTAAAAATGCCGAACTCACCCTAGAAAATGATAAGTTAGTTAATGACCTTAAGTCATGTAAACTTAAGGCGGATAGCGCCGAACTTACTCTCTCTAAGTTCACTAAAGGTAGTAAAATGCTAAGTACTATATTAGCTTCTCAACAAGGCGCGTATGATAAAACCGGTGTAGGTTTCAACCCACTCTTAACGGCTAAGCATAAAAACCTATTCACCAAACAAACGGCTAAAAATGAAAGTAGACAACCAAATCACTCTCATAAAAACAACTCGTATAAAAAGAACTTAGTTTATAATCGTTTTGTTAAACCTATATCGCATGTTAAATGTATTACTTGCAACCGTAGTGATCACTATGAAGATTACATATATTGCCCTAATAGGTATAAGGTTAATAGAAATGATTTGGTTTGGATTTCAAAAGGTCGAGACTCTAACCCTCAAGGACCCAAAAATGGATTAGGGTACCAATGATCATTTTGTCTTGTAGGTATGCTTGAGGTCAAAAATCAACGAGGACAAGTGGTTCTTGGATAGTGGATGCTCAAGACATATGACGGGAGACAAAACAAAATTCACCACTCTTGCACCTAAAGACGGAGGTTTTGTGACCTTCGGGGATAATAGCAAGGGCAAAATTATCGGTATTGGTAGTATCTCTAAACCATCTAATGTTGTTATCGATAATGTATTGCTTGTGGATGGTCTTAAACACAACTTGCTAAGTATAAGTCAACTTTGCGATTTGGGTCACAAAGTCATTTTTGAAAAATCGCATTGCATCATTCATTGTATTTCAAATAATAAAACTATTCTCATGGGTCAAAGACAAAATAATGTCTATATGATTGATTTGAATAGTTCGGTGGAAAATGAAGTTAAATGTCTTGTTACTATCAACGACAATGGTTGGTTGTGGCATAGACGACTTGGTCATGCAAGTCTTGATTTACTTGCTAAACTTTCTAGTAAAGATTTGGTAATAGGTTTACCAAAAGCTCCTTATATAAAGGACAAACTTTGTCACGCTTGCCAATTAGGCAAACAAACAAAGATTTCTTTTAAGTCTAAAAATATTATTTCTACTACTCGTTGTTTGGAGCTCATTCATATGGACTTAGTTGGCCCCTCCCGGACACTTAGTCTTGGCGGGCGTGCATATGCTTTCGTCATGGTTGACGATTTTAGTCGCTTCACTTGGGTAATGTTTTTAACTTATAAGCATGAAGCATTTAGAGAATTCTCTATTATTTGCAAAAAGCTCCAAACACGAAAGGGTTATATGATCAAAAGTATCCGAACCGATCATGGTAAGGAATTTGAGAATACTCCATTTCAAACTTATTGTGATGAAAATGGCATTGATCATAATTTTTCGGCCCCTCGTACGCCCCAACAAAATGGGGTAGTTGAGAGGAAGAATAGAACCCTAGAGGAAATGGCACGGACCATGCTTTGCGAAAATAATTTGCCAAAGTATTTTTGGGCTGAAGCCGTAAATTCCGCTTGTTATATTCTAAATAGAGCCCTAATTAGGCCCATATTGAAAAAGACACCTTACGAATTATGGAATGAGCGAAAGCCCAATATTTCTCATTTACGTGCATTTGGTTGTAAATGCTATGTTCATAATAATGGTAAGGATAATTTAGGAAAATTCGATGCTAAGTCCGATGAAGGAATTTTCATCGGATATGCAATATCGAGTAAAGCTTATCGTATTTTTAATAAAAGAACTTTATTGGTGGAAGAGTCGGTACATGTCTCGTTTGATGAGAATTTACCGATGATTGATAAGCCTTTAATTGTTCATAATATTAATGATGATATTTTTCATAACGCATCTTCTTCTAATCATGTTACATCTAGCTTAGAGTCAACGCCTAGCATAGAGGTTGAACCCGTTGATGAAGAAGTCACTATAGAGAGACTTCAAAAGGACTTAGAATCTAGCGTACATATTCATGAGGATTTGCCTCAAGAATGGCGTTTTGCCAATCACCATCCGCAAGAATTAATTTTGGGTAACCCGGGAGAAAGAGTGCATACACGTTCTTCATTAAGAAATATAGTTAATCATTTTGCATTCTTGTCTCAATTAGAGCCCAAGAACATTCATGAAGCGGAACTCGATGAGAGTTGGGTATTAGCTATGCATGACGAATTAAATCAATTCGAGTGTAGTAACGTATGGACCTTAGTACCTAGACCGCGTGAGAAAACCATTATAGGTACGAAATGGATATTTCGTAATAAAATGGATGAATCCGGGGTAGTTATTAGAAATAAGGCTAGACTAGTAGCTCAAGGGTATAACCAAGAAGAGGGCATCGATTTCGATGAAACTTACGCACCCGTAGCAAGACTAGAAGCCATTAGAATGTTGCTTGCTTATGCTTCTTTTAAACGTTTTAAATTATTTCAAATGGATGTAAAAAGTGCTTTTGTAAACGGCTTTATTAATGAGGAAGTTTATGTAAAACAACCACCCGGTTTTGAAAATCACGAGTTTCCTAATCATGTTTACAAACTTCGTAAAGCACTTTATGGTTTAAAACAAGCACCCCGGGCTTGGTATGAAAGACTTAGTAAATTTTTGATTAAAAAGGGTTTTTCTCGTGGTACTTTAGATACTACTCTTTTTATTAAAAAGGATGGAAAAGACATGCTTTTAATTCAAATATATGTTGATGATATTATCTTCGGTGCTACTAATGCTCGCATGTGCGAGGAGTTTTCTAAGTGTATGCAAGGTGAATTCGAGATGAGCATGATGGGTGAACTCACATACTTTCTTGGATTGCAAATCAAACAAACAAAGGACGGAATTTTCCTCAATTAAGCCAAATACACGAGGGACTTGCTCAAACGGTTCAACATGAGCGATGCAAAGCCGCTAGGAACTCCGATGAGTCCGGCAACAAAACTAGACAAGGATGAATCGGGTAAAAACGTGGACCAAAAGCTCTATAGAGGTATGATTGGATCCCTCTTATATTTAACCGCAAGTAGACCCGATATCATGTTTAGTGTTTGCTTGTGTGCTAGGTATCAATCTTGCCCTAAATAATCGCATGTTATAGTCGTTAAGCGCATTTTTAGATATCTAGTAGGTACATGTAATTTAGGATTGTTTTATCCGCATGATACTTCTTTTGAATTGCTTGGCTATTCCGACGCCGACTTTGCTGGTTGTCGATTAGATAGAAAGAGTACTAGTGGCACTTGCCATTTCCTAGGAAATGCCTTAGTTTCTTGGCATAGCAAGAAACAAAACTCGGTTGCGCTTTCCACGGCGGAGGCGGAATACGTCGCCGCGGGTAGTTGTTGCGCAAAATCCTTTGGATGCGTCAACAACTAAACGACTTTGAATTATCATTTAATAGTGTACCTATATTGTGTGATAATACTAGTGCTATAAACCTTTCGAAAAATCCGATCCAACACTCTCGCACTAAACATATTAATTTACGTCATCACTTTTTACGGGATCATGTCCAAAAAGGGGATATTACACTTGAATATATAAGTACGGATAGGCAATTAGCCGATATTTTTACAAAACCCCTTAATGAGGAACAATTTTGCTTTATTCGCCGAGAGTTAGGCATGTTTGATGTGTGATATATACATATATATTTATATATATTTGATTGATTTTATATATAGTCAAGTATTTTTTCCATTTTCTATGCCAAATCAGTGTCGAAAAGTGCAAAAAATTCCTGTTCTGTACCCCAGTTACAGTCGATCGATCGTCTGTAAAAACGACCGGTCGTTTTCATACAGTCGACCGATCGTTCCTTAAAAATGACCGATCGTTTTTAACGTGGACTCACTGGAAGAATTTGGTTATATTTCGACCGATCGAAACACAAAACGACCGATCGTTTTGCTGTTTTTCAGTTTTAAAACCATTCTTCAAACCCTAATTCATATCATTTCAAACCCAAATCAAATTCTCTCTCTCTCAAAATTCGCCCACTCCACTCCAAAATCATCCAAATATCCAAATTTTCTATCCAAATCAATCAAAATGGTTCGTACAAAGAAAGCCTCACTCAACCTTGTTGATGAACATGAGGACGAGATCGTGCCTCCACCCACTCGCCGCCCGGCTATTCCTCGTGCCCCACGCACCGGCTCATCCACCGCTTCTCGCTCCGGCCCTCTACCTCCTCTCTATTCACCCGAGATGGGTAAAAGAGGTATATTGTCTAAGTTCACTTTAGACATGCCTTTATTCCGTGAACGATTTCCCGCTCTCATGATCGATTTAAGTTTTTACAAACTCGTTACTATCCTCACTCTTAAAGAGCCTTTTTACAAAGAAAATGTCTATGAATTTTATCATCACCTTGTTCTCGATAGGGATAATGATGACGCACTCCGCTTGCGTTCATCGTTTAACGGACAACCTTTCGTTTACGGTATAGACCGTCTACGAACCCTTTTACGCCTAGATAGCAACGGTGTCTATGAGTCTAGTAAAGAACTATGTGAGACTCTCGAGATTGACAACTTTAACGATCTCAAGGATGAAATTTTTCATCCCCTCCACCAAAATCGCTCCAACAAAGCTCATGGCCTTCTCTTTAAAAACAAACTAGCCTACCACATCCTCTCTCACATAATCCTCCCACATACCTCCAATTTCACGGATGTTACCAATGAGTACATCTTTCTTTTGGGATGCATCCATCGCCGAGTCCGAATTGACTTTGCATCCCTCATTTTCTTTAAAATGGATTCGCTTAAAACAAAATCCAAGAATGGGTTACCTTACGGTGCCCTAATTTCGGCCATTTTAAAGGACCTACATCTCGTTCCCGGTGGAACATTGTTCAAAAATAAGGATAAACACATTTGGGACACTTCCTATCTTTCTCAAATGTCCATTAAATTCAATACTACCGACAAGACAATTACTTGGTCCGATAAACGGGTGTCCGGCCCCGGCTATACCCCTCTTTCCCCCGAAGAGGAAGAGTATGTCGGCCCCAAGGCCACACCGCGTGCTTCTCGTGAGGACATAGCTCTCTCCTCCGAGTCCCTCCCCCCCACCGATCTACCTACCTCCTCTCGTCCCTCTAGAGTTCGGGGCAAAGGAAAAGCCCAAATCGGATCCTCCAACCCTCCACCACGAACCGACGAATTCTACAACGCCCTTTATATCAACCAATATCGCAATGCTCAAATGACACGTCGGATGTTTCGATTCATGAACCCGGGTCAAGAAGAACTCAACGAACTTGATCGAATGAGCGCCGAGCAACGAGCCGAGTTCAATGGCTTTTTTCCCAACCTTGCCGGGCCCAACATCGACGACGACGACGACGACGACGACGACGAAGATGATGCGACTTCCCACCGCAACTAGGCGGATATATTATTTTTTATGTTTTGATGATGTCAAAGGGGGAGAAATACCTCTCTTTTGTTTTTCCATTGTATTTCTACTATTTCCATTTTAGTTGAACAAGTTTTTTTTTGATGTAATAAGTACGAAACGGTTTTACTTGGTTATTATGATGCGTTTCTTCTTATATTGCTCTTGTTTAATGGCATTGTGTGATTGCAATTTTAAATATGCGTTTGTATCTTTTGATATCATTGCTTTTGGCACACATAGATTGCTAGTTGATTGGGTTATATACATTGATTTTCATTTGTGGCGTTTGACCATTTTTAGGCAAAACTATGGCCAAATTTTCGCTTGCATATAGTTCTTCGTAATCCCTATTCGTTTAGCATTGTTTTAACGTCGTTTTAAAATCGGATGTTATGACATTTACTTGCTTTTTCTCTAAAAACTTTTATCCAAGTAAAGCGTCATCTAAACATTTCGATTATACTTGTTTAAACAAAAAGAGCTTATAGTATGTTGAAGTCAATATTTTGTCATCATCAAAAAGGGAGAGATTGTTGAACGATGTTCTTCAAATCGATTATTTTAATGATAACAAAAATTGTAAAACATGATAAAAGCTCGTTTTGTGTACTAATCATTTATCGAGTGTATTAAAGGTTCAAAATGATAAATTGCGTAATTACGAAGCCAATGGTTCAAGCGGAACCTAAATCGGATTTGAAACGAGTTAGTTACGGGATTTCGAAGTTTGTTGAAAAAACCGAAACAATTGCGAGAACAAAGAAAACGACTGATCATATACCATAAACGATCGATCATCAATGAGAGAAATTCTTCCAGTAAGCTCAATATAAAAACGACCGATCGCCAGGCTTAAAACGACCGATCGTTTTTAGTGTGATTTCTTCCAGTGAGCACAGATGAAAAACGACCGATCGTTTTTCAGAAACGACCGATCGTTTCTGTAAAATTTCAAATTCCAGCTTTTAAGCTATTCCTGAAAATGGGGCGAACTGCTGAAAAACTGCATTGAATGAACTCAACAACCAGCAACGGTCTGAAATTAATTGCTGCACTTTTTCACCCTACAAAGAGCCCCAAAATCTTCAAGGAAGCATCATCCAAGTATACACAACAATTAAGCAAATCCTACTAAGAAATTCTTCAAGCTTATACTTCCAACTTCTCACTTATTATTCATAAATTATTCTCGATTATATTCTCATTGTAATCTTATAAAAATCGAGATAATATTTGTTAGTGAGTGATTTATTCAAATCAAACTTGTAAAAGAGTGTATTATAAACTCATTAGTGAGCGATTGATTGGGTAGAAGCTTTTCAAGCAAGTGTAGCTTAAAAGTTCTAGTCTTTTCTTTTGGGATACTCATTAAGTGAGGGGGAGCTTAATCGGTTGATTAAGCTCGTTAGGTTGTAACCTTTGGAACGAGATTCTAGTGAAACACTCGGTAGTGAAAATATCGAGGAGAGGACGTAGGCGCGTTTTGCCGAACCTCTATAAATCTTGCGTTATTTCTTTCCCTTAACCTTTACTTTTCATAATTATTTATCGCTTATATTTATTGCTTGTTTAGATTAATTTAGCGATAATTTGTTAACGAACGAGTTTAGGTTATAAAAAAACCACTAATTAACTTAGTTAAATACCCATAGATTTAATTCCGCGAAAAACGTACGAAAACCTTATTCACCCCCCCTCTAAGGTTTAGACTCCTACGGACCAACAAAAATTATATATTGTATTTGTAATTTAATACTTTTGCATTTCGTATGGTACTACACAGTAAAGATTAAAAAAAATTGTACTTTAAAAAAAACAAAAAAATGCAATAATTCAAAAAAAAAAAAAAGGCCATAGAAGATTGAAATTATTTGTAGGGAGTTGAATTAAAATAACAACCAACTATAATATCAAAATACACTATTTTAGCACGATTCCGGATGCTTCTACCCTTTTTTACTTACTCTTTTCGACACTCTTCTTGTAAATTACTTGAATAATTATTAAAAAATTTAATACAAAAATTTCATAATAATTATTACAACAATTATATATGTAAGAGATTTATGTCAATTTTAAGAAAACATTAAAGTTGTTGTCATTTTTTTAAAAAATTTCTTAATAATTTTTGCAATTTGAGAAAATAAAAAATGATTTTATAACTTTTAGTTTCTCCATATTCTCTTGCAAACTTAGTACTCAATACTATAAATTTTGCTATTTCTGTTCTATTTATTACATAATTTTTGAGCCGTTTTTTTATCCAGTTTATCAACAAAAAAATAGCATACATGTTTTGCAGGATTGGACCTTCAGCTAACTAAAACATGCCCATGGCCTATAATTATTATCTTTTTAATAAAATCCAAATAAAATAAAGGTAAAAAGAAAAATTGTAATGTTGAAAATTTTCACTCTCTGACTATAACATAATTTTTGTCTGTCTTTTTTTTTTGCAACCCCAAACATAATGTTGTGGCTCTGTCCTAGATATAGATTGTATAATTTTTTTTTCATAAAACGAAACGAAACGAAAATTTCTACTTTGTCATGAAAACGAAAACGAGTTAGACAGTTTTCATCTCGTTTCACATGTGAGTATCATACTATTAATATAAGTCAACGCAAACATTTTGAGTCTGCCCAATTTTGCCCAAATTTTCCAAAAATACTCTCACTCTAATATTGTAATTACTCTTAAATGCCATCACTCAATTCAAATACATAAATAACTTAAAAAATATTATTTTTCACACATTTATATTCCAAACAAAATCGTTGTGTATTTTTTATAAGAGTAAAACATTATGTTACTCTTTATATACGATTGTTAATTAATTATATTTAATCATTTGATATTTAAATTTTAAAAAAAATTTAAGTTTATTTGTCGGAATCTATGTCATTACGTATCGCACACGCAACGGGTGGACAAGATTACTAGTTACAAATATACAGGGTTAAATGCTCTTTTGGACTGCCAACTTCTGATTTTGCACACCCAACATCTTTTGTTTCAATTTAGTACAACCAACTCATGCTATCTTACACTTTTGTACCATATTTTATGTCGAAAACCTCCCACATGACTGCACATGCTGTGATTCTATCCAAAATAGAGCATAAATATTATACAGTTACGATTGTGCCTTCACATTTCTTTCAAAACACATATGGTGCCAATTTATTCCCTTCATTATGTAGCATTTATCATCATATAGATATACAGAAACTCACTCTTTCTCTCTCTCATCTGAAATGTCTCTCTATCTCACATCAAGTGAAACTGATCTCTCTCTCTCATCATGCGCACTGTTATTGTGTTCAGAAATAGTGTGATGTCAAAAGTTTACTTTCGATCCTTATCATACTGCCAAGGCATAATCGTTCTTAATTCTTAATAGAACATCATGTAATATATTTGGTATTACTTAACCACAATCAATCATGTAATATATTTGGTATTACTTAATCACAATCAATCAGAGTCAGGGTTTGTTTTTGTGTTTGATATCATATTACTATTTGGGTATCAGAATGAATTTTAGGAGAAAATGAGAGGGTAAATGACGAAAAGTTAAAGTGAGAGGGTAAATGAGAGGGTATCATATTACTATTTGGGTATCAGAATTAATTTTAGCCCTAATTTTAGGTGAGTGTTAAAATTAGTACTAAAAAAGTTCTAAGTAAGGAACAACAAATCCAACAAATACTGCAGTTGTACAGGGGAAAGGACGAATCGTATGCGCGCAGGGAAGAGTTGATGCAAGGACTGCTCCGTGAACGTCTAATCACCGTTTATTCTTATAAAGAGTTTCGAGTTGTCGTAAATTTTAATATCCGCACAAGTGGCCTGTCATAGTTATTCTTGCTGCTTCAGCTGCTACTAAGAAGCCTAAAATTAAAAAAGTCGCAAGAAAGCGTCGAATTCAACTTTCGGTATTTTATTTTATTTTATTTTTATTTTTTGGTTTAATTATTGATGTATCTTGTTTTCGTTTTTTATTCACTTTGCTAATATGAAGAGTATTATTTTGTATTTAGAACCAATTAAAAATTATCTAGATAAACATAATAGTAAGTCATAATAGTAACCTATTTTATTTTTATTTTCCATCGGTGGTACTTGTGGACTGATTGTGTAATTACGTGTGTTTTGTTTGGGCCTTGTGGAAGGCTTTCAGGTTTGTTTTATCATTTCTCGCGTTTTTGTTAGGGAATGATGAACTGATTGTGTAATTACGCGTGTTATGTTTGGTCTTAATGGAGATTTTACAAATTTGAGTGGGCAGCTATGTGCAATTTTATGCTTCTTGGAAGGATTTTCAGGTTCTTTCATCATTTCTAGACTATTGTGTTACGGAAACGGTATTGAGGGACTGATAGTGTAATTATGCGTGTTGTGTTTGTGTCTTAACGGATATTTTTTAGTTAAATCTTCTTGTTTCTTATTTTTTTTATTCACTTTGCTGATGGACCTCCTCCTTATCGATTTAGTGGACAATTTGTTGTTCTTCTTCTTCCACTTTAGTGGACATTTATTTACCACAGCTGCTAGGATGAAATCCTTAAATTTCACGCATCTCACCCTTCATAGATTTTCAAACATAGAGAGCTTGTGTGCTTACGAAAGTGTCAAATGCTTGAATTGTTTATGTAAGTGTTTATGTAAGAAAAGCAGACGATCTTTTTTTATAACTTAGTGAACTTATCTGTATCACAGCTGTTGAGATTGAATTCCGAAACTTTCGCGATTTTGTTTGGTCTTAGAAATTAAGATTTATTTATTGTATCTTTTTTAATTCACAAATTCATATAGATGTGAATGCATATGCTTGGAATTATATGTTATCGCAGTGATGGTTTTTATTGGTCTTAGGGTCTGTTTGATCATAGTCTTTGAGGAAAAAGCTATATTTTATATTAATTACAATAATATCATACCCTCATAAACATATAAAAAATAAAAACTAATAAAATTATTTATCACTCTTTAACAACCAAATATTCTTTTAAATTTTAAAATATGTTTTTTTTATCTATATATATATATATATATATATATATTACAATTTAATCTCACTCATACATATTTATTAAAAAGAAAAAGCATCTCCCTGTCTCTTTTCTTTTCTAAAACTTTTCCCCCTTTCCTTCGTTCTATCTATCATAGAAAAAGAAAGATAGCTAATTTTGCAAACAGTACATTCTAACAAAAAATATTGTTAGAATATTGTGAACAAAAAATTCGAAATTGACTCTAAACCATTTTTCACAAACAAACAAATTTAACGGTAAGCAGGAAAAGTAACTAAAAAGTAGTGCTTAAAAGATTTAAAGAAACATCAAACAAAACCAAGAAAAAGCAAACAGTAAATAGCAAAAAACTGGTATTTAAACTAATAACTAAATTCTGCCAAATTCTATGTGTGAAATACCAAACACAAAGAAAGGTGGGATTCACAATGCTCATTGTGACATTGAAAAGAAAAAGGCAATGACTTACACCGTGACGATATAAATTGAATTTGTAGGTTAGTCGCTTCCTTAGTTTTGGGTTCTGATGAATTAGTGAAGAAGATTGTAGTAGCGATGTGTCTTTTATTTATATGGCAACCAATATTTGAAACACTGTTATGACTATTTTTGGGTCAAATTTATGCAGTTTTGTGTACGACAATGCTATGGAATAACGCAGCTGAAGAACAATTTAACGTAGCCAGTTAGCTACTAAAGGAGATGCAGTGTCAAAAAGTGCGTTTGATGTCTCCGTAAGAAGAGTTTGATTATGTTATTGGGGTTGGAAGCAAACATGGTGATATGTTAAGATATGCAAACTTGAAAACAAGAAATGTGCGCTTTTGAGAAAATTAGAATTTATGCTTATTTTTAGATAGTTTTTACAAATGATGATTAGGGTTTATGCTAATTTTACTCTTTCAATACCGGCATTATTCCACAACATTGACCTACACAAAGCAACAAAAAATTGACCCCCAATGCATGAGAGTTTGGGAATTCAGTCTCAACGGCTGTGATATAGATAAGTCCACTAAATTATAAAAAAAAATGATTGTCGACTAAATTATAAAAAAATGATTGTCCACTTGTCTTACATAAACAATTCAAGCATTTGACACTTTAGTAAGCACACAGGCTCTCAAGGTTTAAAAATCTGTAAAGGGTGACATGCGTGAAATTGAGGATTTCATCTCAACTGCTGTGATAAAGAAATGTCCACTAAATTGGAAAAAAGAAGAAGAAAGTTAAAATCACATCGTTTTAGTACTATGCTGGAGAAGGTTATAGTGTGAAAACTGCACTATTTAGCGCGATAGTGTGATGCTGTCAATCGGTTGGAGATGGTATAACAAGCTACAATCAAACAGCCCTTAAGACCAATAAGAATCGCCATTTTTCAATAACAAACAATTCTCAAAACACCTTCGCATTACGACATAAACACATGTTTTTGTTTCACGAACATAGATAACTATACTTAGAACTTAGAAGCTAGATCCAACTTTTGATTTATTTCAAGCAAATTAAAACATTACGACCAATAAAAATCATCATCATTCCAAGCGTACATTCATTTCTATCTGCATACTTCCTCAATTAAAAACAATAGACTGCATACACCCCACGGCCAACAACAAAAAAAGTCTTCCAAATTACATACAGTTCAAGCAATTGACACTAAATTAGGCACACATGCTCTCCTCTTATAAACCCTATAAAAGGTTGAGATTTATGAAACTTTTGGATTAGATCCCAATGACTGTGATATATACGTATCAAAATTCGTGTCCAACTAGGTGTAGGAGTATTTTTGGGAAAAAATGGTTAAATTGGGCAGATTCGCACTCATATATATTACATAAAAAATGTATCATGGACAAAACCGCCGATGGTTTATAATATCATAATTCCGAATAATTAAAATATAACCAGTAATAACATGGGCTACAATAAACACATTACACGGCACCAATCACTGCCCAAAAGAGAACAAAATAACATTTTCATCTTCAAAAGTGTATGAATCAAGTCATCAACTTTCTTAAATATAAGTTTATATCGTTCACCAAACACATTCAGAAATATAAGAAAAAAACAAAAAAGTTAAACTAAAAACAGGGCCGGTTTTGAGCTCATGCCGACACACCGGGTCTAAGTATCGAAGAGGACAACAAATTTTAAAATATTTTATTACCATATAGTTATAGAGAATTTCTACGTATATTAATTTGTTGGAAATGTTGTTTGTAAATCAATAATTTCTACGAAAATAAATGGAAAAATAATATAAAATAATTTCCACAACAAAAATAAGAATCATAAACAAACTGAAATATATAAACAGTATGAAAATGATACCAAAATTATTCATATATAATCCTAGACGAATCGATGGTTTAATCGTGTACCATTAAACCCGATTCGTCCAGCCTCCTTTTAAGACTATGGATTTTGACGGATGCCGGATTTTTAAGGTAAAACGTCTAATCACTGTGTCACAACGGAAGTCAGTGTTGTGTGACCCATCGAGACTATAGTGATGGAGTACTTTCTCTCTAAAATGATATGTATGCATGTGAGTGTGTATATGTTGTGTACATCAATGTTGTGAAATAACATAGTTAAAGAACAATTTAATGTAGCTACTAAAGGAGAGACAGTTCCAAGACGTGAGTTTGAAAAATAAGAGCTTGACTGCCATCTTGATAATAATCTTAATGTAGCTACTAGTGGGGTTTGAAAAATAAACGACGTGCATACTGCCATCTTGATAATAATCTTAGTCTTTTGAAAACAAGCAATGTGCGCTTTTGAGAAAATGGAATATTAGTGTAAGTTTAGGTTGAATCAAGTGAATTTATTCTGTTGTTAGTTGATATAACTTTTTTTTTTGATTTGGAGTTCGATTATTATCTGAGGGTTTCACGAAACAAATTTGCTAACTTACAGAATGAGTAAGATAGTTTGGTCATACAGCTGTGTGCTCTTATCGTAGTGTTTTATCTTGTTAGCACTCATTTCCACACCTTGGTTTCTTCTAACTTTTTTCTTCTAATTTTTTTCTTCTTTATCCATGAATCCTGCAACTTTTCAATTTTCTTTGGTAAAAAATTTCAGAAACTTTAATCGGAAGTTACAAACCTTCCGTTCTCAGAAATGTAATCATTTGATTTTGATATTTTGCATTTCGTTAAGAGCGAGGAATCTATATGTCTATAAGTTTTTAATTAGTGCCAGATTCAAATTACTTATTCTAGGAGTTGTTCCACAATTAGAACAAATTGTTAGTATTTGTAAGTAGAGTGGTGGTTGTATACTGAGAGCCAACTTGATTTGCAAAACTCGTTGTAAATTTTATTATCGCAGTATATTTAAGGGAAAAAATGGATGTTATTGAGCATGCCTTGATCGTGCTAGTGATGATGCAGTTTTTATCCCCTCATGTCTTGATTGTGGTAGTAACAGATGCAATTTTGTTTGTTTGGTTTTTCAAGTTAGTAAGAGCCTGAAGTTGATTAACATGTGAATTTAACACGTATTTTATCGCTCAAGTAGCAAATCCTAACACGTCACTTATATCTATATCATTGTTGAGTACTTGAGCCCTTCCATTTTCGACTGAAATAAAATTAGCCAATATTAGTAAATATATTATTATCCACAATTGCGGCAAAATTGGCTTATGACGCTGTATTCAGTTATATTTTTTCCCGTTTAATAATAAAGAACTCTTTTAGCTGGCTATTTCAAAGTACTAAATGATAGTCTAAGACTTGATCAACGCTTTTATTTTTTGACAACTGATATTTTGAAGTACTAGAATTATGTAACGCATTCATCTTATAAGACTCGTGATTTTATCAATTTAGTGAAGGGGTAATATTTGTTACTATGAAAACGATTTTATCAATTCTTTGAAGTTACATCACTATAAAAATGTGGAGAGAAAAAAAACATGAACCAATTTTCCGACTATGATACAATTTTTAAACTTGAAAATTCATTCAACATTCTGCTGGAATCTCTAACAAACTTGACGGGATTTCAATCCGAGTTATCACTGTTACCACTTATTAAGCAAACCATTTGATATTTAACAATAGTGAAGAAGTAACTTGTATAATTTTAAAAAAGAAAATCTCACAAGGTAAAATTTCAATATATACCAACCCCAATTCACATCCCACAATTAGGATGATTATTCGAAACATTTTTGGCTATAAAGCTCTTCAACTTCAAGGGCTAACGGGATTTCAAAGTTATCACTAAACTGTTACCACTTATTATAAAAACCCTTTGATATTTAACAATAGTGAAGAAATAACTCGTATAATTAAAAAAATATCCCCACAAGGTGAAATTTCAATACCAAACCCATTCCACATCCCACAATTAGGATGGTTATTCGAAACCAGGTTGAACCATTTTTAGCTATAAAGCTCTTCTACTTCAAGGGGTCTTTGCTTTCGGCGGTGAAGGAAGTAACTGCATATGAATGTAGCAAATGAATCAATCAACAGAAATGAAACAAAAAATAATTTATCGATTAAGAGTTTTTCTCGCCAACCCACAAAAGCTCCCCCACTCCCAAAGTGAAACTCAAACCATTAAGATGAAGTTAAAAAAGGAATCGAATTGTATGTGTTAGTTATACCTGGTAACAGGATATGAGAGATGTGACAAATCCGAGACCACCTGTGACACGGGGAGTGACTTTCTTAGGTGCCAATTGAAGCAGCCCAATTGCAACCACTATGTCCAAACCTGACTTAATCAACGCCAAAGACCTATCGTTCGACTTTTGGAGCTTAACACGGTACACCTCGTTCTAAAGCATCAAACGTAAATGAGTAAGAAAAACAAAACAAAACAAAACTTGCATCAGTTGTTAGGGAAGTGCCAAGATGATAACATTACCTCGCACTTTTCATTTGCCTTGAAATCCTTCTCTAATTTCTTCATTGATGCAGACAGCCTTGCAAGCTCCGCAGCCTGAATAAATATCCAACAAATCGTGTTAAAAACTTTCAACATTCAAGTAATAACGTAAAAACAAGACATATTTATAGTTTACAACTTCTTGGATTACTGGATGGTAATACAAAGACAAAGGGTGTCCTTTGCAGGGTTACTATTAATACCATATGGATAGTGTATACCAACAAATTATTCTACTCATCTATTATCTAGTCTAACCTCCGTGTAAGATCTTTGATTTTGTGGTTTAGTAGGTGTTTTAAGCTCTTTAAGAACGTGAAAAACGGTGTTTTGAACGTGATTACGTATAATGGATATAAACGTAAAATGGATATGACACCTGAACTTAGCTAAAAAGATATGGCATCTGAACTTAGCTAAAAAGATATGGCACCTACAATTGCAATATCGTTGGTATCAGTATAGTTACTACAGTTCAAACAAACAAAAACTATGTTGGAGCTAAAAAAAATTGATCCGGATTCTGATTCAGCTTGAAAGGGAGTAAAGCAAACATCAAAATAATGGAGAAAATTACTGAGGCAAACCTCTGTTAGAGTTGTACAGACTGATGAACTCATCCAACAGTATAAAGATATCCTGCCGATCAGATCTGCATTCTCTTTGTCCTGGTATAGAGTACAAAAATTTCATGTGTTAGTAGTTAGTACTAGTATTTAAAATCTCAGAGCAAACTGTGAATGTGTAAAAAAAAGTCCACTGAATTAAATACCTTGTAAATTCCTGACCTTCCAAGCCAGACGATTTGATCAAGGAACAGAAAAGTTGACAACAGTGCATTTTTAGTCTGATAACAATAAAATTGGTCAGCTACAAGAGTAAAAATATCGAGAGGAGAAGAACTGTTTTAGGCATTCAGCTGTATACCTTTCCCAGCAAAATAAGAGGAAGAGGGGTTCCTGGAGCTACTGGACTAATTAGCCCATGGAGATCATTGACAAACTGCATAAAGTGATAAACAAAAATAAAGGTTTAGTAGTGCAGAAAGATGATGTAAAAATAAGATAGGCGTCAATATTCTTGAAAAAGATCTACTAAATAAGGAAGGCACTTGTAGATTACAGGTCATCCTGGAAAAAAAAGTCCGATGTAAGCTAAACTCTGATGTTTCGCCTCACCTATAGTCTAGCTCGATAAAGACTTATCAAGTAGATACAATAATCGGCTATAAATTAGAATAACCACCGAGATCTTGTTAAAAGGGAGCTAAGCCCTTGTTTGGTTACAACTTTTAACTTCAGACTTTTGGCTTTTTTGCTGAAAAGTGAGACTGCATTTGGTAAATCAGCAACAAAGCTGACACTTTTTGGGTTTTTTTTACCACGAAAGAGATTGAAGCTTTACGCTGAATGAACCTAGCTACCTAAAAAACTCCATCTTGTACGTAAACCTTTATATTTTACCTGCTAATTTATATGTAAGCAAACTGCGACAATTGAACTTTTAAAACCCGACCTTGAAGAGACGAAAAACTTTTCGTGCCAAGCTAGTATTTTTGTCAACAACTTGAGCGGTGCCAGGCTCTCCATTGCTTATGAATTTCGAACCATATTGTATAGCCCTGCATATCTTGTCCCTAGCTTCAGCCTTATTTAGATACAGCACAACGAGGGCAAGTTCTGTTCTGGCCACATCTAGTGTAGTCATAATTAATCCTTAAAAGTACCTGTGATGTTAATTTCATGTTTAGCTATAAATTTAAAAAACATAGATTTGACTAGAAGAACACAAACTATGGCATCATTAGCTTGCATTTTATAAGCTTAGACTTTTTGCCTGTTCACTTTAACTTTGACTGTATTTGATTGACCAACCTATAAGCTGAGTTCTTTTTTATTTGTAACCTGTATAAAGCTTAATCTTTAAGCTAAAGGAAAGTCCAGCTTATTGCTTACATATTGCAACCAAACAAGCATTGTGATTTCAAAGAAGAAATACTTGGTGTGGATCCTGTGTTTTGGGAATATGAAGTTAAGAAGCGAAGGAGAATCTTTCTATAAATCTCATACTTGAAGGTAAACTGAAATACTATGCGTTATGAAATATTATATTGGTGTTTATCAAAGTGCAATAAGTACATATGTGAGATGGTTATTCTGAAGAGATGAGAAGCTTCAATTGAGGGGGAGTTTTGGTTATAATCGATTCTGCAATTCAAAGTTTTACTAAAATAATGACAAAGGGGGAGATTGTTAGGTCATAGATCCGAGATTCTAGTGACGTATTGTTTGTCATCATATTGGAAAATATAGTTTTATATATTCATAATAAACTCTCAATATACAGACATCTATTGTGTAACGATTAAGTTCAAGTTGTGCATTCAGTTGAAACCTCAGTTGCAACCGCAGTTGCAACCTCAGTTGCTGGACAGATTCTGTAATATTCGGTCAAATATATTTTAGAAGAATCAAAACGGGTTGAACAAGTTTAGATGATTTGAAGCCATCTCTGAATGATATAAAGAATATATTGAAGATATTTTCTTATTGGAATAGAAGACTTAAAAGAAAGACTCCTTTTCAAGTAAGGAAATATCAAAAGAAGGAAGGGATCTTTGGAGATATCTTGAAGACAATTAAATTAAAGATCTGTATAATTTCGAATTAAACAAGATCTGATTTGTTAGAAGATAAAGACTAATTAATTAGAAGATATATATTTGAAGATCTCCAAGTCGGGCAAGGAAAGAAGATAAAGGAAATACTTTCCTTAATGATCAAGTTAGGAGAAAAATACAGTGATGCTAAATTGGTAAAGAAAACCTTAAGATCTCTTCCTAATAGATTTGAAATTAAAGTAACTGCTATTGAAGAATCAACTGATCTTGACAATTTAAAACTTGAAGAATTAATGGGAAATCTTAGAACTCATGAATTAAAGTTTCATAAAAAGAAAGTTGAAAAAGGAATTGCTTTTCAAGACAAGAAATTTGAACCTAAATTTTATGAAGATAGTGAGGAAGATGAACAGTTTTACCTTTTTTGTTAAAAATATGTTTAAACAGTTCTATAAGAAAAAGCTTGTTGAAACAGCAAACTCAAAATCTTTTCAGAAAAAAGAGATGCAAACTGCTAATTTTGAAAATAAATCTCGAGAAGTTCAATGCAGAGAATGCAAAGGTTTAGGTTACATGCCATCTGAGATGATAAGTACTCTTAGTGATAATAGAGAATCTGAAAGTAAGGATGAGTATGGGAATCAAACTAATTTTAAAAGCTTCATGGCAAAAGTCACTACAAAATCTAACTCTAATTGTAATAGTGAATGTGAGTCAGTTGCATCTTCAGTTACAACTGAGCTTGAAACCTACAATAGTAGTGATGATGAAGAAATTTCAGAAGAGAGTGTTAACAAACAATACTTACTTCTATATGAGAAATACAAAGTTTTAAGTAAGCAATCTGTTTCCATTAATAAACTCAATGAGAATCTGAAAACTGAAGTAAAAGAACTCACTGAACAATTAAAGAGAAAGCAATTTGAGTTAGATGAGACAACGAAGAAAATAAAGTTGTTAAATACTTCAGCCACGGGTAGGCTTGATAAGATGTTGTCATACACTAGAGCTTCGAAGGATAACAGTGGTTTGGGGTATAAGGGTTATGAAGGAAATGGAAAAACTGCGTTTGTTAAAGGTTTAAGTAATTCTCAAACAAGTCACACTAACAACAAGGTTAGAAGTACAGTTGCAACTGACTATGGTTTTAAAAATTATCTGAAAACATACACAACTAAACCGAGCTCCGATCTAAAGCTATGTCATTTTTGCAAAAACCCTGGTCATTTTGAAAGGCAATGCTACTTAAAGAAACACAGAAAGTCTATTTATAAGAAACCCATGTTTACTCCAGGTTTGAGTCAAAAGTCTAACTGGGTTTGGAAAGCTAAAATTAATACAAACACTGTTAAATGCAACAAAGCTGTTTTCAGTTATTCAAAGACTATTACTTCAAATGCTAGGTATTTTGATAATGGTTGTTCTAAGCAAGTAGCTAATGTTGTTAACTTGGGTAACAATGGTTTAGTTGGTAGTGGTGACAAAAGTAAGTTTGTAGGCCAAGATATCACTAAGTATGCAGGTAAAGAAGAGAAGCAACATGGAGAATTCACAACTTCAAGTGCAACTAAGAGTGATAAGCAAGCAAGCAATGAGAAAGTTGAGAACAAAGACTCAATTCCAATGTCAGTTACAACCGAACTTACAACCAAGGAAAATCTAAGTACAGAAAAATTGGTACGAGACAAAAAGTCTCAAAAGAGTATTCACTTGAACACTATCATTGAAAAGGTAAGAAAAGGTATGAAGTCTCCAATTAAACATCTTAATTTGTTCAGTTCTGCATCTTATATATCTCCATTAAAAGTCAAGAATGTCAAGAGTAAGCCTACTTGTTTAAACCTTAAGACCATTCATACATAGCTACTATACCTTAAAGATAGGAGACCTAATTTGTGGCCTAAGTATATGAATATGAGGACTTGGTTTGAGATGGTCATATAGATTTAGCAAAGAATTCAGTACAACATTCCAGAACTAAACACATTGATCTAAGGCACCATTTTATCAAAGAATTAGTTGAAGAAAAGAGCTTAATTTTAGAACATGTTTCAACTGAAAGACAATTAGCAGATATTTTCACAAAGCCCCTTGATACTAATAAATTTGAATCTTTAAGAAGTGATATAGGGGTATGTCACTATAGATCTAATAGAATACTCTTGCTATGTATGTCTGTTTTGAGTACCTTTAATATATTTTATTTCTAAGGTAAGTCTTGCTTGAGCTTTGAAGTTTTTATCTTGAAAAAGCCACTAATTGGTGTCTCAAAAACAGATGTGAGGTAACTTGTCTTAAAACTTCTCTGGTAATAGAGTTGCAAGCACAAAGTGCACCTTTTAAATAATGGTTGTAAGTTCAGTTGCAACCCCAGTTGAAACCACCTGCTCACAATACTGTTTGCAAGCTCAGTTGCAACATCAGTTGAAACCTCATTCGCATAATACTGAAAAATTCAGTGATTGTCCAAAGGTTGTTGTACCTTCTATGATTCACATAATAGTGAAAAAGTCAAGACAAAGTCTTGTTATTTTTGACATCACTTATACTCTTTCCTTGCTGAGATCATCAATCTAGTTTTTGTGTAGAGGAAAAACAGATTTGCTCAATATAGCTCCTAGACTTAATTTTTATTATGTGGGATCTCATGATAAATATATATTCTTGAGTAAATTGTTAGTATCTTGTGTTCAAAAATTCTATACTATATATAATTGCTATCTTTATTTTGAAACAAGTCAAATTTTCTATATTTTTTCAACTATTTAAAATCAGAAAATTAGATAAATCTGTTTCAAGTTGGAACATTGATCTTTATTCATTGCTGAATTTATCTAAATCCGTAGTATGAGTTGAAAACTTGGTTGATAAAAAGTCTGGTGTGGAATGTGGTGATTCTATTATGAGTGATTTTGCTGTGAGAGTTGATTTTGATGATGATTCTTGTTATAATGACTGCTTCAATGTTCTCACTAACAGCAAATAGCTTTGTCATGGATGTGGCAAATAGGGGGAGAAGAGAAAGAGAGTTTATGTTATGCTATGGTTGGCACATTATTGGTGAATGCTTATTTGAGTTAAGATTATGTCATCTGCAATTCTAATCTGCAGGGGGAGATTATGTGCTAATATGCCATGCAGGAGAATCTGCT
This sequence comes from Primula veris, assembly GCA_963682055.1. Classification (NCBI taxonomy): domain Eukaryota; kingdom Viridiplantae; phylum Streptophyta; class Magnoliopsida; order Ericales; family Primulaceae; genus Primula; species Primula veris. Next base: position 27,483,417 of record OY821745.1, on the reverse strand, counting down.
TTCATAAACTTAGATTATTTGTCAAAACCAATGACAAAGGGGGAGATTGTTAGGACCAGATTTCTGGCCTATAAACTATTGGTTGTCTATTGGTTTGAACTAAATAATCCTAGTTGATTGTTAAGAATTGAGACAACTTTATGTTTTCAAGTGAGGTTGCAACCTCAGTTGCAACCACAGTTGCAACCTGCTGTTCTGCAGGATTCTGTCCAGTTCTGTAATTCTGCATTACTGTTCTTTAATAATAATTATTTGTTTTAAAGTATGCAGGATATATTCTCAAATGATCTTAAAGGATTAATATGTGTTTATTGAGAATATCAAAGTGGTAAGGAAAGATGTTTCCTAAAAGATATAAGGAGATTAGTTTATAAAGATATGTGTTCTTTTAACTAGGAAATCTATATCTCTATTCTTATGCAAATCTTTATCACTTGTTTCAATCTTTGTTCCTTATCAAAATCAGTATAACACGTTTAAAAGATTGAATGTAATATGGAGTTAAGTGTTTCATATGTATATGAAAAGATATTATCTCTAAAAGATATTATCTTTATATGTTTCCTAGTTAAAGGAAAAGACTAACTCCTATTATCAAACTTGTTATTAAACAGGAAATACTAATGATGATTGGAGTCAATCCACGCTGAAGAGTTTGCTCATACATGGAAAGATTGAAGCCAATCAAAACAAGTCAAAGCAATCATAAAAGATCTTGAAGCAAGAAGATTGTTTTACTTGTATAAATAGTTTATAACTTAGCTTGTAAAATGTGTGTGTTCTAAATTATAAAAAACTTATTTTCTAGAGAGAATACACGTGAGCTTTAAAAAGATCATGGCGGGATGCCATTAGAAATTGATAGTTGTGAGTTAGAGATGGTAAGATAGGCATATACGTGAGGGAGTCATGTTATTGTAAGTCTCGAGTCTTACCATTGTTCCTTTCAAATATCAATAAATACTGAGTGAGTGCTCCGGAGATGTAGACAAGCTGATCATGTCGAACTCTGTTTAAAAACGTCTCGTGTTCAATGTTTTTTTATTAACTTCATTTATACTTAGGTTCCAACTGTGGTTGCAACATCACTTGGAACCTAACTGCGTAACTGCAACTAGAACAGCGGATAGGAATTTCAATTGGTATCAGAGCTTCACATCAGATATACTTGGTGTGGATCCTGTGTTCTGGGAATATGAAGTTAAGAAGCGAAGGAGAATCTTTCTATAAATCTCATACTTGAAGGTAAACTGAAATACTATGCGTTATGAAATATTATATTGGTGTTTATCAAAGTGTAATAAGTACATATGTGAGATGGTTATTCTGAAGAGATGAGAAGCTTCAATTGAGGGGGAGTTTTGGTTATAATCGATTCTGCAATTCAAAGTTTTACCAAAATAATGACAAAGGGGGAGATTGTTAGGTCATAGATCCGAGATTCTAGTGACGTATTGTTTGTCATCATATTGGAAAATATAGTTTTATATATTCATAATAAACTCTCAATATACAGACATCTATTGTGTAACGATTAAGTTCAAGTTGTGCATTCAGTTGGAACCTCAGTTGCAACCGCAGTTGCAACCTCAGTTGCTGGACATATTCTGTAATATTCGGTCAAATATATTTTAGAAGAATCAAAACGGGTTGAACAAGTTTAGATGATTTGAAGCCATCTCTGAATGATATAAAGAATATATTGAAGATCTTTTCTTATTGGAATAGAAGACTTAAAAGAAAGACTCCTTATCAAGTAAGGAAATATCAAAAGAAGGAAGGGATCTTTGGAGATATCTTGAAGACAATTAAATTAAAGATCTGTATAATTTCGAATTAAACAAGATCTGATTTGTTAGAAGATAAAGACTAATTAATTAGAAGATATATATTTGAAGATCTCCAAGTCGGGCAAGAAAAGAAGATAAAGGAAATACTTTCCTTAATGATCAAGTTAGGATCTTTTGTAAAGGCTATATATAAAGCCTATTAGCCTTTAGTATTTTGTGTGTTGAATACAATGTAGATATACTGATATTATAGATCAACAACACCCGTTGTACATGAGAGAGAAACAAACTTAAAAAGATCATGGCGGGATGCCATTAGAAATTGATAGTTGTGAGTTAGAGATGGTAAGATAGGCATATACGTGAGGGAGTCATGTTATTGTAAGTCTCGAGTCTTACCATTGTTTCTTTCAAATATCAATAAATACTGAGTGAGTGCTCCGGAGATGTAGACAAGGTGATCATGTCGAACTCCGTTTAAAAACGTCTCGTGTTCAATGTTTTTTTATTAACTTCATTTATACTTAGGTTCCAACTGTGGTTGCAACATCACTTGGAACCTAACTGCGTAACTGCAACTAGAACAGCGGATAGGAATTTCAACAACTCAAACTTAATAATAGCTGAACAAAGTCTAGAGATGTGTTTTTCACAATAATGTGTTTTAGCAACTGATGAAAAATCAGCGTCTTTCCCATAAACTATCCGAACATTACAGAAGAAAATAAGCACCGATATCCCTTTCCCCAATATAAATTTATTTGTTTCTGACTTGGCGTTAGCTAGATCGATTTGTTTCTTACATAATAGGTTGGAATATGTTCTGGATCTTCCTTACTACATAAATAACATTACAGACTAAAAGATTACTGCGGTGATTTTATTTTTTCTTCTCTTTTATTTTGTGTCAGTATCTATAGTTTTTAGTAACACACATTATCGTAATGGGTACGTGCAGCAGACTCTCAACAAACCCCATGAGGAGAAATCACAGGTAAATAACTGAACGTACAAAGGGGTTAATTAGTGGTTTGGAAAACATCAGCATCAGCTATAAAATGGAGGCTCAAACATTTTAACAATTCCCTCCCAAATAAGTCGAATAAAGGTGCAACAAGCCAACTAATATCACCATGTTAGGCTCTACATTTAAAAAAAATTATGAACCATGGACATCTTCAACAACATTTCTTACCAACCCATAATACCACAATATAAGCACATGTTCTAAATAATATAGCTTGATCCACAATGGACACTAACGGAGACCTTTAGGGAGGGTGTAATAAAGGCCTGTTTGGTAGCACACAAATGGTTGAGGTAACTAACAAAGAAGCTCAGCTAAAAGCACAAAACGTTAAGAGCAATAAACAAAAAGTTTAGCTTAAAAGCCGAAACCAAGCAAGTGCATCTATAAAAGTAATATTTTGAAACCCTCTTTTTGAAAAAAGCACACCTTTTTTTCACTACTACACAGCACAGACCACTATCTTATCCTTTTCTTTTACAAAATAGCATCATAATCATTTTTATCACCTACATAAAAAACATCAATTATTAACTTAACTCTTTAAATGCAACTATAGGATACAAAATAAAATGACCAGATAAGAAATTGATTACTCAGCTTCCATTTCTTTTCATATTTTACCACACAATAATACAATAGAGATGATTACTACAAAAATTATAATAACCGGATTACACAATTTATATACAACTTACTCAAACATGATAACATATTAACAAGTCTAAAATCCAATACTAAAGCTTTTAAATAAATAAATAAAAAATACTCCCTTCGTCCCTAATTAAGTGTTCCTACGAAAATACATGCAAGATTTACCACAAGAATTTCACAGCTAGATTGTCAAAATAATTTTAAAAAATAAAATTAATCACATGGTTCACAATAAGAACAATAAGATGAAATTTTTAAATTTTCTATTTCAGCAATTTAGATACGGAAAACCTGTAACTCAAAGTTGCACGTATTTTCCTAAGAGACAATTATTCAGGAACAGATTACTATTCTAAGTTCCTTTTATTAAACAGATCAAAATTTTAATCAAATTAAAACATAGATATTCCTCTGAAAACAAGATGATGCAGCAAAGTCAATACAATCAAAATCCCTTAATAATCGAGAAAAAAAAAATTAGCCAAGAATAGTCTCCTTTAATCATTAAACAAAATTCTCATCATATTAAAACTTAGATACAAACGAAATAAATCGAGTAAAAATACATACCCAAAATTAATAAAGATCAATAAAATGAATAAACATAAACACACTAATACACATACATCAAATATATATACTCCGATTTAACTATAATCTATATATATATATATATAGAGAGAGAGAGAGAGAGATTATACCGAGATGTGTGCCAGAGAGAGAGAGATTTTGCCTCGAAATTTAAAACTATCTCTGTGTGTGTTGCTTAGAGGCTGTATTTTTTAACTAAAAAAAAATGTTATCAGAATCGTAATTTAAAATTACAAACCGTAATTATATATTTTTGTAGAATTATAATTTTTAATTAATATTTACGGTTTTAACGTATTTTTTTTTTAAAGTGAGAGAGAGAGAGGGGAATATGCTAAACAACGTTAGTTTGTGTCTTGTCTCAATCTGGTTGGCTAGATAAGGCCCTATTTGGTTTTGGCCTCTCTTTTTTTAGTTTTTATAAATACAAAAAAAGAAGCAAACTAATTTTGGAATATCATTTTTGGAGTACTATCTTTTGGAAATCGTAATTTCCACCGGTTGAAACGAAATTAAAACAAGTTAATCAGCAATTAAATATGTTTAGCCTAATAAATCTTTAACGTAACATTGATGAAGTGGTTAATATCAACATAAGCGTGGGAATTGTGAATGTATCTTACCACTCGGAAAGATGTGCCAAGTGCCAACATGTTGTAGTAACATGAAAACTCGCGTTCCTTCTCAAAGACCACGTTTCTAGTTTCTAGTTGGACGTATCAGATTTCCATTTAGCGTAATTTCGTTGTAACTTCTAGTACCAACTTTAACTTCTAGTATTAACTTTAATTGTACACTAGAACTATGCATTTTCTGTGTGACCAAAATGAACGAGAAACTCATCTACCCTTATAGAAGAGACGTTTCTCGGTTTTCAATTTGTGTTGCTCCTTATTTTACGTGTAAATCTTTAAGTCTTTTCATGTTTGGTACGTTTTGCATTTCCGGTTTCCGCATCAATTTCTGATTCCGTTGATTGGTAAGTATGGTCGTAACCGTGAAACGTAAAATTGTACATGCCAACAGCCTTTGTCTTCCTGATTGATGGAAGTTCAATCTTGCCGAATGCATCTTTTCTATTCAACCAGGGTTTTTTCTTCTTTTTTTTCCTTTAGATGTGCCATTGGGTGAAATTTTATCCAACAAAATTAAAACACAACTTACTTTTATGATTTCTTAAAGGAACTGATTGACGATTCAGAGCAATTCATTTCAGAGTAGATTTCTTTTAAACATTTGAGGTTTCTTCCATCTTTTACTTCCAAATTCCAATAATCTTTTTCACAAAGTACTCACAAAATCTTTCCTCAAAGGTGAATAGTTAAGTTATAATGAAAGATTCTCGTAAACAACAATCCGGCATGAAGTGATAACTAACTCACTTGCACCAAAAATAGTCGTAAACCGTAACAAAACTTAAGCAAGTAAACATCTTTTTTCCATCTATCATTGAGTTGAACTTGAAAATCCTATAAGGTATATATGGTTTTCTGAACAGTGTGTGTAAATTGTAGTAAGAAATGGTTTTAGGAGTAAATATGCTTCCATCCATTGGCAGTGTTTCTTTAAAAAAAGCATGAAACTGTGTTTCTTGTCAAGTTGTACTTGCTATTTTATACTAATATACAAGTACTGAAGTACATGATCAAACTAGTTCGTGAATAGACAAATATTTAAGCATTACGATTGTCATCACTCATCATGATCTGCTGAAACAAAATGTTGTTCATGTATGAATCTATTTATTATGGAGTGGGAGTCGCAATGTATGATTGCTTTTATCGCTTAGCTCGTTCTCTCATCTCTGAGTATGGAGAAAGCACCAATTTAGACAATTTAGTAGATACTCATTTGTAAAAATACGGTTTACACAATTCACCGTGACTTGTCTTTGTGATACGATGTTTTTTTTTTGTGATACATGACAACCTAAACTGCTTCTAACAAAAGGAAATACCGAAAGTGATCAAGCAAGTACGAAGAATCAACATTTAAAGGGATGTCGCTTTGAGCACAGCAATAGACCATGGAAATATCAAAAAGAAAACATGAATTTCATTTCATAGAAATACAAAAGCATGTTCATCTAAACAACCACATCGTTTCATATAGACAGTGAAACAACAAAAACAAGACATAACAATCCCAACATACACTTCATTCTTGGTCTGGAAGACTTTGAACCATTGGGAATAAAACAAAAAAAATTACTTCCTATTTTCGACTAAATAAGCTTCTCAACTTTCCCTTTTCCAAACGTTCGAGCAACTTCTTAGCCCCTGCAATCTCCATTTCACTAAGCTTTTTCAAATATCCAATTGCCCCATATGAAACCATCAGTTTCTTGCATTTTTTACTCGAAGACAATATCAGAAGGCACATAACAGCATATTTTTTCGCACTGTTTTGAGGGTTGGGGTCGAGCAAATGTACCAAATTTGGCACACTCTTATCGTCCCTCTTCACTTCCCTTTTATTACTCGGAAATTCCATTAAACTCGAAAGTGCTTGAGAAGCAACTTCTCTAGCACCGTTTATCTTCCCATCAAGCAACTTTATAATCAGACTTATACACCCCGCTTCACCCAATAATTTCTTTACCTCAATTGAGTTACAAATCTGGCAAATTGCTGACGTGGCAGCGACTTGAGCCCCTAACGAGCCGGACCTCAACACGTGAGCCAAACGGGGAATAAAACCCACAGAAACCAAAACATTGACGGATACAGACCCGACTAAATTTCTCAGAGCCCCCATTTCCGGCTCTTGAGGAAATGGACGATCCAGATATGATAATAACGCGCGTACTCCACCTTCAGATATGATTTTTCTCCGAATATTTTCGTTACCCGAACTTAAAATTTGTAAGCACTCACATGAATACTCTTTCGACCCCAATAAAACCCCTTTATCAAGAATATCAATCATAGTGGTCACAATCCCTTCGTCTATAAGAGCTTGTCTTATATCTGCCACTGATGATATATTTCGTAATATACAAGTCGCCGATGATTGAAGAACTGAGTCACCGTTTTTGCAAACCTCGATTAACGATCGAACACCGTTATGTTCGACTATTAAGCGGGCAGATTCTGATGATGTGGACAGTTTTTGTAACGAAATGATAGCTTTTTCTTTGCATAACGCAGTACCGGACTCTATGATCCTTATAAGAGCCGGGATTATATTTTCTGAAACAAGCCAATTTTCAAAACAACCAGATTCGGAAACCGAGCAAATTATCGTCATGCTTTTTTCTCGGATTTTAATCGTGGGTGCGACGAGTAGCTGTATCAAAGCGGCGATGTTACTTCGTCCCAAAACGCTAAAGAAGTTTTTCTGATCATCTTTTATTATCTCGACAAGGCTATCCAGGGCTTTTTTCTTAGCTTCTAAATCACCAATCTGAAGCCTTGCAAAAAGCTCTTTTATAGTAGAATGAATAAGCGGCTCTGGTTGTGATAAAGTCGTAAAAGGCATAGAGATATCGCCGAGTACACCACTTTTAATCAAAAGAGCACAATCGCGTAAATTCAAATCTAACTTCCCACACAAAGAATCCAGCTTGCTTTGCATTTGGAGTTTCCCTTCGTATGTCTCTTCAATACAAATCTCCGCCAATTCGATTGCTTCGTCCAATGTTTTCGAAATCGCTTGTAATTGCTCTTTACAAAGCGCGTTTTTCAGAAAACAAGGGTGGGTTGATAAATCGGATAAACGAGGTGGGATTTGTTTGATTTTGGGAATTATTGTCATCCATTTAACGGTGAATCCATTTACTTTTTTAGCCTTGGTAAGTGCGATAGGGACGAGCTCTTGAACATGCGATAGCCATTCTTCAGTCAATTCGATTTTGCTTATTTTGCTGTTTTCGCCTTCTTCTACCATGGTTGTGATATGGGTACGGATCAAAACAACAGGTGGAGCTGCGAAGACGGAAATTTGAGGTTATAAATCTGCACCAATTTTTTTTTAGTATATCAAGCTTTCACAACTCAAACAAGTTGAAAGGGGTTAAGAAAGAAATTAAGAAAATGCTTCTTAGTGGAATCTGAGGAATGAGAATATAGATGAGATGTCTATATAGAGCAGATATATAGTTCAAACTTCAAAGGGATGAGGAATTTTGAAAGGAGTAAAAGCTAAATCTTTAGAGAATCAAAAGCTGTAGAGCACTTGCAATATAAAGTTATAATCTTTCCACTAATGAAAATAAAAACAACAGGTTGATATAAAAAAAAGACTGACAATGACAGCTTGTTCGATTGCATCTTCAAAGACAACAAGGGAACTTATATAGTGGTGAGGAGAAAACTGTTTTTTTTCAGCTTTAAGTTTCTAGGTAGAAACCAAAAAAGCTCACAATCTAAGCTAAGCTAGTCAGCCAAAATTTTACAACTTATAAGCTAAAAAAGATGCAACCCCAGAAGCCCTTAATTACTCAAAAGGGTCAGGGGAACTTAGTAAGACTAAGTTTCCAAAAAGAATTACCAATTCCATGCTTATAGCTAACATAATAAATGCACATAATTTGAAGTATATTAATACCAATATACAGCTAAGGAGTAGTAGTAAAGATGATTTCAGATAGTGACAGTGGATAAGTAAGATTTCTAGGAAAAGCTGTTCCACTAAAGACATGTTTGGTTGAGCCTTTTAAGCTCAGTTTATTTGCTTTTAATTTACAAAACATAGCACATTTGGTTGACATGCTTGATATTAAAGCTTGTTAGGTTCTTTACCAAAAAGAAAGATGAGACTTTAAAGCTTAAAGAACAAAACATAATTCTAAGGTCCAAAGAAGCCATCTTGTATGCAGGACGGAACCAGGATTGTAAAATGGGGGGCTGATTTTCTATTAATTATTGTTTATACCTTATATGAAGTTATTTTACGGAATGGGAGCTCAAATACTAAAATTTAAAGATTTTGATCAAAATACATGGATTTTCATCATTTTTTTAGGGGGGGCTGCAGCCGTGATTGTCCCTACCTAGTTTCTTCAGTGCTTGTATGCTTAAAAAGTAGAGCCAAACAAGCCATAAACAAAAAAAGTTATCTTTTAAATTTTTCTATTAACTTTCTCAGTATATACAAGTGTGATTTTTAATTATCATATGGGACCAGGACCTGGATATAAAATTTATAATTTATGGTACAAAATTAAAATAAGTAACGGGTAAGTAGTTAAGTACCTTTAATCACTTTAGAAAGCACTTATTCCACTACTTCTGCAAGCAAAGAACATTAGAGTGAGAAACCAAAAATAAAAATAAAAATAAAAAACACAATTGCAATTAAGATTATTTGGGATAATCACTTTGAAAGTCCAAATTATCTGTCTTCTTCTTTTATCAGAATAGGCTTAAAAAAACTGAAATATTACTTCATTAATAGTTTATAAATTTAGATTTTTTTAAACAGTAAATAAAATTTAATTGCGGAAAGTATTTGAGTGATTAGTTTAAAAAAGAGCCTTTTTGGTATTTGAAAAGACTAAAAAGTAACAATTTCTGTTTATTTCATTTTCTTTCCAAACCCTAAATAAATCACCTCAGTTACTATAGCCAAAAACCCTAAAAACAAAAAAGAATTAATACCCAAATTACCAAAATTTGTTTTTTTACAGCAGCTTTTACTTGCAACCCAAAAACTGAGTCTTTTGTATCACTCTGGAAAAAAAAAACAGTACTTGAATCAAATAAACCAGCAAAACTACAAGTCTACAACCAAATATACGCTGAATTTATATAATTAAAAATAAAGACAATTTTTTTTTTCAAACTTTCACAAGGAAAAAAGGACTAACCTTTAAGAAAATGAAAAAAAGTCTTTCTCTCTCTCTCTCTCATCAATAGTTGTAAATGATGGCAACGGTCAGAAATAAAATTCAAAACAGGCAAAAATACAAAAAATCGAATCTTGAAAAAAGTGTATTTAATTAAGTAAATATCAAACAAATAAAGACATAAATAGAATGAGTTGAAAAAAGACACACACACTATAGATCTCTAGAAGTTGTCAGAAGTAAACAATACTCTGTTACATTCTCTCTCAAGAGTACATATAAGCTATTTAAATTACTACTTATTTAAAAAATCGACGGTTCTTATTTGGTTTAAGTTTTACATTTAAAGGTTCAGATTGATTTGAGTTTTTGAAATTTTTTAGTATTTGATTTTGATTTGGTTGATACAGAAGAGTCACTTTAGTTTTAACAATATGCTATTTTAGTCCATTTATTTTTCTTTATTTTATTCTCAAATTTGATGAAACGACAACAATATGCAGTTTGAGTTGCATCATTTTCATTTTGGAAAAAATGATAATTCGTTCCTTATTTTGGAAGAAATGTCATCTTAAGTATGAAATTTATATTACCCGTATCATTTCTAATCTTATTGGAGTAAATATCAAAGGAAAATTGTGTGTCACTCCTAATTAGGTTTCAGTTTGAATGAGATCTGTAAATAGATCATCGCTTTAGTTTTGACGCTATTCTTATTTCGGATAATAGGTTTTGTTGTTGTTTATATTCTTGTCTAAAACATGTATTTATGGGTATTTATATATATATATATATATATATATATATATATATATATATATATATATCAAACATTACAAGATGAGATGATTACAAGAGGTCATAGAGTGAAAACGCAATGAAAATTCTCTAGAAAGTTGCTCCTAGTTGGAGTTTGAACTTGACTGTATTCGTCTTCATTTGAAGTCGATTTGAAGTTGTTAAAGCATGAAGATTTGGTGCGTGTCCGAATTTGGACGAAACTTTTTGGGTTTTTTGTATGTAAAGTCATAGCTCGGGTTGTGAGCAGTTAAAACTCTTATTTGTTTTATTTTTGCTGGTTCTTATCTTTTCTGTTGGTTTTTTCATGTCGTTTAAGTGCTCTTGTAACTTGAATGGCTTCGAATGTTGTATTTTGTTTAATGTTTGGTTTAATAATATTTGAATCCTTTTACTTAAAAAAAAGTTACAAAATGAGTAAATTAATACCAAATAACGCACTGTGTGTAATGTTTGATTTTGTTATGACAAGTTATCATAATTTTCATTACCGACCGCACTCTTTCTCTTACTCCATTAGATTAGGAAATTATAAGAAGTGTCATGAGGTGTATCACAAATTTGACACTACAAAAAAATACATAAATAGCGACGGAATTAGTGACTGTATTTTTTGTTACGAGCTTATTAGCGACGGTTTTTGTGACGGCTTTGTGACAGTTTAGTCAATTTGCGACATATTTGTGACAGATTTTTATATTAGTGACAAGTTTATGACAGCTTTTGACTATCACTAAATCAAACATTAATTTGTAGTGTGAATAGGGTTCAATTAGTATTGGATCATGGGGTCAAATCCCTCACTTTCACATTAAGGACTATTTAGGTTCCAACTAAAACTCTGGGGATCGAGAGAACCTCAGTCTAAACTATGGGAAGTTTTGAAGTACATTACTGGAAAAATGAGTAAACTGTTAAACACGTGAAGTTGTACTACTACTGTACACTTCAATTTTAAATTCTTAAGTAACAATAGTATAATAGACTTTCTCATTCCAGCTTTACATATTTGAAAAATTATACTTGTATTATTTGTCGGTGATATGTGCGGAAAACTGTTCCTTGATTGCAGTTGAACTCTTGCTTAGTCCTTTTGAAATTTGCTAATAATTAAGGTGTAAACAGTGAATTTATGCCATGCAAGATAGCAAATATAGAATTCAAGTGTAAGACGTTTATGTTTTTACCAGGTGATGATTAGATTTCCTGTGAAAAAAGAAGGAAAAGTAAAGGAAAGGGGAAAAATAAATACGTCTCCGTTTCTATTTAATTGTTCATAATAAAACTATGTGTAATTTTAATCGGACAATAACTTATATCAAAATTATCGGAATGAAAGTTTTTAAATGTTGATCATATAGTTCAAATGTTAAATTTTATGATTAGATTTAAAAAAAATTAATTTCGACAATTTTAATGCAAGTTATAAACCGATCAAAATTGTACATAGTTTTATAACGGACAATTAAATGAAAACGGAGCTAATACGTAAAAAGTAAAACAACTGTATCAATGCTGTCCGAAGAGTTGCATGTTTATTAAAAAAATTGGTCCTTCACCTTTGAATTTTCATCCAACTACTCTGATTAAACAAATTAACCGCAAATGTTTACTAAAACTGCTACAATTATCTACAGAAGTTTGTTCATTTGCAAGAAGTCCATTATAATAAGTAGCAGGCTCCCAAATGCATTCCGCAAGAGTTGGTCTGAGCCTCTTTTTATCGTATGGGATATAATTGCATAATGTGAAGAATGTCACAGTTAGGAAATAGGTGTGCAATAACTTCCAAAGTAGCTCGGAAAAAAGTGTGTTGCGTTTCAACATTTTAGTGCACTGCAAAGTATCCTTGGATCAGAAGGGTACGTTGTCCCCTAAGCGATCTCTTACGATGAGCCACTTAAGTTTTTGACAATTTTTTGGGCTCGAAATATTTTACTAGCGTAAATTAAATGCTCTCTCCACGAGTTATGTCACAAGAAGTCTTGCTTATCAAACTTATTCGTACTTTTTTCTTTAAAAAAAAACACTAACAATTAGGGGTGTGATCGGTTCGGTACGGTTCGGTTTTCATGAAAACCAAAACCAAACCGAAAATAATTACGGTTTCGGTTCGGTTTTGCTTTTTTCAAAGATAAAACCGAACCAAACCGAAACCGGTTTTATCGGTTCAAAACGGTTCAATTTATTTTGGTTTTTCGGTTCAAAACGGTTTAAAACGGTTTTCCCCTTAAACTATTTTTACCTATAATAAATTATAATACATTATTATCATATTAATATTACTTGGTAACTTATTTTTTATTCTTATTTGCGAGATATATTTACTAATCCGTTAATGTTCGACATGTAAAAATAATGTAAACTTATAAGTTTTTTTTCCTTTTTTGAAAATCACTTCCCCGCCTATATTTTCCAACAAAACAAACAAAAGCTTAAGTGTTTACTATTAGAAAAATGTGAATGTTGTTTAATAAACGGTTTAAAATATATTTATAAAGAAACATGTTGTTTGGTAGGTACTTTGATACTTAATTTTTCATTTATAAAAATTTATTATACTATTTTTTTTTATAGCATTTACCGTTCTTCCATAGTTCCATGTACTAACCAAAATAAATTTTTTATAACTCAAAACTTACTTTATTTCAAAGAATTATAAACAATGTATCTATTTAGCATGAAATTTTAAACAATAAATTTTTATAGTGAATAATGAAAAAAGACAAAAAAAAAAAAAAAAAACCGAATGACTCAATCATGTGACACAATAGTTTTTATTTTATTTTACTTTTTTCCATAATTAACATAATACATGTGATAGAACACAAAAATCAGACCCGAATATACCTATTCGGGTATTAACTAAACAATGCGTTGAAAATGGGTATCCAATGCAAATAGTAAGATCCGGGATATAACAGTATTTTCCCCACTTAAGGATAAGGGCAATTACCCAATTAAGTATGTTAGCCCAATTAATAAAGGTACATAGTGGAAAATCTCATGAGATGACGCATGAGATGGAGACACTTGTCAACATCCAATGAAGCATAAATGCCTATAAATAGCCAAATATTTTCACTGGAAAAGGGACCTGAAAAAGAGACAGAGAAAAGGATATACAAGAAAAATACTTCTCAGAGCTTATCTCATTAGAAAGCAAACCGAGAGAAGTTGAAGACCGAACATCAAAGATAAAGTTCAAAGATTAAGATTAAGTTATTAGACCGAGCAAGAGTGTAATAAGAAATTGTAATCCGATCAAGAATATTTACCGATCAATAAGAAAAAATAACAACGTGTCCAATATTTACTTTCTTTAATTCACATTAATATTGTTGAAAAGCATAACGAAACCCGATCAAAGTTAATGCTTTATCAACATGTTAAAATAAGTAAAATTTTGAATGATTTACTTAGTACAAGGCTATATAATAAGCTTATATTTGAATTGAACAATTAAACACCATTAACTTAGTGTATATAATTATATATATTCTATTTCGGTTTTCAGTTTTCGGTTATATTTCGGTTTACGGTTTTTTTCCGGTTTACAGTTTTTTTTCGGTTTCAAAATTATATACCGAAAACAAACCGAATTTATATTCTGGTTTCGGTTTCTATTTTTTATAAACAAAACCGAACCGAACGATTTTTTTCTTTTCGGTTCGGTTTTTCGGGAAAAATCACACCCCTACTAAGAATTTTGCTCATTGTATTTATACGACATTTAGCTTGTCGGAAAAATATATTCACACAAATTTACCACTCCATTGCACAACCCCTTACATGTATAATAATATATTTTTGTTAAAAAATATATTTCCCCCCACCAAATATACGTGTATGGAGTGCGTGAGTTATATATATGTATATATATATATATATGGGGAGAATATATGGACACCATGAAAAACACTCAAATGGACATTTTTTTTCAAAAACGCTCCAAATCAAGATTTGATTAATGCAAATCTCCACGGTTTCATGACGGGAACACAAATATGCATTTTTTTTCTAAGATGTATAATGACATGTTTTGAATTTTTAAATTTTATCATAATTTCGAAAACATGTCATTATACATCTCGGAACAAAATAAATAAGACGCATATTTGTGTTCCCGTCGTGAAACTGTGGAGATCTGCATTAGCCAAATCTTGATTTGAAGCGTTTTTACAAAAAAAAATGTTCTAATTGATGTCTAAGTTGATGTTCATATAACATCTCCCATATATATATATATAGGGTGTATATATATATATATATATATATCGACACATAAAAAAATACACTATGGTTACATTTTAATCCTAACCATTCATTTAATTAATATTTACATTTAGTGTATGATCAACTAGGGTTATACTATATTTTTATTTGGATTTTTAGTAGTTTGAGTTTTTATTAGGTTGAATATTTATATTTTGGTTTATCAAATTATAGATTGTATTGTATGTATATTTAGATAGATAAATATGTATCTTATTAAATAGAAAGTGTGTAATTGTGTGCAAGTTGTGTGTCTAGCATTATCCTAATTTGTCCAATACAACTTTAATTTTATTAGTTAACATTGTCATACACTAGACAAAAAAGGGAATGTCATTTGATCAAAAAAGTTGAGTATGCAAAATTTTGTCAAATTTTTCCAAAAATAATTTTAGTCTATTTTAATAATTACCAATATAGCTAAGAACACTCACATCAGTTCCCTCACCAATTTACCGAGAATATTGTTCTAAAATTGTATATGCATTAGTTTTCTTATCCATTAAGTTAAATATACATGAACTCAAATATCACTCAAATATAAGGGATCAATATGTTCCCTTAAAATTAAAATAATAAATTATCTCCCTTACTTTTCTCTTATTTTCTTTCCTTTATTTGTACTTTTCACATATAAATTAATAAAATAACAAAAAGATGAGTTGTATAGTTGTGATAGAGAAATTTATAAAAAACCTGATAATTTGTATAAACCAAAATGCTTTCTTATAAGTTGTAAAAGTTTACTTTTTACTTTAAATACGAGAAAATTTGTAACTTATTTAATGTGGTTCATATAGTAAATTAATTTGGTTTGAAAAAAACTAATAGAAGTACATTAAAATATAGTAATATTTAGTTATGGTAATAAATTTGATAGCGAAGCTGAAAAATACATAAAGTTAAATTGTTAGCCTAAAAATATAAAAGTGATGCTAATTATATTAAATATGAGAAAAAATATAAGGAAACTGGTGCGTTTTCTTATAATTAATTAACAATTTGTCCTCACTATATTTTTCTAATTACGGATGTAGGCTAAATTAATTAACAATTCGTTTTAACGTGCATAGGTACAATAAATGATATCAAATCTGAATATTATGTTTAAAATAAAATATATTACGAGATTTATGCAATTACGCATGGGCTAACTTAATTTTACTGGTATAAGAGATGAGTTGCCAGTGGTGGTGCAAATTTTCTTTACCGATGCTCCGGTAAAATATCTTTTTGTTTAGTACCAAACGATCCATATAATCAAAACCAGGCAATATTACAAAATTCTGAAGAGTGATGATCAGATGGATTCATAAAGAAAGTTGTTTATTTTTATACTAGTACGTAAGGTGGTGATTGTTGATTATACATTAACCTTAACCTAAGCACAGTACAAATTGTTGTTTAAGGTTAGGCTTTTGCTATATGCAGACGTTTTTTAATTAATACAGACGGTAATGGTATAAATCATGCCACGTAATAAAAACTCAACCTACTAAAAACTCAAATAAATATATTGGAACTCTAGTTTGAGTCTAACCTAAATTTAATTAATATTAATTTTTATTTTTTTAATAGATTGAGTTTTTATTACGTGACGTGACTTATACCCCACTCCACTAATACAGTCGCCATCTGCATCAAGCAGACAGCGTCTGTATTTAGCAGATGAGTTAAGATTAAGGACATCTTAAGTCATAATTACTAGTTGACTTATATACAATTTAATTTACGATGGATATACAATATAAATATAAAGGAAAAAAAAATAAGTTTAGTACATCAAACTATAGTGCTGTTAACGATTTGAATACCTATCTTTCAAATTTCTCAATTTGGGTATCATCACACTATAAGAAACTGTTCAATTTAGATACCACTGTCTAAATTAATCACGAAATCATGTCACATGACAGCACGTGCTTGATAAACTTGAATGTGAGAGGGTAATTTTATCATTCTGCACCAAAATATATCATATTAGAACAATGTTTTTCTAAATTTGGATTATGTGCTAATTTTTGTTATGTGTAAAATTGGGAAAAAGTTTTTTCAGCATGACATATTTTTATACAAAATTGTTTAAATTACCCTATCAAATTAACGTTTGTCAAATGTCACGTGACATGATTCCGTTATTAATTTAGACAGTGATACCTAAATTGAAAAATTATTATAATATGATATTTAAATTGAAAAAATTGAAAGATAAATATCAAAATTATTAAAAATATATAGTTTAGTATACAAAACATATAAAGCTCAAATATAAACAAGGTAGGAGAGTTTTAGACGTGTAAAAATAAAAACACAGTCAGATTTGACACGTTAGCAATCTATGCGTTAGGATGGGTAATTTAGTCCCTTCTTTTATATATATATACATGTGGACAAACATTACAATTTACAAACATAGCAAGTGCGGTTACATTTATCGCTTTCATCAGATATCATGTGCTTTGTTGCTTCATGGGTGATTATATAACAAGAGATAATCAAAGACTTACATATGTTTTTCCTTTTTTCTCTTAGGCTTTGAAAAAGAAAAAGAATTAATGTGCATAACATTCTACTTTGTTCTGTGAAAACCTGTTTACATATCATGCATTTGTTTCAATATTTCCGTTTTTCTTGTTTAGACGTGTCTATCCATTTTCAAGCTAGATAGTGCATTTATGTCCAACCCTCGTTATGGGTTAGCAAAGTTATGCATGTAGATCACCGGTCCCAGATTTGAAATGATGTGTAAAAGCATGGTCTGACTAGGTTTCACCTAAATAAAACTGTATCGATCCTAAATATATATGTTTCTTCTAGCTTTCTTAATTTGTGAAGTCGTTAATTTCTCTATTGATGCTTTTAAAGATGAGATTGTCAACAAAAACTAGCACACTCACCGGTTTGTCTACCCAGTTCACAAATTTTATCATCAACATCACATAAGTAATTAAGGGTTTGTTTTGTTTAGCTAGGGTTATATAATTGAAACTTAGTGAAAAGTTTAGTCTTAGCTTTACCCCCCGAGTTTTTTAAGTGCATGTTTAAGAACTGTTTCTTTTTTTATTTTATATTTTTTTTGTTTAAAAGAAGCAATGTGTGTTTAGTTTGTTATTTTTCTTTAGCTATTAAAAAGTTAGTTTTTGGAGTCAAGGAAGAGAACCTGTGGGAGTTCCAGCGTTTTTTAAAGCCTTTTCACATAAAAATACCGAAATAGATTTTTTTTTTTTTTATGGAAATTTTGTTTATTTATTAAAAAGTCACTAATAAGTAAAGATGAATAAAAAATGACTTACTAACATTAGATGGTGTCAAACACTGTAGTGCATTTGTTTGAAATAGTCTTTTTCTGGTTGCTATTTAAACAACTTTTGGACAAAAAAAAAACTGATACGATATCAAAGGCATGATCTGTTTATATTAACAACTTTGTTAGAAGTGACGATAACCATACACAAGGAAGGTATTCATATACGGACTTATAAATGGTACTGTTTTTTTAAAAGAATGATATTTAAATTTTTTTTAACCATTGATAAAAAAAAATTGTATTTTAGATAATCTGCTATAGAGATCATATCGTAGTAACAAATCTGTATTTTAGATAATCAATCATAAAATAAAATGTATTATAAAAAATATGTAAAATAGAAAAAATATTTAATTCTGTAAAATAGATAATGAATGGTCTTAAATAAACTGTTGGGAATGATCTAAATATCTGCTAGATTCCATCTCTAAATTAATGGTCTTAAATAATGAATGGTCTTAAATATTTTAGATTCCATCAATTAAAAGTCGTGACTGGACAAGTCAATAACAGTAATAGCCACCAAACTACAATGTAACCTCTAAATTCATCCCTATACTTTCCATTATACAGTAATGGTCCATACACTTGCAATTAGATTATTGATGGTCCCAGCTCTAATGGATGAAAATTCCTTATAAGTTATAACAGATGAAAAGTTCTCTAGAAAAATATAGAACTACAATTAAGATTAACAAAACTCTCACCCTTTGTATTTAAAGGACCTATTTGATGTTTGTTGTAATTTCAAAATATAAAAAGTCCGTGTACAAAAAAATGGACAGACGTCACATATCACTCCATACATAATTTTCCGAATCCAAGCCAATTGGCCAAAGGCATAGCCGCATAGGTGCAAGCACGACTTTGATTTATTTTTTTTTTTCCAAGAGAAAAAGACCATTTTTTTTACTTACAAATTTCTTTGATTTTATTTAATGAGGGTAAAGCTAATCAATTTGCCCAATGGTTAAGAATGTATGTTATTTGTTTTCATATGTTAATTATAGTAATTCATAAATAACATGTTCATAACTTAAGTAAATTAAAGATATAATTTTGACAACACAATAATGTTATGATATAAAATCAATTTAATGCTTAAATAATGTCCGGTGGCACAGGCAATACCGTTTTCTCAAAAAATAAAAAAAATAAAAATGTAATCCCAATCGACAATTAATGTCTCCACAAGCTGGCAAAACTATTTTTAATGCAGCACATATATATGAAAACACATTAAAAAGTAGAAGCCTAAAAAGTAATTGGTAATGATTCTGTATTATAAATATTAAATTAACATGCCCTTTCTTTCAGTAAATAACCAACTCTTACATAAAGAGAAGTCATAATCTTGAAAGTCTCTCTCTCTTTTACATCCAACATGCAAGTGGTTAACTCACGGAGTTGATTAAAAATAAAAATAAAATACATATATTTTTTTAAAAAAACAGAGTTAAAAAAAGCAGGAGAGAAATGAAGAAGGAAGAACAAACACTGTCACTTTTTGGAATTTGTCTCTCAAGCAGGCCTAAATGGCAACAATTCTTCATTTGCTCTTCTGGCTTCTTTTTCGGTTACCTTGTTAATGGCATTTGTGAGGTAATCTGATATTAAACATTCTAATAGTATTATACTAGAAAGTTTAAATTCTTCAGACTTTTTTTTTTATTCATTTTCTTCCATTTTGTGGTTGGTTGTTCAATATGGAAAGCTTACACATTATGCATGGTTGGATTCTTGGTTTTCAATTAGGCCTAGTTTTTTTGCAACTCTTGAGCTTATGATATGAATTTTTATAAAAAAATTTGTCAAGGATTCTTTTTTTTCAACTATGACTAGTTTTCTTGCAACTTTTGAACCTAATTGATTGTTATTATTCTTTGTTAGATTTGCAATGAAAGTTGGTTCATTGGTTTAAAAAAAAGAGTAATTCCTAGTAACTTTTAGTGGGAGGAATATTATTTTCTTGGCCTCAAGTAATGAATCTTATTTGCTTAAAAGTTAAATCCAATACTTAATCTTATTTATTTTATTTTCTTCTTTTATCATCCATTGATATCATGCCAACAAAATGGTCTTGGGGATTTCATTTTAATTCTGTATGATTTGTTTCCTAAACTGGACTTTTTTATTGCCTCAATATTCACTTGCATGTCCAAAGAGGAAATAAAATTTTAAATCCTGTAATCACATTTCTAAATTTGTATTCTTGCCACACCTAAATTATACCATCTTTCTAAGTTAACAGAACAGTGCTATGGATTTTATTTGATTTTTCATTTTTTTCTGTCTTAATTAGATTTTCGGTGAATTACTAATGGTCCCCATAGTCTGATCGAGAATTCCATTTGGTCCCATTTTAATGACCAGAGGACACTTTATAACATTGACACCAATTTAGTTTATGGGCCATGTTTATATGAACTATATATATGGGGACTAAATAGAGTTTTTCTCAAATGTGGGGACCAGTATTTTTTGCATGTGTGATTTTGTCCAAAAATAAAAAATTAAATTTACATCGTGATTAGTGCTGACAATTTTGACCACCCATCCGCCCAAAACCGTAACTTTCGGTTTTCGGTGGACCTATTTCGGTTTTGACAGGTTTTAAAAAAAGTTCGATTGGTTATTTA
Source organism: Primula veris (assembly GCA_963682055.1). Classification (NCBI taxonomy): domain Eukaryota; kingdom Viridiplantae; phylum Streptophyta; class Magnoliopsida; order Ericales; family Primulaceae; genus Primula; species Primula veris. Next base: position 27,462,548 of record OY821745.1, on the reverse strand, counting down.
TTTATTTTTATAGAATAACCAAACCATATCCATATATTTGGTTTCGTTTTTCGGTTCGGCGGTTTTGACCGACTTATAATATTTTCTAAAAAATATATTCTTTAATGTTTCAAAACATTTTACTTGGAAGTTTAAGTTAAAATTTGTCTTGAGAACACTTTATTGTTTTTTTTGTGTGTGTGTTTAATTTATGAGAATTTTACAGTTTTGGTAAAACAAGTTAATTTAAGAAAATATGAATATTAAACCACATGAAGGAAAAGAACGAGATTGACAGTATATAAAGAAAATACAGATAGTTATAAAGTATTAATATATAAGATGATGTTCCATTATTTTTTTTAATTAATATGTAAATCTTATAGAATGGAGATGAACAATTTTAAAAGTACTTTTATAATACTATTATACTATATGTTTTTCGGTTATTTTTCGGATCTAACGCTTTTATGCGATTACGGTTTTTCGGTCAGATACACGATTATAAATTTAGAAACCAAACCCTAACCATAACCAACGGCTTCGGTTTGGTATATAACTAACTTCGGTTACAGATCGGTTTTCGATTTTTTGTTTTAGGTTGATTTTTCGGGTTTCGGTCAAAATTGCCGGCCCTGGTCCTGATCTCAATCTGGTAAATAATAACATTGCATTTGGGGGCACAATTTAATATTTTATATTCGTATATTCAATGTCACGGACATAATTGAATTTCGTGCAAGCATGACTAAAATGTTCCCGATCTAGAAGAGGTTATTGTTTTCATTTGGCTAATTTTGAATATGCTTGAGTACTATTTACTTTGTTCTTTGAGTAAAGCTCCCCAAAGCAACTGTTTCTCCCACCTGTTTTTCTCTCATTTTCTTTTTGTGTTTTTTCTTGTTGTTAATATTACTGATCTTAACTTAGTTGGAATTTAATTTCAGGAATATGTATACAATAGGCTCCAATTCAGGTAAGTTCCACTGTATACCTCTTTTTATTTGACTGTAGTTCTATAAGAAACTTTTTGATGTAAAAAAACAAAAACAAAAACTTATGATTTGTCATACTTAAGAGTCGTGCTAATTCACCACCTTTAAAACTTCACATGACACCCCATGATGTCAGCATCCTAGTGGCATAAACCGAAAAATAAATACAGATTGTTCATTTTTGCTGATTATGCTCTCTCTTTTCCGCTCTTTAGAATCGCTATATGTGAATTGTCGTCTAGAAATTCAACGAAAGTTACGTAATTTGGAATAGTTTTTTGTTGTTGAAATATTGAAGTATTTCCTGGTGTTTCATGCAAATGGGGGATACGTGCTTATCAACCAGTTAGTTTTTTATGTTTTTGAATGTGTAGCACTACTTGTCTATTCATGTGGATTATTCCGATCATTGTTTAATTCTTATTTCAGCTATGGTTGGTATTTCACATGTGTTCAAGGATGGGTTTATGTGGCGCTCATATATTTACAAGGGTTTACCATTTCACAAATGGTGAACCCTTGGAAAACTTATGTAAAACTCTCAGCTGTGCTTATGGGTTCTCATGGTCTCACCAAAGGCTCATTGGCATTTCTTAATTACCCTGCTCAACTCATGTTTAAATCTACCAAGGTAAACTTACAGATCAATTGAGTCTTTTTGGTTGTTGTTGTTGCTCATCAGAAACATGGTACTTTTGGCTTATTGTTATGGATTTGCTTTTATCTTTTAAACTTGGCTTGATTGTTTTTGCCTATAAGCTGCAGTGATTAGGTTGCTCAACTTAAACCTCAGAATATATGGAAGCCTTGGTAAGAAAAAACTAGAAACAATAAGTGGAAATGAATGAGCCAAACTGTTATCAAATCCTTTAATAAGTGGACTTATTTGTTAAAATATTGCAGTCAGCCAAAACAAGCCAGTAGATATAGTTTGTTTGTATGCAATACTTTGTTTTTGGACGTTTACATCTACTTTTTCTTGTTAGTTGGGATTTTGGTATTTTGGACCCAATATTATGTTTGAATAAGGTTTTTTTCCCAGCTTCTTTACTTCTTAATTTCATGCCTTGGACGCCCGTTTTGCACAATTCCGAGGGAAAATTTTCAGATTTTAGTATAAATGAAAGAGTGGATTGTGTACTCTTTAGAAATCTAGGAGCAAATGAATTTGTAGTACTTAAAGCTCACCGTTTAAAAAGTTCAGAATGACTATTCAATAAATAAATAAGTCAATCTCATCAGCCTATACCTTTATTTTAAACTTGCCTACACAAGAAGATGTTTTTATACAAGGTAGTAGCTTGGTAATGTTGTAGCAGCATGTATGCTCTATGTGGCTTATTCTAAACCTACTCCAATACCTGATCTTTAAGCTGAAGAATTTTCTGATTTATCTCCTTTATGAATAATCATAAGAAACTTTTTAAAATCTTGAGATTTCTAACACTTTCTTACATGTTTTACATCACATATTGATTTGATTATTTGGATCAAAAGTTCACCAGCATATTTAGTATCTAGGTAAGTAGCCTGAATTCGAGGAAGTTCAAATGTGGAAACTAAATATTTCCGCCACGAAAATGTGGTTTTATTATTGGGAATTTAGGAAATGTTTCTTCTGAAAAAATCTGCAAAGTGGAGTTTGAATAAAACCTTTATTTTCCGTCCTAATATGGTAGTTGTGGTTATTGCAGGTGCTTCCTGTGATGGTAATAGGGTCTTTCATACCTGGTTTAAGACGTAAATACCCATCTCACGAATACATATCGGCTCTACTTTTAGTTGTCGGTTTGATTCTTTTCACCTTAGCTGATGCTCAAACTTCACCAAACTTTAGCATGATCGGTGTTTTAATGGTAACCGGTGCCCTAGTTATGGACTCCTTTTTGGGCAATCTTCAAGAAGCTATCTTTACCATCAATCCCCAAACAACACAGGTAAATACATAATTTCAAGGTATTTCTTATGTTGTTTAGTAATAGTAATAGCTAGTAAGTAACATCGTTATGTGTGTTGTTTTGATAGACGGAGATGCTCTTTTGCTCGACCTTAATGGGTATGCCTTTCTTGATCCCGCCTATGCTTCTTACCGGAGAATTATTCCGAGCATGGAATTCATGTTATCAGGTAAAACCGCAAGCGCCTTTTTTTTTATATCTATATTTCTTTCTTATGGTTAATAGTTAAAACTATTTGTCATATTTTCTTTTATTTTCAGCATCCATATGTATACGGGGTCTTGATATTCGAAGCGATGGCTACGTTTGTAGGCCAAGTCTCTGTCCTTTCCCTCATTGCCATTTTTGGAGCTGCCACTACTGCAATGGTATGTTCACCTCATTAATATAAGTTACACTCTTACCTTATGAATTAAAATTAATAGATCAGCTATCTGAATGTTTTTATTACTTTTGCATTTTATGGAACTTAGTTGAAATTGAGATGTCAAAGTGAGATAAAATACAAATGTAGTTTAATGAGTTATTGAAAATGGTCATATAGGTAGACAGTGCCGAGCTGCATATACATGGATAAACTAGGTAGTGAATGGTGACACAAGAGTGTTTGCCAGATCCTTGCTTTTTTACTCAAAAATCAAAATCTTGCCTTGTATTTTAGTAGTTTACCATTGTTAGAAACCCTTATCTTTTAACAAGTACTTTTTTTATAAAAATCTTACAATTATCACTTTGTCCATCTCAGAATCAGAAAATTTGATAGTTTAATTCCACAATAGATAACAGTGTAACTCCATCTTACAATTATCACTCTCGCCACTCATAATCACTAAATTCAATAGTGTAATTCCGCGGTAGATTGTAGACATTTGCATTTTGTAAATAATATACAGCCAAGTTAATTGTTTAGGCTGAACAGAATTTCAAAGCTCCTGATTTGTGATATACTTTCTAAATTATATACAGGTGACAACAGCTAGAAAGGCCGTAACTTTATTGCTATCGTACTTGATATTCACAAAGCCGTTAACCGAACAACATGGATCTGGTTTATTGCTTATATCCATGGGGATTGCATTGAAGCTTTTACCCGATAATAATAGCAATAAACTGCCTAACCATTTGCCAAATCTAACTTCAATGGCCGAGATTGAGAAGCCTGCTCATATCAGAGAGGGCAAAACACAAACGGAAAATAAAGATGAAGAGGAGAAGAGGCCATTGGTTTGAAAAGGAGTAAAATGGTTGCTTTCATAGTGTGGTTTTGCTCCATATATTTTTAATTGTGAAATTAAGTTTGGTGTTAAACCATAGTTCTTGACTTACAAGGTGCTAATCATGAGGATTTGCGATAATTTTCTTATTCCTTTTTCTTCTTTTTCCCAATTGCAAAGTAAGAAGACATAAGTGGTTAGGAAATAAGACTGACAGGTTTACTAAAAACTCAATAATAAATATGAAAAAGCAATCAATTTATCAGTTGTTTGCGATGCGAAATACACAATTATCAACTTCTGTAGCTTCTTCGTTTACTATGGAAGTTCTGGTTTGCATCGGATCTAATCACCTTTCCTAACATGTTGTCTATTTCTCATTAACTTTCAAGCCTACAGTGGAGGCATATGTCCCCGGTTTCCGAATTTGTCTATTTACATGTTTTGTCTGGAAACCTGATGAAAAATGGACAACATATTAGGAAAGGTGATTAGATCCGATGCAATGCATGTCCACAACTCATGAAAGAGGAGAGTTTGCACTGGTATAGTGGTCTGTATATAGATCAGCCTAGCTAGGCAAACCCCTGATACTTTTATGTGGGTTAACACACGATTGGACGCAAATGATTGGATGCTATAGGTTTTCACTATGGCAAGTTTCGTTATTGTTCTGAAACATGCCTTTCAAGCCTGTGCGAAATAATGCAAGTAATGATGCGATATGAGTGGAAGAAATGTTAATTATAAGATAAATGTGTCGGCTGGGAGTGATGGATAATCGCCCAAGGGACGGCTCGATTAAAACCTAACTGGAAAAGGAAAGATTAGAACAAGAACGTATCAGGATGTGTTGTAAATGGATATCACTTTGGCATGTTAAAAAAGGATATAAAAATGACATTTATCTATAGCCTATAGGAGCCACACAAGAAGGTGAACACCATCACGAACAGATCCAATACTAGAACTAAAGAGAAAATAATAGCACTTGCAAAATGAAAGCGCTAGGAGATGGGCGAGACAAATTGAGGTAGAAACATAGGGGAAAATAAAAGTTAACATGGCTGGGGAAAATAACCTAGATTTATATCCAGCAACTAGGCGGAAAAAAAGTAGCGAGATTTCATTCACACAAGACAAAACCGAGTTAAACTTTATTTCGTTCAAAGGCAAGATCACGAGTGACTAATCCGTAGAATACATCGTATGTAGATGCCTTATTGATAGCTGGGACAGCTACGAGAATTAACATAGGACTGAAGCAGGCTCGAGGAAGTCAAGTAAGTAGTTGTGGAATACATGAGAAATGAGTACTATTGAAATAATAATTCCACTAACTCGTCGGAATACTTAAACAAAATATAAAAGAACCAGAAATATACATTGTTGGTACAAAACCGATCGAGGATGTGAGCGTATGTGCACCCTTTGGAGGAAATACCATCGTTGTAGATGGTATGCAGAATTGTTATGAAGAGGATTATTGCTTAGAAATTGGCAGGCGCTAGTAACCCCATAGGCATTATTTAAAACCAGAGTTGCTAGCTAGCGACAAGGCTCAAATCATATTACGAACAACTGACACTACAAGAAGAAGTCATTTTATCTTCAAACACCTTGTTGTTCGATGCGGGAACCAGAACCAAATGTTTTGGTTTGTCAAAATAAAAACATATAATTCAAATTCTAAGAACGGAAAAGCGAAACTTACATTAAAAAAATACTCAATTTCCCCATATGGCTTATTAAAAAAAAACGGAAGACAAACAACTTTATTTTTTACAAGAGAATACTCTAACCAAGGGTATAAATCATAGCACAAATCCTGAAATTTTTGATAATTTATTCCTATTAAAGTTGACGGATATTCTTTTACGTCAGGACAATACGGCTTACGTCTTATATAAGCCCTTCGGATTTCATCTTGTTGACTAATTGGATATTCCCATATTTGTTTTCGTTTACCAGGATCAACCTGTAATGAATTGATATCAATTGTTTCATCTTCGGTCTTTTGAACTTTTTCTAAACTAATTTCAGGGGTAGAATTGACATCATTGATTGGTAAATTCGTACTCAAATTTGCAGTTGAAACATTCCGAGTACTCCTTTTTGGGAAAGAAAACCATCAATCGTGTTTCCTTTTCGTTTTACCATTTTTCCTAATAATTAAACAAGATAAATCTATCAAAATCAATCATCAAACTTTTTGTATAAATATTAAGAAAAGCCTACTCAAACCAATTAAGCATAAATATCAAAATATTATTAAGCAATTGAAATAAAAAAAAAATTAAAATAGTCAAGATATCTTTTTCCGAATGTAAATTATTCGTATTTATATCCAGAATCCAGAGTACGCATGAATGATTTTGGAGTAATAGTAAAATAAAAAGGTTATTCAAAGTTGAATGTCCATCAATATTTGCAATCTTTTGTGATCTAATCATAGTAATCTTATACGTATTAAATATGTTCAAAAGATTTGAACTGGTACTAATTTTGCATATATCTTTATATAGTGTATTTATATTGTATTTACCCCACTTTAATATTATAGTAGTATATTATTTTTTTCGTACTTTTGTAGTATATTATTGGTCATCTTAGCCTTACTCTATTGGACCTATCTTGGTCTTTTCTAGCATATGTAACCTTATCCTCTATTATATAAAGAGCGTCAGAGTTTTCTTGATTTATCTCTCTTATTAATGAATAAAGAACCGTCTTGTTGTATCTCTATATCTACTATATACATATATATACCGAGCTAATATGTCACACAACACGTTATCGGCACTTTGCTCGCGGAGAATAAGATATATGCTCGCGGATATTGAAGATTTTGGGTAAACGAATGGATATTGAGTATTTATAAATCTTAAGTTTTATCCGAGTTTTATTGGGTTCATTTCGACCTTATACAAAATACGCGGGGTACGGTGCATAATATATTAGTGCAACAGTAGGAAACTGCATGCACACATTTATTTATTAGACAATAGTCGGTACAAACAAAAAACGCTGAATTGCTAGTTAAACCGTACCCTTTATTTACAGTAGTGGTGTTGACTAATATCCCATACTACATGTGTGTGAAACTATTGAGTTACAAGTACATGAAGTCCAGAGTGAATAAGACAATCATGTACAAATTATGGGTTGCTACTGTCATATTGCATGTGATGTAAATTGCTAGTATATAAACATGCAAAACCATACATGTTAATTATATATATAAAAAAAAACTAGGGACTAAACTGAAACACACCTAAATTTTAGGACTTGCCATGTAATATCTATTAAAAACTGAAGAGTTTACTGTAATTACATTGTGAACCCCTAGTATATTAATTGTATGCGGATGAGTATATATGTTTGCTTAAGTGTAGTAATTACTTACATGTTAATTGAATTAGTTTATATTGTCATGTAATACTCACTGCCATGTATATATAATACTACATAATATGTCATGTAATACTTGTTAATCTCATGTGTACAATATGTTAATTTGCGAAATCATATATTTTCACATTTAAGTTGAAAAGATTATGAACCTTCTCCAACTAGGCTCACCTATTTGGATACGATGTCTAGGAAAGATATAGGCGGATAGTTCCTATCCTAAACAGGTCGGGTTTTAAGTGGTATTCGTGGCCTCCACCCTCACCGTCTTTCCTGGTTGTGTTCAAGTAGAGCTACCGAAAAGGGTTGACTAAATAATAATTTCTCCGAGTGTGTTTATATAGTGATGTATGTTTCGCCGAATTTGTGTCTCAGTATCGACATGCCATTCGATCAATGAGAAGCAGTTCACTTGAAAAGCAAAACTAGTGTTTTCGAACCTGTCGTTTCGAAATAAAGTTTGTGTTTGTGCAAACCATAAACATATAAACTAGTCGTTTTATATGATAACTAATCCAGAACTCCCATCAAAAGTGAGATGTCATCTATGATGAGGAAATCGCAAAGCATACTTGCGAAATGATAGTTTAAACAATGACGTTATTCCGTCACCACATGTTAGTCATCCTGATGTGTGAGCATGTGATGCCCAATTTTTTTTTGGATGCCATTTTGGATGAGTAAAACACGAGTCTTTTGTTACTCATAAGATGAAGGCTAAGACGTCGATTTATTCTGCCGCCACATTTTAGACATGATGACGTCTATGGTGAAAAAATAGTCTGAAATTGACATATTGGAGCGATCTTTCACCAAAATATTAGATTGGAAATTGTATTCCATAAGTAGTATCGTGAATTTATATTCATAATGTTCCTTCATCGCCAATCTGTTTGTGGATGAGAAAATGCCCCGATGAGCAGGTTTAATCCTATTGGGTCAAAGGCGAATTGTTTGCCTGATATTAATGCTCTTCGTGGACATTTTTTTCCACGAATCAAGAACCGACATAAGTGTTATTTGTCTCGAACTGTCACGATCCCGACGATCGCCTAGCCAAGATAATGCTCAAGGAGCCAACTCTGTGCTATAAAGACAAATGTCCTGCACGGTTACTCCTTAAATAGTTCAAAACTATTATAAAGGTGGAAAAGCCGATACTAATGTGGTTAAAGTTAATTGGAAGGAAACTCTTGAGATCCCCGATTTTGTGGCGCAAATGAGTTTGGTATCTTTCGTTATTGATTATGATAAATCATTGAGCATTTTTTCCGCTCATCTGGATTACGTTTTTCCATTTGGATTATGATTTTTCCATTTGAACATACTTTTGGATTATGTTTTGCCTGTTTACGAAATTTCTCGAAATAATTTAAAGTGTTTTGAGCAAATTTTTTTGACAAATGTGACCAAACTTTAAATTATAAAACTTTAGGCAATACTTGTGGTATAGTTGATTTTCTGGAAATAGTGGGTAACAGTGTACCACATAATTTCCCCAACTACTTGCCTAAAAGAGTACTCATTGACAACAATTCTGGACATGTCGTTACAAATCAAAATCTTTGGTAAAACCAAATTGAGTTGTCAAATATGAGGTCTTATACTCATGTAGGTCATGTCGTACCTTGTTGAGTTATAAAATATTTGAGAAAACCAGTGTTATCTGGTAATAGCTCATGAAAGAATTGAAATTTCTTTACATAGCCTCTATTCAATACGACTAAAAACGTATTTTAGAGGAGTTGAAATGTCTTTCAAGTGGTTGCTAACACATTTTTTATAGCTTTTAAAGTTACCTTATCGTCTGTCGTCGACTGATAAAGGATTTAGATGCTAATACATGATTGTCTGAACTATCATTCGTCTGTCGTCGATTGATAAGAGCATTTTGATATTGTGGCATTGACCGGATGAGATATTCCCGGGTCAAATCACGATGCTTGATTTATAATCGCATCGCATTTGGATTCTTTTTGAGGATATATTTCGTGATTGATCCGAAATCCATGCCACTAATGCTCTCTTTAAAAGATCAGTATGTATAAAGATCAAAAAATGGATTCGTAGAATTCTTGTAAAAAATTGAAGAAGTTATTGTGAACTTATCCAACCATAAGACGGACCATTAAATATATGGTTATGGTTGATGCATCGACAACACGGTCACATGTGTATTTTGTCCACATAAATGCAGCACTTTCCAACTCTTAGCCTTATCATTAAATTGATGGCTCATAATCCGGTTTATCCTGAAAAGTTTAGTCGACTTGGTAATGCCGAACCTGCCAAGCAAAAGACGCTTCCGTCGGCCGTCAGTCTGTCATCCTTCCCAAGATAGGAGGAAGTTGACTGGTTCTTAATTTGTTCAGCCCCTGGTGAGGTGAACTGAAATTCGTTTGTCGTACGAGATTATAAAGGATCTAGGAGATGTGTGATTCCTCCTCATCCTGATAATCTTGAAATATCTGTCGATCATGATATCTTAGACGATATTGAAGCGAAACGAGACAGTCATTGATTAATTGTTCATATATTTGGTGATGACTGATAATATGAGCAAATTATGATAGGGAACCATGCACCATTGCCTGAAATCAACGTAGAATAGACTGGCCTAATGGAAACTTGCAATCCAAGTAGACTCCTTAGCGAAAATGTGTTCGGACCTGTAGTTCCAACACCACCAATGTTAAACGAGTTTGTTTATTTGGTTATTCATAAGGAAGAGTGATGAGAATAATGAGATTATAGAATGCTCACATAGTAGCACAAGGCTTCTCTCACACATTGGAATTGATTACGAGATGACTCGTTTCCTCGTAATGGACGTTATATGTTCCACTACTTATTCAGTTTAGTAGTTTCCAGAAAACTGAGTATGCATCTATGAATGTGGTCATGTTTTATCTCTATGGTGATTTAGACAAAGAGATGTAGATGAATGTCCCTGTGTGACTTCATGTGCTTGAATCAAGTAGTTCCTGACTACGGAACATGTTCTCAATTAACTGAGACATTCACTATATGGATTATAAAATCCGAGCGGAGGTGGTATCCCACTTAAGTGATTACTTGATCGGCCTGGGATATGTAGAAACACGTTTTATGCCCTTGCGTGTTTTATTACGCGATCCAATTTTGGATTTGCCTTCGAGATGAAGGATCTTGGAAAGACACTGTAGTGACTCGACCTGATGATTGAGTCCTGTAAAGATTGAATCAAGTCCATGATTCAGACTACACACATAAGGTGTTATGACGGTTTAGTCATCATGACGCTAAGTCGTCAGATTCTCCCATGATCGTTTGATCACTAGACATTGATATAGATCCGGTCCGTCTCTGATGAGATGATGAAGAGATATTGAACCATGATGTTCATATCTAAGTACAATAAGCGCATCATTGTGTTTGGTCTAATGTGCTAGGACGAACATCTCATCTGCTGTGAATGGTATAGCTCAACACAGTATCGCACTAACACGCTGCACCGAAATGGCACTAAAGACATATTCATTTACCTTATGGTAATTTTGGAAGTGGGCTTGTTTATCCCATTTGCGTCATTGAGTAGACCTACCCCCTTCGGTACTCGAATTAACGCAACCTTTTTTTTCAGTTATACCGATGCCGGTTATTAATCAAACCCGCATAAGGGATATTTCTAACATGGTCCGTCTTTACCATTAGGAATAAGGCGATATCTTAGAGGTCTTGGAATGACTGCAAACGAATCACTCTGATCTACTCGTGCTCTATGAGACGACTAGAGAGTGTATATGGGTTCGAGCTAGTATTAGCCATATTTGAGTTACATATGCTCTGTCTCACGATCCAGATAAAACACGTGTCTTATTTGAGGACAACTTGTTGTTATTGATCAAGAGAGACATGACTAGATTATGCTATTTAGCATTTCTTGCCGAAATAAATCTTCACATATGAAGTTTAAGAGCATCCAGCTGAATGCTCGTTCTATTTCTCGTTAGATTTTCTTGTATCGAGTCGTGTGCAAGTAAATGAAGCATCCAGTCGAATGCTCGTACTCTTTCTTGAAATATGAAATCCTTGCATCTAGTCATGTGTAAGTGAGGGGGAGCATCCAGGTGAATGCTTATTGCACTAATTACTACTTAGTCGAAATCCTCGCACCATGTCGTATGCAAGTGAGGGGAAGCATCCAGTCGCATGCTCGTGTACTCTTTTTGTCCTTAGACCAAGGTTTTTTCCTACTGGGTTTTCCTTGACAATGTTTTTAGCGAGACACGTTCCATCATATCTTACTTAAGATTGCCGATATTAGGGAGAGTATCCTGTTGTATACTTCTTACCACTGTTTACTCTTTTGTCCTTCGACTAGAGGTTTTTTCCACTGGGTTTACTCTAGCAAAGTTTTGATGAGGCATCTGTTTTGTGGTTAATTCCCTGCTACTACCACTGTTGCACTCTTTTTCATTCGATCAGAGATTTTTCCATTGTGTTTGCTATGACAAGGTTTTGATGAGGCACACTGTTTTGTGGTTAGTTACTTACATGATATTTCAGCCTATATCATTCGGCTACACAGTTTCTCCTATGTACCGGTTTTGTCCCACACTGGGTTTTCCGGTCCTAAGTTTTTATGTGTTTAGCACTGCGAATGAACTCGACTCAGATCGACAGCATGAAAACGAATAAATTAAGACGTGCAAAAGGGGAGTTTTTTAGGATATTATTGGCCATGTTCTGTCTTACTCTATTGAGCTTATCTTAGACTTTTCTAGCATATGTAACCATATCTTCTATTATATAAAGAGGTTCAGAGGTCTCTTGATGTATCTCTCTATCACTTATTAATAAATAAAGAATCCTCTTTTTCTCTCTCTCTACATTCTCTCTATATCTACTATATACATATTTATATTGAGTTAATAAGACTCACAACACCTACCATGTTTTAACATGTGTCCCTAACACACCATGTGAAATTACTTGCAAATGGCTATATTTACTATTTACTAACTAGTAATATGAAAATTACTAGTAGAAAATTGACAAAATAATATATAATTTTGAAAAGGGTTATAATAAAAAAATATTGAAGGGTGTCAGAATAATTAATTTATAAATTACTTTGAAAAGTGTTACAAATTTTATTTTATTTTTTTATAAATTGCAGGGTTGTCGTGACAACCCCTGTTATGTGCCGCGCCTCTTGTTGTTAATTTGATGGTAAACAGTGTCTTGCTAAGTTTAATAACCAAACAATGTGACCACCGTGCATACATAAATTGACCAAAATGTAGCGAACTGAGTTCCGGTCCCTTTATTTATTTATACAAAACATGCACTATTGTCATTCATTTGTTACTAGATATATACTACGTATCGTTATTACATGTTACCACTTACCACCAATATGCTAATTTTCAGTGGTTTATTATTTTTAATCTTTCAAGTATGTATACGAACACATAATTTTTTTGGATCGAGATTCAGATCCTAATTCTCAGATGATGACCAAAGACGTTTATAATACTCCGCAAGGGCCATTGATGGAAATACATTCCTGTATTGTGCATAATATAACATGCAGTTTTTCATGAAGACGCCCATGATTTCCTGATCATTGTTATAAGAGAAACACTTTTCATAAACTTTACAGTAGCCAAATTGAAATGTCCAGGCAAGAAAATAATAAATCTTAAAAGGTTTGTTCAATTAAAACATTTTACTACATGTTAGGGGTGTTCGCGGTTTGGTTGGGCTCGGTTTTTGAGTAAAATACGAACCAAACCAATAAAAAACAATCGGTTCGGTTGGGCTCGGTTTTGACACAAAAAATTATCGGAACTGAACCGAACCAAACCAAACCAAACCAAACCAAACCAATTATAATCGGTTTGGTTCGGTCGGTTTGAGCTTTAATAAATAAAAAACACAATATTCAAAATTATATTAGTTTCGTAAAGTTTTCGCTTATATTTCATTTCAAACTTTGAACCAAAAGTCGAACAATAAGTAAATTTACAAATAATTTAACAAAATATATTATTGATAACTAAAAATAACAAACAAAACATCATATATCAACTTATTGAAGTATATATATAAATAATTATATATATTTTATATATGTATAAAAATAAACGGTTCGGTTCGGTTTGAAAACTACTAAAACCGCAAACCGAACCAATAAAATTGGTTTATCAAATTTCAAACCGAATCAAACCAATTACTAATCTGTTTAGTTTGGTTCGATCGGTTTGATCGGTTTGGTTCGGTTTATGTACAGCCCTACCTGTTGTTGAAAATCACCGTCAGTCATTTGATTGTAAATTAGAAGCTTTGCTGCTTTATGTAATGGGATCGGATCTCTTTCGGCCTAGTAAAGTGAGCAAAAAAAGTTCAATCACTAGTAGATTTGTGCCTCTATCTTTGTTCATATAGGCCTAAAAAACAGAAGCCTAAATGAATAATCTTAGAAAATTAAAGCTATTCACGGTTTTTTAGCTCAGCAAACTTCAGAGGCGGTTTCGTATTTCAAAAGTGGATCTAACAAACCTGCCCTGCATGAAGAAGACCCAACATAGACCATGATGTTTGCACAAGGTTCGTCCTATATCCTTCCAACGGTTGATATTTCTGTTTGACAAATGTTTCTAAAATCAGCTGATCTTTTATGTTTTATTCTCCGTATACATTGTAAATTAGTGTATCCTAGGAAGGCAAGACATTAGTTCAAGAGAAAACACCGTTACAAGTTGTTAATCAAATGTAACAAGTGTATACATGGTTTGCGAGATTTACCATGGAAGGGCATGACTCGAGGCTTTCACCCCACCCCCCTTCTTCATTTTGTGCTGATAACAAAAACTCGACGCCTTTACGAATAACCTCACAGTTTTCGTATGTTTTTCCAGCACTAGCTAAGCCTCGTAGCGCAAATGATGTGCCGTAGTTGAAGCAAATTTCCCAATAACCATACCTGTAACATCATACGTAGTTGAGCTCAATTTATGTTTATTTTCGGTTACTGTATGGCGGCAGGTTCAGCCCCAGGGGAAGGCAAGTGACCCAACCCATTAGGTCGTAACAAAATTAAGGCGCAAAAAAAAGTTAACTGTTCAAAGTATATGAATATCCAATTAAGTATTTTTTGTATATTTATATATATGCACAGCTGCACAACGGCTGTCTATTCTCAAGAGTGTGGTAGACTAAATCAATGGAAACAGTGCCCTTAATGTCATTACTAAATGTACTAAGTTGGGTACGAAACACACTAACTTCATTTTTGCTATTAAATTAATTCTATCTTATAAACAAATAGGCTAATATTTTTTTTTTACTGTATGTAGAAAAAATTAGGTAGCAAAAACTTAAGTTGGTCATCATAGGTGCCGGAAAGCTCAGGGCCAACCCTTTTCAGGGTATATTTGTGACTGAATTTGGCGCAACTTACAAGATGTTATGTGATGTGATAATTTCCTATCGACTTTAAAAGATACATGGCGACTCATGAAAGTAAAATCAGAAGGGCCGGAATTTTATTTCTATACAGTGCTATAAGAAAACATGGTAAATAATTGCGTTTTTATCATTTTTTTGTCGAAATGAGGGAAACTACAGTCCTCTGCTTCTCTCACCTAATTCTCATAACTAGATTTGAAAGTCAACTGAAAATGGGAGATCAAATGTCAAAGTCGGTATTAATAGTTAAGATTTTCTAAACGAACCAAGGTTGGTAAATAAGTTGAAATCATAAAATAGTTTTTAGACACTAAGAAGTTTATGTATTACCAAGAACCGTTTGGCCGTTGTGTTTCCTCGAGATAGCGTATTGCTTTCACTATACAGATTTGAATTTCCATTCCTCGGTAACCTGGGTACAGAAGTTTGAATGCTACAAGAGCTTGAACAACAGACGCAGTGCACTCCACATTCCTATATCGATAATATCAAATACTAGAAGTAAATGATTACCGGACAACAACTCAAAAATGGAAGAAGGCCTTACTCTTTTTCGACGATAATGTCAGCAAAGATATCTGAAGGATTCAAAACCTGGTAAAGGGAAAAAAAGGTCTCACTCCTTATTCATATTAATTGGCGATTTTTTATGAGTTCAAGAGGCATAAATGTTGATTCTGGTATAGCATACATATACATCTTCTTTATTTTTATGTTTCCGTGTGTGATGTGTTCTTCACTTAAGATGTGTGTTGTTTTGTTAAACAATGTAAATTCAGCACAACATTTTCTAAAGAATTTGCAAAACGAAGTTAGATTAATTAAAAAGAAGATACCTCCAAATACGATAGAGAAACTGGGGGCTCCCAAGTAGAAAATCCACCATTTTTAGAGTTCTGCAACAGTATAGAAAACCTGTAAAAGAGCTGTTATGTAATAATGTAAATATTATGTTTATCTTTTATGGTATTTTTGTAAGTCCACCTGTAAGTAAAGCAAGACATCAACCGCTTCATACAGTCTCTCTAGATCGGCTTTTTCTCCAGCCATTTCTTTTGACATCTGTGACAGTAGTAGGAGACACTGGAAAAATAAAGAGTATCGGTTCATTTCCTGCTTTAAAGATTGTAAGCTGCAAGTACAACTTTGTTAACAATATACTCTACTAGCAAGACAGGGTAAAATGAATGAACATGATTTTTCGTGTTATTATCAAACTAAGTACCGCCGTTTTACAGTGAGCAGCTAGACATTGTACCTTAGAAGGTGGCGGGGAAATTGGGGTTATAAGAGCGCTTTATTGAACACTGGACTTGTACTATAAGATTAAATCTAGAACCCCTTTACTATTTCTGCAATTTTGTCTCCGATCTTTTTACTTTCTGTATTTTATGCTTGTTACTTTTCAGCTAGGTTCTATAATTTCCATTGCGGTCTATTTAATTTATGTTTCTTCTATTTAATCTTTGCAATAAAACAATTTTTTTGCATTCTTTCTGTTATGTCCAAATTTCCGGTTTATATTACAAACATCACTATTAGTTTTACAAAAAAAAAAAAAACTAGATTAATGTAGCTTAATTTTTTAGCAATTTGCACCAAATAAACAATAGAACCAAAATTATAAACCAAAATTTGTACTTATTCTTGAGAAAGGCTAAAAGAAAATGGTACAAAAGGGGCAACCAAACAAGCCTTGGAGTAAAGGTAAATTTTGTTGATTTTGGTACTATTTCGAAAACAATAATTGAAAGGACAATAAATTAAAAGACAGGAACGCAATGGAAATAACACTTTATTTCTCACAATTGGAATATGAATTACAATTCCTGACTCGTACAGAATTAAAAATACACTAATTAAAAATCCAGACAGATTAATATAAATTATTAAACTGTTGGACTGAATTGTAATTGTTTGAAACTGTCAGACAGAATAGTATAATTACTAACTGCTGGACTGTTTTGACAATTAAAGAAACTGCCAGACAGAATAGTATAATTACTAAACTGCTGCACTGTTTCTGTAAATACAGAAAAGTAAATTATAGAATTGGAAATTACAGAATAGGAAAGTACTGAATTGAAATTACAGAAAACTAAAGGTACTGGAAAATAAAGACAGAAAGTAAACAGTACAGAAAATAAAATACAGAATGTAAAACAATACTGAAATGAAAGAACCGAAAATTAAAGGTACTGAAATAAAAAAGAGAGGCAACTGCTGGACAGTTTTCCTTAAACAATATTTCCCGAACCACCTTTAGAGCTTTCTGGTTTCGGGACTTTGTTCCTAAGGAACAACTCTTGTCACTGAGTGGCTCGTATGGAAACCGGCACCGAACCACAGATCGAGCTGTTGGTGATGCAGTTCTCTCTCTCTAATGTGTATGCTATACTGTGAGTTGTGTGTTCTGGTCTGTTGAAATGAGAGGGGGATGGCTGCCTTTTATAGCCTCTAATGAAACCGCAGCCATAAATGTTGGTCATTAATTCTGGGAGTTACACCCCCAGAATCCGCTCAATCAAATTCTGAAACTGCAGCATTTAATCTCATTCATTGCTGGCGTTTCTGTTTCTGGAAACTCTAGGGATTGCTTTTGTATTTTATACAAAACTCACTATTCGGGTTTGGACCCAAAATCCAAGACCCAAGACCCGAGACCCGAGACATTCCCCATTCCCCAAATCCCAAATCCCAAATCCCAAATCCCAAGTCCAAGCCCAAGCCCAAGCCCAAGCCCAAGCCCAAGCCCGTGCCCATGACCCGAGACCCGAGACACGAGACACGAGCGAGCGCGCGTGTGTGGTACACACTAATACTCTTAGGTGTATGTGGACATGTTAGTTTAATAACTACATGGGTTGGTATGGTATATATATTGTAAAATTAACTCTTAATCTTCCAATATGGGATTATACTAAATGGTTTTCCTTTACCATTTCGGTTTTTCCAGATTTGAGCTTTCGAGACACCAACTTTGAAGCCATTTTGTATTCACATCCATTCTCCGAATAAGTCATGTGATATACCATTACGAAACTCGTCACACGGGCTACTCAAACACGTTGAGTACGGTATAAAAAACTCAGCGCTGTTACATGAAATAATGACTCAAAGTTGGTCCAGTGACCATTCGAAAACACCCATGTTTTTCACATGTTTTTCCAACAATCCCCCACATGAATGCAATTGGCTGAAAATAAAAATGCTCCTAAATGCATACGAGAGAACCGCAAGAATTCACTGCATAAGGACAGGTAGCGCGCGCCTTGAACCTGCCATAGTGACGTAAAATCTGATATGTTACTATTGGGTAGCCTTTAAGCCTTGAACCCTTTAGCGTTTGTGCATACCAGGGTAATGCGCACACAATGTCCTCTCTACACCACTTACTAAGCCCTTTGGTTGTTGTCCATATTTGGCCGTGGACTGCCTTGGCAAAATTCAACCGAGTGCTCTAGTGATTTTGCCCATGGCTCATCACATAGTATCGGCCATACACACTCGTCAAAGGTGATTTCAAGTCAAGGGTGTCCTGACTCACCCCTCTCGACCTTCGAGATACTTGTTTTCATTAAGAGCCTCATGCTCACCCTTAAGATGGTCTAGGTCTATCACTCTTTCATCCTAAAAATGGGCTGGGAACTTAAGTTCCCGAGTGTTTTGTTCGGTCACCCCCACAGTTCGGTTTTCCCGTTGAACCCGAGGCTGGAGAATCCAGTTCGGGTTGGGTTGCCTCTGAGGAGGTTTCCAGTTTGATGGGCTTCAACCCCATTCCCCTCGATGAAACTTCAACTCCTACCTGAGTCAAGCCTTTTGTAAATAGATCCGCTATATTTTCTTTAGATCTCACAAAATCTAATGACACCACACCGTTAGCTAACAATTCTCTTACGGATTTGTCTTCGACGAATATGTCGGGACTTTCCATTATACATATGATCCTGCGCCCGCCCAATAGCCGACTGACTATCGCAGTGCATGCTTATTGCTGGGAAAGGTTTCGGCCACATTGGAATTCCTTCCAGAAAGCTTCTCAGCCAGTCAGCCTCTTCTGTTGCTAGATCCAATGCTATGAACTCGGATTCCATAGTTGATCTAGCTATGCAGGTCTGCTTGGATGATCTCCATGAGACAGCTGCTCCTCCCATCACAAACACATATCCGCTAGTGGATCGTGTACTATTGGAATCCGAGATCCAGTTTGTATCAGAATACCCTTTCAGTACAGCTGGACATCTGGTATAATGCAACCCTCGGTCGGCTGTGTATCTCATGTATCTGAGAAGTCTCATGATGGCCTTCCAGTGTTCCTCATTGGGATTACTGGTGTATCTACTCAGTCTACTCACTGAGTTGGCTATGTCTGGTCTAGTACAGTTCATGAGATACATCAGACTGCCTATTATTCGAGAGTATTCCAATTGTCTCACACTCTCCCCAAAATTCTTTTTCAAGGTGGTTGAGATCTCTATCGGAGTTCTGGATGTAGCTCTACTATCTATATCAAATTTGTCAAGCATCTGCTTGACATAGTGAGTTTGAGATAACGCATATCTGTCTGATGTCTTGGTAATTTTCATACCAAGTATAACATCAGCGACACCCAAGTCTTTCATCTCGAATTTTTGTGACAACATTCTCTTAGTGGAGTTCATGTTATCAATACTCCCTATTATAATCATGTCATCTACGTAGAGGCATACTACCACGTAGTCCTTTTCATTTCCTTTTACGTAGACGCATTTGTCACACTCGTTCATTCGAAAACCGTTTGATAGCATCACTCTATCAAATTTTTCGTGCCACTGTTTAGGTGCTTGTTTAAGTCCATATAAGGATTTCACAAGTTTACACACCTTGTGCGCTTTAACTGGAACCACAAACCCTTCTGGTTGTTCTATGTAAATTTCCTCTTCCAGTACACCATTCAAGAACGCCGTTTTAACATCCATTTGATGTATTTCTAGATCGAACAGTGCCGCGAGAGCAATGACTATCCGGATTGACGTCTTCCTGGAGATAGGGGCATAGGTGTCGAAATAGTCGACACCTTCAGTTTGTCTAAAACCTTTTTCTACAAGCCTCGCCTTGTATTTCTCTATTGTTCCATCGAGCTTTCTCTTCCTCTTGAAGATCCACTTGTGTCCTAGTGGCTTACACCCAGGTGGTAGATCCACTAGTTCCCAAGTGTGATTTTGTAATATCGATTCAACCTAATTGTTGATCGCTTCCTCCCAATATTGGGCTTCCGGGGATGACATTGCTTCTTTGAATGTCGCCGGTTTGCCTTCTATTATGAAGGTTACAAAATCTGGACCGAAAAACGTTTCCTTTCTAGCCCTTTTACTTCGTCGATGGTCTTATTCTTCTTCCTCCAACGGTTCACTTGCCCCCACATTTTTCTCACTGTTTGACTCCTCAGTCTCTACAGTTATGGAAGACTTGTGGGGAAAGATCTCCTCGAAGAAAGAAGCTTCACGAGCTTCGATGATAGTATCTACATGCACATCGGGATTATCCGACTTGTGCACGAGAAAACGATAAGCACTACTGTTGTGTGCATATCCTATGAACACACAGTCTACCGTCTTTGGCCATATTCTCGTTATTTTCGGAAGTGAGACAAGGACCTTCGCAAGACAACCCCAAACCCTTAAGAATTTATAGTTCGGACGATGGCCTTTCCATAGTTCATAAGGTGGTTTATCATGCTTCTTATGCGGTAGCTTGTTCAATACATAGTTGGCGGAAAGCAGCGCTTCCCCCCACATGTTCTGGGGTAACCCAGAACTTATTAACATAGCATTCATCATTTCCTTAAGCGTCCTATTCTTACGCTCGACAACCCCATTCTGCTCCGGAGAGTATGGGGCTGTGGTTTGATGTATAATGCAATTTTCTATGCATATCTGCGCAAACGGTGCTTCGTATTCACCGCCTCTATCACTCCTCAATATTTTAATCTTTTTATTGAGTTGATTTTCTACTTCGGTCTTATAAAGAGCGAATTTCTCTACCGCTCTGTCTTTACTTCTCATTAAGTAGACATAGCAGTATCTAGTACAGTCATCTATGAATGTGATGAAATATTTTTTCCCTCCTCGCGTTTGTATAAACTTTAAGTCGCATACATCCGTGTATATTAGACCGAGAGGTTCAGTACTTCGTTCAATATGTTGATACGAAGACTTTGTTAATTTTGCCTCAACACAAACCTCACATTTATGTTGTTTATTGAAGACAAAACTTGGTAGTAAATTTAGTGATATTAGTTTCTTCATTGAACTAGTATTCACATGACCTAATCTACCATGCCATAAATTAAATGAATCACAAGAATAAGCAATAGAAGTTTTATTGGCCACTTGGGCAACATTAACGATTACATTATTCTTGGTACTGGCCTTAGCCTTAGTACCCTCAATAGCTAACTCGGCTTTAGGAGCCGGAGTACCAACATTTAATTTAAACATGCCGTTGGTCATATAGCCACGGCCTACATACATTCCATTAAGGGTGATTACAATTTTTGCGGATTCAAATACAAGTTTAAGCCCTTTGTTCACCATCACTAAGACGGAGACTAGATTCTTGCGAATTTCCGGTACATGGAGCACGCCGTTCAGTGTCAGCTCCTTTCCCGACGTCATCTTCCGCATCACGGTTCCTTTTCCTTCCACCCTGGAAGTAGCCGAGTTCCCCATGAAGCAGCTCTCATTGTCCACGGCCGTATAGGTCTTGAACATCCACTTGCTGGCACAGATGTGACTAGTGGCGCCTGTGTCTAGCCACCATTCCTTTGGGTTATTCCCCACCAGGTTCACTTCCGAGACCACAGCACTCAAGTGCATATAGTCCTGTCCAACATCATCTCCTCCCTCAGCCACATTTGCCTGAGCAGGTGCCCTCTTCCTCCCTTTCCCCTGGAACTTCCTCTTTTTTTTTTTTGGGGGGGGGGGGGTTGGGCTTGTCGATGCGCATCTTACAATCCGCGGCACGATGGCCCGGTTTGTTGCACACAAAGCAGTCTCCCAAGAATTTCTTCTTGAGATAAGCACCGACTGCACTGTAAAAGCGTTTCCGCTTAGACACAGCGTCCTCAACCACATGGGCCTTGGCAACTGCGTTGCCTGCTCCGCCACCGCCTTTCCTTCCGGATCGGCTGTTGCTTCGCTCAACATTGAGCCTCTCAATGAGTCCTTCCAAGGTCATAGCCTTTCGCTTGTGTTTCAGGTAGTTTTGAAACTCTTTCCAAGAAGGTGGCAGTTTCTCAATCATTAATGCCACTTGGAAATGTTCGTTGATAACTATCCCCTCAACCTCAAGCCTATGGTATATGAGTTGGAGTTCCTCAACCTGCTCGATGACACTCTTCCCATCAGTCATCATGTACTCATGAAAGTCCGTGATGACAAATTTCTTTGCGCTAGCGTTATTCACTTTGTACTTTCTTTCGAGAGACTCCCACAACTCCTTTGCAGAAGCCTTGGGCTCGAATACACTGAAGAGAGTGTCATCCAGAGCACACATGATGTAGTTTCGGCATAGGTAGTCGCCGTGTTTCCACTCTTACACCGCCGAAACTGTCTGCACATCCTCATCGTCCTCGCTAAGGACGGGTGCAGACTCCTTGAGAAACTGGGTCAGGTTAAGGGCAATCAAGTAAAACAACATCTTTTGCTGCCAACGTTTGAAGTTGTTGCCCCTAAACTTTTCCGGCTTCTCTAAATGAGAGGTTGGCAACATTGGCATAGACGGCGTTGCCGGAGCCTTGCCTTTTGCCCTGGCCACAGCCACAAGCGCTGCCTTGGCCGCAGCCTTAGCAGCAGCCTGTGCTGCAGCCGCAGCTGCAGCCATAGCATCGGCTTCTGCCACAGCGGTGTCGGCCGCAACAGCTTCAGCCTCAGCCTGAGCTTGAGCCTGAGCTCCCCCCCCCACTCGCAGCGCTCGCAATGTTATGGCTACTGTCAATCACAACTGTGCCCTGCACGTCTCCCGAAGGAACAGTGGTTGTTTGATCCTCATTAGTCATCTGAAATGACAAAATAATCCGGTTTAGTTTCTCGCAAGAAAACTAAAATTCTTAATCGCAAATACTAATTATAACTTAATTAGTTTGCTTCAAAAGAATAAAAACAAAATAAAAGACATTCTAGCGTGAAAATCAAATCACTTTTGATTTCACTAACAACTCTTAATTATATTCTAGAATTAAAAGATTAAATCAATTCGGATTTATTCTATTTGCAAATTTCAATTTCTAGTAAACTAGCAATGATTTTGCGAGAATAAAAACCGAGATGTCAACCCAATAAAATAAAAAGAAAAAGCCTTTTCCTTTCGAAAATAGTAAAACCAAAAATAATATTGTTTAAGATTGTTGGTTTTGGTACTATTTCGAAAACAATAATTGAAAGGACAATAAATTAAAAGACAGGAACGCAATGGAAATAACACTTTATTTCTCACAATTGGAATTAGAAATACACTAATTAAAAATCCAGACAGATTAATATAAATTATTAAAATGCTGGACGGAATTGTAATTGTTTGAAACTGCCAGACAGAATAGTATAATTACTAACTGCTGGACTGTTTTGACAATTAAAGAAACTGCCAGACAGAATAATATAATTACTAAACTGCTGCACTGTTTCTGTAAATACAGAAAAGTAAATTACAGAATTGGAAATTACAGAATAGGAAAGTACTGAATTGAAATTACAGAAAACTAAAGGTACTGGAAAGTAAAGATAGAAAGTAAACAGTACAGAAAATAAAATACAGAATGTAAAACAGTACTAAATGAAAGAACATAAAATTAAAGGTACTGAAATAAAAAAGAGAGGCAACTGCTGGGCAGTTTTCCTTAAACAATATTTCTCGAACCACCTTTAGAGGTTTCTGGTTTCGAGACTTTGTTCCCAAGGTACAACTCTTGTCACTGAGTGACTCGTATGGAAACCGACACCGAACCACATGTCGAGCTGTTGGTGGTGCGGTTCTCTCTCTCTAATGTGTATACTATGCTGTGAGTTGTGTGTTCTGGTGTGTTGAAATGTGAGGGGAGGGCTGCCTTTTATAGCCTCTAATGAAACCGCAGCCATAAATGTTGATCATTAATTCTGGGAGTTACACCCCCAAAATCCGCTCAATCAAATTCTGAAACCGCAGCATTTAATCTCATTCATTGCTGGCGTTTCTGTTGCTGGAAACTCTAGGGACTGCTTTTGTATTTTATACAAAACTCCCTATTCGGGTTTGGACCCAAGACCCAAGACCAGAGACATTCCCCAAATTCCAAATCCCAAGCCCAAGCCCAAGCCCAAGTCCGCGCCCGAGACACGAGAAACGAGACCCGAGACCCAAGACACGAGAGAGCGCACGTGATTGGTACACACTAATACTCTTAGGTGTATGTGGACATGTTAGTTTAATAACTGCATAGGTTGGTATGGTATACTAAATGGTTTTCCTTTACCATTTCAGTTTTTCCAGATTTGAATTTTCGAGACACCAACTTTGAAGACACTTTATATTCACACCCATTCTCCGAATAGGTCATGTGATATACCGTTACGAAGCTCGTCATACGGGCTATTCAAACACGTTGAGTACGGTATAAACAACTCAGCGCTGTCACATGAAATAATGACTCGAAGTTGGTCCAGTGACCATTCGGAAACACCCATGTTTTTCACATGTTTTTCCAACAAATTTAAGGCACCTTCAACGGTTCAGCTGTGCTATCAGAGCCGATCCAACCATGATCTCGGTCCGAGAAATTTCAACCTCCTCTGGTGAAATGACGCTGCATGCTCTTGAAATCACCTGCTGGATTTTCCTTGATCTACATTATCAAAATATAAGGTCAAATAAGCCGAATTTTATTTCTTATTCAAGTTTGCAGTTCTACTTTATTTGCTTTATTTGATATTCACCTGTGATTCTATAATAAAAAAGTGTGCCTTCTTAAGCGAATCACCATACTCGTCAACCATACTACTGGCGATAAGTGCTTGCGTCATCAGTGCACAGTCCCAATTCTGACTACCAAAACTCTACAATATCGATAACACGTTTCTTAACAACTTAATCATACGAAGTATAAAAAAAATGCGCACCCTCAATCTGTTTTTATTTATTTGGCTTCAACTTTTGCAAGTAAAAAATTACCTGCACTTTCATTCCATCTTCTGCGAGCCACAAGAAATCCGGGACCCTTGCAAGTTGATACTTGAACTCATCGCAACTGGGATCCTCAGCCCACCAACACATCAATTGCAAAGCCTGGAATAAATGATGATAAAGATGAAGAAAAGACGGTGAAAGTGTTACCAAGTTTACCCAACCAAAGGATGCAACGATTTCAGTTTATCTTTTTGATAAAATCAACAAAAAAAATGAAGATCTAGTGTTCCATATTGTCAGCACATAAGAAGCTACTAGCTGAGGAGCTTGCCGATGAATTAAGATGCTAAAGTTTGGGAAAACTAATGTTAAATATATTAATTATCAAAACTCCAATTTATGTTTTTCATTTAATAATTGATACAATGTATCAGAGTATTAATGTTGGGTCGAAAACGACCACTCACTCCCAAAAAATGACAACGCAAAATATAGAGAGGAAAATAACTTTTATAATATCAAACTCAAACTAAATTTTGGTATACTTACAAATGGAAGTAAAACACATATTTATACTAAACTCAAGAGAACATCAAAGGTCTTGAGTTATCAACATTTATTCTAGAAAATCAAAAGACATAACTTATTCATGCATCCATATCAAAGGTCTATGCATATATCCGAAAGGTTCATGACATTAAAGCAAAGATTGTACCAAACAATTTATTATTTCAACACTCCCCCTTAAACTTGTTTGGCAACGCTTCTTCAACGCCGATCGGTTCACAACCCGCAAAGAGACAAAAGAGAGTAACGTTGTCGTCGATTCTTTCGGTCACTTCGTATAAGTCTTGTAAGGTTCGAAAACGTTTGGCCCTTTCGCTTGAACTTTCATCGCTCGCGGATCCTACTTCGTCATGCGAAGGAGGTGATGGTGGTGGCGTCGTGGGCTCCTCTTCTACTTGAACTTGCTCGTCTTCCTCATCGCTATAATAAGAAAATAAATTATAGTCGTCCTCCATTTTGTCGAAATTCCATGTTCTTTCTTCGTCGAACTCAACCTCTCGGCTTACAACAAATTTTCCGTTATCCGGATTGTATAGCTTGTAACCTTTTGCCCTCGAGTCGTAGCCAATGAATATAAACTTCTCGTTTTTAGCTTCCAATTTGGACCTTTTTTGGTCCGGAACATGAGCATATGCGATGCTCCCAAAAACTCTTAAATGCGCTATTCCCGGCTTTCTTCCACTCCACGCTTCTTCGGGAGTTTTACCCCAAACACTTCGAGATGGAGATCGGTTCGACAAATAAACCGCACTATCAACGGCCTCGGCCCAAAATTCTTTTGGAATATTTTTGCTTTTCAACATACTACGAGCCATATTTAAAAGAGATCGATTTTTTCTTTCAACAACCCCATTTTGTTGTGGGGTATAGGCAACCGTCAAAGGACGAAAAATGCCCTTTTCTTCACAATATTTTTCAAAATCATTCGAAGTAAATTCTCCTCCTCGATCCGATCTTATGGCCTTTATTTTTAATCCACTTTCATTTTCAACAAGAGCTTTAAATTTTTTGAAAGTATCAAAAACATCGTATTTTTGCTTCAAAAAATAAACCTAAGTCTTTCGACTAAAATCGTCAATAAAAAGAGCAAAATAATTGCTTTTTCCAAGAGAACTTGGTTTAATAGGACCACAAATATCTGTATGAACAAGTTCCAATGGTTTTTTAACTTTTGTAGTCGCTCGTTTCGGAAAACTTTTTCTCAGTTGTTTTCCAAACAAACATGCCTCACAAAGTTCATCAACATGATCAATATGAGGTAAACCTTTCACCATATTTTTACTACTCAACAATTTCAAACCACCAAAATTAAGATGTCCAAATCTCAAATGCTAAAGCCATGATTTTTCTTTAAAACACGCTTTCAAACATTTAGCCCCAATATTTTGAATATCCAAAGAAAACATTATATTTTTCGACATAAGCACTTGCGCAACCAAATTTCCATTTTTATCTTTTAAAACAAGGCTAAGGTTTTCCGAATACACATAATAGCCTTTTTCCAAGAGTTGTCCCAAACTAAAAATATTAGATTTCATATTAGGGACATAATAAACATTCGAGATAAAATCATTTTCTTCATTTTTCAATTGGATTAAGATTTTTCCCTTCCCTTTCACCGGAATTTTAGATTCATCACCAAAATAAATATCTCCATTTGCCGTTTCATCAATTTCGGTAAACATATTTTTATTACCACACATATGGTTGCTAGCCCCCGTATCTAAATACCACGTAGTAATTTCTCCGCTTTTATTTTCATTATGCGCAAATAAAAGTGTAGAACGTTCTTCATTTTCTCTAGCAAAATTAGCCCTTTCCTCAAATTTATTATTACTCAATCTACACTCGGAAGCGTAATGCCCAAATTTTTGACAATTATAACATTTAATTTGAGACTTATCATACCTTGGTTTTTCATTATAATTTCCTCCTCTTCCACCGCCTCTTGTCTCTTGTCGGATAAGAGTTTTGTCCGCTCTCTTCTTTTTTGAAAGAGTTGTAACCACCATGGCCATAATTTTGACCTCGATCTCTTTCTCGTTGGCTTTTCGAGTTACCAAAACTTTTTTCGTTCATGCTAAATTTCGTTTGAAAAGTTTGCTCGAGCGGCTCTTCTTTCACAACTCTTTTGTTGAGTTTTTCTTCCTGAGCTTGGAGCGAGCCCAAAAGTTGATCCACCGTCATAGATTCTACGTCTTTAGATTTCTCGATAGCCACAACAATGTAATCCCATTTGGAATCTAAAGAACGTAGAATTTTTTCGACAACACGGGTGTCGTCCAATTTTTCTCCGCATCTTTTCATTTGATTGACGACCTTTTGAACTCATGAAAAACAGTCGTCGACCGATTCGGAGACTTTCATACATAAAGGCTCAAAATCACCACGTAAGGTTTGGAGTCGAATCTTTTTTACCTTCTCAACTCCTTTGAATGAATTCTCCAAAATATCCCAAGCTTCTTTGCTCGTGATTGCACACGCCACATTTTCGAACATAGTTTCATCCAAACCTTGATGGATGATGTTAAGAGTCTTTCGATCCTTCTTTTTTAAGTTCTCCATTTGAGCCCGAGTTACGTCAGCGTCTTCTTCGGGTTCATTAAACCCGGTCTCTACGATTTCCCACACATTTCGGGAACCGAGAAGCACTTTCATTTTTATGCTCCAATTATCGTAGAAATGTTTCTTAAGCATGGGGATAAAATGGGTCATTCCACCGGCCATTTTGGGACCGTTGGCTCTGATACCACTGTTGGGTCGAAAACGACCACTCACTCACAAAAAATGACAACGCAAAATATAGAGAGGGAAATAACTTTTATAATATCAAACTCAAACTAAATTTTGGTGTAATTACAAATGGAAGTAAAACACATATTTATACTAAAATCAAGAGAACATCAAAGGTCTTGAGTTATCAACATTTATTCTAGAAAATCAAAAGACATAACTTATTCATGCATCCATATCAAAAGTCTATGCATGTATCCGAAAGGTTCATGACATTAAAGCAAAGATTGTACCAAACAATTAATTATTTCAACAATTAAAACTAAAAACAAGGAGCAAAAAAGAAGCAACATCATTAGCATCTGTACCTGAAGATTTTTATCTCATCGTATCTGATTAATTAGGTCTCAAAATGTATATAGTAAATGATCATCTTTTACTAAAATCTTCGAGACTGAAATCGAGATCGACCTGAATAAAGTTAAACTGACTAAAATTCTCAAAAACAAACTTAATAACTTAAAATATCACAATTAAAATTTTGATACTAAAACCGGTAATTTTTTTTTTCATTTTGTCAGTTCTTTTTTATATACTTTTCCAATGCATCCTATAATAATGTATCTACTGCTCTCTGAATCATAACGCATGAAAAATAATGTTTCCTGTAGAGCCCGTTCTCGTATATTTTTGAAAGGCCATTTTCTCATTAGTGGCTCAACTAATGTATGAAGAGCATTCCAGAGCAAATCTTGCACGATACCGTGAGGGTAATAAAGATCCGTCTGCATTAAAATTACAGATTGAGCAAATAAGAGCTGAAATGGCATTGCAGAAAGTGAATTTCTAAAGGTTATAATTAAGAATGATAACTTGAACCGAATTGCTTTATTTATAAATCTGAAAGCCAAGACCTATACCAGATAGAACCTTACCAACCTTCAGGGGCGAAGCCAGGATGTGTAAATAGGGGGTGCCAAAATATATATACAAGTAACATATTTTTATGGGGGTGCCAAATCTACACCTAAAAAGAAATTGTACTAAAAAAAAATTGCGTCACTTGGGATTTCTAAAATTATGGGGGGTGCCGTGGTACCCGATCGTCCCCACTTAGCTTCCCCCTGCCAACCTTGGAACAAGTGTTTCGTGCTAGATTCCAGTTTACACCCCTGTACGATTCTGTATAAAGTTCTTGTCTCATTGACATTACGAGGTTGGTGATCGGTCCTTGAAATTTTCTCCCATACAAATATGACATTGACATAAAAGTGGAACGGGAATAGCACCACATTTTTGCTGCTTTTCATGAATAACATAAATATTAAACCATGCCCAAAAAAAATTGAAAGTGAAAAAATCTTATAATCCAAGCACACCGCATGGAGTACTTAAAAGGGAATTTAAAAATGGATGATACTTGTTATTATCATACACACAAAATCCAGCTTATTTCCTCCAAAGCCTTACAACCAACAAGCACTTTATTTTATTTGCCTAAAAACAGCATGCAAAGAAGCCCAAGATTCTGACCTGCATCCTCATCAAAAGATCAGCACTGGGCAATGCTCTTTCTCTACCATCTTTGCAGTTGTTCTTGTAGTGCTTTCGAGCTTGTTCAACCTCTTCTCTCTTCAGGGGTACCGGCATTAGGATCGTACTGCCAAATTTGTCGACCAATAAAGTTATTGGTGCTAAACAAGCATGGTCCATTCCCCTCAGCAACCTTAAGTTTCCACATTATGTTAAAGTTTGTTTATTTTCTCTATCAAGGTGAAATTTCCTGAAATATATGAAATAATTAATAAATAGAAACGCAATAATAAATCATAGCCTGGTGATTATGGAAATTTATTTACGTATTTATACATTTATAGGAGTGAAAATGAAAAAAAAGAATGTGATCTCAAAGGTAAACTTTTGTTTAAGTTGTATAGTAGTATAGACATGTTCCCCTAAGCTTCCTTAAGCTTCCACATTATGTTGTAGTTTGTTCATTTTGTTGGAAATATTTAAAGAGACCGGTAATGTCTAAGAGGGTAACACGGAAACGTAAATATAAAAGGGGAAATAAACTTTTTATTATTAAATGTGGAATGAAACCTTTATTTACATGACTCTTCCACCACAACCGACGATGGATATTTGTTTAGTCCAATGAATATTATTTCTCATATTTTTTGAAGAATTATTTTCTTGACTTCTAGAATAAGCTCAGACCTTTAACACCTCGTTAGGTGTCTTCATGCAACCAAACTCATGAGGCATACCTCCACTTACACACATATATATATATATATATATATATATATATTGGCCGGGCAATACGCAAGTCGAGTAAGCATTGGGCGTTGGAATTAATTCGGAAAAAAATTTACGGGAAACATCCGACTGCATTTTTAATATAATTAGTATATACAAATAAAATATTAAATGTCAGTTTGTTCATAATGTGTTGAAATAACACAAATGTTAGAGTAGTTTGGTAGTTAAGATAGGAGATTGTGAATTGGATACTATTTAGTTAGAATTTTATTTTGTTTTTATTTTGATTTGTATTTATCGAGTAAAAAAAAATTCCGAGTATTAGATATTCCGAGATATCGGGCCGACACACAGGGGCGAAGCCAGGATGTGTAAATGGGGGGTGCCAAAATATATGTAAAAGTAACATATTTTTATGGGGGTGCCAAATCTACACCTAAAAAAAAATTGTACTAAAAAAAATTACGTCACTTGGGATTTCTAAAATTATGGGGGGTGCCATGGCACCCGATCGTCCCCACTTAGCTTCCCCTGCCGACACAAGGATAGTCATACCAATATCCATATTAGCTTCTTTAAATTTCTCTCATCTCATCCATTATACAGATGAGCATCAAACTTTTAAATATAACATATATAATCACACATATAAGGTTCTTTAATATAAAAGTGTTTATACCATATAACCATAATGAATTTTTTGTAAATTTTCATGGTAAAAGTCAGACGGCGTACATGATATATTGACATAAGCTCGTGAAATCCTTTAATGGGCAACATATGCAGTTTTTTTTTATTAATTAAAACAATATTTATATTAATAAAAGTGGACCTCATCCAGTTTACAACAAAACTCAAAAGACTGAAACAATGAAATTACAACTAACTAACTGCTAAGTTAGTAAAACTGCCAGTTAAGCATTGATTATACACAAAATATCCTACCTCACGTTATACATATATCACTTACCAAGGTGCACCAAACTTTTAGTAACAATCAGATCTTTTACAAATATAAAAGAGGACAGTCATACCAATATCCATAGTAGCTCATCCCATCAATTATATAAATTATATAGATGAGCATAAAACTTTTAAATATAACATATATAATCACTCATATATGGTTCTTTACTATAAAAGTGTTTATACCCACATAACCATAATGAAATTTTTGTGCTAAAGGTTAGACGCGTACATGGTATATTTAAACAAGTTCTGGAAATCCTTTAATGGGCAACATATGCAGTTTTATTTATTTATTAATTAAATCGGTATTTATATAATAAAAGTGGGATCTGACCCAGTTTTTACAACAAAACTCAAAGGACTGAAACAATGAAATTACAACGAACTGCTAAGTTAGTAAAACTAGCAGTCAAGCATTGATTATACACAAAATATCCTAGCTAGCTTACAGTATACGTATATCACTTAACAAGATGCACCAAACTTTTAGTAACAATCAGATCTTTTACATATCGATCGGCTTTTAATGATCGCGTCATATGTATAATGTCGTTTGCAAACGTGTTATTAATTTAACACCTTATTACAGGCACACACAGATAACACACCCACATACACGATGTCACCATACTATGACATATCACCAAAATTCAGTTATATAAAGAAAATAATAACCTTAATATATATCATGATTATAAATATACGAGTTCAAATTTTATCAGGTTCGAATTGTAAATTTTTCAGGTTTTTCATATGTATTCGTAATTTTTTTTCGATTTTTTTTTTTTGTAAATCAACTTATTATTTTATTTTCAAAGTGTTCAAAAAAAAATCTGTAAAATTTGACATTTATATATATTTTTTTATATTTAATTGTTTATTTGACAATTAATTTATAAGGTAATAATATTAATAAATAGCCAAAAAATATAAAAAGTCAAATTTTACAGTTTTTTTGAACAAATACTTTAAAAATAAAATAATATGTTGATTTATAAAAAAAAAATTACGAATACATATCAAAAAACCGAAACCTGACAAAAACATGAGAATTCGAACATATAAGATTTGAACCCATAAATATACACACAAAATTGTTCTTGGGTGTAAAATCTCCCATTAATCTATAAACGCCACATCTTTATAGCTATCAATAGCAAATAGTCATGTATTGTTTTTTAAATTATGTAAAATTGCATTTACCCGCTTAACCATAATCACAATAAAACTTTCACAATTTCTCACAAAGTCATATACATGCCACACTCAAAACTGAGAATCATCTTGGGCAACACACATGTCATTTATCAAAAAATGTTACTAAGCTTTAATTTACAATAAATACATATACATACATACATATATATTTGCTTCCGAATTTTATTCATGAAATCCAAATGTACCAGTTGACACAAAAGCTATCTTGTTTATCACATGTGATGTAATGGAACCACAAGTAATGTTAATCTTATACCTGACCAGTCAAATCCATGCTTGTACAGTCTTTACAACAAGTCACTATTATACAGTATATGCTATTATTTGGAATCACAAACCAGTCAAATCCATGCTTGTACAGTCTTTATAATTTTTGGTAATTTTTAATGCGTAAAACCTAAAAAGCCAAAAATTCTCAACTTTGGTGATTTTTTTTCGAAAATTAGCCTTTTTCACGAAATCTACTTTTAAAAAGTTAAAAAATCTAATTATCAAACACGCATAATTTTATTAATTAAAAAGCAAAAAAAAAAAAACAAGATAAAGAGGATAAAATATATATTTGTAAAACAACTTTCCTTGTTTTCCATAAATGTTTTCCTTGGTTTCGTATTTTATTATCAACCATTCATCTAAAAAATTCATTTTTCCGAAAAAAAATGTTTTCTTTTAGTATTTTTCCCCCTTAAAACAAACAAGGCAATTTCTCAAAAAATAAATAAATTATATATATGCTATTATTTGGAATCACAAACCATCAAGTGCCTAAAATCACTCCTCTATATGCTAACGAAACATAACAAATTTCAGCCGTTAGTATATAAGCACACCTTGACATACATAGTGATTAACATCACAGCCTCCTGTAACATTAAGCCTATTTGGCTGTTTATTGTACAATTACTTTAATCACGATTAGATTAAAAAATAAATGGTTATATAATGTTTTTAAATAACTAACTTATTTTTTATATTTTTAACAAATTAGAATTTGATAAATTAAAAACAAATTGTACAACACACTAAAAGCTCAAATAAAATATAGAACACTAGGGGGCATATACTAAACTTAAATATTAATAAAATTTTTTTAATCCATTTAACATATTTTTATGCTAACGGGTTGTGAACCAGTCATGACAGTTCCCTAACAATTCCATATTAACATGTTTTATATTTCTATTCTTACCGACTAGAATCTATACTGTACTGTTGTGTGCTTATAAATATATATTATAAACACATGCAACTTTCTGTTAGTTTTACCTACAATATCTTGAAAACAAAACTCTTGTATACATGTACTTATTATACAGTATTAGGATCTTGTGTTTATTATGTGCAATTATGAAAATTTGGTGCATATTAATTACTTAATATTGTCTCAGTAAGGAGCAGGACATACACGGCCTTAATATAAACAATAATATATCGTATGTTCACTAGCAGAGTACAATCTTTCGCTTTTCAAAACTTAACTTCTCTTATTATATGTTAAAAAATATAAAACTTAAACAGGTACAAGACGGTTATATAAATGTTATATATAGTCACTCATATATATCCCATAGTCTATATATCACATGTAGAATATAACCATAAACTTCAACAAAACTAATATAAACTTTAAACATGATCAATATACAGATTAAACATTAGCAGTAGAATTCACAAGTTACGATTTCTCAATTTAAGCCTTTTTTTTTTTGAATAATCAATTTCAATGGAAAATTATGAGTTCTTAAGCCAAAGATCTAATACCAAATGTAAACTATTAATTTTGATAGATCTAATAACATGGATCATAAAACTTCATAATAACCATGTCAACATAAGAGTTATAATGAAAACACATATATGTATCCTGTGCCATTGGTGACTACGGTTATGGATGAGCAATGGTTTATCTCTTAGCCTAATATTACTACAATCCCTAATAATGAATAATTTTATTGGAGAAACACGTTGATAGAACATAAAAATTAGATCCGAATATTTTATTCGGGTAATAATCAACCCATTTTATAAATGGGTATCCAACACTTAAATGGGTCATCTCATACTTTTTATAGGAATTGAGGTGTTACTACCAAAAGCCCAAGCCCAATCAAATGGGGACCCATGTCTGAAAAATCCCTTGGATGAAAACATTTGTCAATATCCTAGAAGGCGCAGTTGCCTATAAATAGCCAACTACCCCTCCTAGAAAAGGACCAGAAAATCTATCCAAAAAATATAGAGAGAAGTTAAGAAAAGAGAGAAACTAACCAAAGCATATCACTTCGAGAAATAAACCGAGAAAAGACAGCCGAACACCGAATAAAAGGGGAGAAAGATCAAGACGAGAGATTAAATAGTCATATCGAGCACAATTGTAAAACCGAAATACTAATCCGAGCAAATGTAATAGTCCGAACAAGGACAATAATCCGAGCAATAATAAAGATCAGGAAGTGTCCTTTATTCACGGTTGATTTACCATTATATCATTGTTGAAAAGTCTAACGCGACCGACCAAAGTTATGGCTTTATCAAATGGCGCCGTCACCGGGAATCATCTAGTTCCCAACTAGTTTAGAATTCGAATACCAATACTCTGCCAGACGAGCGACAATGGTTACCAATGTAGAGGAAACCCATCCCGAGATAGTAGAAACCAATAACCAAAACACGCAAATTAGCCAACAAGACCTCGACGATCTACTCGCTATCCGCGACAGATATGAAGCTATCCAATCCGGAAACCAACCAACAACCTCCTACGTCAACCAAGAACAACCGGTCGAACCACCCCGACATTTCATCGAAGGGATTGTCGACGAACACCCTTCGTCCTCGGAGGACGAACAAGACATGCCCGTATTAAGGCGTGCACGAAGACGCTTAACCGGGTCCCAAGCAGGGCCGAGCTCAAGAGTCCCTTTGCCTACAGCCTCGGTCAACTCCGGTGCTCGTTTACAAACGGACGAAGCTCATCAGTTTGGCATGCCCGAGGATCATGTACTCGGACAGTCGCCCCGACTACCGACTAATTCTCCGATGATGATTACACCACCCACGGTGGAGGTACAACATGTTGTTCCATTAGCCGATGAAAGGAACTACGCCCAGCTACAAGCTCAGCTGGCGGCATGCATGACGGCCATGACAGCGGCCGGCATCGTATTGCCAGTTATCCAACCCGACAAAGACCCACGCCATGAAGTGGAAGATTCTGCCTACAGGGCCGCCCTGGAGGAAGCGGGTCGGCGACCCGATACAAGAGTCCCCCACCAAGGGGGCAATGTCCCAATAACTATCGTCCATCCGAACACTCATATGGAACGTGTCCACACAAACACGAAGGACGGTAGATATCCCGAATACAGGATCGGGGAAAGATATGGCCCATCACCACATCAGGGAGGATACCCTCCCCCCTACCAAGTCACGGATGACGCGTTCCAACAGGCTTGGAACGTATGCCAAGAAACCCCGTGTGCTGAACAGATCACGCGGTACCGCAATCCTATGGGATTCGTCATCCCCGAATTCAGGCTCTATGATGGGAAGAGTTGCCCTATCGACCATCTGAGGCACTACAAGACGAAGATGGAACTGTGGAGTGATGACCATGCATCGATGTGCAAATTTTTCAAAAACAGCTTGGGTCAAGAGGCTTCGTCATGGTATCATAACTTACCACGGGGCTCCATTAGAAACTGGGAAGAATTGCTAAGAGCATACTCCACCCGATACGCTGCTCATCGGAAAAAGAAGGTTAGTATCGAAACCCTTCTTAAAATGGTGATGATGCCAAATGAAAGGCTCAACGATTACTGCATACGTTTTATCGACGTAGCAAACCAGATTCCACGATATGCCAATAATATAGCCATCCAAAACTTTATCAATTCCATCCCTAATGGCTATTGGGCGAGAAGGAAGTTCATAGGCAAAAACTTCCCGACCACTGATTCCCTGCTAGCCTATTGTACCCACCTCACCGATAAAAACGACGAACTGCGTTTCCTCAACCGAACTATACCGAGAAGAGAGTCGGTCCGCGAGGCACAGGTGGGTCGCAAAAGAGTTAGAAATAACCAGGAAGAAGCATTCCAACCAACCAGAAAGGGCAAAGGGCCCAAGGTCCATAGCAGGGTAGAGCGACCACGAGCACTAGAGCCCAAACCGCTCCAGATCGCATACCCAACACCGACCAACGAACATAAACCGCTCCAGCTCACCTACCCGATGCCACCCAAGCCATTTCAACAAGTTCGGCGCCAAGAGAGGGAACACCGAAACACTTTCGGACCGGTCGAGCTGCGATACACTTTCAACCTATCTGCTGAAGATATCCTCAAGGATATATGCAGGGAAAGTTGGTATTCCCGACCACAACCGATCATCTCTCCCCCCAATCAGAGAGATTCCAAGCTCTTCTGCGCATATCACGAGGATCACGGCCATCTCACTGAGCATTGCCGTAATCTGCGATGGAGAATGAACCAGTGGGGCGATGCAGGATACCTAGCCAAGTTCATCAAAGGAGCTGGGAATAAAGGCAAACAATTGGCCGTCGAGGGATCCGACAACCGGCAAGGTAAAACGATCAACGTCGTTCATATGTCACGACCCGAGGGCCCCGGTGGGGAACGGTCGCGACAACGGCAGCTGGCCCACTTTGGCCAAGTAGCCAAGGCATCACAGGCGTCGACCTCTAAACGACAGTGCACACAACGACGACATCCTCCCATTTCTTTCTCAGATCTTGACGAAGAAGGGGTGATTTACCCCCATGGAGACGCCATTAACCTCCGGGTTCAAATTGGCCTAGACACGGTCAGCAGGGTACTTGTCGACCAAGGAGCCTCTTGCGATATCATGTACAGGGAGGTCTTCGACAAAATGGAACTCAAGCTGCAAGATCTACAGCCTGCGGATGTCACGCTGATCGGATTCATCTCCAAAACGACTAAACCATTGGGAAAGATCGTCCTCAGTGTCACAACCGGGTCCGTGTCGGTTCCCGTAGAGTTCTTAGTGGTTAATGACCACTCCGGTCACAGTGCAATATTGGGCCGACCTTGGTTACATGCCATGAAGGCCATACCCTCAACCTATCACCAAAAGGTCAAATACCCAAATGACAGGGGAGAGATCGAGACAGCCAGAGGATGTCAAGAGGATTCAAGACGCTGCGAGGACATCACCGCGACTCTCCAAAAACAACGAAGCATGGTGGAACAACCCACTAGCACCAAGAAGCTGATCAACCAAATATCCAAAGCCGAAAGGGTTGTCGAAGAACAAGTAGGAGAGACACTCAGGAAGGTGTATATACCAGGTATGGACGAGGAGCATTACTTCCTCCTCGGCGACAACCTTCCAAAACAGGAATCCGAGGAGTTGAAAGCATTCCTTCTCAACAACACTGATAAATTCGCCTGGAGTCCTAAAGATATGCCGGGCCTAGACCCCAATACGGCATGCCACCACCTAAGTGTAAACACCGAGTACAAGCCGATAGCACAGAGGAGCAGGAAAGTGTCTGTACAGCACAGAGCAGCTATAATCGCTGAAGTACAAAAGTTATTGGAGGCTGGAGCCATAAGAGAGGTTTACTATCCAAAATGGTTGTCCAACCCGGTTGTCGTCCCTAAGAAGAACGGGAAGGAGAGAGTATGTATAGACTTCACAAACCTCAACAAAGCCTGCCCGAGGGACCACTTTCCCCTTCCGAGGATTGATCAACTGGTGGACGCAACTGCGGGGGCAGAACGGATGACCTTCCTTGACGCATATTCAGGATACCATCAAATTCCCCTCGCCCGCGAAGATCAAGAAAAGACTTCGTTTATATCACCTTTGGGAAATTATTGCTATACGGTAATGCCGTTCGGCCTACGCAATGCGGGAGAAACATACCAAAGGATGATAACAAGAGTATGTCGAGATCATATAGGGAAGACGATGGAGGTATACATAGACGACATGGTCATCAAAAGCGAAAGAGCCACATCCCACCTTCAAGATATCAGGGACGTTTTCCGAACGCTGGGCGAGCACAAACTGAAACTCAATGCGAGCAAGTGTGCATTTGGCATCAGCAAAGGGAAATTCTTGGGGCATATGGTTAGCCGACGAGGAATAGAGGCTAATCCCGATCAAATAACGGCTCTACGAAACCTAGCAGCGCCCAAGAATAAGAAACAGGTACAAGAGCTCACGGGAATGATGGCTGCGCTGAGCAAGTTCATTAGCCGATCCGCAGATAAGGGACGGCCATTTTTCGAATCACTCAAGAAGGATAGAAAATTCGTCTGGGACCCGGAATGTGAAGCTTCATTCAACAATCTCAAAGAGTACTTGAGGACATTGCCACTGCTAGTAAGGCCGAACAGAGGAGACATTATGGCATGCTACCTAGCAGTTTCCGCTACAGCTGTGAGTGCGGTCATCCTAAGAGAAGAAGGTCGCGAACAATTTCCGATCTACTTCGTCAGCAAGACTCTGGTCGAAGCCGAAACACGTTATCTACCCTTGGAAAAGCTGTGCCTGGCATTGGTCGTCGCAACAAGGAAGTTGCCACACTATTTTATAGCTCATCAGGTCCGGGTATACACAAAATTTCATATTAAAGAGTCACTTCGACGGACGGACATTAGCGGCCGAGTTGCCGCCTGGGGGGTCGAGCTATCCCAATTTCATATCGAGTTTGCACCCCGCCATGCCATAAAGGGACAAGTCCTGGCCGATTTCGTCGCAGAATTCACCGAAGGCTATGACGAGCCTTTGGCACTCTCTCCACAATCACACTGGCAGATACATGTCGACGGATCAGCCACCAAGGACGGATCAGGAGCAGGGATCGTCCTAAAGTCTAGAGAGGGAGCAATCATCGAAAAAAGCATAAAACTGGGCTTCCGAGCTACCAACAATGAGGCAGAATACGAGGCCATGATAAATGGCATGCTTATTGCCCGGTCCCTCGGATGCTCCCACTTAATTGCAAGCTCAGACTCCATGCTCATCGTCAGTCAAGCCATCGGCGAGTACCAAGCGAAAGATGATAGAATGATCCTCTACCAAGAGAAAGTCCAAAGCTTGATGGCAACCTTTGAACAGTGCGAGTTAGTAAGAATCAATCGCACCGAGAATGCACATGCCGATGCATTGGCCACCCTAGCCTCGACATTAACATTGACCGACACCCGGTCGATCACAGTGGAACTACTGCCGACCCCGAGCATAATAAAAAGGGTAAACCGGGTGACATCGATACAGTACGAACTAGGATGGATGGAGGACATGACCCATTATCTGCGAAGTGGAATGCTTCCGGTCGACAAGATAAAAGCGCTGAAAATTACAAGAAAAGCTCCTCGCTTCTGGCTATCCGAGGACGATAAACTATACAAATCCAGTTACCGGGGACCACATCTACTGTGCGTCCCGACCGAGCTACAACTGCCGGTCTTGGAGGAAATCCACGAAGGATCTTGCGGAGCACACATCAAAGGGCGATCCCTTGCAAACAAGGCAGTGACCCAAGGATATTGGTGGCCCTATATCAAGCGAGACGCCGATGCATACGTCCAACGATGCGACAAGTGCCAACGATTCGCCAAGATACCACGGCTCCCTTTATCTATGATGACCCCGGTATCAGCACCATGGCCGTTCGCTCAATGGGCAATTGATTTGGTCGGTAAACTCCCCAGAGCACCTGGGAATGTGGAATATCTGATCGTTGCGACTGATTATTTCACCAAATGGGTCGAAGCTAAACCCCTCCGAGAAATCAAAGCCAGCAACGTCAAACAATTCATTTGGGAATACATCATAACTAGGTTCGGTATACCGTACGCTATAGTCGCCGACAACGGAACCCAGTTCAAAGATGCCAATTTACAGCTGTGGTACGAGGAACTCGGTATCCGAAAATTATATTCGATGCCGACATACCCACAAGGGAACGGGCAAGCCGAAGTGTCAAACCGAACAATATTAGACGGCATCAAGACCACCCTTGAACAGGCAAAGAGGAGGTGGCCCGAGCGGCTATTCAACGTTTTATGGTCGTGCCGAACTACACCCAAGACGGGCACCAAGGAAACCCCGTTTAGCTTAGCATACGGTGTTGAGGCCATCATACCGACAGAGATCGGGCTACCCACGCTCCGAACGACGTTGGTCGAGCAGGGAAATAATGAACAAAGAATGAGAGAAGAGCTCGACATGATAGACAAGAAACGAGAGATAGCGGCCCTTACCCTAGCTAAGTACCAACAAAGCGTGAAGCAAACCTATGACAAGAGAGTAAAAGGGTCTAAAGAATTCATGGTAGGAGAACTGGTGCTGCGACGAGTGACGGTCTATACCCGCAACGAAATACATGGCAAACTAAGCCCTACATGGGAAGGCCCATACGAAATCGTCAAGCAAACAAGTCCAGTCTCTTACAAAATCAAAAGCGTCCTGTTCGCCAACAGCCGAGGGGAAAAGAATTCTTGGAATGTGGCTAACTTAAAGAAGTACTACGTATAGGCAATGCTCCGAATACAAGTACAGGTGCTACCTTACCCTTCTTGCTTAATGGCATTATCTTTCTTCTTTTGAATGAATAAAATATATTATTATGCTGTCTACTAATACTATGAAATTCCCAACATGGCCGAAGTGCCTAGGAATACTATGAAATTCCGTAAATGGCGTGTTACCGAAGGAACGTCTAGGAATACTATGAAATTCTCAACATGGCCGAAGTGCCTAGAAATACTATGAAATTCCGTAAATGGCGTGTTACCGAAGGAACGTCTAGGAATACTATGAAATTCTCAACATGGCCGAAGTGCCTAGAAATACTATGAAATTCCGTAAATGGCGTGTTACCGAAGGAACGTCTAGGAATACTATGAAATTCTCAACATGGCCGAAGTGCCTAGAAATACTATGAAATTCCGTAAATGGCGTGTTACCGAAGGAACGTCTAGGAATACTATGAGATTCCCAACATGGCCGAAGTGCCTAGGAATACTATGAAATTCCCAACATGGCGTGTTACCGAAGGAACGCCTAGGAATATTATGAAATTCCCAACATGGCCGAAGTGCCTAGGAATACTATGAAATTCCGTAAATGGCGTGTTACCGAAGGAACGTCTAGGAATACTATGAAATTCCCAACATGGCCGAAGTGCCTAGGAAGACTATGAAATTCCGTAAATGGCGTGTTACCGAAGGAACGTCTAGGAATACTATGAAATTCCCAACATGGCCGAAGTGCCTAGGAAGACTATGAAATTCCGTAAATGGCGTGTTACCGAAGGAACGTCTAGGAATACTATGAAATTCCCAACATGGCCGAAGTGCCTAGGAAGACTATGAAATTCCGTAAATGGCGTGTTACCGAAGGAACGTCTAGGAATACTATGAAATTCCCAACATAGCGTGTTACCGAAGGAACGCCTAGGAATATTATGAAATTCCCAACATGGCCG
This sequence comes from Primula veris, assembly GCA_963682055.1. Lineage (NCBI taxonomy): Eukaryota > Viridiplantae > Streptophyta > Magnoliopsida > Ericales > Primulaceae > Primula > Primula veris. The sequence continues at coordinate 27,420,163 of OY821745.1, read as the reverse complement.
AAGTGCCTAGGAATACTATGAAATTTCCAACATGGCGTGTTACCGAAGGAACGCCTAGGAATACTATGGAATTTATATGCAGGTACAATGCAAGGAATTATTCAGGTCCACATTACAGCGGCGATGCAATATAAATTGGCTAAAACAATGAAGGAGAATCAATCTAAACAACAAAATATCAACAAGAAGCATCTCCAAAACAGGAATAACGAAATAACAAATGATTTAGCAAGGAAAAATCGATCCAATCAATTAAATAGCAATACGGCAATAGAAAGGTACAAAACAGGAATAACGAAATGACAAATGAATCAGCAAGCAAAAATCGATCCAATCAATCAAATAGCAATACGACAATGGAAAGGTACAAAACAGGAATAACGAAATGACAAATGAATCAGCAAGGAAAAATCGATCCAATCAATTAAATAGCAATACGACAATGGAAAGGTACAAAACAGGAATAACGAAATGACAAATGAATCAGCAAGGAAAAATCGATCCGATCAATCAAATAGCAATACGACAATGGAAAGGTACAAAACAGGAATTGACCGAGCTCAATCTAAAGAGATTCATTTAAGAAGAGCTACTGCAGGAGGAGCACGACGGTAATTGACCGAGCTCAATCTCTTCGTCATCCGTCGTTGTGTACCCATCAGACTCATCACCATCAAAACGCTCCTCAGAAATGAGGGCATCAAAATTGGTCGTATGAGCCCCAACACAAGTCAGCGTCTGAAGCCGCGCGTTGAACTCGGCTTCTTTGGCGAACTCGTGAGCATCCGAGGCCGCTTTACGGCGATCATCGTCAAAGGAGAGGTTACGGCGAGCTTCGATCGTAGCTGCAGAAGCATCGTATCTGGCACGGGACAAACGGAAATACTTCACCAACACGTTGGCCTTGGTCACAAGCAACTTTAATTTGCCGAAGTACTCGTCCTTTGCACGCCAATATCGATCCAAACGACGCTCCTGAACCTCAACAGCATGCTCGGCACGGCGAACGTATTCTCGAAAAGAGGTCGCCTGGGTTTTCAGCTTGGTCCGCAGTCGAGCACATTGGTCGGTCAATTTGACATTTTTGCTCATCAAAACAATGTAGGGCCACCTGTCAGGCACCTCACTAGCCGCACCAGATGAGACCTCGTCCCGGGCAGCACCAGTAGGTCCTAACCCCGGGTTAACTAGGCATGGAGAACCAGCCTGGTGCGACATAGTAGCATGTGCCTATAAAAAAAGAGGGGGGGGAGAAGAACGAGAAGAGATGAATATAAAAAAAAAAAAAAAAGAGGAAAAAAAAAAAAAAAAAAAAGAGAATTTTTTATACAAGCTACAAAGAAAACGACAAAACAAGCTATTTTATTAATCCGACAACCCCTCAACAGACGCCGAAGTCTCTACTATATCGGCAAAATGAATATCTCGCAATGAATTAATTTGCGTCCCCAAACGCTCACGAATGACCGCCTCGATTCGGTTCAAGACAACAGTGGTTTCAGTTACCCCGGCCTTCGCATCCACCATGCGCTCTGCCCGGGACACACCACTCATTCCTTTTATATGCTCCAGCACCTCTAAGGCGCGATCTCGGGCCCAATACGCTTTGGCAAAGGATAGCAGCAGATCCGCGTCCTTGAAAACGGCCCCAAGGACCAAGCTCAAGCTCGTCACACGACCTCGGGCTTCATCACGAGAACGTCGTAGGGCACCGAGAAGTTCTTTTGCTTTACCCTTATTTGCCGTATAATGGGCGGTCTTTTTACTAAATTTCTCTCCCAAATCACGTAACCGGATCGCCAAGTTGGAAATATGAATATTCAGACCCTCGATTTCCTGATAAGCACAAGTCAATTTCGCGGTCAGGGACGCGTTAGATCTTTCCAAATCTTCCATTACGTCACCTACACTACGACCAGGCGAGGTCCAGACCACCATGGCAAGGGGGTTATTTGGTACCTAACAATATTTTGTTTTCACATCCTTCAAAATATGACGACCATCAAAAGAAATTAACCCAAGAAAGCCCAACAGAAAGAAACCACAACACCTATATTATCACTTCCCCAAAAGAATCTGTTTCTAGATACACAAGAGACCAAAAATAAAAATAAAAAATATATATATATATATACATACATACTGCTAGAAAGATAGTCAAGGTTCCACCTGAGGAGATACTGGTGGGGGAACAACAGTAGCATCCGGTCGAGGAGTGGACGGGGCCGACATAGAGCGAGGACGCAGCGCTGTCGAAATTGTCTGTCCCGGTAGCCGAGGAAGCTCTTCTTCACGAAGATTCGCCCAGTCCAAGGGTTTCGGCGGTGCACCATGCGGACACGGATACACCAACTCCGACCACGCCCTATCCGACAAAGGAACATTCGCGAAATTGAGCGCCCGCACATGAGCGCAGTATACAGAGAAGTTGGCCATCATCGCTAACTTTGTCCGCTCCTCCGCATGTGCCGTTTTCAGGGCAGACACCTTAGCCTTTTCGGCTTCCACGTCCTCTGCCAGGAGCAAGTTCTCCTCCTCTAGTTCGCCGTACTTAACGACCATGCTCTCTTTTTCCGCCTTCAATTTATCGACATCCTCGGTCAGGTGCAGAAAGTCCACCGACAGCTTGTCATAATTCTCGCCCAGGGTTTTCTTCTCGGCGACCAATTTCTCCTTCTCGGCCACCAGCTTCTCTTTCTCAGCCCCTAGAGCTCCCAGCTGATCCCGTAGCGCCACGGTACTCACAGCAATCTGCACTTCAACACATTAGATTCCAAATAAAATACAAGTACCCGACCTATATAGCGAAATACGAGCCCCACGTACCCTCAGCGCATCCGCGTGGGCCTGCTCTATAACCGACATTGTAGGTTGGGCAGATAGTCTTTCTGCATCCTTGAACACAAGGGGTTTCAGAGCCGTATACCCCATCTTCAAGGTTTGCGGTTGCTCCAGCAGTTCACCCCTACATCGCTCAATGTAACGGGTCATTGCAACCCCGTCAACCAACACCTTCTCGGATCCGTCGAGAGCCTCATCCTCGACACCCATCACAACATCCCCGGCATTCTCTTCGCTGCCTTCCATTTCCACCCCCACGTCCTCCTCCAACTGATCAATCTCAGGGGCCCTATGCTCGATCTCTTCCTCAGTACGGAGGGGCGAGCAAACGGGCAAATCTATCGGACCCTCGGTGGGGATAGGCGAGATGACAGGCAAAGTCATCGTACCCTCTCCCATGTTAGTCAAGAGGTTCATATGTCCGAATACATCGTCGATCGACCCCTGAAACACAATAATACCCATAGACCGGGCAAGAGCGAGAGTAACCAATGGAGAAGTCAGTAGCTGAAACAAGATGACTAATAAAGCAAAGCACTAGCGAACAAAATGACAAACAACCAAAAGACAAGAAAATCATAATACATATACACATACCTCGCCCGGCGCAGAGGCATCCTCGGCGGTATCCCCTTGAGAAGCAGCAAACACCCCCTCGCCCGAGCCAACGTTAGCATCTTCCTCGGTAACCGATGTATCGGTTCCCCTAGCCCTCTTCGTTGTTTCAACGACAGGGTCAGATGCACGACGCTTAGAACGAACGGTTTTTTTCCCAAGCCGAGTAGCACATCGAGCCCGGACCACCTTTAAGAATTCCTCCTCGGGCTCTTTGGGGATCTCGGGTACAGGATTCCCCTTGGTCACCGACCCCATAGGGTAACCGAGCAGCATGGGAGCAGTACGACTCGCAGGATCCGGCGTAGGTCCAGGCCCCCACCATTTCCAAAGAGCTAACAGAGCCCCTACATTGGGAGCACCGAGGTCTGGCATAATGGGAGCATTGGTAGCCGGTCCAGAAATCTGGTGTCCCGCACAACCCCATGCACCGGAAGCAATTACAATACCAAGATTACGCTCTTTGTTGGTATCCGGCAAACCGATAACGAGCCGGCAAAAGGCACGCAGAGTCTTCAAATACGAGCTGCGACGCTCAAAGCTCAAACTATAGACTCCAAAGACGTCCTTCAGTTCAATCGGTATTCCGGACAACTCCGATAGCCTTTGGATACCATTCAGAGTACGGTAACCATTTAGGGCTAGTTGGGCCGGAGCAATTTGGACGGTCTCAAAGAACGAGGCCACCCAATTTGTAAAAGGAAGTCGAAGACCCCCAGTAAAGAATGCCGACGAACGCACAGCTACCTCGCCGGCAGGAACAAATCCCAGCACCTCCTCGTCAGAAATAGGAAGCCGAATATGTACGTTGTCGGGTATTCCGGCGAGCTCTTTAAAATCCTTTTCCACAAATGTGCCAACTTGGGCCACACTTTGGGTCAAAATTTCCTATCCAAAGATCATCAAAAGTCCATCAATATACTAACCAAATACACAAACCAGAACCACATCAATAGAACGAGAGCCACCCCCCCCCCCCCCCCCCCCCACGCACACATTACATAAGAATCATCAGACATATATAGATAACCTGAACCATATACCAACGACACACCTATGACCACAACGACAAATCAAATACAACTCCTAAAAGAGGGAAGGGGGGAGAACGAAAAATCACTTACAGTAATCATTATGAGCAAGCACGCGCGAACAGCAGCAAGTCTTCTAACAAAACCACGAAACCCTAGATCAAGCGGCCGAACTCTTTTCCTTTTTGGCGGGAAGAATATGCTTTAGAGAGAGAGAGATATTTTCTTCAGCAAATTCTGTGATAAAAATAAACAGGATTACTTGGCACAATAGAAAGGAGTGGAGTCACAAAAGGAATAAAATAATAACCGTCCTTTCGTGTAACAGAGGTTTACCTTTTTTTCCAACCATACAAAAGTCAACAACCGCTGCTCTTTTTAACATATAAACGCTCCAGATTTCGCCACGTCAGCGCGTATCCCACTACCCAAGGCAGTTCACATCATTAGACCTAAATAAACGGCCAGTGGACCCTACCATGAAAAGCTTCCCACATACCCTACCACTACTATCACACCGAGAATATCCCCCGATTACAGTTCCTCGACTCCCAACCAATCCTTACCAAAAGGGAACACCGAACAAGGTGGACGAAGACCGTTTCTAGCTTGATGGCAGGGAGCATCAAGTCTAACAACGCTCTCCGGGGGGATAACCGGGCATATTGTTCGGTGTATGCTCAGAAACATAAAAGAGAAGCAAACAGGAAATAAAATAGGACAGAATCAAGTGCAAGACAAGTTTTATTCATCCACAAAGGGGGAAACACAAACAATACAACAGAAAAAGAAAATACACCCATCCTACTTTTTCGAACTATCCCCCATAACAACATCTCTCTTCGCCAAAAGTTCCTCCAGACGCTCCTTCTCCCTAACCAAACGAGAAATCGCCATCTCAGCCTGTTTTAAGGCGTAAGACTGAGACTCGCATTTTTGCTCGGCCTTGAAACGAGCAGTGCCCTCCTCGTCCCAATATTGTTTAAACCTCCTCGCTTCAGTCCGAGCACACATGAGATCATGTTTCAGCCATGACATCTGAATTTCTTTTAGTTGAAGAGGAGTCAAATCCTCCTCCCCAAAGCCAGGGGGACGAGGTAGCAAAAAGGTAGGCTCCTCTTCCATAAGGGCTTTCTTTTTGGAGGCAGACCTAGTGATGGGAGCCATCTCACGCAAAAGCAAATTATAAAACAAGAGAGAGGTAGAAATTGGTAATGAGATACAGGTAATAGGGAGCATTTATAGAGAATCAAAAGGCACAAAGTACGAAGCGTTACAATGGCTCACAAGACAGGCACGAGATACGAGAAGATACAACTGATTCATCAAATACAGAAAATAAAACACAAATGGAAAAAGGGGAAATACATAAGAAAACCAGCCCAATCTAAGGATCAATGGGTGGAAAAACCGAACTGCCAGACCGAGAGAAAGCAAAACGAGCAGAACAATCCAACCGAGCTTGGTAGGAATCGTTCATGGCGACCAAATTGTCATTCTCCGAGGAGAGCCTGTTGTTTTCCGTAGTAAGAATCCTGACGCGCTCCACGAGCCGAGCATTCTTTACCATTATGCTAGCTAGGCCTTGAGGAGAGTTGTCAAACTCATCTTGAGAATGGTCCCAAATTTCCTCGGCATCATACCAGGAGTTGGCCAGATGGTTTCTCTGTAGCAACAAGTGATCGAGCTGGCGACTCAGTGCCGAGATCTCGGTCCACTTCACCGTCTCTTCGGGATAAGAGCCGAACAAGCTCAAGGCCAAAACGCCATACTCTTTCTCAAGTCTTGCCATCCGACGGCGGACCCGAGATACCTCAGTGTCCAAGCCCTTCATCTGAGCATGATATCTCACCACAGGTCCAGACATTCTGGGAAATTGTTTAGTACGGAAGAAAATAAAGGGCTGAGGAAGAGAGAAGCAAAAAGAAAAATGAGAGATGATAAACTACCAAAGAAAAGAGAAGTACTTATAGAACGGAGAGTATGATATTTTATGACCTTGCTTGGGAAATTGCACATTTCCTGACCTACTAGGGAGCATGCACATATGTTTGACAGTGATGGGGACATCTACTGACATCTGAGACTACAGTGCAGAAGAAGTAAAGACGAGATATTCAAAAATCTAGATTCCAGACAAACAACAAACCAAAGGTACAATATAAAAAGAAATGCAAAAATAAAAGGGCAAAAATACTTTTCATTAATGAAGATGGAATACATCATTGTTCATTACATCAAAAGACAATATTACATCGAGGTCTGTTACATCAAAACCTATTACATCCGAAAAGAAAACCTATTACATCCGAAAAGATCTATTACATCCGAGAAGAGTTAGTACAGAAGATCAGGCAAAGGATCAACTATATCAGCTGACCAAGTGAGCAGGAGACGCCAAAAAGAAAAAGTAAGAAGAAAGAGAAAGGAAAAGCAAGAAGAGGAAAAGAAGAAGAGTGCAAGAAAAGAAGAAGTGATAAGAAAGAAGAGTCAAAAAGAAAAATGACCAACCCTAAATGTAACACAAAACCCTTTGGATCACAGGGCTGATTGTTACATCGCAGTGGTGCAAAAAAAAAAAAAAAAAGAAGAAAAAAAAAGAGTGATGGGAGAGAAGATGAAGAAAAGAAAGAGGAGGCACAGAAGAAAAACAGATGAGAAGAAGATAAAGATATGAAGGAGACAGACAACTAAAAAGGAAGTCAATGAAACAAAAAAGAAAGGGGAAAAGAAAAGAATAAAAAGTACGAGAGAACAGAGTATAAAAAAAAAAAACACAAGAGAGGAAGAGGAAGAAATGATGGAAACTGAGAAATAAAAAGAAGAAAAAGAAAGAGATGGGAAAAGATGGGGAAAAACAGAGAAAAAGGAAGAAAAGAAAAGGGGAAGGTTAGGGGGAAGTCGATCGGTATCGATGAGAGGGCCCGGCAGAGACATCCCTGTCCCTCAGTGTCGGGTTCCCCCTTAGCATCTCATTCTCTTCGACTAGAGCCTGACGAGCACGTCGGCAGTAAGCCAGTTCGGATCTTAGCCAAGTTAATTCCCGAACCATCTCGGTATGGTGATAACGCATCACCTTCAATTCCTCCTCGGCATCCCTCAACAGCCTTTGTACATGGTTATAGGAGGCTTCAAAGGCCTCCACTTGCAAAGCTAATGCTGATTGGGTGAAAGGACCAGACATCTTAGGGAAATTATAAGATGAGGGTCTATATATGGGGGAAAATAATATGATGAGGATTGTGGATGTAACCATGCTGTAAGCAGGTATTTATAGATCAATTAGATGAGGGCTGGTATTGAGAGTCGCAACCGTTCGCCAATGGGTACTAAGAAGCGACGGCAATTAAAAGATGTGCCTGTTATCAAAAAAAAAAAAAACGTTTGGATTCTCAAAAGGTTCTAAAAAAGCGTGAGTAATTAAAAGCCACTCTTGTTCGCAAAACGCTTGGATTCTTACTAATATTTAAAGAGGGTAAATAATAATGGCATCGTAACACGCGTCATTTTTGGGAAGGGCAGCGGTTCAAATAAATATCCCAGATCTTTTGCGCAAAGCTCAAGAAAACTCTGGTGAATAAGATTTTTTATGCACAAGGCTCAAGAAATCCTATTGGTCCCTAGATATAAAGAGTAAGAAGGTCCAATGGATAAGATCAAACGCAAGGCCCAAGAAAAGCATTAATGAGGCCACAAGCGTGCGCAGTCAAAATAAATTGCATTAGGAAAGTAATTCAGATATAAACAAGAAAAAGAAATCTTTATTGATTGGTTGATACTTCGTTACAGAAGAAGCACAAAGAGGAAATACAATGAAAACAATAAAATCATTTCATAGAAGGGCCCGCTTCGTCATTCGGTTTCCTTTTCGACCGAGCATACACTTCCTTAAGGGCCAATTTGTAAGCCCTCTTGGAAGCAAGCTGCCTATCTCTGGAGGCCTCGAGCTCTTTGATCCGGGCACGAGCGCGAATACTGTCGAGCAAAGACCTCTGGTGCTCCTTCTCCAGGGCATCCAATTGTTCGTCTAGTTCGGCGGCCCGACGAGCTTCCACCGACAGCCGGGCAACCCTCTTCTCGAGATAACGCACCTTCTGAACTTCCTCTTCCAGACGGGCAACGTATTCAGGAAGGTTGTCACCATAGTTTTCAAGAGAAGAAGCCATTTGTTCGTTAATAAAGAATGAACTGCATAAAGAATACTGGGACAGTCCCCTTTTATAAGAAGAAACAAGGAGTAGATCAAAGGTCATCTCAAATAAATACAACCTCTTGAACTTCCCAAGAGCATTTACGGCGAATTAACCACAGTTCCAAATCCAATTAAAGTCATCCAAAAAGACATCAAGAAAATAAACAGACAAGAACAAGGAAAGGGAAATATTTTATTAATTTCAAAAACTTCGATTACAACTGAGGAGAAGACTCCCCATTCAAGAGAAATTACGACAGAAATTACAAAAGACTAATTATTTCGAGGAAGAGCCTTCTTCATCGTCATCCGAACTCGGTTTAGACCGAGCATGCAACTCCTTGAAGGCAAGCTTATAGGCCCTTTTTGCTGCCTTCTGCTTGGCCAGATTAGCCTCGAGCTTCTTTATATGCTCGTAGGCCCAATCCCGATCGGCCATCGTCACATGATGATCAGAATCCATGTTAGACAACCTTTTCTTGTAGTCTGAAACCTTGGCCACGAGTTTCTTATTCGCGGTACGAGATTTCTTGATTTCCGTTTCTAAATATGAAATATAATTAAAGGAGCTCTCACCAGTAGAACTTGAAGAAGCCATTATGTCACGAGCAAATTAGTAAGTAAAATGTCTAAGTATGGAGGGAGCACACCCCTTTATAGGATTTTTCCTCGAAGAAAGATATTAGGATAGGAAACATTAAATGTGCCCCCCTGGGAACTGTCATAAGTCTATTGCGTTTCTCGATGAAGCATTGGGAAGGACAAGACCGAAGTAACGTTATCGACAAACCAAACATGACTCCCCCGACATGGAAACCACGCCGAGGAAGTCAGGGAGCACTTGATAGAACATAAAAATTAGACCCGAATATTTTATTCGGGTAATAATCAACCCACTTTATAAATGGGTATCCAACACTTAAATGGGTTATCTCATACTTTTTATAGGAATTGAGGTGTTACTACCAAAAGCCCAAGCCCAATCAAATGGGGACCCATGTCTGAAAAATCCCTGGGATGAAGACATTTGTCAATATCCTAGAAGGCGCAGTTGCCTATAAATAGCCAACTACCCCTCCTAGAAAAGGACCAGAAAATCTATCCAAAAAATATAGAGAGAAGTTAAGAAAAGAGAGAAACTAACCAAAGCATATCACTTCGAGAAATAAACCGAGAAAAGACAGCCGAGCACCGAATAAAAGGGGAGAAAGCTCAAGACGAGAGATTAAATAGTCATATCGAGCACAATTGTAAAACCGAAATACTAATCCGAGCAAATGTAATAATCCGAACAAGGACAATAATCCGAGCAATAATAAAGATCAGGAAGTGTCCTTTATTCACGGTTGATTTACCATTATATCATTGTTGAAAAGTCTAACGCGACCGACCAAAGTTATGGCTTTATCACACGTATATGAACCCGATACATTATAATTAAGAGTATGCCAACTAATAGAATTTTTTAGTTTTAATTTTGAATTAATTTTAAATTAGTTAATTAATAGATATTGAGTTTTTAATATATAACACACAGTAAATTATAATATATCAGGTTTACGGTAGTGTTACTCATTTTATTGAGATGTGAAAACAAGAGGAGTTTATCTACTTTTAAAGCCAGAGAGTATTTCCTTCCCAATTAATAACACAATTACATGGTTCATTAACATTTTAATTAAATATATTATTTATCAGTTAGTATCAAATCATATGATCTATATTTTATTAACCAAGATATGATTCACCATATACTTTTTTATATTTTATTTTATACCATCAACATAAGACAATAACATCTCTATAATATTTTGAACGTGCAATGATCAAAACATACGATTAACCAAAATATATTATTAAAATATACAACATCTAAAATTTTATTCTCAAAACATACAAACATACAATTACACATATTTATTAGAGTTGTATGTTTTCGGAATAAAAGTTTTGGTTTGTACTTTTTGATAATTAGACTTGAAAAATTGTATCTTTTGATAATTAGACTTGAAAAAGTTGTATGTTTTTTTCAAATGGACATAAATATAACAAGACGTTTATAATACTCTGCAATAGCCATTGCTGGAATTGGAAATACATTCCTGTATTGAAGAAGATTATTGCTTAATATTTTTGGGGCCCTATTAACCCCAACGTAGTAATGCAAATGGAGATAGTTCGGATGTACTAACCAGATGTGTTGGCATTATTTGAAACCAGAGTTGCTAGCTAGCGACAAGGCTCAATTTATTTTGCGAACTACTAACACTTAAAAATATCATATTATTATTATACACATTGTTGAAGTGAGTGTCGTTAAATTAAAATGAGTATCGTTAAATTTAACAAGTACAAAACAACATAACAGCCGTGTATAGAAAAATCGATCAAAATGTAGCAAACCTGAGTCCCCCTTTATTACTTATATAAGGCATGCACCATATACATTGTCATTCATTGGTTACTAAAACTATGATGTATGGTGGGACTGAATTATTTGTATATATTATTTTACAATTATAGGATGCTGAAATACTATAATCGTCAAATTATCAGAAAAATATATGAATTTTTTTTCGTATTTTTCGTAATATGAGGGTGCTTTAGCCCATTTTAGGCCATATCTTAGTTCCTCCACTCTTACTGGATACTACACATCGTTATTACATGTTCCCACCGATATACTAATTTTCAGTGGTTTATTATTTTCATCTTTCAAGTATGTATACGAACACATAATTATTTTGGACCTAGATTCAGATCCTAATTCTCAGATGGGGACCAAAGACGTTTATAATACTCCGCAAGGGCCATCGTTGGAAATACATTCCTGTATTGTGCATAATGTAACATGCAGTTTTTCATGAAGACGCCCATAATTTCCTGTTTCAATACATTAGAAGCGAAAAACTTTTCATAAAACTTCATAGTAACCAAATTGAAAAGTCCAGGCAAGAAGTTAAAAATTCTAAAAGGTTGGTTGAAAAAATAACAATTTACTACCTGTTGTGGGAAATCACCATCGGCCAGTTGATTGTTAATTAGAAGCTTTGCTGCTTTATGTAATGGGATCGAATCTCTTTCAGCCTAGTAAAGTGAGCAAAATACAATTCAATTACTACAGCAAAACTCAGTGTGTGTGTGTTCAGAAAACTCTTCCAAGTAGATTTATGCCTCTATTTTTGTTGCTTAGGCCATAAAACAAAAGGCTAATTGAAAATCTAAAATAGTAAAAGCTTTTCACGGTTTTTACACTCAGCAAATTTCAGTATCGGCTTCCTATTTTAAAAAAGTGGATCTTACAAACCTGCCCGGCATGAAGAAGGCCCAACAGAGCGCATGATGTTTGCACAAGGTTCGTCCTATTTCCTTCCAACGGTTGATATTTCTGTTTGACAAACATTTCTAAAGTCAGCTGATCTTTTATGTTTTATTCTCGGTAAACATAGGAAATTAATGTATCTCAGGCAGACAAGACGTAAATTCAAGAAAAAACACCGTCACAAGTTGTTAATCAAGTGTATACATGTTGTGAGATTTACCATGGAAGGGCATGACTCGAGGCTTTCACCCCAACCCCCTTCTTCATTTTGTGTTGACAACAAAAACTTGACGCCTTTACGAATAGCCTCACAGTTTTCGTACGTTTTTCCAGCACTAGCTAAACCTCGTAGCGCAAATGATGTACCATAGATGAAGCAAATTCCCCAATAACCATACCTGTAAAATAATACGTAGTTGAGCTCAATTTATGCTTATTTTCGGTTACTGTATTTTCGATAGGGCAGACCCTATGGGAAAGCAAGTGAGACAACCTATTAAGCCGTAACAAATATACGGCGCAAAAAAATTGAAATTGTTTAAAAGTATATGAATATCCACTTACTTTTTGTATATCTATACTATTACTTTATGTGAAGAGTTCTTATGAAGCATTTAAATAATTATTTACAAAAAAATACTATTAATTTACAAAATTACAAAATAGTAACTGCCATATAATTATTAACTTCTTTTGACTGTATCTTCTCATAAATTATCTACCATAACGGGTTACAGATTTTTTATTCGATTCATACCAATCGGGTGGGCAGGTCCGCTAGTATATATATATATATATATATATATATATATATATATATATATATATATATATAAGCACGACGGTTATCTATTAGTGGTAGACTAAATCGATGGAAATAGTGCCCTTAGTGTCATTACTAAAAGTATCAAGTTGGGTACCAAACGCACAAACTTTATTTTTGCTATAAAACAAAAATCTTAAGATTTTGTAGACAGAGCTCAAACTCAAGAAACTTTGATCCAATTTCTTTGTTGTGGTAGTGCTCCAAATCTACACTAATATTGTATGATAGATTTATCTAATTCTACCTTACAAACAAATAGGTTAGTATTTTGTATTATATGTAGAAAAAATAGGACGCTAAAACTTAAGCTGATCAGTTGTAGGGACGAATCTAAGATTTTGAGTAAGTAGAGACAAATCGTATGTATTTTTTTTTATTAAAGCGTATTAATGTATATAAATACGTGATGTATTATTTTTTAAATTTTATATTAATACTTATGAATAAAAAATATCAATAAAAAATTATTAATTTATAAAATTTTAAATACTTGTGTCTTAATTTTCAAATAAAATAAATTATTGAACCATGAGAAAAATTATTAAGCAATTAGATATATTAGGTCAATCATGTGTTAATAATGATGTTGTTGTGATAAATAATATTGTAATGCTGCAACTTTTATTTTGTAAAACAAATTAATCAATTCTTAATATTTTATATTAAAAACATATTATGTTCGAATTTTTTAAGAGAAAAAACTAAAGTCAAAATAAATTTCAAAAATGTTGCAATGATCAGTGAGTTAAAAGTAAAGAATATATTTTTTTTAATTAGAAAAATGTATAAATAATAACATTGACAAGAAACTAATAATAATCAAAAAAATTAATTGAGTGTGAAACAAGATTTGAACTTGAGACCACTTTGCAAATAAAGAGATAGTTTTCCACTACACCAAATAACTAAATTTGTTATAATTTGCAGTTAGTTTAATATATTGACTAACTATTTTTACAAATAAATATTTAAAATTAATAAAAAAAATTAATATATTTTTGTACCGAATCAAGGGTGAACGCTTGCACCCCCTTACCACTATATGGATTCGTTCTTGCTCGGCTGAGGTGCCGGAAAACTCATGGTCGGCCTTATTTTTGCAGTGTACTTGTAGTTGAATTTGGTGCAACTTACAAGATGTTATGTGATGGGATGATTTCTTATTCATCACTTTAAAAGATACATGGGGACTCATGAAAGTACGATGAGAAAGACTCAATTTTTAATATTTAATTTTTTAAAATTCTTATTAAAAAGAGGATCAATATATTTCACATCTATTCAGGGGCGGATACAGAATTTTTATTTTGGGGACACAATTTTTATATAAAAAAGTGTAACGTCAAGCGCTAATAAAGCTTGCAAATGCTTAAAAACTTGAATACTCTAATATAATCTCATAATCCCAAAATGTTCTTTTTTACTTTAGATTGTAGATGGCTCATTTACAAGTATGAAAAATCATGCTAACATCGTCTATTGATAATTTTGTAAAAAATCCTATAATTAGGAGAGAAAATGATGAAAGAAATGAATAAATAAGATTTTATAGATATAGTTGAAAAACCTTAATGGGGAAAAGTGAAAAAAAAAGTTAGAAGCAAAAGAGATTGATACCAATTCTTAATGGACCACTTAACTAAACTAAAAATAAATTCACAACTTAAAGCCACTGTTCTTGGAGTTTCCTTCCTAAAAAAACCAAAACAATAACACTCATATCTTGTAATGCCAACTTATGGTAGTTTTGTAATTTTTTTTATACATGGGCATATTAGTCATTTTACAATTGAAAATAATGGAGGTATGTGCCATTCCATGCCTCCTTTTAGATCCGCTACTGTATCTACACCCATTAACAAGACTCGAACCTTGTATGTCCGATTTGATAGATCAGACATTAGGCCAAATTTTATTTTTTATACAGTGGTATATATATGTATAACAATATTTACAAATAAATGGTAAATAATTACGTTTTTGTCAACTTACTAGATTTGAATGTCAACCACAAATGGGAGATCAAATGTGAAAGTTGGTATTAGTAGTTAAAATTTTCTAAACGAACCAAGGTTGGAAAATAAGCTGAAATCATAAAATAGTTTTAACTTTTAAGTCACTTCGAAGTTTATCTATTACCAAGAACCATCTGGCCATTGTGTTTCCTCGAGATAGCGTATTGCTTTTACTATGGAGATTTGAATTTCCGTTCCCCGGTAACCGGGATACATAAGTTTGAATGCTAGAAGAGCTTGGACAGCAGACGCAGTGCACTCCACATGCCTATATTGATAATATCAAATATTAAAAGTGTAATGATTATAGGATAAAACTCAAAAAGTAGAGAAGACCCTACTCTTTTTCGACCGTAATGTCAGCAAAGATATCTGAAGGATTCAAAGCCTGGTAAAAGAAAGAAAATGCCTTACTCCTTATTCATATTAATTGGTGATTTTTATGAGTTCTAGAGGCATATATAATTGAATAAATGATGATTCTCATGTAACATACAGATATATTTTATTTTTTTACTTTTTGTGTTCCCTGTGCGTAGTGTGTTGTGTGCTTGTTTTTTTTGTTTTTTTGTTTTTCTTCCCCGGCAAGAACTTGTGTTCTTTACTTTAGACGTGTGTTGTTTTGTTAAAATATGTAAATTCAGCACAACATTTTTTAAAGAACTTGTAAAACCTAGTTAGATTAATTAAAAAGAACACACCTCCATATACGATAGATAAACTGGGACTGGGGGCTCCCAAACAGAAAATCCACCATTTTTAGAGTTCTGCAATTAATAGAAAATACGTAAAAGAGCTGTTATGTAAACATTATGTTGAACTATTATTGTATTTTTGCAAGTCCACCTGTAAGTAAAGCAAGACATCGACGGCTTCATATAGTCTCTCTACATCGGTTTCTTCTCCTGCAATTTCTTTTGGCATTTGTGACAGTAGTAGGAGACACTGGAAAAACAAAGATTATAGTTCATTTCCTACTTTAAAGATTGTAGGCGTATGCAAATACAGCTTTTTAACAATACTCTATTAGCAAGACCGATAAAATAAATTAACATGATTTTTCGTGTTATTGTTAAACTATGTAGCCTGTTACCCGGGTGTGGTACGACATTTCAAGTACCATTGATTTCCCTACTTATGTGACCACTTGGCCACGACACAAAGGTATACGACGATATCTTTTTTTTTCTTTTGACTTTTTCAAGATAAAAAAATGACCTAAGTTTTTTAAATATGATATTATAAATATTTCATAATGTACAAGTAAAATGAGATTAATTATATAAGATTTACACAATAAGTGATGAACATGTATGAAATGAAAAGGTAAGTTCATTATAAAATACTGCTATGAGAAATCAATACAAGTAGGTCAAAAACTGATACACATATAATATTATTATCCTAACTCATCAAAGTTTATGTAATTTCTATTTCGGTCCATCACCATTAGGGCTGCTAATGAACCGAGCCGTCCATGAATAAGTTCGTGTTCGACTCGTTAAAGACTCGATTCCTATTCGTTAGTTACTAATGAGCCGAGCTTGAACAGAATAATTAGCCTCGTGAACATGTTCGGCTCGTTTGAAAGCTCATTTAATTATTATTATTATTATTATTATTATTATTATTATTATTATTATTATTATTATTATTATTATTATTATTATTATTATTATTATTATATATATATATATATATATATATATATATGTTTTTCATATACATATATTCCTGTTTATATATGTCGATTTTATCAAATTAATGTTGATAGTCGATAAATACTCTTCAATTTATGTAATAAATTTATTTTTTAAAACTTAATCTAATTAAAACTATAATTACAATAGCTAAATGTAATATTGTTTATATTAACATTCATTTTAGCTAAGTTAAAAAGATTTTTTAAGCAAAACAACATTAAATTTGGCAAAAAGCGTGTTGAGAAAAGACTAATTAACAAGCCCGTGAACAGCTCGTCTGTAAACGAGCCGAGTTTGAGCAAGATTTTCAGACTCGTTTAGTAAACGAGCCGAGCTTGAACAGAGCTAAGCACGACTCGGCTGATTTGCAGTCCTAATCACCGTAAGTTCTACAAAAAAAACTAGATTTTGGACCCCCAAGAAAAAAAAAAGTAATAAAAGCCAGGGGAAATTCCTTTTAGTAAAAAAAAAAAAGGAAATTAATTCCCTTTTAGTGCTAGTACAAAAAACTAATTCTGTTATGGTGTAACTTTTCTCTCATTCACTTCGTTAGTATCTTATTCAATTCGTGAATATACAAAAAAAAAATATAAGAAAACCAAAATAAATATATATAAAATCAAAAAAAAAATTATTTTTTTAAAAAAATATAAAATCAATAAAATATTTATATAAAAAAAATGTTCATTCACTTCAAAATTTTAAAGTGAATGTACCAAACAAAATCACATTCAATTAAAAAAACATAAAAAAAAAAAAGCTAATTCACTTCAAAAATGTAAAGTAAATGAATAAAAAAAAAAGTTTATTTATTTTAACATTTTAGAGTGAATGGAACAAACAAAATCTCATTCACTTAAAAAAACATAAAAAAAAGTTCATTCATTTTAAAATTTTGAATTGAATGGATAAAAAAAACATCTATTCACTTCAAAATTTTACAGTGAGTAGATTAAACAAAATCTCATTTTTACTAAAAAAAACAATAAAAAAATGTCCATTCAGATTAAAATTTTGAAGTGAATGGATAAAAAAAACGTTTATTCACTTCAACGTTAACATTTTAGAATTAATAGACCAAACATAATCTCATTCACTTAAAAAAAAAAAAAAAACTCATTCACTTCTAAAATATGAAATGAATGAATAAAAAAAACCTTTATTCACTTCAAAATCAAAAACAAAAGATTCATTTTAATATTTTGAAGTAAATGTACCAAACAAAATCCAATGCACTTCAAATTTTAAAAATGAATGGACAAAAAATAACTCAGTCAATTCGGTATTTTGAAGTAAATGTGCCAAATAAAAGTTAATTCACTTTAAAAAATCAAACAAAAGATCATTCACTTCAATATTATTGAGCAAATAATAGTTTATTCATTTCAAAATAACAAACAAAAATCCATTAACTTCAGTTTTGTCAAGTGAACGTATTAAACAAAATTCATTCATTTCAAAGTTTTCAAGTTAATGGAAGAAAGATGTACAAAAAAAGAATTAATTTTTTAGAATATGACTTTTTAATAATTATTTTCAAAAAGATACACTAAAAGATAATTTACTCTAAAAACTGATGGACATTTCAAAATGCATGGTAAGTTCATCATATTACTTTTCGGCATCTTAATTAGGTTATGTAATTTCCATTTCAGTCCTTTTAATTATTGTTTCCGCTCTTTCTGTTATGTCCAAAATTTTTAGTTTATGTTACAAACGTCACCTTAAGTATTACAAAAAAAAACTGGATTTTAGACCCAGGAAAAAAAAAAACTTAGTTTCTGAACCGGTCAACCAATTTTTATTTTTTGTTCGTTACTTTTCCAGTCTCTTAGGTTTTGTAATTTTTATTTCAGTTCTTTCAATTTCCGTTGCTTTAATTACTGCAATATAGCTTTTTTACATTTCACTTTATTCTGTTAAGTCTAAAATTTACAATTTATACTACAAACAACCCCAATATCTGTTTTTTTTCAAAAAAAAAAACTAGATTCGTATATCTTAATTTTTTTTTTAGCAATTTGCACCCATAAAAAATGGAACTTGGTTTCTAAACTTATCAACCAAATTTTGTACTTATTCTTTAGAAACACTAAAAAGAAAATGGCACAAAAGGTGCAACCAAATAAGCCTTGGAAAGAAAGAAAAATTAGGGCACCTTCAAGGAATCAGCTGTGCAATCAGAGGCGATCCAACCATGATCTCGGTCCGAGAAAGTCCAACCTCCTATAGTAAAATGACGCTGCATGCTCTTGAAATCACCTGCTGGATTTTCCTTGACCTACATTATCAAAATATAAGGTCAAATAAGCCAAATTGTATGTATGATCAATTTTGTACTCCACTTTAATTATTTTCTTTCTTTGATACACACCTGTGATTCTTTAATAAATAAGTGTGCCTTCTTAAGCGAATCACCATACTCGTTAACCATATTACTGGCTATGAGCGCTTGCGTCACCAGTGCACAGTCCCAAACCTGGCTACCAAAACTCTACAACATAGATAACACATTTTTTTAGCAACTTTACCATATAATAGAGTATAACATATATAAATGCGCACTTGTATTTATTTATTTGGCTTCAAGTTTTTTTTTTAAAAAATTACCTGCACTTTCATTCCATCTTCTGCGAGCCACAAGAAATCCGGGACCCTTGCAAGTTGATACTTGAACTCATCGCAACTGGGATTCTCAGCCCACCAACACATCAATTGCAAAGCCTGGAATAAATGACGATAAATATGAAGAAAAGATGTTGAAAGTGTTGCTATAAGTTTACCTAACCAAAGAATGCTTTAAGTTTAACGTTTTTTGATAAAATAATCCAAAAAATTAAGAAAAAAGGATGATCTAGTGGTCCGTATTGTCAGCACATAAGATGCTACTAGCTGAGAGTTTGCCGATGAAGGTGCAAAAGTTGTCTGTTAACAGAGTCTCTCTCTACCCCATCACAACCCTAGATCTATACCCAAATCCGCCGTCGCTGCTTGGGGTGGAGACGGTGTTTGCCATTCTTACCTCCGAGCCTTATCACCACCATCTTTCTCTACTCTCTTCTCTCTCCCATTCACCAACTTCTCCGCTTCTTGCTATCATCTCCTCCCCTCATCCTTATTCATCCTCTTCTCTTCTCGGGGTCTCACTTTTCTTTCCGTCGCCACTTCTTCACCAGTTATTGTTTATTTAAATTTCTCCCTCCGGTTGGCACCGGTGATAGATCATGCCCATTGCTTGAGGCAATTCCCAAAATCGAATTTTGATTCAAAAGGCTACCTTATTGGCATAAATTGGATCAAAACCCATATAAATTCTGATAGATTCTGAGTCTATAAACTGCTTCTTTGAATTTAGGTTTTTTGGGTTCATTTCCTTTGGTCACAATGTTAGATGAGAGTTGGGGTTTGGAATTACGCTAAAGAGTCCGTGCCTATTCTAAGGAATACTGTTTTTTAGCGATATATACACAAACACAAGTCATTAATCTTATAAAGAGGTTCGGTTCTAATTATTGTGACTATCGTGTTGTTTTGGCTTTCGACTGGATATTACATAATTTCGGATATGGTGTATTCTATGATTTGTTTGCCCTTTTAAAATTTACTTATCGTTTTTATTGAGTTACGGTTTTGGGATCTGATCTTAGTAGGGTTCGTGCTAAGAGTTTGGCTTATTTCTCTAATAAGCGACGAGATGGGTTCGATTGGTAAGGGAGATGCCGAATTGGACTTTTAGGCTGAGTTTTGGGGTGTGGGTCAAGATGTGCGCTTTCTTCCGGTTTATCGTCTTGACCAACGGTACCCATGTCTCGGCTATTTATTATGACAGTTTTCTCGGTGCTAAAGCTTTCGACCGGATAGGATGACAAAGACCTTTTCTCCGACTAAAGATAGGTAAATTTTAATTGGGACTTGCATTTTTATCAAGTATGATTAGATGTTTTTGTGTAAGTTCTGTTGAATCGATCTTTTGTTTGGATAGCTTGTAGATTTGGTTTTCGGTTTGCTCAGCCTGTAAGCCCCTTTATATGTTACCTTCCAAAAAAAATAAAAATGCAAAAGTTGGAAAACTAACGATATTTGCATACTTTCGATCTCGGACTTGAATATTATCAAAAATCTCAGGTTCATATTTTTGTCTAATAATTAATGTAGCATCGATAAGCATCAAAATTTAAAATACATAGAAAAAAAGAACCAACATCACTGAGCATCTCTACCTAATCAATTCTTTTTTAAAATACGAGTCTTAAAAATAGTTGTAATAAATGATGTATTTTTCTAAAGTTTTAGAGGCTGAAATTGAGATTGCCGACCTGAATGAATAAACTTATTAAAATTTTACAAAGAAAAGAAAACCCAAGAGCTCAAAATACTACAATCAAAAAGTTAGATGCTAGAGCGGGTAAATAAAAAAATAAATATCATTTTGTCAGTTCTTTCTTATATACCTTTCCAACGCATCCCATGGTAATGTATCTAGCGCTCTCTGAATCATAGCGCATCGAAAATACTGTTTTCTTGAGCGCCCGTTCTCGTATATTTTTGAAAGGCCATTTTTCCATTAGTGGCTCAACTAATGTATGAAGACCGTTCCAGAGAAAATCTTGCACGATACCATGAGGGTAATAAAGATCCGTCTGCATTAAGATTGTAGATTGAGCAAAAGAGAACTGAATTTGCATTGGACAAAGTGAATCACTAAAGGCTAACATGAACCTATTTAATTTATATTTTAAAATCTGAAAGACAGGACAAACCTATGCGAGTTAGAACCTTAATTACCAACCTTGGAACAAGTGTTTCGTGCTTTATTCCAATTTACGTCTCTATATGACTCGGTATAAAGTTCTTGTCTCATTGACTTTACGAGGTTGGTGATCGGTCCTTGAAATCTTCTCGCATACAAATATGACATTGACATAAAAGTGGAACGAGAATAGCACCACATTCTTGCTGCTTTACATGAATAACATATATATTAAACCATTTCGGAAAAAAATGGAAAGTAAAAAAAACCAGTCTATTAAAAAATTCGCATTAAAACGTGTTGAGCTTCGCTTTTACTTAAGTTAAAGCTCAAAATGAATTTGTTCGGCTTTAGCCTAAAACTCAAAAACCAGGGCTTTAAACGCGTTAATGCTCAAAAACATGTCTCAAAACTCAAAAATGTTAAGCTTGAGTTGAGAAAAAAACTGAATGAAGTCTCACATGTTTGTACGAAGTTAATAGCAACTCAACATATCGTTATTTTATAACCAAAATGTCTATGACTACAATTATGTGCTAGAAAAATGAACTTAATTAATGTATGTTATCAAAGATAATTTGTTAGTCTGTGATTAAAACTAGTGAATAATAATTATTTATAATATTTTAGACCTAGTATATTCATGTAATTAATAGTTATTAAACATAAATAAGTATTTACGTCTTTTTAGTAAAGCCTACGCTTTTAATATCAGATCTTAAGCTTTAGTAAACCTCTCCTGAAAACAATTCAGAGATGTTTTAACGTTTTAAAACATTTAAAAAAAACCTATAATTAAGCACCTGTAAATGAGGAAGGTAAAAGCCAAATCTCTGGAGGCAATGGGTTGCAGCCTGACCATTCATATAATCCTAGTACCTGAAATTTTTTTGAAATTTATGTATACGTTCATTTTTATGCATAATAGCAGATGAAATTGGATTTAGTGATTAGTTTCTAGCATACTTTGACAAGCTCATTTTTTTCAACAATCTGGTCATGACTCGTGAACTTCTTGAATTAATAAACATTATCAGAAACACAAGACTAAATGAATTGAGATTTTAGGAAAAAATAATTTTTGAAAAAATTACCGCAAGGAAAAATTTTCCCCAACAGGCAATTGCAGTTGGGCCACCATTAACTTGGACCCACTCTCTCGCTTTTGCCATTGCCCCATTTTCTCCATCATTTGGCCCCTCCCCAAGCAAGCGTAAACATACATAATTGAGAATTGTCCCAATCATCGTACTAGAACCTTCAATGTATAATCCCCATCCGCCATCATCGTTCTAATTAATCATAACATCCATAACATAAAATTTTGTCATGTATCAGTAAAACTTTTAACTCAGGTTTTAAAACCATAAGTTATTGAAAATTTTACTTGATGAAGATAAATGTGCCGAATTAGCTCCTTTATGTGCTCTCTTGTTAGAATGGTATCAGTTGTTCCAGTGACGTACAAGGCAATGATCTGCATCAAAGTTTTATCACTAAGGATCTCAAACTTGGTTCCTTTATTAGAACGGGAAAACCCTAAAGTGTAAACAAGACATGATATTTTTAACTGGAAAATTTCTGACATCAAGTTTGTTGCTTGTAAACTACTTGCATCAAACTTCAAAAGTTAACCGTAACAGAATGATATATCTAGTTAACATATTTTCTTACTAAAAGAAACTTCAAATTACAGCTCTCTCTAAGTAGTATATAAGTAGTTTTGTGTCATTTAGGGAAGGTAAATTTGGTTGGCAACATGTCATATGTTATTAAAAAAAGCATTACATCAAAATTAATCAGTATCACCATGGATTTTTGCGAATTATAGGTTCTTATCTTAATAAGTCTCTGTTGCACTTAATGTTACAATGTAGAACATATACTCACAGTAACTTACCAACAGATCACAATCTTACTTTAATGGCTTTAAAACTTTTGACTGAATTTATTGCTCAAGGATGTTAAAGTATGTTAATTTATATAAAGTTCACGTATGTAAATATGTACCACCGGTGGCGTGAAATACATAGGTCCTGCATTTTCAGCAGGCCAATGCCCATCGCTAGCTTGGATTGCACAATTTAGTCGTACGGCTTTCATTAATGCAGTCTTAACGGCCACAAGACACACTTCTTCTCTCTCGCCCACTCTCACTGGTGGTATGCTTAAATCAATGACGTTGTTCTCTTTTTTAAGCTGCCAAATTAACAATGCAAAAACTAAGATATCTTTTTTCAGTTAAAATTTAATACATATTGTTCTTGTTTACTTGCACCCATAATTCCGGTCAACTCTCTTGATTTGCTTAATCAGAGGATATATATATATTGTTTTGGTTGACCAGCTTAAAAGCTGGAAGTAAGAAATTGTTCACTGGTATGGGAAAATTCCGGTTCATCTAATAAAAACCATGTTTGGTATCTTTTTTCAAGTTGAACTCTTGTGATTTTTTCTTCAGAGCTATACTGCATGGGGTACTTAAAAGGGCTTTAAAATGGATGATTCTTGTTTTTATATCATACGCAAAAAATCCAGCTTATTCCTAAGCCTAATTTGCCGAGAAACAGCATTAAAAATTCCCAAGATTCTGACCTGCATCCTCATCAAAAGATCACCACTGGGCAATGCTCTTTCTCTACCATCTTTGCAGTTGTTCTTGTAGTGCTCTCGAGCTTGTTCAACCTCTTCTCTCTCTTCAGGGGTACCAGCATTAGGATCGTACTGCCAAATTTGTCGACCAATGAAGTTATTGGTGCTAAACAAGCATGGTCCATTCCCCTCAGCAACCTTAAGCTTCCACATTATGTTAAAGTTTGTTTATTTTCTCTATCAAGGTGAAATTCCCTGAAATATATGAAATAATTAATAAACAGAAACGCAATAATAAATCATAGCCTGGTGATTATGGAAATTTATTTACGTATTTATACATTTATAGGAGTGAAAATGAAAAAAAAGAATGTGATCTCAAAGGTAAACTTGTGTTAAAGTTGTATAGTAGTACTGTAGTATAGACATGTTCCCCTAAGCTACCTTAAGCTTCCACATTATGTTGTAGTTTGTTCATTTTGTTGGAAATATTTAAAGAGACCGGTAAGTCTAAGAGGGTACGGAAACGTAAATAAAAAAGGGGAAATACTTTTTATTATATAGTTTTCTTATTCTTTTGGCTTAGTTACAAATGTGGAATGAAACCTTTATTTATACGACTCTTCCACCACAACCACTACAAGAAAATGTTGATATAGTAACTGAAAAATCAATTGGCAAACACCAAAATCAGTTGCTAAACTCCTAATAGCAACTGATTTACCATCTACCACATTGGTTATTAAAAGCCTAGTTGGTAAAATTTTGCCAACTGAATTGTGTATCAGTTGCAAATTTAGCAACTTAATTGTGCACCAGTTGGTATTTAGCAACTACAAAGTTAGTTGGTGTGTTAGTTAACAATCTGTAACTGAAGCGTCAGTTATAAAATAGCAACTGAATATATAATTACAAAAGTACAACTAACATGTCAGTTGCAAAATAGTAACCGACTATATAAAGTATCAGTTACTAAATTATTATTTTGCAATTGTTCAAACAAAATAATAATAATAATAATAATAATAATAATAATAATAATAATAATAACAACAACAACAACAACAACAACAACAACAACAACAATAATAACAACAATAATAATACCATTTTTCAAATCATTAATTTTATTATAAATAAAGATTCAACCCCAACAATATTACAACAGTGAGGTCGAGGCAAAACTCTTCTCAAAATTGTATAGTCACATTTATATATATGTATACACCTTCTTGCAATAGCCAACAAGACTTTGTAACGCTTTTTAGAACTCAGAAATTTCCCCACAATGCCAATTGCGCACTACTCCTTTTGACCAAAGCAGCTCGTCGACGCTATGTCGGATGTTGCACACTAAGGAAATGTATGCCTTCAAATCCTTTGTCTCCAAGCCCATACCAATAACAGTTTCTTCGCTTCACTCCCACAAGAAATGCTTCTGAAAAACACAAACACTAACAATGAATCAAACAATAGATTAAACAAATAACTATCTTAAAATTTTGCAAGTGTAAGCATTCTCTTACGTTGATTTCATCAAACTAACCGTTCCTGCTCTCAAAAGAGATGAACTGCCAAGTCAAATACGATTTTCCAAGGTTCTATTAAAATATGATAATAATACATCAAGAATAAGCTTTTAAGGCTATAATATATTCTGAAATAGCATTATTTAGAATATGCCTTTTTATATATGATCATCAAAATTTTCAAACTTAAATTCAAATAGTAACTCATATTGAGTGTCAAGGATAAAATCATCTTGTTAAGTAAAAATAAATCGAAATTGGACTTGGTTCTTTCTGCACCAAAATAAATTACCAAGACTTGCATATACTATCAATTAATAGGCTAACTAACTAAGACCCAGTAAAATGACAAGTTTTGTTCTTTAAATTTACCACTACGATTTACTACTTACTATTATCCAAAGTTCTACTATTATCCATTGATGAAGACTAAACAGCAATTTGGATTCTCGTAAATATTAAAAAAAAACACAAATTCATATAAATTGCAGAAAATTATGATTAAAACTAAGCCATTATTATATGTGTACGCATCATATCACACTTCAATGTTATTAAGTTTTAATGAGGCAGATAATAAAGATCATTTTAAAAATGTGATATGTCCTTAAGTTAAGTCATTAAAAAGAGCATCAAAAACCAAGTTAAACATGTGGGATGTCAGTTAATAGCTTAATTGTACAAACTCAAAGTTGTCACATACAACATATAAATTATAAATTTTAGGTCTTGTTTGGTTATATAAATTAATCTTTGTTTTCTTTATCTACTCTTAGTAATTGTCTTCAGAATGTAATATTGCAGCTGTTCTTAGTTGACCAGCAAAAAAGTTGATGCTTCGAGCTTAAAGCTCTATGAACCCCTATTTGTTGCTCAAACCTATATGACCAACCGCTAAAAAAATCAACTACAGTTGTTGAATACCCCATTCTAAATGAAAACTAATAGGTTTTAAGTTCAGCCTATCAAACATTTTGCTTAAAGGTTGGACCCCCTTAACCTTGAGGTTCGAGCTTTTTGTGGTATTTCAGAACTAATTTTGCTACACATAAGTTAGATGAACATTACTTTGCTATGCCTCACATAAACCCATCAACTACAAAATCCGCATACTCAAAATCAAAGAGAGAGAGAAGAATAAGCTTCAATCCCCAATATGTTTCATCATTAAATTTAATCATAAAGTGTCTATAATCCACAAGGCCAACAATAAGAATATGCTTCAATCCCCAATAATTAACAGTATAATATCTGATAACATCAATCTTGGATAGCAATTAAAGTAAATTTCAAAGGTTCTACAGACTTATTAATCTCTAAATCAGAAAAATAATAATAGCAGGAAAAGAATCCTTTACCTGATTATCACAAGGCGTTAGATCGAAGTCTAGAACATCAATTTCCCCTAAATCTAACTTACCCCCAACCAATGCACCTATGTACGATAGATTTGCCCCCTTTTTCTTTTAAATTCTCCATGATATCTTACACAATTAATCTGACTAAGAAAACCTTAACCCAAAAAAAAAAAAAAAAAACTTCTGACTTTAAGAACCCTAGATCTAGAAAAACGTTATCGAGAAAGACTCTGAAATAATCGAGAGACCAAAAGATATTACTATGAAATACCTAGATCTAGAAAGAAGAAGCGAGATTTGTTGAAACGGGTAAGCATTTTACAGTGGCGGTGAAGGAGAGGCAGTGGCATTTTCTCCATCTTCACTCTCCAGTGTTTTTAGGTTTTATGAGATATTATCAGGATACAAAGTGTGACCTTGTATTATTTTCACAGTTTGTAATCAAGCCCAAACTTTTATTGTCAGTACATTTTAGTACATATGATTTTGCTTTTAAATTTTTAATTTTTTATCAATTGATTATCGTATATGAAATACTGACAAATAACACACATTGCATATCACCAAATAACACCCTTACACAAGAAAGTATAATTTAATCTTCAAATTGGCTTTCACTCGATACCAAAATCAATAAATTGGGTACACTACATGATTCTTTTACTTGTTAGTACAACATTAATTCAATTTATTAGACTACATTAAAATAAACAAATTTGATTTCTCACACGATATTTAAACATAATTCATAACATAAACATAGTTATTGCTCAAGAGCTATGAAAGATCAATTATGTGTTTACTCGCTCTTGATCGTATAGAATCACCACAATGACACAATAATTTTACATGTTTTAATAATTTATTTAATGTCTTAAAGTGATATTCGCCAATACAATGATAATAGTTATTTAATGTAAATTAGATTCTTGAAGTGATATTCGCCAATACAATGATAATTAAATGAGTTTATTTGGTCATATTACATAGGTCATAACCTCATGTATTGTGTTGTAATTGTTACACATATATTATAGTTATTATTTATATATCTAATAGTTTGTTATTTATAGGTGTAATATATGTTCACAACCCTACACTAACTTGTAGTATTTAACACACCTTCGTCTTCAAGCAATATTGTAGTAGATATTGAGAAAAGAAGAATCTGAATAACGATAGATATTTTACTTCAACCTATTACCCACCATGTGTAAAATATCCTCAATGTCGTAAGAGTTATTCAAAAATTAGAAGTTAGATTTGATAACATCCTTAAAGAACAACAACATATTGAAGCGGATAAAATCGATCAATCACATATATAGGCGAAAATAAATACGTAACAAATATAAATTTAATAAACATACATAAGCGGATAAAATTTCCAGGTCATATTTACTTAGTAATTCAATTAAAAAATAAACGTTAACATAAATTCCTAAGTAACCTTTTTAATTGGTAATTTGTAACAATGGGTCTAAAAATCAATTGCTATTTAACAATTGAAAAGTAGCAGTTACAAATTAGTTGGTATTTAACTACTAGTAAAATATTAGTTACAAATCAGTTGCTAACTACCAACTGAATATTTTTTAGTTACTGTTCAGTTGCTATTTAGCTACTAGTAAAATGTTAGTTACAAATCAGTTGCTAGTTACTATCTCAATATTTTTGAGTTACTCTTCAGTTGCTATTTACCAACTGAATATTTATTAGTTATTAATCAATTGGTATTATTTAGTAACACCATTTCAGTTGCAAATTCAATTATTGTTTTTCATCTAGTAAATCGGTTGGTAATTTTAGTTGTTATTTGACCATTTTCTTGTAGTGAACCGACGATGGATATTTTGTTTAGTCCAATGAATATTATTTCTAATATTTTTTGAAGAATTATTTTCTTGACTTCTAGAATAAGCTCAGACCTTGAACACGTCGTTACGTGTCTTTATGCAACCAAACTCATGAGGCATACCTTCACTTACACACACACATATTCAGGGCAGACCCAAGTCGAGTAAGTATTAGGTGTTAGGTAATTGATTCGGAAAAAAAATTACGAGCAACACCAGACTATATTTTTAATATAATTGGTATATACAAATAAAATATTAAACGTCAGTTTTGTTCATAATGTGTTTAAATAGCATAAATGCTAGAGTAGTTTGGTAGTTAATATAGGAGATCATGAGTTCGATACTATTTAGTTAGAATTTTATTTTGTTTTTATTTTGATTTGTATTTATCGAGTAAAAAAAAATTCCGAATATTAGATATTCCGAGATATCGGCTCACTGTATAGAAGAGGATAGTCATACAAATATCCATATTAGCTTCGAATTTCTCTCATCCCATCAATTATATAGATGAGCATCAAACTTTTAAATATAACATATATAATCACTCATATAAGGTTCTTTAATATAAGAGTGTTTATACCCATATAACCATAATGAAATTTTTGTAATTTTTCATGCTAAAAGTCAGACGGCGTACATGGTATATTTAAACAAGCTCGTGAAATGCTTTAATGGGCAACATATGCAGTTTTTTTTTATTAATTAAAATAGTATTTATATTAATAAAAGTCGGACCTGACCCAGTTTATAACAAAACTCAAAAGACTGAAACAATGAAATTACAATCAACTAATTCCTAAGTTGGTAAAACTACCAGTTAAGCATTGATTATACACAATATCCTAACTTACAGTATACATATATATCACTTAACAAGATGCACCAAACTTTTAGTAACAATCAGATCTTTTACATATCGATCAACTTTTAATGATCGCGTCATATGTATAATGTCGTTTGCAAATGTGTTCTTAATTTAACACCTTATTACAGGCACACACAGATAACACACCCACATACACGATGCCACCATACTATGACATATCACCAAAATTCAGTTGATACAAAGAAAATAACCTTAATATATATCATGATTATAAATATACGGGTTCAAATTTTACCAGGTTCGAATTGTCAGGTTTTCGAGTTTTTCATATGTATTCGTAAGTTTTTTTCGATTTTTTTTTTATAAATCAACTTAGTATTTTATTTCTAAAGTGTTTGTTCAAAAAAATCTGTAAAATTTGAACGCATTTATAACTCTTCCAACTTCATTTTCTCCGAGTCACCAGACTCTTCTATCGCAATTACCTTTATTTCAAATCATTTTGGAAGAGATAGTAGTGTCTTCTTAACCAACTTTGCATCATAATACTTGTCATCGAGAGCTTCTGCATCATTTGCAATATCACAAATCACTTTATTGAACGGTTCAATGGTGTTAGGACAAGTTTTCTGGTTTAAATACTTATTGTTGTCTATTGGTTTTCACTAAATAATCCTAACTGTTTGTTAAGTACTAAGACAGTGTTGATAGGTTTCCAGCATTGTTGCAACCTCAGTTACAACCCACTAAGACAGTAGTGTTAGGTTTCAAGCAATGTTGCAACCTCAGTTACAACCTACTAAGACAGTAGTGTTAGGTTTCAAGCAATGTTGCAACCTCAGTTACAACATGTTAAGACAGCGTTGGAGGTTCCAAGTAATGTTGCAACCTCAGTTGCAACCACAGGTTCCAACCAGCTGTTCTGTAGAATTCTGTCTAATTCTGTAAATCTGCATAACTATTCTTTAATGATAATTATTTGTTTTAAATTATGCAGGATATATTCTCATATGATTCTAAAGGGTTAGTATGCGTTTTACTGAGAATATCAAAGTGGTAAGGAAAGATTTGCTAAAAGATATAAAGAGATTAGTTATGTTTCCTTTACATAGATAAATCTATATCTCTATTCTTATGCAAATATTTATCACTTGTTTCAATCTTTGTTCCTTATCAACTCAGTATGATATGTTTAAGATTGAATGAAATATGGAGTTAATGTTTCATATGTATATTTAAAGATATTATCTTTAAAAGATATTGTCTTTTTATATGTTTTCTTGTTATAGGAAAAGACTAACTCCTACAATCAATCTTGTTATTAAACAAGTATCAACCAAAGATGATTGGAGTCAATCCACGCTGAAGAATCACGCAATGCTTGGAAAGATTGAAGCCAATCAATAAAGTCAAAAGCAATCACAAAAGACATTAAAAATAGAAGATTGTTTTTACTTGGTTATATAGTTGATAACTTAGCTTGTAAAAGTTTGTGTGTTCTAAACTATAAAGAACCCATTCTTGAGAGAATACACAGTGAGCTTTAAAAAGAAAACAATGGTGGGATGCCATTGATTTTTAAGTGATAGTTATAGAGTAGGAGCAATATAGAGATAGGCAGGAAAACCTAGAGGGAGTCTAAGAGTTTTTCATTAAGACTTGAATCTTATATTGTAAGCTTTTTATAATATCATAATCTGGGTAAGTGCCCCAGAGACGTAGCCTAATTAGGTGAACTCCGTTGTTAAATGTGCGTGTGATTTATTTCAAGTACATTTAACTTTTCACAGTTCTGTCCATTAATACACTTGGTTCCAACTGTGGTTGCAACCTCACTTGGAACCTAACTAAAAAACTGCAACTAGAACAGCGGATAGGAATTTCAAATGGTTTCATCATTATTCATTCTAATCATCTCAAATCTTGTCATGATTTATTATAGTCTAGATGCATTTACATTTGTTGTACCTTCTAAAGTTACAACCAGTGTATCCCAAGCTTCTTTTGCTTCTTCACAGTTAGAGATCAGTTTGAACTGATTAACTTGAATCCCATTAAAGATGTCATATAGAGCTCTTGAGTTAAAATTGGTCTTCTTGAATTCCTCTAGAGTCCATTTGTCTTTAGATTTAGCAATAGTTTCACCTTCTTCTACCACAGTAGGTGGTTTAAATTCATCCACAACAACATCCCATGCCTTTTCATCAAGTGCTTTGATATGAGCTTTCATATTAAATTTCCAGAATCCAAAGTTCGATATTCCTTCCAGCAAAAGTGGTTTTCTTCCGTCTCTAACTGATTCCATTATCCTTGAAACTCATAATCCACACCAAGTAGGTTTGATGTGAGTCTCTGATACCTTGAAAAATAACCTTCGCCTTAGTTTCAAGTGCAGTTACGTGTATCAATTAATCTTTAGTTATAACTCAATTTGTGACTGACACCAGAATCAATATTAAACTGTAAGTAAGTGAACACCACAATTTAATTACGAAGTTCGACCTAAACCTAGTGTCTACGTCTCCGGAGAACTCACCCAGTTATATATTGATATTGTAAGAAACAATGAATAGACTTAAATCTTACAATACTAAGCTTCACTCACGTACTTGCCTATCTAATCATGCCTAGCATATCAGCTATCAATCTCTCTAGGATCTCGTCCTATGAAGTGTTTCTCTCAAAGTATAAAGTTTTCCAATCTCTATTTTGCTCTTTGTAAGTTTATGTCTCAATAATAATAAAAAATCTCAAGAGAATAACATAATCTATCCATTTATAGGCACGATTACAACTAAATATCAATCAAGTCTAATTATATCTTCTGAATTCTATATCTTCACCGAATATATCTTGATTGATGTTGTATGTATCTTCTCTTGTTGACTTGTTATATTATTGAACCTCATACAAGGTAACTCAGTGACTTAGACTCCAAGCAAGATATTTTCATTGTCAAACTTTCCAAGCTTGTTCCACGCCTTAAGCTCCCATGAAGATCTTTCTGAAATCATTCTTTTATTACATATTCAGTCCTGATTCTAATCAAATCTTTAAGTCAACTTCCTTTAAAACCTCAACCTATTTACTACATAAACTTACCTCACGTTTAGTAGCACTTTTATATAATAATGCACATAAACAATTAATAAAACAATGACAATTAAATAAGGTCAGTAAACTAGACCTAACAACATGCATATAATATTTCTATGTACAGATAAGATCCCGATAAATGTGTAGTAAAATGGATGGTGGTTGATTTCCTTTTGAAGGACCAGATAATCTCACGATCCTACAAGGTTAGGTCTTCATTTAGTTGAACTTGATAGTTCCAAAATCTGAGATTCTAGTGACACATTGTTTGTCATCATATTGGTAAAAATTGTTTGAGCTATCCATAATAAACTCTCAATATACACACCCGTATTGTGTACCATTTTTATCAAGATATGAGCAAGTGTATGTGTAAGTTTCAATCTCAGTTACAGCTGAAATTGGCGGACAGAGACTTAGATATCAAGATTCGGTCAAATATATTTTAGAAGGTCCAAAATCGTGTTGACCAATATATGGTGATTTGAAGGTTACTCAGAATGAAGATAACATAATATTTTTATTATTGAGTCAAAGATTTTGAAGACAAGTAATGAGATTATGGTGGGAAGATCTTGAAGATAAGGAAAAAAGATTTGGTAAATCTTTCCTATTTGATCAATTTAGGATCTTTTGTAAATGATATATATAAAACCCACTAGCCTTTGATATTTTGTGTGTGTTTACAATGTATATTCTTATTATATATCAAAAACCCGATGTCTAAGAGAGACATATAAAACAAGAGAGATTATGACGGGATGCCATTGATAAGAGTGATAGTTGAGAGATAGGAGCAATGCGAGATAGGCATATACGTGAAGAAGTCATGATATTATAAGTCTTGAGTTAAACATTATAAACTTTCTCAATATTACATTAATATGAGCAATGGCTCCGAAGATGTAGACTTGGTCAAACCACGTGATCAACCGTCTCGTGTTCAGTGTTTTATTTATTAACTTTGCCCGAAACTTTCAGTTACAATTGAAACCGCGTAACAACACTCGAAACTCCGGACTAAATATTTTTTCAATTGGTATCATAGTTTTATATCAGATATACTTGGTGAGGATCATGTGTTATGAGAATATGAAATTAATAAGGCACAGGGGATATTTTCGTAATCCGTCTCGAATTAAAGGTAGATGGAATTATGCATCATGAAAATATAGATCGAGGGTTTTCATTAAAGCACAAAACGAGCAGCATGGAAGATTATTCTAAAGGGATGACAAGCTCAAATTCAGGATGAGTTATGGTGATAATTATGGGTTTCATGTCTCAATGTTTTTACCAAAATAATGACAAATGGGGAGATTGTTAGGTTCTAAATCCGAGATTCTAGTGACACATTGTTTGTCATCATATTGGTAAAAATAGTTTGAGATATGCATAATAAAATCTTAGTATACACACCCGTATTGTGTACTGTTTTTATCAAGATATGATCAATTGCATGTGTAAGTTGCAATCTCAGTTGCAAATGAAACTGTTGGACATAAACTTAGAGATCAAAATTCGGTCAAATATATTCAAGAAGGTCTTAAATCGCGTTGACCAAGATATGATGATTTGAAGGAAAATATAATATTTTTATTATTTAGTCAAAGATTTTGAAGATAACAAAAGAGATTATGGTCGGAAAATATTGAAGATAAGGAAAGAAAATTTGGGAAATCTTTCCTATTTGATCAATTTAGGATCTTTTGTAAATGATATATATAAAACCCACTAGCCTTTGCTATTTTGTGTGTGCTTACAATGTAGATATTATTATTATATATATCAAACATCCGCTGTATAACAGAGACATATAAAACAAGAGAGATCATGGCGGGATATCATTGATAAGAGTGATAGTTGAGAGATAGGAGCAATGTGAGATATGCATATACGTGAGAGAGTCATGATATTGTAAGTTTTGAGTCAAATATTATAACATTTCTCAATATCATATTAATCTGAGCAAGTGCTCCAAAGATGTAGAATCGGTCAAACTTCGTGATCAAACGTCTCGTGTTCAACGTTTTATTTATTAAATTCGCCAGAAACTTTCAGTTATAACTAAAAACTTTCAGTTACAACTGAAACCGCGTAGCAGTATTTAAAACTTCGGACTAACCGTTTTTTCAGACCTCGTGGATATAATTTTGGAGATTCTAGTCACTTTTGATGAGCCAATAACTAAAGCCAGATATACACTTTTAATGGTCAAAGTTGCATGTATTTGTGTAAAGGACAGTCTTATCTTAGATAGGGACGTAGGGAATAGTATTTAGATATGCTTTCTAGAGATTAGTTTGTGAAATTTGTTTGTTTCTCTTTTGATTACTGGAGTTTGTATTAAATTAGCTCATTACTATACCTTTTCTTTAAGAAAATATGTCATTTAGCATAAGGGCCTTCTTACTTTGTCTTCAGCTGCCCACGAGTAACATATAATTTCAAGTTTGAATTGCTACCAATCCGTAGTGGATTGGGTAATGTTAGCAACCCTTACCGTTGGACATATTTATTTTCCCACATGATTATAAGCTAGAGTTATTAGCCGAGCGCGGCTCTCGCTGATTAGCTTATTTCTTCTCTCTCATTCCGAATGATGTGTTCCTATATACGGTGCTCTAGCGCCTCTTTGCTTATTATGAACGGTGGCTAGAATATTTATTTTATAAGATGTCTATTTTTTTTTAAAATGGTTGGTTTCTCCTCTAAAAATAGTAATAGACTCAATATTTTTTTCAAGATTGGGATAGCAAATGTAGCCCTTTTACTTTTTTACAACCACCTTTGCTGTACTCGATCTAGGTGCTTATTTAGGTGATTATTTTATTCAGTCTACGAAATTATCAACTACATTCAGTCCTTTTATATTATGAAAAAAAAAACTCATATTGAGTATGAACAAATATCATACTGAATTTTAGACCCTCGTTTGAACTTGGAAATACAGTCTATGTATCAATTTTAATGCTAGGTTAACATTAACACCCTTTTAACTCCGGTGCAACTTCTATACTTCTATTTTTTTTCAGAAAAAAGTATTAGATTTGTCGATGATCAACAATTCACCCCTGCCTCCAAAACACCTCAATGAAGTTGAGTGTCGAAAGAAAATAAGCAAACAATTATGAACAATTGGAATGAATATAAATATACGAATAAGAAACAATAAGAGATATGTTTGTGGTTTCAGCCTCGCCTACGCCACTAATAATAACTATAATCTTGAAGAACAATATATAATGATTACAATCACTCATAGACTTGCTCTCTCAATCTCTGTTTTAAAATTCGCGCTACATAGCGCTATGTAGCGCGAAATAGCGCTTTTTTGGTAAAAAACGCAACGAAAAATCACGATTTTGGGTGGAATTGCGCTAAAATCGCGCTATAGGGGACCAAAAGCGCAAAAATCGCGAAATTCTGGACCAAAAGCGTAAATAGCGAGTTAAAAAAAAAACAGCGGATCTAAATAATAAATATATATTGTGCAATTTTCATAAAAGTGTCTTCAGTCCAGATGGTTAAGACTGTTCTGTAATTTCCAGCAGACCTGGGTTCGAAACTTACCAACAACAATTTTTTTTTTGATTTTTTTTATTACTATCTAATATAACTATATTTTTTTATTTTTTTTTTGTTATATATTCTAAAGTTTAGTGCATATTTAGGCAAAAAAAAATACACCGCAAAGCGCTATATAGCAACGCTATTAGCGCTTTTAGCGTTTCTCTCGAAAAAACGCTACGATAGCGATAACGCTATTTAAAACACTGCTCTCAATACCTATAGCTAACTATTGTTATTCTCTCAAAATTGTTGAATAATTTTAATGATGAATACATGCACTATTTATAGGAGTAGTATCCAATCCTCATACGGTAATGGATGTCCTAATTCAAGGCAACTTCTATCTCCTAAACTATAGCTAATTCATGTACTTCAATCCTTGTCCAATTCCAACTCTATCAAGAGAGTTTGTAGCCCATCGAATTCCTATGTACGTGCATGACTTTCATGCAGGCGAGGAATCCCAACAATTCTCCCCCTTCCGAGCCGTGAAGGAGAGATTTCTAGCTCCATCTTCAATGGACACTTGAGGTTAGGACTGCACCTAACCCTGCAATGGAACAGCAGACATCATGCTTTCCTTTAGGTAATACCTTAGTTAACATGTCGGCCCCATTGTCTTTT
Organism: Primula veris; assembly: GCA_963682055.1. Taxonomy (NCBI): domain Eukaryota; kingdom Viridiplantae; phylum Streptophyta; class Magnoliopsida; order Ericales; family Primulaceae; genus Primula; species Primula veris. The sequence goes on along the minus strand of OY821745.1, from coordinate 27,383,408 downwards.
GTATGAACTTTGTCAATGTAGACCTGCTTCTCTTCAAGAACGTCCCTCACCCAATGATATCTAACCTGGATGTGCTTGGATCTTGAATGGAAAGATGGATTCTTGCTCAAGTGTATAGCACTTTGAGAGTCACAAAGAATTGTAAACCTCTCTTGCTTAATACCGAGCTCCATGAAGAACCTTTTGAGCCATAACAACTCCTTACAACATTCGGTAATGGCGATATACTCAGCTTCCGTGGTTGAGAGTGCCACACACCTTTGAAGCTTAGATTGCCAAGATATAGCTCCCCCTACATATGTGAACAAGTATCCAGATGTGGATTTCTTAGAGTCTATATCACCAGCCATATCCGAGTCCGTAAATCCTTCTAAGATCGCCCCTCTTTCTCCATAGCAAAGACACACATTGGAGGATCCTTTTAGATATTTAAGTATCCATTTGACTGCCTCCCAATGCTCCTTCCCTGGTTGAGATAAGAACCTACTAACCACTCCTACCGAGTATGCTATATCCGGCCTAGTACACAACATTGCATACATCAAGCTTCCAACTGCCGAGGCATAAGGGATTTTCTTCATCTCTTGAATGTCTTCCATTTTTGTCGTATCACACTTTGAGCTTAATTTGAAGTGAGCACCCAAAGGACATGAAACTGGCTTGGAGGACTCCATGTTGAATCTAGCTAATACTTTGTGAATATATTTCTCTTGAGACAGCCATAGTTTCTTCTTGAGTCTATCCCTCCTAATTTCCATGCCAAGGATGTATCGAGCACTCCCCAAATCCTTCATCTCAAAGGCCTTGCCTAGTTGATGTTTCAATTTGATAATATGATCAATGTTCTTGCCTATTATCAACATGTCGTCTACATAGAGTAGCAACACAATGAAGTCCTCACTAGAGAATTGTTTAATGAACACACAATGATCTATTAGTGTCCGTGTGAAGCCTTGCTCCCTCATGAATGAGTCGAATTTCTTGTACCATTGCCGAGGTGCTTGCTTCAATCCGTACAAACTTTTCTCTAGCTTGCAAACTAGATGTTCTTTACCCTTAGATGCGAAACCTTCCGGTTGATCCATGAATATAGTTTCTTCCAAATCACCATGTAAGAACGCCGTCTTTACATCCAACTGTTCTATTTCCAAATCTAGATGAGCAACCATTCCAAGAACCACTCTTATCGAAGTCATTTTTACCACCGGGGAAAAAATCTCTTCGTAGTCGATTCCTTGTCGTTGTCCAAAGCCTTTTACAACGAGCCTTGCCTTGTATCTTGGTTTGCCATTGTTCTCTTCCATCTTCAACTTGTACACCCACCTATTCTTTAAGACCTTGTGTCCAGGAGTTCTATCAACGAGTGTGAATGTCTTATTTTTATAAAGTGAGTTCATCTCCTCCTTCATAGCATTCAACCATTCAAGTTTGTCTTCCCTACTCAAGACCTCTTGGAAACATGTTGGTTCACCCTCGTCGGTAAGTAACACATACTCGTGGGGAGGGTATTTCGTGGATGGAACCCTTAGCCTGGTGGATACTCTAGGTGGTGGTGCTTCATTATTTTCAATGGGATCATTTGGATTATCTTCAACTCTTTCTTCCACAATTATATCACTTGTATGATCAACCCTTTCTTCCTCTAGATTGTTATCACCTTCAAGATGGTTGTCACCTTCAAGATGGTTGTTGCTCATTGAGTGATTTGCTTGTGGTACTTCCAAGGTTATAGGTTGCTCAAGTTCTTCTACTTCTTCTTCCGAATCAAAGTTACTAAGAGCTTGATCACTAGTCTCGACTTGCATACCTTTGTCAAAATCTTTAATGGTTTGATCCTCGAAAAACACCACATCCCTGCTTCGAACTATCCTCTTTGCTATTGGATCATAAAGTTTGTACCCAAACTTATCATCCCCATAGCTCAAATACACACATTGTTTGGACTTTTTCTCAAGCTTGGTTCTCTCATCCTTAGGAACATGCACAAATGCCCTACAACCGAACACCCTAAGGTGTTTGTATGATTGGCTTTTACCACTCCATACTTCTTCCGGCACCAGTCCTTCCAAGATTGTTGTAGGTGATAGATTAATTATTTGAGCTGCGGCACACAAGGCTTCTCCCCAAAAAGTAGTTGATAAATTAGAGTGAGATAGCATGCATCTAATTTTCTCAACAATTGTTCGATTCATGCGTTCGGCCAAACCATTATGTTGGGGTGTCTTTGGTACACTTTGTTCATGTCGAATGCCATGTTCCTTACAATGTTGATCAAACGTACCTATGTATTCACCACCATTATCCGTCCTTATGCATTTGAGGGATTCTCCAGTCTCTCGTTCTACCAATGCATGGAAGTGTTTGAACACAATTGGTACTTGACCCTTAGTTTTCAATGGGTATGCCCATAGCTTTCTAGAGTAATCATCGATGAATGTGACGAAGTATAAACAACCTCCTAGCGTTTTGGTTTTCATAGGTCCACAAACATCCGAATAGACTAGCTCAAGTACTTTGGATTTTCTTTGAGCAACTTTGTTGAAGATCCTCTATGTTGTTTCCCAAACAAACAATGTGTGCATTCGGTAATATGATCATCATCAAGCTTTGATATGAGACCTCTTTTGGCTAGGATTTTCAATCCTTTTTCACTCATATGCCCAAGTCTATGATGCCATGTTTTTGCCTTTGGTTCTACAACATGAATATCATTCACAACCGTACTCAATCTTGACCTATATAGCGTACCTCCCTTAGTGCCTTTGGCTATCACCTTCGAGTTCCTAATGAGCTTCCATTGACCCTCTCCAAAGGTATTGATGTAGCCTTGATCATCTAACTTGCCTGAGGATAATAAATTCATACGGAAATCCGGAATATGTCTCACATCTTCTAAGACAATCTCATGGCCTAGACTTGTCTTTACATGGACAGTTCCTACTCCCATGATCTTTGATACTCCATTGTTACCCATCCTAGCTTCTCCAAACTCCCCCAGCTTATAAGTTCGAAAGAAGGATTTATTGGGTGTTACATGAAAAGAGGCTCCTGAGTCTACAACCCATTCCTCCTCAGTCGATGTATAACATACATCACTTAAGCCGACGACTATCAGATCTCCTCCAGAATTCACAATTGCAACTTGATTGCTATCATTCTTCTTATTCTTGACAGTTCCATTGGCGACATCCTTCTTGAATGTATAACATTCGGATTTCCAATGACCAACCTTTCCACAATAATGACATTGATCTTCCTTTTTGGATACTTTCGACTTGGGGAGATTGTTCTTGACAAACTTCTTCTTCCCTTTCTTGTGATCGAGAGTTAGGGTGTCATTGTTGTTTGTTCCAATACTCCCATTCTCCATTATACTTCTCCTACGTTGGTCTTCATTCAAAATAGCATTTGACACCAACTCTTTAGACACCACTCCCTCGGGTGCCGATGCAATTAGAGATACGGATAATGTCTCCCATGACTCAGGGAGCGATCCAAGTAGCCAAAGAGCTTGTATATGATCATTGAACACAACTCCCATTGATGCCAATTCATTGAGAATATGCTCCAATTTGCTAAGATGCTCGGTCATGCTTCCACCATCCGAGAACACAAGCCTTCCAAGTTGTCTAAGGAAGCTAATTTGTTGGCCACCCGTTCTCCGCTCATATAGTCCTTGAAGTTTGGTCCAACAACCATACGCCGTGGTGACGTTCTCTATGTGATGAATAACTCCAACATCCACATAGTCACGTATGTAGCCGAGGCATCTCCTATCTAGGTTGCTCCATTCATAGATGTCGGCATTAGGAGGTCTAATACCAAGCTCCTCGATTGGTCTTGCCAATCCTTTCACGTATAATCTATCCATCATCTTGACCTTCCAAATTCCATAGTTGTTAGCCGTTAACACCATCATCTTGGGCTTGTCACCACCCATGATTTTCGAACCTGTAGCTCTGATACCACTTATTAGATTTGTCGATGATCAACAATTCACCCCTGCCTCCAAAACACCTCAATGAAGTTGAGTGTCGAAAGAAAATAAGCAAACAATTATGAACAATTGGAATGAATATAAATATACGAATAAGAAACAATAAGAGATATGTTTGTGGTTTCAGCCTCGCCTACGCCACTAATAATAACTATAATCTTGAAGAACAATATATAATGATTACAATCACTCATAGACTTGCTCTCTCAATACCTATAGCTAACTATTGTTATTCTCTCAAAATTGTTGAATAATTTTAATGATGAATACATGCACTATTTATAGGAGTAGTATCCAATCCTCATACGGTAATGGATGTCCTAATTCAAGGCAACTTCTATCTCCTAAACTATAGCTAATTCATGTACTTCAATCCTTGTCCAATTCCAACTCTATCAAGAGAGTTTGTAGCCCATCGAATTCCTATGTACGTGCATGACTTTCATGCAGGCGAGGAATCCCAACAAAAAGAACTAGTATATTTCTATGTTTTCAACAAACTATTCCCGCAAAATGTATTTACTGGTAGCTATAAATGTTTTGAAAGACACTGTGTAAATGTATCGACGAGCATTTATAGACTCACTTTGGGCCGGTTTCTCATTTTTCGCTATGTTGCTATGTTCTTTCTTTCCCTTTCTAAAGGCTGAGTCTCTCTCTCTCTCTTTATATATTTTTAGTTGGTACACTAGTAGAGTTTAGATAGGGTTGCCTATTTTTTGTACTTTCAACTTTAACTATTGTCAGCCTCCAAAATAACTCTAATTATCAATAAAAAACGTGTAGTCGTAGGTAAACCACAAATTTCTTTTAAATAAGAAGGTGAAAAGGACCACCTAGAGATATAAACAAGAAGCTTTCGGGGTTGGCAGAATTTACCTAATTTTTGTGCCCATTAATGTCCGACGGACGTTCACGTATCGTAACATGGATGGTTCTTCGCCTTTATATTTCTTCACCCTGTCCTATATGGCTATATATGTATGTTTATAAATGCAAAAATCCATATATATATTTCTTCGTCCTGTCCTATATTACTACTGTATTGTATCAATGGGTCCCCATATCCCACATTTGTTCATGTACCACATTTGTAAATTGCAAAAACTAAGCAGCTTGAGCTAAATAACTACTTCTACTAACTTAATATGTAGTTCAACTACCGCATAACTTAAAAGCTTCCCGTATGTGAAGTTCTTTTTAAATTATTTCCAGGTCACGACTGTCAGAAGGACCGCAATATTATAGCTCTCGTACTTGCTATATTCACAAAGTCGTTCAACGCCAAATGCCAATCTGGTTTACTGCTCGTATCCACGGAAATCCCGCATTGAAGGTTTTTCCTGATAATAATAGCAATAATCTGTCTAAAAACATGAACAGAAAATGCCCTTGGTTTAAAAAGGAGGAACATGGTTGCTTACTGTATGGTTTTGCTCCAATTTTTAAATCGTGAAATTAACTTCAACATTTTACCATAGTTGTTGACTTAGTTAAGAGGGTACTAATTTTGGGGAATTGCAAAAGAAGGGACAATTAGGGGTAAGCATATGTTCATTTATAGAATATTAGTTGTACTATCTAGCTAAAATAGGTCAGGATATATTTATTTCTAAAATATTAGAATTTCTATCTAGCTAAAACAAGTCGGATAAACGTAATGTACCAGAAAGTCAACAAAAAATAAAATACGTGCTAATGGCGGTTTCATATAAATAAATCCGTCAACAAATAAATCCACCAACAAAATACAATTTAGTGGTTACATTAACACCCTTTTGACTCCGGTGTAACTTCTATACTTCTAAAAAAAAGTTCAGAAAAAGAACTAGTATACTTCTATGTTTTCAACGAACTATTTCCGTAAAATGAATTTACTGGTAGCAATTAGTGTTCTGAACGACACTGTGTAAATGTATCGACGAGCATTTGTAGACTCACTTTGGGCCGGATTCTCATTTTTCGCTATGTTACTATGCTCTTTCTTTCTTTTTCTAAAGGCAAAGTCTATCTCTCTCTTTATATACTTTTTAGGAGTAAATTACCTTTTACTGTATCCTTTCAAAAATAATTTTAAAAAATTCATACTCTCATAAATTAATTCACTTTTATTGCATCTTTCTTCCATTCATTTGAAAATTTTAAAATGAATAAGTTTTTGTTTGATACATTCACTTGAAAAAACAGAATTGAATTAGTTTTTGTTTGTTATTTTGAAATTAATGAACTTTAGTTTGCTCCATAATATTGAAGTGAATGAGATTTTGTTTGCTTCATTTATTTCAAAATATCGAAGTGAATAACTTATTTTTTATCCATTCATTTTAAAAACTTTTGTTTGTTGCATTCAATTCAAAATATTGAAATGAATGAACTTTTTGTTTGATATTTTGAAGTGAATGATATTTTGTTTGATACATTCACTTTAAATTTTTGAAGTAAATAAGTTTTTTTTTTAATTTTTTTTAAGTGAATGAAATTTTGTTCGATGCATTCACTATAAAATCTTGAATTGAATAGACGCTTTTTTCTTTCATTTTAAAAATAGTTTTTTGATTTTTTGATTTTTTACATTTAATATTTTTATGTATTTTTATTTATATATTTTTTATTTTGGTATTCATATATTTTTTGGTACATTCACGAAATGAATGAGATACTGACGAATTGAATAGGAGAAAATTTGCACCAAAACAGAATTACTTTTTTTGAATAGCACTAAAAGGGAATTAAGATGCTTTCTTTTTGCATTAAAAGGGAATTGCCCCTATTCTTAATTGGTACACTAGTAGAGCTTAGCTAGGGTTGCCTACTTTTTGTGCTTTCAACTTTAACTATTATCACGCTTAAAAAAAAACTCTAATTATCAACAAAAATGTGTAACCCTAATTGAACCATAACTTTCTTTTAAAAAGGGGGAATAAGACCACCTAGAAGGGAGCATTAGAGGTTGGTATGATTTAATTACCTATTTTTTGAGAAAATTGACTCACATCATTACATGATCTATGATTTTTTTTAATAAATAATAACCTTCTACATGTAACCTATACTTGGATCTCAACCAATTTGACCAACCACTTTGCTCTACATTATTTATGAGTTTACGAGCTAATTTTTTGTGCCTATTAATGTATGACGGACGTTCACCTATCGTAACATGGAGGGTTCTTCGCCTTTATATTTTTTCATCCCGTCCTATATGGCTATATATGTATGTTTATAAATGCAAAAATCAATATATATATATTTTCATCTGTCCTATATTACTACTGTAATGTATCAATGGGTCCCCATATCCCACATTTGGTTCATGTACAACATTTGTAAATTGAAAAAAATAAGCAGGTTGAGCTAAATAACTACTTCTACAAATGTAATATATAGTTCAACTACCACATAACATAATAACTTAAAAGCTTCCCGCATGTGAAGTTCTTTTAAAATAATTTCCAGGTCACGGCTGCCAGAAGGGTCGTAATATTATAGCTCTCGTACTTGCTATATTCACAAATTCGTTTAACGACAAACCCCAATCTGGTTTATTCCTTATATCCACAGAAATCTAGCATTGAAGGTTTTTCCTGAGTATAATAGCCATAATTTGTCTAACTTCCATTGCTAAGTAAGTCTACTTAGAGCATTCACATCAGTTGATATAGCTCTCCTATACAAATATATCTTTTTAACTAACATATAAGCAAAACATTGCTATATTTGCAACTCTTCCACAACACTTTTTATAAAGAATTCTGTCTACACATTAAAATACTAGTAATAGTTACTCATGTGTTGTGTGTGAGACGCGTAATGACATAAATATCGTAATATATTTTATTTTGAACATAATATTCAGATTTTGTATCATTTATTTTAGTTAGGCTGCATCCGTAATTAGGAAAATATAATGAGAATAAATTGTTAATTAATTAGATTATATACATTGTTAATTATTAAAATACAGTGAGGGTACTTTTAAAAAAATTGGATAAAATTTGGCAAGTTTAACTTTTCTTGAATTTGACTACATTAACAGTATGATTAGTATAAATAATATTTTAGTTTTTAGTTTTAATCAACAACTAGGTCAAAACCCTAGCCGCCAGAAGCCACCATCGAATGAGATGATGGAGGTAAGGTTTCTGCGATGGCGGAGACGACATCAAAGGTTTCCTTCATCTATACATATCTATATTTATGTGTGTGTGTGTGTGTATATATATATATATATATAATAGAGAGGGAGAGAGGACTGAGGAGACACAGAGAGTGGTGAGGAGAGAGAACTACATATTAGGCAGGTGAGACGGAGCTTCGATGGTGGAGGATGAGCTTCGATGGTGGAGGATGAGCTCCGACGGCGATAGTGACATGGTTTTTTCTCGGAGTAATTGGAGATATAATTTATATAGAGAGAGCGTGTAATGAGTTAAATGAGTAAAAACAGAATTTAAAACTCTTTTATATTTAGGGTGGCCGGTAACAAAATCAAATTAAATTTTTTTTAAAAGATAACTTACACTAATATAAAATACAAGTAGTATTAAAACTTAATAATTCTCTTAAAGTGTTACCGGCCTCCAATTAATTCCTTCTCCTAAAGAGAAATTTTTTGTTTAGGTACGTAAAACTTAAATAATTTAAGGTGAAAAGCACAAAAAGTAGTGAACAACAAAAATAAAATAAAATTAAATTACAATATCAATATCAATATCAATATCAATTGCGGAGACGTTCTTTTTAAGCTTAATTACACTAAAAGCGGACTATTTACACTTTTCCAAAATATAGCGAAATAGCGTATAAAAAGGGAGCATTAGGGGTTGGCATGATTTACCTGTTTTTTGAGAAATTTGACTCACATCATTACACGATCTATGAGTTTGCGAGCTAAATTTTGTGCCCATTAATGTACGACGGACGTTCACGTAACGTAACATGGAGGGTTCTTCTCGTTTATATTTCTTCACCCTGCCCTATATGGCTAACCCTGCCAAACTCATGCATGTAATGATGTAAATCAATTTTGACAATTTCCTAAAAAATCAGGTTAACCCTCCCAAACCCTCGTGCTCCCTCTTTATATCTCTAAGTGGTCCTTTTATTCTCACCTCTCCTCAAAACGAAAAATTAGGTTTACTTAGGCAAAATTATTTAAAATAATTAAAGGTGACAGCACAAAAAGCAGGGAACAAGATTTTTTGTTACTACTACTTTTTAAATGGACAGACAAACCATTTTAAAAAATATAAATATATCTTATAAAATAAATTTTTGATACAATGTTCATAATAATCGAAAAGCGGCTAAAGCACCACATGAACACATCATCCGAAACGGAAGAGAAGAATATTATTTGGATTTGGAGACAATTAAAATTCAACAGAGACTCTTGCTACAAGAAGAATTGGATTTAGAGACAATTAAAATTAATAATATTTTTTGTATCCAAATCTAGTTTTTAGTGATCAAAATTAATAAATAAATCTTCAAAAACAATCACATACCAACAAAAGCTCACAACTAAAACTTGTCTTCAATTTTATTTTGTCACAGAATTTAGTTGTTATTTTAGATTGGTATATGAATCTATTTGGCAACACTTTTTCTAAATGAATTTGGTCTCTAATATTAAATTTGGAGACAATTAGTTATTTGTCCCTAAAAAATTATGAGAAATGATATAGGCACCTAAAACCTTATCCAAAAACCTTACCCGCTGATGTGGCAGGTTAAATGTAGCAATTATTTTTGTTTCGATATTGAAATCATATTTTTATTTAATCCATAATTGGTCTATCTAGTCTGCCACGTCAGCGGGTAAAGTTTTTTTTTAAGGTTTTTAGATGTCTATAGCAATACTCAAAAATTATTTTGTACATCAAAACTATTATTGAAAGGCAAAGTTTGATTGCCTCTATGTTTTGGTAGGATTAGGGGTTGGGAGGATTTATCTATTTTTTGAGAAAATTGACTCACATCATTACAAGATATATGAGTTTGCGAGCTAGTTTTTGTGCAATTAAGGTAAAATTAAGTTCAATATATACAATTATACATCTCGGAAAAAAAATGCATATTTGTCTTTCCGTCGTGAAATCGTAGAGATTTGCATTAATTAAATATTAATTTGGAGCGTTTTTGCATAAAAGTGTCTACAAAAGTTTTATAAAAGTATCCCTTGAACGATCCCCTACATAAAGATAAATGGTCCGAATATGTTGTTATCAAAATAATTCAATTTACAAAAACAGATCCATGTTTTAATCAGCAACTAGGTCGAAACCCTAGCCGCCAGAAGCCACCATCGAATGAGATGATGGAGGTAAGGTTTCTGCGATGGCGGAGACGAGATCGAAGGTTTCCTTCATCTATACATATCTATATTTATGTGTGTATATATGTTAGGACCAGATTTCTGGTCTAAATATTATTAATTGTCTATTGGTTTTCACTAAATAATCCTATCTGTTTATTATGAACTAAGACAGAATTGTTAGGTTTCAAGCAATGTTGCAACCTAAGTTGCAACCTTTGTTAACAGGTTTCAAGTAATATTGCAACCTCAGTTGCAACCACAGTAACAACCTGCTTAGACAGCGTTGGAGGTTTCAAGTAATGTTGCAACCTCAGTTGCAACCTCAGTTCCAACCTGCTGTTTAGCAGGATTCTGTCTTGTTCTGTAATTCTGCGTAACTATTCTTTAATGATAATTATTTATTTAAAGTTATGCAGGATATATTCTCATATAATTCTAAAGGTTTAAAATGCGTTTATTGAGAATATCAAAGTGGTAAGGAAAGATTTCCTAAAAGATATAAAGAGATTAGTTATGTTTCCTTTACATTAATAAATCTTTATCTCTATTCTTATACAAATCTTTATCACATATTTCAATCTTTGTTTCTTATCAAACTTAGTATGATATGTTTAAGATTGAATGAAATTAGGAGTTAATGTCTTACATGAATATTTAAAAGATATTATCTTTCCAAGATATGGTCTTTTAATATGTTTCCTTGTTATAGGAAAATACTAACTCCTACAATCAAGCTTCTTATTAAACAGGTATCAACCAATCATGATTGAAGTCAATCCACACTGAATAATCACGTAATACATGGAAAGACTGAAGCCAATCATTAAAGTCAAAAGCAATCCCAAAAGACCTTCAAGATAGAAGATTGTTTTTACTTATATAGTTGATGACTTAGCTTGTAAATGGTATGTGTTCAAAATTATAAAGAACCCATTCTTGAGAGAATACACGTGAGCTTTAAAAAGAAAACAATGGTGGGATGCCATTGATTTATAAGTGATAGTTATAGAGTAGGAGCAATATAGAGATAGGCAGAAAAACCTAGAGGGAGTCTAAGTGTTTTTCGTTAAGACTTGAGTCCTATATTGTAAGCTTTTTATAATATCATAATCTGGGTAAGTGCCCCGAAGACGTAGCCTAGTTAGGTGAACTCCGTTGTTAAATGTGCGTGTGATTTAATTCAAGTACATTTAAATCTTTACAGTTCGGTCCATTAATACACTGGGTTCCAACTGTGGTTGCAACCTCACTTAGAACCTAACTGCAAAACTGCAACTAGAACAGCGGATAAGAATTTCAATATATATATAATAGAGAGGGAGAGAGGATTGAGGAGACACCAAGAGCGGTGAGGAGAGAGAAATACATATTAGGCAGGTCAGACGGAGCTACAATGGTGGAGGTGGAGCTCCGACAGCGATAGTGACATGGTTTTTCCTCGGAGTAATTGGAGATATAATTTATAGAGAGAGAGCGTGTAATGAGTTAAATGAGTAAAAACAGAATTTAAAACTCTTTTATATTTAGGGTGGCCGGTAACAAAATCAAATTAAATTTTTTTAAAAAGATAACTTATACTAATAAAAAATAGAAGTAGTATTAAAACTTAATAATTCTCTTAAAGTGTTACCGGCCTCCAATTAATTCCTTCTCCTAAAGAGACATTTTTTGTTTAGGTACGTAAAACATAAATAATTTAAGGTGAAAAGCACAAAAAGTAGGGAACAACAAATATAAAATTAAATTAAATTACAATATCAATATCAATATCAATTCCGGAGACGTTCTTTTTAAGCTTAATTACACAAAAAGCCGACTATTTGCACTTTTCCAAAATATAGCGAAATAGTGTATAAAAAGGGAGCATTAGGGGTTGGCACGATTTACCTGTTTTTTGAGAAATTTGACTCACATCATTACACGATCTATGAGTTTGCGAGCTTAATTTTGTGCCCATTAATGTACGATGGATCTATGAGTTTGCGAGCTTAATTTTGTGCCCATTAATGTACGACGGACGTTCACGTAACGTAACATGGACGGTTCTTCGCGTTTATATTTCTTCACCCTGCCCTATATGGCTAACCCTGCCAAACTCATGCATGTAATGATGTAAATCAATTTTGACAATTTCCTAAAAAATCAGGTTAACCCTGCCAAACCCTCGTGCTCCCTCTTTATATCTCTAAGTGGTCCTTTTATTCTCTCCTCTCCTCAAAACGAAAAATTAGGTTTACTTAGGCAAAAGTTATTTAAAATAATTAAAGGTGAAAGCACAAAAAGCAGAGAACAAGATTTTTTGTTACTACTACTTTTTAAATGGTTAAATGGACAGACAAACCATTTTAAAAAATATAAATATATCTAATAAAATAAATTTTGATACACTGTTCATAATAATCAAAGAGCGGCTAAAGCACCACATGAACACATCATCCGAAACGGAAGAGAAGAATATTTTTTGGATTTAGAAACAATTAAAATTCAACAGAAACTCTTGCTACAAGAAGAATTGGATTTAGAGACAATTAAAATTTAATAATATTTTTTGTATCCAAATCTAATTTTTAGTGACCAAAATTAATTAATAAATAAATCTTCAAAAACAATCACATACCAACATAAGCCCACAACCAAAATTTGTCTTCAATTTTATTTTGTCACAGAATTTAGTTGTTATTTTAGATTGGTATATGAATCTATTTGGCAACACTTTTTCTAAATGAATTTGGTGTCTAATATTAAATTTGGAGACAATTAGTTATTTGTCCCTAAAAAATTATGAGAAATGATATAACCACCTAAAACCTTATCCAAAAACCTTACATGCTGAAGTAGCAGGTTAAATGTAGTAATTATTTTTGTTTCGATATTGAAATCATATTTTCATTTAATCCATAATTGGTCCACCTAGTCTGCCACGTCAGCGGATAAAATTTTTTGTTAAGCTTTTTAAATGGCTATAGCAATACTCAAAAATTATTTTGTACATAAAAACTATTATTGAAAGTCAAAGTTTGATTGCCTCTATTTTTTGGCAGGATTAGGGGTTGACAGGGTTTATCTATTTTTTGAGAAAATTGACTCACATCATTTCACGATATATGAGTTTGCGAGCTAGTTTTTGTGCAATTAAGTTAAAATTAAGGTAAAATTTAAAATTTCAATACATACAATTATACATCTTGAAAAAAAAAACATATATTCATCTTTCCGTCGTAAAACCGTGGAGATTTATATTAATCAAATCTTAATTAGAGCGTTTTTGCATAAAAGTGTCTACAAAAGTGTTTATAAAAGTGTCTCTTGAACGCTCCGCTATATAAAGATAAATGGTCCGAATATGTAGTTATCAAAATAATTCAATTTACAAAAATAGATCCATGTTTTAATCAGCAACTAGGTCGGAACCCTAGCCGCCAGATGCCACCATCGAATGAGATGATGGAGGTAAGGTTTCTGCGATGGCGGAGACGAGATCGAAGGTTTCCTTCATCTATACATATCTATATTTACGTATGTGTATATATATATATATATATATATATATATATATATATATATATATATGTATATATGTATGTATATATATATATATAATAGAGAGGGAGAGAGGACTGAGGAGACACAGAGAGCGGTGAGGAGAGAGAAATACATATTAGGCAGGTGAGACGGAGCTCCGATGGTGGAGGTGGAGCTCCAACGGCGATAGTGACATGGTTTTTCCTCGGAGTAATTGGAGATATAATTTATAGAGAGAGAACGTGTAATGAGTTAAATGAGTAAAAACAGAATTTAAAACTCTTTTATATTTAGGGTGGCCGGTAACAAAAACAAATTAAAATTTTTAAAAAAGATAACTTATACTAATAAAAAATAGAAGTAGTATTAAAACTTAATAATTCTCTTAAAGTGTTACCGGCCTCCAATTAATTCCTTCTCCTAAAGAGAAATTTTTTTTTTAGGTACGTAAAACTTAAATAATTTAAGGTGAAAAGCACAAAAAGTAGGGAACAGCAAATATAAAATTAAATTAAATTACAATATCAATATCAATTCCGGAGACGTTCTTTTTAAGCTTAATTACACAAAACGCGGACTATTTGCACTTTTCCAAAATGTAGCGAAATAGCGTATAAAAAAACCGCTTCGGTTTATATTGGGAAAAACTCAATATATAGGGTGTTTTTTAGTACACTTATTTTAACTATATAATTTTGGAAGTGACAATTAAATAAATAAATATTTTTATTTTTCGAGGTTTTGGTAAAGTTTTAAGACTTTGCGATTTTGGTTCTCAAAAATACTCACTTTTAATCACATTGATCTATTTAAATGAAGTGATAAGTTTAGTGGGTATAAGGAGAAAGAAAAGTTTTGAGCTCATTTTCCTTAATCTTTTTTGTTTTATAATCATAGCTTTAATTAGTAAGTTTTCCTCAAAATGCAGCTATAGTGCTCTTATCAATATTGTCGTTCCTACGAAGGTTGTAATCTATATACTTTCTTTGTATCAGACATGTGTATTTTCCGGCAACTATGTGGGTCTTTGTCTCGTAGAATACTATTTCTTTCACTAACATTTGAGCCTTTTTATCAAATAAATAAATAAATTCCACTGAATTAAATTACCTTTTTTTATTTTAATTGTGGGTAATATTAATATGCTCATTCCCAAGCTTCTCTTCATGAAAAGAAAACTAGAAAAAAGATATGGAGCTCTACGCCTCCCTTTCTACTATCTCCCTAATCCTTATTCTCTTCTTTCTAATTTTCCTATTCTTTAAGAAGAAGGTAGGGAACCATCTTCCAGGCTCCTCAGGTTGGCCCATTTTTGGAGAGAGTCTTGAGTTTTTGTACACCGGGTCAAAAGGCTATCCTCAAAAGTTCATACTCGACCGCATTTCCAAATACTCCTCCAATAGTTTCAAAACACATCTTTTCGGCTCATCTGCTGTTGTTCTTTGCGGAGCTAGTAATAATAAGTTCTTGTTCTCGAACGAGAACAAACTAGTAAAAGTATGGTTACCTAGCTCGGTCAAAAAAGTGTTCCTTATGCCAGAAGAAAGCACCACAGATGAAAAGGCTGCTAATTTGAGGAAATGGCTTAGAAAAATTTTAAAAGGGGAAGAAACTAAGCGTTTCATCAGGACCATGGACATTTTTGCACAACAACATTTCCAATCGGCTTGGGTAAACAACGACAGTGTCCTCGTTCTTCCTCTGACAAAAGATTACACGTTTTCGATCGCATGTCGCGTGTTTATGAGCATAGAAGATCCAACTCATGTTGCAAAGTTTTCTACCCCTTTCAATCTTATACTCAAGGGTATCTTCTCGATCCCTGTTGACTTGCCAGGGACACCGTTAAATCAGGCAAAGAAAGCAGCTACGTCCATCCGAAAGGAGATCATGGCAATTGTTAAGCAGCGTAAGGTCGATCTGGCAGAAGGGAGTGCATCGCCAACTCAAGATATATTGTCACGTATGCTTCTTACGAGTGATGTACATGGAAATTTTACCAATGAGGGGGGTATTGTCGATGACATCTTGGGTTTGTTGGTAGGTGGGCATGATACAGTGAATGCTCTTTGTTCAACTGTAGTCATGCTCCTTGCAGAATTTCCAAGTATATACGAAAGAGTCTTTAGAGGTACGAAATTCCTACCTATACTCAAGTGTTTTAGAAAGCAAAAACGTAACTAAAGCATTTTTACAAATACCTATGTTAAAAGTGTAAAGACGTAAGCTTTTAGCTGCCTAAACAACGGAAAAGCAAGATTTTTAAGATTTGAATCGAGCTTTTTCACTACGAAACGAGCTTTCTAAAACAGAACTTATATTACACCAAACACTCAATTAGTTCCCTAAAACATGATATAAAGATCAATAATCACAGCAAATGCAATAGTATCAAACATTTATTAAAAAAAAAACTTTTCCGGTCTAATTGGGAATTTATATAGTGTCGTCAGCGGAGAAACTAGGGAATTTATTCTGTAATTAGTAATTACTGTGGTGTGCTGAATGGCTGGAAGCCCAAAATCAATTTGCGTTATATTATTTATATGTGTGTTTATACTTTATATAGAACAAATGGAAATTGCTAGCAAGAAAGCTCCAGGAGAATTCTTAAATTTTGATGATTTAAACGGCATGAAATACTCATGGAATGTAGCTTGTGAAGCCATGAGAATTGTACCACCGGTTCAAGGTGGTTTTAGAGAAGCAATTACAGACTTCACCCACAATGGGTTCAGAATTCCAAAAGGATGGAAGGTAATCAATGATAGTTTTTCAGATGAAAATTGATCAAACCTTTAAACCATTGATTAGAGTCATACATAGTTTCTGCACACTCAACTCTTAGCTAGCTATTCTACCTTTTATTTACTATTTCAGTATTGGTTCAATTTAACCCCATGTGAAAGTTTACCATTGATTCGAGGCTTTAGATGAAACTTTTTCTCTTCTTCAAAAGTTCATGAAAAAAGATAAAAATTTGGAAGAAGATAATAGAGAAATTGTTAGAGTTATGGAATTCGAAGAAAAAAGTAGAAATTGTTGTAGGATATTATTGGTAATATACATATCTCTATATACATGTATTAACCATTTGCATGTTAAAATTACCATATAGAATTAATTGTTAATTAAGAATGTATTACTTGCTTACATGTTGTAATTAACATGAATAAAATCTTCACATATGGCAGTTAATAATAATAATTAGATCTTGCTAGTATAAATTGTGATATATTATGTGATGATTGATGATAATTAGAAAATATCAAAAGTAGCAACATCTATATATGTAATCACTGTCATGTTTATGATATGGTAATTTACGAAATCAAATATTTTCATATTTAAGTTGAAAAAATTATGAACCTTCCCCAACTAGGCTCACTTATTTGGATACGATGTCTAAGAAAGATACATGCGGAAGTCGATATCCTAATGAGGTCGGGTTGTAAGTGGCATTCGTGCCCTCCACCCTCACCGTCTTTCCTGGTCGTGTTCAAGTAGAGCTACCGAAAGGGGTTGACTAAATAATAATTTTTCCGAGTGTGTTAATATGTGATGTATGTTTCACCGAATTGGTGTCTCAGTATCGACCCGTCGTTCGATCAATGAGAACCAATTCACATTAAAAGCAAAACTATTTTCGAACCTGTCGTTTCGAAACAAAGTTTGTACTTGTGCAAACCATAAACATATAAACCGATCATTTTGTATGATAACTAATCCAGAACTCCCAACACATGTGCGATGCCATCTATGATGAGAAAATCGCAAAGCATACTTGCGAAATGACTATTTAGACGTTGATTTTATTCCGTCACCACATGTTAGTCATCCTGATGTGTAAAAACATGATGAGTAATTTTTTTTGGATGCCATCTTTGATGAGTAAAACACGAGTTTGTTGTTACTCGCAAGATGAAAGATAAGGCGTTGATGATATTTCGTCGCCACATTTGAGACGTGATAACGTATATGGTGAACAAATGTATGAAATTGACATATTGGAGCAATCATTCACCAAAATATTAGCTTGGAAATTGTATTCCATAAGCAGTATCGTGAATTTATATTCACCATGTTCCTTTATCACCCATCTGTTATTGGATAAGAAAATTACCCCGGTGAGTAGTTTTAATCCTATTGGGTCAATGGCGAATTGTTTGCCTGATATTAATACTCTTCGTGTATATTTTTTTTCCACGAATCGAGAACCGAGATAAGTGTTATTTGTCTCGAACTGACGCGATCCCGATGAATCGCCTAGCCAAGCGAGGTTTTAGACAATCGTCAAAATCGAAGACATGTGGCTCCAAGACAGTTCTTGAAATGAACAATATGGTTCATTGTCCCAAAGCAATAGATAATGCTCAAAGAGCCAACTCTATGCTATAAATACAAAGATCATGTACGGTTACCCCTTAAATAGTTCAAAACTATTATAAAGGTGGAAAATCCGATGCTAATGTGCTTAAAGCTAACTGAAAGAAAACTCTTGAGACCCCCGGTTTTGTGGCTCAAATGAGTTTGGTAACTTTCTTTATTGATTTTAATAAAATCATTGATCCATTTTTTTGCTCATTTGGATTATGTTTTTCATTTGGATTATTATTTTTCCATTTGGACCATACTTTTGGATTATGGTTTGCCTGTTTACGAAATTTCTCGAAATAATTTAAAGTGTTTTGAGCAAAGTACTTTGACAAATGTAACCAAACTTTAAATTATCAAATTTTAGGCAATACTTGTAGGGAAGTTGGTTTTCTGAAAATAGTGGTTAACCGTGTATCACGTAATTTCATCAACTAATTGCCTAAAAGAGTCCTTTGTGATAATGATTCTGGACCTGTCGTTCCAAATCAAAATCTTTGGTAAAACCAAATTGATTTGTCAAATATGAGGCCTTATACTCATGTAGGTCCTGCCGTACCTTGTTGAATTATAAAATATTCGAGAAAACCAGTGTTATCTGGTAATAGCTCATGAAAGAAATAAAAAAAAATTATAAAGCCTCCATTCAATACGACCAAAAGCATTTATTTGGCGGTAACTGGCATTCCGTATTGGAATGTCGTTGGATAAGTCGGTCGCTGTTGAGTCTTTCTTGTTTCCTCGACGTGGTTATCTTTGGAGTGGAACTCCCTAATGTCTTCGTTGTTAGTTCAGAATCGAGCAACTCTTCCTCGGTGGGAACTTGAGTTGGCCGACATAGTGGGTAGATGGGTCCTGGAGTTTGGCCTATTGTTTGCAATGGGTGCTGCACTGTCTAGCTATCGAGCTACTATCTGATGTTTTCTTTTCCGTCTTGATGCGGACATAGCTCTCTCTTCCTCTGAGTCTGACGGATTTTCGTCTATGATCTCGTCGATCAT
Organism: Primula veris; assembly: GCA_963682055.1. NCBI lineage: Eukaryota > Viridiplantae > Streptophyta > Magnoliopsida > Ericales > Primulaceae > Primula > Primula veris. The sequence goes on along the minus strand of OY821745.1, from coordinate 27,364,195 downwards.
TAGAGGTTGTTGTTGTTCGCTTGGGAAGTTGGAGGCGGACGGTTGGTTCTTAGATGTGAGTGCTTGGTATCTTTGTTAGATGGCTAGGAGTGCATCCAACTCGTCCTAATTGATTCGTACTTCCTTGTTGTGGTTTGTGGTTGTTCCCACTTCCTCGATGCGATTTTATTCCGTATTGGTAACCATTTTGCTCGTCTGATAAAGTTGTGTGTTCAATTTCGAAACTAGTTAGTACTAGATGAATCGTAGAGACGGCGCCATTTGATAAAGCATTAACTTTGATCGGTTAAGTTATGTTCATCAACAGTTATAATTAATATGTTCGATTATAATAAATTGGACGATGTTATCTTTCTTTATTGATCGGGTAAATTACAATACTTTATTAGAAATGTTTTTAGTATTCTGGTGCTCGGTATAATTCATCGGGTTTATGACTTTGACTTGTAGTTGGCTTGTACTTCTTTAGTGAGATAAGCTCTGAAAGTTCTTTGTACAAATCTCTTTTTTTCTGCTTGAAAGTCAGATGTGTATTGTATTGCTCTTTGACTCTATTTATAGGGGTACGTGTTTCACAGCATATTGACAAGTGTCGCTCTCATCTATCAACTCATGGGCTTTTTGAGTGTTGGGCCTCTGTTAATTGAGCCTTTAACATCAATGGATAATTACTCCCATATCTGTTAAAGGAAAAAGACCACTATGTTCTTATCCCAACTATATTTACGTTGGGTATCTAGTAAAAACATACAGGTTGGGTTATTACTACATATCGTTTAACGGGTATTATTTTCATGTCGTATCAAATATCTTGACGAGTATGAGATAAATATATTAGCTTGCCCACTAATCTTTGATACCACTCTTTATTGGTTCGGACTTCTTCAGTATTTTCTCTAAACTTAAGATTATGAACAATTGGTGTATCATCTGGCTTGCAATCAAGCATCCCCGTATCAGATAGCAAGTCTAACACGTACTTTCGTTGGGACAAAAATGCACCTTAACTTGATCTAGAAACTTCTATTCCCAAAAAGTATTTTTGCCCTCCCAAGTTTTTCATTTCAAATTAGGAGCCTGTCTGTTTTTGAAACTTAGTTATTTCATCATTGTCATCTCATGTAATAATCATGCCATCCACATATATTATTAGAGCAGTAACCCTTCATTTTTGATGTTTCAGAAAAAGTTTATGATCAGAATTACTTTGTTGAAACCCATATTTTTCATGGCCACGGTGAAGCAGCCAAACCATGCTCAGGGTGACTGTTTCAGTCCATACAATTCCCTTCGCAACTTACACACAAGGTTGGTGCTTTGTGATGTAATGTAGCCTAGAGAAATATCCATATATACCTCCTTCTCAAGATCCCCATGTAGGAAAGCGTTCTTTATATCGAATTGGTGCAATGTCCAATCTAAATTTGCTGCCAAAATAACAGAACTCTCACTGTATTTAATTTTGCCACATGTGAAAATGTCTCATGATAGCCTATGCCATATGTTTGTATGTATCTCTTGGCAACAAGTCTCGCCTTATATCTTTCAATCGTTCTGTCCGCCTTATACATAATTGAGAACACTCATTTACACCCTACTATTTTTTTCCCTTTTGGTAGCAACATAAGATCCCATGTTCTGTTATTCTTTTAATGCTTCCATTTCTTCTTGAATCGATTGAGACCATTGTGAATTGTTAAGGCTTCATGTACTCCATAAGGAATATGGCATGAGGACAGCTTGTGTGCAAATTCTTGGAGAGGCTTTGGTAGTCTCTTAGAGGTTACATGACTAGGAATCTGATACTTCGATCTTTTTCCTTCAACACTTGGTGAGTATCGGGTTGGGTACTTTCCCCTATTATGCCTATAAGGTAAATGATAGCTAATAGGAATATTTTCAATATAATTGGAAGATGGTTCAAGAGTACTTACCTCAGAGATATTTCCACGAGAATCATTGTCGTGTACAAAAGTGAGAGGGGTACTTTCAGCAAATTCAATTTCCTCAATATCAACATCATTTTCTTTCCTTCTATTTTCACCAACACTATTTTCCCTTTCTTCAACTTCTAGTGTCTCATTTTCTTCTCTGGTTTTCCTATTTGGCTGAAGTTCGATATAATATTGACAAGTTTTTTTAACTTCTTCAACAATTGGTGTATCACACCACTTTTGTTCTTCATAGCATGTCTCTCCCTGAAGATCATCAGGAGTGGGTACGGGCAAGGAGTAATAATTTTCAAATTTCAGAAAAGTGAAACATGCGTGGGGGAATAAGTGGCATAACCCAAAAAAAATACAAAGGACGGCACAAGGATTAAGTTTTGTGCCTTGATTTTTATGCAGATGACAAATGCAACGCACCCAAATATGCATGGGGGAATAAGTAAAATAGACGGAAAAGAAACATGGTTAGATAAGGCTTGCAATGGGGTCTTAAACTGTGGTACTTTTGAGGGCATTCGATTAAGTAAGTGCACAGCTGTAACAATAGCGTCATCCCAATGGCGACCAGGCACTTTCGTTTCAAATAGCAAGGCACGTGCCGTTTCTAAAATATGTCTATTTTTTCTTTCAGCCACACCGTTTTGCTGAGGAGTTTGAGTGCAAAATGTTTCATGAATAAGACCATTTAATTTAAAGTAGGCCTGAAATTCATGGTTGATATATTCCGTACCATTATCTGATCTAAGTACGCAAATTTTACTTGAGAATTGATTTTTAATCATAGCATGAAAAGAACGAAAAATACCAAAAACCTCATCTTTGTGTTTTAATAAATAAAACCATGTTATTCGAGTACAATCATCAACAAACGTCATAAACAAACGGTTACCAGAAACTGTTTTTATAGGAGAGGGTCCCCAATCATCGGAATGAATCAAAACAAATGGAATATCACATTTATTAGAACTAATCGGAAAAGGTACACGGTGAATTTTAGCTAAAATGCAGGTTTCACAGTTGAAGTCTAAAAATTTTTAATTTGAAAACAAATTAGGACATAAAGGTTTCATATAACTGAATGATGGGTGTCCTAAATGACGATGCCATAACTAAAAAAAATTTTCCTTCACACTAATCGAGTGTTAAACGGAATTGACTCTATCGATATCGAAATCATCAATGTAGTATAACCCCCCTCTCTTAGTACCACGACCAATGATCTCCTTGGTGAGAATATCCTAAAAAAGGAAAAAAAATAGGATAAATTAGAGCTACACAATTTAATTCATCTGTGGCTTGACTCACTGACATTAACTTATTTGACAATGAAGGTACAAGCAAAGTATTTGACAAATACAATGTTTTTGACAAGGCTACAGTTCCAGTCCCTATGACTGGATAAGTAACCTCATTAGCATTGATGATGCTGGTTCGCTTCATTTCCGATGTCTTCACAAAGTCTTCTGGACGAAATGGCATATGGTATGTTGCCCCTGAATCCACTATCCAACCATTGCGATCAACTTCATTAGAAACAATCAAGACAGAACTATGCTTGCCTTGCTCGCTGAGAGCGGTTAATTTGTTTTGAGGATCAACCTGTGAAACAAGTGATAATTGAGGTTCTGCATTGGCCAAGGCTGCACGTACTGCTCCGCATGTGGCTTCTTTCTGTTTTCGCTCCTTAAGTTCCTTCCACCATTGTAGATAACCGTGTAACTTGAAGCATGTTTCAAGAGTGTGTTTTGTGTTTCCACAATGAGAGCAAACACTTCCTCCACTTTCTGTTTGTCCCTTGTTCTTTGAAAAAACATTGTTTTTTTCACCACTCGGAGATGGAAAGTTAACTTTAGCCATCTGGAGTGTATTAGTGTGTTGAGCTCCTGTTTTTATTCCTCTAGATGCCATAACCGTGGTTGTTGTAACCTCTGTACTTGTCTTCCCTTTTGACATGTGCATAAGCTTGTTCAACCGTAGGAAAATGTTGTATCCGAAGCACATCACTCTGAATCTTGTCTAGTATGTCATCCAATCCATCAAGGAATAAATAAACTCTATCTTCTTATAAAAGAGTATTATATTTACGTATATCACTGATGCACTCCATAGGATTAGGACGCCGAAAATCGATCTCCCTCCACAAACTTTGGATACTATTGTAGTATGTTTCAATAGATCCCCCAGCTTGTTTCATTCGAGTCACATGTCTCTTCAGATCATAAACTTGAGACGTGTCGGTTCCATCAAAGTAAGTTGTCGCAATCGAATCAGATAGTTTGGCAGTTGGAAAACGAATAAAATTACCGATTAAAGATGGATCCATAGAGTTGATCAACCATCCTTTTACAATAGCATTCTCAGTTCTCCATCTTCTAAAGGATGGATCAGTTGGTTCAGGTTGTGAGAGATCACCATTTATGTACCCCAATTTGTCTCTGCCTAAGATATACTTCTCGACAACTTGGGACCATAAAGCAAAATTAATACCATCAAGCTTGATACCAATTTATGCAGCACCGCCTTCAAAAGTTGGTGTTGAAGTCTGGGTCTGGTTTTGTGTCAATACTTGCGCCATTCTGGTCATCAAGCTTTCGAGAATAGAAGCGGTGGAGTTATCACCATCCTGCTATGGGTTGACCAAATTGGTTGACTTGGTCATCGTTTCTAGTCTGATGTAGTTATTCTCCAAGAATCTACGCTCTGGTACCATGTAAAACCATAGTAAAGTTTATGAATATATTTTTCTGTGTATTATTATATCGGAATTCCATATATATACACTAGTAATCGTGCCCCACGCATTGCGTGTGTGACACGAAATGCAATTAAAATATTAAAAATAAGTGTAGTTATGATACAAATACGTGGATAATACAAAAAAAAATAGTATAAGACTTAAAATAATTTTTGGTTGTTAAATAGGGACACATAGTGTTATTAGTTGTTATTTTTTATTTTATTATTTTATGTTTTTATGTGAGCATGTTATTATTGTAATTAATAAAAAATTATAAGGGTATTTTTGAAAAAAAAAAATGGCTAAATTGGGCAGTCTCATTTGGCTTGGGTTGACTTATTATAATAGAATGATATGAACAAATAAGGAAATACTATATCTTAGGCTAGCCATATGCTTGACCCGTAAGTTAAGGGATTACAGTAAATAAGGTAACTAAATAACCTAGTAATTACTCTTCAAATAGGAAATACAGCTCATGCCAACATTTCCTAATTGCGAATGTCCCATAAGAGTTTATTTTAAATACTTGACTAAGATAGAAGGTTTGAACCTCCATATAGAGACAAGTTATTAATTATTAACTTGTTAATTGGTATCACAGAACAAATCTTAAGTGAAAGATTGCAGTGTTGAACAATCCCGTGGTGATCGTTCCATCATACTCCGCAATCAGTGTGTTCTGTGTTCTTTGAAGTACTTTGGCTTACAAGGGCAAGGAAATCCAACAGCTATTGCAAGCTAACTTTATTTATTATCAAAGTTTCACCCAAGCCACCATCTATATATGTGTTCTTCTAATTCTATTTGATTCGTTAATTAATTTCTTGGAGTATAGTGCATGGAGACCTGGTTAATAGTTTTGTGTGAGCAAAAACAGTAGATATATGCCCTTAGTTTACAGTGCTTTCTTGTATGTTTGTAGAGTACTATTGAATTTAATGTTTTTTTTATGTTAAGTTTAAGATTTTGTTTAGTCTGGTAATCTAGTGTCCAATCATCATTTCCATACACATGCAATTAAAATTTTGCTAGGGTATATAAATCTTTCATGTTGATCAAATGACAGATGTATTGGAGTTCTCATTCAACAAATAGAGACCCTGCAATCTTCCCTGAGCCAGAAAAATTTGATCCATCAAGGTTCGAGGGATCGGGACCAGCTCCTTACACATATGTACCATTTGGTGTAGGACCGAGGATGTGCCCTGGAAATGAATACTCCCGATTTGTGGTACTCGTGTTTGTGCATAATCTTGTAAAAAGGTTCAAGTGGGAGAAAGTGATTCCCAATGAGAAAATGGTAGTTAATCCAATACCTAATCCTGAGAATGGACTTCCAGTTCGTCTATTCCCTCATAAAGCATGCTAATACTTTCTTGAAAAAGTCCTTTTGTGCATCACTGTAATTTCTCACTCTTAGTAATCACATCTACTATTTTTCAAATAAATATTTGCTCTATTTGGACATCAAATGCTGTAAACAGTATAATATGCCAAAAATAATATGTTTGTGAAAGTTTTATAGAAGTGGAAAAAATGTACATAAAGTTTATTAAGTTGTGTACGATATTATCTAAATATGTTATTATTTTTATCCTTTGTGTTTAGAAGTTTACAGTGATACTGAGCTTGTCTTTCTGAATGAATCGGATTTTCAACGTAATACCTAAAAAAACGACTTTCTTCTGGAAAAAGTGTGGACTCTCTCTCACACTTAAAAAAACGTATATCGAAAAATCTGTCTTTTCATAGTGATACGAAACATGTTTATATAGGCTACGTTAGAAACCTGATAGTTTGAATAAAAAAGAGGTTATCTAATCAGATTCGAACTTAAACTCATCAACGTGAATATTTTCTTATCTGATTAAATTAAAATTCATTCCACTAAAGAACTCTAACTGAAATCTCTCTCCTATATTCCGAATCTTCTAAAAAATAATTCATTTCATGTCATTATGTTTAAATCATCCACACGTTAAGATTAAACAGACATTCACTTACCAATTTAAATCACTGACGATTTATATTTAGTAAGCATATTTTATTCCTTAATAAATAACACTTAACTTAATTAATGTATCGCATTAATAAATCTACATCCAGGGTTTGATACAAAAATAATTATAATATTTTAAGGAGGTATCATCAATCCCAATATCGAGACATGTATTTCTTCATTTAGTAATAAACACTATACTTGAAACATCACCGTCCACCTCGCTGAGTTTATAACTCGTAAAGAATCACACTCTTTTATGAATTAAAACGATTATCATTTCTCGTACATGCTTAATTAATAAAATCAGAAATTAAGAGTTTAAACAAATTCTTTGACCCAATCCGTTAATTATTTTATCTAGTCAGTACAAAAATGATTGTCTTGTTGCGGTCTTGTTTAATACACTCAGAATGCACTAGCGTATAAATTTGAAATACTTCATTCGCTATAGTCAAGACAGACCTACTAAAATTATACATTATAACTGTACCGATGGTCTGTCCATTTTCATCTAAAGTTATAAGCAATTTACTTATATTATATAAAAACCGATAGTCTAATCTTTCGTGTGTAAGTCGTACTCTACACACTAGACTATCTACGAATTATAATATTAGACACTTATTTGCGCACTATTAAATAAAACAAATAACATATTGCCAATATAAAATCTCATAAAAATATAACAACGTCTGATAAAGAAAATATTAAACCAAAAACAACACGTCTTTTAATCGTATTTTCTAAAAGTTTGATCACAAATAGTGATAAATGCAGTGACGTGAATCTTTATATTCCTTTGCTATACGCAACTTATTTTGTTTTTCCTTTTCTTCTGTTTTTATTTGTTACAATCAATATATCCCCTAATTCAAAAAAAAAAAAAATATATATATATACAGTATCCCTTCTTTTTTCTTAATAATGAAGTTCTGTTTTGTAGTTACTAGTGATCTGCTATTTGCCTATTTCCACAAATTGTATGAATATTTTTTCAATTGTCGCCAGGTATGTTGGCGAATTACGTACCAGGGTTACCAGAAATGTCCCGGACTTGTTCCTTCGACCTGCAGAGAGATATTAGTAAAAAAACGACCCGATTATGTGATTGAAGATTAGCACATACTGATGAGTGAGACATCCTATTTATTTCCTTCCGATTTTGGACAGGGCAAGGCCAAAAATTAGTAAATGGGATGCCAATTTACCTGTAAAATCAAAATATTAAGGGATGTTATATTACTACTTTTAAGGATCGTAGTTAAAACGTGACAAAAAAATAAAGAAATAACAAGTATGTGGTGCGGATGTGATGTTATCAAATCAGGAACTAGGTACATATTAAAGGGGCAACAACACCCCCGTATTACGAAAACACTAATTGTTTCATGTGTTAATGAAAAATTGACGATTTTAGACTTTCATCACCCCCTAATTACAAAATAGTACCATTATTCTTCGGCTGTCAAAAAATACATAGTTTTTGCTCGATCCATTTAGTTTCTTTTTTTTGTTTTCGGTAAACTGATGTATCGAATACAAAAGACATGGCACACTGAAGTTTCTGTTGGAAAAAACTAATGGTTTTTATGGAGTGAATGCTATTTTATTTTAGTGGTTACAAAATCATTCATTCTCCCCATTAATTGTAGTCTTTATTTGTAATATGAGTTACAAAGAAATATGTTTAAAATATGATGGTCTTGGTCCATTTTTTAATAGATTTTTTCAAGACAAGTCTCATACATGTCATACATGGCATACACAATTCACACACAATTCACATATGCATACATATAGAGAGAGAGTACCGCACCACCAACGACCCGACCGTGGCTCGGTGCCGTTTCCGTCAAGTCACATGTGATAGACGTTGTACCTTGGGAACGAAGTGCCCCATTTAGCCAGAAGCAGAGGTGACGGGGCAAATATCGTTTAAGAGAAACTGCTTGCAGTTACCTCGTCTCGAACTTTAGTCCATTTCGGTATCATTTACATTATTTTATGTTAAATCTTGTATTTGATAATTTATATATTTGAGCAAACCATTTTTTGTTTATTTGTTCCATTTCTTTTTCGTAGAAATTATTGTGTTTATTTGCAACGTACCCAACAATCTTAAACGATATTTTGTATGTTTCGTACGTTAATACAATAATTTTGGTGTTTGGATAAACAGAAAATTATTTCCGTTTCGAAAACGGTTCTTTGGAAAATCATTTTCTAACAAACATTGGTTTTAAGAAATTGATTTTTCCATTTGAATTGTTGAACGCGTTTTTCCTTTGGTTTACCTTATTTGGGATTTTTATGAAAATCCCTTCTTTAGGTTGAAACTGTCTTCTTGAATTTTGTGTAATATGTGTGCATGCATCTTTTGTATTGTATCGTATGTATGTTTATTGCTATTTTTAATTCTTTACATACGAGCATGTTTGATTGCGATTTGAGAATATGATTTTTTTGAGAAAATCTATATTTTATTTTGTGATGATTTAGATGATTAAATGGTTAATCATAGATGTTGTTTATTGAATCTTCAATTCAGTTTGTTAAACAATCTTAGTTGTACTGGTTTTATAAGCTTATTTGTCATGAAAATTAGTTACTTAGATAATGTTTGGCATGTCTCTGAAATTTGTTTAGAAAAAACATTTTTAGAAACCTTTACAGTGGTGTTGTGCACCTAATTGAATTTCCTATAATTTTGGAATGTATGTTGTAAGCTGAATTTTGTCAGTTTGCATATTGCTTTGCTATGTTAATTATTATGGTCATAGATTACGTTAATATATTTACTTATATATTAAATTGTGATAACAGCTCGTTGGTAACATTAACACGTTTATGCATATATTAAATTGTGATAACAGCTCGTTGGTAACATTAACATGTTGCAATTGAGGTGATAGAATTTATTTGTTGGAAAGTTCATTTGTAATATGCATATTTGTTTATGTATAATTAAGTTCCCAGAATTGTGAATTCTATAATTTGGACTTAGTATGCAGCAGTGATGTAGGGGATTTCAATTTTATATGACCAGTTTAATTTATGTGAGAAATGAAATGGTAGCCGAAATATACATTAACACGTTTCTTGCTGAAATCTTTAAATAGTAGCATGCATGCATGTTATGTCCTTCTACATATTTGGAGTTTTAATATGGGAAATTTATTGTGCGTGTTGCGGTTACTGTTTATTGACTATGATTTGACCAATGACATTTTGTTTGCATAGTGGTCATAAATTAGCTGAATTAATCAATTACGGTTTTGTAAGTGGTTGGTATTATTGACCGTTTAATTTGTGAAAGGTTAATCGAGAATTATGAAATAGTTTTGGTGCCGTTGTTACTATAATAAATCATGAGGTTTATTTTTATAGTGAAACTTTTACTTACATTGTATTTTATAAGTAATCTGGTTAGAGACTAGATTATTTTGTTAGTTGATTTATACATGTTTATTGTTTTCATGTTAATAAAGTACTAACAATTTTCAATGAGTATTTGTATAGACATGGATCTCTACCATGGAATTGGAGGATTGGTGATCATTCGAAACAGTTCTAGTAAAAGCCATTAAATTAGGGATTACGACAGAACTGGTTTCGAAATAGTTCTTGTAAAACCATTTTCTGATTTTCAGAATTTGGGGCTTACGACAGAACTGGTTGAATTCTGAGATTGTTCTGTGTAAAATCAGATTTGTCTGGTGTTTACGGCTGAATAAATCTTTCAGAATTTGATAATCTTTTTCGAGAATGAACTAGAATACTCTTGCAAAATCATTTTTTTGAAACCATGCGTGGTTATAGAATTTTGGTGTTTGCGAATGAGGAGTTTTAGTTTCGTTTTTCGAAATTAGATTGTGCGTGTTTGTTATTTGAGATAACAAACAGTTTCCTGTGGAAAATGTCCGGAACACAGTGGGTGCTGGAACTGACCAGAACATTGTGGGTGCCGGTGTAACTCCTATTAATTTTGCATTAGTGCATATTAATGAAGGGGGTTACAAATACGAAATCAACATTATTAAAGACACTAATGTGGTGATATAATGGGTGATATCCTTATTAATTGTGATTTATTGCAATTTAATTTATGGAGGGTTACAAAATTTGTAACGGTGATCATTAATGAGATTAATGACGATTATTTATAACTTCTTATTAATTGTGATTAATCGCAATTTAATTTGGAGAGTTATAAATTATTGTAACGACAGTCGTTGTTGGCATTTATGGAGAGCTTTATTAGCTAACTCTTAATTGCATTGACGAGTCGGTTACATAATTGGGTGAAATGTTATTTAATAACCAACTTGATTCATCCGAGATAATAATTTGATGATTGAACAAATTATAAATGACCCTTGAGTTTTATTTTAAGAATAAACAAATATCGGCTAATTAATTAATTTGTTATAATTACATCCTATTAATTTCTTGATTAACATTTAATAATTTGTTGAAATAACATTTTATTAGTTTGTTGAAAGAACATTTAATAATTTGTTGATATAACATCTTATTAACTTGTTGAAATAACATATTATGAATATGTTGTGTTTGCTATTATTGAGAATTGTTGAACATAGAATTCAATAATGATTTTGATTATTACTTCGATTATGCGTTTAATGATTTTACGATTTCGATGATATAACTCTTGTCTTGTCCAAAAATAGAAAACGTATATTTCAGGTCTTTAAATGATAGAGCATTCGATAACGAAGCCATAGGTTCAAGCGGAACCAAAATCGGAGCTAAAACGAAGGAGTTATGAGCATTCGAAGATTTACGGGACCAGGATTACAGTCGACCGATCGACTGGACAAAAACGACCGATCGTTTTTGGTCAAATTTCTTCCAGTGAGTCCAGTATAAAAACGACCGATCGTTTTCAGAAAACGACCGATTGTTTTCTGTAAAACGACCGATCGACTGTAGAAAACGACCGATCGTTTTCTGCAGTTTTCGAAAACAACTTTTCAGCTTATTCTGGAAAAGAGCTGTTATATCTTCAACGGTCATAACCCAGAAAAACAGACTTTGCTGTTATATATACCACCTCAAATCTCTCTCCAAACTCACCAATCATCACACTAATTATCATCCTTCAATCCCTATATACAAAAACCAAAATATCACCATTTTGGTGTATATACTCAAAAGAGGGAAAATTGAAGAAAAACAGAGTAAAGCTCAAACATCATCAATCTCACCAATTAGCTTATTTAGAAGCAATAAAATAGTGAGTGTAGTTACATTATTGTAACAAAATTGTAACGAGTAATTTATAAACTCATTTGTGAGCGAGTGATCGGGTAGAGGCTTTGTAAGCGAGTTGCTTAAAAGCTCTAGGTCTTTTCATTTCGGGACACTCATAAAGTGAGGGGGAGCTTAATCGGTTGATTAGCTCGATAGGATTGTAATATCCGAAAGAAGTTTTTTAGTGAAATACTCGGTAGTACCGAGGAGAGGACGTAGGCGCGTTTGCCGAACCTCTATAAATCGCGGTGTCATTTTCTTTCCCTTACTATTTACTTTCCGCAACTTACATTTTTGTGATTGTTCGCATGTTTAAATTCATTCATATTTCCATAGCACATTTATTGTCGCAAAAATATATATTGAGGTAGTAGGGTTGTTAATCACGCTTAGAAGTTTAATTCCGCGAAAAACGCTAAAAACCTTATTCACCCCCCCCTCTAAGGTTTAGCCGCACACGGGCCAACAAGAATAGTAACTGAGTAATAGTATATTACTATTATTGGGGAAGAACCTCGAGGGTCCCACAAATGTGGGGGTAACCCGTCGATCCTGTAGATCAAGAATCTAAACATACCCAAAACGCCTACGGGCGAGTGGGAGAAAACCTAACGGTTCAGTGGTATTGGCTTAAAACGTCTGAAATAAATGATACCATTTCATTTACCATATTGAAATCGATTAAGTTTCTCCATGACAGTGTGCATGTCCTGAGTGAGGACAAAAGGAATGCACGAACTGTGGGGGCGTTAATGTGTGGAAACGTTTTAAACGTTTGGAAATCCACTAAAAAGTGCAAGCATACAAATTTGAATCATGACTAGTGGTTTTTTAAACCTAAAGGGCAGTAACCTTTCGGTAGACAAAAACACTATGATCAAATTGTGATAAGTTTGCTTGTTTGTGACAATACATGAGGGACTATTTGTTCAAAATGAGGATTTTAGTCGATACTCTTGTGGTCAATAATGACATGTTGAGTTATTCAAACAAGTCACTGATTTGACATGATATAGTAGGTGATGAAAATATAAAAGCTTAAATGTTTTATTTTTCTAAATCTATTATTTAAATTGAAACACAAATATGAGTTTGTGTTTGAAGCAATGTATTGCTAAGTGTTCAGTTCGAAGTTTCGAACAGAGTACATAACCAAATGGTTCGATGCATTTGAGATGAGTGCAAAACCAAGAAGGGTTTAAAAGATATTTTCTCAATTTATTGATGGATGTATTAAACACTGATATGTCTACTTGATGAGAAGTAAAGATAAATCAGTCGAGATATTCATTCAAGTAAGAATGAATACGTGAATTCTATTGTTGAGGATTAAGGCTTGTCAGAAAACATGTTTAATCATGTGTGTTCTGTTGTGTTAATCTACCAAATTTAATCCAATGATTAAATGTTAATCATTAAATGATAGACTATTTTTGGAAGTGTTAGATATTGTCTAACTAGTTCCGAAATGGTATATTCACATGGATATAAATACATGATCAGTGTAAATGAAACGGTGAATATGAGACGTCATTCACACAATTGTGTGGTTGGAATGTCATGTTGATAAGTTGAGGGTTAAACTCTGAATTTGTGCGGAAAGTGCGTTTTCCGCAAGATATGTGTGGAACAAACTATCTCTTAGGAAGTTGGACCAAACAGTCAAAATTATAGAAGGCATGGTGCCTGACTATAAGTTTGTGAAAGTTTGGTGCTACCTAAGAAAGATCTCAATCTTGTTCCTTGAAGGACTTGGATAGGATCGAAAACGATAGATTGTGTGTTCTTCGGATAAGCATAAAATATAGCGCTGATCGGTTTATAGTGCATAAGGCACATGGCTTTAAAGTGCATATAGAACATTGTTCTATGCCCGAGAAGCATACTTTCTAAAAAGAGAAGTTTTCCGCAAAACTCTAACGCCTGGCGAGTGTGACCAATACGTTGAGGGTTCAAAGCATTACGCTACCCAAGACAAGTGAACACTCAAACGGTGCTGGAAAAATGTGGTAAGTGAATCTTTTAAGGAAGATGAAGTGCATCGGCATAGTAAAAGGGTAAGTAATGAAACTTCCTTTGTCCCTTGACCTTCATGAGTGAAGGTGAATCGACGACATTGAAATAATCAATGTTTTCCATATAATCTGTATATGGGAAGATGCCATCAACAATGAGGTTGATAGGCACGTGAGAAATAAAGTCAATTACTTTAAGTAAAACTGACGGTTTTGATAATTTTAATGTCTATACTCTAATCTCTATAAAAAAGGACGCATCATTAATTAATGAGAACATGTGTTTTATAAATGGAGATCTAGAAAATTAGGAACAACCCATTGGGTCGTGGTTCCGTGTAAAGTAAGCCAAGGTGCGAAAACTTGTTAAGTCGTTATATGGACTAAAACAAACACCTAACTTATCATAGGTAGTCTCTTGTGCGTCAAGAACTGCACTAGACCAGTTATAGCCAACTCAGTGAGCAGACTAAGTAGGTATGCCAATGAGGCTTCTCAGATACATGAGGTATACTGCCCATCATGAACTGCATTATACGAGATGTCCAAAATGTTTGGAGGGTATTTAGATACCAAGTGTATCTCGAACTTTAACAGTACAAGGTCCATTAGTGGATATGTTTGTACTTAAAGAGGTTGCAGTCTTATGGAGGTCTGTAAAATAGACCTGCATAGTTGGAGAAACTGTAGAGTTAGAATTCATAACGTTGAATCAAGCTACAGAAGAGGCAGGTTGACTGAGAAGTCTTGGGAGGTATTCCAAGTGGCCAAAATCTGTTCCCGCAATAAACGTGTACTGCTGCAGTCAGTCAGTTATTAAACGGGATCAGAATAATTTGTATAATGGAAAGTCCCGACAAAGTCATGACATATTCGTCGGAGACACAAATCCGTAAGAGGAATTGCTAGCAAAAATTGTGGTATCCATAGACTTTGCAAGGTCTAAGGATAATAATGCGGATCCATATACAAAATGCTTGACTCGTAGAGGAGTTGGAGCATCATCGAGGGAAATGGGGGTTGAAGCCCAATAAATTGGAAACCTTCACATAAGCTACCCAACCTGTACTGGAAATTTCAGTCTCAGGTTCAATGGAAAAACTGAACTGTGCGGGTTACCGAACAAAGCACTCGAGAACATAAGTTCTCAGCCCATTTTTATGATGAAAGAGTGATAGACTTGTACCATTTTAAGGGTGAGCATGAGGCTCTTAATGAATCAAGTATCTCGAAGGTCGAGTGGGGTGAGTCAGGACATCTTTGACTTGAAAATCACCTATAACGAGTGTGTATGGCCGATACTATGTGATGAGCTAGGGCTAAATCGCTAGAGCACTCGGTTGAATTTGCCAAGGCAGTCCAGGGCCAAATATGGACAACAACCAAAGGGCTTAGTAAGTGGTGTAGAGAGGACACTGTGTGAGTATTACCCTGGTATGCACAAACGCTAAAGGGTTCAAGGCTTTAAGGCTACCCAATAGTAGCATATCAGATTTTACATCACTATGGCAGGTTAAAGGTGCGCGCTACCTGTCCTTATGCAGTGAATTCGCGTGGTTCTCTTGATTGCATTTAGTTGCACGTTGCATGTTTTAGATCGCATTCATGTGGGGGATTGTTGGAAAAAACTAATGGTTTTTATGGAGTGAATGCTATTTTATTTTAGTGGTTACAAAACCATTCATTCTCCCCATTAATTGTAGTCTTTATTTGTAATATGAGTTACAAAGAAATATGTTTAAAATATGATGGTCTTGGTCCATTTTTTAATAGATTTTTTCAAGACAAGTCCCATACATGTCATACATGGCATACACAATTCACACACAATTCACATATGCATACATATAGAGAGAGAGTACTGCACCACCAACGGCCCGATCGTGGCTCGGTGCAGTTTCCGCCAAGTCACATGTGATAGACGTTGTACCTTGGGAACGAAGTGTCCCATTTAGCCAGAAGCAGAGGTGGCGGGGCAAATATCGTTTAAGAGAAACTGCTTGCAGTTAACTCGTCTCGGACTTTAGTCCATTTCGGTATCATTTACATTATTTTATGTTAAATCTTGTATTTGATAATTTATATATTTGAGAAAACCATTTTCTGTTTATTTGTTCCATTTCTTTTTCGTAGAAATTATTGTGTTTATTTACAACGTATCCAACAGTTTCTAGGCTAATCATAACGTATCAGAAAAAAAATATATAACACAGTCTGTCCCAGAAGCGAAGTAAGAATAGCCAGCTGGTAGCAGACCGAACGATCTGTTGACAAGTGACAGACCAATCATTGTGATTGACGAGAACTCCCAGAAACAAAATCAATTATTTTTTGACAAAATCATGACTTATTCTCCCATATCGTCTAGTAAACCTATTTCTAGAATTTCTAGGATTGTTCTTCACCTTACATAACTTGTTCATGACCTAATTTTTCACTAATTTAAACACTTTGCCTGAAATTGAAGTTATCCTCCCATGAAACAGAAAATTCCTTTCTTCAATCACAATAACGTAGTCGCTAGTAAACATTTCCCTAAAAGACCTGAAGGAGAGCTACCTTACAGACGTCAATAGCCCAAGAATCCCAATTAGACCCAAATCGGGCAAGATCAATACGACCCGATTGCGAACAATCAATTTTCTAAACCTGTCTCGAGAATACACATTGGAAAATAAATGGTCTACAACGCTCACCACTTTATCCAAACAAAGAAGGCACTTTCTAACACCGACGAGATTTATGTTTTGTACTGATCTAGGAATATGGACAGTTCATTTAGAATTGCTAACTAAAGAATAAAACAACCCCTTGATAGTATACAAGGCGTCCAAACTACGTGAGCGCAAGGCAACGTCAGTTAAAAGAACAGCAAAGTTAGTATTTATTTCACTGCCTATTGTTCTAAAACTGATTGGAAAAAACTCATTGGAAGTATTCTTTTCAAAAAGATAAACAAAACGTAATATTTGTTCAAGGAAGCATGCCATAAAACTAGAAGGCTAGAATTGTTATCGCTTGTGAAGCCATGAGGCTTTCACCAACCTTCCTCTACAGATAACGTCATCGTTTTCCTATGTTCTTCCAGCACTAGCTAAACCTCCCAGCGCAAATGATGTACTCTAGATGAAGCAAATTCCCCAAGTAACCATCCCTGTGAAATAAGTCGTACTTCATTAGACCTGCACGCTTAAGCCTCCTTCTGAATTCTGACTAGTGATCGATATATGTTGTACGTGCTCTTTCTCTGGAACGGTCTACATACATTATTTGACAAAATATGAACAGAAAATAAAAAGAGGACAATAGGCCATTGGTTTGAAGAGGAGCAAAACGGTTGCTTTCTTTTTTTTAATCGTGAAATTAAGTTTAATATAATTCACTATAGTTGTTGACTTAAGAGGTGCTAATTATGGGAAATTGCAAAAGAAGGAACAATTAGCGGTAATTAAGGAAAGAATACAGACATGAGAAAATCATTTCTAGATAAATAGGAGTACTATCTAGCTAAAATAAGTCAGGATACATTTATTTCTAGCTAATTATACTTATAGATCTTTTATCTCTAACTAGCCGGTAACCATCTATCCAGCCTTCACATTACAAGAAAAAATCTATTTACCATCCGTTTACTTTTTGAAAAGTGTAGCTAAACTGAGTGTCGCTAAATTTTAGCAACAGAATAGCAACTAATTATGTTGCTAAACTGTTGTTAAAATTTAGCGACACCCAGTTTACCAACAGTTTTCAAAAAATAAATTGTTGGTAAATGAACTTTTTCTTGTAGTGTCATATTTACGGTGTTTACAATGTAAAATAAAATCTTAGGTCTCGATTAATTTGTTTGTGTTAAAAAGGTGACATCTCGGACAAGTGGACAACATCTGGTACGAAGCTTTCCTCAACATTTCTCTGATAAGAAACATGATTATTGTACAAATTCTCGCCTCAAAGCACCGCTAATACACACTAGTATTTTAAAAATCGCGCTTCAAAACGCTTTTATCCTGATATAGGGGTTATTGATATTTTTTTTGCATACACTATTTCGCTATATTGTTGGTAAAGCGCTATTAGTGCACTTTTTGTGCTTATATCACATTTTTTTGTGCTATTTAAGCTAAAAAGTGTGCGTTTTGTGAGTTGTGCTGTAATTTTTATTTTGTTTTTAAGAAAACTTAAAAAACGACGCCGATTTAGAATAATCAGTTTTATGAAAAACATAACTACAAACAAATTAATTCTATTACATGTTCTAATGATCTTAATCGCTCATTTTAACGAGCTATAAAAATTACAAAAATTAATTAGTAGAATACATGAAATTAATTTGTGTTATTACTATTTATGAATTATTTCAATTTTTCTTATATATAAACATGTTTCAAACATGTTTTTTTCTATATATTTTAAAAAAATTATTGTAAATTTTTTACGTTTTACGCTTCAAATCTATGTTTTTAGCGTATCTATCATAGAAAAGCTTTGATAAACTTAACGTTTTTTAAACATTGATACAAACACAAAAAAATCAGTTTGATACAACATGAAAATAATACCCGATAAGTGATATTGAGTGATGACCCGACTCACATGTTTCTAATGAGTATTCATCGCATCAAGTATGGGAAGAATAATTGGTATAAACACATTGATAAAGCCATAACTTTGGTCGGTCGCGTAAGACTTTTCAACAATAATATAATAGTAAATCAACTGTAAATAATGGGCACTTCCTGATCTTTATTATTGCTCGGACTATTATCCTTATTCGGAATATTACACTTGCTCGGATTAGTATCTCTTTTTTACAATTGTGCTCGATTTGACTATTTGATCTCTCTTCTTGATCTTTCTCTCCTTTTATCCGGTGCTCGGCTTTATCTCTGCTCGGTTTATCTCTTGACGTGATATGCTTTGACTAATTTCTCTCTTTTCTCAACTTCTCTCTATATTTTTTGGATAGATTTTCTGGTACTTTTCTAGGAGGGGTAGTTGGCTATTTATAGGCAACTATGCCTTTTAGGATGTTGACAAAATGTCTTCATCCCAGGGGTTTTTCAGACATGGGTCCCCATTTGATTGGGCTTGGGCTTTTGATAGCAATACCTTATTTCCTATAAAAAGCATGAGATGACCCATTTAAGCGTTGGATACCCATTTATAAAGTGGGTTGATTATTATCCGAATAGAATATTCGGGTCTAATTTTTATGTTCTATCACACATGATGGTTTTTTTCCTTATAAAATAGGAAAGATAATTACTCATTGGACTAACTCCAATTAGCAAATTCCATTACGTGAAAAGCCCACGATCTGACGGATAAAAGTGTCACTTGTCAACATCTTGTGATGCACATATCCCTATAAATAGAATCAAACAACAGTACAATGAGATCATCTGACTTTTAAGCAGAAAAGATATATCAGTACAGAGACTTTTCAGAGCTTATCGCATTAGAAAGTACACGATACACAAAAGTCAAGTCGAAAACCGAAGATCTACACCGAGCATTAGATAAATTGAGATTATTGTAATAAAAGCACATTGTAATTTACTTAATCAATAAAGAAAAATAACGCTTCGTCAAATTTATTACTATCGATCATCTAAATAATTATTGTTGAAAAATACGACTTAACCAATCTAAGTCTATGCTTTATCACAGTTTGAGAATTATGGCAGAAAAGTAATAAAACGAATTTTATGCTAAAAAAATTTCATCATCAAGAGTTAATGGACCTTGTATATTTAGCATCATCGAGTATACTCATCTTTTAGCGCAACACCTTTTCGAAGGTAAGTGACCGGATCCTTTCAATAAGTGTTCCATCTACACTCCCAAAAAATAGTTTTGTAGCGGTACAATATCAAAAAACCACCCCCAAGCTTACAATCATACAGGCAATACCCATTTTATTAGTCAGTACCTTGGGTGCAATAGCGCGCACGGTGTTGGCACTTGCTCTCGACCTGCATAAAATCACCCACCAAGTTGAAAAAAGACTCCGTATATTGGGCTTGTGTGATTGTAAGTTTGGGGGGTCGTTTCTTTGATTGCGTTTCCGCTACAAAATTATTTTTTCGGAGTTGCGAGTGGATTTCCCACTCTCACTTAGTCCAGCTAAAGTTGTAGTCGTGCCGGTTGGAACATTAAACAAAAAACCAGAAAATATATGAACTTCAGGCCTAGCAGTTTAATACAGATTTGGCGGCGATAATGCAAGGACGGGGAATAATCCGGTGATGAGGTGGCATGAAGGTAGTGGTAGAGAACCATTTACTATTATGTTAGGGTTTAAGAGTGACCAGTTTTGTAACTCATATATATAGAAGAGGGAGAGATTAAAGAAAGTAATTCAGGATCTTTGCATGTATGTATATAAGGCGTGTGTATGATGGGCGAAGGTTTGAGGAAAGGTCGTTGGTTCACAAACTTTACACCTTTGTAGTTATGAAGGAGTACGTAGTTATGGGTTTTGTTTGTTTGAGGTTCTAAAATAAATTCTGGTTTTTGCTACTAAACTGCAGTGAACGGGCAATTAGTAATAGGAGTATAAAAAAAATGTGAACCAGTGAATTCTGACCGATCTGGTGGTTTGGTCTGATCTTGGTTTTTAACATATATTGTTTAGGCTTGATGTGTTGAATGTGTTTTGAGAATGCGATCGACCGTGCTCAGAAGATCTGCCATAAGGACTCGATGACTGCCCAAATGAAGGTGTTAGGCAAAAGTTAAAGAGGGGGAATATTTTAGAATTTCGGTAATCCATTCAAAGCGTCGGTTTTGGTTCGCATTTATGGCGAAAAAGGAGCCAAAGGGGGTGTAGGAATTGGGAATTTTGGGATTTTGGGAAGTTTTATATGAGAAAATGAAAGTAAAGATATTGTAAAACAAAAGGATAAGTGGAATAAGGAATATGAAATGAAAAGATGATGGCTCAAAGTGTTCAAGTTCAATAGTTTCCATGGCTAAATGATGAGTTTGGTCTTCTTCTTTTTTAAGATGTGAAATGATTTTAGAAATATATGTTAGGATTACAATGGTCAGAAAGTTTCTTAATTAAGATTGCCTTTGATACTTCTATTGGTTAATACGGATTGAGTTTTATGTCGATCTCAATAAAACAAATGAGAGTAAAGTAAGTTAAAAATGAATGATAGAGGCTACTTTTCAATAGCAAATATAATATAAATTTAAATAAAAAATTTTAAAATAGAGCTTGAGGATATGGAGAAATAAATAAGAGAATAATACCAGAACAAAACAAAATAATACTACCAGAAAGTCCACAAGAATAAATAACTGACAAATAAAATAAACAACTCTCACGTCTATCATGAATAAATAAATATAATACTAAGTAATATAGTTCATCAAATGAACACAAAGTATAGAATTGGCAAGTTTAATGAGCAAACTAGAAGTAGTTTGATAAGCAAAGTCGTCCAAAGCTTAATAAATGATAAAATATTAATTAAAGGTAATTCAAAGATCGACCACAATAACTATATCATTATAATCATCCTTTACTAAGATGTAAATTTACCCTCTTTTTAGAAATAGAGGTATAGTATAACATCTATAAATTAATACTCGGTAAATTAATAAACTTTTTAAAATAATAATTTTTTTGGGTCCGACTTGCACCAATTTAAAAAATCGTTAATTTCGATAAATTAATAAGATAATAATTTTTTGAAAAATCCTTATATAAATATTTGGTCTCCACAAAATCATAAATTAATAACGTACTTCTCAAAATAACATACATGTATATGACGATTTACTGAAATATGACTCTATAGTCGTTCTTTTTTTTTAAAACTTTAAATCTAGTTGAGCTTCTTACTATTTTAATGTATCTAATGTCTATTTTTAGACTTCTAGACGATTTAATATGTAACAAAATTTATAGTAAGTGAAGTAGTGTATTTGACTTTTCTAAACGATTTTAACGAGTATTCTTAATAATATTTATTGAGTTTTATGTTATACACGGGTATATTTCTTGAATCAATAAAAAATTTATTTAAAATAACAAATTATTAATTTATCTACTTAAAATAACAAATTATCAATTAATAACCGGTAATAACAATATTAATTTATAAAACTTTTACTATACTTCTGACCTCATTCTGAGAATTAAATTAGAGTACAATCTTAGGTATCATGGTGTTAGTTTTACTTTATCAGTGTAGAATACTAAGTATAATCACAAACTCTTATCCGGCTTTGCTTTCTTATTAGTAGACTATAGTTGTGATTGAAGTAGTTTTTTTGTAAGGAGGCTTATGCTAATACAAACCGAATATGATTAATACAGACATTAATGATACAAATCACGTCACGTACTAAAAACTAAACCTACTAAAAACTCAAATAAATATATTGGAACCCTAGTTAAGTCTATCCTAAATTTAAATATTAATTAAAAATAAAAAAATTATTTTTATTTTTTATTTTTAATAGATTGAGTTTTTATTACGTGCCGTAACTTGTATCCTTCCCCACTAATACAGTCGCCGTCTGTATCAAACATAACAGGTCTGCATACACCCAAGACCTTTTAATATCCATTGATTAATTTTCAAGAGTTTTGTCATGATTTGTCTTTGCCTGTTGAGACACGTCAAAATTAAAAGCTAGCCAAGGAAGAAAATTCATACTACATGATTTTTACAAGCTATGATATAGACTTTTTCACATAAAACGATCTCCAAAAATATCTCAATGACTATGTCGACATGGTTTAATATTAAACTACTAAATAATACCCACGCATTTTATATGGGACGCTATTAATTATGATGATTAAATAAATATAGATTAAAAAAAATATAAGATATAAGAAATAAATATGATATAAATTATGATAATGATACAAATATTTAGAGAAAAAAAATATAGAATATAAGAAATTTTGTATGGTTAAAAAAGGAAGAAATGGTGTAATTAGTTTTAATTTTTCTATTTTTTATGAAAGTAGTTAATATGATAATTAACAAAAATGTATAGCAGTATTTCTGAAAAAAATATAGTTAAATTGGGTAGACTCAATTTTTCTTGAGTTATCTTATATTAATAGCATGATACAATCGTCTCACTACCATCATGATCTAATGTCGATGAGTAAGAGGAAAGCCTTAAGTAACATTAACGAAGTGCGAAATTAGGCTATATCACCAATAACCTCTATCTTTCTCAAGATCCTTTGTTATAAAGCTTTATATAAATCAGCTAATGACTGTCGTCAACCTTCAACTCTAACAATCGACCTAGCTAATTAACAGTGGTCGCCATTTTTCGAAGTACGATTATTGACATTGTGGACTTCATAAACTGAGTCGGGACGACCTATTAACAATTTATTACTGCATAACTTTTTAAGTTTTGTGGAATGTACATTTTGATAGTTCCTCCCAAAAAAATATTGTACTAAGATCATCCGCATCTGTTTCCTCAAAACATATTTTTTCCTAAAATTTGATGATTATGGTATAAAAAGTGACATGCATCAGGAACCCTATAAATTCCCTAAATTTAAGTAAACACAAAACTCACCTCATATATGCATATGATTTCCTAGATTAATACTCCTTCCGTTCCTAAACAAATGTCCCCTACGAAAATACGTAAAATTTTGACCGATATTTTTTTCATATTTAAACTGCCGAAAAAAATTATTTCAAAAGTTAATCAAGTAGTTTATGGTTAGAACTATATGATGAAAATTTCAATTTTTTTCATTTCGGAAATTTTGATATGAAAATTTTGATGGTCAAAATTGCATGTATTTTCGTATGAGATATTTGTTTAGGAACGGTGGGATATAATAATAATAAACTATCATGAGATCCATATTTTTATGTTCGTAATATTGTTATGATTATTAAAATATAATTAAAAAATAAAGAAATTAATGTAGGGTTATTAGAAGAAAATGAATAAAGAAGCTGAAATTTTGTGTAAATATAAACGGTTCCTTAAAATATATAAAATGTGTTAGATTTGAGAAAATGATTGACTTAACTGGTGCAGATGATCTAATAAACACAATTTACGATACTTTTTAAGTTTAATAAAGTAAATGGTCCCTACTACTACTATAAAGGATGAAAAGGTCCCCTGTTGCAGAGCTAGTGAGCCTACTTCTTAACTAATGGGCTCATAATGGCCAATTTATGGGGCCTACTATTCTAGTTCAGGCCCACTAATAACCCACCATTTTTGGTTTGGGGTCCACCACTTGTTGCCTTCAAAGTGTGGGTTCATTAGTTTGGGCCCATTATGCTGCCAATGTGGGGTCAATTTTATATTTTCAAAAAGAAAAAGTAATTTTAAAATATTTATTTAAATCCTTTCTCAATTTAGAAATTTAAAAATCAGTCCCTTGGTTATCATTCCTTGCAAAATACAACATGCATATGAATTTACAACAAGTGCTCTTAAGCTCTTGTGCTCCTTGAGAAATTGAGATTTGAGAATTTTCTCCTTTTTGCAGCAGGTAAAGGTTTGTTACCTTTACTTTGTTGTATATGTTTGACAGTACTTTAGTTTTTACAGTTTTTGCTTACATTTTGTTAATTTACTCAGAATATGTCATAATCTGGTTCATGTCCCAATTTATTTAGTGCTCTTATAGGATGTCGTATATGGTTTTAGCTTTTAAGTCTCACATTTAGTATTTTTATTTATTAGTAACATTCACGGCTCGAAATGAGTTGTTCTAATTAACTACTTATTAATAAACTATACTCTATAGCACCAAATAACTTATTTACATTATTACCAAAAGGTCATGTTTTTAATCACCACTTGTCATTATTAGGTTGCTCTTTACACTAAAGATTCTATATATACTCCTAATCCAATAGGACCAATACCCATCATCACAGATTCACAGCCAAATATCTTTTTTTATAATATACAAAATTTATACAAATATTCCTTTTGCTTCTGGCTCATGAAAATGGATTCATCACAAAAACAAACCCTGTCAATACCATTCCAGCCACAGCCACTTAAAGAGGAGCAGATGAAAACACCGACAATCTCTCCTCCCGCAAGAAAAGACCGACACACAAAGGTGGAGGGTCGTGGACGAAGGATACGTATTCCTGCGATCTCTGCAGCTAGGATATTTCAGCTCACACGCGAGCTTGGTCATAAGTCCGATGGAGAGACTGTAAAGTGGCTTCTAGAAAAGGCGGAGCATGCGATCATTGCTGCTACCGGGACTGGAACTGTGCCTGCCATTGCCACGTCGGTTAGTGGCGCGTTACACATTCCGACTGATTGTGTCGACGCGTCACCTAAACGGAAAATGCCCGATAATGTTGGTTCAGCCCCTGTACAGGTGATATCAGAAAACTTAATACGTATTGACTAACTAAAACATTTGATTAAGGATAGAAATTAAAATATTCACCTACCATCTTGATTATTTGAAAATTTAGTTTAATTAACTGAACTCACTTGTTAAATTAGTGCCATAAATACTATGGTCATTATTTCCGTAAATATATGATTCGAAAAACTTAAATTCGATGAATTCGTTACCTACGATTTTGTCAATAAACCCGAAAAGTTGTATAACATAGACTAAAATGCTGTGTGGAAGATTTTATTTTTAGTTATGTAACACAACTTATTATTATATGCCTTATTGTGTAAAGATCACTGCCCATGCTACATGACCAACCTAAATTAGGAAATTGTGATATCATAATGAAAAGAATAATCTTTTACTTGATACAAACTAATTTAGAAACTTATCTCTGATTGAATGTCAAAATTAAAATATATACAATCACACCCATACCAAATTCTTGATCTAATTCTCTAAATATTATTTAAATTCCAATAGGTTCATAGTCTAGTTCCAATATGGGCGGTTCCGACGAATGCGCCCTCTGCGTATTGGATGATTCCCCAAACCGCTGTTGTGGGCCCGACCAGTGGAACGCAGATTTGGGCTGCAGCAACTCCGGTGTTGAATTTCTCGCCCGTGTCTTTGATGAAGGGTCCAGATTCGATCTCAGTCGGGTCAAAGAGAGAGAGAACAATTTCAGCGACCGCGCCTAGTTCAAGTACTTCCACTAAGGCGGTTCGAGATTTCTCTTTGGAAATTTATGACAAGCGGGAAATTCAGCTTTTGTCTACCCATAAATCATGATTAATTGAGACGACACTTTATGAGACAGCTACGTGACCCCGTATCTGGAAAAAGAACATATTATTTATATAACCCTGTCACGGAATGTATTTCGTAACTTCAAATTGTGAGCAGTGTTTTATCGATACTAATTCAGACTTGTTTGGGTGCAGCTTTCTAAGTAAATGAGGTAGATTGTCCAAGGAAGAATCATGTTCATCCTCCTTAAAAGTTTTTTAGTCTCCGAACTTCAGATTTAAGCTAGAATTCAAGTTGGCTGGCGAAATACAGTCTAGTTTTGAGCAAATGTCCTGAAAAACCTGAGCTTAAAAGCTACAACCAAACAACTCTTTTAGTTGAATAAGAATAACATGTATTCATACAGTTTGGCATATTTGTAAAACTAATTGTGCATCTCATGAAATTTTACTACCTTATTAGTCATACAAGTTTTAGTTGTACAAT
This sequence comes from Primula veris, assembly GCA_963682055.1. NCBI lineage: Eukaryota > Viridiplantae > Streptophyta > Magnoliopsida > Ericales > Primulaceae > Primula > Primula veris. Next base: position 27,337,587 of record OY821745.1, on the reverse strand, counting down.
ACAATTGTAATTAGTAATCAAATGAGGCTTTGGGTTGTAATGATTTATGTTTTCAATCTAACCATTGAGGCTTGAGCAACCCATTGGCTAATTTTTCCATTTGATACAAATAATGAAATAAATACTCCGTATTAGTAGATGAGAATATGGAATATTAGCATAATCCGTAAGCTCAAAAACAGCTGGAATTAAGTGGACCCAAAAAAAGTTGTGGGGCTACTTGACCACACTAAAGTTAAGCGTTGTGGTGGGGCTATATAAAAATGGACTTTTATAGGTGAGCCCTATTGCGTGCTTGTCACGTGACAATTGAAGGATAGGGCCGATATTTAAAACTGGCTAACAAATGTGGACCTATAGTTACATGACATAGTGGTACTAGCTTTAGCTTCAACAAACTTGATTTTCTCATATGATTTTTTAATATTTAAATTTGTTGATCATATTCTCTTGGATTACCTTACATTACATACCTAGATAGCAGTAACTAGAAATGTAATGTCACTTCTTCGTGTAAAGTTGGCTTCAGATGTATGGTGGTAGTATTAAGATTTTGAATCTGACTTTATTACAAATTTTAAAAGAAACATACGAAATACTACTATTTTAAGATTCTAGATATAGTTTTGATATGACAACTACAGTTCGACTAATACTTCAATTGGCACATTCCCAAGGTACTCCTCCGTACTAGATTCTGATTTATGACAATTATAAGTTTTTATTTTGATGCTTTTCAAGAGATAAAGACCAGCTATACTTTTATATATATTTTTTAACTATGCATTGTTTTTATTAAAAAAATGTTATTAAATTTATGATTTTTCGTATAAAGTCAATGATTTCATCATTTTGTCAATAGTTACTTTTAAAAAAAAACGAGTTTCATGTTTTTATAGCTTTTTGGTTATTTAATTGTTTATTTGGCATTTTAAAGAAATATAATTCAAAAAAATATAAATGCATACTTTTTTTTTCAATTTTTTTTTGGTTTCAAGTTATAAATAAATATAACTATAGATTATTAAAAAAATGGAAAAAAAAATACAATAATTTATTAGGAAAAAAAGGTAATGTTAACCTAACTATAAAAAAAAATATATAGTTTGGCATAATGTTTTCATATTTCCACTTTTCAAATACTACTATAGTACTACTAAGGTTGGGACCGGTTCGGTTCGGTTTTTAAAAAAACCGGAAGCCAACCAAAAAGAATATCGGTTTCGGTTCGTTTTAGCTATTTTCTAAGATAAAATCATACCGTACCAAATCGGCATTTTCGGTTTGGTTCAGTTGAATTTCGGTTCGAACCGATTTTTTCGGTTTGAGACGATTTTTTGGTAAATACTCAAAAGTCAAAAAACCAAAATGATTTATACTTAAAAGTTAAAAACTAATTTTATGATATATATATATAGTAAATAAAATATTTATATGGGAAAAATTAATGAATATTAATAAAATAAAAAATTGTATCAATTGTATATTTTGCTACGAATAAAACGTGAATAATATTATAATATGTTTTTCTATTAATGTTAGATGCATAAACCTTGTTGGTTTTTACGTTTATATAAATTTTTACAATTTAAAATAGTGAAAACATTTATAATAAAAGTAACACTCATTATTTTTTTACTTTTTTTCCATATACGTGAAATAAGTAAGGTTTTTCTTGAACCGTCAAACATAATTATTTATAAATAAAATTGTATAAAAGTATATTTTTAATCGGTTTACGGTTTATTTTCGATTTTCGATTTTTTTTCGGTTTTCGGTTCGATTTAGGATTTTTTCGGTACCAAAACTATATACCGAAACCAAACCGGATTCCTGTTTCGGTTTCGGTTTTGGTTTTTTATAAAAAAACCGAACTGAACCGAACGATTTTTTTCGGTTCAGTTTTCCGGTAAAAAGTCCCACCCCTGACTACTAGTTAGATTATAAAAGGTGTGTTTTTATGATTGCCCTTTTTCTAGATCAAATATTCCGTACTTCCGTAGGAATAAGTTTCTAGTGTGCATGCTTCAAACCTTGATTGTTAATTAAAGGAAAAGAGCAAATATTAACAACTCAATTAACCACTAAAAAAAAAAATCACCACTTAATCAAGTTAGTGTGTTATAAAAACATATAAAATAATTAAAAAATATATAAATTTTCACAGATGGTGGGAACCAGACACGTGTCCTTATGCAACGTGTCAAAATGGATGGGGTTTTTTAAATGGTGGGGTCATCTCATGTTTGGTAGGTGATGTTGACGAGACACCCGCGAATTAGTGGGCTTCCGAAATAGTGTGGGACAAGTGGAACAAATATTCACCGAGTACCAACAATTAAAATAACATATTTATCATTCATCACAGTATATTAATCAATTAATTATATATTACGAAACTATATGTAATTTTGATCGGCTAATAATTTATATTAAAATAATTTTTTTTAAAGTTAATCATATATTTTAAATATTAAATTATATGGATTAATTTAAAAAAAATTTATTTCGATAATTTTGATAAATGTTATAAATCGGTCAAAATTACAAGTAATTTCATAATATATAATTAATCAGAAGGATGGATTAAATGATTGCGATGACAGATAAATATGCTCTTACCGAAAGAACTAAAAAAAAATACAAACTTTGAATTTTGATGATCAATTTATATTTTATGTCAAATTTCAGACATTTTATAATAATTAAATATTATTAATGTAGTTTAAATTAAATTTATTCATTTGAAAAAGGATTTAAACATACAATATTTGTAATAATTGATACTTATTACTTTATTTTGATAAGGATGGGATGAAACCGAGAACAAATGGTTTTTTTCTATTAATGAAGGGTTGGTTAAAAGATTGATGTGATTATTTATTTAGTAAACCTCTCTATAAAATATTATATGGGAATTAAAGATTTGCTGAGTCTCTAAAAAAAAAAACTGAAGTTTATAAGCTAGTACAATAGATTTTAAGAGAAATGACGGTGATCAAATATACATTTCAAAACTTATTTAGCATATACATATTTCTAAAAAAATTTGTTACTAAAGTTTAGTACTCCAAAATATCAAATAAATCCCCACACCCCCTTAAGTTATTATAGGAGATAACCATGAACTAATTCCTAATTTTGTTTGGCATTATATCTCATATTTTACTTTCCATGATCTTTATTTCGGATCCATTTTTGTTATATTAGAAAAAAATAATGCACATGCATTAACTATTTAGGTTCGTTGAATTAAATCCAATAGCACATAAGAGAACCATATAAGGTGCAACTAAAAACACTAGATTTTCTTCACATATTTGTTTGAATCTTCCCCTGCAAAGTTACACTTAAGAAATAGTGATCCCATTACACTTGAAGAAATAATGATCCGATTTATATAATTAAAAACTAAACAAACTCATAATAAGAAATTATACTAGTTATACTTAAACATGCGTGTATATATATAGCCTTTTCGTAGTTAAACATTTTGTTCATCTATGGTCGGAAAATGGACACTTATGAGACTGATATATAACCTTTTATAATGGCCTTTGAAATAGCCTTGGAATGGCCATTTGCTTCGTGGGTTTTGAGATGGTGGGTGATCTAAGAGAGAGATAAAAAAGGTTAAAGTAAGTGAAAATAATCTAATGTTTTAGTTGCACCTTTAAACTTTTTTTATATTCCATCGGATTAGATCAAAGGGATTTAAACAACACTAATGCAGGTGCATTATTATTATTTTTTTTTAAGGTAACAAAAATGGATCCCTTTATTTCTCACTCTCTCACGGAAGAAGTCATGTTCCCTTTGAATAAAAAATTGTTTCTCTCTACTCTTTTATTTTTTTTTTATCTTTTTTCTATTGGAAAATACTATATGTTATATGAGTATAAAAAAAATTCATTGAATAGAGAGAGAAAATAAATGTATGATATTTTAAACTTATAGGAAAAATGTTATGAAACTGTAATAGTAGGAAACATATAAACGTGTTGTTACTCAAAAATTAGGAAAGTATAATTGGATAATTAATGGGAATGATGCTCTGGTTAGAGCATCCACATCTAGCTTGGTATATATCATTTTGAAAATAAAAATAGTTATTTGATACTAAAAACAGGCTAAAATTCACTCAAAAAAGACTAGCCAAAGTTGGCTATTTAAAGATTAAATAATATATTTTCTTCCTGTGGGCCTACTTTTCCATTGAAAATCATTAAAATACTTCTATATATTTCTCTCTCCTCAATTTATCCTGTGATTCACAACTCCCCAACAAATATAAGTGCTCATCTTTTCAAGTTATTGAAGAGTAAAATAGCTGAGAAGATTCGTGTGGAATTTCTTTGTTTTTCGGAATTTCTTTTATACAATTATTTGATTCGAGATTTCTTTTTTCCATTATATATGTTCTAAGATTCAGATTTTGAAATTCTTTTTTTAAGTATTTTTTTAGGCGTTTTGACCATCAAGAGCTAAGGGAATATATAATAACCAAAGTATAAAATATATGGATCAATCCTAATCTTGCATATTTAATCTGCTAGTTTGATTATATATATTTGTTTAACATTTAATGACATAAAAATGTAAATAGTTATAAAAAAGAATGAGGAAATTGATATTTTATTGTTGATGAGAAAATAATAAAAAGCCTGATAAATTGTACTGAGTGAGAAAGAATAACTAAATAATAGAAAAGTGTAACTTTTATGATAAATTTTAAATAATTTTGGGTTAGACATCTTAGAGTAGCAACTAGCCAGCTTTATGGGGGTGTTATTTGATGAATCATGCACCTAGCACCTATTATATTATATGGGCTACACGAACGTTTTAAACAAAAAAGTAAAATAAAGATGAGTTGCACGAGTGGTCCACTCCTGAGTTTTTATTTAAGTGGTGGGGATAAAGTGGACTTCACTTTGTGTCCATTGTCTCCATTTTTTTAAGCTTCTTTGGAAAAATCAGATTTAGTATTTTTTATTTAGACTTAAACAAATAATTATACACCGTGTGCCAAAAAGATCAACCAAACTAAACCTATAATTTCACAGAAGACCTCAAAGTCCGACAGCTGCTGCCTCTCCGCCCACCTGTCCGAATAATTCACCGCTAAATTCCAGATTAAAGCTCAAACTAAGGTGAACCTCTGACAAAGCATAAAAGATCAGTTTTGCCACACCAACGACTCTAGCCGAGTATCCGATGGTGAACCTAGGAGGTATGGGACGATGCTGGATTGGAATAGGGTTAAGAAGATGTTGGTAGAGTTTGGGGTTTATTTTTAGAGATAGAAGAATAACTTTTTGCATTTTTTTAAAGGGTTTATAAAACTCAATCAAATATTTACTGATCGGCTGGAATTTCTACTATTCATTATAGTAAAATGGCTGCCTTGAAGTTGGTATTTTACTTTCATATCTATATATCCAAGGATCTTGACCAATGAATACAGTATTCTTTCAAACTTGAAAGCCATCCCTTTATCCATCGATCATTGAGCAACTGAAGATCAATATCTTGAACAAGATGATGCAATGCTAGTTTAAGTTGTCAAGGAGAAATAGGACATTGTAACTGAAGACAACTGACAAATTTGTAGATTGTGACAAACTGACCATGCAACATTTTACCATCCCGGATAGAAAAGAAATACTACTAACAAATCAGAGACTACATATATTCAAGAGGTACCGCATAAAGTAAAAAACAACACAGTACATCACATATGGCATAAATCAGGTTTATGTACATTAGCATGTCGATTTTTATTTTGATGATCAAACATCAAAACTGGAAGTTGGTACAAACACTCATCTACAAGTTAAGCTGTACGAAAATTAACTCATTCTTTTCCGGAATTATACAGAAGCAGCTTATATGGTTAAGTTTTCTTGAATGGCAAGAAATGATCCGATTATATTTCCGCCTACATCGGGGAAGCTTTCACATCCAGGAAGTGACGTTACTTTACCTTTTCGATCAACCTCAACTGGGTATATTAGCAGATGACCATTGAGCTCCGTCACCTCTTCAGCTGCGAATTGGGCCCAATTCATCTCAGCCGTTGATCTAACCTTTCTCACACATTCGACGCTCTCAGGCTGAGTAAAGCAGTCTGCGACAAATCCAACGTGCTCCGCCCACAAAGACATTCTATATGCATAAATCTGAACACACGACAGATCAGCAAACTTGTCAGAACCTAAGGACTGGTTTCGGACTATGTGGGGTACTTATAACACCTCCGGCTTACTTACAATTTTGTACAGTAACATATCAAGTACTTTTTTTATTTCAGTTAGTACAATGATCCCGAAAGCTAAGGGATTGGTACACTGACGTTACGTTTCTCACCGATTTACACAGTATACCAGGAAAAAAAAGGTAGGGGTAGTAATTAGTTAAGAATTTCATATATTAGACACTGTTCACTAATTTTTTTGCACTTTGATACACAACTCTCGGCAATTCACTCACACTATTGTACCAAATAAAAAAAGAAATCATAGGTTGAGCTAATACTTGTAAGAAAACCAGATCAGTTGTACACTTTTTTTTTTGATTTTTAACATTTTTACATACTTTTCTCCACAATCACAACAGTACTGTATCAAAGAGGAGAGAAATAACTGGTTGAGGTAATTGTTAGCCAAGAAAACCAGATAATTTATCCACTATCCTATCAATACTTGACACTTTAATAGACTATTCTATCAGATTAGTTCTGCTTTATCCGCAAGTTTTTTTTTCTATGTAACATAAAAAGGCGATTTTTTTTACTAGGGTACTAATCGTCAACTTTTATAGGTTGGTGTATAATATGAAAATATCGTAGTGCCTCAATGAACAAAAATGGTAATAAACGCTAACACCTACAATGTTGCATTTAGATTTAGAGCAGACGAATGAGTATGTGTATAAGCAACGTTTTTCTTAGTAGATGTCATATGGCCTGATTTTGAATCAATTACGTCAAGGCTATGAAATAATTGTCCTAAAGATGGGCTTGAAGATTAGACTGTTTACCTGTCCATGTGGATATGCTTGTTTTCTAGCCCAAGTGTGCTGAGGTTGGTAGGCTCCCATTGCAATCTCGGTATCTCTAGTTCCCTCTAATGAGCGTTGGTTAATATTTGCAGAACCCAGTATCACGTATTCATCATCCACGATCATGCCTTTAGAATGAACGTAAATCATGAACCTTCTATTTTTACGACTCAATGCCTAGAAAAAGAAGCAAATAAAAATCACTCATTCACATCTCCAAGACAACAACTGAACAAGGCTTGTTTGGTTTATGATCTGGATGTTTTGAGGTACAGAGAAAAACTTTTTTTGTCCAAGTTTCCATCTTTTTAAGAAAAAATTATTAGAAAAATTCTGCTTTTAAGTTGAATAACCAAAGGCAGTCTAGCTTTTAAGCAAAAACATGAGCTTAAAAGATGAAACCAAAAAAGTCCTGCGCCAAATACTTTCATCTGGAGAAAGTTATCACCTTCAGTGCAATATTGTAACGAGAATAGCAAAAAATGAATAAAATCTAAATTTGATCAAAAAAACAAAAACAAAGCACGAAACCTGAGGAGTGTTCATCGGAGCAGAACCGTCCATGTGTACGTTACCAACATCAGCAGCTTCACGGTTACCAAGACAGAAGAAATTCAAGTAATCTCGTGGCGTATATGCATCTTCAAGTCCAACCTCCACCAAAGCTTTGTAAATAGTCTCATACATCATTTGCATCGTTTTGTGCTGGACAAGGAAACAGAACAAATAAATCCTTGTTACAAATTTTCGTCAAACTATCATCAGAAATCTATATTGAAGTATTCACTTGCTGCATTTGATGATATGACTTAAAATCCTTTGGTAAAATTTGTTCCAAACCGTGGTGTTCGATTCTGTCACTGCAGATATTGCGGCGGATAAACTTTTGCGAAAATGTTACAGAAGTAGTCTTTGCTTATATCAAATAACCCACCAAACAAGAAAGTTTTGGAGTATCGTCTTCTTCTTGAAGATTATTCCTTTAAAATTAATACTATGCAATTAACCTTCAACTAATTTGTACCTGCCAAAATAGAATTCTCTGTGTAGCAGCACCGGTTGGATTTCCTTCTGGCCACATAGGGATAACAATATAAACTGCAAATCTCTCATGTGCTCGTATCTTATCAGCTATTTTAAGGGCAATCTCCATGGGAATTAAGTTGTTTGCACCTGTAGTAATATGAAGTACCCCAATATTTATAAACAAGGAATTTAGAGTACGAATTCTAAGAAAAGCTCTTAACTGTTGTCATGTGATAAACTGTAATTGATAGTAGATATACTCAGCACAATGACATAAATGGTTGTAACTGCAAGAAAAAAAAATTCTACCTAAGTCTCTGTGAGAGTTCCAGTTATAAGAAGAACCAATGAAGTACTGGTTTTCAATATAAATGTAATGCTGAGCAGCACGGATAGCCTTTACATATGCTGTATGTATGCTCATATCAATAACCACATTCTTCCCACACATGAGATTCTGAAACAAAAAGACAACAATAAGTTTTGCATGTGATTAGAACCCTATGAAGACAAAGAGAGAGCAACCGAATGATTCGAATTTACCTTGCTAATAGCCTCTTTTGGGTCCTTTGGAAATGCTTTAACAGAATTTGAATCAATAGAACGAAAGACCTGCACTTAAAAATAAGCAAAACTGTTAACAAACTTAGTATATGGAGTATTTACTACTTGCACAGAAAATCTGTATAGATGATGTGGTAGCAAGTAAAACCTGTCATTTATTGCAGATAACCGTAAAGTTTTTCTTTAAAGAAAAAATTTATCAATCCTACATCGTTCGAGTACACAACTCTGTATATTGAGGGCGTATAGTTGCATCTCAAAAAAATAAAGGTCTACTTTTTATTTTAAGGTGGAAAAGTATATCTCTACGCTCTAAGTAACACTTGAAAACATTATCTATGAATTTGGTAAAAGTGAAAAAATGTATATTTAGCACTGGTTCACTGGTGAAAACCTGGAAGTAGTAGTAGCTACAGTGTAAAGTAGGCGAGATTTTTTTTTATAAAAAAGTAGATCAGCATACTTAGAAAGGTATATTTTTGAGCTTCTCAAAGAATAAATAAGTACACTTTTAATTGGTGCACTAAAAACACACTTTGCTTGGAAGAAAGATGTATAGGAAAGTATACTTTCCGGGTATCAAGCAAGCCCTATATTTAGCATTAATTTACCTGTACATGCCAACTCTCCGGATCATTCTCGTCGAGGAAAGGAGCCTCAGACACACCAACTATATCAGGCATTCTCTCTATTCTGAGTAAGGAATCGTCATAAGTAGTTTTCAGTTTTTTTATGCCATGGGGTTTAGAAGCCTTCCACCATCTCTCCTCAAAGTTTGATAAAACATCATATGCTGCTGGCCCATCGATTTTACAATGCAAATCATGCCATGGTTCCCTCGGACAACCAACAACACTGCCCTGTTACGTAACAAGAAGATCACAAGGAGAGAGATGCATGATTTTATTTATTTTGGACTCCGAAAACTGTTGCTGATTCTTAAGATAGAAATAAGGGTTGATTACAGCAATGATCCCCATACCCAGTGAGAAATTTCTATTTAGTTCACGTAGTTTAAATACGTTATACCGGTCGCCCCATTGTTTCACTTAGAATGGAATGGGTCGCCATACATTTAGTAAGTTACACCAGTGGTTCTTTTCTATGAGGGCCAATGGTGCTATTCAGGAAGGACCACTTGTATAACCTATTTAAAATATGGGCACTATTAGTACTATATCTTACTCAAACTATGGAGACCAACAGTTTTTCAATTGATACTATGGGGAAATGGGGATTATTAGTATTTAAACTGAAACTATGGGATCAAATGAGAAGTTATCAAAAGAACGGGGACTATTGCTGTACCTCACCATAGAAACAATGCGTCAAACGATATGTAATGATTCGGTTCCAAGATGGTTTCTGGAGAACAAAAGGTTAAAATAAATATGTAGTTACCGTGTAGGTAGGATTATGATAGTCGTCTTGATGGACAGTTTGGAGAGTTCTAAACAAGGCATGTTGCGGCGTATCATATCTTCCGTCACATAGATCTAGTCCCCCGAGAAAAGCAACGATTCTTCTTCTGTTATTGCCAGCATCAGCATCCACAATCACAGTTTTCTGATGGTGTGTGTAGATTGTTCCCACTTCCTGTTTAAGAAATTAGTTATAAAAATACCCTAAAGAACAAGAATATACAACAGGACAAAATGATACTATAATTATACAAGTAGTGAACCATTTAACATGTGTTAGTAAACCAATTAAGATTACCTACACGGATTAGATACAAACAGCGATAAGTACCCGAAAAATGCATCACATTGAAATCTGGCGCCGGCATATCCTAAACTATTACAAAACTCCCGAAGAATATATTTGATTGATTATAAACCCCATAACCAGTTGCCTGAGTACGTTTTCCATCCATAGTCAGGATAAGCTAGACTTGCACAAGTAAATTTTTTGGGTGAAATTTAGAACAAGAAAAACTGATCGTTGTTCGGATATTGTAACAATGATACACTCAAAAGTAACCGCAGGTTGATACTCTATACTAAGGCTTAAGAATCAAGACGAGTTGATATCTTTTTCGGTCTATTAGTAGGTACTGCACATCAGCACATGATAAGGAAACATTGGCATGACCGAGAGAAAATTAAAAGCAATATAATTAAAAAAAATACAGTTGTTTATATGAATACCCTCTGATTGATCCAGCTGTGTTTCTTCCCAGCTGAACGGGCACAAAGCAGCACTTGAACAGAAGACTTTTTGAAAAATCTTCGAGTTTCTTCATCATGGGTAGCCATTAAACCATCCTGCAATTTCATTTTGGTGACATCAGAATTATAGAACCTATGACGATACTAGAACCAAATTAAATAATGACAAAAAAGGAAAAATATTCATGGAGATTTTATTGACTGTAGAAATACAAGTGACAGGATTCACAATTATAACCCGAAGATCCCAGCATATAACCCAGAAACAACTGATATATACATGCATTTATGTTCAACGTAATTTATTTCTTAACTCTAAATAATTACTAGCAAATCAGGGCTTTGGTATTTAGATGACTATAGTAACAAAAACATCTGTGTGGTTATGTTACAATCGAGTGAAGTAAGACTAAGTAAGAAGACTAAACACAAAAACTAAAGGGTAATCTACTCGAGAGAATTTCATGAACTTGTTTGGTTCCAAAATTCAACTACATAGAAGATGTAAAAGGGCACGTGTTCTAGATCAACAGACATCAATCTTCCCATAAGGGTAATACACAATTTATGGAGTCACAAAATCAAAGCCAATCAATGTGATTTATGTATCTCTACAACAACATTTCTGCACATATGTACAGTCACCATTGACACTTATGACATGAAGTTAGATTCAATAGCAAACGCATGCTCTTGGACTTCTAGCATTGTCCGGTTACTAGAAAAGTACAAAAGAGACAATTTAGCCACTTATCATTTCTCCAAATACTACTATCTACCAGAACATGATCTTACCAGGACCCTTCAGTTTGGTACACCAATATACATAAATGTATCATTACATTATTCTGCGATTCACAACAATTAGTTACCAGATAGCAACCAATAAAGTTGCAGGTTGGGGTTTTAACTCGTTATAAAAAAACATATCTACTACGATGTCCTATTACATTTTTCGCATTGTAGTGTGATAACTATTGTCTGCATGTACAAAAGTGAGAAAAAAGTGTTTGCTAACTTTTGTAGGTTGGTTTACAAAATTTGATATCCGATAAATTGTGTAGAACTTACTGTTTTGTATCCAAGAATGCTCCTTGAGGTAGGGTCATCCCAAACAAGCAACAACACCCTAACTCCTTCCTGAGACTTTGACCTCAAAAGATTCCCTAAAGTACAATCGGAAGCAAAGTTACCATCTCTCATAAGCTTAACTTTATGCCAAACCGACCAACCCGTGATATATATCAAACGCTTCGCTTGTCTTATAGCATCGAATATATCCCTCCAACACTGCCCGTGTACGTATTGCATCCCATTATCAAGCTTAAAATTCGGAAGGTAGTTTTCCGGTACATGCGCGTCTTGGTAAAGATGAACCGTACCCCCTCTCCTAAGAGGAAAATACGTATCGGGTACCCCGTAATAATCCGGCCCACCTTCAATCCCATGATGGTAGCTATTCAATTTCTCTATCGGTATATATTGGATAGAGATGCTCAACGTAGCTCCAGGTTTACAAACCTTCCCATTACTATTTAAAATAGGGTAAGTCCCTTGAATCTTTTCTCCCGAAAATATATGCTCAACCGGGATCGCCACTACACCTATAAGCTGCGACCCAACAACGTCGTTATCTTTCACAAGAAAATGAATTTCAGGAGCACGATGTGCAACGGGGGCGTAAAACCTTTGCTTCCAAACAGGATTCTCCGAGTTACTAATCACGTAAGTCCGACCAATCACAGCGCTCGCCACGGAGATAGATACGTAAGGATCACTAGTGATCGTGTTCACAACGGACCCTTCTAGCTTGTTACTCATGCTCCCAGGGAGCTTGTTGAAAACATCGCCTAGGGTCTTGTGAAACATGTCCATGTTTGGTAGGTTCTTCGCCTCGTAGACCCAAATATCCAAATTTCCATGCAAGAGTAAAACTTTCAAGGACCCTTTAGAAATCGGAAACGGTACAACTTGTAAACTATGAGTATGGGGTGAATCAACATAGCTATTCGTGTATGCCAACGCGGGGTGAGTTGGAGAATCACTTGAAGGCTCGTAGCTACTAGAAAACGACGAGTTCGGATATCCATACATATCATACTTTCCGCTAGAACTATACAACGAGGGCGATGGTGGGGCCGACGCTAATGGGGTGTTATCTGAAATGTGGACATTAGATAGCAAGTCCTCTACGGGAGGGTACAAAGGAGGGTAAGCCGGGGTCACATTCAAGCTATCTTGGCGATTCGGGGAAGGAAAACTATTCAATCTAGAAGGAGCGTTTGTGTAACTATTAGAAGTTGGGGGTGCATAGTGAAAGCTACTATGGTTTTGAAGGGTCGCCCGAGGGGGATAAATAGAGGGATGAGGTGGCGAATAGTTTTGTTGCGGCGGATAAGCATTTGGTGGATACGGAGTCGGAGGATAAGCATTTGGTGGATACGGAGTTTGGGAATAGTCTAAAGGACCCGAATGTGGATTATTTGGAGGGTTTTGGGAATAGTCTAAGGGACCCGAATGTGGATTAATTGGAGGGGTTTGGGGAGGGTATTGATACGGAACAGGATTATTTGGATTATTGGGAATATTAGTATAGGGATTTGGTGGATATTGAGGGTACGAATTAGGCGAATACGGAGATGGATTGGGATTCGGATACGGATTAGGAGGATAAGGATTCGGGGGATAAGCGTATCTGTAAGGAGGGTAATTATAAGGAGCTTGAGACGGATTCGATGGGTTGTTGTAATTGTCCATTTTGTTCCAGAATTATGTATTTATGTGCCTAGGGTTTTGAATATTTACAGATACAAATCAAATTTGATCAGATTATTGTGTTGAATTACAAGATGATCAAATAAAAGAGGCTAACAGAGGTTTAATTGTAGCACCAAATTCAAAATGGAATAGAATGAACCTAAATAGCGTAAATGAGTTGCAAATATTATTATTTACCTTTGAGAGTTTGATCGTAAGGATTTTTGTTATTCTAGAAAATGGCAGAGACGATGAGAGAGAGATTTTGGGGAACAAAAATGTTGAAAAAATGAAATTTGATCAAATTTAGTGATATACGTGTGGGTAACCGCGTAAAATAAGACGTGGACTGGGTCACCGGCAATTTCAGTTCCCGGTCTTTTGACTATTTTAGACGTTAGGATTTAGGAAGATTTATTTCAAAAAAATTAATAACAAATTATTTTATGAAGATTGGAATTCGGAAGGGAACTGGTTTGGCCGGTTACCGTGATTTATAGATAGAATGTCTTCATATAAAATTAGAACTAGAACCGGTAAAAGTTAAACGCAGTGTTGATACGCGTAATTATATAAATTTCGTAATATATTTTATTTTTAACATAATATTTAAATTTGTTATCATTTATTATAGTTATGGAGGTTAAAACGAATTGTTAATTAATTTATGGTACATCCGTAATTAGAAAAATATAGTGAGTACAAATAGTTAATTAATTAGATTATGTATATTGATAATTATTAAAATAGAGTGAGAGTATTTTTGGAAAATTTGGGCAAAATTGGACAGCCTCAACTTTTCTTGGGTTGGCTTATATTAACAGTATGAGTTGATTCAGAATTATGTATTTTTTTCCAGAATTATGTATTTTTGTTCCATACAAAATAATTCTGAGTTTATGTATTTAATTCTGAGTTTAAAACTATTAATATAAGCAAAATAATCCATACAAAATAACCCAGAATTATGTATTTTTGTTCCAGAATTATGTATTTATGTTCCAGAATCTGGAGTTTAGAATATGTTGATTTTTAGAATATGTCTTAATTATGAGTTATGACTTTTGAAGATTTAGCTATACATTCATGGAAAAAGTTGGTTTAGCCCTATTAACTTTAAATATTTTAGTATCTAAACCTTTAATTTTTACTAATTTAGATCGTTATCTAACTATTTTCATCCACACTTCGGCCATTTATACTATTTCCAAAATCCCTGTAGAAAAGTTGGTTAAGCCGCGTGTACTATTAACTTTTAATATTTTGGTATCTTAATATTTAAAATTTAAGATCAATCAATAAGTCATCTAAGTTTTAAACTCCAAATTTTATTTTTTTTATACCGTTTATTGTTATTATATTAAAAAAAAAATTCAACGGCCCCAAATAATTAAATATTGGTCCGTCACGACTGCATGTATTAACAATTTTTTTTCCTTTCTATGACGTGGTAGACTAGTTTGTTTACCATTTGTCCATTTTCTCGCTTATTAATCGATGCATATATAGCTAGCAGTGTTTTAAAAATGTCGAAAACCAAAATAAACCGATTTTTGGAATGGATACGTTTAAGTCGTAGAAATTGTAGGGCTTATCAGCAAAGAAGTGAGAAAGCGAGATTTTTTCTAGTTTTTAAAGATTTAAACTGGACTTTTTCGCTTCAAAATGGGCTTTTTAGTTTTTAGCACATTGATATATAATATAGATGTAATCGTATATAATAAGTAAAATTGAGTTGAAATAAAAACTTAAAGATAATAATACTCGCCGCTAATGATCACAGCAGCAATAGAATAGTTATCGTAACTATATCACACTCACCAAATGTGATAAATCTATTTTAATAAAGAGTATTAAATAAAAAATGCTATCACATCAATCTCACAACTCACTTTTTATAAATAGAGAAATTAATTTGAACTATTTATATTAAGAGGTATCACTTATCATCACCAAAATAAAGTAAAAATATTTTATTATAACCTCTTGTCTTCTCCGTTCATTTACATTGTCATTTTATATTTTAACTCAATTAATAATATAATAATTGTTATAGAGATGTTAGAATAGAGTTTGAAAATTGACACAAAATATAAATAAATGCTCAAAATCTAAAAAATATAATTTTTTACATAAATTTAAATAATTTGATTGAGATATTGATGCAGATACTTTTCTTTATCCTTCTATTTTCTTTATACTTCTATTGCATGACTCTCAAGGGATCCTCTTTGATTTTGGATTGAAATTATATTTTAATTCACAGTGTTCGAAAAAAAACTTGTATAACTTCTTCACAACTGGACCAAAAAGTATATTGCACTAATTCCAAGTTTTCAACACGCCAAAACGTAGAATATATTATGATGTTATTTACAAGCATAACATAAGAAAATCTCAATTAGATAGTGATGTGAAGTCACTGTTCCATTTCTACTAAACTTTGTAATAATTATTCGGACGGGCTGTAAATTACTATCGGACTCCTCACCACATGTCGCACACTTTTCCAAATAACCGAGCCAGACACCATTTGCCCACTCTCCATAGGTTTTGCCTTCACCACGACCTTAAAGCTCCTCGTTTGCCCAATCCGTCCAAACACAAGGCTCAAGGGCTTAACCGTAATTTCAACCCCTCTTGGGGACCTAATTGTAACATTATAAACATCCGGGCCCGGGCCCACATTCATCACAGTCCTTCTAAAAACACCCGTGCTCAAAACTTGGCTGCTTTTAAGGGCGAGTTGCATGGTGGGGTAGTTGAGAGCGTCTGAACCTAGCCCAGGAATCAAAGTCGAGCAGTTGACTGGCTTTGAGCCGACTAAGGAGGCTAAGGATGCGCCGTTATATTTTTCTCGACATAGAAATTGAAGATATGAGAGTTCATCCATGTCGTAGACCAAGCCCGGGTTTATGGCTTTTCTTGGGTTGAGTTGGCCTGAGCCATAGGCGAATTCAGCATCGCTGTTGACTCTCGAGCTCATTGGAGTGGCTTGGACACATAGTTCAAGAAATAGGGTTAGCAAAGTTGTAAATTACGTGTGAATTTGAAAAGTTTTTTTTTTTAGTTACTGTCAGAAAACTAAAGAAAACTTCAATCATATTATTAGAAAAAGGGGTGCTTTTATGGTATTCTTATAAAAACTTTTGCGTGATATAATAGGAGTTGGGAGCATATATGTATGGCTTGTTTTGAGTTTTTAAACGCAGTCTCACCGTCTTTTCCATAAAAGCTGGACTGCATTCGATTGATCATTTTTAAAGGTAAGTTTTTAGTTTCTTGTCCCGAAGAAGCTGTACTACAAATCATGTGTGAATTTAAAAGAAAACCTCATTTTTTACTGTCAGAAAACTAAAGAAAACTTCAGTCACATTTTTAGAAAAGGTGTGCTTTCTATGATTTTCTTATGAAAACTTTTGTTTGATATATGTATGCCTTGTTGTATTGAGCTTTTTAGCTCAGTTTCACCATATTTTCCATAGAAGTTGGACTGCATTCGATTGATCATTTTATACCGTCAGTTTTTATAGTTCTTACCCCGAAGAAGCTAGAAACTTGAGCTTTATCTGGATAAAAATAGGAACTTAATTTCTTAGAAGCTGCAACCTTGAAAGCCCATTAGAAGTCTGAAACCTACTGTTTTTTTCACTCAATCATCTGTACTCATATTAGCTCAAGTACCTAAAACATTTATTCAAGGTTGGCAAGTTCTACATTATCCGCTTGTGTAGATGCCCAGTTTGATATATCCAAAAACAAATCCGCCACGCTCTTATTATTTGCTAATGTACGTATGCGGTAAAGCACTTTCACACTTAAAGTAAAACAAATTTAAAATTCAGTAAATATTTTTATTTGTTTGTATATTGATATAATAATATATTACCAGTGGTCATGAGGGCTGATTTTATCATAGCAGGGGACCAACTCGGGTGAAATGACTTGACATAAGCGGCTGCACCGGCCACATGTGGACAGGCCATTGAAGTTCCAGACATAAGGGTAAATTTCGAGAAAAGGGTGTCTCCTTTTAACCCTGTGAGCGATTTCAAAGGTGTATACGATGCTAATATGTCTATTCCTGGAGCTGCAATATCAGGCTGTACATGACATTGTACAGTACCATAAATATAGTCATTTTATAAAGCATGCTTATTTTTATAAACATATATATAAGGTACCTAGGGAAATTTTTGAACTTGAACAATCTTATTGAGAATGATATACAGTTGTATTTTTCAATGAATTTTAAGTTTGAATCTGATAAATATGCAAAGAAATCGCACACAAAAAATAACATTTAGGTACAGGTAAAGCATTTGTAAGTGTATACCTTGAGGAGGTGATTTGATCCGGGATTTGGACCCCGTGAGGAAAATGAGGCTGCAAAAGGGGCTTGGATTTTGACTTCCTCGGACTTGTATATCGTTGCGGATGGTGATCTAAATTAGAAATGATTAAAAAATTAGTATCAAAACATCAATTGGCCCCAAAAAAAACGCAAAAGAAGTTACAGAAAAGAATGTTTGAATTTTTTATTTTGTGGCACATATACCTGGTTGAGTTAATATAAATACCCAAAATATCACTAGCTGAGGAATTAACCATAGTTGCAGGTGCCATAAAAATTTGGGCAGTATCAAGAAATAAATCACTTTCAATGAGGGTGCCAACTCCTCCTAGGCCTTTCACCACTGAATCAATCCCCCACATTGCTAGCTTGCAAAGTACTAATTTTCCCTTCACTTTTTCTGGATCTAAAGATTCTTTGTAACAATACCTGCATAAATAAATAATCAGAATACGGTCAATATAGCTGTCGTGCATCGAGTAAAATCTGTTGCTGAACGACTCTCCGTCTGCAAATGAACAAGTCATGACTTTCAATAGTTGTCTTCAATCCCACTGCTTTTCTAACATCTTCTTTGTTTTGTATATTTTACAAATGCAAGCTATGGGACATGACTCTTCACCAGATAGGAGTAGTACTTTGTTACTTTGTAGACAATTCATAATTGCAATTTACGCTTCACACTAGGTAAAGAACAACTATTTATTTGATTATATTTAATTATTCGAAACAAAATTGGTAACGACCTTGCTGTTTCCTTCTCAGAGCTGGTTTTGGCTACTCCAACTCCGCTAACTAGTGGGAATGACTTTTTGTTTGTGTCTAGTATGTTCACTCCAATTCCCTACAAAAGAACAAGACGATAAATACTATTTCCGTATCACTTAAAACAATTCCTATGTTTGTTTACCAGAAAACAAGAACTAATTATCACTTAAAAGTTAAAACTGTTGTAAAACACATGACTGTTTGGTTGCAATAATAGTCACATTCTATGTTGTTTTCAATTCAAAGTTGCTAAAGATAATATGAAGTGTCTGGACCCGGTGAAAGGATGGATGAGGTGTATGTTGATGATTACAGTTTTAGTCCCTCAAGTTCCAAGAAAATTACGAAATTGAAGAAGTTTTTTATTATTTAACAATTCAAGTTTTCTTTATTTGTTTTTGAGACTTATATGTATTTTCCTTTGCTGCACCATTGATACTCTCTTGTTTTTGTGGGGTTTTCCCCAGTTTTTTTTTATTTTTACTCCTTAATCAATAAATAAAAAAGTGGGTTTTCCCATCATTAATATATAACAATTAAAAGTTGCATTCTTTTTTATTGATCAATTTAAATATGATTTATTTGTGTTACATGGAACCATATAGTTTGAAGCATTGTTTTAAAATTCGCGCTATATTGCGCTATAATTCGTGAAATAGCATTTTTCGGTCGAAAAACGCTATGATAAACCGCTATTTGGATGGAAAAACACTAAATTCGCGCTATAGGAACGTTATTTACGCTATATCGGTGCACTCCAAATAAAAAAAAAATTTTTTTTTTTTTTTTTGTTCAAAATTTTAATGAAATTATTGGAGTTTAAAGAGAATCAAACCCCAAAACTTTTGCAAACAAAGTAAATACTCAAGTATAATCATTTTGTGATTATTAGTTACAACTTTTTATATATATTTAGTTAATTTTTATTAGATATTTTAAATTTAATGCTATATTTATATGTATATAGGCAAAAAAAAAAAAAATACACCGCAAAGCGCTATGTAACAACGCTATTTGCGTTTTTAGTGTTTCTCTAAAAAAACGTTACGGTAACGATAGCGCTATTTAAAATATTGATTTGAAGTAAATGAACTTACACCTTTAACCGGTATCAATTAAAGAAGCTGATAGTATTCTCATGTCTGAAACTAAAAACAAGGGGAAAACAGACAGCCTTCTATGACAACTTTTCCAAAACCGTAAAAACGGCAACCATGATAATCTTTCTAATGGATTACTTGTTGGCTTTATCAAGCCGCCTCTGATTCAAGCCGAACTAGTAAGTTGTAACAGATGTTTCATGACTTTCTAATGAGGTGGTACTCCACTACCAAGATAACCGAGTCGATAGACTTTTGAGTACAATTCTATGAAAAGAACCAGAAAGTTAAAAAAAAAGAGGCTCAGCCGCCTTGGAATGAAAACAAATCGAGATCCACTTAAGATTTTCATTATAGCTTGAAGGCACTTACAAGCCGTGTTTTTTTTAGCAACTCTTCTAACATCGGTATGACATATCTAGTCAAACCTTAGTCTGGTTTATGAACACCATATATCCCCAAATCATATTACTTCGCTTGAACACCATATATCCCCATATCATATTACTTCGCTTAAGGTTGTCTTTTCTGCTATCAAAGAAAACGAATTAAAAAGAAATGTACTGATTAGGCTTTCCCTTGAAAACTTGAAAGGCAATTAAAAAGCATACTTGTTTGTTTAACAACTCTAGTCAAGGTGGTACGACAAATATCTAGCAAGACCTTGAACTCTAGACCGACATATGCCGTAGTGTAAGGTCGATCAAGAGACCAATATAAATAGTCTATTAAAGACTCTAAAGCCTAAAGGAAATGAACTTTTGAGAATGCTCACCGAGACAGTTTTTCCGTTACCCAAGACGACTTTGCTCCTAAACTGTCTATCAATGCCGCTAGCCCCCACCGTAAATATCCAAGGCGCGTGGTTCATCACCGAGCCTAACCTCGGCCCATCATTCCCAGCTGAAGCTACCGTGATAATTCCTCTCCTCATGGCATGAAATGCCCCTATAGCTATCGCATCGGTCGTGTAGTTCACAGAAAGTCCCCCGATAGATATCGAAATTATGTCAACACCATCCTTGATGGCCGCATCAAATCCGGCTAGTAGGTCCATGTCCGCACAACCGGAGTTAGCCCAGCACACCTTTATACAAGGGCAAATACTTGATGCTAGTAAAAAGATTAAGCTAACCACATTCAGGCCAGACATAAAAATAATTACTACACATTAAAATTTCAAAAGTTATCAACTCTTTCATGTTGATAAAAATAAATTAAACTTGATGAGTTGATGCAATCACTGATCTAATTGAACAGATAATACTTCATAAAACATTTTATGATCTGTTTATGCTTGTGAATAATTTTTCATGAGAAATTTTTCCATCATTACCATGAAAACAAATAACAATATTCTATAACGGAAATTTATCTTAATACATATTTTTTATTCGTCGAAGTTATGGATATAGCCCTATACTATATAGGATCAATAAGTTGTTACCAGAGGCCATCATCAAAGAAAATCGTAGTCCACGTCGTTTTAAAAAAAGAAGCATATGTTTACCTTGTACATGGCTACCCTAGAGGAGGGTACTGCCCCGCGAGCTGTACCGGTGGCAAAGCCAAAAAGAGTTGCATTGGGTATGGACCTTCCGGCTGCGGTTGAAGATGTGTGAGTCCCATGGCCATCCACATCCATCGGAGAAAGTATGTCGTTTGGGTCAAGGTTCCCATCTAACTTGAAGTATCTCGCTCCTATTAGCTTGCTTCATGATCATTATTTACAACAGGGCCCCATGAAAAAGTTGAGAGATAAAAGAAATGGTAAATTTCATATTTTCAAGTTTAATGTCTTGAAAGTACAATCTAGAAAATGAAAACAATCATTTTTTTTTACGGACAATGTTACAGTATGATCAGTAGCTATTGTAACTTTACCAAATTCTAGTTTAGTGATAGTATTGTCTTAGATAAGTGCAAGTTTCAACGGTGGAAGAAGGATCGAAATATAGGGGCTTCAAAATTGCTGTAGCTGCAAAAACTTGATAAGATACATGATAAAAAAAAAAAAAAATCGTTTTGAATTATGACCACCTAGTTTCTTCTCAGAAAGTTAGGTTTAAAGAAACAATAACAGAAAAAAGATGAATTTCATGATATCATTGATATGGGTATGTGATCAAGATTCAAAACATAGTGTGAAGAAATTTTGGTGAGGCCAAAAATATAATTAATTAATTATTTTTTTAAAACATAATTCATTAGCTTGAAAACAATAATAGAACATTCGAGGTAATTACTTGTTACATCCTGAGAAATTAGCAAAGTGTCCACAAGTTCCTTTCCATTTAGCAGGTGGAGGCTCAAATCCTTTATCATTAAAACTTTGTGACTGTGGGGTGATCCCTGCCATCACCAAAGTGGAATTTTTTTATTTTTTTGTAAAATAAAACAAGTGAATATCTCAATATAATTTAGTCAAGTATAACCCCCACAAAAAAAAATGAACCTGTATCCAGAAGACCGACAATAATATTGCTCTCCGTTTTCAATTTTCTTCTAGCTGTAGGAGGTAAGCCAATAAAATCCCAAGACTTTGTTGTATGCAGCTTGTGGTACCGATTTTTGAAAACAGAAAGAACATTATCCATACCTAGAGGACATGCAATAAAGCAAGCTACTTATAATGTATAAATAAAAGGTGCTGAAAAGTTGTCTAAATGGTAATTTAAAATTTCGATGTAGAAGAGCTAGTAGGGATGTGATCAAATTGAAAATAAAATTAAGGAACCACAAAATTTTTATATGTCTATCCTAAACTAGCTAGATTGATTGATCATATTGATATTGTTGTCAATATATTTTGCCCAAAGATTGAAAACATACTGGATAATTTGTTTGCCTCATCTTCATAAAGCCGGGCGGCAAATGCACTGAAACTTTTGCTGTAACTATAGACAAGTGACTCCTTCGCCTCAACATCGCTGTAATACAATTCATTCAAGATCATGTAACCACATATCTGGAGTGTATATAAATTGTACGAATATTATTAGGAACAGACCATAGAGTCGGTCGTTCTGTAATATACTATATTGAAAAAAAGGCTACATGAAATAAAAATTCAGACCTTCCCTTCAAAACTGAGAGGATATTTACATGTGACTGGAGTATAGATTCTTCATCAACTGGCTGATCTCTTAAGAAAACAATGTAAAATTCCTGTAACCATATATGATCAGATTATGTATCCATGTTTAATTAAATGCATCTTTCAGATTTAAATTACATACATATAGTTCTTGCAACTAGACAAAACCTTTTGTGCGTTTGCAACAGAAGCTAGACCAAACAAAAAACTTGTAGATAGGAGAAGTTGAACAAAGTAAATATTAAAACTAATAATTCTCCCTGCTGACATATTTTGCCTCGCTATATTTAGATAGTCAAAAAGACAGAGATTAGAATGAACATCATGGCATACTTTATAAGCACAAGAACCTATTTAACCTAACTCTAAATGCTATGATTTTAGTAGGCCTTCCTTAGAAGAAAGACAAGAGTTTTGGTTTTCTTCCTACTCTTTGTATAGAGTAGATGTGATTAAGATATTGTTAGGACCAGATTTCTGGTCTAAATACTATTTGTTGTCTATTGGTTTGCACTAAATAATCCTATCTGTTTGTTAAGAACTAAGACAGTGTTGTAAGGTTTCAAGCAATGTTGCAACCTCAGTTACAACCTACTAAAACAGTGTTGTTAGGTTTCAAGCAATGTTGCAACCTCAGTTACAACCTACTAAGACAGCGTTGTTGCTTTCAAGTAATGTTGCAACCTCAGTTGCAACCACAGTTCTAACCTGCTGTTCTGCAGGATTCTGTCTAGTTCTGTAATTCTGCATTACTATTCTTTAATGTCAATTATTTATTTTAAAGTATGCAGAATATATTCTCATATGCTCTTAAAGGTTTAGTTCGTTTATATTGAGAATATTAAAGTGGTAAAGAAAGATGTTTCCTAAAAGATATAAGGAGATTAGTTTATAAAGATATGTTTCCTTTAGATATGTAAATCTATATCTTTATTCTTATAATCTTTATCACCTGTTTCAATTTTTGTTCCTTATCAAATTCAGTATGATTCGTTTTAAGATTGAATGAAATATGGAGTTAATGTTTCATATGTATATTTAAAGATATTATCTCTAAAAAATATTATCTTATATGTTTTCTTTTTAAAGGAAAAGACTATCTCCTATTTCCAAGCTAGTTATTAAACAGGTTTTATCCTATGAACATTGGAGTCAATCATACGCTGAAGAGTCTTGTGTTACATGAAAAGATTGAAGCCAATCAAAAGAGTCAAAGCAATCATAAAAGATCTTGAAGACAAGAAGAATGTTTTTACTTATATAAATAGTTGATAACCTAGCTTGTAAAAGGTGTGTGTTCTAAATTATAAACAACTCATTCTTGAGAGAATACACAGTGAGCTTTAAAAGAAAACAATGGTGGAATGCCATTGATTTATAATTGATAGTTATAAAGTAGGAGCAGTATAGAGATAGGCAGAAAAACCTAGAGGGAGTCTGAGAGTTTTTCATTAAGACTTGAATCCTATATTGTAAGCTTTTATAATATCATAATCTGGGTGAGTGTCCCGGAGACGTAGCCTAGTTGGGTGAACTCCATTGTTAAATGTGTGTGTGATTTACTTCAATACATTTAACTATTCTGTTATGTCCATTAATACACTTGGTTGCAACTGTGGCTGCAACATCACTTGGAACCTAACTGCAAAACTGCAACTAGAACAGCGGATAGAAATTTCAGATATATTACTTGTATTTTTTCCTTTAAAGGTTCTTTATTAAATACCATCCACCCCATTTTCTACCTTGAATGTGTTTTTTTGCTTTGACAAAACAATTCATTAGAGTTCCAACTTCCATGCATAGTGCATATATTATGAGATGGCTCAATGAGATTAAGGAGAGACTGGTTAGTAAATTAGGAAGACAGATCCTTATACCCAATTCACGAATGCAATTAATTTGCATATTTAGCTGTTTTAAGACACTGTATACCTACAAATGTTCGCATTAAATTATGGGTATATGCATGGGAATAACTAGGCAGTGACATAAATTAATTTTCTTATGTATATTTTGATCAAAATTTTCAAAAATTAGCATTTGCCCCCCATAATACGAAACAACACTCATATAGGTATGAGAAAAATGATATAAAATATTGGCCCCTCCCATTTTCAATTCCTTGTTCCGCCACGCCACTGGGTATATGTTTAAGCAAGATTGAAGCATTCTGGTGTTTCCCTGAAGGAACGAGATTAGGTTATCTGTCCTCTAGAATTTTTACAATTGGAAACGCAGGAAATTTGTCTTCCCTGCAGTTTGATTTCTTTTAATTAATCATGGTTAACCGTGCACAAGTTCCTCATGTACTGTTATCTAAGTCAAGTTATATGTTAAGAAATTCACACTTACAAAACAAGAAATTATTGTGATATCATTGTCAAGATAAAAATTGACTTTCAAACAAAGTGAATATCTGGTCATTGACCCTTTGCTTGACTTCCAATACAATTCCTTGTGTGTGTGTCATATAAACGTAAACCGGTTTTGATAGAATACATAATATATAAAAAAAATCCAACATACATACCTGGTTGGAGGTCAAACTCAGTTATTGAACATTAACGTTGTTATAACTTCACCAAAATAGTTCTGTTCCAAAACTTCGGGATTAGGTTTTTTCCCACAAGTGTTTAGGTGCTTTTGGGTTTTCTTAACTAAAGATGAGAAGTTTTAGTTTGCATTTGGTTTTCAGATTGTATTGCTGCAGCTGGCTATTCAGTATGAGACATAGAATAGGTGTTTTAAAAAGTTCGTAACATTGCGCAACTGTAACACACTCAAAATTATATAATTAATATTAGATTAAAATAAGATATAGATTTTACTATATTTGGATTCCGATTATAGTAAATATGAGTTTTTAAGCACTTTAGTTCAAATAGTTAGGAACACAGCAGACAAGCGGGATTGATCTACCATTTTGGATTCTATTTTCTCATAATTTGAACTTATGATATAAATGAAAAGTCTAGACCTATGTTTTATCTTTCCAAATATATAAAATTTGAGTAATTTGGACTTGTATGAGAATATTTGTGGCTATTTTAGTAACATGATATCAGAACATTCCAGAACAGCATATGTGTCACCTTATAGGACAATTTAGACCGACTTATATTATTAATTAGGAAATATACAAAAGATAAAACTTGTAGATCTTTCTCTTGTCGGTTCATACATATATCCCATGTTCCATTTGGATACATATCTAATTCTCTGTGACTATTTTAGTGAACAGGTGTCTTGAAATTTCCAGAACAGCATATGTGTCACCTTCTAGGACAATTTAGACCGACTTATCTTACGAATTAGGAAATGTGCAAAACATGAAACTTGTAGATATTTCTCTTTTCGGTTCAGACATATATCCCATGCTCTATTTGGACACATATCTAATTCTCTGTGACTATTTTAGTGAACAGGTGTCCTGAAATTTCCAGAACAGCATATGTGTCATCTTGTAGGACAATTTAGACCGACTTATCTTACGAATTAGGAAATGTACAAAACATGAAACTTGTAGATATTTCTCTTGTCGGTTCAGAAATATATACCATGCTCCATTTGGACACATATCGTATTCTCTAGGAAGCTTTTAGTGGACAGATGTCCTGAAAACAAAATTCAGCACATTTAATGCACAAGACACATAGTCACTTTTCCAACACTATATATACCCCCTACACCCCCTCACACTTCATCATACTTCAACAACCTATAACCTTATATAGATATTACACTATTATATTAAGATTACAAAGTTTCTTTATACTAAAGTATTATAATCATAAGATATAAACACTATATATAGAAAGAGAAAGAGAAAGATTACTATATTTAGTGGGTAATAAAAGTGTAAGTCGAGGTGTGACGAAGGTCAAGAGACATAGCCAAGCTCAGTTAACGGTTAGAGGTGGGTTCGAAACCTTAAAGTTATTATAATATTGTCTTAATATCCTTTTGCGTTACATTTTCAAACTTGAGGTATGTTTTATGATTAAACAAATGCATATAACGATTCATATCTGAAATTTAGTGGAGTTTGTTTTGCTTATTTGATATATCATGGCATGACATTTGCATTGATCCTCCCGGTTTGGGAGAGGTTTGTCCACCCAGGATGGGGTGCGACTTGTCTACCTAGAGTGGGGTATGACTTTTCTGCGACTATGTCCACCTGGAGTGGGGTGTGACGTGTCTACCTAGAGTGAGATATGACCTTTTTTCGCGATGTTTGATCCGCATAGTGGGGCGAGACTTTTGGTACCACGTGTAATGGGATAGACATTACACAACCAACTTGGGCTCAAGGACATGACACATGCATTATTGGAAAAATAATAATTATGAACATGCATCATATTGAATATATATTTTTCTCGTTATTTGTCTAACCATCTTTTTTGCAGGAAGCTATATGCAGTTACGGTTTATACTCACATATTATACTTTATTATAGTTTCTTTAACTTAGTAGTCCTACTGAGTATTTTTAAGGAAATACTCATCCCGTTGCTTATATAATTTTGTTTCAGATATCGGTAGTGACAAAGCAAATCTAGCAGGGGTCGAGGAGCGGAGTCATTAAGTTTGTTTTTTTGACTTGTTTATGTAATACACTTGTAAGATAATTTCCAAATAAAGTTTCCACTTTCTGGTTTGAAATAAAAATATGTATTTCACTATAAAGTATGTTTATTCATATCCAACTTTTCTTACAACTCTATTTTTTATTAATTTAGAATAAAGTTTTGTTATCATTAAAAAAAAAAAGGGTGTTCCTCACAGCAACGTTGTGCGATATAGTGGTTTTTGAAAGAAAAACGCAACACTAAAATGTTATTTGGGTGGTAAATTGAAAAAATCGCGTTATTGGGTCTAAAGGCACAAAAAATACGATATTTTGGACCGAAATCCTAACCACCGAGTATTTAAAAAATAAACAAAAAATCAGTATTGCATTACGTCGTTTTGGTTTGAGATATATTTTTATTTTGTAAACACTAAAATCAATGCACTAACAGTATTAGACAAATAAACGAATATTTTCACTTGCTCTCTATTTCGAATCCACCGTCACTCAACCCTGATGCACCACCAGGAGCGGAACCAGAATGATTTTTTTTGGAGGGGGGGGGGGGGTGTAAAAAGTATGTTGAATATAAGATAAAATAAATAATGTTTAATACAAAAATAAAGATTTTTTTTTTTATGTTTAACATAATATAAAATAAATATGAAGTTAAGACAAAAGATATTGGGCAATAAAATACTTTTTTTAGTAGCATTGTTTGGGAAAATACAATGGTCATTTACGAAATTTGTTTGTTTGGGAAAATACAATAATCATTTACGAAATTTGTTAATTTAAAGGTAAAAATCAGAAAATTTTAGAAAAAAATAGCTAAGATGATTTGAACTCCAACCTTCCACTATTCTTTAAAGTCAATTTTATCACTACAACAACAGCTCTTTTGTTTAAGTAAAAATACTCATTAAGTCACACTTTTTGAACTTAATACCTAAAAAGTCACATAAAATATCGCTCACCCATTTAGTCACACTTTATCTAAAATATAAATGCCCCAACAAATTCTATTTTTTACTTTTTCCTCCTAACACCTTCTCATCTCTGCTATCTCCCTCTCTCTACCTCTCCTTCACCAACCGGAGCTCTGTCACCACCATCAGAGGCGGCGAAGCCGCAAAGAATCAAAGTCGTCTTGCTCTCTCTCTCCCTCTTCCCTCCTCTCTGTTTGTATCGCCATGTGATAGGCCAGCGGTGGCGACAATCTTCGCATTCGTGGTGGTCGTTGATTAAGTCTTGTTTGTTTGGGTGAAAATTTGTGCGAAAAATTTGTGAGATTTATATGAGATGAAATTTAGGTATAATAACTTAAATAATTCTTTTAATTTTCGTCGGTTAGGTCTTGTTTGGTTGGGTGCGGACATTTATATTTTCAATAATTATTGGTGATGGACGGGATAATGACTTGTTTGGATGCAATTATATAATTGTGCCCATAATTATAGTTACACAAATTTATGTCGATCTCATGGACGAGTCGATCAAATCGATCTCATCTCTGCGACTAGCTGAATGGATATGGGAATGTAAATGGTTGTGGAAGAGCTCTGTTTAGTTTTCATCTATTTATTTTAAATTAATTTTCTGGTTTTTTTGTTGAATAGAAAGGTGATTTGAGTTTTTTGCTGAATTTGTGCCAATTGGTCAGTTTTGTTGAAAAAAAATTGATTTGTTATGTTGATTGGTAGTAATTTCGGGAAACTATTTAGCAATATGCACTTTTTATTGATCCACCTTATATGCACTTTTTATTGATTCATATCCACTTTTATGCACTTTAAATTGATCCGTATCCATTTTATGCACTTTTTATTGATCTTTATCCACTTTTATGCTCTTTTTATGCGCCTTTTATTAACCCGTATCCACTTTTATGCACATTTTATGCAAAAAAAAATTATCCGTATCCACTTTTATGCACATTTCATGCATTTTTATGCAATCGTATTTACATTTTACGCAATTTTTATGCACTTTTATTAACTCACATGCACTTTTTATGCACTTTCTATTAACCCATATGCTTTTTAATTTTTTCTTTATTTTATTTATTTATTTCGACTTTTTTTTATTTTAAAAATTATTTTTTATTTTATTTTATTAATATTTTTATGCACCCGTATGCAATTGTATTGACATTTTATGCACATTTTATGCACCGGTATGCAATTTTATTGATCTTTTATGCACCCATACTTATCCATTTTTATGAACTTTTATGAACTTTTTATACACCCGTATGCAAATTTATTGACATTTTATGCATTCGTATGCACTTTTATGCACTCGTATGTATTTTTTTATATACTTTTTATGCACTCCTATGCAATTTTATTGACGTTTTATGCACCTTTTATGCAGTCGTATGCACTTTTATTAACATTTTATACACCCGTATACACTTTTTATGCACCCATATGCACGATTTATGCAATTTTTATGTATTTTTATTGATCCGTATGCATTTTCTATTGCGCCGTATAATTTTTATTTTATTTTGTTTTTTCTTGATTTTATTTATTTACTTCGGATTTTTTGGATTCTTTTTGTGAATTTTTATATTTTTTGACCTATTTATGCACCTTTTATGCACATTTATGCACCCGTATGCAATTTTATTGACTTTTTATGTACCCGTATGCATTTTTATTGACCTATTATACACATTTTATGCATTTTTTTACATCCGTATGCACTTTTTATGCACCTAATATGCATGTTTTATAACTTTTTTATGCAATTTTATTGACTCGTATGCACTTTTGATGGATCCGTATGATTTTTTAATTTTTTTAAATATATTTTGGGTTTTTTTTGAATTTTTATATTTTTTTTGTGATTTTTTTTTTTTTTTGTGAAAAACAATTTTTTTTGTTAAAAAAAGTGAGTTTTTGTTATATACATTTTTTGTAATTTTAAAAATATTCTTATTTTTTTTAAGATTTTAATAGAGAGAAATAATAATTTCTACATTGTGATAATGACAATTTTGTAATTTGATTGAATTTTAAAAAAGTGTGACTTATTTGGGATGTAAACATTAAGGTGTGACTTTTTTGAGATAAAGTATCAAAAGTGTGACTAATCGGGAATTACTCATTTGTTTAATTAGGGGGACCATCAATGTATATATTTTAGAAAATTTTAAATTACACATAAAAAATAAAAATAAAAAAATAAAAATCATCGTCGAGGTGGCTTCGACCATCCCCAACCATCCCCTAGGTCCGCTCCTAACGCCCACCCAACTTCGATATTTACCGCCTCCGAATGGAGGTCAATCATGAAGGAGTGAGTCTTTTTCTTTAGAGTATCCATAATAGTTTTGTTAACTTTTTATTGTTAACCGGTGACAAATCATCATTTAAAAAGCTATTAAATGACATATATGTATATTAAGTTAAACACCCAAATTAGTTTTAATTTTAACAATGTTATCTATTTTAACTAAAAATTAATTATTCAAAATATAGTACTATGGATATGTGCTAAGAGAGAATAAATAGCAGTATGGTAGAGATAGAAAATATATACGCAGAAATAACAGTTAATTATGGGTGTGTGTAGACTTTTTTGCCATGTTATCACGTAATAACAATTAAAAATATTGTTATCTTTAACAATGTTTTTAACATCTATAAAGTTAACAGACACTTTAACACAACTAACGAGGATACAAAATTGCATTGTTAGCTAACATTTTTAGTTAACAATAGAGATAACAACACTATCTACATTATAATTAAGATCAACTAATTAAGGCATACATTCAAGTATGAATATTTGTTAATTAATGTTTATTTTTATCTAGAAACATACTATATTGTATATTTGGATTTTGAATTATGGGCTTTTATCCTTTTTAGGAAAAAAATAATAAATTTGTACACATGTGTTTGTTTACAACTAAATCATATTTAAAGTTAATGTATATCATAAACTTTTATCTTGTTTTATAGAGAGCAAGATAGATAAAATGAGTGATTTTTCTTTTAACGAGTTGTTAAGAAACCGAAAGTAGAGTATTACAAATATTTTGTTTGCAAATTTTATGATTAAAGAATGACTTGTGATCAAATTAGTTGTATATTGGATTATATATTTGCTTAATTACAACGATATACACATTGTATTGTGTTTAACTATTTAAGCGTTAATATAATTAATATAAATTATATGATTACCTAATACCATGTTATATTAATAGGAAAAAAAAAATACCTCAAAGCGTTTCGTTGCTATGTTATTTGCGCTTTTAACACAACTTTTAGAAAAACGCTATATTAACAATAACGCTATTTAAAACAAATATATTTTTTAAGATCAATGACTATGTATCTTTTTCAACTTTTTCCCCAGGTCCCAACCTCATTTTTATTCTGTTATATGTATCTGTGTTTATGAGGCTAGTTTTCTGAAATAAATTATCTGCTCGGTTGTAGGTTCCCAAACAAAGAGCATCAAAATCTCTACAAGGATCTACACGAGTAAATTATTAAGTGATTATTTGTCATGGATACCTCCATACAATTAATGTCATATTGTCATATGTACCACTATACCATTTAATGTTGGTTGTCTATTTTTTTTATTTATTCATGATCACACGTTGAAATATTTATCAATATATACACACTAAAACACAAAGATAGAAAATAAAAATTACATTTTATTGTTAATTCTACCTTACATAATAATGATTTTATTTATATTTTAATTAAAATTGTTACAATTTTTTTCTCTTTAAAAATAATATTATGCAAGTTGGCATTTGTTGTTTAATTGTTTATTTGATAATTTATTAGAAAATAATACCAAATAAATGCCAAAAAATATATAAATCCAAATTTTACAGATTTTCATAAATAAACACTTTAAAATAAAATAAAAAATGTATTTACAAATTTGTAACTCAAAAGCCATGAATACATAAAACGTGGGGGTGTCACAGGAACTTCCTGTTGGAAAAACATGTGAAAACATGGGTGTTTCCGAATGGTCACTGGACCAACTTCGAGTCATTATTTTGTGTAACAGCGCTGAGTTGTTTATACCGTACTCAACGTGGTTGAGTAGCCCGTGTGACGAGCTTCGTAACGGTATATCACATGACCTATTCGGAGAATGGGTGTGAATACAAAGTGGCTTCAAAGTTGGTACCTCGGAAGCTCAAATCTGGAAAAACGAAATGGTTAATGAGAAAAACCATTTAGAATAATCCCATATTGGAAGATTAAGAGTTAATCTTACAATATATATACCATACCAACCCATGTAGTTATTAAACTAACATGTCCACATACACCTAAGAGTATTAGTGTGTACCACACACGCGCGCTCGCTCGTGTCTCGTGTCTCGGGCTCGGGCACGGGCACGGGCACGGGCACGTGCACGGGCACGGGCACGGGCACGGGCTTGGGATTTGGGATTTGGGATTTGGGGAATGTCTCGGGTCTTGGGTCTTGGGTCTTGGGTCCAAACCCGAATAGGGAGTTTTGTATAAAATACAAAAGGAGTCCATAGAGTTTCCAGCAAGAGAAACGTCAGCAATGAATGAGATTAAATGCTGCGGTTTCAGAATTAAATTGAGCGGATTCTGTGGGTGTAACTCCCGGAATTAATGACCATAATTATGGCTGCGGTTTCTATAGAGCCTATAAAAGGCAGCCCTCCCCCTCTCATTTGAACACACCTTCATACACACAACTCACAGCATAAGCATCATATAGAGAGAGAGAACCGCACCACCAACAGCTCGACCTGTGGTTCGGTGCCGGTTTCCATACGAGCCACTCTGAGATAGAAGTTGTACCTTGGGAACAAAGTCCCGAAACCAGAAACCTTTAAAGGTGGTTCGGGAAATATTGTTTAAGGGAAACTGCTCAGCAGTTGCCTCTTCTTTTACTTTTCTGTTATTTATTTTTTAGTCATTTACTTTCTGTCCATTTCATTTCTGTAATTTACTTTTCTGTACTGTTTCTTTTCTGTATTTACATTTCAGTACTGTTTACTTTCAGTCTTTCGATTCTGTTATTTATTTTTCAGTTCTGTAATTTTCAGTATTTACAAAAAACAGTCCGGCAGTTTTTTATTTGTTAAAAACCAGTCCGGCAGTTTTTTATGTTTTAAAACCAGTCCAGTTTGTTTTGTTTAAAACCAGTCCAGTTTGTTTTGTTCAAAACCAGTCCGGCAGTTTGTTAAAACCAGTCCGGCAGTTTGTTTAAAACCAGTCCGGCAGTTTGTTTAAAACCAGTCCGGCAGTTTGTTAAAACCAGTCCGGCAGTTTATGTAAAACCAGTCCGGCAGTTTATGTGATAAAACAGTCCGGCAGTTTCTTTATTACAGTCCAGCAGTTTTATTTATTTGTTGAGTCAGGAATTGTAATTTATATTCCAATTGTGAGAAATAAAATTGTTTATTTCCTTTGCGTTCCTGTCTCTTTTATTTATTGTCCTTTCAATTATTGCATTCGAAATAGTACCAAAACCAACAATCTTAAACAATATTATTTTTTGGTTTTTTTCTATTTTCGAAATAAGAAAGGACTTTTCTTTTTTATTTTATTGTTGTTGACGTCTCGGGTTTTATTCTCGCAAAATCATTGCTAGTTTACTAGAAATTGAAATTTGCACATAGAATAAATCCGAATTGGGTTTTAATCTTTTTATTCTAGAATACTATAAAGAATTCTTAGTGAAATCAAAAGTAATTTGATTTTCACGCTAGAATCTCTTTCATTGGTTTTTTATTCTTTTGAAGCAATCTAATTAAGTTATAATTAGTATTTGCGATTAAGAATTTTAGTTTTCTTGCGAGAAACTAAACGGTTTTAATTTGTCATTTCAGATGACTAATGAGGATCAAATACCCACCGTTTCTTCGGAAAACGTGCAGGGCGCACTTGTGATTGGCAGTAGCCATAACAATGCGAGCGCTGCGAGTGGGGGGGCTCAGGCTCAGGCTGAGGCCGAAGCTGCTGCGGCAAAGGCTGCGGCCGACGCTGCTGCGGCAGAGGCTGATGCTATGGCTGCGGCTGCGGCCGCAGCACAGGATGCTGCTAAGGCTGCGGCCAAGGCAGCGCTTGTGGCTGCGGCCAGGGCAAAAGGCAAGGCTCCGACAACACCGGCGATGCCAATGTTGCCAACCTCTCAACTGGAGAGACCGGAAAAGTTTAGGGGCAACAACTTCAAACGTTGGCAGCAAAAGATGCTGTTTTATTTAACTGCCCTTAATCTGACCCGGTTTCTTAAGGAGTCTGCACCCGTCCTAAGCGAGGACGATGAGGACGTGCAGACGGTTTCGGCGGTGGAAGCGTGGAAACACGGCGACTACCTATGTCGGAACTACATCCTGTGTGCTCTGGATGACACTCTCTTCAGTGTATTCGAGCCCAAGGCTTCTGCAAAGGAGCTTTGGGAGTCTCTCGAACGAAAGTACAAAGTGAATAACGCTGGCGCAAAGAAATTTGTCGTCACGGACTTTCACGAGTACATGATGACTGATGGGAAGAGTGTTATCGAGCAGGTTGAGGAACTCCAACTCATATACCATAGGCTTGAGGTTGAAGGGCTAGTTATCAACGAACCTTTCCAAGTGGCATTAATGATTGAGAAACTGCCACCTTCTTGGAAAGAGTTTCAAAACTACCTGAAACACAAGCGAAAGGCTATGACCTTGGAGGGACTCATTGAGAGGCTCAATGTTGAGCAAAGCAACCGCCGATCCGGAAGGAAAGGCGGTGGCGGAGCAGGCAACGCGGTTGCCAAGGCCCATGTGGTTGAGGACGCTGTGTCTAAGCGGAAACGCTTTGACAGCGGAGTCGGTGCCTCTCTCAAGAAGAAATTCATGGGAGACTGCTTTGTGTGCAACAAACCGGGCCATCGTGCCGCGGATTGTAAGATGCGCACCGACAAGCCCAAACCCCCCCCAAAGAGGAAGTTCCAAGGAAAAGGGAGGAAGAGGGCACCTGCTCAAGCTAATGTGGCTGAGGGAGGAGATGATGCTGGACAGGACTATATGCACCTGAGTGCTGTGGTCTCGGAAGTGAACCTGGTGGGGAGCAACCCAAAGGAATGGTGGCTAGACACAGGCGCCACTAGTCACATCTGTGCCAGCAAATGGATGTTCAAGACCTATACGGCCGTGGACAATGAGAGCTGCTTCATGGGGAACTCGGCTACTTCCAGGGTGGAAGGAAAAGGAACCGTGCTGCTGAAGATGACATCGGGAAAGGAGCTCACACTGAATGGCGTGCTCCATGTGCCGGAAATTCGCAAGAATCTGGTTTCCGGGTCCGTGATGGTGAACAAAGGATTTAAACTTGTATTTGAATCTGCAAAAATTGTAATCACTTTGAACGGAATGTATGTAGGCCGTGGCTATATGACCAACGGCATGTTTAAATTAAATGTTGGTACTCCGGCACCTAAGGCCGAGTCTGCTATTATGGGTACTAAGGCCGAGGCCAGTACCAAGAATAATGTAACCGTTAACCTTGCCCAAGTGGCTAATAAAACGTCTTTTGCTTATTCTTGCGATTCATTTAATTTATGGCATGGTAGATTAGGTCATGTGAATGCTAATTCTATGAAGAAATTAATATCACTGAATCTACTAACTAATTTTGTTTTTGATAAACAACATAAATGTGAGATTTGTGTTGAAGCAAAATTAACTAAGTCTTCGTATCAACATATTGAACGAAGTACTGAACCTCTCGGTCTAATACATACGGATGTATGCGACTTAAAGTTTATACAAACGCGAGGAGGGAAAAAGTAATTCATCACGTTTATAGATGATTGTACTAGATACTGCTATGTCTACTTAATGAGAAGTAAAGACGAAGCGGTAGAGAAATTCGCTCTTTATAAGACCGAAGTAGAAAATCAACTCAATAAAAAGATTAAAATGTTAAGGAGTGATAGAGGCGGTGAATACGAAGCACCGTTTGCGCAGATATGCGCAGAAAATGGCATTATACATCAAACGACAGCCCCATACTCTCCGGAGCAGAATGGGGTTGCTGAGCGTAAGAATAGAACGCTCAAGGAAATGATGAATGCTATGCTAATAAGTTCTGGGTTACCCCAGAACATGTGGGGGGAAGCGCTGCTTTCCGCAAACTATGTATTGAACAAGCTACCGCATAAGAAGCGTGATAAACCACCTTATGAACTATGGAAAGGCCATAGGCCGAGCTATAAATTCTTAAGGGTTTGGGGTTGTCTCGCGAAGGTCCTTGTCTCGCTTCCTAAAAGAACGAGAATAGGGCCAAAGACGGCAGACTGTGTGTTCATAGGATATGCACAAAACAGTAGTGCTTATCGTTTTCTCGTGCACAAGTCGGATAATCCCGACGTGCATGCAGATACTATCATCGAAGCTCGAGAAGCTTCTTTCTTCGAGGAGATCTTTCCCCGCAAGTCTTCCGTAACTGTAGAGACTGAGGAGTCAAACAGTGAGGAAAATGTGGGGGCAAGTGAACCGTTGGAGGAAGAAGAAAAAGAGCCTCAACGTAGTAAAAGGGCTAGAAAGGAAACGACTTTCGGTCCAGATTTTGTAACCTTCATGATAGAAGGCGAACCGGCGACATTCAAACAAGCAATGTCATCCCCGGAAGCCCAATATTGGGAGGAAGCGATCAACAATGAGGTTGAATCGATATTACAAAATCACACTTGGGAACTAGTGGATCTACCACCCGGGTGTAAGCCACTAGGACACAAGTGGATCTTCAAGAGGAAGAGAAAGCTCGATGGAACAATCGAGAAATACAAGGCTAGGCTTGTAGTGAAAGGTTTTAGACAAACCGAAGGTGTCGACTATTTCGACACCTATGCTCCTGTCTCCAGGAAGACGTCAATCCGGATAGTCATTGCTCTCGCAGCACTGTTCAATCTGGAAATACATCAAATGGATGTTAAAACGGCGTTCTTGAATGGTGAGTTGGAAGAGGAAATTTACATGGAACAACCGGAAGGGTTTGTGGTTCCAGGTAAAGCTCACAAGGTGTGTAAACTTGTGAAGTCCTTGTATGGACTTAAACAAGCACCTAAACAATGGCACGAAAAATTTGATAGAGTGATGCTATCAAACGGTTTTCGGATAAACGAATGTGACAAATGCGTCTACGTAAAAGGAAATGGAAAGGACTACGTGGTAGTCTGCCTCTACGTAGATGACATGATTATAATAGGGAGTATTGATAACATCAACTCCACTAAGAAAATGTTGTCACAAAAATTCGAGATGAAAGACTTGGGTGTCGCTGATGTTATACTTGGTATGAAAATTACCAAGACATCAGACGGATATGCACTATCTCAAACTCACTATGTCAGGCAGATGCTTGACAAATTTGATAAAGATAGTAGAGCTACATCCAGAACTCCGATAGAGATCTCAACCACCCTGAAAAAGAACTTTGGGGAGAGTGTGAGACAATTGGAATATTCTCGAATAATAGGCAGTCTGATGTACGTCATGAACTGTACTAGACCAGACATAGCCAACTCAGTGAGTAGACTGAGTAGGTACACCAGTAATCCCAATGAGGAACACTGGAAGGCCATCATGAGACTTCTCAGATACATGAGATACACAGCAGACCGAGGGTTGCATTATACCAGATATCCAGCTGTACTGGAAGGGTATTCTGATGCAAACTGGATCTCGGATTCCAACAGTACACGATCCACTAGCGGATATGTGTTCGTGATGGGAGGAGCAGCTGTCTCATGGAGATCATCCAAGCAGACGTGCATAGCTAGATCAACTATGGAATCTGAGTTCATAGCGTTGGATCTAGCAACAGAAGAGGCTGATTGGCTGAGAAGCTTTCTGGAAGGAATTCCAATGTGGCCGAAACCTGTCCCAGCAATAAGCATGCACTGCGATAGTCAGTCGGCTATTGGACGGGCGCAGGATCATATGTATAATGGAAAGTCCCGACATATTTGTCGGAGACATAAATCCGTAAGAGAATTGTTAGCTAACGGTGTGGTGTCCTTAGATTTTGTGAGATCTAAAGACAATATAGCGGATCCATTTACAAAAGGCTTGACTCAGGTAGGAGTTGAAGTTTCATCGAGGGGAATGGGGTTGAAGCCCATTAAACTGGAAACCTCCTCAGAGGCAACCCAACCCGAACTGGATTCTCCAGCGTCGGGTTCAACGGGAAAACCGAACTGTGGGGGTGACCGAACAAAGCACTCGGGAACTTAAGTTCCCAGCCCATTTCTAGGATGAAAGAGTGATAGACCTAGACCATCTTAAGGGTGAGCATGAGGCTCTTAATGAAAACAAGTATCTCGAAGGTTGAGAGGGGTGAGTCAGGACACCCTTGACTTGAAATCACCTATGACGAGTGTGTATGGCCGATACTATGTGATGAGCCATGGGCTAAATCACTAGAGCACTCGGTTGAACTTTGTCAAGGCAGTCCACGGCCAAATATGGACAACAACCAAAGGGCTTAGTAAGTGGTGTAGAGGGGACACTGTGTGCGCATTACCCTGGTATGCACAAACGCTAAAGGGTTCAAGGCTTAAAGGCTACCCAATAGTAGCATATCAGATTTTACGTCACTACGGCAGGTTCAAGGCGCGCGCTACCTGTCCTTATGCAGTGAACTCTTGCGGTTTTCTCTCGTATGCATTTAGGAGCATTTTATTTTCAGCCAATTGCATTCATGTGGGGGAATGTTGGAAAAACATGTGAAAACATGGGTGTTTCCGAATGGTCACTGGACCAACTTCGAGTCATTATTTCGTGTAACAGTGCTGAGTTGTTTATACCGTACTCAACGTGGTTGAGTAGCCCGTGTGACGAGCTTCGTAACGGTATATCACATGACCTATTCGGAGAATGGGTGTGAATACAAAGTGGCTTCAAAGTTGGTATCTCGGAAGCTCAAATCTGGAAAAACGAAATGGTTAATGAGAAAAACCATTTAGAATAATCCCATATTGGAAGATTAAGAGTTAATCTTACAATATATATACCATACCAACCCATGTAGTTATTAAACTAACATGTCCACATACACCTAAGAGTATTAGTGTGTACCACACACGCGCGCTCGCTCATGTCTCGTGTCTCGGGCTCGGGCACGGGCACGGGCACGGGCACGGGCGTGGGCGTGGGCGTGGGCGTGGGCTTGGGCTTGGGCTTGGGCTTGGGATTTGAGATTTGGGATTTGGGATTTGGGATTTGGGATTTGGGGAATGTCTCGGGTCTCGGGTCTTGAGTCCAAACCCGAATATGGAGTTTTGTATAAAATACAAAAGGAGTCCCTAGAGTTTCCAGCAAGAGAAACGTCAGCAATGAATGAGATTAAATGCTGCGGTTTCAGAATTAAATTGAGCGGATTCTGTGGGTGTAACTCCCGGAATTAATGACCACAATTATGGCTGCGGTTTCTATAGAGCCTATAAAAGGCAGCCCTCCCCCTCTCATTTGAACACACCTTCATACACACAACTCACAGCATAAGCAACATATAGAGAGAGAGAACCGCACCACCAACAGCTCGACCTGTGGTTCGGTGCCGGTTTCCATACGAGCCACTCTGAGATAGAAGTTGTACCTTGGGAACAAAGTCCCGAAACCAGAAACCTTTAAAGGTGGTTCGGGAAATATTGTTTAAGGGAAACTGCTCAGCAGTTGCCTCTTCTTTTACTTTTCTGTTATTTATTTTTTAGTCATTTACTTTCTGTCCATTTCATTTCTGTAATTTACTTTTCTGTACTGTTTTTTTTCTGTATTTACATTTCAGTACTGTTTACTTTCAGTCTTTCGATTCTGTTATTTATTTTTCAGTTCTGTAATTTTCAGTATTTACAAAAAACAGTCCGGCAGTTTTTTATGTTTTAAAACCAGTCCAGTTTGTTTTGTTTAAAACCAGTCCGGCAGTTTGTTCAAAACCAGTCCGGCAGTTTGTTAAAACCAGTCCGGCAGTTTGTTTAAAACCAGTCCGGCAGTTTGTTTAAAACCAGTCCGGCAGTTTGTTAAAACCATTCCGGCAGTTTATGTAAAACCAGTCCGGCAGTTTATGTGATAAAACAGTCCGACAGTTTCTTTATTACAGTCCAGCAGTTTTATTTATTTGTTGAGTCAGGAATTGTAATTTATATTCCAATTGTGAGAAATAAAATTGTTTATTTCCTTTGCGTTCATGTCTCTTTTATTTATTGTCCTTTCAATTATTGCATTCGAAATAGTACCAAAACCAACACTTCCCATTTTGGAGTCTATTGCAATATAAAACAAGTTATAGTTACATCTAAATCTATATAATTTGTCATTAATTAGTTTGAAATATTTTCCATATATGTGTGAGTATATATTTTATCTTTATACAAAAAGTTCAAGTTAACCCAGAATATGTGAATTTAATTTTACAACGAGTTGGTTTACAAAATAATTTGATGCAATGACATATTTCACCGTTAATTTTTTAATGAGACATGTGTCAACAAAACATTATAGGTACGAAAGATTAAGAAGTATAATGTTATGGAGGTGAGCAGCCCACCGTGCCCAATTTATGTCATTTGATCAGTTTCATTTCTAAAATAGTTGCAACCTTAAGAAACCGAAGTTAAGAAACAATTTCAACATCCAGTTTGCCTCTTCAGTTATCAGAACAGCCAAATAAGTTTTGCAAAATCTTGTACTTGATGGGGCATTCTAAATTGATGATTTATAAAACTTAAGATTTGATTGGACGATTTGAACGCATAAAGATGGAATCATAGCACGCCTAGTGGTCCCTGGCCTTAGATTTCACAAACCCTTCCATTTAACTTTAGCTCTAACGAAGCAGGACTATTTAATATATCTATGTTTTCCCTTTTCCTGTGAACAATAATGATTAACAAATCAACATTACTGCTTTTTACAATATAAACAAATATATGTGACTACCGGTTACTTCATTCGTTAATATTTAATTATTTATTACGAAATTACGTATAATTTTAAGCGGTTAAAAATTTATATTAAAATTGTCAAAATAAATTTTTTTAAAAGTTGATCATATATTTTAAATGTTAAATTTTATGATTACATTTTAAAAAAAATTCATTTCGACAATTTTGATACAAGTTATAAGCCAGTTAAAATTACATGTAGTTTAGTAATGAATAATTAAATGAGAACGGAGGGAGTAGTACTTAGTAAATTGATCATTCATTAAGGAGAATTATATATCGACACATAAAAAAGAACACTATTTTTACATTTTAATCATAATCATTCATTACACATATTTTTAAAAGTTGTGATGGTTTTTTTTTTTAGATAATTTTGGTCATACGAAAAAAACTAAATAGATGGTTAGCATTAAAATGTAAACATAGTGTGTTTTTTTATGTGTCGATATATCATTTCTCATATATATATAATCATATATATATATATATAGTCAGGAACGGAACTAAGATGATATCGTTGTGGGGCGTAGAAAAAAAATTGCCACGAGAATTTTAAGAAAAACAACGTTTAAATAAATAATCGAAAACTGAGTTTAAAAGTTTATTCTAAAATATTAAAAAAAATCGAGTTGGTAATTGTAAAAAACACAGTAAATTTAAAATTATAAAGATATTTTTTTATTTTCTAAAATCAAAATGAGCTATTCGAAGAGTATTTGTGAACGGAGAGAGTAGTATTTAGTAAATTGACCATTCATTATAGGAGAATTATATATCGACACATAAAAAAACACACTATCTTTACATTTTAATCATAACCATTCATTACATATATTTTTAAAAGTTGTGATGGTTTCTTTGTTTTAGGTAATCTTGGTCATTGGGAAAAAACTAAATAGATGGTTAGCATTAAAATGTAAACATAGTGTGTTTTTTTATGTGTCGATATATCATTTCCTATATATATATATATAGTCATATATATATATATAGTCAGGAGCGGAATTAAGATGATATCGTTGTGGGGCGTAGAAAAAAAATTGCCACGAAAATTTTAAGAAAAATAACATTTAAATAAATAATCGAAAACTGAGTTTAAAAGTTTATTTTAAAATGTTAAAAAAAATGAGTTGATAATTGTAAAAAATACAGTAAATTTAAAATTATAAAGATATTTTTTTGTTTTCTAAAACCAAAATGAGGTATTCGAAGAGTATTTGTAGATTAGCGATAGTAAATAATCGAACAAATGATCTCTTATTGAATTTTAGTTAGTATTACCAACTGAGTTAAGCATGATTATATATCTTATGAGAGGCTATTAATATATATATCCTAATTTTCTGAAAATTTTCCTATACAAAAATTGTTTTTAAAATTTCTGGAATGACGACGGGCTCCTCTAACCCCCTAAATCCGCCCATGTATTTAGTGTTATCAAACAGGTCACTGGTTGCACAAATATTAACAATGCACGATAATTCAAACATACTTACAATAAGTCTCTATATATACTACCTCTGAGTTTTAGTTTTGGTCATTTGGTCCGTGCATTTTAAAAGCTAAAATGACATAGGTATGCCATAGATGTATACTGACTTCCACTTTTGAGTTTTTGTTCTTGTCATTTGATCCGTGACTTTTACAAGCTAAAATCACGTGGCTTTGACATAGATAGTCCATTTGACCATGGCTCTGTGACATACATATATACTAACTCCTACTTTGACCTTTTATTTTGGTCGTTTGGTCCGTGCCTTTTACAACTTAAAATCACACGGCTTTGGCATAGAGCTAGTCTATTTGACCAATTGTGATATGTGTGATCAATGTTTTGTCACTTATTAAATCAAATATCCAATTCACTTGACCACCAAATAAAAAGGAACCATGATAATGAAAATAATGATTATATAAGTACTATCAAATCCCATCTATAATTTTTTATTACCACCGTTCAACTGCAAGTGTTTTAAAAAAATCAAATTAGATGTCTCATATCATATCATCAAAAGTAATAAATTACTGAATATCTAAATGATTTCGTCACTTTATCCGAAACACTTTTATTCAATTTGCAACCGTTTTATTTCAATATTACATAAGTTTAGAATTCAATATTTATTTCGAGATAGTGGGTATGTTTATTTCAAATTATTGTATCAAATGTCAATTTGTTATTTATATGTAACAAAAGCCTATTTCAACCATGGAAAGTTAAAAATAATTTTTAACTTTCTTTCTAATTATATTTAGCTATCAATTCAGTAGAGAAACCAAGAGCGATTGGTTGGAATAAAATAAAATATTTAATTATCGGGTCTTGCTAGACACACATATTAAAAAAATTAAAAAAATCATTTACTTAGTTAGACATCATTTTTTTATATTTAAATTTGTGACGACCAATACAAGCTTTAATTTTTTTAATTATAATAAAAACAAATCATAATAAATATTAGCTTAGTAGGAAAATATTTAGCTTAATTAACATGTATGAATAACAGATAAGACAATTTTTACCAATTTCAGTTTCATAACTATAAATTTTCCTCAATCATGACAACTTAGATAACAATTATAAAATATTCATCTATGACAGTTGCGCAACGAAAATCAATTGGAATAAGAGAATTATACTAAGCGTATGTCTTGCTAAGTACACACATTAACACCGAATGATAGGCCCCGTCCGTTAGACCGGGCTTTCTTGCTAGTATTATTATTATTTTTATCAGTCTCAATTAGCATCCCCTCCCTTCTCATAGTTGACCTAATTTATATGTAGAAACATTTGATTTTCTCAATCAAAAATCGGTCGTCAACTAGGATTAGCGGTCTTGCTCCATGCCAGTACTTAGTTCTCAAAAATCAAATTAGTTCCTGAAAGTACCTGGTATATGTTTAGACAATTTACTTTGTTAGTTTTGAGCAGCGACAGAACCAGAACCAAATGTGTGGTAATGACAAAATTAATAAAAACGCACAATATTTTCCAAAATATAAATACGGAAAAGACGGATTTTTCTAAACATTTTTTACCATCTTTTCTTTATTTTTTTACCTTGATTTTTTGATTAAAATGTGTTTAATTTCTATTTTTTTCATTTTCGCTCAATTTCGAATTTCTTTTCAAAATCCTAAAAAAATCTACAACAATAATATCACGTGCAGTCATGTGTCGAAAGTTTTAGCG
The DNA here is from genome assembly GCA_963682055.1 of Primula veris. Lineage (NCBI taxonomy): Eukaryota > Viridiplantae > Streptophyta > Magnoliopsida > Ericales > Primulaceae > Primula > Primula veris. Next base: position 27,292,961 of record OY821745.1, on the reverse strand, counting down.
TTTCAAAATTGACTAAAAATTAAATAAAATTGAAACCCAAAAGATATAAAAGTTAAATTTAAGAAATCAAGTTATAACAAGTAAAAAGATTAAGACACGAAAATAAAAAAAATAAAAAAATAAACTTGAAAAAACCAAACGTATATTAAATAATAGATATATACGAATCTATTACACAATTTCAGTATATTCACTTCAATTAAAATACAAACCATAAAAAAATATTTTATAAATTTTGTTTTCACTCACCACTATTCTAATTATTATTTTTGTTTAATTTTTTTAAAAATATATGTTACGTGTCAACATGATAAATTATGTTATCTTATTGCATTAGCAATATATAATTTTGGAAGGTGATGCCAAAAAAAATATTTAAGAGATTGTCAGAATAACGTATATATAAATTATTATAAAAACCATTAATAAAAAAAATTATTTTTCGAAATTACGGGTTGTCGTATTGTAGTAGCAACCCTGTTCATGAGGAGGGTGTGCCGCCCCAGGACTTTTGAGATTCATTCAAGCTCATCAAGCAAACCATAATTTCCATATTAAAGCATTTACCAGCGGATTTGATATTTTTGAAGTAACAAATAAGTAACACTTTTAACAAACTAAAAATAGAATTAACTTTTTGTGAATTCTCATAGCCGATACACTCGTGACAGGTGAGTAAGGTCTTTTTTCAAATCTACCACACTCTGCAAACTCTTTGCTAGATTGGGTCTTGTTAAGCTAGTTGTTGCTTCATCTAATTTTAGTTGAACCCCAAAGGCACTAGCAATAGAATAAATGTTTGATTTGTGGTAAAAATGATAGGAAACATGTCTAAACTTATTTAAACACTTGTGATTGAAAGTCCAAAATCGGGTTTAAAGTTAATTATATGTTCATTTGAGAACCCTCATTGGACATGCGTCTTTGTATAACCCAACACCTCCTAATCATGATCTTAAATAATCATCCTCGTGAAAAAACCTTAGAAACATGTTTGTAGTTTCTAATTAATAGCCACTGTGAAATCTGATTTCAGCCCTAATTTGCTAGCAAATATTATAACCGACTCGAAATTAGGCTTCCCATGAGTAAGTTTTCCATCTGTATATGTAGGGTTCTGAAAGCACTTTACCTCTTCCATAGTGAATCTAACAGCAATCTCTCCCGTGTAGTTTCGGATCACTTTCTAGTTCTGATGCCATCTATGTTGCGGAGCATTTCTGCAAAGGATCTAGATGCAAGAGCAATCTTCTCCCAATAGTTGTGGATCCATTACCTGTTCTCTATATGACTTTTAGTTAATCGTCATTAGATTGTCATTTCGTGCTCTTAATTCTCTGTAAAGAGTCGATTTAGGAGACCCTTTTTACATTTTGAATTAGCAAGTGAATCGTTTTAATATTGTTTTTATTATTTGCTTATGCTTAAAGCAACTGCAGCTAGTACAGTCAAAGCTAATTTTTTCCGTCTTTTTTGACATATACTTGATTTTCAGAAGAAGAAAAAAAACTTGATCGAAAAAAAAAAACTTCTTGATTTAACAACTTTATACAATAGGCGTAAATATATATATATAAATCATTCGTCCACGGTCCATCCCTACAACTTTCTTCTAGAAAAGAGGGAAAATATCCCCGGGACATTATTGATAGACCTTTTTTTATAATAATTGGTAGAAAAAACTCATATTTTTATTTTATTATTATATTAATCCTGAGAAAAAATAAAAATATGGGGAAAAACCTCATAAAAAAAAGGAGTAAAAAGTGATACAATTCAAAACAAAATACATTACAGAGTAACTAGAACAACGTGTAGCATTAAAAGAAAAATTCAAAAGAAACTCGAGTGAGTTCAGGAATAAAAAGACATAGCCTGGTCGAGATTTCACACGTGTAAATGCCTCATGTAGCTTTTATAAATTTTGAACTATGAATTTATGATTATAGCGACGTGCTACTAGTTCAGTATCAGAAATCAGACAATGTGTTTAAAAGTAAGTAAAAATCTAAATATGACGGTTCCTGTATAAATAACAAAGAATTGCAACTAAGTTATACTACAAATGAACTGCTATTGCCCAATTTTATTTTATTTAATTTGGTTTTATTGCCTATGCCGAAATACATGAGTTTTACCTACAAATAAAAAATAAAATCAAAATACAGTAGTATATAAAAAAAAATTGGCTATATTTTTTTCCTGTTGGGGTGGATGCCCAGTCCACTTAGACTCGCACCCCCTTTGGGCCGGCTCTGGCTATTTGTACATATAGCAAAAGTTCAACCGAAGTACGTAATATTACGCCATCTCAGTAGGAAAAAAATGCGCAACCCCATGTATCGAAAACTCAAAGGGTTCTACATGATACTCGTTTAATTTGCATCCATAAACATAGTCAATCTTTCCCACCTGTAACGAACTTAGGTCAAATATCGTGAAGCTTTGCTCGTTTACGTACCGGGTACTTTTTTATCCGGTAAAATTTTCGATATTGCTGAAATCTTTGCAAGTTGAGAAAATTAAGAATGCGTTAAGAGTTGTATCAACGGTATTAGGTCATTTTCTCACTCATTCGTCACGTCAATGACACACATTAATTTCTACACAACCTAGTGTATATTATCACAATTGCACTGAAAAATATAACCGATAGAAATAATTAAGGACAGTTTTCTTACATGTATAAAATTAATATCTTTGTGTGTGTTTGTCTGCGTACGTGTGTATTCAAATGCTAGGAATAATGTTTACCCATGTTACCATGTATAAGTTGGTGGGAATTTAAAAAGTGGATCCATCAAACAACTGTATGTGTTAGATTATTATGCTTTTTATGTTATAGACTTATAGTAGAATTTATATAACGGGGGCCTAACATTTGGGACCACATTTTTTGGAAAAAGTTAAGGATGTCCTTCGAGGAAAAGTGGATTCTGTGGGAGGAACAGGCAGTTTCATTTATAATACATTGAGGTAATATTAAGAATTAGTACTAAATAATACTAATACATTTAATAAATATATCTTTCTTTTTTTAATAATCAATATTAGTTCAAACCAAAGAACCATGGTGGCGATTACGGACCTCCTCTTGATCAAAAACCTCTTACTCCACTTTTACCAATTTTTTACTCTTGTAGACTTTGTAGCTACTATCGCAAAGCTAGCTAACCCCATAACTCCAATAATTGTATTTCTTTTTGTTCCAATAATGTAATTTTGTTCAAGTTTGTTAAAAATGTTAATTTGGCATATCTCATGAATTTTATTTCTTAACATTCTGCACCCCCGTTTTTGCCTTGGCTCTAACATTGATTTTTTTTTTTTAAGTGTACATGAGTAAGCGCGCATACAAAATTGGTTGCAGCTACTCACACCACCATTTGATATTAACCTAAAACTAGGATTTTTCAAGATAATAATTAAAGGTATGAAGTGAAAAAAATACTCATACCAACCCTATCATGTATACAAATAATGCTCACGTTATACGTAGTTAGTTGTATATGAAGGATCCTACATATATAATTTGCTCCAAAAATGTAGAGTGAATTGATATAACTAAGGAAAATGCCGACATGCTAAAAGGTACAAGTGAGACACATGTATATATAGAGTCAATTTACTAGCTAGAATGTGAGAATGTTATTTATGAAAATATTTAATGATGTTTAAACATGGTAAGTAAGTGATGCTTAATTGTAAAACTTGTTAAATTTTTTTATCATTTAACCATAGTTTAGTACGTATCACAAATCTTTTTGTCAATTTTTTTTAAAAAAATAGTAGGACTTGGCTGCCTACGGGATGGCAGCTAAAGGCTGCTATCTCTTATGTGTGAACGCCTCATTGGCCAGAACATTAATATTCAATCGATATGATTCTAGCAAATTGATTATTCATAATTTAGTTTCTCACTAATCCTCCTTAATTATACCCTACTTCACCAAACCTAAACATATCCAAAATTTTCCAATCTATAGGACTTGTAATTTTTCAGCAAAAAATGTTTGTGTATAAAATATTAGAGGTTGCAGAATCCTCAAAAACAACGGCCTTAAGATCAAAGAATTGATTGTTTTCATTGTACCTTTTTTTTTATTAGTTAAGTGTAAATGTGTAATAGCAGTTTTTTTTTATCAAAGAGAAGATTTAAAAGTTCTAAAAAAACTAATCACTTGTTTTGTTGTGTTATCAAACAGAAAGAAAAGAAAAGGCGTTATATCATAAAGTCTTAATTTGATGTGGTATATTTATTTGTTTTATGGTACTTAATTGTAAAAAGAAAAAGATTACGTAGCTTTTGAGACCAATTCTTCGTTTGTTTGGATGAATCATTTTATTATAATAATTCAATCCATATCAAATAAGTATGTTTAATTTAGTATTTTTTTTTTCAAAAATACTTCTACACTTTTATATTAATTACAATAATGACATACTCATATAAAAATATAAAAAGTAAAAACTAATAAAATTATTTATCACTTTTTAACAACTCAACATTCTTTTAAATTTTAAAGTATATATTTTTTTTATATTATACATATATTTATATAATAACTATGTATATTTTTTATAATTTTATTTTATTACGTGTCACAAATGTAACGTGTGGAACACTATTAGTATTATTGTTATATTTAATAACAAATACTCTTTTGGTGGCTAGTTGACACGCAGGTAAAAAGCAGCCTTTGGCTGCTACCCAGCCTGCAGCCAAATTCCAGTCTTTTAAAAATGAGTTTTACTTTGACATGTGGTCCGAGGGCAACATAACCCATATAATAAATGAAAATTTATTTTGAACATATAAAGTGATATTGGGTTCATATATATTGATGGTTTCTATATATTAATTTGTGTAAATAGATAATACTCATTATATCTCCTCAAGTTGATGTGTAGGTATTAGCTTCATGTCATAATGTTTTGTTTGATTAATAAGACAATAGAATACGGCTTATTATTCACTTCGTATTTAAACAAATGTTGATTATGAAAATACGTACAAATTTGATTGATAATTTTTTCATCTCTACATTGCTGGAAAAAATACTTTGAAAAATTAATCACGTAGTTCATGGTTAGAACTATATGATGAAATTTTCAGTTTTTTCATTTCGAAAATTTTAATATAAAAAATTTAATTGTTAAAGTTACACGTGTCTTCGTTTACGATATTTGTTTAGTGATTAAAAGTTTTATTGTCCTTTCACCTTTAGTTATCAATAAAAGATTTGTGTACCTAAACCAAACATTTTGTATTAAAAGTGAAGGGAATAAAAGGGCCACATAGAGATAGAAAGAGGGAGCATGAGGGGTTGACAGGGGGTTACCCATTTTTTGAGAAAAAATTGACTGACATCATTATATGCTAATATGAGCTTGCGAGCTATTATTGGTCACTTCGTGTCGATTAACGTACGACTGATATTGACGGGTCGTAAATTAAATGGTCCTTCGCTTATATATTTCTTCATCCTGTACTATTATATTTGTACGTATTTATTACCTTGTATATAATTGCTTAATAAATTTAATACTACTTGATTTAGAGAGAAAACAGTTGCTCCATGCTACGTACTTGAAGCTTTTGGATTCGTTTTTTCAGTTTTGTTGCAATATATACACTACTTGATTTTTATGGGATTTTCTTTCTGGACATGCACGAAAAATTAAATATGGCAATTATGTCCGAAAAAAGACACCATCGTTTAGATCAAGACCTTTCCCCCTTAAATGGAATAAATTAAGACAATAATTTAATATTTAAACTAAAAAAATGATATCAATACAACGTAATAATGACAGTAATTGTAGTAGTAAATTTAAGAGTCGTGAAACGTCATATATATAGATAACTAACTGTTTTATTTTTTTATCTGCTTTCATTTACAAAATGTATAAAATACAATAAAGCTAAATAGCAAGCAAATAAATGCAAAATAATTTATGATCTTTATGCATCTTGTCATCGACTAAGATACCAAAACTGATCTAAATTATTTCTATAAAAATCAGGATCTTATACTTGACAAGGTAATGAACTGGAGAGCTCGAAATGTCAGTATCACAAATAAAAGAGTGACTGATTTGCAATTGAAGTTCAAACACCGATTAAAACAATGAAACTTTTATTAACATTTTAATGTTTTCTGATATATTTCAATCCCCTTCCCCGTGCCTGGACCACATGGGCAAGAGGGGCCAGTTTCTTCCTCTCATTTACCAAAAAACAACAACAATTTTCCTTTCCAATTTAATTATATATATGTTTATATTTAGTGTGGTTATAGGTTTGCCTTATCTGCTTAGCAACTTTTGTTACATCCTCCACATTGTGTTTTATTATGCTCCAGTAATCTGATCATCTCCCCGTTTTTTATAATCACCAAAGTAACCATACTTATGATTAATTAAAATAGCAAGCACCAAAAGGCTAAAAAAAAATTAAACAAAAAATACATAACAAAGTCCTTCCATCCCGATAGACTAAATTAAAAAAACAACAAAAAAACAATAAATTCAAACAGAACAAGTCTCAGTTATCAAGATAAAAAAATAACACTCAAATATTGTAAAGCTCGCCGATGGAGCCATCAAATGGTACACCTCAATATTGTTAATTGAAATTTGATAGTCCTCAACAAGATTTGTTTTTAATTCCAAATGACCATAATGGTCATATTAGTGGGCAATAACACCATGAATGTTGGTAAAAGTTAGACTTTTAACTGAATCAGTGCCGATTTATACAGTACATACTCTTTTTTCTCAATTCTCATTTTTAAAAATGTTTGTATATAAAAATGTACTGTACAATTTTTTTCTTAAAAATGGGGTCACCCTCATTATTACTCCACAAGCTTTTGTTTTACAATATGAAAGTTACGTCTCAATAATGATGTTCGACAAAAAGAAAGACTTCAATTTTTCTTCCTATATATCTTTCCTTTTACACATAATAGATAGTTTCCATTTTCCGGATTTCTCTGTGCGAATTTCTAAATCAAGCAAAGTATGAGGTTCCCCCTGACAGATAACTAATATTAAATAATTTCTTCGGTTAGTGCCCTTATTTAAATAAAGAAACAAGAGAAAAAAGTGAATGATAAATAAGAAAAGTTGGTGTTCGATCATAATTCATATTAATGATATTTGCTTCTCAACTTTGTTAGTAGTTTTTTCCCCCCTTTTACTGATAATAATAATCCAGGGTGGTACTCACAGTTTCGACCAAATTTTCATTCGAGACTTAAATATCAATTGAAACACTTATATACTATGATGTATTTATATGCTTCTTCTCCAATTTAATTATGACAATTTTGTTTCTTAGAATATTTTTTATTTAAAATCCTTACAACGATCACAGTAGGAAAAAATGCAGAATAAATGTAAGTAACAATTGTTAAGCTACTTAAGTCAAAACACTCATGGAGCCATCACCATTTTTCATCGAAAATTGACCAATTCTGGACTTTGAATTAAAAATTTAAAACAAAAGTAAAAATCATATAAACGAGAAAAAAAATAGAATAAATGTAATTAATCAAGTAAATAATCAATCTTTGATAACTTCTCATGAATCTTTCATTGAACCACTCTGTAAGTTTTTTTAAGAAATGGATCTATCACCGTATCCTTTGAAAATATGGGGTTTTGTAATCAACAAATATCCCATAAAAGGGTCTGAAATAGGAAGAATATCAATCACTTACTCTCTCTCTAAAACAAATTCAGGTACATCTCCATCCATTTTTTGCCTTTTTAAGCATATATCTACACCCCAAATGTAAATAAAAGTCAGCTTTATCTCACCAGGTCTCTTAATCGGAGTTCATTCCTATTTTTAGTAAGACTTCTTGACCCTTCCTAGAAAACAAGTTTTTCCCCCTAAAAAATAGAAGAAAAAAACACCATTTTGAATATTGCCTTAGTAAAACTGTTTTCTTCTGCTTGTTTATGTGCAGATTTGAGTATATTTGGTTGTCAAGAAGAAAAGAGACAAAATGGTGAGGGGAAAGACACAGATGAGGCGTATAGAGAACGCAACAAGTCGACAAGTGACTTTCTCAAAGCGGAGAAATGGACTTTTGAAGAAGGCTTTTGAGCTCTCTGTGCTTTGTGAAGCTGAGGTGGCACTCATCATTTTCTCCCCCAGAGGCAAACTCTATGAATTCTCTAGCTCAAGGTATACAAATATTTATATTTATATATATATTTATAGAGGGAGAGAAAGAGATGTATAGTAGGGTTTTTCCAAATAGATCTATCTCACTTGTGTGAATCTAGGGTTTCATGATTTTCTTACTTTTGTTTTGTTACAATTTCAAGAAGAAAAACTATGTGGGTTAAGTTAGACTAAGAACATAGTAGAGTTTTTATGATGGAGTAAAACTTGCTTTTTTAGGTTGAAAAACATTTATGTTGACCAACAACAAAAAAAGTACTATACGTTATACCACAGACTAAACTTAAGCTTAAAATCTAGAACAAGAAAAGTAAAACCGTATTAGATCTCTCTAATTTCTTCGTTTTTTAGTCTCTACACCTCATATGGTTTTGGAAGAAGGGGCTTTGAATTTTTTTTTTTTCTCTTTATAGCTATTACTTTTATTTAATATTATATAGCTCTCTTTAAGAGTCAGTCTAATCTGATATATTTTTAGAATGAGAATAAAACTATTTATTTCTTTTGGAACATTACAATGAAACGATGTATATCGCCTGAAAACATTACAATCCTTTTGTTTCGGATAGAGTTTTACTAGTAAACCTCAAATTCGATTAACTCGTACTCAATATACACTTAACTTGCATCAAGCTATGTATCTTGGAGTTTAGTGCTCATCAGAGTTAAATTATATTTTGGAGAGCAAAACAACAGAATAAAGTCAATCAATTGCTATATCCATATATAGTACTATTGTTAGACTGACTTCTCCAAATATTCACATTATATGTAACTTTCTTTACACAAGGTCTTTTAAGTACCTACACTTCTTAGATGCATCACAGTATCTCAGTAACGGGGAGAGCTGATTTACATGTTCAGAATTGCTTTTTTACCCTAATTATTTAGAAAATTGATGAAATGAAAATGTTGAACAACTGCCGTACCACCAGTGCATTTATCATATTTAGTTTGAAATCACAATGTTATATCTCTACTTTGAAAGTAGTAGTATTTTTTTGTATTTTTTCTTTTCAAATTGTTGTTTGAAAAAAAAGACGCATAGCATTATGGTACACAATTGGACAAAGAAAGTCTTGATTTGAAAACGTAGAACCTGTAAGATCCGTTTTTCCTCCAATTTGAACTAACTAGCTATCTATTTTTGCGACTCTTTTCGGTAGTGGTTAATTCTGCGTTTTCTTGTAGTATAGTTTGAACTTAACTAGTTGATCAACGGATATACTTTTTTTATGTCCAGTATAAGTAAATTTAAGTTTGATTATAGTTACACCAATTAAGAATTATCTAACCTTTATTTCGCATGATAAATTATGTGTGCTTAAATAAAATAATTACATATTTGGCAGTGGCAAAGTAAAAAATTCCAAGCAGTATGATTAAGTTCATATCTCACATCTGTTACATATTTGAGGATCACCCACATATATACCTGGTGCATAATGTATAACACTTTGATTCTTATAAACAGCTGGGGTATACTTTGAGATTTAGTTTCAAATTTATGTGATGTGAGTTGAATATAACCAAAAAATTTGAATACTTGTAATTCCTGGTTATATAAATAGAAATACATGATTCAAAAAAGATTCGAACTTAGATATCATATGTCCTAACAAATCTACCTTCTTTCATGCTGCCAGATTTATTTATTTATTTTAATTATCGGTCTATGCTGTGTGATAATTATTGAGTCAATGCCGAGGTCTTTCATGATACTAGATTTATGCATTGGCTTGATTCTTTTAGGGTTAAAACTTGACAGTGACTTGACACTAGATTAAAGATTACCATTGAAAAGAAGTTTACATCTCAGTTTATTACTAAGTACCGAGGAATATATTAAAAATCTAGCTATATGAAATAGTTTAGAATCTTAACTGGACCATTAATTAGTTGCTGTTATCTGATGTTTGATGTGTCTAGCAAGAATTTGGTTCCAAGAATATACTAAATATCATGTACTCCATTGTTTCAAGATGTGAGTTCACTATACTATTTTGATCTGTTACACAATATAAGTCTAGTTTTCCAAAATAGAAAAAAAAAATTGTATAAAATTACATGTTTGCTCATAATTTTAAATTTATAGGAGAATTTGCATTAATAAAAATGGAAATAAAAGTGCAAATAAAATGTAAAAAAGATGTAATGATTGTGTTTTTTTAATTATTAGTTGGGTTTTCCGCAGTGCATTATTGTTGAAAGGATGGACTACTTTTATCACTTAAAAGTTTGAACAAAAAAGAAGCCAATTGTTCTCTATTATAAGTACTGACAAATCAATTCTTTTTATTTCTCTCCTAAGGTTGGCATTTTAACTAGAAATATGTGACGGCTAACCATAGCGAAGAAACATACTTTAGTAAGAATCAATAATAAAACATGAAACTCTCATTAACCATGTTCAGAATTTAAATTTAGTGTATATTTGGTAATTACAACCTGAAGCAATGCTATTAAAATATACAATATTTGGATATCTTAATTCTTGGTGAACACTAAATCTTAAATTTAATAATTAAAAAAAACCGTAATACACAGTAGTAAATCAATCTAATGCTGTATATTATAAATTATAATAAATGTAATCCGAATACTAGGATATATACAATTAAATCAAGATGACTTTGTCTAACAAAATAACACTATATATCAAGAGGTAGTCTTTAAAGTTTAAACAAAAATATATTTTGTGTTGAATATCTAATACATCAACTGATTTGTTTATTACGGACTGCTAACTATTCATAGACTGGCATATCAATTTGCAATAGCAACCAAATTTATCTTTCTGATGTCAGCCGGCTTCAATTTTCTTTTTTACCCATGGTAAAAAAAAACTTGGGTTTTATTGGGGGATATGACAGTACGTTTTTATAAAGTAAAAAAGGGATTCTAGTCTAGTAATTTGTTTATTACGTTCATATTTTTTTCTTGCATTACAGTTTAGTGAAACAATTCTAGCTAGATACTGATCTAACTAATATGTTGGCTAAATTATTACATTATTAATGTCGAAAAATTTCAGTCATGGCATGGCTGGCTTAGCTTTAGCACAATCTAAGACGAGATAAAGTTGAAAACTTTTGCTACATAAGTTTCCCATTTGTTACAGATTGTAACAAATTATTGGGGTACTCACATTTATGCTTCACAAAGGCACGGCATTTAACAAATACTACTTGCTTAAAATTCATGAGAATCTCTTTTTTTCTGGATAATTAGTACGGACATAAATATAGAAACCGTTGTAGTGCCAAATCGTACAAAAGTTAAGCCTCATTTATTATTTTATCAAACAAAGTAATAGCTTTAATTTTGGCTGCAGGAATAGCATTTCAATGTTACTGCAACATAGTACTCTCTACTTCACATGTTTAAAGTTGCACAATTATTAGGGGTTTGTGTATAAATATCACGTTGCAATATCTCCTGATCAGTGAACAATATATTGTGACTTCTATTTAATTCTCGACTTTTTTTAGAATTATCTTTTGATATGAAATTGGGATGCTAACGTTTTGTCTTCAATCCGAAGATACAAATCATAATCTCCAACATAAAATCAACTTTCTCAAGTTCTTGTGGCATAGGTTTTTAAACTTCATAAAATCCTGCTTATAATTGGATTCTCCATATACAGCGCATTAATCATTAATCTGAGTACCAATGTTGGACTCATGGCAAACCAATACTGCCAGTCCAATTTCTGATTTTTTTCAATAAAATATATAAAGCTAAAAGGGTAAAGATTTGATAGAAATATCATATGCCAGATATCCTGAACTTAATCTGGTCCTCTGGAATATAGAGAATCTGCCTTAAGAACAATTGTAAATATAGATACTTATTTTTGTGCCATTCATCTAGAATGGAGTTGCTGATTACGCATTTTGTTTTTTGTACCATTCTTCAAGAATGGATGTTTTGCACTCAAATTCTCGTCACTGTTTTCTTGATTTCCTCCATGTTCTGATGTACAAACGCACAAGCACTATGCATGTTCTTTCATGTTCTTGAATAAAGGCTATATTCATAAGGAATGATTTCATAAAATTCTGAGCTTGAAATTAATGTAAACCTATAATTATGCCATCGTGGTAAAACATGTTGCTCATTTTACAAACTTATAATTTAATTCTCAAGGAATTTCAGCATACCTTATTGTTTATCAAAAGACTAAATCCAAGGTGATCTTCGGAAAAGTTATTAGACTTGAGATCATTTGCCATGGACTTGTATGATTTACCAAATTTAATATTCTTCTGCGAATTAGCATGGCTTTTAATTGGAACTTTCGGTTCATTCTCAAAGTTTCAATACATAGTGTATGTTAGTTGAGTGTACGTACAAGGTCGGGACTATAAGTACTTACTAATTTCTTTTAAAATTGGCATGTTGGGTAAATATCAAGTTTGCAGGACACAATAGTGCGTTACCAAAGGCACAAAAAAGATGCACGAACGGATACGACCTTACCCGAAGAAAACATGCTGGTAATAATTAATTCTAGCATTTTCACTGATACTTGCACTTTTATGAATATTTTGTTTACAGTTGTATGCTTTGTATCGATTAATTTAAAATCTGTGGTAGAAGTCCTGTGAAAAAGAAAGGGTTTTGCTATTTATCAACGGATAAATGCGTCATAACATGTGTGAAGGAAGATGATGAAAACATAAAACATTGACAAACCAAAGCTCAGACGGTATATTTGTTGATATAGTGACTTATATAGTTGGAGTATTATTTTACTCTGTGAAGTTCTATATATTAGAATAAAAGGAGTTTCCGATTAATCTTTAAAACAGATCTAACAAAAAAAAAATACTGGTATACCAAAGCTCTATATAGTTCAAATATACAGAGTGGCAGCTAAAGATTTATCATTTCACATAAAACTCAAGAAATGAGTATGGCTGATAAGTGATAATGGAAACAGTTCAAAACGCCAAAGAGCCCTAGCTTTAGCATCTTTTTATTATATTAAATTGTTAGATTCTGTTTTTGTTATCTCTTGACTTTTGTTGATTTCCTTGTGCAATTAATGTAGTCTTGTTCATGAGAAATGTACTAGTAAATCCAAAGCATTTGAAGCTTAAAAATCATAAAATGTCGTTTTGTAGCTTACATCAGATTACACAAAAATCAAAGAACACTCCTTAATTACTACCAAATTACCTGTTTTCTTTTATCTTACATCATAATCAATCTCAAACAGTTATGATAGATCAATCCTAAATCATAACCCCTTCTCTATGTCATGTTTGGTTGCATCTTTTAATAAAACCTAGTTTTAGTTCTATGCTGAAGGCTGGAGCGATCGGCTTAACGCTGAGCCTCTTTTAGCTTTCTGGCCTGTAAAAGCTAGAGTCGTAAGTGTTTATATCCAGCTATCTTTTACTTAAATTAGTCCGGCTCATTCCTTCATGTTAACAGACTCTAAATCGAAGTGTAAAAGTCGTGCAAGAGCTAGTCACAAATAAGCTTCTTTTGAACTCAACTTTTTACAAATATAAGTTATTTGTGGCAGCATTTGAAGCACGAAGCAGCTGACATGGCAAAGAGGATAGAGGCCCTTGAATTAGCAAAGAGGTACTAGAACTTTGATTATTAATCTGAGCTTGTTTGTCATATTTATTAAATCTTATTTGGATTTGTTGTTCTTTTCAACCACGTTTTTTTTTCTTAGGAAACTCTTGGGAGAGGGTCTTGGACCATGCACCATCGAAGAACTGCAACAAATCGAACAACAACTAGAGAGGAGCGTATCACGTGTCCGAACAAGAAAGGTACAATCCGATAATTAACCCATACGTTTTGTTAAAAAAGATGTTGTTTTTAGTTTATACAAAGACTCATTTCTTATTGACCGTTAAAACATAATTCTTCTAATGAAAACCGGTAAAATAAAAACTTTAATGTCAATCTTTTTGTTTATACTATCATAATACTATTCAGGAAATTAATGTATTATGTTCTTATCATCTTTGTCATTTCAGATGCAAGTTTATAAAGAACAGATTGATAAACTCAAGGAAAAGGTATGCTTAGTCGAAGGAAAATCGAAAATAGTTTGTAAGGATCGTGTGTTTTTATTATGTATATCTAATTCCTGTGAATGTCACAAGCAGGAGAAAGTGATGAGAGCTGAAAATGCAATGCTACAAGAAAGGGTATTTTTTTCTAATGTCTCTTGAGACTTGGTCACTTGCTGCTTTGATTAACCTCCACTTATATATTTTTCTAAAAAAATTGGGCTACAAAGCTAGAGATATAAAGCTGAGATGAAATTTGTTTTAGTCTCAGGATCTAAAAATTCCTCGAATCAAATATGCCAACCTTATATTTTTATACCATAAAGAACCTGCAACCAAACAAGTCTTCACTTCGTTATTTTTGATAGAGGTTTGGTTTTAGCTTTGGGTTTAATTTATTTTTCAGCATGGGATTAATGCACAGCGAGAATCAATTGAAGATCCTGTTGCACACATTACGCAGCGTTTGGCGAATTCAGACGTGGAAACTGAACTATTTATCGGCCCACCAGAAAGCAGACGCAAGCGTTTATTTCTGAAGTAAATCAAGGACGGGATTTTCAAGTGTGCAAATATTATACAAAATAGGATAACTATATAATAACCATTTCCATATTTTGCATTTCAATTGTCCAAATAGTCGACCACTAGATACTATGCACAACAGACATAATATATTGAATGCTACATTTATCACTTTGCCCTTTTCAAATTTTTACTTATTCAAATTGTCTGAAAAACAAAATAACACAATAGTTTGTCTGGGTGATTAATTCTGTTATGTGCTCTTTGTTTGGTATATATATGTATATGTGCTTTTTCTTCCTTGAAGAAAACTGAATCAGTTGGGGTCAATAACTTAAATTTCTTAAGGGTATATTTTTACATAAACGTTATCTTGTGTACACAGTTAAAGTTGAACTGCCCAAAGGAAATTAGTCAGGCTAGTATCAGATTTCGATGGAGGTTAATTTTTAGGGCTACTTATTTCCTGTACAAAGGTTTATCCCTATTAGATCAATTAATCTAGTCATAGGTTGCTCCTAAAGGCAGCTTAGTGTAAGCTTTGTTTAAATAAAATCGACCTAAAAGCTATAATGTCTGTAGATACGGGTGATAAATATCAGCAGATATATCTATTTAAAAAGGAAAGCAACCATAGTTGTCCATGCAGAAAACGAAAACGGGAAACGAAACGAGAAACGGAAATGGGAAATATGAAAAAAATCAAAATAAATTAAAATTGACATGTGAAATAATAGGAAGCGGGAAATGGGACATGTGATTTTTGAAAGGAGAAACGAGTTTACCGGTAACTATATATGAGCACCACACCAAAGTTGTGTCAACTACGACTAATAGTAAAATATGATTGACAATATTCATTTAGGCCTGGAAGACAAAGGTAGTGATACATCAATGTAGCAACATGATCGGATACACATCTGGTATTATAAACTCTAAACTCATATTCAATGCAGGTATTCATATACTTATATTTTCTCCTTCTTGGACAAGCTACTAATTAACATAGACATTAGAGAGTGATTGGTTGGAAAATACACGACCCCTGACCTAAAATTGTTTATTTTAGCAAGCCATATTTGTGGAGAAAACCCTAGAAAAGAGAGAGAAAAAGAAAATTGTGACTAATCTAGATAGCACAGATTAAGCAAAGCTATGTGTTTTATTTTAAACTGCATAAAATATACGAATTTGTCTATGATAATTGTGTATACTCAACAACATCAGAAAAGGAGCCATTGTTTTTTGTTTTTTTGGTAGTAAATAGTTTGAACAAAATAAAAACCAGTTAGGTTTTTGAAGTAGGCATGTGAACCGTAAAACCAATAGAGACTAGATTTTTTTGAAATGGATAGAATGGTTTACATTATGTAGACTTGTTCACACCATGCTCTTTCGACTCCTGACAGTGTACTTAGAAGAAACGAGAGTCCAATAAAAATATGATGATGATCAACAGTGAAATCTTTCATGAAATAAAACCAGGCCTACATATAATAAGAAAGAAAAGGCCAATAAATTGTCTCATGCTGAAGGTAGTGGCAAAAAACTCAGTACAAAAAAAGACCCTTTAGTTAGGCACATTTTCCTTTGATCCACTAGAACAGTTCTAACCTCGATGTCTGGTTCTTCTTAAAAATTATAGATGGCCGTTTTACAAAATTCTAATTGTAAACTCAAAATTATACGTACTGTGACAAAAAAAATTGGAATCTTGTGAACTAATAGAGGATGGATGATTTGTGTGAGAATCCATTGTGGTGAAGCTTAATCAAAGTTGGTTTAGTCTGTTTATGTGTGTATAAGATCGCCTCTTCTTTTGAAGGGTCTAAAATGTTTGTGGTCTACATAAAATTATATTTGGTTAAACAAGCACTTAAATCACTGTCTAAAGAAATTAAAGCCAAAGTGGACGAGGCTCGAACATATCTTGGTAATCTGCAGGAGAGTTTGGATTCGGGGGGACCCGATGATATACTTGTGTCTATCAATTTAGCCAAAGAAAATCTTAAACTACTTCTTGTTAATGAAGAAAGTGAAAAACGTCAAAAAAGTCGAATACAATGGTTAAAGGAGGGGGATCACAACACCGCTTATTTTCACCATTGTGTCAATAAAAGAAACAACCGAAATCACATTTCTTCTATCAAAATTGATGAGGATAATACAGTTTTCGATTATCTGGGGGTTAAAAAGGCTGTTGTAGACTATTTTATCGCATTACTTGGCCGACGTTCCTCTACACCTTATCCGGGACAAGAAACACTGAAACTCATTACTTGTACGAAAATTCCAGAAGGCATGTCTGAAACTCTTTCAAAATCTGTAACCGACAAAGAAATAGAAGACTGTATGCTCGGTTTACATCCTAACAAGGCCCCGGGTCCCGATGGTTTTAACGCCATGTTTTTTCGATCTACTTGGCATATTGTGGGCAATGACGTTAAAGAGGCCATCAAAGAGTTTTTCCGGTCCGGTTCTCTTCTTAAACAAGCAAATGCTACCATAATCGCACTTGTTCCTAAACGCCCTAATTCGTCTATGTTAAAAGATTATCGTCCTATTTCTTGTTGCAATACAATATATAAGTGCATTTCGAAAATTTTAGCCAATAGGCTAAAACAGATTCTCCCAGATATGGTCGATGATAACCAATCGGCTTTTATTCAAGGTAGAAGAATAAGTGATAATATTTTCTTAGCACAAGAACTCTTACACGGTTATCACCTTCAAGGGGGGTCTCCTCGAATGGCACTTAAAGTTGATATTATGAAGGCGTACGATTCCGTTAGTTGGGTGTTTGTCTGGGATGTCCTTCATGTAATGGGTTTTCCGTTAAAATTTATTAGGTGGGTTAAAGAATGCGTGACTTCAACTACATATTCTGTATCCTTAAACGGAAGTTTAGAGGGTTATTTTAAAGGGGCTAAAGGGTTAAGGCAATACGACCCTATCTCATCGTATTTATTCGTACTTTGTATGAATGTCCTATCTTCTATCCTTGTTACTCTCACCTCCTCTCCCGATTTTGGTTTTCATTGGAGATGTAAGAAGCTTAAGTTAGTCCACCTTTGCTTCGTCGACGATCTGTTTCTCTTCTCGAATGGGGACTTATCTTCGGCCTCAACACTAGCATCGGCATTAAAAGATTTCGGTAGCTTCTCCGGGTTGGTCCCAAATTACGAGAAGAGTGAATTGTTCATGGCCGGTGTGGATGAAACTATGGGTATGGCAATTTAAACATTGGGTCTCTGCCTATCAAGTATCTTGGGGTTCCTCTAATTTCCTCTAGGCTAAAATCTGGAGATTGTGCGGTTCTTGTTGATCGTATCACAAATAGAGTGACTTCGTGGACCGGACAATTCCTCGCTTTTGCAGGCTGACTTCAACTTTTACCATCCGTTTTATTAAGTATTCAATCCTATTGGAGCTCTCACTTTATTCTCCCTGCAAAAGTAGTTAATTCTAAAGGAAGTATACTCCGTAACTTTCTTTGGTCGGGGACCGACTTGAATACACACAAGGCTAAGGTAGCGTGGGCTAAGGTGACGTGTCCAACTTCGGAAGGTGGTTTGGGGATAAAACGCATAAAAGATTGGATCTTTGGTTCCTTATTGACCCTACTCACTCATCTCTTTGGAAACGTTGGGTCGTAATTCATCTAATTCGAGGACGTGACATTTGGCGAATCCCGGTTCCTTCTCAATGTTCTTGTTCTTGGCGGAACATTTTACATCTTCGGAAATTATTAAAACAAAAAATTGTCGACGTTTGTGTGGTCTGTGTGAGTGTGATGTGTGTGTGTAGAATGCTTCCCGTCCCCACTGCTGATCTTTTCTCTAATAATTTTCAACAAAACTTTGGTGCAGAGCCTTCCATTCCTATGAATAATCTTTCTACCCTTTTTGTCCCGCTTCCGTCTCCGGCTCCAAAAGTTTTCTGGAAACCAGATCTTACATATGGTTATTCCGTTAAGTCCGCATGGGATTTTATACGCAAAAAAAGTGAGGCGGTCTCTTGGCACCACGTGGTGTGGGCAAGAATCTCACCTCCAAAGTGTAATTTCATACTTTGGTTAGCCGTTTTGAATAGCCTTTCAACTTTTGATCGCCTTAAAAAAATGGGGCTTGTTAGAATTAATGGATATCCGTTTTGTCTAAAAAATACGGAAAGTGTAAACCACCTATTTTTTCAATGCGAGTTTTCTAGAAGAGTGTGGACTATCGGTTGTTCAAAAGCTGGATTTATGGGCTCGTGTGTGACTTGGAACGAGTGGGTTAATTGGTCAGGTGAAGTTTTCAAAGGAAAATCGGCATCCGTCACTCTAGAAAAGTGTTTACTCGCATCAACGGTATATAGTTTGTGGCGGGAACGCAATGCTAGAATTAACGAAGGAATGAAGTCTAGTCCCGGGCAAGTTTTTAGAATCATTGAGTTTTATGTAATTAATAGCATAAACAAGTTAAGTAATGTTACTAAAAATCGTAGAAATATGTTTATTAGTAGACATTGAAAGATTAGCCCGAACTTTGTTGGCGATTAAGCTTCATAGCCTATCAGGTAATGTAATATCTTGTAATTGTTTGTTCGGGGATTGTACATATTCATTTATCAATATACGGTTCGTTTAATCTTAAAAAAAAAAAAAATCGCCTCTTTGATATTATTGGATATGTATCAAGCTGATACTTAGTCATATTGCAGTCTTAGTATGTAAAATTCATTTGACATGCCTTCTATAAGCGAGGAGATTAAAAACTTGACTTTGTTAAAGAGCCAAATTTGCTATTTTCAGGTACTTATATGCAATTTACTATGCAGTTTAATCCGAAGATTTTTGAATATTTATTGTTGCATTCTCGCATACTTGGTCGATTTCATCTTGAATGTCCATAATACACCTCAAGTATATGTTCGTACCTAGAATATTGGATGATTTTATACACAAAATTCAATTTATGGTTGAACACTCTTGATTCTTCTGTACAATTTGAATTTCAAATGAGGGAAAATCTCTATTATTGTTGAATATTACTTCAATTGCATCATTTCAAATGTTGATGGGGATTATATATATATATATATATATATATATATATATATATGTGTGTGTGTGTGTGTGTGTGTAGGTAGGCCTTTAAATCCATGTTTGTCTCAGTGTTTTGTGGCGATGGATGCATGGTAAGGAGGAGAGAGAGGGAAAAAAAGGACAATGGGATAACGACAGACAGACGACGCGCGATAAATAATGAAATATCTTATAAGGGGTTCTAAAACCTAACTAGTTTTTTAAAATTGGTAGTTTTTATCTTTATTAAAAAAAACTAGGGATGCTAAAACTTTAAGGTCATTGGCCTCTAATTTTTCCTCAATATTTAATGAGGGGTGTTAGGGTAACAGATCCATCTACATATCCAAACACCGGTACACACTCTTTATTGGCTCAATTATTACCTCATTCTCCCTTACTCTTACTCACATATGTAAGGTCAAATAGCCATAGATATGTAGAATGGTTGTATAGTAGAAACTCTGTAAATTAGAAACTCTGTAAATTAATACTCGATAAATTAATAAACTTTCTAAAATAATATTTTACTCTGGTACCGACTTGTACCAATGTAAAAAATGACTAATTTCGATAAATTAATAAGATAATAAAATTTTAAAAATATAAATATTTATTTTCCATAAAATCATAAATTAATAATTGTTCAAAATGACAAACATTACTTGGACAATTTACTTAAATGTGACTCTATATTCATTTTATTTTTTTTAAAATTTAAATCTTATTAGAAGGTGAAGTAGTGCATTGGACTTACTAACGAGTTTAACGACTAATATTGGTAATACATAATAAATTTTATGTTACTATTAACGAGTATATTTATAGAATAAATAAAAACCTATTTAAAATAATAATTAATTTATCTATTAATTAATAAATTTCTATGGTGTCAACTATATTAATTTACAGAGGTTTTATTGTATGTTTATTGATGACTGTATCATTTATGATATTTAAATATTTAATAGGTGAAGATATAAGAAAGAAAATAAGAAATGGGCTGGGTTTAAAATGAAAATGGGGTAGAACTATATGATTATTGGGCTGGACTTAAAAAAGAAAGGTCCACCAATATAGACGTGTCCCCGTGACAATACTGAAACAAAAAACAAAAAAAACTGCCCCGTTCTATACACACTGTCACACACAGAGATAGATATAGATTAGATATATATATATATATAGAGAGAGAGAGAGAGAGATGGAAGTACAGAGAAGGGGAGGTGGAGGAGGGAGACCAGGTCATCAAGGTGGAAGAGGTGGTGGTGGTGGCCCACAAGGTGGACACGTGGCTAAACCCAACCCTCGCTCCGAACCTGTTGATCGTGAAAAGGTTCTATCTCTCTCTCTTTCTTTTTTATTAATTGTTTAACTATGTTGAGATCTTTTTCCTATTTGTATGTATATAATACATATATGTTGTTGGTGTGTATAGATTGTGCTATATAATTGCTACTTGCTAGGGGTTTATGGTTTTAGTGTTTGTTTGCGGTATAAGAATGGGTATAGTATTTAGTTGTAATGTTTGTTTACACGATTTGTAATCGCTACTAAATGAGGTATAGTATTAATTGTAATACAATTTAAGCTAATAAGGGGAACGCGGGTATAACTAATAATAGATACTCCCTCTGTTCCCAATTAATTGTCCACTATGAAACTAGGTGCAATTTTGACCGGCTAATAACTTGTAATGAAAATTTTCAAAAGTTAATCATATAGTTCAAACATTAAATTATATGATTTAGTATTGGAAATTTTCATTTCAAAAATTTTGATATATGTTATAAACCGGTCAAAATTGCACGTAATTTCGTAAAGGACAATTAATTGGGAACGGAGGGAGTAGTACTTATTGTAGTTACAAATAATACCCCTTTATACTATCCTGCAAACAAATATGGCCTAAGGTTTTATCGTTAGGGTTTTAGTTGTAGTGAATTACTCAATTTCAAAGCCACGTTCAATCGGAAGAAGGCCAAATTAGGTGTCATTGTGACACTCCAAGCTTTTTCATGAATATTAGTTTTTTTTGTTTTCTGTTTATAAAATCAAGCAAGATATACACTAATTACTCGTTCATTATTTTTAGAAAAAAAAATTACGGTCTTATGATTTTATTTTATTTCGTTGTGTTTTGCGAGGTTTTAAAACCCAAAATGCTTAAAATGTTTTATAAAAACAAGGTATTTTTTGAAAGTGAAAGTACTAATGTATAACTAGTGTGTTTATAGTTTGATTTGAAAAACAAATATCCTTATGTGCTTAAAAGCTCAAAGTGAAGCTCGAAGTGCTAGGGGTTTATGGTTTTAGACTTTTAGTGTTTGTTTCCCCAATTAATTTGTTACTACTGTTAAGAGTTTATCGTTAGGGTTTTAGCTGTAGTGAATTAGTCAACCTCAAGAGAAAATAAAATCAAACAACATGTACACTAGTTACTCGTTCATATTTGTAGTTTCAAAATATTTTACGTTCTTATGTTTGACTATGATGTTTTGCTTTAGATTTTTTTTCTACTTGTATGTATATATACATATGTTGTGTATAGATTGTGTTATATACAGTTGCTAGGGGTTTATGGTTCAAGTGTTTTCTCAATTAATTTGTTACTTGTGTTTGACTATGATGTTTTCCTTTAGCTCTTTTTTCTACTTGTATGTATATACATAATTAATATGTTGTGTATAGATTTGTGCTATATACTACTACTTGCTAGGGGTTTATGTTTTTAGTGTTTGTTTCCGCAATTAATTTGCTACTCCTGTTAAGGGTTTATCGTTAGGGTTTTAGCTATAGTGAATTAGTCAACCTCAAACAAAATACTATTATAAAATCAAGCAACATGCACACACTAGTTACTTGTTCATTTCTTTAGTTCGAAAGTTATTACGTACTTATGATTTTTTTTTTGGGATCTAGTTGTGTTTTGTGAGGTTTATAAAACCCGAAACGCTTAAAAAGTTTTATAAAAACAACACATTTTTCAAAAGTAAAAGTACTAATGTAGAACTAGTGGATTTATAGTTTGATTTGATAACAAAGAGAAAAAAACTAATATTCATATGGACTTACAAGCTCGAAGTGTCACAGTGACACCTAATTTGGGGGTGTTACCCATTTGTTCCCGTTCAATGTAAGTATATGTTATTTATGTATGATAAAGGAGTATCTGGAAACAGAAAACGATACTTTCTACTACGACCTTATGTTTCAATATGATGTGTTTTTTTAGAATATTTCATACTCTGTGTATTTGATTGTGTAATATAGTTGCTAGCGGTTTATGGTTTTAGTGTTCTTCCAATTGCTCTATTTTAGGGTTTACTTCTGGTGAATTAGTCAAACATAAGTTTAACTGAATTGATAATGTATAATTTTCTAAAGTATTGGAGTTCTTTACTTTCTATTGCATAGCAAATATGTATCTTTCAAGTACTTGTTATTAGGGTTTATTTTTAAAGTTTTTAGCTAACTCCTATTAACTTCGTCAAATTCATGTTAAACTCACCCAACTAGATATGATTAACAACCATGATGTCATTGTATTCCTTTTGAAGATTTCATGCATATTGTGAATGTGCATATATCGTGTAGAGATTGTGCCATGTAGTTGCTAAGGGTTTATGGGTATAGTGATGTCTCAATTACTTGTTATTGAGGGTTTCTTTTAGGTTTTCGTTCAAGTGAATTAGTTTAACTTGGATTCACGATCAACATGACTACATATGATTTATGAAGGATACGGAGTATATGGTAACGGAAAATGAACTTTCTAGGATTCTATGTTTGAATGTGATGTGTTCCCCTTCTGTATACTTACAATGTATATGCATGCATATATATACGAAAGAGCGCGCACGCACACACACATATATATACCAATTGCTTGTTATTGAGGGTTTATTTCGGGGTTTTACTTCTGGTGAATTGGTCAAACTTCAATTAACTTGACTATATATGGAAGATTACTATATGGTAATTGAAATTGATATTTCCTGCTACTTTAAGCTTACGCCATTCTCCATGAATTAGTTGTTTGTAGAAATTATTTTAGGAAGTAGTCAAACTTAATTTCATATTCAACTACTTATGAATAATAATATATAGTAATGGAGAATGGCACTTTCTTGAACTGTATGCTGAATACCATTATCCGTATTTTAGTAGGGATTATTTTAGGGTTTAACTTAGAGTTGATTAGTCAAATGCATGATAGATCCATCCAACTGGATATGATTGATGGTTGAAACTCTTTAGTGCTGGAAGATAGTACCCAGTAGTACTTTTTGCATATAGCATTGTCGTAATTTCTTAGTTACTTTGGAGAACTTCTAGTAAGTCCTTTGATTATATGTTCAGCATTACTGGATATGATTGATAAATTGGACATTAAATATTCAAGTAAATGAAATCAGATTCCAGAGAACAACACATACCCATTTCATAAGCAGATAAAGTCATGAGTTTGCATCGTCTGCCATTAATTCCGGATTGCATTGGTAATTAGAGCATCTTTGTCTAGCACTCGGTGATTGTTTCCTTGCCGCTTCTAAGTTTAGTTTTTTTAGTTGTACTGTATTTAGTTGGCCAGCTTAAAAAATGGGGATGTTTCTTTGCTTAAAACCTGCAGCAAAAAACCCTGAGTCTTTCAATCTGTTCCAGTTGGAACATGGTGTTTCTACATATACACTATTAGTAACAATTATAGTTATCCATCTGCTGCATTGTTGGGATTTGTAAGTTGCACTTAAGCAACTGAACCAGTTAAACATACATCTAATTAAACACGGGCTAGCTCAAAAACACTAAATTTTACCCTCTTAGGGGGTAAAATGCTTAGATGAAAATCTCAAAATGCTTGCATTTTTTCGTTCAAAGATCTTACATTTCAGTGAAACTCTTGTGGAAACGCCTTAGCTACCCTTTTACGTTTTAGAACAATGAAAATTCAGGATGAAGTGTTATGCAGAACCTTCCTTCATACCAGCATGTAGAACCTTGCTTGATAGTAGGAATGAGAAAAGCAAAAGCTGTTCTCCATGTGTTCTAATTTATTTTTACTGCATAGTTTAGGTATTGTTGATATTTACCACTAAATGTATTAGTTGAGAGTTTTTTGTTGTGACATCACTTGTTGATACTAACATTACATCTCTCTCTCTCTGTTATTGTTCTGTTATGCAGACCTGTCCATTGTTGCTACGAGTTTTCACAAAGGTAATGCTTTGTTACCGCACTTCAGACATTTTCTTATTCTGTTAGGCACTCTCTTGTACATCTTTTTCGTCCCTAACCAAACGAATTATTTTCAGTCTCCATAATTGCTATTTTTTTTGTGATGGTATGTAAAAAATGTAATCACATATTTTATTTTTCTCTCTAGTTATTTAAAAGTTCAGTATCCAAAATGAGTGTTTTGCTTCTTTTTAATTTGTAGATAGGAGGTCACCATACTGATGCAGATTTTGCAGTCAGAGGAAAAGAGCCGAAAGACGAGGTTCAGATTTATACATGGAAGGATGCTACCTTCCGTGAGTTGACTGAGCTGGTATGTAGAAGCAGTATGTCCTTTGTACATTTACTTCTCCTTTTTTCTTTGCTTGCGTAGTTGTGTGTAGGGTTTGGCTTGTCTCAGCGATGTGATGGTTTTTACTTTTTGAGGGCTATCACCAATATCATGTGATGTAATTGAACAAGAATTTGCTACTTAATTTTGCGGTTTACATGTCATTCTTCTATATCCTGTTCATTGCTACCTTGTTAGTTCTCAATCTCATGGTTTGAACTTCTTTTCCAGGTTAAAGAGGTAGCTCCAGAGGCCAGAAGAAGAGATGCTCGTCTCTCCTTTGCTTTTGTATATCCTGATAGACATGGACGTTTCGTGGTTAGACAGGTCTCTCTCTCTCTCTCTCTCTCTCCATATATATATATATATATATATATATATATATATATATATATATATATCCTCCTCTTCTATCGCCATTTATTTGGAATCCTGATAAGAATGGAGATGCATATGCTTGGTCATGGTACATGGACCTTCACTTTGGGGCAACTGGCCATTTTTCCAATTCAAATATTTTTTTAAAGAAAATTCATGGTGAGTTTCAATTCTGGTATAACGTTTCAGTTTCTTGACGGAAAAAATAGCAGAATGTGATGTTATATTGCAGGCTGTAATGTTATAATTTAACCGAGTTTCGGTGAACAAAACTAAACCTTTTTCTTCCTATATTATTATGTTTTATCTGTATTCTATGTGATTTTATATTGCCGGATGTGATGTTATAATTAAACCGAGTTTCGGTAGGATAAAATGTGATTTTATCTTGCGACTTTATTTTGTTGCTAAACAGTTGTGAGCATCAAGAAATCCTCAATTGTCTATCTATGCCTTTCAATCATTTGTTTGTTTTAACAATATCAACTAATTTTTAATATCATGTTAGAATTTCTGAATGGTATCGGTGAATTTTGTCTTTTACAATTTGCTCTTTTCAATTGATAAATTGCACAGCTGGATTGTTACTGGTCGTGTACTTCTTTGATTTTGTACTTCTTTTTTGTGTTGATAACAGGCCGGTGAAACCGTATCCAATGGACGAAGACCTGATGACGGCAATAAAGCGTTGGGTGACGTTGGCTTTCAGGTACTATTATACACTTGTAGTTTCTTGATTTGACATAACCCAAGTGCTAACCTTATTTATGCAAAAGATTTACTGATTTAGTGCTTGTTTGACTGTTTGCATAAGCAATTAAATTCAGTTATTTAAGCTTGAAGAAAGCTGATTTCTGTAAGCTTAAAAACTCTAATTCTCTTGAGCCAAAATCCAAAAATAAAAACTCTTGATTTAAGTTTGCCAATATAACTCAGGTACTTGGAAGGGGAAAAAATTAAAAAGAACATGGCGTAAAAGCTACAATCAAATAGTCTTCGCATTATTTCAAAAAAGAAGAAATCCTTCAAAGCGAAAAGAAAACTTAAATTAACTTGCTACATCCTATTTGCAGATCGGAGATTACTTGGATGTGGCTATCATGTAGACGATGTGCCTGGTGTTTTCTATGTTCCATAATCAGTAGAAACTTCTGTATGCTGAGAATATATCCTACGCCCTATTTCTCGGTTTTCATATTTCAAGTTAAGATATTAGTACTTTGATGGGCCCTGACCTTCTCTTTTAAAGGCATGTATGTTTATGCGGCATTTCTAATTGACCAGAATTAGATATACTATGTTTTTAAGCATGTTAATGTTAACGAGTCCAAATCTTCTACTTATTCTCTACCCCTTTCGTGCCTACTTGCTTATTTTTATTCAAATTTTAAATTTTCACAACTTATTCCGCAAATTTATAAGCTTTTATATTAAATTGTATTCAAATTTTAAAACATTTGGACATAATATTGTTTTAGACAATTTTTCTAAGATTTAATGTTTAATTTACACTAATTTATACATTTATTCCAAAATAAATTGCGTGTGGGTTATTTTTTAGGGTTAATTCATGTTTTCTGTACCAAACTATCGCTGTTTAACAATTTGCATACTCAACTATTTTTTTTAACAATTTACATACTAAATTAACATAAATCGATCAATAAGCATACTATTGGTGACATGTCATCAATTAAACACACAGTTGGCAAAATTTTGCTTACGTGGGCTTTCTGGCCTATATTTGGCGCCAAAATCACTTACACCCCAGAATTCATTACACCCAGCCAATTCTCTCACTAACCCAAAACCCATAACCCTAATTTTCAGACAGCCATTCTCTCACTAACACTCTCTTCAATGGACTACCACTGCCATTGTAGGAAAACCACAAAACTAAACACATCATGGACTGCGGAAAACCCAGGTCGCAGGTTTAGAAATTGTAAAACCAACTCTTGTTCATTTTTCTTATGGGTTGATCCCCCTATTTGTGATCGTGCCACAAAAATAATACCAGGTTTATTGAAAGGAAAAAACACCTTGGAAGCTGACATGAAAGAAATGCAAAGAGAGAATTCAAAAATGAAGAAACAAATTAATGAATTGCAGAATGAAAAAGGTTGTCTAATGCAGCTGGTTGAAGAATATGAAGGTGCGAAGAAAAAAGATATGGTGAAAAACATGAAGCAAGTGAAGAAGAAAAAGGGAAAAAATAGTAATGGTTGTATACTTGCTGTTTTTGTGATTTTAATTATTGTCCTGTCAATGGTGTACCTGTTTGAGGAAGAAAAAGAATGTTTAATGTAATGGTTTCATGTAATGCTATGTGTATGAATGAATGAAGGGTTAATTCATGTAATGGTATGAGTATGAATGAATGTGTTGTTTTCTGATATCACAAGTACCCAAATCTCAGTTAAAAAATGAACTATTCCGAGTTCACAAAAGCCCCATTCTGAGATGGCTATAAGTGGACAATAATCAGTCCAAAAATTGGTCAATTCTGAGTTCATAAATACCCAAATCTCATCATAAAATGGACAATTCAGAGATGTTTTCATAAGAGCTCAGAAATACCTAAATCTCATCTCATTCTGAGTTCATAAGAGCTCTTTTCTGAGATAAAAAAAGACTGTGTTCTGAGCTGTTTTCATAACATCTGAGGATAAAATTACAGAACAAAACTATAACATCTCTCAGTACAAAAACATCATTGAGATGTCAACATTTGTAAGATCACAATGGTCATCTCTCAGTACAAAAACATCATTGAGATACCAACATTTCTAATATCACAATGGTCATCTCTCAGTACAAAAAGATCATTGAGATACCAACATTTACTATACAAACTACTCAATAAAAACAGTAAATCAAATAACTATAGAAACAAAATAACACCATTAAATTGCCAAAATAGATACTTCATTCATAGGCCAGTAACAGACACCAAAGTGTTACTATTCATACAGTAGCAAAGCCATTATAGGCCACCAAAATAAAAACAAAAGCAATAAGTACATTACAGGTCATTCAATTCATTAGCAGGTCTTCTCAAACCAACAAAAGAAAATTAAAAGTACTTTGAAGTCTAATAAATAAAATATTTCTTACATAAATGTAGCTTACTACAAATTAGGGCCAGATTGACTCTGTTTTGCTTTCCATTGTTTTTTAAGCTCCAACTCAAGTTTAAGAGCAGCAGGTGTGAGATACATCTTGCCATCCTTATAAATATGTCCCTTTGTTGACTTTCCACCACCTTTTGTTTTGTTTAAGATGCCAGCATGAAGTGTGTCACTGCCACTCTCACCATACTTGGTTAAATCCTCAAAATCCACAACAACATGCCCTTTTTTTGGTGAATTTAATATTCTCATGCTTCTTCTCATCTTTAAACAATCAATAAAAATAGCAGTTAGAATATATTAGCACAAAAGCTACTAATAAAAAGCAATAATGGTTTTAATAAAATAAGAGAATTTACAGGTATTTGAGCTCTCTTTTTTCCAGTAAAGACTCCCAAAGGTTGACTGGACACTACTCTTGATGTTTGACCCACTTCATCCTGTTTTTCAGCTATATCATTTGCACTAAGGACCACATTATCACAGAAATCACCACTCTTATTCTCTCTCACAGTAGCAGGGCCTTTTTTTGGTGAATTTATTATTCTCATACTTCTTCTCACCTTTATACAGTCAATAAAAATAGTAATTAGAATATATTTTACAGTACCTAAGAGTAATAAAATAGCAATTAGACCAAAAACCACTAATAAAAAAAGTAAATGTTTTATGAAATTAAGAGAACTTACTGTCATTTTAGCTCTCTTTTTTCCAGTAAAAGCTCCCAAAGGTTGACTGGATACTACTCTTGATGTTTGATCCACTTCATCCTGTTTTTCAGCTATATCATTTGCACTAAGAACCACATTATCACATAAATTATCACTCTCATTTTCCCTTTCATTACTCACACCATTTCCACCATATCCCACACCATCATTTTCCATCATATCTTCCACCACATTAGTTTCAACACCATCATTTTCTACCATATTTTCCACCACAGTTTCAACACCATCATCATCTTCCTCATCCATACCAAAATCATCATTGTCACTGTTACTTTCATCAACTAAATGTGGAATTGCCTTTGGTTTTCTCTGCCTTGTTCCTCTCCCCTGGCTTTTTTCTTTTGGAGGTTTACCACATGTTCTGGAGTTATGACCAGCTTTTTTACACAGTGTGCATGTAATTATAGTACCAACCCTACCTATCTTATGAGAGGGTGTCCTAGGCTCATCTGCAGCTCTTTTTCTATTCTTTCTTGGTCTACCAGGTTGTGTAGTAACCACTGGTGGTAAAATTACTGGTTTGTTGGTTTTGGGCCATAAATCAATTCCATTAATTGGTACCAAAGTGTTACTATAGGTTTTGAGGTAAGTTTCTCTTGTATAACAACTATGTATATAATCCTCTGGTTTGAGACCTTCACAATTCATGGCACAAATACTATGAACACATGGTATCCCAGCTAACTGCCATACATTACAAGCACAAGTTTTCCTAGCAAGGTCTACTTGATAGCAAGAATGACCACTATCAACCTCATAAATGAGATTACCATTCGAATAAGGTATATAATTATGTGATCTAAGTTTAAAACCTTCAAGCTTTTCCTGAATTTTAGGACATATGTGAAGTGCATTTTTCTTTTCCATAGCAGTTTTTTTTCTCATAACTAAATCCATGAGATACTTCCTCATATCCTCAAGCATACTCAAAATAGGTTTTCCCCTAGCTTCTTTTATGCAAGCATTAAAGGATTCACACAAGTTGTTTAATAGAATATCTGATTTTGGTTGAAAACAGAAATGAGACCTAGACCAGTTCTTACCTGGTTTGGATGACAACCAAAGATAAGCTGGTTCATTAAGGTTTTTCATCTCTTCTAGGGCTTTGGTAAAGTATTCCTTAGTGCTAGCTCTAGCACATTTCCAAAGTAGATTCTTTAATGCCAACCCTTTGTGGTCCTTTTTGAAGTTATTGTAGAGATGTCTTACACAAAACCTGTGCTCCACACCAGGTAGCACTTCCTCCATGGCAGCAATAAGACCCTACAGAATAAAATTAAAGAATAATGACAAGTTATTGTTGATAAATTAATAAATGAAAATTTTAATTACAAGCCTAACCTTTTGTTTATCAGAAATGAAGGTATAGTCAGCTGCAGACTGAATGTTTAGGTCCTTAGAGAGCAACCTCAAGAACCACCTCCAAGTAGATTGTTTTTCTTTCCCAACAACTGCATAAGCAAAAGGATACATGCAGTTGTTGGGGTCTATTGCCACTGCAGTCAACATTATACCCTTGTGTGGCCCACTTAGATGACACCCATCAACACCAATAACTGGTCTACAACCTTCTAAAAACCCTCTTTTCAAGGCCCCCCCAACAGATATAAATCCCTCTGAACACATATGGAGCATCTAAACTTGGTCTATTCTTGGTTTTCACCAAAAAAGTACTACCTGGGTTAGTTCTTTTTAACTCAGCAATATAGTCCCAAAGTAGTTTGTATTGGTTAGCAGAAGTGCCCTCAATTTGAATTTTTGCAAGTTCAAAAGCCCTATATGCTTTGGCAATAGTTACCTTACACTTTATTTTTCTTGCCACAAACCTTTGAAATGCTTTTGCATCCCACTTAGGATTCTCTCTAATATCCACTTCAAATTTTTCAGCAATGTATTTTGGTGTAAGATTTGAATTCACCAGTGTGCTAGAACATGTGTGTCTGTCCACAAAAGTTCTTATCTGTACTGTCTCTTCCCATCTCATTCTTGCACCATATATCAACCAAGGACATGGGTTATCAGTACTTCCATTTCTACAAATACCATACATTTTTAACTTGCAGTTCACATTCAAATAAACATCCTTTTTTCTTTGAATTGCATATTCCCTTACAGCTTTTCTAAACAGAGCAGCACTAGGAAATTTCATTCCAAGTTTAAACTCTATAGGTTTATCTAAGTCTGCTTCACCAAACACTGAATAACTAACTTTAACTCTACTTTCATCCTCATCAGACCCTACATCACTATCAAATTCTGACTGTGACACATAACCCTGATCCATGTCCTCATCATTACCCACATTATTGTATACAGCTGCAACTTTAGATTTCATAGTGACACTAGCTTTGTCTTTACATCTAGCCTTACTAGTACCAGAACCACTAGCTTTGCCACTGCTGTGGTCCACAGTAATGTCAGTGTCAACTAAAGTATCATCTTCCCCACCAATATCATCATCAGTACCAAAATTATTTTCTAAATCAGAACCAACATCATTTTCAACTTCAAATTCATCACCACTACTGTCTAAGTCTGAATCTATTTCATTGTTATCACACTCAGCATATACTTCCACAACTCTAGTAGCGCTATCAACATAGTTAACAATATGATAAGCATCCCTATCAAATCTAATCTGAAATTCAGTTTCCTCAAATGAAGTTCCCACTTTTTTACAGTACAACTTGTTAACATTTAACCAGCCTAATTTGTAAGCCATTCCTACAAGTGCTAGATAATTGATTTCTTTTTCATCACAAAAATCAAAGTAATCAACTCTACCATTCAAATATTGTGTTCTGTTACCTCGAGACATTATACCATCATGATGATAGGCTACGGTGAACATGAAATTGTTATCTGCAATTTAAAAAGTATACATAATTAAACCCCTACTACTCAAATTAACCACCACTAATTAACAATATTTAACCATAATCCCTAAGTACGTAAACTGAATAACTCATCTAAATAAATTGATAAAAAAACCCTAATTATAAAATTAATTAATATACAATTAAAAATCTCTAATAATTAAAAACTCGAATAATGTAAACTGAATAATCCAAAAAAAAAAAAAATTATAACAAAAACCCTAATTATAAAATGAAGAAATATATAATTAAAAAACCACTAATTATAGATAGATAAAGAAATTGACTTACCGTATTTTGGAGGCTCTGTCCCATCACGAAGCATCCAACTCATGTTTAAAAATTATTTATTTCAGTAATTGTTGCTTAATTTGGACGTTTTTTGAGAGAATTATACGTATAGACAGAGTTATACGTATAGAGAGAGAATGTTTTGGTTTCATAGACACCTGTTCGTTCCTTTGCTGCCGTGTAATATTGATAAGCCCACGTATGTAAAATTTTGCCAACTGTGTGTTTAATTGATGACATGTCACCAATAGTATGCTTATTGATCGATTTATGCTAATTTAGTATGTAAATTGTTAAAAAAAATAGTTGAGTATGCAAATTGTTAAACAGCGATAGTTTGGTACAGAAAACATGAATTAACCCTATTTTTTATAATAATTATTGGAATATATTGATATATGTATTATAGTAATTGTACAATTTTTTTAGAATTTTTTTTTTTTTGAATAAAATAAGCAAGGGACACGAAAGGGGATAGAGAATAGGGGGTACAAGATTTGGACATTAATCTATTACGCAGCATGTATTGATATATGTCAACCAAAGTTGAATTTGTTGTCTTGTAATTGTAACCACACCATATTGGTTTTGTCCGACAAAGTTTATGCTCAGACTTGTAAAGGTTTTTCCATAGTCACCGGGAAACTCTATTTAGGCTGGGAAACACATTTCGGAGACGGGTACGATATTCTTTTAGAATTTTAGGAGAAACGTATCCGAATTTTGTAAACGTAAGTGAGACCTTTAGAATCGTCAGTAGTAATACTTCTCCAAAACATCAATAAAACATTTTCAAAAATTCTAACTTGTATGATACGTTTTGTAAAAAAGAAGGTGAAAAAACTGCATTTAAAATTTGATTAAATCAAGTAACTAAATGAGCACATAATATTTTGATAATTAACTATTTCTTCAAATTATTATTGTGAAATCCATAAAATTAAGAGTATATGTCTGTATAGTTTTGTGTGTTCTCGTAATTTGTCCTTGTCAATTGAACATACAAGCTCGGTAGCAATGAACACAACTAAAGTAACCATCTCTAGACAAGGTAACTTGATAAACTGAAAACATTTGCTTCACTAAATTCCTCATACATGTTCCCATATTTGGCATTCTACATTTCTACTTCAATACCATTAAACTCATAGCAAGCACCCTATGCTTCGGTATAAATAGGAGGAGATATTTTTCCCCAAATGAAACTAAAATTGTATGATAAAAACTTAAATGTGCAGTCTCATACGTGAAGCACAAAACGAAATTTAAAAATAAACAATTTACATCAACTTGGCCACCTAATAATTACCCAAACACCAAAACAAATACAGCCGTATCATGCCAAAACAGACAGAATCAACTACGAACATAAGGCTCGAAAAGCGTCACACAAGGATTGGGATCATATTGCAAAATTTGGGCGGCTCGTTCAAATTCCTCCCTTAGGACTTTAATGCTAAACTTATCCACCACTCGGCCTAAATCATGAGTAATATCGAAGGGGTCTTCTATGCATATTAGATGACGATCATTCCCAATCCTCCTAGTCCAGTCTTTGGCTTGCTTGCTGTCAAAAGATAAAGATAATGGACTTGCCATAATTATAATTTATATGAAAGTTAATATGATAATACACATGCAAGTTTAGGTAAAATGCAAACGACCTATTATGGGTGGGTGATTAGCAAATAAACCCCGTGTATTTTGGTAACTAGCAGTTAACACCTATATCACCCAGCTTTGAAAGAACCCACATGACCAATTTTTTATGGCATTATTTTGTGGTGCGTTTTGAATTATTCTTTTCTCGTTTTATGTATTTTTTGAGATCTATGATCCACAAGCAAGTGAATACAGATTGACACTTTTTTTGTTATAATTTTTTTTGTTATAACATCATTTTCTTAGTAGGATTTTTTTGCTACAACTATCTTACAGAATACCTTATTCAAAAGGTCAATTTTCCAAAACTGACCAACTTAATCAAAGTTGTGCATTTTACCCGGGGAAAAAAAACATTTTTCTTGCTCCACAGCAGCAAATCACATACAGTAGAGCTTGTGAAAAGAATGGCCAACACGAAGGAACGGTTTTATAAATCGAAACTACGATACACCGGAACAAACATATCTTGTTCAGCTACACTGTCGGACGATGATGAATAGTTGTTTTTACGGAAGCAAGTTTGTTAAAGATAGATATACTGAACACAAAAAGCACAGAATGCAGTTGAATACAGTCATTTCAATATCATAATAAGATTGCATAAATGACCACTAATGGCATACACAGAGAGCCGAAAACTTCTTTCAGGAAAAGGGAGAAGGCGGTTTTTTTTTGGGGGGGGGAATGCATTTTTAGGTCAGTTCTTCATTAATCTCCTGCTTAAAATCATATTGGGTTAGGGAGTATCCTTTTTAGAGAAAAGTCTAGGCAATAAGGGGTACAGAGCATAGAACTGGGTATATGAATCAATTGTTTGGGAGAGCAAGACTTGAGTGCCATTAATTGGGCATCCTAGGATGTGAATTAGCAGACAATATTAAAAAGAAATATTAGTATTAGTGTTTATCTTTTGATATATTCCTTCTTTCTGCAGGTTTTCTTGCTGTCTGCTGTTCTCAATTGTTCCTAAATACTAAATTACTAATATCGGGTTGGCCTCAAAAGATATAAACCAACTGAAGAGGTTAAATTTAAGACCCTAAAGTAGTATCTGTCAACAAACCTGATGATGCTTCCCACTCGAATAGAGACGACATCATGTGTGTAATCATGACAATATGCCCAATAGCGGAAGAATCCCCACAACAATTGACCAATGTTTTCCCTATTCCGTAATCCAAAGCCATCAAGTTTCTCCACTTGGTCAAAAAAAGCGCATTCAACATTCTCAACAACGGCTTTATAAGTTGTGTCCATTCCCTGATGCAGTAGCACAGGCAAACCCCAATAAGAACAGAAAAAAGTTTCATTAAAAAATATATATATATATATATATATAATTATATTTATATATATATATATATATATTTCCAGTTAAATGAATCTGTCTATAAAGCAAAGACAATATATGAGAGTCTGAGACAGCATTATCATGAAAAAAAAAAGATACCATTGAAATAAATGAAGCAATATCTCAATGACGTTTATAGTAGCTGTATTAAATGAGTTTTACTCCAATCTCATAAAAATGGTCCAATTTGATTTTTTCAAAGATGGAGAAAAGTTGTTAAGAGTAAATAATATACTTGTAAAATCTCAAACATACCCTTATACTATTAAGGATAATTATGAACTGCAAATAAGAATGCTCGTTAATTAGGAGTACAAAAGGAATACAAATCTTTTTAAATGAAACTGGACCATGGTTTTGGGACGGAGAGAAAAGCCCAATTGGACCATTTTACTGAGGAGAGGGAGTACATTTATGGATGGGGAAATCTTTTTTCTTGTAGGTCAACCAATCAGTTTTTAACAATTAGTATACCATACTAATAAATTTTACAAATAAGATACGAATTTACAAGAATGAAACCTTTAGGATGCTTACTTAACGAATTTCACAGTTTTGCAATTTAAACTGAATATCACAATTAGAAACCAATCCATACAAAAGCTAACCTAAAAAAATCCAAGGTTTAGACACCAATTCAAACAAAATATCACAATTACAAGATCAATATATACAAAACCACACAATTAGAACACCAGCATATCAAAATTCACAAGTGCTTAAAAGTATGGATTGTAAGGCTGGTGCACTAATCAATTGAAATTGTGTGGTTTACTGACGCTTAATACATACCAGCGTCATTGAACAATTAGCAAAAAGAGTGCTAAAAAATGTAAATTTCAACACTGGTCCCTTTAAGTTTCGGTTTTATGCGGATTGGTGTTACTGTTAATAGACCAGTGTGGTCGAACAATTAGTAAATCACTAGTGCGTTGGGGAAACTTTAATGCATTCAATGGACAGATGGACCAAACAACCAGTGCCTTGTGTTCTAATTGTTCGATGAGTGTATACTGATGTCTAGACTGTGAAATGTGATATAGTAATACGGTATCTAATTGTCAATAAATTGATATTGTGGTCTGCAAAAGTGATACTTTTCCTTTTTGCAATTAAGATGTATTGTACAAACCTGTAAGCATGGAAGAATAGCAGGTCTACATTGTTGTAAGAAATGAATGCACATCAAGACATACCTGCAATGTAACTGAGCATTTTAGAAACGGAAAAGTAAAAAAACCATAAAAGTTACAGGACGAAACATGAGCTAACTTATCTAACACTCACGCATAGCTTGATAAAGTTCCATGATAAGTTTCATTCACTCCCCTTAACTTAGCCCAGTGCTTCACAATAAAAGCCAATTGGCGAAGTCTACCATCTATTTTTGCATAGTCTCGTAAAAGTTTCGAATTTACAACAGCCAAAACATTGTTGCAGCAAATATCGCAAGAGATTTGTGTGACTGGATCCATAAGCTTCACTATTGGAACCCGAGCATGTGTTAACGCCTGTATATAAGATAAAACTTTAACATCTCTAGTTTCTGCTCAGTCAATAATAATTCCAAACACGTGTTAAAGACTGTATACTAGATTAAAGCTAGCATCGCTATAGTGGAGTTACTTATTAAACCCCACTTACAGAATCTACTGATTCTTGAGAGGAAGTAATTATGTACGAGATATAATTAAAGCCACATTAACCTTATTAAGGTGTAAACCTAGCATTTTACTGAAACATGTATTTTGTAAAAGCCACTAGGCACCGTCGAGGCAGAGATGCAGAGAGTAGGCTTGGGTCTAGGCTTCAAATGGATACTTTCACTTTTCTATCGTGCTTTTTGGATTCTGATATAGTAAAGACATTCGTAAATATGATTTCATGTTAATTTAAACATGTAAAGTCTATAAACAAAGAATCCAAAAGGCAAAATCTAGCATAATGGAAAATGATAAGAGATGTGTGGAACAAACAAAGTTTTAAGAGCAAATATATTTTAAAGGAAAAAGGCACCTGAACACAAAGTAGTTAGTTCTGATTGCTTAGCAGAGCCGGCTCTTGAGCTAGCCAAAGGAGCCACTCGGCTCGGGTGACGGTTCAAAAAATATATTTTTTTGAAAAAAACTATAGGAAACGGTGATTTTTTTGTTTGTCCAAAAGGCCAAGGGTGATAATTTTCAGTGCGGAATAAGGTGCCGGAAACCTTTGGAACGGCATTGTTGCTTAGCCTAGCCCAATTTGTACTGGATCCTCCAGCTAATACTTAACGCCTAGATAGGGCATGAGGGCTCAGGCGTGAATGCTTTCAAAACAGTGGAAAGGCGGTAATATCTTATCAACTAACCACATGATACAACATGAGAATGCAAGTTAAAATGTCCATTATCAAAACAAGTATAAAATGATTACTGTTATTCAAATTTATATATATTTCACGCCTACCCAGTTGAGAGAGTGGTTCTTCCCTACTAAGCTACCCCTATTGGGTTAGTATGTAAAGTAGGAGTACATACATACTCCGTCTAAGATATCTATTCTTACTTATCATGTGTGTGTGTATATATATACATATTATAGCCTCATTAACTTTGTTAAGTTAATTCTTAATTCTAGCATTCTTCTAAATATGATACTTTTGAATCAACAGATAACTTGGTACAACAAGAATATACCAGTTAAAGAAGTGCAAAATTGCAGGCAATATTATTACCTGAACATTCTCAAGATTCTCTTCTATCAATATATCTGCCAATTTCGACAAAATTTTAGATTTATTAACATTTTGGTCCTTCATTGCCAAACAAATGTCAATGTCACTTTTTTTCACCCCAAACGAATTGGCGCAAGATCCATAGACAAGCAACCGAGCTTCAGGCCATTCTTTGACAACAAGTTTCTCAAGAAAAGCTAAAAGTTGCTTCTGTTTTATTTTCTCTTCTTCTGGTGGTACTAAAGAGTCGAAAATGGCAAGTAAGGGAGCATTGAACATGTTGATGTCGTTGCGACATTGTATCATTCTTTTATTTCTCCTCATCCATTGAGCAAGTACCTTTTGTCCTCTTGTGTCGGATCTATAATCCTGATTGAACATAATATAGAAAAGAAATTTTCAATAAATTACATGTTCTTTGCCAAAACTACACATAAAGATAAGCAGGCGTAGTTTTAGTAATTTTTTCAGTTAGACGCTATATCTCTCTAGTTTGAACATATGACACCAAATTAATACTTACTTTTTCGTGATTTCTAGGATTTGGTACTATTAATGGATTAAATGAATTGTTAACTAATTTTTTTTATTAGTCTTTCATTTCTTACTATGAAGTACGAACAATAAATCTAACTAATAGAAACTAAATAATATCCTAATTTATAATATAAACTTTGATGATGCTGCATTAATATATAACTGGATTAAGTTCTGGGAATGAATTTTATAAATTCTTTTCCAGCAAATTGTGCAGATCCATGTGATGTCTTCCTGTACATGTAACATATGTGACCCTCGTAAATTCGAAATCCTGTATCTACCATTTTCTATAACAAATCCAAACAAGCTAGATTTTAGCGGTTGCATGTTTCCAGAGTAAAATAGGTAAAACTCTAATTATATGCCATATCCTATAAGTTTTCTGATGCTATTAAAACCCTTAAATACTTATCTCCTCATCTCACAAACCGACAGTCGCTTGTTAGAAAAAGAATCCAACTTTTCGATTCCTTCTAGCCTATAAAAAGATCAGTCTTTTCTGCAATAAGTAAATGACACTGACTCCTAAATTAAAGAAACAATGCATTTTCTATAACAAATCCGAACAAGCTAGATTTTAGTGTAGCACGTTTCCAGGGTAAAATAGGTAAAAAGTCTAATTATATACCATACCCTATAAGTTTTCTGATGCCATCAAAACCCTAAAATAACTTATCTCTTCATCTCACAAACCGACAGTCGCTTGTTAGAAGAAGAATCCAATTTTTAATTACTTCTGGCCTATAAAAGTATCAAATCTTTTCTGCAATAAGTAAATGACACTGACTTAAGACATTTTCTATAACAAATCCAGACAAGCTATAGAAAACAACTACACAAGGTATAACCGATTATACCTTATCATGCCTTTTCTGGTTCTTCTCACTTGACCCATCCTCCTCGTCTAGAGTATCTAAATTTTTTACAAAATCATTCGAATCGCCCAGAGATGAATTCCCAACAACAAAATCCTGAGCTTTCTCACCAATTTCATTATGCGACTCCGACAAAGACTCTTCGATTCCAAACCCCGAAACCGAGTCAAGGGCACTTCCTGTAGGCGGTTCACCTTTTCCCCTCTCATCTTCGAACTTAATACCCCAATTTCTCAACCCACTGGAACTACTCTCCACATTATTCCCACCAACCCTATTATTCGCTTTATTTGAAAATCCTGGTGGCGTATGTTTAATTTCTTGTCTTGCTATACCTGTCCTGCTAATATTCCCCTGCTCTTTATCATAATTACGAAAATTCGGAAAATCAGAATTAAACCAGCTCGACGCCTTATGCCCTTCGCCAATTACACTCGAATCAGGAGAATTCTGGTAACCAGCATTAAACCCATTTAATGCCCTATTTGGCCTATCATGCCCTTCCCTAATTATGCTCAAATTTATGGAATTTCGGTAATCAGCTTCGAATCCATTTAAAACTCTATTAGACCTATCATATCCTTCACCAATTCTTCCCAAATTTGGGAAATTTCGATAATCAGATTCCGACCCATTTAATACCCTGCTAGGCCTATCATAACCTTCACCAACAGTACCCAAATTCGACGAATTTCGATAATTAGATTCCAACCCATTTAATGCCCTGTTAGGCCTATCATAACCTACACCACCTCTACCCAAATTTGAGGAATTTCCATAACTAGCTTCGTATCCGTTCGACACTCTACTATTCCTTCCATTATTCAAATTTGATACGTTCACTCTCCGAATACTATCACTCCCTTCGCGACTATTATTTAAGGAATTTTGATAATGAGCTGCAAATGTATTACTCTCTCCGCTACTCGAACCCATAGAATCTCGACTATTAGGTCCATATCCATTTAAAACCAAACTGTTCCTTTCACTAATCAAATTAGGCGAATTTCTAAAAGCTTCGAAACCATTCAATCGCTCAATCTCTTCTCCTCTAGTGTTGTTTACACTCCGAATATTATCACTCCCTTCACGACTATAATTTAAGGAATTACGAAAATGAGGAGCGTATGTATTTCTCTCGCCGCTACTCGAACCCATAGAATCTCTCAAATTAGCTTCGTTTTCATTTAAAACCAAACTATTCTCTCTAGGGTTTTTCACACTAGTGTTATAAAAACTATCAGCAAACCTGTTAAATTGCAAATTATCCCCGTCTCTATGGTAAAGCCCTAGGTTTTGGAAGCTATCGGATAAAGTAGAATTAGGGTTTGGTTGGGTGCCACGTGGCACGAGATGATCTGGGCCGTTGGATTGGGAGATGAGAGGTGGATCGGAATGATGACGTGGCGGAGGGTTGTGGAGGAGACGGAGGAGGAACTCACCGCCCGGTAATTCTCCATCGTTGCTCATTACTCGCTGCTCTGATTATATTTATATAACAAAATTATATATATTTATATATATATATATATATAGAGAGAGAGAGAGAGTAGTTTATTGAAGTAGTCTTCTTCTTTGGTTAAATATTTTTTCGGTTTTGCTATGGAGAAAAGTACTGTAATGGTAAAAGGGAAAACACAGAGTACTCGAGTCATAGGAATATATATATTTTTTTAAATTGTTGTGATGTGTCCAGTTAACTTTAAATTATATTTAGTTTTCAAATTTTATAAAACATATCAATTTAACCTAAAATGTTTATAATTTTATATTTTTAAAATAAACATAAACAAATAGTTACATATACATATGCATAAATAAAAAATACACAATTTATATATATATATATAACGATATAGAAAAAAATCAAATTTTTTTGAAAAAATTAACTTCTTTATGAAAAAAGTAACTTCTATTTTTATTTTATTTTTATAAAAAAAATTAATTATTTTTTAAAAAAGGTACTTCAAAAA
The DNA here is from genome assembly GCA_963682055.1 of Primula veris. Taxonomy (NCBI): domain Eukaryota; kingdom Viridiplantae; phylum Streptophyta; class Magnoliopsida; order Ericales; family Primulaceae; genus Primula; species Primula veris. The sequence goes on along the minus strand of OY821745.1, from coordinate 27,251,031 downwards.
GTGCATAACTTTTAAAAAAACATATTTAATTTTAAAAAAATTAAAAAAAGTTAATTTTTTTATAAAACGTTATATTTATAAATTGTGTATTTTTTATATATATTTTTTATTTTATGTATACGTATAAACATGTATACGTAACTACTTATTAATGAGTATGTTAAAAATATAAATTTATAAACTTTTCAGGTTAAATTCACATGTTTTATAACATTTGGTACTGAAATGTAATTTAAACTTAACTTCCGTCCAATTAAATTGACGGATGTCATCAATTTAGAAAAAAATATACAGTTCGGTGCTTTAATTGTTAATGTCAGTAGTTTAATCCTCATTTTGTTAATATAGGTCACTAAATCTATTTTTTTCCAAAGTAAAATGCAAATAACCCATGGAAAAGATACTGATTCTTGCAATTAACTCTGATGAACTATCAAACTTTTACAAATAACCATCACTGCCATCTTTTAAATGATACGTATAACTTATGTTTAATTATCCGTTTTGATTGATTTTTTATTTATTATAATAAGTTATTTGTTGTTCATTCATGTGAAGTAAATTTTTACGAAATGACACACAAAATAGTTTTTATTAGCAAATTAATACCTTTTTAAATATAAAATCTCTTTTGATGATTTTTTTATCATAAATATTATCATGAACTATCATATTTTAGCAATTAACCCCCAATGCCATTTTCTAAATCATACTATATAACTTTATGCTCGATGAATCGTTTTGATTGATTTTTCATTTACTATAATCAGTTTTTTATATTCATTCATGTCAAGTAATTTTTTACGAAATGACACCCAAAATAGTTTTTTTTTAGTAAATTAATTTTTTTATTTAAATATAAAGCATATTTTTGATGATTTTTTTTTACGATAATTATTATCATAAGTCGTGTGCATTGAAAAAGTACATATATCAAACAAATAATTTTGTAGAATGAACAAATGTGTACAAAGTTATGTCGTTTTAAATATGGCACTGATGGTTAATTGCAACAGTTTGATAGTTTATAGGGGTTATTTACCACTGACCCATAGTTCCATGGGTTTATTTGCATTTTACCCGAAGTAATTCAATAGGGAAGTGACTTGTTTAAAGTTAACTTTAGTCTTAAACTAGGATATGAGATTAAGTAGTACTACTAGAAATGTGATGTGTAAATGATTGTTACTCTGAACTCGTTTGTCTTTAACCTTCACGTATTTGTTTCCAGTTTCTCGTTTATAGCTTTCTATTATTTCACTCGTAAACTTTAGAGTTTTTTTCGTTCTTTTTCACGTTTGTTGTTTCGTTATTCTGTTCTCCCGGCGAGCAACTATGGTCGAAACTTTTTATTAATGGAGTATTAACTTCATGTACTCCTTTATTTCCAAAGCAATATATAATGGTCGTAAGTCATAATTAAAGTTATCAAAAAAGTCATTTCGGATTTCAAAACCGGGTTCCCCCGTTCGCGATTCTGGTTTTCGGTGCATGTATAAGTTATTGATTTTTCTGAAAATTTTGCTGTGTTTCATGTTACTGTTTCGTGTATCACTTTATTGGCTATGTTTATCATTTCAGTAAATATAGACAAATAGTATGATATGAGCAAACTGATTATTTCATGAAATTGATTGTTAGTTACTTTGTCCTTTTTAAAGTTCACAAACGAAAAAGTTGCTCAAATTTCAATCGCTGTAATTATGGAACACTATTGCTAACAAATTTGGACCCTATTTAATTAAAACTGTGAACGTTTGGGAACAAATTCATGACAGAAAATATAGATCGGCACATTACAAAGATTCAAAGAACTTTCTCCATTAGAAAATGCAGAAATAAATAAAATGAATTTAATACTTAGTTGAGAAATGAAAAATCTGCCTCTTCGTGAACCCTTAGCTTTTCATGTTTTATAGAGTAATTCGAAGGGTCGACAGATTTTTCACATAATCAAATGTTCCCATTACATTATTCTCAATTCCACATGTAGTAATATAAACATGTATCATGATAAATCTAAGAGCATTCACATCGATCTCTTCATATTTTTTGTCAAACAAGGAGTGAAAATCTTATTTTTTTATGTTTAAAAGCCACTTAACTTTTAATTGAGTTTTCAATCTCTTCAAAACACTCTTTCTGTTAATACTTTATTAATTTTTGTATTATCTTTTAAGACTTGGTTTATTTGTTGTGTTGAAATAATACATGATTGAAAATGAGACCCAAAATAAAATATTATTTTTTTGGTTGATGAGGAGAACCAATATTTTTCGTTTATAAAGAGTGATACTATTTGAAAATAGAGAGTTTAATGTGAGTTTGATATAAATAGTTTTTTACAAATAAGATACTCAAATCTAAATAAAGTTGGCAAGATTGGAAGCGAAAACGAAAGGAGTTAAGCATCAACATGTAAATATTCTAGAGCGGCTGCACAATTATATATCTTTCGTCTATTTAGACTTGCGGCAAAATACCATGTCAACAATAATATCATTTTAACCGGAAAGTACGATGAAATAAAATTGCATGATATTTCACGTCCTTTTGTACATACGTTTGGTTACTTTGGTACATCATGCATCAGAAAGACCATAATACGTTTGATAAAGTTTGGGTCTGTTTGATTACAAAAAAAAAAAAAAACATAATACTCCTAACAATAGAGACATGCTTTACGTGCACGGATGAATGCGCCTGGACACCTAAAAACAAACCAAGACAAACGCGAATAGAGTTACGACCGTTGGATTGGATGTGCATCCAACGGTCAAGATCTGTCGGATTTTTTTCCTTCTAATTTTTAAATTAAACATAGTCATTTTACACCCGTTAGATGCACATCCAACGGTCTACATTGCAACTAATTTAGCAACTCATTCCCAAGGCAAACCCAAGAAAATGCCATCTATGAATTCCCTAAAGATGTCAATATTCTCAGTCCTTTTATACACCCTTGCGGTGCTTACGCGTAAAAAAGACCAAAGTATCCCGGTTCGGAGAGAGGCTCGCCTTAGTGGATGACTAATTGGTCTTTTTTGTAAATGTACAAAAAGGATGTGCACCTACGCCTAAAAACATGAATAAGACAAAAACAACAAAACGTTGTCAAACGAATTCCTTTATGAAATTCAAGACAGCAGCACCACGACGAGGGTCCACCATATCGATCCCATGAAACCCTATATCATCGAACCGAGCTTCAACTTGGACCCCATTAAGAACTAGCATCTGGACAAAAGCCTGTTGCCTATCGATCATGAGATCACCGTTAAAACCTATAACCAAACTACGGCTCAACGATTTTAGCTTTTCCTTGTGGGGCCCATCAGCTAACGGGTTACAATAGCGGTGGTCTCTGTTTGTTCCTGGGGGTAGAGCAAGTTCCCAATAAAGATCTACGGCAGGCAATGGCAGTAACTGGTCAGTTGCACGCTTTAGCTCTTGTTTAGTCCTCCTGTGGACAAAATGCAACTGGAAGTTTAGATTTTAAGCAACTAGCATTAGTTATTCAGAAATTTAATTCTAGATAAAGGCAATAGTGTTTATTATGATTAAATTTCTTGGCTTGATTTAGTTTAAATCAAGCAGTTGGGACTCTAAAACTCAGAATCATTAGAACTTGTGTGCCACTTATGTAACATCAAGCATGTAACTTAGGATCCCGAATATACACCAAAATGCGATTTCGAAATCATATTTTGGCCCCTGGAAGATATATGCATGGTGTTTGCTCGGTGACAGAATTCATTTTCCCTGTAATTAATATCGAAACTTCCTAACCAAACAATTCAGCCACTGGGATTTGTGTCAAAATAACATGTCTGATACTGAAACCACCATACTGGTAAATAAATGGTAACGTACCATGTATACAATAAAACTTCAACAATCCCACTTTAAGAAGATTCGCCGTTCAATTACATTGTAATTTTGCGAGTTCAGTCACATTATAACCTTGCGACCGACGCTTGCTCACACTATCATATTTAGACCGAGTAGCAGAGTAGATACTAACATGGAGTATAATGCAGTGTCTTATCTTGTCAATTACATTATCTGACCTCTCCCGTAATTGCCTGAATTTGTAAAAACTGCACTACTACCATTTGGCATTCCAAAAGTAAAAGCTTGAAATTGTTTGAAGACCAAGAAAATCCTGAAATCACAGCCTAAATGGATCCATTTCATTTTTATTTTGGCACGAATTACATTTCCTTTAATCAATTAAGTTAACTTATTTACCTAAACAGCTACAATAAAAAAAAAATTCCAATATGAGAAAAAAAAGGATTAAGGCAATTACTTGACACCGCCGAACATGGGTTGGTTCATAATAAGTCCAGCGATGTTAACTCGTCCCAAATCCATATCTAAGGCCCTAAGCGCCGCATTAAACACAATATTTCCACCATTACTCGTCCCATACAAATAACATCTCGAGAAATCACCATACTCCCTCACCCACTCCTCCGTCTCCCCATCCTCACCTTGCCTCTTGACCCACATCAACGCGTCCACAGCGTCGTCATACTGCGCTGGGAGCCTACTCTCAGGCGCCAGACGGAAATCAACCGACACCACCATGGCAGGCAGCTGTTCCGCCACTGACTCGCAAGTGGAATGCACCATGGCGGAGGAATTCTGAAAGTCAATCCATCCACCACCATGAAAGTATATTATGATAGGAAGTTTAGCAACAACAGAGTCGTTAGAAGGGAGTTTTGTTGGCCTGAAGAGGCGCAGGGAGGTGTGGTTGGCAGGGTTTAGTGTCACGTCTTTGGTAACAACAGTATGGGCAGATAATTTGTCGGTGTCCTCGACGTTTGTAGGGATTTGGGGGACATGAAGATGGCGATTGAGGGTTCCGTCTTGGTTGAGTGACACGTGGAGATGATCGTAGGCGTCGAAATGTGCTTGGGACATCTTTTTTGTAATTAAAATTGGTAAAAGTGGTGTTGGATGTTAAAAATTTACTTGTTGAGTGATGAGAAACATGAACATTTATTGGTTAGATTTATGTTTTGGGGATGCTTATGAATGTGAAATATTTGGTTGGTTTAACGTTGGATTAGCAAAACTTGAGGCTAGTGTCTAAGTGGAAATAAGGCCAATTTTTGGTGTTGCTCTTTCTCCGGATTTTTTTTCCTCTACCCATCATTTTAGTTATAGCAGTTCTCTTGATTGACAGTAACTTTTCATTGGTCACCTATCTAATATGCAACGTAATACTAGGCCTAGGGTCACTTGTTTTGCCAATTCTTTATTTGTACCAAGATTAGCAATTGATGCAATTACTTTTACATTAATTTACTTAAAAGATTACACATGTGATGTGACCCATGAAAAGCAAAACAAGGAAACTGTTATAAGTAACATAAAATGATGAGTAAGAAAAACAAATTCCGGAGAAAGATCGACCGCAAAAATTAGCAAAGGCCGCAAAACAGTCACTGATTGACCGAGCAATGTGGGTTGTCACAGTGGTTAGAGCATTAGTATACCCGCTCGTGATCAGGTTTCGATGTCTGCTACATCTAATGAGAGGGTAACTATTATTATAAAAAGAAAAACTGATTGACCAAACACTAATTCCAAATTCGAATATACATTCATTAAGGATAAGCCCATTAACTACAATTTCTGTAAAGTTCAACATCTTATTGCACATAAACTGAAAGTCATCAACATAATCTACACAAAATTGAAAGTTACAATATATTTACATTGTAGACTTCATCCCAACAAATACACTCACTTTCTCCTCATAGTTGATGAAATCTTTAACATCTTCATAGAAAACTTGAGCCATTTTAGAATTAAACTCGTTACCGTGAAACCCAACATCATAAAACTTTGCCACAACGTGCACCCCACGTGACTTCAAAATTTCTACAAACTCACTCTGCTTATCGACAAGAGGATCCCCGCCACACCCTCGAACCAGACACCTTGGTAGCCGTCCGATCCTCTTGTCTTCATTCCCAACCGTCGGATTACAATACACGTGATCACGATCAGCATCCAATGGTAGGGCAAGCGACCAAAACAGGTCGTTTACAGCCAATGGTATGATTTTGTCGTTGATGAGTTGTAGCTCAGATTTTGTTCTCTGGACTGCACTGAAATAGGGCTGGTTCATTATCAGCCCTTGGATCTTGACTGGAGACAGGTCGCGATTTATAGCACGTAGACCAGCGTTGTACGCGATATTTCCTCCTGAGCTGCAACCCATCAAGAAGCAGTTGGAAAAATCTGCGAACTCTTTCATCCATTCATCGCAACCGTTGATTCCCAAGGCTTGTGATCGAACCTGTTGGGTTTATAATGGGTATAAATCTAGTTTTTGAAACTTTTTAGCAGAATAACTTAAACTGTCCCAGTAAACAGTAACTTTTGCCAACATTTAAGCAAACAAGTTTTCACAATGAGAAAAGAGAGCTTGTACAATCCAGTTTACAATCTCTAGCTTATTTAGGGCAGGTCTTAAAAGTAAAAACCAATATTAATACAAATTGCAGCCAAATTTACACTTAGAATTTGCTTAGTTGCAGCTTTTGAACAGAAAAGGTGGATTTCATGAGGTCATAGAAAAAGAGTTGGTTTCATCCAACTTGCTCAAGCTCCTCAGCTTCAAAAATTATGAAAATATCACCTTTGAAGCCGATCAACAATCAACCAAATGCATGGCTTGTATAGTTGCAGCTTTTTAGCAAGCATGGTTGAAAAATAAACCAAATTCAACCAGCTTACGACTTGTAGCCTTTCAGGCCAAAATATCCAAACAAAAAAGATTTAGCATTTAAGGAAAAAAATGCAATGAAACAAGGTTGTAGTCCAACTTTTGAGCAAAGTGTCTGGGTTCAAAAGCTTCCAGATCACAATAGCTTAAAAGTAAAGAACTAACTGAATTTAGCAATGGCAACCAAAGGAACCACTTGATAAAGAAACTAAACTGTTTAGATCAAGGCTGTGCTTGTTTGGTTCCAGCCTTCAAGCTACAAACTGATATATTTCAATAGAATTTACAACTTCTACCTTCTCTGGGCCCAACTAACAAATTTAAGAACAAAAAACCAAAATAAGGTGAGTTAAAAACTGCCACTATAAAACACAAAAAGAAAGGCCTATTTTGAAAGAAGTACTAGAAATAGTTCTTTAGACCATGTTTGTTTGCAGCTTTTAAGCTCGGTTTCTTGTCTTCAACCTTAAGAGCTAGTTTGCATATGGTTAATTCTTCTTCTGCCTGAAAAAGCTTGAAATTTTGTCTAAAAAGTTCAAAGAAACTAGCTTATTTGCTTTAAAAACTGTAACTAAACAAACCATTAATGTTATTACCCAATCCAGCGCATCCAGAGCATCCTCATAAGCAGCAGGGAGCCTGTGCTCCGGTGCAAGGCGGTACTCAACTGACACGACAACAGCAGGGACGATGGCAGCTATGTGGCAGGTGGACTCATGGATGATACTTGACGTGGCGCTAAAGAGAACAAAACCGCCTCCATGAAAGAATATAATAATGGGAAGTTTGGCAGTTGGCCGAGGGTGCTGGGAGATAAAGATACGGAGGAACGTGGCGGTGGCGGGGTTGAGAGGGACGTCTTTGGAGAGTACAGAGTTGGAGGGTGATGATGTGGCGGGGACGGTGGGGAAGGGGCTAAAGCGGGTCAGGGTGCTGTCCGGGTTGGAGGAGATCTTCAGGAACTTGTATGGGTCTATTAGCGCTTCTTGATGATCAACCATTTTTAACTGTGCAAGAATATATGGATTTCTTGAGGATTTATTGATACAGATACAAATTGGGTTTACTGAATGAGATTATTGACTAAGGTTACTGTATTAGTTATATATATTTATATTTTCTAGTAATTAAAGATTCTGATTCTAACCCTTACAGATCCAGCAAATTGGGTCCATGTAACCTGATTAATACCTTAATATATTGGGATGAAGGACCGCAAGTTTTTAAGACTAGTGTGAGTCTGTGACTGGTAAACAGTGTACATTGGATTGGTACAGTTTTAATGGTATAGAAACAAAACTCTAAACAAAAGCGAGGCACTCCAACTACTATATATTAATAAAATAATAAGTAAATTTATGGCATTAACAATTGAAATAGCGACTATATACTTTTTACTGAATTGCGGACCTCCGTCAATTTAATTAAATGGAAGTTAAGTTTAAATTCTATTTCAGTCCCAAATTTTATAAAACATATGAATTTAAACCGAAAAGTTTATAAATTTATATTTTTAACATACTCATAAACAAATAGTTACGTATACATGCTCATACGTATATATAAAATACAAAAAAATATATATAAAATAAACAGTTTATATATATATATATATAAAAATATAACATTTTATAAAAAAGCTAATTTTTTTTTAATATTTTTTAAAATTAAAATTATTTTTTAAAAGGTATGCACTTTTTGAAGTGCCTTTTTTAAAAAATAATTAACTTTTTTTATAAAAATAAATTTTGTTTTAAGTTAATATTTTTTTAAAAAGTTACTTTTTAAAAAAAAAAAGCAACTTCTTTTTTTAAAAAAATCAACTTCTTTTTTAAAAAAATCAACTTCTTTTTTAAAAAAGTCAACTTATTTTTTTTAAAAAGCAACTTATTTTTTAAAAAAAAACAACTTTTTTTTTTAAAGTTAATTTTTTCAAAAAAGTTGTTTTTTTTTTGAAGTTAATTTTTTTATTCAAAAAAATTGATTTTTTTCTATATCGTTATATATATATATATATATATATATATATATATATATATATATATATATATTGTGTATTTTTTTATGTATATGTATGAGTATGTATATATAACTATTTGTTTATGGGTATGTTAAAAATGTAAATTTATAAACTTTTTGGGTTACATTTATATGTTTTATAAAATTTGAGACTGAAATGTAATTTAAATTTAACTTCCGTCCAATTAAATTGACGGAGTTTTTCAATTTATAAAAAAATATATCGTTCAGTGCCTTAATTGTTAATGTCAGTAGTTTGATCCAAAAAGATTTAATTAATAATAGTCGGGTAAGTAAACCTTTTTCTTTTTCTGTACCAAACAGAATAAAAAGAACTTAAAACACAACTCTTTGTTAAGGCCAAATCCCCCCTAAACGGAAGAAAAAGATGAGAAGATAGAATTACGATCCAATATAATCAAAACCACTCAAATGTTTTTGAAGAGATTTTCAATCCAAATCTATAGATTTAAACAATTTCCAATTTAATATTAAATCATCCCTAAAATACTTATAATCAGAAAAATCAAATGGTTTTTTCCTTGCAACACAAATAAAATAATCTATTTTTAATCAAATATCAAATCCCAGTTGAATTAGGGGATTTTTTTTCTCGAAGAGGGGCCTCTGACTGTTATTTTAAAACAATCATCCTAATTGTTTTCTATGTGAGGCGTTAGATTTTAAATGAATGATTCAAAGTTTGCAGTTGAAAGGTGTTGAACCATGAGTTCAATAATTGATTTTGATTATACGTTTAATTATTTATTAATGATTTTACGATTTCTCTATTTCGATGATATAATGCTTTGTCTTTTCCAAAAATAGAAAATGTATATTTCAGCACGTCAGAATGATAGAGTTATTAAATACGAAGCCAACGGTTCAAGCGGAACCATAATCGGACTTAAAACGAAAAAGTTACGGGCATTCGAAATATAACGAGAAAACCGAGAAATTGCCAGAAACAACGACCGATCGTTTTGGACAAAACGACCGATCGTTTTTGGTCCAAAATGTTCCAGTGAGGTCGTCTGAAAAACGACCGATCGAAATGACCAAAACGACCGATCGTTTTTGGTCCAAAATGTTCCAGTGAGTTCATGATAAAAACGACCGATCGTTTTTCAAAAAACGACCGATCGTTTTCTGCAGAATTCGAAAATAGCTTTTTGACTTTTTGGATAAATGGAAAATTGCTTAAAACCAATGGTTAAACACATAAACCCTCATACAACGGTGAGACCAATATTCTTTTTTCTTCTTAAAAACGCCCGCCAATCACTATCCAAGCACACCAAATTAATACTTAACCTCTATCTATCTATCTAAAAACATCCAAATTCTCCATTGTTGATAAAAAGCTCAAAAAAAGGAAAATTGAAGAGAAAGCGATACAAACTCAAACCAAGATCGAACATCATCAAATATCACAAATTAGCTTATTTAGAAGCAATCAAATTATGAGTGTTGTTTTATTCTCGATAATTTTGTAAAGAGCAAATTATAAGCTCATTTGTGAGCGAGTGATCGGGTAGCGGTTTTGTAAGCGAGTGTTGTTTAAAAGCTCTAGGTCTTTTCATTCGGGATACTCATAAAGTGAGGGAGAGCTTAATCGATCGATTAGCTCGTTAGGTTGTAATCTTGCGAATAAAATTTTAGTGAAATACTCGGTAGCTTGAATACCGAGGAGAGGACGTAGGCGGGTTTACCGAACCTCTATATATCGTGGTGTCAATCTCTTCCCTTACTATTTACTTTCCGCAACTTATATTTTTATTATTGTGCGCATGTTTCAATTTATTCATACATTATCATCGCATATTTATTATCGCAAATATATATTGAGCTAGTTGGGTTGTTAGTTGTGCTTAAAATTTTAATTCCGCAAAAACGCCTAAAAACCTTATTCACACCCCCTCTAAGGTTTAGCCGTACGGGCCAACAAAAGGGATTTAAGTAATAAAAACAGAGAAAATAAAAATAAAAGGACGGTACAAATAATACTCATATTTCATTTTCTTCTTCTTTCGATGCTCATCCTTTCATCTCCCTCCATGTAAACTCAAAATTCTCTCAGTTTATTTTAATCTTTACTGGTATTATTAAAATATTTTTTCCAATTTGATAAATTGATAAAAAAAACCTCGTTTTTTTCAAATTGGACAGCCGCCGATACCAATCCATAAAGGGAAAGTCACTTTAAATTCTAAGAACGGTTTCTTAATTTAACCCGTATGAAGAATTGCATATACGAATAAACCCAAAAAGTATTCTTACCTTCAATTTAAATCATTTTTTTCAGATTAGATATATATATATATATATATATATATATATATATATATATATATATATATATATATATATATATATATATATATATTACCTGGTCATTATTTTCTAATTATAAAAATTATAATAATAATGCATCTCATTTAGTGGAATAATTGTTTCTTTTGTAAATAAAACTAAATACTAAAAAAATCTGATAAAAAACGTATAAATTTTTTTTATCTACTATTTTATTTGTAGTTTCACACTATTTTTTCTACTATATGTTAATTTATTTTTTTATTTATTAGAAATGTTATTTTTAAGAAGAAATTAACATAAACATACCTTACACCTATTATATTAATAAAAACATAACTTGAAAAATTAAATTATCAAAAACATATTTTTCATTAATAATTAATAAAAAATAAAAAAATTTATTTATCACTTATGATCTATTTCATCTATCTCCTGCTCTCACTTTCACTCTCTCTCCAATCTATCTCTCATAGTCATTCTCCATCTCTCCGATCTATTTTCATTCATATCTATTTCCGATCTATCTCTTCTCCGTCTTCTCTCTCTCTTCAATTTTTCTCTCATTCTCCTTCTCTCTCTCCCTGATCTCTCCTACTTTCGTTCTTTTTTCTCGCTCTCTTTTCTCATTCCACTCTTTTCGATCGCTCTCCTCCTCCCTCTTTATTTTTGATCTTGCTCTCTTTCTCTCTCTCTCCGATCTCTTTATTCGGTAAAAATTGAAAGAGAGACATCCGTCAGAGTGGCCGACGAGTGTATAGAGCGAGCTCGAAAATTATGGATATAAATTATTTAATTAAGAATATGAATTTTGTAAATTGGGTTATGAACTTTTAAAATTATGATATGAACTTTTGGAATAAAAGTATGAAAATATATAAATTATGGTATGAAATTTTGAAATAAGGGTATGAACTTTTGAAATAATTGTATGAAAAAATACAAATTAGAGTATGTACTTTTAAAATAATGGCATAAACTTTTTGAAAAAGTGTATAAAATATACAAATTAGGATAGTAACTTTTGGGTATGTTTTTATTAATTAGAAATTTTTGGATATGTTTTTGTAAATTTTGTTTCAAAAGTATTTTATTTTGTTAATTTATCATATTTTTAAACTATGATAATGTTTCGTATTAATAACATATTTAGACTTATCAAATAAAAATTATTAATAAAAAATAACATTATTGTAAAATAAAAAATATATATCGGGAGATTCGGGATAAAACTATCCCGACCCTATGGTATCCCAAAAATTCGAGTCCCGACTTTTGTCAAATCAGGATTTTTTTTTTTCATATCTAAAAATAATCAGATCAGAATACAGATTGAATATTTACGGATCGGATTCTGATCCTAACCCACACCTAACCTTAAAATATGCTCACGAATTTGATGCCTGTTAGTCAACCATCAACCATGGTTAATCAGTGGGTGGAGTAGAGATATTTTTAGATTATTAAATTAAGAATTTGATGGGGAATATTAAAAACACCCAAAAAAACTGTTAAAACAACTTTTGACGATTAGCAATTGTTTAACGATGCTCTGCACGGTTTTTGTATTAAAAAACATCAAAATGATAGGTCACTTGTTCACGCTCAAGTCAACGAATTCTCAAATAAATCTATATTTCCGTATTCCGCTATATAGAAATATTTGATTTAAAATCTGAAATCGACAAAACCTCATATGAAGAAGCTTTCATTTGTGCTATTTTTTTCACACAATGTGTACTGTTTATTATTTATTTTTGCTACAAATACTTTTTACCTTAGAGCCAAGGATTTTTTATTCTAAAATATGAGAACATATTCAAATTCTTGAGTTCAACATTTTATTTCACATCAGATGGAAGTCATCAACATAATCTACACAATATTGCAAGTCACATTGTGGACGTGACCCCAACAAACTCGCTCCCCTTTTCACCACAATTGATGAACTTTTTAACATCATCATACAATTCCTGAGCCAATTTAGGATCAAAAATCTCACAACCATGATACCCAACTTCATAAAATTTCGCCACCATGTTTACCCCACGCGACTCCAAAATCTCTACAAACTCCTTCTGCTTGTCGACAAGAGGGTCCATGCCAAACCCTCGAACCAAACACCTTGGCAGTCGTCCGATCTTCTGATCTCCACTCCCAACCATCGGATTACAATACACGTGGTCACGATCAGCATTCAATGGTAAAGCCAGAGACCATAGAAGATCGTTTGCAGACAATGGACGATTTTGTCGTTACTGAATTTCAGCTCAGATTTTGTTCTATGGACTGCACTGAAATAAGGCTGGTTCATTATCAGCCCTTGGATCTTGACTGGGGATAGGTCGCGATTTATTACACGTAGACCAGCATTGTACGCGATATTTCCTCCTGAGCTGGTACCCATCAAGAAGCAGTTGGAAAAATCTACAAACTCTTTCATCCATTCATCGCAACCGTTGGTTCCCAAAGCTTGTGATCGAACCTGTTGGATTTATGATTGATGTAAATTGAATTTAATTAAATTTAGCTTTGTAAAATAATAAGACAGTAACTTGGTGCTTGTCTGGGTCATGACACTTTCAAGTTCAATCAAACAAGTTTTCAGAATACGAGAAAAGTTTAGTCAATCCAGTTTACAACTTCTAGATTATCCAGGCCAGGTCTTAAAAATAAAAACAAAAAGCAAATACACTTATTATCTGTTGAACTGCAGCTTTTAATTAAGAAAAAAGATGGAATTTTGTGGACGTCAAAGTAACAAAATGTAGGTTCAGCCAAGTTAAATCTCGACCTTTTCAGTTTCAAAAGTTCAGAAAAGCTCACCATTGAAGTTGTCGACTAAATGCAGGGTTCATATGGTTGCGACTTTTAAGCAAACATGGTTGAGAGATATTCGATCAACCAAAAGCATTATAGTTTATAGCAAAATAGTGCAACCAAACAAGGCGGTAGTTCAACTTTTAAGCAATACAGCATAGCTTGAAGCTGCAAAACCCTCTACAACCAAATAATAATAACTATTAACTTAAAAAAAAAAGGGTTAAAAGCAGCCGTCAAAGACACAACTTGATAAGGAACGGGTGTGCCGAGCCCAACATGTTGATCCTTTGCAAAATATAATAACTACCACTATTTTTTAACACACGATATTAAACTGCTTAGGTCAAGGTGGTGCCAGTTCGGTTCCAGCCTTCAAGCTGGAAATTAACAAACAAATTAAGAAAAAAAAGAAAAAAGAAGGTGAGTGTAAAGAAAAAGTTTTTTCCCACATCGCCTAAATATGTGAGTACATATATGCTATATAAGCTAAGTAAACCCTCCTTACTATCACAAATGCATTTTAAATACGTGAGGCCCAAGAAGAGAAAACGAAATCGGGCCAAAACGGACAGTGCCAAAACGGACAGTATTTTTGGTATTAAGCAGATGGTGGCTGTCTGGTCGGAGGATCGGGTCGTTACAATTAATATCAGAGTAACTATCTAATCGATGATGTATAAATCACCCTTGGAAATACGGCGTGCCTGACGAGGATGTCGTGCTTGAAGGGGGAAGAGTGTAAAAACCCGAATTTTCGTACAAAAATGTCGGTGTAAAAACAAAATATTGTCCTACATCGCCTAAATATGTGAATAACTATATTTTATATAAGCTAACGAATCACTTCTTATCACCAACTGCTTTTAAAGTTGTACGGTTCAAGAAACGAGAACGAAATCGTAAGGACGGGGTGCCCGACGAGCAAGTCGTGCCTGAAGGAGTAAGAGTGTAAAAACCCGGATTTTCGTAGAAAAATGCCGGTGTAAAAAAAAATATTGTCCCATATCGCCTATATATATAACTATATTTTATATAAGCTAAGAAAACCCTCCTTATCAGCAAGGTCTTTTAAAGCCGTGCTATCCGAGAATTGAGTACGAAATCGGGTCAAAACGGATAGTATTGGTGGTAGTAAGCAAGACGGTGATGGTCTCCGACCGAGTCGTTACAGGATCGGTTTCCTATATTTAAGCTCAATAACTGGTTCGCATTTGGTCGGTTCTTTTGCCTGAAAAAATAGGAAATTTGTCTAAAGAGTTCACAAGTTCACTTATCGAGTCCCAACAAACAAATCAAGATTAAAAAAGCAAAATAAAATGAGTTAAAAAGTTGCAAGAAGACAAGTAAAAAATGAAAATTACCATTTGCCTACATTGTTCGGGGTGATAGTTACTTACACCTTGTTTAGTTGCCAGCTTTAAAGCTCGGTTTCCTATCTTCAATCTTAAGAACTACGTAGTTTGTATTTGGTTGGTTCTTTTGTCTGAAAAATCTATAAAAATTTATTTAAACATTCCAAAGATATTTTTTGAAATATCTATTTTTAGCCCCTAGGATGGAACCAAACAAGGACCACCTAGACAGAAACAGTTTTTCAAGCTTATTTGCAACCCAAGCCCTTAATATCATACCCAGTTCAGCGCCTCCTCAGCATCCTCATAAGCAGCCGGAAGCCTGTGCTCCGGCGCAAGACGATACTCAACCGACAAAACGACAGCAGGGACAGTGGCAGCAAGGTTGCAAGAGGATTCATGAAAGATATTTGACGTGGCGCTGAAGAGAACAAAACCGCCTCCATGAAAGTATATGATAACTGGAAGTTTCGACAAGGGTGGGAGGCCGCGGGGGAGATAGATACGGAGGAATGTGGCAGTGGTGGGGTTAAGGGTGACGTCCTTGGAGAGGACGGCGACGGAGGGTGATGACGTGGCGGGGACGGTGGGGAAGAGAGTGGTGCGAGTGAGGGATCCGTCTGGGTTCAGGGAGATATTCAAGAACTTGTATGTGTCCTTTGATGCTTCTTGGTAAGACATGGTTTGGATAGCGAGATAAGGGGTGATTTCATAGTTATTTATAGATAAGATAGGAAGGATAATGAACTTAGTTGTTCACGAACAAGATCATGTATGACCTATTTGATACTCGATTCGATTTGTGTTCATTTAGATATTAATCGAGTTGAACAACAATATAGGGCTCGTTTGATCAACGGCCCGAGTTTAACCAACACCTCATTCGGCTCATTAAGTGATCGACTCATTTGATTTTATTAATTGCTATATATAATCAAGCTATCCCGTTCACTTAACCAGCTGAACGAGGTATTGCTTAAACTCGGGTTATGTATATAGAAATTTCTACAATAATAATCTACGTGTATTGTATGAATATAGTTGCTTTTTAACTAGTCCACCCGAGTTTAACGAGCTTATCTCGGATCATTAAAGTTTAACGAACACAACAATCACGAACCCGGGATTTTTAGGTACTTCACAGCTCGATCTTGAACTTGAACTTGAACATTTAGGCTCGCCATAAACACAAGTCGATCCTGAGCAAACATATTGAGCAAACGGGTCGAGCTCGAACACAACAAAATTCTGCTCGGCTTGATTGCAAATCTGTTTATAGATATAAAGATTTTGATGGTTGAGTACTAATCATGACACATTTCATTAAACTATGTTTCGTGTTTCTTGTTCCCATGTCCGGTTTTAGGCTCGTCATGAGCACGGCTCGACTTGTTTGCGACCCCACAAATAGATGTAACGATTTTGATGGTGGGAAGTTGATCATGACTATCATCATAAACATGTATTTAGTGTTTCTCGTTTCTTCTGTCCGGTTTCATATTTCTTGTTATTTTGACAATATTTTTTTATATATCTCAGATTTAGTCATGTAACTCATGCTACACGTTATCATTTACGTTTCTCATTCTCTTAGTGTAATGATGGTGAATTGGTGATGGATGTAGTTTGACCAGCAAAAGTAGGCCAGATTTTTCTCGATGCAAAATTAATACATATAGGATATGATATATCAAATCGAATACCACGAATAGCATGCCAAACAAAAATTTCAACTCAACTCTCTCTCTCTCTCTCTATATATATATATAAGTATACGACTATAGTACCAGTAAGGTAGTATATATTAATACTCCATCCATTTATATTTTAGTGCTCCGCTGTCTTTTTAAGGACATCTTAAAATAATTTTTTATTTTTTTCAATATACTTTTTCTAGTAGATAAATCAAAATTTAATCTTGTAGCCTTATATTTTAAATAAGAAACATTTTTTGTTTATAAATTTTGACGATTTGATTCATGTGGATGTGGGACATGTGGTGTCGTCAATTTTTGTTTATAAATTTTGACGATTTGATTCATCATGTTCAGTGACGGATCAAGGGTTTTTTTTTGTTTGGGTCACAATTAAATTGCAACCAAATCAAGTTACATAGTTTGAACAGAGCTAGTTGGTAAAGTCAGTGGGACTGCTAGGACTTGGACACGTGTTAGTCATGAACTCACTATCCCCAATGTTGAAGCACCGCTAGGCTCGTTAAAAAGTATTAAAAAAACTACGCCAAACTCGTATCAGGCGCAACAATTAATAGAGATTACAAACAAATGTTTTACAAACAAATATCTTCGCTAGAAACTCATCCTGAATTATTTTTTTGCAATGAGCTAGGTGAAGACCTTTTCAGCTCACTTTGT
The DNA here is from genome assembly GCA_963682055.1 of Primula veris. Lineage (NCBI taxonomy): Eukaryota > Viridiplantae > Streptophyta > Magnoliopsida > Ericales > Primulaceae > Primula > Primula veris. The sequence goes on along the minus strand of OY821745.1, from coordinate 27,233,401 downwards.
GTGATTACAACGACGATTTTAATGGAAAACGTAGGGGATGAAAAAAAATGTTTTTCATTAAATTGAACAAGTCTAACAGAATCCAATTGGCATAAATCTCTATAAAAAAAAAATGAAGAATATTAAGAGAAATTTGATGAAAACATAGAAAAGAAAAAAGTGATGAAATTAATCTCAAATTGAACAATTAAATAAATTCTGAATTATCCAGTTGAAATGATAATAAAGAATTGACGAGGGAATATTTGTATTCTTCTGTTTCAGGAAACGGACGTCAGTATATGAATAACAGATAACTTCCAACTAACTAGGCCAACAACACGCGATCATCTGAGCTCTCCATCTGGGGCAAGTCATGCCCCACCCTGGAAAAGCCATGCCCCAACTAGGGAAATTCTCAACTACCTAGGCCAACAAGACGCGATCATCTGAGTTCTCCACCTCGGGCAAGTCATGCTCCACTCCGGAAAAGTCATGCCCCACCTAGGGAAATTTTCAACTATCTAGGCCAACAAGACGCAATCATCTGAGCTCTCCACCTCGAGCAAGTCATGCCCCACCCCGGAAAAATCATGCCCCACTTAGGAAAACTCTCAATTACCTAGGACAACAAGATGCGACCATTTGGGTTCTCCAACTCGGGCAAGTCATGCCCCACCTAGCCGTTCTACCTCGGACTACTGACTTATCCCCGCTCCATCATGTATCGTACGGAAACCCTAGTGAAAGTGGCGCTAAAGTCATAACAGAGTTGGCGCCAAAGCCCATACGGCGCGCTACCCCAGCCACTAGTGAACTGCCACATGTCTACGATAATGTTGACATATCAAGGTATGCGGATGACCGTCAGATGAAGAAGTATGTCAGCTATTATTCAAAACCTGATAATCAAAGATGAACACTATAAATAGAGCACCAATAACTTTAAAAAGACGGGAACAAAAAGTGAGGAGAACAGCAGAAAAGACTTTAGAGCATCTCTCTCGAAATCCGAGGTAGATTAAACAGAATACTTGTAACCTCAATCCGGGATAGCAAGTTAAACACTTGTAAATCGTAACAATCTCCATATTAATAAGAAAGCTCTCATCTCCTGCGTTATGTGGTCTTTACATTCAGAATTACATTTATATATATAATTATGCTGAGCTTATACGTGTTCTTTACTATTAAATTAACAAGTTGAGTGTAATGAAAAATTAGAGTAACCAAATAATTGAGCTTCTTGAGATGAAAAGGACGGAATATGTGATGGCTGAGTTTGGCCACAAGCAGATATAAGAAAGAGAAAAGAAATAATAAATTAATATTAGATGTCTTTTATAAATTGTATAGGGGTATTTTCATAATTTCCTGGGACAAGCGCCAACCCATGCACCCTTCTGGATACGTCCATGATCATGTTACATTTATTGGTTATAGTAAAAAAATATATAAATATTAAATTTTACAGATTTTTTTAAATAAATACTTTATAATTAATATAAAACATTGATTTAAAAAATAAAATAGAAAAATAATTACACATCCATATTCATATTCAACGATGTGCATTAATTGCCTAAGGTACACATCCATATTCAACGATACTGCAGTGTTCAATGTCCAACTGTAGGGGGCTATTAAATTTGGTAAATGTCTATTTATGCAATATTCCGTAACTGTTTAATTCTAAGTTTCTAACCACCATTTTCATGTCTGTTAGAGGTCTCGTTTGGTTAGGAGAATATTAGTTTCAGGATTAACAATTTCATCCAGATATGTGTGGCTTTTGAAATGATTGTTGAATTATTAGTTCCGGGACTAATAATACTACACCCTCAATGGCATTCCAAATACGGCCAATTTGGATCATTTGAAGTCACGACATCAGTTATAGTCCCGATCGATATTGTTCAATCAAACACCGGTTTTATAAACCACCGAGCTATTTGAAGTTCATATCACACAACCAACCAAGGACCTAGATGTATACCAATGTACTGTATTTGTTGATAATGGAAGCATGATACAAATAATACATAATACGGACAAATTGCATATACCTTTTTATCAATTTCCCAACATTAGAGTCAATTAGTTCATATTGCCATGTTTTGGACTGTTTTATTATTCCCAAACAAAATAAAAAACATTACAAAACATATACACTAAACAAAATAAAAGTACAAGATTGAAATTTAGTAAAAATAAGAAAACAACCTTTTAAGGCACGACAAAAGGTAAAATTTATTGAAAGTTAACATAAAACAGCATGATAAAGCAAAAATTGTAATTGCCAAATTGTTACTAAACCACATGATAAAGCAAAACTTATCTCACTCCGGATATATTTCTAAATAAATTACTCAATCCGTTTTCAATTAATTGTTCACTACGAAACTACGTGTAATTTTAACCGACCAATAAATTGTATCAAAATTATCGAAATAAATTTTTTTTAAAGTTAATCATATAGTTCAAGCATTAAATTATATGATTTAGTTTTCAAATATTTTATTTCGATAATTTTAATATAAGTTACAAGCAGATTAAAATCCGAAATTTAAGTATTTATGTCAGAGCTATAAGGATTTTCTATTCTAAAATTTGAGAACATATCATGGTCTTGAGTTCAACATTTTATTGCACATCAAATGGAAATTATCAACGTACTGTAATCTACACAAAATATTGAAAGTCATATTGTGGACTTGACCCCAACAAACTCACTCCCTTTTTCACCACAATTGATGAACTCTTTAACATCATCATACAATTTCTGAGCCAATTTAGGATCAAAAATCTCACAACCATGATACCCAACTTCATAAAATTTCGCCACCATGTTTACCCCACGCGACTCCAAAATCTCTACAAACTCCTTCTGCTTGTCGACAAGAGGGTCCATGCCAAACCCTCGAACCAAACACCTTGGCAGTCGTCCGATCCTCTGATCTCCACTCCCAACCATCGGATTACAATACACGTGGTCACGATCAGCATTCAATGGTAAAGCCAGAGACCATAGAAGATCGTTTGCAGCCAATGGTACGATTTTGTCATTACTGAATTTCAGCTCAGATTTTGTTCTCTGGACTGCGCCGAAATAGGGTTGGTTCATTATCAGCCCTAGGATCTTGACTGGGGATATGTCGCGGTCCAAGGCACGTAGACCCGCGTTGTAGGCGATGTTTCCTCCAGAGCTGCTACCCATTATGAAGCAGTTTGAAACATCTGCAAACTCTTTCATCCATTCATCGCAACCGTTGGTTCCCAAGGCTTGGGATCGAACCTGTTGGATTTATGATGGATATAAATTTAGCTTTGTAAAATAATACTCCTACAGAAAGTAACTTGGTTCTTGTTTGGTTGGATGACACGTTAAGCAAGCAAGTATTCAGAATGAGAGAAAAGCTTGGTCAATCCAGTTTACAACTTCTAGCTTATATAGGCCAGATCTTAAAAATAAAAAAAGCAAATACACTTATTATCTGCTTAACTGCAGCTTTTAATAATAATAAAAAAGTTCAGAAGAGCTCACCATTGAACCTCTCAACTAAATGCAAAGTTCATATGGTTGCAACTTTTAAGCAAACATGGGTGAGAGATATTCGATCAACCAAATGCATTACAGCTTAAAGCAAAATACTGCAACCAAACAAGGCAGTAGTTCAACTTTTGAGGAAAATGGCAGAGCTTGGAAGCTGCAAGACCCTCTACAGCCTAATAACAATAAACATAAACTAAAAAGATAAAAAGGGTTCAAAGCAGCCATCAAAGTAACCACTTGATTAGGAACGGGTGAGCGAGCCCAACATGTTGATCTTTTTCAATTATAAGAAGTACTTTTTTTAAACACAAGAAATTAAACTGCTTAGGTCAAGGTGGTGCCTGTTTGGTTCCAGCCTTCAAGCTAGAAATCAATATACAAATAGAGTTTCAACTTCTAACTTATCAAGGCAAACAAACAAATTAAGAATAAAAAGAGAAAGTAAGGTGAGTTAGGACTTAAAAGCGGTAAGTAAAGAAGTAGAAAATGAAACCTTATTGCCCATACTGTTTATCGTAATAGTCAGTTAAGACTTGTTTGGTAGCAGCTTAAAAGCTCGGTTGCCTATATTTATGCTTAGTAACTGGTTATGAGAGCCCCCACAGTCTCAACTAGGAGGTGCATGGTTCGAGTCTCAAGTCTTATGAGCAGGGGTATGTGTGATAGCATTTGAACCTCTTAAATAAGATTTAAGAAAATAAAAAACAAGCACCACCTTGACCGAAACAGCCTAATTCTTCAAGCCTTCTTAAAACTTCTCTTGAAAAGCTGGCTTCATAGTAGAAAAACGTTTAAAAACAGTTTGCATTTGGTTGGCTCTTTTGCCTGAAATGTTCTCTTAAAAGTAAAAAAAACTAGCTTTTATTTGCAACACAATCCCTTAATATCATACCCAATTCAGCGCCTCGTTAGCATCCTCATAAGCAGCCGGAAGCCTGTGCTCCGGCGCAAGACGATACTCAACCGACAAAACGACAGCAGGGACAGTGGCAGCAAGGTTGCAAGAGGATTCATGAAAGATATTTGACGTGGCGCTGAAGAGAACAAAACCGCCTCCATGAAAGTATATGATAACTGGAAGTTTCGACGAGGGTGGGAGGTCGCGGGGGAGATAGATACGGAGGAATGTGGCAGTGGTGGGGTTGAGCGTGACGTCCTTGGAGAGGACGGGGACGGAGGGTGATGACGTGGCGGGGACGGTGGGGAAGAGAGTGGTGCGAGTGAGGGATCCGTCTGGGTTCAGGGAGATATTCAAGAACTTGTATGCGTCCTTTGATGCTTCTTGGTAAGACATGGTTTGGATAGTGAGATAAGGGGTGATTTCATAGTTATTTATAGATAAGATAGGAGGATAATGAACTTAGTTGTTCACGAACAAAATCATGTATGACCTATTAGATACTCGATTCGATTTGTGTTCGGTCATTTAGAAATGAATTATAGGGCTCATTTGATCAGCGACCCGAGTTTGACCAACACCTCGTTCGGCTTGTTAAGTGATCGACTCGTTTGTTATATATATTCAAAGGACCCCAATAATTAACGAGCCGAACGAGGTATTTCTTAAACTTATTATATATATATATAGAAATTTCTAAAATAATAAACTACACATGTTCAAATATAGTTGCTTTTTAAGGAGTCCATTCGAGTTACGAGCTTGTCTCGGATCGTTAGTCTAATGAACCCAACGATCTCTAGCCCGAGATTTGCAGGCACTTCACAAATCGAGCTTAAACTTGATCATTTAGGCTCGTCAGAAACACAAGCTGAGCCCAAACAAACATATTGAACAAACGAGTCGAGCCCGAACATAACAAAACTCGGCTCAGCTCGTCTGCGACCATGTGTATAGATATAAAGATTTTGATGGTTGAGTATTAACCGTGATACATTTCATAAAATTGTATTTCGTGTTTCTTGGTCCCGTGTCTGGTTTTAGGCTCGTCATGAGCACAAACCCAGCCAATAACAGACATATCGAGTAAACGAGTCGGCTCGGCTTGTCTGCTGCCCTAGTCACCCTATTTATAAATGTAAAGATTTTGATGGTGAGAAAGTGACATGTTTATCATAAACATAAAACATATATTCTGTGTTTCTCGTTTCTTGTGTCCGATTTAATATTTCTTTTTATTTAGATAATAAATTTTTACATGTTCTCCGATCTAGACATGTTACTCGTTTTTGGCTATATTCAGGTTGATCATCCTTTTCGTGTGATGATGGTGATGAGTGCAGTTTGACCATAGTTCAATTTAAACAGCCAAAGTAGGCTTGATTTTTCTCGATGCGAAATTAATGGCTTAATGCATATACCAAATCGATTAGCTGGTTGATTCTCACGTCTATGGAAATTTGTAATTTGTTCGAATCAAAATACATATTTCCACAACCTCCCATTTTACCAAATGTTTCATGATCTCTCATGATAAATCTAATAGCTGGCCAAACAAGATCATTTAATGCAAATATTACTCAAACAAAATCTTAGTCCGTTTGTATAAGAGAATAGTATTAGACTGATAGACAACTCAAACGAATATTTCTACCAACATTTTATAAGTTGGCTACAAATTTGAATGTGGACAGAAGTATTGTATTAACTATTATATTAACTATAGTATTAATACTCCATCCATTTATATATTTTAGGTTTTATTTGGTTGGACAGAAAATGATTCATCGGAAAAATAAATTAAGAATATTACTTTCCTAAAATTCATTTTCTTTTATTGTTAGTTTTTTATGTTTTAATTTTTCCAATATACTATTTTAGCCCCATATTTAAAATAAAAGACAATTTTTCTTTATAAATTTTGACGATTTGATATTATTTATTGAGTATAAAGTAAAATTGCTTCGAATAGTTTAGAATTAAGAACAAGAGAGTCCAAACCATAACATTGAGTAACTAGTAATCGTGGATTGTACCAGTGGTGGTCAACTCATTTTTTTTTTACTGGTAAGCATTTATTCCACGTGTCTAACTGTTGAATAATATCCAACTTGGGGGCTATTAATTAAGTGTCTCTTTAGACTTTATGTATTTCAAAAAAAAAATGTCTCTGTCTGCAATGCAGGAAGGTAGGAGCAATCAATTTCAAAGTTCCAACTACCCCACCCCTCCTTTTCATTTCTGCGATATATGTATTTATTGCGGTTTTAATTTTATTAAGTTGGAATGTTTAGATTTTAATAGATTTTTGGGTTTTTTATATTTATTTGTAATTTTTTTTTAAATAAATGTATTTTTTTATTTTTAAATTGTTTGTTAAAAAGATCTGTAAATGTTGACATTTTATATATTTTTTTATGTTAAATTGTTTGTTTGACAATTTATAAGTTAGGAATATTAATAAATACCAAATAAATATAAAATATTTAATTTTACAGATTTTTTTGAACAAATTCTTTAGAAATAAAATAGTAAGTTGATTTAAGAAAAAAAAATTTAATTTTTTTTACAAATACATATAAAAAAACCGAAAAAATGACCATTCAAACCTGGTAAAATTTGAACCTTATTTATTGATATCGGAAACATGGCTTACGGCGAATTTCTAAGTAATGATACAAATAATACGGGCAAATGGCAAATATGGACAACACCAGAGATTTCCCCTTTTATCAATTTCCCAACATATAATAATTAATAGGCCATTTTGCCAAATTCAGGACTATTTTATTGCTAAACAAAGTCAAAAACACTACAAAACGCATAACTAAACAAAAAAGTTCAGAATTGAAACTTAGTAAAAATAAAGAAATAATATTGAAAGTCGAATACGAGATGTATATATCATGATAAAGCAAAAATTGCATTCGTCAAATTGTTATCTTAGTAAATAATAATACTACATTGAGGCATATAAATATATACTAATTGTATTCGTCAAATTGTTATCTTAAGTAGACGATTCCCCTCCAAAAATACATTGAGCTACACTGACTTTCATGCAAGATTTATTAAAAGTTTAAAAGTAGATGAGATCATAGAAAAGATCATACAATAGGCTCCTTGATACAAAGGGCAATTCTTTGACGTGCCAGTACTAGTAGTTTTAAGATTCATCCATCTTATATCCCAATATAGGCTATAAATTACAATTACCGCAACTAAAACATACTAATAATGAGAAAAACCTTTTTTTGCTCCTAAAACTTGTACATGTACTTGCTCTGCTATGATTATTCAGAGAGACGTTAAAAAAAATGTAAGCAGACGCGGGGGGATGTTTATACGAGTGTAATGATTCTACAATCGATGATTCAACAAAAATAAAAATAATAAGCCATTCCACAAACTAACCATTGGATATCTCGGAAGAATTTCATTTGTCGACAACCAGTAAGGTATTTGTCACATGATAAAGTCATGTTACAAACAACTACTTCAAAGACTACCGTATTTTATACCTTTTTATCATGAATGCTACTGGAAGAGGAAAAACAGCAACTTGATAATATTTCTACCAGCGAAAAAATTATTGAGCCTTGGAATACCTATTTTCTTGACCTAAATCCGACGACCCGTTTCTTCTAGAGCTAGAGGTGTGATGACCTGTAATAGTCCGACCCATAAACTTGCCTGCTTTGCTCAAACCACTACCAACAGCACCAATACCGCTCCCCACTAAACCAACACCGGCGCCAATACCAGACCCCACCATACCTACTCCGGACCCCACAGCGTCCACTGTGCTCCCTATAACTCCGTCTTCTTTTAGCTTTTGTCTTTGTTCTAGAATCTGTTTCTCTTCTTCGAGTGCAGCCAGTTGTTCCTCCTTGTCGAATTGATGATAGAACACCTGAAGTCGTAAATTACCATGTTATTAGGGAGAAAACGTACAAACATAACTTGAAGCTTTAATTAAGGCCTTGCTTGACAGCAAATTCCAAGAAAATAAGCTGGAATTTAAAGGTTGACATAAAAGTTAAGGTCAACTGAGTTTCTAGCTTTTTCAGGCCAAAACCCCACCAAATCGAAGCTTTTAAGGAGGACAATCAAATTAGTTAGCTTTAAGGGGGCCCTGGTATGTGTCTAGTGTGTTTGTCCAAGAGCTTTAATTGATCAAAAAAACATCGTTAGTGCCTAAATTAGCAGGTTGTGAAGGAACAAGGAATAACAAAACGAGAAGCTTCCAACAAGAGCTAGTATAGCTTCAACTTTCCAGAAAACAAGCGGATTTTTGTAGGTTATAAAACACAACTTGGGTCGTCCAGCTTAAGGCTTCCAGTTTTATTAAGACAAAAAGGCAGCTAAGCTCAGCTTTCAAACTGGTCAACCAAATACAGTATAATATGTAAACAAACCTCAAATAGAATGAGCTTAAAAGTTGCAACGAACCAAGGCCTAAGATGAAAGAAGAACTATTCCACAACTCAAGGTATGAAAGATAGAGAGAGACCTTACCTTGATAGTTAAAGTTCCTCTATCCTTTTTATCCTTAATTTTAAGCATGTCAAGTGATGGAAAGAGTCTCAGCTCAATGTCTTTTGAAGTTTCAGTTTCCAGATCAATCAGTGCCAATTTAGCAACGCCCAATCGTTTGTCTTGCCCGATGTCTTCATCAAATACCTATTTAGAAATTGCAAACAAGGCTTCCTCAGCAAAGAAAATCAAATGAAACCAGTCCACTTTTCCATTTAAAAACAATTAACAATAGAGAAACATTCTTCATAAAAAGATAAACCACTTATTAGGTGATAGCAGTATCTTCATTGGGAAAGATTAACGAAACAGAAGTTTAATAGAGTCGAGGGGTCGCGAAACTGTTTTGCACCATAAGATTTTACAACATAAGAGGAGAAATAGTAGATCTCATGATCTCATTCATGATCCAACCATCGCAAAAAATAAATGAATGCGTGCTTAATAAAAATACACTGGCACAAATGCAACATAGAGAAAGTAAGAAGAAGAAAAAAGGGCAACAAATTACTTATAGAAGGTAGAAATTCTCAAATCCAAATCACTGAACATGTTTCTTGTTGCATGCGATGAAATAGGTGATGACACAAGTGCTAGTTTGAACAAGATATTCTATTATTCATCATGTATTTAGTCTAATCCTATAAATTACAGCTATCTATCATCACCCTCCATGAAAACCAAAAACTGCAAATATAAATTATGATTTATGATGAACCTCAGACCCTCCTCGAGCGAATCTAGGTCACCTAAATATACATCTTCGTTGGTTAAGTAGTTGCTACTTTGTACAACTATATAAATGTTAATCAAAACAGTAATCATTAAGTTTCAAACATAAAGCAAAAGATAAAAGATTGAAAATTTGCAAACGAATACCTCGAGGATGAGTGACTGTGTCTCCTTGTCTTCTGCAATCAGCTCAAATGTTTGATTCCACACTGGGTTTAGGTTGTTCTCCACAACCTTTGTTTTTACCTTGAATAAGGGACGAATATGCACTGCAACATAAGGATCTGATTTTCCAATCATTTCCATGTTCTTCAGATCATTCGCCTTTACGACAGCAACTGTGAGCTTCCCATGTGGCTTAAGCTCTAGTTCACTGAATAGCAGTATACACAAGGGTAAAGTTATAACTTCATTTACAGAACATCGACGACAGAACGTAGTATACAAAAATCACTCCAGCTAAATAGAAACAATAGCAACAGAACTATAGTGACTGAAACTGTTTTCCTTTTGAGGAAAAGAAAGACTGAGAAAATTTTAATGAGATATCTCCACTTAAAAAGTTTAGAAAGCATTTAACTGAAATATAGTAAAATCAATTGACAGGCATCTAATAAGATAAACTTTTAAGAGAGAAGTCATACCCAAACTTTTGAGCTAAATTTATAAAGTTGAGATTCGAAGAATCACAACTTAAAAAAACAACACAAGAATAATCACCTTAAATCCACAGATGTACCACCAAGAGGAACAACAATCCTGTGAGGCCACTGAAGCATATCTGTTACTATCGTATTCACTGTATCCTGTCCATCACAAAGGAAAAAAAACAGCAGACAAGAGTTTACTTCACAATATCTGATTGTGAAATTGAAAGGCTTTCATAGTATAATCACACTTACATCGATCATATCGGAAATTCCAGGCAAAGCAGTTAAGCTTCCACCGACAGCCTTCAATGTGTAATCTATTCTAGGCTTCGGCTGTGAAAAAACAAAACAAAAAGATGCATTGACAACAATGTTGTTTATTTGCTTTAACATAAAAAACCATCGAATTGAAGAAAAAAAAATCAGAAGGACAAACATCGGAAAGAAGAGCAACAACGACAGCCGATATGCAAGGTATCTCTTCAGAAAGTTGAAAAATAACACGAATTACTGTGAAAACTTGAAGATCCTTCAACTGCAAAAATAAAGCAATGCGAAAAGTCATTTACTTCTCTCACAAAACAAGTATGTGGAGTTGAAAACTAAACTATAGATTAGTACAGGCAAACCTGAATAGGAATTGAAGCAACCATAGCTTCGACTGCTAAAACAATGCTTGGATCACCACCCCAGCGGAAATCAATGTCCATGGTAATTTGACCTTTCTTAAGACTTTGAACACGAATACCTGCATAAATCAAATAATCATGCATGCACAATTAACAATAAGAACTTCAACTGAATCAACTGTATTCATAGTAAGCACAGTGATACAATTGAAAACATGCTAAAATCAAAGAAGCCGCTATTAGGAAAGTCATGCAAAATATTGCCAGCATCCATTGAGCTACTATTAGCAAAGCTTTTTTTAAAAATGCTGCTTCTGATATTAATAGAGAAGATAGAAAGAAAAGGTTGATTATAAAAAATAAAAGAAATGGAGTCGGAAGATTAAGAAAATATAGAAGTAAAGTTCATATAATATATATTTCCTGTTGATACCTTCAATTTTGGGTGCTACATTGCCTAAGGACAATTTGCTGAACTTCAAAGAAGTAATTCCAGGTGGTCGGTATTCTTCGAGTATAGGTTCTACAGATTCTCTTATCACTATTGATGCTGCCTGAAAATAAAAACGTGCACGAACAGAGCTCCATTAACAAAGGAAAAGAAAACCAAGTGGTAATAACCGTGTCATATTCTATTCATTGCTTATATGTATATTGTAGATAATTAATGAACTCATAGGGTATATGGGCTAAACGCCTATACGGCCATTAAAACAGGCTGATCATAGCAACAGATATCAGTAAGTAGCGTTTTCCTTTAAACGTAAATTTTTCAAGTAAACAACTTACATCTGCAACAAATGGCCATATTTTGCTCAATTGCTTATTCAGCCATTTCACCTGATAGAAAAAGTAGAAAACATTTGTTAATGGAAACAAGTTCATATAACAACATTTGTCTTTTTTAGTAAAGAGTGTATAAACGTCCTTTACCGCTGGCATAAAATACCCAATTCAAAAAATGTGCAGAGGTGAAACTAGAAGCTCTAATGCTTCTATCAACTTATTCTTCTATTCTTTGTGAATATGCCAAATTGAAGATTGACAATTTAGGTCGGGTTGGCTCCAGTAACATCTCTTGCACATAGTCGAATTAAGAATGACAGGCAGTCTATAAAAAACATCCTAAAAGTCTTGGGTCTAAGGGATAGAAAATGAACGAAGATGTTGCAAAGTAACATAAGCAAACAGACCTGTTCGTATACCGGAAAAGATATCCATTCAGGGAAATTTTCGCCACAAATTTTCTTCAAATCATCTCTGTTAAGGGACCCAAGAAGTGTAATATCAGCAGCCTGCGACAGAACAATATCCAATAAGACGACACAATGACTACAGCTTTTCAAAATAAAGTAGTTTAAATAGTACTAATCAAGGCTCAACGACCCAATCAAAACGATATAGCTTTTACACATTACGAATGCATCTTTTCTTTAATTCTTTAATCAACTAGACAAAAAGAAATTTTTAATTTGAGGACTGATTTACAAACTTTGTCACACCTCATGCTCTTACACCATCATTGGCCACAAGAAAATTACTAGCTAATCAGCTCAAACAAGTATATATTAAATGCTCAATCGACACCAAAGTCCAAACTATGTTTTCCACTTATTCACAGCTTTAATAACATATCATATGAAGCTAGACATGTATGATTAGTATACAGGGATGGAACCAGAAACTTTAAATGGAAGGGGCTGAAATTCTATATTATTATCTTTAATACTATATACGATTTCTTTTTCATAATATGGCAAGGGCTGAAAAACTAAAACGCTAATTCTTGAAGATTTAAATCAAAACACAGAGAAACAAAATATTTTTTCATCATTTTTGTCAAAATGGGAGGGCATGGAGCCTCCGACTGTCAACTTAATTCCAACTTCCAACCCTAACACTATATCTATACGATAAAGTGGCAAATGACAATGCATGCAATTTCACAAATGTTTTCTTTTCAATAGTCGTTGGTTCTGTGGTAAACTACTAGATTATGTACAAATACGACCGTAAAAAAACTTAAATGTACATAATTACGTGAAATTAACCGCTCTATAATCTCAACCGACAAGTTCTGCAGTATTTATTCCATTTCCTTGAATGTTTTCTTTGTAAATGAATGAATGTGTAATTGTCAAACGTCAACTACTTTATTTACTTATATATAGCGAAAGAATACTAATCATATAACCGTAACATGTTTTCTAATTTTCAGAGCCTATTTTCGCTATCTTAATTCGTTTTGACACTAAATTACGTAGATGAAAAATACTCGAATAATTGATACCTTTGCGAGACGCTTATTGCTCCGATAATCCATCATCTGTTTCCAAGCTGCCATTAAGGCTACCCCAAACAGCGCCCCGATCAAAATTCCAGAAATCAACCCCATTTTGTTGCTAAACTAATAAAAAAAAGTAGCAAAATTAGTAAAAATGAAAGAATCAAGAGACAAGAAATACTATAACGAAAAAAAACAAAATACTCGTACAAACAAGGTGATCAAGTTTTATTTCCAAAAAAAAAAGGGTGATAAATGTAAATTCCCGAAATCAAACCCCATTTTATGGCTAAACTAAAAAAAACAAATTAGTAAAATGAAAGAACCAAAATTAAGAATCAAGCAATACTATAACCAAAAAAAACAAAATACTCGTAACAAACAAGGTGATAAAATTTTATTTCCAAAAAATACAAAAAAAAAGGTGATAAAGTGATTATAAGTTACATTGATTTTATTATTAAACTAAAAACACATTAGCAAAATTAGTAAAATGAAAGAAGCAAAAGAATCAAGAAAAATACTACAACGAAAAAAACAAAATACTCGTAACAAACAAGGTGATAAAGTATTATTTCCAAAATATAGAGAAAAAAAAGTGATAAAGTGATTATTAGTTACATTGATAATGATCGATGGAATCAATAGCGATGAGAAACGGCACTGTTCTCACTAACCGTCTCTCTCTCTCTAACTGATGAAAAATGAAATGAAATGAAAGTGCATGTACGTAACGTATTGCTGGAATTACTATATTTATGTTTTTATTTATTAGTCGTGTATCTATTATGTATGTGTATGTATAATTTTAGTTTCGATTGATTTTATAACGTGTTTACCACAAATTTCATCATGTGAGATTGATTGTAAACAAAGACGCTTGTTGAAGGTGACGAGGAAAGTACACTAATGGTCTTTATAGTTTCGTTTCAATCACTAATAGTCCCTTGTACTGTAGAAGTGATGAACTTGGTCTTCATTTACATTTGATCTCTTGGCTTTACCCCAATACGGGTATAAAATAGTATTAATTTTTGATCTCTTGGAGTCTTGGTATTCATAAGATTAATTTTTTTTATTTTAGTTAGATATAAAAATGATTTAGTTGTAAAAGAAAAAAACTAATTAGATACTATAAGGAAACTATTGTGACGGTGATTTGTTGCTACTCTAGTTTGCTAGTATTTTAGCAAGAAATTTATTTTAATATTTTTAAGATTGGTTATGCTGCTAAATTTGTCGGTAGCGTATTGCCAATGATTGGCGGAAAACTCCAATGACTCCTTTAGCAATATATTTATGTTGTTGCTAATTAAATGTTAGTGAAATGTTACGATTATATTGATATCAGGTGCTTAATCGATCGTGCTTCGATTATGTTGCTACATTGTTGCAATTTAACAATATAAATACGTTTCTTGCTATTTAATTTCAATAAACGAACAATTTAACAATCATTTTTAAATACGGTTACTGCAATTTAGCAATATAAATACGCTGGATGACAATTTTGATGCTTATTGATATAAGTTTTATATAAAAGTGATTTATATTAGATCAAACCATATGAAGTGGCATCTTTATTACTTTATTGAGATGCAAAGTTGATTTTTGTAACAAATGAAAACAACCTTCTTGTCGTCTCCTTTCAAATAAAATAAAACGTAAATCTAGTTTGAAAATTTGCAACTTCGAAGGTGTCACAAGTTTTGAAAACATTTTTCATTAAACGTACTCACTATACTAAATAGGAAGCAACTTTGTTATAAGAAATACTAATAATCAATAATGTGGGTTGATACGAATTTTAGTTGAGATTATGGAATAAGTAGTGAAATTAATCATACATTTTATATGTATGACCTGCGCCATGTCGAATTATAGCTTAGATCTGATTGTGCCGGCCGTTGGTGAAAACAATATTTCAGTTACATTCCTTTGGCATTATTCTGGCACTCAAATATTATATTACTTAAAAAAACTGTTGCTGAAGCATAGGTTGGAAAATAATTTCAACCAATATCAAAATATTAATATTATTTTGAAAAGGAGCTTTAGTATTAACCACGGAATAAACTAGGTGACCCCACCCAATTTTGGAATTTTTTTTTTACTAAAATAGTAATATTTTTATACATTTTTATCAAAACCTTCATTCGGTCCCGGGGAAAAATTTCAAATAGCATATAGAAAAAAAATATATGGAAACGGTTACTTCATTTATAAATAATGGTTCCGTCACTAATATTAACAGGAACTTTGTGTTCATTTCAGAAGGTGACATTTCCGGAAAAGAGTTTATGCCTTATACTGTCATATGCAAATTTCGTTTAGTATTTATCTTTCGAGTCTACTAACAATTGAAATTTTGAAACTCAGTGTATCCTGTTAAAAGGCTAGAAGTTGTAAAACATGTTCACAAATTTCATTAGCTTTGATGGATTTGAAATTTGAATGATTTCTATGTTTCAGAAATGCCAAGATTCCTACAAGAAAAACGATTTGCAAAATTGTCTGTTAACACAATTGAGCAAGGGTTTAAATGTTTTTGTCCAAACAAAGCACCATTAAAACCAACTTAGTTATCATCCCCCAGTTCATTCGTTTCAAATTATGATGAATAAAATATCGATTGATCGATGTCATGTCAACATTGTTCTCATTAAGCGCACCGAGAAACATTAATTGAAATCCGTTATGTCAACACTGTTCTCGTAAAATTGTAAAGGATTGATGCTTTTATAAATTAATAAAAAGGCAAGCAATCCGAAAGTTGATACTCAGCTGCATTATATGAAAATTTAGTATGCTAGTAACATTTGTATAACCAAAAAACCATCTCTAAACACCCTCAACACAGCCCCATCATCACTCTCCGGAGTGGTCGTCATCACCAAGCCAACGAAGACATGTACTCAGACAATAACGGAGGATCCACATTGCAGTTGACAGCGCTGGTTGAGACTCGGAGAGAGGTTGAGACTAGGACTGACTGTGGTCATGAATGCAAACCGGTGGCAGCATTGTTCACTGTCAAGCGCATCCAAGAAGTATTAATTGTAAAAAATTATTCGAAACAATTCAAGAACATAAGGGCAAGCAGTCCAAAATGTTCAATCCGATTTCAATTGTTTTATATGAAAATTTGTATGTGAGTGAGTAGTGACATTTGTATAACTCAATAAATAACTCTAAAATCATAATTCACGTATTAAATATGTCATGTAGCCTTATTTCAAGAAAAAAAATGTCATGTAGCCACTAAACCAACAGCAAACACTACTATAGACATATAACCACTCAATGCACCTAAGCACCTTACCCAGGTCCCCGCTCCATTGCCAATGCCGATTAGGACATCTCCTCAGGCGGTGACGGAGGCTCCACATAGACATTTGGAGGCAATCGGATGAGGCTCGGTGGGATACCAAAGCCATGATTGACTGTGATCATGAACGCCGATCCATGGTGGCATCCATCAAGCGCATTAAAAAGTATTAACTGAAGTAAATAATGTGAAGCAACCCAAGAACACGCAAGTAATCCAAAATTTAATTATACAATATCAATCGTTTTACAATATGAAGATTTGGTATAGAAGTGGCATTGATGCAACCAGATAAACATCTTTTAAAAAATACTCCTAACACATCTTAAATATTTCATATAGCCATTAAACCGCTGACAAAGACTACTAGACATGTAACCACCCAATGCACCTCAACCGAAGTCCCAGCCCCATCATCACTTGCTGGAGTGGTCGAATTTACCAAAGCTGGCGGAGACATATCCTCAGACGGTGATGGAGGCTCCACATAAGCCGGTGGGGGAGGATGGCTGAGGCTCGGAGGGAGGCCAAGGCCAGTACCAACATTGATCATGAATGCTAATCCGTGGTGACACTGTTCACCGTCGGATGCGCTGGAATAATAGTAATTTGAACCTGTTGTGGTGATCGGGACTGAGACTGAAGCGGGCACATTGTACTCCGTGTTTCCACCGTAGAACTGGTTTGTGTCGTCCTCAACGCTGCAGCTCTTATAAGAGGTTTTGTTGGTCGTTTGCATCACCGTCTGGTTTGAGTTCGTATTGAAGACTACATGTGCACAAAGATGAAATAAATCAGAAACTTACAAGTATACCAGATTATGCTAAAAACAAACAAGAATTGAATTAAAATATAAGTATGTTTTAGTTGTTATATTTAGAACGCTTCATACATATCCAAGTAAGATAACAATTGTCAAGATAGTTAATTACTTTATAGAAATCATTATTTAAGTTTAACTATCTACATAACTCTTAGACAATCCACTATCCAAGTATTTTGTATTCTAACTATAAATCAATCAAGTGATCTTTCCAGTTTCGATAAATTGTCGTGAAGAATCTAATAATATATATGACAATTGTCTAATAAACAACCTTGTAACGCAATATATAGATACACGTTTACGAATTAAAATCATTATGTGATTGAACGATCCAATCGTATGGAAATCATGACAATAGGAAATATGACTAACAAAAAATTTCTGGAAACTACGTATGTACACAGATGAAAGAAATGACAAACTTAAGAGAAATCACACCAGATGATCTGCCAATAAACACTACTTGTTTACTTTAAGTTTTAGCTAATATTTAATTAAAAAACCTAAGATATAACAGAACAAATATCCAAGTTTATGGGAGTCATGATTAAGTTTTTAACTGTTTTAGTTATCTTTTATTCTCATCTAGTCATCTAATCTACATAACTGCTAAGCAATCCATTGTGAGAGTACTGTTTATGTTTATTGTAGATTATTCTAACTTGACTTTAGATAATTGGCAGTGAAGAATGATTGAATTAGCAATTACCTAATAAACATAATGGAAGAAGTGATATAAAATATATTGCCAGTTAAATATTGTAGTAGAAAATGAGCCATTTTGGTAGATTTATCAAGACCGTAAAGTCTAAGTTATCACCTAATATAGTGATTTACATTCGAGAATTTGTGATCCAATCCTATTACCAGTTTACACATGACAGGCAGAAATTTTAAGAGTTAACTAACAAGTTTCAAATGCTGCAGACTTGCAGGCAAATTTGCACTGAACAAAAGTATTCTGAGCGAATACCTTTTCTTAAGTTAATTGCACGAATAAATTTTGATCACAATTTTTAAAAAGGGAAAGTTAATGTATAATACATACTTTCGGACTTAAATATTGAAAACTCCTATTTATGTTATTTTTAGATTGGCACATGTCAATATAGTATCAATAACTAAACACAAAAAGAAAAATGAAGCACCAGAAGTAAGAAATTGTAAAATGAAAATACTACTTAACAAAATAAACAATGAAGCGTTTCATGGTCCGTACTATTAGCACATTATTAAATTCTGTCCTCATAGTTTAATAAGTTCAGGAATTTTGAAAAAGATGATAGATCTGGACCATCTGGTTTTTTAAAATCGCTTTATATGGTAATAATGTCAGAACAGACCAACGTAAATAGTTATATTTAATGTCATACCAATGCAGTTTCTTATGCAAAGTCCACACCATCCTGTCATTTTCCAGCTTTTATGCAATCAGCCAAATACAAATTTTACGGTCTAGTTTTTTTTTTTTTTGGGCAAGTTGGTCTAGTTGTTTAACACTTTCTTATATTGTGAAAATTATCTAAAAGTAAGAAAGGATTTAATTGCATTGGTTAGTATTGTTTTGCCTTTTTCCTACACCAGCCTTAATTTATCCTGTTTCATCTACTATACAGAATATAGTATTAAGTTATTAACCAAAAAAACAAAAAAAAATCCGGGGGGAAAAGAACTGTAAATTCCAGATAGCCCAAGAATTTATAAGAAAACTCAACAAAGGTGTCACTTTTCAGACCACTAATTCAATCACTTAAAAAAACTTTAGGAGACTAATTTACGCAATCACACCCCTTTTTTTATTTGCTTTTTCCACTACTGATTGGTTAATGAAAAAAAACTGTACAATTTGTTATTACCATTTTACTACACAACATTTGAGTTTTACCAATCTGTATCCCCTAAACTGTCAATTTTCATCCAATTGGTGTCAAATATTGCAATAAATCAACAGAATTATAGTCACTATATCTCAAATTTTTTGGATCTATTTTTGACGAATGTTGATGGAATAGTACAAAACACTATGTTTAACAATGGTCCCCTAGTTGAGATTCAAATCGATAAAACTTACCTACAATGGTAAACAGATTTTTTTCCATTGGTTAGTAACTAATCAAATCTACTTTTTCCTGTTTCATTTCCGTAATTACTTACCAGAATACACCAATAACCTAAAACTAAACTTAGCCGGAAAAAAAAACAAAACATCTGAAGATAAAGATACATACATAGCTACTATAAATAGTGGCGGAACCAAGATTGTGAAATGAATGGAGCTGATTTTATATAAAAAAAAAATATATAAAGTTATTCTACGGAATGGGGGCAGAAACACTAAAATTTAAAGGTTTTGATAAAAAAATATAGTAAAAATCTGTTTTTTCATCAATATTTTTTAAAATGAGTGGGTTCCGACCCGATTGTCGCTGCCTAGTTACTCTGTTTACCATAAACAATGCAACCAGTATAAAAATGCAATAAATATAGAATTAAATAAACAAAGGGAAATGTTAGACATACTGAGAAAATCCCCAAGGCTAAAAGTCTCAGAGCCAGCCCATTTGGAATAATCAGCTGAGGTAGTGTTAGTTTTACCATTGAAAAACCAACCGTCTTTACCACCAACAGTATGGTTCACGTATTTTGTAACCGAATTATCCCCTGCAACCGTGCTTATAATTACAAGAACAATGAAAGCCGTTAAATGTAGCATCACACTGTTATTTTTTATTGCTGTGATTTAAATTTTAAGATCTAATGGGAAGGTAGTGTTGTGATTGGGGAATTTTAGAGTTTTAGTAGAGAAATTTAGAGGGTTCTTTATTTGGTGGAGTATATTTATTAATGGGTAAATGCAAATAACCCCCTGTAACTATGGTGATTCTCAAATTACTCCCACAAACTATCATTTTTTGTAATTAACCATCAGTGTCATCTTTAACACGACATCTTTTTTTATTCAATTGTTCATTCTACTAATTATTTGTTTGATGTATGTAGCTTGTTAATGCACACGTTTTATAATAATAACTATCATAAAAAATTCACCAAAAATAGGCTTTACAATTTAAAAAAATTTAATCTAGTGTGAAAAACTATTTTGTGTATCGTTTCGTAAAAGATTAGTCCACATGAATAAATATCAAATAAATTATTATAATAAATTAAAAATCAATTAAAATGGATCATCGAGAATAAAGTTAAAAGATGACATTGGGGTTAATCGCCAAAGTTTGATAGCTCATTGGGGTAAATGGCAACAATCTATGGTTTGTGGGGCAATATGCAAATGAGCCATAGTTACAGGGGGTTATTTGCATTTTATTCATGTAAATCGTGGTGAATCATGTTGGGAGAGAGAGAGAGAGATAGAGGGAAGGTTGTCAGTTGCCACGTGACTCTAAATATTCAGCGTTCAATAAGTCAGTAGCATTATTGTTTTGGACGTTTGGTCTATATATTACCGGTTACGGTGGAGTATCTTCGTTTAAAATGTCGGTATACAAAATATTGATGCAACAATCGCTCAAAATCTAATATATATATGATAATTTAAAAATAATAAATTTAAATTTAATTTAAAATTCAAATTAAATTATTGTTTTAGTTGTCACACCATTCAAAATATAACATGTTCATACAAGTGTTTCTTCTATATTACAACAACAACAACAAAAATAGAGTAAACCGTTAGATGCCAAAGTTCTTAGAAAAAAATACAACATTTCGGTTTGTGACATGCAATCACTCAAAGTGGTTAATAATCCGTAAACAGATGCACTAAATTAACTTTAGGAAGACATTTTTTTTCTTCATAGAAACTAAAATAAAGACAATATTGTAATAGAATTCTCAATTGTTCAATTTAACACATATCTACATATAAAGTTATACAATAATGGGCATAAGTGTTTCAACAACACATATATATGAGCCATAGATAAAAAAACATAAAATTTTATAGAAAACCATTTTACATATAGAGATAATTTAGAAAAAAAATTAGGAGCAATTTTAAACGTATCCCGTCATAAACTATTTTACTTCTACTTTTCTCTCATTTTATCCTCTCTCTCTCTATCTATATCTTCGTATTTTATCCTTCCATTTTTTCACATTACTTATCTTCTACTACCGTAACCATTTTCACATCACAAGTACACTTTTCTTCTCTTATGTTTATCATTCCACAAATACTTTATCTAATTTATTTCAAAATAAATCGAATTATGGTGGCTTTTTTTTAAAAAAATATAGCATTTATATATAAAATAAAAAAGATTTGGGTTCATCTTCAATATGACATTTATGTGATAAATCGAAGTGTGTTCTTATATTTACTTATTTGATTGAGTTTTTGATTGAGTTTTTGATAATGATTTTTGTATTATAAGTTGGGTTGTAGACGAGTTTGATAAATACCTATGAAAACAAAATAGCAGATCTTGAAAAAAACTAAATAAATATCATTATTATATTGCCGTATACATCTATTAATTGTGAAAAAATATTATTGTGCACTCTTCGAGTATTTACTCTAAAATTATCTAAGCAAACTATACATGCTTATATTTATACAGCAAAATGCTCTACACCAATAAGAATGCTCTAATAAATAATATAACTCATTCGGAGAGATATCTCATATATTATAACAATTAGTATAACCTTATATTATTTACATAAATTTGAAACTACTTTAGAGTTGAAAATAATCCCCAAGATTGAGGAGGATTATAGTAGAAATTTCTAATTAATAAGTATAAATTACTATCAATCTTGCAAAGAAATAGTAGTAGTAAGGATTAGCTGTAGGAAAAGTCTTTGCTAGACAGAAACACATCTATGGAATAAAGAAAACAATAAATTTGTTATACAATCAACTATAGAGGGAATTTTTGTAGCTATATAAACCCAGCAGGGTAAACTAGTAATTTTGTGTTAGAATTTTGGGAGCACGTGATCCCATCCCATCCCTTCTGCATCCGCCACTAGTTCGATAAGAACACGCCGATAAGTGAGATATGCCGACTAGTTTGAGGTTCCAGAAAACGGACCAAAAAACATAACTAGTTTTTAACAAACTCGGGACTTAGTCTCTACAAACGTCTAATAATAAAGTTATTTCTAAACTGTTTATCATTTTATATAGCTTGTCTGCTATTCCTTACATAAAATTTCAATGATTTAAAAACTCTTCCCGGATTTATTACTATTTGGCCATGAAGTATTGAATTGTTTTCCATCCAAAATTTGAACAATATTGTAGTATATATAGTCCAAAACTACTACAAAGTTTGTATCTTGTAATATAATACAAAATTACTATAGAGTTTGTATCCTTCATTCTACTCTATGTCCTCTCTCTTGATATTTTTTTGCTTTGCTTTTTATTATTTTCATATTTCTCCATTTATATTAGTTTTTTTTCAAAGAGACATTCATATTACTTTAAAAGTAAAGTTTATTCACAATACACTTATTTTCTTTGCTACAAATATTTTTGTTTTATCTTTGCTAACTAGAGTATATGTCTCTACTGTTACAAATAAACTCCTTAAAATTTACACAAATCTCCAATATGTTAAAATACCTGCAGTATTAACCCAATATTTCATTATTGTATTTTTTTTTAATCTCAACCGGGGTGTTTGAATCAAATTTATTTAAAGGTTTTGTTTTATGTTATATATAATACAATATTTTTATTTAATATGTAATATCGTAGGACCTTTTATAATTTTTATGTGGAATTTTTTTGTCTTGCATTATGGAAAAAAATGTATCTAATAAAGTTCAAAGGCGCTCAAAATATTATGCGGCTTAGGTATCAAAGTGTGTCGGACCAGCCATGTATATATGTGTATAGTGTATTGTTATGTATAAAAGCAAATAGTTTTGAAGAAAAAATAAAATAAGAAATAAAAATAAATTATAGTTGATTGTATTAACCTGAAAAACGCATATGTTTTTACACATGATGAACTTATGTGTAAACGAATTTAATGGCGGTGTGCCGTTTGATCAATTATAATAACATTAGTCCGTCAATTGTTAAAATTGTTAGTATGGTATTCAAATCACTAAATACCAATACATTGGTATAGTAACCCATAATTAACCCTATTTTAAATTTTCTTTTGTAAAACTTTTTACGATTATTCAAATTTATGTGGAGTTTATAACTTGAAACAAGGTGACATCGAGATATATCGCACAATTCTTACTTATTCTGATGCACACATTGACGGATCAATGATGACATTCTTATCTGCGATACCACTGCTTGTTATCTGCATTATTGTTTTTTTATGTCGGAGTCATCTGCTATTCAAGAAAAGACGATCCATATACGCCAGACGCATTTTGTCCATTACTTTCATTCGTAGACTGTTCAGAGACTGATTTGCGATTCGCTAAGTTACGTTTAGAGTATCCCGACAATGCTCTAACGGATATCAATTCGGTATTTTCGAACCCCAATTTTTTTTTTTCATCTTTTTTTAAAAATATAATTGAGTTGATAGTCTAATGGACAACCTACGCACATATTTTACACTGATAGTCTAATAAACAATTTAATACACTAATGATAGTCGAGTGGACAACCACATTAATGATAGTCCAAGACTCCAATAAACCGTCTAAAATATTAATAATGTCTAATTGATAGTCTAATACGTTAATAACATTCTAATATACATCATAATACATTATTTATCATCTAATGAATAGTCTAATTCATTATTTAAAATAAAATTGTATTCGTCTATCGTGGAGTTGACTCCAAAAAAATCTATTTTGTGTTACCCAAGCCTCAAGGTTTACTTGTATTGGGCTTGGGCAGCCCTGAATGTAACTACATGGTAGACAATGTAACTTTTTAAAACTTTTTCAAACCAGAACTATTGATTTCTAAATAAGAGGTTCTATTGAAAAAACTCTAAAAATTCAGAGGATAATTAATATTTCAGTGAAGTAAGTTTCTAAATTATGACTAGTGTCCTTGGCTCATCGCTGACATGAACCGGATAATAGGAGAGATGGAGAGAGGAGTCATCGCACAACTTGTGCACTCGAGTAATTTGAAATGGTGTATCGGTATTTTATAACAAAAAATATAATTTTTGTATCACATGGAGTACACGACTTATATTAATATTATTAATCATTAGTCACGAGTTAAATCGATTGACCTATGCAAGTGGGTCCAAGGTATGACATTTGAACTATTTTCATATGAATATTTGTATAACTCTCTATAGTTGTAGTTTGTGAACTCCCATTTGAAAAAGTTGTCCTTTTAACACAACTAATTTATACTAAAATGAACATTTAGTACTCCAAACCTATCAAATGGGGAGTTCTTTACTTCTCTTAAAGAATTAGGTTGTTTTTATACTAACACCAAAAATATATTTTGATACAATTTTAGTAGATTTTAACTGTTAATGTGGTGGAACTATGAGCTTGACCCATAGCATAACTCATAGCCTGATTATCCTGATTAGTCTCAATAGCCTGACCGTAGCCTTTTGTACGTAGGTAAAGAAACCTTACGATAGTATAGACGAAAGCCCAACCGGTGGACACTGCTCCGACAAACTCTCCTATGTTCTACGGGTTGGAAAACCAGTGATCTACATTTGCCGGTAATGATGGAATTACCATTGTATTTACTCTTATTTGGTGGGTTTAGGGAATTTGGTGATAAATCCTGTAGGTGATAAACATTTTTTTTATATATAGTTTTTCTACAACCCGGATTGCAGGAATTTTTTACGTACATGCTGCCAATTATCTCCCTTGTTTTCTCTCACAAGGCCACAACTCTATTTTCAAATACCATAACAAAGTGTAAAGTTTGATTGAAGAAATTCTTTTAAAAATGACAATACCGTGGAATTATGTTTCTTACGAACTGAAAAGATAGCACATCTTAATAAAATAAATTATAACGTTTAAAAGTGCAAACCAATATCAGCCTATGTTGTTTTTTCGTTTTTAAATACTAGAAAGTACATGTAAATAATTGATTGAAATGATGATTACTGTTGTAGAATATTATTGGTAATCTTGTGCTTTATTTTATGAGCATTTACTTGGTCATATGTTGGGCTTTACTATCATATGTAAC
This sequence comes from Primula veris, assembly GCA_963682055.1. Lineage (NCBI taxonomy): Eukaryota > Viridiplantae > Streptophyta > Magnoliopsida > Ericales > Primulaceae > Primula > Primula veris. The sequence goes on along the minus strand of OY821745.1, from coordinate 27,207,849 downwards.
TTTACCCTCTATTATATAAAGTTAGTGGGTCTCTTAATATAATCTATGTACACTTGTATTAATGAATAAACAGTTCGTCTGTTGTCACTCTATATTTTCTCCCTATATCTATATACATATATATGTGAGCTAGTATGTCATACAACACGTTATCGGCACTTTTCTCGCAGAGAATTAGATATACGCTCGCGGATATTGGAGACTTTGAATAAACGCACGAATATTGGATATGTATAAACCTTGAGATTTATCAGGGTTTTTTTTTAGTATTTTGCTGTATCGACTTTCAACAACATACCGTGCGTAATATACCGAATTCAAAACTCAATTGATTGCGTAACACTATAACAGTTGCATGATAAATAAACATATATATGTCAGTAGCCACGTGTTAGAATTAATTGTAATTGCATGAATCCATAGTTATAAAGCATGTATTTGTTATGATAAAATCCTAATGAATGTTAAATTGTTACAATTGTCCAAAACATGCATGAATTATGTTACCCGATTATATGATTAGCTATTTGTAATATTCTATATGAATCTTGATTAATGAAGGATTTAAACAAGTTCAATTGTAAAACATGTGTAAAATAAATAAATAAATAACCATGTAATTATAAACATATAGTAATCTATTGGACTGAATATGTAACAAATTGAAAATCATATGACTGTTTTTGAAATTCGCTGAAACTCGCTGAAACTGTTGACTGTGCATGTTAATTAATAAATGACTAAACTAAAACTTGTCTGAAATTATGGACTGAAATTGTAATAACGCTGTAAATAGATATATAGGTTGCTGAAATTACACGGATAGTTCCTGTATTATATTACATGTATAAAAATAGTATATATGTATTATAAAAGTCAATATTCAGTCTATAAATTTTCACGCACATGCATATATATATATATATATATATATATATATATATATATATTAAAAGGCAATTGAATAAAAATTACATATTAATTGAATAAATTGATATGTTTCCATGTAAATTTAATCCCTTTGCTTGTTAAAATTAATATATATAATTAATTGTTAATTAAGAATATATTACTTGCTTGTATGTTGTAATTACCATGAATAAAATATTCACATATGACAGTTAATAATAATAATTAGATCTTACTAGTATAAATTATGATATATTATGTGCTGATTGATGATAATTAGTAAATATCAAAAGTAGCAACATCTATGTAATCACTGTCATGTTTATGATATGTTAATTTGCGAAATCATATATTTTCACATTTAACTTGGAAAAATTATGAACCTTCCCCAACTAGACTCTCCTATTTGGATACGATGTATAGGAAATATATATGCGGAAGTCGATATCCTAATGAGCTTGGGTTTTTAGTGGCATTCGTGCCCTCCACATTCACCGTCTTTCCTGACCGTGTTCAAGTAGAGCTACCGAAAGGGGTTGGCTAAATAATAATTTCCCCGAGTGTGTTTATATAGTGATGTATGTTTCGCCGAATTAGTGTCTCTGTATCGACATGTCATTCGATCAATGAGAACCTATTCATATTAAAAGCAAAACTATTTTCAAACTTGTCGTTTCGAAACAAAGTTTATACTTGTGCAAACCATAAACATATAAACCAGTCGTTTTATATGATAACTAATTCAGAACTCCCAACACATGTTGGATGCCATCTATGATGAGGAAATCGCAAAGTGTGAGGAACACCTTTTTTTTTTTTTTTTAATGATAACAAAAATTTATTCTAAATTAATAAAAAAATAGAGTTGTAAGAAAAGTTGGATACGAATAAACATACTTTATAGTGAAATACATATCTTTATTTCAAACCAGAAATTGGAAACTTTATTTGGAAATTATCTTACAAGTGTCTTATATAAACAAGTCAAAAAAACAAACTTAATGACTCCGCTCCTCGACCCCTGCTAGATTTGCTTTGTCACTACCGATATCTGAAACAAAATTATATAAGCAACGGGATGAGTATTTCCTTGAAAATACTCAGTAGGACTACTAACTTAAAGAAACTATAATAAAGTATAATATGTGAGTATAAACCGTAACTGCATATAACTTCCTGCAAAAAAGATGGTTAGGCAAATAACGAGAAAAATATATATTCAATATGATGCATGTTCATAATTATTTTTCCAATAATGCATGTGTCATGTCCTTGAGCCCAAGTTGGTTGTGTAAGGTCTATACCATTACACGTGGTACCAAAAGTCACGCCCCACTCTAGGCGGACCAAACATCGCCAAAAAGGTCATATCCCACTCTAGGTAGACACGTCACACCCCACTCCAGGTGGACATAGTCGCAGAAAAGTCATACCCCACTCTAGGTAGACAAGTCGCACCCCATTCCGGGTGGACAAACCTCTCCCAAACCGGGAGGATCAATGCAAATATCATGCCATGATATATCAAATAAGCAAATCAAATTCTACTAAGTTTCATAAATGAATCGTTATATGCATTTTAAACATACCTCAAGTTCGATGATGTAACGCAAAAGGATATTAAGACAATATTATAATAACTTTAAGGTTTCGAACCCACCTCTAACCGTTAACTGAGCTTGGCTATGTCTCTTGACCTTCGTCACACCCCGACTTACGTTTTTATTACCCACTAAATATAGTAATCTTTCTCTCTCTCTTTATATATATAGTGTTTATATCTTATGATTATACTACTTTAGTATAAAGAAACTTTGTAATCTTAATATAATATTGTAATATCTATATAAGGTTATAGGTTGTTGAAGTATGATGAAGTGTGAGGGGGTGTAGGGGGTATATATAGTGTTGGAAAGGTGACTATGTGTCTTGTGCATTAAATGTGCTGAATTTTGTTTTCAGGACATCTGTCCACTAAAAGCTTCCTAGAGACTTCGATATGTGTCCAAATGGAGCATGGGATATATTTCTGAACCGACAAGAGAAATATCTACAAGTTTCATGTTTTGCACATTTCCTAATTCGTAAGATAAGTCGGTCTAAATTGTCCTACAAGATGACACATATGCTGTTCTGGAAATTTCAGGACACCTGTTCACTAAAATAGTCACAGAGAATTAGATATGTGTCCAAATAGAGCATGGGATATATGTCTGAACCGAAAAGAGAAATATCTACAAGTTTCATGTTTTGTACATTTCCTAATTCGTAAGATAAGTCGATCTAAATTGTCCTACAAGATGACACATATGTGGTTCTGGAAATTTCAGGACACCTGTTCACTAAAATAGTCACAGAGAATTCGATATGTGTCCAAATGGAACATGGGATATATGTCTGAACCGACAAGAGAAATATCTACAAGTTTCATGTTTTGTACATTTCCTAATTCGTAATAGAAGTCGGTCTAAATTGTCCTACAAGTTGACACATATGCTGTTCTGGACTTTTCTGATATCATGTTACTAAAATAGCCACAAATATTCTCATACAAGTCCAATTTACTCAAATTTTATATATTTGGAAAGATAAAACATAGGTCTAGACTTTTCATTTATATCATAAGTTCAAATTATGAGAAAATAGAATCCAAAATGGTAGATCAATCCCGCTTGTCTGCTGTGTTCCTAACTATTTGAACTAAAGTACTTAAAAACTCATATTTACTATAATCGCAATCCAAATATAGTAAAATCTATATCTTATTTTAATCTAATATTAATTATAGAATTTTTGAGTGTGTTACACAAAGCATACTTGCGAAATGAATGTTTAGGCGAGATATTTTACGCCACCACATGTTAGTCACCCTGATGTGTGAGCATGTGATGTCCAATTATTTTGGATGGCATCTTTGATGAGTAAAACACGAGATTGTTGTTACTCATAAGATAAAGGCTGAGACGTTGATTTTATTCCGCCGCCACATTTGAGACGTGATGACGTCTATGATGAACAAATGTCTGAAATTGACATATTGGAGCGATCTTTCACCAAAATAGTAGCTTGGAAATTGTATTCCGTAAGCAGTATCATGAATTTATATTCACCATGTTCCTTCATCGCCCATCTGTTTGTGGATGAAAAAATACGCCGATGAATCCTATTGGGTCAATGGCGAATTGTTTGCCTGATATTAATGCTCTTAATGTACATTTTTTTCCACGAATCGAGAACCAAGACAAATGTTATTTGTCTCAAACTGTCGCGATCCCGACGAATCGCTTAGCCAAGTGAGGTTTAGAAAATTGTCTGAACCGAAGATATGCGGCACATATGCAGTTTTGAAAGGAACAATTGAGCCAGTCGTCCCAAAGCAAGAGACAATACTCAAGGAGCCAATCTCTGCTATAAATGACCGATGTCATTCCCGGATACTCCTTAAATAGTTCAAAACTATTATAAATGTGGAAAAGTCGATGCTAATGTGGTTAAAGCTAACTAAAAGAAAACTCTTAAGACCCCCGGTTTTGTGGCTCAAATGAGTTTGGTACATTTCTTTATTGATTTTGATAAATCATTGAGCCGTTTTTTCGCTTATCTGGATTATGCTTTCCATTTGGACCATACTTTTGAAGTATGGTTTGCCTGTTTACGAAATTTCTCGAAATAATTTAAAGTGTTTTGATCAAATTCATTTGACAAATGTGACCAAACTTTAAATTATAAAATTTTAGGCAATACTTGTGGTGTAGTTGGTTTTCTGAAAATATTGGGTAACAATGTATCACATAATTCCATCAACTACTTGCCTAAAAGAGTACTCAGTGACAGCGATTCTGGACATGTCGTTCCAAATCAAAATCTTTGGTAAAATCAAATTGATTTGTCAAATATGAGGCCTTATACTCTTGTCAGTCCTATCGTACCTTGTTGAGCTATAAAATATTCGAGAAAACCAGTGTTATCTGGTAATAACTCATGAACGAATTGAATTTTTTTTACATAGCCTCCATTCAATACGGCCAAAAGCGTATTTTAGAGGAGTTGAAATGTCTTTCAAGTGGTTAATACCATATTTTTTTTAAAACATTTAAAATTAACTTATCATTTCGTCTGTCGTCGATTGATAAATGATTTAGATGCTAAGACATGATTATCTGTACTATCATTCGCCTGTCGTCGATTGATAAGAGCATTTTGATATTGTGGCATTGACCGAATGAGATATTCCCGAGTCAAAAGACGATGCTTGATTTATAATCGCATCGCATTTGGATTCTCTTTGGCGATATATTTCGTGATTGATCCCAAATTCATGTCACTAATGCTCACTTTGAAAGACTAGTATGTGTAAAGATCATGAAATAGACTCGTAGAATTCTTGTAAAGAATTGAACGAGTTATTGTGGACTTATCCAATCATAAGACGGACCACAAATATAAATGGTTATGGTTGATGCATCGACAATAATGTCACATTTTATTGTTGTCCATAGAAATGCAGCATTTCCTAAATTTTTAGCTCTAGTCGACTTGATAATGCCGAAGAGTAAGAATTGAAATTTCGATTTGAATTACTTGAGTTTGGAAATTGAACATCCTGTCGATTATGTTCAGACCCAAATGGACTCACGGAAAGTTTGATGATGCGACTGCAAATGATTGCACGCACTTCTTGGTCTTGCGCACCAAGATTTATATTTTCGTGTGGGGTTATGCTAATTTGCTGTATTGGTCCGTCATGAGGCCCATATACACTTAAACACCATATGCGTACCAGCTGTTTACTGGTTATGAGCTAAAAGTCTCATATTAACGCGTGTTTAGAGTGCTTAATTAATATTTTGATTGAGCCGCTATATCATTCAAAACATGGACCTCTAAAGAGGACATAAGTCGATTATGAATCCCCTGCATATCATTTGATAGTGTAATTTTGGCAAGCGATCTCTTTACAACATGATATGCGAAAGTGGCATTGCTAAGACTGTTCTCCCCGTCGTTAGGGGGAGATTTGCACGTTACCGTTGATAAAGAACGACGTGAAATAACGTGGCATAACCCACTCAATCTTAGCTTGATCCCCAAAAGTGCACTTAGTGATAAGTAAGTGTATAGACTCCCTCAAGTCTAACTAAATGTCAGACGCATTTAATGACTTTATAAGATGTTGCGAGATCATTTATATCTGCTGCAAAATGCTTGCAAGGATAGACATCCCTGTCAGACACCGTGTTCCAGTCATAACACATTGCTTTCGCTAAACCTGCTAAGCAAAGGACGCTGTCGTCGGCTATAAGTTTGTTGTCCTTCCCAAGATACGAGAAAGTTGGCCGGTTCTTAATTCGTTTAGCCCTAGAGGTGGTGAACTGAAACTCGTTTATCGCACGAGATTATAAAGAATCTAGGAGATGTGTGATTCCTTCTCATCCTAAGAATCTTGAAATATTTGTCTATCATGATATCTTAGATGATATTGAAGCGAAACGAGATTGTCATTGATTACTTGTTCATATATTCGGTGACGACTGATAATATGATCAAATTATGACAGGGAACCATGTACCGTTGCCTGAAGTCAATGTATAATAAACTGGACTAATGAAAACTTGCAATCCAAGTAGACTCCTTAGCAAAGTTTGTTCGGACCTGTAGCTCTAACACCACCAATGTTAAACGAGTTCGTTTATTTGGTTATTCGTAAGGAATAGTCATGAGAATAATGAGACTGTATCAGTGCTCGCCTAGTAGCGCAAGGCTTCTCTTACACTTTGGAATTGATTAGGAGATGGTTTATTTTCTCGTAATGGATGTTATAACGGTCCACTACTTTATCAGTTTAGTAGTTTTCGAAAAACTGATTATGCAACATGTGACTGTGGTTATGGTTTTATCTTTATGGGGATTTAGACAAAGAGATATAGATGAAGGTCCATTTGTGACTTTATAATGCTTGAATCAAGTAGTTCCTGACTACAAAACACAATCTCAATTAAATGAGACGTTCACTACATGGATTAATATAATCCGAGTGGATGTGGTATACCTGCCTAAGTGAGTACTTGATCAGCTTGTGATATTTGAAAAAGTATTATGTCCTTGCATGTTTTATTACGCTATCCACTTTTGGATTTGCCTTCGATATGAAAGATCTTGGGAAGACACGATAGTGACTCGGCCTGATGATCAAGTCCCGTAAAATTTGAACCTAAGTCCATGATTCAGACTACACCCAGAAGGTGTTATGACACTTTAGTCATCATGACGCTAAGTCGTCAGATTCTCCCATGATCGTTCAATCACAAGATATTGATATAGACCCAGTCCGACACTGATGAGACGATGAAGAGATATTGAACCATGATGTTCATATCTAAGTACAATAAGCGCATCATTGTACTTGGTCTAATGTGCTAGGACGAACATCTCATCTGTTGTGAATGGTATATCTCGACACAACATCGCGCTAACATGCTGCCATTGAAATGACATAAAAGACATTTTCCCATTATCTTAAGGTAATTATGGATGAGGACTTGTCTTATCCCATTTGCATCATCGAATGTACACACCCCCTTCAGTACTCGAATTAACGCAACACTTTTTCGGTACCGATGTCGGTTACTTATCAGACCCACATAAGAGATATTCTTAAAATGGTCTGTCTTTACCATTAGGAATAAGTCGATATCTTGGAGGTCTTGTAATGACTTCAAACGAATCACTCTGATCTACTCGTGCTCTATGAGACGACTAGAGAGTGTATATGTCTTCGATCTAGTATTAGTCATATTTGAATTACATATGCTATGTCTCACGATCCAGATAAAACACTTGTCATATTTGAGGACAACTTGTTGCTATCGATCAAGAAAGACATGACTACATTATGCTATTTAATATTTATTGTCGAAATAAATCTTCACATATGAAGTTAAGAGCATCCCATTGCATACTCGTTTTATTCCACGTTATATTTTATTGTATCCAGTCGTGTGCAAGTAAATGAGGCATCCAGTCGAATACTCGTACTCTTTCTTGAAATATGAAATCCTTGCACCCTGTCGTGTGCAAGTGAGCGGGAGCATCCAGGTGAATGCTTATTGCACTAATGACTACTTAGTCAAAATTCTCGCATCCTGTCGTGTGCAAGTGAGGAGGAGCATCTAGTCGCATGCTCGTGTGCTCTTTTTATCCTCAGACCAAGGTTTTTTTCCCATTGGGTTTTCCTTGGCAAGGTTTTTAGCGAGACACGTTCCCATCATATCTCACTTAAGATTGTCGAAATTAGGGAGAGTATTCTGTTGTATGCTTCTTACCACTGTATACACTTTTGTCATTCGACTAGAGGTTTTTCCTACTAGGTTTACTCTAACAAGATTTTGATGAGGTAGATGTTTTGTGGCTGATTCCCTGCTACTATCATTGTTGCACCTTTTTCCCTTCGATAAGAGATTTTCCCACTGAGTTTGATTTGACAAAGTTTTGATGAGTCACACTGTTTTATGGTTAGTTCTTTACATGAAATTTCGGCCTGTATCATTCTGTTACACAATTTGTCCTAGGTACCGGTTTTGTCACACACTGGGTTTTTCGGCCATAAGGTTTTATGTGTTTAGCACTGCGAATCAACTCGACTCAGATCGACTTTATGAAGACGAATAAATCAAGACGTTCAAATGGATGTTCAAATGGGGAGTGTTGTAGTATATTATTGGCCATCTTGGGTCATACTCTATAAGCCTTTACCTGGGCCTATGTTGGGATTTATTATCATATGTAACCCTATCATCTATTATATAAAAAGGGTTAGAGAGTCTATTGATGTATTCCATGTATACTCATATTAATGAATAAATATTTCGTCGTTATTTCTCTATATTCTATTCCTATATTTATACATATATATATATATATATATATATATGAGCTAATATATCACACAACAATTACAAAATAATAAAAAAAACTGGCTGACATGACGGAATTGACCAAACAACTTACACTGGATATATTTTTATAAAGATTTTTTTCCAGAAAAAATTATCTTTTTAAAAATACAATGCTTACTTATTTTTGTTAGGGCCGTTTTTTCACGAATTATAAAGAGATGGAATTTAAAAAATAACAAATATATAAAACGGAATATTTTGACTATTAACAAAAATATATGAAATTAATGTTTTTTTTATGTCATACAGATGTTAATAGGAGATCATACAAATGGAAAGTAAAAAGGAAATATTTAAACCGAAATTTAAAAAAAAATTGTATCATCTATCGAAAAAAAAAAAGAGTAACAAAATAACAAATAAATCCTTTAGTTGAAATATATACGTACATATTAATATAGTAGTTATGAATACTCATCATTTAATTATACAGGTATAGAGTATTGAGGAAGTGAAGGTCTGTTGATCAACCTTCCCCCTGGCGCGCTCAACTCGCCTCCCATTTCTCTTTCTTTTCTCTCTCTCTCCCAATCACCTTTTATTCAATTAATCAGCTCAGATCGAACAAATTTACACAACTAAATTCACCGTTTCATTTCCGATCCAACGGTACATTCACTTCTCTCCAAATCTTGTATCAATCATTAAACATTCACTTACATTTAATTTATTACGTTTTTTTTCCGATTTGAATTTGATCATTGTTTGCGGATATTATCAATCATTGCTCGTTTAGGTTTGTGTTTTGTATATGATTTATGTTAGTTTTTGTGAATATGATCGGTAAAAGAGATAACATGTGCAAGATCCGAGATTTGATTTTTAGATTTGTGCAATTAATTTACTCATGATATGGAATTATTATTATTATATGAATATGATAGTATATAAGGAGCGATAACGAATGCGTTGTAATTATGCGGCAATGGCATTTATAGGAATTTTTTGACTTCTAATTGAGTGTATTAGTGCTAAATATTATGGTGGAGAAAATTACAAGAAAAACGAAATTAAAGATTTAACGTAACAGCTGATTATTATCGGTCACTAGTCATCTAGCTTTGGATTTAACATATTATCAGTCATTGTTCGTATAGATTTGTGTTTCGTATATGTTTTCTTTTGGTGTTTGTGAACAATGATAAGTAAAAGAGAAAACATGTGCAAAATCCAAGATTTGTTTTTAGATTTATGCAATTACTACACTCATATGAAGTATCTTATGTTTTTTTCCTACGATTTGGCATTGTTATTATTATTATTATTAATGCATTTGTATTTATGCGGTAAAGGCATTTTTGTAAATTTGAGTTGGTTTATAGGAATTTCTTACTCATATGTTATAATGAATACGTTGCAATTATGCGGCAATGGCATTTACGTAGTTTTGAGTTGGTTTATAAGAACTTTTTGACTTCTGATTGTGTGTATTAGTGCTAAATACTATAGTGGAGAAAATTACAAGAAAAATGATTTTACAGATTTAGTATTACAGAGGATTATTATCGGTCACTAGTTATATAGCTTTGGATTTAGTATAAGTTTGGTGTTAAATTTAAAGACCTTTTGATCTGTTAAATTGAAGACATGTGCAAATTCGAGATATTTAATCGGATTGCTATTAATTGGTTATGCAATTTATCCAGAGCAAGTTATCTTTCGAGTTTCGATACATACTTTTGGACTTAATTTATCAAGAACCGGAATTTGTGGTTTTTATTTAAGATTTAGTACGTAGCATCAGTGAGCATCAAAGTTAAAAATATAGATTAAAAAGAAGTAGCATCATTGAGCATATGTACCTAATTTTAAAAGAAATTTTAATCATGAGTTTAATTAAGTCTCAAAATATGTACTAAAATTAAATGATCATTTTCCCCTTCATCCAGTCCTAAAGTCTCTAAAGGGCCTGGCATTTGATAATGGTATAAGGATTGATAATTAATTGCATACGTAATTATGTAGAAATGGCACGTAATTTTGTTTGCATCAATTTTTTTAGTTTTTTTCATCTTCTTTGAATTTAGTGTTATGTGGGACTTGCCATTAATCAATATGCTTCTAATCTGATTTGAAATGTGACGAGTGATTGAGGAGATTATCAATTACAGCTCGTATACCTTCGGATCTAGTATATGTTGGTATCTGATTTTTTACAACACTAATCCGTAGAAGAGTAAACTTGTGCAAGATCAGAGAAATTAAATTAGAGGAAACGGCTAGGTAAACAAACTTCTGCATATATTAACTACTTTGTAATTTTGAGTCCGATTCTGCAGTTTCGAGGCATCTATCGGTTTCTTATAAAAATGGTTATTGACTGACTAGATTATCTACAATCTGCTATTCATAGCAGTGCTGATTGCTGAGTGGTTAATGACAATTTTCGAGGCATTCATCGGTTTCTTTTAAATATGAGTATCGACCAACTAGATTATCTATAATCTGCTATTTGTAGCACTTGTGAGTGGTAAATGACAATTAGTTTAACACCATAAAGATGATAAATAAAGGAACGAAGAGACATTATGAGAGTCAGTCATATTGTATATTTGACCGTTTTTACTTGACTGGGCATATTCTATTGCACTAGACAGGGTATTCCATTTTGGTGGTGTACGCATATTGCCAAAGATTACCTGATGTACATGAGACTTTGGTGTTAACTAAATCATACTGTTTGATGTTTATTCGTCGATGTCATTGTTTTGGATGCAAAGTTTGAGCATTTAAAGTTTAAACTGGCTTATCCGAATCACTACCTTTCCCTGATATGTTATTTTTATGGGAAGTGTATGCTTTAATAGGTTCATTTAGCTAAAACTTGTTGCCTTTTCATGCCAGGAAGATAAAAGAAATCATCTTTTAAGTTGGCTGGACAAATTTATTACACCTTGTAAGCAAAAAAAGTAGATGAACTTTAAAATTGCAACCAAACAAGCATGTGCATAGACCATTTAAAGTGGATGATCTTACAGGGGTTACTGCTGTTATATTTCATTTGCAGGTGATAATTAGCTTATTAGGAGTTTGAATGAGATTTTACCGTCTATTTGATAGTATATAAAATATAATGGAAGAAGAAGATTCGGCGGAACAGGTAGAAATCCCCAAAGGGTATGTGAGCGAAGAGGAAAGAACCAGTAGTGTATTTGAAATGGTAGATACAACTTATACAGAAAATGTCGACTTATCCGGTGATGATGAAGATGGTATATTAGGTAACATAGATTTGCAAGGGGATGATAATGTAAATTCAAAAACAGACGTTGACCGGTTTGAGCAGGTATCATTAAACGACCTTGGTGCCCCTAGGGGATTGCCTGGATCTCCAGGTTCTGATTTTTTAAGGGATTCATCTGGCGGTAGCGATGATGCATTTGAATTATCAGTTGAGAAATTTTCTACTGGTTTTGCTCACCATGATCGCCATAACTCAAGCCCAGGGCCTGACAAGCCTTCACTTTCCCTCTCTAGTGAATCTTCTCTGTCGACGAGTCTTGACACCGGATTAAACCTATATTCAGACATAAGAAACTCTCTCGCTGGTTCGCCACATAAGCCCAACCCTAAGCCAACAATGCCTAATGTGTCCCCCGAGCTTTTGCACCTAGTGGACTCTGCTATTATGGGAAAACCAGAAAGCTTGGAAAAATTAAAAAATGTAGTGAGTGGAGTTCAGAGTTTCGGAAACGAAGATGATAATGACGGTATTGCCTTTCTAGTAGTTGATTCTCTATTAGCAACAATGGGTGGAGTTGAATCTTTCGAAGAAGATGAAGATAATAATCCTCCTAGTGTAATGTTAAATTCCAGAGCAGCTATCGTGTCTGGGGAGCTTATTCCTTTTCTTCCTTGGCAAGGGCAGGTAGAGGATTTAATGTCCCCTAGAACTCGTATGGTTAGAGGATTATTAGCCATATTACGTGCCTGTACAAGAAATAGAGCAATGTGTTCTACAGCTGGTTTATTGGGAGTTCTTTTACGATCAGCTGAGAAAATATTCGTCGAAGATTTTAGTCCAAACGAGCACTCTAATTGGGATGGGACTCCTTTATGCTATTGTATACAGTATTTAGGGGCACATTCTCTTAGTGTTATTGATCTTCATAGATGGTTCCAAGTGATCACGAGAACGACAAAGTTAAAGTGGGGCCCTCGTTTGGTCCTTGCTTTGGAAAAGGCGATTGGGGGAAAAGAATCGAGGGGGCCCGCTTGTACATTCGAGTTTGATGGAGAAAGCTCTGGTTTGCTCGGCCCAGGGGAGAGCCGTTGGCCGTTCACGAATGGATACGCGTTCGGAACGTGGATATATATTGAATCGTTTGCGGACACGCTAAATACTGCTACGGCAGCGGCGGCGATTGCCGCTGCAGCTGCAGCAAAATCTGGGAAATCATCCGCTATGTCAGCAGCCGCTGCTGCCACGGCTCTCGCTGGCGAAGGCACGGCGCATATGCCACGTTTGTTTAGTTTCTTATCCGCCGATAATCAAGGTATGGAGGCTTATTTCCATGCTCAGTTTTTGGTCGTTGAAGTTGGAAGCGGAAGAGGAAAAAAGGCGTCTTTGCATTTTACACATGCATTTAAGCCACAATGTTGGTATTTCGTTGGTCTCGAGCATACTTGTAAGCAAGGTTTACTAGGGAAAATGGAAAGTGAGCTTCGCCTGTACATAGACGGATCTTTATATGAAACCCGACCCTTTGATTTTCCACGAATATCTAAGCCGCTAGCGTTTTGCTGTATTGGGACGAATCCACCGCCAACAATAGCTGGTTTACAACGTCGTCGTCGACAATGCCCTTTATTTGCTGAGATGGGCCCGGTTTATATATTTAAAGAAATTATTGGTCCAGAGAAAATGGCGCGTTTGGCGTCTAGAGGTGGGGACGTTTTGCCTTCATTTGGTAATGGTGCTGGATTACCATGGTTAGCAACAAATGAATATGTAAGAAACACAGAAGAAGAAAGTGCAGTTTTAGATGCAGAAGTTGGTGGATGCATTCACCTTTTGTATCACCCGAAATTGCTTAGTGGGCGTTACTGTCCGGATGCTTCGCCTAGTGGCGCTGCAGGTTCCTCTTTTATTTTGTTATTTGTCTTAATATTTTTAAAAAGGGAAAATATCACAATTGTGACCAAGTTATTGCTTTTTTTACAATTTTGACAGTATATTTTTTCAGTTTCATAAATTGGATACTAGTTTAAAGAAAAATCAATTGATTAGTGCACCAGCATTTAAATTTCAACTCAAAGCACCAGCTATGTGCCAATTGCTCGATCATGCTGCTGAAGTTAGCATCAATAAAAAAACCCGAACAATTTACACCAGTGCCAGAATTTAAACCTTTAAGCACTCGTGAATTTTGATAGCTTGGTGTACTCATTGTTCAAATCTGCCTAGATAAACGTCTAAACTGTGAATTTTGATTGATTGGTGTAATATTTTTCCGATTTTGTGTTAAATGGTGTCTAATTGTGAACCCATAGTATATGATACTGAACGTTAAAAACTAATATGTTGGTGTACGAAAGTGATTAATTTCCCTCCTTGAAATGGAAAACTCACAGTGCCCGCTCAAAAATATATAAATGACTATTCACTAATTTTTGTTCTTTTAAGGGATACTTCGAAGACCTGCTGAAGTTCTTGGTCAAGTGCATGTTGCTTCTAGGATGCGTCCAGTGGAGGCTTTATGGGCCTTGGCCTACGGAGGTCCCTTGTCTTTGCTTCCACTTGCAGTTTGTGATGTAGAGAGAGAAAGTCTGGAGCCACGACAGGGGGACGTTTCTCTCTCTGTCTCCACAACAGCCCTTGCTGCTCCGATATTCAGGATAATCACCATGGCCATTCAACACCCGGGAAATAACGAAGAGTTATGTCGGATGCAAGGGCCTGCGGTCCTGTCAAGAATTTTAAATTATTTATTACAAGCTTTGTCTTCCCAAAATGTCGGGAAACGCGATGGAGTAGGTGAAGAGGAACTTGTTGTTTCAATTGTTTCTTTATGTCAATCTCAGAAATACAACCATAGACTAAAAGTCCAGCTTTTCAGTACTTTGCTGTTAGACTTAAAAGTTTGGAGCTTATGTAACTATGGATTGCAAAAGAAGCTTTTGTCGTCGTTAGCGGATATGGTTTTCACAGAGGCGTCGGTGATGAGAGATGCTAATGTTATTCAGATGCTACTTGATGGGTGTAGAAGGTGTTATTGGATGGTTCGTGAAAGTGATTCGGTAAATACTTTTTCACTGGATGGGGTAACTCGTCCTGTAGGTGAAGTAAATGCTTTGATCGATGAATTATTGGTGGTTATTGAGTTATTGGTACTAGCAGCTTCTCCTTCCCTGGCTGTTGATGATATCCGTTGTTTACTGGGGTTTATGGTCGATTGTCCACAGCGCAATCAGGTAATTGACTAATCTGATTATTGCGGTACAAGCTAATAATCATTTGCTCCTTTTCAATCTCATTGTTGTTGTACTTGCTAATCTGATTATAGTTGAACGGTGACATCACTTTTGTAGACTAGCCTATCAGGTTTTTTACAATTAGTATTTCAAACTGTTTAAGTTTTAAATTTCGATAGCAATCTACATAATTTGTATACTGGCCTATCAAAATTTACAACCTTACTCTCCAATCTAGATACTAACTTGTCAGAACATGTGAGTGATTAAACGTTTTAATCTTCGAAGCTAATGTACAACTTGTTCGATTCTGTATGTAGATTGGTGCTTGGTACACCACCATGTAGAACAATTATTACAAAACCATTGCTTTTGAGTCAAAATTTTACGTGGATATGCTAATTGTTTGATTCTTAAATTATGAAATTCAGTGGCACAGTCTACTACTATTTTATATAAAAAGTCAGACATTTACATACGGACAAAAATGATAATATCACATGTTTGATGCCTGTTATTTACTATGATTATCTTTCTAAGTTCGACTTCTTTCAGGTTTCCAGGATGTTGCATCTGATTTACAGGCTGGTTGTACAACCGAATGCAACTAGGGCTAAGACTTTTGCCGAGGCATTTATATCATGTGGTGGTATAGAAACACTTCTTGTCCTACTACAACGAGAGGCGAAAATACCAGATTCTGATAAACCGGAGTTCTCAATCGAAGAAGATACTACTTTATCTACACAAGGATCTGGAATAGATAATAGTTTCAGTGACTTAGATGTAAGATGTATAGATGAAAAGGAACCTTTTTCACTCGAAAAATCCCCCGATTTAAAGTCATACAATAATTATTCCAACCCTGTTCTATCTGCTCGGGCAAGTATAGAGAGAATGACATCTGCCTCAGAGAATCCTTTACTAAAAAATTTGGGTGGTATATGTTTTTCTATCAGTGCTGACAATGCGAGGAATAATGTATACAATGCTGACAAAAGTGATGGTATCGTCGTTGGGATTATCGGTCTATTAGGGGCTTTAGTTTCATCTGGTCATCTTAAATTTAGACCCCTAAGTTCTATAGACGTGGCTAGTAATGCTACGAGTTTGAATGAAGGTGGAGGGACCATGTTTGATGATAAAGTTTCACTTCTCCTTTTTGCCCTACAAAAGGCTTTCCAAGCATCACCGAATCGACTAATGACTAGAAATGTCTATACGGCTTTATTAGGTGCTTCGGTATGTCATATGCTTCTCCTGCATTCCTTAGTGCTTTTCTGAATACAGCTATTAAGCAATTAAACTGGATTTTTTCGGACTGAGAAAAAAGCTGAATTAATCAAGCTTCTAGCGTTTTCAGGCTAGAAAGACAGAAAAGCTTTTAACTTACCATTTCAGTCCAGATCTTAACCGAAAGGCAAAATAAAAAAAAACTGAGGTTCAGAGGTGCAATCAAACAAGGCCTTACTCTTTTCTTAACAAGCCTTAAGGAGTTTTTTAATGCCTTCCAGCTTTTCTGACTTTTTCTATGAAATCCGCTCTAATGTCTCTTATTTTTATCTTTTTAATTCATTCTTAAATTTAGAATACTTAATACTGGACTTGTCTTTTTATCAGGGTTGGTTAGAGTTTAGTATAGAATACTTAATACGGGAATTGTCCTCTCAGCTGGGTTGATTAAGGTTTAGTACACTCGGTCAAGCCTAATTTTGTACAACTCTGAATGTACCCAACAACAAACTCATTTCAGTATTCTAGTCCGTGTCCATTCTATATCCCAACTTTATTAATATTTTAATTTTGTACATTGAAGTACCTTGTGTTTTTCAAAAAAGTAACATAATTATCCTAATATACTGGTAATTAAGGATGCAAAACTGAAAAATCATATGAGTCGTAGAAAATTAACAGCAATTTATGAAATTGGCAAAAACAGCGTTTAATACACTCGATAAAAAAATTCAGAGTCCGGGGTACAAAATTGATATTATGTAAAACTTAAGTGTAAGAAAACTTAATAAACCAGCACACTGTTTATTACAAGTCCTAAATTTTGAAAGAAAAACAACAGCTTGCATATTTGTAGCTTTATTAAGGCACGGTTAGCTCCACCAATAAAAACCGAATAAACCACCTTTCAGCACCCTGTTTATTACAAGCCTGCAGTTTTGAAAGAGCGTCTTACAAATTTTATAGCTTCACGAAGGCGCGGTCAGCCTGTATTCTAATCTTCTTACTAAAATATAATCTTATTCCACTGGTAAATTGAGCTATATATGATGGTCACATGAATCTGATGTTTATAAATTATTGGATCCTGTGGCAGATTAACGCGTCTTCACCTGATGAGGAGTTAAATTTTTTTGATTCTGGTCATCGCTTTGAACATTTACAATTCTTGTCGGTTCTTTTGCATTCACTTCCAGATGCTCCTAGGGCATTTCAAAGTCGGGCATTGCAGGTATTATATTATCCTTGTATTGTAAAAAATTAGCGTGTTCAAAATAATGGGTGAAGAAGTATATGGGAATCAAATGTATGATGTATTGTGATAGTTAGGCAGAACACTGCACTTATAAGCAGATTGTTTGATAAGTACTTCTTATAAAATGAGGTCATTAAATTGATTAGTTTACTGCCACACCAGTCTGCTACGTATTTTTTCAATATTCCGTGCGAATCACATTTAAAGCATTTATCTTACGTTGTTTATGCCAAATATTGGAGTAATGGCTATTGGGAGTGTTTCGTTTGGGGCTAGGGTATGGTTCAACTTTGTTATTGTGTTGACTTAAAAAAAAAGAGTGAAAATTGAAATTTTGCATATGGTAGGGCTGGGTGTAACTGTAGAAAAATATTTCCATGCGGTTCCATTTTTACTCTCGTTCTCAGCATGTCGGGTTTTATACTTCCTTAGCATTAGTTTCCAATCACTAATCTTTACAAACCAATTCAATAAGACATCAATTTCAGCATGTCGGGGTTGTAAATGTTAGTGATTGGAAACTAATGTCTTATTGAATTGGTTACTAACCAATTTCCTTTTTCTTGGTAATCTTTTATTTCTTATCTAGTCTTACCATTTGATTTCAGGATCTTCTAATTTTGGCTTGCAGTCATCCAGAGAATAGAAATAGTCTTACTATGATGGAAGAGTGGCCTGAGTGGATTCTTGAGGTTCTTATTTCAAACTATGAGGTAATATGTTTATCTTTAACACCGAAGCAAGTCCTTGTTTGTGTTTATGAGGTTAATATAAGCTGAATTTTTCTCTTGATTCATTGGATAATTTTACATGTTATTTTTTAAAAAAAATATATACAGAAGGGTACTTCGAAATATTCAAATTCCTCAACTTTGGGAGATATAGAAGACCTGATACATAATTTCTTGATCATCATGTTAGAGCATTCAATGCGCCTGAAGGATGGTTGGAAGGTTGGTTTCATACCTGTTATTTCTTTGCATTTATGCTTCTTTCTCTTTGGACAATTGATTATCCTGGTGTTACCCCTTCAATCATTCTTGATTTTTAATGCTCTTGTGGAAGTAATAAACCTTTTGCATCATCTCTAAATCTATCTATCTGGCTTCTTTTAAGATAAGTTTGGTTGTTGAGTATTTGTCTCTAGTCCTTTTAGATGTTTAAAATGATCGAAAAGTAACCGAAGAACCCAAATCAACTTCTTCTACCTGTTGCCCCCATGCATTTTTAAGTTCCTACAGTTCTACTGAAGTGAACTAAACCGATCTTTGCTATATAGACGAGAGCAGTAATACTTCTTTTCTATGTATTCATTTGTTGGAATAAAAGTGATCTAATCTAACTTTAATAGATATATTAATTGTGATATTTTCTTTCAGGATGTGGAAGCCACAATTCATTGTGCAGAATGGCTGTCTATGGTGGGTGGATCAAGCACCGGAGATCAACGGGTCAGGTACTACATTTAATTACATATTGTAACTAGTAAATGCTGATTATTTGCCTTAGCTCCATTTTTTGTTATTATGAATTGTCTAATTGCTTTTGTTCTTTATGATGCCATGAAGACGTGAGGAATCACTGCCTATTTTCAAAAGGAAGTTGTTAGGTGACTTGCTTGATTTTACTGCCCGTGAGCTTCAGGTTCAGGTGAGGTTTCCGTAAACCTTTGATACTTGTCAAATGTTACATAGTTACTGTCTCTTTGGATTCAGGGTGAAGTCGTATGATGCAGGACTGATTTTTCGGAAATAAAGTTTAAGGAATTCAAGCAAGCAAACTCAATGAAAACACTTAAAGAACACAAACTCAGAAACTTAAAACTGTCAATATATGTTTTTATATCATTCAAATCAAGTCTGATGAAAACAATCATAATCAGGCCATTTATAGGCTCTAAAATAACTTAGGAGTATTCCCTAAATCCTAGCACAACTCTTAGACTTCCTCAACAAGAACCTTCTAGGTGATTCTAGTGCATGGACTAGGTTTTAACTAAATATAGATATTTCAGATAATTTAAAACAATTTAAACAAATAGAAATATATTCTTCTCCATCAGCGTATTTTGTCAATCAAGTGAATATTAAAGTCATGATCAAAGTTTGTTTTATAAGAAATCTACAGACGGTTACCAGGATACTCTGTTTGAGATAGGAAACTCGTTTCCGGCAAACTATTTTTGTTTCCCTAACTCTATGTTTCCCAAACTCGTTCAGGAAACTCGCTTCTAGTTTCTGTACTACCAAGAAATTCGCCAAAAAATTGATAGTGTTTTTTTAATCTTAATAAAAATTTATGCATGAGAGTATCATCGTAATAATGATTTTGTTATTTGGTTACATGAAATGCTTGTTCATCTTATCTTTCTGTTTTAAAACTAATGTCATATATTTTATTGGATCTCGTCTATCAAATCGTCTTATCACATTTCCTGCTTCCTTTGTAATTTTACACACTATTTTCTGGCTTTGTATTTCTTAAATTGGCAACTATGTAAAGAATGCCAATATTTTATCTTGGCAGACACAAATTATTGCAGCAGCTGCTGCGGGTGTCGCAGCTGAAGGGTTGACACCAAGAGATGCAAAATTAGGAGCTGATAATGCTGCCCAACTATCTGTGGCCTTGGTAGAGAATGCAATTGTTATGTTAATGCTTGTTGAAGACCATTTACGTTTGCAATGTAAACTCTATAGCACCTCACGTTTTCCCGCTGGTTCTCCTTCACCCCTCTCCTTTGCTGCAATTGGTAGACAACCTCCCAACTCGACAAATGAGAGAAAATCATCATCTAGCGACACGTCAGGTGTCCCTCTTGATGTATGTATGCTATATTCTTAAGTTTTTGTGCTCATCTAGCTTCATTTGGTTTTAGAATATTTGAGTTTGAGAAGTGTATTTTCGCAGAGAATGTTACTTTTGTACATCAACCTACAGGTTCTTAACAAGTAATATCATGCGTTTGAGTTTCACAATTTAATCATCAATCTACACAAAATCGGACAATGAGTAAAACCTATTTAAATTGACAATTTAAATAACATTCTACACAAAAGTGAAGAATGAGTACACCAACATATCAGACTTTACGAGTGCTTGAAAGTTATAATTTTTTTTTATCCTGGTGTACTAAATTTTCAACCTTTTCTCAATTGGCGCTCTTAGTATATGTGCATAGTCAATCATTTTGTGCAATATTAGCGGTTTTGAGTTGAAACTGTAACCGACTAATTGTTTTATTTTGTGTTGATTGGTGTATTATGTATGAATTTTAATATTTTGGTGTATTAATTATCAAAAGCTGATAGGTCGGTGTAATCTTAGTTGACAGGACGGACCTATGTTATTTCAATATGCATTTCTATGTTGTTTCCATTAGTGTTTGTACTGATATTAAAAGTTACCTAAATCTTTTACGTACATAAACAGGTTCTTGCTTCCATGGCCGATTCAAATGGACAGATTTCTGCAGCTGTGATGGAACGTCTTACTGCTGCAGCAGCAGCAGAGCCATACGAATCTGTTTCGTGTGCTTTTGTTTCGTATGGGAGTTCGAGCTTAGATTTAGCAGAGGGATGGAAATATAGGAGCAGGTTATGGTATGGAGTTGGACTTCCTTCAGAACCAACAGGTAACGGAGAAGAAGAAAAAGAAAATTCAAGATTATATTTACTTACCTTTACTTTTAATTTCCTAATTAATTGATAATCTTCTAAAGTTCGAAAGTGAAAGGATTTCAGTATGGTTCTAAGTAAAGTAAGAATTATTTGGAGTATGTGAAGAGAATTGGATTAAATTGACAAGGTTAGAAAGTGCAAAAGCTTCAGTTATGACTTCGAAATAAAGTAATAAGTGGGAAAATATCACTTTTGTTCTCCAATGTTTCAGTTAACAATCTGTATAGTGACCTATCAAAATCCATAATGTAGACACCAATCTACATAAATCGAGCAATTATTACGGTTACCTTCCACAAATCACAATGTAGATACCAACTATACACAAAATCAGACAATTTATACGCCAACCCATCTTAAATTTTTACAAATTAGTTAAAAGTTTAATTTGGTGCGCAAATTGTTTGATTTTTTAGATTTGTTCTTACTACGTCATCATTATCGAACCATTAACACATAATTAGTACTTTTGAGTTGAAACTGTAGTACATTGTTCATATTGTTCATATTGGGTTATAAATTGTCATGTATAATTGTTAAAATTGGTGTATAAAAGTGATATTTTTCCTATGAAAAATTTGTGAACATATCTCTAACAGGTTGTACATCAACAGGATTCGGTGGTGGTGGCAGTGGCTGGGATTCCTGGAAAACAGCTTTGGAAACGGACGCAAATGGAAGTTGGATTGAACTTCCTCTAATTAAAAAATCAGTTAACATGCTCCAAGCTTTACTGTTAGATGAATCTGGACTTGGTGGTGGTTTAGGTATTGGAGGTGGTTCTGGTACTGGAATGGGTGGCATGTCATCATTATATCAGTTGCTCGATAGTGATCAACCATTTCTATGTATGCTTCGTATGGTTCTTGTTTCTATGAGGGAAGATGATGATGGTAAAGATAATATGTTTATGAGGAGTATAAGCAATGACGAGGCACTTACAGAAGAAGGTTCTCATCAACTTTCTGGCAATTTGTCATTTAAAAGTAATAATGCTCAGATGTCAGCAAGACAACCTAGATCAGCATTGTTATGGAGGTATTTACATTAAGATGATGGCATTGCTTCTTTCTTAATAGTCTAGTTTCTCGCCCCATTGTCAACAAACTTCTAACGTGTTACGGAACTTTTTGCACGAAATTTATTTGAAAATACAACTTAAACAAACTAGAAAATTAAGTAACGCAGTAATTATGTACAAGTTGTTTGATTACGCTGGTGTACCGAGCCTCCAATGTAAAATTGGACAACTGGTACACTAGCATTAAATTTTAGCTTTTAAGAACTTTTCAATTTTGATAGGGTTGGTGTACTATTTGCCCGGTTATGTGTAGATTAGTGTCTGTTGTGGATTTTGATAGACCGGTGTATAAATCGTATAGTCAATAGTACAGTCACAGTATACTGATTGTAAAATACTATAATTTTTTGTACGCAAATGACATTCTCCCTGAACTTATCAGCAACAAGCTTATGTCATAACTTTATAAGTGTTGTACCGTCGTACATCTTTAAATTGCTGATTCCAGTTGATGCTATTGGGATAACCGTCAATTATTAATTTCAATTGCCCTCTCCAGAGGGACTAATTCGTCGTAAATAAATTGCAGTGTGCTTTCCCCGGTTTTGAACATGCCAATTACCGAGTCCAAGAGACAGAGAGTACTGGTTGCTTCTTGCGTTCTTTATTCCGAGGTCAGCATTAGTTTCCTTGTTATATGACAACTCCTTTAGGATGTGAGGTTTTCACCCATACTTCTCTTTGTGTGTCTGTTGTTTGGGTTAATTACAGTCTTTACTAACATATTACCTACAAACTCCATGGAGTACAGTAACTTTGGTCTTCATATTTCTGGACGATCTAGTATCCTTAGTGTTACAAAAACAATTTATATTTAACACTATTCTAACTTTTTTTTACTATGTATTGTGTATGTATTCTATCACTTTTCCTTTTTTAGTCCCTAGTCTATAATTTTTTTTGTATTTAGTCCCTCATCTATAACTCTTTTCTATCTGGTTACTAATATTATAGAGAAATGTAATGTTAGTTTATAGCAATTATTTGTTGGTTGGTTTACAAAATTGAAATAGATTCGTGTCAGTTTACAAAATTGTAATTTCTCTCTTTTGTTTTGTTATGGTAATCGTGGAACTTTGACAATTCCACGTCATCCAGGTGTATCATGCTGTTGGTAGAGATAGAAACCCTCTTCGTAAACAGTATCTAGAGGCAATTTTGCCTCCATTCGTTGCTGTTTTAAGAAGGTGGCGGCCATTGTTAGCAGGAATTCATGAACTTGCTATGGCGGATGGTTTTAATCCTCTTGTTCTTGAAGATCGTGCTCTGGCTGCGGATGCGTTACCAGTAGAGGTATTTAACGATTTTTTATTCCTCTAAACACCTATTCATAATAACTATGTTAGTTTTCCCACAACTATGGTTTTCTTTTTATCTGAGTAAAAGTGTAATTTTTGCTACTGGGGAAAATAACAAAAGCAATCCCCTTACTTGAAATGAAAATTTAATTTAGTCCTGATAGTTTTAGTGAAACACTATTGGTCCTCATAATTTATATAAGCTGCACCGATGGTCCCCATTGTTTCAGTTACAGCAAAATTGGTCCCTATAGGCATGTGGTAAGGAGACTATGGGTGCACCGGTTAGGAAGAGTTAAGATATTAATGTAGGATACCAAAAGAAAGGTAGAGGTAGACCGTTAAAAACTTGGATGCAAGTGTAATGACATGAGCATAAGACAAATCGATGAACAAATTGCATTGGATAGAAACGCATGGCGGAGGGAAATTCATTGTTGCGAAAACAAATGATTTTCTCATATGGTTTCATATAGCCGGCCCCAAATTTTTGGGATGAAGGCATAGTTTGATGACGATGATGATGAGTCTCAGTCAGTTACTATAGTGGTCCTTAACTATGGGAACCGTTCGTGCTATACATGGGACCACATGTGTGACCTATTCAAAAGTGGGGGACTATTAGTCTGAAATACTCAATTATGGGGATCAAATAGAAACTATAGGATTAAATAGAAAATTACTACTCTATTATAATTATGGAGATCATTGCTATTTGCAATTGAAACTATAGGATTAAATGGAAATTTGATCCAAAAGTATGGAGACTATTTTTGCACTTTATGGTAGCCAATATTATATGGATCGCCTTTCTTCATACTTTTTTGATCAGGCTGCTCTTTCCATGATCTTCCCAAGCTGGGCTGCTGCTTTTGCATCACCACCAGCTGCAATGGCATTAGCAATGATTGCTGCTGGAGCTGCCGGTGGGGAAACCCAAACACCCGCAATAAATACAAATCTTAAACGTGATTCATCTTTGCTCGAGAGAAAAACAGCTCGTCTCCACACATTTTCCAGTTTTCATAAACCTTTGGACACAACTAATAAATCACCAGCTATTCCGAAGGATAGAGCAGCCGCTAAAGCTGCTGCTTTAGCTGCTGCTCGTGATCTTGAACGCAATGCAAAGATTGGCTCTGGAAGAGGTAACCATATTAATATCTGTATAATAGTCCAAATCTTTTGTGTGTTTTGAATTTGAGTAAATCTTTTGAATGAATGAAGACTTCTTTAGAAGTCAAGATCTACTCCGTCTATGCCTCCTTTTGTGCCCCTTGTTGTTATTAAACCAATTAAATTACTCCAAAAAGATGAATGAAAAATTTAGGTTCACAGTTTATGATTAGATATTTTATGCTCTATTTCAACAACCTATCTTCTAAATAAAGCCAATTATGATTAACTTTTTAAATAAGAAAAGAGAAACAATAGAGTATTTAAAATGTAGTCTTTTTGACTGAATTTTATCAAAATTTTTAAGAATAGATTTCAAAAGTTTATAACCATATCGTGAATAAAAAAAAATGCATTAATATGACCCAATATAAGCAAGGGGGCATAAAATGTGGCATATTAAGTGGCAGTTGATCCAGGTTACTCTTCTTTTAGTAGTAAACTTTCTCTCAGTACAATTACAACATTGTGTCAGCGTCTAAAATGGAAGTTTGCTCTTTGTAGTTTCAAACTTTCAGTTGCAGCATGAATATCATCCCTGTTTTTGTGTGACAAATTTGTTACTTGCTAAGACCTAGAAATTAGAACTACGCTAAACGATCTTATTAAGTGAGTCATTTGTAACTCGTCAGAACTAAAAAGAAATGAAAAGTATCTCTAATTTTTTTTCAATACTGGCAAGGTAGGTCTCAGTGCCGTGGCCATGGCCACATCTGCACAGAGGAGAAGCAAAAGTGACAATGAACGTGTAAAGCGATGGAGTGTATCTGAAGCCATGGGAATAGCATGGTTGGAGTGTTTGCAGTCAGTTGATTCAAAATCAGTTTATGGGAAAGACTTCAATGCCCTATCTTACAAATATATTGCTGTCCTTGTTGGAAGTTTAGCTTTAGCTAGAAATATGCAACGGTCAGAGGTATGGATTTTGATGTGTGCTTATGTACAGTGTTGCTGATGTAGAGTTGTAATTCTATACACTAACGTATCATCAAATTTGATTTCGTACACTGACGTCTAAAAGTTGGTAAATAGTTCATTACCTAAACATTTGTTATTTGCTTTCGTACACTAAATAGAAAAAGAGCCATGGTTTAGCGTTGAAATAGAAAATATGATTGGAGTTGTAAAACCGTTAATTTTTTTGATAATATGGTGTAATATATTTGGTTTTCTTAACTATTTAGCACTGCAAAGTGATTTTTTTTTTTAATTTGGTATGCTAAGTGTACTAAAATCGCCGGCAGATGCAACATTAGTGTCCTATGCTAAACTTTGTAAGTTGGTGTACAAAGTCAAAATCAGATGAGAATTAATGTATGAAACAGTAATCGACGCCGCCAAATTTATACAAGCAAGGTTCTTAACGTTTGCTTCAGGTGGATAGAAGAACACACGTTGATGTAGTTACTCGGCATCATCTGTATACCGGTATACGAGCATGGCGCAAACTCATCCATTGCTTGATAGAGACCAAGTCTCTTTATGGGCCATTTAGTGATCACTTGTGCAGTCCCGATCATGTGCGTACTATAAACATCGGAACGTTTAATTATATTTCTTTCACCAGTTTGCTCTATTTAAACTGATGATTAAAATAATATGTATGTGTAAAGGTTTTCTGGAAATTGGATTTCACGGAAAGTTCTTCGAGGATGAGACGATATTTGAGAAGAAATTACAAAGGGTCCAGTCATTTGGGTGCTGCTGCAAATTATGAAGATCATGCGGAGGTGAAGGGAAATAAAGATAATGTTATTAGTCCTTCGAAAGCCTCGATTTTGGCAGCTGAAGCTATAGCCATGGAAATCGAGGATGAAGAGCAGGAAAGTGCTGATATTCTAGAAGGAGGTGGGTTAGAGAGAGTTGAGCAACCCCTGCAAGAATCATTGGAATCTACAGATTCTCAAGCTGATATTAGCCAAGGGTTGGTGGGAAGTCCAACGGCTAATTCTTCTGGTTATATTCCTAAAGAACACGGTGAAAGAATTGTTCTTGAGCTTCCATCATCAATGGTCCGGCCACTAAGGGTTGTACGTGGAATGCTTCAAGTGAGTTGTGTTATTCATAAATTATAGTTGACCTCATATTCTCTTAGCGTCAACAATAAAAAAGCTTGGCTCTCTGACCGTTTGAAATTTAGTTGTGTTATTCATGATTTATAGTTAACTTCATATACTCTTTATGCGATTATATTAAAAATGGGGTTTTAGACTGATTAAAAATGTGTTGAGTTGTCATGATCTGTATTTTAATTTAAAATTTTGTTATGCCAACATATTTAAAATGGGAGTTTTAACCGTTTGTACAGTAACCTATCATGAAAATTGGAATTTGTACACTAACCTATAATGCTTTTTCTATACTTTTGATACACTTGCATAAGATAACTTCAGGTAAATTAACGTAAAGCCTCATGCTTTTATTATCAACTTTTTAAACTCACAATTGGTGATTATCACTTATTAAAGGGGGAAAATACGTTGAGTGCAATGTATTAATAATGGTTAACAATTTAGGTACTGGAGTACCACTTTTAACAATTGAGGTACTAATGTACAATTTTTCATCCGATTGAAGGGCTGACAGCATAAATAAAAAATTGCAGTCACAATATCCCACATTTGGGGATCTATTTTTGACGGATATTGACAGAATTGCACTCACTATGTGAAGGTGAGGGAACGTGAGTGCAATTTCGTCATTTTGTTTAACGTTAGGTCCTCAATTGTGACATAATTTGTAGATCAATACCTAAACTGTTAAAAGTGGTACTCCAGTACCTAAATTGTTAACGACTGGTACTACGTTACGGTATACTAAACGCATTTTTTCCCATTATCACCTCTGGGCACCAACCTATATGGGAAAATCAATAGGGGTATACTGATTGATCAGTGATCAATAAACGTTAAGTTACTGTACTAATTACAAACACTGTAAGTTGGTGTACAAAATTGAAAAAACACGATATGTTGGTCTACAAAACAGTAAAAAGGTAAAACAGTTTTAACCCTATTAAATTATCTGTTGGATTTCAGTGAAATCCATAGTTTATAGTTTAGAGGCACTTAGCATGAAGAACAGCTCTAATTTATTAAATATGGAGCTTACAAGTTCATCTGACCGTGCTCTTAAGTCTTATCTGTTTGTGCTGTTGTTTTTAATTTGGCAGATAACAAGTAGAAGAATTAATTTTATCATTGACAACACTGAGAGAGTGATAGAAGGACAAGATCACAGTTCCGAATGTAATGTTCAGGAGAAGGACCGGAGCTGGTTGATGTCTTCCCTTCACCAAATTTACAGCAGAAGGTGAGGTGAATTTGTCCTGTTTTAGGTGCAATGATCACACAAGATTTATACGTACCTTTCAAAAAGAGGTTTACCGTCTAGTAAAGTCCATTTAATAATAAATTGTAGTAACCACAATGAACATTAAAATTGTTATTTGCTGCTACTACATAATTAATGTTGTAAAGTTTTTAACCTTATATCCTCTTCTTCAATACTTTGCAGATATCTCCTTCGAAGGAGTGCCCTCGAATTGTTCATGGTCGACCGGTCAAACTTCTTTTTTGATTTTGGGGTACAATAATTTTACATACATTTACATTTGTGACGTAAATATTTTAATTTTAACTTCGTCTACTGATTTTTAACTTTTTTAGAGTACTGAGGGGAGGAAAAATGCTTATCGAGCTATTGTTCAAACACGTCCTCCTCATCTGAACAATATATACCTTGCTACTCAGGTTCTCTCTTCCACTTTGACTTAATTAAATCTTTTACTTTTAGAAGCAAAGCAAAGGAATCATTCTCTAGCAACCTTAATTTTTGTATACTTCTGTAGAGACCTGAACAACTTTTAAAGAGAATTCAGTTGATGGAGCGTTGGGCTAGGTGGGAGGTAAGAGATTTTGCATGAACCAATGAACTCTTATGGATCATTCTTTAGTCTTACTTTACAGTTGTTGCATTCCGTGATTTTTTTTATTTTCCAGTATGTGGTTAAAATTGCATGCTTTGCAGATCAGCAACTTCGAATATCTGATGCAGCTCAATACTTTAGCTGGGCGTAGTTATAATGACATAACCCAGGTTCATTTTCCCTGAAGCTATCATTTGCTATTATTTTAGTATTTAGTTATTTACCCATCGAGGATGATTCCACTCTTCACTAAATTTATCCCTTTCATACAGTATCCTGTTTTTCCATGGATCATTTCTGATTATAGCTCCAAACATTTGGATCTCACAAGTCCTTCCTCTTATCGAGATCTATCTAAGGTATCACTGTGACTACTTTATTTTAAATTGCCATGGCTTTCTTGTTTTAAATGCTAAATTATTTAATATACTTTCAGCCTATTGGTGCATTAAATGCTGAGCGGTTAAAAAAGTTCCAAGAGAGATACTCTAGCTTTGACGATCCGATCATTCCTAAGTTTCATTATGGTTCACACTATTCAAGTGCTGGCACGGTTTGTCTCATTTGATCCTTTTATTTTTTAAATCTCATTTTTCCATTTAGTCCTTGTTTGTTTGCAGTTAAATAGATAGTACAAAATTGTTTGTACCCTGATACCCATCTTATAGCATGTTTGTCGGAATTAAGATATAGTACTAATCTAGGGGGGTTATTATAGTTTTTTATACGAAAATATCATCACACCAGGACCAGCCTACAGCAACAATTTAGCATTTCCATACGATTTACTATGCAGTGTAACCAAACAAAAATAGCATTCTTTGTTTGGGGTACTAATTAATTAGAAAACCAATTATTTTGAACACTATTCAGTTATTTCGTTTCGCTTTTGTCACTATCCGATCAATTTTCCCCATTTTAGTCCCCAGATTATGGTGTTATCCATGTAGTGTACAGAAGTGAAAATAATTAGGTTAGGGTACTAGTTACTAACTTTTTATGGGTTGGGCGTACAAAATCTTGATGACACTTTTGTTTCCAAAATTGTCTTTAACCCTATAATTAGGTAACTTTGGTTCTAACTTCTATACTATGCCACTTGGCAGGTGCTGTATTACCTCATGAGAGTAGAACCATTTACCACTCTTTCAATTCAACTACAAGGTGGAAAATTCGATCATGCCGACAGAATGTTTCTAGATATTGGTGCCACGTGGAATGGAGTGTTTGAGGATATGAGTGATGTGAAGGAATTGGTACCAACTCTATACGTTATTAGTCTTCTGTGTTATAATTTTATTGATTAATTTCTGCGTATTTTGTATTTACCTGTTTCCTTTTTCTTAGGTTCCTGAGCTCTTTTACCTCCCTGAGATATTGACCAATGAAAATTCAGTTGACTTTGGTACAACACAACTCGGAGAAAAGCTTGGTATGCATTTTTCTGATGCAGTTGAAATTTTTGAAGACGATTGTTATATATATTTTTTAATTTATGTTTTAATGCTAGATTTTGTGATGCTTCCTCCATGGGCTGAGAACCCCGTTGACTTTATTCACAAGAATCGGATGGCTCTCGAGAGTGAATATGTTTCTTCACATTTGCACGAGTGGGTTGATCTCATATTTGGGTAAATTTTGTTAAGCCCTCAAGAAGTTAAATCTTTCTTTACCCCCAAATTGTCATCATCTTATCATACCATGATATCTGAATATATATTATGTTATTTTCCTGGATCTTTTAGGTATAAGCAGCGGGGGAAAGAAGCTATTGCGGCAGATAATGTGTTCTTTTACATAACCTACGAGGGGACTATGGATATTGACAAAATATCAGACCCAGTATGTTAAACACCTTTTAATATAACGATTAAATAAACTTGATTAAAAAGATTTTTTTTTATCAAATAAGATTCTGATCTTACTTTATGTGTGTATAATCAACAGATACAACAGCGGGCTATGCAAGATCAAATTGCTTACTTTGGACAGACTCCTTCCCAACTTTTAACTTCCCCTCACATGAAGAAAATGCCGATGGCAGAGGTTCTTCATCTGCAGGTAATTCTTGATTATTCTGTGACAAGATAGATTATTCGTACACCCATCTAGTCTTAAGGAACAAGTTGATTTTCCGTTTAGTGCTACTTTCGTCGAGCATGCACCTCAACAAATTTATTTGGGCGTATTAAGTTTTTGTTTACTTAACGATCGTTCAGTTTTCGATTTTGTACTCTCAACTATGCAACTTTTAATTTAGTTTATCGGACTATAATTTTTTTTTAATTTAGTACATTTCCGTCCACAAATGGATGAAAAAATACACTTATCATTGATTTTATGAATTGCCTTATAAAATAACCTTTCTCTTCTAAAATATTACACTTAAAATATGAAAAGAAATCAATGTTTAGATAATTTA
This sequence comes from Primula veris, assembly GCA_963682055.1. Lineage (NCBI taxonomy): Eukaryota > Viridiplantae > Streptophyta > Magnoliopsida > Ericales > Primulaceae > Primula > Primula veris. The sequence goes on along the minus strand of OY821745.1, from coordinate 27,176,498 downwards.
CAAATAAGATGATCTAAAACCAAAATAAAAAATCTGATAAAATCTAGATTCATCATATAATCTAACTGTAATTAAATTAACCTAATATAAGCAAAAACACTAATTAACACAATAAATAATACTCCCTCCGTTCCCAATTAATCGTCCTTTACGAAATTACGTGCAATTTTGACCGGCTTATAACAAGTATCAAAATTGTCGAAATGAAGAAAATCCAGGTTCTTCCAACTTAAAGCTTCTAGCTTATTAAGACTAAAATAAAGAAAAAATCAGGTTGAGATGGAGCTGCTCAGCTAAACATATCCCAGCTTTTAAGTTAAAAAGTTGAATACTTTGAGTTTGTAAGATGCAACCAACAAAGCCTGGAATTGCCCCTTGATTTTCCAGTTGGCAGAAATTTTGAGTAACAAATTTATGCTATTTTCCAGTTGGCAGAAATTTTGAGTAACAGATTTATGCTATCTTTTTCTTTCAGACTATCTATCGGAACCCCTACGAAATAAAGTCATATGTAGTCTCTTCTCCAGAACGCTGCAATCTACCTGCATCCGCCATTCACGCCATGTCAGATTCTGTAATCATTGCGGATATAAACGCTCCGGCAGCACGTGTAGCACAGCACAAGTGGCAGCCAAACACACCCGATGGTCATGGGATGCCATTTCTTTTCCAACACGGAAAAGCTAGTGCTAATTTCAGTGGTGGAACGTTCATGCGCATGTTCAAAGCACAGCCCGGTGCTGATTCAGATGAGTGGAAATTTCCCCAAGCATTTGCATTTGCTACTTCTGGTATTAGAAGCTCGTCTGTGGTTGCTATTACAACTGACAAAGAAATTATCACAGGTTAGTTTCACTTAATATACTTACACTAAATCTGCATCGAAACGCACTTTTGTCTCTAACACAAATAAAATTGTTTAACTTCGCGAAAAAAACAAAATTTACGAGCTTTGGAATTCTTCTTATTTTTCTGTTGGGTTTTGATTAGAGTTATTCCCATAGTTATCAGGAAACTCGTTTCCGCTTTCAAAATCACGTTTCCTGCCTCCCGTTTCTTGTTTTTAGTTTCTCATTATTTCACATGTAAACTTTAGAATATTTTTAGTTTTTATATGTTTTCGTTTCCCATTTTGCTTCCTGCTTCCGTTTCCATTCCTGGCAAACAAGGGTTTTTCTTTAAATATATTCCCTTTCATCTTGTATGTTTATGATCCGGTGGGGACAAGTGTTTATTGCTTTTCAGTGTTTAACTGAGTTATTTCTGGTGTTCCAGCTATATTACTTTATTTATCAGCATCTATGTTAGTTTAGCTTACGTTTTAGTGAAGCTCTTGAGAAAATGCTTAAGCGACATGTTCTCGTTTTCAAATATCGGTTTTATTTCATTAGTTGTTTGTACCAATTCACACAAACACATGTATATATATCTTGCTATTAAATTTTATTTTCACCGCAAAGATTAATTTGTCATGCAAGGTGTACCTCTCTTGTACTTTGGTGTTTCAAATATTTTTTGGTGCTGCCTAAGAAAATGTTATATGTTTGCGCATTCCCATTTTAGCCTTTGATAACTTAGTGTTCTATATTGACAACGGGTTACTAATGTGGCTTTAAATCTGACTTTACTTAGGCGGTCATGTGGATAACAGCGTCAGATTGATATCATCGGACACGGCAAAGACTCTAGAAACAGCAAGAGGACACTGTGCACCAGTGACCTGCCTTTCTTTATCACCAGATAGCAATTACCTTGTCACAGGATCAAGAGACGCAGCAGTTATAATATGGAAGATCCATAATAATTCTAATTCTCAAATAAACAGATTGTCAGAGTCTCCCAGTGACATATCTACCGGCGGAAGTGGTACACAAAACTTTATAACAGATAAAACAAGAAAAAGACGTATCGAGGGTCCCATACAAGTCCTACGTGGCCATGTCAGGGAGTTAATCTGCTGTTGTATTAGTTCAGATCTTGGTATTGTGGTTTCGTGCTCAAACTCCTCAGATGTGCTAATTCACTCTATCCGAAATGGTCGCTTAATTCGACGGTTGGTTGGCGTTGAGGCTCATGCAGTCTCTCTCTCATCAGAAGCGATATTGATGGCGTGGAATAAAAACTTTCATACACTCAGCACGTTTACTCTTAATGGGGTTTTGATAGCGAAGGCAAAGTTACCTTCATCATGTAGCGTTACTTCTATGGAGATTTCTAGTGATGGACATAGTGCTTTAGTTGGTATAAATTCATGGTCGGAGAATGATGGTGTTTATAGTAATTTGGAATCACAAGAATCAGATGAATATACCAGATTAGAAGTTCCTTCGCCATCTATTTGTTTCCTTGATCTGCATACATTGAGGGTAAGCTCAATAATGTTTGTTTAATAGAGATTTTTACTATTTTGTACACAAATTACTTAAGTTTGTTGTTTTTGTTCACCAGATTACGATTTTCTTTTTAACTTGACGAACCTTTGGGTTTTAATCTCGTTTGTACATCTTCATTACTTGTAGTGGAAAATAAGTGATAATGTAATTTTATAACTATACAAAAGTTCGTTTTTTAAAGTGATAAAGAAAGTAACAAAGACTAACTTTTTTCCTTTTCAACGAAAGCCAAAAAAAGAAAATAGTAACTATTGGTTGGTCTGCTGATTGTAAAAAGTGGTACCTTCATGACTTGGTGAACATACGGAACAACAGAAAACTTGTGATAATTATGTTAATAGAATTACAATGATGTTTATGCTCCTAATTTCGTCTTCCGTAGGTTAATAAACCGTCATTTACAAACTCTCTCATCATATTTCTATTTTCTGGCAGGTATTTCATGCAATGAAATTGGGTGAAGGGAAATATATCACAGCTTTGGCTCTTAACAATGATGACACGAATCTTTTGGTATCAACTGCCGATAGGCAGCTGACTATCTTCACAGACCCTGGTGTAAGTTGATATATCTATGTTTGATGTTAAATTTGTTACGGGCAATGCTAAATTAGTAACAGAATTCTTTTCAGATTCCATCTACATTCTTTTTGAGAAAAGTGTTACAGATTTCACTATTACTTGCAGTTGAGCTTGAAGGTGGTCGATCAAATGTTGAAGCTGGGATGGGAAGGTGACTGGGTCAGTCCTCTTGTTAAGTGAAATTTTTGCGGTAATTTTTTATTCTAATTCATTTATTGTGCGTATCTTGTTGTAAGATTGAGATGTGAGTATGAAGTGATTATGAGGGCGGGGCGGCGGAGGTATCTTGGAATTCTTAAATTTTTGCGGCTTTTTTCATGGCTGTATTATTATTATTTTTGACGTGTTATTTGCTCGTTTCGACTTGATATTTTTAAAATTTATTAGCTAATGTCAAACATCAATGAAAGTTAGATTTTCTAAATTTTTGTCAAACACTCGTTACATGTTCTTTAAAGTAAGCTTTTTTACTATTGCTTTTTGAAAGTAGCTTTTTGATCGAAAAAACTGATGTCAAACGGACCCATAATAACAAGCATTATATGCCATTCATTCCAACAAAACAATTGGAGATATATTGAAAATATAATGAATTTGGAGTAAGAAATTATGTGCAAATCCTTGTAGGATAATCCTTATGTTGTTGTTTTCGGGTAAACTTTTGATAGCTAGAAATTATGTGCAAATCCTTGTAGGATAATCCTTATGTTATGTCTCAATCTTGACTAAAATTTAGGTATATTTTATTTTTCTCAGCTTCTTCTGGCTTAAGTCTATTCTTGATATAAAAAAGAAAGTGAACGCATGGAAGTGTTGGAACCTCAGACCATATATATAACATCTATTGAATATTTGAAAGGGTTACACACCCACACACATATATATATGTATCATTGATTTACCCTCTGATGGTCCACATTGAGTGTATGCGAAAATCTGTATCAAAAAATCTCTCATTATATCACCATTATATATATATATAGAGAGAGAGAGGAGCTCACAATACCGTAGTAATGTTTAATGTGAAATTGAATAACATCGTCAATATTTATTTCATATCCACGTGACCGAGCTACATATCGTTGAAATGTTTATTCAAATAGAAAACAATGTTTTAGCATTACTACACTATTGACATTCTTTTGTTTTTGTTTTTGTTTTTGTTTTTGTTTTTTTCATCAGTAACGAAAATATATCATATAATAAAATGGGACCTAACATTGTACAATGAAGATCATAAACAAACAATTCAAAGCAACAAAATGCTCGGATATACAGACATTTACCAAAGCCTCAACCTGATAATAAATAAAACAGACAGTCTAATTTGATCCAAAAACATTCCATTTCGATATTGACTGCAAGTCTGCATTTAATAATTAATAGTCACTCTGAACGTTTATGAAGGAAAATGTATAAAATTAGAGAAAAAAGTTAGAGAAAAAAGTTTAAGAATTAGGTAAGAAAGTCTTATACAGCGTATATATATTTCGGGTTGACATATATGGACATGCATGCTTATATTTTTATTGGAATTGACAAATTGTATATGAACTATTAGCAGACTCGATACTTGCATGTAAGTTTTAAGCATTGGCCTGTATAAAAAAAAAATTAAATACTAAACAAACAATTAATTTGTGATCTAAAAGTGGAGGCTTATACAAGTTCTTCCAAAATAACGGGAATGATACGAGCAAGTCTGCCGGCGGTTCGACCTTAAAAAGTGTCACTATGTCGGTCGATTCAAATTATTTCATTACCCTTGTTTCATATGCATCAACATAATGTTTGAGATATATATTTTCTATTATTATTGTTATTATTATGTACGAGTTTTCTGTTTATTGTAAATAACTGTTTTTATTGAAATTCAATACAATAAATAATACATTTGGCAACAAGTAGTTATATTGCCATATGAGATATCATGTTGATGATTTAATTATTTCATCCACTCGATTAGTAATGTCAATATAATTTTTATGTTGAGTTGAAGATATTATGGATATAATTTTTATGTTGAGTTGAAGATATTATGAATTGAGATTCATAATTTATGATTGATTTTTTTATTATTTGATTGATTGATTCTGATTAGTATTATAATCATAAAGATTTGACATTCATCCATTATAATCTCATTGTAACTATATACTAATAGAAGAGTATAGATTCTCAATTAACAAAAAATGATAAAATTTTCTTTATATATATTATTTCACATGTTGGTAATCATATGGTATTTAAGATTGAATATCTCACGTGTAGTGCACGAGTTGTGCACAATTTGTACGAAATAAATCATACATAATATTATTATTTTTAGTTTACATACACACACTTATTGCAACTAGAATTTAAGTCTGAGAATGTAACCATCATTTTATCGCCATCATTTTGGGTCTCATGAGATAAAATGTAATGAGAGAGAGCCTAATAGTAAATTGTGAAATCAGGGGACCTGATAGTAAAAACAAGGTCTACTCATGAGATAAAATGTAATGAGAGAAAGCCTAATAGTAAATTGTGAAATCAGGGGACCTGATAGTAAAAACAAGGTCTACCTCGGAAGAGCCTAAGAAACTACTCCCGAGTTGGTTTTGCATGTACCCGTTTATGCTCGGAATAAGATTGGGGCCACCGACAGTATAAGGCCAGGGGGTCATATGCCACCCTCAACTTTTTTCCCATAAGAACGATTTTACCCATGATCATATGTCCGAGTACTTGTTTCCATGGGCTTATTTTTTGGGTTGCATTTGTATTTGACACTTAATATGAAAGAAATTAGAAATTACAAGCTTGGTCCTTATTTTTCTAACAAGTTAGTCACTTTCTTCCACACAGTTTAAGTCTAGACACATCAAGTTTTTTGAAATATTATTAGTCCATGGAAAATGACTTCATGAATAACCGTGGTAATAATCCTATAGACATGATGCTCAAAGTTATAAATTGAGAATAAAAATGTTTTTATTAGGGGTAATAGTTTTTGAAACGGCCTACTTGTACATATTAACCTTTTCTACTTTACTATTCTTTAATTGTCACGTAATTTTATTTTTCCAACTATTAAAACAGTACATCGTTTAACCAATGAGAAATACTTTATTCAAAGTGCTATTTTCAAAACTTGGCCGATTTTATTTTCAAAATAAATTTGATAGTATCGGATATAATGGTTTTGTTTAAAATATAGAAGTATTTTATCAATTAGAAACTAAAATTGTACAAAAATTAATAGTATTTATTTTTTTGTCTGATTTTTAATTTTTACAATATATTTTACAATTTTAGTTTCATTATATTGAGCCCCGCTAAATAATAATCATGACTCCGCCACTCACTGAGACTAGTTAAACATGAATAAGCATACAGTCTTCTAATCTTATTTTATTATCTTACTCTAATAATTTCTTTGCATCTGGTGTTTAATATTTTATGGTGAATATGATTGTAGTGGGTCAGAGGCCAATCGAAATGGTAGAGTTCCATGGTCAAGGAACCTCACATATGAAGAGGCAAAACCTTTTTTGGGACGTGTGTCGTTTTTGAATGGCGATGAATGGATATTAGATTCTTGGTAGGTAGTTTCAATCTAAGAGTCATTGGTATAATGTTGCGGATATAAAAAGGACTAGGAATATCAGCTCGAATATGAATTATTAATTTAAGTTGACATACGGTTTGTTTGGTGGCAGCTTTAAAGCAAATAAGTTGAATTGTTTAGGTTGAGAAAAATGATTATGTTTTTTAGCTTCATATTTCTAACTTTGTTCAATCAGAAAATAAATAAATAAAAATTGTAATTCTTATGTAGTTACGAATTATTAGCAAACATAATAATGATATTCATGCAACTCGTGCACAAAACGTGCGCTCTATGTGATACTATTTTGCTTTTATAGTATTGAAATAATTAAAATCATCTTAGTTTATCTATTTCTTGTACAATATTTAGTTTATAACCATATATATATACATGTATGAGATATTTAGAGAAATTGATGGGTAATGATCCAGATGTTTAAGACACTAATTATAATATATCTCAGACGCTAAAATACTCTTACTAGTTTCGCCCTCATAGGCAAATTTATGAAAATGATACATCCAATTGCAACAAATGCTTTAAGACACTAATTATAATATATTTCAGACGCTAAAATACTCTTACTAGTTTCGCCCTCAAAATAGGCAAACTTATGAAAATGATACACCCAATTGGAACACTTAACAAACTTTAGACACTAAATTGTATATATATATACCTACAAGTACATACATACATATTTGTTTTCGTATCCGGTTTTGACATTTTTAAATTCGGACGGTTCGATTTCGACTCACTTCAGTTTTCCGATATGTTCCCACGGATAAGTGGTCTCTCAAATTATAATATATCTCCTCCACTAAATTAATCGCCCTAAATAGCTTCATATGTTACACCCAATTGCAACATTTAAACAGTATACATATACAACTAATACATAAATTATTAAAATTCTGTAACTAAACCTCACAAGTCACACTCACACCAAAAACTAAAAAGGGGTTTTAGAGAGAGATACATAGAGAGAGATGGGAGGGAAAGGTAGGAAGAGGAGAGAGAAGAACTACGCGGCGGCCCATGGCGGACACAGCCGTCTTCCGCCGCCTCCCACCGCCTCCTCCGTCGACGCACTTCCGACGAAGCTTCGTAAGCTTATGTCCTTCGTTCATTCTCCACACCCAGGTCCCTATCTCCTCTCTCTCTCTCTCTATCTATATCTATACTGTTATTTTAGTGAAGTAACCCTTATGAAGCCGTTTTGGCCTCTTGTTCCGAGAATACTCCTCGTTATTTAAGAAAAATATGTATATTGATTGCCATTCTAATTGCCAACTGCTTATGTATTAGTTACTAGTTATAGATAACGTTTAATTAATTTATTAAGATTAAGGGAATGATTTTTCATGTGGTTAAATTAATTAGGACTTGCGGAGACGTCGATGAGTAGTGACTTGAGGAATGCGGCCGATGGTAACGTCCCTGCAGAGAAGGTACTTTAATTAACTTTATATGTATGTATGTGTGTGTGTGTGTGTACAGAGAGAGTGAGATTTAGGTTTTTATATTTACTGCAGCTTTTAAGTTAGTTTTTTTGGGCTAATTGGCTTTAATCAATGGTGAAGCGGGAAATTGTCGATGGTGAATAATAACAAATGAAAGAAAAAGAGTAGGATGGGTGTTATGTATATTATTATTCATTTATTCTCAACAAATTATAAGATTAAACTAGCTGCGTGATAGAAAGTAAAAAATATTACGATTCATGGCGCCTGATGATAACTACATAACTAGTAATAATTTAGAAGCTATAACTATAAGGTTAACTGGTCTATATTTTGTCTGTAGATTGATTTTTTTTGCTTAAAAGCAACTTTTGTATCAGCCGTTAGTAACTTACATCTTCGGAGGAGTCGAATTTGTAATAATTCGGTTAATGACCTGTGTTACCTTTCAGTTTTTATGTGATAGGGCCTGTCTTATCTGTCTCGGTGCACTTTAAACCAATAAGCTGATGTATTTGAGATTAAGAAAATTGTTGAGTTCATCTAGGTTGAAAGTTCTAGCCTTTTCAGTATTGGAAACCATTAGAATATAAGTATAGGTTTGCCATTTGCAGTTAATGACTCGCAAGCAAACAAACCATTATGTAGACACTATTGGAAACTGAAATGGCATTTGTTAAGTTAGAGCATGTTTGCTTGCTTTTCTAAAGCTGATTTGCCATGCATTTGGTTAGTCAGTTGAAAGCTGCAATTCTTGGTTTCTTTACATGGAAAAAAGTGGTGATTTAAAGCTGGATGAACCCAGTTGTTCTTGACCTCAAACATACAAACTAAGCTTTGTTCTCTTGATGGATTTCCAAACTTTAAAAAAAATGGGAACTATATTCTTTTTCTCTTCAGTTTTTCTAGATATTCAACCCTCAAAAAAATTTGGGATCTCAGGTTTAATTGGATAGTCATGAGTTTTTTCTATCGATTTTATAGCCTCCATTGGCTTTTTTGTAAGATATCCCGATGTAAGGAATGAAAAGATGCGGCCAATTAACATTATTTGTGATATTGGACTAGTATACTTTAAATATTTTTTAGTGAAATGGTTACAACTTGCAACTTAGTAGTTACACATAGCAAGATCTTGCCTTTTGTTGGAAAATACCTTCTACCAAACATGCATTTAGTGTTCGTTTTTATCATGGAAGCTGATAAAGAGAACTTAAATTTGACAATGTATGCAAAACCTTTAGCTGCTTCTCTTACTTGTTATGTGTGATGGGTTTATGTTGGTTACATTGTGCAATTATTTTCAGAAACTGCCTTTGAAGCCCAAGATCCAGTCTAAATCTGGTGAGATTGAAGAGGAAGGCAAAGGTGAAGATTTTGTTACAGCACCCTTCAAGGAGTTTGATGACGAATTCACAAATAATACGTTCTCAGAAGAGAAGAAAAAGAGGACGAAAAAGAGGAAGAGAGCAAATGATCTTCGGTTTGAAACACTTGAAGGAGCGGGTGTTGGTTCTGGAAGACGAGAGCGCAAGAAAAAGTAAGTTATATGTTGAGTAGCATTTTTCTGTACAGATGGTATAACATGTTTGTTTTTTGCGTCCTTTAAATACCTTTTTTTATGACCATTATACGTGCTTTCATTTACTCCATGTGGCTAAATTAATTTTATATCAACAATTTTGAGTGCTTATGATCTTATGTCTTTATATAGTTTATACTGGAGTTTTATTTATCCGGTCTGTGACTCAGTAAGATTTATGTTTATTTCTGTAGACGCTTAAAAGAAAAGAAAGAGAAAAAGAAAAATGCCAGATCAGGAGACAAAGACGACTTTCCTGGCAATGAACTGATTAAATTTGGCGATGTCGTCAAAGCTCCACCTAAACTGGCCGCAATTCCCAAGGTACCATTATTTTTAATATTGTTTGGGAGGGTTAATTACAGTGTTCTACTCGAAAAAGACAACATATTTGATATTTTGATATTTTTACGGTTTTACCCCAACTTAAAAACTATTAGCATCCACTATTGACACCCTTTTTATCAATGTTGTACCCTAAAAAAACCAAAGGTTGTGGACTAAAATAGAAAAAAGGACATGTTATATAATGTCAACAATATGAGAAAACATGATAGAATAATGTATTTTTTTGGACCTCTTATTAGAACTGAACCTATGATCTTTTATCTATTATGTACTTAAAATTGCGAAAAAATGGATTGCTAACTTTTATAGGTTGGTAATGAAACCAAATGTGATGATTGATTAAGAGTATAAAACTGCAGTTAACCCTTTTATGTAAGAGTAAGCTCTTGAAAGTTGAAATTAATAAGCGTTCGGAATTTATAAAGGGATCAAAGACATTCCAAGATGCTTCTCATGAACGACTTCGTTTGAGAGCGATTGAAGCATACAGGAATAGAAAAGGATCGAATCCCAAAACCAGCCTAACTCTACCAGTAATGACACAACCAGCATTTTAATTTGCACGACGACAATGTTTGGATGATTATGACAGGTTTTTCTTTCTCAAGTTGTATTTTTTTGTTCTGGAAGGTCCTTTTCTCTCTTTGTTTTGTTAGAAAAACAAATATATTACCTTGGATGTTATTTATGATTACTAAAGTTAAATGGTTTCCCCTTTTTGTTCATCTCTGGTAGTCTTAATATGCTCTTTTCTTCTTATGGGGTTTATTGTTGGTGCTGATTTTTACTTGGGTCTTGTATTGTTATTGTTCTTTTTCGTAATTCTGAAATTTGTTTTATCGCTACGTATTTAAGGTCTGTTTGAGTAGGCACTATATTCATAGAGTTTCTATCCCTTTCCAGTGTATGGCTTGGAAGCTATAATTGCCATCACTAGATTGTAAAAAAACTAGATGTTATACCAGATTGTATAAAAATAATTTATACCAGATTGTATCTAGAATGCCCGCTTAAAATCTGACTAATATATTTTTGGGACCTTAGGCTTGACCTTTATGTTGCATTTCACTTTGTTTGCATAAAGTCACCGTGCCACCATCTAGTGACATCATTATCGGTTTCAACTATCACAAAATAAACAACAGATTTTGCATTACAATTATAACAGAAAACAGACCACATTTCTGAATCCTTCTAATTCCGAATCCTCATACTTATTCCCAAAGATATCACTTTACATTTGATTTTGGTACGACTTAAACCTTGGAACATCACACAGATGAACACATTTGTCAGTGACCTCTTTGTTTCATAACACTGACACCAGAAACCACAGATGACGGATACCGTTACAGATCGTCCATGACCTCTTTGTTTCATAATACCGACACCGAAAACCAGAGATGACAGATACCATTACAAAACGTACATGGCGAATCACTCAACTATTATAGACAAAATAAATTCAACTTAAGGAACTGCTTATTGTTAGCAATACCTACAGAGGAAACTATTAAATTAGCTTGAAGATGATCAAACAATGAACAGAGTCGCAGACTATTAAATATTACTCCGTAAGTAAATTACATGGCAAGTAGATAAAGAAAGACCTGATTATTTAAATTTTAGAAATATTACAACTGTAATATACAAAAGCCCAGGTAATTATGTCCTCTTCTCATTAGACAAATGGAAGTTCTGAGACGGAAACTCAGAAATCACGACCTTTCCGCTGGCTCTTCCAGTTTCTAGATATCGAAAGGCTTCGATAACATTAGAAAAATGATAAGGGCCTGTTGGATCAATCACCGCCTTGAGCTTCCCAGTATTTATGTATGGTTCAAGTTTCTTCAAGATATCACCAGAAACTGTTATCCCTGAATATTTAGCTCTTCGGTTTGATGGAGGCCATGTTATGTCGATGACAGGTGCGTCATCCTTGGCCAATAGATATGAATTCTCAGTGTCACCTGAAGATGTATATTAGTATTAGTATATACGGAGTATATAAAGTAACTAACTTGAAAACAGTGGCGCTGCTTTTCCTTTCTTAGCGTGAGGTTATATCCTGCTGGCAGTAAGCAAATTTACACACAAAACAAGTAGAATTATAGGTCAAACAGGATGTTGTCGACAAGAGTTTTATTTCATTTGTTCTGTGAACACTAAAGCTGTGTTTGGTTCCCGGATTTTGGTCAGGAAAAGAAAACGCTTTCCTGTGAAAACGCTTCCTTGTGTTTGGTTATAAGCAAATATACCGGATATAATAAATTGACAAATAAAACCGGGTTGTCCGGCTTGAAGCCTCTTAACTTTTCCAGGCAACTAAAAAAGCAACGAAAGATGAGCTTTTTTAATATGTTCAACAAAATACAATCGCCACTGTTTATCGGGATTTTGTATATTGTAGGGTTAAACAGATGTTTGTCTACACCCAAAACAAAAAAGATTAGGTCAAATAGGATGTTGTCGACAAGAGTACTGTTCTTTCATTTGTTTTGTGAACACAAATTATATTAGCTGAACAGCTTATAAGCAAAAATGCTAGATATGTGAAAGTGCTAAAAACTGGGTTTTCCGTCTTGAGGTCTCTTTAACTTTTTCAGGTATAAAAAAGCAGGGAAAGATGAGCTTTTTTAATCTGTTCAACAAAATACAATCACCAATCGTAATGTTGATCCAGATTTTGTATATTCTAGGGCAGAACAGATTTTTGTTTGTTAATCATTTCCTATTTATCGTGTGTTCCTTCTTTTGTTATAGAAGTCGGTAGGACTTGAAACTCCGTTTTTTGTCCCCTCGGTACCAAAATCTGCAGTTTGTGGAAAAAGAGATGGGTCTAATTCTTCTTTCGTGGAAGTAGAAGATAATGTCATGCCTTGTTTGCTTGCAGTTTTGAAGCTTATTTTTCTTTTTTGCTTAACTGAACTCTTTTTTTTCTTAGCCTTAAAAGAATTATACTTTTTAGTTTGCTTAAAAACTGCAGCCAAAGCCTTACCCATACGATTAAAGAGTGATGAAATTACCAATTGTGTCGTAAAGGAGATCGAACTTTTCGTCAATATTCTCATATCTAGTCTTGGTATAGTCAACAACATCGTCGGCACCCAAGCTCTTAACAAACTCCACCTTTTTTGTGCTAGTAGACGCTACGACGCGTGAAGCTCCTAGCAATTTTGCCAACTGTACAGCTAAAGTTCCTACACCGCCCGCTCCGCCAACTACAAAAACAGAATCTCTCTCTTTAAACTCCGCTGTTTTAAACCCTTCAATGGCTGTTTGAACTGCCAAAGGCAAACTAGCTGCCTCTTCAAACGAAATCTTTTTGGGTTTTATTGTGACTAAATCTTCGTCGACTGTGATGAACTCGGCTAAGGTACCTAGACTTTTTAAATCTTTTTCCTTGGTGAAACTTTGGATGTTTCCGTACACCTCATCGCCAATTTCAAACTTTAAGACGCTATTACCTTTGGACACCACGATGCCTGCCATGTCACAGCCTGGGATTATCTGGCATATTTGTGATATTGATATGAGATGTCAGATGATTGCATAATTCAGTTAACAAAACCTATCAAACCTTGGTCTTTTATGGAGTTTGATCATGATGAAGTTAATGAAGGTTAGGTTAAAAAAAAGGGTCTAATCTGCAAAAACTAATGTATTGATCATGATGAAGTATTGAAGTTGACAGAAAGGGGTATGTTAGGTTCGCAGAAACTTGCTGCAAATTCCAGTCCCATGTTTGTTTGTATTTATACCAACTATTTTGCTAGGGACTAATAGTCGTGCCAAATCTGTTTTGATGTATTTGTTCAAATGAATGATATTGAAATACAAAATTCGTATTGCAACTTAGTTCTAGGCTGACAGTACTGGGATTGAGATTGGGCACTAACGGTTTCTAGGCAACTTGATCAAACCAGACAAGTAACCCAAATTACTCTCCATTATCAAGTTATTCTCATAGTACACACGACACATTAACATGCAGGCATAAAATAACTAAAACTTAAAATTGTACAAGAAATCGACACTCACAGGGAAATCTAGCGGGACGATAGGACTTTGGCGCATCTTACAGTCAAAAGGATTTAAAGCGGCAGCTCGAACTTGGACAAGTAATTGGTTATATCTCGGCTTGGGAATTGGGAATGTTCCTAGCTTGAGTACTTCCTTGGGACCATGCTCTTCATAGAACCAAGCTTTCTGCATTTTCTTTTTATTTAGTTTTCTCTAACTTTTATCCTTTGCACTAAACTCATTGTTATTTGCCAGATTTATAGGAAAGCTGATTAGTCACGAATTGTAAAAAGTTTGTGGTGGTTAGTTTGAATAACAAATTGGGATATTAAAAATGATTTGAAAGACAGAAACTTGAGGGCCATGAGTAAAAATTATAACCAATTCAAACGAATCATAAGATCATGGGAGACAGACTATCTGTATTTTTTTTTTATAAAAAGACACTATAATTTATGTAATCTAGTGTAAACATTTGGTATGTAGCCTTAAATTAGTATCAGCTTGTAATTGTTTATGAATTTGAGCCATTGCTGTCCAAATCGAGGTTCTGCTACAACCTAATGTTGATCATCGCATTATTTGTATCATTGCAATCACTGTATTATGGTAATATCATGGATGAAACAAAAGCAACATAACACAAATTTATTAATTGAAGAAATTCGTGGCAGGTTGTTCTAAAGCTTCAATAATTGCTATCAATTATGGATGAGAGGACAAACAACACAGCTTAACTACTTTTTTTTATCAAGTTAGCCAACTGAAGTAGTCATTGCTTTAAGAATATACCATGTTTTCTTGTTAGTTGTTATCATGCATATTCAGAATTAATCATTTATATTGTGAAAGCGAATGGATCTATATCCAACCATAAGTTGCTGTATACTTCATGGATTTTAATCGGAGCACAAAATACTAAAAATATAAATGTCTGTTTTACTAAAGTCTGGATTTTCTACTTCATCATTTATGTATCATTCATATGCCTCATTTTACCTATAATATGTATTTGAACATTTGAAAAAAAAAACTTAAAACAATCATTCAACATTTATCAATTATTACAATAATTATTATTAAGAGAAACTCTTGGATAATTTAATTTGGAGAAAATACAAGACATTATCACTTGTCTATTATTTAAGTGCAAATGACATTGTCACATCGTTTGTATTTTATTGACTTTTATGCATGTTATTAATTTAAAGTTTGCAATTTACCAAAATAGTATAATTATATGAAACATATTTCATCCGTCTCAAAATATAAATATTGAGTCTGCATATCTACATGCAATTTTGATCGATAAATATCTATATTTAAATTATTGAAATAGAAATTTTTAAAATTTGTTCATATAGTTTAACATTTGAATTATGTGATTAACTTTTGAAAAATTCGATTTTGACAACTTATATATAAGTTATTTGTCAGTCAAAATTGCACGTAATTTCTTATAGCCCCAACAATTTGGGACGAAATGAGTAATAATGAAAATGCTAATGTGTGCCCCGTATGAATGTAACGTTAGGAAATCGATAAACTCAAGGAAACAATAAGAAACGTAAACACGCATAATTTTGTTGACGATGTTCACTCAATATTGTCTATTTTCCCAGGCCGCTGGTAGTGACATTTATATTAATATTATAAAGAGTATTACAACTCATGATTCAGACATCTCTCATTTCGTTACAACAGTAGAGACGTCAGTTTTTAGTTTTTCGTCCTTCAAGTTTGTAAAATTGATCTTTTTGGTCCTATGTTCTATCAAATCAATCTCGCTTTTTCTTTGTATTTAATTTGGAGTAATAAGTTAAATCTTAATCACTATATTTCTTTTTAAAATACCTGACAATAGTTGAATCACATAGTTTCTTTTTAAAAATTAAAGACCAAAAATAGAAAACCGACGCAGAGTATCCGAATCTTATAACTCACACGTAATCTAGTCTGAACGCAAAGTTATGATTCTCTCACGAATAGATCTCTATATCTACGATACTTTCTCTCCATACAGTGATATTAAAGTATGAGAAATTAGGTACTATATACTTATAAGATACATTATGAGACTTATACATATTAAAACTAATGTATGGTATTAATATAAGATGACTAAAAAACACATTTTGCTCCATATACACCATATCCCAACATGTAAACGATTCTCTAGATATGGTAATAATATTTATAATTAAATATTAAATGAATTACGCTTCATGCATTATTAATCATATGTCACTTAACATGTATTAGTCCCGTATTTATATTGAGTTGTCTTCAATATGGTAATTATAATACAATAAATTTACTCTCTTACCCTTTATATATACTTACCATTTATAACTACAACAACAACAATTTTTATGAAAAAAGTTACCCACATTTACTTTAATTATGATATTTATAAGGACAATATTAACAATTTATGTATCAAAATTTAATATTATTAAAAATTATCTTTTTTATAAAGGGAACACTTACGCCATAAATACTCGAATAACATTATTTTAAAACATAAAACGTAAATTAACATATGTGCCCTCCACAAAATATAATAGTGCATCAAATTTTGTAGTCAAATTTCACAGAACAAAATTTCATAGATCAGATATTTACTTTTCATTTAATTACTTTCCGTATTAAATCCCGTCGTCTACGTGAACCCAACGCCACCACACGCCGCCGTATCTCCCCCCCCCTCTCTCTCTACAAAAATGAAGAAATGACTAGTTTCCTAAAAGACCTATTCGACACTTTCAATTCAATCCTAACACCCAATCAAAACCCTAACCCTAATAAAATGGAGGGTGTATCGAACGAGAGAGCTGCTTATAAGCTAAAAGGATACTTCGATTTGGCAAAAGGAGAGATCGATAAAGCTGTTCGGGCCGAAGAGTGGGGTCTTGCTGACGAGGCGTTTATGCATTATCGTAACGCTGAGAGGATTTTGTCTGAGGCGGGTTCGACTCCTGTTCCGTCGTATATTAGCTCTAGGTAATTGTTAATATGCTATTATCATGAATTTATGTATGCATATATGTATGTATGCATTTGTTGTGTATTTTGTTATTATTGGGAGCCGAAAGCTATAATGGGAAGCTTATATATTCATCGGTTGTGTGTTTTATTAGCTTAGGGCTATAATCGGATTTTGGCCGAGGTTTCATCATATATTAGCTCTAGGTAATGTTTTGATCATGAATTTATGGTTATGAATGTGTGTGTGTGTGTGTATGTATGCATCTATTGTGTATTTTGTTATTATTGGGAGCCAATGCTATAATGCTATAATTGGAAGCTTAGGACTTAAAAACTAAATGAATGTTGGAAAATAGAAAATATAGCTAATTAGAATGGATCCTAACAAACCCTAACCCTAATTCACCATCGGGTAAAATGGAGGGATTATCGAACGAGAGAGCTGCTTATAAACTAAAAGGATACTTTGGTTTGGCGAAAGGAGAGATCGATAAGGGTGTTCGGGCCGAAGAGTGGGGTTTGGCTGACGAGGCGTTTATGCATTATCGTAATGCTGAGAGGATTTTGGCTGAGGCGGTTTCGACGCTTGTTCTGTCGTTTATTAGCTATGGGTAATGTTTTGATCATGAATTTATGTATGTATGTATATATGTATGTATGTATGTATCTGTTGTGTATTTTGTTACTATTGGGAGCTATAAAGCTATACTGTAGTAGGAAGCTTAGGACTTGAAAACTAAAGGAATGTTGGAAAATATTTTTTTTTAGCAAAAGTGCAAAACAGAGTGGATTTTGCTAGAAGCAATTTTGACGACTATTCAGTCGTATATTACCCCTATCACTATGTAATGTTTTCATCATGGGTTGTGTGTGTGTGTGTATATATATGTATGTATGTATGTATGTATGCATGCATTTATTGTGTTTGCATGCAGTATTTTCCAGGAGTGTGGATGAACTTTATGTACCGAGAGTTCTATTTTTTAATTATAGGGATGCCGGATGCATAATGCTATAAGCGGAAGCTTATGATTAATTTTTTTGAAGAAGTGTTGGAAAATAGAAATTTTAACAACAAAGAAAAGATTTTCTAGAGGCTAAACCCACCTTTATAAAGACACGCCATCATATATTCACTCTGGGTAATGTTAAGATCATTAATTTATGTATAATATATATACTAGTAACTGTGGCACACACATTGTGTGTGCGAGTCGAAGTGGCCTGAATCTAAATGGGTAGGGAATATGTGCGTTTTCGAAATAAATATGAGAAATAGATGCGTCACCAGGGGAGGAGCAAGCGTTACAATACTGGGGTTGCAAAGTACAAAATGTTTTTGTGTGGGGTTGCAAAACACATTATTTCTGAATAACATTAAAATTTTCTTTAACAAAAAATAGCATTGTTATAAATTGTGGGGTTGCGGTGGCAACCCCTTGTCTCTTAATAGCCCCGCCCCAGCGTATCACGTGTGAAATAGAACATCTGAACATGGAAGCAATCCCCCCCCCCCCCCCCCCCCCCCCCCCCCAATTTTTAGTATTTGAATGGAATTAAGGTTAAGACTCCTAGTGTCGTGAAATATCTAAATGGATTGGGAATGTGTGTGGTTTTGAAATTTATATGAGAATGATTATATATATATACTTGTAATCGTGTCCCACACGTTTCGTGGGCGACTCGTAGTGGCGTTAAATCTCTAAATGGATAGAGAATGTGTGCGTTTTTAAAATAAATTTTGAGAAATAGACGTGTGACAGAATACAGAAGCATTGTTTTTCGGCATTTATGCAATAAACTATGTTCATCCCTGTTCGGTCCTATCTTAGTCCTAGCAATATGGGGTATGATCTTTTGTCACAATGTGAAAGTATTTTGCTCAAGGCGATTTCCACTCCTGTACCATTGTATGTCAGCCCTAGGTATTGTCTTTGTCGTAAATTTTGTATATATGGTCCCCTGTGTATATATACAGCGGCATAACCATGCAATTCATGACTTGAGATTTTTTGTTATTATAGGGATCCATAATGCTATAATCGGATGATTATGAGTAAAAGTTTTAAAATGAATGTTGAAAGATAAAACTTTTAGCAATATGGGGTGTGACCCTATTGTGAGAATGGTAAAAGAAGTTTGCTAGAGGCGTTTTCACCCCATTACACTGTTATAAAATAACCATGTTAAGGCCCACACACTTCCTCGCATTCTCACAAATAACGCAAGACAAGCCACAACTAATTCCCATCACTGTGGGATATTCAACAATAGTTAGTACTTAGTAGCCAAAAAAGGACCAAATGTGCTTTGAAAGATTTTCTGTCTCGAGAATGATTTTGCATGGCAAATAATGTTGGAATTCGTTAAACATGGAATTTGTGTTTACATCTGCAGATTTCTCTCAACAGGGATATTCTTACTTGTTATCATGTCTAATTTTTACATCAGACTAGATATTCTGTTTTAAAAAGCTTTAAGTATCTTTAATTCTCTTATCTGTGTTCTTATGTAACAGTGAACACGAGAAGGTCAAATCCTATCGCCAGAAGATATCAAAATGGCAGGGTCAAGTCTCTGAGAGACTTCAGGCTCTAAGTCGCCGGACAGGTTTAACATGACGTTTTTTGCAACTTGTTAATTATATTTTTATTCGTAGTCTCTAAAGTATAGAACAAACTGATATTTGGTGTTCGTTCTTTTTTATTAATTTCTCCTTTTATCCTTCAGGTGGCTCATCAAGTACTTTTAAGGTATGTTCTCCCCCTTACTGTATGTGTTGTAGTAAAGGGGTCTCATAGTTCTGTCTTCATGCAAAAAAAGTTTAAGCTAGTCAATTAGGGCCACTAAATCCATTTTGTAGTGATCAATAAAGCATAATCCTGTATATAGTTCTGTAACGAATAGAAAATGCAAAACTAGATATCATTGCCTCATCTTTTTTCATTATCTTTCTTTTTTCCCATTCTTTTAAAACTGCTGTTATATTTTCCCTGTAATTCTTTCTGACCGAACAATATTTTTGCACATTGCTCTTCGTGTCTAGTTTATTTTTTCTTCAAAATCATTTCGACTCTTCTTTTTGCAGAACTCTTCTATTCCGGCGCAAACTGTATCGAATTCTAGACCAACATCTGTGCTGAGGAACGATATTCGACAAAAGTCTACTGGCTCCCCAAGATCAAATTTAACTGTTAAAAATCAAACCCCAAAAGCTCAAATCTCAAAGCCTTCACAAGATTCTGGTTCTGGTCTAGATGCGAAATTAGTTGAAATGATAAACTCTGTGATTGTCGACCGGAGTCCTTCTGTCAAATGGGAAGATATTGGTTCGGAGCTATTGCATACTTTCTAAGTTTTATGATTTCTAATAAAAAAAAGTGCACCCAATTATACTTTTTAATAGTTCGGTAACCAAACTAATAACTTTCACAAGCATATCTGCTCTGAGTTGAGTATCGTTTGTTCAGCCTTTTGTTTTTATGTTTTTCAGCTGGCCTTGAAAAGGCAAAACAGGCCCTCCTGGAAATGGTAATCCTCCCAACGAAAAGGAAAGACCTGTTCACAGGTCTTCGACGTCCTGCCAGAGGTGATTAAATTTAGGATATTCTTTAAGCAATAGATAGTGGTTTAAACAAAGAAGTTTCTGAAACACCATATTACCATGTACTTGTTTAGGTCTGCTCCTTTTTGGCCCACCTGGTACTGGAAAGACCATGCTTGCAAAAGCAGTGGCTTCAGAGTCAGAGGCAACATTTTTCAATATTTCGGCTTCTTCATTAACCTCAAAATGGGTATGAACTTATTTTATTTTTTAATGAGATATAATCATCGATATTCATATTATTCTTCCCTTTCCTGTTGAAGTTTTTACTGATTTCCATCACTAGGTAGGAGAAGGTGAAAAGCTTGTGCGGGCACTCTTCACTGTCGCTGTTTCACGGCAACCATCAGTTATTTTCATGGATGAAGTAAGTTTTTCACTCTGCCGAATAATTTAAGAATACATGGTAGTATAATTTGGAAAATGATGTTTGTGAACATGTGTGATCCTCTTGGCTTTGCTCTATTTTTCAAAAACTACCTTTGCATTGCTGACAGATTGATAGCATCATGTCTACGAGGGTGTCAAATGAGCATGATGCAAGCAGAAGATTGAAGTCCGAATTTTTGGTTCAGTTTGATGGGGTGACTTCGAATTCGAGTGATCTAGTAATCGTAATTGGTAACCTTTTTCATATTTTTTAACAACACAAGCTATTCAACATGGTGTAGAATATGCTTTAAAGTTCAAAAAATAGTAGCATTTTGTCAAATCTGTGTATTTGCATATGTGGTGGTGTGCTGTGCTGCATGCATGCTGCTCGTTGGAGATTGTCACTATCTACTTTTCTTTCCTTTGTTTACGCTGGTCTGTTATGTCTGTGCAGGTGCAACCAATAAGCCACAAGAATTGGATGATGCAGTTCTTAGAAGATTGGTTAGTACTTTTTGTGTGTGACTAAAAGCTTAGCAATATATGCCTATACTAAAAATTCTGAATTGTATCGTTATAACGGAACAAAGATACCTGCGAAATGTAAGATCTTGGTAAAACAACTTCCTGAATTACAAAATTGTCTACATGCTGTTCACCTTGTCTAACACTCTTTTAACTTCAAGTTTGTGGTTGTGCTGACAATGGTGTTTAATTTGATATAATAACCAGGTGAAGAGAATATACATTCCTTTACCAGATGCTCATGTTAGGAGACTTCTATTGAAACACAAACTCAAAGGCCAATCATTTTCTTTGCCTGGTATGTTTTGTTCTAATTTCACAACCGAATTGTTTGATTACGCAATGCATGTTGAACGATCCATTCTAATATTCGGAACCTTCAATTTGTATATGGTTGTTGCTCTTTTCCTCCTCTCATCTAACCCATTTTTTTTGGATTTACCGAGTTTAACGAAATCTTTGCATGGTATGATTTTGTTCTAATATCACACCTCATTGTTCCTCAGACAATGATGTACGTAAAATTCATTTTAACATCAAGTAACATAAATATTTATTCGGCTGTCTCTTTTTCTAACCGAGTTTTTACTGAATTTAAGAAAATCCATGCTAAAATGTTTGGAAAAATATAATGGCAGGTCAGTTCAAAGAGTATACCATGGTAGTATCATATTGTTTTTTTTATTCTATGCTACAGTACCATCTGCTTTTTCAGCTAGTACAAGTTCTTTTGTAGGAGTATGTATAAGTTCATGTTTTGTTATAAGCCATCTTTTATCTTTTGGACAATATCTCATTTTTACTCTATTACTTTGCATATTTTGATAATCTTGATGGTAATTTGAGTTTCACTTGTGATCAGATACTATGCATATTAAAGTTTCTTCCTTTGGTCAAGTTTTAATTTTTGTCGATCTTGTTAAATATTAATTTCACCATTACTCTTGCAACAGCGGGAGATCTAGAGAGACTCGTGGAACAGACAGAAGGTAAGAGATTTTTCCTTATGCACTGAGATTTCAGAATACAGATTGGAATAATGTGCACATTTATGTGCACAAACTTCTGAGATTTACTAGCCTTGTTTGGCTGATTAAAAAGTTTTATTTGGTTGCTTTGGTTAGGATATTCTGGTAGTGATCTGCAAGCCTTGTGTGAAGAGGCTGCTATGATGCCAATTAGGGAACTCGGTGCTAACATTCTTACCGTCAAGGCGAGTCAGGTATTGTAGGATAGTATTCTTTTGTTTGTTACCCATTTCATGTGAAGTTAATTATATCGGAAAACTGGATATCCATATTGAAATGTTTATTCACATGAACCAGTAACCACAACAAATGTTTTCAAATGTTATTTTTACCTAATTCTCCCATACCCGAACAAACTACGTTATGGTTCTCATGTACCAAATGGTGGTACCCGCTTACCGTAACTCCATTGTTAGTGAAGCAGCGACCCCAATATCCTGATAGTGTTTTTTAGAGTCTACAATTGTAAAAGAACCAAGAGAAATTTACCTTAACTTGCTATTAAGTCAAAAGATAAACTTATATACTTCACCATTTATATAATAAATAATTACACACTTCAGACTTTTCTCTTCTTCATACTGTTTATTATTCCCCAGCATACTACAACCTTAAATAGCATATAAATAAGCCTTCTCCCATCGGAATACGGTCCGGGACAAATACTGTATACCAGAATTGAAGAAAAATTCGTTATTTTATTCTTTTTCACTTTCAGATTACACTATAGATTTGCAATGTTCTTGTACCAGGTGAGGCCTTTAAAATATGGAGATTTTCAGAAAGCAATATCCGTCATTAGACCAAGCTTGCAAAAAAGCAAGTGGGATGAGCTCGAACAATGGAACCGAGAGTTTGGTGCCAATTAGCTGGTTCGTGTGTATAGGTTTTGCTCACTAAATGATTTTTGTCACCTCTTCTGAAGTTCGAGTACATTATATGAAGTCTCAATTATAAGATTGCATTTGAAGAGTAGAGAATACGATACAAAACCGAAGACTCGGGGACAAGGAAGAATAAATCAAGATGTACAATTACATTGCTGTTCGATTATTTACCTGATACTTTCTAGGTTCCTTGTAGATAAATGAATCGGGAATACAAAAGCATGTGAGATTATTGTATATATGCTCATACTGAACATAATTCTATTAAAATGAAGTAATAGGTTTTGTTGGTTATGGCAGAAGACATGTTGGTCCATAAGTTGAGAGTGAATGATATCATATCCCCATTTACATTTTTTTGAAAGGACAACCCTTTGCATAATGAAAGAGATTCGTAGTTTGCTTGGTTTCATGAGATTCATGGACGTGCATCTACGTTAGGGACATAGCATGTGCTTATTTAACGATGGGGACTAAAATGTTCGGAACTGAAATTAGCATCATCATAGTAATTTTTTTTAAAAAGTATTGGAGCATTGGTGGATTCACCCCGACTCTTCTAAAAGACTAAAACGAGGTCTCTATAGATTTTATAATTCCAACGATAACAGTCTCCAGTCTCCACCATGTTCTGAAAATGTCGATCCTGTTTCTCCCCAAATTGCAAAGCCTAATGAGACACATCTAATGCTAAGTTCTTCATACAAACCTCACTTGTTAATGTTTATCAATGAAAACGACTTTGAGTCGACAGTTATGACCAAATATGTTGTAGTCACTCACTTCCAAAATGTTTGCCATTAGGAAGTTACACATTCTTTGTCCCTTCTGTAAAATTCAAAAAAATTGACAAATATTTCAACTTTAGCCTTCCTGTTTTTCATTACCATCTTTAATTTAATCTATTAGGGATACAGTTGATATTTAAGACTTTAGACCAAACAATAATCGAATGTCTATAAAAATTGAGAGATGAAAAAAACAATTGGAGTATTTTTTTTTAATGATTTTGCTAACGTGTTGCTGTGTGCATCGTTTAAGCATTAAATAAATTTATAAATTCAAGTTGCATTTAATAAAAATATTGTTGCATCCACACCATCATAACAATTTTGCTTTACCAAAAGTATGTATTTAATATACTTATGGTAACGATGTATTACTGCAGGAAACGTATTAAAACAAATATTATGCCTACTTAACGGGACCCCCTTTTGTGCAGTCACTGTGTTTGACTGTACATTGTACCGTTAATTCGTGAACCGTTTGATTACTTTAGATTAGATCTGAATCGTAAAATCTAAAATTCTATTAAAAAAAAGAACCCTTAAATTACTATTATATCCTTAAATTTTACGGTTTAAATTTAAAGTAAATGATCAAACGGTTATCTAATTAACGGTACTTTGTACCGTTTAACGGCACATACTTAACTAATGTATATTGAAAACATCGGAGCCTAATAATAAAATTACAAAAACCCATACTTGGAAAGAGAAAGCACTAAATTAATCTCCCTCCTACTCCAAATTCAAATTCAAAACCATCCCTAATCTCTCTCTAAAACTAAAACTAGTAATAAAATGGAAGCGCATAAGCAATATTACAAACGAACAAAGGGATGGTCAATTGACGACTTCGAGATCGGTAAACCTCTCGGTAAGGGTAAATTCGGCCGCGTCTATCTCGCCCGTGAAGTCCGTGTAATCTCTCTCTCTATCTCTATCTATATTTCTATATTTATTTATCTATATCTGTATCTATATACACAAACAAATCGAGTTCCGTGTAATCTGTATCTATATGATGTCGTGGAAATTACGTATTTATTGTTTGTATATGATTTAATTTGGTGCTTCTTTATATTAGTCTCTCCTACTTATTGATTTCCGATTCTAAGTAAATACGTATTTATATTTATATGTCGCGGTCTGGATTTGTTGTTTCTAGGTCTGATGATTTGACAGTGTACGTATTTATTGTTTGTTAAGGATACAATTTAGAAGCCGAAAAATGAGTGTATATGTTACTCTCGCCAGTTTATTTTACTTTTGGTCCTATGCATTATGTATATACGTGTTTATACAATACATCGAGGTCTGAATCGATGTTTTCTAGCTTTGATGACATGGAAGTTTACGGTTTGGTGCTTTATATAGGATATGATTTGGAAGCCAGAAATGTGCTTCTATACATTAGACTCTACTAATCTATTTCTGGCATTGTGTGTGTGTGTGTGTGTGTGTGTTTGGATTGGTTGTTTATATTTGGGCATACACATTGTTACACAAGATAATGGTCTCCTATTATTCAAAATTCTCCCTGTACATATACGTGGAGGTTCCAATTGATTGTATATAGGTTTGGTGATGACCCTAGAAGTGATATTCAACCAAACAGGTCTTGTACCTACATTTCGATGGTTATCCTCGTTTGTCCCACTACCTATTTAATTGGTTATAGTGGGATTATGATAGTATAAGATTATAAATACCGTCGGGCCCATAAGTATCGTATTTACGTGAGATTATAAATGATGAGAAATAGAGGTATTTGAAGAAATAAGGGGGTGTGGTATTGAGAAATGGAGATAGTTGGAGTAAAGGGGATGTGATATATATATACCATACCCCTTTACTCCAAATACCCCCATTTTTCAATACCACACTCTCCCTATTACTCCAAATACCCTCATTTCTCATCATTTCTAATCCCATGTTACTAATAGTCCCGCCTCCACTTTTCGTACCAAACACGGTACTTTTGGGCCCGGCGGTATTCCTAATACTATCCTACCATAATCCCATCCTACCAATAAAAATCAAACAATTTCTAATACTTTTTATTGGGGTTGTAAAATAGTACAACCCTAATAAAAAGCAAACAAACACGTACTATTAATCCCACCTTCATTTGTTATCCCGTCATAGTCCGAAGGTATTCATGGTTCCGTTACTACTTAATACTGCAAACAAACGAGTACAAGTGTGTCCTTATATGTATTTCGCGAATATACACTCCACATTTAGGTCCAAACTGAGTGTTACTTACAAAAAAGAGGTCCCAGTTGATTGTTGCCAATATAAAAAAGGTCCCAATCGACAGTTTGTAAGTTTGATGATTACAGATGAATTAAGTCACGGCCCTAATAGTGCTATTTAAACAAGCATACATGCATAAACAGCCCTAATAGTGATATTTAAACAAGCATACATTTTTATGCATATCACTACTCTATTCGTATCACTGTTTTAAAAAGCTCGCAACGTTGCGCAACGTTGTGCGATATAGTGGTTTTTGAAAGAAAAACGCAACGCTAAAACGCTATTTGGATGGAAAAACGCTAAATTCGCGCTATAGGAACGCTATTTACGCTATAGCAGACGCTATTTACGCTATAGCGGGTACAGTCCAAAAAAAAAAAATATATATATTTTTTTATTTTTGGTCAAAATTTTAATGAAATTATTGGAGCTTAAAGAGAATCAAACCACAAAACTCTTGCAAACAAAGTAAATACTCTGGCATCTCAAGTATAATCATTTTGTGATTATTAGTTACAATTTTTTATATATATTTAGTTAATTTTTATTAGATATTTTGAATTTAATGCTATATTTATATGTATTTAGGCAAAAAAAAAAAAAAATACACCGCAAATCGCTATGTGGCAACGCTATTTACGCTTTTAGCGCTACGGTAGCGATAACGCTATTTAAAACACTGATTCGTATGGCATACCGAAATTGTGTTGCTTTTGGTGGATTTCTTCATTCTGATGTGTTCCCGAATAACTTTTGGTAGACGGATACAATAGTCAACATGGAAACCAGAAATCTGCTACTATACTCAAGTCTCTCTCGATTATTTTAATATTCTGGTTGTGTATGTACACCAAGGTCCGGATAAATTTTTCTGGGTCTGATGACTTGGTTACGTCCGAAGTAGATAATAGCCCTAAAGCTGATAAGAAGTAGATAGAGAAATATTGGCTGAATGGGCAGTTGAAAAGAGAGATATAGTTATTAAATGATATATAGATATTGACACAGTAGGGTTTGGTATTTTATTTATACGAAATTATCTCTGTACATACATCTATATATGTATATGCAAACAAATATACATATACATCTAGGTCCAAATTGATTGTTTTTAGGTCTGATAACGTGGCGATTTGGTTACAGACGAAGTACGTTATAGCCCTGAAGGTGATATTCAAGAAGCAGATAGAGAAATACAGGCTGAACGGGCAGTTGAAGAGAGAGTTGGAGATTCAGAGCGCTCTTTGCCATCCTAACGTCCTTAGGCTCCATGGGTGGTTCCATGATACAGATCGAATTTTTCTCATTCTTGAGTATGCTCATGGTGGTGAGTTTTATGGTCTCCTTCGCAAGATTGGGCATTTAAATGAGAAACAGGCAGCCACTGTAAGTATCTTTCTCGCTTCATATATATATGCATGTCTATATTTGATGATGTATCAATGGGTATAATGTACATTTATGGCAATGAGTAAAAATGACGGTTTTGTAAGTTTGCGTGTTAACTGTGTAATTTTGAGACATTTCATTTGTGTATTTTATTCTCTATTCACGTGTACATATGGTTCTTTTCATATCCGCAAATGTGCTTTCTTATATTTATAAAAATACATGAAATTATTATGTTAGTCATACTGAGCTAGACATTAACATAGGGATGAGTCGATAACAATTACTTTGTTTTATTAGTTGCCAATTCTGTATTTTTGCAGGTAGTACATAGGTGGTTGCCATTTAAACAATGAGCTTGCTTAGTTGCTTTTTTTAGATCAGTTCTTTTGTTTTATGTTTAAAAAGTGGGCTGCTTTTCCTTGACCAGCTTAAGCCTTAGGATTTCTGATTTTTTGCCTGAAAGAACTAGAAGCTTTAAGCTGGATGAATCCAACTAATATCAAACCCAGCTTATTTGCTTAAAATCTGCAAGCAAACAAGTCCTATGTATACATGATTTTGTGTGCAAATCACTACTCCATTATTAAATTATACTGAGGTTCTGTCACTTATGTGTAATGGTCTTTGACATTCTGATGCGTTCAGTTTAGACCAATTCAACTTCTCAGACAGATACAATATGGAAGCAATAAATAGCCAATGCGTCCTTTAGTTAAGAGGGTGATACTAGTATGCTGTAAATGAATTTCCGCAGTTATCTATCTCGCATAAGAATCGTGGCTTAATATGTAGCGGAGTTGAGAAATGACTGCGTTTAACTGAATAATGAAATACGTAGCTTTTACTTGCATTTTACTTCGAGTCAAGCCTGGAACAATATGTAATTTATGTTCTTCCAAACAGGCAAAAAATTAAGCTTAAATTACGAAGACGTAGCTGTAAAGATACATTTGTCAAAAAGTACTGATAATGCTAAAAGTGGGTTTGTTCTTTAGTTCGAATGAGTTATAGTGTTATACTGTTTTGGAAGCTTTTCTGAATATTAGTTTTCAAAGTGAGTTTGTATAATTGAAGGGGCAAACAAAAGCAAATGGTTTTAATGGTTATGCGGAAATTATCTTATTCACTCCATTTTGATTAGGTCTATGTTTATTTTGTGTTTTACGTCTGTTTAACAGTTTTCTTTTGCACCTAATCCCAGAGTGTATGTATATGGCCAGTATAAGTTAACAAAAAGGAGATAATCTTTAATTTCTCTGTTTATCTCTTGTTTAGTTGCATGCTGGAATTTCGAAACTCCATATGTGACACCTTTTTTATTTTATTTTAACTCTTTATAGTATATTGCGAGCCTCGCCCAAGCACTGGCGTACTGTCACCGAAACGACGTGATTCACAGGGATATTAAGCCAGAAAATTTGTTGCTTGACCATGAGGTACTTAATTTTCTTCCATACTTAGATTTTTGTTTGTTTGTTTGATTAAGTACAAGGTATACCTGAATCCAAAGTTACTTGAGCTAGCTTATGACCATTAGGCATTGTACTTTTGAGTCTTTCAAGATTGTTAATAGATAATTTTTATTTCTGGTCATTTCACTTAGAATTAGATCTCAACTTTTCAAAAATGTCAAGTTGTCGTTGTCTTGCAAGCAGTTACTGATATCATAGAGTCCAATAATTAGCAAAATGCTTTTCCGTAATGGTCTTAAAACCATGAGTTGTTTTTTTCATCCATCTCTTGGATGTTGCATATTTTAGTATTTATTAGTTACAATAGAGTTTCCCAGTTCTGTTTACGTGATAACCAGAAAAAAACCAAACTAAGAAATTCAATAATCCAATTTCAGGAATAATTTTCTTAATGGCAGGGTCGTCTAAAGATTGCTGATTTTGGGTGGTCTGTGCAAAGCAAAAACAAGAGGCAAACTATGTGTGGGACTCTTGATTATCTAGCTCCTGAGATCGTGGAGAATAAACAGTACGACTGTGCAGTTGATAATTGGACCTTGGGCATTTTGTCTTACGAGTTTTTATATGGCATGCCTCCATTTGAGACTGAGTCGCAATCTGATACCTTCCGAAGGTGTGATTTAGGATACTCTCTCTCTCAAATGAGTCGTAAAGGATAATTATTGTTTGCTTAGCAGATGAATAACGAAGTCACCTTGTTTTGAACACAGGATAATGAAGGTGGATCTCAGCTTCCCTTCTACTCCTGAGGTCTCCGACGAAGCTAAAAATCTCATTTCCTTGGTAAGAGTCTTTATACTCTTTCTTTTAGTTGATGTGTGTACAAGTAAACTGAAAAATTGATTAGCCTGCATTTTCCAATACTCTTCTCAGTTTTGTGCTCCCTTTTTTAGTGCTACATTTTTATCTTGAAAAACCTTGCAGCTTCTTGTCAAAGATTCTTCCAAAAGGCTATCCCTTCAGAAGATCATGGAACACCCCTGGATTATTCAGAATGCTGATCCATCAGGCAAATGTTCCGAACTGATTCTTTAAGTATGTTATCAATTTGATATTTACAGTTTTCAGAATGACACAGGCTCCGTGGCTAGAGAAGGAAAAACACCTGGTTTTCCTTTTGTGGCCTTGAGTTCTCTTGTAATCAATTTGATCGGTGTATGTATCCGTTTGCTTTTGTTTTCGTTATGCTGGTACTTTTATAAAGCCACGACATGGAAATATAACATGTTACTCACTGGAGCTAAAAAAAAATGATAAATTACCTTAGCTGTTAATGCTTTAACTTAGGGAAGGTCGAATGAAGACAAAACTTAGACATATTGAGGGAGTACATAAGAAATTGACACTCATCTTCAAATCAAGTCTGCTTCAAAAGGGTAGGGACAGTTTAAATTTGTCAAGTTAAATAGCTACAACAGATCTGCGGCACAGTTTAGCTTCAACCAAGACATGGGATGAGAAGAACCCAACTTAAAACCACCTTGTGTTAAGTTATCGAGCCATTCTTATCTCGAACTAAGGAAATAAAGTATAAACTTGTACAATGAAAATTTTAGGTTCGATTTAACATTGTTACTACCTTTATCTGGGGAGTAAAGGGAGAACGGTCCCGTGCCTAGTAGAATCGCGGGTCACCAAAGGATCATACTGTACCCAGTTGATGCATGCATATGTATGTATGTATGCATGTATGACATAAAAACATTAAGTAGGCAGGCATCCATGTTTTTTCGTGATAAGAATGTCATTAACCCAAACAGAAACAGTATCTAGCACCACTACAATTGGGAAACCTCATATCAGTTCGCGATTTGTGGCTAGTATATCTCTATTACAGGAGCCTCAGGGATTTACCTTAGGAGCATTAAGAAAAACACTGAAGGGATTTAGAAAACTAAAATGTAGTAAAGAGAAGAATAATGTAGCGAAAAAGTACATCCGACTTAGGTAAAGAGAAAATCGTTTTTACCAAAATTCAGGATGTTTCACATGAAAAAGCACCTTGAGGATGTAAGTAGACAGACCTCTCATCAAATGGTCTGTTATATGCTGAGTTACACCATGAGCAATATAAAGTGTGAAACACGAACATCAAGTAGTAAACGTTCAATGGTAATTTTATTTGTTGTTTCCAATTCAATCATCATCTAGCTCTGGTGTGATTTTGCTTAAGAACCTGTTGTAGTGTAGGTGAAACCGTGAAAGTTTATATGTGAACAAATATGCGCTTAGAATTATGTATTGCCATGAACTTTGGAAATGTCCTAGTTGGTCTATAAACTTTGGATTATGATGGTAATTGACCAAGTGTAAGGCATGTACAAGATGAAAGCATCAGTTGGCTGCAGGCACACGTATATATGTGAACAATATCAATATCAGTGATTGTAAACAAAGATTAGCAACAAAATCCAGACTTGGAAACAGCACAACTTGCACACTAAGCTTTATAACAAGGATTGTTTCAAATAATTCTTAACAAACGAGAGGAAGAATAAATCTGTTAGTATAGTAGAATATAACCTATTAGGAAAAAAATAATTACAAAGCCTTAAAATAACCAACCACTGTAAGAAACTAAGGTTCACGGAGCTCAAGTACGCGAGCCTTCAACAACACTTAAAAGGGCAAAGTTTTGCTTCTTTGTAGATCTCTATTGCTTTCGCCATCACTTTAGGTTTCCTCAGCTTATCTGCCCTTTTTCCCCCCGTAGGATGAGTATCATATAAACCTGAACAATCACTACCACCTAACTTCTCCTCAAAAACTTTAGGCGCTGGCGAGGGAATGTCAGCATCCCCTCGTCCGGACCGATACCAGCACGAAAACAGACAAACCGGGCCCTACATAGTGGATGTCGTATCACCCCGGACCTTGATAGACCGGGCTGAACCTAGGCCGGCCCAAAGAAGCGTGTTGAGTACGCTTCTCCAATTAATGCTGCTGCTCCCCTGGGGGACCCTCCTGGCGTTTCATCGACGTGGCCCAATCACAGGCCACCTCCCTGTGGGCCCCGGTAGAGGACAGTACTCTTGTCAGAGTCATAAATGATCTAACGCCGTTGGATCAGCATCTTACAGTACAGTGATCCAAGGGCTAATACACCTCTGATCACACTATAAATACCCCCACTAATACCACTTAGGAGGGGACGCACAAATACAGAGAGGAGAGATAAAGCTTAAACAACCCGGACCCCCAGAACACTGCCTGTTCCATCCGATACCACGACTTGTAACCGGCCCGGTCCCTCACCCTTAATTATATTCTTACTTTCAGTTAACACCGATACTGACTTGATCGTTGGAGAGGGAAAACCTGGTACCAACCCCGGGCCCCTATTCGTTTTCTTGCGCAGGCACGAAGATCACCTCGTCACCGTAGCCGACATAGCCCACTTCGGATACCTCGGAAGATCGGAGCCGACGCGAATTGATTAAGCCGAGCCTGGGAAGAAAATCAGGCTCGCCAATTGGCGCCGTCTGTGGGAAAGTGAAGAACGCGTTAGCTTCGACACCGGAACCTAAAGAAAACATGTCTGGCAATAACCGATTCGACACCCCATCGTCTCGACCTCCCCCCGTTCTTGGGATGCCGAGGACGCTTTCTTTTGATGAGACCCCTAGAACCGCATCTACTAGGGAGCCCGCTCCTTTGATCGCAACAGCTCCCGCACCCCGATCGCGGGCCGAGCTAACAGAGATGATGCTCGATATCCATCAAAAAGAGCTCGTCGCTCTTGCGGCCCATAAGGCCTTAATAGTCTCGCTGATGGCGCCGGAACCCGAGCCCGTTCAAGGCGCGAGCCAAGACAAATCGGTCCCTGTCCCCGTTAAAAGCGTGATGTCCAGGTTGGGACCCCTCCGACGACCCCCCTAGAGACTCACAGAGAGCCAACTAGGGGTGCGGAGTCGGAGCATTCCCAAGAAGGAAATTCTCGCCACGATAACGAGCGGAGTATACATTCTCGGCTCCGCTGGCAGGAAGACAGTCGGGACTCACGGCCGGAATCTAGTCATGCCCGAACTGATAAGCCTCCTCGAACGCGAAGGCGAGGCCGCCATGGTCGGCACGATGCAGCCGGTGAAGCAACACTGAAAATCGTAGCCTCGACCCGTAGCACCCCGTTCTCGGACGAAATTGAATACAGTACTCCCCCCCGAAACTTCATTGCCCCTATCCTCCAGACCTTCAACGCGGACTCTGATCCGGAGGCTCATCTCCGACACTATCGATACCAGATGAACCATTGGTCACACCTTGACCAATTAATGTGCAGGTGCTTTCTCGCCAGCCTGGGAAGGCTCTCTAGTAAGTGGTTCCAGTCCCTGCCCGTCAACTCCATCCACTGTTGGGACGACCTAGCTTATGACTTCGCACACCGGTTCATAAACTTGAAAGAGAGAGCTGCCCAACCGGAGCAACTCTATCAAGTGAGGGTCCAATTTAAAGAGACCCTCGAGAATTATGATAGTCGGTTTTGGCTGAACCATGCAGAATGCACGGACTGCCCCGACTCCACCGCCATAGCTGCCTTCAGGCAAAACATGGTAGTTGGGAGCAGGATCCGAAACGAGATGATCGCGACCCCCCCTAACTCTGTCCCTCAACTCAGGTCCCTCATAAAACAGCATATCGACATCGAGAAGGACATGAGGTCTACTGGGGCAACACGTTCTGTAGCCCATATCGACCAGCCAAGGGATAGGTCCGTCACGCTGAGCCCTCGAAGAAACCGGCCCGTGGCGGAAAGGTTGGATCGGCCACGAACGGGAAGGAATCCGCAACCGGCCCCTAAAAGAAGAAAAGAGGACCCCCGACCGAGACATCAAACCCCTCTAGCCTCGGGTTCGGGCAATGCCTATTCCACCACCTTTCGCCTCCCACTCGTCGACCTTCTTAACAAGATAGAGAATGAGCCTTTCTTCTCCTGGCCCCTTCCCCTACGGAATGAGCCGGCTCCCGGGCTTAACGACAAAATCTGTGAGTATCAGAGAGGTCGCGGCCACCATACCAACGAGTGTCACGGCCTGAAGGCCCGGCTCGAGGGATGGGTCCGAGATGGCCTGATGGATAAATACGTCAAGTCACGAGGGGACGGAGGAGGGGTTGATGAGAGGCAGCGAGACCTACCCCCACCGGTCATGATCTGTCATGTCATTCACTCAGGACCGAAGAGGCCAAACCCGAATGGGGCTGAAAGAACCTCAGCTCGGGAGGCAGCGATGAAGCAGCACGTCTGCCTCGCAGGAAGCTCAAGCCCCCAGAAAAAATACAAGCGCGACGCCAAACCAGACGCGAGCTTCACTGACTTCGACCTGGTGGGGGTGGACGTGCCCCATACTGATGCCCTTGTTATCTCGGCCCAGATAGGCCATTGCGCTGTAGGACGGATCCTCGTTGATCAAGGGGCGTCGGTCAACATACTCTTTGGAGACCTCTTCCAGAAGATGGGACTCAAAGAAGAACAGTTGGAAACCGACGTCCCTCCCCTGTACGGATTCAACTCTGAGGCGGTCCAGCCCAGAGGAAACATAACCTTGCCCGTGAAAACGGGTACGAAAGTTATGGGCGTGGAGTTCACGGTGGTGAACGTCCCCTCCGTTTACAACGTGATATTGGGGCGCACGTGGCTTCATGGAATAGATGGAGTCTCCTCCACCCTACATCAGAAGGTTAAGTACCCAACTGATTCTGGCGTGGAAACCATTTCAGGAAATCAGAAAGTCTCACGTAGCTGCGCCATGGCTGTGTATTCCGGCGAGAAGGCGGTGCCGGTCCAAAGCGCCATGAACATTAAGGCAGAGGACCCTAAGCTGCTGAGGGAACTAAATAAAAAGATGGGGCCAGAGGCCGAAGACAAAGTGGAGGAAGGGTTGCTGAAGATCCAGATCCCGGGGTTCAATCAGGACCACTTCTTTATGGTGGGGGCAAAGCTGAGCAAGCCCGAGGTCACCGACCTCGTCAAACTCCTGCTTCAATACCTCGATAATTTTGCATGGGGTCCAAGCGAGATGCCAGGCATCAGTTCCGACCTCGTCTGCCATTAATTAAACGTCAACCTGGGTGCCAAGCCCGTGATGCAAAAGGGGCACCGTGTCAGTCCCGAGCATGCCGATGCCATAAACGAGGAAGTAGAGAAGCTTCTGCTGGCCGGAGCCATCATGGAGATTTATTACCCCAGATGGCTCGCTAACCCCGTAGTGGTCCCCAAAAAGAACGGAAAGCTGAGGGTGTGCATCGATTACACGAGCCTCAACCGGGCCTGTCCCAAAGATCCTTTCCCCTTGCCCAAAATCGATCAAATAGTGGACTCTACGGCCGGGGCCGCCAGAATGAGCTTCCTGGATGCCTGCTCCGGCTACCATCAAATACCTATGTCGGAGGCCGACCAAGAAAAAACTGCCTTCATCACCCCAAGAGGAAATTACTGCTACAAAGTGATGCCCTTTGGACTCAAGAACGCCGGGGCGACCTATCAGAGAATGGTCACCAAGATATTCTCTAAGAACATAGGCCGAACCATGGAAGTCTATATCGACGACATGGTGGTAAAAAGCACCCAGGAGGAGGACCACCTATCCGACCTGAGAGAGGTGTTTGAAACAATATGAAGGCATGACCTGAAGCTGAACGCCTCTAAGTGTGCCTTCGGGGTAGGTGCCGGCAAATTCCTAGGGTTCATGGTGACCCACCGCGGCATAGAAGCGAACCCGTCCCAGATCTCTGCCTTGAAGAATTTGAAAACACCTGAAAAGAGAAAGGACATACAAAAGCTAGCCGGGATGGCCGCCGCCCTCAACCGATTTATTGCCCGGTTCGGGGACCGATGCAAGCCGTTCTTTACGGCCTTAAAGGCTCAGAAGAAATTCGAATGGACCGATGAATGCTGGCGTTCGTTCACCGAGCTGGCGGACTACCTCGGAAGTCCGCCCCTTCTGACCAAGCCGGACCCAGGCGATGTCCTTACCCTATACCTGGCCGTGTCTGAGATAGCCGTCAGCGCCGTCCTCATCAAGTAACTCGACAGGGAGCAAAGGCCTATCTATTACATGAGCAAAACTCTCCTCGATGCCGAGGCTAGGTATATGCCTTTGGAAAAACTCGTCCTAGCCCTCGTCGTGGCCTCACGAAAACTTGCTCACTACTTCTCGGCACACAGCATTGTGGTCTATACTGATCAGCCTGTACGAGAAATACTCCAAAAGGGGGATCTCTCTCGACGAATGATGAAGTGGGCCTGCCAGTTGAATGCCTACGACATCCGCTATGCGCCACGAACGTCCGTCAAAGGACAGGCCCTGGTCGACTTCGTGGCAGAATTCACTGGGACGACCCAATGCCCCGACATCACAGGTTGTGCCCCCGAGACCTGGACCTTGCACGCGGATGGAGCCGCCAATAAGAAAGGGTCCGGCCTCGGCGTCGTGCTCCGATCTCCCCAAGGGGATGTGATCGAGAAGTCAATCCAACTTGGCTTCCGAGCCACCAATAACGAGGTCGAATATGAGACCGTGATCGCTGGCTTAAAAATGGCCCGAAGCCTCGGAATCAAGAAGATACTGGTGCACACGGACTCTCAATTAGTCAGCAGCCAGATTAGTGGTGAGTTTCAAACGAAGGACGACAGAATGGCAAGCTACGTAGCCATCGCTTCCGGAATACTCCAAAGCTTCGAATGTCAAGAAATCGTCAACATCAACAGAAACGAGAACACCCACGCCGATGCACTAGCAACCCTAGCCTCGGCCATGAGTGATAAAAAAGAGAGAATCATCACCATAGAATACGTCCCTTCGCCTAGCATCGAGGCTAAGGCAACAATTAACATGGTGACTGACCTCCCGCCGGAGCCGAGCTGGATGGACCCCATAATCGAATACCATCGCTCCGGTGATCTTCCCAATGACAAGAAAGAGGCCGAGAAAATAAAAAGAACGGCACTGGGATTCTGGGTAGCTCCCAACGAAAAGCTCTATAAAAGGTCGTTCTCTGGCCCCTACTTACTCTGCGTCCATCCCGACATAGTAATAAGTGTCATGGAGGAAATTCACGAAGGAACGTGTGGGAGCCATACCGGGGGCAGGTCGCTGGCCAACCGAGCCTTGACCCACGGATATTGGTGGCCCCTCATGCAGAAGGACGCCAAAGCCTTCGTACTTAGGTGTGAGAAGTGTCAGAAGTACGCTCCCATACCCCGTGCCCCGGCGCAGAAAATGAGCAGCGTGACCTCACCCTGGCCCTTTGCACAGTGGGGCATGGATATCGTCGGACCATTCCCCGTGGCCCCGGGGGGGAAAAAGTTCCTCCTCATGGTCACCGATTACTTCTCAAAGTGGGTAGAGGCCGTGGCCTTAGCGAAAATCACAGAGGCCGAGGTGATACGTTTCCTCTGGAGAGACGTGATCACCAGATTTGGAATCCCCTACTCAATCGTCATGGACAATGGGGGACAGTTCACCGGGGTCAAATTAAAAGCGATGTATGCAAAGTATCACATCAAAAATTACTATTCGACCCCGTCGTACCCCCAATGCAACGGACAAGCCGAGGTATCAAACAAGACCGTGCTCGACGGAATCAAAAAGAGGCTAGACGAGTCCAAAGGACGATGGGCCGCAGAACTGCATCACGTCCTATGGGCCTACCGAACGACGAGAAGACGGGGCACTCAACAGACACCCTATAGCCTCACTTACGGAATGGAGGCCATCATACCGTTAGAAATCGGGCTTCCTTCTCTGAGGACGGACATGGTAGAAAACGGGCTGAACGAAAAGATGATGGGGCTCGAGCTAGACTATGCCGAAGAAAGAAGGGAGGTTGCGGCCATCCGTAACGCCGAATATAAAAACGAGCTGGGGCGTTCCTATAACAAAAGAGTGAACTCCAGACGTTTCCAAGACGAAGACCTCGTGCTACGAAAAGTAAACAACAACACCAGGGTAAAGTCCGACGGCAAGCTAGGCCCCAATTGGGAAGGCCCCTATCGAATCCTCGGTGCAATAGGGAACGGGGCCTACCTGTTGGGTCGTCTTCCCAACGACGTCCCGGTGGACCGACCTTGGAACGTCAACAACCTAAGGAAGTACTACCAGTAGGGCTCGGCCTTTGTGTCTTGGTGTAAATAAGAGTGTGATGTAAATTTATGCCTGCGGGCTTTATAAATGAAAACTGTTGTTGTTCATTTAAATTTTCATAAGTGTTTCAGAACACGAGCCTATACGGCACCCCAGTTCATATTTACTTGAATTTTTCAGTTCATTTAAATTTTCATAAGTGTTTCAGAACACGAGCCTATACGGCACCCCGGCTCATATTTACTTGAATTTTTCAGTTCATTTAAATTTTCATAAGTGTTTCAGAACACGAGCCTATACGGCACCCCGATTCATATTTACTTGAATTTTTCAGTTCATTTAAATTTTCACAAGTGTTTCAGAACACGAGCCTATACGGCACCCCGGTTCATATTTACTTGAATTTTTCAGTTCATTTAAATTTTCATAAGTGTTTCAGAACACGAGCCTATACGGCACCCCGGTTCATATTTACTTGAATTTTTCAGTTCATTTAAATTTTCATAAGTGTTTCAGAACACGAGCCTATACGGCACCCCGGTTCATATTTACTTGAATTTTTCAGTTCATTTAAATTTTCATAAGTGTTTCAGAACACGAGCCTATACGGCACCCCGGTTCATATTTACTTGAATTTTTCAGTTCATTTAAATTTTCATAAGTGTTTCAGAACACGAGCCTATACTGCACCCCGGCTTATATTTATTTGAATTTTATGAAGTGTTAATTCGAGTTGTGAGTTATGTAAAATGAGTCCCCCGACGCCGGAGCATCAGGGCACACTCATTGGGAGCACATACATAAACGGAACACACTATTAGAAGTAAAAAACAGGAGAATAAATAAAGACAAGTCTAAAGAGCCAAAATTGTTTTTCATTTCATTCCAGGGAAAACTATTACATGCTAAGTACAAAAAAGAAATTACATTGAAAAACAACAATCTAAATCTACCCTAGTTCTGGCTAGCTCCGTCTTCATCCCCCCCGTCCTCTTCGTCCGAGAGAGCTCGAGGAGTCAAAGGCACCACGTCCGGAATGGGAGCTGAGGGGACGGGAACGATAATATTTTCTACGTTCCATACCGGGTGGTCCGGTCCCGCCCTCATAAAGGCAGCCGCCTCAGACCACCCTTCGACGTAGAAGGAGTTGAAATCCTTCTCTGTCTTTTGGGCCCAGGCGGCATTCAGCTCGGCTTGACCAGTTTGGACCGCCGCCTTTATCCTGTCGGTTACGCCAGCCTCAGCCTCTTTCAAGGCCGCCTCCGCAGCCTGGGCACGCTCCTCGGCCTCCGTTCTGGCCTTCACGACTTCGACCCTTCGAGCCTCAACCGTGGCGTTGAGGCCCTCAGCTTTCTCCGCCCTGAGTTGGGCCTCCTCAGACCTTTTTTGGGCCTCCTCCGACCTTTTTTGGGCCTCCTCCACGAGCTTGGCATTAGCCTCTGCCTTCGCGGCCCATGACCTCACTAGCTGGCCTTGGTGATAGACATACTGATTCATCATCAAATAGGCCTACAAGGGAAAGATCAAAACACTTAGCAAAAATATTTGGGAAGAATGTGAAAACATACAAAATAGACTCTACAAGGGGTTACGTACCTGAGGTATCATGGCCATGGCCGATGCCATGGAGGAGGTGAGGTCACGACCTCGGTGATCAGCCTCGACGCTTTGCTGCTGGAGCGCAGCCAAAGCTAGTAACCCGGCAGATGGGTGAGCCTCCATTATGCTCTTCACCCCCGTGGCCGCCTTCACCTCCTCGGGCGTCTGCACAGGCATCCTGTGAGTCGGGGAGGTAGAGCTGGAGCTTGAGCCTTGAGTAGGGCCTTGAGCAGGGCCCGACGTCCCCCTAGGCCTCTCCACGACCACAACCTCGGATGGGTTGCTCCCTCCGACCTTGGCCCTCTTTTCCCCTTGGAGGGACTTCGTCCCCTCCACCTTTCTCTTCCCAAGAAGGGCCTTGTGGGCCAGCCGATCAAGTCTGGCCTGGGCTGCCAAATCGTCCGGGCCAGCCGATTGAGGCAAAATCGCCACCTCCCTCTCTCCTGTCCCTACCACATCCCTCTCCTCGACCTCGACCACTACCCCCTCGGGCTCTCCCGTCTCAGCAACCTTTTCGACCGCCCCTTCTTCTTCCTCGTCATCCCCAACCTCAGCTACCTCAGCCACCTCAGCCTCGGCAGCTATCTCTTCCACCTCCTCCTCCTCATCAGAACGGACCACCTACGCGGTTCAGACAAACAAGAAGTTAGAAAAATTCGGAAAAATTGGCAAAATTTAACTAAGTATGGAATTGAAATTAAACAAGAACAAAAGGCAACTTACCCTGGTCCGCGAGGTGCCCAAGGCTGGCCCGGAGGGCTCCGCCTCTGAGGGGCTGTCTTCCAAGTGCAGGGGGCTCCTCTCAACGGGCTCCCTAGACCTCAGGGGAAGGACCTCAGGCAGAGGCTTCCCATGTTGATCTAAATAGGTGCGGGTACCGTCCGGGTCTCATAGCGAACCGCGGCCGACGCAGGAGCGAAAGAGGCCACCGTCACGGCCTTCGCCTTGCTGCCTGCCCTCAGCTTCGGCTTCGATGCCTTCTTGGCCACAGGTTCCACCACGGCCTCGGTTCCTTCAACAACCTTGGGAGGGAGGGTCGACTCCAGACCCTTCTCCTTCTCCCACCTTTCCCTGGAGTATCCCACAGGACAGAAAGTCCTCTGGGGCCATTTGAAGTCGTTCCCCTTGCAAGTTGTGGGGGAACTGCACGTCAGCAGACGCTCCGCGTCACGTGCACCGGCATCATCCCCATTCGGGCCCCACCAATTGAGGGCCACCTCCAACGATGCTATGTTGGGTTCGCCCAGGCCCCTAAGCTTCATGGCCACCGTGGCCTTAAAAGTCTTTATTGCTGAGCACCCTTCCCGACTTGGTGGGGAGAGTCAGATCGTCTCGGCGGAGCCAGTCGCCCTCCACCATGATCACGTCTTGGGTATAACCCCGATTCGAATCGGAGTTACCCGTGATCAGCTGATTATGAGCCCGGCACCTCAAGTAGGGCTGCCTGCTCTTGGATTGGGAGCTTGGCTCGGTCTGCAGAAATTCATAGCAGGCCAAGAGCTCCTTAAGCCCCAATGGTTCCGGAAGGGCCGGGCCCAATAGAACATTTAGGGCTTCCATCCCGGCGCAGATACGGTGCGCCTGCAGCGGCCACTGGCATGGGAGAGTCTGCGTCCAGGCGCATAACTCTGCCAGTAGCTCCGGGATGGGGAGGTCAGTACCTCCGAACATAAGAGTGGAGAGGGAGAGTGTTACCATGTTTTTGGGATCAGCCACGATCCCGTTCACCTCGTCGGCACTCTCGCACCTTCGGAGCTTGAATTCTTCTCCGATTCCGCATAGCTGCCTAAACTCGTCGAGGTCAGGCCCGTGTTGCCTGACCATTATGCTGCTATCATTAACTGCCACCGACAAGGCCGGGTCAACGACCATAGCCCTGAACGGCAATGCGTTGGCCATCACCGCCAAATGCCGTGGTTGGAGAGCAACCATCAGACCCTTTCCGGCTCCGTGTGTTATCACCATGCCGGTTAGGTATTTGAGAATTCGCTAAGTATGGGAAGGAAAGAGAAAATAGGTTGCTGTAAGAAATTTTAGAGAGAGGGTGAGAAAGTGAAAATGAGATTTCACTGAGCGTATTTATAGACCCCCAATGGAAGGTGAAAAGACATTAACCAGAAGGTGAAAAGACCGCGACGACTCATTACACGAACTCCCATAAATGACAGCCGCCACTCAACCCACACCTTCCACGTGTACAGCAAGCATAGGTCGTCTGCCAAGTGTCACCCTTCAGCCGTTTTAGCATTAATGACATTGAAGAAATCGAAGAGACAGAGGCGGCGCCTCATAATTGCAAAACAGGCATGCTCCACGTGTAAGAGATCCATGAATGGTTGAACACGTATCACGAGACGAGCCACGCCGAGGTGCCTCTAGACAGCCAAACATGAAGACGGAATGACCGGAGCCCCCGTAAAGTGAGGAAGATACTCACCAACCTTGTCACTAACGACGACTCCGGACAGGGAGCTGTTGGCGAGGGAATGTCAGCATCCACTCGTCCGGACCGATACCACCACGAAAACAGACAAACCGGGCCCTACATAGTGGATGTCGTATCACCCCGGACCTTGATAGACCGGGTTGAACCTAGACCGGCCCAAAGAAGCGTGTTGAGTACGCTTCTCCAATTAATGCTGCTGCTCTCCTGGGGGACCCTCCTGGCGTTTCATCGACGTGGCCCAATCACAGGCCACCTCCCTGTGGGCCCCGGTAGAGGACAGTACTCTTGTCAGAGTCATAAATGACCTAACGCCGTCGGATCAGCATCTTACAGTACAGTGATCCAAGGGCTAATACACCTCTGATCACACTATAAATACCCCCACTAATACCACTTAGGAGGGGACGCACAAATACAGAGAGGAGAGATAAAGCTTAAACCACCCGGACCCCCAGAACACTGCCTGTTCCATCCGATACCACGACTTGTAACCGGCCCGGTCCCTCACCCTTAATTATATTCTTACTTTCAGTTAACACCGATACTGACTTGATCGTTGGAGAGTGAAAACCTGGTACCAACCCCGGGCCCCTGTTCGTTTTCTTGCGCAGGCACGAAGATCACCTCGTCACCGTAGCCGACATAGCCCACTTCGGATACCTCGGAAGATCGGAGCCGACGCGAATTGATTAAGCCGAGCCTGGGAAGAAAATCAGGCTCGCCAGGCGCTGCCCTAGGGTCCTACCCTGCCGAGGCCATTAGCATTAATCCTATATAATCTGCTTCCATTTCTTTCCTACAATATCGAAATATAAAATATTCAGACAATATTTTGAGAACTCACCAGTCAATGGACCTGGTCTAGTATATTTAAAAGCCTTCATTTGTACATTCCAATTCTCTCTAAAGAGCATTGATTTTTCTTGCGTTGAAAAAATGTTTTCATTCTCTTGGTTGTGTGGTGACTGATTTCTCACTTACTTAATTCCCAACAATATAGAAGAAAAAGAAGTAAAAACATTTCCCCTTCTTTCATCTTATAGAGTGCCTCACGATTTAGATTAGGAGAATCACGATTTCTTACTACATTTAAATGCTTAACATTGTAAGTTTTCATGCTAAGATTTGGGGGTAATATGTATCGAGCGCAGGAGGCACACAGACTACTGTCGTTATTATTTATTGAGAAGATACATAAAAAAAAATATAATTGGAAAGAAAAATGCAGCGAAAAAGTACCTCCGGCTTAAGAAGGCAAAAATTGGTTTTAATAAATGTTGAGGATTCTGCACTTGCAAAATCACCATGACGATACCAACCAAAACTAGCTGCATCAAATGGTCGTTTATATGTTGAGCTACGCCATGACCAACCTAAAGAAGAAGAAAAAAAAGGGCAGAAATTAAGCAGATTCTTAGTTGTAATGTTTTCT
The DNA here is from genome assembly GCA_963682055.1 of Primula veris. Taxonomy (NCBI): domain Eukaryota; kingdom Viridiplantae; phylum Streptophyta; class Magnoliopsida; order Ericales; family Primulaceae; genus Primula; species Primula veris. The sequence continues at coordinate 27,132,643 of OY821745.1, read as the reverse complement.
GCTGTTTTTGACGTTTGCCCTATCGTCAATTTTAAGTTGCAGGTGAAAATAAATCTAGAACCTGGTTAAAAATTACTAAACCTTAAGGTCAGGCAAAATACGGAACACCCAAAGTCGAAGTTTGTAAGCTAATTTGATCTATAAGAATATTCTTAATTTAAGGTCAGGCTAATTTGATCTATATATAAGAATATTTTCAAACAATACTTCATAATACACTTTTTATGATACTACATAAGAATACTATATTTACCAATAATTTACATTAACATTATTTTGCAAAACGAGAGTTGAATCTGAGCCTGGAATAGCCCCAAAATATGATAGAAGCTAATCATGATTCATGATTAAGTCGAACTTCATACAAAAGTACCATATGAAGCCTAACAAAACAAAATAGCTTTAAAATTCGTCCAGTTTGGCATTCTCCTCTTTTTTTTACAGCAATGCTTCTAAAGCTTCAACAGGCTGAGAGTTTTTATGATATCCATAGAAACTTTCTGCATGGATGTCCGCAAAAGTATCTGGATATGTTCTCTTAAAACGTGAAGAATATGTACAGATAATTAGTAGCTAATGTCGAAATTAAATTTCAAGAATTCAGAAATATTTCCAAGGAAAAATTCGTTGTTAGAGCATGACATATTTGAATTTGATTATAGTATTAAAGTTAAGACTTAAGAGCAAGATACCACTAGCACTTAATTAATATTGGAAAGCTAATTGTCATACACATGGGATTCTTTCCGTCTTTGTTTATTTCTGTTAATTGTTTCTTTAATGTTTTATTAATCTATGACTAAAGAAATGAATATATCTTTGAGCCTGTAAGTATCAACGTTTGTGGACTTATTTTACAAGCTTTTAAATAAACCTCTGATTATTTGGCTGACCAACCTCATAACAAAATGTTATGGGCTTTTGGCGTGAAAAACAATGTATAAGTTTTTAAACTGAATGAACTCAGCTTTATTTTTCTCTTTTAAATCAAAGAAAACTTAGTTTATTGAAATTTGTAGCCAAATATTCCCAATGTGACTCCCTCTTAAAAAGTTAATTCCACAATGTACCACCATATTTCTTCATAAGCAGTGTCCATAAAAAGTCAATCGTATTGGAAAACGTAGAGTTTTACCTCATGTGCAAGAACAGTTGCTAACTCTGCGTCGGATTTGAGTTTCCGCAACAACCCAGAGTAAACTACAATCTTGCCACGGGTTGTATAGAAAGCATTTGAGATATAACTATCCGCAACCCTTACTTCCCATTGTAGACCCTCCAAATGATTAGTACCAAATGGTCCAAATTTGAATTCCCTTCACTCTTCTTTCCCTCGAATAGCCCCTGATTCCTCTAAAGGAAGTTGTTTCCGCCATTTTTTCATCATTATCCTTGTCGTAAAACCACTTGTCGCGAAAAACAACAGTAGCTTCTTTCTTAAGCCTCAAATCCGCGTTCATTGCACCGACTATATCTTCCAAAACTTTATGTACACGAACACTTTCTTTAGCGCAGAGAGGGAGAAGTTTGTACTCCTGATTCTGCTTTAGAGCAAGCTTACCTAAAAACCTTTCTAATGGTTTACAAGAGAACACTAGATGATACCGATTGGAATATGGTATTCTCTCAAATCTCACGAACAAGACAATACAACCAATTGCTAATCCAGCTTTGATAAATCCAGGTTTTTTAACCAAACTTCTAAGTGGAATTCCGGTCCCTAGACCGGATGACAAAGCAATACCGCCCAACGTGCTCTTGCGTACAACTGCGTTTGCATGATAATGTCTTGCCCCATAAGGGCCATAACTAAATTGTTTTTGTGTATCTATTTGTGTAAAGGCACCAACTGGACTTGCAGAATGATGAGGTAGGAAGCTAAACCTTCTATGAAAAGTCGAGAAAGGGGTCGGTCGGCTTGCGACAAACTTGATGAGTATTGGGAGCTTTGATTTTAAGTAAGAAACTCCCATTCTAGTTTTTAGTTCATATCAAAGGTTGATAATGACTAGTATTTAATTAAATGATATATATATGTCCATTGGTTATTCTTAGTGAGGGGTGACTTGTAAAATAAATATTGTCCTTAATTGGTATTCTTGGACGAAAAGAAAGCACTCTGGTTCGTTCAGAGAAGATTTAGTAGATCAAGGAAAAGTATATTTTATACTTGTACCTACTTAAAACCCGCTAGAATTGAATATGATTTCACCTCAAACAAATTTTTTTTTTTATTTCTCCCTCCCTTTTCTTGAAACAATGTATTTTTCCACTTATAACCTATAAAGAATTTTTTTTATGATTCTTAATTTTTCTAATGGTATTTCTGTTACTAGGGAAATTATGATGTCATAAATCATGCAAAAAAGTATTAAAACAAATTAATAAAGAAACTCCCATAAGAATTTATTACTACACCCGATCCCTATCCCGAAAATACTCGGATCAGAAAAAATCCTGAATTTTACGAGACTGAATAACCGGGTCGAGAAGAAATAGGGTCAGCAGCAGGCCGAGATAGGGATTTTCGGGTTTTTCCCCCAATCATTCACACAAAAAAGGACTAAAGCCATTGGAAACGAAGTTCCAATGTAAAGTAATAAAATATTAGTATATGGTTATTTTTTGTACTGGGTCTCTTTTATTTTAATTATTTGGCCAATTTTATAGGCTAACGTAAATAGTTTATTTCTTAAGTGGACTAATAGTTTAATAATATTCAAGTATTTGAAGGTAGATTATTCATGTTTGTCAATTATAACAAGAAATTAACGTAGTATGTTTATAATATAAGTTTTTTCTTCTTTCTATATTAATTATTTACTCGGTGATCTCTTTGTAATACAGATAAGGTCTCTTTTTTTTTATCTTGGAGCCTCTAAGTGTCGGTCCAAAGGTACATTAGTCCGGGTTAAAAACTTTGATCACTTTTACACCTTAATTGGACAAAAAAATCATCATTTTATATAGTTTTTTCCAAAAAAAATATATTTTTGATATGTCATCGGAGCTGATCGGTTGGCTTGACTAACCCAAAGGAACGGCTCTGGAGCCTCTAAAACGAGTCCGGATCTGTTGTCCCTATTTTTTAAAATGAGTTCTGACTTCTGTATTATATATTTATATGGGTTAGTTGCAAAAAAATATGGGTTACTTACAAAGACAATCCCAAGTTTCAATTTGTTCGATTGGTCACTAGAATTCTGATTGTAACATTAAAAGTCACTGGTTGATCCACAACCCCCAAGTATTTATGTATTCTATAAAACATCAAAACATAAGTACTGTCTTAGGATGACAATAAAAACCTAAACCAAAATTAGCAACCAAATGTATACTTGAAAATGACGCAACGTTCACAGAAGAAAAGTACTATATATCATATGGGTTTCTTCGATCAGTTAGTTATTAACAATATGAGAAAGGAGAATAAACCTCTAGTAGAAACAGCCAAATAGGAAATGAACATTAGAATAATTAATCCAAAGCTAAAAAAAATTCCAAATGTTGCCTGTAAGAAAATAAAGTCCAACAAATCTTAAGTTCACGACCCTTCGACAATACTTAAATGGCAAAGTTTCGCCTTCTCGTATATCTCTACTGCTTTTTCCATCACTTTAGGTTCTCTAAGCTTATCTGCCCTTTTTTTCCCTGTAGGATGAGTATCAAATAAACCTGAACAATCACCACCACTGCAAGCTTGTCTTCAAACAATTTCGGTGCTCTCCTGGGATCGTACCCTGCTGAGGCCATTAGCATCAATCCTATATAATCTGCTTCCATTTCTTTCCTGCATTATATCAAATACTAAATTCAGATAATATGTTGTGAACCTGCAGAATTTTGTAGTAGCTGTAATTTTAGGCATTTTACTAGTTAGTGAGAAAATTGGTAGGGACAAAATGAGGATGATTGTACTAATGAATGATTGTATAATTAGGTAATTAAACAGCCACTGGTACAATCATCGACTGTACCAACTAATGGAATGGTGACTAGATTTATTTTTTTACCGCGTATTTTAGTATAATTTTTTCATATACACCAAATTAGTCCCATAATTATATGAAAAAACTAAGTACACAGACTTTTATTCCCTTCAATTTTGGTTTATGATCCTTGCTTGTATACTATAATGGTATCTATGTACACATCTTAGTTGTACATTGTCTAAATATTTATTTTGCAGCCTTAGCAACCCACGAGACTGGAAAGTAGGATTGCTTGAGTTAATAAGATACTCAAGCAGCGGATGATCATCTCTCGGTCGTTGATAAAATCCAAGGGCTGATTTGAAAACTGAAATACCATCTCTGTCGTCCTATTTTCATTAAAAGGATTACTTGGATAGTCAGACAGTTTAGATTTTTAAAAACAGGGTTTTAGGCTAACTAAAAAAAAAAAATCCTAAAATCTGGATTGTCAATAGATTTTTGAAACAGACTTTCTATATGTGATTTTGGACCATAAAATATGTAAACACTGCCTAAATGCAGATTAGAAGAAACTAGATTTTGTAACTCTTTCATCTACTTTACATCGTCATTTTATAAGAGATTTGTGGATGATACGTTTTTGCTATAAGTGTCGTGCGAACTGGTCTCAGAATAATAAACAAAAAACATTAAAGTAAGGATAAAACACACTAATAACTAGTAAAGAAAAAGAATTAACAGTGTGGTGAGAAAGTACCTCCGGCTTAGTCAACTAAATAGCCAACAAAAAAACGGTTTTAAAACATCAGGGTATTTCCCATTTTGATTTGTTGGGTGCGAAGTAGGTTTGGACTCTTGGGAATCAGGACTTAGTACTTGAATAAGCACAAGAAGCAGCACACAGATGAGAAATGTCAAAATAAGTTTCATCAAATAGTCGTTTATATGCTGGGCGACACCATGACCAACCTAAAGAACACCATGAAAATGTAAAAAATTTAGCATTTTTTGTTAAAAGTATCATCAGACGAATATACTCGCCATATAACGAGATCCGTCAAAACTTACCTCATGTGCAAGAACAGTTGCCAACTCTTCATCAGATTTGAGCTTATTTAGCAATCCAGAGTGAACCACAATTTTGTCACGAGTAGTATAAAAAGCATTTATTTCAAGTGTTGAAAATGACCAATATTTAATGAAATGATATGTCCATATATAAGTTGTTCTTAGTAAGGGATCAATGTACCAATTTAATGCGCTCACTTCGATCTTGTCCACACTTCTTTTGCCAACTCACATTCTATGAATAAATAGCTCATGCTTTCACTATTATTCCTACACAACGCACACATTGATCCTTCCTCTGATAATTGAATATTTATCCGATTTCCACTTGTGTTGCACGTTTTGAGATATTTTCGTCAAAGAAAAAGTTGGAGTCATTCCGGTATTTTTAACTGTCATATAATTATTTTTTTAAACAACGACACAGGTAAATCTCAATGAAATTATTTTGGGTCATAGTTGTTTTGGGTTTAAGAAATAGAAAAGAGAGATGTAAAAGAACTTCATTTATCAATGAAATATTCACTTCGTTTCCTTAAAAGTTTCATACTAAATTTCATGTTTCATTTTTTACATCTTAAGATTCTAAAAATATATGGGTTACTTACATAGACAATTCCAAGTTCAATATATTTTGTAAAACATTAAGGCGGGTACAAGTAAAATCTTACGATGACAATAAACCTAAACAAAGATTAGCAACCATATGTAGACTTGAAAATGACGCGACGTTCACAGTGCTCAAAAGAAACATATGGGTTTCTTCGTCTTCGATCAGTTAGTCATCAACGATATGAGAGGGGAGAATATACCTCTACTAGAAATAGGAAATGAACATTAGAAGAATTAATCCAAAGCTTTAACAAAGAATCCTATGTTGCCTGTAGCAAAATAAGGTTCAACAAAGCTCAAGTTCACGACCCTCCGACAACACTTAAATGGCAAAGTTTCTTTTTCGTATATCTCTACTGCTTTTTCCATCACGTTGGGTTCCCTAAGCTTATCTGCCCTTTTTTTTCCTGTTGGATGAGTATCATATAAACCTGAACAATCACCACCACCAAGTTTGTCTTCAAACAAACTCGGCGCTGTCCTTGGATCGTACTCTGCTGAGGCCATTAGCATCAATCCTATATAATCTGCTTCCATTTCTTTCCTGCATTATATTAAATATTAAGATAATATGTTTAAAACCTGCCGAATTTTGGAGTAGCTTTAATTTTTTTTGCATTTTACTAATTAGTGAGAAACTAGGTGGAGACAAACGAGGATGATTGTGTAATCAGTTAAACAATGCGGTACAATCACCCTGCAGTGTACCAACTAATGGAAATAGAATGGTGACTAGATCTATATTTTTACGGTGCATTTTAGTAAAATTTTCCATATACACCAATTTATCCCCATAGTATGAAAAACAACGTCCACTGAGACTTTTAGCCCCTTCAATTTTACTTTATGGTCCTTGTTTATATGTACATCTCTTAGTTGTACACTGTTTAATCTTTTGTTTATGAAAAAAACTTATTTTGCAGCCGTAGAAACCCATAGGACTAGAGAGCAGGATTGCTTGAGTTAATAAGATACTCAAGCAGCGGATGATTATCTCTTGTCGTTGATAAAATCCAAGGGCTGATTTGAAAACTGAGATACCATATCTGGCGTCCTATTTTCATCAAAATGCCAAGATACTAACTTAAGTTGCTGCAGTTTTCTTCATCTGAAGCAAGCCCATTCTAATTACAGATTACAAGAAACTAGACTTCGTAACTCTTTCACCTACTTTACATCATCACTTTCTCAAGAAATTTGTGGATAATATATTTCCCCACAAGAGTTGTGCAAAATGGTCTTAGAAGTATAAAGAAAAACATTGAAGTGAGGGACAAAGCATACTAATAATTAGTTAAAAGGAAGAACAGTGTAGTGAGAAAGTACCTCCGGCTTAGCCAACAAAAAAATTGTCTTAAGTTGGGACTTTCTGCTTCAGGAAGCACAGTAAGCAGCAAGAAGGTGAGAAGGGTGGTCAAAAGAAGTTTAAACTGATGGTCGTTTATATGCTGGGCGACACCATGACCTACCTAAAGAACAACATAAAAATGTGAAAAACTTAGCAATTTTAGTTAAAAGTATGAGTACTTTCTTTCATGTCATCGACTATCATCATACGTATATACTCCCCATAAAACGAGATCCATCAAAACTTACCTCATGTGCAAGAAAAATTGCCAACTCTTTATCAGATTTGAGTTTATTCAGCAATCCAGAGGAAACCACAATTTTGCCACGAGTTGTATAAAAAGCATTTATTTGATCATCATCCATGACCCTAACTTCCCATTCTAGCCTCTCCAAATGCTTAGTTCCAAACAGTTGTATCTCTCTTTTTTCCCCTCGAATAGGTCTTGATTTCTCTAAAGGAAGTTGTTTTCGCCATTTTTCATCCTTTTCATTATTGTCGGACACCCAGTTATCGAGAGGAACGACACTACCTTATTTCTTAAGCCTTAAATATGCGCTCATTGCACCAACAATATCTTCTAAAACATTATGTACTCGAACACTTCGTATATCATCCACAGGAATAGGATTTTTTCCGCTGAAAATCCATAGAGAAAGCTTCCCTAAATATTTTTCTAGGGTTTTACTAGAGAACACAAGATGACAACGATTGGAATACAGTATTCTCTCCAATCTCACAAATAATACAGTAGTTAGAAGTACTAAACTGGAAGCAAAGATAAATCCAGATTTTCTAATCCAACTCCTCAATGGAATCCTGGTCCTTCCTACTTCCAATGACAGAACTATATCCAACATGCTCATATGTGCCAATACTGTTGTTTTGTTTCCATGATAATATCTTATTCCGTCACTGTAACATCCCTGATCTAATTTGGGAGTCACACGACCGAATAACACGTATGACGACACGTGCTAGACAAAGCCTAATTTACAAATATTAAGAAATAGTAGAATAATTAAATATATCCAAAATTATGTACCTTCATTAATAACAATTTTAACTACGGTCCTTACTAAGTAATTAAACATCATATAAGATAAAGAAAAATTACATCGCAGCGGAAAATCTAACTTAAACTTCTATAAGGTCTGTCTGGTCCCAACTAGTCGACTTCAAATCTAAATAGCCGATCGCTTACCTGAAAAACATTTTAAAAGGGAGGGGTGAGCTAAACGAGCTCAATGAGAGAAAATGACTTACAATATAATATAAGGGACATAAATAAGATTTTTTCTTATCTTTTCTTTCAAATTAAATGCTTTATTTTAAGTAAAATTCTCAATGCAATTCTTTAGAAATCACTTGAACAAATTGAATGAAATATAAATAATCTCTTTCTTCTTTCTTATTTTGGTGTTTGCAAATATGAAAGTATTATGTTACGGTAACAAGCTCGATTGACTTACTCAATCACTTTAACGTCGATCTTTTTATCAGGTGTATAAACCATACGTGCACTACGTAATTAAGGTCACCACGGCATGACGGCTGAGTCTATTCCTTAAAACGTTCCGGTTGACGAAGCTATGTACAATCGCTAAGTCAACCGTTGAGAACTAAACTCATTTCTTTAGTTGTCAACGTCACCCCACTGATGGGCTTGGAGGAATCTCTGTTGGACTTCTCTCTCATGATACCAATACAAAATTATAAGCGCACCATAACATAAAACTGTCTTTAATATAAAATTTCACTTCATAAAATTAACTTTCTTTCTTTCTTTCTTTCAACATTTAATATAAATATACTTATATAATAATATTGTTTTGTGAATAATCACTAAAAATCTGTAATTACTTTGTCGTAAAAATGCAATGGGATACTTTGTAGTAAAAAGACAAAACTCACTCACCTGATTCAGACTCGGAATAACCGAAAAACTTTACTACTACGGATACGCTACTGGAAAACTGTTAACAAGACTTACAACCCGACTTCTCATTAAATCCTTCCTTGGCGTCCCTCTCAGTAGGCATCTCCTAACGTTATATATATATATATATATATATATAATCTCATTAGGTTTCTATCTCTGTATACGTGAATGTATCATATGTATGAATTAACATTAAAAAAATGGGGCTGGAAGTGACTTAGCAGAGACTTGAATATGACTAGCAATTCACATTTATACTATGGAAATTTATTATTTCCGTTTCAAACTCTCTGTTATCTAATATGTATGTGTGTATTTGTAGTAAAGCAATAAAACTCTTCCATATAAATGTAATAAAAACATAACTCCTAGTTAAACTAACATTAATTCATAATTATTACCAATTATATGTTTATGTTACAAAACCAACTATCTGCTTAGTAAAATATTCATAACTGATACAATTAACCATTCATATAAAACTTAACAGTACTAATTCATTAACAAGTACTAATTCATATGAAACATACGGATAGTATTGTTTTCACAATTTATTGACAATGACATAAAATTCACATTTAAACAAAATCAAAGCCACTTATTAATCATAACTTAAAATTCCGTAACTTACATCATAAATATTACAACGAATATTAAATTTCAAAACTCCTAAAACTGATTAATACTAATAACCTATTCCTTCGGGAGTTAAATTACATAATCATATATTTCTGACTAATACGTATAACATTCATAAATATTACAACGAATATTAAATTTCAAAACTCCTAAAACTGATTAATACTAATAACCTATTCCTTCGGGAGTTAAATTACATAATCATATATTTCTGACTAATACGTATAACATGGAGGGAGAAATAAATGAAAACGTGACTACATACAAATCAATGTGTATATCCAAATTAATTAAGAGTGTTCTTATGTCATTACTAGCACTTAGTAAACAACCTTTTCGGTCCTCTATTTTTTACAAAAAAACTAATCCTGATCTATAAGTTTATAAAATTAACACGTCCTGCCAGAATAAAATAAATGTAAAATACGGGATTTTACATTTAGTTAAGGAATGATCAACTTGTCTGAGGGGGGTAACTTGTAGAAAGGGTTTTTGTCTTTGGCATTCTTGGACAAAAGAACTTATGATCTGGTACGTAATAAAGCGTAATTAACTTCTAATAAATCATTCATTTTGTATACTCGTGCTATTCTATGTACGTATTATAGGTTATCACAAATATTTGGGTTAATTATATAGCAATGGTTCCTAAGTTTTGTAGGTGACAGAATTAGTTTGCCCACGTTGGCTATGGAAGTGCATAACCTACATAGTCTTATAAACTTTATACTAATGCCGCTCATCGCTTCTCGAAATCACTCATCACCTCAGCCAATTGCATGAGTAAACTAGCCATTGGTCGTTAACAATATTTACGACCATCATGGTGCATCTTCCATTATATCTTGGTTACGTCCGATTTTAATTGAAAGTGAGAAGCCTAAGTACACTTTTTGGTATCGTTAGGGTAACTAGTTATACATTAATATTTTCGTTAATAAATATTGTTTTTTTCTGATCTTTTTAAAAGTCAACAATGTTATCCTTTTGTGAATTATTTATTTTCCTTAAAAATATTTTCATCTTTCTATAACCTTTTGGAATTAATTGTTTATTTGGTTAATTTTAAAAAATATACTATAAGAGTATATTCTTCTGGTTAATTTAATTTTTAGCAAGTTGTAAATAAATAGAAACTCTTATATGTAAATTTTTTGGATAAGAATAAAATGTTTAATTAAGAAAACAAGGTAAAGTCGGTCCAAGTCCAACGACATATACAATTTGTTTTTTTCGTTATTCAACATTTTTTGTTATTCAACATTTACAAGATTGAACTTGATAGAACATACAAATTGGACCCGAATATTCTATTCGGATAATAATCAGCCCATTTTATAAATGGGTATCCAACGCTTAAATGGGTTATTTTATGCCTTTTATAGGAAAATGAGGTACTATTATTAAAAGCCCAACCCCACTCAACTGGGGACCCATGTCTGAAAAACCCCCTGAGATGAAGACATTTGTCAACATCCAAGAAGTCATAGTTGCCTATAAATAGCCAACTACCCCTCCTAGAAATGGACCAGAAAATCTATCCAAAAAATATAGAGAGAAGTTAAGAAAAGAGAGAAACTAACCAAATCATATCACGTCGAGAAATAAACCGAGCAGAGATAAAGCCGAGCACCGAATAAAAGGGGAGAAAGTCCAAGAAGAGAGATCAAATAGTCAAATCGAGCACCATTGTAAAATAGAGATACTAATCCGAGCAAGTGTAATATTCCGAATAAGGATAACAATCCGAGCAATAATAAAGAGCAGGAAGTGTCATTATTTACAGTTGATTTACTATTATATTATTGTTGAAAAGCCTAACGCGACCGACCAAAGTTATGGCTTTATCAAATGGCGCCGTCTCCGGGAATCATCTAGTTCCCAACTAGTTTAGAATTCGAATACCAATACTCTGCCAGACGAGCGACAATGGTGACCAATGTAGAGGAAACCCATCCCGAGATAATAGAAACCAATAACCAAAACGCGCAAATTAGCCAACAAGACCTCGACGATCTACTCGCCATCCGCGACAGATATGAAGCTATCCAATCCGGAAACCAACCAACAACCTCCTACATCAACCAAGAACAACCGGTCGAACCACCCCAACATTTCATTGAAGGGATTGTCGACGAACACCCTTCGTCCTCGGAGGACGAACAAGACGTGCCCGTATTAAGGCGTGCACGAAGACGCTTACCCGGGTCCCAGGCAGGGCCGAGCTCAAGAGTCCATTTGCCTACAGCCTCGGTCAACTCCGGTGCTCATTTACAAACGGACGAAGCTCATCAGTTTGGCATGCCCGAGGATCATGTACTCGGACAGTTGCCCCGACTACCAACTAATCCTCCGAGGATGATTACACCACCCACGGTGGAGGTACAACACGTTGTTCCGTTAGCCGATGAAAGGAACTACGCCCAGCTACAAGCTCAGCTGGCGGCATGCATGACGGCCATGACAGCGACCGGCATCGTATTGCCAGTTATCCAACCCGACAAAGACCCACGCCATGAAGTGGAAGATTCTGCCTACAGGGCCGCCCTGGAGGCAGCGGGTCGGCGACCCGATACAAGAGTGCCCCACCAAGGGGGCAATGTCCCAATAACTATCGTCCATCCGAACACTCATATGGAACGTGTCCACACAAATACGAAGGACGATAGATATCCAGAATACAGGATCGGGGAAGGATATGGCCCACCACCACATTAGGGAGGATACCCTCCCCCCTACCAAGTCACGGATGACGCGTTTCAACAGGCTTGGAACGTATGCCAAGAAACCCCATGTACCGAACAGATCACGCGGTACCGCAATCCTATGGGGTTCGTCATCCCCGAATTCAGGCTCTATGATGGAAAGAGTTGCCCTATCGACTATCTGAGGCACTACAAGACGAAGATGGAACTGTGGAGTGATGACCATGCACTGATGTGCAAATTTTTCAAAAACAGCTTGGGTCAAGAGGCTTCGTCATGGTATCACAACTTACCACAGGGCTCTATTAGAGACTGGGCAGAACTGCTAAGGGCGTACTCCACCCGATACGCTGCTCATCGGAAAAAGAAGGTTAGCATCGAAACCCTTCTTAAAATGACGATGATGCCAAATGAAAGGCTCAATGATTACTGCATACGTTTTTTCGACGTAGCAAACCAGATTCCACGATATGCCAATAATATAGCCATCCAAAACTTTATCAACTCCATCCCTAATGGCTATTGGGCGAGAAGGAAGTTCATAGGCAAAAACTTCCCGACCACTGATTCCCTGCTAGCCTATTGTACCCACCTCACCGATAAAAACGACGAACTGCGTTTCCTCAACCGAACTCTACCAAGAAGAGAGTCGGTCCGCGAGGCACAGGTGGGTCGCAAAAGAGTTAGGAATAACCAGGGAGAAGCTTTCCAACCGACCAGAAAGGGCAAAGATCCCGAGGTCCATAGCAGGGTAGAGCGACCACGAGCACTAGAGCCCAAACCGCTCCAGATCGCATACCTAACACCGACAAACGAACATAAACCGCTCCATCTCACCTACCCGATGCCACCCAAGCCGTTTCAACAAGGTCGGCCCCAAGAGAGGGAACACCGAAACACTTTCGGACCGGTCGAGCTGCGATACACTTTCAACCTATCTGCTGAAGATATCCTCAAGGATATATGCAGGGAAAGTTGGTATTCCCGACCACAATCTCCCCCCAATCAGAGAGATTCCAAGCTCTTCTGCGCCTATCAGGAGGATCACGGCCATCTCACTGAGCATTGCCGTAACCTGCGATGGAGAATGAACCAGTGGGGCGATGCAGGATACCTAGCCAAGTACATCAAAGGAGCTGGGAATAAAGGCAAATAACCGGCCATCGAGGGATCCGACAACTGACAAGGCAAAACGATCAACGTCGTTCATATATCGCGACCCAAGGGCCCAGGCGGGGAACGATCGCGACAATGGCAGCTGGCCCACTTTGGCCAAGTAGCCAAGGCATCACAGGCGTCGACCTCTAAACGACAATGCACACCACGACGACATCTGCCCATTTCTTTCTCGGATCTCGACGAAGAAGGGGTGATTTACCCCTACGGAGACGCCATTAACCTCCGTGTTCAAATCGGCCTAGACACGGTCAGCAGGGTACTTGTCGACCAAGGAGCCTCTTGTGATATCATGTACAGGGAGCTCTTCGACAAGATGGAACTCAAGCTGCAAGATCTACAGCCTACCGATGTCACACTGATCGGATTCATCTTTGAAACGACTAAACCATTGGGTAAGATCGTCCTCAGTGTCACAACCGGGTCCGTGTCGGTTCCCGTGGAGTTCTTAGTGGTCAACGACCAGTCCGGTCACAACGCAATATTAGGCCGACCCTGGTTACATGCCATGAAGGCCATACCCTCGACCTATCACCAAAAGGTCAAATACCCAAATGATAGGGGAGAGATCGAGACAGCCAGAGGATGTCGAGAAGACTCAAGACGCTGCGAAGACATCACCGCGACTCTCCAAAAACAACGAAGCAATGTGGAACAACCCAACAGCACAAAGAAGCTGATCAACCAAATATCCAAAACCGAAAGGGTGGTCGAAGAACAAGTAGGAGAGACACTTAGGAAGGTGTATATTCCTGATTTGGACGAGGAGCACTACTTCCTCCTCGGCAATAACCTTCCAAAACAGGAATCCGAGGAGTTGAAAGCATTCCTTCTCAACAACATTGATAAATTCGCCTGGAGTCCTAAAGACATGCCGGGCCTAGACCCCAATACAGCATGCCACCACCTAAGTGTAAATGCCGAGTACAAGCCGATAGCACAGAGGAGCAGGAAAGTGTCTGTACAGCACAGAGCAGCTATAATCGCTGAAGTACAAAAGCTATTGGAGGCTGGAGCCATAAGGGAGGTTTACTATCCAAAATGGTTGTCCAACCCGGTCGTCGTCCCTAAGAAAAACGGGAAGGACAGAGTCTGCATAGACTTCACCAATCTCAACAAAGCCTGCCCGAGGGACCACTTTCCCCTTCCAAGGATCGATCAACTGGTGGACGCAACTGCGGGAGCAGAACGGATGACCTTCCTTGATGCGTACTCAGGATACCATCAAATTTCCCTCGCCCGCGAAGATCAAGAAAAGACTTCGTTTATATCGCCTTTGGGAAATTATTGCTATACGGTAATGTCGTTCGGCCTACGCAATGCAGGAGCAACATACCAGAGGATGATAACAAGGGTATGTCGAGATCATATAGGGAAGACGATGGAGGTATACATAGACGACATGGGCGTCAAAAGAGAAAGAGCCACATTCCACCTTCAAGATATCAGGGATGTCTTCCAAATGTTGGGCGAGCACAAACTAAAGCTCAACGCAAGCAAGTGTGCATTTGGCATCAGCAAAGGGAAATTCTTGGGGCATATGGTTAGCCGACGAGGAATAGAGGCTAATCCCGATCAAATAACGGCTCTATGGAACCTAGCAGCGCCCAAGAATAAGAAACAGGTACAAGAGCTCACGGGAATGATGGCAGCGTTGAGCAGGTTCATTAGCCGATCCGCAGACAAGGGACGGCCATTTTTTGAATCACTCAAGAAGGATAGACAATTCGTCTAGGACCCGGAATGTGAGGCTTCATTCAACAATCTCAAAGAGTACTTGAGGACACTGCCACTGCTAGTAAGGCCGAACAAAGGAGACGTTCTGGCATGCTACCTGGCAGTTTCCACTACAACTGTGAGCGCAGTTATCCTAAGGGAAGAAGGTCGCGAACAATTCCCGATCTACTTCGTTAGCAAGACTCTGGTCGAAGCCAAAACACGTTACCTACCATTGGAAAAGTTGTGTCTGGCATTGACGGGTTCACTCATTACTCACGAGATCACCCTTAATAGTCACAAGCCAATCTCGAAAAAGAGGGAGATAGCTTTCAAAGGAACAACTTGTGACGAAAGCGATGAGCTATCCAAGGACGACAAAGATTCAATGCAAATCATTCGAATCGTCAAGGAAATACTCAAGCTAAAAGACCAACGCAAACATAAAGGTAAATCGTCAAATAATTCAATTTATTCTAACAATTTTGTTTGCTATACTTGTGACAAGGAAGGACACATGGCGAGAGATTGCGCCAAGAATCGCAAGAGCAAAGGCAAGAAGAAAATATCCGCTTCAAGCTCTAGCGATAGCTCCGACCAAGATGAAGTCGCTCACCTTGGTTGCTATATGGCCATGGAAGACGACCATGAACAAAACCTCTCTTCCTCAAGCGAAAGTGACAACGATGAGGTAAAAGATTTTTCCCATGATGAATTAATTCATATGTGTGGAATCTATTCCGAAAAACTTCCTAAGCTTGTAGAGAAGGTTAAATCTCTTAAAAGGATAAATTCTTCTCTCAATGAAGAAATAAGATCCTTGACAAGAGATAAAAATGAAAATGAGTCTATTCCGAAATCGTCATTTTCTTTAAGTGATATAGATGACGAAAAGGAAGACTTGAAAGATAAAAACAATAATCTCATTATTCAAAACGAGTCTTTACAAACCGAGATCAATTTTCTTAAAAATGAGATGTCTAGACTTGCTAAAACTCTTTCAAAACCATCTTCTTTAGATTGCGATTTATTAGAAAATTTTGAAGAGTTAAAGGATGCTTTCGATAAAGTTAAAAGCAAAAACAAGGTTTTGATTTCTCATGCTTTTAACTTAAATGACAAAGTCAAGGTTTTAGAAACCGAGAATGAAACTTTGAAAACCAAAAACAATGAGCTTGTCATTTCCATTGAAAAACTTAATTTAACAATTTCAAAGTTTTCTAAAGGTAAAACCGTTTTAGATAACATTTTGAGTTGTCAAAAAGATTTCAATGATAAGAGCGGTTTAGGTTTTGATTGCATTGGTTCTACTTCAAACAAAACCCGCTTCGTTAAAACCTCTAATATTTCTACAACTCCTATTCCACCTAAACAAGAGGTTGTTTTTGCAAAAGGGAGTACTTCCAAGATTTTTCAAAAATCTTTTAATGATAGAAAAGGGTTAGGTTTTAAAACCAAATTGGATACTCCAAAAACCCTTTCCAAAACTTCGTATAACTCTCGTTATACTAAAAAGTCTAAGCATTGTGTGCATTGTAGTAGAAATGAGCATATTTCTTCGAGATGCCCTTATCTCTTTCAAGTTAGTAGAAGCGATTTGAAATGGGTAGTAAAGACCCGAGCCACTAACAATGTCGGACCCAAAAGAAATTGGGTACCAAAGGACAAAACTTGTGTTGTAGGTATCTCCATCCAAAAGGAGAAAATCAACAAATGGTTGGCAACACCGGCAAAAGTCGTGGAAGTCAAGAAGATCGACTCCACCGTCAAGAATGAGGTGCCATTAATCGACAAAGGTGGAAGGCATACCAACAAATGGTACCACCTATTTGGACTCGGAAACGCTCAATGCAAATGTCATTAGCGAGCGGACCCAACATCACATATTTGGTATACTCTAACCTTTATTATCTACATATATGTGATTAGTTAGGTCGGGTATATGCATCATATTTACATTTTTCATGTTTTGGTTTTTCTTTAAAAACCCTTCACATAACCCCATATTTTTTATTATTGATTGCATTTTGATAATGCCAAAGGGGGAGAAAAATGATATAATTTGGTGTAATGCGTTTTGTTAAAATGGAGGAGATATTTTTCTTGTATCTTGTAAAATCATCATTAGTTTGTCATAATCAAAATGGGGGAGATTGTTGAACATAGAGTTCAATAATGATTTTGATTATTACTTCGATTATGCGTTTAATGATTTTACGATTTCGATGATATAACTCTTGTCTTGTCCAAAAATAGAAAACGTATATTTCAGGTCTTTAAATGATAGAGCATTCGATAACGAAGCCATAGGTTCAAGCGGAACCAAAATCGGAGCTAAAACGAAGGAGTTATGAGCATTCGAAGATTTACGGGACCAGAATTACAGTCGACCGATCGACTGGACAAAAATGACCGATCGTTTTTGGTCAAATTTCTTCCAGTGAGTCCAGTATAAAAACGACCGATCGTTTTCTGTAAAACGACCGATCGACTGTAGAAAACGACCGATCGTTTTCTGCAGTTTTCGAAAACAGATTTTCAGCTTATTCTGGAAAAGAGCTGTTATATCTTCAACAGTCATAACCCAGAAAAACAGACTTTGCTGTTATATATACCACTTCAAATCTCTCTCCAAACTCACCAATCATCACACTAATTATCATCCTTCAATCCCTATATACAAAACCCAAAATATCACCATTTTGGTGTATATACTCAAAAGAGGGAAAATTGAAGAAAAAGAGAGTAAAGCTCAAACATCATCAATCTCACCAATTAGCTTATTTAGAAGCAATAAAATAGTGAGTGTAGTTACATTATTGTAACAAAATTGTAACGAGTAATTTATAAACTCATTTGTGAGCGAGTGATCGGGTAGAGGCTTTGTAAGCGAGTTGCTTAAAAGCTCTAGGTCTTTTCATTTCGGGACACTCATAAAGTGAGGGGGAGCTTAATCGGTTGATTAGCTCGATAGGATTGTAATATCCGAAAGAAGTTTTTTAGTGAAATACTCGGTAGTACCGATGAGAGGACGTAGGCGCGTTTGCCGAACCTCTATAAATCGCGGTGTCATTTTCTTTCCCTTACTATTTACTTTCCACAACTTACATTTTTGTGATTGTGCGCATGCTTAAATTCATTCATATTTCCATAGCACATTTATTGTCGCAAAAATATATATTGAGGTAGTAGGTTTGTTAATCACGCTTAGAAGTTTAATTCCGCGAAAAACGCTAAAAACCTTATTCACCCCCCCTCTAAGGTTTAGCCGCACACGGGCCAACAATTGGTATCAGAGCCGAGGCTCTTGCATATAGGAATCTAACGATTTAAGAGTTAAGATCCCGATGGCTAATTTGTACAATTTCGCATCCGGCATAGCTTTATCCCCAAATACTCCACCTTATTTTGATGGAATAAATTTTTCATATTGGAAGGATAGGATGAGCATGTTTTTGCAAAGCTATAATGTTAGACTTTGGATGACCATAAAAGTAGGATATTCCGCACCTACATCCGAAAATAGCGAGAACCCAATCCCCGTAGAGAACCTAGATAACGCTCAACTAGAAGCCTACTCTACGAACGCCAAAGCGATGTATGCTATTGTGTGTGCCGTTTCTCCTAACGAGTACAACAAAATTTCCGCTTGTAAAACCGCTAAGGGTATGTGGGATAAGCTAGTAGTAATGCATGAAGGGACTAACCAAGTTAAGGATTGCAAACTCCAACTATTAGTTCATGACTACGAGCTTTTTAAGATGAGCGAGGGAGAAACTATTTCCGATATGCTTGCTAGATTTACTACAATTACTAATGGATTAACATCTGTTGGTAAGTGTTTGTCTTGTAAGGAAATGGTTTCAAAGGTGATTAGGAGCTTACCAAAGGAATGGGAACCAAAGGTCACCGCAATTCAAGAGGCGCACGACATGAACACATACCAGGAGTTGACCAGATGATTTCTCTGTGACAACAAGTGATCGAGCTGGCGACCCAGTGCCGAAATCTCGGTCCACTTCACCGTCTCTTCAGGATGAGAGCCGAACAAGCTCAAGGCCAAAACGCCATACTCTTTCTCAAGCCTTGCCATCCGACGGCGGACCCGAGATACCTCAGTGTCCAAGCCCTTCATCTTGGCATGATATCTCACCACAGGTCCAGACATTCTGGGAAATTGTTATAGTACGGAAGAAAATAAGGGGCTGAGGGAGAAATAAGCAATAAAAGAAAAATGAGAGATGATAAACTACTAAAGAAAAGAGAAGTACTTATAGAACGAAAATAGTATGATATTTTATGACATGCTTGGGAGCATGCATATTTCCTGACCTAATAGAGAGCATGCACCTATGTTCGACAGTGATGGGGACATCTACTGACATCTGATACAACAGTACAGAAAGAAATAAAGACGAGATATTCAAAGATCTAGATTCCAGACAAACAACAAACCACAGGTGCAATATAAAAAGAAGTGCAGAAATAAAGGGGCAAAAATACTTCTCATTAATAAAGATGGAATACATCATTGTTCATTACATCAAAAGAAAATCTATTACACTCGAAAAAGAAATCTATTACATCCGAAAAAGAAATCTATTACATCCGAAAAGAAAATCTGTTACATCCGAGGTAAAGACCTATTACATCCAAGAAGAGCTAGTACAGAAGATCAGGCAAAGAAGATCAACTATATCAGCTGACCAAGTGAGCAGGAGACGCCAAAAAGAAAAAGTAAGAAGAAAGAGAAAGGAAAAGAAGAAGAGTGCAAGAGAAAAAAGAAGGAAGAAAGTGGAAGGAACAGAAATGAAAAGCAAGAAGAGGAAAAGAAAAATGACAAAAACCTTAGACATAACACAACCCTTAGGATCACAGGGTTGATTGTTACATCGTAGTGGTGCAAAGAAACAAAACAAAAAGAAGAAAAAGAAAGACCTAGGAAAAGATAGTAAGAAGAAAATGGAGGATAGAGAGAAGAGAGACTGAAAGAGTATAGAAAAGAAAGAGATGGGAAAAGATGGGGAAAAGAAGAGAAAAATAAAAATAAAAAGGGATAAGGTTAGGGGGAAGTCGATCGGTATCGGTGAGAGGGCCCGGCAGAGACATCCCTGTCCCTCAGTGTCGGATTCCCCCTTTGCATCTCATTCTCTTCGACTAGAGCCTGACGAGCACGTCGGCAATAAGCCAGTTCGGATCTTAGCCAAGTTAATTCCCAAACCATCTCGGTATGGTGATAACGCATCACCTTCAGTTCCTCCTCGGCATCCCTCAACAGCCTTTGTACATGGCTATAGGAGGCTTCAAAGGCCTCCACTTGCAAAGCTAATGCTGATTGGGTGAAAGGACCAGGCATCTTAGGGAAATTATAAGATGAGGGTCTGTATATGGGGGAAAATAATATGATGAGGATTGTGGATGTAACCATGTTGTAAGCAGGTATTTATAGATCAATTAGATGAGGGCTGGTATTGAGAGTCGCAACCGTTCACCAATGGGTACTAAGAAGCGACGACAATTAAAAGATGTGTCTGTTCAAGAAAAAACGTTTGGATTCCCAAAAGGTTCTAAAAAAGCGTGAGTAACTAAAAGCCACTCTTGTTCACAAAACGCTTGGATTCTTACCAATATTTAAAGGGGGTAAGTAATAATGGCATCGAAACACGCGTCATTTTTGGGGAAAGGCAGCAGTTCAAATAAATATCTAAGATCTTTTGCACAAGGCTCAAGAAATCCTATTGGTCCCCAGATATAAAGAATAAGAAGGTTCCAATGGATAAGGTCAAACGCAAGGCCCAAGAAAAAGCATTAATGAGGCCACAAGCGTGCGCAGTCAAAAGAAATTGCATTCGGAAAGTAATTCAGATATAAACAAGAGAAAGAAGTCTTTATTGATTGATTGATGCTTTGTTACAGAAGAAGCAGTAAAAGGAAATACAATAAAAACAATAAAATCATTTCGTAGAAGGGCCCGCTTCGTCATTCGGCTTCCCCTTCGACCGAGAATACACTTCCTTAAGGGCCAGTTTGTAAGCCCTCTTGGAAGCAAGTTGCCTGTCTCTGGAGGCCTCGAGCTCTTTGATCCGAGCACGAGCGCGAATACTGTCGAGCAAAGACCTCTGGTGCTCCTTCTCCATGGCGTCCAATCGCTCATCTAGTTCGGCGGCCCGATGAGCTTCCACCGACAGCCGGGCAATCCTCTTCTCGAGGTAACGCACCTTCTAAACTTCCTCTTCAAGACGAGCAATATATTCAGGAAGGTTGTCACCATAGTTTTCAAGAGGAAAAGCCATTTGTTCGCTAATAAAGAATGAATTGCATAAAGAATACAGGGACAGTCCCCTTTTATAGGAAGAAACAAGGAGTAGATCAAAGGTCATCTCGAAGAAATACAACCTCTTGAACTTCCCAAGAGCATTTACGGCAAATTAACCACAGTTCCAAATCCAATTAAAGTCATCCAAAAAGATATCAAGAAGATGAACAGACAAGAACAAGGATAGGAAAATATTTTATTAATTTCAAAAACATTCGATTACAACTGAGGAGAAGACTCCCTATTCAAAAGAAATTACAACAGAAATCAAAAAAGACTAATTATTTCGAGGAAGAGCCTTCTTCATCATCATCCGAACTCGGTTTACCGAGCATGCAACTCCTTGAAGGCGAGCTTATAGGCCCTTTTTGCTGCCTTCTGCTTAGCCAGATTAGCCTCGAGCCTCTTTATATGCTCGTAAGCCCAATCCCGATCGGCCATCGTCACATGATGATCAGAATCCATGTCAGACAACCTTTTCTTGTAATTTGAAACCTTGACCACGAGTTTCTTATTTGCGGTACGAGATTTCTTGATCTCCATTTCTAAATAAGAAATATAATTAAAGGAGCTCTCACCAGTAGAACCAGAGGAAGCCATTACGTCACGAGCAAAGTAGTAGTAAAATGCCTAATTATGGAGGGGGCACACCCCTTTTATATGAGTTTTCCTCGAAGAAAGATATTAGGATAGGAAACATTAAATGGGCCCCCCATGGAACCGTCATGAGTCTGTTGCGTTTCTCGATGAAGTATTAGGAACGACAAGACCGAAGTAATATCCTCGACGGACCGAACATGACTCCCTCGACATGGAAACCACGCCGAGGAAGTCAGGGAGCACTTGATAGAACATAAAAATTGGACCCGAATATTATATTCGGGTAATAATCAGCCCACTTTATAAATGGGTATCCAACGCTTAAATGGGTCATCTTATGCCTTTTATAGGAAAATGAGGTACTATTATTAAAAGCCCAACCCCACTCAACTGGGGACCCATGTCTGAAAAACCCCATGGGATGAAGACATTTGTCAACATCCAAGAAGGCATAGTTGCCTATAAATAGCCAACTACCCCTCCTAGAAATGGACCAGAAAATATATCCAAAAAATATAGAGAGAAGTTGAGAAAAGAGAGAAACTAGTCAAATCATATCACGTCGAGAAATAAACCGAGCAGAGATAAAGCCGAGCACCGAATAAAAGGGGAGAAAGCCCAAGAAGAGAGATCAAATAGTCAAATCGAGCACCATTGTAAAATAGAGATACTAATCCGAGCAAGTGTAATATTCCGAATAAGGATAACAATCCGAGCAATAATAAAGAGCAGGAAGTGTCATTATTTATAGTTGATTTACTATTACATTATTGTTGAAAATCCTAACGCGACCGACCAAAGTTATGGCTTTATCAGAACTCATGATATTTACTATTCTCTTCTTTATTACTGGTGTTTAATATTTAGATAGAATATCATCACCCACTCTTATTAGTTAGTAAGTGAAAGGATACCCCAATAATGTAAGAAAAAGTATAAATAGTAATAGCTTACGAAACAAAAAGGGCCAAAAAAGAGAAGAAAAGTAGGATGCAGACCAATGACTAAAATAGAAACGAGTAAATAGAAAAAAAAAAGAAGAAAAAAAGGGAATACTTTAATTAAAAAAGACATTATCAAAATAGATACTAGTGTGGTAATTTATAAATTACGATATGATGACGAGTAACACTATTATAAATGGGTCAATTAAAAATTTAGATGTGACAACCATTAAAAACTCAATATATATGTGAGAACCCAAAATTAACTAAACTAAATTTAATTTAAAATTTAAACTAAATTATTTTATTAGTTAATCCAACCTTAAAAAAAAATGTATAACAATTTCATAGAAGTGTTTCTCTACTATGGTGCACGATCCTGTATGGTATGATAACACATCATTCCTATGTCATTTTCTAATTATTGTGGATTACTAATTACACAATTGACAAATGATAGTGTCAACAAGATATGCACTTAGACCTCCAAATTAAAGTTATCATATAAATACGTGAGTTACGGTACACGAGTTACACTTATCAAGTTGTGAGGAAAAATAGTAAGATAGTTAATTATGTAAAGTGTGATACTCAAGTTTATATTTTATAAATTCATCTTATTTTTAGATATGTACAAAAGGTACAATGAGCTGTTCTCATATAGGTTGAACCCCAAAATATTGACACGACTGAACCGCTCGTGTCATTACTTATTTTATTATGTATTTATTTAGTGACGTTTTTAGGGCTTATAAAAAAAACTTGACATTGTAGAACAGCTCCATAATGTTCTTCCAGTTTCCAAGTTCCAACCATAGTTTCAAAAATTCTGCTTTTCATTTTTCAGCTTACGTTTCTCGTTTCCGCTTACCATTATTTCATGTGTAAAATTTAGTTTTTTTTTTACTTTTATTTTTTCGACGTTTCCCTTTTCATTTTCCGCATCCGTTTACTACGGGTTTAGATTTTCTCATCAATTTCGTATGGTCATTGGTTTTTCATATATATTCGTAATTTATTTTCGATTTATGGTCATTGGTTTTTCATATATATTCGTAATTTATTTTCGATTTGTTGTTGCTCTAAATCAACGTATTATTTTATTTATAAAGTACTGTTTGTTCAAAAAAATCTGTAAAATTTGATATTTTTTTTGTATTTATTAATGTTACTACTTTATAAAATATCAAACAAATAATTAAACATAAGAAAATATATAAAAGGTCAAATTTTATAAATTTTGTTGAACAAACACTTTAAAAATAAAATAATACGGTGATTTATCCAAAAAAAAATTTATAAATACATATTAAAAAATCGATATCATGACAAAAATTAACCATACAAACTTCACTAAATTTGTTCATCTGACAACGGGAAAAATGCTAAAATGCTACATAACCTATCAACTTTTAGTGATTTGATACCCAGCCTAACATATTTTCTAATTTGGTACCCAACCTATATATTTCGCTCTAATTTGGTACCCAACCTAACGCTTTTTTTCTAATTTGGTATCGAACCTATATGTTTCGCTCTAATTTGGTACCCAACTTATACGTATACAGTCCAATTAAGTGACTCAATCTGTCTTCGATCATCGGTTTTTAACGCATAGGTTGGTTACCAAATTAGAAAAAAATGTTAGGTTGGGTATTAAATTAGAGCAAAATGTATAGGTTGAATATCAATTTAGAAAGTATATTAGGCTGGATAGCAAATTATCAAAAATTAACAGGTTTGATAGCCTTTTAATAAATTTCGAACACTATCATCGGCTCTTATTAGAATCATATGTATGAAGCATGGTTTATTTCCTTTTTCTACTTTCGTTTTTTCATTTTTTTTTTGTTTTATACCTTTTTTTTTTTTACCATGTTTCCTACTTTTACTCCCTTTTTTAACCTTTGTTTCTTAATTTTTTTTAAACCTTAATTTTTACTTTATTTTCCTTTTTGTACATTGATTTTTACTGTATTTTTGTACACCCGAGTTTTAGGGTTGAAAATTGACTTAAAAAAATATATATATATATAAACCATTGTAAAAAAATAAATAAATTAAGAAACAAAGGAACAAAAAGGAGATAAAAGTAGAAAGCATGCTATAAAAAAGAAAAATTAAGAACAATGTATAAAACGAGAAAAAATGAATAAATGAATATATAAAAATATATAAAACCCATATGAAGCATAATTATCGAGAAACACGTTTCTCTTTCAAAAATCTCATTTCGTTTTTTAGTTTCTGCTTCTCATTTTAACTTCCTATTATTTTACATGTAAATTTAATTTCACTTCTTTCGTTTTTCGTTTTTCGTTTCCGTTCTCTTTTCATTTACTCCCTATTTATGTTTCTATTTTGTCAACTAGTA
This sequence comes from Primula veris, assembly GCA_963682055.1. Lineage (NCBI taxonomy): Eukaryota > Viridiplantae > Streptophyta > Magnoliopsida > Ericales > Primulaceae > Primula > Primula veris. The sequence continues at coordinate 27,107,268 of OY821745.1, read as the reverse complement.
TGATAACTATTTATACCTTTGACTAATTATCCGTAGATATAATTGTCCATAGGCGTAGAAAACTGGACTTATTTAAGTTAGATATAATTGTTAATAGGTCCATAAAACTGGACTTATTTAAGTTAAAGTCCGGGGCCCAAACTTATTTAAGTTCGAGCCAATAAATAAACCAAAAAGTTCAAAAAAAGTCAAAAAATTAAAAAAATAAAAATTAAAAAAATAAAAAAGGTATTTTTTATTAATAAAATCCAAATAAATTATAAAAAAATAATCGAAATACAATTCAAAAAATATTATGTATGCACTTTTTTGGATTGTGTATATACTTTTCTGGATTGTGTATGCACTTTATTAATTTTGGTGTATATACTTGATATCCCGAATATGTTTATTCGGGTATTAACCATACAATGCGCTATAAATGGGTATCCAATGCAAAAAGTAAGGTCAGGGATATAACAGTACTTTCCCCATTTCAGGATAAAGAATTATCCAATAAATATATCAGCCCAATAGCAAAGTTCCATATGGGAAAAGCCCAGAGATGAAAATACTTGTCAACATCCTATGACGCATAAATGGCTATAAATAACTCAATATGAAGATAAAAGAGAGAAACTTGTCAGAGCTTATCTCATTAGAAAGCAAACCGAGATCAATTGAAGACCGAGCACCAAAGACAAAGATAAAGATCAAGATTAAATTGTAGACCAACCACAAGTGTAATAATAAATTGTAATCCGAGCAATAATAAAGAACAACGAAGTGTCCAATACTTATTATATTATCGTTGAAAAGCATAACGACACCGACCAAAGTTATTGCTTTATCAATAATTTTTCTGTATGTGTTTGCACTTTTATACTATGTATGTATTTTTTCGTATTATGTATACAGTTTTTTAGATTGTGTATGTATTTTTTTTCGGATGTGCATACAATTTTTTGTTCATGTATGCACTTTTCTCAATTATTTTTAATTTCTTATGTTTTTTTAATAATTTATCAGTTTATATTTTTAGTTGTTTTTATATTTTGTACTTAAAACTTCAATAATAAATGTTTTTTTTTTTGAGATGAAAAAAGTGTAGTGACAGAAAATAGCCTTTCTCCGAACCAAACAGCCCAATCGATTCTTTTGAGCAAAAATAAAAAGAAGGAAAAAACTAAAATAGATTCTATTTATTGAGGGTGGTAGAGAAGAGAATGTGGAGTTTGGGGAAAAATGGGCGTTCGGTATTCGAAATACCACCGGACTACTTCGACACGTGTCGGCTCCTCAAATCACCACACTCATCTAAAACCCTAAAAGAAGAAGAAAAAGAAGAAGAGGAATTGACCGTTGATGATGGAGGAGAAGAACAAAATTTAGTAATTGAATCGAAGGAACACGTGGTGAGGTGGTCTTGTAACACGTGTAAGGCGGAGTTCGATTCTTTGTTTGATCAACGCTTTCACTTCAAATCCGATTTTCATCGATTCAATGTATGTCTCTATCTATCTATCTATCTATCTTACTATGTAATATTACAATTTAGTTAAAGGACTATAGAGAATTGTTAATTCATTGGGAGTGTATGTATGTATGTATGTAATACATGTGTATTGAGTTGTAGTTAAAGTAAATATTAAACTAATTAGTGAAAAAGGGACTAAAGAGAATTGTTACATAGATAAAAGTTAATTGCTTGTTTGGGTATGGTGTTTAAACAAATTAGATGTGTATATTTAATTACTTATGCATGTATGTATGTAACTGTTACTAGGTTTCAATGTATGTTTATCTATTTATGTATACGTATATTAGTATATTGTATTGAGTTGTTGTTGAAGTTAATATCTAACTAATTGGTAACAAAAAGAGTAAAGAGGATTGTTGCTTCTGTGGGAGTGTTTTAAATTTAATATTTGAGAAAAGTTAATTGCTTGTTTGGGTATGGTGTTTAAACAAATTAGTTGTGTGTATGTAACTGTTACTGGGTTTCAATGTGTGTTTATGTATGTATGTATGTGTATATTAGTATATGTGTATTGAGTTGTAGTTAGGGTGTGTTTTGGAACATAGAAAATTGATGGGAAAATGAAAATGATTTTCTGAGAAAACATTTTCTTGTGTTTGGTTGCATAAGAAAACCAATGGAAAAGAAAACAAAAGAAAGTGAGGGAAAACTTTGTGTGTGGAATGAAAGAAACCATTTTCCTTCCAAAAGTGGGAAGAAAATGAAAACGAATGGGAAAATTGGGACTCGCTACCTCTCTCTCCCATTTTTTTTCTTTTCTTTTCTATTCATTTCTCAACCTTCCAAACACATGACCTGAAAATGATTTTAAGTTAATTTTCTTTGGTTTTACTTTCTTTTCTTTTCCGTAACAATTTTCGGGTTCCAAACACACCCTTAAAGTTAATATCTAACTAATTAGTAAAAGAAAGACTAAAGAGAATTGTTACTTCAGTGGGATTGTATTTTATTTAATAAGTATTTGATAAAAGTTAATTGCTTGTTTGGATATGGTGTTTAAATGTTATTGGGTTTCATTATGTGTGTATGTATTTGTATATTAGACTTATTAGTATGTATGTATTGAGTCGTGGTTAAAGTTGATATCTAACAAATTTGTGAGAAAAGGACTAAAGAGAATTAATTTTAGTGGAAGCGAATTTGGCTTAATATTTGATAAAAGTTAATTCCTTTGCTTCGATATGGTGTCTAAACAAATTAGCTGTATATGTATATGTATGTATGTAATTGTTACTGGGTTTCAATGTATGCGTATATTAGTATATATGTATTGGGTTGTAGTTAAAGTTAATATCTAACTAGTTATTAGTAAAATAAGGACTAAAGAAAATTGTTACTTCAGTGGGAGTGTATTTAAATTTTTATGTGATAAAAGTTACTTGTTTGTTTGGAAATGGTATTTGAACAAATTAGCTGTATATATTTAATTATTTATGCATGTATGTATGTAACTGTTACTGGTATAAAAGCTCAATGTATGTTTATGTATGTATTTATGTATATAGAATTATGTATATGTGTATTGGGCTGTAGTTAAAGTTAATATCTAACTAGAAATTGCTAAAAGAAGAACTAAAGAGAATTGTTAATTCAGTGGGAGTGTATTTAATTTATAATTGATAAAAGTTAATTGCTTTCTTTCGATATGGTGTTTAAACAAATTAGCTGTGTATATTTATATATGTATGTAATTGTTACTTGGTTTCAATGTATGTATGTATATATTTATGTGTTTACTGGATTTAATTGCTATTGATATTATACTGTAATTCAATGGGTAGATTGGAACTAAAGAGAATTGTTAATTCAGTGGGATTGTTAATTCAGTGGGAGTGTATTTAATTTGATAATTGGTCAAAGTTAGTTGCTTTTGTAATTTTTTGCATATTTTAATTTTTTTGGGTAAATTGTTATTTATGTATATATTTTTTCCCGAAAATTAATTGTTACGTGTTGTTACAAGGTCCCTGGCTTTACATTTGGTTCATTGAGGTCATGATGATATCTTGATGCTACAAATATAAGATATTTGATACGAATTTTAAGTACAATGTCAAATTATTTTGCATCGGTTTAGATGGCATGAGAGTCGTTCAATTTTATATACTGTGTCTGCGACACTGTAAGTATTAAGTATTTGGAGATTATTATCTCCAGTGAGAAGTTCGATTGTGAAGGATATGTCCTCTTGCAATGTAATGCTTAAGACCTTTTTACAGTGAACTTAGATTTTTGACGGGAAGATATAGATGGCTAATTAATAATTATAATCTATTTGATCTATGCTAGTCTTCATATGGTAACCAACACTGGTAGGACTAAAATTTCTACTGTGGTAGATGGAGCTAAGAATTTGGTTTTTGGTACTTGTTCCACATGACTTACAGATATTACGTATTCTCAGATAAAATTGAGCATAGCCGGAAAAGATATCGTGAAGGTGGAAGATTTTGATGAGCTAACTTCGACTTCTTTTTTGGAAGACAATGATTTGTCAAGCATATCAGGTTCCGAAGATGAAGCTGAAAAGAGAAATAATACTTTAAGTGGACTAAAAGGAGATGAAAAACAAAAGGTATATGTCCGTCTTCAGGACGGTGAAACAGTTTCATTATGGAAGTGCTTAATTCTGAATGATACTGAAAATATAAGTTTCGAGAGTGAGAAAATAGGTTCCATAGACTATAGTGATATTGAACCGTGCTTGCGAGAAAGTGATGTAATCAAGAAATTAAAGCTCTTGACCCGTGAACCTAGAGATAAAACCCATCTGAGGGTTGTGTTACTTGCAAAAGGTGGGCACTTCGCTGGTTGTGTGTTTGATGGAAATTCTGATGTGGCCCATAAAACATTCCACAGGTCAGTGTTCTCTTCTTTGTAATGATAAAGCTATCCATTCTCTCTAAATTGGATATTATTTTTAATATAATTTCTTATTTTACTTTTATGCTTAGATTTGCATGAATGACTGAATAACATGTCATTTTTTGTTAGACTGCTTGATTAAGCTTTAAGAAACCCTTTTTGTTTTGCTCCTTCGTGCATTTCTGGCTTTGCTAAGAAACTACATTCTCCTTCTTATTTAAAAGTAGAAAATAAAATAGTACCTGCTTGAGGTGGATGCATGTCTGACAGAAAAACGGTCCTGTCCCATGTGAGTTTATCTGAAATTCGATTTTCTCTCTCTTTTGTGTAGATATGTGATAAGAGCAAAGGCTGGAAGCAAACAATCTTCAAAAGATGCAAGTGGTAAAGGTTTTCATTCTGCAGGAGCTTCACTTCGTCGATATAATGAACTTGCTTTAAAAAAGGTATTGTAGAAGAAAATATGTGTTTTTTTTGTTTTTTTTTGGGTGCTTCTGTGTGAATGTTACATGGCTCTGACCTTTATTTCTGTAAATATTGCTAGGAAATTGGAGAACTACTTGCTACTTGGAAGCCTTATTTCGATGCTACCTCGTTTGTTTTTATTTCTGCTCCATCAAGCAACCGTCAACTACTTTTTGATGGAGAAAAACCAAATTTCAGCTGCAAGCGTTGTTTTATCAGATACATTCCGTTGCCTGTAAAAAGGCCTACACTCAAGGAAGCTAAACGGATTTATCACTTATTAACACAAGTTTCCGATGAAGTCGATGATATGAATATCACCTCTAATGAAGATAAATTACCTAAAAGTGTGAGCACAAAGGAAAATTCCCTTGAGTCCTCCCAGAAAGGCTTGGTCGTTGACGTGAATGGAAGGGGAGCCATTAAAGATGAAATGGATTCTAAAATATCTGATATATCTGTATCTAATGAGAATGAGAGTGAAGTTGTTTGTATATCCACGCCTTTACATGAAGCTTCTAAATCCGGGAATTTTGTTAAGGTATTGGAACTGTTAGAACAAGGTTTAGATCCTTGTGCGAAAGATGAAAGAGGCCGAACCCCTTATATGGTGACAAACGATAAAGAAGTTCGGAATACGTTTAGAAGATTTATGGCATTAAATTTGGACAAGTGGGATTGGCATGCTGCAAATGTTCCCAGTGCATTAACTAAAGAATTAGAGGAGGCTCAAGCAGCAAAGCAGGTTATTTAAATTCAATTTAGTCTTTGTTGGATTCGACTTGTCATGTGCTGCTCACTTATTCAGAAATATCTAAGTTATTGAGAAATAAAATCTGATCAATTTCTCATGATGATTGCTCAGGCAGAGAAAGATGCAAAGAAAAAAGCGAGAGCAAAAGAACTGAAGAAATTACGTAAAGCAAAAGAAAAGAAAGCTCAGGTACACTTTTCCTACTTATGTTTCTCTGTCGTTAAATGAAGCTGTTTTAGTTTTTGTCTGCCTTATTACGCTTTGTAATTAATTTTCATAATTTTTTTTCCGATTAATAGAATGACTTTTGTATATAATCGTATTTGTACCTCCTTAAAAAGCAACTTATTCCAGTGTCTCCGAGAGAAAATAAATGTTTGAATGGAGAGAGATGACATATTTAAGAGTACTCTGTGCCCTCTTTCTCACACCTAAATCATTATATATATAATTGCAACTTGATTGTGAAAGACCCAAATCTCATGAGATTAATCCACTCATGTCGAATAATTAGTAATAACTTCTTAGAATTGCCAAAATCATCTTTGATCTACAACCTGATCAATTTCAACATTCTTTTCCGTATGTTAACATAGGCCGAAGCTGCTTTAACTCAGAGTTCTTCATCAATTGGCGAATCAAATATTTCGAAAGAGGTTAGAGTTTCTCCAACCCTGTAAATCACTAATATCGATTATAAAATATGTATGGGCATAACAACTTGCGTATTACCGAGTTGTTCATCTTGTTTTAATACTTGAATTTGATCAGGAGAAACTCCGAATGGCACAAATAGAAGAGAGAGAAAAGAGGGCCGCAGCAGCTGAGAGGAGAATGGCGGCCCTTAGCGGCACAGCCGGCAGCAGCAGCAGCAGCAGCACACCACAGCACAGTGAAGCGGCTGATGGCACTAAGTGCTCGTGTTGTCGGATATCTCTGGTTGGTATCGTCCCATTTCATCGGTATAATTACAAATATTGTAGCACATCTTGTATGCATGTTCATAAAGAGATCCTAGAGGATGGATAAATCTCACCTCTCATATAAATGGAAAGAGAATTCATTTTTGTTCTTTTTACTTATGGGACGTAACGGGAGTACTTGGTAGTAGTTACAACGTGTTGCGTCTTTAGTTTTATTGAAGATGTCATTAATTTTATTCAGTTCGACCTCTTTGACGAGAGCAAATATAAGATGGGAAAATCACTTATCTATTATGGTACTGGGGAAATTGAAATAGTGAACATAAGCTTCGATTTTTCATGAACTCCGAGTTTCTAAGCATGTCTGGCTCTTTGGATTCAAAACAGACCGTTCTGATTCATTATTTCCTGCTTTTGTGTTTCCCTTATGAAGATATCTTTATAATCAGAATTAGCGATGGTTTAATCCGATGATTTGTAAGTGCCCAAGTGGTACACACATTGACTTTTGCACTCATCGCTGTATCAAGTGGTCAAATTGATAAAGTGAAATGGCTTGTACTAGTTGATTATGGCACCACCCTCACACCATCATAACCATGCTGCCATTTCTCAAAAAAAGAAAAAAGAACCATGCTGCCATACGTATAGGATGAGAGAAGAAAAGGTAAAATCTAAGTTCATCGACTCCTTAAGACCCCTTTGTCCCATAACACTAAAGAGTAAAGCCCCTCGAGGTCATCCCTTTTTGAAATTACCGATTTAAACCTATTGACCTTCACCATAGTGCTTTATTTCTGAACTTTTGGTAAACATTGTTGTCCACAAAGAAGTGATGATTGAACGAAGATAAAGTAGACTATGGTTCTCTGGTGAAATCTTTCCTTTGATGCTAAATGTTACAGTAACAAAAAACTACAGTAAAAATGTAGATTGAGGTTCTTATTTGATACCTTTCTTTAATGAGTCGGTGATTGTTGCACATTATCTATTTTCCATGAACAGTTTAGGAGTATCAAGTTGAAAAAAATGTCAGCACTTCTCATATTTACAACCTTTTGCTATAGTGTTATCTAAACCCTTACCAAAAGATAACTACTATTTTGCTATTGGGGGTAGTGCGAGGAGATTGCAACTTCTAAGCAAACAAATTCAGCTTATTAGATAATAAAAGAAAAAAAAGAAGTTGTAAGCTTTTTATAATGAACTGTATATTATCAAAAACGCAGAATAGAGTAACTGAGCTTTAAAGCTTCCAAACACACTCTTAACTGTTACCAAGATTATCAAGTTTTTACTATTGAGTTCGTCTCAAACCTTTTGGGGAAAAAAAAAGAAGGAAGAATAATACTAAGAGAAGAAAGAAGAATAATCAGCATAATTGAATGATAGAAGTGCAACATTCGCAGGACTGAAAAGCAGCTATAATGTGAACACTAAGAGCATAGCTTTTCAAAATTCAACACAAACTCAAGAAAAACTAGTGCGTGGTCCTTTTCTGTGTGCCCACCCAAATAAGCTTAAGACTCAAACAGGGCAATGAAAAAGGCCTAGAAAAAAGAAGGAACCCTATTCTTCTTCTTCTTGGCCTTTGTAATCATGAGTCTTCTTATCATCATTGCTATACAAACAGTTATATCCACCTATATATCTCAATTCTTTTCATTAGTTTTACCCTCATATACATCTCTTCCAGATAAAGGGAAAGCTCATTTCCTATTCAAGGAACCCCAAAGTTGTTAATTCTTGAAAATTTAGAATGTTAAACAGCAATACAAGATGTACTCTGTCTTGTCAAAGCAATTTCAAAGTTCGCCATCAAAAGCTTAAAGTCTCAATACGCCGGCTTTGCAGGTAAGTTTACCTGGGCTGCCTTTTGTTTGGCCCGAAAATGGGTGTTTACAAATATTTTCAAGAGGAAAAGAATAAGATGGCGTCTATATATATATTTTATTTTATTTTGAAATAGAGATATATTAATCCCTCCGTCCTAGATTATAAGTAACAATGGAAATACGTGCAATTTTGCAACGCAAAATTGGTCTAATTTAAATGTCGGAATTGTGAATTTCAAAATTTATTCATATAATTTAGGAAAAAAAATACATTTAGTGTACTGTACTATCAGTTGTTAACGATTTAGGTACTAGACTATCAAAGTTAACAGTTGATGTACTGAACTATCATAATGTTCACAATTCAGGTACCAACGTTAATTTAGTTGGATGGAAGTTAGTTTCACTTTTCATTTTGGTTCTATTATTTGTAACTTGTATAAATCTAACAATTAATTTTCTGAAATGTCTCATTTTAGTATAAATTAAAAAATATATAATTATATCATATATATATATATATATATGTATATGTATATAACACACACACACACATATATATATATATATAATATAATGTATGTATACATATTATTGTAAATAATATAAATTCTATATAATGTTTGTGTATAAGAAAAAATAATAAATACTTAACAAATATATTCTATTTACAAAAAATAATACTTTTTTGAAAAAAATAACAATTTTCTTACCGTTTTTTTCATGAAAATATTCAAATAGTGATGTGGCATCAAATAATTTTTGCTCGAATGTCATAAATCTAAAACTTTAGTTTCGTTTCATGAATACTTTTTTTCATAACAAATATATTTTTTTTTCATGAGTATTTTAGTTTCGTTTTAGAGAAAGTGAAAAACAATTTATTTCAGAAAAAAAAAATCAAAAAAAATCAAGTCAAATAATATGTTTTTTAAACTGTGATACTTATTATGTATGTATGTGTGTTTTAGTAGAAATATTGTAAATTGCAATGTTTCGAAAAAACATGATTAAATTTATACAAGTTACAAAAAATATGACCAAAATGAAAAGTGAAACTAATTTTCATCCAACCAAATTAACGGCAGAACCTGAATTGTGAATATTATGATAGTTCAGTACATCAATTGTTAACTTTGGTAGTCTGATAGCTAAATCGTTAAAAACAGATATTACAGTACACTAAATGTATTTTTCCTTATAATTTAGTATATTAACTATATGATTAATTTTTAAAATTTACAATTCTGATATTTAAATAATACAAAATTTGCATTGCAAAATTACACGTATCCTTATTTTTTATTATAAACTGAGACAGAGGAAGTAATATAAATCAAGCCAGATAAGAGTTAATAAACGACCACGACCACGACCACAGCTGTTGCGTCTATATTTCTAAAAGAAACTGCCTTGTCATTCTATTCCTCAACTATATTTTCATTGAATTAAGTGAATACTATAGAAACATGTTATTTGCATTAATTGAAATAATTTATCTCTATCCTCTTTCCAGGACATGCTTTACCTATATTTCAAGACCATTACCAAGGCTTGATGTATTACAGCTCTTGAGCTCAACTTTTTTCATTTTATTCCTTTTGAGCCGTGCAAGTCAAGATTAACCATTTTCTGTGTCACAATTAAGACAATTTATTTGCTAAGAAGTTAAGATTCAAACAAGCTCCACGTACTCATAAGTACACTATTTTTTTCGATAAAAGGAATACAGTATCGGTATGTGTGTATGAGTGAATAATAATTGGCATGCGACACAGGAACAGGAAGACAAGGGCCGAGGCAATAGAAATGGAAATTAATAACTTGAGGCTGATAATCGAGAACCAAAGCATCATTGAAGAGAATGAGAAGCTTAGAAAAAGAGCACTGCAACTTCAAGAAGAGAACAAGGACTTGCTATCTCACCTCCACAAGGCTAATGATGGCTTCGACTCAAATTAATAATCGGCATACAGCTAGCTCTCATATTTTATATTTTTTCCAAGGTTATGTTTAACTGCATAGGAATACATTATCTTCAAGCTTTTGTTTATCTCGAAAATAAATTCTTAATGCAGTAAAAAGAAAACTGCTTAAACGAACCTTTCTATTCTGAATATGTTGTTACGTGGAACCAGTGTGTCGAAAGAGCATGTATAGTTTTGGCCTAAAATTACACTTGCAAAGGACTTTGAAAGGCAAAAGTGAGCTTAAATCCCCGTTTTTTCTTTTCATAATGACTTGTAATATAACAATATCACTTGAGCCTTACCAAGAATATCTCACAACTAGAATTACAACGGGGATAAAACTGAAGTAGATTTCAACACTAAAAATCTTGAGTAAAAAGTACCTGGAGCAATTGTCATACTTTTCATCGGACGTGTGTAGTCAGTTTTCACCTTAAAATAAACTTAGAGGACTTAGAAAACGAAAACCATTAAGTTATTAACTTAATTTTATAAATTTGGACTTTTATTTATGACAAACAGAAATTTCGTCTTAACAACTGAAGATATCGCTGAAAGACTTGACTGGATCTAAAACTGAACAATAATTCAACAGTTAGGAAAATTTTGAAATTTTAATACCGTGACACCCTAATTAACCAGTAACAACCTCACTGTGGTGTCAAAAGACAGCAAAGGACGCCAAAGTCCATATTTAGACGTACATAAACTAAACTAAACTTATCTTCCTACTGTAGATGAAATGAACAAAACAAGCAGTTATGTAATAATTCAGTATTTCCCGTACGTGTATAAGATAACTAATTATATAGAGTGAATTTTTATCTTAAAATTTTCCAATCTTGTCAAATTTTATGAGATACCATCATACTAATGACCAGAGGCTGCAGCTGAGGGTGGAGAAATCCAGTTTCTACATCTCCTGTTAAAAAGGAGATAAAACAGCGATCGTGAAAATACTGCCTAATACTCCCTCGTCTTGTTGGTACTGTTTTTTTATGTTGGGACGACCCAAATCATGTTATTTTTTTAAACAGCTATGTTTGGTATTTATCATATCAAATTTACACTTATAGCCTCACATTTCAAGAAATATGTTTGAAATTTTTGATATTTTTTTATTCTTAAGTTAGATTGTTTCGAAATCTTAAAATAAGACGGTTGTTAAAATAGTATTTTATATTTTGGGGACGAAGAGAGTACTAAAATGAAGGTGTAGTAGATAAAAATTGAATAATTTTCACTTTTTCTGAATGATCTTCCGGTGGGGCAAAAACAAAATTTTCGATGGCTTTCGTACTTAGAGAAAGTAGCTTTCTCAAAAATCATGTTTTTCCTTAAATTTTGAGAAAATTTATCAATAAATGTTTAATTTTCTTTCTTTAATTACTTCCTTATTTTTTTACTCAAATTTTGAGAAACCAAATTGTTCCTCAAAGAGAACCAAGTTGTTTGCTTATATTTTATCTATCATTACTTTTTCACTTTTCTCTCACATGTATATATATTAAATAACAAAATAAAGATAAAAAACTAATATAAAATAAAAATAAAGAAGTGAATAACAAAGCTGAAGAATTATATTAATGTAAAATAGTCATGTAAAATGAAAAAAAAAAAACTCATGTTTTTATTCAAATATACATAAGGGAAGCTATTGCTCTTATATGCTTTATAAAGGAAATCTCAATGCGCTTGGTTTCATGACTTTATCGAACATCAAGTGATCTGTCGCGCAATATATTCAAGCTTTAAACTATATTCTATATATAAGCTATTTATTTATATTTTGGAGAAAGAAGCACACGTCTTACTTTTATCTTATTTAATCTTTACATACCTCAAAAAGTGTCATTTCAACTTGTTTTACCCTACTAATCAAAGAATTATTCTAGTTTATACCACTATAAATTAAAATAGTGGTCTTTTAATAATATTTATCAACTTAGGTCATATTTGTCGGGGACAAAAAGAATGCACGAAATATATGGCGAGTGAATGTCAGCATCCCCTCGTCCGGACCGATACTACCGCGAAAACAGACAAATCGGGCCCCACATAGTGAATGTCGTGTCACCCCGGATCTTGAGAGGCCGGGCTGAACCTAGGCCGGCCCAAAGAAGCGTGTTGAGTACGCTTCCCCAATTAATGTTGCTGCTCCCCTGAGAGACCCTCCTGACGTTTCATCGACGTGGCCCAATCACAGGCCACCTCCCTGTGGGCCCCGGTAGAGGACAGTACCCTTGTCAGAGTCATAAATGACCTAACGCCGTTGGATCAACATCTTACAGTACAGTGATCTAAGGGCTAATACGCTTCTGATCACACTATAAATACCCCCACTAATACCACTTAGAAGGGACGCACAAATACAGAGAGGAGGGATAAAGCTTAAACAATCCGGACCCTAAGAACACTGCCTGTGCCATCCGAGACGACAACTTGTAACCGGCCCGGTCCCTCGCCCTTAATTATATTCTTACTTTCAGTTAACACCGATACTGACTTGATCGTTGGAGAGGAAAAACCTGGTACCAACCCCGGGCCCCTGTTCGTTTCTTGCGCAGGCACGAAGATCGCCTAGTCACCGTAGCCGACATAGCCCACTTCGGATACCTCGGAAGGTCGGAGCCGACGCGAATTGATTAAGTCGAGTTTGGAAAGAAAATCAGGACCGCCAATTGGCGCCGTCTGTGGGAAACGTGAAGAACGCGTTAGCTTCGACACCGGTACCTAAAGAAAACATGTCTGGCAATAACCGATTCGACACCCCATCGTCTCGACCTCCCCCCGTTCTTGGGATGCCAAGGACGCTTTCTTTTGACGAGACCCCGAGAACCGCGTTTACGAGGGAACCCGCTCCCTTAACAGCAACAGCGGCAACGCCCTGATCGCGGGCCGAGCTGACTCAGATGATGCTTGACATCCACGAACGAGAGCTTGTCGCTCTTGCGGCCCAGAAGGCACTGATCGCCACGCTGTTGGCGCCAGAACCAGTGCCCGTCAATCGAATCACAAGCCAAGACGAATCGGTTCCCGTCCCCGCCAAGAGCGTGATGTCCCGATTGGGACCCCTCCGACGACCCCCCCTAGAGACTCCCAGAGAGCCAACTAGGGGTGAGGAGTCGAGGCATTCCCATGAAGGGAATTCCCGTCATATCAACGAGCGGAGTGTGCACTCTCGCCTCCGTTGGCAGGAAGACAGTCGGGACTCACGGCCGGAATCTAGTCATGCCCGAACTGATAAATCTCCTCGAACGCGAAGGCGAGGCCGCCGTGGTCGGCACGATGCAGCCGGTGAAGCAGCACTGAAAATCGTAGCCTCGACCCGTAGCACCCCGTTCTCGGACGAAATTGAATACAGTACTCCCCCCCGAAAATTCATTGCCCCTATCCTCCAGACCTTCAACGCGGACTCTGATCCAAAGGCTCATCTCCGACACTATCGATACCAGATGAACCATTGGTCACACCTTGACCAATTGATGTGCAGGTGCTTTCCCGCCAGCCTGGGAAGGCTCGCTAGTAAATGGTTCCAGTCCCTGCCCGTCAACTCCATCCACTGTTGGGACGACCTAGCATATGACTTCGCACACCGGTTCATAAACTTGAAAGAGAGAGCTGTCCAACCGGAGCAACTCTATCAAGTGACGGTCCAATCCAAAGAGACCCTCGAGAATTATGATAGTCGGTTTTGGCTGAAGCATGCAGAATGCGCGGACTGTCCCGACTCCACCGCTATAGCTGCCTTCAGGCAAAACATGGTAGTCGGGAGGAGGATCCGAAACGAGATGATTGCGACCCCCCCCCCCCCCCCCAACTCTATCCCTCAACTCAGGTCCCTCATAAAACAACATATCGACATAGAGAAGGACATGAGGTCTGCTGGGGCAACACGTTCTGTAGCCCTTATCGACCAGCCAAGGGATCGGTTCGTCACGACGAGCCCTCAAAGAAACCGGCCCATAGCGGAAAGGATGGAGCGGCCACGAACGGAACGAAATCCGCAACCGGCCCCTAAAAGAAGAAAAGAGGGTCCCCGACCGGGGCATCAAACCCCTCTCGCCTCGAGGTCGGGCGCTGCCTATTCCACCATCTTTCGCCTACCTCTCGTCGACCTTCTTAGCAAGATTGAGAATGAGCCTTTCTTCTCTTGGCCTCTCCCTCTACGGAATGAGCCGGCCCAAGGGCCTAACGACAAAATCTGTGAATACCACAGGGGTCGCGGCCATCATACCAACGAGTGCCATGGTCTGAAAGCCAGGCTCGAGGGATGGGTCCGGGATGGCCTGATGGATAAATATGTCAAGTCACGAAGGGAATCCGATCGAGATGGAGAAGGGGTTGATGAGAGGCAGCGGGACCTCCCCCCACCGGTGATGATCTGTCATGTCATTCACTCTAGGCCGAAAAGATCAAGCCCGAATGGGGCTGAAAGAACCTCAGCTCGGGAGGCAGCGATGAAGCAGCACGTCTGCCTCGCAGGAAGTTCAGGCCCCCGGAAAAAATATAAGCGCGACGCCAAACCAGACGTAAGCTTCACTGATTTCGACCTAGTAGGGGTGGACGTGCCCCATACTGATGCCCTTGTTATCTCGGCCCAGATAGGCCATTGCGCTGTAGGACGGATCCTCGTTGATCAAGGGGCGTCGGTCAACATACTCTTTGGAGACCTTTTCCAGAAGATGGGACTCAAAGAAGAACAGTTGGAAACCGACGTCCCTCCCCTGTACGGATTCAACTCTGAGGCGGTCCAGCCCAGAGGAAACATAACCTTGCCCGTGAAAACGGGTACGAAAGTTATGGGCGTGGAGTTCACGGTGGTGAACGTCCCCTCCGTTTACAACGTGATATTGGGGCGCACGTGGCTTCATGGAATAGATGGAGTCTCCTCCACCCTACATCAAAGGTTAAGTACCCAACTGATTCTGGTGTGGAAACCATTTCAGGAAATCAGAAAGTCTCACGTAGCTGCGCCATGGCTGTGTATTCCGGCGAGAAGGCGGTGCCGGTCCAAAGCGCCATGAACATTGAGGCAGAGGACCCTAAGGTGCTGAGGGAACTAAACAAAAAGATGGGGCCAGAGGCCGAAGACAAGGTGGAGGAAGGGTTGTTGAAGATTCAGATCCCGGGGTATGACGAGGATCACTTTTTTATGGTAGGAGCAAAGCTGAGCAAGCCCGAGATCACCGATCTCGTCGAGCTTCTGCTCCAATACCTCGATAATTTTGCGTGGGGTCCAAGCGAGATGCCAGGCATCAGTTCTGACTTTGCCTGCCACCAATTAAACGTCAACCCCGGCGCCAAACCCGTGATGCAAAAGGGGCGTCGCGTCAGCCCTGAGCATGCCGATACCATAAACGAGGAAGTAGAGAAGCTTCTGCTGGCCGGAGCCATCAGGGAGATTTATTACCCTAGATGGCTCGCCAACCCCGTAGTGGTCCCTAAAAAGAACGGAAAACTGAGGGTGTGCATCGATTACACGAGCCTCAACCGGGCCTGTCCCAAAGATCCTTTCCCCTTGCCCAAAATCGATCAAATAGTGGACTCTACGGCCGGGGCCGCCAGAATGAGCTTCCTGGATGCCTGCTCCGGCTATCATCAAATACCTATGTCGGAGGCCGACCAAGAAAAAACTGCCTTCATCACCCCAAGGGGAAATTACTGCTACAAAGTGATGCCCTTCGGGCTCAAGAACGCCGGGGCGACCTATCAGAGAATGGTCACCAAGATATTCTCTAAGAACATAGGCCGAACCATGGAAGTCTATATTGACGACATGGTGGTAAGAAGCACCCAGGAGGAGGACCACCTATCCGACCTGAGAGAGGTGTTCGAAACGATACGAAGGCATGACCTGAAGCTGAACGCCTCTAAGTGTGCCTTCGGGGTAGGTGCCGGTAAATTCCTAGGGTTCATGGTGACCCACCGCGGCATAGAGGCGAACCCGTCCCAGATCTCTGCCTTGAAGAATTTGAAAACACCTGAGAAGAGAAAGGACATACAAAAGCTAGCCGGGATGGCCGCCGCCCTCAACCGATTTATTGCCCGGTTCGGGGACCGATGCAAGCCGTTCTTTATGGCCTTAAAGGCTCAGAAGAAATTCGAATGGAACGATGAATGCCGGCGTGCGTTCACCGAGTTGGCGGACTACCTCGGAAGTCCGCCCCTTCTGACCAAGCCGGACCCAGGCGATGTCCTTACCCTATACCTGGCCGTGTCTGAGATAGCCGTCAGCGCCGTCCTTATCAAGGAACTCGACAGGGAGCAAAGGCCTATCTATTACGTGAGCAAAACTCTCCTCGACGCCGAGGCTAGGTATATGCCTTTGGAAAAACTCGTCCTAGCCCTCGTCATGGCCTCACGAAAACTTGCTCACTACTTCTCCGCACACAGCATTGTGGTCTATACTGATCAGCCTGTACGAGAAATACTCCAAAAGGGGGATCTCTCTCGACGAATGATGAAGTGGGCCTGCCACTTGAACGTCTACGACATCCGCTATGCGCCACGAACGTCCGTCAAGGGACAGGCCCTGGCCGACTTCGTGGCAGAATTCACTGGGACGACCCAATGCCCCGACATCACAGGTCGTGCCCCAGAGACCTGGACCTTGCATGCGGATGGAGCCGCCAATAAAAAAGGGTCCGGCCTCGGCATCGTGCTCCGATCTCCCCAAGGGGATGTGATGGAGAAGTCAATCCAACTTGGCTTCCGAGCCACCAATAACGAGGCCGAATATGAGGCCGTGATCGCCGGCTTGAAAATAGCCCGATGCCTCGAAGTAAGGAAGATACTGGTGCACACTGACTCCCAGTTGGTCAGCAGCCAGATTAGTGGTGAGTTTCAGACAAAGGACGAAAGAATGGCAAGCTACGTGGCCATCGCTTCCGGAATACTCCAAAGCTTCGAATGCCAAGAAATCGTCAACATCAACAGAAATGAGAACGCCCACGCCGATGCACTAGCAACCCTAGCCTCGGCCATGAGTGATAAAAAAGAGAGAGTCATCACCGTAGAATACGTCCCTTCGCCTAGCATAGAGGCTAAGGCAACAATTAACGTGGTGACCAACCTCCCGACGGAGCCGAGATGGATGGACCCCATAATCGAATATCATCGCTCCGGTGATCTTCCCGATGACAAGAAAGAGGCCGAGAAAATAAGAAGAACGACACTGGGATTCTGGGTAGCTCCCAACGACAAGCTCTATAAAAGGTCGTTCTCTGGCCCCTACTTACTCTGCGTCCATCCCGACATAGTAATAAGGGTCATGGAGGAAATTCACGAAGGAACGTGTGGGAGCCATACCGGGGGTAGGTCGCTGGCCAACCGAGCCTTGACCCACGGATATTGGTGGCCCCTCATGCAGAATGACGCCAAAGCCTTCGTACTCAGGTGTGAGAAGTGTCAGAAGTACGCTCCCATACCCCGTGCCCCGGCGCAGAAAATGAGCAGCGTGACATCGCCCTGGCCCTTTGCACAGTGGGGCATGGATATCGTCGGACCATTCCCCGTGGCCCCGGGGGGGAAAAAGTTCCTCCTCATGGTCACCGATTACTTCTCAAAGTGGGTAGAGGCCGTGGCCTTAGCGAAAATCACAGAGGCCGAGGTGATACGTTTCCTCTGGAGAGACGTAATCACCAGATTTGGAATCCCCTACTCAATCGTCGCGGACAATGGGGGACAGTTCACCGGGGTCAAATTAAAAGCGATGTATGCAAAGTATCACATCAAGAATTACTATTCGACCCCGTCGTACCCCCAATGCAACGGACAAGCTGAGGTATCAAACAAGATCGTGCTCGACGGAATCAAGAAGAGGCTAGACGAGTCCAAAGGACGATGGGCTGCAGAACTGCATCACGTCCTATGGGCCTACCGAACGACGAGAAGACGGGGCACTCAACAGACACCCTATAGCCTCACTTACGGAATGGAGGCCATCATCCCGTTAGAAATCGGGCTTCCTTCTCTGAGGACGGACATGGTGGAAAACGGGCTGAACGAAAAGATGATGGGGCTCGAGCTAGACTATGCCGAAGAAAGAAGGGAGGTTGCGGCCATCCGTAACGCCGAATATAAAAACGAGCTGGGGCGTTCCTATAACAAAAGAGTGAACGCCAGACGTTTCCAAGACGAAGACCTCGTGCTACGAAAAGTAAACAACAACACCAGGGTACAGTCCGACGGCAAGTTGGGCCCCAATTGGGAAGGCCCCTATCGAATCCTCGGTGCAGTAGGGAACGGGTCCTACCTGTTGGGTCGTCTTCCCAACAACGTCCCGGTGGACCGACCTTGGAACGTCAACAACCTAAGGAAGTACTACCAGTAGGGCTCGGCCTTTGTGTCTTTGTGTGAATAAGAATGTGATGTAAATTTATGCCTGCGGGCTTTATAAATGAAAACTGTTGTTATTTCAATAGCTCCCCGGCTTACATTTCATTTAAATTTTCTAAGTGTTTCAGAACCCGAGCCTATACGGCACCCCGGTTCCTATTTATTTGAATTTTTCAGTTCATTTAAATTTTCTAAGTGTTTCAGAACACGAGCCTATACGGCACCCCGGTTCCTATTTATTTGAATTTTTTAGTTCATTTAAATTTTCTAAGTGTTTCAGGGCACGAGCCTATACGGCACCCCGGTTCATATTTACTTGAATTTTCCAGTTCATTTATATTTTCTAAGTGTTTCAGAACACGAGCCTATACGTCACCCCGGTTCACATTTACTTGAATTTTTCAGTTCATTTAAATTACACAAGTGTTTCAGAACACCCAAGCCTATACGGCACCCCGGCTTATATTTATTTGAATTTTATGAAGTGTTAATTCGAGTTGTGAGTTATGTAAAATGAGTTCGCCGACGCCGGAGCATCAGGGCACACTCATTGGGAGCACATACATAAAGGGAGCACACTATTAGAAGTAAAACACAGAAGAATAAAGACAAGTTCAACAGGCCAAAATTGTTTTTCATTTCATTTCATGAGGAGCTATTACATACTAAGTACAAAAAAGGAAATTACATCGAAAATAAGATCTAAACTACCCTAGCCCTAGCTGGCCCCGTCTTCATCTTCCCCACCCTCTTCGTCTGAAAGAGCTCGAGGAGTAAGAGGAACCACCTTTGGAACGGGAGCTGAAGGGACGGGAACAATGATATTTTCAAGGTTCCACACCGGATGATCCGGTCCCGCCCTCATGAAAGCAGCCGCCTCAGACCAGCCATCGACATAGAAGGAATTGAAGTCCTTCTGTGTCGATAGTTCCAAGGCAGCGCTCATCTCGGCCTCGGCGTTTTGGACCGCAACCTTCAATTTGTCAACCATGCCAGCCTCAGCCTCCTTCAGAGCCATTACCGTAGCCTGGGCACGCTCCTTGGCAGCTTGGGCGCGCTCCTCGGCGGCTTGGGCACGCTCCTCGGCCTCGGCCTTAGCCTTCATGGCTTCAGCTCTCCGAGCTTCCACCGAGGCGTTTAGGCCTTCAGCCTTCTCTGCCCTTTGTCGGGCCTCTTCCGCCCTCTCCAGGAACTCTTCTGCCTGCTTGGCACTGGCCTCGGCCTTCGAAGCCCACGACCTCACCATTTGGCCTTGATGATAGACATACTGGTTCATCGTTAGGAAGGCCTACAAAAGAAGAGAAACACTTAGCAAAAATTTGAGAAATAAACAAAGAACATTCAGGAATGGCACAAAGAAAACAACTTTTTACCTGCGGGACCATGGCCACAGCCGACGCCATGGCAGAAGCAAGGTCGCGACCGCGATGGTCGGCCTCGACGGTTTGCTGTTGGAGCGCGGCCAGAGCAAGCAGGCCAGCAGAAGGGTGGCCCTCCATTATGCTCCGAACCTCGGTTGCCGCCTTGACCTCATCTGGGGTCTGAACAGGCATCCTTAGCGACGGAGAGCCCGAGCTCGAGCTTGAACCAGAAGCACTCGGCATTGGACCCTTTGCCTGAGTGGTTGACACCGCTCGCTCTTCGACTACGACCACAGGCTTCAGGATGGGCGCTACGTCCTCCCTCGGCTCAGATTCCCCGGTCTGGGCCTTCTTTGCCTCACGAGGGGCCTTCGCCTCCTCCCTTTTTCTCTTGTCAGCTTTGGCCTTGCGAGCGGCTCGCTCACGCCTCGCCTGCCCCAGCAAGCCTCCCAACCTCTCTAAGGCCTTTGCCTTAGCATCAGCCGGGGCCACTTCCACAACCTCCTCATCCCTCGCCTCGGCGACCTCCTCCTCAGCGGCCTCGGGCTCTACAACCTCCTCTCCCTCGCCATTACCCCCTGCCTCGACAGCATTTTCTTCCTCTGCCTCCTCCTCCTCGTCAGAACGAACCACCTGTACAGGCCAAACAAAAAAAAAGAGTTAGAAAAATTAACAAAATCTAGCTAAGTGTCAAATGATGTAAAGAACAAGGAATGACTTACCCTGGTCCGCAAGGTACCCAAGCTCGGCCCTGAAGGCTCTTCACCCACGAGGCTATCTTCGAGGTGAGAGGGACTCCTCACGTCAGGCTCCCTGGAGCTAAGGGGAACGACCTCCTTCAGAGGCTTCCCGTGTTGATCTATATAACACCGGGTACCGTCCGGCCCCTCCCTATAATTGAGGATGGTACCATCCGGACGTACCTCCCATTTTACCCCGGCAGAGGCGTGAGCAAAAGACGTTACCGTTATCGCCTTCCTCGCCCTGCTGCTCGATTTTGCCTTCGGCTTCGCCGCCACCTTCTTCGCCACGGGCCCTATCACGGCCTCGGTTTCAACCGCTTTGGGGGGGAGGGTGGACTCCAACCCCTTCTCCTTCTCCCATCTCTCTCGGGAGTATCCCACAGGACAGAAGGTCCTGTGGGGCCATATGAATTCGTTCCCCTTACAGGTGGTTGGGGAACCACAAGTTAGCAGACGCTCTGCATCGCGCGCCCCAGCGTCGGTCCCGTTTGGACCCCACCAGTTCAGAGCCACCTCTAAGGACTCAATGTTGGGCTCACCCAGGCCCCTAAGCTTTGAGGCCACTGTGGCCTTGTTCTCTTTGGTGCTTAGCACCCTCCCCGGCCTGGACGGGAGAATTAGGTCGTTCCGGTGGAGCCAATGGCCTTCCACCACTATCACGTCCTGAGTGTAACCCTGATTAGAATTGGAGTTACCCGTGATCAGCTGGTTGTAAGCACGGCACCTTAAGTAGGGCTGCCTGCTCTTGGATTGGGAGCTTGGCTCGGTCTGCAAGAACTCGTAGCAGGCCAAGAGTTCCCTAAGCCCTAATGGTTCTGGCAGGGCCGGGCCCAACAACTCATTCAGGGCCTCCATCCCGGCGCAGATACGGTGCGCCTGCAGGGGCCACTGGCACGGAAGGGTCTGCGTCCAATCGCACAACTCTGCCAGCAGCTCCGGGATGGGGAGGTGGGTACCCCCATACAAGAGAGTAGAGAGGGAGAGGGTTACCATGTCGTTGGGACGAGCCACTATACCGTTCACTTCATCGACGCTCTCACACCTCCGGAGTTTGAATTCCTCTCCGATCCTGTAGAGCTCTCGGAATTCGTTGAGGTCAGGCCCGTGTAGCCTAACCATTATGCTGCTGTCGTTCACATCCACGGACAGGGCCGGGTCAAGAATCATCGGTCGGAACGGCAGGGCATTTGCCGCTACGGCCAGGCGCCGTGGTTGCGGAGCAACCATCGGGCCCTTTCCGGCTCCGTGAATTATAACCATTATGGTTGAAAAATTGTAAAAATTTGCTAAGTGCAGAGAAGGTGGTTTGCTATAGAAATCTAGAGAGAGAAAGTGGTTTGCTGTGAAAATCTAGAAAGAGAAGGAGAAAGTGAAAAATGAATTTTCACTGAGGGTATTTATAGGCATTTACCAGAAGGTGAAAAGGCAGAATGGCTCATTACACAAACTCCCACAAATGACAGCCGCCACTCAACCCACACCTTCCACGTGTACAGCAAGCAGAGGTCGTCTGCCAAATGTCACCCTTCAGCCGTTTTAGCATTAATGATATTGAAGAAATCGAAGAGACAGAGGCGGCGCCTCATAATTGCAAAACGGGCATGCTCCACGTGTAAGAGATCCATGAATGGTTGAACACGTATCACGAGACGAGTCACGCCGAGGTGCTTCTAGACAGCCAAACATGAAGACGGAATGACCGGAGCCCCCGTAAAGTGAGGAAGATACTTACCAACCTTGCCACTAACGACGACTCCGGACAGGGAGCTGTTGGCGAGGGAATGTCAGCATCCCCTCGTCCGGACCGATACTACCGCGAAAACAGACAAACCGGGCCCCACATAGTGAATGTCGTGTCACCCCGGATCTTGAGAGGCCGGGCTGAACCTAGGCCGGTCCAAAGAAGCGTGTTGAGTACGCTTCCCCAATTAATGTTGCTGCTCCCCTGAGGGACCCTCCTGGCGTTTCATCAACGTGGCCCAATCACAGGCCACCTCCCTGTGGGCCCCGGTAGAGGACAGTACCCTTGTCAGAGTCATAAATGACCTAACGCCGTTGGATCAGCATCTTACAGTACAGTGATCCAAGGGCTAATACGCCTCTGATCACACTATAAATACCCTCACTAATACCACTTAGAAGGGACGCACAAATACAGAGAGGAGAGATAAAGCTTAAACAATCCGGACCCTAAGAACACTGCCTGTGCCATCCGAGACGACAACTTGTAACCGGCCCGGTCCCTCACCCTTAATTATATTCTTACTTTCAGTTAACACCGATACTGACTTGATCGTTGGAGAGGGAAAACCTGGTACCAACCCCGGGCCCCTGTTCGTTTCTTGCGCAGGCACGAAGATCGCCTAGTCACCGTAGCCGACATAGCCCACTTCGGATACCTCGGAAGATCGGAGCCGACGCGAATTGATTAAGCCGAGGTTGGGAAGAAAATCAGGCTCGCCAATATACACATAATCCAAGATAGAAGAAGAAAAAAACACAATTCAGTACCAGTCGTGATTGAATTTTCAAAACGAAAATCAGCCTCTAAATTAACCTTTTGTAGCTTATAGAAATTGGGTTCTGATCGTTACAGTTCCTTGAAAATAAGCTAGAGCCCTTGATATAATATCTAATCGTGGATGAATAAATATATATGCTTTATTCTTCATTTGATGTTGTAACGTATACGGTGAGATGAGTGTATGTGTTTTTGAAGTATCTATATTCTATAAGCATATTGACCCTTGTTCCCAGTAAACATCTACCAATTAGTATGATTCTTCGTTAATTTGATTTGATTTTTAAGATATCTTTATGACCAAAAACATAAGCCATTTCGTTTAGGAAATATCATGATTTAGGAAACTGTATAATTCACTCTATTTGGTTCACAACATGGTACAACAATTTTAAGATGTAATTCAAAGTTATTCAACTTATGATACAAAATAATATAGTCGCTCAAAATTCGCAAACTTAATGGAAAAATTGCTTATGAGGTCTACCTAGTAAGTGAAGTAGACGTATAGTTCCCCTCCAAATTAAAGATGAAACAATTATACATCATACATCATACATCATAATTCATAAATATTCATATAACATTATTTAAGGAATTGAAATGTATATTAACATATGCCCCCGTGGCAGAGGCACATGTTATAGCGAAACCATTTTATTTTTGAAATGAGTTTTTGAGACCAAATTATCTTATCATTATGGACCCAACATCCAATCGATACTGAAATATAAATGACAATATTGTTGAGAGATTAATCATATGAAACTTTATCTAACATAGGAATATTTGGATCCTTGCAAGTCCTGGGACATTATTGATGAACCCTAGCTAATAAGTTTCCATCACATCTATTTACCTCGAGTTAATATATTTATACACACACTCCCACTTTATGTAAAAAAAAAAAGTGCATGATCAAAGAACATACTCTTCCGTATCAATTTATATGTCTTGGAAACCATGCGCAAATTTGACCGGTTTTGAACATGTAACTAAATTACCGAAATAATTTTTAAAAAATATATATCATATACTTTAACACTTAAACTATGAAAAAAAATTTGAAATTTTTTTTTTCGATAATTTAGTTAGATGTTTAAAGTCGATCAAAGTTGTGCATGTTTTCGTATAGGACATATAAATTGATATGGAGAGATTAATATTCATCATTTTGGGTCGTGTTTTAAAATGGAGCACTTGAGTTTCTTGGGCAAGTGATGTGTTTAAGGGTAATTCTCCTCCTGTTCTTTTGGAGAAATGCTTACTAGCTTCTACGGTTTAATGTGTCTGAAAAGAAAGGAATACTCGGCTTCATGGGGGAAAATTTCTAATCCGGGACAAATATTTAAACTAGTAAAATTTTATGTAATGAATTGTATGAACAAGTAATGCAAGGCAAAATCAATTTTAAAAATAGGTTTATAGGCGTTTTTAGAGTCTCCCGATTTTATTGGGGACTAGTCGATTTTGTTTCTGGGTGTATGGCAGGAACGCAGACCAATCCGTCTGTTTATGTTTGAAGGATCGGTCAGTCGGTTTTCCTCCTCCGTAAACTCAAAGTGGCTTCTGGGACCGACTCCTCCATGTGACATCGGTCTGTCACACAGATCTCTCTGTTATGGGCAAATTTTCTCTATGGCGTTGTAACTATTCGGAGACTACGGTCTCACATATCATAAATATATTCCATACGTCGGTTTACCATACAAAACACAATCAGCATAAAAAAATCTGCAGTTAATTTCACAATATAGCACGCTCTAATTAGAAAATTACAGTAGGTCATAGGTGGAAAACGAAACACGCAAAAGCACAAAAATATAGTAGTACTTACCTTGTTAGAAAATTATTACTGTTACTCTATTTTACATGTAGCATTTATGATTTACTTATGAGCAGGCATATTCCCAACTGACAAATGACATATTGCCACATTTACGCATCTCGTCGGGTTATTAAAGTGAGAGAATATGCACTCAATTTTAATCATTTTTTTTTTTTGAAAATACTAAATTTTAATCTCTCCAGCTGAGTTATCTTCATAGAAAAGCGTTGAGTTGTCTCGAAAATACGCTTTGGATCAGACCAGTGCACGTGTGATTCAGTACTGCATCTTCCTCGTGTGAGTGTGTACCACAAGATAAATTATTAGGTCATGGTGAAGTACTCCTCCACGTACAAAACATAGTTAGATATATTTTGATATTTTTATTATCACAAATACGAATAACAAATGTAGTTTAGAGATAGGAAAAATAAAAAGAAAAATTTCTAATAATTTATTAATCAACACTGAGCCTATATAGGCTAACAAAATAACAAACAATCCCTAAAAATACTGAACCACTATCAAGCTTAGTGGCCTAAAAATAAGCTAACAGTAACTTAGAAATAAGAAGAAAACAAACTGATTCAACGATTAGTTCAAATTACAGATTTATTCATAACGAGAAATAAAATAAAAAATATTAAATCAAAAAATCAAATTCTCATAAACTCTAACACTCCAACCCGCCACACAAGACATACAGATACTAAAATCCGTCTCCAAAGTTTGAGAAACCCGACACATATACTTGAAATTAGAAGCCTTTTTTATTTAAAAAAATTTCATGCATTAGAATTTATAGATTTTATGTTTAGTACATATTTATAAGGGCCTAAAATTAGAGGTCTAACTTAAATACAATATTTTTTGGAAACCCGACACAAATACGTATTTTGGGGGCCTAAAGTTGTCTTTTTTAATCTCATACGTCAAATTTAAGGGATGATATCATGTGTAGTGTTAAGTGTAAATATAAGTGTCGACTTTTAATCTCATATATATATATATATATATATATATATATAAATAATCTACACCAAATTTCAAATATTCAATTTTAAAATCTCCAAAGTATAAGTTTTGTGGAGTTTGTATACCCACTACAAACGGACGGGAAGACGGAGGTCATGAACCGTTGCCTTGAGCAGTATTTATCATGTTTTGAGAGCGACAAATTAAAATAATGGATTTTCTTTTTACCTTGGACCGAATATTGGTATAATACGACGTACCACCATTCGATTCCTATGACACCCTTTTAGGCGGTGTGCAACCGCCCACCTCTCCACCAATGTTTTGACATGGGCGATGCGTCGTGGCAAAAGTGGATACCGAGCTTCGTTCTCAAGACAAAATTTTAAGAGCCTTGAGAGAACATTTATCGAAAGTGACCAATCAAATGAAAAAAATATGTGGATAAAGATTGCAGAGAAGTGAAATTCGAGTTGGGTGATTGGGTTTATTTGAAGTTGCAACTGTATCGCTAAAATTTCGTTTTTCGACGGGTTTTCAGAAATTGGGTAGCACCTGATTGTACTAGCAAAAATTTAGGGTACCGTTGGAGTCTAAGTCAACAACGGGTGGTTCATGAGTCCCTTGTTCGTAAGTCCCTTGTTCGTAAGACCTTTTCGACATTTGAACATGTGATAACCTATAACTATTTTGCGAGGCCAGTTTCCTAACTTGAACCTCGCCAATTTAGAAGAGGGTAGAAATGATGGACTCGGAGATATGTGTGGTATGAGAAACCGCAAGCAATCTCACTATTTGGGCGATTATGTGAAATAAGGGATCGATCGAGGACCATAATTGCTATATTAGTATCCTTGTTTATTATATTGTTATTTTTGCTATTCGGCTAATTAGTACTTTACTTCGCGTTATTTACAGTGTGGGCCTAGTAGGGACCATGTTTTAAAGACCTAGACTATTTTCTTGAGAGCTCAATAATAAAAAATATATATAATGAATAAATATATCTTTCTTTTTTATTGAACCAGGAGTTTAATAATAAGATCATGAAAAGTATAACTATTTACTTAAAATGAATGATTATTCACTTCAAATATAATATACTTAATTTTGTATTTTGGTAGAGAATGTGTGTTTCAAGTTTAATATGATAGAGCGTTCGATAAGAAAGTCAACGGTTTAAACGGAAATTGATTCAGAACCCGAAAGAGTAAGTTACAAGCATCTCAATAAAATTAGTTGTAAAATAGCTACGGAACACGTTTCAAATATATTTTAGAAAGATGTTATTCACCAAAGCAGTGTAAGAACATGTTTTTGAACATGTTCTGGTGGAACATGTTCTGAAGATATTTTAGCAACGAAGAATTCAATTTTGAATCTCACACTTTTTACCCCATGGATATTATAGTTAACCAATTTAACGATCAAAAATCAATATTTACTACAAAATCACTCTATCTGTCTCTCCAAACATACACCACACCCACACAAAAGCCCTACCTTCCATTGGAGCATAACTCAAGCATAAATCAAAATCAAACATTATAAAATTTCACAAATTAGTTTAATTAGAAGTAAATCAAATTGTGAGTGTTATTTTATTATTTGACAATTTTGTAAAGAGCAAATTATAAGCTCAAACTTGAAAGAGTGATTGGGTAGAGGCTTAAAAGTCAATTTATGACTTAAAACTCTAGGTTAAACATTCAGTTTTACTCAAGGTTTGAGGGAGAACATTTAAGCTTTGATTTTGTGTACTCTTGCACTTGTATCAAGATTGTGTTGGAAACACGTTTAATTTTGCAGTGAAGAAGTGACCTTATATCCTTATTATAGTGTATATGAATTTTACAAAAATGAAACAGAAATATCTCGCGGGCAGTGCTCGATCACACCTAATCTTCTACCGTATTCTTATAATATTTTTACTGCTTAGAGAGATGGACTCTCAAACTGTAGAAAACCCTACAAAACTTTTTATTATACTGTATTTTTTTTATAGCATAGGAATATATTTATACGCTACAGTAGGACTCAGTAAACAAGAATAATAAGACTTTTACTTAATTTAGATCTCTAAACATAATTAAATTATAAGTTAATTAATAAATATTATCTACTATTAATTAAAATACTAATATAATATTATCTAATTAATACTTTTATAATTTATAGGATAATCTATCACTAAATTATATTCATTTCCATTAAAGAATATAATTGCACTCTTAATTCTTCTCAAAATAATATTTGAGAACGCATTTTTAAATACTTAAATATCTTAAGATTACAGATATCTACCGAGTAAATAAATTACTGATAATTATTTTACTCGGCATATTATTTACTCGAACTTATCACTTAACTTATTTGTTGTGTCAGATATAAAAATCCACTTGTAAAATTTGACACAAACAAAACTTATAAGTTTCTCAAGGAGATATCATCAATCCTTATTAAAAGACATGAATTTCATCGATTATAGACACATATCATATAAATAATGTTGTTCTCCAACACACGGGTTGGTTGACCATAACAAATCTCACACATTACAAATCAAAGTAGTATACATTATAAATATGTGTATCAAAAATAATGTATGGATTAAGAGTAAAGTAATCATAATAAATCGTTAGATATAATTATTTTATTCCGTTCCGTATCATAAAATAATACCATTTTATCCTGTTGAATATACTTTAAGTATACTAGCACAAAGAGTCGGAACTCAACCGTTCCATGTAGTCAAGACAGGCCTACTAAAACTTTGTACTACAACTATACCGATACTTGTTCACTCCATCTAAATTTGTGAACGATAAAATATATTCTGTAAAAATCAATAATTTAATATTTCATGTGTAAGTCGTACTTTACATATCAAATCACTTACTATACAAAATAAAGACACATGTACAAATAAATAATATGTACAATATTTCTCACATTTATTCTCAAATAAATCATTCATTGTTAATATATAAATACTAAAAACGATAATAAATCATGTATTTTAGTATAGCATTCTAACAGATTGTATTATCGGGTAGAGGGTGAGTAAATCGATTGATTAACTCATTAATATTTGTAATATTGAGTTGAAAATTATAGTGATAATATCTGGTAAAACAATTTCGGGGAGAGCTGTAGGTGGGTTTGGCGAACCTTTCCGCAACTTATTTTGTAATTGTGCGCATGCTTAAATTATTAATTATATGTTATCACGTAATTATTGTTACTAAAATAGAAATCGAGCTAGTTAGATTGTTATTTGCGCTTAACTTTTAATTTCGTAAAAAACGTTTAAAAACTTATTCACTCCCTTCTCAAGTTTAGCCGCACGGGCCAACAATCTTTGTAGTTAATTCCTTACGGATGAGCGGTTCTTGATCCCATCTTGATCGTGGTGCTGCGTCGTGAACAAATCTGTTGGTCGGTTCCATCATTATAACGCGCAGACTTTTTATACATTTTGTTTCCAATATGTATATTTGGATTAAGAAAATATTACATGCCCAGACTAGCAGATATATTATCTCTAAAACTATAATATTGATAAAGATAAATAACACTAGTTATGCATGTTAATGCTACAGTCAAAGAAGACCTCAAAGCACTAATGCTCTTTAGTCTTGCCCATACCTATTTGTCACGCACCCCATTTGGATGATAAGGCGTGTCTCTTCTCACGATTCTCGAAACTACCACTTAACTTCAACTTTCACTTAAATTTATGCAGCTTAAAAGTTATAAAATACAACATAAAAGGAGAATGTATCAAGGGTTGTAAAACGACTAGATAATTTAATTTTAAACTGAAAATATAGAGTACGTAAAGGTTAGGCAGTTATATAGTCTTATAGAAGAATCACGTCTATAAAAATGCAACAGTAAAGAACAACGATATATAAAAACGCAACAAAAAAGAATCATGATCTAATAATTTCTACGAAGTAAGAACAAATGAAAACAATGTTACCAAGTGTTGGTATAGTTCATCCGTACGTAGAAAGAAGAGAAACTTGACCTTAAGTTTATTCTCATGTCTTGTTAAGCAGTAGTACTTCTAATGCCAAAGAGAAATATAGTAACTTCCGTTACTAAAAATGGATCAAATGGTACAATACAACTGATACAATTCCTTGTAACGTCTGTGTGGGGCTTGTGGATGATGAAAATATACACATAGCACAGCAATATATTTTAAGATAATGAGTTTATGACAGTTAGCTGGATGAGCTAATTTTAAGACTTGATGATCAAGTCAAAGTTGCCCCCGATGTTGTATCGAAGTGGTAAGTTAGATCTTAATTATGCATTGTACATTTTTGATCAATGGTTCTATAGTATTTTCATGCAAAGTTCCCCATTAATTTGGACTCATCGCAATTACAACATGCTTGAAGAGAAACTTATACTCTTGGTGAGCTAATTGTAATATAGTAATAAACTATTGATTAGGGGGTAACAAAGCTATAGACAAACAGCTAGTTACGTACATAAAATGCTACGAAAGTACAATATAGCTAGGTACGTTTTCATGTGAAAAAAGCAATAAGCTAGGCTCTTTATTTCTTGATGATAATGTCCTCTACTCTCATGGAACTTACCTTTGATCTAGTTAAAGAAAGACACGCAGTTGTTAGACAAGAAGCAGCAGGTTAGAGATTTCTATATTCGAACTCTATCTAGTTAAAATAACGAAGCAACATTATCATGATTTAATACCCGTTCAATTTAATGCATCATTGTAGAAGATATTTAAGGCTCTCAAGTAAAGTTTGAGCATTGTTATACGCACCCACAAAACTTAACAAAAAACATTATGTTGATGTAACAGTATAGCTGGACCAATCATCTAATGATTGGTAAGCATATGTTGCCACATAGCAGTAAAAAAAATTGAGTTAAAAATTTGGTAATAAAAATCATTTCCGACAATGTTCACATACTTATCAAACACGACCCAAATTTACGCCTAACTGTAAGACATAATTAAAAAACAAATCAAATAATACTTTGTTTTCTTATGAAGAAATCTTTGACTTCTGGAACCGGGAAGGATGAAATCTAGGTTGTAAATATAAAAATGGTGAAAAAGAGAAAGTTGGAAGATGATAAGATAAAAAGAAGCGGAATCAGAAACATCATGGTTTAGAATTCATCACATATAGGTAGGTCCCGAAAGTAACTTGTAATGGTGTTTTGTGTTTGTGTTTGGTGGTTTGAATGATGTGCTATAGAAAAAAAAAGATGTGCTAGAATAAGAGCTGGAACTTACCAAAAACAATTATTCGGTCAGACTAGAGTAACCTAACAGGTACTGATAACTTATGCGATACCTTTGCAGGTATACAACTGTACTTTATTATTTAAGTTCTCATTACACCCATTCTATCATCGCCTAAACACTCTGGATAATTTTCAAGCTGGGCTCATACAATCATACAAACCTATTTTGAAGTGATAAACTCTGCACAAAATAAATACTACCTTCCCAATTTTTCACGTGTGGTTACATTTTTTTTAGCATGAATTTCTAGGTAGTTGAAAATAATTTCAAAGGAGTACAATAGAGATCATAGACAGATGCAAAAGGATTCGAGTACTATTTAGTTTGTTAACACATCAAAACCCATGAAAAATTCATGCATTTGTTGCATGTCCATCCCACCACAAACCAAGATTTACTTTCCATAACCTTAAACACAACTACATTCAAACAAGAAAACTTCAAGCAAAATAAAAAAGTAATTAACTTAACAAAAAAAAAAAAAGAGAGTTGAAGATTGGACTAATGATATTAAAAAAGAAAATACAGTACCACATATTGGATCTTAAAAAGGCGGGCGATTTGTTCCCCAATAGGCTTCAGCTGGCACTTGGCATGAATTCAACAAATTTGGAGCCAACCCATGAAAAAGTGGCGAGTTATTATTAGACTCTCCAATAAATTGTTGTTGCTGCTGCTGTTGTTGTTGACTTTGACCTACCATGCCGGGTGGTGACTCGAGTTGGCCTTGACTTGGAGGCTCCTCCTCCTCTAGTGGTAGCCTCTCGTATGCCGCATTCCCAAACGACGCAGCCATCACTACTACGGGCCCTGACGCCAGCAAAGGCCCAACCACCGTCCCTCCAACGACTTGTCCTTGGCCTCCAGCTAGATAAATAGTCAACCCCGAAGCAGCTGGTGGAGCTGGAGGCGGCAGGAACGACCCAGACAACGACAAAATCTCAAACCGTCCGTGGAGAGTGACCACCGCTCCAGGAGGTCCCGCAGGTTGCCTCAGGGTAACGTTCGTCACCGTTCCATTCCCAGTCAAGACGCAGATCCCTCTCTGTCGTTTAGAAGCAAAGCTCGACAGGCTCTCCGCCACGTCACACCCGTTGGATATCTCCATCACGTGAGACCGAAGGGCGTTGGGGCTATCCCTGGTGATGATAATAGGAGGTTTTGGCTTGTTTTTGGACCCAGCAGGCCTACCACGAGGCCTGCGATTGGCATCTCCGGCGCTATCTGTGCCAGCGCCGGAGGAGTTAAACTCCTTGCCATCGCTAGTAGGGGAACCGTTGTTGTTCCCATCTCTCTCTCTTTTTTGACCTGGGTTAGGGCTGTCGGTCTCGGATTTCTGGTGGTGTTGTTGGTAGTGGAGAGGAGAGAGAGAGTGATGGAGCTGAAGATCTCTGGCATGAAAAGGAGGAGGAAGTGGGCGCCCTTGGGCAACAGGATCCATCTTCAAAATATTATAGAAACTATATTAAGAAAGATAAAGAACTTGATAGTTTTTCTATCTTTTTTTTTTAATTTTTTAGTATTTTGATATTTTAAGGGAAAGAAAGAAAGAGAGGGAGAGAGAGAGAGGGGGGGGGGATTGGCTTTTGGCATAAGCAAGCAGATAATCAGCTGAAATAGCTGAGCAGGTTATATTTATTTGCTCACATGTGATGTAATTGGCGTGGGTTTCAGTTTTCTAATAATACTAATATTATTTCGTTGGTAAGGATTTGAAAGAAAGAGAGAGAGAGTTGAGTTTTGGGTTAGGGTTAGGTCAATACTTTGGTTAGGAACAGCGTGCGTATGGGCGGTGTGTGGGTCCCTTATTACTCTCTCTCTATATGTCTATTAAGTATATATATTTATATATGGAAATTGATAATTTAGTAAATTTTTAGAAATTTATTTATAAAAAATTCGGTTGTTTTGAAATTTATGATTCTTTTATAAAAAAATATATATTTTGTAAACTTATTTACAAATATATACATATGTCATTAAAAAATATTTAAAAATTAAAAAATAAAATTTTAAAAAATATATTTTTTATACAAAAAATATGTTGATTATGTCTAATCATTTTTAATCTTGTATGTCTAATCATGTTTGATCATGTATAAATATTTCCAATCTTGTTCAATATTGTATGTCCAATATTGTTTAATCCTATCTAATTATGTCTAATCTTGTTTAATTATGTATAACAATACTGTTTGATACTATGTACAAATTTTTTTAATATTTTTTTTCAATTTTTTTGAATTTCTAATTTTTTATTTTATTTTTTGATTTATTTTATATATTTTGTTATTTTGTATGAAATATATATTTAATTATAAAAAAATACAAATAGACGGAGTTTTTTTAATTAAATAGATTGTCATGTAAATATTTATAATTCTCCCCCATCATACATTAGAGTGACACTGACATGCACCCGCAAGTAAAATTTAGTCCACTCAGTAGTGTAATAACTAAAACAGTATATGCTTATTTAATTTGAGTAAATATTTATATTCCATTATTTCTTCAAAATGGGAACTTAGAATTCTGATTTAAGAAACTCAAATTGGAAACTTCTAAAGATACTGCTTTAGTTGTAGGTCGTTCTATGTTAATTGTTTTTTGGATTCTTTAGTTAAATTAGTTGTCTAATCAATAATTATTTAGATATAAATTATTAGTTTTAAAGATATTAATTAATTACAGGAAATTCTTATTTTTAGCCAAATGAACTTCTCCAACGAATCAAGAGGATTATTTCCAAATTACTCTACTAAAATCTAACAAATTTTATCTCCAACGTTTTCAAACATGTAAAACTAACTATAACTGCACATAATTGGAACTATTATGTATGCTGACTAATAAAAAAAATGTTGAGATTAATATAGCTTTAGGTTCATCACATTTTTTTCTCTAAAATATGAATTTCTCTATCATGTAAAGTTGAATTCCGCAGATAAATTTAATACTATAAAATATGGATATATCGTATCATAGATACAAAGAAAAATATAGTCTTATAGATGTTTGTTCAGTTTGTCACGAGATCATTCTTAAAGGTATGAGGCAGTATTTCCTTTAATTTTCCCACCAAGAGATTTTCTAAAGGTACTTCTTACTATCCTTTTAGTTCCATATCAAAGTTTTTCCTTTTCAATCTCCACAGTATAAATTCATAAAATGAAATTATGTTGTCCCTTTTAATAATTTGCTACCGTGTGTTATCTCCAATATGTCTCTGTAGACTTTAATTTAGTTTTCAACTTTTTCCTTTGGTCAAAGATCACACAAATGCATAAAACATGAGATGTTTCCTCTTTTGGACTTACTCCTAGATTTCATGTTTTGTGAAACATGAATTAACTTCTTAAGGAAAAAAGTACCACAAGAGGCAAAAAAAAAAACACTTTCTAAAACTCTTCATTTAATATCAAGATGTAGCATTTATCATTTTTTATGTGTATAATATATACGAAAAGTTTAAAAATGCATGTGTATGATATTGTCTACTGGAATCACACTAAAAAAATCCAATACTGACCTGAAAAGTGACGATAAATTAAAATTTATGGTGAGTTTTTATGACGGTTTTGTAATCCCTTTGCACTGGCTTAAGTCGTTTTGTGAGATTTTTGTAACACATTTGATCCAGGTTTGTAATAACATTTGACCGTCACTATATCTATATTATTTTGTAGTGTCAAAGTGTTGGTAATTATATGTTACATTTTATCTTTTTTCAAAACTAAAGTGTTTACAGTGAGAAAAGTTACAAGACATCTCTTAGACGATCTTTACGGCTTTGATAAGTATCTAACAATTGAAAATTTGAGCTGAGCCTGCATACCAAGTTACCAACCATAAACGGTGTATCGGTTTGATTTGAGCGAACCAAAAATAAAGGAAAAAATTTTGTGGTGAAAAGTACGTAAAAGTTTAGACCAAAACCAAACAAAAAATTAACCCTAAGAAAATCACTAAAGCCAAAAGATGGAATCAAAGTAAAATAGCAAGTTTCCTTTTGGTTTTAATTAAAATGTAAATTTTCATTAAAAAGTAAAACTTTCATAGATTCATACTTTTCTCACATCCAATTTACATATATACTATAAAAATACATGCATTTTGAGATGCAAATAATTCATAAATAAATGGCTAAAATGACAAAATTTTAAAAAAATCATATACTCAAGTTAAATTGGATTGCATGAAAGTTTTTACAACTTTGTTATTGCAGGAATATAGTCACGAGAATTTTGGATTTCAAAATACACATATTTTGAGTAATGTACAAGTAATATAAAAGGGAAATAAAATTTTAAAAGTCTTCGATATATAAGACATTATATATAACACCTTCTCATGAAAATAATAAGAAAATTACTAAATAACTCTGTGTCCTCTCTTTCAGGTTTTATTATAGTACTATATAAGTAAGTCCTATGATGTACTGTATAAATAACACATATTACTGGTCCACTAAGTTTTTTATCCTCCTTTTTAATGTTACTACTGCTTTAAATTTCTTGATATCCTCAAAAGTGGTGGTGGTGGGAGCATTATACAAGCTGGACAGTTACAAAATGGAGAGCTTATTATAGTGAGGGAGAGAGAGAGAGAGAGAGTTGCGCCCAGAAGACACGGCCTGACCCCTTTCTGACCCCATTTCTTGTGTCTGCTACATTTTCCCATGACCCACACATGCGTCTACCTCTCTGCATATTTATGATCTTTTGTGCTTATATACAGTGCATTAGACAGTTGAGTAATGTTATGCCGTTCAAAAATATTTACCCAAACAAACATGTGCAGAGCTATAACTAATAATTTGGGGTTGTGAAAATCAAGTGTAATTTTATGGGTTGCAAAACATATTGTTTTTTATTCTCTAATAAAATTTCTTAGAGAAAAGTTGACCTTTTGATAAATTGTAAGATTACGACGGCACCCCTCTGTCCGTATAGAGCTTCGCCCTGATGTTTTATAAAATGAAAACATAAATGGAACCTTTTTATAATAGTAAAGCTAAAATATGGCAAAATTTGTAAGCTTTTAATCGTCTAAAAAGCAAGTTTTTTAACCTTTGAATTGAGATTTTTTGATACCAAGCGAGATGCAACCTGGTCAACAATTTCAATATGCTACAAGCTTGTGATGAGTATAATATACATGTAAAAGAGCTTAAGTCAATGGCGTTATCGGGGAAAATGAAGAAATTCATTTATTTATTTTATGATAAATAATAGTATTCCGTAAAAGTACTTCATGATATATATGTCTACATTCTCCAAAATGTCGGCTCCCTCTGATTGATTGCTTCCCGTCAAAGTACGTAATGATATACAGAGAGTGAGAGTGAAGTGACTTTCAAACCAAGTGAAATGACAATCTAAAGTTCACCATTTGAAGTTTCATGCCAAAAATTAACAAGTTCCAACTATGCTAACAACTTAATTTTGTTGTAATAATTGGGATAAATTTTCTTAGACTTGCTATACTTTCGTTCTATTTGTTACAATGTTGTGCTACTGAGCTGTGAAAGTTGTTTTCTCATGAAAATAAAAGATGTTACGATGATGATAATTCATACTCAGCTAAAGTCAACAACCCTATTAATGATTTGTCATCACCTCGACCAAACTTTCCCAGAATAATCGACCCCATTGATATTGTCGGTTTAGTCTCAGATGGTTATATGAGCTTAGGACCAAGATTATGTCACAAGTTTTTTGTTTAAGTCCTCTCATGTTCTTTATCTACACATTTTCATCTTTATTTTACTAATCGGGTAGCACCCCGTACAAGAGGAAGTGTACTTTAAAAAAAGACGGTATTATTCAAACTTTTATTAGAATTCATAAACTGTGTTTCCATATAATTAACCTCACCTTTGACCCGTTCGTTTAATCTTTAAAAAAAAAAAAAAACTCACCTTTGAACATTGACTGACCGATGTCCAGAACTCGTTAAAAAACCATATGAAAAATGCTTTATTAAATTTATAATATCTCCATAGGAAAATGTATGTGAGAATGGGTATTTTAAAAAGCATTTTTCATGTCTTTCTTACATAACACAAATTATTCCCAACATTATGTATTGCTTTGTTACTGTTCCAACTTCCTAGTACCTCACTTGGCCTTTCTCTAAAAAAGTCCTTTTAAGATTTAAATAACCCGTTTAGCTGTTTGGTATTACAAGCGAAACGATTTGGAGAACATTAAGGTCCATTTATCTTTCATAAAGAAAAGAAATACTTTTTTTATTTTTATTTAGTATGAACTATCAAGTCACTAGGAC
This sequence comes from Primula veris, assembly GCA_963682055.1. Classification (NCBI taxonomy): domain Eukaryota; kingdom Viridiplantae; phylum Streptophyta; class Magnoliopsida; order Ericales; family Primulaceae; genus Primula; species Primula veris. The sequence continues at coordinate 27,069,582 of OY821745.1, read as the reverse complement.
TATCAACTCAATGCATGATTTTTTGGTTGGCTCTTGCAATATTTAAATACAATCTATAATTAACACTTTAATACATGAAATAGGTCAGAACAATATTCAAGAGTTGGATCAATTTTGTGACCTTGATATATAAGTGGTCTTCGAGGAAACATAGTCTTACCTATGGAGAGAGAAGCAAAAGAAAAGGTTAAAACTCTAGAGAACTTCAAACATTTCGTTGTCATGCTTATCTTAATCAGACTCCCGTTTTTTTATTAAATTAATGGTGCCCATTACCTTCTCCAATTAATCTAAATAATTACTATATCACAAAGCAAACCTTTGGAGACTATGGACCACTTGTGTGGGGAAGAAAACACTATTACTTTCATGTGATGAGCACCTAATAAGGCTTCGAATCTTGCACAATGTTGCATGTTCTCACCATCTTGTTTGCTTTCATCTCTATCTTTAGATGAAAAACTAAAGGTTGCTTTCAAAGTGTATTTAATTAGTACAAATTGCATAGGAATGAGCATTATTTAAAGAGTTTATACAGCCGATCAGTTCGAGGTCTCCACGTGGTCAAGGACGTCCAGGTAAGAAATTAGGTGATGACCTTCTCATACGTATATTTACAATATATTTAATCACCATGTATTAGCTTTCAAAATCTTATGACACCTATCTTAACTTATTACTTTGTTTAAGCTTATTTCCTTTTCTTTTTTTTGGAAGTTAAATGCTGTATTTTTCAATTAAGCTTATTTCCTTGTTTCAACTTAAGCGAAGGCCTAGACAAACAATCACCTTTTATGACTCTGATAACTTATTTACGACTTTCACTGAAATTGCTCAGATATGCCCCTATAGTACTAGTTTGTTTATCCGCCGTGGCCATTTTTAGCGTTTGTTTTCAACGTAAAAAATATACCGGTGCTAGGACGGTTGCACCGTGACACATACGTACGCCAAATATGTGGAATAACGCGTTGTGGATTAGCCTCTTTGAATTAAAATATAAATGCAATTTGTAACCTTGTGTCAACGGTTTCATTTCACATTCATTTGGGATTTGTCCAAGATTAGTTGCCCCCTCCACTAGTACTAATTATAATTAAATTAAGTTGTAACTATCAAGTCCCTTTCAGCTTTATAAGCATTTCGTGGGAAACCACTATACTGATGCCAACTTTTCTAACCTGAGTGGAACTTTTAACTCTAACTAACATATTATTAGCAATTTCGCAATCACTAATTAGATGGTTCACATTTTCACAATAAATCGGCTAAACATATTTTTAACATAAGAAAATATACAATTAGTGTAATGATAACACGAATACTTTTTTGTGATAATATGAATACTAAATATATAAATTCTTATATGAATTTTAAATATTGGGTTTACTGTATTAATTCAATGGGGGTAATAAAGGATTCCTTTATATACATACTATATAGCAAATTTACAATAAACATTTACATTTTCTCTCTCTTACTTTGTAGTGGTATTTTGGGAGATCTATATCTATACTATTAATTTATGTATAGAGGTTTTATGAAGCTTTTAAAGAATTATTTACAAAAAAAATACTATTAATTTACAAAATTTCAAAATAGTAACTGCCATCTAATTAATAACTTTCTTTTTAACTACATATTCTCACAAATTATCTATCATAACGGGTTACAGATTTTTTTTTGGATTCACACCTATCGGGTTGGGTAGGTCCGTTAGTATCTTTTAAGCGTACACATCTTTGTTGTATAGATTTGATTAATATTGGTTCTTAAGATGATTCACTTTACATAAGAGAAAACATTTTACCACATACTGTATAATATATTAAGGCAAATTAAGTACCCAGAACACTCAAGACAAGAAGTGTGGTTTTGGTCATGAGAAGAATTAATTTATGCTTGCTCTAATTTTGGAAGCCTTATTATTTTGAGGTATATATGATTAATGAATCTTACGGGTTCTGTGTAAAGATAGTTATAGAATTATTGACAAGCATCTATTTAGAGACTTGCTAACAGTTTATAAAGATAGATTAATGAATCTTACGGGGTCTCTGTAAAAATACAATTGTATATAAAAAAAAAATTCTCTACATCTCTCTCATCTTTTTCTCTCTCTCTTTATTCCGATTAATTTCTGTCGTTGTATCTTCTGTCGGAGGCGATTGGAGTTAGAAACCCTAATTCCTGCAATTTTGCATCTAAAACCTTTTGTGTAAATTCGAAAGCAACATTTAATTACAATCATTCCCATAAAAACCTAGCTAAATTGCTATTTGACCAAAATAATTGAAAGACAATCAATTTTTACTACACTTGCAATTTTCACCTTCATTTTTTTTATTTTACCAATTTAATTATAAATATTGATTTCTTTTTAACACTTGATTGTTTTCAATATGAAAACAGTCTATATATATATATCAAACTGTTTTTCAGATGACAATAGATTGTTTTCAAATGACCATATGCTACAGACCTGACTCTTTTCTTTTGTGGGGGGTTTTTCCTCATTTTTTATTTTACTATATTAATAAAATAAAAAGTGGATTTTTCTTACCATTCATAAAATAAAATGACCATATGCGGTTTTCAAAATGACCATAAATTGTTTTAAAATTGAGTATAGAATGTTTTTAAATAAACCATAGATTGTTTTTAAAAATGCATAGACAATCTATTTTATATCATTGTCTAGAGTGTTCTATCGTTTAAATTGTTTTTAAAAACGGACTAAATGACTCAGATTGTTTGCTTTAGGGTTATTGTGTAGTGTATTTTGTCGTTTACACTGTATTAGAAGCAATCTAAATGATTTCTTTAGCGTTTTTTTTTGCTTTTTTTTTATTATTTTTTGAAGTTTTTTTATTTTACTTTTCGTGCTTTTCTTGAATTATTTTGTTCTTTTTTATTTTCCCCATCTATTTTAAGTGATTTTGGATTTTTTTTTTTATAGATTTTTGCAAGTTTTTCAAATTTTTATTTGTCCTATTTTTTGGCGTTTTTCGACTTGTTGACTTTTTCTAGCATTTTTATGAATTTTTTCTTTTTTCCTTTATTTTACTTTTTACTTTTTGAGTTAAACATGTAGAATTTTGTCTAAAACTTAAATAGTTTGAGAAAATGTTTTTTTTTTAATGTGTTTACACCTTCTATTGTAAATTCCCTAGTAACACATTGCACAACATATGTCATTACATAAATCTATACGCATATCACCACATTTGTAATATAGCTAGCGTGCAAAGTGCAATTGTACTACAAAAACAAATTTGATTGTTATACACTTGATCTTATTCTTTTAAAATTGTTTAATACTCTTATATCCATTTCAAGTAGATATCAACTCTGAGATTCTTCAAATTATTATTTTAAGTGTTGGTCCTGTTGGATATCATTTCGATTACTGGAGAACTTTAATGTCATTTTCTAAACATCCTAAAAGAAGCCTTTTGTGTATTTGAACAGTTATCACATGCTTGATGTACAATTGATGGAACTAAAAAGATAAAAACACACTTTCTTTCTTTTCCAGATAGAAGAAAACGGGGTCTGTACTAAATTTAAGTAACATTACTAAATTTAAAACTGCACTCAAATATTTATTTCACAGTTTAGTCAATCATGTCATTAAACATTATTCAATTAGAGTGGAGAACATTGAGGTCGCCTTCAATGGCACAGGGATCATCCTCAACATGCTCTAAGAAATCGACCAATTCGTCCGGGTTGAACTGATCACGACTCTATCTCCACAATGCAATCTCGTACTATCAATATACATGTGAAAATATAAAATGTGTGACACTGTAGTGTCGATCTTATTGTGTTCATTTTGTGCGCAGTTTGCCAATACTTATGAACAATTTCAACAGATTGGTTAGATAAAAAAAAGGGGCTGGCCCTAAACTAGCCTCAAACTAGAGAAAGCAAGTGGTTCATGTCTAAGAAAGCACACATTGAATCAAAATCGTTGTTCTTTTCGCAATATATGTTAATTATATAAATCGAAAATGAGCTTCGCAAGATGATAGATTGCCTGTATATAGGAGATAAAAAAAACATTGTAGGAATTTTATTTGATCAATGACTTAGGTATAAGCATGGATTTTGTGCACTAAAATAGATTTATAATGTGATAAAAAAATGTACTCTTCTCTAATTTCGTTTACACGACGGAGTCTAACTTTTCAAGAAAAATATAATGTACGAGAAAAGTAATAAAAGAGGAAAATTAAAATTAAACAAGAACTGAAGAACTTTGGTGAGGATACAAGACTTTCATCAGCAAATAAATATCTCCATCAGTACTAATCGAAATGCTAATGCCACAAATAATTGGTTACAAATATTTTAGTTTTATTTAAAATGTTGATTATAGTGATTCATAAAAAACAGTTCTCCTAATTAAGTAAATTGAAGACACTATTTTAAATATTTAATACTTTTAAATGCAACTATTGTTTGTATTAAATACAACTTGATTTTGAAATGACATTTGACACTTCACAAATACTCACTAGCCAAACCGTATACTAACGCCACATAAATTGTACGTACAAAAATAATAAAATGATGCCAAATAACAAATAAATGAAATAAATAAGAAAAAGTTAGCCGATCGATTGCTTCTCTCCTTTTAGCGGACCGCCGGCCTCTTGTACGATTAATCCCTAAGAAGGATATGAATATAGATTCTTAATTACTGTATGTGTTAAAATAATTGTTCCGATCAAATCAAACTATATATTTGTCAGTCATATATCATGTCAATGGAGACAAGAGTTCTAATAAAATTAATTTTATACATTTTCTTGATATACAGTGAGAAATAAAAAATGTTTTGCCTGCTTGGACTTTTGAGACTTATGAGTATATTTTAAAGTTGGAACATCAAATAAGTTATATTTCCTTTGGAAAGCATCTTGTTTATTGCTTAGGTTCCATGTGGCACACGTCTTGATGAAGATATGCAAACTGAAATGTTTATATCTTATTTCCACCTTTGGAAATTGTTTCTATATTCTTTTGTTCCTAAAGAACTTCTTTGTCTTTTGATTAAACATAAAAAAAATGACAGAGCTAAAGAAAACACAAACGCAATGTACAATATAAATATTTAACTAGCTAGCCAAAAAAATAGGAGTAATATATATAGTATATAACATGATTGACAGTACATCAAACAAACATAAAAATAAAACTAACCTACTCATATTTTACTGTCAAAACAACTTGGAAAAGAAAACCCACCAACGACAACAGGTCTTTTGAACATAGGATAATCGAAGATTATTCAAAAAGGTACTAAAATAACGTTAGTGTCATATCAACTAAGTGGCGGTATGTTTGTTAATGTGGTGTTTAATTAAGTCTCATAAAATATTATGTGTGTCTCTGTGTGATGATTCTTGCAAAAAAGTACTAAATATTAACGTAAGTGAAGATTTGTTTAAACCATGTTAAAAAAACAAGTGAAGATTTGATTAACAGTACAAATGTACAAGCATACAAGCCAGCTTGCTGCAGACCTATCTTAATATAGGATTGACAAACCATAACAAATATTGATATTTTTCTTACTTTATGTTATTAAGAAAATGTATTTTTGCATAGTTTATGACATTCACTATATTTCACAATACCTGCCTAAATACACACACGCGCAATTATGAATAATTGTATTTGATGGAAAGTAAGGACTAGGGAGGCATTCGGGAAGCGACTAGTAGCTTTTGGCGAAGCTTCTAGATGGCCGACCACTACATAGAGAGATCCATATACCAGTCATGAGCGATAACGAAGATGGCACCTTTTAAGAGCTTTTTATGTTATTTTGGCCACAAAGGATAATTAGCCATGTGAATATCTGATGTAGAAACATTTCGTTTTAAGAGCTTTATAATTAGTTCAGTCCATAGTTGATGGGAGCAGAAACGGAAACATAAAACGTGATTTATTTATTTTTGATAATTATATAATTTACGTGTGAAATAATAGAAAGCGAGAAACGAGAAGCAGGAAACACAATTTTTAAAGGGGAAACGAGTTTGATGCCACGTGAAAATGAAGGCAAGAATCAAATTCTTGAAGATCGGACAAAGGACACCAGAACAAAACAAATAAAAACGCCGGTTAATACCTAAGCGGATAAGACTCGAACTGCAACCAAGAAGATTTAATCAAATATAAGACTCGAACTGCAACCAAGAAGATTTGATCAAAAACCGACTTTAATGTTGAATATAAGATCTTTATACATCTGAGCATTGCCAATAAGAAAGCAACTAAAACAAGTTAATAAAGTACAACAATTAAAGATATTGATCACAACTATCTCAATAACAGACTATGCCTGCTTTCCTAAACCCCTAAAGAAAATTTAAGCAAATGAAAGCCCAACACCCAACTCTTCATACACTACGGAAACTATATTTCTAAGAAAGATTATTACAAGAAAGGAGAAAATTTAAAACAAAAACGCGAAGCTTGAACAAGAATATCATACATATCAAAATTCAGAGGCAGCATCAACATGAACGGAGCAATATGGGTCCCACAGATGAGCTCAGCATGTCACTAAGAGCTGCTGGGACTTCATTTGAACCGTGCTCACAAATTATCAAACTTGAAAATAAGGGAAAAAAACGAGCCAAATTCTTCTCAAAAGAAGAATCATCTAAAGCACATATAGCTTGTAGAGTGGCAACAATAAGAGGAGCTCTAGCAGCTAATTCTCTCCTTCTGCTCGAACCCAAGGGGATAAGCCAGTGGGGCCCACCATCCGATGACATGGCAAGCTGCCCTATTTGTGCAATTTCAATATAAAATTGTAAAACCTCACGACAAAGGTCAACAAGGTAAGACTCAACTTCTGATTCGTCGTAAGTAGGAGGTCTGTCAAGAATTAAATTTTCCAAAAATGTGAGGCATATTTGGTACGACTCGTTTTCAAGGCGGAGAAGTGGAGGGTCTTGCATTTGGGTAATGGACGAAAATTCTTGAAGCTTTGAGCGTAATGTGGTATCACTGTTGATTTTATGTGCGTGAGCTGCTATGCTGTGTATAGCATCATAGAGAACTATGGTATTTTTGGCTGACAAATGAGTTCTATACATTTTGTAGATCTCCATCACCGCCTGACAAAAGAAAATGAGAAAATTTAAATTTACACTTACTAGAAAAAGTAATGCATCGTAAAACTAGCATAAAGACTTGGATAAATGAACTGAAAATTACTGTTAGAATACATTCATATTTAGTATATGTCCTTTTGAGTTATTTACTATTTACTTTTGGACTTAAGATGTAATTCTCTAATTTGACTTGTTTCTAATATAGTTCATGTGGGTGTATCATTTAGGTACAACACCACATTTTATTCTCTTTGCTTAATATCTGACTTGGTACCAGAGCCACCTCTTTCAAAACCCTAATTCCGCCGCTGCCACCACTGGTCCGCCACTGTCCCAACGTCGAAACAGTAAACTAACCCGATATTACTTCTTCCCCCTTACTCAGTCGACCTAGGTCTGAAAGTTACAGACCCGTTGGTCGTGGACGCCGCCACGCGCGGCTGACCTCCGGTGAAGTTCCGGTTTTCTTTTATCTCCGGCGATGATACAGAGGCGGTTACTTCTTTCTTTCTCTCTTTATATCTATATGTGTATCTATATCTCTCTTTGCGTCAAAATAACGATGTACAGTTGGGTTGAGATCTGTTTTTGGCTTATTAACTAATTTGTTCCTCAAGATTTAGTGACATAATAGAGTGGTCCTTGAGCTTCTCAAATATACAGAGAAGCCCTTCAGTTTATGTACTCCCAGTTCTCGAAGCGTGGGATATTTTCTGGCCAAATATTTTATATAGATCTACTCGTCTATAGCGATGTAAGCTGGTTTTGTATTTAATTTGTTGATCTGATGTCAATTGAAGACTTTGGGTAAAGGGCAAGTTTCTCGGCTCGTGTTTACATGTATCTGGGTTTCTTTTAAGATTCTTTATTTAGTCTATGGTCTGAAATAGAAAGTTGGATGCTATTTGGAATCATGGCTTCTTTTTGGTTATTTGGGTTATATTTGACGTATATGTTGAGACTTTTTAAGTCATTATTAGCGATTGTTTGATTAAAATCATGTTTGGATCTGGTAAAAAGGTTGATATTACTTATGATGCACTTATTACTCAACTTAGTGAGCTTCTACGGACATTACAAACCTTCTCGTTTTCTAATCCCATTGTTACATTAGCTAACTCGGATAGTGTTGCCTTTGTGGCGTCCTCGTCTACTTCATGGCTCCTAGACTCAGGTGCCAGTTCACATATGTCGGGTAACTCCTCGTTGTTTTCTAATCTGAAATCTATTTGCCATCATATCGTTTTAGCTGATGGTTCTTCTCGTCCGGTTTCTGGAATAGGTGTTCTTTGCCCTCATCTTGCTTTAGCATTATCTGACAGTCTTTATGTGCCTGATTTTCCGTTCAACTTGCTCTCTGTTAATAAGATGGCTCAATCTCTACATTGTGCTGTAACTTTTACTCCCAAGTCTTGTATTTTTCGGGATCTCAAAACAAATCGGACGATTTGCTAGAAGGATGGTTTGAATTATTTGGATCATAATAGTTTTATTTCTTCATATTCATCAGCATTGAGCGCTAGTGTTTCACCACTCCAGTGGCATTTTCGTCTTGGTCATCCGTCTTTGGCTAAACTTAAACAAGTCATTCCTGCCTTAAGCCGTGTTTCCATTCTAGAGTGTGAGGCTTGCCAACTCGGGAAACATCATCGTAGCTCATTTCCCAGTCGTGGTGTAAGTAGACAGGCTAAACCATTTGATCTGGTTCACTCTGATATATGGGGTCCTTCTCGTACTTCTGCTCATAATGGTTTCCGATATTGTCATTTTTGTTGATGATTTTTCTCGTATGACTTGGTTGTTTTTAATGAAAAATCGGACTGAATTACCGTTTATTGTGACTCGTTTTTATAATGAAATTCTCACTCAATTCGATAAGAAGATTAAGATATTTCGTTCCGATAATGCATTAGAGCATGTTCAGTCTGTTATGGAATCTTTTTGTGTTGATCGTGGGATCATTCATCAAACTAGTTGTGCACATACATCGCAACAAAACGGCGTTGCTGAACGCAAACATAGGCATTTATTAGATGTTGCTCGTACTTTGCTCTTTAATATGAAGGTTCCTAAGCATTTTTGGGGAGATGCTGTTTTGACTGCGTGCCATCTTATAAACCGTATGCCTTCTGTGGTTTTGTATAATCGATCTCCTTTGTCGCTCATATATCCTGATATTGATCCATTTTTCGTTACTCGTATTTTTGGATGTGTTGCGTTTGTTCATATTCTTGATCCAGGACAGGATAAGTTTTCTCCCCGTGCCCGGAAATGTGTCTTTGTTGGCTACTCTCGAACTCAAAAAGGTTATCGTTGTTATTATCCCGACTCTCGTCGCTACATTGTGAGTGCCGATGTTACATTTTTTGAGTCTACTTCATTCTTTACTTTCTAATGGTGCTCAACTCTTTTTGGATATTATATCGAGCTCTAATATTGAGTCGGTTGTTCGTCCTTCTTGTGTTGTTGAGCCCATTCCTTTTCCAATGCCTTCTACTTTTATTGATAATTCTTCTCCTCCGGTTTTAAAGGTTTATAAACGGTCTAAAAATCGAAAAGTTTTATCACTTGACCCGACCTCGACATCTTCCCTACCTGTCGCACCTTCGCCTCCTGTATCATCTCCGATACCTGTTATTTCACCATCTCCCCCTAACCCTGATGATTTACCTATTGCTTTACGAAAGGCTAAGCGTGTTGGTACTCGACATCCCATTGCCAATTTCATTTCTTATCATCGTACTTCTTCGTGCATGCATTCTTTTACGTGTGCATTGTCTTCTATTTGTGTTCCGAAATCATTTAGAGAGGCAAATTTTATTTCTGGTAGGAAGCTCGCTATGGATGAGCAAATGAGTGCTCTTCATCAAAATCACACATGGGAGCTTACAGCCTTGCCACCTGAAAAAAAGACAGTTGGGTGTCGTTGGGTATATACGGTCAAATATCAGCCCGATGGTTCTATTGAGCGGTTGAAAGCCCGTCTCGTGGCTAAAGGATATACTCAGACTTATGGTGTTGACTATAGAGAGACTTTCTCGCCTGTAGCTCGTCTAAATTCAGCTCGGATACTTCTTTCGGTCGCGGTAAGTCGCAATTGGCCTTTGTATCAACTTGATATTAAAAATGCTTTCTTACACGGTGAACTTCAGGAAGAGGTGTATATGGATCAGCCGCCTGGTTACGTTATATCTGGGAGTGAGCAACTTGTTTGTCGCCTTCGTCGTTCTATATATGGGTTAAAACAATCGCCTGCTTGGTTTGATCGATTTAGTAGTGTCATTATTGATTATGGTTTTATTCGTTCTCACTCGGATCACTCAGTCTTCACTCGACAAACTTCTTCGGGTATTATTGTTCTTATTGTTAATGTTGATGGTATAATCATTTCTGGAGATGATGTTGATGGTATTACTCTTTTGAAACGTCACTTAGGACAAACGTTTCATACTAAAGATTTAGGTGCTCTTCGGTATTTCCTTGGTATTGAGGTATCCCGCTCTACTAAGGGACTTACTCTTTCTCAAAGAAAATATGTGTTGGATCTTCTATCTGAAACTGGTTTATTGGGTTCTCGTCCTGCTGATATGCCTATGGATTCTTCGGTAAAACTTGATACAGAAACTGGTGCGTTATTTTCTGACGTTGCTCGCTATCGTCGTCTTGTTGGAAAGCTTATTTATCTTACAGTGACTCGTCCCGATATCACTTACGCAGTGGGGATAGTCAGTAAATTCATGCATGCTCCTCGTTATCCTCATTTTGAGGCTGTTTGCCGGATCTTGCGTTACCTAAAAGGTGCTCATGGTCGTGGTTTATTATATCGTTCATCTTCTTTATCGATTACAGGCTTCAGTGATGCTGATTGGGCTAGAGACTGTTCTGATAGACGGTCTACATCTAGATATTGTACTTTTATTGGTTCTAATCTTGTTACATAGCATAGTAAAAAACAAAACGTTGTTGCTCGCTCAAGTGCTGAAGCCGAGTATCGTGCTATGGCTCATACTGCTTCAGAAATGATATGGGTTCGCTCTCTTCTTTGTGTTTTTGGTGTGGTCATCAATGATCCAATATCTATGTTTTGTGACAACCAATCTGCTATATTTATTGCTAATAATCCGGTTTTTCATGAGAGAACGAAGCATATTGAAATTGACTGTCATTTTATCCGGGAGTTGATCATCAAGAAGGAAATTTGCACCCCATATGCGTGCTCCGGTTCTCAGTTAGTCGATATTTTGACCAAACCTCTATCTGGACCTTTGTTTCGATCTATGTGTTCCAAGCTAGGCATATTTGATTTGTATGCTCCAGCTTGAGTGGGGGTGTTAGAATACATTCATATTTAGTATGTCCTTTTGAGTTATTTACTATTTACTTTTGGACTTAAGATGTAATTCTCTAATTTGACTTGTTTCTAATATAGTTCATGTGGGTGTATCATTTGGGTACAACACCACATTTTATTCTCTTTGCTTAATATCTGACTATTACTATCTACAAAAATAAAAGAATATAAAGAGCGTGACACTACGAACCAAATAAGAATAAATCACAACCGTTGTACAATTTCATGGCAACAATCACTATAATCTATGCACACCGACATTCAGTGGGACTATTATTAAGAAACCAACTCCAATACGTCCATCTCAAAAAGGTGAAAAGAACATTTAACGCACAGCAAAATAAAATGAGAAAATTAAGATTTAGGATTACTAGAACTCGTAATGCACAGCAAATTAATATTGAAGATGGATGGATGCAACCAAAACCCTGAGATTACCACGATAAGAAAGAACATAGCACTAGATACCGAAATTCAGAATATATCAATAAATTGTTATACTTGCAGGACCGTAAACATTCCGATTTATCCAGACCGTCTACAGAGACTATCCTCAAATAATAAACTCCACCAAGTCCATCTCAAAAAAGAAAAGGTAAAAGCATGTGTAAACAAAAGGTTGCAGAGATAAACATACATTACCAACTAGGATTAGGATAAAAATAAAGTTGACAAAAATATAAAAACCACAAAGAGAAATGAACAGAAGACACTTTCATACCTGAATTAGTAGAAGCTGAACAGCAGAATGGCATTTTGCGTCAGAGATAGCAGTGTAAAGTCTATATCTCTTAGAACTCGCCAAATCATCATTATCAGCATCACCCGAGTCGACACCATCTTCATTATTCTGTTCAGACATAGCTTCTTGATTGCTCCAATTCTTAACATCTTCACTCAAAATATATGAAAAATCAGGAAGTGTGGCATTAGCCGCTTCTTTAAGATACAAAACCACTTCTAACCACTTTTCATCAGAAAACAGATCCCCAGCATTGCTCATCAAACGAACAAAAGCAGCAATGCCTATACCTGCAAGGCTTTGGTGTGGACGTTTTATAAAACTTACTAAAAGCATTAACACCTTTTTCAAAAGTGGATTAACAGTGGCGTAAAAGTTGACAAAAAGATCGACAACTAGTTGAAGGGCTAATGTGCATGTCTCATATAGCCACGAGTCTTGGTCAAGCTCGTTATTATCACTATCGGTCCCTTGACTAGGTGTGTTATCCCCAGAAGGGTCAATGCCATGTCGAACATAATCGAATATAGGAAATAGAACAGATTCAAATACTCTTTCCCAAAGAGGTAAAGAGAAATGATGCCCATAATTTCGCAAGGTATCAAATAGCACTTGCAAGGCACTCTTTCTGATTTCGGATCGAGGGTCAAAGCTAAGTTCTGACAATCCTGTGAAAATAAAATGGAACTCATTAACATGTTTTCCAAGATAACCTATTTGGATCTAGAGAAACTTACAAATGAACAAAGTTAGCAGTGAAGCAAGTAAGTTTAATCTTTAATCCTGACACCCTAAACTAGAGCCCATGTCTCACTTCTTTTCGTAAACTTTTGTACTATGCAATTTACTCCCTAAAATTAAATGGATTCTATATTTTTAGTCATTAAACCTACACTCTCAGTTTCCCTAAAAACTGACAGAATTATGTACTATTCTTTTAATTTATGCATGTATTTCCCCAAATTCATGACCGATTCAAATTTAAATTGGTGAAATAGAAAAAAAGCTATTTGAATAGTATATAATATTCAAATCTTTAAAAAAAATAACTAAGTTAAATTATTGGGTAAAAAATGCACATTTTCTAAAGTTAAAAAGACTAGAATTGCATGAAGCGAAAGTATAAGGAGAAAGTGGGAAATAAAACACAACTGAAGGACTAAAATCAATCAGAAGAAAAGCAAAACTTGATCTTTAGGTACAAGGGTAACTCCTTAATAAGAACAAATTTTTTACCGGCTAACAAAGGGAACCAAAAGTACAAATGATCCTCTTTATCTGGCAAGACACCATTTTCAAGCTTTTTATCTTTTCCTTTTAAAGGTGAAGCAGGAGAAATATTTCCAGAAATTTCGATATTTTCCTTCTTTGAAGAGGATCCTAAATCTCCTTCAGCAAGTTTTGCCGCACAAAAACGCAAAAATCCGATTGCATTAAGACTAATGTCTTTATTGAATCTACTATTTGTAAAAGCAATCAAGCAATTCACGCAGTCTGTGAAAGTGGTAGTTTCGGTCTCAGTAATATAAGGAAAATAGTCACGAACAATCTTCTCAATTATTTCAAAGGCTAAGAGTACAATATTTTTGTGGTCATCATAAGCAGCTGTTGTGAAGACCTGAAAAATGTAGGAAACATAAAAAAAATTCATGTTACCTTAAGGCAAAAACAAAGTAAATACTTCAAGAATCAATTACAGTCTAGAAATGGGAAAAGGATATTACCATAAACATACTCTTCCATCCCGATTTCACATTATTGACCCGAGAGAGAACCATTTGAGACACACATCTGATGATTAATTCTCTGATCTCAACAGCACTACTTTTCCGCATAACAATAACAAAAGGCTTCATGAATTCATTCTGAAAATTGTAATTCGCCAACTCTTCTCGCTCTAGGAACTTCATCGATAACTGCCGTAAAGAATCCATTGCGAAGATCGCAATTGAAAGGTTTTCAGAACATCCAATCGTAACAAAGAATTCAGATAACACATGCCATATGCTTGACCACACAAGTCGGATGCGGTTCATATTATAGTGCCTGTTCCAAATAATTCATACAAGTCAAATTCAATCTTTAGCTATATAAGATGTGCAATCATTGACAAAGAAAGCCAAATAATAGAGCAAGAGAGAATAAATACATACGCAATCTCCACTATCTTGGTAAGACTGAAAACACGTGGATCAGATGCAGAACGCAATTCTTCCATAGAGACCTTACAGAGAGCTTTGACAAAGTCAACTATTGCCTCGCCGTTTAATTTTTGGCTTCTTATAAATATGCGATTCATTTCACCAATTTGTTCCAACATATTTAAATTGGACACCAAATGATTCATCTGCTCAGATGTGATTCCAGCAGAAGCATTGCCACCAATACCAGCACTATCATATGAACCCCTTCTCAAGGCCCCGGAACCATATTGTATTTTACCAGGTCCCTTTTTCTTTAAAACGGGTAGAATATTTGCTTTCCCCTGTTTTGATTTTTCAACATCATTTTGAGGAATAGCGAAAAAGGTAGCATCTGGAGGAGCACCCTCTCCCATAAGATGCAGGTGCTCAAAGCGAGATACACACGTCAGTATATGCTCCCAAGCTTCTTGTAAATAATTTCCATCTTCATCTGCAATTGTAATTATCGCCTGTTTAAGAAAGGAAGAATGTGCAATTAACGCAAGTTAACACTTATTCCGCTTTCTCCATCTATGTCAAACTTCAACGAGATGAGGGATAACATCACCTTTTTACACCAACATTTCAGCTTTTAACAATCAATACTGCCATGATACTAGATTTCACAGTTCAGGAGACCAAACTAAAGATTATTAGAACATTTGGTCCACCATCCTTGATCATTTGATCACACTGGTATATAAGCACCTATCTACACACTATCAAACATTTAGTACACCAGCGTTATAATTTGAACATTTAAGCACACATGAAATATTTTGATAGGTTGGTGCACGATTGTCTGATAGTGTGTACACTTGAGTGTAATAATTGTTCAATTTGTTTGCACTGGTGACTAAATTGTGACACTTAGTATGGCATATTGATCGTTAAAAGCTAATAGTTTGGTGCATAAAAGTGATATTTTCCGCAACAAATAACCAACCTTGATGGCGTCTATGTTTTTCTGCTTGATATCTGCAGGAGAGTGGAGAGAAGTGAATTTTGCAAGGGAAGTCACAAAGGCGTCTCTATGAGTCTTCATTGACATCACAGCTGTAACACGTATTGCATAACGAAAACCTTCTAAACATAGAGAAATTATAACATCATCGTCACTTTGGTCAAGAGGAACACTAAATGCAGCCAACATTGGTGCCCAGCAGACCTCAATCATGAATCTTAATATCACAACATCTGTGGCTGCATAATAAACTGACCTACAATTTAGGAGGAAAAAAAAATGTTAACGATGATAGCCAGTTATTTTTTTTTCAGAAGATAGTTCGCCAAAAAATCTCAACAATAATATGATTGTGTAGTATTGCTTACAAATAACTGGCTTTAGCCTAAATTCCATGCAATGAACTACCGAACGAATTACGGAACCAATATTGACAAAAACAAAAACATGAAACCTAGTACGACACCAAACTGACAAAGATGCTTCTTGTATTTTAACATAGCAACTTCATATTTCAAATTGAAATACAATCTTTGTTAAGTACTTATAAAAAATTCCTAGAGTAGCTTAATAAGTTTAGTTTTGATAACGATTTTATACGCTAATGTATCATAAGATTTCGATATTGTATACCACCCTATAAAAGTAACCTAACATATTGTTCTGCTTTAGTACACTACATAAAGAAAACCCATAATTTGGAGACTTAAGTAGGACAATTTGATAGATAAGCATACCAAAACGGAAAATAAGTGTTAGATACTTGGATTAGTCTACAAAAGCTAAAAAGTGATAGAATAGTACAAAATATTTGGTGTGCTTAGTTGGTACCCAACCTATGATATTTTCAATAGAGTAAACTAAGTGAACTATATCTTCAAGAGTATAATGTAAGTGTACTAACTGCGTGTAGTTTGAAGGTTGATGATTTCAAAGAACAAATAAATGGAGTGTTAATCTAAAACACTCTAAAAGGGCTCTAATTGTTTCTTTATTGTTATTCATTATGTATTTTCATTTATTGATACATTTGATACTCTTTCTTCGGATTGGAGCAGTTAAGCTTCAATCTATTTGTATTTTTCTTTGTGGGGGTTTTTCCCCGCATTTTTATTTTTCTCCATTATTAATAAAATAAATTGTGGGTTTTCCCCACCAATTTTTTTTTCTCTAATTGCTTCTTTAAAATTCTATTAGAGTCCAAAACATGATCCGGGCCATTGATGATGTAAAAAAACAAATTTATAAGAGTTCTGAAAGAAAACACCATAGTCGTAAAACATGGTGCCCGAAAGTAGCTAATGTTGATCGATGCAACCAGATGAAGCAAGGGTTGCACATATTAGCTCCTTAGCACGAAGCTAATAGAAGCAAGCATGAGGAGCTTTTTTTTACTTACTCTGATTTCCGAGCTTTTTCCTTGAATTGTTCTTGCATGTGTCTAATAAGATCATCTCCGGTCTCCAGATCCTTATCTTCCCATCTTTTACGGATCACAATGTTCAAAATATTGTCCAACCCCAAAATTCTATTCAGATTTGTAGACTGCCTTTGTTGCGAAGCATAATCGTCTTCTTTCATTTTAATCTCATTTCTCGATATTCTCTCATACAACGATCTCAAGAACTCCTCGGGCAAATCTTTTCCATCATCTATGCCACGATTATTTCTTAAAAAACCGTCAGCTGACATCTGCAAAGCAAATGGAAACACCAAATGAGCAGAAGCCATTTGTAAATCAGAGAAACTGCAAATAACCCACATATAGAAAGGATGCTTTGAAAATAAACCCCACCTGACTTCAGATACTTGCAGCTCAACACTCATGTACTATATAAGTTTCAGTCAACCCCCAAATTCACTTTTAAAGTTCAATAAAATTTTGGTGGTCCGATTTCGACAAAAAAAAATCCATTCTATGTATAGTGTCATATCTATGCATGTGAGCAGCCGAATATGGTTGACATAATATTTTGTAAATTCGCACATATCCACTTTACTAAACTGATTTGTAGCAAACCCACTCTACATGACTTTTTACTTAACCGCTCTTTCATATGCATAAATATTAAAGAAACAAGTATAAAGGAGAAAAAACCCACAAGGGACCGCGATGAACACAAAATTAGACAGCTTTGAAATCACTTATTGGGTGTTGATTAAACTTAGATAGTACATGTGGGTTGATTGCAAGTATCGGAAGTATATAATGGTTATTTGAAACCACACAGTACCTAGGGGCCATTTGCATTTTACACTTACGAACGTACATGCCACATAATTTGGGCAAATTATATTACCTTTGTTTTAACCATAGGATTATGAGCATCGGTATTGAGCAATATGACCGAGTAGGCAAGTACATATGCAGTGTCTGCACTAGAGAAAGCCTTGGGATTACATTTACAATACCGTTCGGAAAACTTTTCCATTATACGGTCAATCTTTTGAGCCTCGCCAGGTAACCTAAATCCTTGTAGAAAGGCTCTAATTGCCTCGTCAAACTCCATGCCTTGGAAATCAAAGGAATCCACATATGCATGCATCACTTTAAGATTTAAATCTTCTCTTTCCCCCAAATAATCGCCAACGAGACTCTTGTTCAAACCAGACGCAGTTTTTAAAAAGACTGCTATCTCTTCGGCCGAGTTTCCCACCTTGTTAGCGTTGATAAGAAACTCAATCCCTTTCTTTGGTTTTCGATTAAATCGAGATATACCTTCCTGCCATAAATTTCAGATTCATTCCAACTGGAGTAAGATAGGAACAGATATAAAATAGATGAACTGAATGGCTTCTACACTTAAAATAGGTATTATCACAATTATATATACCAGCAAATAATCTACTCTTGATTTTGTACATTAACATAAATTTCAAGGTATTAGTACAACACTGTTATTCTTTCTCTGCAATTTACTCCAGTCGGGGTACAAAAGAGAAACAATCAATCATAGATTGAGGTGCTAATGAATTAATAATCCAAGGCATGGTCTAGACGGGAAGGACCCACCTGGCAACTAATTGGCAAGCCTAAGCCTCCTTTTTCTGCCTACCCCGGTTTATTCCCAGCTCAGTCCGCCTAATGCCTAGGCAACTGGTCCCTGCCTGGCGTCTAATCACCGGCTAGGCGGCTTCCTAGGCCGCTTTATGAAACATTGTAATAATCGAATGTATACACTTTTGAATCTTTTTTATATGTGGCTTTTATACACTATTCAGATGACCTATTTTAGACCCTATGGTTTATTATCAGTAAGGTGTACAGAAGCAAACAAATAATGTTAGATTAGGGTATTAATTGCTGGCTGGATGGATGAACTGAATAGCCTCTCATTTAAAACTATAGTTAATAGCAGTTTCATACACTCGTATCGAGGGATTTAGATTTTGTACATCAACCTACATAATTAATAAAAGTGGATTAACGTTATTTTCTCGTCAATATTGATGCCATGACCTATATAGCATACTAAGTCGAAAAGAAATCAGAAACTGGGGTATTAAATAGGTGCGGTGACCAAATATTTTATCCAATATTCTATCAAGTTTTTTTTCTAATTCGCAAACTATTCTAACACGTTACAACTTCACTCCCCCAATATATGAGGTTTTAGCTATATAAGTGTACAAAACCGAAAAAAATATGTTAGATAGGGGAACTGATCGTTAATTTTTGCAAGTAGGTGTACAAAATCGTAATTTACATCTTAAAAGTATATCTGTTTATTTACCTGAAGCTCAAGCTTATATGCTCGGCGTTGCTCGATAGTTGGGACCTCAGAAACTTCACTAGAACATTCAGAATGTGTATCTGATCCTTCAACAAGGTCCTCTACAATTCCATTCGCTATAGACATACTTACAGGCTCAGAACTATTTTCCACTCCTTCAATACTTTTTAGCGATAGAGGCTCAGGGATACGTAACTGTTTGTTCACCCAATCACCCATAGACTTCAAAATAGCAACTAAACACTTCATACCTTCGAGTTTCATATTTGCTTCTTGTGGTGGCAGCATAGTAGTAGCTACACCAGGGGGAACACCTTGCGCAGTTTTAGTAAGCCCATTGACCATTCTATAATAGTTGAAAGAAAAATTACAAAAAAGCCAATCTAGTTGGAGAAAAAGAACATTCATTATAAACATCATGCTTCTTTAATCATTTAAAAGTATTTTATGGGAAACTAGATATCGTCAGACTCGAAATGGAACTGTCAATAAGAAATTTTAAGATCATGCATGGATCCATTTGTTCAAATATTACATTAGTTTGATAAAGATTAAGTACTTACTTCTCTCCAATAAATTAACTTTAGTAAGTTCATGAATAATTTTTTAAACTTTTCAAAAGAAGCTTTTTATGTCTAATAATCACCATATGACATCCTTGAAAAATAATTTACAGAACTAAAATATAGTACTCCCTCCATTCCGAATTAGGTTTTCACTATTCTACTCCTATTTTGGGATGTTCCAAATAAAGTGGCCAGTTTCGAAAATAGCAAATAATTTTTTTCTTGTTTTACATTTTTGCTTTTTTACTACTATATATCATTTGACAAGACAAAAAAGTAGGGTAAACTTGGAAAGAAACTGATAGTGCCTTCTTAATAAGATGGAACCCCCGTAGTGGACACTAATTATGGAACAGATGGAGTAATTATTACTGGTTAAAAAAGGAGAAAAGGATTGTAACTAACATGTCCTTATCTTAATACAGTGATTAACAACAATAATGAGATAGAAATTGAGATGCAGCTTGATACAATTTAGTTTATGCACACCATTATAAACATTTAAAAGAATTAACAAAGAGAGAACTGCTAACATTGTACATAAAGCATCACTGAAGTGACGATATGCTTTTGTCAATGTATGTGGTATCATCTGATTCAAAAACTAAGAGGAAATGATGGACAATGATAAACATACCTTTCAAATATATTTGATGAATTGACATCACAATCGTAGTTGAGAAATATATCGACTAATATCTGTGAATCTATACACAACTTCTCAAGAAACCGAAGCACTATCATCTTCTGCTGGAAATTAGGCTGAGCAACATTTTCCAAAACTCTTAGAACAATCATAGGAAAAAACACTCCGATTTCTGCCTTTAAACCAGCTCTAAATCTTGCTACGAGGCTAATGAAAATGGAGCAAGAAAGCTGAAATACAATCATCAGAGTTGAAGCACTGTTCTTCAACAATGACAGACACAAGTATTGCTTAATAGCACCCAGAAATCTGTTTCAATACAAACAAGACCATAAATGACGTTAAAAACCAAAAATTTACAGAAAAAGTATAACACAATAACCAGGAAAGAAAGATAGATCCTAGAGTCATTTCACTGGTAAAAAAGAGGCATCAGGCTGTCACGATATTCAACCGTCTGAAAGCTTATATTCTATTAACTGGAAACAAACTTCAAAAACTTAGTTAAAATAGAGGGAAATTTTAATTAGAACCAAAATCAAGACATTGGTTTAGACAGACGCACAAGTAACATTTTTTAGATCAACTACATCAGAATCGTGAAATGATGTCTGATATTTGATCTCAAAGTATTGCATTGCATGTTACAGCAAACTTTTACCTAGTAGCACCATCCACAGTCCAAATTCTTAACATGAAAGAATAACAAAAAAACTCATCAGACAGAGAGAGTAACCCAAATATAACAATCACGAATCAAAATCAATTTAATGGAAAAAAAAAAAAACATTATATAGCATATAATAAGCTGCTGTCGAAGAAAAAGATAATAATCCAAAATAACCCATTAGTCCTATATGTGAGTTGCAAGTAGTTGCCTTGCCCGAGAACTTTCTCCAACTATCTGATAATGAGTTGAACCAATTAAAATCACAACAACAAAAATGTGCAAAGGTATATCAGGAGATTTTGGAAAGTTGCTTGAAATCTTTGCAATCATGAAACCTCCACATAAGACATTCAATTTTATTAGCCTAGAAAGTAATTATTGTCACTTTTACCAAAATCACACTAACTACGAAAAAATTAGAAGTATTTTTCATCAAATTTCAGATTATAAGATGGATATCCGCCTGTTAAATCAGTCTATTTTCTTTAGTATTCTAGAGTCCAGAGGAAGAACAAACTTTGTACTCCACCAATATCACGACACCGTCTCACCATTCAAATCTTTAACAAGGAAAATATAGCAAGAAAACTTATAGGACAGGAGGACTACCGATTTCAATCATAAAGCGATATCACTTCAAGTGAAAGACTATATCTTGCAAATTCAGTAAGGTTGCAATTGGATTTAGAGATTTCAACCTATATGGATTTTAGGATATATACTACAAACTATTAAAGGATATGTAGTACATGCATGAAGGAAGCAAACTATGATGATACCAACAAGCCCATGGAGTGATAAGAAATGATCATAGCGCTAGCACATCACAGTAAACTAGTCATTTCAAGTCCATAATAGCAAATGTAAACTACCTCCAAGTGTAAGGAATCACTTAGTTTTTAAGCCCACTCACACCAAATTAATAAGAACAAAAAAAAGCAACAGCAGCATATGTTGATCATTTCAACATAAACCGAAAAATCCTCAACAATCTCAAGAAACTACTAATTCACAGACACCATAGAGATCAATGCAGTGAAAAAACACGGATCAAAAATCTTGAAGATGGCACCACATTAAAGTCATTATATACTAGATACCAAAATACTCCGATTCCAATGGATATCAAATACTCAAGGTCTCAGAGGACCTTAAACCTTCAACAATCTCAGTTACAATAACATCCACATAGGAAGTGTAAACTACTAATCCAAAAACAATACAGTTTTCAATAAAGAGGAATACCACAAATTCCAAGTTTGAAGCTGACACAGTATTTCTGGATAACTATCTACTAAAAATCAAGTTATCAACAGCATCACATTCATACCCATGTGAATTGCAAATCTTTGAGTTCAACGGATTTTGAATTCCAAAGCCATCTCCATAGAATGCACACAATCCACTTTACAAGCAAAAATTAATATTGTTGTGTCAGGCATTCAAATAAACACAACCTAATTGGCAAGTACTCATCCATTCATCAGAGCTTTAGTAGTTACTCTTTATTACATACTGACATCGAGATTACTAAACTGTCATTGAGACACCATTTTGTATGTTTATCATTTTCCTAACCAGCAACCCGTAATAGCCACATACATAAGCAAGTACCCAAAAAGCTACCTATAGCTGGTCCTAAAGACGGCAACAACATTCATTGATCACATGTGCTAATAGTTGTTTGTTTTGTCTTCTTATCACTAGTCTTGGATTTGGGAGTAGAATTCATGAATTACTATCTAAAGATACACAAATATTCCAGTACATAGAATTTTGACATACTGAAGTTCTCAACGAACCTTAAAACCGAAAACCATTTTAATAGGATCAACATAAGTCTTTTTAGAAGCATTAACAATAAGACAAGTGATATGCTTCATCTCTAAAGAGTAAAACCTACAAAACAGCTCAAATTTGCACAATTGTTAACCAAACTATTGTGATCAGTATATAAAATCGTAACTCGAATGTGTATTTTTTTCATAAATATGAACCCATAAAAAAGCTGAAGACTCTAATAAGCGCGCACTGTAGAAGTTACCTATCACTTGTCCTGTACGGACCTGAAAACCTGAAACCATTTCGTTAGGACTAGATTATCAATTAGATACATACATATATATATATACACATATGTACATATATATACATAATCATATCATCATACTATTAATATAAGCCAACCCAAGAGAAATGAAGCTGCCAATACTATTAATATAAGCCAACCCAAGAGAAATGAAGCTGCCAAATTTTGCCAAAATTTTCCAAAAATGCCCCTATTCTAATTTACTAATTACCCATATACCATAATGCAATTCAAATACATAAATAACTAATAAATATGTTCCTTCCCACACATCAATTCATCTCTCAAACTATACTTCTATAACAATAAAACATCATATTACTCCTTATATACGATTATTAAATTACTATATTCATTCCATCATTTTTTTTTAAAATTTAAATTCATTTGTCCAAGATCATATTTATATACGTATCGCACCCGTAACGCGTGGGCTACGATTACTAGTATATGCATATACATATACATATACATATACATATTTATACACACACAACACACTTATATATATAAGTATAATTTTATAGACATATAAGCCACTTACGCAAAATAATTTCAGTGTGGTGCTAGTCTCTAAATATTGAAAATTACACATGTTCATAATCTAGTTGGCAAGCACAGACCTGCTACCTGAGCAAGAAAACACCCATAAAATATGTCAACTTTGCATACCAAAACTATGTATGTCTACCATTTTCTCTCACAGTAACAAATAAAGAACATTCATATGAGAGGGTGTCAAATAACATACTTATCACTGGTCCTAAAGACGGCACCAGCATTCTCCAACAAGATCTTGAGCAGCTCGAGCGCCACAATCTTCCCTCTCATCAGCTTTGGGTCCGCCATCGCCTCTTTCGGAGGCGTCTTCATTGACAGCTTACAAAGCGCCCTAAACACCAAAAACGCATCCCTCCGCAACTTATTTCCGATTTGAACCTCCAGATCATCGTCCCTTTCTCTCTCCCCCTCCCCATCCACCAGCTCCCCCTTCCGCCCCTCCAACGCAGTCTTATACATACTAATCTCCCAATACTTCGCGTCCAACATATCTTTATCCGTCGAATCTAATAAATCTGCAGGGTTTGTCGACTCTACGGTTGGTTGTGTCGTCTCAAAAGCCCCATCGTGTGCCCCGCTGTTCAAGCTTCCTGCTCTAGGCGTAGATCCGGAATATAAAACCCCGTCAATGTCTTGCATGATCTTAGTGATAAACCCTTGCACGAACACCGTCATGTTCCCATCTGTATCCTCCTGTTTAATTTACAAAACAAACATAGTTAGGCCTTTAGTTAGAGCATTGTTCGAATGAAGATGTTAGAATTATTACTCTAACTGGCTGGTAGATGGGAGAGAGATCAGGAAATGTTTAGTTATAACTCACAATAAAATCTTTACCAAATAAACATGTACCTCGTCTAAACCATCAAGCAAACTAAATTGCTAATTTGGACTCGTCCAAAAAAACAGCAACTATAGGAAATACTCCGGTACCTTAATAAAATCAGCCAGTAATCTAATCTGCTTCACTTAAAATTTAATCCAAACTTTTATCAGCTTGTTCAGTACCTTTTCTAAAATGCCAAATGATTTAATTTGCTAACGTAGCACTTGGATAAAAAAAACATATACTGCCTAGCAAAATATTATGGTACCTTGCCTCAACTTAGCATATGATCTGAGTTATCTTTGCGTAAGTTTCAATTCCATATGACCTATCACCTATCGGTTTTTAACAATCAATGTAGTTTACTATTAGAATTCACTACTTAGACATCAAACTATACAAAACCTATCAACTAGTATGACAGCGGCAAAAAACTCAACTCAAAATTCACTAGTAATGTACTATTTGTTTCATGATGATGGTGCACTGAGTACTGAAAAAGTTGGTACACAAATTGTCCGGATTTTGAATTAATTGATCCGATTTTATGTAAAGTGGTGTCCAAAATATGAACCTAGATACACTAGAATGGTTTCTAAATTTAAAAAAAAAAATGGCAAACATTCATTGCCATTTTGAACGTGGATTTAGCTGATCTGTTGCAAACGCACTGCCTGAAAAAACAGAGAATGATCAGCAAATAATTCACTGAGTTCAAATGTGATCTATTCTGCTCATTACAGTTTGGTCCAAACAACAGAAACAATCTTTCAATCTAATCAGCACCTACTCTAAATCACTATATTGTCCAAATTTCCAAATTAGATATTAGTCCTCGCATAAATTATCTGTCAAATAAATCACAACCTATGTTCTAAAACACTAAATTACCTAAATTATAGATAAGAGTTAAGAGTTAAGTCCAAAAAACAAAAAACTATCTAACAAACCATGTTGCTGGAAGCTTCTAATCTATTAACTCTTCGGCCTCGGAAGCTCGCGTAAAACGGGAAAGAGATACATGGTAATCGCGAGAAGTATAAAGATAGGGAATGAAAATCTATCTAGCCTTATCAACACCCAATTTGTATTTGTCTATAACAACCAAATCCATATCTAACCCAACTGTACCAGATCGAGTATTACGTTTTTGTTTTCTGTTTTTATCATTTAATAGTATTTTATTACATAAAATTATAAATATATATATATATACATTCTCCTAGACGCTTGGGACGACGCTTCCTTACTTCTACTCTCCCACTCCTGCTCCCTTACCCGCTTCGTGCAACTGTACAACAATCGGTCCAGCACCTATTCACTCAATTGTCTAATTTTCAAATCATTATTTGGTCCGAGAAACATATCCTCCTTATCAAATAGTCCAGTACCAAATTCTTCAAACTAGAGTTTAGTTCAAGAAACATAAACTACTTACCAAATAGTCCAGCACCTATTCCAAATCATAAAAATACTAAATTACCAAATTACAGTTAAGTTCAAAAAACATAAACTACTTACCAAACAGTCCAGTCCAGTACATGTTCTCAACCAAACAATCCAATCCTCCAAAATTCTTTAAAAGTTCAAAAAACGTATCGAACCAACCTTCTCACTTCTCAGCCAGATCCATCAAATCCGCAACCACAACCAGCTTGATCGGAACAAAACCTTTCTATCAATGATCCTGTACCTATTCTACATCACTAAATTATCTAAATTTCTAAAAGAGTTTAGTCCAAAAAAACGTAAACCACTTACGAAATTAAGCAGCACATATTATAAATCACTGAATAATTTAATTATCCTATTCTAATACCAGTTATCTAAATTTCCAAATTACAGTTTGGACCACAAAAAAATAAATTATCTTGCGAATTAACAAGAACCTGTTCTAAATCACAAAATTGTCCAAATTTCCAAAGTAAAGTTTAGTCCAATTGAACATAAACTACTAACCAGATTGTCCGGCACCTTATGCTAAGTCATTAAATCATCTAAATTTGTAAATTAGAGTCTAGTCCAAACAACATGCACTATCAAACCTATGGTCTAAATCACTAAATTGCGTAAGTTACCAAACTGCAGTTTAGTCCAAGAAACATAAACTACTTACCAAACAGCCCAGTAAAATCAAACAATCCGACCCTCAAAACCCTTTACAAAAACACAACTGTACTGAACCTACCTTCTCGGCGGGATCCATCAAAGCTGCAACCACAATCAGTTGGATTGGAACAAAACCTATATATCAACAGTCCAGTACCTACTCTAAATCACTAAATCATTTAAATTTCCAAAATTAAAATTGAGCACAAAATATGCAAACTATCGTTCAAATCAACCAGCAGTTATTCTAAGTCACAAACTGCACTGAATTTCCAAATTAAAGTTAGTCCAAACAACATACACTACTTACCAAATACTCCAGTAGCTATGGTCTAAAATCCTAAATCATCTAAATTACCAAATTGCAGTTAAGTCCAAGAAACATAAACAACTTTCCAAACAGTCCAGCACCTACTCCAAATCACTAGATTATCTAACTTGCCAAATTGTAGTTTAGTTTAAGAAACATAAACTACTTACCAAACATAAACTATCTAATAAACAGTCCAGCACCTAATCCAAATCACTCAATTATCTAAATTTGGTCCAGGAAACATAAACTACTTACCAGTTAGTCCAGTAACTAATTCTTCAAACTAGAGTTTAGTCCCAAAAACATAAACTATCTATCAAATTGCAGTTTAGTCCAATAAACATAAACTACTTACCAAACAGTCCAGTATCTGCTCCAAATCAAACAACCCGGCGCTAAAAAACACAAAAACCGTACAAAACCTGCCTTCTCGGCAGGATCCATCAAGTCAGCTACCACAATCGGCTGGATCGGAACGGACGACGAGTTCGCCTCCATCCTTCTAAACACGATCACCAGCATCTGGATCAGCGATGCCTTTGCAGTCGTCTGATTCACCAAATTTTTACTCCCTAAGTAAACATCGTAAACCGTCCTCACGGTCAACAACAAAAAAGTCTACGTGCACGCGTAAAGTGACACTCATATCTGCCGATAAGAGGGTTTTGAGGACTAGGAGTTCGAGGGATTCGGATTCGATTTCTAACGAAGAGCAGGTGGAGGAGATGAGGGAGGAGAGGAGAGGGTTACTAAATTGCAGTTTAGTCCAATAAACATAAACTACTTACTAAACAGTCCAATACCTACTCCAAATCAAACAACCTGATCCTCTAAATCACTATATTATTCAAATTTCCAAATTAGAGTTTAGTCTTATCATAAATCATCTGTCAACTAATCCACTGCCCATGTTCTAAAATCTAATTCACAAAAATACTAAATTACCAAATTACAGTTTAGTCAAAAAAAATATAAACTACTTACCAAATAGTCATCCAAATCACTAAATTACCAAATTGCAGTTTAGTCCAGAACCATAAACTACTTACCAAACAGTCCATTACCTGCTCCAAATCAAATAATCCGACACTAAAAACCCTCAAAAAACACAATAAACGCACCGAAAACCTACCTTCTAGGCTGGATCCATCAAGTCAGCCACCACAATCGGCTGGATCGGAACAGACGACGAGTCCGCCTCCATCCGTCTAAACACGATCACCAGCATCTGGATCAACGACGCCTTCGCAGTCATCTGGTTCACCACGTTCTTGCTCCCCAAATACACATCGTAAACCGCCCTCACGATGAGTAAAAGAGAGTCACCGTGCACGCGCAAGGTCACACTCGTAACTGCTGATAAGAGGGTTTTGAGGACCAGGAGTTCTAGGGATTCAGATTCGATTTCTAACGAGGAGCAGAAGGAGGTGATAAGGGAGGAGAGGAGGGGGTTACCAAATTGCAGATTAGTCCAATAAGCATAAACTACTTACCAAACAGTCCAGTAGCTGCTCTAAATCAAACAAGCTGATCCTCTAAATCACTATATTATCCAAACTTCCAAATTAGAGTTTAGTCCTGGCATAAATTATCTGTCAACTAATCCACTACCTATGTTCTAATCCTTAAATAATCTAAATTACCAAATTACACTTTAGTCTGAAAAACATAAACTTACCAAATAGTCCACCTGTTTCAAATCAGTAAATCCCCAAATTGAAGTTTAGTCCAATAATAATAAGCTACTTACCAAATAGTCCAGCACCTATTTCTAATCACTAAATCACCAAATTGCAGTTTAGCCCAAGAAACATAAACTACTTACGAAACAGTCCGGTACGTATTCCAAATCACACAATCCAACCCTAAAAAACACACAATGTACAAACCCTACCTTCTCAGCGGGATCCATCAAATCAGCTACCTCAACCGGCTGGATCGGAACAGTCGACGAGTCCGCCTGTATCCTTCTAAACACGATCACCAGCATCTGGATCAGGGACGCCTTCGCAGTCGTCTGGTTCACCACATTTTTACTCCCTAAGTAAACATCATATAACCGTCCTCACAATGAGTAAAAGAGAGTCCCTGTGAACCCTAAGCGTAACGCTAGTAACAGCCGATAATAGGGTTTTGAGGACTAGGAGTTCTAGGGATTCGGATTAGATTTCTACAGAGGAGCAGACGGAGGAGATGAGGGAGGAGAGGAGGGGGGTAACCATATTACAGTTTAGTCCAATAAACATAAACTACTTACTAAATCAGTCCAGTACCTGCTCTAAATCAAACAACCTGATCCTCTAAACCACTATATTATCCAAATTTCCAAATTAGAGTTTAGTCCTAGCACAAATCATCTATCAAATAATCCACTGCCTATGTTCTAAATCACTAAATTACCAAATTACAATTTAGTCCGAAAAACATAAACTACTTTCCAAGCAGTCCAGCACCTATTCCAAATCACAAAATTACCAAATTGCAGTTTAGTCCAAGAAACATAAACTACTTATCAAATAGTCCAGCACCTATTCCAAATCACAAAATCACCAAATTAGAGCTTAGTCCAATAAACATAAACTACTTGCCAAACAGTCCACCGCCTATTCCAAATCACTAAATCAGTAAATTGCAGATTGGTCCAAGAAACATAAACTACTTACGAAACAGTCCACTACCTACTCCAAATCAAACAATCCAACCCTAAAAAACACAATAACTCTACTGAACCTACCTTCTCGGCGGGATGAGGGATTCATCAGGTCCGCGACCACGAATGGCTGGATCGGAACAGTAGACGAGTCTGCCTCCATCCGTCTAAACACGATCACCAGCATCTGGATCAACGACGCATTCGCAGTCGTCTGGCTCACCACGTTCTTACTCCCCAAATACACGTCATAAACCATCCTCACGATTAATAAAAGAGAGTCACCGGGGATTTTCAACGTAACGCTAGTAACACAGTAATAGAGTTTTGAGTACTAGGAGCTCTAGGTATTCAAATTCGATATTTAGGGAGGAGCAGACGGAGGTGATAAGGGAGGAGAGGAAGGGGTTAGGGTTACTAAATTGCAGTTTAGTCCAATAAACATAAACTGCTTATCAAACAGTCCAGTACCTGCTCGAAATCAAACAACCTGATCCTCTAAATCCTTATATTATCCAAATTTCCAAATCAGAGTATAGTCCTAGCATAAATCATTTGTCAAATAAGTCACTACCTATGTTCTAAATCACTAAATTATCAAATTACAGTTTAGTCCGAAAAATATAAATTACTTATAAAACAGTCCAGCACCTATTCCAAATCACAAAACTACCAAATTGCAGTTTAGTCCAATAAACATAAACTACTTACCAAATAGTCCAGTACCTGATCTAAATCAAACAACCTGATCCTCTAAATCCTTATATTATCCAAATTTCCAAATCAGAATATAGTCCTAGCAATCATTTGTCAAATAAGTCACTACCTATGTTCTAAATCGCTAAATTACCAAATTACAGTTTAGTCCAATAAACATAAACTAAATCAGTCCAGTACCTGCTCTAAATCAAACAACCTGATCCTCTAAACCACTATATTATCCAAATTTCCAAATTAGAGTTTAGTCCTAGCACAAATCATCTGTCAAATAATCCACTGCCTATGTTCTAAATCACTAAATTACCAAATTACAATTTAGTCCGAAAAACATAAACTACTTTCCAAGCAGTCCAGCACCTATTCCAAATCACAAAATTACCAAATTGCAGTTTAGTCCAAGAAACATAAACTACTTATCAAATAGTCCAGCACCTATTCCAAATCACAAAATCACCAAATTAGAGCTTAGTCCAATAAACATAAACTACTTGCCAAACAGTCCACCGCCTATTCCAAATCACTAAATCAGTAAATTGCAGATTGGTCCAAGAAACATAAACTACTTACGAAACAGTCCACTACCTACTCCAAATCAAACAATCCAACCCTAAAAAACACAATAACTCTACTGAACCTACCTTCTCGGCGGGATGAGGGATTCATCAGGTCCGCGACCACGAATGGCTGGATCGGAACAGTAGACGAGTCTGCCTCCATCCGTCTAAACACGATCACCAGCATCTGGATCAACGACGCATTCGCAGTCGTCTGGCTCACCACGTTCTTACTCCCCAAATACACGTCATAAACCATCCTCACGATTAATAAAAGAGAGTCACCGGGGATTTTCAACGTAACGCTAGTAACACAGTAATAGAGTTTTGAGTACTAGGAGCTCTAGGTATTCAAATTCGATATTTAGGGAGGAGCAGACGGAGGTGATAAGGGAGGAGAGGAAGGGGTTAGGGTTACTAAATTGCAGTTTAGTCCAATAAACATAAACTGCTTATCAAACAATCCAGTACCTGCTCGAAATCAAACAACCTGATCCTCTAAATCCTTATATTATCCAAATTTCCAAATCAGAGTATAGTCCTAGCATAAATCATTTGTCAAATAAGTCACTACCTATGTTCTAAATCACTAAATTATCAAATTACAGTTTAGTCCGAAAAATATAAATTACTTATAAAACAGTCCAGCACCTATTCCAAATCACAAAACTACCAAATTGCAGTTTAGTCCAATAAACATAAACTACTTACCAAATAGTCCAGTACCTGATCTAAATCAAACAACCTGATCCTCTAAATCCTTATATTATCCAAATTTCCAAATCAGAGTATAGTCCTAGCAATCATTTGTCAAATAAGTCACTACTATGTTCTAAATCGCTAAATTACCAAATTACAGTTTAGTCCAATAAACATAAAATAAATCAGTCCAGTACCTGCTCTAAATCAAACAACCTGATCCTCTAAACCACTATATTATCCAAATTTCCAAATTAGAGTTTAGTCCTAGCACAAATCATCTGTCAAATAATCCACTGCCTATGTTCTAAATCACTAAATTACCAAATTACAATTTAGTCCGAAAAACATAAACTACTTTCCAAGCAGTCCAGCACTTATTCCAAATCACAAAATTACCAAATTGCAGTTTAGTCCAAGAAACATAAACTACTTATCAAATAGTCCAGCACCTATTCCAAATCACAAAATCACCAAATTAGAGCTTAGTCCAATAAACATAAACTACTTGCCAAACAGTCCACCGCCTATTCCAAATCACTAAATCAGTAAATTGCAGATTGGTCCAAGAAACATAAACTACTTACGAAACAGTCCACTACCTACTCCAAATCAAACAATCCAACCCTAAAAAACACAATAACTCTACTGAACCTACCTTCTCGGCGGGATGAGGGATTCATCAGGTCCGCGACCACGAATGGCTGGATCGGAACAGTAGACGAGTCTGCCTCCATCCGTCTAAACACGATCACCAGCATCTGGATCAACGACGCATTCGCAGTCGTCTGGCTCACCACGTTCTTACTCCCCAAATACACGTCATAAACCATCCTCACGATTAATAAAAGAGAGTCACCGGGGATTTTCAACGTAACGCTAGTAACACATTAATAGAGTTTTGAGTGCTAGGAGCTCTAGGTATTCAAATTCGATATTTAGGGAGGAGCAGACGGAGGTGATAAGGGAGGAGAGGAAGGGGTTAGGGTTACTAAATTGCAGTTTAGTCCAATAAACATAAACTGCTTATCAAACAGTCCAGTACCTGCTCGAAATCAAACAACCTGATCCTCTAAATCCTTATATTATCCAAATTTCCAAATCAGAGTATAGTCCTAGCATAAATCATTTGTCAAATAAGTCACTACCTATGTTCTAAATCACTAAATTATCAAATTACAGTTTAGTCCGAAAAATATAAATTACTTATAAAACAGTCCAGCACCTATTCCAAATCACAAAACTACCAAATTGCAGTTTAGTCCAATAAACATAAACTACTTACCAAATAGTCCAGTACCTGATCTAAATCAAACAACCTGATCCTCTAAATCCTTATATTATCCAAATTTCCAAATCAGAGTATAGTCCTAGCAATCATTTGTCAAATAAGTCACTACCTATGTTCTAAATCGCTAAATTACCAAATTACAGTTTAGTCCAATAAACATAAACTACTTACCAAATAGTCCATCACCTATTTCAAACCACAAAATTACTAAATTACCAAATTGCAGTTTAGTCCAAGAAACATAAACTACTTACCAAACAGTCCAGTACCTGCTCAAAATCACACAATCCGACCCTAAAAAACAAACAAAAAATGTACAAAACCTACCTTCTCGGCAGGATCCATCAAGTCTGCTACCACAATCGGCTGGATCGGAACAGTCGAGGAGTCGGCCTCCATCCTTCTAAACACGATCACCAGCATCTGGATCAACGACGCCTTTGCAGTCGTCTGGTTCACCACATTCTTACTCCCTAAGTAAACATCGTAAACCGTCCTCACGATGAGTAAAAGAGAGTCACCGTGAACCCTAAGCGTAACGCTAGTAACTGCCGATAATAGTGTTTTGAGGACTAAGAGTTCGAGTGATTCGGATTCGATTTCTAAAGAGGAGCAGACGGATGTGATGAGGGAGGAGAGGAGGGGGTGATCGGGTGCCTCTCCGTGGAGAAACCCGTGCGCAATCAGCTTCTGGCAGCAGTCGAGTGCCGGTTCGGATAGAGAGAGAGTCTTAGAAGAGAGAGATAACAAAATCGGTGCCAGAATCTCGTCATCCGAGTTATTCAACTGAATATGTGAACCGTCTTGTAAAATAGGGGGAGATGGAGACGTGGCGGAAGGTGATTGGTTGTTCGGGTCGAGATTAGGGTCGGGTTTTGGATCTGTGAGGGAGTCTAATAGGGATTTGGAGAGGTGGTTGAGTTTATTGTGTTTAGAGCTACGCCAAGAGGAGGTGTTGTTTTTTATTATTTTTTGTAAGGTTGGGATTAGGATCTGGTTTAGCGGAGATTGAGAGGATGGGTTTATTGTGGCGGTGGTGGTGGTGGTGGTGGTGGTGGCTTCCGGTGGGGAAGCCATTGTAGAGAGAGAGAGAGAGAGTGTGTGAGAGTGGTGAAGGAGAAAGGGAAATGGAGATCTTAGATCGGGTTTGGGTTTATTTTATTTATGTTTTAGACTGTTTTTTAATTTCCTAATTCTTGATGGTGAAAGGGAAATATGATAGCGTTTAATTTGTTTAGTTTTTTTTGCTTATTTCTTGATGGGGGAAGGCGCAGGGAGGGATCGCAGTTCTGTAATTACTGTGTTGTCCTTTGCTTTTTTTACTGGCAAAGAATATTTTAGAGAATTTTTGTATTTTGAATTTTTGATTTTAAAAATTTATAGGTGTTTGTATAATTAGATTATTTAGCTTTTAAAAATCAGTTTTTTATGGTAAAAATGTTTTTAAAACCCATATTTTTAAAAACTGGGTTTTTCAGTGGATTTTTAATACATATTTTTTAAATCTGATTTCGGACCAAATAAATTGTTGTCAAACGAAGCCTTAAATTGACAAAGATGGTTAAAAATCCAACAAACTAAAGATTTGAGTTTTGATTTTTAAAGCCTTTTTAGATTAAAAATCTGTTTTAAAAAGCTAAAAGAACCTAATTGTTCACACTACCATTTTTTAATTTTTTTTAAAATATGAAATCTAAAAATGAGTCAAAAATTATTTAACAAAGGAAGACTAAGTTGTAATTAGGATTGTTTTATTGTTAAGGCTGGGTCCGGTCTGATCCGGTTCGGTTTTTGGCAAAACTGAAACCGAAACCAAACATATTTTTCGGTTCGGTTTTTTTTTTGTTTCGGTTTTTTTATTTTTTGACCGAACCGGACCGGTTTTTTCGGTCCAGTTTCGGTTTTTTCCGGTTATTTTTCGGTTTTAGTTTTGATTTTTCGATCTTTTTCGATTTTTTTCGGTTTCGGTCTTTTTCGGTTCGGTTTTACTGAAAACCGAAACCGACCTGAAATTTTTTCGGTTTTTCAGTTTCGGTCTTTTTCGGTTTTTCGTCCAGCCCTAATCATTACTGAGTAAATAAATATAGAGTACAACGTGGCAAAAAAATATATAGCGGTACCAAGGAATAAAACTTTTTTAAAAATTGGGAAATCTTATTATGTGTATCATTAAATTAAAATATAATACAATATTATTATTGATTTGGTCACTATTTTAGTAAGATGAACCTGTTACACTCGTTACTTTTTTATAATTATTTTATTGTCTTGTCTTTTTTTACTTCTTTTATATTAGAATTTTGAAGGCATCCATTCTTTCGAACTACTAATTACCGTAAGTTCGATACCCGATAACGAGTATAAACCATAATCATGTTGAATAACCCACTTTATTTGTCTTTCTTGGTTAGTGTTTTTTAACAATATAATTTTGAACAGAAATTAAGAAAAATAGACAATGAATAGACTCGTAGCAGCTAGAGCGTGCTAAGATATGAAATGCAGTTCGGGACTACGATTTTTAACGCAAAATTACATATTTATAGATGGTAGCGTATTGTTTTATTGTCAAATGTATTGGTCGTAGTTATTTATTGTTGGTTTTGGTACTATTTCGAACAAACAATAAAGTAAAGAACAAGGATTGCAATGGAAATAAACAATTTTATTTCTCACAATTGGAATATAAATTACAATTCCTGACTCAACAAATAAACAAACTGTCGGACTGTTTTGACAAATAAACAAACTGCCGAACTGTTTTGAAATAAAGGAAACTGCCGGACTGGTTTTAACAAACTGCCGGACTGGTTTTAAATAAACTGTCGGACTGTTTTAACAAAACAAACTGCCGGACTGGTTTTAAACAAACTGCCGGACTGATTTTAAATAAACTGCCGGACTGGTTTTAAACAAAAAACCAAACTGCCGAACTGGTTATAAACAATACTGGAAATTACAAAACTGAAAAGTAAATTACAGAATCGAAAGACTGAAAGTAAACAGTACTGAAATGTAAATACAGAAAATAAACAGTACAGAAAAGTAAATTACAGAAAAGAAACGGTACTGAAATGAAATGAACAAAATGTAAATGACTGAAAAATAAATAACAGAAATATAAAAGAAGAGGCAACTGCTGAGCAGTTTCCCTTAAACAATATTTCCCGAACCACCTTTAAAGGTTTCTGGTTTCGGGACTTTGTGTCCCAATGTACAACTTCTATCTCAGAGTGGCTCGTATGAAAACCGGCACCGATTATGGGAGTTACACCCCCAGAATCCGCTCAATTATGGGATTTACACCCCCAGAATCCGCTCAATGTTGGTCATCAATTATGGGAGTTACACCCCCAGAATCCGCTCAATTAATTCCTGAAACTGCTGCAATTTATACTCATTTATTGCTGGAAACTCTAGTGACTGCTTTTGTATTTTATACAAAACTCCCATTTCGGATTTGGACCCGAGACATGAGACCCGAGACATTCTCCAAATCCCAAGCCCGCGCCCCGAGACTCGAGACATTCCCTAAATCCCAAGCCCGCGCCCGAGACTCGAGACACGAGCGAGCGCACGTGTGGTACACACTAATACTCTTAGGTGTATGTGGACATGTTAGTTTAATAACTACATGGGTTGGTATGGTATATGTATTATAAAATTAACTCTTAATTTTCCAATATGGGATTATACTAAATGGTTTTCCTTTACCATTTCGGTTTTTCCAGATTTAAGCTTTCGAGACACCAACTTTGAAGCCACTTTGTATTCACATCCATTCTTCAAATAGGTCATGCGATATACCGTTGCGAAGCTCGTCACACGGGCTACTCAACCACGTTGAGTATGATATAAAAAACTTAGCGCTGTCGCATGGAAAAATGACTCGAAATTGGTCCAGCGACCATTCGGAAACACTCATGTATTTCACATGTTTTTCCAACATTTATCTGTCTCATTAAATGGTGCATTGCTTGTAATCATAGTGAAATACAAAGTAAAGTCGAAAATTTAACACAATTCGGAGTGACGAATTCGTTTTCTGCCTTCAATATAATAGGCTCTCTGGTCGTCCCAAATTATTGGAACTATACGGTGACAAGTACTCCTATGTAATTAAGTTTCCTAATTGCTTATTTCAACGATTGAGATGCAATAATTTTGCTTACTGTGCCCAAATAATTTAGCAAGGACAATACAATATTGTTTTATGCGACATGATACTTTCTACTATTTTTTTTTAAAGCTGAATAACATGGAAATAGCCCTTGTCTACAAGTATATCATTAGGATTGGCTGATAAAAAAGAGATTGGTTGGTCAGTGAGTGACTAACTAGTCAATATTCAATACAAGGTCATTTTCGGATATTTCATGTAACAAAATATTATAGTAGATTGTTTATTGCTTGTTTTATTTTGATAATATTTGTTTATTGCTATCAACTTTTTAAGATCCACGAACAAGGATCTTGACCCCCATAGCCCATATGCCATATTAGACAGCAGGAACAGTCGCATTCATTTCCACTAAACTATAACTTTGACTTCCAAAATGTAACATTATGTTTGATACTATTACTTGATACTAAAACCCAGACTTATGATATACTTGTATCTAAATTCAGTTTGTGTACATGTAAAATTGAGATTGATTGGTGCTGAATGTTTTAAAAGGAGTTTCTTTGATGTTTAGCATCTAATCCTACCTATTTCAGTTTAGTTACTACATAACCTGTTTATTAATTCCCCCCTAATATGCTACGAATCCAAAACTTCTACCTCGTATTATCCATCTCATTTCATGTCTCTTTGGTTATTTTCGCTCAAATTTTAAATTTCATAACTTTTTTGGCACGTATGAGCTTTTATAATATATTACTATCCAAATATCATAACATTTGGATATAATATTGGTTTAGACGATTTGTTTAATATTTAATATTTAGTTTACACTAGCTTTTATATTTTTTTCAAAATAAATTGTCTATGACTTTTTTATAAAAAAAATTATTGGAATGTATTGATACATGTGTAGTTGTAATTGTATAAAAAATTTCAATATTTTTAAACAAATATTTTGAGTTAAATAAGTAATGTCACGACTGGGGTAGTGAACGGAGATAGTAGATTTTGACTCATTTGTTACGCTTAATCTCCGCATAATGTATGTCTAGGCTTGCTGTTGTTAAACGGATAACAAATGACCAGATAATAGAGGTAGAAAGTGACTAATTTTTAGTTTTGTGGTTCAACCGGTAATATATCATATGAAAAGGTCTGAATTTTAAACTCACCCAAACTAATAAAGTTCCCAAAAGAAAAATAGGCTACAATTATCCAATTGCACAATTTCTCAACATGCTATCTTCTCCAACTTCTCTCTCTCCAAATTCCCATAAATTCATAACATTCTTTCCAAACCCATTACATAAAACCCAATTCTCTCCAAAACCCACAAATTTAATCCTCAGAAAGCTCAGTTCTTGGCCATTATTAGTGGCAAAAAATAAAATTAAAATTGAAAACAATGAAGAACAAAAAAGAGAAGAAGAAAATGAAAATGTACCTAGGTTTAGATGGGTTGAGATTGGGCCTGAGAAAATGACAGAGACACAGAAAAAAGATATATATAGTCTCCCATTTAAGATGACAAATAGGTGTAAAGCATTGATGAGACAAATTATATGTTTTTCTGGGGAAAATTTTAGTATTTCTCAGCTGTTGAGTGGTTGGGTTAAGATTATGAAACCCGAGAGAGCTGATTGGCTATCGGTTCTTAAAGAATTAGGGAGATTAGAGCATCCTTTGTTTTTTCAGGTAGTTAATTTGTGTCCTTTTATTCATTTTTTTTTGTGTGTTTGTATAATTGAAGTTCGGGTTTTTAGCTATTTTGTACCTTGTAGTGTTCCGTGTTTCTCCATTAGTATTTTACATTGTTAGTTTTCCTAATTCGTAATCTGCATTTGTGTATTTTTTACAGTTTGAATTTTCCATCCAATGATGGAAAACATCTGTGTTGATTTTACATCCAATTATGTTGAGTTTCCATCTATAATAGAATGAAAAAGTTCATAATGTAAAAAAAAAAACCAATACAGGCTACAAAATAATAAATTGATAATAGAGGGTCGTAAATAGGAAAAACACCATAATACAGGGTACAAAACCCCAATTAACCCACTGAAGTTCTGGTGTATGCATAATGGTTCATAAACAGGGTTTTAATTTGGTCGAAGCTTTTCGCAGATTTTAAGCTCAGCTTATGATGATGTATTGAAGTCGGTTAGCTAACTTAGAAACTTATAGAAGTTTAAGCTAAAAGAAACCATCTTTTTTGTTGGCCTTAAGTAGGCCAGCTTATTGCTAAAAGTTGAGCCAAACAAAGACCGGAATGTTTGTTTAGATGATTTGGATATTTAGTCATGAATTATCGTGTTTACTTAATACTTGCTCGAGGTTAAAAAGAACTTGCCATAATTGATATATATGATATATATGATCTAAAATGCTGCTATTAAGTGGTATAGTGTTGGTTCATGAATGTGGCTATACTGTTTATGAGAGTTACGAATATGTACTATAAGTTAGGAGAATTTGGAATCTGTTATATAGTAGAAAAGAATGAAAGGGAAAATGTGGAAGAAAGGAATCCTATTTGTATTTGCATTCCGGGAAGAAGACGTTTTGGATTTAAGGGATTTGGGTGCTATCAATATTATGGATTTTGTAGATGGTTATTTATGTGCTCTAAGCCTCTAACATTAAGCATCCTAAAATCTAAGGCAATCGTTTTATATTTGTTCATAATGTCACTGTACAACTATGACTTAATCGTTTTCAACTTAATTCATGCAGATTTTCCTCTCTTTTTTTTGGGTAATCTCTTCCTTGATAAACATTGGACTTCCCACTGTATTCTCACACTTCAACTTTTTGTACTTCGTAAACTATAATGCCATCTAGCAAATTCATCTTGCTAAGAATTCGTGATTAATCTTTTAAAGGTCACCAGATTTGTTCTCAAACCGTAAAAGATAAACAGCTTGCTTAATAGTGCTTACCCGATCTTTGTATTGGTGAATTTTATCATACACTATCGTGAATTTAAATTATCTACTGGTTTTATCTTTCATAGGTAGCTGAACTTGCACTTCTAGAAGAATCTTTCGAAGCCAATATTCGTGACTACACCAAGATAATTCATGGATACGCAAAACTTAATAGACTACAAGATGCTGAAAACACCGTATTAGCCTTAAAGAAAAGGGGGTTTCTATGTGACCAGGTAACTCTAACCTCACTTATTCACATGTATAGCAAGGCTGGGGATCTAAAACTAGCCGAAGAGACTTTCGAAGAGATTAAGCTACTTGGTGTTCCGCTAGATAAAAGGTCTTATGGGTCAATGATCATGGCTTATATCAGAGCTGGTAAGCTCAAGAAAGGTGAAAATTTGCTAAAGGAAATGGACACTTTAGAAGTATATGCTGGAAGAGAGGTTTATAAGGCCTTGCTAAGGGCCTATTCGATGACCGGTGATAGCCAAGGAGCTCAAAGGGTGTTTAACGCTGTTCAGTTTGCTGGTATTGTTCCAGATGTGAAATTTTGTGGGCTTCTTATAAATGCTTATGTTATGGCGGGTCAAACTAATGAGGCTAGAACAGTTTTGGAAAATCTTAGAAGGGTTGGTCTAGAACCAAATGATAAGTGTGTGGCTTTGGTTTTGAGTGGTTTTGAAAAGGAGAACCGACTTAACAAGGCGCTGGAGTTTTTAGGTGATTTAGAGAGAGATGGTGTGTTGGTTGGAAAGGAAGGTTCGGAAGTATTAGTCGCATGGTTTCGAAGGCTAGGGGTGGTAGAAGAAGTTGATCGGGTATTGAGGGAATATTCTACGAACACGAGCGAAGTGAGTGACAAAGCTCAAGCTTTATAGTTCAATAAAGCTAGGTTGAAAACTTTCAAACTGCAGCGTAGACTCCCGACATCAACCTACATGGCAGGACCTAAAAGAAAATAATTTGAAAATTCTCAATGCTTAAGAAGTTTGTTGTATTCTCTTTTGATCAGCACCGAGGTCATTTCTTTTGGTCAACTTCGTGGTCATTTCTTTTGGTCAACTTCGTAGTCATATTTCTTTTGGTTTAATGAAGTGACATTGTCACATAGAATATGGTATAAAACTATGGCGAAAAACCTGATAGTCCATTTGTCTTGATGTGGAATGGGGCTTGATTTTAGTGACTAATGACACTGTTGCATGGTAAGTAAAATTTACGATCCTTCAGGCCCGTTTTAAAAGGAAGTGATGAGTGGTCAAAACCTGCATATGAATATGCAAGATGGGTGTCTACTCCACCTGTTACGACAACTGGGTTCCCTATTTTAAACCAATTTGATTTTTGGTAAGTCAAATTTGGATCAACCTCCATCTGTTCAGAGAGGACAATCACTCATATGGTTTAGGATAAAGATGACTTCAAATTGGTGAAAGTCTGAAAACTGAAGCAGCACTTTTTCCTGTTAATCAACCGAATGAATATAATGTTGCTTTGAATGGTTTTGGAATTGTAGATTGGTCTATTCTTTTGGGCAAGTATAAAACTTGGTCTATTCAAGTAGGCCGAAGAAGGCATGATTTATGTCCTGATACAAATTTTTTTCAGCTACTTTAATAGACGAAGAAGAAGACGATCCGTTTACCAAACAGTGTGGTAAAATTTTGTTACAAATATCTCATCTTCTTGACGCCACTTCGAGCAAATAAGTCTTTACTCAGAAACCAAGAAGAAGTCTGAATTCATCATTACAACTTTCAAACAGTTTAAGTAGACACGAAAAAAAGAGTGAGCATATTTTAACACAACGAAAAACATAGTTTGCATTAAGTTGCATGAGTAAAAGTTTCAACCACAAACCATAGCTTGCTTTAAGTTGTGATTGAATTTATTTTAAGACCATCCTTACTTTTGTCTTTCAGACTATAGTCCATAAGAACAATATAATGCACCTTCCTAGGGAATATAAATGGTACGTATATTCTCCTTTTCTTCTTCAAACTTGGTACATTGATGTAAGTGTTCAAAATGTCCTCTATCTAGTTCTGAACAATGAATTTATGAATTTATGAATGGCAGCTTTTAAGCATAGTTGTTTCTTCGTGTATCTTGTTGACTAGATTAAAAACTGCTTTTCTGGAAAACTAGAAGCTGGATAAAGTTAGCTTTTTTCTCAAACTCAAAAAAAAAAAATTATCTGCTTAAATTGTCATCAAACAATGTCTCAAATAATATAGGCTATGGGTGGAATCGGGACGGGACCCGACCCGAAAAGCATAAACTCGTGTCCCTCACCGGTAGTTTTCGGATGCCATTAAAAAGTCCTGATCCCAACCCGAAAATGGTCGGGTCCCGATAATATGGATTCCTAATAGTTCGGGATCCTGAAAGGTCGGGACGGGTATTTTCCGATACTTCATGCTCTTAAAAATAATTGTTAAAAAGCTGCAACATAATTCACAATTTTGTTAAAAGTTCCTTACACTTCAACAAAACCAAAAAGTGGGACAATACTAAATGTTGATATTGTATTTGTTTATGAGATTATCAAAACAAGGCAAGAAAATATTATTTAAAAAAAAAACCATAATATTATTCAAATTACAAGGAGGAAGCAAAGATTATAATTTTAGTTATTGAAAAATATATGATGTATTAACTAACATTCTCAAAGAAAATAAACACATCTACAGAACATATCATAAACGAAAACATAGTACATATGATGATGAAGGGTAATGAGTTACTAAATTAATAAATGTACTTCTACATACAATTTAATATATATATATATAATTTGGTAGGTAGAGCAGAGGTGAGAGTAATTTCCTTTTTTTAGTTTAAAAAAAAAAACTAGTACTATTCCTAATAAGAACTTTAAAAAAAATTATATTTTTTTAATGTATTTATTTCTGTCGGGACGGGAAATACGTCGGGACTGAAAATAAAAATCCAATCCCAATCTGAATTAGTTCAGGACGGAACAAAAATCCGACCTTTCAGATCGGGACAACATTAGGTCGGAAAAAAAACGGATCGGGATTTCGGAATTTTTTTTCCAACCTCCATGTCATTTCAACCTTACATATATTGGTCGCATCAAATCAGCTAATCACCCATCGTTATCAACTGCATACACAACAGACTTCAAACAAGTGGCAACTGATCAACATAATAGTGCTACAATCAATTTCATTAGCCACGTGAAACCCAAAATGCATAAGCAAGATTAACAAATTAAGATAAGCTACTAGCAATGATTAATTGCATAGACAAGAAATTCATAACTCGAGCCTAGGCGCGACCTAGGCTAAGGACTGATTAATT
Source organism: Primula veris (assembly GCA_963682055.1). Taxonomy (NCBI): domain Eukaryota; kingdom Viridiplantae; phylum Streptophyta; class Magnoliopsida; order Ericales; family Primulaceae; genus Primula; species Primula veris. Next base: position 27,026,389 of record OY821745.1, on the reverse strand, counting down.
CGAGTCATTACTCTCTTGGTGTGCGTCTATCTAAAAGCACTATCACCAATCCTCGTAAGTCATCTCCATCGCGACCCACACTATCTGATTCAAACTGCCTTGTTTGGCTGCAATCATTTTATAAAAAAATTCAGCTAATTAAGAATACATATAAGCTCATTAGCATTCTCGTTTTTTTTTTGCCATAACCCAGCTAGCTTTAAGCTGAAACAATGTAGACTTTTTTTTCAACTCATCTTATTTGCTCAAGAATTTGCAACCAACCCACCAAGCCAATAACGAGAAAATAAAACTTGGTTCTTCAAAATCGAGACGCATGCAGATAACATAACCATCATGATAGTACATTTTATATCAGTTGCCAATCCGAATCCAAAATACATGATAAAGATAAACAAAAGATTAGTTACTACTCATACATTGCATAGGAAAGTAATTCGTAAACTCGCGTTTCATCAGATAACCCATTGTTATTTCGACTCAATGCTCTCTTTTAGGATGAGGTGCCAAATGGGACCCCTCGGTGCATGGTACAGATGGGGTCCCGTGTCTATCCAAAAGCTCTCTCGCTAATGCTTGCAAATCCCCTCCTTGATCACCACTCACGTCTCCATGAACACATGGACCCCCGACAAACTGGCGGGGGTCAATGTGGCGTGGATGCATTGACCATGCGGATTGTGCATTCGGCTCAAAGAGAGATGAAAGGTCGTACGATGCAGCAGGCATAGAGGTGGTTACAGGGAGATCGGATATGGAGATGGGTGGCCCCATCGTCAGAGTCTGAGGTGGTGGAAGAGGTGGCGGAGTGAGCTCTAGGGTTGCAAGGTGGGCTTGGAGGTAGGCTAGCTCTGCTTGTAAGTTCACCACCTGCATTGCCATTTAGCAAGATAATTAATAAATTGCGTAGTTATTTCTATATTTTTAATAAATTGTTACATGTGGAAGAGAAAAAAAGCTTTAATGGTGTAACGAGGAAGAGAAGTACAATTATATAAGTAAGATTATGAAACTTGTATCATTTATATTAATGAAACGGATCAGCATGTGACAATGAAAACTGGTGGACATGTACTTAAAAATCTTTTAGAAGTGCTTCTCATCTATAGATCTTCTGAGAAAATTTAAAACTAGCCTTCTTTCCATTTCTAGTAAAGTTTTTTGAACCACGAACTTTTTGTTTTTTTACTTACAAATACAGTGGTTTTCGCCTAAAATTTAAAGCACATTGATGGATAATCCTACCAATTTTCTTAGTCTCGACTCTTTTTACTTAGAAGTTAAGTCCAAACAAACCCGTAGCCTCAATGAGCCTAAGCTCACAACTCACTGATGTGCTTCATGAACACTTGAAAAGTACTCTCACTACATCCACAATAATGCACAAAAGCATAATAGATGTAACTGATAAGTGTACTAAATTAATGAAAAGACTGTATTTATATAACATTCTTAGATATAATATATATAAAGAGGAAACATGCATCATAGAGCATATACATACTTCACCTAGTAGATGAATATATATGCCCTTTTTAACCGAATTTAAATCTTTTATCTCATTTCTCTATCCATTTTCATGTCTCCTTACTTATTTTATCCAAAAAAAATTTCTAAAAAAATTGAAAAAAATTGTACAATTACTATAATACATGTATCAATACATTTCAATAATTATTTTTAAAAGAAAATCCACACAGAATTTATTTTGAAATAAATGAATAATTTAGTGTAAATTAAACATTGAATATTAAAAAAATTGTTTAAAACAATATTATGTTCAAATGTTTTAAAATTTGAATACAATATAATATAAAATTACGGTATAAGTTATGAAATAAAATTTTAAAATTTAAGTGAAAATAAATAAGGAGACACAGAAATGATAGAAAATAATAGAAAATTTGGACTATTTCTAAACACACTAGGTAAAGATATGAAGAAGCGTTTCAAAAATTAAATGAAAAATTATTTTAAGGTATGTAGGAGTAGGAAGGAGACCATCTCCTGAATAGCTGCAACATTCACTGAGCTTGCACAAAGAATATGGAGCAGCTTGCTCATCCTCTTTTGTAATAAATGCTGACTATTCAGTATTCACAACATTCATATAATTATTTCAACCAATCTTTCTAGTTTTTAGCAAAATTTATTAGTAAACGTGTCCTTGCAAGGTACTATTTTATAGCATACCTAGGTCCAACCTTTTTGTGTGCTTTGACCTATGATGATATTATACTCTAATTTACATAATGTAAACATTGTTCATAAAATCCAGGAATGTTTAATTTTTCTATAATTCACAGTAGGGACTAGGGTATAAATTTGTTGATGGTAGAAAAAAGGTGTTATATTGAAGTCTTACACTGTCACACTTCTCCTCCAACTCCCACACGAACTAATTTATGCATTATAAATATGGTGTAAGATCATTCCCATGCATCTTTATTTCAATCAACTGCTTTACTCAACCTAAAATTACACTTCGGTATTTTATGATTTAAAATATAAACCTTAATTCATAATCTAAGACTCATCGATCATGTACAGGGGAACTTATATAGCAAGTATAATCATTGAAAAAAATAAACTACCATAATCTATTTGGCTGTAGTATTTATTTAAAATTTTATACATGGGAAATATCATTTTTGCTATCCTATTAATAAAATTCAACCTCTCATCCTAGACTTCAAATCTTTTATCTCATTTCTCTACCCCCTTCCGTGCCTCCTTACTTATTTTATCTAAATTTTTTTTTTAAAAAACTTGAAAAAAATTGTACAATTACTATAATATATGTATCAATACATTTCAATAATTATTTTTAAAAGAAAATTCACACAAAATTTATTTTTGAATAAATGTATAAATTAGTGTAAATTAAACATTGAATATTAAAAAAATTGTCTAAAACAATATTATGTTTAAATGTTTTAAAATTTGAATACATTATAATATAAAAGTTTATAAAATTGCGATATAAGTTGTGAAAATTTAAAATTTGAGTGAAAATAAGCAATCGGACACAGAAAGGGGTAAAGTATTTAGACTCCGGTCCACATATATATGTATATGTATACATATCAACGTTTAAGGTTTTCGGATAGATATCAAAATCATTTCTCAAATAAAAATATTTTTATTTACTCCAGGGCTGCTATTTTAAGTAAGAAAGATTGCTTGTTAGGAAAACATTCCTGACGAAAAACACTGTCCTTAATTATACTTTTGACAGTGAATAATCATCTACTTTCTCTTGTACACATACAGTTGTTATAAATCCGATTACTTGTTCTGTCAATTGCCACTTTCTTCTCTTGTCATTTCACTTCAAATATTTAACACAAAGGGTAAAGCGTGTTACAATAGAACACACATTCATACAAGACTATGAATACAACAGTACATAAGCAATGTTCCTTTCTCCAATATGTCGCTTGGTAGAATGAACTACCTATATATAAGCTTAATACGCAATAATAATTATAATCATAGTTATCATCAATAGTTAGCCCAATTTTAAGTTAATGTTTTATTTTCGTCGGTTACGTAAGAACATTTTCCATGTGATAATCATCGGTAACGTATGAGAATTCCTCGTGATGGATCATCGGTTACGTATGGTCATACGGATGGACAAAATAAATTATCTAGATATTAAGAGAGTATGAAAAATCCAACACAAATCTAAGTGTGATTCCAACACAAAATAAAGTATATGATTTCAACACCCATTCGTATCCTTCATATACGAAACTTGAACTTTTATTTGGTTTAAGCTTTACGACCAAATAATTTTTGATAATATTTTATGCTTAATCTACTAAAATAATTTACTGAATTTACTAAAAAAATTACTAAATTGTTATTAATAGGGTAGCAATACTAAATAGCAATACTTAATAGCAATATTAAATATTCAACCAATAATCACAAAATCCCTAGAAATGCATTATAATCAATTAGTGGCAACTTATGTTATGTCTATGACTTGCATTATGCTTCTAGTACAGATACTGTAGTTGCGGCAACTCTTAGCATATATAGAAATAAATATTAGTGATTGTATAAATTTATGGTTAAAATTAGACTTTAGTCTTTACACCGTATAATTTCATCAACTATTTAAGATTTGGTTCCAAAACTGCCCTCGTGTCCTTTAGATTATATATGACGTATACGTAAAAATTTAAAAACTATCAAGTGAAACATTTTTCCTATTCTTATTAAACTTGTCTACATGGTAGACCGAGTTTTAAACATGCAAAGAATTGTCTCATGGCATTTTAAAAATTCAAGAAGTTTTACTATCATATTAAACTATTTACGTCATCCGGTCTTATAGAGCAATCGATTCCACAAATAAAACCTCAAGGGGCTGAAGAAATATCATGATAACAAACACAACCATTTTCATAAGAAGTCTATTTTCTCCAAATAAACACTCTGAAATAACCAAGAGTGTTTGTTTTAAAAAAAAGGGTATTATGTTTTTCATACTCTAAATGTCACTATATATTGTACAACAAGTTGGAACGGAAATATAAGTAACTAGTACTTGGGATTTATCACAAAAAGATTATGAATTTGATATAATCCAGTTCTAATAGTCATTCAACGATAAGTGAAACAATAAATTTATTTTAGCTTTTAAGAAATAAGATATGAGAATAAGTAAATCACAAGGATTCCTTAAAAATTTCTTGGAGAAAATGGAAATAAAAAGCTAGCGAATTTTCAAGAATAATCATAAATTATTAAGAATATGTATTTTTGTACAAGTATAAATTTCCAAAAATAAGAATGTAAATAAAATTTAATTTTTTATCTAAAAGTATAATTAAAGTAACAATATCCATGCAGCTATAGATTTCCATTAAAATTGATTTAATTGAAAAGGAAAAGTTGCCCAAAGTGTACTCCAGTGTTTCTCTCTAGCCACCAATGGTACTAACACTGGTTGCTATACTGTATAATAACCAAGAACCTACTAAAAGCCACTTTTTTTCCAACTCAACCAAACAATACCTAGCTTTGTTAACAAAAAACCTTTCACCAAAAATTCAAAATACAAGTACCTGCTGTTGTAGAGCAAAGATATGAGCGACACATCCATAGATCGGGTCCCTGAGCCGGGCCTGAGCTTCATAGCAAATAGTCACCACCGCATCAAGCCGCTTATGAACCGGAATATGCAAGAGCAGCTTGGAAACGTTACTCGCTCCAAACACCTTGTAATAAGATATAAACAAAATTAGTATCCCAGTCATATATCAAGAAAATGACATGATTTTTTTTACTTCCCACATATAATCTTAAGTCTTAACCGTTGTTTTAAAAAGCACACTTCGTAGTTAAAAGCTCGATTCAGAGCTTAGAAAAAGCCTCGCTTTAAAAGCTCGCTTTTTCGCTTTTTAGATAGTTAAATCTTAGGCCTTTTACGCCTTAAGCATAGTTCTTGCAAAAATGTTTTAGTTAAGATTTCGCTTTTTAAAACACTGATCTTAACAAGACATATACTCCTCTCCATATATATTATCTTCACAAATACCTTGTGAACAGCCGCAAAGTGGGCAGCACCCTGCTCTGAATCGAAGTAGGGCGCGAAAACACATCCGGCGACACATTTCCTACGGAGAAACTTGCACGCGCCACAGGGCCCACCGCCGGAAGACCCTGCTGCTGACGTGGGAGGGACGGTAGTGGTAGGGTTTGTGCTGCTCATAGTGTTGGTGAGAAGGAGGTGTACATGTTTGTTGTGATTAGGGTTTGGAGAATATATAGTATGTATGTGTGTGTGTGTGTGTGTGTGTGTTTGAGGTAAGAGGTGGTGTTTTTTTTAAGAAGGGGATGAAAGGAAATGGTGACTTTTAAGCCACGCGATGGAGCAAATAAACAAGGCTTTGTTTGGGTTTATCTTGAGAGAGATATATAGCTGTTTGCGTGAAGCAATCATGAACTAAGCTCTGTAGCACTTTCCCTTTCTCACTATCCTTATACATAGAGAAATGGGTTCATTAAGTTAACTTAGTTCTACTGAAATTTTGATCCTTGATGGGAACAAAGGGCTAATTTGATATTTTTATCATTAATAATAGTAGTAAACTTATTTCTTCTCTTCCCTTTTTTTCAACAATGTAATAAATCAAAAAACTAATTATATATTTTTTGGATTTTGTGAAATAAACCATTATGTAATTCTCTAATTTATATAAAATCAGTACCTAAATTCTTTAGGGTTTTTCTTTCTAGAATAATTTTTATCTTGATTTAAACGAACTATATATAAGATCTCAACTTTGTTGGCTTCGTGCAAACGGGTAAGAACAATATCCTAATAAATAAATCGAATTATATAATATTTTATCTACATTATTTCTACACATGCAATATAAACGAATCATAATTTTGCCAAGTCTATATTAATAATATTGCATTACTTGAAATAAATGAGTGTTTAAAGAAATGTTTACCTTAATTGTCGTGTGATCGGTCAATGGAAAAAGCAAATTTGTTGGTTAAGTCAATTGCTTGGTAATTTGTCCTTAAAATTAAAATTTTATACGCCCCATACCGCTTGCTTCTAGGCTTGCGGACGTTGATCTAATAGAATAAAATGACGTATCTTTGATTGGCAAAAGAACGTGCTGAACCTATTCGTAATTAACGATAGTTTGAGAACTTATTCATAATTAACAAAACTTTTGATAAATAACAAAACTTGGTATAATTTAACTTAATAAAAGTTCGTTAGTCGTACTAACATTTACATTAATTGTTTTTCAGATTAAAGAGTATGATAAAATATTGTGAAATGTAAGGGAAAATATCATTCTCAAATGACCAAATTGAATTAAAAAATAATTCAATTACACACTAATCCAACCGATTAGACTGTAAACCAATCGGTTAGTTCATGTATAAATTGAAAGGTCCATTTGCATATTAAAGCTTATGAAAATGATTCAAAACTTTTTTGAATTATACAAAAGAACGTTGAAAGAATATCCCCATGATCAGAAGACTTTAATGAAGTAGATTATACGTCATAAGGGTCATCAAGGTGCGAGATATTCAAGATTCAAAAGAGTTGGTCGTTAAACCAAATCTAAACAATGCAACCGATTAGAATCACTGAAATTTTGAATTTGAAAGAGCAACGGCTATCTCCACTCCAACACTATAAATAGATGCTTTATCCTTCACATTTCAGTACATCACTACAAAGCAAACAAGACCAAGCTCAGATACTATATTCTTTTTATTCTTTGCTATTTCTGAGCTATTCGAAACCAAAAATCCATTTCTTTCAAGCATTCGAAGTTCGACAAACTCTCCACACACTTAATATACATATTTTCCAAATAATTTGAGTGGTTGTAAACTCTTTATTGTCTCATAACCTTTATGGTTAAATCAACGAGTCGAGAGATTTCATTTGTTGTAAATCTGTTATTTACGCCTTGTTAAGTGTTTCGTGTTTAGCGTAAGACTTGATTTGCCCTTTAAGAAAAATCTTTGTAAAGGTTATCTATGTACTTAAAGTAAGAGAAGTTGTATGGTACGTTGCCCTTCAAGGAAAATTAATAAATTTTAAGATCCGTTGGGACTTGGTTGCAGGACATAGTTTCGTTTGAGGCAAACCTGTATAAATCCTGATTTGTTCACTTTCTCTTATTTAGTTTCTATTAGATCTACTTACTTGTCCATTTATATATATCACGCTTATTCTTTTTATCTATACGTATATATCTGTAACCTGTCTTTGTGCAAAAGAGATCTCTAATAAAAGCAAACGTCTAGATCACTTTAATGTTGATTTGATCTTTACGTTGATAACTGATTAAGATCTAACTGCTATATATATATATATTTACATTGTAATAGAGTTTTTACCATACAAGTAGGGTGGGGCTTTCCGCACAAAGAATAAAAAGTTTTAGTGATAAACTTATTCACCCATTCCCCTCTAGGTTTCTCTATATGGGGCAATAGAATGGAAGAAGAAATTCTCCGCAACTATAACTAAAAATAGTGTGAGTTTTTCTATGTAAAATTAAGAATAACTCCTAATGAAATTCTGAGTTCGAAAAGTAATTATGCATTGAAAATTAGATTAATATATGATTAGAGGAGGGGGGGGGGGGGGGGGAATTTAAGCCAATAGTTTGTACTGTTGACTGTTGAGACTAAAGGGTACGGATTACAACTATTCATACTTAGGTAAATAGTTGTGACAGTTCAGGATTTAGGTCAATAATTGTGATTATTCAGACTAAGTGGTGAGAATTGCAATTATTCAAACTTGCAGGGACTTCTCGCAAAAGGTCGTAACTGTTCGGTAAAAAGATAGTTTATTTTTTTGGGAAAACAGGTTAGGGGAATCAGAGAGCGCCACACCGCAACAACGACCAGGGAACATGGAACACTAACCACGGGACACGGGCCATGGGTCACTGGTTTCGGACTCAGGCACGAGGGACGAAATAAAGACCAGAAATTTTCTAAGATTCATCATAAGCACGCACGAAAACTTGGATCCCGAATTCATGAAGATGGTTTATAAACCGTTCAAATTCTCCATTTTCCATTTTCCATCAATGTGGAATTGGGTTTCCCTCTAATTCTAATATGCCACTTTGACCTTCATTTTTGTTGCCATTCTTTTTACACCAGTTATCGATTTCGTACAAACCTTATAGCTCCTTGTGGAATACTTCAATTTGGTACCAAACATTAAATTTTTATTGAGGTTTAGTCCGTCCAAATCGGTTCTCAAAGTAGAACAAAACGGGTTTGGTAAATACATATATATACATATATATATATATATATATATATATATATATATATATATATATGAACATCAATAAAAACACCAAGTCTGACATCAAGATCTCAACCTCACATATATCCTCTCCATATATTTATTTGTTTATATTTGACTCTTCAATCTATATACAGAGAGAGTGGCCAAATTGGAATATTTTGATTTGTGTTATTTCTTTTAATATATAGGCAACTCAATATATATATGTTTGATGGTCAATTGCTATAATTGTTCTAATTATTATTTTATTAGAAGCATCCCATAAGAGGGATATTAAACATATCGTATGTAAGGCTACTAATAAATTTGAACCGTTCATGAACAAACTCGTGTTCGGCTCGTTAAACTCTTAACACGTGTTCTTCATTTACTAATGAACCGAGTCTGAACAAAATCCTAAGACTCGTGTTCAGACTCGCCTCGTTTAATTATTTTTAAAATAAATTTTTCGTATATATATATATATATATATATATATATATATATATATATGTACAATAGTAAAAGCTATATAATACTATATTGTGGATGATTTATTAAAACCCATAATACTTATTTGTATTATAAATTACCTTAGCATAAATTTTAGTTAAGTAAAAAAGATTTGTTTTTAAAGAAACGATGTTTAAGTTAAACTTGTCCGAAAACGTGTTCGATTGGGCCCACGAACATACTCGGCTCGTATATAAACGCGGATAGACGTCTGAACAAGATCTACACGAGAAAACCTTAAATAGAGCTGAGAGCTTAGCTCTACTCGGTTCATTTGCAACCATAATTGTACGAACCTACAAACGGACGCTCGATTGCCTACTTACTTGGAAAAGGACATGAAATTTCAGGCACATCACATTTTTCTAGCTAAATGCTCACTAAACTAAAGAAAGAACTTAATCAATCGTCTTCATTCTCTTGAATATTATAGGAATATTCTGAACTAATTCCAGAGTACTAAATAATTTTTCTAAAACTAAAAAAAGGGTAGCAATGTACTAATTTCCGTGAACAAAAAGAATGAAATAAATATGTGGTGTCTGTGTGAAGGAATTTTAGAAACGAAAATAAAAAGGTTACATGTGATGTGACTTGTCTATATATAAATATAAACTTATATAATAGAGGCATGCACTAAGTATACACATTCATATTAAATATGTGTATATATGGGGAGGTGTGCATATATCTATGCATATGCATATATCTAATCTACACTAATGCCCGATGAGATGAAATGGCTATCCGTTTCACAGATTTTGTTAGTGAATGACATTATATCGGCAAAAACCATTTTACGTATTCTGTACTTCATTTGGGACCGAACTAGCTGGATAAATCCGTTCAATCCAGTCACGGGGCTAGAATTGTCAAATGATAATGTTGATTTTCTATAAAAATAATAATAATTATTATAGCTTATGTGAAGTTATTTTACGAAACGGGGGTTCTGAAACAGTAAAATTTAAACGTTTTGGTCAAAATACACAGAAAAAATCAATTTGTTTATCAATTTTTTTCAAAATAAGAGCCTGCAACCTCTGGCTGTCCCTACCTAGTTCATTCTCCCGAATCAGATCCACCATTTAAAGAAATTTTCTTGTTTTTGACTATTAAACCGGATCCACCAGTAAAGTTTTTGACTATATTTGGTTTTTCTGTTTATTTCTAATTGATCCCTTGGAAAATGTAAAACACATCTTATAAGCAGTATTAATTATTTACCAGCAGAAACGGCGTATCCATATGATCAGTGGTTGCCACGGTAATCTCACAATTTTGTAAAATATTTTTTTTATTAGTGTTTTCATAATAATTTATATATACGGTATTTTGACTACTTAAATATTTTTTTTGGCAACATCTTTCAAAATTATATATCGTTAGTGCAATAACATACCATGATTTTGTATGTGCTAATAATATATAAGTACTAATACTTAAAAAAATTAACATAGGTAATTGATTATAAAATATATTTTACACCAACTTATTATGGTTGACACGTAACACACGTCTTACAAAAAGTTAAACAAAAATAATAATTAGAGTAGTGGTGGGTGCAAACAAAAATAATAAAAGAATTTTTGGTGGTTTGTATTTTAATTGAAGTAAATATGTCGTATATATCTATTATTTAATATACGTTTGATTTTTTCAGCTTTTTTTTATATAATTTTTTATGTTCGTATCTTAATATTTTTACTTGTTAATTTTGTAAATTTAACTTTTATATCTTTTGGTTTTCTATTTTATTTATTATTTAGTCAATTTTGAAACGCTGAAATTTTCGACGCATGACTGCACGTAGTATTACTGTTGTGGTTTTTTTTTAATTTTGAAAAGAAAGTCGAAATTGAGCGAAAATAAAAAAAATAGAAATAAAATACATTTTAATTAAGAAATCAAGGTAAAAAAATAATAAAAAAAAAGATGGTAAAAAATATAAAAAAATCAAGTTTTTTCGTGTTTATAATTTAAAAAATATGCGTTTTTATTAATTTTGACAAACTCACACATTTGATACCGGTTGCGCCTATGTTTACAAGTATATTGCTAAGGGTAATACTAGGATTTTGTCAATGGATCAATCATTGTATCGTCTTATAAGCAGTATATTAGCTATTTACAATGATGCTAAATGAACGAGGTCATGATAACCTAGTTAGTACGATAACCAAGAAAGTGGTACAGTATATGTAGAAAGTAGAAACTAATAGTAATGTTTTCACGTGTGCATGCATATCATAATATACAGGTCTGTGTTTTTCTTTTTTCTTCATTGTATGTTACGTGGTTGTATATTTGGGAAAGTCTATATTGTACAATACTACAATGTACATTGTACACATATACGTACATGCATATTTCTAGAAAAATAATTTTTTTTACAAAAATTAGTTTTCTCCAGACATTAAAACCTTGGTCTCTGTTTAAATGAGTAATAAAAGATTGGTCAAATTGTATGTGTGGTCGTTTGATCCAAAAAGAAGTTCTCTTTGAAAACCAACCCCAACAGGTGTGCACTACTTAGCAAAACTAAGCATCTCTACAGTTCATCTCCTTTCCGAATTTCACCGTGGTCATCAATTCGCTCAACCATCCCAACGATTCGCCCCACCACATTCATCGGACAATTGCCATCGCTATAAGCTCCTTCCACCCAGCCGCCATATGAGACAATTGCAGTGGTCGAGCCTTGATAGCCGTGATGACAAGTGAGGTTGTACAATGACATTATCTCTCTCGCACTCTCTCTTTATTTTTATCTTTCTCTCTCGCTTTCTTTTTCTCTCTCTCCCCATCATCGGGAACGACTATTGCCGGTGGTGCTTTCTCTCGCGGTAGTGGAGCTTAGCGAGCTCAATTCAAATTCACGGGAGACGACAAATTGGGTTATGACGACCAAACCCTTACCGTCGAACTAAAAAATGGACATGTTTTATAAATCATTTGGACATAAATAATACTTTAGATAATTGTTTTAAATTTTTACACTTATTTCAAAATAAATTGCATATGAATTTAAAATTATTAAATGGAATATCTTAATATATGCCTCATAGTAACTATAGAATTTTTTGAATAAATTTCTGGGATAAATACTTAAGGGAATACGGAAGGAGGTCAAGAATATTGAGTAAATGATTTGGACCCTTTAACCTATGGATTAAGTCGAGAGCTACTAACCACTCTTCCGGCGTTACATAACCATTTGATGTCTTACATAGAATGTATCTCTAGCATAAAAGTTAGAAGTGCATACCACAACTTTTTTCGCCGCCCTACACGCGCACCCAAGATGTTTGTCTTGGTTGTCTTGGATAAGGGTCGGTCCTAACCATGTTAACCGGGCCCAAATGCTCGTTAGTCAGATATGGGCCGGCCCTGATCATGTTGCGAAAGTGAGTGTCGTAAACTCTAGCAACATAATTACAACTACAATTTTCACTATAGTACTGTTTCTAAAGTTCGTATATATATAGTAACTGAATAGCAAAATAGTGCATGTTTCTAACCTCACATTTTTTTTTCAGTTAACTCATAACTGTCAAAACAGCTCAAAGCATCATTATCGCCAAACCAGACTTTTTATTCAGTTAAAAAAGCCACAATCGGCTTCAACAAAAGTTTTAATTTAAGAAATACGTCTCCAACACTGTGACAATTATACTCTTCTGATCGACTAACCTACTGAATGCTCTCACCAACAATACAAAAAAAAATATCACGATAGTGTGTTGGTATCTTGATTTAGCAATAATGTAGCAATGACAGTTGGCGATGTTCTGTTTCAATCTCTTGTTAGATTTGGAGACACTCACTTTATCAACAAATATTCTAATGGTCTCATCACAACTTCTTATAAAATAATGATTGTATAAAAAACATAAACATACCATTTACTAAAATACCACTCAATCTAACGGTAATAACGTCATCGACTAATCATCATTTCATTAAAAAAATTAGCAATAGGGTATAAAATAGTTGGATTCTGGAAATAGATGGCACTAAAAAGAATTATTGGTAGTAAATTGCACTAAAACAAAATGTAACGAAAGTAAATGATACAAAAACATGACAAATCCATTATAAATAAATTTACATTCAATGTAAGAACATCCAAAATATTTTTATTTGTTAAAGAAACAGAAAAATTTGGGAAACAATTAAAATATATTGGACCATTACACAAACTGGTTTGAATAATGCCTAACAAGGAATCTTTAAATTCTAAATGCCTACAGTCACGTAAAGCAATAAGAACCGATGTATTTAATCCTTGAGTTGTAAGAGGTTTAACAGCTACTTGTACCATACCTAAATGGACATATTTATACTTATCAAAATATATTTTCAGTTCTTCCTTATGTAATAACTGAATAGTTTCCATATCCCGTTCAACAGGAATAGTTTGTTCTATGATTTTAATGGTTATAGCCATTTTAAAATCAAACATACCAATAGAATATATTTATGAGGGATTAACCTTAGAAATGTGCCAATTTGCTAACTGTTTCTCAAAGTTAGTCATTTCAGAAATATTATTATATTGACATTTTTGTGTATTTCTCATATTTTGAGAATTAGAATTTTTATAAGAAGCATAGCTTCCTGACGAAAAATTAGTAGACGAATTAGATCTTCTCATTTTAAAGAACATAATAAGTGATCATAAATATAAGTCTGTTACGAAATAAGAATAAATCTTGATATTACTATCAACACGATTTAAAAAGATGTTGTATCTGCTTATGACTCTTCTCGGCTTTTGAGGTTAAATTTATAAATAATGAAATAGCGTATACATGTTGATATTTTCATTACATAGAAGTGCGGTAAGGTGTACAATTTAATGGATACTCACATCCATCCATCAAGGCAAGTCTTTATCAAGAGTTCTGTTTAATTTAGTACTCAAACATAAACCATACTTGCAAGTCTCAACTGGCTGAAAAGATAGGTGTGTCTAGTAGTATACTTTTTGTCACAACGAAACATGCTTTCACTCTAAGATTTTATACAACTACACACCTACATCACATTCTTAGTAGATGGAGGAATATTTATAGTAATAGGTATTAAATTTTTACTCTCATTGTATTCCATATTAAGTATAATCCATTTTCTGATTAAACGTAACTTTATAATAATTAATGTGTGCGGGGAGGTATGAAACGGGGTATATGTACTGCTATATATAATTGAATTTCTTTTTGACTGACATATTGGACTTCTACATATATATAAATATGGGAGAGGCCAATCAAATTTTGCGTTACCCTTTCTTCTATATGATCAACACATGTCTTAAACTTACTACAACTGCAGCTTGCTAACTACATTTTTCATGCAAGTCGTATTTTTTAAGCTTGGATGACGACAAGCTGATAATAGCAAGAGTAATAGTATGACATGCAAACACTAACAGCATGAAATGAGCTTTATATGCAAAAGTATTTTTTTTTTGATTCTAGAACAATAAATCTAGAAAATCTAATATTTTTTGTGTTTAGGCCTCACAAATTCAGTGTTGTGTATCAAGAAGGAACATATTTTTTCTGATATTTATTTGTCCTCTTCTTGTAATCATGTCTTCTTTTTCCTACGTAAAAGTTGTGTTTATCGAACAAGTACTATGAAATGACTATAGCCGGAATGGCTAATATGGAGACCTTGGAGACCTGTCCCATCGATAACTCTATGCACGCTTTTAGTTTTCTGCTTAGTAAAAGAAGTCAAGTTGATTAGAAAAAAAAATACCATTTAATTGCTAACAGGTGTGGTTTTCGTTAAACATTAAATTAATATACAAAAACTTAGTTGTACTATTTTATAAAATAATAGTTAAATTTATAATCATTAAATGTTAAATAGTATAATTTTATTTTAACATTTTCAAAACTATGTAAACTTGATTAATAAATAAGTTATTAATTAATTAATTACTATAGTACACATAGATGCTAAGACAAATTGCAGACATCGTTAACCAATGCTCAAAGTTACATTAGATAGTTATTTTTTTTTGGGCATATAATCCATCATAATTTGTTTTATTAATTAAATCAGTTCAGGCACCAAAACAAGTTCATGCAGTGACAGAACCATGAATTCCAAATGAGAGAGCCCGATATTCTATATACATTTTTTCATACTTTATATGAATATATTTTTCATAATGTGGGGGAATACTATTTTTGAAGATTTGATTAAAAATACGTAGAATTCTTTTTATTTTCGGTAATTTTTTTCAAAATGAAAGGAAGATCACGACCCGCTCCATCTAAGTTCATTCCGTGAATAAATTGGATGAGTTAGATTTTCCCATGTTATCAATTACTTAGAAGAATCCAATATACTAGTATAACTTAAAAAGAATAGTAGTATAAAATTATCTTAAGTAAAAATAATAAACATAAAAAAAAAAATTGAAAAAAAAAGGGAAACAGTTGGTAACGGCGGAAATGAATTGACCGCGCCGTCCGGTAAATGTCCAATGGTGTGATGTGTAAGCAAGCATAAGACTAAAAGATGATCACCTTTTTCAAATCCCATTGATTCTGACCGCCACGTGTCATGATTAGACACCCTTTCCCACACCAGTCGGTGACCGGTTCCTTACGTTACAACAGCTTCCCTTTTACCAAACTATCATTAATTTCCTGTACCAATATCATATATATATATATATATATATATATATATAACTATGTGTCTTGTATGTTGCGTGTACAGCGCGTAATGCAATATAAATATATAAAATATGTATAGTTATGGTATAAATACGTGAATAATAAAAAAAATATATTTTAAGATTTAAAAAAATATTTACTTGTTAAAGAGGAATAAATAGATTTATTAGTTTTTATTTTTTATTTTTTTATGTCAGTGTATTATTATAATTAATATAAATGTGTATTGATATTTTTGAAAAAAAATAACTAAATTGGACAGGCTCATTTGACTTATTATAACATTATGATATACACACTATCGTGCCTCACATGTTACGGCGCGTAATGTAATAAAAATATAAAAATATGTATAATTATGATATAAATATGTGAATAGTATAAAAAAAAATATAGTTTAAGATTTAAAAGAATATTTGGTTGTTAAAGAGTGGTAAATAGTTTTATTAGTTTTTTACTTTTTATATTTTTATGTGAGTATGATATTATTGTAATTAATATAAAGGTGTAAGAATATTTTTGAAAAAAAAATGACTAAATTAGACAGATCCATTTGACTTGAGTTGACTTATTATAATATAATGATATAACTCCACCATTTCCGAAATTTTAGAAAAATTAAAAAATGTATTTAAATATGAACGTTTGAAATTAAAATATTCCTCTACTATATGACTTACCGGAAAAAAATAAACAGGTCTACTGTATGAAAGTCTTTTTAAACTCTTTTTCTTCGAAGGATGTTTTCAACTTTTAAACTCTTTACCAAACTATCTTTTAATTTCGTGCACCAATACAATACCTATGTCAATATATTGCTCCAACATTTCCGAAATTTTTAATGCATACAATTTTTTTACTTAAATATGAACGTTTGCAAGTTAAAATATTCTTGTAGAATGGGCACTGAGGTCATGAAAGTCTTTTAATTAAATTCTTTTCTTCAAAGGATGTTTTCATTTTTTTAATATGTTTTCATCTTTTAAACACTTTACCAAACTATATATGATTAATTTCGTGTACCTATACCATACCTATATGTCAATTGTTCCAACATTTCCGAAATTTTAATGCATAAAAAATAATGTATTTAAATATGAACGTTTGCAAGTTAAAATATGTACAATGACTAGGGGGCATTGATGTCTACTATATGAAAGTACTTTTAAAACGAGTTTGAATCATTTGTCTCATATTTCGTATACCTTTCCGTGTCTTCTTGCCTATTTTGTCCAAATTTTAAATTTTTATAACATGTTTCACACTTTTATTGAATTTTATAATATATTATATGCAAAATTCATAATATTTTGTCCTAATATTACTCTAAACGATTTTTTTTAATTTCACTAATTAATTTATACTAGTTTTTTTATTTATTCTAAATTAAATTTTGTGTGACTTTTCTTTTAAAAATAATTGTTGGAGTGTGTCGATATATGTATAGTCGTAATTGTATATTTTTTTTTTCAATTTTTTTGGGCTAAAAAGACAAAAAAGCACGAAAGGGGACAAAAGATCTGGATTCGTTTTAAACACTTTTACTTCATTAATAAAGAGTTCATTCTGTAAGTTTTTTTTTTTTTTTTTTTTTTCTGGGGCTACTGTTTTTTTTACAATACTTTACTTCACTAACACTATCAAATATGAATGTATGATTGGATATATAGATCTTTTAAAAATACATTTTCAAAAAGAATCATCTCAATTGAACTTTAGAGTCAATTTTTTTATGACCAAAATAACGATAATCTTTCTGATTCAAAATGGCGTATGTTGTTTTTCACACAAATTGTATCCAAATCCAGTTTTTATAAATGGTAATGGCGATAGACATAGAAAGGACATAATTTAGCAAAAAGATCATCTCGCTGAGACATGCAAGTCAATTTTTATGACAAAAAGGATGAGGACACTCCTATACTACAAAACAGCGTACTCTTGTTTTTCAAATACTGTTCAAAATTTCAAATGCAGTTTTGTAAATCGGGTTGGATAGATCTATAAAAAAAAATGCACATTTTCAAAAAAATAATAATTTCAGTTGGACGCCCACGTCAAATTTTGTTGCAATTGTGTAGTTAAAAATTTGGACTCGAGTGTAGCATTTTAACGGGTATAGTAGTTTTTAAGATTCAATGGGGTAATTTTATACTTAAATTGAGGTGGTTTTTTTTTTTTTTTTTTTTTTATATGGGCCAAACCTCTATGTTGGTCATTCCGTTCATATAAACAGTAAAATAATTACAATATATCAGAATCAATAAGAACAAGGTCGATAAGAGGCTTACAATAACCTAGAATGCGAGTAAAAACCGTTATGTTAATATTTGAAAAACATCACTTTCTTAACTCAAAATTGGCTTCAATGACTTACCACTTACTCCTTATAGCTCATATCTTTATGATTCCACATCCAAGATCAAGGTGATCTAACCAGCAAAATCAAGAGCCAAATTTTAAATTAAATGAGGAGTTTTATCCATTTTAACACATGGTAAAAACCTTCATTCTAGTATTAAACAAAACAAAAACAAAAAAACAAGTCAAGAGGCCATTTCATGTAATAAAATAGTTTAATAAATGTACAATTCATGTACACTTTCAGCTGGTTTAAACAATAAAATGTTTACCCCTAAGACAAGGGGTCTCTTTTTGATCAAGCCAATAGCGAGTATGCAATATTCTAGCAAGTTCTATAGGGGTGAAAAAAGTGTCATTAAGTCCATTTGCACCTTACTTATCTAAGTAGTCAGCCACTTAATTCTGCTCCTTATAAACATGACATAAGTCGCGGCATACATAGCTCATAAGTTTAACAATATCCAACCAATCGGTACTATATTTAGGGTCAGGGAAAATACATTTAGCCCACCATTTAACTATTAACTCAGAGTCAGATTCAATAAAAATATTATAAATCCCAAAACTATAACAAATAAATAGTCCATTTTTAATAGTCATTAACTCTGCATAGCTGTTAGAATGAGTTTCTAGGTATACAGAATAAGCAAAAATCACATTGAGTTCATCATTTATAAGAATTCTCACATACCCACTATTACCCAAATTACCTAAAACAGAGCTATCACATTAAATTGAGGTGGTTAATGTTTTTAATGACTGTAAACTAAATAAAGTTTTAGAAATCACAATAGTGGCCTTCCCTGATAAAACCAGTGTTTTAATTGCAGAGTTCTCCGTCGTCCATTTAACCACGCAATTTAGCCAATTTCGCATCGCAGTGTCACCACTACTTGTTGAGTTGTGGAGCCAAATGACCTTTGGCCATGTTTTCTAATTATCCCACATCACTAAAAATTGTAATATGACCCACTAAGGGTTCTATTTATATGCCCCAATATCTTGTATTTTAATTACACCTACACAAACACCTCTATATTATAAAGAGAGAGTTCTAGTTGCGAGAGAACCATAGCTTTGTGATCTAGCTAGATTACGTTTGTAATCCTCTTTTATTATATAAGTGCCACGTGTAGCGGCCCGGAGACGTAGCCAATTTGGGTGAACTCCGTTATCAAAGTGTGTGTGCTCGGTTCAAGTATTTCTGTCTTTCATTGATTCGCCTGATCGACCCTAACAAGTGGTATCAGAGCTCGGAAGATCGATGGCGAAAGAAGACAGAACCGCACACGGGATCGAGAAATTCAACGGGAAGGACTTCGCATTCTGGAGAATGCAGATAGAGGACTACCTCTACGGGAGGAAGATGCATCAGCCACTTCTCCTTGAGGAAAGGCCGACCACGACCACCGAGGAGGCGTGGAAACTCTTAGACCGTCAAGTGTTGGGAGTGATCCGCCTAACACTATCTAGGAGTGTCGCACATAACGTCGCAAGAGAGACGACGACGATGGGGATGATGAAAATCCTCACCGACATGTATGAGAAACCATCCGCGAACAACAAGGTACATCTCATGTGTAAGTTGTTCAACCTACGCATGGCTGAGGGGACACCTGTCGCGAGTCACGTGAACAAGTTCATCGACACCGTAAATCAGTTGGATGCGGTGGAGATAACTTTTGAAGACGAAGTGAGAGCCCTTATACTGCTAGCATCTCTACCGAACAGTTGGGAATTCATGCGAGCTGCTGTGAGCAACTCAATTGGAAAGGAGAAACTGACTTACAACGGCATCCGAGATCAAATACTCGCTGAGAAACTCAGGAGATTAGATATGGGTGAATGCTCAAATGATGGAGCAGCCTTGAACATGGGTTCAAGAGACCGGGGTAAAGCCAAGGTATGGGACGTTAGAGGACGTTCGCAATCCCGAGGTAGAAGAGGGCTAAGCCGAGGAGGCAAAGATAGCGACCGAAGTAAGAAGAATCTTCGGTGCTATAACTGCCAGGGTATGGGGCACTTCAGTCATGAGTGCAAGCAGCCGAAGAAGAGTACCGGCCGTGATCACGTGGCTAATGTTGCGAGCGACGAGGATTCGGATGACTGTTTAATGCTTGCCGTACAGAGAGACATAGATTCGTGGATTCTAGACTATGGCGCATCATTTCACACGACCGCTCAGAAGGATTTATTCGAAAATTACACTGCGGGTAATTTCGGTAAAGTGTATCTAGCCGACGGAGAAGCGTTGGATGTTGTTGGAATAGGCGATGTAAAAATTCGCATTCCAAACGGGTCGGTATGGAAGCTAACAAAAGTGAGGCATGTTCCGAGGTTGACCAAGAATCTGATCTCAGTAGGTCAACTTGATGCCGAAAGACACTCCATTTCATTTAGCTGTGGAGCTTGGAAAGTTTCACGAGGAGCTATGGTGATAGCCCGAGTGAGTAAGGTCGGTACATTGTACATGACGACCGATGAGGAGCATACAATTGCGGCAGCTGTGTCGCAAAACTGCTCGGAACTGTGGCATCGACGGTTGGGTCACATGAGTGAGAAGGGGATGAAGGTGTTAGTGAAGGACATCAAACTTCCAGGCTTGAAGTCTGTCAACCTCGACATGTGCGAAGGTTGCATCTTCGGGAAGCAGAAGAAAGTAAGCTTCCGGAAGGGTGAAAAAGCTCCCAAGGAGAAGAAGCTAGCACTGGTTCACTCAGACGTATGGGGACCATCTCCAGTAACCTCAATGGGAGGATCTCAGTACTATGTGACCTTCATCGATGATTAGACGAGAAAAACATGGGTTTATTTCTTGAAACACAAGTCTGAGGTGTTTAAGAAATTTCAAGAATGGAAGGCCATGGTCGAACTAGAGACCGGGAATAAACTCAAGTGTTTGAGGTCCGACAATGGCGGAGAGTACATTGATGCGAAGTTCGTAGAGTTCTGTGCTCAGAAAGGCATTCGAATGGAGAAGACCATCCGAAGAACGCCACAGCAAAATGGCGTGGCCGAGCGAATGAACCGAACAATCAATGAGCGTGCTAGGAGTATGAGACTGCAAAGTGGGTTGCCCAAAGCCTTGTGGGCACATACAATAAGCACGGCGGTTTACCTCATTAACCGCGGACCCTCAGTGCCATTAGAAAGGAAAATTCCCGAAGAAGAGTGGATAGGAAAGCCTATCTCGTATGAACACTTGCGAGTGTTCGGTTGTCTGTCATATATCCATGTCGACATAAATGATCGTACCAAGCTTGACTCGAAATCCAAAGTGTGTTATTTTGTGGGATACGGTGGAGCTGAGTTCGGATATCGCTTCTGGGATGGTCAAACAAAGAGGATCATTCGCAGTAAGGATGTCATCTTCAACGAAGGCATTTTGTACAAAGATTGACAAAGTGCAGTGGTGGAAGAAGATGCGCTCCCGTCCGAGGAAAGTGGTATGGTCGACATGAATGTGTTTCCAAGAGAGTTGGAAAATGACACTGAAGATGAGCCAGTGGTGCTCGACAACCCTCTAGCAGATGCTGAAGAGGACGAGGAGCTGCCCCAAACTCCCCGACCTGAGTTGGGCCGAGGTCATCGCGAGAAGAGACCTCCTGTCCGATACTCACCTTCCCTGCATTACATATTGCTTAGTGATGCAGGTGAGCCTGAAAGTAGAGAAGAAGCTCTGGAGCTGAAAGACTCGAGTAAGTGGGAGCTCGCGATGAAGGATGAGATGAAGTCACTCGAGAAGAATGTGACTTGGCAGTTAGCCGAACTGCCCAAGGGAAAAAGGGCACTGAGCAACAAATGGGTGTTCCGTCTAAAGGAGAAACAAGATGGCTCGAAACGGTATAAGGCACGATTAGTAGTCAAAGGATTTCAGCAAAAGGCAGGAATTGACTACACCGAGATCTTTTCACCAGTCGTAAAGATGATGACTATTTGGCTATTGTTGAGCATTGTTGTAAATGCGAATCTTCATCTTGAGCAGTTAGATGTAAAAACTGCCTTTCTCCATGGAGATCTAGAAGAAGAAATTTACATGCTCCAACCTGAAGGGTTTGCCGAAAAGGGAAAAGAGAAACTGGTCTGCAAACTGAGGAAGAGCTTGTACGGGCTAAAACAAGCACCACGACAGTGGTATAAGAAGTTTGACAGTTTCATGGTAGATACCGGGTTCGAAAGAAGTGATAGTGATCACTGCTGTTTCGTGAAGAGATTTGCGAACTCTTCGTACGTCATACTACTTTTGTATGTAGATGACATGGTGCTCGCCGGGTCGAGCCTGGTTGAGATTAACAAGGTGAAGCAACAGCTGACGAAACAGTTCGAGATGAAAGATTTGGGTGCCGCAAATCAGATCCTCGGTATGAGGATATCCCGAGGAAGGGATGGGTCCCTGTTTCTGTCGCAAGCCGAGTATGTGAAGAAAGTGTTGGCACGGTTTAACATGAGTGATGCCAAAGCTGTAGGCTCACCGCTAGCCGCACACTTTAGCTTGTCGAAGAAACAATCACCCTCAGACGAGGAAGGAAAGGATCGTATGTCGAACATACCCTACGCTTCATCAATTGGTAGCTTGATGTACGCTATGGTGTGTACAAGACCGGACATTGCCCATACAGTGGGAGTTGTCAGTCGTTACATGAGTAACCCAGGAAAGCACCATTGGGAAGCTGTGAAGTGGATATTGAGATATCTCTCGGGTACCGTGAGTTTGGCATTATGTTTCCGAAAGACCTCGGAAGGCCTGCACGGCTATGTGGATGCTGACATGGCCGGTGATCTGGATAGCCGAAAGAGCACAACGGGATGTGTTTGTACCTTCGGTGGTGTTGGTCCGTAGGTGTCTAAATCTTAGAGGGGGGGTGAATAAGGTTTTCGTACGTTTTTCGCGGAATGAAATCTATGGGTTATTAACTAAGTTAATTAGTAGTTTTTACAACCTAAACTCTTTCGTTAACAAATTATCGCTAAATTAATCTAAGCAAGCAATAAATATAAGCGATAAATAAATGCGAAAAGTAAAAGTTAAGGGAAAGAAATAACGCAAGATTTATAGAGGTTCGGCAAAACGCGCCTACGTCCTCTCCTCGGTAGTTTCACTTCCGAGTGTTTCACTAAAATGTCGTTTCAAGGTTACAACCTAACGAGCTTAATCAACCGTTAAGCTCCCCCTCCCTTAATGAGTATCCCGAATGAAAAGCCTAGAACTTTTAAGCTACACTTGCTTGAAAAGCTTCTACCCAATCACTCGCTCACAATGAGTTTATAAAATACTCTTTTACAAGATTGAATTTGAATGAATCACTCACTAACAAGTAATATCTCGATGTTTATAAGATTACAAAGTAATACGCTCGAGAATAGTTTATGATTACAAGTGAGAGAATTTGGATTATAAACTTGTGTATGATTTCTTGAATTCTTGAGAAAGCTTGGTAGTCCTTCTCCAAAGAGATTGGGGGCTATTTGTAGGACAAAATTGGTCCTCAATTAATTTCAGACCGTTGCTGGTTGTTGGCTGAATTAAATGCTGGATATTTTGCAATTTGCCCAATTTTCAGGAAAAGCTTAAAAGCTGGAATTTGAAATTCTACAGAAACGATCGGTCGTTTCTGTAAAACGATCGGTCGTTTCTGTAAAACGATCGGTCGTTTTTGATCTGTGTTCTCTGGAAGAATTCATACATAAAACGATCGGTCGTTTTATGCTGGCGATCGGTCGTTTTTCTTATTTGCTCACTGGAAGAAAATAGTTAGTAAATGATCGATCGTTATGCCTATTGATCAGTCGTTTTTTTTGTTCTGGGCATGTTTTCGGTTTTCTCGAGTGTGTCGCAAAGATCGTCACTTGACTCATAGACACCGTCGTTATCTAGGCGTAATAGCGTTCGTAAACGGTCTATACCGTAAACGAAAGGTTGTCCGTTAAACGATGAACGCAAGCGAAGTGCGTCATCATTATCCCTATCGAGAACTAGATGATGATAAAATTCATAGACATTTTCTTTGTAAAAAGGCTCTTTAAGAGTGAGAATAGTATCGAGTTTGTGAAAACTTAAATCTAGCATAATAGCGGGAAACCGTTCACGGAATAGCGGCATGTCTAGAGTTAAGTTAGACAATATACCTCGTTTATCCATCGAAGGTGGATAGAGAGGAGGAAGAGGAGCCGAAGAGGCACCGGGGCCCGATGGCGGAGCGGTGGAGGAGCCGGTTCGGCGACCGCGAGGAATCCGAGAGCGGGTCGGGGACGGAGGCACGTAGGCTTCGTCATCTTCATCCACGAGGGAAGTTCTCTTAGTACGAACCATATTGGATTGATTTCGGATGAAAAGTGGGATATTTGGGTGATTTGGAGACGAAGGGGGCGAAATTTTATAAAGAGAGAGAGTTGGTTTTTTGAAGAATGAAATAAAATTAGGGTTTGAAAGAGGTTTATTCACTGAAAACAGTAAAAACAATCGGTCGTTTTGTGTTTCGATCGGTCGAATTTGAACCAAAAAGTTCCCGAGAGCATGCCTAAAATACGATCGGTCGTTTTTAGGAGCGATCGGTCGTCTGTATAAAAACGATCAGTCGTTTTTACAGACGATCGATCGACTGTAAAAGGGTTACAGAACAGGAATTTTTTCAGTTTTCGACACTGATTTGGCCAAAAAATATATAAAAATACTATAATATATATAATATCAATCAAATATATATATATATATATATATATATGTTTATTTCGCACATCAAACATGCCTAATTCTCGTCGAATAAAACAAAATTGTTCCTCGTTTAGGGGTTTTGTAAAAATATCGGCTAATTGCCTATTGGTACTTATATATTCAAGTGTAATATCCCCTTTTTGAACATGATCCCTTAAAAAATGATGACGTAAATTTAATACACTCGATAAATGATTAGTACGCAAAACGAGCTTTTATCATGTTTTACAAATATTGTTATCATCAAAATAATCGATTAGAAGAAACGACGTTCAACAGGTGGTACTGCTGTGAGTTGGACATCTAAGTTACAAAAGATTGTTGCATTGTCGACCACAGAGGCTGAGTACGTCGCGGTGACGGAAGCAAGCAAAGAGATGATTTGGTTGCAAGGTTTCTTGAAGGAGCTCGGTCAGAAAACCGACAAGGGATTTCTGCACTGTGATAGTCAAAGTGCAGTTCAGCTAGCTAAGAATCATGTATTCCATTCACGCACAAAACACATACAGATTCGTTACCACTTTATCCGGGTTGTTTTAGAAGATGGAATCTTCGCGCTAGAAAAGATTGAGGGTGCTAAGAACCCTGCCGATATGCTAACGAAGACTGTTACAATCGACAAACTGAGGCTGTGTGCAACCTCAGTAGGGCTCCGAGCATGAGGCTCAGGGTCGTCGCTACACTGGAAGAATTGAGTAACTCGCCGATGACGGCAGAGTATCAATTACTATACAAGGATACCGATGGAAGCATTCTGCTCGGTGGAGCACAGTGAGTTCTGTGGTCGGGGTTAATTGTAGTTCTTTTGAAGCACTCGACATTTGACTCCAAGTGGGAGATTGTTGAGTTGTGGAGCCAAATGAGGTTTGACCATGTTTTCTAATTATCCCACATCACTAAGAATTGTAATATGACCCACTAAGGGTTCTATTTATATGCCCCAATATCTTGTATTTTAATTACACCTACACAAACATCTCTATATTATAAAGAGAGAGTTCTAATTGCGAAAGAACCATAATTTTGTGATCTAGCTAGATTACGTTTGTAATCCTCTTTTATTATATAAGTGCCATGTGTAGCGGCCCGGAAACGTAGCCAATTTGGGTGAATTCCGTTATCAAAGTGTGTGTGCTCGGTTCAAGTATTTCTGTCTTTCATTGATTCGCCTGATCGACCCTAACACTACTGTATGCCCAGTCCAGTCCAAATAATAACATGCATGTACATACTTGTTTATATAAATATTCATGTAAATATCGATATAAATTTTGACTAAATCATATATTAACAAAATCAGACTATTATTAATTAGAAACCAATCAAAGTTGTTATTTATATGAATCATAACGATTAAAACACACAGACTAGTTCAATTAACAAACCCCAAATTTTAATTTGCCAATTAAACACCCTGTATTTTTTTTTATTAGAACGTAATATTAGTGGAAACGAAGTTTGTTGGATCTTCATCAATAGTGGAGTGGTAGCAGAGGCGAATGCTAACCTTCAATAACATGCATGTGGAGGCGAATGGTGGTGGGATGAGGTGGCGATTGTGTTCACTACAAAAAATAATAATGTTGCTAAATTTAACAAAACTTAATTACCATCACTTAAACAACATGGTGTGGGATGGTGAAATGATATATTTTTTTTGTAATGGGTAACATTATATTGAATCAAATATTCCCTCCTTACTTGGAAGAAGAAAAATAGACCATTCCTCTTATTTATATTGTACTCAAAGTCCTATATTGGTTTCAGAGTTTCTTCCTTTTAAGTTCAGAAAATAGATCCATAAAATCTAAATAATTTTTAAAAAGCTTTGAAAATCCAATTTCCCCTCAAACAAAAGTAACCCAATCTGAACAATTGCAGCAGAATGGCTATTAGAGGTATAAAATCTATTTTACCAATCAAATTCAAATAATAAGGCTACAGAAAAATGTTTATATAAATGGATATTTTGGATGAGTGGGTATAATACACACCTTTTTATACAGTAAGGTACCATTTTGCTGTAGCTATGTGTATGTGTGGGGTTCGATCACTAACTCTCTACCCATTGTGTGCAATAACTTAATCTCCATAATGATTTCTTATGTATCTTATTCACCAGAGTTTTTTTCAATGTTGACAAATTTACTATGACTTTGATTAAAATAGGTTTTACTTAGGTTTGATTATTGTTAAAAAATATATATAATTTCATGATTTAAAGATAAGTTTAGCTTCTCAAAGAATAAACATTTCTAAATAAATTTTAAAAAGTTATCATTTAAATATTTCTAAATAAACATTTTTGCTAAGTTGTCATTTACTTATAATTTTTGAAAAAAAGTTTTCATATTTTTTATAAATGATATGTAATTTAAATGATCTGCTGGAGAAGAAAAAAGTATAGTGAATGTGTATTTTAAATAATTGGTTGTGCGATGATGTGTTGCATACAAAATGTAAAATAAAATTAAAAGATTTAATAATATAAAATAGATGATGATTATAAAAGATATGTGATAATGCTCTTAGTTTTCAAATATATAACAGGCTGAAATGCACTCAATAATATTGTCAAGCTCCACATATACTAGAAGTCTATATAGATACTTTATTAGCGCGTTAACGTCACAAAATCCATAAATCCAGAAATTTGTCTAAGATTTGGGATCACTTATCACGTTTTGTAGTTTTTATAATGTAGTAGGAAATAGACAAAGTTCACCGTAGAGTGTAAATAATTAAAAGAAATGTGTAACTGAAGTCTATTAATGTGGAAACTGACAACGTACGAAAGAACTGTATCCTCCAACATGTTGTCTGTCACTATCTAAAATGTAAGTTCGATTCCAGGACTTTGTTATTCCAAAACTACAAATCAATATAGTTTTTGCATAAATAAAATTTGTTATGAGTGAACATATATATAGACATTCAACTTCATTAAAGAAAAAAATAAGTTTGATTTATTTACTTCTTTGGTTCCACATTGTACGTCAAAAATTAACCACAGAGAAATCAATCGATTATATATGAATACATATCTTGAGAAAATGATAAATGAGTTTTCTAATAATTAATAATTTTCAATTTTCAGATAAAAACCTTTTTACAGATCAATGCATGCAATTTTATAAATTTAATTATCAAAAACTTATAAATCAAACATTTCTTATCAAAACATACAAATAAAAAAAACTCACTCCAGTTTATCTTTCCATCTTTCTCTCTCCTTCATATCACTCTCCCGTTTCTCTCTCATTCATAACCCATTCTGTCTTCGTTTCTCTCTATTCTCGTCGACATTGATATGTATTTTTCGAAAATTTTAGTTTTTTGCTAATATGATGAGTTTTTTTTTTGGTATTATTATTGACCGACATATTGGAATTATATATGAAAATGAGGGTATTTAGGGCTTTGTGAAGTCTATTGGCTCATCGGAGTTTGTGACATTAGCGAATATGAATTTTAGCTCAATTTAGGCTTTGTAAAAGCCGATTGTGGTAAAGTATGTTCAATTAATTTTAGGGTTTATGATTTTTTAAATAAAATATTTGTTATCAGCGCTTTTATAATGATTTCTTTAACTATTTGATTGTATTTTAAAAAAATTATCATGTATTTCAAAATATTATCAATGAATATTTTACTGGGTTAGTTTTTTTTTATTTGTATAAATGATAAATGTTAGTGTTTCGAACATATCTCATTGATTATGTGAGTTTTTTTAATTTGTTTTTTATTTAAATATTTGTCCATTAATTAAACTTTTTAAGTTTTTTTATTCTGATTTGTAGCGCATACGCACTTTTTTATGTGTGTGTATCAATTGATAAGCATTTTTTATTTAACACTTGGGAGATTCTCAAACACATACAAATTGATATGTACATTTTTTGCATACCACCATATATGATTGGTATGCATTATGCACATGTATGCACTTTATGAAGTGTATAGATATGCACGGTGTAAAGTTCATACCAACTGCTATAAGATTTATCAAGAGCATAGCTACACATATGCATTTTTCGAATTACATAATTATGCACTCTATATCACCATATATATGCATTTTTAAAAGTACATACCAACTGGTATGTATGCGGTCTATATCACATCGTATGCATTTCATACCCGTTGGTATGCAGTGCATACTTCTATTTATTTAACTTTTTAAGTACATAGGTATGCATTTTTTAAATTGCATACCAACTATTGTACTAACATACATGCAAATATGTAATTTTTGAAGGGCATAATTTGAGGTATGGAGTTTAAAAAATGAGATTACTTCAAGAAATTATATGTATTATAGTGTAATTGAGAGTATACATTAAAGTGTATACTCTTGTTTTTTCATGTTAAAAAAATTTGTTGGTTATTTAAAAAAAACAATACGAATTTTAATAATTTTAAAAATATACTTGATATTTTATCAAGTGACTTTCTGAATCGCATACCAGTAGGTATGCAACTACGCATTTTTTAGCTACACCATACTTGTGTGAGTTTCATATTTGGAAGATATCTAGTAGATTGCTCCGTATGTTCACTTCTGCTTTGTGTGTGTGCGCGTTAATGGAAGCATTATCGAAGCTCCGACTAGCCTATTGGAGTATCGCAGAGCCCGTTAGATCCCCGGACAGCTCACTTGAGCTTCGAACAGCTTATCGGAGGGTCGGACTTCTTCCGGGAGCTTCAGGAAACCCGATGGAGTTATGTCGAAGCCCGTCGAAGCCTTGTTGAGGCTCTCGACAGCTCATCAGAGCTCTCGGCAGCCTGCCACAGCTCAAAATAATTTTTAGGATTTCTGGATACCTCGTTGTCGGAGACTCATTAGAGATCCGGTAAGCTCGTCGGAGCTCCTCGTGCAGTGGATTGGTGGTGATGGTGGTCGGATGTGAAAATGGTGTGTGTTGGGTTGGGCTTTAGAGTTATTTGTTAGGTTTTTATTTTATTTATTTTTTTTGATAATCGTATGTTTTGTAAAGAAATGTTTAGAGATTTTGGTTTTGGTAATAAGTTTTGGTCCAATGTTGTTTTTGGGTATTGGAGTCTTGTGCTTAAATTTGTGTATACATTTTATTTATCCTAATATTATTCTTATTATTCCCTTCATCATTTGCCATTTTTCAAAATGAAATCCTTAATATTCTCATGCTTTCCTCATCTGTGACAAATTCTAGTATACTGTTTCCATTCGTTGTTATGAACGCTATCATGGTATTAGTCTTATCGATGTGTTTAAAACCTTCTATCACATATTCCGGACCAAGATTTCCGCAGCAAGTTCATGAGGTAGTTTGTGAAAAAAAGAAAACAAAATATGACAATTATGAAGATAATCATAGTACCTACTGTTAGAATGATACACTAAAATACATTATTTATTGTCGGTTTTACTATTTATTTATTAACAATGAATGTTTTATTTGAGAATAAATGTGATCAATTTTGTACATATTATTTACATGTACATATGTTTTTATTTTGTATAGTAAGTGGTTTGGTGTATAGAATACGATTTATACACGAAATATCAAATCACTGGTTATATATAACAGAATATATTTTATCGTTCACAATTTTAGATAGAGTGAACACTACAAAATAATGTTTGATTTAGTGAGAGTCAAAAGCTGTCATAAGCCTGTCACTAATTTAAAAAGTTGTCACAAATCTGTCACAAATTGACTAAACTGTCATAAAACAGTCACAAAAACCGTCGCTAATAAACTCGTAACAAAAAATACCGTCACTAATCTCGTCGCTGTTTGGGTATTTTTTTGTAGTGGAACAACTATCGTTATAATTGTCTCACAGAGTTTTATTAGGTCTGTCTTGACTATATGAAATGGTTGAATTTCAACTTTTTGTGCTATTATACTTTGAGTATATTGAACATGACAAATTTGTATTATTTTATGATACTCACCATAATAAAATAATTATAACTAAGACATTATTATGATTACATATTCTCTTAATCTTTAGATTATTTTCGATACACATATTTATAATGTATACTGCTTTGATTTGAAATGAGTGAGATTTGTTATGGTCAACAAACTCGTACGTTGAACAATAACATTATTTATATGGTGTGTGCCTATAGTCGACAATTCATGTCCTTTAATAAGGTTTGATGATATCCCCTCGAGAAACTTATAAGTTTTGTTTGTGTTAAATCTTGCAAATGAATTTTATATCCGACACAACAAATAAGTTAAATGGAAAGGTCGAGTAAATAATATGGTGAAAACAAATAATTGTCAATAATTTATTTACTTGTTAGATATTTGTACTCTTAACGTGAGAAGAAAATTAATTATTTAATAATATGCTCTCAAATATTATTTCAGAATGAACTAAAGTGCAATTATATTATCTTGTGGAAATGAATATAGTTTACCGATAGAATATTTTAAGATTGGTAAAATATTAATTAGATAGTATTACATTAATTTTGTTAATAAAATTATATAATATTTATTAATTAAGTACTAATCTAAATAGTGTTATAGTTTTAGATAACGTATAAGTCTATTGCTTCTTGTGTAATAGTTCTCTGTTATAACCTATATATAATATTCATATGTTAAGTAAAATGCACAAACTCATAACTCATATATTAGAGTTAGAGTTTTCTAACAATTTTGAGAGTTCATATTTTTAAAAGTAAGACGTATAATAGAATTATAACAGAATATCAAGTGTGATCTAGCTCTGCACATGAGTTATTTTTGTATCGTTTTTATATAATACATATACACTATAATAAGGATGTAAATCCAGTTTTCGCTGCAAAATCAAATGTGTTTGATGAATTTACTCATAGTCTGACTTATGTCCGTTAATTGTAAGAAAGGGAAACCAGTTTTACTTAATTATAACTCATAATACCCGTTGTTGTGATGGTTACGAAGAAGAAAATGATAATGACGATGAAGTTTTTACGAGGAAAATGGAAGAATTTATAACTAATTAAAAGTAAACAAGAAATTAAAGAAGAATTACGTAATAATAAGTAGCTTTTGTTCACAGGAGTTAACTTGCTACAATTTCCTTGTGCTTTAATTTGCATCAATCTAAGTGTAACGTGTGTGTTTTATTTTTGGTCGACGGTGAAATTATATGTAAACTCCTGTTATAATACTATGCAATTACGTAATAATTGTAAGATCGTGTCTTATGGTTGTGGAAATTATTGTTAGATTAAATCAGCAAGCATCCGAATGCATAACTCATTGTTTTTTCGATCGAGATCTCACTACTTCACAAGAATTTGAATGCGGAATATTGGAACCATTTTAAAAAAAATTGTAGACCGATTCTTGTAAAACTTTGGAATGTCATATAGTCAGAAAGGAACCATGGCTTGTATCTGTACATTTAGTTGCAACGTACGTAGGTAGTCATTAAATTTTGATAACGTTACATATAGTTGGTCTAGGTTAGGGACCGAAATATCATACCAACTAACAAAATGAAATGAATATATAAACATCATAGTAAAATGTTAATATAGCATATTTTTTTGCTATAAGAATCCTAAATCATAAAGTGTTGTTAAATCTAGCAATTGCATAATAACAAAATCATTTATTATTTGATTGTTAAATTTAGAGTCACTTTACTATAAACACGGTATAATAGACTGTCGTTGTTACTCTGATATTTTTATGGTAGTGAAACTCATAAGAAAACCTATAAAGAAGAAAGTACTTTTTTGATAATCATTAACAGGAATTACTAGGGAACAGTCAAACTATATGACTGGTTAACAACCCGTTGACATAAAAAAGTGTCAAATGCATAAAAAAAAATTAAATTTTGATTAATATTTAAGTTTAGGGTAGGCCTCCCTAGGTTTCTATATTTTTATTTGGGTTTTTAGTGTGTTGTATAATTTGTTTTTAATTTATCAAATTCTAATTTGTTGAAAATAGAAAAAATAAATTAGTTATTAAAAAACATTATATTACCATCCATTTTTTAATCTAACGGTGATTAATGTGACTGTTTCATAAACAGTCAAATAAGCTGAATGTTACAAAGAGTCACTCATTAGTAACGAGCCATAGTGGACAATGAGCTAAAAACTTACCGGTAACACAATCTCCTTGATCACAGGCTCACATGCTATATGACTATGAGACTATCTAGCCAAAAAAATAAATTATAAAAATTGTATATACAACCTTTTCTGCGTCCTCGATGAGTTTCTGAAAAGCAGAAGATAATTTTTAAATTAGTTCGCTAAGTATATATAATGTAAAATGATATCCTGAATTCATATGTAACAAATTGGAATGTATGTATACTTACAATGGAATTAGTCGGTAAAGAGATCCATCCAATCTGTTTAATCTTGTTGGACAACGATGGTCCAAATCATCCTTAAGCCAAAGTAGAAAGTGTAAACGACAATACTTTCACCAAAATTAATTAGGACTATGTATGTAAAACCAGGGAATATACATATATGCGAGTATGACATACCAGAATACTGATATACCGAGAGTCAGGAACAAGTATCCGACTTTAAAAATTCGCGACTTAATTTCCCAACGCAGATGGTTGAAAATTTCGGTTACATCTATCAGATGTCTTCCTTTTATATACCTAATTGTGAGGAGTGTAGTTTAATTAGTTTGGAACAATATGAAGCTTTTTTTTATATATATATATGTATATATAAATAATATGAAAATTTTGAAGGTAATAAGAGAAGCCGAGTAGGCTATAATTTTGTAACAATAGAAGAGAAAATGCAAAATGGAGCGTAATGCTTGTATAGTTTCATTTGAATTGTGCATATTCCCAAATATTGACAAGTTGATCCTCATTTTTTTTCTTATTGAAAATCACTAAAAAAATGAATTTAAAAAATAAATCCTAATACACTCTGATAAAAGACCACATTGTAACGGTCTCTCTCTCTCTATATATATATATGTTATTCATCGATTGATATGATTTTCTATTAGAAGTAAAATATATTACATATGATTTGATAAGAGAGCATATTTGGAACAGTCGGTGCTTTTAACTGTTATCCAAACCGTCGAGATCTACGGTTAGATTAGAGCCTAAAAAATTAGTCATTAGATTTAAAATTAGGGTTTTTAAAAATCATTAACATATGAAATTACCGAAAAGGGTTTATTGAATTATATTTAAAAAATTCGTCAAATGTAAAATGACAAGAAAACCATCCGGTTTTAAATTGATACAACTAACACTCTAATTGATTTAATACTTAATTATTTAAATTAAACCTCAAACAATTAAATAATTACAATTCATAGAGATAATACCTAAATAAATTAATGCTAAAATCAATTAATAAATTAGGGATTAGGGTTCTTAAAAGTCAATTTATACATATTTTAAACAATTTATTCGTTTAAATTAAACCCAAGCAAAATAAATAAATTTGGAGATTAGGGTTCTTATAAAAACAATTCGAATATATAATGAACAACTTATTCGCTCAAATTAAATTAAGTAATTACTATTCATATAGATCAGATCCAAATCAATTAAACCTAAAATCAATTAATAAAATTAGGGATTAAGGTTCTTAAAATCCGATTAGTACAGATTTTACACAACTTATTCCTGTAAATTAAACCCAAACAAAATAAATAAAGTTGGGGATTATGTTTCTTACAAAAACAATTCGAATAGTTTTTGAACAAATTATTCTTGCAAATTAAACCATGCGGATTAGGGTTCTTCAAAAATCAATTCGTAAATTAAACTCAAATCAATGAAATCCAATCCAATTAATGAAATTTGTATTTAAGAACCCTAATTCCCAATTTAATAAATAAATTTGTGTTTAATTTGAACGAATAAGTTATTCAATATAATTGGTATTGTAATAAGTATTTGAGTTTAATTTACGAATTAGTTTTTTAAGAACCGTAATCACCAATATTATTAATTGGTTTGGGTCTACTTGTTTGTGTTTATTTTGAACGAATAACTTGTTTATTTTGTATCCAAATCTCCAATTTCGTTGATTGGATTGAGTTTAATTGATTTGGGTTTAATTTAATAATTGATTTTTTAAGGACCCTAATCCCCAATTTGATTCATTGGTTTTGGTTTAGTTGTTTGTTTTTATTTTGAACGAATAAATTGTTTATTTTGTATCCAAATCCCCATTTTCGTTAATTGGATTGAGTTTAATTTACGAATTGGTTTTTTAAGAACCTTAATCCCAATTTTATTAATTGATTTGGGTCTAGTTGTTTGTGTTTGTTTTAAATGAATAAGTTGTTTATTTTGTATTCAAATCCCCAATTTCATTAATTGAATTTAGTTTAATTGATTTGTTTTTAATTTACGAATTGGTTTGTTAAGAACCTTAAATTGGTTTGCAATACTATTTATTTGATTACGGTGTTAGTTGTAACATTTTCAGTTTGATTGGCTTTTTGGTCATTTTGTATTTACCGAATTTTTAAAATACAATTTAAATTGTAAGGTTAATTACAGTATTTCATCTTTTAATGATGTAATTCGGTGTCATTAAACTAATATGAAAATTAAATTGATCTGATGGTCAATATTTAAATATTTAAAATTAAATTAATCAAACGACTAAGATATAACGGTTTAGATTGCAGTCAAAATCACTTAACAAGTTTCTCTTTGATAAGAAGATACCTGATTTCATTTCATTTAATTACCATATGTAAATATCCATTACTTTCTTGTCTACTCAATCGTTGACTATATAAGGATAATGTAAAAGATCATATTTTTAATATTACGGAAACATTCTATTTTAGTCAAATCAAATCTTAAGTGCATATTTCCGTTCTAATAATCCATTAACAATATGATTCAATTCAGCTGCTTCCTCAAAATTTGGGGACCATTAAGTTGTAAATCGTAATTGAAGGTATGTGAACTAAAAAAGAATTCATTTAGAAACTATGAAGACGTATTGACGTTGATATCAGACGGAATGTCCAAAATATACAATTAAACAAAACATATTATTTATTAGCTTTTGTATCTAACATATGTAGTGTGTTTTGTTTCATTTTTTAAAAATGTCTAAAACTTATTAGTAAATCAATAATCTAAAATTATAAAAAGAAAACAAAAACATAACACAATTGGCATTCATTTCTATAGAACGAGTATGAAGAATTAAAATGAAACTTGCAGAAAAGACATAGATGGAGAGAGATTATATATAGAAGAAAATATTACTTACAGTCTATAATTGTAGTACATGTAAGGGGTGCAGAACATAAACATGAACCAATGGCCTGTGAGAAGATGAAGAAATGATAGTATTCCATGTGTGACAATTTCAGGTAAAACGACCTTATTTACCCTATTTGCTAATTCATATGGATTTAGGTAATCAAGCTCCAAATCTGCCAAGCTCATCAACTGTACAATGCAACATGATTTTCGATTAATTAATTTCACAAACAATACTAAAACTTATAACACGGTTTCTCTATAATTTATTATTCGATGCTAAGAATACATAAACCGATATAAATGGTTATACTGTACTTTCAATTCAAAAATACGCAACTTAAGTTTTTCATGCATAGAGCACAAACTTGGTTGCTTAAAAAACTAAATTGCGCAAATCATTCAAACAAAATCAAATTTCTTATCAGAAATTAACGCATAGGAAATAAGACAATCCAAATATGAAAAGAAATCGAAAGTATTTTTCGCACAAAAAAAGACGTGAAGTCATTTTTGTTTAAGCTTTAGTTACGCTTTTATGTAATTTGTGTTTAGAAAAACGCATGAATCATACCTCATTATATACGAATGTTTCTATTATATAGTTAAACGTTTTTGTTTTGTTTTACTAGCTTCGATGTTCAAGTTACCTGGTAACCAAGAATGCCGAGAACAACAACGAGGAGAAAGAAAGAAAAAAGCCACGCGAATAAATCCGCCATGGCTTTCTATGTCTTTATCTTCTTTCTCTCTCCTCTATAGTGCCTTAATATCTGTCTATTTAGTCGTATATATATTTTATTTTTGTGCCTTATGAGAAAGTACGGATATGAGTTTATTACGGAATGCTTCACAAGTTTGAGCTTACTAATGACTTTTCACAGTATTAATTAAAAGTAATTATTTTCTGTTTCATGTTATTCACTTTAGGTTTGAACCGTTATCATTTAACACCCACCTGTTTCAGTTTTGCTTAATTAGGTATTCAAATTTTTATAACATCATTAATGAGCACACCTTTCTGATTACTTCTGTTCAGTACGTGGTATTTTAAGATTATACAAGAATGGAAAAATTTTTATGAATACAAACGAAAATATTAAATAATTTACCTTAACAAATTGGACAAATATCCAAAAATTATCTAATTTATTGAGCAATCTTTTACACATGGAGTATAAGAATTTCGATTACACAAATACTGTACTTTGTTAATATTCATAAGTATGTTGTTGCATTTAGTGGGCAAAAAATCGACCTAAATTGCGACCCAGTCCAACCCGTTGCGGGTTGGGTCGGATTAAACATTATAAAAATATGAACCTGCACTACAAGAAAAAAGTTTAGATAAGAACAATTTATTTTTTAAAAATTGTTGGTTAGAATCGTTAAATTTTAGCAACATAATTAGTAACCCTTAAAATAATTTACAGAAATTTACAGAAATATTATATTTTTATAACAAAACTTTTAATAAATTTAAACATGATATGTGACAAAGCCATAATTTTGATCGGTCGCGTTAGGCTTTTCAACAATAATAAATAATGAATTGACAATAAACGATGAACACTTCTTGATCTTTATTAGTATTCGGCAATTGCCCTTGTTCGGACTACAACTTATATCACTATATTTATGCTCGGATCCGCTGTTCGATCCGGAAGATGATCTTTCTCTTCTCTTTGTGCTCGACTTCCTGCCTGGCTCGGTTAGGCTTTTGATGTGATACGTCCTGACTAGTTTTTATCTTTTCTCTCATTCTCTCTATATTTTTTTTAGGTATGATTTTCTGGGGTTTTTGGTCTTGGGGGGATACTTGGCTATTTATAGGCAAGTATGCCTCCTAAGATGTTGACAAATGTCTCTATCTTGTGAGATTTTTCTGACATGGGTCCCTATTTAAGTGAGCTTGGGCTTTTAGTAAGATCCAATCCTATTCTCAAAGAAAGGCTTGAGATAGCTCATTTAAGCATTAGATACCCCTCTATGATGGGTGGGTCGATTCCTACCCGAATAGATACATTCGGGTCTAATTTTTTATGTTCTATCAAGTGCTCCCTGACTTCCTCGGCATGGTTTCCATGTCGAGGGAGTCATGATTGGTCTGTCGAAGAGATTACTTCGGTTTAGCTGCTCCCTTATGTTTCATTCGACAACTGCCCCTTTTTATAACTGTTCCTTGGGACCCACTCACTGTCTTGGGAACTTGCAAACTTGCTATTTGACTTTGATATGACCCTCGGTATCTTTCTTCGAGGAAACCCTTGACCTTTCTAAATATCCATTTACTATAAAGAGAGAATACCATTCCCACAATTACTTATTCCATCACCATCTTGTGATTTAATGGCTTCTCCCAATAGTTCTACTGGAGATAATTCTTCGGATTATGTCGCTTACTTGGAGAATGAAGTTAAGAAGGCTCGCGTTATGAAAAGGAAGCTGGCGGACGTGACCAAAAGGTTGTCTGATATGGACGCGGCTCATCACTTGACGATGGCCGACCTGGATTGGGCCGTTGAACGTATAAAGAGGCTCGAGGCTTCCCTGGCTAAGGAAAAGGCAGCAAAGAGGGCCTATAAGCTCGCTTTCAAGGGGCTGCATGATCGGACCAAGCCGGGGTCGGAGGGCGCTGAAGCAAGCTCTTCCTCGGAATAATTAGTTTTTTGTGATTTCTTTATAATTAGGCATTATCTCCAAGTTGTAATCGAATTATTGAAAATATTAATAAAATATTTTCTAATTTTATTCCTGTCTGTTTGATTCCTTAATGCCTCATTGGATGACTCAATTGGACCTTGGAAATTGTTGTTAATTAGCCTTGAATGCCCTTGGGAAGTTCATGAGGGTTGTTCTTTCTTTGAGACGATCATTAATTTCCCTCATTTTTCCCTATAAAAAGGGGGCTGCACTGTCTTCTTTGTGTAATTCATTCCTTATTAACGAACAAATGGCTTCTCCTTATGAAACTAATGGTGATAACCTTCCTGAATATGTTGCTTATCTTGAAGAGGAAGTTAAGAAAGTGCGTTATCTCGAGAAGAGGGTTGCCCGGTTGTCGGTGGAAGCTCGTCGGGCCGTCGAACTAGACGAGCGATTGGATGCCATGGAGAAGGAGCACCAGAGGTCTTTGCTCGACAGTATTCGTGCTCGTGCTCGGATCAAAGAGCTTGAGGCCTCTAGAGACAGGCAAATTGCTTCCAAGAGGGCTTACAAATTAGCCCTTGAGGAAGTGTATGCTCGGTCGAAGAGGAAGCCCGGTGAAGAAGCTGGTCCTTCTACAAAATAATCCTATTTTTCTTTGTGATGTAATGTCTTTTTGTCGAAAAGTATCTTGTAATGAAGTTCCCCTTGATTAATGAAAACTCTTCTTTTTCTCGTTCTTGTATGATTTATTTTCCCAATGCATTTAATTTTGACGGCGCATGCTTGTGGCTTCATTAATGATTTTTCTTGGGTCTTGTGCTTGACCTTATCCACCGAATCTTTTGAGTCTTTGTATCTGGGAACTAATAGGATTCCTTGAGCCTTGTGCACAAATCTTATCTTTTAAATCTTGACACTGTTCAACTTCCTCCTTTAAATGCTGGCGTAATTGACACGTGCAGAAGCTTTTCTGGAGATTTACCCTCTTTAAATACTGGCTTGAACCCAAGCGTTTCTTCTCAACAGACGCACCTTTCCAATTACCCATGTTTTCCAGCGCCTTTTGATGAACAGTTGCAATTCCCCACATTAAACCATCTTTGACTGTTCTATAAATACCCTCTTAAGATATGGGTTTTTTCATAATCTCTCCCATATATCTTGTTGCCATATATAAAATTTTCCCTTATAGTTTTCTCAAAATGGCTGGTCCTTCTACCAAATCTGCATTGGTCTTGCAAGTGGAGGCTTTCGAGGCCTCATATGGCCATGCACTAAAGCTGTTGAAGGATGCTGAGGAAGAGTTTAAGGTGATGCGTTATCACCATACCGAGATGGTTCGGGAACTGACTTGGATAAGATCCGAACTGGATTACTGCCGACGTGCTCGTCAGGCTCTAGTCGAAGAGAATGAGGTGTTGAGGGGGAACCCGACACTTCGGGACAGGAATGTCTCTGCCGGGCCCTCTCATCGATACCGATCGACTTCCCCCTAACCTTCCCCCTTTCTTCTCTTCTTTTTATATATTTATTTTTTTCTTCTGCGCTTCTTTCTTTTTCTTCATCTTCTCACCCATCACTCTTTTTCTTTTTCTTCTTTTTTGTTTTGTTTCTTTGACTTCCTTTTTATTTGTCAGTTTCCTTCATTTCTTCCTCTTCCTCTTTTGTTTAATGCTTTGTTCTTTTCTTTTTCTTTTTTCCTTTTTCTCTTCTTCTGCACCACTACGATGTAACAATCAACCCTGTGATCCTAAGGGTTTTTTTGGTTACTTCTAGGGTTTTTGTCATTTTTCATTTTCCTCTTCTTGCTTTTCACTTCTTTTTTATGTTCCTCTTCATTCTCTTCTTCCTCTTCCCCATCATTGTCTACTCGCTCCTGTTAGCTGGATTTGCTGATATAGTCGATCTTCTTTGGCTATGTAGCCTTTGGATGTAATAGATTTTTTCTCGGATGTAATAGGTCTCCTTTTATGATGTAATAGTTTTTCATTTCGATGTAGTCCCCTGATGTAATGAACAGCGATGTATCTCATCTTTATTAATGAAAATTTTCTTTGCCCCTGTATATTGCACTTTTCTTTACCTTGCATTTGTGGTTTGTCGTTTTGTTGGAATGTGGATCTTTGGATATCTTGAATTTTTATTTTCTGCCATACTGCAGCCGAGTGACGTTTGAGGCCTGTATATGATGCAGGCTCCCATGCTGTGTCAGATAATACGCATGTTCCCAAGTATTTGTCAGGCGAACATGCACGTTCCCCAGCACTTGTCAGTCAATGCCATCCTATCTTTGCTCTATAAATACTCGTCTTTTCCTTAGTACTATCATTTCTCACACTCCTATTGTTTTCTTCTTCTCGTTCATCTCTCATCTCCTTCTATCTAGACACAACTTTTCATAATGTCTGAGCTCGTGGTGAGATATCATGCTCAGATGAAGGGCTTAGATGCTGAGGTATCTCGGGTCCGTCATCGCATGGCCAGACTTGAGAAGGAGTATGGTACCTTTGCCTTGAGTCTGTCCGTCCCTCATCCAGAGGAAGCAATAAAGTGGACTGAGATCTCGGCTTTGAGTCGTCAGCTCGACAGGTTGTTGCTACAGAGAAACCACTTAGCCCGCTCATGGTATGATGCCGAGGAGATTTGGGACCATGCTCAGAGTGAATTTGATAACTCCCCTCAAGGCCTAGCTAGCATGATGGTTAGAAATGCTCGTCTTGAGGGACGCATTAAGGTTCTTACCGAGGAGAACAACGACCTCTCCTCGGAGAATGAATGCTTGGTCGTCATGAATGATTCCTACCAAGCTCGGTTAAATTGCGCAGCTCGGATGTCTTTCTCTCGGTCTGGCAGTTCGATTTTTCCGCCCATTGATCCTTAGTTAGATTGGGCTTATTTTCTGATGTATTTCCCGTTTTGTAATTTGTATCAAGTAATAACATTTTTTGTTTTTGATAAGTTGTACCTTTTCGTATTCCATTCCTCTCTGTATATTGAACCGTTTGCAACGCCTCGTTCCTGGCGCCTTTTCGTACTTTGATTCTTTATAAATGCTCCCTATTGTCTTTGTGTTTCAGTATCCATTCTTCCTTTCTCTCTCTCCTTTCCCTATTAGTGTTTAACTGAGATGGCTCCCATCACCAGGTCTGCTTCCAAAACGAAAAACCTAGTTGAAGAGCCCACCTTCTTGCTACCCCGTCCCCCTGGTTATGGGGAGGATGAATTGACGCCGCTTCAACTAAAAGACATCAAGATATCGTGGTTGAAACACGATCTTAAGTGTGCTCAGGCCGAAATGAGGGGGTTCAAACAGTACTGGAAGGAGGAGAGCGCTGCTCGTTTTGCTGCCGAGCAGAAGTGCAAGTCTCAATCTTATGCTTTAAAACAAGTGGAGATTGGCATTTCCCATTTGGTTAGGGAAAAAGAGCATCTGGGGGAGCTCTTGGCGAAGAAGGATGCCGATATGGGGGGGTAGTTCGAAGAAGTAGGATGGGCATTGTATTTTCTTGTAAACTTTTCTTTTCCTATTGTTTGTTTGTTTCCCCCTTTGTGGATGAATAAAACTTGTGTTTTGCAATTTGATCATGTCTATTTTATTTGTCTTTGCGTCTTTGCTGTGTTATTTGCTTTGCCTTTGTGTTGACATTATTGGATACCGAGCAAGGTACACCAATGTTATCCCCCCGGAGAGCGTTGTTAGACTGGATGCTTAAATGTCGTCGAGCTAGGAACGGTCGCCGTTCACCTTGTTCGGTGTACCATTTCGGTAAGAAACGGTTTTGACGTCGAGGAACTTACTCGGAGGGTGTCCTCGGTTGGTAATACTAGTAGCGTATGGTAGAAGCTTTTCGTGGTAGGGTCCACGGGCCGTTTATATAGGTGTAATGATGTGAACTGCCTTGGTTAGTGGGATAAACTATGTGACGTGGCAAGATCTGGAGCGTTTATCTGTCGAAAAGAGCAGCGGTTGTGGACTTTTTTATGGTTGGAAAAAAGGTAAACCTCTGTCACACGAAAGGACGGTTAATATTTTATTCTTTATGTGGCTCCACTCTTTTTAACTGTGCCAAGTAATCCCTTTTGTTTTTTTACCCCATAATTTGCTGAAAAAATATCTCTTATTGTCTCTCTCTAGGGTTTTCTCTTCCCGCCAAAAATAACTTGCGTCTCGATCTAGTGTTTCGCCGGATAACTGACAGATTTGCTGATTCGATCTACTACTTGCTCATGACTATGACTGTAAGTGTTTTCGTATTTTGCTTGGTATTCTGTATATGGCTGTGTTTGGGGCCTGTATTTGATTGGTTGTTGCTGTTATGTATGTGCTGTATGAGATACGGTCGTGTTTGCCTATATATATGTATCTGGGTTGGTGATTGGTGGTTTTTCGTCATGTATAGGAGTTTTGTTGGTTGAGTAGAAAATCTTAGGGTTTCTAGTAAATTGGGGGGGGGGGGGGGGGGGGGGGGGGTTCGCGTATTGTTGTGTTTTTGTTTAGGATATTGATTGAAATTTTTATGATGTTGGGATAGGGCATTCTGACCCAATGCCGGGCCCAA
The DNA here is from genome assembly GCA_963682055.1 of Primula veris. NCBI lineage: Eukaryota > Viridiplantae > Streptophyta > Magnoliopsida > Ericales > Primulaceae > Primula > Primula veris. The sequence continues at coordinate 26,982,841 of OY821745.1, read as the reverse complement.
GTTGGCCCGTTTGTGGAAGAGGAGTTCAAGAAGCTCGCCGGGATACCTGACAACATACGCATTCGGCTGCCTGTCTCCGATGAGGAGGTTATGGGATTTGTTCCGGCCTGTGAGGTGGCCGTACGTTCCTCAGCATTCTTTACCGGGGTCTTAGACTTCCGTTCACCGAATGGGTGGCCTCGTTCTTCGAGGCCGTCCAGATAGCGCCGGCCCAATTGGCTTTGAATGGTTACCGTACTTTGATCGGTATCCAGAGGTTATCGGAGTTGTCTGGGATAAAAATCGAACTGAAAGATGTGTTCGGGGTATATAGTTTGAGTTTGGAGCGTCGGAGCTCGTATCTGAAGTCATTGCGCTTATTCTCGCGGCTTGTCCTCGGTCTTCCTGATACGAATAAGGAGCATAATCTTGGCATTGTGATTGCTTCCGGAGAATGGGGCTGTGCCGGACACCAGATTCCCGGACCTACTACGACGGCTCCGGATAGTCCCGACCTAGGTGCTCCCAATGTCGAAGCTCTCTTGGCACTTTGGAACTGGTGGGGGCCGGGACCGGCAAAGGATCCGGCGAGCCGTACTGCTCCCATGCTCTTAGGTTATCCTGCGGGGCTGGTGACCAAGGGCAATCCTGCGCCCGAGATTCCCAAGGAGACTGAGGAGGACTTCCTCAAAATTGTCAAGGCGAGAAGCGCCTCACGGGGAGGGAAAAAGCTTGCTCGTCCTAAACGCCAAGCATCAGATGATGCTGTTGGGACCTTGAAGAAGGCTAAGGGGTCAGAGACCTCGGTGAATGAAGAGGTTGCGGATGCTGGTACTACCGAGGAGGCTGCTGCGCATGGTGAGGTACGTGTATGTTTGTTTGTGTGAATAGTCGACTTTGAACTCTAGTGTTCCTTTCTTTATACGTTATCTTGTTTCAGTTATTGACTTCTTCATTGGTTACCCTTGCTCTTGCCCGGTCTATGGGTATTATTGTGTTTCAGGGGTCGATTGATGACGTATTCAGTCATATGAACCTCTTGGTGAACATGGGCGAGGAGACGATGACCCTGCCTGTCATCTCGCCTACTCATACCGAGGATCCGATAGATTTTCCTGTTTACTTGCCCATCCGTACCGTGGAGGTGATCGAGCGTAGGGCCCCTGAGACTGGTCCTTCAGAGGAGGTGAGGGAAGAAGAGGAGGTGGAAGCCGGCAAGGAAACTGCCGTGGAGGTTGCGATTGGTGGTGAGGAGGAGGTTCCCGAGGGACCTGAAAATGTGTTGATAGACGGGGCTGCAATGACCCATTACATTGAGCGTTGTGGGGGTGAATTGTTGGAGCAACCCCGAGTCTTGAGGATGGGATATACTGCTCTTGAGCCCCTCGTCGTTAAGGATGCAGAGAAAATAGCTGCTCTGCCTGTGAAGTCAGTTATAGAGAAGGCCAGCGTTGATGCGCTTCGGGTATGTTGCGTTCGCATTTGATTACATAGGTCGTGACGCTCTTCTTTTAGCTGTTGTCTGATGCTTCTAAATGCAGGTTTTCGTGGATATTGCGGTGTTAAGGGATCAGCTGTCGGCATTAGAGGCCGAAAACAAAGCAATGGCTGAGGATAAAGCTCAGCAGTTGAAGTTGGTCTCCGAGCTAGAGGCGGAGAAAGAGAAGCTGGTGGCCGAAAATAAAATAGCGGCCGAGGAGAGAGTCAAGATGGCGAAGTTGTCCTCGGATTACGATAAATTGGTGGGAGACAACTTACGCCTGACTGAGGAAGTTGAGAAGCTGGGGGCCGAGAAAGAGCAGCTGGTCGAAAAATACAACCTACTGGAGGTCGATAACTTGCTCATGGCGGAGGACGTGGAGGCCGGAACATCGGAGGTTGCGGCTCTGAAAGTAGCGCAAGCATATGAACGGGCAAAGTTAGCAATGATGGCTAACTTTTCTGTCTTTTGCGCTCATGTTCGCGCTCTCAATTTCGCGAAGGCTCCCATGTAGGATCGGGCGTGGTCGGAATTGGTGTACCCCTGTCCCCAAGGTGCACCGCCGAGACCCTTAGATTGGGCAAATCTTCGGGACGAGGAGCTCCCCCGGCTGCCAGGGCAGACGACTTCGACAGCGCTCCTTCCCCATTTCGTTTCGGCCCCGTCCACTCCTCGGCCTGCTGCTGATGTGACTCCCCCGCCCGCATCCCCTCAGGTGGAGCCTTGATCATTTTACTTGTATTTTTGCTGTTATTTTTTGTGTAGCTTAGCGTAGGGTCTTTTGGTACCCGAGTTGTGGGCCGCTTTTGTAACTAGACAGATTCTTTTGGGAAGTGATAATATATGTGTTCTGTTGTCTTTCTGTTCGGCTTCCCTAGTTAATTTCCTTGTTTGTGGGTCGTCGTCTTTTGAAGGATGTGAAAACAAAATCTTGTCAGGTTCCTGTCAATCCCCTTGCCATGGTGGTCTGGACCTCGCCTAGTCGTAGTGTGGGCGATGTTATAGATGGTCTTGAAAGATCTAAGGCGTCCCTGACTTCTGAACTGAATTCTGCTCGTCGTGAAATCGAGGGTCTGAATATTCATATTGCAAACTTGTCGATTCGACTACGTGACTTGGGGGAGAAGTTCAGCAAGAAGACCGCCCATTATACGGCAAATAAGGGAAAGGCTAAAGAGCTTCTTAGCGCGCTTCGGCGTTCTCGTGATGATTCCCGAGGCCGGGTGACAAGCTTGAACTTGGTTTTAGGGGCCGTTTTCGAGGATGCGGACCTGTTGCTATCCTTTGCCAAAGCGTATTGGGCCCGAAGTCGCGCATTAGAGGTGCTCGATCAGGTAAAAGGCATGTGTGGTGTTGCCCGGGCAGAGCGCATAGTTGATGCGATGGCTGGGGTAACTGAGACCACGTCTGCCTTGAACCGAGTGGATGCGGTCGTGCGGGAGCGTTTGGGGATGTAAATTGTCTCGTTGCGAGATATTCATTTCGCTGAGGCCGTCGAGACCTCAGTGTCTGTTGACGGGTTGTCGGATTAATGGTGGAGTAGCCCGTTTTGTCATTGTACTTGTATCTTGTATAAAAATCTTCATTTTTCTTCTTCCCTGTCTTTCTTTACTTTTTGATGAATATTCATTTCTTCCTTTCTTTCCCATTTTTTTTTATATAGGCACATGCCACTATGTCGCACCAGGCTGGTTCTCCTTGCCCAGTTAGTCCGGGGCTAGGGCCTATCGGTGCTTCCCGGGACGAGGTCTCATCTGGTGCGGCTTGTGAAGGGCATGCCAATTGGCCTTACATTGTTTTAATGAGCAAAAATGTCGAGTTGCTCGATCGATGTGCCCGACTTAGGGCCAAGTTGAAAACACAGGCGTCCTCTTTTCGTGAGTACGTCCGTCGTGCCGAGCATGTTGTTAAGGTTCAGGAACGTCGTCTAGATCGATATTGGCGTGTGAAGGAAAAATACCTCGGTAAACTAATATCATTGGTTACCAAAGCCAATATGTTGGTGAAGTATTTCCGTTTGTCCCGATCTAGATATGATGCTTCTGCGGCTATGATCGACATTCGTAAGCTTCCCTTCGATGATGCTCGCCGTAAAGCGGCCTCGGAGGCTCACGAGATCGCTAAAGGAGCCGAGTTCTCCGCACGGCTTAAGACGCTGTCCTGCGTTGGTGCCCATACGACCAACTTTGATGCCCTCATCTCTGAGGAGCATTTTGATGGCGAGGAGACCGATGGGGATACGTCGACAGATGACGAAGAGGTCGAGCTCGGTCTATTTTCGTCGTGCTCCTCATGTAGTAGTAGTTCTTAAATCAATTTATTTATTGTTGGTTGTACCTTGTTGCCTCCGTAATGTGGGCGAGGACTATTTGTTTCATTTCTTTATTCTTGTGTTCGGATCTTCTTATTGTCGTATTGATATTCCATTGATTGGATTGACTTTCCTTGCTGATTTCTTCATTTGATATTTTATTGCTTCTGTAAAGTGAGCGAGGACTATTTGTTTTATTTCTCTGTTCTTGTGTTCGGATCTTCTTATTGTCGCATTGATATTCCATTGATGGGATTGATTTTCCTTGCTGATTTCTTCGTTTGATATTTTATTGCTTCTGTAAAGTGAGCTTTAGCAATTATTTTCCCTTGTTTCCCCCTTTTTTCTTGATAGAGTTGGTACCTGCATAAGTGGGACTGAACTATTATTTCATATGCCCCCGGTTACGTTGGGGGACTTTCAGTATTCCTGGGCAATAGTGCTACATGCCGTTTTGGAATTTCTCATGCCCCCGGTTACGTTGGGGGACTTTCAGTATTCCTAGGCAATAGTGCTATATGCCGTTTTGGGATATCTTATGCCCCCGGTTACGTTGGGGGACTTTCAGTATTCCTAAGCAATAGTGCTACATGCCATTTTGGGATATCTTATGCCCCCGGTTACGTTGGGGGACTTTCAGTATTCCTGGGCAATAAGATACATGCTATTTAGGAATTTCTCATGCCCCCGGTTACGTTGGGGGACTTTCAGTATTCCTGGGCAATAAGATACATGCTGTTTAGGAATTTCTCATGCCCCCGGTTACGTTGGGGGACTTTCAGTATTCCTAGGCAATAGTGCTACATGCCATTTTGGGATATCTTATGCCCCCGGTTACGTTGGGGGACTTTCAGTATTCCTGGGCAATAAGATACATGCTGTTTAGGAATTTCTCATGCCCCCGGTTACGTTGGGGGACTTTCAGTATTCCTAGGCAATAGTGCTACATGCCATTTTGGAATATCTTATGCCCCCGGTTACGTTGGGGGACTTTCAGTATTCCTAGGCAATAGTGCTACATGCCATTTTGGGATATCTTATTCCCCCGGTTACGTTGGGGGACTTTCAGTATTTCTGATCCTTGATAAATAGCAAAATATCTTCTGAATTTAAAAAATAATGTTATGACAAAGTAGAGGCACGTTGTGACCTGTAATGGAAGCCCGTTCATATGAAGTACTTCTTAAGATTCGTCACGTTCCAAGAATTCTTTTCCCCTCGGCTGTTTCTGAATAGAACGCTTTTGATCTTGTAAGTCGCCGGGCTTGTTCTTTTGATGATTTCGTATGGGCCTTCCCAAGTGGGGCCCAGTTTGCCATGTATCTCGTTTTTGGTGTATACTGTTACTCGCCGCAATACCAGTTCTCCTTTCTTGAATTCCTTGGGCCCTTTCACCCTTTTGTCATAAGCTTGCTTTACACTTTGTTGGTACTTTACTAGAGTAAGGGCTGCTATCTCTCGTTTCTCGTCTAGCATGTCGAGCTCCTCTCTCATTCTTTGTTCATTGTTCCCCTGTTCGACTAAAGTCGTTCGGAGTGTGGGCAGCCCGATTTCTGTTGGTATGACGGCTTCGACGCCGTATGCTAAGCTGAATGGGGTTTCCTTGGTGCCCGTTTTAGGAGTAGTTCGGCATGACCATAAGACGTTGAGCAGCCACTCGGGCCACCTCCCCTTTGCTTGTTCAAGGGTTGTCTTGATGCCATCGAGTATTGTTCGGTTTGACACTTCAGCTTGTCCGTTGCCTTGCGGATATGTCGGCGTCGAGTAGAACTTCCGGATACCCAGTTCCTCGTACCACAGCTGTAGATTGGCATCTTGGAACTGGGTTCCGTTGTCGGCGACAATAGCGTACGGTATACCGAACCTGGTGATGATGTACTCCCAGATGAACTGCTTAACGTTGCTGGCTTTGATTTCCCGGAGAGGCTTAGCCTCTACCCATTTGGTAAAGTAGTCCGTCGCTACGATCAGATACTCCACGCTGCCGGGTGCTCTGGGAAGTTTCCCGACAATATCAATTTCCCATTGCGCGAATGGCCATGGTGCCGATACCGGGGTCATCATGGATGATGGGAGACGAGGTATTTTGGCGAATCTTTGGCACTTGTCGCATCGTTGGACATAAACATCTGCATCTCATTTGATATAAGGCCACCAATATCCTTGAGTGATCGCCTTGTTGGCTAGGGATCGCCCTTTGATGTGTGCTCCGCAAGACCCTTCGTGGACCTCTTCCAAGACAGGCTGTTGAAGTTCGGGCCGGACGCACAGAAGGTGAGGTCCTCAGTAACTGGATTTATACAGTTTGTCGTCCTCAGATAGCCAGAAACGAGGGGCTTTTCGTGTGATTTTCAACGCCTTTATCTTTTCTGTCGGGAGCGTCCCGTTTCGCAAATACCGAATCATGTCGTCCATCCATCGTAGCTCGTATTGTACTGACGTCACTCGGTCTATCCTTTTAGTTATGCTCGGGGCTTCCAGAAGCTCCACTGTGATTGTCCGAGTGTTGGCCAACGTTAATGTCGACACTAGGGTGGCTAAGGCGTCGGCATGTGCGTTTTCGGTGTGATTGATTCTTATTAGTTCGCATTGTTCGAAACTGACCATTATGCTCTGGATTTTCTCTTGGTAGAGGATCATTCGGTCGTCCTTGGCTTGGTACTCTCCAGTAGCCTGGTTGACGATTAGCATGGAGTCAGAGCTAGCGATCAAGTGGGTGCATCCGAGGGATCGGGCGATGAGCATGCCATTGATCATGGCTTCGTATTCTGCCTCGTTGTTAGTAGCTCGGAAGCCCAACTTGAGGCTTTTCTCGATGATCGCCCCTTCTCTGGACTTGAGGACGATGCCCGTTCCCGATCCGTCTTTGGTGGACGATCCATCGACATGTATCTCCCAGTGCGACTGTGGTGACATGGTCAGGGGCTCGTCATAACCTTCAGTGAACTCTGTGACGAAATCAGCCAACACCTGTCCCTTTATGGCGTGTCGGGGTGCGAATTCGATGTGAAATTGGGATAGTTCGACCCCCCAGGCCGCCACCCGACCACTGATATCCGTTCGCCGAAGGGACTCCTTGACGTGGAACTTCGTGTAGACTTGGACTTTATGAGCTATGAAGTAGTGTGGTAGTTTCCGGGTAGCAACGATCAACGCCAACCACAACTTTTCCAACGGTAGGTAGCGTGTTTCGGCCTCGACCAAAGTCTTGCTGACGAAGTATATCGGAAACTGCTCTCGTCCCTCCTCTCTTAGGAGGACTGCGCTCACAGCTGTAGTGGAAACTGCTAGGTAGCAGGCCAGAATATCCTCTTTGTTCGGCCTTACTAGCAGTGGCGGCATCCTGAGATACTCCTTGAGGTTGTTGAATGACTCTTCACATGCCGGATCCCATACGAACTTCTTATCCTTCCTGAGGGTCTCAAAAAATGGTCGTCCCTTATCTGCGGATCGACTGATGAACCTGCTTAGTGCGGCCATCATCCCCATGAGCTCTTGTACCTGCTTCTTATTCTTGGGTGCTGCTAGGTTTTGCAGAGCCGTTATCTGGTCGGGATTAGCCTCTATTCCACTTTGGCTGACCATGTGCCCCAAAAACTTCCCTTTGATGATGCCGAACGCACATTTGCTAGCATTAAGCTTCAGTTTGTGCCCGCCCAGTGTTTGGAAGACGTCTTTAATGTCTTGGAGGTGTGTAGTGGCCTTTTCGCTCTTGACGACCATGTCGTCGATGTACACCTCCATTGTCTTCCCTATATGCTTCTGGCATACCTTTATTATCATCCTTTGGTATGTCGCTCCTGCGTTTCGCATGCCGAACGGCATAACCGTATAGCAGTAGTTTCCCAAAGGTGATATGAATGAAGTCTTTTCTTGATCTTCGGGGGCGAGGGGGATTTGATTATATCCCGAGTATGCGTCGAGGAAAGTCATTCTTTCTGCTCCAGCCGTGGCGTCCACCAATTGATCAATCCTTGGTAGGGGGAATGGATCCCTAGGGCAGGCTTTATTTAGATTGGTAAAGTCTATACAGACTCTTTCCTTCCCGTTCTTCTTTGGGACGACGACCGGGTTGGACAGCCACTTCGGGTAGAACACTTCCCGTATTGCTCCCGCTGCCAATAACTTCCGGACTTCAGCAATTATAGCCGATCTGTGCTGGACGGACACCTTCCGGCTCCTTTGAGCTATGGGCTTGTACTCGGCATTTACGCTGAGATGATGGCATGCTGTCTTCGGATCTAGACCGGGCATGTCTTTGGGGCTCCAAGCGAACTTATCGATGTTGCTGAAGAGGAACGCTTCTAACTCCTTGGATTTCTCTTTAGGAAGGCTATCTTCGATGAGGAAGTAGTGCTCTTCATCCGTATCCGGGATATACACCTTCCGGAGTGTTTCTCCGACTTGTTCTTCAACAACCCTCTCAGCTCGAGCTATTTGGTTGATCAGCTTCCCTGCGCTTGTGGGCTGTTCGACAACTACAAGTTGTCTCTTCAACGTAGCGGTGATGTCTTCACAGCGTCTTGAGTCCTCCTGACATCCTCGGGCTGTCTCGATCTCACCCTTGTCATTGGGGTATTTCACCTTCTGGTGGTACGTGGAAGGTATCGCCCGCATAGCATGAAGCCACGGTCGGCCCAAGATCGCATTGTGGCCGGAATTATCATTGACCACCAAGAACTCCACGGGAACAGATACGGATCCCGTGGTAACCTTTAGGACGATCTTTCCCAACGGCTTAGTCGTCTCAGAGATGAACCCGATCAGTGTGACGTCAGTGGGCTGTAGATCTTGAAATTTGAGCTCCATCTTGTCAAAGAGCTCTTTGTACATGATATCACAAGAGGCTCCTTGGTCGACAAGCACTCTGTTGACCGTATCGATACCAATCTGGACGCGGAGGTTAATGGCATCCCCGTGGGGATATATTACCCCTTCTTCGTCAAGGTCTGAGAAAGAAATGGGCGGGTGTTTCTGCGGCATGCATTGTCGCTTTGAGGTCGACGCCTGCGAAGCTTTAGCTACTTGCCCAAAGTGGGCCAACTGCCGTTGTTGGGATCGATCCTCCCCGGTGCTTTTGGGTCTTGACAAGTGGACCACATGGATCGTCTTGCCTTGTCGGTTTTCCGTTCCCTCGATGACTGGCTGCTTACCTTTGTCTCTAGCGCCTTTGATGAATTTGTCGAGGAATCCCGCATCTCCCCACGCGTTCATCTTCCACCGCAGGTGTCGGCAATGCTCGGTGATATGGCCGTGATCCTCATGATAGGCGCAGAAGAGTTTGGTGTCTCTGGAATCAGGGGAGGAACGAATTGGTTCGGGTCGGGAGTACCAGATTTCTCTGCAAATATCCTTCAAGATATTTTCGGCAGACAGGTTGAAAGTGTACTTCAACTCGACCGGTTCATAACGCCTCTGGCGTTCCCTTTCTTGCCCACGACCTAGCTGAGGTGGTTTGGGCGGCATTGGATAGGCGATTCGGAGTGGCTTGGGCTCGGGCTCTACGGGTCTGTATTCCCTTTGTTGAACCTCGAGACCCTTGTCCCGTTTGGATTGGGGGACTGGTTCCCCCTGGTTGTTCTTGGCCCTCTTGCGGTCCACCTGCGCTTCCCGGACCGTCTCTCTTCTTGGCGGAGCCCGGTTAAGGGCTCGCATCTCTTCATTCTTGTCGGTAAGGTGGGTGCAATAAGCCAGAAGGGAGTCGGTGGTTGGAAAGTTCTTACCGATGAACTTCCTTCTCGCCCAATAACCGCTGGGGATGGAATTGATGAAGTTCTGGATGGCTATGTTACTGGCGTACTGCGGTATCTGGTTCGCTACGTCGATGAAGCGTATGCAGTAGTCTTGAAGCCTCTCATTGGGCAGCATAGCCATTTTCAGAAGGGTTTCAATGTTAACCTTCTTCTTCCTATGAGCGGCATAACGGGTGGAATATGCACGGAGGAGCTCAGCCCAGCTTCGTATGGATCCTCGTGGTAGATTATGATACCATGACGATGCTTCCTGACCCAAGCTGTTCTTAAAAAATTTGCACATCAGTGCACTGTCGTCACTCCACAACTCCATCCTTGTTTTGTAATGTCGGAGGTGGTCGATGGGACAGCTCCTTCCATCATATAGTCTGAATTTGGGGACGACAAACCCCGTAGGATTGCGGTACCGAGTTATCTAATCGGTACACGGAGTCTCTTGGCATACGTCCCAAGCCTGTTGGAATGCTTCGTCCGGTGCCGGGTAGTGTGGGGCGTATCCCCCATAGGGGTGTTGGGGATAGTAACCGACTATGACCCTATGCTCGTCGTTACTCCGGTCGTTCGGGTCTCTATCGGGGTTAGGTAAAGGAGGCGCTCTGTGATGACCGTAAACCGTCGGGGTTGTCCTCGGGACGGGTTCTCCTTGTCTGGGTACCCTCGTATCCTGAGGTCGGCCCGCTTCGGCCATCGCTGCTCGGTAAGCGGAATCTTCCGCTTCACGTCGAGGGTCGGTTAGCATGTTGGTCGGTTGGATGGGCGGTATCGTGATGCCGGCTGCCGCCATGGCCGACATGCATGCCCCTAGCTGGGCTTGTAGCAGGGCATTACGTTTTTCTGCGGCCCGTGCCAGTGCGGCCGTAGTCCTGTCTTGTCGAACAGGGGTTGGTAGTTCCACAGTGTACGGCGTAATTATCTGCGGGGGGAGGGGTGGATATGGGACGACCTGTTCTAATATGGGGTTGTCGGTCAGGCCGTACTGGTTGGTTTCGTTCGTTTGAAAAAGAACTCGTTGGGGACTGGAGTTGACCGAGGCCGCTGGCTGAGGGGCCTTTGAGCTCGGCCCTGCCTTATTGGGATGGCGGTTGTCTGGCAATAGTGTCCCCACATGCCCAGTCGCGGATGGCGCTCGTTCCACCTCCGTGTCCGTAGGGTTTTCGTCGACAAGACCGTCGACCTGAGGGGGATGGTCGGTTTGTTGTTCTGTTTGGACATTGGAGACGGTGAGTCGAGATTCGACACGAAGCGCTTCGTAACGATCTCTGATGTTGAGGAGATACGCTAACACGTCTTTGTGGATTGGGATCTCCTGGTTTGTCGATGTGCCTACTTCTTCCGGGCGAGTTTCTTCGTTGATGTTCGTCATTTGTTGCTCGTCTGGTAGAACGTTGGTGTTCGATTTCGAAGCTAGTTGGGAACTAGATGATTTCCGGAGACGGTGCCATTTGACAAAGCCATAACTTTGATCGGTCGCGTTAGGCTTTTCAACAATAATAAATAATGAATTGACAATAAACGATGAACACTTCTTGATCTTTATTAGTATTCGGCAATTGCCCTTGTTCGGACTACAACTTATATCACTATATTTATGCTCGGATCCGCTGTTCGATCCGGAAGATGATCTTTCTCTTCTCTTTGTGCTCGACTTCCTGCCTGGCTCGGTTAGGCTTTTGATGTGATACGTCCTGACTAGTTTTTATCTTTTCTTTCCTTCTCTCTATATTTTTTTATGTATGATTTTCTGGGGTTTTTGGTCTTGGGGGGATACTTGGCTATTTATAGGCAAGTATGCCTCCTAAGATGTTGACAAATGTCTCTATCTTGTGAGATTTTTCTGACATGGGTCCCTATTTAAGTGCGCTTGGACTTTTAGTAAGATCCAATCCTATTCTCAAAGAAAGGCTTGAGATAGCCCATTTAAGCATTAGATACCCCTCTATGATGGTTGGGTCGATTCCTACCCGAATAGATACATTCGGGTCTAATTTTTTATGTTCTATCAATATGTTTTGCTTAGTATAACAAATATTTTTTTTTACTTTAGTACTGTACTGTACTGTACTGAATATGATTTTGATTGTGAAATACAAAATACCTTACGTAGATAACTTATCTAGCCTTGTTCATTGCTGAGTAACAATCAACATGTAGTTGAAAAGATATTTACAGAGATCCCAATTTCACGGGTTTCAAACCGACTCGATCCGTCGCGGGTAAAAATCAATTCTATTCGGCTCGGGTCGGGTTTAAATGAGTAAAAGTGCAGCTTAAAAAAGTGAAACTTAAAAAATGTAAGTTAACACTCTTCCACTTCTATCTCTATCATATATATTAAAGTATATCTCATATAATAATATATAATATACATTTAAATGGATAAAAGTGCAACTTAATACCCTCTCTCTTCTCTCTCTGATATAAATTAAACTATCTGTTTTATAGTTTAAATGGATAAAATTACAAATTAAAAAATGCAATTTAAGACTCTGTCTCTCATCCTCTCTTTTATAGTATTTTTATATTATATTTATAAATCAAATAATTTTTTACTCTATATAACAAATTTTCTTTAAAATATTTGACATTTATAAGATTTATTTTTTAAAAGAGAAAAAAAATATTTTTAAAAAACGGGTCAAATGGGTCGGGTCGGGTCAAATGAATAAAAATGTGACTTTATTCTCGTATCGGGTTGAAACACGCGAAATTGTCATCCTATAAGTACTGACTTGCTTATCATGGAATCGCCTGCAGTGAGTGAGTGCACTAAGCTAACGGGGATTAACTTTGAAGCTTTAAAATTTAATAATTTCTATTTTCTACAGTGAGTAATGTGTGATCGAAGTCACTATAACTTTGTTGATTTTTCTTTCATCCGAAATTCCATATGACCATGAATTATGAGAATCTGAAATAGATTTGATCTCCGTAATGCAACAATCCTATAAATAATACAGCATAAAAAGAACTACTCTTCATCATGTGGTATGCTTTCATATTTCATGTGGGATGCACAATTAACATCATGGCTCATATATATAGTTCTTCAAGGAGAAACAGATCGAACAGAATCGACATATCAAGGGTGAACTGCAATTCCGGGACGAACAGAATACACATATAATGGACAGTTTTCTTCGGAAAAAGAGAGAATATTTGAATTTCTGTGATTGCCAGCAATGTAATTTTCTGATTCGAGTTTAGTTTGATTGATATCTAGTCTCCCTTTATTATGTGATATTTCGTAGATGGTCCATTATGCGTTAACAAAAATAATTCTTTTGTGTTTGAAGATTTACATTTACGAATATATATTAGGCAACATTTTGTTTGTTGGCATCGTCTCTTTACAGTCAAATGTTTCTAAATCCAGCCTTAGTATCGTACATCCAAGTTTAGACACGTACTTACAAAACCAAAGACGTGCTTGGAATATAATACATTGACGATTTGACTTTTTTTAAAATGTTTTTTTAACGTCGTCAGTTGGAGAGGTACCTAGCTGCTCTTCATGTATGAATCTGGTTTTAAAAAGCACATGACAAGTGCAAAAAGAAGAGAAAGAAAAATAATTATTCAGAAAATAATCAAAATCATTTCTTATCAATTAGAAACAATAGAATTTTTCCAATAAACACCACATAGGCCATAAGATACATCCATGATCCATATATATACATTAAAGAAAATCCTCAATTCATATTTTTTTTACAAACACACTAACAAGTGAATGAACAAATTTATCAAACGATCAAATGAATTTAACAATATATGACCAATAATTATACAATTATATATGTGTTGTAGGATATTATTGGACTCTTGGGCTTGTAATTTATTGGCCCAAGTGGGCTTGTAACCCTACCCCTCTATCTATATAAAGAGGGTTGGGGGTCTTGTATTTCACATTCATTCATATACATTCTGATTAAAAGATCATGTTGTTGTCTCTCTCTATATTCTCTCTATATCTATATACATATATATGTGAGCTAATATGTCACACAACACGTTATCAGCACTGCTCTCGGAGATCGAAGTACGGATTATAGATTCAATAAACCTGATTTTGCTATATCGACCTTCACCAACATACCGTGCGTAAGGTACCCGGATATAATTTTTTTTATACCTTACACGTTACATATTACAACACGTACTGTTTGTATGCTACTGTACTGTTTGTATGTTAGTACTGTCTTACATGATTACAACGCATGTTTGTATGTTACTACTGCAATTGCATGATTACAATTCCAGCCTGCGTAGGTTTTAAAAAAAAAAAAAAAAAACCTTATGCTACTGTCATGTTACTAGTATTGTGATTATACTACTCCTATGTTATTAAAACTTGCCATGATTACTGCCATGATTACTATGTTATTCACAATTATGTGTACTACTGTAAATAAATATATAGTTTGTTGAAATTACACGCATGGTCCTGTAATATAATACTTATACGAAAACAGTACATATGGTTGATAAAGATACAATATTTAGTAAATACACACACATGCATATAATTTTTTTTATTAAAAGGCAAACGAATAAAAAAAAATGCATATAAATTGATTTAATTGGTTAGAATTTTCATGAATTGATTGATAATCCTAAATTGATTTGATTTGATATGTTAGAATCTTCATGAATTGATTGATAATTTTAAATTGATTTGACTTAATATGTTAGAATCTTCATGGATTGATTGATAATATTAAATTGATTTGACTTGATATGTTAGAATCTTCATGGATTGATTGATAATCTTACATTGATTTGACTTGATATGTTAGAATTTTTATGGATTGATTGATAATATTAAATTGATTTGATTTGATATGTTAGAATCTTTAAGAATTGATTGATAATCTTAAATTGATTTGATTTGATATGTTAGAATCTTTATGGATTGATTGATAATCTTAAATTGATTTGTTTATAACACCAAATCTACTGCATGATTAGATAGATTCTAAAATATATTTACTGCCTGTTTATATATGTGTGGTTAATCTAAATAGATATTCTCTATGCTGTTTAATATTATTGCCATATATAAAATGCGAAAATCGTATATATTCGCATTTAAGTTGGAAAAATTATGAATCTTCCCCAAATAGGCTCACCTATTTAGATACGATGTCTAGGAAAGATAAAAGCGGAAGTCGTTCTCCTAATGAGGTCGGTTTTTAAGAGGCATTCGTGCCCACCCCCCTCACCGCCTTTCCTGGTCGTGTTCAAATATAGCTACCGAAAGGGGTTGACTAAATAATAATTTCCCCGAGTGTGTTTATATAGTGATGTATGTTTTGCTGAATTGGTGTTTCAGTATCGACCCGTTGTTCGATCAATGAGAACCGATTCACATGAAAAGCAAAACTAATGTTTTCGAACCTGTCGTTTCGAAAAAAAGTTTGTGCTTGTGCAAACCATAAACATATAAACCAGTCGTTTTATATGATAAATAATTCAGAACTCTCAACACATGTTGGATGCCATCTATGATGAGAAAAATCGTAAAAACATACATGCGAAATGACTATTTAAACGTTGATTTTAATCCGTAACCACATGTTACTCACCCTGATGTGTGAAAATGTGATGCCCAAAATTTTTTTTTTGGATGCCATCTTTGATGAGTAAAACACAAATTTGTTGTTACCATCAGGATGAATGTTAAGGCGCTGATTTTATTCCGTCGCCACATTTGAGACGTGATGACGTCTATGGTGAACAAATGTCTGAAATTGACATATTGGAGCAATTCTTCACCAAAATACTAGCTTGGAAATTGCATTCCATAAGCAGTATCGTGAATTTATATTCACCATGTTCCTTTATCGCCCATCTGTTATTGGATAAGAAAATTACCCCGATGAGTAGTTTTAATCCTATTGGGTCAATGGCGAATTGTTTGCCTGATATTAATGCTCTTCGTATACATTTTTTTCCACGAATCGAGAACCGAGACAAGTGTTATTTGTCTCAAACTGTCGCGATCCCGATGAATCGCCTAGCCAAGCAAGATTTTAGACAATCGTCAAAATCGAAAACCTGTGGCTCCAAGACAGTAATTGAAAGGAACAATATGACCCGTTGTCACAAAGCAAGAGATAATGCTCAATGAGGCAACTCTATGCTATAAAGACAAAGGTCATGCACGGTTACTCCTTAAATAGTTCAAAACTATTACAAAGGTGCAAAAACCGATGCTAATGTGGTTAAAGCTAACGGAAAGTAAACTCTTGAGACCCCCGGTTTTGTGGCTCAAATGAGTTTGGGACCTTTCTTTATTGATTTTGATAAATCATTGAGTCATTTTTTCGCTCATCTGGATTATGTTTTTCCATTTGGATTATGATTTTTCCATTTGGACATACTTTTGGATTATGGTTTGCCTGTTTACGAAATTTCTCGAAATAATTTAAAGTGTTTTGATCAAATTCCTTTGAAAAATATGACCAAATTTTAAATTATGAAATTTTAGGCAATATTTGTGGTGTAGTTGGTTTTTTGGAAATAGTGGGTAACAGTGTACCATATAATTTCACCAACTACTTGCCTAAAAGAGTACTCAGTGACAATGATTCTGGACCTGTCGTTTCAAAATCGAAATCTTTGGTAAAACCAAATTGATTTGTCAAATATGAAGTCTTATACTCATGTAGGTCCTGCCGTACCTTGTTGAGTTATAAAATATTCGAGAAAACCAGTGTTATCTGGTAATAGCTCATGAAAGAATTAAAATTTCTTTACATAGCCTCCATTCAATACGACCAAAAGCGTATTTTAGAGGAGTTGAAATGTCTTTCAAGTGGTTGCTACCACATTCTTTAAAGCATTTAAAGTTACCTTATCATTTCGCCTGTCGTCGAAATGATAAATAATTTAAATGCTAAGACATGATTGTCTGTACTATCATTCGTCTGTCGTCGATTGATAAGAGCATTTTGATATTGTGGCATTGACCGGATGAGATATTCCCGGGTCAAAAGACGATGGTTGATTTATAATCGCATCGCATTTGAATTCTCTTTGAGGATATATTTCGTGATTAATCCGAAATTAATGCCACTAATGCTCATTTTGAAAGACTAGTATGTATAAAGATCACGAAATGAACTCGTAGAATTCTTGTAAAGAATTGAAGGAGTTATTGTGGACTTATCCAACCATAAGACGGACCATAAATATAAATGGTTATGGTTGATGCATTGACAATAAGGTCACATGATTATTGTTGTCCACATAAATGCAGCATTTCCCAAACTTTTAGCCCTATCATTAAGTTGATGGCTCATAATCCGGATTATCCTGAAAAGTCTATTCGACTTGATAATACCGAAGAGTAAGAATCGAAATTTCGATTTGAATTACTTGAGTTTGGAAATTGAACATCATGTCGATTATGTTCAGACCCAAATGGACTCACGGAAAGTTTGATGATGCGACTGCAAATGATTGCACGCACTTCTTGGTATTGCGCACCAAGATTTATATTTCCGTGTGGGGTTATGCTATTTTGCTGCATTGATCCGTTATGAGGCCCATAGACACTCAGACACCATATGCGTACCAACTGGTTACTGGCTATGAGCCAGAAATCTCATATTAACGCGTGTTTGGAGTGCTTAATTAATATTTTGATTGAGTCGCTATAGCGTTCAAAATATGGACCTCTGAAGGGGACATAAGTCGATTATGAATCGCCTGCCTATCATTTGATAGAGTAACCTTGGCAAGCGATCTCTTTACCGTATGATATGCGAAAGTGACATCGCTAAGATTGTTCTCCCCGTCGTTAGGGGGAGATTTGCACGTTACCGTTGATAAGGAACGACGTGAAATAACGTGGCATAACCCACTCAGTCTTAGCTTGATCCCCAAAATGCACTTAGTGATAAGTAAGTGCATAGACTCCCTCAAGTCTAACTAAATGCTAGACGCATTTAATGACTTTAAGAGATGTCACGAGATCATTTATACCTGCTGCAAAATGCTTGCAAGGATAGACGTCCCTGTCGGACGCCGTGTTCCTGTCGTAACACGTTGCTTTGGCCGAACCCGCCAAGCAAAGGACGCTGCCGTCGGCCGTCAGTCTGTCGTCCTTCCCAAGATATGAGGAAGTTGACCGGTTCTTAATTCGTTCAGCCCCAGAGGTGGTGAACTGAAACTCGTTTGTCGCACGAGATTATAAAGGGTCAAGGAGATGTGTGATTTCCTCCTCATCCTAAGAATCTCGAAATATCTGTCGATCATGATATCTTAGACGATATTGAAGCGAAACGAGACTGTCATTGATTACTTTTTCATATATTCGGTGACGACTGATAATATGAGCAAATTATGATAGGGAACCATGTACTGTTGCCTGAAGTCAACGTTGAATAGACTGGACTAATGGAAACTTGCAATCCAAGTATACTCCTTAGCGAAGGTGTGTTCAGACCTATAGCTCCAACACCACCAATGTTAAACGAGTTCGTTTATTTGGTTATTCATAAGGAAAAGTGATGAGAATAATGAGATTGTAGAATGCTCGCCTAGTAGCGCAAGGCTTCTCTCACATCTTGGAATTGATTACGAGATGGTTGATTTCCTCGTAATGGACGTTATAACGGTCCCCTACTTTATCAGTTTAGTAGTTTCCCAAAAACTGATTATGCAGCATGTGATTGTGGTCACTGTTTTATCTCTATGAGAATTTAGACAAAGAGATATAGATGAAGGTCCCTGTGTGACTTCATATGCTTTAATCAAGTAGTTCCTGACCACGGAACACGATCTCAATTAAATGAGACGTTCACTATATGGATTAATATAATCTGAGCGGATGTGGTATACCCGCCTAAGTGTGTACTTGATTAGCTTGGGATACTTGAACAAGTATTATGCCCTTGCGTGTTTTATTATGCGATCCACTTTTGGATTTGCCTTCGAGATGAAGGATCTTGGGAAGACACGGTAGTGACTCGGCCTGATGATCGAGTCCCGTAAAGATTGAATCTAAGTCCATGATTCAGACTACACCCAGAAGGTGTTATGACGCTAAGTCGTCAGATTCTCCCATGATCGTTCAATCACTAGACATTGATATAGACCCAGTCCGTCCCTGATGAGACGATGAAGAGATATTGAACCATCATGTTCATATCTAAGTACAATAAGCGTATCATTGTACTTGGTCTAATGTGCTAAGATGAACATCTCGTATGTTGTGAATGGTATAGCTCGACACAACATTGCGCTAACACGCTGCCATCGAAATGGCACTAAAGACACATTCCCTTACCTTATGGTAATTTTGGAAGTGGGTTAGTTTATCCCATTTGCGTCATCGAGTGTACCTATCCCCTTCGGTACTCAAATTAACGCAACCCTTTTTCGGTTATACCGATGCCGGTTACTTATCAGAACCGCATAAGGGATATTCCTAACATGGTTTGTCTTTACCATTAGGAATAAGGCAATATCTTGGAGGTCTTGGAATGACTCCAAACGAATCACTCTGATCTACTCGTGCTCTATGAGACGACTAGAGAGTGTATATGGCTTCGAGCTCATATTAGCCATATTTGAATTACATATGCTCTGTCTCACGATCTAGATAAAACACTTGTCTTATTTAAGGACAACTTGTTGTTATCGATCAAGAGAGACATGACTAGATTATGCTATTTAGCATTTCTTGTCGAAATAAATCTTCATTTATGAAGTTTAAGAGCATCCTGTCGAATGCTCGGTTTATTCCACGTTATATTTTCTTGCATACAGTCGTGTGCAAGTAAATGAGGCATCCAGTCGAATGCTCGTACTTTTTAGTCGAAATTCTCGCACCCTGTCGTGTGCAAGTGAGGGGGGGGCATCCAGGTGAATGCTTATTGCACTAATTACTACTTAGTCAAAATCCTCGCACCCTGTCGTGTACAAGTGAGGGGGAGCATCCAGTCGCATGCTCGTGTACTCTTTTTGTCCTTAGACCAAGGTTTTTTTCCCACTGGGTTTTCCTTGGCAAGGTTTTTAGCGAGACACGTTCCCATTATATCTCACTTAAGATTGCCGAAATTAGGGGGAGTATCCTGTTGTATACTTCTTACCACTGTGTACTCTTTTGTCCTTCGACTAGAGGTTTTTCCCACTGGGTTTACTCTAGCAAGGTTTTGATGAGGCACCTGTTTTGTGGTTGATCCCTACTATTACCATTGCTGCACTCTTTTTCCTTCGATCAGAGATTTTCCCATTGGTTTTGCTCTGGCAAGGTTTTGATGAGGCACACTGTTTTGTGGTTAGTTACTTACATGATATTTCGGCCTATATCATTCGGCTACACAGTTTCTCCTAGGTACCGGTTTTGTCCCACACTGGATTTTCCGGTCCTAAGGTTTTTATGTGTTTAGCACTGCGAATGAACTCGACTCAGATCGACTGCATGAAGACGAAGAATTCAAGACGTCCAAAGGGGGAGTGTTGTAGGATATTATTGGACTCTTGGACTTGTAATTTATGGGCCCAAGTGGGCTTGTAACCCTACCCCTCTATCTATATAAAGAGGGTTGAGAGTCTTGTATTTCACATTCATTCATATACATTCTGATTAAAAGACCATGTTGTTGTCTCTCTCTATATTCTCTCTATATCTATATACATATATATGTGAGCTAATATGTCACATAACAATATGTGTTTTGTACGCATATAAAAAATAGGGAGGGAAGGAGGTCCTTTGATTGGAAAAATACTTTGTTGGAGGAGCGGTGGTTATTATGATAGAGGCATGCTTTTGTGTCCAATTTGAAAGTATCTAGCAACGTTCTCCAAAAAAAAAACTAACCTCTACAGAAATTTTAAGAATTTTTTTATGTTAAAAAAATAATTAAAAAAAGAGAGTCAATCTCGTAGTTCCAAAGTACGAGTTTGCTTCCCCAAGTACAACTATGCATACGACAGTAATGTTAGATTCAGAAATTCATGACTACAAAAAGATACAACCTTATTTGTTTCAAGTGATGAATGAGAATTGCTAGAAATTAATCCGTCTTAGCTCAGCCTCATGGCTTTTAACGTACATGGTCGTGAGTGTGTTCGATTCCCCTAGACGGCCTGTGTTCGCAACTTCCACAAACCATAATTTTATTTATTTATCATCAATACAAAATCAATCACTATGATATTTGAAAAAAGAAAAGTGGATAAGTCTGGATTTAATGAGGATAAAAACAGCGTTCATGGCAATTGACATCATAATGTGGAAATGAAATAATCCACTGAATTGGGTTGTTTTAAAATGAATATCTTTTATTACTAGTTTTTTTCATTATCAAAGTTTTAACTTCCGGTAAAATGTTTTTTTAGGAGGTTACTATTCTAATTTCTCTCTAATTTTCTTTTTCTGATGTTTCAATTCTAGCACATAAATGCCTCAGATTAAGCCACATTTAAAAGTGTCCTTAATGGTTATTAATTAAAAGTTGAGGTACTAATTTAATTAATGCTGAAATGAACGAAATTTTGGTTGATAATAATAGCCCTCTTTTTCCACCCTAATATTTCTCTTTACCATCCAAACCGTATTTCTCTTTTCTAAAACATGCAAATGGCAAACATCCTTTTTCCAACCTTTATGCACCAAACCCTTTTTCTGCATAGCTCTCATTCTCCCTCATTCTTTCTCTATCTCTCTCCCACATATTTATCTATAGAGAGATAGAGAAAAGACATACACATAATATAATCAAGCATTAAAAAGAAAATGTTGCCATTTCAAACCATTCAAGAGGCAGAGGTTTCTCTTGGGAGAAACTTGTCGTATTCAGAAACTTTATGGTTCAAATATTCTGCAAACAAATCGGATTACTTCTTGTATTGCCACAACACCATATTCTTGTTTATTTTCTACACTTTGCTTCCTTTGCCTTACCTTGTGGCTGAGCTCATAAGGTCCGAAAACATTGACAAATATAAAATACAACAAAAAGTGAAAAACTCGGTATCTGACATGCTCGATTGCTACAAGAAATGTATGAAAATGTTCGTGTTTGTCGTTGGACCCCTTCAACTCTTCTCCTTCCCTGTGATTAAGGTATATCATATACATATCGAATTACCTATAATTTTTGTTTGGTTTTGACCCATTCGCATGGAGCATCTGGTGTTGTCACCAATAGTTTCCTTCAGAATTACGAATATGTTTACATCAACTCAAATGGAAGGCTGCCAATATGATTATGCTGAAATAATGAACATGAACTGAAATTTACAGGACATGCATGAAGCTTTATGGCCATAAAATTATCAATTTGGGGAGGTTTCAGAAGTAAAAAATGCAAAATTACGTAAGAGTAATGTTTAATCGAAGTTTTACATTTTCAAACCAAACTTTGATATAGTTTCAGGACATTGCATATGACGGTTTAGGAAGCTTAGATCCAATATTTTTTGGGAAGGTTTCCTAAACAAATATTTGCAACATTTCATGGGAAATAATGCTCCGGAAAAAATAACATCCTGAAAATTTATGACAATGTTCTCACTAAATGATTGACCAAGCACCCGATAAGTCATAGGCATGTTAACGCCACCAGCACAAACATGTGAATCTATTGACAAAAGATACAGATTATATGCACTTTACGGGATGATAATCTTTTGGCCATTACAAACCTATCTAATGATTTGTCTTCCAAATTTTTAAACGATTTCACTGCATGACGAATTGTAATATGAAAACGTCGCAAGTCGCAACGCAAAATATGGCTTAACACACCTTCTGCAAAACTTTTGAAGCAACAATCCATTTTTTACCATCTCATACAGTTTGATCATAATATCCCAGATGATTGGAATCAGAACAAGCTTACCTTTACCATCACCCACAGAGATGGTCCTACAAATGTTGGTATATGTTCTCGTGGAGGACTATGCAAACTATTGGCTACATAGATCTCTACACTACAAATGGGGATATGAGAACATACACAAAGTGCATCACGAGTATACAGCTCCCATCGCGTTTGCAGCTCCCTATGCTCACTGGGCAGAGATTTTAATCCTAGGTTTTGCGTCATTTTTGGGTCCTATGATTGTCCCTGGCCACATGGTCACTTTCTGGGTATGGATGATTTTAAGGCAAATGGAGGCCATTGAGACTCATAGCGGGTACTTTTTTAGTTTTTACTCGCCTCGCCCTTTAGTAAGGATTTCTTTTATTTTGCCGGAAGTTATCTATGTGCAGTGCACATCTTAAATCGTGATATGTTATGCATCGAAATCTTTAAAGTTATAGTAGAATAGTTAGCTGCCAAAGTGATTATAAATCGCAAAAAATAAAATAAAACATAATGGACTTGTTGGGTTGCAGGCATTGTTAAGACCTTTTTGTCAATATTTGTGTTCGTTGGTCTGGAAAGTCTCTCCTTGTTATCATATACCGTGTCACCATCGATATTATGATTCTTCCCGTATTTCTTTTCCTTCCCTTCTTGTTATCATATACTTATGTCATCATCGATATTGATAAGATTCACAATTTTAAAATGCAGATATGAGCACCCTTGGTCTCCCTCAAAGTTTATACCATTCTACGGCGGAGCAGAGTATCATGACTATCACCATTATGTTGGGGGACAAAGTCATAGCAACTTCGCATCCGTTTTTACTTATTGTGATTATATTTATGGTACCGATAAGGTCAGTCTACATTAAGCTTTCATCCATTTCCCAGCATCTCTCCAGTTTTAGCAAAACTACCTGAACTATGTTAAGAGTTCTTTTTTCCTTGGATATTAATAATTATGCTACATGATTTCTTAGGGATACCGCTACCAGAAAGAATTATATAGAAAGGTATGTAGCTTAAACTTGGTTAATTTTCAGATTTCTTACAATTTATCAATGATATATCACCTAAATATTAGCAGTATAACAAGATACTTGCTAGTTATGAAACAATCTTACTACCTTATTGGTTTAATCAGATGAAGGAGACAACAGCTGGGAGCAAAAAAATTGGGGATGAATTAGAAAACTGTGTGCAAAATCTTAAAGCCGAATAGATTCAGTTTCCACTTGGAAGATCAGAAGTCGAATATATGGCCTGATATTTTGAGGATTGGATAGTTTGACGTGTGCTACTCTCACTCAAGCACTTGAAAATATTGTTTTGATTATTAAAGTTGTTTAGTACTAAAACCTGTGACCCTTGTGTTCTTTTATACTATTAAACTTAAATCAAGTAGTATGTGAGTTTCTTTTCACAAGTGAAAACTTAATACTGTAATTGACATTTGAGTTTTCCAATTACAATTTCAAGAGAGTTGGATGATGTTTAATCTCAATATTATTATGCATTGAATATTATGTGATCTCAATATCATCAACAGTATATTTTCACTCATTTTTGCACTAAATCCTCCATAACTAGAGATGTCTACGGAAAAAAAATGAAGCTAAATCTACGTTGACGGGGGCGTATCAGGAGAAATCCTCAAAACCGTTAACACTGATTTGAAGGCACAAGATATTAAAGAGAATTTGGTAAACGTCAAAAAATTTATATGAACAAGGTCGGATATTATCAACTAACAAAAAGTTTAGCTTGCAAAGAGAAAGTTAACACATCCATTCCTAAAGTCGGGTGTAGCCAAGAATCAAAACCACTCGTAACCATTCGTCGTGCTCTCTTGTGCAAGCATTAACTCAAGTTTTCAAACTCAAATAAGATCAAGCTAACACAAGTTAAAAAAATACCAAAGACAGGAAGATACAGCTCAATTTACATTCTTGTGCTAGTCATTTTTTCTTAACAGTACACGACATCTTCAAAATTGTTTAAAAGGTTTTGAGTTGCGATGAGGTAGCGGATACATCATAAGCATGTGTATGGAGTCAAAAGATGTAGAATGAAAAGGGATCAGCTATCTATTCTTATCTATATAGACTTCGGTGTAGAAAGAGCAAAAAGAGTAACGTAAAAATGTGTTCCTTTATGGCCATAAAGATGAGATACCTTTATCTCGGATTAAAGAGATGGAGCTTCCCACAGTTTCACTTTCTTGTCCGTGCCAGCAGTTGCTAAAATTATTACCTTTTTATCTCCTGTTAGAAAAATAGATAAGGTTAAAAAGTACTTCCGGTCGAAATCGAAAAGGCAATACATGCGGGCATCAAGACTCTCAATATCTACTTTAGTTCAAGTGTCAGAAAGCTTTGATAATATGTGTATATATATATATATATATATATATATATATATAAACAGACTGTCTTTTAGCAAAGAAAAAGAAATTACCCATTGATATTGGTTTAGGTGCCCACTCAATGGCCACAATGTCTCCTGCATAACAGGTTAAAGTTCTAGTCAAAACACAAAGTTCACGAAGAGATAAAATGAAGCACTCATCACATCAACAGCTAATAGTCATATAAAAGAAGAAACAAAATTAAAGGCACCAAGAATTATTTTGTTAGCCTTTGATTTACAAGCCATAATCAAGAGATAAGACATACCATCATGAACTTTTTCAGCAGTGTCCAAAACACGACCAGATTCAACACACAACCATTGTAATGTTGAACCATGAGTTGCTGCTAATATTTTCCCATCTGGGGAAATACTTAAACGATCGTAATGCAAAGTATTTCCTTTCGAATCATGGAGTGGTATAGGAAACACCTTCAGAGTCTTTGGGTCCTCATCAAGATGGTATCGAACTAAAAATTAAACAACAAAAAAATTGTTTACATCAGTGCCAGAAGAGCTTTCTTACATAACATGTCAACATAAGGGATAAACAAATTATTACACATTCAAATATTATAACAATAACAATTTTGACACCGAAGTTCTTAAGGATATAGCCAAATCTTTGTCGATAAACCCGAGCTATTATGCCCCCCAACACTTTGGAAGTAGACTGCTTAAATTCTTAAGATTGTTATATTTAAGCAAATTGTTGCTTGCCAGGACACAACATCGGAACTAATCATGCCCTCCAGGAAACACTAATTAGTATCCATTGAGGTACCTTCAAAGAGCTTTAGTCTTATGCATTGAGCTCTTGATTCCTTGAGCAATGAGCATTCTCAGTGTATATTCTCATTAGCCTCTATACTAAAACTAAGACCTTTTATTTTTTCAGATAAACCATTTCTTATTTTCATTAATGCCTTCACTAAACCACAAGAGTTAAATGACAACAAAAATCAAAGCAATATGCATACCGTTGATATTCCACACTCTTATTGT
Source organism: Primula veris (assembly GCA_963682055.1). Lineage (NCBI taxonomy): Eukaryota > Viridiplantae > Streptophyta > Magnoliopsida > Ericales > Primulaceae > Primula > Primula veris. The sequence goes on along the minus strand of OY821745.1, from coordinate 26,957,072 downwards.
ACCATCCTTAGATGCTGTTATGATCTGTTCCGAATTTGGAGTAAAGCACAACCAAGTCACTGCAGTCTGAGCACCATGAAGAAAGTTATATAACTAATATAACAAGACAAAAATTGACGACGCTCTGGTACTATCTCGCACAGACACGGGGACGAACAGGTGTCGACACAAAACGAGGCGAACAAGGCAAGACGACAAATTCTGAAAATATAGGGCATGACACGGCGGCAAGGAGACGGCCATTAAATTTATATACATATTTAAAATCATATATATAAATTAAAAATCATATATATAAAATCATATTTATATATATGATTTTAAATATGTAATTATAAATATATAAATTAAAGCCAATTATTTGTTCAATTTTGGGGTCAAAGTGCAAATTTCAAAATTAATGAACTATTTTTGAGTCCCAGCCGTGGCCGACACCTCAAAATTTTCTTTCTGAATGTCTATGTCTACATAGGTGCTTTTAGATATTTTTTTTAATGGAAGGTAAGAATATATCAAAAAGCCACTTCATAAGCACATGCACTCCAAGCGACCATTCTCCATTTTTCTTAACACGTAATGGTGGCCAATGGAGCATTTTGTCAAAGAAAATTAGCAAACAAGTTCTTCTTCTTTACTTCACTCTTTTCCGCATGAATAATATTCAACATCTCTTTACAGTGGTTAAGTGATTGAATTAAATTAGCAAAATAATACAGAGAACTGAGCAAGCACCGCGTATTCAGCACCTTGTCTTTGTACTGTATAGGGAAGAATATTACCTTATGCCCCTTCAGCTGCATAACTCTAGAAAGCTCCTTAACCGAACTATCTTTTGAGTATACAATCTCCCAAACCTGTGAAAATACAAGATAAAATCTGTCAAATAACAAAATCTTCAGAAAATAACAAAACCTAGTAGAATATTACTCCGTATTAAGAACTTCTTTCCCTCATAACAAATTATAGGGGTCATTCATGGACACATTTAAACTGAGCGTAGTATGCCAACGCTTATGTATAAATGTGCATGAGATATAATACTATTAAGATTTCATCATATTAAGAGAAATGGAAAAGCTTGCCATAGGAAAAGTTATTTTGAATAAATAACTGACATGCATATATCACATAGAGATATTACCTTCACATCAGCAGTAAAAGCTGCAGCAGCGACAAAACGGCCATTAGGAGATATTATGGCCATATTATTTTTAAGCTGATTTGTATCAACATTGCCTAAAATCTTCCCCGTCTTCCCATGCCAAATGATGATATCAGTTCCTGCGAAGATAAAAACCAAGTATTAAAGTATCAATAAACCTATTTAAAGTATAAATAAACCAGAGAAAAAAATGAGCAGCCTACGTAACATCAACCAGAATGTGGCTTCATTCTAGGAATAAGCTCAAAATTATTTCCTTACATAGCTCTGGTTGATATACTGAAAGCTGTTGTAGTAAGCTACACAGTGCTTGTAAAGTTGCAGGCTTAAGGAAAGAAGCTGAACATTTTCAGTTTTAGCAAAAGTTATGTTCATCAACCTTAAAGATTCTAGCATCTTCAGTTCAAAATCAAGAATAGCCCAGTTCGGAAGCTGGTCAACTACATAAATTCCAGCTTTAAGCAAAAAGCAGAGCTTAAAAGCTCTAACTAGACAAGACCGCTGAAGCGAAAGCGGTAATAAAGTTTTTAGATTAAGGGATAAGCACCTTCGTCCAACGTAAAGCTACTACCTTTTTCATTCCAAAAAAAAATTATAAAAGCTTAGCTATAAAGCTGGTCAACCAAATTCAGCCAATCTTTTAAATAAATAAAAAAACACAGAGAGAAGACTCAAAAGCTTCAAATCGATCAAGGCCATAATCTAAGATGGAAGGAGGTTGCAGATATATACCCTCTGAACTTGAAGCGAGAATGGTACTGCCGTCACCATTGCCATAAGTTGCTTTTGTTCCAAAAAAGGTGATAATATTTCTTTTATCATGAACTTTATGATGTGCCCACTTAATCTCTGGTAGAGGAAGCTTAGGTTGTTGCTTAGAATCGGTAGTTTTTGGTTTCTCTTCACTATACATATATAAAGAAGAGCCAACCAAAGCTTGACAAGCCACTACCAACGACGACGCATCATCAGAAAAAGAAACACCGCAAGGATGACATCCAGCAGGCAAGTTGATCCTATGAAACCTACGAAAGATAAAAACCCAAATTGGAAATATTAGGAGATAATATAGCTGGTTGTTAAATGATAGTTACAAAGGATGAATTATATTTATACTTGAAGCTTTTGCTAGCAACATCATCCAACTTGAATACCCTCACAATTCCGTCATCGCAGGCTGCAACCAGAACATGAAAGGAATTATGAAAGGAAAAAAACATCTTTCTCGGTCCCAATGTTCTTAAAAAGAGTTAATAACATTGCAGAGAAGTAAAACCAAATTCGGCATTCAAAAAGTACAAACTATGAATAAGCCATGCGATTTTTACAGGACACTAAATCATAATCACTTTTTACTGCTCCAGAAACAAGCAAAAAGGATGACCTACATGCTTTTACCCCCAACAAAAGGAATATAAAAAGCCTACAGATATAGAATTCGGTAATTTAGACTAGAATAATTATATCCAAAAGTGCACTGGAAGTTTTCTATCTCTTTTTCTCGGAAAAGTTCAGAAACTTTTAGAGTAATAGTGTAATATAATAAAGTGATAAACCAATAAACCATAGAGCCAACCTGTTGCCAAACTATGCCCATCAGATGAAAAACACAGGCCATTCACAGAATCTCCATGGCCTTTCAATGTGTTCACGTCCAGTGGGTGATGTTTTTTGTTTGCCTCCTGCATTCCAAGATCATGGCAAAAAACACAGATTTAAGAAGACATAATGAATAACATACCAATTGATTCTCATGTGAAACTAAGAATTTACAATAATAATTTTCTAGCCACGAAAATTAAGAAAGAAATAGACATTAAATAAATAGAATCATCCACAAGATCTATAAATTCACATGAAGTCACCGCCTATACAGAAACTGCGTCCATTTAAAAAGGGTAGGTATCTACGAAGCCTTCCAAGTTCCAAGCACGCAATTCTAAGCTAACTCAGATCTGAAAATGCATTGATGCAACCTAGGTCAAAGGCAGAAAGTTATATTTTTTAAAAGCTAGGTAAAAAAAGGGTATAACACAGCTCAAAAGCTGCAAAAGAAAACACGCTAATTAAGAGAAATCTCTCATTTGCGACTCAGACGCAACTACAGCTCTAGCACCGCGTCATGTAACATTCCTATCTGAGATCTCTATACACACATAAACCAAACTGCGTTTACATAACAACAAAACTTCCAAAAATCCTAAGCCCTTGTGAAAACCTTTTAACGCAAGAGATTGTTGTGCATACAACTTTTCTGTAAAAAGCTATTACAGAGCTTAGAAAAAATAGGGACACCCATAACTCAAACGGGCACAAATATGTACATATTCATAAATTCCTTTTAAAGATTAACATAGACACGCAAAGCGAATTGCCTTTATATAAGTATTACCTTGTAAACAATGCCCTTCATTGTGAAAATCTTTCAACCACTAAAGCCAAAACATCCTTCAAACTGATAATTTACTCTGGATAATATTTAAGCTACGACTAGTCGAATTTGGTTAATTGGAAATGCCCACTTGTAAATGAATAAATGCCCACTTTTAAATGAGGACAGTACTTGTATGATACATCAAGAGACTCCTCTCAGATATCTGTATATGTATGTGAACTCAGCCGCCTCAACAAACTACAAGCCTTCTAACAGGCTGAACTTATTGTGAAAATTTTCCACAACACAAGCCCAAGCCATATAATGCTGCAAGCTAGTGAATATTCTAACAATTTTTACGCTAGAAAAGCTAGCATTTTTATGCTCATTCTGATAATTTTGTAAATCCGAGTCCATAGTCTATTTCCAGTTTATTAACAGCGTCGACATTGGGAATATTACTCGACTTTGTCCATTATATTTTATTTTTTAGTTGAAGATCAATTAAAAAGCAGCACAATTATATTAAATAAGATTATAATGAAAACTCAGGGTGAAGGTTTGTTTCTTAAGAACTAAATACGCATTATGTTCTTAAAGCTTTTAATCTGACTGGCATTTGGTTTTTTACCTTTTAAAGTTTAAACACATGATTTTGCTTCACCAACATAGAAAACTATACTTAGAAGCTAGATCTATCTTTTGATTATTTTAAGCAAAAAAAACATTACAGCCCGTAAAAATCATCACAATACATATAATTCTAAGCGTACATTTATTTCTATCTGCATACTTCCCGAATTAGAAACAGTAGACTAAATAAACCCCACGACCATCAACAACAAAAGACTTCCAAATTACATATAATTCAAGCATTTGACACTTAATTAGGCACACAAGCTCTCCTTTTGAAAACCCTATTAAGGGTTGAGATGTACAAAAGTTTTGGCCTTCGAGATTAGATCCTAATGGCTGTGATATATACATCCACTTAATCACCGAAATTCATGTCGACCTCTAGTTTTCTTTCATGTAAAAAATATAGCTTTCTTCCTCAAAAGCTACGATCAAACAGACCCTAAAACCAACAAAAACCACCACTGCGGTAACATATAATTCCAAGCATATGCATTTACGTCTATATGCATACTTCATGAATTAAAAAACATACTTTAGATAAACCCTAAGACAAATTCAAATCATCTTCAATGCGCCAAAGTTTCAGATTCCATCTCAACAGCTGTGAAAATTTCTCGTATTAAATTGCCCAAATGAAAATTTTCTAAAGCCAATCACATTAACATAGTTACTCACATAGTTACGTAGTTATATTGGATATATATTTACCAAAACTAACAACTACTTATCCTCCACATACATATAACCAAACACCATGTGAAGTAAAAAACATGAGATCAAAAAATAATTGAAAAAACAAAAAAGACCTTGTCAGCTGGGTTAGAGTGGGATTTTCTAGAGAGAGAGTGAGGCTGTTGCTTCTTCGTCCCCACGGCGATAGACTGAGGTGGGGAAGCGATCAACTCAATTTCTGATTTTCTGTTACGAAAATAGTTTGCGAATATTAATAGAGCGATCGTAGCTCCGATTAATATGGAGGCTATCACCAGCGGGATCGTAACGGTTTCCATCGTAACTGTGGGTGTGTGTGAGTGAGAGAGAGATAGAGGGAGGGGGAGAGAGAGAGATTGTGCTGATCAGAGTTTATTTTCGAACAAGATGATGACTATTGAGAAATTTATAAAAATATGGGGAAAAATACCTTTTATTACACCAACTACCTTAAGACCAATAGAAATCACCACTGTGATAACATATAATGTAATTCCAAGCATATGCATTGACATCTATATGAATATTCATGAAATTTTAAAAAAAAATCATGAAATAAACCCTAAGATAAATTTAAATTAAAATCAAATTCAATGCGCGAAAGTTTCGGAATTCAATCTCAACAGTCGTGATACAGAGAAATCCACCAAATTAAAAAAAAAAAAGTGTCCGCTTTTCTTGCATAAACAATTCAAGCATTTAACGTACAAATAAATATAATTTAAGCATACACACACACACATATCTATGATTAAAATCAATGTCGATTGATCCTGCATAGTGCATATATAAATATAACTACATACCGTAAAAGGTAACAAAATTAACAGAAGATTAAAAAATAATATAAAAAAACAAAAAAGACTTGTCAGCTGGATTAGAGTGAGATTTTTTAGAGAGAGGGTGAGGCTGCTGCATTTTCGGCCCCACGGAGAGAGACTGGGGAGAAGGAGCAATCGACTCAACCTCTGATTTTCTGTTACGGAAATAGTTTGCGAATATTAATAGAGCGGTCGTAGCTCTGATTAGTATGGAGGCTAATAACACCGGGATCGTAACTGTTTCCATCGCTCACCGGACTGTTATCGGACTTTATTTCATCTCCAAAATTACATGCTAAATTCAAGCAATTGACACACACACACACACATATATATATATACACAAATACACATACATATACACACACACACAAATATCACATGTGTATTAAAATGAATGTCGATTGATCCTGCATAGTTTATATACATACATTTACATATCGTAAAAGTTAACAAAAAGCAAACAGGAGATTAAAAATTAATAGTAAAAAAAAAAAAAAAAACACTTGTCAGCTGGATTAGATTGGGATTTTCTAGAGAGAGAGTGAGGCTGCTGCTAAATTCAAGCAATTGACACACACAAACATCAAATATATGTATTAAAATCAATGTCGATTGATCCTGCATAATTTATATACATACAAGTATTTGTAACTACATATTGTGTGAATTAACCAAAAAACAAAAGACTGAAAATTAATTATAAAAAACAAAAACAAAAATAAAGACCTTATCAGCTGGGTTAGAGTGAGATTTTCTAGAGAGAGAATGAGACTGCTTCTTCTTCGGCACGACGGAGAGAGACTGAGGAGAGGGAGCGATCGACTCAATTTCCGATTTTCTGTTACGAAAATAGTTTCCGAATATAAATAGAGCGATCAAAGCTCCGATTAATATCGACGCTAATATCACCGGGATCATAACTGTTTCCATCCTAACTCTGTGTGTGTGTGTGTGTGTGAGAGAGAGAGAGAGAGAGAGAGAGATTTTGCTGATCAGTTTATGTTTCGAACAAGATATTGAGAAACGTGTAAAAGTATAATTAGTGTGGTGATTTTGAGTGAAGTGTTTTTTTCCTCACTTTTTTTTACGTTTTTGTAGTTTTTGTTAAATCGATCATAAATTTCGGTTCAGTTTTTTTTGGTTTTTGGTCTTTTTATTTTTTAGACCGAATCGAACTGGTTTGTTTCGGTCCGATTTCACTCTTTCGGTTTTTCTTCAGGCTTTTTCGGTCTTTTCGGTTTAATTTTTGATTTTTCGGTTTTTTTCGGTCCGGTTTTATTGTAAACCGAACCGAAAAAGTTTTGATTTTTCAGAGTAATAAATGATTTATTGTCTGTATTTATGATATAAACTCTCTCAATAAAAATAAATGATTTGTTTATATGTTGATGTTTATGTTTTCCTTTACTTATCATTTGTAGAGTGCACCAACAGAACCACGGGCGACAAGACAATACTAGTGTAAAATGGTGTGAACTAGTCCATCAGTTTTAATTAATTATACGTCATAAAATTACGTGTAATTTTTATTTATTTTAAACATTAAATTATAATATTTAATTTTAAAATTTTTTATTTCGACAATTTTGATACATGTTATAACCCGGTTAAAATTGCACGTAATTTCGTAGAACACAATTAATTGGGAACGGAGTGAATATAAAACTATAAAACCAAGTTAAAAGAGAATTGTCCCGTTCACTCGGGATTCAATAATTCTGTAAAGTCGAGATTATTATAATGTTAGGTTCCCTCTTACAATTTTAACTGCGTAATAATTAGTTTGGTGTTAAGACAACGTATATCCATATAAACAAATCATATTAAACGATGCAGTTAATACCCGTTCAAGTATTGGTTTGTTAGATTTTAGCTTCTAAAAAATAAGATAATCGGTTAAAAGAGTGAAAGATAAGAAAGTCGATGTTTGGTTTGTTAGAATTTTGTAGCTTCTACAAACTTGACTTATAAAACATACAAGCTATGAATTTGAAGAATATTTAAATCTTCTTCACATAATAATTATTACCAAATTAAAAAAATTCATTTATTTATTACTTTATTTAAAAGTCTCTTATAAGTTAAAGTAATTAAAAAAAATGACTTATTAAGAAAAATTATGGGTCACTTACACAAACGGTTGTAGAGCCAAATTTTACGAGCATAAAACTGTGGTCCATTTTTTCCTTTATATATGAAATTACTAACGTACCCTTAAAAAATAATAATATTTTATTTTATTATTAATATACAACTGACCGTAAAAAAAAATACAAGTTTTATTCCCAAATAAAAAAAACACATAACAGTCTCTGTCTCTCACAAAGCGTAACAAAGATAACTGATTTTCTATTTCTATATGTAAATAAAGTATTTACATCACTACTTGTAATTTAATTTTGATTTGATAAACTCAAAATAGGGTAAACAAAATTACTCTCATCTGAAATTCGAATAGATTTTGGGTTTTATTCAGATACATTTTTGTTGTCCTAATTTTTTTAGGATAGTTTATCCTAGTTTTTTATGGATTATAATTAAATAAAAAACAATCAGATTTAATGGTCAATAAAAAATATGACAAAAGATATATGTAAGAAAATGGTTGACACGATTACATATATCCGATACTTTTTCGGTACGATTGATAAATTTGATTTTTAATTTTTACGTAATGTATATGAAATTCATCCGATACTTTTTCGGTACCATTGATAATTTTTTTTTTCATACGGTGCATTATAATTTATTATGTGTTAACTAATAGAATATTTTAGTTTTAATTTTAAATTAATTTTAGTTTAATAGTTATTTTGGGTTCATTAATAGGTGTTGGTTTTTTAGTGTCTCACACACATTTACGAGATTTATGATAGTTTTACTCTAAAATAACATACGTAATCGCATTGAGAACTTCTTCTTTTTTTAACTGCTCGTGTTACCGAGTAATGTATGTAGGCAATGCTACATAGTAGTATTTCCATAAGTTTTGTTGAACCTAAGATGAGATTGTTTTTGATTGAATAGCCCAAAAAAAATTAGGATAGACTAACCTAAAAAAAAGTAGTACAGTACAAATGAATCCCACTTTATTGATATGGGCATATGGCTCATGAGATTTTTGTGATGATTTATACAATTAAATTTGAGAGTTTTAAATTAATATTTTAATTGTATATATTTATTCTTAATTTTGTGTATATGATTGATTTAGTAATTTATCCTGATAATTTATCAGGTGTGCTTGTGCCCGATTATTTACTTAAAACATGGTGGGAAAAAGAATAAATTATCAATTCGAGTGTTTTTTTTAATATTTTAATAGTTAAAGTAATGTTTGTATTTATGGTCTATTTTTTTTATCGGGTTTGGTTCTCCAAAATACTGTATATCACTTTTAAATAAAAACTCTAAGTTAGGTACCAAAAACTATACTGCAGCTTCTTTGAATCAAGTTTTTTTCTCATTACTTTCTTTAAACAACTTTTATACCCAAAATAATTAATGTCAAACGCACCCTAGTTTAATCATTTGTTTTAATCATGAAGGTCTTATTTTGGTTGCCGTTTTTTGTAATCTTTTTCCAGGTTTCATCGATAGGATGCAAGTACGAAAAAGGAAAACGGGAACTGATAGGATAAATCATAATGTGACAAAAGATTAAGTCATACAAAAGTTTTAGTTATAAAAATATCGGACATCACTCATCAGAAATGGAATTTTCGAATTGGAAAGCGGAAAAGCTGGTTTTAAAAAAGTAAGACAAATCTAGGTCTCACCTATAATAATCAGTATGGAAGAAACCAGACGTGAGGCGATACGAGAGAAGTAAACATAACTAAAGTTAAAAGTATTGTAAATCTTACAAAAATAACGAAAACCGGGGGAACCGAAAAGGAACGAGAAATGCGGTTGTCGAAAAAGGGAAACATTTCTGCAGTAACAACTGTTCAGCCTGGATAACTAAGTTTCTTAATCATGACGAAACCAACATGCTTTTTAATTTTGAAGCTTATATTCTTAAAATTTGTAACAACTTTTGTTCTATGTTAATGTAAGGCAAATAGAAAAACGAATTTTGTCATAAGTACTTGGTTATTTATATCATTACTAATACTACCTAACAATTGGTTTTTTGATTTTCTCACCTTCCTATTTCAGAACACACTCATCATTTAAATATGGTCAGAATTATGCTGGTTTCTCTAAAGCTGATTTTCGATATGGAAAGATTTTCACAACTAAATTTCTTAAATGCTTTATTGAAGTCCGACCAAAGCTGGCTAGAATGTGTAAGCTCCTCAAGTGATTAGAACATGGAAATTAGACGGGATAAAATCTTTAAAGATGGTTGATGGTGGCTCTCTAGGCTATTCAGTAATTCATAGTGACAAATCTCTTGATAACATGATAGAACTCGATCCAACTTACTTGATATACAAATAGTCTCGTAATTTATAAATGACAGAGTAGGTTACAAACAGATGTAAATTCAAAAGCTTGCAGCATTAACTTTATGAAGTTTTTCCTATAAATTGCATTAGTCTCCATGATATAGAGAAAACAAAAATTATATTACATTTAGCCAGCAGTTAAGGTCTCCCAGTAACTTGTAGGAAATGCATATACACTCTCTTGAGTCTTGATGTCGTCAATTAAATTCTGATGTCGTCAACTGAAAGGTCTGTCTCTGATAGCATTTTCAATTTCTTGAAAATAAAATAAAATAATAAATTATGAGAATGCGTACGCAAGAAAGTTAATATACATGTTATCGGATAAGGAAATATAGAACCAAATACCATCAAGTTGGAAACTGTAAAACTAAAAAAGTATTTTCATGTGGTAAAGATGTGTCTTATACTAGCTAGCATTACGAAATCATACTGTCCGAAAGTAAAAAATTCATGTTCTTGCTAGTTGCTAAAGTGAAAGTTGCCACTCTTGCAAGCCCTTAAAACCTGGGCTGAAAGTTGATACTTGTAATTTTGACAGCTTAGTAATCATGGGTTTAATTTACTATGCTTACACCTTAGAGGAAATGAGGGAATTTGGACTGAGAGAGTTACCGTAATATACTGTGGCGGATCATCAAAGCTTGAGGAACCAAGGACTATTTCTCTTTTTAGCTTTGATGTAAGCTTGTGACAAACACGAAGCTGTGAAATTAAGAAAACTTAAAATTGTGTACTTATCAAATATTCCTTAGAATGAAAATATTAATTGAAGGTTTACCTCTGATCTAGTTGCCCCACCGATTATAAAAATAAAAATACGCTGCCCCATATACTTAAAATCGCTAGATGAACTTCTCAAAACAGAATCGCTGAAAAAACAACAGAATATAATAAGGGCTGGAAATCAGTAGACATTTGTAGTTTATTATATATACTAGTAAGAAAATGGCTGAATTGCTATTTCTAGTTTTGATGTAGTTCAAAACATGAACTAGTATAAAATGGTATAGCCACATACTTGTTAAAATTACCCATGTTTATTCAATTTCCGTTCATCGAGGTTCAAGAATAGATTACAGCTAACTATCAGAATTGCGAAGTCCTTTAGGATGTAACAAAGAATACGATATAGAAAACATAATCAGGGAACATTTATATCACAAGAGAATACTAGCTGTCAAGTCCAAGTTACATATATCTAATAAATTAGCATAAAGTGATATGCTAAATAGGACATAATGCCTATTTAGTCAAAGTTAAAATTTTATATCCCATAAGAAATGTTATCTTCCATTATCTATAGAAATTTACCATCAAGTGATAGTCACATACTCAAAACTGTTTACTGATTTCACTTTTGATGGATATATACTACAAGAATCTGATTTTGGGCACGTGTATTAAGGGTTTGTTTCAGTTGCAGCTTCTATGAAAATTAGTTGGACTTTTAGTTTCACAAAAACACCGAGTTCATTCAGCTTGAAGCTTTTTCAGGCCAAAATCCAGCAAAAGCTGAGTTTCTAGGCTGGCAAGCCAGACGCATTCCAACTTTAAGAAGAAAAAAAACTGAGCTTAGAAAGTGCAACTAAACAACGGCTGAATAAGTATGCAGTAGCACTAAATGCGGATGAAAAGTTCTCACTAGCAGTTAATAAAAATTAAATTCAAAATAACTCTAAATAAAAATTAAAGGAAGCTTTTTACCTTGAATAACCGTCATCAGAATGGCGCGGTTTTGCCCACGTGGCAGTACGTCTGGATCTCATTGAATGTGGTGCTGGTGGTTGATTAGTAGCAGGCTTTGACGATACACTCTGGCTTCGCCTACTCCCTTCCGGGGCTTTTGAGCTTGGTTCATTCATAGTTTGATAATCTTCCTTTGATAATTCACCTTTGTTAAGTTTCTCAATTACCTCCTGAAATAGATACCATAGAGTTTTACATTATTCCCATACTGTTTAAAAACTCAATCATTCTTCTTAGATCAAATAACCTAAAGCACATTGTTTTACTCATGTAGTAAGTATCCTTTATTGGCAGTTTGGCACCATTTTGATGGCTAATATAAGTACTAGGTAATAGTGGCCAGATAGAATTTAGATTTCAGCTCATTTCTGTTAATAAAATACTATATATTATTTTCGCAAAATAGTTGCATCACCAATTTAATGGAAATTATTGTCATATAAAATTGTGTACAGAATGCTGTGGCAATAACAATAACAATTACATGGTGATAAGCGGTTGTTTAAAATGCCTAAGATTTTTACTAGTGTTTTCTTCTAGATACTATATGAGTTTGTTAACTTTATAAGCTTACATGTCTAATACCACTGGATTTGTAAATCAAATGTATTCCTCAAGAAACCAACCCTAGCTAAATCCTCATGATAACACGCACATCGGTTGACCTCCAAGTGACTTAGAAACTAGTGAAATAAGATTGATGAGCATGTTGATGGAAAAGAAATAATGTAAGGCATTGGTGATTGAGAATCAAACCTCTAACATAGGATAAAATCGGAAAAGCTGCCATGTTTCTTCATCACCTGCCCGATCCTTTCTTGCCGCATGCTTTCTCTATTAATTACAAAAACATGTAACCAGTTTAGCTAACTCAATGATTCGTGAAAGGAGTTGAAAAGGCTTACTCATAAGTATTGCAAAAAATATTTACCTTATGAGCATCAAATTTAAGTGAAAAACCTCCACCTGATGCTTTTCTGGGGTCTGATCCTTCGAGCAATCTCATGTTTTTCACCGCCTTCATGTCATCGTGTGTCAGTTTTGCCAACTGTAGTGTAAAAGAAGAGCAATTAATTTACCCGAATCATGAATCATAATTATCCAATTAACACTATAATGATTAGTCTAGAAGCTTTAAATCTTTCCTCGAAATTGTTATGTATTTTATTCATTGCTTAAACAGCACTAGTTATATATTTGAAAAGCCCGCTTCAAGGGAAAGGGCTCAATTAAAAAAAAGGTAAAAGCTTGCTTTTCTGGGTTTTTTGCCGGTAAATCTTACTTTTTCCCCCACTTTTAGCTTAACTCTTGCATAAACGCTTTGACTGAGTTTCCATTTTTTAAAACACATATATACAGTACCCTCGACATGAAATCTAAAACAACTTTCAACAAATTCTGGTATTTTACAAAAGAAAAGAAGTATCATAGGCGAGGCAGGTACCTGCATGAGCTTTGAAGCTTTGTCACCCTCAAATTTCTCCGGATAAACAGATGCATAAATTAAAAGCAAACGCAACTTGTTTTCAGTGCTTGCATCCTGTAAAAAATCAATGTCTTATTAATAAAGTAATCAGTTTTTATAGTTTGCATTCGTGTACAGGTGGATTTTAAATTCACCTGTTTTGTCCTCAAAAAGTTGATAATTTCTTTTGTACCCGCGTCCCCAAATACAATATCTTGCTCAAGTTGCCCAAGTTCTCTCATCCCAGTATCTCTGATAATTTTATTAATTTTCCCAGCAATCTGAAATCGACCCAATTAGTTAGTTAGTACTTAGTACGGAGGAAATTACTTTGCTCTTAGTTTCATACATACAGAAGTTCTATATTGACATATGCAAAAGAAAATTGCCTAGCTAAATTTGCAACCAATAAAGGGGTAAAACTAACCTCCACATGAATAGAAAGCTTCTCCATTTGTTCGTTGTACTGTGGCAAGGCTTGAACCATCTTTTGCAAATCTCGAGTGGACAATTCGCTGCTGTCTCTGTATTTGTTCAAAGCTTAAATTTTCAGTGCCGTGATTTCATGAACTAATTACAGTTTGACGCTATAGTTAATCAAAGCCAACCAGAAATTGTGTATGAACTACAAAATGCATATTATAATTACACATAAACTAACTTTTGTTGCAGCGATGCGGCTTTGTTTTTTGACATGAAGGTTGTCATCTTTTCATGTAACCGCTCACTAGCCTGGAATAAATCAGTAAAAAGGAACAAGACTTAGCCAGATTCAAGAAAAGGATGCACAATTAAGATATTAACAATTAACATACATGTTTTTTTTCTTAAAAATAATAAGAAATTACGTACATCTGCTATGTGTGTGTGCCGGAGCTCAAGCCAAACAGGGTCGTGATCTTCCAAGAGGACATCTTTTTTCTCAGGCTGTCCCCCTGATTTACTTGGAACCTGACAATAATTGTGTATATGCGTGTTAAATAAACGTGCAGGGCAAATCCTTGAAAACAAATTTGCTGCATTTGGAGTTTTGGACTGGAAAATCGGGACATTAATCCTGATTAGTTATATATTTTGGGCTTATTTCTGGCACTCAATGTACTAGTGGGAACTTATCCCAATTTAGCAATAATGCAAACTATTCGCTGTGCATATCAAAGAACAATTTGTTAACATTAATGTCAGAATACTATATGCCAATCAAAAATCAGTTCACTAAATTGTATATGCACATCAACAGAAAATCAGCTTATTGAACAATATGCCAATCAGAACTAAGTTCATTGACATGTCTGCCAATGAAAAGTACTCTAAATGGAAAAGAAATGTTTTCTTGTGACTAATCAGATTAAGCCATAAACATGTCAGTGGGTAATTTTGTGATGTACAAGTACTGGTTAGCAAGTCTGTGGTTAAATACATTAATAATATAAAAACCAGCATCTTGAAGTCAATTGACACTATCCAAGTCCTCTTGATTTCGAGACCTCTTATTTCCAAACATAGCCTGAAAGCACAATAATGTAAGAGTATGAATAGATATACCTCATATACATATTTGTTCCCATCCAAGTCAAGTAGATCATGGCACATGGCTTCGTAGGTCCATTCATGAATAACAGGAGCAATCTGGAAAGAAAAATTGGCGTTTGGAGATAAAATATTAAATAGATAAAAATAGATTGTGAAGTATGATGAAAAAAATGATACCTGATCGACAGATCTATCCAAAATGAGCAACTCGCATGTTTCAGATTTTGGAAATTCAGGAATAGAAGTTTTATATGTACTGATAATGTTCCAAACAGAAGTGGCAAGCTTCGTTGGAATCAAATCTCGAAATGATGTAACTGCTGACGTGTCAAGTGACTTTGCACCACGATACCGCACTACTGGGAATTCCTAAATAGGGAATGAAAATATGTATCAATTTTATTAAAAGGAGAAAAACCATGAGAAAACATTCAACCCACGAAATCAGATTTGCTACGGTTGACTTCACATATACAAGAACTTGTCAGTCCAAAATGACCATTATTTTCCTAAATTTTCTATTATTTTTATAATTTAGTGATATATTGATGTGAATTAGAATGTTCATAAAATGGACAAATATAAGTCAGAGAGTGACTGAAAAAAAAAAACCAGTTAAATTAAATTTTGTCAGCCAGTTATGACCCAATTTCAATTGATCTATTGATCAGTGACCCTGATATGATATAAAGAGAAACAAACATCAGACATTACAAAGGAAGCTAGAGTTTAACACTGATCAAACTTTGGCACAGTACATTTAGATATGGTAATCATGTTACCGATTTAGAGCTACTAAATAGATGTTATAGGCTTATAGCCAATTTGTACTGTATTTAGTGTACTAAATAAAACATCTTTTTACATGTACCTTTAGAGAAGCGAAAACAGTTGCCATTCGGCTAGCCATTAAATTCAAGCAGACATCAAATTTTCGAGAACCCTCAGAACCTTCCGAATATAGGTCTTCCAAAGCTCTTTCATGGTCAGTGATGTATGCCTATGTAAATTTTAGCCCCAAGTAAATTTTTATATCTTCAAGATAAATTAAAAAAAAAAAAAAAACCACATTGAGGATTACAGGGGAAAAAAAACACATTGAGATTATAGTATCATTGTTTACCTGACTATCTACAGAAAAATATTCCAAATTCATCTGCATTTGTAAAATAAGAAGAATCATAAATATGAATTTTATTTTGGAAACAAGACCATATGGAAATAATTCTCAAATCCACGTCGAAAATCGATACTAAATAGTAAGATTTCATGACAGAAAAATAACCTCTCGCAATGCTCCTATACGTGGTAAGACACTTGTATCATTCTTGATACGGCTAACCAAGTCCTTTGGTATGGGGGAACTGAAGTATACATATGCTCTGTAAAAAAGGGGAAAAAACAACAAGAAAACCAAAAACTTAAACGAATGTAAATTGGAGATTCATTTCTAAAAGGGAATGCTAAACATTATGGATTCGACATATGAAAGCACACAACGTACTTTTTGTATAACGGTTCTCTTCCGGACATGTCGGATAAAAACATGACAACACTGCATTGTGGAAAGAAAAGGTGAGTAGAAAACAGAAATTGTATTAAATGGAATTACATAAGAAAAAGAGAGAATTAGTACTTTTCTTTTGAAGGTTGGATAAAATATATAGCATCCATAGATGGCAAAGGTTGCCTTCTCCGAAAAAGGTCCTCCACCACTACAACAAAACGAAGCAAGATAAGAAAGTACATTCAAGGGGATAAGTGGAAAAAATATGAAAGAAAATTCAAATGAGCTATGACACTTACATGATACTCCTTCGTCTGTTATATCCGCCATTTTGCAAGAACATGACATGACTCTTACGGTCACTTTGTCCATGATAAGCACCTGTATTTGGATGTTGTGCACAAAATCGAAGATGTAATGTTGAAATTTCAATTACTTTTACTACTCCTATTTCCTAACATGAGACTGCGCTATTATTAAAAACCGGTATTGTATTTCTATCAATTGAATGATTGATTTCATCTTGCATACAGGTACAGAGGACATTTACCTTCCAAGATTTTGAATTTCCAGATTTAGATGATCGGACCATTTCAAATAGTAGCCCTGAAAAAGCCAGTCATGGTCACAATGTGTAATGTTGCAATAGTCACGACTATTTTCACACACAAAAAAACAAATATCGAATTGCAGTTTAGGCAGGAGCGGCCCTAGAGTTACTGACACCTTAGTTACGAGTTTTTTTTTTGCGCCCTATTTCTTTTTCCATCATACCAACAAAATCCACATGGAATACAGAAACACCAAATAATAAAATCAACTCGATAACAGATTTAAAATATCAAATACCATTTAACTCTAGAACAAGATTGATGAATGAGGTCGCGTTGTAATTGAAGATTTAGTTTTTCTATAATTTTCAGACCAAAATATGGTGTGATCTAGAGATCTAAAGATAAAGAGAGCAAGAAATATTACGTTCGCGACTGACATTGCGAAAGGTCTTGTAATCGGTCGAACCACCTGCATGGGACGACCCTTCGGAATCGGAAAATGACATCACTTACCACCACCACCTTAGCTGCTTGTTTTTTTTTTCTATGGATATAATAAAAAGAGATATGTAAGAAAGAGAGATGGGAGAAATAAGGAGTTGGTTGTTATACGTTTGTGGGAAAGGTGTTGTATGGTCCAATTAAACTACTCCCCGCGAAAATTTCGTTATATATTAGTATTCACATGTTTTGTTATTTAAAGTTTGTTTTAAAAAAAATAAAAAATAGTATTCAAACTACTCCCCGAGAACTATTTGGCTGAGGCTGCAGATCAGTAGTAACAACTAATAGAAATCATCCATACGATAGAGAGTCTAATCATAGTTACCGGAAAACTCTATTCAGGTATAAAATGCGTTTATCCGGAAACCCGTTTCGAAAATGGATATCATACTCTTATAAAATTTTAAGGAAAACGTTTTCTAAATTTAAGTAAAACATTGTAAAATCTTAAATGATACTTTTTATAACTCTAAAATACGAAAACTAAACTTCATTGGAACTTTAGGAATCTTTTACCAGAATATTTTTTGTAAAAAAAAATAGAAAAAACACAGCTTAAAATATTATACGAAATGGGAAACGCCGGTAAAATAAAAAATATGATAGTTTCACATAACTTCTAATAATTTATGGATTACACAATTATAATGCCAATGAATTTCATTTTTGCAGTTAGAATTTAAGTAACTATATAGATAACTTATGTAAGTATTATTAATCGTTACCCACGCGTTGCGTGTGCGATACGTAATGACATAGATATGATCCCGACAAATAAACTTAATATTTTTTTAAAATTTTAAATATCGAATGATTAAATATAACAATCATATATAAAGAGTAACACAACGATTTTGTTTGGAATATAAATGTGTGGAAAATAATATTTTTTTAAGTTATTTATGTATTTGAATTGAGTTATGGCATTTAAGAGTAATTACAATATTAGAATGAGAGTATTTTTGAAAAATTTAGACAAAATTTGACAAGCTCAAAATGTTTGAGTTGAGTTATATTAATAGTATGATTATATAATTATTTTTTTATATATGTCTCATATATTCTAAATAACCCAGCGAAAAGAATTTGTACTGTGTGAGTTTTTTGTTGTAAAATTGAGAAACATACTACAATAGTTGACTTTAATGGTACAAAACATGTTAATGAGGAATTTTTTGTTGTCTACATTTCATAGAATAAGTCTGTATCTCATAGTATTTTAGATGATTCTCATATTAATAATCTTCAAATTTAGCTCATATTATGTAGTAGTCGAGTCTTATAGTTGTTTGATAATTCTTCAAATTTGAGTCATTTTATGCATCAGTCGTGTCTTTTAGTTTCTTCAAACATGATAATACGTGTTTCAAATGGTCAATAGAAAGAACACACCTTTCCATGTGATTTTTTTTGTTATTGAAGAATCCATATTGAGCTATAAATTGAAGAGTTTTCTATTATAAAGAGAGCATGAATAAGAGACACGATTAAGACATAACATTTAACTGAATTAAAAGTTTCAACTTAGTCTAACAAATCAAGTTTTTTGCTTCAATATGGGGTGCTGACATTTCAATCTCAGATAGAAATATGATCAAACCAGTATATATGAAGCAAATACTTGATCAGCTAGACAAGGTGAAAATTTTGTTAGACTAGCTTTACGCAAGCTTCTATTTAAATATTGGTGGTGCTCTCTCTCCTTTTCTTTTTGCTGATTTAGGATTAATATCTCCGCTTTAGAATTTGCTCACTTACCTTTGCTTTCCAAACAACACTGTGTAATCCTGCAAAACTACCTCTAGCTATATTATATGATCAAGTAGGGATGGGGAGAAATAACACTATTTTCGTAACAAGTATTGGAGATTTCAGTACTGCATATCAGATACAACCATTTTTTTAAATTTTCTTCAAGTCGTTAACAACTTTTAACCAACAAATACAGTCACCTGTGTTATTTGATAAAGCTTCGATTTTGATCCTATTACAGTCACCAATAAATTCCTACGGTGCCGGTATTATTAATTTATAGAGGTTTTACTATAGTCCAAATTTAAACATTATGGCTAATTTCATACTTGCAAATTTGCAGTTGGGATGAAATGGAACAAATTTGATTGAAACTAGGAGGGTGTTAGAAGTACTAGTTAGCTTAAATGGCGTTGATAAATGGCCTTGACTTGGTCTCGTCTATTGTGCACCAGGCGCTTAGTGTTTTTTAATTTTTTTCTTTTGCTGCTCCATAATTATTTTAATGATTTTCTGATAGGTTAAGACGCCTATAGAACCAGTCCCAAAATAGTTTTCGACAGTGATTAAGAAAAGATTAAATAACTAAAGCTAAATCAGTAAATTTAAACAGTATGTATTTTAAGATAGTTAAATTATACTAATATAATACTTGGTATGGTGAATAATTTCTTGTTCCGCCAAAATGTACTGTAGAATAGTTTTAGCGGCTACTAGGTAGCATTATTTCATTTATAGTCCGCTTTTGTTGTTACTAGTTTATTTATTTATGTCTTTACGCTCTTCGTAGTAGTGCCGGATTCTACTGCTGATCATTAAGGCCGGCTCACTAGCAGGAAGCGCACTAGTAGCGTGCTTCTCTAGCCCGCTTCTTTGTCTTCTCCTCCTGAATCTCGTAAGCTCCATCCTCAACTTCTCATCGGGCTTAGATAGGGATGGAAATGCGGATTTGGATGCCTCGCGGATCCGATGCATATACATACTACAAATGGTCCAATGGGTATCATTTATATGAAATTTCTACTAAGCCATTCAAAATACTTCAAAGAATAAAATAATAAATGTTCAACAAATTAAAAAAGGCAAAAACTAATACAGTAGTAATACTTTAATCGATAAAGAACCTCAATCAATCATATTTTCGGTGGAGGAAAATCAGATGGATAAGTATCATAAGTTTTAGGAATGCAGAAAATATTTTCTACTTACAGTATGAAAATAATAGTAACTGAAATTGAAATTTTGCAGATTTTCATTGCTTTCTTTTTGTTGTATCAATTGCAGAACTTCCGAACATTTTGCAAAATTTATTTTCCTTGAATGTCGTTTGATTGTTTCTAGTAGAACTTCCAAACCCCTTTGAATCTACCTATTTGTGTATAAACAAATACAGTAAAATTTGAAGTTGAATGGATTCAACAGCTAACAGCTTCTTTCTTGATCCAAATATATTAGTAGGATCGTTTTGTGCATAATTAAGAAATACATACATATTATATTACATTGACTAAGGCTTGCCAAAATTATACTCCTCAAGTCCACATATTAAAAGATTTATATTTTCCTCATACCTTATAGACTTGCCATACAATAAACCTTCACAAATAATAGCACTGGACCGAGATAATTTATTAACTTAAAAAGTTATTAAATACTCCAAGTCCAGGACTAGGGAAAAAATATTAATTTATAAAGATTATTGTAATCTCTAATTGATTATTAATTTAAGTTGTACTTTAGTTAAGAAACCAGTTCTCGAATACGAATAAGATCACACCATTGTGCGTGTCTCAATGTTGGTAGATCGGAGCATACATTTTCATGAAGGCGTGAACTGCAGATATTAGACACGGATAGTAAGATTATCATATTCAATCACAAAGTATAGGCTATAGTCTATAACCAAGACGACAAGTCTCGATATTTATGCTTGTGGTAAAGTTAGTATTCCCATCACTCTGCTAGTAATCTCTTGTTGGTAGGCAATCTCTGGTTCCGCCCCTGTTGGTAGGTGATCACTGATCTGTCAATACCACTTACATGCAATAAACATTATGCAATAAAAGAAAGAGAGAGTCAAAATGACCAGTATGAGAAGCTTCTGGTGATTCAATATTTTGGTATAGGCGTTTGACACAGGGATCTGGCCAATATACCTCATTTTAGTGAAGTGTTATCATGCGTACTCTCTAAAGGTCAAATATTATACTTTAGGAGTATAACGTACTGTAATATGTACAGTTGGAATATTTGAAATTAAGCGGACATTTGGGAAAAAGAAACTCATTGCAGATGACTACATGGCAATTTTAATTGAATACAACACACTACAACATCACTGCAGATCTGCAGGTATTACAATAAAGAAACCATAAGTATGCATCCGAAATCAGACAACACTAGGACTGTGGCATCCACTATAAATGGATGAATAGCTTTACAACATAACAACATTGCTCATTGTAAAAACATGAAGATCTTTGGTAATCCCCTTTGCCCATGAATTGTTCACCAAATATGAATATTATAACAGATGCAAATTTAAATGTGCATATATTGTTAACTTTATTCTTTCTTGCAAACCAGTGTCGGGTACTTTGGGCTCCACATATTATTTTGCACGTACTCCGCAATTTTCTCCTGCAAAGATGGCCATATATTTATTAATTAAATTACTGTATTAATCTTAAGAAGTCCCAAAGATTATCTATGAACAAGTTAAATTTTTGGATTTTTTTTTTTTTTAAAAAAAAAACGCACAACTATAGTGGGGGATATGAAGAGTTTACTACCATGTACTTTACCAAAAATTCAATTTTCTCTTCTCTACTCAACTTTGTTCATTTTAGGGCCTTCTACAATATCAATTCGCTCAATTTTGTAACTCATCCGTTAATTCCTTCACAAAATGGACGACACGCGACTAACTTTTGCTTCTTTTATGAGTTAAGTTTATGTTTGGTAAGAATTGAGATGAACCGAAGATAAAAAAATATATTATTCTGTACTTTTTCTTTATTTTTATTTTTATTATTTTTTTATTTTTTTATTGGACTTATGTTATAAATTACCAAAATACACTTGTCGTTAAAAGAAGTTAATAGAATTTAGTCACGTTCAGGCACGTGTCGTCCATTTTGTGAATGAATTGACGGATGAGATACAAAATTGAATGGATTGATATTGTACAGTGCCCTAAAATAAACAAAATAGAGTAGATGGGAGAAAATTGAATTTTTTGTAAAGTACAAGGTAGTAAACTGTTCATATCCCACTCTAATGGTGTTAAAGATTGTGCTCATCAATAACCCTCATGTCGCATGCATTCAGATCCTTCTACAATATTGCATCATAGATTCATAGAAGTCTAATAATCTCATTTGCATGATTATCTTCCATTACCTTATTATCCAATTCCCAACCCCAAAAAATCATTATTCAATCCTCAAATTCCAACAAGTATTGTATACTTGATCAGTTTTCGTCAATTGGCAACAAAGTTACCTAGCTAAACTTTTGCAGTTCACTAAGATCCATGCCATGGTATCCTTCTGCTAGATCCTCTTCTATTGCTTCCTTTATCACAGCTGCAGCTATCTATTTTGTTATATCGCGTATTCTACATTCAATGATTGAAAAGGATGAAGAATCAGATACAGAAAATCATCTAAGAAACAGGTGGTAGACTCGAGCTTATCGAAATTCTACCTGGATATGGGAGGAAATATTACTCCACTGACAACTTCATCTTCTGTCATATATGCAGCAAGGCTACAGTTTTAAAATAAGTGTTAGCAAATTGACGACAAGGTGAGAAGTGATTAAATGAAAAGCATAACTTCAGACTTATCCAAATGCAGTTCAAAATATTAATTTTCCACGCAAATGGGAACTTGTAAGAATAAATAATATGGCATGTAAACAATTTAGTACCACTCAGCTGCTGCCTGTAACATGCCATCAGAGATGAATTTAGCCCCAGAAAGAAGAGTGCCAAGTCCAATCCTGCATCATGAGACGTGAATAGATTAGAGCAAAAAGAATAATAACTGACCCAGGAAAGAGGTACATATTGTTCCCCTGGTTGGAATGACCAACATGGCCATTTCCTGTAAAAAGTTGAAGCAAACATCAACAAACTAAGAACTACCAGAGTGAAAGATAATCACAAAATCAAAGTAACCCTCCTGTGCTCAAGCTTATAGGATGCTACAAAAAAGGAACTATAATAGAAGCAGACAGGAAAGGCAATATTTTAGTGAGAAAGTATAACACGCACCGAGATCTACATCTTCAAATGGGCTTCCACTTGCAAAGATCATGTTCTTGCCCAAAATAGAAAATGCTTCACGAGGGGTGCATTCAGCTGTAAAAGTGCAATATTGTGTAAGTAACAACCAACCATTTGTATCAGAACTTTTCATTCTGTGCAAGAAGACATACCATTTTCAGTTGGGTTTGACATAGCAAAGATGGCTGGCCTAGACGAAGTTGTAGATTTGAGTGCCTCTAGAACCTAAAAGATGTCATGAAGTTCACGAATCAGGATACATTCGAAATGTCCCGTTTATTTTGGAAATCGGAAGAAATAGTTTCAACTTAATATATACTCTACCTCTTTGGAGAAGAGCCCCCCAACAGCAGACAACCCGAGAAGTACATCAGGCTTCACCTGCTGCACCTGTTTACCATAGTATGAAAACCAATGTGATTACTATTTTAACAAATCTAATAAATACGGCATGTTACAGTTGTCAGATTTATAGCTAATATAACCTTCAGGCTTCAGGTATAGACTGCAAAGGAAGAGGGGGATAATTTGTTTTTATTTAATTGAAACGAATGGATATTTTTATTTATTTTACCACTTCCATAAATCACAGTCAATTTACCTCCGTTTGTAATTTGCAAAACTTAAATTTTTATTGTCTGTTAACCTGTAAATATCAAAATAATCCATACAAGTAGAGAGAAAATAACAACCTTTCTAAACCTAATAATGCTACTTCTGAAAATAATAAATTGGTTATATAAATGTACGTTTAGTTAAATGTTTTACTGACCACTTCCAGAAAGCTTGCCCCTTCCTTTAGTCCCTGGCTGTCAACTTCCTTGACGTTCCTTGCAAATGGTGAAGCATCTGGATCAATACTTTCACGTTCTTCAGTGATCAGACCCTGATATCAATAACATGGCGTGTTTATTCACTTAGAATTTCTTGAAGAATAAAAAGATTCCAGCTGCAGGCTGGCCGTTAGTTACCAAGATATTTGTTACCAGGAAAAATAATTTAAACAAGATTGGTGCTAACCTAAAGTTGAGAGAGAGTTTTTGATAAGGGAAATGAACATAACATAATTAATGATACTATAGTATTGGCATTGTCTCGTGTCTTTTTGAAATTTCAAAACTACGATTGGCCCATTGGATAATTAGATGCAAATAGAAGTTCGGTAAAAATCACATTAGCATCAATAACCCAAAACTGACTTCGGGCACTCTCAAAATCATATTCATTATTTCCCAACATCCTTTCCATCGTCTTCGTAGCAGCATTAAGAACCCCTATCCCTGCACTGCAGAAAGCAAAATTTTGAACAAATATCAGGCTGTTTCTTTGCATTTATATTTCCATGGCTTGATTGAAAGCTCTAGAATAAAAATTGAATGATGCTTCTCCCACTGTAACTACATAAAAATGGCTAAATGTGTATGGTTTTAAGTGCATGTGACAAACCGTCCAGCCCCAGCCACAACAATCTTCATTTTTGGAAAGTCAGTCACTGGCTTTCCTTGTGCTCTTAAAGCTCCCAAAAGACCTGCAATGGCAACTCCTGCTGTTCCCTACACCCAAAAAATAGAAATCTTGGTTAAAACAACAAGAGAAAGTAACGAGCAATTATACTTTTAGGACCAATGATTTACAGCTTTTATGCCGTGGTGTTGATACAGTCAATCTTAATAGAAATTCAGAACAGTTTCACGCCAACTGGACTATATATTTTTGTTATACCTTATAAACTAAACTTTTATGGTAGATGTGAAAAAACCTACTTTTGAAATTAAAATATGTGAATGTAAGAAGTGAATATCTACACTATTGAATTGAGAGTAATGAAAATATTGCAAATTGTACTTTCCGGAAAAGAGTATCAGACTGTAAATACTTATAAAAGTATACTATTTACATAAAAGTATACTAATAAGGGAAACTCCAAACCATTTTTTTTTTCTGTAAGTAGTTTTAAGTAAAAAAGAAAAATATAAATGATCAAGTAACTACTAGGTAGTCCTGGTGATAGTTCAACGGATTCTCAAGAGAATTAGCCAACAAGAATCCTTAGATTACCTGGATGTCGTCATTAAACATTCTGTAGTTATTTCGGTAACGCTGTATAGTTTGAAAGCCCACTTCCTTTGAAAATCTTCAAACTGCGTAAAAGATGGACAAAATTTAGGATGCCACTACTTTCAAAAAACAAAGATATATATAATAACTGATACTTTTTATAAGTGCAATACCTGCACTATTACATGTGGCCAGTGACTGAACACAGCCTTCATGAATTCATCTACAACTGCAATGTAGTCCTCTCCCTCGAGACGATGTTTTTGCAATCCTGGATCTAATTTAGGAAATTAGTGTCAAGTTACCCCATTGAAGGAAGAAAGTTCTTTATTTTTAATGCAATTAGATGGAACTTGCTATTCAATATCTAGAATGATCCTTACACGATGGATCTTGGTGAAACTTTTCATTATTGGTTCCAACGTCAATCATGACAGGAAGTACCTGTAGAACCAAAACCGCATGGGAAATTAGAGGGAGTTGCCAGCTATAGAGAATCACAAGAGGAATCAATTAGCAAAACAAATGGTTAACAGTTTTTAATTAGGTTTTAGTATAGCAAGAGACTTACTCTTTGAGGATTAATCCCAGCTGCAGCAACGTATAGATCAAGCTTTCCTATTGAAATTCTAATGCCCTGAACTCCAAGATCGCCAAGGCCCAATATTCTGCTTCCGTCTGTTACGACTATCATATCAACCTACAAAAAGAAGATTGTTGGTCGACATGACAGCAGAATGGTTGAAAATCACATATGGTAAGGAAAACATATTTGAGGGAAACTATTATTATCAATTATCCGGCAAGCATCAAGTACAGAGAAACTAAAGAAATTTAGTATGAAAGCTTACATATTTCCGTGTTATAGGCAGAAAAAAAGAAGACCACTAAGCAATAAAGTCTCATTCTACATACCCATTAATACAGATATCCCTTAAAACTAACAAATTGGAATCTGATATTGGAAGCATCAAACGCAGTAAGAACGTAGGCGTAAAAAGGGTAAAACCAAAGGAAACTCCCAGGATACTATACTCAGAATATTTCTATGCATAGAGGAAATTATTCGCTTGAGAGAAGTGATTTCCAGAAATGATTAAAAGCTTGATCCAGATATATAACTCAACCAACAAAGACATACTAGCAAATACGATAAATCACAAACACGATACCTCATCAGAAGGCCAATTATACACCATCGACATCATTTCTACACGATCAGCAGAACTGAAATACATTCCCCTGGGCCTTCTGAATAGTCCACTATAGTTCTGGCAAACTAGACTTACTGTAGGAGTATATACGATAGGCGCATATTCCTTGATATTAGCAATTAGAATCTGTCAAACAAGAAACGAAAACTGGGTAGTAAAAAAAGGGGATAACTTAAGGACCGCAATCGTTCAACTGTATGCAGACAATCCATGATACTATGCCTTGCTGTTACAACTGTTATATGGGATTCTTCAAAAAAATATTTGTTTATTTTTACTTGTAACTAAACAGTGTGTTTGGTTTACAAAATAAAAGTATACTTGTATTGAACTAAAACCAGAAAGAGTAAGCTTTTATAGAAGAAAATTTTCCTTGACTTTTTTTAACTAAGGTTTAGGTGATTAGCTTTCTAGAATCAGTATGTTTATCCCCAATTGAATTTGGGGAAATTATGTTAAACTTATGTATTAATTTGTCATTTATTTTGTTTCTTAAAAATCTTCTTTTGGTTGTGTTTTAAGTATAATTTACTACAGTACGATTCTAATTCATTGCTTAGTGACATTTTTTAAAGTTAACAATGGGGTAATTTGGTACTTTATAAGAAGTATGCATATTTTAATAAACACCTAAATACACCTCTTAAATTTTCAACAAAACACGAATGTGGTTAACAATAGTCACCTTGTAATACATTGTCTCATTACAATCATGAAGTCTGTTGAGAATTTGCCACTTAGCTAAAGCATTTGGATCAGATGGTCCATCCCTAGCAGCAACTTTAAGTCTCTTTAGGTCCTCCACTGCAAGTTATGTAACGCACCATCAAATAGCAAATAATGCTATATCTTTCCCAGAAATTTTTAAACAAATTCATAAAACGAGCATCAACAGAAGTTCAAAAAATAAAGGATCAAGAATTAACTGAAACACTCAATCTGTTCTTCGGAGGACATAACATTTGGAGACAAAATCCCCCGAAGACCAAGGCGGTCTCGTTCCGTCATGGAGAATGCTGTTCCCTGTTAATTTCATGAAAAAAATGGTACTGGCTTACAATTCAATCGTCAACTACAAGATTATCATTACTTATTAAAAATAGAGCAGTCACTTCCCACACTTTAAGACCACAGAAAATAAAAATGTATTCTATCATTTTTAAGCACGTAACTAATAAATTAAGCTGAACATAAATAGTAAAAAAGAAGATAGTAAAAAAGAGCGGGAGATAATTACTTTGTTAACCCAAGGATCGTGAAGGATATCGAGACTGCGTTTGTGTACAATAGTCGGGCAGTGTCCCTCTATCGTCGTGAATGATCTACGATCCTGCTGGAAAAATAACCGCCTCAGCGATGCCCTCCTCATTTGTCTACTCACACTCCACATATCTATATGTTTGTATCTATCTATCTATCTATTCTATATATAGAGAGAGAGAGAGAGAGTAAACTTACCGATTGAAGTTGATTAATTAAAACATCAAGTGACTTCTTCATCTCTCTTATCTCCTCTGACTTCTCCCTATCTGCTATGGACTGTGTACAAAGTAAACCATATAACAAACAAGTTAAACATTGAACTGGCGGTGATCATCAAACTTAATAACATTTTAATTGTAATCTTACGTTTAACAGTAGCGAAAATTTTCTGTCCAGAAACGTCGTAACTTTTCCTTGCTCCTGCATTAAAAAGATAGTTGAGTCATCTAAAAGAAGAGGTCAGCATATGGTTGTCTTTCCGGAAGTGATTTAGTGGCAGTTTTTTATTCAATGCATTAAAAATGGCTTATACCAGGCTATTCAAAGTCAACAAGCAATCCGAATCGTATTGATCTAAATACTGCAATCAAAAAACTTAAACACCCACAGAAATTGTACCTAAATTTATCCTAATTTTCTTTCCCTAGTACTGATCACGCACATAAACTTCCTCTATTCATAACACATGCACAAATTTAAAATTCCAGACTTGATAATAGGTTAAGAGTGGGTCTTACAGCTAGAATTTTTCTGAAATTAACATCAACGAGCTGATACATGCCCGCAAACTCCTGCATTGCAAAGAAAGTGAGCCATTTAAATCAATTTAGTCAGGGTCGCACACTATGAAATGTTAATACACATCGAACTGTAAGAATTAATATCTTTCCTATTATCTCAAGAGTCATGAAATTAATTATAACTCATTATTTTGGTCCATAAACGTTAAAAAATTAATGATAATGGTAATAAGTGTGTGAGTTAGAAGACTTTAGACATTCTCACATAATGAATGGTTGAGATTGATCATACCTTGATGGACGGTAAAGATCGAAAGTAAACCAAGAGTTCCGGGTCCTGTTCCTGCCTATATAAATGACACAATACCATCTCAATTTGTGTAAAAACATACACACAAATAAACAACACATAAAGTAGTGTATAAAGTAGTGTAGTGATAGGTTAAGGAGGAGAAATCCAAGTCTCCACCCCGACGATCTACCTCCGTCATCTAAACTCAACTATCATCTTCCGTTTAAATATCAAGCCCATCGTTCCTCCTCATAATTTAAGATATTTTATTTTTATTTTTAAATAAACAGTGGGGTAACCCACAATTTTATTAACTACCAAGTAAAAACGTCATTATTACAATTTAACGCTGAAAACAGCAAACCAACTGAAACTTTAGGACTGAAATGAAGAAACTGAAAATATAAACACGTGTCCCTTATCTAACTCTACTGTAACCCTTCATTTCTCCCAAAACTTCATTTCTTCCACAGAGAGAAATTCTTTCTCTTCTTCATCTTCTTCCCATCTCTCTTCTTCATCCTCATCCCAAAACTCAGATAACTTTGACTCGTAAATAAGATAATCCCATAGCTTCAGTGATAATTAAACCTCTGAAGTAATCTGAAAAATCTTCTATTCTGTTTGATATTTTTGGATCTTCATCACAGCCCAAATTTGGATCTTCATAGTTTAAGATATGTTTTTTGGCATACCATCGATATGTTATAATATGTATGATCATCATGTAGAAAAGATCCTAAATAGTTATGTTAATAATGTGTATAACATAATATATGAGTTGTAATTAACTATCATTTGGTATCAGAGCAAAGTTTGTTTTCGCATGATGTTCTACATAATTTGTTTGGGCTTGAAAATGAAGTGTAGCAAATGTTAATTTCACGTGCATTTATAATACTTTGTTTACATATAATAAGATCCTCTGTATGTCATTTATATTTTCTCTCATTTAATATATCATGGTTCAAACTTGCATGAAATGAATAATATAATATGTATAAATGATAGGATGAATGTTTTGACTAAGTAAGTTAAGTGTAAACTGATTTATGTATAGTATATCATGAAGACTTTGGACTTGTTTGGTGATATTTATCCACTAGTTGCTAATAAAATCATGCTCAAGAATATATTTATGGTAGTCGTATAAGACATGTAATGGTGAGAATATTACATGTAAAGTTTCATTAAATAAATGAATAAAGAAAAATTACAAGCATTTTGCTTGATATATCTCAATCATTGAATTGTTTGCATGTAAATAGTAAACATGAGTAGTACCATGTTTAGGCTATAATATGCTTCATAATTACATAATTTCATGCCTGAAATGAATTGGTTTGATTATGGATAAACTGCTTGATAAAATAAGCCATATAATTTGATATATAAATTACTGAATGTTTATATGCAGTAGTAAATCAACCAACTGCTTAACATTATTAAATGTCATTCTCACACTTTTTATTTGTAGCAATTTGATGGTTATAGTCATAAAGGTTACTTACGTGTATATGTTACATCATTAGTCTATAAATATAAATGACTTTTCATGAGTTAAATTGTTCATTTGCGTATCATCTTAATTGATTTAAGAGGACTAGCTTCATTTGTACTAAGGTTGCATAAGGAATTAATAAAGATCATTTGGGAGTTGGATATAAGTTATGCAATTGAATGAGAATTAAAGAGTTTTGTAACATAAGAATTTATATGAATGAATATATATAGAAAGTTATTTTACAAAACTACATAGTAAGTAATGGCATTAAGTTTTCATTATGTTATGGTGATAACCATTAAACACTTCAAAAGGTTACTACATATAAATGGTCATCTTCTTATGTCGCAAATTATAAGGGTTTATTCCTATTATTTATTCATTCTTAATAAGAATTGCTTGGTTGCCGAATGGTTTTATAAGAAATGTTAATTGTTATCCTTATGCAACTCATAATACTACAATTATGTAAATGTAGTTGAAATGTGCGAACAAGTTTAGACTCACGTTAAAGATGGAAAATTATAATGCTTTCCCAAATAGGCTCACCTAGTATGATGCGATGGCAAGGCAAGACTTCAGCTGATACTTTGTATCTTAATGAGGTCGGTTTTTAAGCAGTTTTTGCTGCACCAACCCTCACCCTCTCTTACCTGGTCAGATCATGTTAGAGTTACCGAAAGGGTAGTATGTAATACTTTTTCCGGTTGTGTTTCTATACTTATTTCCATCGAATGAGTGCTGTATAAGTTATATGTGGCATGTGTTAGATAAAGTGAATAATACGATGATGCATGCCACTAACTCTAATGAAGAATGTAACTTGGTGAAATGTTGGCCAAAAGTCTAATAGTAACAAGACATAATCACTAATTATTTTAGTAACTAATTTTGATATATGACTAAAAGTAAGGATTTAAATGCAAATTTTCGAGTCATATATTTCATTTAAGAGTACATTCGAATTGTTACGAAAATTCAATTATGACATGGGTGGAACTTATATTTATAGAATTTATTGTTTCGTGTACTTATATATCTAAAGAAAGTTATAACTTGCATATAAGTTGTTAAATGAATTAAATAAAAGATAAACCTTATTTGTTATATATATTTAAACAAATGAGCATTTTAATATATAATTTTAAGATTACATGTTATAATGAATATTAGTGATAAAGATGCATGTACATATGAAAAGTTGGGTGATGTACATATTATTGTTTAATTAAAACATACGCATGTTATAGTCATTATGTCGTACATATTATTGTCCCTACTATTATTTTTAAGACAATTTTGACAATATAAAATTAAGTCAATTTATGTTCATAGCATATAAGTTTGGTAATAGATTATAAGTTAAATCATATATATAACGTTCATATTATGTGAAATTTTGTTTGTCCACAGGCATAAAATTTTAACCGATGAATGTTAAATAATCATTGGTGTATGCGTAAATGTCAATTAAAGTTGTTGATGCTCTAATGTCAATATTCATATTATCGTTTGATTAAAAATCAATATTGGCTTTGATCAAATTTGAATATTTAGTTTAACCACTACAACTAATAATATTATTCGACTAAAATCAAATGTATATTTTAATCTATATTTTTAATGATTATTAGTGCCAGTAAATATTTTGCGTCAACATCATATGTCCAGACTTTGGTTGCCCACAAGTACAAAGTTTTAGAGACGAATGTTGATGATAAACGTTATGTTTTGCATCATTAATGCCTTAATTATGGTTGCTAAATTATGTTTGTGTCCAGTATTGTTATGGGTCGGGGATACATAAGAACTGATTTTTATGTATATTTGTTTTTGGTTGCCCACAGGTCCAAAACATTATGATATAAATAACTATTAAACGTTTATCATTGTTTAATTATTCTTAGTAACTTGGTTGTCTACAGGTCCAGTTATTTTGACTAAGTAAACATTATGAATGATTTCTTATGGTTTAACATTAAGATGGAAAATATATGATATCCACAGATACCACATTTTTCCTAGTTAAACAAATATTATGGACGAACTTAAATTTAACATTAACAATAAAAATATAGCTCAAATAAAGATGTCATATTTTTATAGTTAAATTTTCAAAATGGTCCATTTTATTGACTTATTCCATTAGTTATAAATTGTCTTGCGATATGATATGCTTGATTTAAATGTGTTGTTAAAATATAAGTTATTTTATATGTAAAGAGGTTGGTCTTAAGTTCTATTAATTTGATATGGTTATTGGTGTTTATTATTAGTTAAGTTGAATTTGGATACCCACAAGTAACAAATTTTCTTGATGAAAGTATACCATCAATTAACTTAATAAATAAAAGTAGAAAAATATGAAAATGTTATGTAGGGTTACATGATGATTTCTCCGTAATAAAACAATGATTGTCTAATGTTTTGAAAGGATAAATATGATAACACTAGTTGAGATATTCTTTTAATATGATTAAACTCATTAAATCTCAAAGTTCAAATTCGTGAGATTTTACTAAATTCTTGCCTTATTCTTCATATTATTTCTATAGGTCGCATATTAGTTTGCTAGTAATGAAAAGTTTTTACTTGAAACTAATTTTATGTTATTAGATCTAATAGAAAATTAAAAATTTTAATAACATTACGGGCATGTAGATTGATACTTTTATTAATTATAGTAATGAATTTTTTAAAATTTATTAAATAAAAGAGTTTTGTTTATCGATAAAGTTACGGTATCATTAGTGAGAGAATTATATTATTCAGAACATCCATTATAAATGTTTTTCCTAACTCCCATTAAAGAATTAATATATAATTACCCCCACATCAAGTTATATGTTATTTACCATAATATTTAAAGTAATGGTTAAACAAGTGGGAGATAATTACTCGTTTCACTATTAATGTATTATTTAACCATATACTTTTATAATAGGGGGTAATTCAATGGTAGTAGTTAATATTTTTTTTTTAAATAAGCTAATTGTTAAGATTTACCTGAACTATCATTTTCTTTGAATTCAAATAAAAACGTGTAACTTATTTTGTTATCATAACCTATTATTTTGAAGTAACCACTAGATTAGTGGGAGTAAACGTTGTTATAACCATTATCATTTTATTTTTGTAACCTATTATTTTACTAATAGTTATATTCATGTAAGTAACTTACTAGACCCATAATGAATTGCAAAATGGTTTTCAAAGGGTTTCTAAATGATAAAATGTTTTAAAATAGTTTTACGACTGATTAATAGTATTGTAAGCTGGTTCTTGTGTGTTTGAACTATTAGTTGTACTTAAAATACATATTATTGTAGGCAACCCTCAAATAATCATTATTTATAGTGGATTAACTTTTACATAATATTAAATATGCCTAATTTATGTTTTATGTTTGTAAGAATATAAAGATTTTATGCTCACGTATCATTGATGTGATACATAAAAATACATTGATCAAATTTATGTCTTACTGCTCAATAAATGTATGGAGAAATTATAAGTTACATTTCTTAATAAAATATTATGCAATTTATGTCTTATTGCTCAATATAAGATTGGAGCAATTTTATGACATAAGTGATTGAATGTATTATCACATGTATCATCAAGAAAAATTATATAATTCTTTGAGTACAAAACTCATAATAATAGTTACAAATTAATTTCAGGACTTAGATTATGTCGAGCTTATGACTGAGTCGCTGAAAATGAATGTTTGCAATTATTCTTTATAACTGGCATTCAAATGGTGTTGAGTTCACATAATGTAAATGTTAAGTTTTCGAGACTAATTTTAGAAACAATACTATCAATAAACACATAATAATCGTATATACCTTATCGATATCTACACAAGACAATTAACATTTTGTTAACATCACGTGTCTTGATTGTAGATAATTATATGGTATTACATAATGATGGCTATTTATTTGATAGGTAGAGATCTCATTTCTTATTGTTTCTTTTGTTACTATTGTCCTATTAAGTACGTACAAAAATAAAAAGTTATGGACATTTAATGGAACCGTCTTTTCTTAAGACATTATTGGACCATTAAGATTACTCACTTTATAGCCCTTGTTGAATAATTTGTTTTTGTTGTAGTACATGAAAGGAAACATGCTCTCAAGTAGTGTGCAATGGCCATGACTCTCATTAACAATTTATTTCATAAAGTATGTCATTAATTTATTGTGCGCTTATGTTTTCTTATAGATTGTTAAATGGACCAAGTGGGAGACTGTAAGAATTAATATCTTTCCTATTATCTCAAGAGTTATGAAATTAATTCTACCTCATTATTTTGGTCCATAAACACCCAATAAGTTAAAAGATTAATGATAATGGTAATAAGTGTGTGAGTTAGAAGACTTTAGAAATTCTCACATAATGAATGGTTGAGATTGATCCTACCTTGAAGGACGGTAGAGATCGAAAGTAAATCAAGAGTCTCGGGTCCTTCTCCTGCCTATATAAAGGACACAATATCATCTCAATTTGTGTAAAAACATACACACACATAAATAACACATAAAGTAGTGTAGTGGTAGGCTAAGGAGGAGAAATCCAAGTTTTCATCCCGACGATCTACCTCCGTCATCTAAACTCAACTATCATCTTCCGTTTAAATATCAAGCCCATCGTTCCTCCTCATAATTTAAGATATGTGTTTTGGCATACCATCGATATGTTATAATATGCATGATCATCATGTAGAAAATATCCTAAATAGTTATATTAATAATGTGTATAACATAATATAGGAGTTGTAATTAACTATCACGAACTCCATGGGAAAAATCACTAGTGAATAAGTTAAGAGTAAACTTGTGCTACCAAGTAAGATCAAAATACATTGACCCAAAAACTATCAAATGGCACACGTTGGCGGCAATAAACAGTAAAACTGTCAACACGATCATCCCGGTAGAATAACAGACCACAATGACTAACACGGTAGCTGCTGAAAAATTGTTTTTAAAGCCAAAAGCTATAATAAAACCAAGTAAGACCATACCCATGATAATAAATATAACCAGGCAACTTTCTCTCAGGTTTTTTTGTTGTTCTATCACATTTTATTGTTTTCAAATTAAACAATCGGGTATTACAAACTCCGAATTTTTAACACCAGTCTTATCGGTTTCTGCGCTCGATACTTGGAGAACTGATTTACGCAAAAAGTATAGTCACCCCAACCCAACCATAAAGATTTGAAGATGCCTTTTATCTTTATCTTCTTCCCCATAGAAACCGATAAGTCTGGTGTTAAAAAATCAGAGTTTGTAAATACCCGATTGCTTAATTTGAAAACAATAAAATGTGATAGAATAACAAAAAATCTTAGAGAAAGTTGGCTGGTTATATCTATTATTATGGGTATGGTCTTACTTGGTTTTATTATAGTTTTTGGCTTTAAAACCAATTTTTCAGTAGCTACCATGTTAGTCATTGTGGTATGTTATTCTATCGGGATGATCGTGGTGACAGATTTACTGTTTATTGCCGCCAACGTGTGCCATTTGATAGTTTTTGGGTCAAGGTATTTTGACAAATACGGTTGGTTATACGAAATCATACTGAGGCCCAATTAAATTCAGTGCTGCCAAATAGTAGATTGAATTTGCAAAAATAAAATAGCAAGTTACGGGACTTTTTTTCTATGTTGATGACAACAGCGAGAACACAAATCGGCTCGGCGAGTTTAAATATCGCTCTAACGACTAACGAAACCCGTCTGCTTCTAAAACGGACTTGTCGACCCCAAACCACGAAAGAAATCAGTATGACTTGAAGCAGTATGAAAGTGCCAACGGAAGTCCCAAAACGTACTGTGAATGCTTTATCACCTATTAAATAATTAAGCAATATACAATAACAATACAATTTAGATGAATTTGGGTTAAAAATTGTATTTAAAATTTCACTGTTTTAAAAAGTGGGCTTCGTAGTGAAAAACCTAGATTCAAACCTGTAAAAAAGTTCGTCTTTCCGTTTTTAGACCGCTAAAAATCTTTTAGTATATCTCGAACAAAAATGCTTCAACTAAGATTTCTCTTTCTAAAACATTGATTTAAATATAACAACGGAATAGTTTGGACTACCTTCTTTGTGGAGACGTAGTTTGTAGAGAACGGTTTGAGCTATCCCGACGAGAAATGAAAGCAAAAGAGACCAAATTCTTCCTCCACCTTGATAATTTTTAGTTTGGAACATATTCATATTCAGATCCACCCATTCACCCGCCATAGCTTAGAGAGGGAGTAGAGAGAGGGGGAAATGGGGAGAGAGAGAGCAAGGTTTTGAAGAAAAAGGACCCTCAGTATTTCAGCAAGACGACAAATATGTACGGTAGAAACCCGAGAACCACCAAAATTTATTAATTAAAATAGTTATTAATTAATAGATAAATTAATAATTAATAATTTATATATTAATTAATATTTTATTAATTTATAATAAAATACTCAATTTACAAACACCTTTCAAACTTACACTTAAACAATGCATGTACGTATATCAAATGAATGACCCAATTTGAAAGAAACCTTCAATCTCCCACTTTATTTCTTATGTTCAATGTATCACTTATGTTCACTAAATAATTTATTGGTGAGCTATGAGAAAACAACAACAGAAGTTCTTACAATGATAAGAAAAATTAAAGACTAAATTCAAGGTGAAATTGATTTCAACAAAAAATAAAAGACAATTGAGTCATTTTTCAAGAAACTTTCATAAATCATTCATGTAATATATAGTATATAAGGAATTATTAATTTATATTTTATACGGGGTCTATAGAAATTATCAAAAATGTACTATCTTATAATTTTAGCGAATTATTAATTTAGCACCCTATCCCCGAGTCGGTACCGGCCAAAAATATTATCTTAGAGAGTTTATTAAATAATCGAGTATTAATTTATCGAGTTTCTATTGTAGTAGGTTGGTAGCACAGTCGAAACTTACTCTATAATTTAAATATTAGTCACAATATATTGAACTTAGAATTATTCAGTCTGAATTTTGTTTTCCATGTGTGTATTTTTTTTTTTTTGTATATATTCAACTAATCGGATAATTTGCATCTAAATCATTACATTATTATTAAAAGAAATATCGCCGTAATTTGGATAGAAGATTTTTGTCAGGTTAATTTTGCAAGTGATTCTGTATAAGACATTTAAATGGAACACGCTGAATATCTTGAAAATATGATTGTATACTAGGGTAAATTTTGGATTGGTCCATGAAAACAAAAGTATTTAAGAATTGGTCCATGAAACTGAAACTAATTAAACATTGGTCCATTTGCTGACATCATTAAAAAATTGCTGACGTCATCAGAACACAATTAAAAAAAACAGAAACTTTCTCTCTCTCTCTCTCCTCTCTCTCTTTGAAAAAACTGAAACTTTCTCTCTTTAAACCGCCAACAAATCCGGCTATCAAACTGAAAAATCTCTCTTCGTTGATTTCAGAAAACAACATGGTGAAGGTAAGTTTATTAATCGTTGTTTTTATTAAAACAGTCTGAAAAATATATAAATTAATTTAATTTAATTAAGGTAAGTTCACTGACATTTTACATAAATTAGGATTATTAATTGTGTTTACCCATTTATTCCTTAATCTATTTATTTAATTTACCTTAATTTAATTTAATTAACTGAGTTTGCCCATTTTACATAAATTAGGGTTCAGACTCTATTGTTCAGACTCTATTTTTAAATAAAAATGGTGATTCTAATAATATTTGTTGAAAATATTATTCAGACTGTTTATATTCAGTTGTTTTGGTAATAAAAACAGAAAACAGCCTAGAAAAAAAGTATTCAGACTGTTTAGTGATTCAGACTGTTTAGTGATCTATATGTAATTGTTGAAAAAAGTATTCAGACTGTTTATGTTTAATGATTCTAATAAAATTCGTATTCAGACTGTTTATATTCAGTTATTTTCGTAATAAAATTGGTAAAAATAGTATTCAGACTGTTTTTATGTTTAGCGATTCTAATAAAATTGGTACTCAGACTCTTTATATTCTAATAAGATTATGTTGGAAAAATACTCAGACTGTTTACTTTCTCTGTATTTTAATATGTGCATGAGTTTACACAGACTGTTTACAGACTTTTTGTTATTGTTTTTAGAAACATATTGCCATCAAACATTCGACAAACCCTAAAAACCAACCATCTGACACAACAAACACCAAAAAAGGCAACATACAGTACAAATCAAACCTGGTTACTCTAATCAAGTTCTTTGTCGAAACAAATTTCAATCCGGCACAACTTCAATTAGTTAAGCAATACTGTCCGTTCTGGGAATTGATCAATGCTTCTAGAAATGGAGAATTAACCACGAACCAGGCTAGGAAAAGTGATAAAGAATTGTATCAGATGGCCTTGAGGTACGACAGAAACTCACAAGCCTTTAAGCTAGGTAGATTCACAGTTCCCATAGAGAGAGACCGTGTGCGTGACATTTATGGAATTTCTGGTAATGCTGAAAATCCAATAGCTCTCACAAGCTTTACTAAAAACCAAGAAGCCTACCACAGCTTTGTTGAAAGATGCTTTTCAAATAAACTCAACAAATCCAACCTAACCAAAACAGCTATCGTAAAGGCATTGAACGAAGCATTGGTATTAACAACAAAAGTTGGTAGAGAGGACGTCGTCCGACTGGTAACATTGTACATGCTAAATGCATTTTTCTTGACGGTGAGCGGCATGACCATAGCATTGGGGTATTTGAAAATAGTTGCCGGTGACATCAAAGAGATAAAGGAATATGATTGGGCAACTCATATACATGAGAAGCTTATGGAGTCGCTCAACAACCAAGACCCAAGATCACTATCCACGTGTGTACTCACGATACCGGTACAATAAAATTACTTCTCAAGACCTTTTTTTATTAGTTCAGACTCTTTTTTATAAGTTAGTACTCTTTTTATATGTTCAGACTGTATTATTACTATCATAAATCAGACTGTATTAAATCTCAGTATGTTTAAAAAATATCAAAAAATCTCAGACTGTTTTTATAAAACTGTAAAAACAGTCTGAATAATATATTATTAAATCTCATACTGTATTGTTACTATCATTTAAGACAATATGCTAAAAAACAGTCTGAATAATCTCAAAAAATCTCAGACTATTTTTACAAAACTGTAAAAACAGTCTGAATAATACTAAAAACAGTCTGAATAATATATTATTAAATCTCATACTGTATTGTTACTATCATTTAAGACAATATACTAAAAAACAGTCTGAATCATTTAAAAACAGTCTGAATCATTTAAGACAATATATTATTGCTCTATCTATCTCAGACTGTTTTTACAAAAACTGTAAAAAGAGTCTGAATAATACTAGAAACAGTCTGAAAATATATTATTAAAAATCAGACTGTATTGTTTCTATCATTTAAATCTCAGACTGTATTCTTAAATACTGTATTTTCATCTGTACAGTATGTCATCCTTGAAAGGTTCAATATTTCAAACCCGGACATGACAAAAGAAGCGTCCACAAAGGCTTTGTGTGTCAAATGGGACGTCTTTTCATTCTTCAAGTTGTGTTCCTCAAGATTCACAATTGTAGACCTGTGCAATGAAAAGGTATAACACTATTTTTATATAGACTGTTTTTATTCTATCTATACAATTGCTTCTGAAAAAATAGTTAATACTCTTTTCATTCTTTAAATTATCATCATAGGGATGTAGAGAACAATCAAAACACCTTGTTATTTATGATGGTAAAAAGAAGCTACCTCCGAAACCAAAGAGGTTAACAGATGAGGAGTTGGAGAAAGAGATAGACGAAGATGTTGAAGATCCTCAGAATGTTTACTCTAGTTCAACAGAAGAGGAAGGCTTAGAAAACTCTGAAAATGAAGGCTCGGAAAACACAGAAGAAGACTCTGAGAGCGAATGTGAGTCAGACAAAAATTTTACCATCTCCCTTCGGAAACAATTCAGAACACCAAAAACTCCAAAATTCAATAAAATAATGGGAACATCTAAGAGCACCGAATATGATGAGGGAGGTCCCTCTGGAGGTGGTGGCTGTTATAATTACAGTGCCGATGATATGCATGTGAATGAAGGTCCAATTCACGAAGAGAGGAAAGAAGAAGAGTCAGAAAAACAAGAGACCAAAGTGGCTGAATTGCAGAAAAACCTAGATGAAGCAATTTTGCAAATTAAAGAGTATAAAGACCTAACAACCACAATGCAGAAAAACATCAACGACCTTGGGAAATCTTTAGCTTTAGAAGAAAGATTAAAGTCCAAGTGGGTACCTGAGTGGAAACAAAAGATTGAACAAATGGTTGAAGAAAAGAAAATGCTCGAGAAGGAAATAAAAGGTAAACGCCATAAAATGCAATTCAAACTCTTCCTCTCTTGTCTAATTTTTTTTCCATTAGCTTGGTTTCCCTAAGTCAGACTGTTTGTGTTATAGAAAATGAGCAGATGATCACCAAATACCAAAGAATTGTCTCTGATCTCCAGCAAGAGGCAGATTTAGAAAAAAATGAAATGCGAAACAAAGAAGTCGAGTTATATCAAAGAATGGAAAAATTGGAGAATGAAAAGAAGCAGCTTGAGGAGGACATGATCACCAAAAATCAAAGAATTGTCTCTGATCTCCAGCAAAAGGTAGATTTAGAAAAAAATGAAATGAGAAACAAAGAAGTCGAGTTGAATCAAAGAATAGAAAATTTGGAGAATGAAAAGAAGCAGCTTGAGGAAGACCTACAAGGTAAAGGTAAAGTACCTCTATTGTAATCATATAATCTATTACTATCATAAATCAGACTGTATTAAATCTCAGACTGTTTTTACAGAAACTATAAAAAGAGTCTGAATAATACAAAATTTATTTGAATATTAATGCAACTATTTTGCATTCATATTGTATTACTAAAAACAGTCTGAAAAAATATTATTAAAATCT
The DNA here is from genome assembly GCA_963682055.1 of Primula veris. Classification (NCBI taxonomy): domain Eukaryota; kingdom Viridiplantae; phylum Streptophyta; class Magnoliopsida; order Ericales; family Primulaceae; genus Primula; species Primula veris. The sequence goes on along the minus strand of OY821745.1, from coordinate 26,915,482 downwards.
CAGACTGTATTGTTACTATCATTCGTAATGTATTATTAAAAACAGTCTGAATCCCTTTCTTTTGCTTAGTAAATTTCTTTCAATGAAATATATCAAATAGAAACCTCAGACTGTATTATTACTATCATAAATCAGACTGTATTATTTCAATGAATTATTCAGACTGTTTTTGAATTATTACAGTACAAAACTGTAAAAAGAGTCTGAATAATACAAAATTTATTTGAATATTAATGCAACTATTTTGCATTCATATTGTATTACTAAAAACAGTCTGAAAATATATTATTAAAATCTCAGACTGTATTGTTACTATCATTCGTAATGTATTATTTAAAACAGTCTGAATCCCTTTCTTTTGCTTAATAAATTTCTTTCAATGAAATATATCAAATAGAAAACTCAGACTGTATTATTACTATCATAAATCAGACTGTATTATTTTAATGAATTACTCAGACTGTTTTTGAATTATTCAGACTGTATTGTTACTATCATTCGTAATGTATTATTTAAAATAGTCTGAATCCCTTTCTTTTGCTTAATAAATATCTTTAAATGAAATATATCAAATAGAAACCTCAGACTGTATTATTACTATCATAAATCAGACTGTATTATTTCAATGAATTATTCAGACTGTTTTTCCTCTTATTGCTGCAGGGGAACATGAGCTAATAGAAGGGCTATACAATGATGCACAGGTATATGCGGCACACGACTACTCACAAAAGTACCGAATCGATGAAGTTATAATTGATGCTCTCCTAAATGCGGATATACAGACTCCACAGCTAGATTTAATCCGCAAAGAAATTCTGGAAAGACTCGGTTATGAGTATGATGGTCTAGGATCCAACATTCTCCGTATCAGAGCAAGAACGGATAGGAGACCACCAGTGAAGTACACACCAAGTAAAATAGACTCTCCAACAAAAACCCAAGAAAATGAGAACCAGCTACGGAAACGTAAGCAAGCTGATCAAGATGACAAGTCTGAAATGGTCACAGACGTAGGCGCTTCTGATCCGTTGTTGGAAAAACCAAATAAAAAACCAAAGGATGGACGAACAGCAAAAAAGAGAGCATCAATAAGGAAATCTCCTGTACTGGACGACCAAGGTGGCCAAGGCCATTTCCCAGTAATCGACTTCAGTGGTCTAGTAGACCACGTACCCGACAAAACAGAGAGAGCACAGGATATCATCACAAATAAAAACGAGAATGATATCACAACAAAGCTCCCTGACAACATCTTCTGCAAAATTCAAGAAAATCACAACGCAAATGGACCATTGTAAGTTAGACTCTTTTTATTTTTGTGTTTATGATACAATTAGGTCTCACACTCTTTACATTTAGGTTTTCCTCAGACTGTTTAAAACAGTATGAATTGTTTTAATGAAGACTGTTTTGTATTTATGATACTTTTATATAGCTCGGACTCTTTTTAAATTTAGTTCAGACTGTTTTTTTATACAAGCCCCAGACTGTTTTTTATATAGCTCAGACTATTTTTTATATAGCTCAGACTCTTTTTAAAAAATGATCAATTGTGTTTTTTGTCAGACTGTTTAGTTCAGACTGTTTAGTTCAGAATGATAAATTTAGTTCAGACTGTTTTTTTATACAAACCCCATACTGTTTTTTATATAGCTCAGACTCTTTTTTATATAGCTCAGACTCTTTAAAAAAAATGATCTATTGTGTCCCTTTTATATACAACTTTTAATGTTTTTTTTTTATCTCAAACTGTTTTGTTGTCATACTGTTTTTTCCAATCTCATACTATTTTTTCAATCTCAGACTGTTTTATCTCAGACTGTTTTGTTGTTAGATTGTTTTTTTCAATCTCAGACTGTTTTTTTCAATCTCAGACTGTTTTGTGCTTACTATAAAATTTTAATTTACAGTGCCGCCTTGTTCTCAAAACTCGGTTCAACCAATAAGGATTACTTCATCACTCTCAACGACATCTACAACTTAATTAATGGCCAGTTGCTATGCAATAATGTAAGTATACAAGGATCATACAATTTAATTGCTTGCTTACAAACTCTTGTACTCGGACTCTTTCTAAAACTTATCTTTATTGCAGATCATAAATGGGTATACCCACATATTGAAGCAAGAATACCAGACAAAGTCTACAAAAACATTCAAGATATTGACCTCCATATTATGGGTAAAAGCACAAACTCTTTTTATGTTGTCAATGCATCACTTTGTTTCTTTACAAAAAGAGTCTGAGATTTTATCTTAAACCTTTTCCTTGTTGTTTGGTTTGTAGTTTTTTTTAAAAGACAGAAAAAGATACGAGGATGTGCTCGATACGAAAATCATCGATAAGCTGAGGAAGCATGTTCAGAACGGATACAAGTTATTGTTCTTCCCTATTAACTCGAATAGGAACCGATCCATTGACGTAGAGGCAGACCACTGGACTCTATTGGTTCTGAACGTCGAGGCGAAGAAGTGGAGTTTTTATAATAGCAACATACCTCTTTGCAATATCAAAAGACCAGACCCTTACCTTGATGACGCCAAACTAGTGGTAATTCAGTCTCTTTTTAAAATACAACAGTCTGAATTAGCAAAAACTACCCTCTTCTTCTTTTAAATGTATATATATTTTTTAATGTTACAGATGGCCTTTGTACAAGAAAAATTGAAAATGATAGCTGATGTGCCCTCCTTCTCACTTGATTCACAAGATGGGTACACATTAGACGTTGTAACAGACTGTCCCTATCAAGGAGCCACGTAAGAAAAATATGCACCCTACTCATATTCAGACTGTTTTTACTATGCATCTAAATCAAAATTAATTTTACATGTTTTATTTTTTTACAGATCAGACTGTGCATTGTATGTGTGCTACAACATGGAGACACTCATCAATGGTGAATCTGTCACAAGAGAGACCACTTCCGACAAGATACTAGAGTTCAAGGCCAAGATAATAACGAGAATCGTCAATCGATACAATCAATTAAGAAAAACAGTTTAATTAATGTAAAAATTAGCTGTAAACAGTCTGAATGTAAAAATAGTTCCATTATTTGTAAACAGTCTGAATAGAAAAGAGTTCTATTATTTTGTTCGAATATGATTTCGTTTCATTTTCTTTTTCTTTCGCCAATATATTTTTCAATGAATCTTAAGACTGTGTTATTACTATCAATCATAAATGTATTATTAAAAACATATAAAAACGTATTTTTACTGTATTACAAAAAACAGTCTGAAAAATATTATTAAATCTCAGACTGTATTATTACTATCAATTATACTGTATTATTATAAACAGTCTGAATCTCAGACTGTTTCAGAAAGAATCTCAGACTGTTTCAGTACTCACACAATTCAGACTGTTTTAAAGATGTCTATTGACTAATAAAAAACAGTCTGAATAATATGATTGATGTAACTAGTTTGCTTCACTTTATTTCTTCCGTTAATATATTTCAATGAAATATAAACAGTCTAAAAATATATTATTAAATCCCAGACTGTATTATTACAATCAATCATAATGTATTATTACAAACAGTCTGAATCATTTACGACAATATACTAAAAAAACATCATATGACATGTATCATTAGAATCTCACACTGTTTTTAATAAAAAACAGTCTGAATAATATGATTGATGTAACTAGTTTGCTTCACTTTATTTCTTCCGTTAATATATTTCAATGAAATATAAACAGTCTAAAAATATATTATTAAATCTCAAACTGTATTATTACAATCAATCATAATGTATTATTACAAACAGTCTGAATCATTTACGACAATATACTAAAAAAACATCATATGACATGTATCATTAGAATCTCACACTGTTTTTATGTTCATTAGAGTATCATACTGTTTTCAAAAAGAATCTCAGACTGTTTCATTACTCACAATTCAAACTGTTTTAAAGAAGTCTATTGACTAATAAAAAAGAGTCTGAATAATATGATGATTGATGTAACTAGTTTTCTTCGTTTTCTTTATTATAATATATTTTCAATGAAATATATCAATAGAATCTCAGACTGTATTATTACAATCGTAAAAATCAGACTGTATTATTAAAAACAGTCTGAAAACATATAAAAAGTCTGTATTACAATTATAATCTCAGACTGTTTTTAATATAAAACTATAAAAAGAGTCTGAATATTATTACAAAATTTATTTGAATATTAATGCAACTATTTTGCTTCATTCCCTTCCTTTCGTTAATGAAGTATATCAACAGAAACCTTAGATTGTATTATTAATATCATAAAATCAGACTGTATTATTAAAAAAAAATCTGAAAAGGCCAACATCATATAAAACTAAAAACATCTATTGATGCATGGTCTAATATAAAACTAAAACATCTATTCACCCTTCAGAAGAAAGCTTCTCTTTGCACGTCCGTTGATTATGATTTGCATATTTCTTGCACCTCCCGCATTGATTAGCTTTCTTCTTTTTCGCGACTGGATTTGCCTCACCACCTGATGGAATACGCTTCTTTTGAGGCCTTCCCGGAGGCCTTGATGTTTCTGGAGGTTTAATGTTTGACTCATTAATCAATTCAGAATCTCGCCAAATAGAACTAGGGACTGGGTTGATTGGCGTATTGTACGATCTTCGATAAATGTCCACAAAGAACCATTTTTCAACAAAATCCTCCATAGGCAGTTTGTCCCTAGAAATACACAAAACTGCATGTTGGCACGGGAACCCAGTCCTCTTCCATTCATGACATGAGCATTGCCGATGTCCCAGGTCTACGTATTCGGATGGAGCTGACAGCACTTCATATTTCCAAAACCCTGACCTCACAACCAAAAACGACAGACCGTTGTGAATGAATGTGTCCCACTTTTCTTGGTAGAAAGGACACAGAACACCTTTCCATGTTACTGCAAAAAAAAAAAACATAACCAAAAATCTCTTAAAAACGTATACCTAGTAAAAACAGTCTGATATAATGACAAACAAACACGAAATCACATAACAGTCTGAGTTGCCACAAACCTGCTTTGATTCTTCTTTCATCGAACCATTTCATCAATTTCAATCTTAGCTTATCAACCAGTTCAGTGATAGGTAATTCTCTAATATCATTGATCCAATTATTGAATGATTCCACAGCATTGGAAGTTGTCTCACCATATCGCGACTTTACACAATATGCTTCGGCCCATTTCATAGGATTGCAATTCTCCATAAATTTATCTATTTTACGACCCCCCATATTGCGCAACAACTTCATATTCTGTTCAAACAAAGGAATTGTAGCAGAAGTTGCACAAGTTTGCAACAAATTAATAATTTCAGTCCTTTTTGTTCCATCACCCCCACTAAACTTCAATTTCAAATTATCCTTCAAATGGCGTAGACAGTAATAATGGTCTGCGTTGGGAAAAATCCGAGACATACGATCCAACAACCCAATATGTCTGTCCGAGAAAAATGTCAAAGGACGGTCATCACCTATAGTTAACTTCAGTTGTTCTAGAAACCAACCCCAATTATCAATATTCTCACTGCTAACAATAGCAAAAGCAAGTGGATACAACCCTGTAACATTAAGAAAATCATAAACAGTCTGAAAATCAAAAACAGTCTGAAAATCAAAAACAGTCTGATAACAAAAACAGTATGATAACAAAAACAGTCTGATAACAAAAACAGTCTGATAACAAAAACAGTCAGATAACAAAAACATTTTTATAAAACAGTCTGATATAACAAAAGTGGTATATAAAACAGTCTGATAACAACACAATTTGGGCTTGTATAACAAAACAGTCTGAACTAAATTTAAAAACAGTCTGAGTTATATAAACCATTAATGTAACAAAAAACAAACAAAAAAAGAGTTTGAAAAAGGAAAAACAAACCTTTATTGCCATTCTTGCCGACTGCGGACAATAAAACACCCTTATATTTTCCTTTTAAAAATGTTCCGTCAATGAAAAGCATGGGGCGAACATCCTTAAACCCTTTTATGCAGCCATGAAGAGAGAAAAATACCCTTTTGAATTGATTTGAACCATTCCCATCCTTATCAACTTCCAGGACACTGCGACTCCCAGGATTTGTCGATTCTAAACCCACAAAATACCTCTCTAATTGGTTGTATGATTCATCGATATCCCCACTGTGCATTCCGCTAGCCATTTGGACAGCATTCCAAGTTTTATAATAGCTTATCTCCAACCCATAACCAATCCTTAAATGCGCTATTATAGCAGAAGGGGCTAAATTTGGATTTTCCCTCACATATTCATCCATTATTTTCGATATAAGCTTGCTATTTACATGCTTGTTCAGAGGACCTGGGGCTAACTTTTTGCATATATGTTGTGATTCAAACTTTCTAATCTTAAATTGTTGGTCTGAGGTCCACACACCAGCATATATGTACCAGCTACAGCCAATACTATCCCTCTCTTCACAATAAGTGACCACCCTAACCGATGAATTCCTTCCAAAACAGGGGACATGACCTTCATATATACAAAATTTCTGTAATGACTCTCTAAAGTGATCAGCACAACTAAAAAACTGCCCAACCCCAGTTATCAAGTTTGCCCACTCACTCGTTTTATAAACCTTCCTAACAGCTAAACTAGAACCTGCATCACACCAATCATCATCATCCGAAAATTCAGAACAATCAGCACTTATTTCCTTCGAAGTACCAACAGTGCAAGTGGATACAGTCCCAACAAAAACTAGAATCTCTACTATTTTTTTTCCCAACACGTTAAACAGAGCGACCATATCTTTCAACTCATCATCCGATCTCAATAAACATCGCTCATCTCTAATTGCTAAGTAGGTTAGAGACACTGAATCCAAATTCAAGCTAAACCTATTACTTATTGTATGTAATAACTCCGCATAGGTCATACGCTTATTCAGAGCAACAGGGACACATTGATCATTATATCGACAATACATTACTAAATCAAACGAATCCATCAGAAAAAATACCTGTGCATAAAAAACATAACATCAATTGATCTCTAAAACAGACTGAAAACAGTCTAAATAAGGATAATAATAAAACAAAAGCAATTGATCTGTAAAAAGAACTCTAAATAACTGATTTGTAAAACAGTCTGAATACAAGAAATATGAACTCTTGAATACAATAGCTCAGACTGTTTTTTAATAATAAACGCAATTGATCTCTAAAAACCTAACAAAAACCTACATTGTGTTACAAAAAACAGTCTGAGTTATTATATAACAAGAAATACAGTAGCTCAGACTGTTTATAATAACTCAGACTGTTTTCTGTAACTCTAGAATACAATAGCTCAGACTGTTTTTAAAAACAGTCTGAATACAAGAAAAAACAGTATGAACTCTTGAATTTTAATAATACAAAATCATACAGAACAGTCTGAATTATTATAATAAACACTGTTTTTTAAAACAGTCTGAATACAAGAAAAAAACAGTATGAAGTATTGAATTTTAATAATAAACGCAATTGATCTCTAAAAACCTAACAAAAACATGCATTGTGTTACAGAAAACAGTCTGAGTTATTATATAACAAGAAATACAGTAGCTCAGACTGTTTATAATAACTCAAACTGTTTTCTGTAACTCTTGAATACAATACCTCAGACTATTTTTTAAAAACAGTCTGAATACAAGAAAAAACAGTATAAACTCTTGAATTTTAACAATACAAAATCATACAGAACAGTCTGAATTATTACAATAAACACTGTTTTTTAAAACAGTCTGAATACAAGAAAAAAACAGTATGAAGTATTGAATTTTAATAATAAACGCAATTGATCTCTAAAAACCTAACAAAAACATGCATTGTGTTACAGAAAACAGTCTGAGTTATTATATAACAAGAAATACAGTAGCTCAGACTGTTTATAATAACTCAGACTGTTTTCTGTAACTCTTGAATACAATAGCTCAAACTGTTTTTTAAAAACAGTCTGAATAAATCATACATTGTGTTAGAAAATTCTGATTTATTATTTATTATAATAAATCTCTAAAACCTAAATTGAGCAAAGCAATTTGAGCTAAACTCAGCAAGAAAAACGAAGCTAGCAATAAAAAAACAGTCTGAAGGTTATATAGAGAGAGAGAACCAGTCTGTCGAGAGAGAGATATACAGCAATTTGATAAATTCGTTCAGTGAGAGAGATATACAGCTAATAGTGTATATAGATGGTTTAGAGAGAGAGAGATGGAGAGAGACGGTTTAGAGAGAGAGAGATACAACTGTTTAAAAAAACAGAATATGTATAGTATATATATTAGACCAATCCTTAAATAAATTTTATAGCCGGACCAATCCTTAAATACTTTTGTTTTCGTGGACCAATCCTTAATGCCCAATGGATAGAACTTTTGAACTTATATTACTCCTAACTATCTCCATAAGTTCATATTCCCTATAAGTAGCACTTTTTAATTATTTATTTTATTTACCAAAACCCCGTACACATATATCACAAAAAATGAAAAAAAAACACATAAAATTATATAAAATGCAAAAAATCTCAAAATAAATGAAAAAAAATCACAAAAAATTGTAAAAAATAAAAAAAAAAAATTATAAAAAAAATGATTTTTTTAAAAAAATCACAAAAAATCATAAAAAATAAAAATAAAAAAAAATAAAAAAATCACAAAGAAAAAAAAATCACAAAAAAAATTATAAAAATTCACAAAATCATAAAAAATTACAAAAAAAATAAAAAATTATAAAAAATCACAAAAATCACAAAATATTATAAAAAATGAAAAAAATTACATAAAATTATAAAAAATGAAAAAAATCACATAAAATTATAAAAAATGGAAAAAATCACAAAAAATTATTAAAAAAAATTAAAAAAATGAAAAAAAATCACAAAATTATAAAAAAAAAAAAATGAAAAAAATCACAAAAAAATCACTTTTATTGAACTTTATGCACTTTCAACTGTACTATATGCACTTTCAACTGTACTAGATGCACTTTCGACTGAACCAGATTCAATTTTAGCTGAACTATATGCACTTTCAGCTGAACCAAATGCATTTTTAGTTAAACCAGATGCAGGTTTTATAGAACGATATGAACTTTTATTGAACTAGATGCACTTTTGTCTGAACCATATGCACTTTCAGTTGAACCAGATGCACTTTTAGTTGAATCAGATGCATTTTTAATAAAACTATATGCACTTTCGACTGTACTATATTCATTTTCGACTAAACTATATGCACTTTTGACTTAACTATATGTACTTTCCACTAAATTAGATGCACTTTAAGCTGAACCAGATGTACTTTCACCTGAACCAGATGCACTTTAAGCTGAACCAAATGTACTTTCACCTAAACCAGATGCATTTTTAGCTGAACTATATGCATACTCACTTTTATTGAACTATATTTACTTTCGACTGAATTGTATGCACTTTCAACGGAACTAGATGTACTTTCAGCTGAATTGAATGCAATTTCGACTCAATTTTATGCATTTTTGACTAATTATATACACTTTCGACTGAACTATATGCACTTTTATTGAACTATATACGCTTTTGACTGAATTAGATGCACTTTCAGCTCATTTAGATTAAAAAAATGCACATTTTCATGGAAAAACCATTTTTTTTGTATAAAAAAAATCAATTTTCGGTATAAATAGTGTTATATTGACAAAGAAAAATTATATATTTTTTGTAATTTTTTAAAAAGTTTATGATTTTTTCGTTTTTTTATAATTCTTTTTATTTTTGTGAGTATTTTCATTTTTAATAATTTTTATAATTTTTTGTGATTTTTCTTATTTTTTTATAATGTTTTGTGATTTTTTGTGATTTTTGTGATTTTTTTTCATTTTGTTTTTTAATAATTTTTTGTGATTTTTTCTATGTTTTTGTGATTTTTTATATTTTTTTTCATTTTTTGTGATTTTTTTTGGTTTTATAGAATTTTGTTTTAATTTAAAACTATTTTTTTGGTTTTGTAGAGAGATAAAATATGTATATTATATTTTGGTTTGTATGATTATTTAGTAAATAAACTAAATAATTAAAAAGTGCTATCTATGAGAAATATGAAATTATTAAGATATTTAGAAGGAATATAAGTTGGTAAGAGCTACTTATATGGAATTCCCCCATAATATAATATACTACAATCACTTATTTTAACTATTTAATTACATTTTTAACACGTTTATTATATGGGAATCATAAAAAAAACTTAATAAAAATATTATAATATTTTTTCTCGCCTTCCTAGGTTCATATACCTTCAAGTCTCACGAGTTTGCATAGTAATTTTTAAGACATGTGCTGACCATGAACTAAATTTATTAGTTGTTATTTATTTATCTGAAAACGCTACATATGAACGCAACAAAAATTGCAACCTCCAACAATTCACATTATTTGTTTAATAGGATGAGCGGAACGAGTCATCTTGTCACAGGAGAATTAATGAAGACCATACCATTTAACAAGACTTATATAAATTGCAAACAACAACATTATAATATAAGAATATTTAATTCACTCTTCTGGTATTGTTTTCATGTGATATCCAGGTAAAAACATGTACTTTTGCAAAGAAACAACATAAAACTGCTCAATTATAAAGAAAAGAAACTAACATAGATAAAACTTCAATATAAGGAAGAAAAGTGTCTAGTAAGAAAGTACAAAGACTTGAAAGATTCTAAAAGGAAATCCTAGGTAGAAAAAGTGAAATTAACCATTTCTTACTACAAAATTTAAATAAATAAATAAAAAAACTCGTAGCAGATCTTCTGCTGAACTGTCGTATAGAAACAAACAAATGTGCACCAATTTTATCCCAACATTTTCTGATTACTATTTGGGTCACTATCATTGTATAAATAGAATCATCGTTGAATGAAGCATGTCGTTTAGTATTATTTTATTCCTTTGATTCTTTTAGCATTTAGAAGTATCTTCGTCTGGCCAATAATTACAGGAGACTCTATTTTTAAATTGCATTTTATCTTTTTTTTCATATTCAAACCGTAAAATATTTTACAAATCGTAATTTTTTTTTGACAAACCGTAAGTCAAATTTACGGTTTGACTTTCGATCAAACTGTAATTCTGACTTACGGTTCGTAAAAAAAAATACAGTTTGACTGTTAAATGACGAAATTGTCCATGCGTCTTAAATAAAACTATTTTTCAGTAAGTTTCGCCGATCGATCGGCCATAAAATAATATAAGTAAAAATATGACATAAAATGTTGAGAGGAAAAATTGAACCCAAAACCTTTTGAGAATTTAATCTAATGAAAACAACCATTAGACCACAACAACATTTTTAAAAATTAATTATTTTAACAAATATATATACAATTTTTAAGAGAATAATAATGTTATATATTCAAAAATTAATAGATGGCTTTTATAAAACACAAAATAACCTATATATATACAAGTCTTACGAAAATAATAATGTCATATATTCCAAAATTGATAGAGCGTTTTTATAAAACATATAATAACTTATATTTCTACATAGTGAAAACCAAATTCGGATGTGTAAGGTTAATTAAGATTGGTTTTTGTTGTGCGGTTTATAGGGTTTTAATTTAAAATTCTAAATTAAGACGTTAGGTGTTTTTTTTTTAAAGTAATTTGCGGAAACTTGGCATGTATAGATATCAAAAAAATAACGGGAGTCAAAAAAAAATTACCTCAATCGGACATCCGAGTCAAAAGTTATAAACTTTCAAATTTTTACATAAAAAAAAAAAAATTGTATACACCCCCGATCAATCGGGGGTTCATGTCTGATCGATCGGGGTTCATGGCCGATCGATCGGGGTTCATGGCCGATCGATCGGTCAATCACACTGAAAAATATGTTAATTTTCAACGTAGAGGCAATTTGGTAATTTTTCAGTCAGACTGTAAGTCTGACTTACGGACCGTAAGTCTGACACACGGGTTGATTTAAGTCAATAACTGTAAGTCAAAATTACGGTTCGTAAGTCAGAATTACGATAAGCAATATTTTTTTTACGATTTTAACGTAAAAACGGATAAATTGGAGTCGAAAAATCCAACCTCTAATTATAAACTTTTCAATAGTACAAATTAATTAGTAATGCTTTTTTATACCAAATTGAAATATTCCGATTCGTTATGAACCAATGCACATATATTTTCAAGATTTCACCATCATGATTTCGGTATGAGCTATTTTTGTTAAGAGGAATAATATTACAAAAAAGGTATTTATATATATATTGTACGATAAAATAACGACATGCATGAGTGATCGATGCAGGATTCATTAAGACTCTCCATTTATTTCATTTTCTTGTTTTAAAATACTTTCATAATTTACTTTTTAACTCGTCAAATCTTATTGACTATCTAAGTATCGTTCTATACTTTTGCGTTCAAGGATACTTTCATAACTTTATTTTTGTCAGCCCTATTATTTACATATTTAATTTCGGGTCGTGAATGTTGTTTTTGACACACTTTGATTATAATTAATTAAAGTCTCAAAAAGAGAACTTTCTGTCTCGCTAGTTATTTCTTGCTTTTTTGTTCATGCAATTTCGTATTAACCTCGCCTACACGATAATTGCTATTTTGTTTTGACATTAGTTGGTAATAACTAAATTTTCTCATGCAATTTTTTTTCCTATTACCGTCAAATCAGATATGGTTGGAAAAGAGGACGTGTTGGTGTTGGTCATGAGCAGGCTCCGATTGAGAAAAGAGTGTATGTTAATTTTTTAGAGTTTTCGTCACTAAAAAAAATACTCAAATCGCGACGAGATTAGTTACGGTATTTTTTGTTACGAGCTTATTAGCGACGGTTTTTGTGACGGTTTTATGACAGTTTAGTCAATTTACGACAGATTTGTGACAGATTTTTAAATAAGTGATAGGCTTATGACAGCTTTTGACTCTCAATAAATCAAACATTATTTTGTAGCGTGTGTTTTCTATGACTCTTTAATTCGGGTGTTTGGACATTTTGCTGTAATACTTAGTTGTGTTGAATTTATTATTATGCTCATTTGAATTTAAATTGCCTATATTGTTATGAATTGTGTGTGGTGATTGAGAGGAAAAAATTGTGTGAAAAAAAAAGGAGTTCGACAAACTATTACAAAAATTAGATATAGGGGAAAAAAACTTCGTATAAAAATGTTGGGATATGGATATCATTGTGGTTATACTAAACATTATTTTTTTCCAAAAATATTATGAAAATGATATAAAGTTTCTCTCATTCGTTATAAACTGTTTTACTTCGATAATTGCTAGCCTACTTTTGTAAAAAAAAAAAAAATCAGCAGTGATAACACCGCTATATGAATATTTAAAAACAAAAAAACATTAATCAACAATAGGTCAACTTTAAGATATTAAAATGAGGCATAAAAGTATGTTTATTGTCATGATCAGTTCAACAACAACAAAATAATATTGTATACTGTTACAAAATACCTCTAACTATTATAAAAAAATTCAAAAGACGACATTAACAACAGGAAAAATATTAAAGTTCATCTACATACACTTCTATACCCAAAAAACATGTGCTTCTTATTCCATAACCATATCAAAATACATGATTTTGTAGTAGAACAACCTTATTTTCGAGTCTTAAAATTAAAATAAAAGTGTAGCTAGATAAACTTTAATATTTTGTTCTTGTTAATGATTTATCTTTTGAATTGTTAACGACAGTTGGAGGTATTTTTATAGTATTATAACCATGGTATTTTGTTGTTGTTTAGCTCATGACTATAAACCTAATTTTGTGTATAATTTGAATATTTTATATTTAACTATTGTTGATTATCTAATTATTTTTTTGGTTTTTAATTATTTTTATGGCTCTGATATCAATACTGGTGTTTTTTCAAAGGAATTATGATATATATAGAACTAGAATAGTTTATAAGAAATTAGAAATATTTTGACATATAACAATGATACGGGTTCAATGTAGCTAATACGAGTGAGGTTGAAAAATGGAGATATGTTATAATTTAATAAATATTCGTTCGTAAGAATTCAAGAGGTGGGGTCTAATAACAACAATTATACGAAGTTTGATGATGTGTTTGTAATTTATGACAGATAATAATACATAATCATACGTATAATCAAAATCAATTATTGAACACATGGTTCAACAATAATGAATCTCATCCGTTGATATTATATAAAATCATGTGAGGGCTAATGAGATAGCAGGATGAGTACTCTCAATAAGGGAATAATCTGGGACGCTCAATTCAGGGAACCAACCCACGTAGCAAAATAATAAAACTTGATAAATTACGAACACCATAAAGGAAGTACATAAACGAAATTTAAGTTTTTATCACCTATAAATATAAACAGATATACATGCTCATATATACGGAAACTATGAATGTAAACGTTTTTTTTTAAGAATTAACCTTTTTTAAAAGTAAGTACTAAAAAATCCAACTTTAGGAGACCAAAAACGAATATTTCATGAATTCTTAAAATCAATGTTCTCAAACGCGTAAGGCAGACTTAAGGTGGAAATTCGCCGCCTAGAGCCTAATTATGTCTAATCACCGCATAATTCGTTTAATTATCGCCTAATCCGCTTAATCCCACCTAATATTTTAGCTTTTTAGATTTCGCATACCTTTTAGATAACACCTAATTTGCAAGTGTGCGCGTCTTTTAGAACAATGCTCGAAGTAATTGACTTACTTGCAAAACATGCACATTTGTTCTTCACAAATAACAAATTATATAAATGCGCGGGTTGACAATTTAAAAAATTATTTTGAACATTTCGGCCATTTCAAATAATAAATGCCCAAATACGGAAGCTATTCATGTAAACATATTTTTTTTACAAGAATCAACCTTTTTATGACACATTTGTTCTTCACAAATAACCACTTGCTACAAAATTCAAATAAAAAATGACTCAGCATCAAATCTTCCGCTGCAAACAAACAAATTATGCACCATTTTATCCCAATATTCTATGGTTTTTATTTGGGTTACTATCGATGCATAAAAAATAGAATCATCTATGTCATATACAAATACAGTATGTCTATGTCTATATCTATACAAAAGTATTGTAGCATACTATATAGCACCGACCCGAGTCTGATACGACACGATACGGACCCGGTCAAACGTAAAATTTTAAAATTTAAGACACGATACCGTCAGGACTCGACCATTAATATATTATAAATATATATTCTTATAGCTTTATATATATTTAATATTACCAAAACAAGAAAAAATGTTAATATATTAACTGTCAACGGAAAATTTTACTAGTAATAAATTAATACTGTATTTTTAACTAAATTAATTCTTTGTTAATTTTTAAAAATAAAATCGTAAATTTAAAAGTCTAAATACTTTTATAGTACAATTTGTGCATTATTGTTTCCTAAAAATGCCCTACGGGTGTTTGCGGAAGTGTCCACGTGGTTAACATGTTAACAATTCAACGACAAATAAATTGAAGTATATTACATGGGAGATAGAGTGTCATGTCGTCTCCGATAATTGTATCGGACACGATACATTCTTCTTTTTAGAGTGTGCGTGCATCCTTTCTTTGGTACATATTAAACCGTAAACAGCTTGCTGCCTCAAACAAAGTTCAGGTTAAATTGATTTATGGTCCCTAGTCAATCTAAATACTTAGTTTTTTAAAAAAAATTGTGATGATGGTAACCATGTTTTTTTTTTTTTTGAAATAATGATGGTAACCATATTGTTACATACCTCCGGAAGAAGACAAACTTGGTCTCATTTTTATGAAAAGTCTACTCTTATAACTTTAATATACAATTTTATATGGTCGCTAAGGTGTCATGAAAACAATATTAACGGTTCCATACCCTTAATTATTTTGGATATTTTCTTTAAAGAAAAATTAAATATTTATGTAAATAGGCTAAAATCACCATAAGAGAGTGTAAAAGAGAAAATAACATTTTTTATTGGTTAAGAGAGAAAATACAGCTATACAAAACTAACTCTATAATTCTTTACACTTTTAGTACTATGAATCATAAAACTTACAAGTAATTATAATCAAGTACCCGTGTTTCTATATGTAACAAATAATCGACAGAACAATATCACTATATCTCCAGTATGCACTCTCAATATATATATATGTCTAATTATACTCCCAGCTTGTGCTTATACAAGAATGAAACTGAGTTCTACACAGTGGCTTGGTAAACACGTCTGTAACTTGATCGAACAAGAAACACAAACCATGTTAGAACCTGTTTTATGATCATCTAGTCTCTCTTGTTGTCATGAGTTTGACAAACAATTGTGTTTTCATGTCTACACAGTTGCAATATAACTATAACTATAACCAGAACTGGCAGACAGTTTCCAGAAAGATTCTAAATTATTGCGTACTAATCTCAAGGAAATGATACAGAGAAGTTATGAATATTAGCAATCAAGTCGGAAAATATTCAAAAGATCAATCTACTACTACAGATATAGACGTGTTTGATAGAAGAGAAGACGTTGGAGAAAAGAAACGAAATAAGATTTTAAATAAAGATATGGGAAATATATTTAAAAGATTGATCTTTTTAACTTGACTATATTAATCCTATGGAGGCTTTGTATTTGGGGTGCTTTGACAATATATTGATAGAGATTTTAGAGAGAGAATAGCATGAAAATACACAGAGAAAATTACAGAATCAATACGAAATGTCTTTGTAATATTGAGAGTTGTTTAGCCGAGAGATTTGTGAGATACGCATATATGAGTGCATATTGTAAAACTTGAGTTTCACAAAAAGATACTAAGCAATATCAATAAATACCGGTTGAGTGACTCGGAGAAGTAATCACATGATTTAAGACGAATTCCGTAATCAAATATCGTGTTTGATTTACTTTTTGTCAACTGTGTTCAGTTATAATATAGTTGCAACACAATTGACACTGGTTCCAACTAGGTTACAAATATACTTGCATAATTGCATTCAGAACTTAGGCTACAAGAATTTCAAACCAAAATGGACCACACCACTCTAAATTTGCACTCTTATATAATGACAATCCAATTCAATGTGTCTTGTCCGTTCACGCAGTAATGGTTGTTTGCTAAAGAAAAATAGTCACTGAAGTAATTTGAGAAACCTATAAATTATCTAACAAATGTAGTAATCGCACAATTTTACATGTACGGCCAAAGCCCTATACCCAGCCTTAGTGTGACTTATTGAAACTAGTTGTTGATTTTTACTTTTCAAATATAATAGAGAATCACCCAAAAACATACCCAACACAGTCATTGACCTCCTAGTGTCAATAATGCTTGTCCAGTCTGAATCAACAAAGCCTCTCAATATCAAAGAATGAGAAGAAGAGAAAAATAATCCCTGAGACGGTGAACCCTTTAAGTATTTTAGTATTCTCTCAGTTGATGCGTAATGAGAGTGACAATGAATCTACAAGAATTGACTCGGATTATTTACTTTAAATGACACATCTGGCCTAATTTTAATGAGATACGAGAGTCTCCCAATTAATCTCCTATATATAGTGGGATCACTCATAACATTTGTGTCGTGCTCAACTTAAGGTTGTTTTCCACTAGAAAAGTGACTTGTTTAGGATACAAAAGACCAGTATGAGTAATTAATTCTAAAATATACTTTTTTTGGCATAAGTTAATCCCTTGAGAGGCCATTGCTATCTCTCGTCTCAAGAAATACTTCAAAGCACATAAATCTTTGATTTTAAAGTGTTATTCAAGAAGTTCTTCACTTGTGAAAGGATCCAAGCAAACCACTAAAAAAGTGGATGGAAATTTGACAGCAAAATTATTTCTGTGTTTTTTAGATATGAAAAGTATAAAGATTATGGAGCAAGATCACAACCAAAAACTATAGTAAAGCGGAATTGAGAAAGATTATGGAGTACAATTAAGGAAGAAAGAAAGAATCCATGTTGAGTGAGAGAGAAAAACATCGGGTATAGCCGGGAAGAGATGAAGGTCAGGTGAGGAGTTTTTTTAGTTAAAAAGATTCAATATCAACCCTTTATGATTCAATATCAAAATTAGCTAAAGATTCAATATCAATAGAAGGCTAATTTGCTAATTTTGGATAATTTCGGCGTTGTTGTTCGTTCTCGATTAAGGAGATTCCAAATGTTTTCGAATATTGAAAAAGAAGATCTACAAGTTTCGTGTTTTGATTTATGAGATAAAACGACATTACGAAGGCCAAAAATACGTTTGCAATTGCTGCAGTTGTTATTCCATAATGATAAAGTAAGAAAGCTATATATTGAAGAGTCAAACGAGCTATTTGAAGTAATTTGGTTATAGATGAACTTATTGGACAAGATATCAGAATTTCTTCATAAGAACTTTTTGTATTATCGGTCACTTTATTTTAGCTGCAAAATAGGTTTGGCGGCTGCTTTTGCTATTTGTGTATTATCGGATTCAACTCATTTTGCTCTTGAGCCTTAAAACTAAGATCACATTGATCTAGGCGTATGATGATATAAGGATAAGGGGTATAAGGAATAGGATTAAAGCCATCGAAGCAAAGTGGTTTTGAGTTTGAGAATGCTCAGGTTGCAATTGTAACAGTTTTTTTCATGATTTTGCAGCATTAGATCATTCATTATTATGTGATACAACTTTATTTCTGATTTTTTTATCATCAGAATCTTGTTATCAGCCAACATGGAGGCTGGTGTTTCATGTTTAAAACTTTACTATCGTTAATAAAACAGACATGTTTACTAAAAAAGAATGATAAAGTGACATTTGGAAGAACTACAAGGATTTCAAGAGTAATAATAGCTAGGGCTAATTCTTAAAAGATATATGGAAGTGTCCGTGTATTGCCACCTCAAATATATTTGCATAAATAAAATACTCATATTTAAATTTTACTTTATTCAGTTTAAAATGAAGTGTTGGCCAATAGAAAAAAAGATACAAGAATAATATTTTGAGTGGAGCCCAAGAAAACACATGGTATATATATAGCTACATCCATTCGGCCAAACAAACAAAAAATAATACCAGACATCCGAATACACAGAAAACAGTCGAACTGCTACTTTCTCTTTTATATTTAGATTATATTACTTTTATTATAACTCTGTGTAGCTAATCTTTTATTATTGTTCTAAGAAAACTGAAACTTTGAAATCCTTGTTACTGTGAGCTGATCTAATTTGTTATAATTATTCAATTTTTGTTTTGAGTATTGATTGTTTATCTGTATACTTATTGTAATTATCAATTCGTTTGGTTACTCGAATGCACACTGTTTTATTCAACGTTGCGATATACTGTTAAATTATATATTTAATCCGTAATTGTTTAATCGCTCTAGATTGCAAAACAAATCAGGTTTAATAATTATCTCGTTATAAATTATTAGATTTTATGAATAACAATCGACTAAATTAAATACTTCCGCTTGTGCTTGTATTGTTTAGATTTATCGACCCCTCTAATTAACAAATCTACTATTAGATTAAATTTAAACGGCTTGCTTAAGGTTGTTTGACAGTAATTGTTTATTAGACCGCTTGTTTCTAATCAGCTATAATTAAGGAGAGATAGGAAAATTATTCCAACGGTAAATATTCGAAACGTTAATTGATATATTTTTACATCGATAATCTGTATTAAATTCTGACGGTGGATGTTGAATTAGACCAATATTTGTCTCTATTGATTAATTCCAAGTATTATTATTTTAAAATTGCTATTTCTTGTTCTTAGTATTTAAATATTACAACAAAAATCCTCCTATTTATACTTCAAGTTACATAAAATTAGACTAGATACTCTCTGTGGATATCATTCTTGCTCCCGCTACTACATATTATTTTTACGAGTTTACGTTTATTTTTGACTGCTTGCGGCAGCACATCAAAACACCCCTTCCCTCACCCCCACCCCCTCCCTCAACCCAGTTGTTCGTGTGTGCATGCACCAGAGCACACGAAGAAAGAAGAAGAAGAAAGTCTAGCAGCTCAGGACCTACCTAGGAATAGACGATATATTGTAATAGAATAGAACTTATTGTAATCCTGTAATAAACGTTTGTAACCGACTCCTTACTGTATAATGAAATGGTCCGATGTTATAACCAGTGAATGATTTGAATTGTTTGTTATATTACTTAAGCTAACGTAGTCCTGGCCTAAACCACGTAAGTCGAGTTTAGTGCAAATTAGACTCGCTAGTGAGAACTTCCAACAACGGTGTATCTGAACCGTTCGGAGAATCATTGAATATCACCCATAAAAAAGTGAATCTATATTTCACCTTATATGATATGATTTATTTAATACTACTTTAGGTTTCGTCGATTGGATTATACGATTTCCCCAAAAGTTTTGATAATCGGTAGATCTGGGGATATTAGTTGTGCGTTTATGGATTAGATGTACTATTATCTCTCTCCGATAAAAAACTGAAATAGATTTGAATTAACTTAGTAGTGTGTTCACGCTTATACCTTTAGTTTAATAAAAAAAAATTAATTAATTGTGGTGTAACCACATTTTAGCTTTTATTGATAATATGTCCTTACAAACACAAAATTACATGTCAGAGGCATAACTGTTACATTTTCGGAAACAAACCCTCTTAACATAATGAAATAAACTTGAAGGACTAAATTGAACCAAACTTTAGACTTTTCATCTTGGTATACTCTTTTGCTGAGAAAACTCTTCATTTCACTGTGACCTTCTCTCTCTTCCTATATCATCGCCTGCACCAGACGATTTTCTCTCCATTCTTCCATATCTATACGAAGATTGGTCATACCAGCTTTTTCTAACGCCAACATCCCTCTCATCTTCGTAGGAAAATCCTTCAATTCAGCAGAGATTATAGGGTTTGCTAGCTCTCGTGCCTGTTTGGCTAGCATATCCGTTATACCATTAGCCTCTCTTAAGATATGTTTTATCTTCACTTTTCCATTTTCTTCACTTATTAATTTCTTAATTTTAATAGCCTTCAATCTGATATTCCATGGAATTTTCCCTTTGTTGTTACAAATGTTAGCCATGATTTGGGAATCAGTCTCAATAATTATATTTTTATTGATTAATAGGCTATTTTAATACCTGCATGTATAGCTTTGGCTTCTACCATAATAGGTGTATTAGCTTCTACCTTCTTTGCAAATGCTTGTATAAAATCGCCTTCATGGTCTCTAATTACCCCCCCCCAATACAAGCTTTCTTTGTAGAATTACACATACTCCCATCCACATTGATTTTGATGCTTGGACTGTGCGGTTTTTCCCACTTGATAGTGTTAGGTATTTTAATTTTGCCTTGAGTTGACACACTATGAATATTTTGGAAATTGATATCTTTTGCATATTTGTTGTCCCTTTTGATGATCATATTATAGCAATCAATTACCTCCTTTATTATATTTTCCTTCTTCATTGCAATGTTTTCCATTCTACTTTTGCATCTGCTCTTCCAAATATTCCACAGAATTAGGTTAGGAATAATCTTGTTGCTTTTAGTAATAATAGCCCTTCCTTTAGCTTTTTCCCATTCAATAAGTCTCCCCCTTATTGTAGTATTTGTTTCTTTAATTCCCATGTGCTTTTGAAAATGCTCCCACACACTTCTAGCTATTTGTCCAGTACTGAACAAATGTTCTAAATTTTCTACTGTTTTTCTGCAGCATTCACACTGGGAGGCTTGCTGAACCTGGAATTTTTGGATTTCAGTGTCTATTGGAATTGCTTTGTTGAGTATTTTTCAGACCCCTACTGAAATCTTCAATGGTATGTCCTTCTCCCACATACTTTTATTATACCAATTGATGCTGCTTTTACTCCTTAGAATGTTATAAGCTGAATTTAGAGTGAAATTGTCATACTCATTTTCTTTCCAAATAAGCACATCTTTCTCATTTGTTAAGATTTTTGGTTCTTTGCCCACTTTAGTCCTAGCTTCCATAGGAATTTCTTCCATTTTCCATTTGCCTTCCTCATTTAGGTATTGATGTATCTTAGCATTTCTAGGAACACAGTCAACATTAATAGGTCCATTCTTGTTCCAGTTATCCATGTTGAAGTCCACCTCCCCTTTACCAATGATCCATTTCATGCTTTGTTCAGCTATTTCTGATAGCTTAGTCATTCTTCTCCAAACTGTAGACCCTTTCATCTGTTTAGCTTGGACTGGATGGTTTTTCCTACAGTATTTTCCTTTCATGTGTTGTGTCCAAATAGTGTTATTTTTTCTGAATTTCCACCACAACTTGACACTAAAAGCATATGTTATGCTTTGCATATTTTTAATACCCAATCCTCCTTCTTCTTTTGGTCTGCATATTTTTTCACAACTCTTCCAGTGATATTTGTTTTTTCCTTCCCTGTCTCCCCAAAAGAAATTTGCACAAATTTGATCAATTTTCTCAATGATCTTTTTTGGAGGTTGTATAGCTGCAAGAGTGTAAATAGGCATGGATTGCAGCACTGAATTGATTAAAACCAACTTAGCCCCCATAGAAAGGTATTTTGCCTTCCATCCTGATAACTTTTGACTAATTTTATTGATGTTATCCTGAAAAATATTGGCTTTTTTATGCCCATTGAAAATGGGGCAGCCTAAGTAAGTGAAAGGGGGTTTTTTAAACTGTATATTCATGATATGGGCTATTTCATTTTTCCTCTGGGGATTGATGAGTTTGGAACAATACATGTTACTTTTTTCTAAATTCACTTCTTGGCCAGAAATTTTTTCATATTCTTTGATGGCTTTTTGAATATTTTTAATAGTCCTTTTATCAGCAGAAGAGAAAATAACTATGTCATCTGCAAAAGCAAGATGAGTAGCAGGTTCACAAGAGATAGGAGTTTTATAAGGCCTAGTTTTCTTTTCTAGCATCAAATTATTTAGTTTTCTAGAAAACACCTATGAGCATAGGATAAAAAGAGTAGAGGAGATAGGGTCCCCTTGCTTCAAGCCTCTAGTGGATTTGAAAAAACCATGTTGAGTGCCATTAACCAAAACTGAAAAATAATTATTGGAAATTAGTCTCCAGATTCTGTCTATCATAAGTTCTGAAAACCCCATCTTTCTCAAAGTTTTTATAAGGAAAAACCAGTCTACCCTGTCATAGGCTTTTTTCATATCAAGCTTCATAATAATATTTCCCCCTTCATTTTTCTTGTGCAAATCTGTGGTTAGTTCTTGAGTAAGGAGAATATTTTCAATAATGTCTCTGCCTTTTACAAAACCACTTTGATTCTGAGCCACCAACTTAGTGAGTACTATGGACATTCTATTTGAAATGATCTTGGATAGAATTTTATTGTAAAAGGTGCTTAGACTAATAGGCCTAAAATCTATAAAGCTATTAATGGCCTTCTTTTTTGGTAACATGACTATGATGGTAGAGGTTATAGCTTTAGGTATAATAGCTCCTGCATAAAATTGGTGTACTGCTTTTTTGATGTCTTCACTTATGATATCCCAGCTAGATTTAAAAAAACAACCTGTGAAACCATCAATACCTGGAGAGCTGTTGCTATCTAGGCCCCAAACTGCTTCTTTTATCTCTTCTAGCTCAGGAAACTTATCCATTTCATCTTGCTTTTCTTTGCTGATTATTCCATTAATATGATTTAATAAACCATCTTGTCCCATATTTTTTTTTGCAGGTGCTAGTAAATCCATGTAAAATTCAACAGCAGCTTTGCTTATATTTTCTTTTGAGTTAACCTTATTCCCATCTTTATCTTCTATGCCATGTATTTGAGTTTTGTTTCTTCTTGCTTTTACAGTGGCATGAAAAAACTTTGTGTTAGCATCCCCTTCTTTTATCCACTTTAAATTTGCTTTTTGTCTCCAATAATCCTCTTCCCTTTTTAAGTGTACTTTAAGCTCAGCTTTTGCTTTATTCATTTTTATTCTATTATTATCACATGGGTCTTCTTCAAACTCTTTTTCAGCCTTTAAAGTATCATCCTCAGCATCCTTTGTTTTCTGAAAAATGTTCCCAAATTCCTTTTTGTGCCATTCTTTTAAACCTTTTCTTACCCTCTTGAGGTTTTCTGCAAAAACATACATAGCATTTCCTTATTCATATTTCCTCCAGTTTTTCCCAATTATTTCTTTATAATTGACATGTTTGACCCAGTAATTTTGGA
Source organism: Primula veris (assembly GCA_963682055.1). Classification (NCBI taxonomy): domain Eukaryota; kingdom Viridiplantae; phylum Streptophyta; class Magnoliopsida; order Ericales; family Primulaceae; genus Primula; species Primula veris. The sequence continues at coordinate 26,891,260 of OY821745.1, read as the reverse complement.
ATACAAATCTTCTTGCCTTAAAGTCTAATTCTGTAGCTGCTGACAGAAGAAGAGGTGAATGATCAGAACCTACTTTATTAATGTTGGCCCATGTGGCTAAACCTTAGAGGGGAGGGGAGGGGGGAAAATAAGATTTATGGCGCTTTTCGCCTAATTAAAAATCTAAGTGCAACTAACAACCCAACTTTCACAATTCTAATCTTAAGCGTTAATAACGTTAAACAAATCAAATGCAAGCAATAAAATAAACAAAATATAAGTTGCGGAAAGTAAAAGTTAAGGAAGAAAATGACACCGTGATTTATAGAGGTTCGGCAAAACGGCCTACGTCCTCTCCTCGGTACTACCGACTATTTCACTAAAAATAATCTTTCGGATATTACAATCCTATCGAGCTAATCAACCGATTAAGCTCCCCCTCACTCTATGAGTGTCCCGAATGAAAAGACCTAGAGCTTTTAAGCTTCACTTGCTTACAAAGCCTCTACCCGATCACTCGCTCACAAATGAGTTTATAATTTCACTCTTTACAAAATTTGTTATAACAATGTAACTACACTCACAATTTTATTTGCTTCTAAATAAGCTAATTGGTGAGTCTTTGATGTTGTTCGAGCTTGAATCGCTTTCTCCTTAATTTCCCTCTTTTTTCGAATATATTCACCAAAATGGTGATTTTTGGGTTTTGTATAGATAGAGGTTGAAGAATGATGATAGGTTGAGAATGGATGTCATTGGTGACTTTGAAAAGTGAATTGGGGTGGTTTATATAATCACCAAAGTCTGTTTTTCTGTATATGACCGTTGGAAGTGGTTGAGGCTTTTATCCAAAGGTTTTAAGCAACTTTCCAAAATAAGCTGAAAAGCTGTTTTCGAAATCTGTAGAAAACGATCGGTCGTTTTCGACAGTCGATCGGTCGTTTTCTGAGAAACGATCGGTCGTTTTTTCGACGTCCTCACTGGAAGAATTTGGACCAAAAACGATCGGTCGTTTTTGTCCAGTCGATCGGTCGTTGTTCTTCAGTATCCCCGATTTTCTCGTTAAACTTCGAAATCCCGTAACTTCTTCGTTTTAGCTCCGATTCTGGTTCCGCTTGAACCTGTGGCTTCGTTTTTCCGTGCTCTATCTTTCTGGCATTCTGAAATTTACAAATTCTCTTTTGGGAAAAGACAAGCATTATATCATTGAAATAGAGAAATCGTAAAATCATTAAAAACATAATCAACGTTATAATCAAAATCAATTATTGAACCCCATGGTTCAACAATTAATATGTTCAAGACTAATTTTTTTGAACAGGTCTTGACATTGATCATTCAGATAAACTTTGTCTATTCTTTCCCAGATAGTTCCATCTCCATATCTACTATTCCACCAGGTAAATCTTGTCCCTATAAAAGGCATTTCTTTTACCCCAATATTGCTCATACACTCTACACATTCATTAGCTTCATTTATGTTGATAGGTAGCCCTCCAATTTTGTCTTCATTTCTTGTTACAGTATTGAAATCTCCCCCAATTAGCCAAGGTTCTACTGTGTTAATGCTTTCCAAGTAACTTCATAGTTCCATTCTTTCCCTTCTAGTGCATTTGGCATACACTAAAGTAACATTAATAATTTTTTCCAAATAATTACTCGTAATTTGAAGTGATATGCTCTGGTTCATCTCACTTGTAGCTTCTACTTCCATACTGTCACTGTAAAACACCAAATTTTATTTTCCTTTTGACAAATAACTTTATTAAAACCAAGTTTAATTCTATAGTTTTCAGCTTTACTCATTTCCACCATAGGCTCCAGACATGCTAGGAAAACCAACTTGTTCATTACTTTAAGCTTTTTGATTCTATTTATAACCACTGCTTTTGCAATCCCTCTTATATTCCAGATTAATAGGTTTATCATTAAGATATGTATTTTTTGTTTTTACTTGGCTCTGCTCTTAGTTTCATCCTTTTTTGCTCAGCTTTTTCTTGCTTTTCCTTTTCTTCTTCTGTTGCTGCATATTTGTGCCCCTCTATATTGATTGATTTTCCCCCTTGATCTTGTATCTCTTCTAGCAAATTTTCCATATTGATTGCACTTTGTACTAGGTAAGCTTTAGAAACTATAATATCCTCTTTTCCAGCGTTCTCTGCCTCATTCTTTTTTTCTTTACCTTCTGTTTTCTCTTTACTTATATCTTCTTCATTTTCATCTTCCTTGTTGTTTTCTTCTCCCTCATTATTTTGATTATTTTGTATGGTATCCCCACTTTTATGTAGATGTTCTTGTTCTTCTTGTTTCATTGGATTGCTGTTGTTTTCTTTTTCACTGGTATCTTCATTTACTTCTATAATTTCCTTTTGTTCATTATTGCCATCTTCTTTGTTGATTGATTTTTTTGTCCATTCCTTTTTCCCCTCGTTTCCCCTGTAACTTGCTTGTCTGCCATTTTTCTTTTTTACATTCTTTTTTCTTCCCATTGTTTTCCATTTCCCTTCTTCTTCATCCTTTTCCTTGTTGTTCTCTTTTTTCTCCTCTCTTTGTTGCTCTTTTTCATTACCATCCACTTGTTTTCCTTTTTTATAGCTTTCTTCTCCAATTTTACATTCTTCATTGCTATGCCCAACTTTTTTGCAATTGCTACAAAAACTTGGTAAATTTTCATATTCTATATTCTGCCAGAAGCCTTCTCCATCCTCTTCATTTCCATATCCTATCCAAACCCTTCTTACCAATTCATTTTCCAAGTCCACCTCTATACACACTCTTGCTAAATTTGGTCTAGTTAAGCTAGCAGTGGCATTGTCAAGTTTCAATGGTGTCCCAAATGCATTAGCAATAGAGAATATGCTTGATTTATTATATAAATGAATTGGCAACATTTGGAAACTTACCCAAATGGTTGTAATAGATGGCTCATAACCTGTTTTAAAATCATATGTCCACTTAAAGACTCTCATAGGGTAGCCCTTTATAATCCATTTTCCCCTCATCCATAACCTTAGAAAGTCTTCTTCATGATATAGTCTTATTAAAACATGCTTATGATCTATTGTACCCAGAGTAAAAGCAGCCTTTAAACCCAAGGTATTCAAAAACTTGTTAATTTCTTCATACTAGGGTTTGCCATGAGTAAATTTGCCCACTAGGGTGTATTTAAATGGTGCTGATAACTTTTTGATTTCTTCCATAGTAAATCTAATAGAGATCTCACCTTTGTATTTTCCAATGTCTTTAATAGGTACAAAGTTTGAATCTTGAGGTGCTTGATGTTGTTTGTTGCTCACTACTTCTGAAAAAGATCTGGAGATTTTTTCTTCTTTTTCCATGATTTGAAAATTTGTAATAATGTTGGCTTTGTTATTAGTACTGTTGCTGTTGATTCTATGCTCTAGAGACTCCTTACTGGAGTCTTTTATGCTGTGCATTTGAAAATGGTGGAGTTTTCCTATTTCGTCATATATTTCTCTCTCTAGGCTGCCAACGGCTCTTTTTTAACACTATGTGTGATAATTTATGGACCTTTAGTTTAACAATATAATTTTGTTTTTTTTTAAAAAAAAAAACATGTTGATTATGTACAAGTTTGGGGGCAACAAGAATTTACATGTTCGACCGCTAGGGTTTCGCCCTTAAAGGATGAATGGAGAAAGTGGCTAGGGTTAGTTCTCCATCACAGATACAGTTATGGTTTTGTTTTATATATATGCTCACCAAAAGTTTGGATAACAAGAAGTCCATTTCCTCTATATCTTTTCAAACAGTCAAATAAATATTATAATAATAGTAATCGTGCGCGTAATACAATAAAAATATAAAAAATATGTATAGTTATCATATAAATATGTGAATAATAAAAAAAACATAGTTTAAGATTTAAAAGAATGTTTGGTTGTTAAATAGGGATAAATAGTTTTATTAGTTTTTACTTTTTATATTTTTATGTAAGTATGATATTATTGTAATTAATATAAAGGTGTAGCGGTATTTTTGGAAACTCATTTGACTTGAGTTGACTTATTATAATAAAATAATTACGAAGAAATGTAATCATTTTCCCAAAAAATGACGAGACGAATGATAACAAAAAAAAAAAAACATGCAAAGTGAGGTATATAATCAGTATTTTTTTTGTTGACGAACTATTTTATTCTGCTCTGTAATATCCAAAGTGTTTCAGTAAGTTTTTCAAAAAAACAAACAATTAAGTTCGCTATTTCCGTGGAATGACATCCTTTTGAATACTAGTAGTATGGAAGAGGGGCAGGTAACACATTCAAAATATGGTATCACATGACATTTCGAGCTTTTAAGTTCACGTAAACATGGTTTTTTTCTAATTTTTTTTTATTAAACCATACTATAAATTAAATCCGTAAGTTATACATTTTGAATTTTTTTACATACCCAACAAATATTACTCCTGTAACAAGAGAGTTTTTATTGAACATAAACAAAGAGTACTATGGAAAGTTGACGGCAGTAGGGAAACGTCTGAAACAAAACGTTGGGGTCCAACGAGAAAGAAAAGAAAGGGAGTTGATTTGATTTTAAACAGATATAAAATTCAAAAGGAACTTTAATTGAGCCATTCAATTAATAAAACTTGTTTTTATATATTTATTAAGAATTTTTAAAAATAAAATAACTAAAATAGCCTTATTAAAGTGAACAGCAAACATTTAAAATGAAATATTAACAAAAAAATATGTAATTTTACTTTTTGTTTGGTTTCATCACGTACACAATTTCAATAACATAATTATTTTAAGCATTTAAAAATGTTAAAATCATATTTTTAGTTATAAAAACGTTACGTTTTTAACTATGGAGTATATAATGTCGCAATTTACCTCATATGGTACCAAAGTGATGCCCCATTCCCATAATCAATGATGTGGCAGATCTTTCACAACCCGATTTTCCTTGAGGAATGCATATAAGACCTTTTTTTTTTCGTAACAGACACTGTTAACTCATCATCCACAAATAAGGATTAGAAAAAACAATAAATTACCTATATTCAATTCAAATCTGCAAAAAGTTATTTTTAGTTTCACAAACGAGCTTTTACCTTTCTCTCCAACATTTTCGGGTTTTTTTTTAAAGTAAAACAAGGGAAACAAATATTTACGGGTGATTGGTTCAAACTAAAACGATTTTCTTAGGAAAATACTTTCCATAAATCCGGTAAAACTAAGAGAAACAAATACGCTAGAAAAAAAAAGGGAAATTTTACAATTTACACACCCAACACGTGCGCATTGCATACATGATAAGTCTTCATAATCTACTTTGATACTCTAACCGACTAAATAACAAATATACTTTTATCTCCCGACGAAGAGCATGTGTGTAAATGGTATAATATTAATTTATTATTGTTATTTGTGTAGTGTTATTACCGTATTGTGCATCTATATATGCTATCATACTATTATAATATAAGTCAATCTAACATAGTTGAAACTGTCCATTTTAGTATTTTTTTCAAAAATATCCTTCTAACATTTTTTATCAATTAGCATAATACTATATTCTCATAAAAAAATAGAATAACTAATAACTAAAAACACTTTTTATCTATATTTAAACTCTCAAAATTCTTTTGAGTTTTCTCATTTTATACTTTTTTTTTATTCTCCGACTATTTGTATTATAACTACACGTATTTTTTAAATTTTATCGCATTAATCGTCGTATACACAAAGCGTGATGCATAATAACTAAGTAGTTATATAGTACTCGTAATTCTAATTTGAATACCTACCTCTATTTTGTTTTATTACATAGATGACACTCATAGTTCAGTTAAAATTGATAATAGGTGAGTAAAAATAAGTTTATATTGTATGAAACGCATGTTACCAAAGTGAAGTGCATGTAATGTAACATCCTAAGTTTTAAAGTATAGATATTTGCATATTAAAATATACTATAAATATTAGTGGAGTATTTTATATTTCATGATAATCTACTTGGTACGGGTAACAATTACCTTTATGAGATAAAGATTTCTATACTCTCATTAGTAAGTCCATTTCTATTAATTAGTTATATAATATTACGTATTGCGTTAGCATTTGAAGGCAGAGTTTCTCATGCTAAAGCTATTAACCCAACACTCTGGTGTCATTATATATACTCCTATTTATATTTCACAAAGCAAGCTTTATATAGCTTCTGATGAGATGGTTGACGGATCATATTTTAAATGGCAGTATTTAAGAGAAAACCCAAGGAAAATTAGCATTTGGTTTCTGACTTCCGGTAGGTATGGCTACCCATAACGTGATTCCTTTGTGCTATTTTTATTCTTATCGTTTCGTATTTCATTTCATATTCGTATTTGTTTGATTCCGATATTTGTATATCGTCGTTGTTATAGCACGAGTTGCTTTTGGTTACAAACGGACGTATATGTGTCCAGAACTGGATCAAGCTCGGTAATTGGTATGAGGTTCTCTTGGCTATAATGTCATGCTTGACTATGCGGAGACTATTACAGTTAGAGCATACTTGATCACTTTTTATTCGGACATATACAGCATTTTATTAAAATGGCGGTTGTGCTATTTTGTTTATTTATTCGTACTGTTTCGTTATTCTGTCGGATATACCGCTTACTGAGTTTCCTCAACTCACCCCCAACAGTTTGGTTGTGTGCAGATATATTCGGATAGGAGACGGGTAGAAATAATTGATCTAGAACCAACCCTTCTTATTATTTTGGTTATTTATTGTATTTAAAAAGGCCATGTTGTAACCGATATTCTGTTATAAAAATTATCTTTATTTTGCTTATATTTAGTTTATAACAGCTCGGATAGCGGGATGTTACATATAATGTGCGGGTTACGTGTATTGTGCGTATCATTTATATTCAGAAGCTACAAATTTATAAAATATGAGAATTATTTAACATACATAATCCCAATAGATTAAGTATTCTTATAAGAGTCTAATATTAATTATTAATTATTAACTTCATTTATTAATATTGCCATATTAATATATATTACACAACTTAAAAATATAAATTAACACACACAATGATCCATGTTCATTAATTTATATACATTACACACTTGGTATTATATAAACCAAGACGCATATATCATACCAAATTCTAATAATATCCGTCCTTAAATATATTACACGCCTTAAAAAAGTAAATAACTAACACGCATGTTGATCCAAAATTCAATACTCAAATGTGTTCAAAATATATACATATTACAAACTAAATCTTATAAAAAAACTAACTATGGAGCGAAATTTTTTGGAATAGGGGATGTTCTGATATTTTTGTTGCCCGGTGTCAAAAAAAATTTGGGTCTTTTTTTTTATTGTCGTTCCAAATGTGAAATTTTATAATTAAATATCTTCATAGTAGATTAATTAGAAATTAGCTCTCAAACAAAAAAAATTATTAATATAAACAAAAAAATATCTTATCCGGTAACATTATAGTCATATTTTTATGTCAAAAAAAAAACATTTTATCACTTATATTCATATTTTTAGGGTCTATATTCACTATTGTTTTACTAATTGAGACATTTATTTTACACTATTTCGAAAAAAATGATGGATTGTGCCCTTATAAGTTTTGTAAACTTTTTTTTACTAGAATATATTTTCACGTATACTTTTTTTATACATATATATTTTTTTACTGTCAACGTCGTGGAGCCCTAAAAATTCGTTGCACTCATGTGGCCTGATGCGGTCGCACCTCCTGCACCCACTCAGTACCATCCCTGGGGAGGAGGGGGAGGGAGTTGACGACATGGAAGAGGGCGGAGAACACTGTCCGACTTCCATCCGACTGGAAGATCATGAGCTTTCCGAGGATGATTGTAGAGGAAGAGCGGTTGGAGGAGGAGATGTATGATGGGATGGGGTCCGAGAAATGAAGGTAGAATGTCCATCCAGCAGCAGCAGGATGGGGGTAGAGTTGAATGAGGTGAGGCTGAGGTCGGGGATCAAGGTGGGGTCGTGGTCGTGGTGGATGGCTTGTATAACCAATCTCACTACGACCGCCAGTGCGACGGTCACAACTAAGGACACCACTATTATCAGGGTACACCGATGAGCGATAATCAACTACTTAACCTTCGAAGTTGATCTCATCATCGTGGAGACACGGTGCCAATGATAATCAGAAAACACTTCTACGGTCACAACTAAGAACACCACTATTATCACTTGTTTTGTTAACTGTTAACTTTTTTGTATACATCCATCTTTTTTGGAAGTCAAATTTTTTAATTATTTTTAATTATCAATACCTATTATTTGGTTAAGAATACAAATAATTACGATGTCTTAACATATATATCCATGGCCAGTTAAGTTTAAGTGGTAAGTTGTAATAATAAATAAAAGCTTTTCTGTATTGCTATTGATTTGATCTCACTAGATTCTTTGAGTTTCATGTCCAACGTTGTGATCTAATGTTTCTTTATCAAGTACACATGTTTTTAACTTTACATTAAAAGACCAAAAAAGTTAAAAAGATTAGTCAAGTACAATAGCACTAGCCCTTAATTTTACAAAGGAAGATTCCCCGTTTGGAAAATGACAACAAACAAATATTTCATTGCAAAACTTTTCCAAGGAAAACATTCTCCTCTCGTAAATATTTTACCGTAAAACAAACAGACCCTAAGCAACAATTATTTACTGAGCATGAACGGTAGGCGGTGTGGTTTAAAATCTAGGTTCAGCGTGTGCTTAATTATCGGTGATTAAAACAAATAGGAAAATTCTGTTTGCTGAGGTTTGCTCCATCCCTCTAGTATTAGGGCTGAAATGTAGACAGAGACAAAGAACACCTACAGTTAAAGGCCAAGGACGGTCCCGACCATTCGCACTCCGACGCACAACATTAGGCACATTTCACGGATAGAGAAATTTAATGCGTAAAAACAAGACTATTATTTATTAAATTATTATCGATGGTCTCAATGGAGCATGTTTTTGTATTTATAAGTGGGCAATCTTGATTAGATACAGATACAATAATGTCAACCATATATCTTTTTGATTGGTAAGCGTACACGCCCTTTGGTTGGGTACTGGCACAACAATACCTATTGATAAATCCCTAACTTTACCTAATCATATTATATGTCATGCTATGAAACAATAAATAATATTGTTAATTAATTGTTAGGTTATTACTAGAGCACGTGCCATTTATTTTGACTTGATGGAAGTTATCCAACTTAAGAGATGCATGCATGTCTTTTTAGACACCAAAGAAAACCAGCATTCTTAGCTGATCAGCTAAATGCACTGCCACTCGTAAGGCGGAAAAGATCTAATCCGGCCAGCCTCGAGCTTAAATCAGCAACCAAACAAACAAGGAAATGCAAAAACTTAACAATGCTATGAACAACAATATTAAATCAACATGTTAATTAGATTAGTTCTCCAAGCAACGAGCGAGAGAAAAGCTGCGATTACTACACTTTTTGAAGTGGAAAACTTGCTCTCTGCCTACAAACTAGAGTCCTAGAAGAACACTAAAAGTAAACTTAAGTTTAACCGATTCATGGTTAAGGATTGCTAAAGTACAACGATCATCGTTTCTTACCCGTCATATTTGAGAAAACGAGGCAAAAAAATCAAAAACAATTTCAACAAATGCAGATTTCACCCAACTCTTGCAACAAAGTTTCCATCTTCGGCCTGATCTCGGGAGATTCATGAGTACAAACACGAGCAATTTTTCCTAACTTGGTTGCTTCGATTTCTGAATACCGACCCTCGAGATAAGGATCGATAAATTCCTCACATTTTGATGATTCAGCACCCTGACGTATAGATGTAGAAATTTTGCGTTTACCTGATAGAATTTGGAATATGATCATACCAAACGCGTATATATCGCTCTTTTCAGTAAATTTGCCAGTGGTGGTGTACTCCGGGGCTAAATATCCCATCGCGGCGCTCGCTTTTAGCGTTGAAAAGATGACATCGTCAGCTAATAGTTTGTGAAGGCCAGCATCGGATATCAATGGGTTGAACCGTTTGTCGATGAGCACTTTTTCGGCCGATAAGTTTTGGTGGACTAAAGCGAGTTTGTTTCCTTTCGAACCATGCAGGTACGTGATACCTAGAGAGAAATACGAAAAATGTATGTAATTATATGTGTATCGAGGTATTAATGCAGTTCAATAACTTTTACTTGCAGTATTGTAATGGGGAGATGCTGTTATGGGTACTTTTTTTTCCAAAGTGTGGCTAAAGTTGATAGAAATTTATCCAATTTCATCATATTAACAATACGAGGGGTGCTTTTTCTCTACTTTTCTAACACAAAGCTAGGGGCTTGTTTGGCTGAGCAAATAAGGTGGCTTGTTTATGGTTGAGAAAATGATGGACTCATCTGCTTTAACATTAACTTTTTCAAGCAGGAAACGAGTTGAGTTTGTTTGGTTGAAGCTTTTAAACATATAAGCTAGGTTGCGAAAGGCTAGGTTCATATATTCACCCAGCTTAAAGATTTGTAGCTTTTTCAGGCTAAAACACAAGAACACCTCGGCCTTTAAACGGATCAACTAAATGCAGTCCCCTTTTTAATAAAAAAGCTAAGATACTGCAATCAATAGCCTTGTTAGTTTGGTGTCGAAATGATTTTGTAAGTTCTAATATGGGAACAAATTAACAAAAGAAAAATTAACAAATATATAAGCAACAAGCCAACAATGCAGAAAACAAGTCAATAAATGTATGCAAACCTTTTGCAATCCCTTGGATGATAGAAATTCTTGTAGACCATTCGAGAACCTTCCCACTATTAGCCTTCACATCAAGATAATTCAACAAACTCCCATTAGATACATAGTCGTATATAATAAAACACTCCCCCCTACCTTTGGAGCAACAAAACCCTCTCAATTTCAACAAATTCTCGTGCTTTAACAAAGTTAGAATCTTCAATCCTTTCAAAAAATGAGTTTCATCAGACTTGCAACTACTCTTAGCAATACACTTGATGGTAACAATAGAACCATCTCTCAGTAAGCCCTTGTAAGTAGCAGAAAAGCTGCTTTTTCCTACCAAATTCACTTCTGAGAAGTGTTGGGAAGCCGATTCGACGTCTTCTAGGTTATACATAAATTTTTCGAGAACTTCTTGTGAAAAAACATTTTCTCCCTTACCCTTGGATATTGGGTCCCAACTGTGGGAGTATTCAAGGGAAATTAATGGAGAAGAGCTTTTTCGGTAATTTTCTCTGGTTTGATCAGTGCTTAAACGAGTATCTGAACAATCGGAGGTGCTTCCAATTTTCTGCTTCCGACGACGGTGAAAAGCGAAACCGAAGATACCGGATACGGTGAGAAGAGTTATAACGGCTATAGATACATAAACAAATCCGATACGTGATTTTTTGGGTTTTGTGGGATTCTTTTGGAGATTACTAGACTCGGGTATATCTTTGTTGGGAAGTTGGGTTGAGAAAGGTTCAGGTTTTCTAGGATCTGTGCTGTTTTCTGAAGAAGGGCAGAGTTCTAAGGTGGAAAAACCCGCGCCACACAGGTCTGAATTGTTTGCGAATAGAAATTTATCATCTAGTCTCTTTAGACCTACGCAATCAACAATCGAAATTGAGATCAGTGGTTTAAAAAATATAGAGAATTTCTCTACTTAACAAGATGTAAAAAAACCAGAACTGAAACGTTATGAATAATAGAGGGCTTCCATGAAAAGAACATTACTAAATTCATTTTAGCACAAGAGATTGTAGGCCTTCTTTCGTAACAGCTTTAAAGCGCCTTTTTTTTATTGGCTTAATAACTAGGTTTTTTGGGTTGATCTGCTTAAAATCTGAGCTTTCCTGGTTTTGATGCCTGAAAAAGCTAGAAGCTTTAGATGGAACCCAAGATACTGCGTATATGCGCATGAACTTAAAGTGAGTTCAAAGCGAGATTTGTCATTAAATACAATGAATAAGCATTTTAAGTAAAAAGAAAGCTCATATTTTTATTTATTTCAATAAGGAGAAAGAACAAACATACTAGAGATAGATTGAGCATTTGAGCTTTTTGAAATGATGAAAAGTAAATATTACTAACTAGGTTCTAATAAACAAAGTTCAAAATTCAAACTTCAAACAATAATTGAATACAACACTGAGTCTTTTTGATTGCAGGTTTTGGGCAAGTAAGCTGGATTTCTAAGGCTAAGAAAAATTTGGGTTAATCTAGCTTGACAAGATCCCGCGTTTCAAATAGGAGGGTGTGGCTTCGAATCTCATGGGGCAGAAGTAATATCCTTAGATCCTCTTTCGGCAAAATAAAAATAAAAAAATCTCCTACTTTTCTTCAGGCAAAAGGACCAAACAAGCTCAGTTTCAATCTTATGAACCAAATTACGTTGCTATTAAGCAAAATGCAAAGAGCTGAACTTAAAAGCTACAACCAAACAAGGACTAAAGATGATTTTTTTGAAAATTGCTCAATTAAGACAAACCCATATATATATATATATGTGTGTGTGTGTGTGTGTGTTATATAGTATATAAATTTATATTACCAGTAGGGACATTGCCAGAGAGTGTATTATTTCGGATATCGAGAACTTGCAGCATTGGAGCATTAGCTAGTTTCATTGGTATTGATCCAAACAGGTGATTAAAGCTTAAATCCAACCTTTTCAACATAGTCAAATCCCCAAAACTAGCTGGAATTGCACCGGTTAAATTGTTATACTGAAGAGCTAAAACACCCAGCTTCTTGAGAGACCCCAATTGAGTGGGTAAGCTACCACTCAACTTGTTATAACATAACTGCAAAACTGCACAGCGAGGAAACAAAGTTTTTTTTCATCAGCTTACATGCAATGCAGCTTAATAGATTCTGAACTATTTATTTTCTACAATTAATTTAAGCTTTATTATTTCTTTTAAGACCGAAGGATCTAAATTCACTACCGAAACAACATTACTGCTACTTTAGGTACGCCTTTTAAGCAAAGCCGAATGACGAACCACAAAAAATAAAAGAATATCGTATAAGCTGCAGCCGAAAACAAAGTACTAGCACATACCAAAGGATTGCATTTGATTAGATAAAGAGCCAATAACACACTTTATTTTGATCAACTTAATTTATTACTTTTGTAGCTATATAAAATCGAGAATTAACTTGTTTCAGTTTTCCTCCACTTGTCAAATGAAACTCATCGACTTCAAGTAGACACTTAAATCGTTGTTCGTTTTCTAGCCGTCTCACTAAATCCCCTTAGTATCTGGGATTCAAACGAATTACTGATTTTCCATGTATAAACATTTTAACCCCACTAAAGAAATCCAACAAAAGCTTAGGTTCTAACCATTTGGCAGCAGCACTTAAGAAAATAAGTTGGCTTATTTAGACTAGAATTCTCAAGCTAGAAACCAATATAGCCAATTTTTAGCAAACTAACCAATTGTATAGCAACTTATGAAGAATACAAAAAAGAGCAGAAAAACCACAACAAAACATATTACGAATCATTCCATTCACTACATCACAGCAAGAAAAGACCAATCGTGTCATTTCCGACATCAAATCAACCAAACACCATCATCTAACACATCCAACTTACGTCTTTTTTAGTACTTTTAATCATGTAAACGGATCTAAAAGCTCAAGATTGTATCTTTTTTCCAAAAAATACATGGTAAAAATATTAATCCTACTGAAAGGGGCTACAACACCCCTTATATTAATAAAAACCGAATTTTCCATTTATTTTTAACAAAATATATCCAATTTAAGGGAGATAGAGAAAATGTAGCTTGGAGATTAGACAAGTCCCAATCTCTGAGGGTCCTCACCACTCAAATTATTCACAGTAAGGTACAATTCGGTCAACTCAGTGAGCTGCCCCATCTCTCTGGGCACACTCCCAACAAGTTCATTGACCAATCTTTTCACAAACCGTATTTAGTTTAGCTAGTCATTAATAAAACAGATATAAAAAGACCAAGATTGCAAGTTTTCTACTACAAACTAGAAGAAAGAGAAGACCAACAAGCACATTGCAACTCATATGCACAAAAGCAAATAAGCTAAACACAACAAGTGCACTACACCACCACCACAAAAGTACCATATTTTAGCAAAACCAATTTCTATCTTCTAGTTTGAATTAATGCTACTCAATAGCAAACAGATCTAAAAACTAAAGATTGCATCTTTTCCCCAAAAAATAGGAAATGTAAGTATATTTGCGTATAAATTCTACTCATAATACATACAAATTGTGCCACTTTATACTATACTGCAAACAAAAATGGCATAACGTCACACTATATTTGAACAATCCAATCACCATCTTTACATTTTAACAAAGCTATTCATTAGATCCAAAAAACACGACTACATCTTTACCCCAACAAACAGGAAACACAAGTACATATAACAATATAACATGTACATATGTAAGTATATAAGAGAAACATACCTTGGAGATTAGGCAAGTTCACAATCTCATTCGGTATCTCCCCACTCAAGTTATTCACATTAAGGTAAAGCTCGGTCAAGTTATTCTAATTACTAATAATAATACCTAGTTACAAAAATTACCATTTTATTAAAAAGCGCGCTTCGTAGTAGAAAACCCCAATTGAAAGCTCGATAAAAGTTTACAAAGCTCAATTTTCCACTTTTTAGTTCGCTAAAAGCGTAATTTTAGCATAGCTCTTGCAAAAACGATTTAGCTAAGTTTTCACCTTCTAAACAATGCTTTATACTGTAGTAACAGCACACCATATTTTAATATTCCATTTTCCATCTTCTTATTTAAGCAAAACACTTAGAAACAGATCAAAAAAACCGAAGATTAGGCAAGTTCACAAGTATGTAAGTATGCAAGTATATAAGATTAACAAACCTTGAAGATTAGTCAAGTTCACAATCTCATTTGGTATCTCCCCACTAAAATTATTCACATTAAGATACAACTCAGTCAGCTCCGTAAGCTGCCCGATCTCTACGGGGACATTCCCGGTCAGCTGATTGAAATGCAAGTACAACCCAGTCAATCTCTTCAGCTCCCCAATCTCTTTAGGAATCTCTCCGGAAAGACCTCTCCCCTGGAGAGATATGTTGACCACCTGCCCATGCTCATTAAAAGACACCCCTTCGAATGCCCCGGTATCTTCGGAGGAAATGCTCCATGTGTTGAGGTGGATAGATTTTGGGTCTAGAGAATTTTTTATTTTCATGAGGGTGGTGAGCTGGGAAAGAGATTGTGGGAGAGATATTGAGAGAGAGAGGAGGAGGAGGAGAGATAGATAAAAACCCATTTTTGAGAGAGAGAGAGAGAGAATGTGGTTGGAATGTTTAGTGTTGGATTTGGGAGAGAGAGATATACAGAGAGAGAGAGAGAGAGAGAGAGTGACATGTGCTTTGGTACAGAGAGAGATAGTGACTTGTCTGAAAGTATGCTTTTTGATTTTGAATATTTACCAGAATGTTTTTCCAATTAATTATTCGCTACCAAACTAGCTGTAATTTTGATCGCCGAATAATTTGTATCAAAATTGTCGAAATATGATTTAGTTTTCAAATTTTTCATTTCGATAATTTTGATACATGTTATAATCCGATCAAAAATACACCTAATTTCGTAAAATATAATTAACGGGTGACGACGAGTGATAACTACTGTACTACTTACCTGGTTTCAAGAAAGAAAACAAATAAAAGACTAACTCAAACCTCCTGTAAATTACTTATATTATACTTGTTCAAAATACTTTGATATATATAACTTTTAAAATAAATAAAGCGATAAATAAAGTATATTGAAAACGACATACGTGGCACTAAATTTCATAACAAATAATATTGTTTATCGTTTTTATTTTTTCATTTTTCATAATTTTTCCTAAATAAACTCTAAAAATGGCGACCACCATCTCCATAATTATAAAATTACTAATTTTTTTATCAAATCAAGTTCATTCTACAATTGTTGAGCTTAAATTTTGTGTTAATAAATATTATAATGAATTCAATTTATATTTGTTAATGAGTTACAATATTGTTGGGTTTTTATTCAATTTGTTATAATAATAATAAATATTTGTTTGTTTATTAATGAGTTAACATTCATAAATTAAAATACATTTTCATAGTATAAAAAAACATAAATAATTCAATTTAATGGGATCTAAGTAGGACGTGGGGTTATAATTCAATTTAATGAGAGTTAATGACCATATAGAATGTGCGATTGAGAAACCCAAATTTTAGATTGTGAATTTTAAAATAAATGAAAAAATTGTGTGATGACATGAGCTTAGATCCTCGAATTACTTATAATATTGAGTAAACACATAATGAAAAAAAAAAACTCCCCGAGAATGTGGTTGGAATGTTTAGTGTTGGATTTGGGAGAGAGAGATACATGTGCTTTGGTACAGAGATAGTGACTTGGGTGAAAGTATGTTTTTAGATTTTGAATCATAACCGGAATGTTTATCACTTAAACAGTATTAACTACTGTACTACTTACCTGGTTTCAAGAAAGAAAATAAATAAAAGACTAATGGAGGAGCCTACAGTACCTAATTCAGAGTTTCGGTAAATCTAACTCTTTACGTACATTGTATTTGTTCAAAATAATTCAATCATTTATTTAAAACTCAACTAATAAAAAATAAATATACAGAACTTTTAAAATAAATAAACAAAACGGTATATGAAGGATATTGATGTATATAGAGATTTTTATTCAAAATTATGTGTATATATATATATATGTATAATGAATTAATGACCGTGGATAGTTTTTTTCATATTTTTTACATATTTTTATTTAGTTGATTTTAAATAAACAATTAAATTAATTTTGACTTCATATAATTTATGTAAAAAGTTCGAGTCGTGACTGTGAGTTAGCTAGGTACCCATTTTCTAAGGGAAGTTGTGAAGAATTTTTAATACTTACTGAGGAAAAAACATGATTGTAAGGAGCCAAGAAATTTTAATATATGGTTGTATATCATATTTGAATTTAACTTTTACTACTAACCCATTTTACTCTTCATTATGGTCTGAACACAATGTTTTGATTATGTTTAACGTGATACTTTCCGATATTATTGTTATTGTGGCACAACTCACACGTATTGCATGTGATAGAGCCAATGTGTAACACCTCAAGATTCTTGAAATTGAATCGCAATTAGTGATATTATGTATAAACATAGTTAAATATTCAATATCTAATGTTTTGGTTGGAAAACATGTATTATACATGGGTGTTCCGAATGGTCACGCGATCAACTTTGAGTCAAAATTCCATACGACAACTCTGAGGTTTTGATGTCGCACTCAAATCGTTTGAGCAGGTCGTGTGACGAGATTCGTAACGGTATATCGCATGGGTGTGAATGCTAATTGGCCTCGAATTTAAGTTCTCGAATAAGGAGAAAAACCTAATGCTGGAAAATAGAAGGAAGAGAGGGAAAACCTTTGAATTTTATTACACATTGGAATATATAGAGACATTTTTCCAATATATATACAAGTTTACCATATGTAGTCATTAAACTATTATATTCACATACACATGTGTGTATGAGTGTGTACCATACACGCGCGTGCTCGCTCGGTTCTCGTGACTCGGGCCTCGGGTCACGGGCGCGGGCCTGGACTGGGCTTGAGCCTTGAGATTTGGGGAATGTCTCGGGTCTTATGTCTCGGGTCTCGGGTCTTGGGTCAAACCTGAAAAGAGAGTTTTGTATAAAATACAAAAGTAGTCTCTAGAGTTTCCAGCAAGTTAAAACACCAGCATTCAATGAGAATAAATTGCAGATTTAGTGCTGCAGTTTCAGAAATTGAGTGGAAGGATTCTGCGGGTATAACTCTCAGAATTAAATAGACCATTATGACTGCAGTTTCTAAAAAACATATAAAAGGAAGCCAGCCCACCCCACACTCATGTGTACACAGAAAAAACACACACACACACACAACATAGATAGCATCATATTAGAGAGAGAATTGCACCAACAACAGCTCGACATGTGGTTCGGTGTCGTTTCCATACGAGCCACTCTGTGCGATGTATATTGAAAACGAAGTCCCTAAACAACAAACATCAAGGTGGTTGGTAAATATCGTTTAAGAGAAACTGCTTGCACTTGTCTCGTTTTTTATTTTGTTCACTTCAGTACTGTTTATCTTTCCTTTTACATTATGTAATTTAAATTTCCAGTACTGTTTAACTTTCTGTAATTTACTTACCCGTCCTTTAATTTATGTAATTTACTTTCTGTATTTTAAATTTCTGTAATTTACCTTTCTATAATTTTATTTTCCAGTTCTGTAATTTCTGTTATTTATAGAAACAGTCCAGCAGTTTAGTAATATACCATTCTGCCTGACAGTTTCCTTTAATTGACAAGCCGTCCAGCAGTTTAGTAATTATACTATTCTGTCTGACAGTTTCGTATAATTACAATTCAGTCCAACAGTTTAATAACTTATATTAAATCTGTCTGGAATATATTTATTGCAATTTAAATTTTGTACGAGTTAGAAATATTGTAATAGAGTCATATTATTCCTTTTCAAGTGATTAAATTATTTATTTCCGTTTCAGTACTTGTTGTTTAAATTATTACATTTCGATACAGTAAAATCCAACATATTTTTGTTTGTCAAAGATGTAGACTCGATATGTTTCTATAAATGAAAAAAGAACGAATGACGGGCTGTTATTATATATGTAACATGTCTCGGTATATCTTTATCCTGACATGCCTTATTTATGAAAGAAAATTTTCTAAAAATTTGTTTGAATACAAAGTTTGTCATACCTACTATGGCATTTTAATGTATAACAAGTAGTACTATTGTAATTAAGCTCTATTAGCAACACCCTATTCCCAGACAATTGTCTGAAAACTCATATGTTTTTCTCAAATTTTCAACTTTTAAGTGTACTGAATTGAATGATTTAAAAAAAAAAATGCATTTACTACGAAATTCAAAAGCTAGTAATACGCAAGTAATAGTAATTCAATGAGGTACAGAAGTTAGGTGTAAGCATCAATTCAATATTCATGTGGGCCACAGTATCGTAGTTTGAATTGCTTGAGCATATATACAAATTGGTTACTATTATTTTTGAAATTTCTTGAAGACAACAAAAACAAAAGAGCTTGTCATGTTTTTGCTTAATTTGCGTGTAAAACACCACACGACAATTATTGACTAATTTAGCGCTGTAGGCACTAGGCACGAACATTAGTTGGGAAAAATTTGTTCATTTGAAATCTGGGTTATACTACTTCATTTTTATTTACTTATATTTTTTTATTTCATATTTCATGGAACAAGACGAAATAAAAGAAGGCTTGAGAAGACGTCATTAAAAAAAAAAGAGTTGCAATCCACGCCCCTAAGCTGTTCTAAATACATCGCTAAATAACATTATATGTCAGTAAATCTGAAATATGTCACAATGCCGTCTCCAATTAAGGTTTTGAAAAACCAAATCTATCACTATTTCCGTCTACGATTTAAACTTTTTTATGTAGTGTGTCTTCCAGGGGAACAATATATATTTTCTACGCACGTATATGACGTGGCAATAACAAATGTTATTCTTAGCGTAAGGTTTTGGTAATTTTAAGTCGTTCACATACGGGTACTTTTTTCATACACAAATAAAACAAAGTTTTCAAACATAATTGCAACATTTAACTATTGATATTTTAAAAGCTACATGTTTATAAATCTATAACAATTCAAATTGCGCGTCTGAGAAAGTGTAAATATATATACTTCTGACTTGTGGAGTATTTGTTTATGTAAAACTTTTTTAGGCTGCACGGGTATTATGTTTATAACTGGTGTCTTAAAATCAGATTTCTCGGCAACTTAACATGCACATTTCAGTCTACTGTTGTATAAATTTAATCAGTTTTGCAAAAAATAAAACTTTCATGTCTCATTTCTATGCCAACTTTGCATCTTCATTCCTTGTGGAGTGGATTCTGTGAACAAGTCGAGTTGAGACGAACAAAACAATGTTCAAGCTCTTGTCAACGCCTATAAGGCTATAATGGACTCAGTCGGACTGCTTCATTTCTGCTAGACCATTCCTGCTTGTCATTATACCAAATTATGTAGCAAACTCAGTTCATAAAATTTGACAAAACTAGGCTCAAAAGGCAAAGTAAACCAGCATACAAAGGGTTGCTTCTGTTGTGTATAAAGCCAAACTCTGTATAAGAGTTCTGGCCTGAGCAGGACAGTGAAATACATTGTTCTGACCTGCGCAGGCCAAATGTATTTCAGACAGTTTTTTTATTATTTCGGGAATTAGGGTTTAAATTATGTGTAACCCTCATTAGCCTCCACAATAGACACCACCACAAATACAGTACGTTTTAGAGAGAGAGTTCCCAATACGTGAGAGAGAGACTTTCATATCTTTTGAGAGTGAATCAAAGTTAAGGTTTGTAATCCCACATATATATATCGTGCTCGTGCAGCGACACCGGGACGTAGCCATCGTTGGGTGAACTGCGTAGTCAAAATTTGTGTGCTTGTTTTTCCTTTGTTTTATTCTCGTGAGTTATTAGTTCTTGTCTTTTATATGTTTATTGATCTCGATGGGGGCTCAGAACGTGACCAAATCTCATACAACTTCAGCTATTTAGTTAAACACATCCTTAAAAAAAAGAAATCGGAATTAACTTATTTAACTAATTAAGCCCCATGTCACCCTAGATTACTGGAGTATATTGCCAAAAAGTGCAGCGGTCGATATATGTGAACTGGCAGGGGTTGGTTTTAAGTTGTAACACATACATTGGTAACTGAGAACAATGTAAGCCAAGGAAAGATCCCTAATTCCATATATATATGCAGATTCACTTTTCATAAGACACCCCATACTAAGCATCAGCAAAACTGCAAAAATAAATTGTATGGTTTTGTCATTCAGTTAAATGACGGATGCAAAAGAAACGGCCCAATCTGGAATATCTAAGTTGCCCACTTTTTGTTGAGGATGAATATGTAACTAAACAATACTGACTGCCACGGGCACGAACTTCGGTGATTGTGAACATTTTAAGCCAAACAGGGAGACCAATGTATATTAACTTTCATTTAAGATATATACAAGGAGCTTTCCGAAATTACCGACTCCAGGAAAGCTGGGTAAAAGATGTTTGATCTCAACTTTTATCTCAGCCTCAAATAAGCTAGCAAGTTTATATAAAAGCACAATCAGATGACAAATACTAGCTAAAGCTAATGAAGCCGTAAATATGCTTCTATGCTGTGTATTTAAGAATAGTCATTGATGATAAAAATCCCTTAGAAACACATATGTAAAACTGCAATTGAAAAAATATGGATATACTTAATCCTGCTTTAAGGTTCTCAGATGCGGAGAGAATCTGCCTTTAGAAATGGACGTAGGCAACAACACACTCTTAAACCATACTCGTCGGAAGGTTCCTCTCAGGACTTTGGGACAATTTTTTGAGTGGATTCTGGGGAACCAATTTTAGAGGGTTTTACCTTTGCTGGACAGCAAGAACTTACTTCCCTCTGTGCCGCAGAGCATTACTATAGGCTCTCCAATGAGAAATGTTTTAAAGACTCTAGAGGAATACTTGTTAATCCCACCTGTGATGAACTTTTCAAGAATTCAATTTTTGAGCTTCAGATAGTAATTAACAGTTTCCCCTATTAAACGGCAACCAGATTTTTCCTCCCAAACCCTCGTGATGGTCGTGTCTCGGTGTTTTATCACATAGTGGAAGAAAAATAGAAAGTTAGCGAAAGTGAGAGGGTAGAAGGAAACAAAGGAAACCATTGTCTTATCCATTTTTCTTTGTCACAAAATCAGTACTAATGCCGAATAAGTGGATACAAAATTAATATAAAGGTGAACCTTAAAAAGAAAACCTGCAGAAAAGAATGAATACAATTGTATGATCTACACTTAAACTGGTCTATTTTATATTCAGAATAGAAAGTGTGGTGTGTGCAGACTAACTATTCTAGTGTATTACTCCATGCAACTTCAATAGGTACCGCCAGAAAAACTTATTGCTAGGGCCGAGGAGGTCCATTGACTTCTAATCTTATAAAAATAATAATAGAAACTAAGCCTTAATGGTACTGGCCTAAAAATAAAAAAAATTACATAAAGAAATACAATGGGGTTGATTGCCAGGTTAAGAATTCATCAGTGCACAGATCCTTAAGAAAGAGTGTTATGTCACATGAGAGGGAGACTTAGATTCAATATCTATAATTGTCTACTGTGTAATGAGGAATTCTTAATTTGTCAATATTCTACATTCGATGAGATTTAAATACTCTCCTAATATTCACCTTCATACTACCACTTGGCCCCTCCCATAAAAATCACAGAGATCTCCCAATTTATTGAATTTAACTACTTTTACTTATTTGATCCTTGTAAATGTAGATGCTTCCATTCTTTCCTTTTTGACAGACCAAATGAACAAATCAGAGAAAGACTCGGAAGAGGCTTACCAGCATAACATTTACACACCCAGAAAAAAAAAAAAAGTTTTAAAGAGTCTTATAATCAGAGTAGAATAAATTAAGCTCTACATAAAGTAAGGAAGACACCAAAATGCAAAGATGGCTTCAGGTATTGTTTCACATTAGCATAATTTACACATACTAAATTGAAGTTTTAGAAGAGTATCTATTATAAAAATTAGGACCACAAATCCGTAACAGCTGACTAAAGTAACCTTAGCATACAGAAAAAAATGATCTCATGGTACGTGACTTAACAATCGTTAAAAATTTGAAAGAAGTAATAAATTGATAGTGTTTGAAAGATCCAGGGCAACATTAGGAATCCTGATAGTCGATGAACGAAGTAGTGGTTTCTGCAGCTGAGAGTAGAAAATAGTAGGAATTCTGGATTTTTTTTGTTTGAATTTCTTTAATCAGATCTGCATCATATCAATAAATAACCACCTCTGTAATTAATGATATTTCCCCTCCTCTTGCTCCCACCGGGAAAGAGCATGTACTATTCCCGAAAGACTTTTAGCTGTTTTTCAAAATATAAATTACTAGACAAAAGTAGTAGTAATACATACAATTAGCTGCTTCCCAGGGGAAAGTTATTTGAGTACTCCCAAGCCTTACTGAGTACTCTCTAACACTTGATGAATTTTATATGTTGAAAAAAAAAATATTGGCCGTCAGTCTTCATTAGGATAATTTTGTTGGTTTTGGTACTATTTCGAATGCAATAATTGAAAGGACAATAAATAAAAGAGACAGGAACGCAAAGGAAATAAACAATTTTATTTCTCACAATTGGAATATAAATTACAATTCCTGACTCAACAAATAAATAAAACTGCTGGACTGTAATAAAGAAACTGCCGGACTGTTTTATCACATAAACTGCCGGACTGGTTTTACATAAACTGCCGGACTGGTTTTAACAAACTGCCGGACTGGTTTTAAACAAACTGCCGGACTGGTTTTAAACAAACTGCCGGACTGGTTTTAACAAACTGCCGGACTGGTTTTGAACAAACTGCCGGACTGGTTTTAAACAAAACAAACTGGACTGGTTTTAAAACATAAAAAACTGCCGGACTGGTTTTTAAAACATAAAAAACTGCCGGACTGGTTTTTAACAAATAAAAAACTGCCGGACTGTTTTTTGTAAATACTGAAAATTACAGAACTGAAAAATAAATAACAGAATCGAAAGACTGAAAGTAAAGAGTACTGAAATGTAAATACAGAAAAGAAACAGTACAGAAAAGTAAATTACAGAAATGAAACGGTACTGAAATGAAATGGACAGAAAGTAAATGACTAAAAAATAAATAACAGAAAAGTAAAAG
Source organism: Primula veris (assembly GCA_963682055.1). Lineage (NCBI taxonomy): Eukaryota > Viridiplantae > Streptophyta > Magnoliopsida > Ericales > Primulaceae > Primula > Primula veris. Next base: position 26,867,382 of record OY821745.1, on the reverse strand, counting down.
AAGAGGCAACTGCTGAGCAGTTTCCCTTAAACAATATTTCCCGAACCACCTTTAAAGGTTTCTGGTTTCGGGACTTTGTTCTCAAGGTACAACTTCTATCTCAGAGTGGCTCGTATGGAAACCGGCACCGAACCACAGGTCGAGCTGTTGGTGGTGCGGTTCTCTCTCTCTATATGATGCTTATGCTGTGAGTTGTGTGTATGAAGGTGTGTTCAAATGAGAGGGGGAGGGCTGCCTTTTATATGCTCTATAGAAACCGCAGCCATAATTGTGGTCATTAATTCCGGGAGTTACACCCACAGAATCCGCTCAATTTAATTCTGAAACCGCAGCATTTAATCTCATTCATTGCTGACGTTTCTCTTGCTGGAAACTCTAGGGACTCCTTTTGTATTTTATACAAAACTCCCTATTCGGGTTTGGACCCAAGACCCAAGACCCAAGACCCAAGACCCGAGACATTCCCCAAATCCCAAATCCCAAATCCCAAATCCCAAATCCAAAGCCCAAGCCCAAGCCCAAGCCCAAGCCCAAGCCCAAGCCCAAGCCCAAGCCCAAGCCCAAGCCCACGCTCACGCCCACGCCCACGCCCACGCCCGTGCCCGTGCCCGTGCCCGAGCCCGAGACACGAGACACGAGCGAGCGCACGTGTGTGGTACACACTAATACTCTTAGGTGTATGTGGACATGTTAGTTTAATAACTACATGGGTTGGTATGGTATATATATTGTAAGATTAACTCTTAATCTTCCAATATGGGATTATTCTAAATGGTTTTTCTCATTAACCATTTCGTTTTTCCAGATTTGAGCTTCCGAGGTACCAACTTTGAAGCCACTTTGTATTCACACCCATTCTCCGAATAGGTCATGTGATATACCGTTACGAAGCTCGTCACACGGGCTACTCAACCATGTTGAGTACGGTATAAACAACTCAGCGCTGTTACACGAAATAATGACTCGAAGTTGGTCCAGTGACCATTCGGAAACACCCATGTTTTCACATGTTTTTCCAACATTCCCCCACATGAATGCAATTGGCTGAAAATAAAATGCTCCTAAATGCATACGAGAGAAAACCGCAAGAGTTCACTGCATAAGGACAGGTAGCGCGCGCCTTGAACCTGCCGTAGTGACGTAAAATCTGATATGCTACTATTGGGTAGCCTTTAAGCCTTGAACCCTTTAGCGTTTGTGCATACCAGGGTAATGCGCACACAGTGTCCCCTCTACACCACTTACTAAGCCCTTTGGTTGTTGTCCATATTTGGTCGTGGACTGCCTTGGCAAAGTTCAACCGAGTGCTCTAGTGATTTAGCCCATGGCTCATCACATAGTATCGGCCATACACACTCGTCATAGGTGATTTCAAGTCAAGGGTGTCCTGACTCACCCCTCTCGACCTTCGAGATACTTGTTTTCATTAAGAGCCTCATGCTCACCCTTAAGATGGTCTAGGTCTATCACTCTTTCATCCTAGAAATGGGCTGGGAACTTAAGTTCCCGAGTGCTTTGTTCGGTCACCCCCATAGTTCGGTTTTCCCGTTGAACCCGACGCTGGAGAATCCAGTTCGGGTTGGGTTGCCTCTGAGGAGGTTTTCAGTTTAATGGGCTTCAACCCCATTCCCCTCGATGAAACTTCAACTCCTACCTGAGTCAAGCCTTTTGTAAATGGATCCGCTATATTGTCTTTAGATCTCACAAAATCTAAGGACACCACACCGTTAGCTAACAATTCTCTTACGGATTTATGTCTCCGACGAATATGTCGGGACTTTCCATTATACATATGATCCTGCGCCCGTCCAATAGCCGACTGACTATCGCAGTGCATGCTTATTGCTGGGACAGGTTTCGGCCACATTGAAATTCCTTTCAGAAAGCTTCTCAGCCAATCAGCCTCTTCTGTTGCTAGATCCAACGCTATGAACTCAGATTCCATAGTTGATCTAGCTATGCACGTCTGCTTGGATGATCTCCATGAGACAGCTGCTCCTCCCATCACGAACACATATCCGCTAGTGGATCGTGTACTGTTGGAATCCGAGATCCAGTTTGCATCAGAATACCCTTCCAGTACAGCTGGATATCTGGTATAATGCAACCCTCGGTCTGCTGTGTATCTCATGTATCTGAGAAGTCTCATGATGGTCTTCCAGTGTTCCTCATTGGGATTACTGGTGTACCTACTCAGTCTACTCACTGAGTTGGCTATGTCTGGTCTAGTACAGTTCATGACGTACATCAGACTGCCTATTATTCGAGAATATTCCAATTGTCTCACACTCTCCCCAAAGTTCTTTTTCAGGGTGGTTGAGATCTCTATCGGAGTTCTGGATGTAGCTCTACTATCTTTATCAAATTTGTCAAGCATCTGCCTGACATAGTGAGTTTGAGATAGTGCATATCCGTCTGATGTCTTGGTAATTTTCATACCAAGTATAACATCAGCGACACCCAAGTCTTTCATCTCGAATTTTTGTGACAACATTTTCTTAGTGGAGTTGATGTTATCAATACTCCCTATTATAATCATGTCATCTACGTAGAGGCAGACTACCACGTAGTCCTTTTCATTTCCTTTTACGTAGACGCATTTGTCACATTCGTTTATCCGAAAACCGTTTGATAGCATCACTCTATCAAATTTTTCGTGCCATTGTTTAGGTGCTTGTTTAAGTCCATACAAGGACTTCACAAGTTTACACACCTTGTGAGCTTTACCTGGAACCACAAACTCTTCCGGTTGTTCCATGTAAATTTCCTCTTCCAACTCACCATTCAAGAACGCCGTTTTAACATCCATTTGATGTATTTCCAGATCGAACAGTGCTGCGAGAGCAATGACTATCCGGATTGACGTCTTCCTGGAGACAGGAGCAGTTCCATCGAGCTTTCTCTTCCTCTTGAAGATCCACTTGTGTCCTAGTGGCTTACACCCGGGTGGTAGATCCACTAGTTCCCAAGTGTGATTTTGTAATATCGATTCAACCTCATTGTTGATCGCTTCCTCCCAATATTGGGCTTCCGGGATGGCATTGCTTGTTTGAATGTCGCCGGTTCGCCTTCTATCATGAAGGTTACAAAATCTGGACCGAAAGTCGTTTCCTTTCTAGCCCTTTTACTACGTCGAGGCTCTTCTTCTTCTTCCTCCAACGGTTCACTTGCCCCCACATTTTCCTCACTGTTTGACTCCTCAGTCTCTACAGTTACGGAAGACTTGCGGGGAAAGATCTCCTCGAAGAAAGAAGCTTCTCGAGCTTCGATGATAGTATCTGCATGCACGTCGGGATTATCCGACTTGTGTACGAGAAAACGATAAGCACTACTGTTTTGTGCATATCCTATGAACACACAGTCTACCGTCTTTGGCCCTATTCTCGTTCTTTTAGGAAGCGAGACAAGGACCTTCGCGAGACAACCCCAAACCCTTAAGAATTTATAGCTCGGCCTATGGCCTTTCCATAGTTCATAAGGTGGTTTATCACGCTTCTTATGCGGTAGCTTGTTCAATACATAGTTTGCGGAAAGTAGCGCTTCCCCCCACATGTTCTGGGGTAACCCAGAACTTATTAGCATAGCATTCATCATTTCCTTGACCGTTCTATTCTTACGCTCAGCAACCCCATTCTGCTCCGGAGAGTATGGGGCTGTCGTTTGATGTATAATGCCATTTTCTGCGCATATCTGCGCAAACGGTGCTTCGTATTCACCGCCTCTATCACTCCTCAACATTTTAATCTTTTTATTGAGTTGATTTTCTACTTCGGTCTTATAAAGAGCGAATTTCTCTACCGCTTCGTCTTTACTTCTCAATAAGTAGACATAGCAGTATCTAGTACAATCATCTATAAATGTGATGAAATACTTTTTCCCTCCTCGCGTTTGTATAAACTTTAAGTCGCATACATCCGTATGTATTAGACCGAGAGGTTCAGTACTTCGTTCAATATGTTGATACGAAGACTTAGTTAATTTTGCTTCAACACAAATCTCACATTTATGTTGTTTATCAAAAACAAAATTAGGTAGTAGATTCAGTGATATTAATTTCTTCATAGAATTAGCATTCACATGACCTAATCTACCATGCCATAAATTAAATGAATCGCAAGAATAAGCAAAAGACGTTTTATTAGCCACTTGGGCAAGGTTAACGGTTACATTATTCTTGGTACTGGCCTCGGCCTTAGTACCCATAATAGCAGACTCGGCCTTAGGTGCCGGAGTACCAACATTTAATTTAAACATGCCGTTGGTCATATAGCCACGGCCTACATACATTCCGTTCAAAGTGATTACAATTTTTGCAGATTCAAATACAAGTTTAAATCCTTTGTTCACCATAACGGACCCGGAAACCAGATTCTTGCGAATTTCCGGCACATGGAGCACGCCATTCAGTGTGAGCTCCTTTCCCGATGTCATCTTCAGCAGCACGGTTCCTTTTCCTTCCACCCTGGAAGTAGCCGAGTTCCCCATGAAGCAGCTCTCATTGTCCACGGCCGTATAGGTCTTGAACATCCATTTGCTGGCAAAGATGTGACTAGTGGCGCCTGTGTCTAGCCACCATTCCTTTGGGTTGCTCCCCCTTCCGAGACCACAGCACTCAGGTGCATATAGTCCTGTCCAGCATCATCTCCTCCCTCAGCCACATTAGCTTGAGCAGGTGCCCTCTTCCTCCCTTTTCCTTGGAACTTCCTCTTTGGGGGGGGTTTGGGCTTGTCGGTGCGCATCTTACAATCCGCGGCACGATGGCCCGGTTTGTTGCACACAAAGCAGTCTCCCATGAATTTCTTCTTGAGAGAGGCACCGACTCCGCTGTCAAAGCGTTTCCGCTTAGACACAGCGTCCTCAACCACATGGGCCTTGGCAACCGCGTTGCCTGCTCCGCCACCGCCTTTCCTTCCGGATCGGCGGTTGCTTTGCTCAACATTGAGCCTCTCAATGAGTCCCTCCAAGGTCATAGCCTTTCGCTTGTGTTTCAGGTAGTTTTGAAACTCTTTCCAAGAAGGTGGCAGTTTCTCAATCATTAATGCCACTTGGAAAGGTTCGTTGATAACTAGCCCTTCAACCTCAAGCCTATGGTATATGAGTTGGAGTTCCTCAACCTGCTCGATAACACTCTTCCCATCAGTCATCATGTACTCGTGAAAGTCCGTGACGACAAATTTTTTTGCGCCAGCGTTATTCACTTTGTACTTTCGTTCGAGAGACTCCCAAAGCTCCTTTGCAGAAGCCTTGGGCTCGAATACACTGAAGAGAATGTCATCCAGAGCACACAGGATGTAGTTCCGGCATAGGTAGTCGCCGTGTTTTCACGCTTCCACCGCCGAAACCGTCTGCACGTCCTCATCGTCCTCGCTTAGGACGGGTGCAGACTCCTTAAGAAACCGGGTCAGATTAAGGGCAGTTAAATAAAACAGCATCTTTTGCTGCCAACGTTTGAAGTTGTTGCCCCTAAACTTTTCCGGTCTCTCCAGTTGAGAGGTTGGCAACATTGGCATCGCCGGTGTTGCCGGAGCCTTGCCCTTTGCCCTGGCCGCAGCCACAAGCGCTGCCTTGGCCGCAGCCTTAGCAGCAGCCTGTGCTGCGGCCGCAGCCGCAGCCATAGCATCAGCCTCTGCCGCAGCAGCGTCGGCCGCAGCCTTTGCCGCAGCAGCGTCGGCCTCAGCCTGAGCCTGAGCCCCCCCACTCGCAGCGCTCGCATTGTTATGGCTACTGCCAATCACAAGTGCGCCCTGCACGTTTTCCGAAGAAACGGTGGGTATTTGATCCTCATTAGTCATCTGAAATGACAAATTAAAACCGTTTAGTTTCTCGCAAGAAAACTAAAATTCTTAATCGCAAATACTAATTATAACTTAATTAGATTGCTTCAAAATAATAAAAAACCAATGAAAGAGATTCTAGCGTGAAAATCAAATTACTTTTGATTTCACTAAGAATTCTTTATAGTATTCTAGAATAAAAAGATTAAAACCCAATTCGGATTTATTCTATGTGCAAATTTCAATTTCTAGTAAACTAGCAATGATTTTGCGAGAATAAAACCCGAGACGTCAACAACAATAAAATAAAAAAGAAAAGTCCTTTCTTATTTCGAAAATAGAAAAAACCAAAAAATAATATTGTTTAAGATTGTTGGTTTTGGTACTATTTCGAATGCAATAATTGAAAGGACAATAAATAAAAGAGACAGGAACGCAAAGAAAATAAACAATTTTATTTCTCACAATTGGAATATAAATTACAATTCCTGACTCAACAAATAAATAAAACTGCTGGACTGTAATAAAGAAACTGCCGGACTGTTTTATCACATAAACTGCCGGACTGGTTTTACATAAACTGCCGGACTGGTTTTAACAAACTGCCGGACTGGTTTTAAACAAACTGCCGGACTGGTTTTAAACAAACTGCCGGACTGGTTTTAACAAACTGCCGGACTGGTTTTGAACAAACTGTCGGACTGGTTTTAAACAAAACAAACTGGACTGGTTTTAAAACATAAAAAACTGCCGGACTGGTTTTTAAAACATAAAAAACTGCCGGACTGGTTTTTAACAAATAAAAAACTGCCGGACTGTTTTTTGTAAATACTGAAAATTACAGAACTGAAAAATAAACAACAGAATCGAAAGACTGAAAGTAAACAGTACTGAAATGTAAATACAGAAAAGAAACAGTACAGAAAAGTAAATTACAGAAATGAAACGGTACTGAAATGAAATGGACAGAAAGTAAATGACTAAAAAATAAATAACAGAAAAGTAAAAGAAGAGGCAACTGCTGAGCAGTTTCCCTTAAACAATATTTCTCGAACCACCTTTAAAGGTTTCTGGTTTCGGGACTTTGTTCCCAAGGTACAACTTCTATCTCAGAGTAGCTCGTATGGAAACCGGCACCGAACCACAGGTCGAGCTGTTGGTGGTGCGGTTCTCTCTCTCTATATGATGCTTATGCTGTGAGTTGTGTGTATGAAGGTGTGTTCAAATGAGAGGGGGAGGGCTGCCTTTTATATGCTCTATAGAAACCGCAGCCATAATTGTGGTCATTAATTCCGGGAGTTACACCCACAGAATCCGCTCAATTTAATTCTGAAACCGCAGCATTTAATCTCATTCATTGCTGACGTTTCTCTTGCTGGAAACTCTAGGGACTCCTTTTGTATTTTATACAAAACTCCCTATTCGGGTTTGGACCTATCTCAGAGTAGCTCGTATGGAAACCGGCACCGAACCACAGGTCGAGCTGTTGGTGGTGCGGTTCTCTCTCTCTATATGATGCTTATGCTGTGAGTTGTGTGTATGAAGGTGTGTTCAAATGAGAGGGGGAGGGCTGCCTTTTATATGCTCTATAGAAACCGCAGCCATAATTGTGGTCATTAATTCCGGGAGTTACACCCACAGAATCCGCTCAATTTAATTCTGAAACCGCAGCATTTAATCTCATTCATTGCTGACGTTTCTCTTGCTGGAAACTCTAGGGACTCCTTTTGTATTTTATACAAAACTCCCTATTCGGGTTTGGACCCAACTCCCAACTCCCAACTCCCAACTCCCAACTCCCAACTCCCAACTCCCAAGCCCAAGCCCAAGCCCAAGCCCGCGCCCAAGCCCGCGCCCCGAGACCCGAGACACGAGCGAGCGTGTGTGGTACACACTAATACTCTTAGGTGTATGTGGACATGTTAGTTTAATAACTACATGGGTTGGTATGGTATATATATTGTAAGATTAACTCTTAATCTTCCAATATGGGATTATTCTAAATGGTTTTTCTCATTAACCATTTCGTTTTTCCAGATTTGAGCTTCCGAGGTACCAACTTTGAAGCCACTTTGTATTCACACCCATTCTCCGAATAGGTCATGTGATATACCGTTACGAAGCTCGTCACACGGGCTACTCAACCACGTTGAGTACGGTATAAACAACTCAGCGCTGTTACACGAAATAATGACTCGAAGTTGGTCCAGTGACCATTCGGAAACACCCATGTTTTCACATGTTTTTCCAACAAATTTCTCACTCAGTATATAGTTGTACAAACCATACCAACATACACACAGAAAACACCAAAAAATGGAGGTTCAAATCATTGCTAAGGAAGTAATTAAGACATCTTCCCTCACTATCAATACATACAATCTCTCATTTATTGACCAGCAACCATATGCTGCCTGTTACACCAAATTGTTTTTCTTCTACCAAAACAGTTCGGTTAATGCCATTGAAGATATAATTTCAGAAAGAACCAGATGTCTAAAAGCATCACGCTCTGAAATACTGACTTGCTACTATCCATTGGCCGGAAAAACTAAAGACAAATATTCAGTATACACTGGTCAAGACGATGGCGCAGAGTTTATTGAAGCTCGAGTTAATGGTACTCTGTCACAATTTCTTGTAGAACCAGACGTTAATTTGTTTTTAGCACAACTTGTTTCTGATGATAATTGTGAGTCATCGGAACGGCCTCTGCTGATAATACAAGCTAGCTTTTTTGCTTGTGGTGGATTGGCTATTGGAATTAACATTTGCCACAGAGTTGCAGATGCTGCATCTTTTACATGCTTCATGAATGCGTGGGCTGTCACGGCAATTGGAAATCATAACGAAGTGGTAAAACCTGATCTTAGTGGCTCTCTTTTTTTTCCGCCATCTGACCAATTTGCAGTTGCAGAAGCATCTCAAAGTTTAGTTCCAGGACCCAATCTTGTGACCAGGAGATTCGTCTTTTCAGCGTCACATATTATTGGCCTCCAAGAGAAAGCCACCAAAATAGGTACTAGAACACCTTCCCGAGTGCAAGCAATATCTGCATTTTTATGGAGAATCGGCATGAAAATGTCTATATCAGAAGCATGTGATTACGGGGTTCCATCTACACTGATCAAGCTCATTAATTTAAGAAGTATTCTCCCCCCTCCCATTTGTGATCAATCTCTTGGAAACCTGCTAGAACGCTTCATGATGCATAACAATGGAGCAAACATGGAGATATCAATATTGGCTGGTCTTATAAGGGGACAGATTATCAAGTTGCAAGAAACATATCAGAATAAAATTCGTCAAGGAGAAAAGAATTACATAGGATGTTTGCAGGGAAGTACAGAAGACTCTAGGGAATTATTTCAAAATGATGTTCGTAACTTCGTGATTAGTAGTTGGTGTCGTTTTCCTCTCTATAATGTAGATTTTGGGTGGGGAAAACCAACATGGCTGGCTAGTTACTTACGTGCAGCGAATCATATGCTGCTGCTGGATACAAGTGATGGAACTGGCATTGAAGCTTGGGTATGTTTACCTGAAGATGATATGGTAGTATTTGCAAGTGATGAGGAGTTGTTGTCATATGCAGATTTAGATCCTAGTGTTGGTTGACTACACTGCTAGTATGATTTTTATTTTTATTTCGTTAGGCTTACAAATAAAACAAAGAACGCAAAAGAGTATTTTTTATTTCAAATTGTATTCCTTTTATGTTTTTCACTTTGAAATCTCTTCTTAATGTTTTGTTGTAAGGTTCTTCATCTTTTCTTTATTTTAAGTATCGTCTGTTTCCCCCACTTGATAGTAACAATCGTATAACTTTGAAAGATACCATGAAACTCGGAAAGGGCTCTTCCATTATCTATCAGTTGTAAGTTAAAACTTAACTAAAATTATGAGGACTAATTTTTCATTGTTAAGTCACTATTTTAAGATTCGGGACTGAATAAGAACTTCAAGAACTGAATATGTATAACTTTGATACGGCGAGCATTGCAGTGGATACTCTATATAGTGTACATTTCCAATTCTAGCTAGCATTAAACTTTTACAATCACACAACCAGAAAATTATGTATTTAAAATAGATTGAAGACAAAATAATATAAACCTCAATCAAAATGCATCATAACAAGTAAATCACTAAAGACCGTCCATTCCCTTCAATCATGAAAAGAAATGATATAAATATAAGTGATACATATTTTAAATTGAATAATTAATAATTAAGTAAAGGGTAACATGCATCAGAAGAAGAGGTCTTGAGCCAACTGTGAGGAGTCCTCTTGTAAAATAAAAATGGGTCTAGTATGTTTCCGGAATCAACCTTTTTATGAACGTTTTCCAAAATCTACTTGTTCGGTCCGTTTGGATTTCATTCAAATGAACAACCCAAGTGATCAAAGTCAAGACCAAATAGTATTACATTATAATGATTTTTATTTATTTCAGACAAGATACTTCTAGCAAAATTCTTATCAATAATTTTAGTATTAAAAACATGTGATCAAGCATATCTCATGCCTGACAGTAAGGTGAATCTCAGCAAAAAGTCTTCTTAATACTGTATTAAAAATTAAAATGGAGCTTCTTAGAACCATAACAATGTGCTTGAAATTAAGAATCTGAGATCATATATATCTCAACATTCAGTAACCCTGTGTATATGAACCCCTTATCAAATAGGCCAACTAAAGTCAATAAAAATACTTGAACAATTCTAGTATCTCCTCTTCTACCCCTTCTCATGGAACATTCCACCACCGTACGTCTACTCTTTAAAGTTACAAGGCAACCTCATGAATATCTTAAACCCTCTAAACCGACCCCTCACGATTACAAGCCCCTCTCCGAAATCGATGACCAAGAGGGTTTACACAATCATATCCCCTTGATTTGGTTTTACCAGAATAACCCCATATTGGTTGGTCAAGACCCTGTAAAAATTATCCGTCAGGCTATAAAAGAGACGCTTGTTTTTTACTATCCATTTGCAGGTCGGCTGAGGGAAGTAGGACCAGGGCGTAAGCTACTGGTTGAATGTACTGGGGAAGGAATATTATTCATCGAGGCCGATGCTGATGTTGCACTTGAAAATTTCGGGGATCTGCTTCTGCGTCCATTCCCGTGCTTGGATGAGTTGCTTTACGATGTTCCTGGGTCTTCCGGGATCATAGACTCCCCTCTTATCCTTATTCAGGTATGAGGTATGTAAGTAATTCTTCAAAAGAATATGCTTTCTTATGAAGCTAGCGATATGTGTTGGAATATATACGAACCTGGGATGTGTATGCCTAATTACAGAGTTATACTCATAGAACTTCTACAGATTTGAAATATGGCCATCGTTACTTTTATATAGTATTAAATTATTTATGTTAATCTAATTAACTAAATTAACATTTAATTAATTCTTTTAATTTCGAAAACTAGGTGACTCGCTTGAGGTGCGGGGGTTTCATTCTCACTCTGCGTCTTAATCACACCATAAGTGATGCGCCTGGCATTATTCAGTTCATAACTGCGGTAAGCGAAATGGCAGTAGGTGCGTCTGTTCCATCGGTGTTGCCCATTTGGCAAAGAGAGATATTAATGGCCAGAAATCCGCCTCGAGTGACATGCTCTCACCATGCGTATGACCGACTCTTAGATACTGAGGGGCCACTTATTCCGCCTGAGGACTTGGCCTACCGCTCGCTCTTTTTTGGCTCTGCTGAGATTGCGGCACTTCTCAACCTTGTCCCTAGCCACCTCAGGAAGTGTTCCACATTCGATCTACTAATAGCTTGCATCTGGAAATTCCGTACAATCGCTATTCAGCGTGAGCCGGAGGAAGAAACGCGCATCGCCTTCACGGTCAACTGGCGAGGGAAGAAAGACTTCCTACCACCACCTATGGGATACTACGGAAACGCCATGGCATTAGTTGTGGCAATATCCACGACTCGTAAATTATGTGCCAATCCACTAGGATATGCATTGGAGTTGATAATAAAGGCTAAAAACGATGTGACTCAGGAACACTTTAGATCATTGGCTGATTTTATTCTGATCAAAGGGCGGCCTCCTTTTGCGTTGGCAAGAACATTTCGTGTGTCAGACATAACAAGAGCAGGGTTCGACAATGTCGACTTCGGCTGGGGCAGTCCAACATATGGTGGACCAGCTACTTTTGTTGATCAAGTGAATACCTTTATTATTCCTTTCAAAAATAAAAAAACTGAAAATGAAATCTTGATCCCATTATCGTTGCCTGTCATAGCTATGAAAAGATTTGAGGCAGAACTTGATAACGCGCTGAAGAACAATAAACTTTTCGCCAAGTCTACCTTATGAAGCAACTATCACAATATGGAAGGAGGATTCCCTTCTTCTTCTTTTTTGTTATTGATGTGATAAATGTCTGGACAATTTACAGTTGTAAGAAAAACAATGCTTTAAAGGACTTAAACGGGTTCTAAGGAATATTGGTTCCTGCCGTCTAATTTCCGCATGGACGCCCCCTAAACTCGCTTTTAAGAGCTATAGTAAGTTGTTTGTTGTCGACTTTAATTTCTTTTAATTAATGTTAATGTACTGCTTCTTTTAAAGGAATAAAAATAAAAGGTTGATGACCCTTTTAGAAAAAGTCAACAAGTTTAATGAAAAGTGATGTTAATTTAAATTTAGCATTAGTGGTTTTTTTTTTTTAGGAGGGTAGCATTAATTTACTGGTTGAAAAACTCAAAGAAATAGCCTTCTATTCTAAAATTGAGCATCCAATTGAAGAACACCGGAATAAGAGAACACACATGAACCATAATGGAAAAATAATACACCAAGATTTACGTGGTGAAGACGGTGTGTAACTCCTTTTTCATTGATGTATGTTACAACAAAACATTACATGAAAATGTTTATTTATCGTTCCTAAGTTCATGAAAATATTTATTTATCGTTCGTAAGTTGAGTCTCGTTAAATTTTAATAAGATAATACTTATTAATTTTGTTGCTCATATATTACTAAAATTTAAGGATATGCAGTTTGTCAACAATTTTTAAAACGCAAACTGTCGGTTAATATTTTCATTTTTTATTTTGAGTGAAAGAGAACATATTACTAGGAGTAATTGTTTATCAACCTGACCAAGTGAGAGTTTCTATAGTGGACATGTGGTGAATATTAGTTATTCACCATAAAATTATATTTTTACTACTCAAAATATGTTTTTTTTACATGTTGACTTGTTCTTTTTTACGTTATTTCCCCTCACACTTAATAATTTTTGTAGTTACAGTACTGCTACGTACTGGGGAAATGCCAACATGTGACTATGTTTCGTTTAACTTACAAAAGCGGACTCAATTTTGAAGATGAATCTTATACTTAAAACCTTGTGTTACGACCATATCAAGAGTGAGTGACTACTGCACTTGTATTAATCAAAATTGAATCTTTATTATAATTGAACGAAATTTTAAATTTGGTGGTACAATTTTAACTCTAATTGCTATTAATACTAATTCAAAATCAATAATTACTACCCCCTCCGTCACTAGATAAGTGTTCACTATTACATATTTGACTGTACCAAAATAAGTGTTCAATTTTTAAATTTATTAATGTAAAAATGATAAAAGTACTATAACATCCTCAAATATTGCAATGAATACATTTCAAAATTTGATAATAATTATTATTTAATTTAAATTAAGACTATATTTTTAACTTTTAAATGCAATTAATAATATCTCTTAATATTTACAAAAATCAAGATAGCCACTTAAAAAGGGGCGGAGTGAATATAAGAAAATACTTCAATGTAAAAATGCAAAGTAGAAATTATATGTGATGTTATGGGAAATAATAAATGTTGTGTGATTTATGAAATCTGGGTTAATTTAATTTTAAAAACATGTGTTTTGGACCAATATTAATTTAGTGACCTGATTTTTAAAAAAAAATGATTTAGTCATCTGTTATATAATGTTAACAATTTAGTGATCTTTTTAGATGGAAAACGTTAAACATAACTTTTGAACGTTTGTATATTTATATGTATGTATATTAAAAAAAAAATCAAAAAAAAAAAATTTTAAAAAATTATACAATATGTCAAAGTAATTTTATAGTATCATCTAAAATGATTGGATAATATTTTTTTTTGAATTTCACAGGGATGCAGCCTTTGGGCTAATTGAAATAAATATTGACTATTTGTGTTTTTTCTAGGTAAGTTTTTTAAATTGGATGTGTCACTAGGTTGGTGGTTATACTATAAGCTAAACAAGTCATTTAGCTTAGGCAACAATCTATACGAAAAAAAAATAATTTCTTTTTTAATTTTAAACTAAGTCGTTTTTTTTCTAATATAATTTAATGAAAACTTATGTTATTTGATGGTCTATTTTGTGTAATGTAAAAAAAATATTTTGTTTTATGATTTTGATTTTGTCATATTTCTGGACAAAGTAAAAAAGGCAGGTGAAGAAAGACGCCAGACTAGCTGTAGTCACTTTCATGTAGGGTGCAATAACCGATGGAGACTTACGATTATTGGGTGTTTTGTTGGAAAACATGTTTTAAACATGAGTGTTTCGAGTGGTCAGGGACCATCTTTGAGTCAATATTCGATACGACAACTCAGAATTTCTGAGGCCGTACTCAAAGTGTTTGAGTAGCTCGTGCAACGAGTTTCGCAATAGTATATCGCATGACCTATTTGGAGAATGGGTGTGAATGATAATTGGTCTCGAAGGTTGGTACTCGAAAGAGGTATAAAAGCCAATGCTGGAAAATGGGAAAAAAAATGGGATTTAAACCATGAGGGTTATCCCATATTGTGAAATCAGGAGTGATTTTTATAATAAAAATACAAGTTCATCCCATGTAGTTGTTAAACTATCATGTCCATATACCCATGAGTATGTTAGTGTATACCACACACCCGCACGCTCGCTCGGGTCTCGGGTCTTGAGCCTTGGATCTTGGGATTTGGGATTTGGGAAATATCTCGGGTGTTGGGTCAAAAAGGGACTTTTGTATATTTACAAGAGTAGTCCCTAAAATTCTAGCAAGGGTGTAACTCCTGCAATAATGGAGACGGATTCTGGGGATGTAACTCTCAGAATTGAATGACCACATTAAAGGCTGCGGTTTCAGAATTTTATATAAGAGGCAGCCTCCCCCTCTCATTCAAACACGATTTCACTCTCTCTAAAACAGCATACAATTTTTTCCACATAGCATATTAGAAACAGAGAGAACCACCCACCAAAAGCTCGATCTTGACTCGTCGTCAGTTTCCGGCGAGTCATCCGAGACGTTGTACCTTGGTATCGAAGCGCCAACGCAACCAGAAACATCAAGGTGGTTGGGCGAATATCGGTTAAGGGCAGACTGTTTACAGTCGCCTCGTCTTTTTAAATTCTGTCTTTTAATTAACGTTTTTTCAATTCTGTAATTTATATTTTTGTCTTTTCAATTCTGTCATTTTATTTCAGTATTTTAATTTGTTGTACTTAGCTGTAGCTTTTCAATTATGTATTTACCTTTCTGTAATTTCTTTAAAGTACTGTTTTATTCTGTAATTTCAATTCTGTAATTTAATTATGTAATTAGAATAGTTTCAATTCAGTCCTGTTATTTCAATTTCAATCAGAACAGTCCGGCTGTTAAGTTTATACTTTCCAGTCCGGCAGTTTCTATTTATTGCAATTCAGTACATCAGATTATTAATTAATAATAATCTGAATAACATTTGTTTTAATTACTATTCAGTACATACATGTTGTAATCATTAATTTCCTTTCCGATTCGAAATTAATAAAGATTACACTGGTTTTGTTTATTTTGTTTAGTCATTTATTATTGTTTAATTGTTATTTCGTAGACGGAAACCAACATGTTTCTCTCTCCTCCCCTAACCGTTTCTTTCACTAGATTCTGCCTCACAATAATGATGAATAGCAACAACAATAATACTAACAATAGAGGATAGTTAAACCTATTGAAGTTTGAAATTTAAAATAAAAAAGTATTCGTGTAAAACAAAAATTGTTTGCATCGTGTTCGGTTCGTTTGTGAACCTAAAATAGCTTTTCATAAACCAAAAATTTAATTATATACCTATTTCAAGTTTGAATTTAAAAATAAAAAAGAAATATATAGTAAAATCGGATAATTAGGAATGTAACAAAGATTATAAATATAGTTAAAAAATTAGAAAATAATGTGTTTATAAATATAAATTATCATATAAAATTAGTATGTTTATGTAACCCTATAACGAACACGACATCAAACCACGCAAACGGAGGTATGTTCGTGTTCGGTTTATATTTTTAGCAAAAGAACAACATATTATTTCTGTTTATCTTCGGTTGATTTAGAAGCACTAGACCAAATTACAGGACTTAATTAGCAATAACAACAAGGAGGGGGGTAAAATATAAATATATATATTTATTTATTTATTTCAAATTCAATCAGTTTTCTCTAACATCTCCACATATTCTCTCTGTACATCTTTATTATTGTTGCAAATCTCTCTTTTCTCCTATTATTATACCACCGTCTATTATTTGGTCACAGTATTTCATCTCCGTTCTTATAAGGTATGTGTATATGTATGTGTATTTGTATTTGTATTTGTATGTATGTATGTATGTGTGTATGTGTATGAGAATTGGTAAGGCATGTGATTATGTAAATATTGCACTAGTTAGTAACTTAATGTGTGTTTGGTAAAATCTTTTTTCCATTGCTTTTTAGATTTTTTTTGCTACGAAAAAGCATTGGGTGTTTGGTATGCAAGCTTTTATGGCTTTTATAAAAGCTAGATTTTAGCTATAAAAGCAGGAAAAGCTTGAAAAGCAAGAAACCATGTTTTTGATGGATTTTTTTAGCTTTTTCGAAATTCAATAAAAATAAAAGTTGTTTAGGAAACTACCCTTAGCCTTTACGGGAAATTACACACTAAAACGATTTATTATGTAGAAAAAAGCTAAATTGTCTTTTAAATGTGGACAATTTGGTCATTTTGAATGAATTAGCAAAAAAGCCAAAATCTAAAACCAAACACAAATCTTAATAAATCTAACTTTTTAGAATGTGTTACCAAACGCACTAACCGGATTTTAAAATCAAGCTTTTTTACGGTTGCTTTCGAAAAGTAGCTTTTTGACCAAAAAATTGATGCCAAACGGGTCTTAACAATGTGACACTACTAAATTTTGAATTACCCAGTATTTGACAGTTAATTCTGGACTTATTTTACATGTATTAGCTATAATTGGGTCACAATCTACTACCTAAAGCCAAACCAAAGCAAGTCACTCACAATATTTTTACGTGTGTATATTCATCTATAACACTCAAATTTATATAATATGGTAAATTGATTTAACAGTATCTAAAATTATTTGATAGTGCTTTAATCGAATTCCACAGTATTTATAAGCTAAACAAGCCAGTTAGCTTATGCGCCGGTCCTTGAATAGGCGTGAAAAAATGATTATCTTTTTAATTCTAAACTAAGACGTTTTTTTTTTTCCGAATACAATTCAATGATAACCTATGTTATTTGATGGTCTATTTTGCGTAACGTAAAAGACAATATTTTGTTTTATTATTACATCGTTCGGATTTTGTAATATTTCTGTTTTTTACGCAGTTTATGATTTTTTTTGGACAAAAGTAAAAAGGTAGGTGAAGAAAGGTGCAGGACCGGCTGAGGTCACCATTGATGCGGGCTTCGGTAACCGGTGTAGGCTTACGACTATTGCGTGTGTGTCTCTCTCCTCCTCTTGCGGTTTCTCTCACTGGATTCTGTCTCCCAGCTGTAATGAACAACAACAACAACAGTAACAGCAGAGGATATTTTTCTAATTCCACTAGAGGGTATGCTTTTTAGTACTATCATTTGTTTTGTTTCTTTGAGTTAGTTGTTATTATTATGAAAATTAAATTTTTTTTTATTGCGTTTGTTTATGGCTGTACTCTTTCTTATTGGGTACTCTTCAAGTAAATTGCCATCTATTTTGTAATTTTAGTTGTGATTGTTATCAAACTTGAAATCATTGTGTTTGTTTCTGTGTTTGTACTCTTTCTAATTGGGTACTCTTTTACTATATTGCCATCTGTTGTGTAATATTAGCTCTAATTAAATTGAGTCTTTTTTATTGGGTTTGATTCTGTAGTTGTACTTTTTCTTATTGGGTACTTTTTAATATATTATCATCTATTTTATAATTTTAGTTGTAATTATTTTCAAAATTGAATATTTTCTATTGGGGTTTGATTCTGTTGTTGGATTGAGGTCTGTTTCCTTAGAGCCCTTCGATTTCTTCTAGTGAATTCTTCATCTATTTTGTAATTTTAGTTGTAATTATTTTCAAAATTGAATCTTTTCTATTGGGTTTGATTCTGTTGTTGGATTGAGGTCTGTTTCCTTGGAGCTTTTTCAATTTCTTCTAGTGAATTCTCTTTTTGTTGCGAATATTTCAATCTTTTTGGTAAATTTAGTTGTTATTGTTATAAAGGTTTGTCTTTTTTTTAAAAAAATTGGTTTGATTCTGTTGTTGAATTGAGGTCTGTTTGATTGCAGCTTTTGATGGTTTTTCTTTTTTATTACCAGTATTTAGAAATTTTTGGTATGTTTTATAGTTATCATATTCAAGATCGAGTTTTTTGATTGGTTTTGGATGTGCGGTTATAGTGGGGGAAGAGGAAGAGGCAATGAGAGAGGTAGTCGAAATGGTGGAGGCTCAGGAAAGGATAAAATCGATTCTTTGGGACGGCTTTTGTAAGTGACACTTATTTTTCTATTTATGTACGAATGGACATACAGGTTGTTTGGGGATTTGTTATAGTTTGCAATTTTCAATTATGGCCGGCTTGTTTGGTTGCACCTTTCAAGCTCAATTTTTTTGCTTATAAGTCGTGTTGCCGAAGATGCTATAGATTTTAAGCTATATGAAATTAGTTGTCTCATTCTCAAATTAGCCAATACGTTTTTGATAGAATCTGCGGAAAACAAATATGCAGTTCA
Organism: Primula veris; assembly: GCA_963682055.1. Lineage (NCBI taxonomy): Eukaryota > Viridiplantae > Streptophyta > Magnoliopsida > Ericales > Primulaceae > Primula > Primula veris. The sequence goes on along the minus strand of OY821745.1, from coordinate 26,848,571 downwards.
ATCTTAATACATTGTGATAAATGAAGAGCCAAAGCTGATTCATTAATTCTAATTTGTACTTAAAGGGGTACTAGAATTTTAACCAAAAGAGGATACACGAAATGAACTGCACTAGATATTTCTAATTTGGACAGGAAAAGGAATTACTGATGTATATGGAAAATAAAATGAGTATGTAATCTTGCTCCGCTCCCAGCTTAGTTGCTCACTATTTAGAGGCACTAATCATGAAGCTGGTACCAAAAGTTTAGCATATTCGGGTTTAAGGATTGTATAGTAGTAGTCATATGTTAATATCAGAGTACTTGCTATAGAATTGTATCATCAAGTTGCTGAGTTTTTTCGAATTGCTCTGACAATGGATGCTATGATATCCATGTTTGTAAGTCTGTGTATGTGGCATATTGCCTAGAACTGTTATGTTAAGATAAGATACATATATCTGTGTAAGCATAGTCTTTAAGTAATTAGTTGTACTTAGCGTCTTCTTTTCACATGATAATTATAGAACACGTGTTTTGCGACATATGGCTTCTGAGTTAAACTTGAACATGAGAAGTGATGGGTATGTAAAGGTTGAAGATTTACTGAAGCTGAACTTGAAGACGTTTGCCAATATTCCTTTGAAAGATCATACAGTTGAAGATGTCAGAGAGGTTGATTTTCTAAAGCCGCATCCCTTTAATGGAATTATTGGATGACTAGTATTTTTGTAAATTAATTACGCTGTTTTTAAGTAGATTTTTTTGATGCCTTTATTTTGTTTCTTTATTTCTTATTTATAAGGCTGTCAGAAAGGACAATAAGCAAAGGTTTGGCCTAGTGGAAGAGAATGAGGACCTTTTGATAAGAGCAAACCAAGGGCACACCTTGCGGGTAATATTTTAATTCCTTATTTTCTTAGTTTATGTGGGGTTTCCCGCCTTCTCTCACGATAGAAGAAGAATTAAAGATGCCAAAATTATAGGTCCGTGTATGTTAATTTATGTTAGTATGCCGTAACTTGGGTCTTGAACTTTATTAAGGCTTAATTTGCATATATTGATGTTTAAAAAGTCCATAATTTTACGTTGGGAAGTTGATGTAGAAATAGGACACCATGCCCTTGAAAAAGATTGATATAAAGCTACATATTTGAATGTCATTTGAGTCAACTCCTCAAATTTAGATCTAATGTTATATATTTGATTCCTCTTTAATGACATAGTGGTTGAACAAAAGTCCAAGGACACCAGGAAACGAAAAACATAGTAGAACTGAATCCATGAAATAGATCTAAAAATAAATCAATCTGGACAACATGCTAAGCGCGGCGAATCTGCATCAATTGCTATAAAATTTGTTTGATTTAGGTGCACTTTCACACAATCTTCTTAACAAAACAATTCAGTCTCTGGACTTCAAGTGTTCATAGTATGATTAGAGCAAACATGCAATATTTTAAACGAAGTCCATGACCTGAGCATTATTTAGTTTTTAACACGTTACATATAATAAACACGCTCTTTTGCTATCTTAAACTGAACCTGAGAACCTACCATAGCTTCCTTAAAAGTTGAAAGCCGCATTTATCACAAATAAGGAATTTGGGACAAAAGTAAGTCTTAATTAGGTTTACTAGTTTCCTCTAATTTGTGTTTTTTCTAATTTGTTCCTCAGACTTATAAAACCAAAATGGTTCTCTGAAAGTAAAATAAGTAATATTACGTCGCAATGTTTAGAACCTCTTAACTACTATTAAATACTTGTAGGGATATAGAAACAAATTATTAATGATCTAAATAAAGAACCTGATAGGGAAACCATTGTTTTAAGGCGTTTGTGCAAAACCGAGAAAGGGGTACTTTTACCACAAACTTAGAGAACAGAGTAGGGAAGCGGAATAGGTGTTCTATCGATTAAAGTTAACTGTATTGTTGGTTTAAACACCTGTTTAAATTCGTTTGTTGTTGACAGACTGTGGAGACTGAAAGCTTACTAAAACCAATCCTTTCAGCTGAAGAAATTCCAGGTTAAATTAACACCAAACCACTATGAAATTTATTTTTTGTAGGTTCTCTCTATTGATCCATTTTGTGTATGTATCAGTGTGTGTTCATGGAACCTACAAGAAGTTTTTGGGATCAATTTTGGAGCAAGGTCTCAAGCGAATGGAAAGGCTGCATGTTCATTTCTCTTGTGGCTTACCATCAGATGGTGAAGTAGTTAGTGGTAACATATTTGAATACTCTATTCTGTTTATGTTTCCCCATTTTCATTTACTTTATTATATACACAGCTTCTCAGATAGTCGATTGTTTAATTTGGCAAACCCTTCGCCTATTTACCCGATTGAGGTATTATTGGATCAATTTCGAGCTTCTATTTCATTTATTCGCTCATTTTGACTCTTCTAGTTGAATTTAATTAGTAAAATATTATTTATTTATCTATTTTGTTGTTGTAAAAGGTATTGCTTTAGTTATAGGTATATGTTTGTTAAATAAACGGGTTTTCTGTTGGTAATAGTAAAAAAAGATGGTAATAGTCTGAAGTGGTTGATTTGTACATATTTTTTGCTTGAACGTGTCTTTCCAGTTTTGACCAAAACAACTTTATTTGCTTTTACACTATTATTGAAAAACGTAAAAGAGGTAGATTTTACCAAATTACCCCATTTTATCTTCTTCTTTTTTGGGGGGTGTGGTTTGGTATCTAACTATTAACTTATGTAATCGGTAAGTTACTTCCAAAAATTTCCCAATTTTGACGATTTCTTTAATTGCAGGCATGAGAAGAAATATCGACGTTCTCATCTTCTTAAATGCCAAAAAGGCTCTTGAAGGTATGTGATAGCGTTTGGTCGTTGGTGTCCAGTTAGAAAAATTTTGTTATATAAAATTTAGAATCGTTATTGCAAATTATTTACTGTTTAAACCAACCAAAAATTAAAATAAAACCAGAAATGTGAAGTCATTTCTTTTTATGCATCTGTTTTCCAGAGGGAGTGAAGCTGTACATATCGGAGAACAAGGTGATATTGACAGAAGGAATCGACGGTATTGTCCCCGTAAAGTACTTTGAAAGAATAGAATCATGGCCCGACAGAAAATCCATATCCTTCTAGAGCGGGGTTCCAGCCCCTTTTATTCTTATAAGATATCCGGCAATTAGGGGGATCAGATGTATAACCTTTTATTTCAGTTTTACATAGAACCTCATTTCAACATTTACTTGTACCCCCATGAAAAACATGTTTAGTTATTGAGGATAATGGTTTAATTTGTATATTCGTGTTTTCTGATCACACAACGTTTCTATTTGGATCGTAGCACTCTTTGCTCCGAAATTATAATGGAATATGATAGAAGACAATTGAAACATTTTCTTGTAGCTCGCATATGAACATGTTTAGTTATTCAGATAGTTGTTTAGTTTGCGTTTATGTACTATGCTATGATAAAGGTTTCATTTGTTGTTTCTATGAGGATCATGCTCGATTTACTCTTAAATTATAATGGAGATGATAGACGACAACTGAATAAGGTTGTAAACTACTTTTTCCATTTATAAATTATTAGCCAAAAACAATGTTTGCTGTGTTCCAGCTGATGGTCTTTAGAACCGTAGTTTTCATTTTGCTATAAAATAATGGAATTCTGGAGGCGGTTGGTGCCAAGTGAATTAAGGCCATATAGAACAACAGCACATATTGAAAAAGACGAACACAAGAATTAATTTTCTTGCTTTGTCATATGATGGAGTTACTGTGGGTTTAACTTGTAAATATGGATCTTATTTGAGAAATGACAAATCATAAATGTCAGCTATTTTGTTTGTTTTTATACACAATATTTCTCTTTCCATGCCAGCGCCTCTGCCCCAAACATCTTACAGAGTACGTATTTCCGCCTCCTCGGGACGAGACGTGCAGACAAAATAGTCGGGGCTCTTTATGAACCTATACAAGTTTATACAAAATAAAAACAATAAACATAATCCTGATGAACCTTGCCCTCACGTCTCTGCTGATATAATGGCCTACTGCAATGCCTTTAGTTCTAAACTAGTTACTTTTCATAAATATAGTAGACTTGAGGATACTTTTGCATAATATCTCTCTGTCAAATACCAAACCATTGACAAAGTATTTCTGGGTGCAGCTAAGCAAAGGAGCTAGCTAAAAGATTGTAGCTTATTTATGACAAAAACGAAGAACAACTTAGATCGCTGGACATTCATAAATGCATCAGCTTAAAAACAATGGAGCTCAGAAGCTGCTGACAAACATCTTCAACAAATTTAAATATTATCTCTTACTACTTGCAAGAATTAATTTCCAATGCATTGGCAATCCTGAGCCACAACAAAAGTAAAGGCATCTTGAATCTATATATTACTACAGTATTTCGATCACACTCGAAACTCGTAACATCAATGAAGTCCTAAAAACACCAATGTTCGACAATTAATTTGTAGTGATTCGGAAAACATGCCAAATGATCAGCTTATTTCATGAAGCATTCCATGCTCTTTATCAACCAAAATATGTACAATCAAGTTTAAGGAACGCAGGACCCAGAATGAAAAATGGTCTCAGCTATCGCCAACAACCAAGAACAATGCCTACTTAAAGCTTCATCACATGTATATGTAACATATCAGATCGTAAATCCAGTGCAAGAAATAACTGCAATATTTGATACTCGTCCGGCTTAAGGTTTCTAGCTTCTCTAAGTAAAAAAAAAACAGAAAAGCTACACATTTAAGCCAATAAAACTAAACGCAGCCCAACTTTCAAGCCAAAAATAAAAGGACGAGCTCGAAAACTGCAACCAAACAAGCCTTGTGGTTCAAGCTTAACTCAATTGCAAGATAGTATATCATAACGGCATACTAGTCGGCCAATAACTACTTAAATACTATAATGCCAATTTACAGAAATTGTCAACAAAATAAAAGCAGGAGCACGCAACAAATGGGAATACCATCGTAACAAAATCAATGGAAATTGAAATTCGTGTTTGTATGTTTATTGGAATTTGTAGAATTGATAGTACACATGATTGAAATCACAAAATTATTACTCCATAAGACATGAATTCAACAAATGATAAATCTACAACAGTTGCATTTCAAAATGTTCATTATCAACGGTTCACCATTCCCTTACCAATACAGCCACAATTCTTTATCCATTGTGTATCACAATATCGTCCCAACCTGACCCAATTGTCACATTCGAATCATACGTAAATAAACGCATAGTAGTTCAACAAACAATCATATCAACGAATCCAAAACCAAAAATAAAATAAAATAAAATAAAAAGAATCAGAACCCGCCGTATCATACCATAAACGATCATCACTGCGAACTCTTCTTAGGAGCACCATAGTAACTCAAATACCATTTCACAAACTTCTTCAACCCTGTTTGCAAATCCGTAGTAGGCTTATACCCGAGCTCCCTCTTAGCCAAGCTTATATTCGCGTGTGTATAAGGCACATCCCCATTCCGTGGCAATTTCTGAACTATTTTCTTCGCCTTAACCTTCAAAAGCCTCTCCAAAATATTCACCAAATCAGTAACCGGCACAGGTGAAGTATTTCCCAAATTAAAAACCCTTAACTGCGCAGGACCCTTCTTCTTCCCACCACTCCCCGTACTTTTCTGCGCGGTATCCAAAGAAGCGACACAACCTTTCACAATATCGTCTATATACGTAAAATCCCTAGCAACGGTTCCATGATTCGCCCCTTCGAAAACAGGAATCCCTTTCCCCTTCAAAATATCCTTAGTGAAAAAGAAGTAAGCCATATCCGGCCTACCCCAAGGCCCGTAAACAGTGAAAAATCTCAACCCTGTCAAAGAAAGCCCGTAAATATGATTATATGTATGCGCAATCTCTTCACCAGCCTTCTTAGTAGCAGCATACAAGCTAGCAGGCTGATCCGTCCGATCCTTTTCCGAAAAAGGCACTTTCGTATTAAGCCCATAAACCGAGCTAGAAGAAGCCCAGACAATCGCAGGCTGAGGATTCGCGGCTTTACAAACTTCAAGAACATTGACTAAACCAGCAATGTTACTATGTACATAAGAGCTAGGGTTCTGCATAGCATACCTAACCCCAGCCTGAGCAGCTAAATGCATAACATGAGTAAAAGAAATCACCTCAAACATCTTTTTCAACAACCCAACATCGTTTATATCCCCCTCAACGATGTAAATCCCCGATCTTTCCAACAATCCCTGCCTAGCCCTCTTCAAACCGGGATCATAATAGTCATTAAAATTATCAAGCCCAACAACACCGTCCCCACGCCTTTTCAATGCATTTGAAACATGAGTCCCCACAAAACCCGCGGCCCCCGTGACAAGCACAACTTTTCCCATTTTTGTTTTAACCTTTGCACTCGAACGGACTTTTGACCAGTCAGGCTCGGCGGTGGACACAAAGAGGGATCTACGAGGGTCAGAGGCGGAGGAGAGGGAGGAGGAGGGAGAAGGTGATCTATAGAAGAATACAAAGATCAGGCCAAGGAAGATAAAGGACCAAAGGGTAAGCTTGGCTAAAGATGTATGTATTCTGAGTCTGTGTATGTAAGTATTGTTCTTGAATTTTCCTGGTGTAGATGGGGTATCATCAAGATGAGACATTTGTTGCTTCATTTATTAAATTAAGGGATTTCAAAGGATTTTAATCACTACCCAGATGGTATTTTGGGCTAAAGATTCGATCTTTGTATCTGGGTTTTGTTTAAAATGAAGGAATTTGAGAGATTTCGGATGTGTTTTTCTTTGGGGAAAAAAATGGGTTAAATTTTTTTGGTTTGTTTGGATTTTAGATTTGTTTATTTAATTTGAGTTGTGGAAAATGTTGTCGGTGTTGGTTCACATGTGAAAGGGGGAAAAGAGGTTTGTTTGTGTGTTGGCTTTGGATTTGGAATCTTCTTAGAGAGAGATAGAGAAGATTGATGGAGGAAAGAGGAGTCAAACACCGAATTGTAAGGGCCTAAAAATAACACTATACGGTCCATTTTTTGTTTTCTATCATGATATTTTTAGCCCATCTTTGTCAACTATTTGTTATTAATTAATATAGAGCGACAAAAATGATAAAAATATGCTACCAATTGTAACAAAATACATGTTTATGATATGCAACGAAATTGTCGTATAAATGTCATGAACAGTTCATAACACAACCTTTAGGTCGATCAACCCAATATCAAATCATCACTGTAGAAACTCGTTTCTCTTTTAAAATACCAAGTTTTGGATATTCGGTTCTCATATCATGATCGGCGCTTTTTGTTCTATTACTGTTCGTATAAATTTTGATTTCAAATTTTGTCATTTATATGTTTCTATTTTGAGTATTGCTTCTTTGTTATGTTTTTTAGAATAGCGAATATGGTTTCAAGTCTTTATGTAAACAATTGAAGGGACTCGACTAACTTGGTGTCCGTGTAGTTTGTGGTAAGTCATTTAGATAATGGAATGTCATCAACATACCTATCTACTTCAATTTTTTTACACAATAACAATTTATGATGGAATCATCTATTGCGATATGTATCTTGGTATGAGAGAGATTTTTTTTAATCTAATTAATTAACATCTTTTTAATGAGCCATAGCAATGTTTTCGGTATAGTGAGATAATGTCTTAGTGATAATAAGTTCATTCAATATTGGTTCAATTAAAAAAAGGCCAAATATTTTTGTAATATTTGTTATGCATAATCCCAATAAAAGATCAAATCAGAAGAACTTGGGACTACATCAATCGTTATTTGAAGCTATGATACTGATATTGTTTTATAGTGTAACTATGACACCAAATAAAGTTTGTATTAAAGCCACGGAGGCCATTAGTGTAGTTCCCCTAAACGGTAATAAATGATAGGGGTGGTTAATTATGGATATTAACCTAGGTTTTACACAATGATATGATATTGTCAATAAGTTAATAAATTGCAAGATAAAGCATTTAATGTGTAGAGGGGTAAAAATGATAAGTATACTGCATATAAACCAAAATTGTTCAACTCCTATCCATAAAATTTTGTGTTGATTGGTTGAGAGACTCTTGGAATTTTGGCCTCTTGTTTTACTCTAACATTGCTTTATTTAAACCTCATTTTGTGTGGAGAATTTACTTTCTTTGGGGAGGTGTGATTGGAATTACGGATATTCTTTTATACCTTCTTTTACCGTATAATCTTCCTTCCATTTCTTTCATTTTTATACGGATATTTTCTCTTTTTGAAATATTCAATAGTATAAAAAAACTATACAATATCAATTCAATTTTCAGCTCAACATTTTTCTCGCTTAATTAGTCTTACATGTACATGTAAATAGCAATCTTGTTAAACAACTAGGAGATGTTAAATGATGAACAAAATTTGTAATACAACTACAACTTGTTAAAAATGAAAGCTACATTAACATTAATTATTAACTGTAAGTCTGTAACACATTTGGTACGTATCTAAGTACTAAAATAGCTTTCTCAAGATCATGATGGGAAAAACTGAAGTCATGCGAAAGTAGCCTAGGCATTGGGTATAATTTTTCGATTTGGATGGTGCATGGTGCAATCGATTTAACCGTGTTAAATATAAAATCAGATAGCACCATAGCAGCATCGTTTACTTTAAAACACATAAAAATATGAACTTATACTCGACTATATAGAAGTCGGAAGTCTGAACATTGGTAAATACTTTTAGACTAAAGAGGATTACTTAAAATAATCTGAAATCGGTTCGACCTTTGTTGTTATGCCGATTTGTCAATGTCCCTATTCCTATTGTTTGATGAAATATTCTAAAACACGCAAAACGGGTAAAACGGGTTATAAACGAACTAGTTTGAGTAGCACCAAATCGCGCTCAATCTACTAAATCGCCGCTAATTGATTAATCCTGCCTAATTCGCTAGACTTTTCGTCTGGTTTTCGCCTACCGTCTAGGCTCGCCTAATTTCCACACTTGCTCTGTATGTTAAAACACTTTGTAGCTATAATGATGTCAAAGCAAATGGCATTTTTCTTATAGTTTATAACCGAATAAACACGGTCTGGTTGCGTTTTCAATAGAGTTTCGAACGGAACCATGTTGTTGTCTTGTTGATGTCAGATTAAATAGTTCTTGCTGCCTTGTTGGTCCTGTTCGTATGTGATGACTTTCACAAATCCAGATGTACTATGCCTGTCTTCCTAAATTCACAAGTAATTTCTACCCAATTTATATGATGATGGGGGCACCCCCTATACCTACTTGCCATGCTAGTATTTATTAACTGGTAAGTTTGCACACATTTTTTTCAAATTGTCATTTTAAACCTATTTGAAAAATGATGTCCGATACTAATCAACCGATAAATAAATAAAAACTAGCTGTATTATGGGCTCGTTTGGTCGTATGTTATAAATACAAAATTATACTTATTTAGTTTTGGTAAAAAAATATACTTTTAATGTTTAGTTATAAATATATAAATGTTGGTGGACTTATAAAAGTAAACTTTTAATGAAAAACGTTGTTTTGTAAAAGTTGTCCACTTTTACTTTTTTGTTATAAGAGAATTTTATTTCCTATTATTTAATCTCATATTTCCTTTCAATAGTAACAACGAATCGATCAACCTTACAAATTTGTATCCATTAGCCAACAAAGTAGACTCACAATTCACAGCTTTCACAATATAATGTAAAATTTAAGTTTAGTGTATACATGGACGAAGCCAGAATGTGTAAATGGGGATGCCAAAATATATGTACAAATAATATATTTTTATGGGGGTGTCAAATCTACACCTAAAAAGAAATTGTACTAAAAAAAAATTACGTCACTTGGGATTTCTAAAATTATGGGGGGTGCCGTGGCACCCGATCGTCTCCACTTAGCTTCATATGTTCTTCTTTTACACTCGAGCACATTTACTTTCATGTAAAGACTATCTAAGACGTGCAATTTGTCAAACCATAATAGCTATCGACTTAATAGTTAAGCGACACCACTAACTGACATCATAAAATGCTCCAATTTTATGATAAATATTGACCACCGATACATATTGTACTTATATTTCAACTTTTGTGATTTTGTTTGCTCTCAATTATTCAAACGCTTACCAGTTTGAAATTTGTCTTTATCAATAAAAAGTTACAATCAACTACCAAATGGTACCGGAAATTACACAAGCACTAAATTTCGTAATTTCCTAACGAGGCTGTGCTAATCTCTCTTTCTTGTAACGTTGTAATTATGAAAATAGTAATGTTGTAATTATGAAAATAGTAAAGAGGTACCTTTAGAAGTTAAAAAAAGTACTTATTAAACCAGTAACGAATTCCCAAATAAATAGACTATCTCGATTTGGTTGGTTATAAGTCTTAATTTTCGGACCTTTCAAGAAAAAAAAGTCTTAATTTTCGGATTAAATATAACTGATTTTTAGTGGGCTTACATGTTGGAAGTTGTGGCTAAGCAAGCTCGACATTACATAAGAATAGGTGAATAAACTTGTAAAAAGAGGCAAAAAGATAATATGCATTAGGAAACACTACTTTATTCGTTGCCTCAAAAGTAAATGCTAGGTCATCACCATGTGAGCTACACTTGAAGTTTCATCATGACACAATTATTGCTAGCTCAAATTGCTCCAAGTGAACATAAAAGAAATAATTAACCGTAACATGATACAACTTATTTATCGGTTAATAATAAACACTCCACTATTCAAAGAAAAACCTCTACGTTACGCATAACATTTAACTCGAGAAAACTACAATTTAAGAGAGTATCAATTATTAGGATTTGTTCCACTTCGAGTACTAAACAAGAAAGTACGTCTGACTAAGATTGAGATAAAAGCTGAACTTATTTTAATTACAATCCTTTTTATATCAAAAAAACAAGAGCTCAAATTGTTCAAACCAGTGTTCTAAAAGACGTGCCTAGACACAAATTAGGCAGCACATATACGGTAGGCTGAAACTAAAAGCCTAAGATATTAGACGGAATTAAGCGGATTAGGCGGTAACTATGCATTTTAAACCTGCGACCAATCAAGCCCTTAAATTTCATGTGGCCGCTAAAAATCTCAGTATGGTAACTATGGTTGTTTCCTTTTCAATCAAGGAGATTAAGCTTAGCTTATCAAATAAACTTCACTTAAGCACGGGATAGCAGATTAAAAAAAAATTAGACCTCACTTTACTTTTGATAAGCAAGATTATACCTCACTTAAGAAAAAGAGAATACATTCACGCTCAACTTGGATTTGTATTCACCAATTAGCTAGAAGCAAATAACTTCATTAGAAAAGAGCTTCAACCAACATTTTTTGTTACATTTTAGGTCCCGTTAACTGAACTCAATTTCACTCATAAGTTAAAGTTTACCCGAGTTATAAAGGTCAGAGGTACACACAAGCTGATGATGGCTGTTTTTATTTTCAATCTTTGAATAGAACATAAGAATTTAAATACACTAATCCCAATACATGAACACTCTCTAACATAAAATACAATGGCACCTGGGGAAACTTGCACAAAAAGAAATTTCGGTCCGAAAAAACATATGTTGATCCTTTCCCATCTTTATATGCTGCAGGGACCATGCTTTAGAATTCTCATTTTTCATTATTTTTTTTTGTAATAGTCGCCCATTTTTGGACTAATCAATGCTTTGTGAAGTTTTCTAATACCTCAAAGTAATCAGGGAAAGTTTTGCGAGTACAAGCGGGATCTTTGATCGTGACTGGAACATCTGAACAGGCAGCAAGAGAGAAAGCCATGGCCATACGGTGATCATCATAAGTATCTATCTCCGTAACTGTTAGTTTCTCTGGCGGTGTAATCACACAGTAATCTGAGCCTTCTTCGACTTTCGCTCCTAACTGAAAATATTCGAAATAGTTGTTGTTGAAAAATGTTCAAGAAAAAGAGATGTAAAGAAATCTTTTTAATGCTATAAGAGTGTTCTTTACCTTTCTGAGTTCCGTGCAAATGGCTATCATTCTTTCAGTTTCCTTCACCCTCCAGCTTGCAACTGAGAACCGAAAACCAAGATAAAAAGAAAGGTTTTATTAATAAAGTTCTACTAAAATTAAGCCAGTTACAGCTTTCAAGCTACTCTCTTTAATTAAATTTTACATTTAAGCTGACATGCATTTGGTTTTTAAGCTTTTAAGCTGTGTTACTACTTTGGCCTAAATGAACTAGAAGCTTAAAGTTAAACTGTCTCGATATCATTCTCAGGGTTTGTTCTGTTGCAGCTTGCAAGCAAATAAGCTAAAAAAATTAATTGAGAAAAAAACTGTCTTCATCTAAAGCTTAAGGCTTGCCTTCTACCCTCATAGGCCAACAATCACAAAAGCTCAACCAGATACAGTCTCAGCTCTAACTCATAAGAGCTTAACTCATAAACACATCCAAAAAAAGATCTTCAGCTTGAAAATAGCTAGCTTTTTTGCTTTAAAGCTGTGACATCCAAGTAAGGCCTCAGTATGAAAAGTGCTAGGTTTCTTGCTTGAAAGTAACCACCACCTAAGGCCTCAGTCAGAGAAATATGGTTTCTTCTACTACTTAAGAGCTGCAACTAAACAAGCACCAATCATGACAAAGAGAAGGCCTAGATATTACAATTTTTGTGCATACATCACTGTAAGAGCTACGACATTAAAAAGAAAAGAAAAATTACCAGGTTGTAAGCTAAGCTAGTCAACCAAAGAAAGTCCAAATCTTAAGCAGAAAAGGCAAAAAAAGCGAAGCTTATAAGCTGTAACCAACAAGACCTTAATAATGATAGAAATAAGGCATAGACTTGTACCATCTCGAATGGTTGTTGGACCATCGGCAAAAAGAGCTACAACAGCGAGTGTCATGGCAACATCTGGCATTTTGTTCATATTCACGTCAACTGCTTTTAAGTGTTTTTTTCCAGAAGAACTACGAGGTGGGCCCTTGACGGTCACGCTGGTCTCCGTCCATGTAACTTCAGCACCCATTTTCTCGAGAACTTCGGCAAATTTGACATCCCCCTTCATTAAAACACAAAATGAATACAATATCTCATTTTAGAGTGGTTTACTTATTCAGAATGTCATAAAGATGAACTGATTGCAGGATTATTTTGCACAAATACCAAAACGGGTATAGTCCAGAAGATGCCCGTAAACCAATACCGAAAACTCAAAATTTAAGATAGGCTACGCTTGGGATAAAATAGTGATTGTGTCATTAGATTTATTTAATATAAATTGTTAGGACTTGATATTAATATAATCTATTAATAAAAAATCCAAACAAGGAAAAAGTTTCAAAGTTATGTATTTTAGTCCATACGAGGTGGGTCTGGGGTAATGAGATAGGCTGCCGGGGGCCCTTCAGTGCAATTGCAGTTGAACAAATACTCTTATCAATTTCTACTTTAAGTACTTAATGTATATTGATATAAGTATAGAACATAATTGCATCAAATAACTAGATTAAAACATATTCCCATTCTAGTCTTCTGCTCTATTGAGCTTATCTGCAGGCAAAATTTTTGGACCAAACCTAATCCGTATATCATTCCTCTTAAGTACCCATATCCCATACCGAATCTAATCCGTCCCAACCGTATAGCTGTCAGCTGATTCATCTCATGTAAGTACCCATCTCAAAAGACATCACAACATCAAAGATTTGGTACCTCTTTGCCCCGAAATATTAGATAATAGCAGCATATACATATACATATATTTATATATATATATATGGGAGAGGATCTTTACACACATAATCTTGACCATTAAAAGTTAGTAAATGGAAGGTTGTGATTGATGTGTAAAGATAATGTGTTTTTTTATGTGTGTATAGATCCTTCCCCTATATATATATATATATATATATATATATATATATATATATCAATACAAAGATCTAAAAAGTTTTGAGTGGGAAAATCAGAGTTCTCTAACCTACATGCGGATTAGGAAAATTCACAATCTAAATTTGTTAGTGATAATGGAACATGATAAGAGAAATTTCAGTTAACAAATAAATAAACATGGCATACCTGTAAACTGCTTGTTCCACAACCTTCAACAGTGACGGTCCCACCAGTAACTGCTGCACCAGCCAAAAAATAGCTAGCGCTCGAAGCATCGCCTTCGACATAAGCATTACCAGGAGACCTGAAAACATATTTGACCAGTTAATTACAAACCAAGCAAAAATTACCAATTAAAAAAGGATACATTTTCAAGCCAAATACCTACTTGTACTTTTGACCACCTCGGATTAAAAATATATCCCAGCTAGTAGAATGCTCTACATAAACCCCAAACCGTTCCATCAACTTTAAAGTCATCTCAACATAAGGTACTGATATAAGTTTATCGATAATCTCAATTTCAATATCTCCTAGAGCTAACGGGGCTGCCATTAGTAAAGCAGTTAAGTATTGACTACTAACTGATCCAGAGAGCTTCACCTACAATCAAGCCCAAATTTGAAAGTTAGTAGATGATAAAAAGAAGTCTTATATTACCATTATACCCAGATTTGAATAATTTTTTTAAAAAGTGTTCTACACCCCTCGTCATGAGATGGCAGATAGTTATTCCCTTTTGGTATTTACACTATTAAACCGAAGTTTTCCAAAATAGTATAGTAGTTGATTTGGTAATAAAATCTCTATCTAACCCTCACTGAATTTGCACAAGCAGAAAAAATCTTTACTTTTTTTTTTTGGACAGTGATAACTGATAAGCAGTCCTTATGTTGGCTTAAAAATTCAGATAACCAAAATTTCCATTTTATTTGGGATGGAGGCAGCATCAACTACAACATAAATTAACAATCAAAGAAAATATGAAAGATACAAATTTTTAGATTGAGTTATGACCTTGTACAATTAATATAACACCACTAAATGCAGCAATCAGTTTATCGTTTTTCCTAATAACTTTCAAGTGTATTTCTGCAATAAGCGTAGTTAATTACTTATTTTCATACAAATAAAGAGGCTCTAGGCCCCAATAATACGTTAAAGAAATAAATGGCTCACCTTTCCACCGGGAAGACCTCCCTTTGCAACAACACGGACAGGAGGGCAGTTTGTACCAAGAGAGCAATCAACGTTTGCGCCCAACTGTTTAAGACCCGTAACTAGGTCACCAATTGGTCTCTCTCTCATCCTAGGAACTCCGTCAAGAATATAACTGGTAACATAAAAACATGGTACATAAGCATTAGTAAAGTACAATTTTCATCTCAAAAGGGCCAAAAACCATGTTAAGGGATTTTGCAAACATCTCGTTTCATCAAAAAGCTAGAGCTTCATAGGGCCATGTTATATTAATATCTTCAACGACCCCTCACTTTTGGCATGTTTTCTATATCAAACAAGTCAGATAAATTATTATAATTAGACAGATGAGAATTGAAATCAGCCCTGATAAACCATGTTAAGTGACATGCTACCATCGTAATTAAAATGTTTTCCTTTATAACAAGAGGTATTATCGTATTTTTATCTTCAATATGCACTGAGAAAATATGAGAAAAAATACTGAGGGCCTAATGGCTTTCATCTTTAAAGCAAAAAAGCTGGATCTTTTGAGAGACAGAAAAAGCTAGGTTCATCAAGCCTAAAGCTTTTAGCTTTTTCGTACCAAAATGCATTAAAAAAACCAGCTTTTAAAAAATCATCTCAATGTTTTAATGTTCAGAAAAAAGTTAGATGCATCCAACTTAAAGCTTCTAGCTATTTCAGGATTGAAATAAAGAAAGTCCCAGATTTTGAGCAAATAAGCTGAATTTTCTGATGTTTAGAAAAAAGCTACGTTCATCTGCTTCAAACCTCCAACTTTTGCAGGCCAAAATGATCCAGAAATACTAGCTTTCAAGCAAATAGGCTGGTTTTAAACTTTCAGTAGAGAGCTAGGTTCATTCAACTTAAGCTTCTAGCTTTTCTGCTGAAAATCCAAGCCTTTAAGCTGGTCAACCAAATACAACTCAACTTTTGAGTAAAATGGTTTTAAAATTAAGAGCTGCATTCAAAACAAATTCTCGATGAGTTAGTCAGGGTTTACCTCGAGGTAAAAAGACAGTCTCCAAAAACATATTAAGATATTATGATCACCCAGAGACTGAGAGAGAGAGAGAGAGAGACCTAGCATTTCCGCCAGCAACAGTAACTGCAGCTGTTAAAGGGCGCATCGCGGTTCCAGCATTCCCCAAGAAAAGTTCAATCTCGTCGGTTGATTCTTTTCCCACAGGGAATATTCCACCGCAACCTTCTACAATGGCCCTTTGAATTTTTCCATCTTCTTCAACATGTAAACCAAGTGTTCTCAAAGCACCAAGCATGTAATGGATGTCATCACTGCTCAGCAAGTTGTCCACAACAGTTGTTCCCTAAATTTTGTTTTCATCATTTTCAGATTTCGTCCACATGATAACAGTACACAATAAGGAAATTGAACAAGGATATATCTATATCATATGTGAACATAGTAATGCATAAAAACATATGACGTGTAATGCGTAAAAAAAATAAAAGCGATTAGCTCAGGAGACAGGAGTATCAAGCTAGAATGTTGCATGTGCCCAGGTAATAATAATATTGTGCTTCACTATTACTTCGATGCTTAGCTTTCTTCACCTCAAATTCAAAAAGTGCAACTATTATCACCAACAAATTTCATTCTCCACTTCCCTTATCACCATGATATTGATTATTGATGTAATAATTTCAAATATATAAACAGAGAGAGAGAGAGAAGATTCCCAAGGTAAGGCTATCCGCCACATTGGGTAGCTAAGAAGGCCACTATGATGCCAATTGATCCATAGTTTAAGCTGAGTTGGATACGACATGGTCTTCAAGAAAAACAACTCCACACATTTACAAGCAAGACAAAAAATTAATAACCAAGAGGATATACACAAAACATCCAAAAGCCTTTGGAGTTATATCACCTCGTTTTAACATGAAATAGAAAGGCAATATGAAATAAAAGGTCAATTTATCCATCCAACCTTTCATCAATTAAATGCCAACCTATGCTCTAAGTTCTTCTATCAAAAGCAGATCAATTACAACACTTCAAGAACGAATCAAAGAAAGAGATTTGGAACTCTGATCGAACAAACACTAGATATTTCAATTTTCAAAAAAGCAAAAAATCCGCTGAATTCCAAATATCTGTCTGAGACCATTAATGCCAAAGTTATAAAATTTCCTGGCTATGCATGACACTTCTATGGAATGAACAAGATCTGCAAGGTTTTGCAGAAAAGTAACCCAGATAAAGTAACGAAATGGACAAACAGAAGAATGCATATACAGAAAAAATAATGAGTAGTGCTGCGCACAGCTGCGTAGCCAACACTAACATTACACAATAATTGGTTAGGGTTGCCCAAATATAAAGGGTAAACCCGGTGCTAAAGCTCCCACAATGCGCGGGTTCGGGGGAGGGGTTGGGCCACTTTGGGCCTAATGTAGACAGCCTTCCCTTGCATTTCTGCAAGAGGCTGCTTCCACGACTCGAACCCGTGACGTCCAGGTCACATGACAACAAGTTTACCATTGTGCCAAAGCTATTTTTTTTTATTCAGAAAAGCATTTTACAAATAGCATTTGCATGTCTTCGATTGCAAGGGCAAACCAATGCTTCTGCAAAGATCTACCGATTGCAAATATAAGGTACTCAGATCTATTTCATTCTAACAAGAAAATAAACACCCATAAAAATGATTCAAAGCTGCAGATAAGGGTGTTGACTCATTAATTCGCATTACACTACTCATATTCCACTACAAGTCTACAACCTTCTAATCATACATGGTATTCTCATAGTCAAATACCAATCAGAGTCCACTTCAAACTGATCACCCTTCAATGGTAGTGCTCTAGAGTTGCAATACATAATTATTTTCTTTACTTTTATTTGACTTGAAGCTATTAGGGCCAATTAGTCCTAACAAATTCCAATTAATCCCGATTCGTTCTAATTACATAACCTATCCTCTTCCAGCCAAAGCTCAGGGGAAGAACTAGGGGTATGCTAAAAGGGGCTTCATCCCCACATATTGAGAATTTATTTTGACTTTTTACCAAGTATGTTACTGAGAATATGTTAATAATAGCCTTTTAACCCCATGCATAATATGAAGAAAAAACAATCCATATGAAGTTCACAACAATGAATCATGGTTCTGCCACTGCCAAAGCCTAGCTGGGTCCTAGTGGATCAAGTCAGTAAGCCAGGGCATAGGTGAATCTATAGTAAGGCAAGGGTGGGTAGCTGCCCTACCTTGTTTTCCACCATAAAAAAATTACTGATTCCCTCCCTAATATTATTGTCTTTAGCCTTGAAGATGGTAAACTTTAAAAAAATTAATTTTTGTATCCTTGATTTGAATCTCGATAAGGTTACTTGTGGGAGTAGGTAGTTAATCAGAAATGGAACAACATATGACAAAAAGTTTATTTGCTCCCAGATTTCTTTTGAGTTACTAACAATTCTTACATGTTAAAAACAATTTAATGTACTTAATCCTCAAATTTTGGAAAACTGGCAAATTTAGTCACCAATTTATCAAATGGGTAGCAAACTTTATTCTTTAATTTTAAATTTGCTATAATGCTACCATGAACATTAGGACGTAAAAGTAATAAAAGCTAACAGACATTAATTTGCTTCAAAATAACTACATAAGGGTCAATCAACATAATCTTTATTGTGTGATATGATTTCCATACATTTCAAAAGTTGGAGACCATTACCGTCTAAGTTCTAACTGAAAGATGAATAAGTATATTGGAAATATACCGTATCCAAGACTTCTTCTAGTGTTGTTTGTTTAAATGTTAGATTGTAAATGATGCTTTATTTTTTACAATCATCTCAGATTCTTTTACTGGATATTTATATCAGAAGAAGTTCAGGAAAAAATTACAATGAAATAATACATAATTTTGTTGACCCATTTTTTTAATTCTGGATGTAAATACTTTCAATATACTGATTTATTTTACCCTTCCTTGGCTAGAATCCTGGATTCCCCCTCAGAGCCAATGTATGGTGACTAGACGGCTCAACCACCCAATAGCGGAGGGGGGATTTTTTAACACTGGATTCAAGAAATGCTGCCACAAGTATAAGAAAAATAATACTGAGACATTATTATATACAGGGCTGGCCCTAGTGTGAGCCATAACAGTCTTGTAGCTTAGGTGTCATCAGGCGTCCAATAAAATCACAAAAAAATAAAATAAAAATGTTTTGAGCTTTGTTTTTTATTGTTTTCTTTTAGACAATCCCTTTTGTATTACGATTAGTATTACATTCTTTTAAATGTTACGCAATCCCCCCAGACCCCATCCCCCGGTATATATTTTTATTATTATCAATTCACATAAAATTCAAATAGGCTCCGATTTTTTCACTCCACTGTGGTGTGAAATTGCTAAGCCCGGCCTTGCTTACATACTTAATTACGAAACATTTATAAACATAAATACTTAATATGCAAGGTAGCTCTACCACCAAACTATAGGAAAAGAACTATGCAGATAATATACCTTTCTCAAGTTTTACACAACAAACTTTTCACATTTCCCACTGCAAAAAGTATATTGTGCGTACTGCCTACTAAACACTATAAAAAATTATACTTTTTCTCCACATCTATCGCATAAGTCTACTCTTACAAGATGCTATCAAAAAATATACACAATTATGAGAATGTTAGCATATACTCTATGGCCTCGTTTGCTTGCAGGACTATTAGTCCCGGAACTAATAATCCGGTCTGTAGTATGAGCATGGTTAAGAAGAAGGTCAATAAATAATCCCATCTGGACTGGACAAAATCTAATACCACACTCCTGGTTGTAGTCCGGACCCATTTTGCATCATTTGTCATCCGGACCGGATATATAGTTCCAAACGCAATATATATGTTGTCAAAAGCATCATTTGTGGGTCCACCGGACTACTTATCCAATCTAATGAGGCAAGCACCCCCATATTATGAAAAACACGAAAATTTTCCATGTATTTTCCTGAAATTTGTATATACATATAATTCAGCCACACTCATATAAATCCTAGTTCCGCTACTGAATGATACTACCAAACAAAGGCCTATAACTCTTACTATATATATGTGTGTGTGTCTATGTATGTATATGTATATGTATACCTCGGAGAGGGCGGCAAGGAGGAGAATCCGGTTAGACAAAGACTTCGATCCAAGCAGCTTAACAGTCCCCAAAATCTCCTTAATCGGTTGCAAAACAATCTCCGAAACCTTCTCCGTAGCGACAACAGAAGCCGAAACCCTAACACTAAACAAACCCTTTGCATTATTGGCCAAACACAGTGATTTGTTACCAAAGCTGAGTCTTGATCCGTAAAACACGGAACCCATTTGGGGAACGTTAATGGGTCTTGTTGGGTTTATCACATTGGTACAATTTTGGGTTCTGATTGGGAAATTGCTAACGTGCGCCATTATTCACTCTCTCTCTATTTGTATATGTAATAATAGTCGCTTTGTACTTATAGTCCGGCTGCACTTTACTCAACCAAACACATCACTTATGGCCCGATAGGACTTTTTAGTCCAATCCTGACCTTCCAACGATGCAACCAAACAAGGCCACTACATTCATAAACTTTTCATATTTCCAATACAAAAAAGACTATTTTTTGTACCGACTACCAAACACTACCAAAAATCATTCTTTTTCTACCTCAATCAGATAAGTCTACTTTTCTACTTACAAGAAGATGCTACCAAAAAAATATACTCACCGTCCTAATTTATAAGTCCACTACGGCAAATCCACCAAGTCAAGTGGACATCATGATTACCCTACTTTTACACCTGCTTCCAAATTTACCAATTAATATTCACACAATTTTGAGTAAAGTCAATGTTCTAAAAGGAGCGAGGCGGTTTCTAGGCGGAAATAGCTCGCTGCCGAGCGCCTAAATCCTGCCTAATTTCGCTTAATCACCGCCCAATCCCGCCTAATATACTAGGCATTTTAGGCTCCACCTAATATCCGACTAGGCTGCCTTTTAGAACACCGAGTAAAGTTACTGTTTGAAAGGACAAAAATGTTAAATTAGTTAACATCATGTTTATGCCAAGCGGACTTATAAGGTGAACAGTTCGGATGGAAACATGGACCTATAATTTCGAACAGAATTACCTAATTGTTAATAAATTAACTCAATAACTATTACTATAAACGGAACTATAAATGATTTTTCCGCAATTATGGAGGTGCTGAATGGTTAAAATCAATATGGGGATGTTGGAAGTCCATTTTAGCATCTTACTAGTTACTCCGCTGATTATAATAACTATATAATAATAATATATCTATACCTCAGAGAGGGCGGCAAGGAGAAGAATGCGGTTAGACAAAGATTTCGATCCAGGCAGCTTGACGGTCCCCGAAATCTCCTTAATCGGCTGCAAAACGATCTCCGAAACCTTCTCCGTAGCAGCTGCAACAGAAGCCGAAACCCTAACACTAAACCCACCCTTTGCATTATTGGCCAAAGACAGTGGTTTGTTACCGAGACCGAGCCTTGATCCGTAAAACACGGAACCCATTTGAGGAATGTTGATGGGTTTTATTGGGTTTATTATATTGGTACAGTTTTGGGTCCTAATTGAAAGCATGTGTGCCATTTTTTTCACTTTCTCTCTCTATATCTATATTATGTATGTATAGGGTAATAGAATTAATTGATTTGAGAGATTAATACTAAATTAATTAGGCCGCCGAAGGAGATAAAAAAACCCAGTTGGGGTTTGGCGGGATATTATCATTCTCTCTCTCTCTCTCTCTATATATATATATATATATATATATATATCACCTACCTCACTTACCTACCCCCACTTGAGTAGGGAGGTGTCATATTATGGATTAGTTTCATTTTCTACCCCTTCTTTGTGACTTATGACAATATACACCTATTTCCACTCAAAAACGCTCTTTGGTGGTAACATATTTTCTGGTCAAAAATCAAATTAAAAGAATATGTTTTAAAAATCTAACGAAAATCTAGTTATTTGATTTTTTGGATTTTTTTTTATAGCTTTTTTAGTCTAAAATTCTCGTGTTTTAGTTAAGACTTTGGAATCGATCTCAAAGATAGTCTTTAATGTCTTGTTTGGTTCAAGGACTATTGGTCCCGCGAAAAGTTGGAAAAAATGATCTCCTTACGAGTGAATTTTAAAATGAAGGCAAGTCTAACGATCTTGTGGGGTCCGGACTAATTTCGATAATCACCCTACATGACTGTGTAAAGATGAGTAAATAGTCATTAGGGATCTGATTATGGTATAGGAGTTCAGAGACTGCTGACACACCTAAAAACGTCTTTTGGAGGGGCTACCATTTCATGTCTAATCCAAATGATTTGAAATAGATAAGTACTACTAATCGTGCCCACTGTGATGCGTTGTGTGGCGAAGAGATAATAAATATTGAGAATAGTATGATATGTTGAAGATACGGAAATAGAGTGTGATTATATTAGGACGATATGGTCATTAATAAGAAAGAGTAAATATATTTTTGAGAAAAATTATCAAAATTTAACGGTCTAAAAAATATTGTTTTAACTTCTTATAATAGTACGAATAAGAAGTATAATAGTATGATATGATATACCTTGTTTGCTTTTAATAGACCTTCTTTTTTTCTTCAAAACTATAATTAGTGAGGCAGCTCAAAAGCTTAAGATTGTTTTGGTCTGGAAAGATTATAAACATTAAGCTGGGTAAGCTCAGCTTTTTGCCCAACCTACAAAAGTCTAGCGTTTTTGCTTAAAAGCCGCAATACAAAAATGATCTTATGTCAGTATTGGAATACTTTAAGAAAAAATCATGTTTTATTTTAATCGTAGTTT
The DNA here is from genome assembly GCA_963682055.1 of Primula veris. NCBI lineage: Eukaryota > Viridiplantae > Streptophyta > Magnoliopsida > Ericales > Primulaceae > Primula > Primula veris. The sequence continues at coordinate 26,825,637 of OY821745.1, read as the reverse complement.
CTTGGTTATAGTATTAGTAAGGAAACCTTTCGGAAACGAAGCATTCTTTACAAAATGTAAATGGTTATCGTTTCCATATCGTAGACGACGATTCTCTGTAGAAAAAGTTTATTCGTAAGTGAATGTCTATGGAGTGCAAAGTAATTGTTTTATAAAGATTTAGATTCATGGCCTTGTTATTCGATTTGTTATGTTGTTACTTTTATTTATTGAATTTTAACAAAAAAATGGTAGGTGTGTTATATGACATATTAGCTCACATATATATATATATAGATATAGAGAGAGAATATAGAGAGAGACAACAAGACGAAATATTTATTCATTAATATGAGTGATTGAGATACATCAAGAGACCCCTGACCCTCTTTATATAATAGAGGGTAAAGTTACATATGCTAGGAAAGCCCAAGATAGGCCCAATAGAGTAATGTCCAAGATGGTCAATAATATCCTACAACACTCTCCCTTTGGACGTCTTGATTTCTTCGTCTTCATGCTGTCGATGTGAGTCGAGTTCATTCGCAGTGCTAAACACATAAAACCTTAGGACCGAAAAACCCAGTGTGGGAGAAAACCGGTACCTAGGAGAAACTGTGTAGCCGAATGATATAGGCCGAAATTCCATGTAATTAACTAATCACAAAACAGTGTGCCTCATCAAAACCTTACCGGAGCAAACCCAATGGAAAAATCTATGATTGAAGGAAAAAGAGTGCAACAGTGGTAGTAGTAGGGGATCAACCACAAAACAGGTGCTTCATCAAACCTTGCTAGAGTAAACCCAGTGGGAAAAACCTCTAGTCAAAGGATAAAAGAGTACACAGTGGTAAGAAGTATACAACAGGATACTCCTCCTAATTTCGGTAATCTTAAGCGAGATATAATGGGAACGTGTCTCGCTAAAAATCTTGCCAAGGAAAACCCAGTGGGAAAAAATCTTGGCCTAAGGACAAAAAGAGTATACGAGCATGGGACTGGATGCTCCCCCTCACTTGTACACGACAGGGTGCGAGGATTTCGATTAAGTAGTAATTAGTGCAATAAGCATTCAACTGGATGCTCCCCCTCACTTGCACACGACTGGGTGCAATGATTTCATATTCGAATAAAGAGTACGAGCATTCGACTGGATGCCTCATTTACTTGCACACGACTGTATGCAAGAAAATATAACGTGGAATAAACCGAGCATTCGACATGATGCTCTTAAACTTCATATGTGAAGATTTATTTCGGTAAGAAATGCTAAATAGCATAATCTAGTCATGTCTCTCTTGATCGATAACAACAAGTTGTCCTGAAATAAGACAAGTGTTTTATCTAGATCGTGAGACAGAACATATGTAATTCAAATATGGCTAATACGAGCTCGAAGCCATATACACTCTTTAGTCGTCTCATAGAGCACGAGTAGATCAGAGTGATTCGTTTGGAGTCATTCCAAGACCTCCAAGATATTGCCTTATTCCTAATGGTAAAGACAGACCATGTTAGGAATATCACTTATGCGGGTCTAATAAGTAACCGGCATCGGTATAACCGAAAAAGGGTTGCGTTAATTCGAGTACCGAAGGGGGTAGGTACACTCGATGACGCAAAATGGGATAAACTAGCCCACTTCCAAAATTACCATAAGGTAAGGGAATGTGTCTTTAGTGCCATTTCGATGACAGCGTGTTAACGCGATGTTGTGTCGAGCTATACCATTCACAACATACGAGATGTTCGTCCTAGCACATTAGACCAAGTACAATGATGCGCTTATTGTACTTAGATATGAACATGATGGTTCAATATCTCTTCATCGTCTCATCAGGGACGGACTGGGTCTATATCAATGTCTAGTGATCGAACGATCATGGGAGAATCTGACGACTTAGCGTAATGATGACTAAAACGTCATAACACCTTCTTGGTGTAGTCTGAATCATGGACTTAGATTCAATCTTTACGGGACTCGATCATCAGGCCGAGTCACTACCGTGTCTTCTCAAGATCCTTCATCTCGAAGGCAAATCCAAAACGTGGATTGCTTCATAACACGCAAGGGCATAATACTTGTTCAAGTATTCCAAGCTAATCAAGTACTTACTTAGGCGGGTATACCACATCCGTTCGGATTATATTAATCCATATAGTGAACGTCTCATTTAATTGAGATCGTGTTCCGTGGTCAGGAACTACTTGATTAAAGCATATGAAGTCACACAGGGAGCTTTATCTATATCTCTTTGTCTACATTCTCATAGAGATAAAACCGTGACCACATTCATGGCTGCATACTCAGTTTTTCGGAAACTACTAAACTGGTAAAGTAGGAGACCGTTATAACGTTCATTACGAGGAAATCAACCATCTCGTAATCAATTCCAAGGTGTGAGAGAAGCCTTACGCTACTAGGCGAGCATTCTACAATCTCATTATTCTCATCACTTTTCCTTACGAATAACCAAATAAACAAACTCGTTTAACATTGGTGGTGTTGGAGCTACAGGTCCGAACACACTTTCGCTAAGGAGTCTACTTGGATTGCAAGTTTCCATTAGGTCAGTCTATTCTACGTTGACTTCAGGCAACATTATATGGTTTCCTGTCATAATTTGCTCATATTATCAGTCGTCACCGAATATATGAACAAGTAATCAATGACAGTCTCGTTCGCTTCAATATCATCTAAGATATCATAATCGACAGATATTTCAAGATTTTCAGGATGAGGAGGAGTCACACATCTCCTAGATCTTTTATAATCTCGTGCGACAAACGAGTTTCAGTTCACCACCTCTGGGGCTGAACGAATTAAGAACCGGTCAACTTCCTCGTATCTTGGGAAGGACGACAGACTGACGGCCGACGACAGCGTCCTTTGCTTGGCGGGTTCGGCCAATACAACGTGTTATGACAGGAACACGGTGTCCGACAAGGACGTCTATCCTTGCAAACATTTTGCAGCAGGTATAAATGATCTCGTGACATCTCATAAAGTCATTAAATGCGTCTGGCATTTAGTTAGACTTGAGGGAGTCTATGCACTTACTTATCACTAAGTGCAGTTTTGGGGATAAAACTAAGACTGAGTGGGTTATGCCACGTTACTTCACGTCGTTTCTTATCAACGGTAACGTGCAAATCTCCCCCTAACGATGGGGAGAACAGTCTTAGCGATGTCATTTTCGCATATCATGCGGTAAAGAGATCGCTTGCCAAGGTTACTCTATCAAATGACAGGCATGGGATTTATAACCGACTTATGTCCCCTTTAGAGGTCCATATTTTGAATGCTATAGCGACTTAATCAAAATATTAAGCACTCAAACACGCGTTCATATGAGGCGTCTGGCTCATAACCAGTAACCAACTGGTACGCATTTAGTGTTTTGACTGACTATGGGCCTCAGACGGACCAATGCAGCAAAATAGCATGACCCACACGGAAATATAAATCTTGGTGCGCAAGACCAAGAAGTGCGTGCAACTATTTGCAATCGCATCATCAAACTTTCCGTGAGTCCATTTGGGTCTGAACATAATCGACAGGATGTTCAATTTCAATTTCCAAACTCAAGTAATTCAAATCGAAATTTCGATTCTTACTCTTCGGTATTATCAAGTCGACTAGACTTTTCAGGATAATCCGGATCATGAGCCATCAACTTAATGATAGGGCTAAAAGTTTGGGAAATGCTGCAATTCCGTGGACAACAATAATCATGTGACCTATTGTCGATGCATCAACCATAACCATTTATATTTATGGTCCGTCTTATGTTTGGATAAGTCCACAATAACTCCTTCAATTCTTTATAAGAATTCTACGAGTACTTTTTGTGATCTTTACACATACTAGTCTTTCAAAGTGAGCATTAGTGGCATTAATTTCGGATTAATCACGAAATATATTCTCAAATAGAATCCAAATGCGATGCGATTATAAATCAAGCATCGTCTTTTGACCCGGGAATATCTCATCCGGTCAATCCCACAATATCAAAATGCTCTTATCAATCGACGACATGCGAATGATAGTACAGACAATCATGTCTTAGCATCTAAATCATTTATCATTCGACGACAGGCGAAATGATAAGGTAACTTTAAATGCTTTAAAGAATGTGGTAGCAACCACTTGAAAGACATTTCAACTCCTCTAAAATACGTTTTTGGTCGTATTGAATGGAGGTTATGTAAAGAAATTTTAATTCTTTCATGAGCTATTACCAGATAACACTTAGTTTTCTCTAATATTTTATAACTCAACAAGGTACGGCAGGACCTACATGAGTATAAGACCTCATATTTGACAAATCAATTTGGTTTTTACCAAAGATTTTGATTTGGAACGACAGGTCCAGAATCATTGTCACAAAGGACTCTTTTAGGCAAATAGTTGGTGAAATTATGTGGTACACTGTTACCCACTATTTTTAAAAAAATCAACTACCCCACAAGTATTGCCTAAAATTTCATAATTTAAAGTTTGGTCACATTTGTCAAATGAATTTTCTCAAAGATCTTTAAATTATTTCGAGAAATTTTGTAAACAGACAAACCACAATCCAAAACTATGGTTCAAATGGAAAATAATAATCCAAATGGAAAACATAATCCAGATGAGCGAAAAAATGGCTCAATGATTTATCAAAATCAATAAAGAAAGGTATCAAACTCATTTGAACCACAAAATCGGTGGTCTCAAAAGTTTCCTTTCAGTTAGCTTTAACCACATTAGTATCGGTTTTTCACTTTTGTAATAGTTTTGAACTATTTAAGGAGTAACCGTGCATGAACTTTGTCTTTATAGCATAGAGTTGCCTCATTGAGCATTATCTCTTGATTTGTGACAACGGGCCATATTGTTCCTTTCAATTACTGTCTTCCAGCCACAAGTTTTCGATTGTGACGAATGTCTAAAATCTCGCTTGGCTAGACGATTCATCAGGATCACGACAGTTCGAGACAAATAACACTTGTCTCGGTTCTCGATTCGTGGAAAAAAAATGTACACGAAGAGCATTAATATCAGGCAAACAATTCGCCATTGACCCAATAGGATTAAAACTACTCACCGGGGTAATTTTCTTATCCAATAACAGATGGGCGATAAAGGAACATCGTGAATATAAATTCTCGATACTGCTTATGGAATATAATTTCCAAGCTATAATTTTGGTGAATGATTGCTCCAATATGTCAATTTCAGACATTTGTTCAACGCCTTAGCATTCATCTCGAGGGTAACAACAAACTCGTGTTTTACTCATCAAAGATGGCATCCAAAAAAAATTTGGGCATCACATTTTCACACATCAGGGTGAGTAACATGTGGTGACGGATTAAAATCAACGTTTAAACAGTCATTTCGCAAGTATGTTTTATGATTTTTCTCATCATAGATGGCATCCAACATGTGTTGGGAGTTCTGGATTATTTATCATATAAAACGACTGGTTTATATGTTTATGATTTGCATAAGTACAAACTTTTTTTTGAAACGACAGGTTCGAAAACATTAGTTTTGCTTCTCATATGAATCGGTTCTCATTGATCGAACGACGTTTCGATACTGAAACACCAATTCGGCGAAACATACATCACTATATAAACACACTCGGAAAAATTATTATTTAGTCAACCCCTTTCGGTAGCTCTACTTGAAAAACGACCAGGAAATACGGTGATATGGTAGTACATATTTACTAACAAGAAATCAAATTAGTATTATCAATCTAAATTAACCGGATACACAAGCAAGATATAACTCAATATTTTATTATCTATTGCTATATGTGTAAATTATAATCATGGTAATTCACAAGATACATTATAATAATGCAATGATTCAATTTATGGTAATTTCCAAACATGTACCAAATTAGGGGAGTATCCTGTTGTATACTTCTTATCACTGTATACTCTTTTATTCTAGAAGGTTTTTCCCGGTTTACTCTAGCAAAGTTTTGATGAAACACCTGTTTTGTGGTTGATCCCCTACTACTACCACTGTTGCATTTTTTTTTTTTTTTTTAGAAACAACAGACGAAGTGTTTATTCATTAATATGAGTGATTGAGATACATCAACAGACCCCTGACCCTGTTTATATAATAGAGGGTAATGTTACATATGTTAGGAAAACCCAAGATAGGTCCAATAGAGTAAGGACCAAGATGACCAATAATATCCTATAAGGTGAATGTTTTATTTTTTAATTTTAACTATGCTTTGTCTTGTACAAAGTAACTTTTTGTACGTGACTTCTCCAAAATTTCATTAGCTAAACTGATGGCTACTTGGTTTATATATATATATAAAATATAACAGAGTAATAATTTGTCAACTAAGGCTCTGTTTGTTTAAAGTAAATCAATAAATAAAAATATTTCGGGGGTAAAATGAATTAGGTTACAGAAAAATAAGAAATTAAGAAAAATATTTTGATCTCTCAAGTAAAACGAGAGAAAATAACTAATTCCAAAATTAAGCGTAAAATATTTTACTTCGTGAGGGAAAACATAAATTTTCATGAAATTATATATTTTATCCTTTTTACCTCGATTATTTTTTCTTTTTAATAAAAAAATTATGGGTGTTTGATAAATTAGTTTTTTTAACTTTTCAAAAGTTAGATTTTATGAAAAAACTCAAATAAGAGAAGTTATAAATTCGGATACTTATTTTAGCCTTTACACATAAAAAAGTTAAATTTCCAGTTTAATTATTTTTTATATTTTCGTGTAACTAATAAGTTAAAAGTGAAAAATGACTTATTAACAAAAATAAGTTTTAAGTCATTTAAAGCTAAAAAAGCTATAAGTGACTTATTTTAAACCAGTTTTTTTGTTATGTTTTTTAAAAGGCTTCTTATTTTGTTTTTTGATAAAAAAAGCTGTGAGCGTTAATTTTTTAAAAGTTACTTTTCGCATAAAAAGCTCAAAATTATATAAATTAGGAATTCGGAGACTTTTACACATAAAAATCACCGAACGTTAAAATTTTCAATTGAAATATCTGTACATTTCCAAATCACCAATAAGTTAAAATAAGTGAAAAATGAATTATTAATAAAATTAAGTTATAAGTTATTTAGATGTAAAAAAAGCTATAAGTGACTTAATTTAAACAATTTTTTTCTCATTATTTTTCAAATGTAGCTTATTTTAAGCAAGTTAGTCTCTCATTGTAAAATCTATTTTTTTAATGAAAAATCTAAGTATTGCCAAACACTTAAATAAACGAATGAGGAAAAACAATTTTCAGAAAAATAATTATCTTGGCAAATATTTTTTAGAGTAAATATTTTTCGTCCAAACAAACAAACCCTAAAAAGAAAATTAAAAGGAAAGAAACTTGGGGTAGTGCTCCTTATTATTATTATTATTATTTTCTTTAATAATCAGTATTAAATATTCGTAAACATGAAACATGGAGTTGGTAGGTAAGCTTATGAGCCCTGATTAGAACCTCTAAGTCTTATCCCACCAACCACACCTAACTATTTGCATACCTTTGTGGCTCTGAATCTAGTTTTTCAATACAGTAGTTTGCATTTTATTTTATTGTATTCAAATATAAGTTGCTACTTTGAAGGGTGAAATATAAGTTCAAGAGACGGGGATTTGGAGGTTAGTTTTTGCAAAAATTGTTGCTGCGTCATTGGAAGAAAAAGGAAAATGAATATTCTAAGTTCCCAACATTTTTCTTTGGTAAAACTAAATACTACTATACTAGTACTGGATTCCATACCAGTGACTAGTTTTAAGTGCTTACCAAACTTGGGATTCAACAACTCGTACTCGTAGTCTAGTAACTAGTGTTAATTGCTTACCAACTTAGATACAACCACCCAGAAAGCACCTTTTTTTTTTTTCCAATTTAACCCAAAGGTAGATTTATTAGGCACATTTCCAACCAAACTTCACTACAAGTTTACAACCAAAAGAAGCCCAAAATCAAAATAATACACGTATGTCTTTTTTTTTTTTTTGGAGGTCTTTACGATTCCATTCCTTGACAATTTAATTGAAGTAGGGCCTAAATAAACTTACCTAACAAAGTAAACCCAGAACCTAACACACGTTCAGCTGGACCCAAGATTAAAATTACATTAACACTATAGATTCAAACTAATTGTCATATTCAAGACTAATTGTCAATCAGTTATTCATTTAATTTTTAAACATTTTAACCAAAACAAAAATAAAAGCTCAGATATAATAATTATGGAACCCTAGTTGAAACTACCTTAAACTTAAATGTTAATTAAAAATATTTAAATTTTTTAATGATTTTAATATTTTTTATTTGACGATTCAACAAAATAAAAAACCAAATATAATATTATAGAACCCTATTTGAGATTATCATAAAGTTAAATATTAATTAAAAATATTAAATATATAGTTGAATAATACTCTTAAATTTTGGAGTACAAATAAAATTCTAAATTTATATTAAAAACTGCTGCAACGAGAGTATGACTGAGATTATTGGCATTATTGTTAAAATTAACAATATTCTTTGGTATGTTGGATCCCACAGACTAGTTTCAAGTGCTTACCACTCATTCACTTAATTTTAACAACCTTATTTGAACAAGTACTATGGAACTATTTTCTACACCAAATCTAATTATCTAACTACCACCAAAGCTACCTTGAGAAAAGAAATACTCCTATGTAGTAATTGCAACATGAATACATCTTTGATGGTTACTAATATTATGATCACTTAAAAATTACTATTTCATTACCCACTTGGATTTTTGGACTATGGTATGTTTTGTACCATGTACGTATGTCCCTATGGGACCACAAATGTGTGTATTATCAACTCGAGTATAATCGGGAAAGCATATAAAACAAGTCAAAAGTAATCACATATGAAGCTCAAGGTATATACTCCTGCACACTGAATTAATAAAAGCAAAGGTGAAATGCAACTCTAATCATATATGAACACTAAAATCTAACAAAATAAACCCAAAATTTGTCACCATTAATAAATTAACCAGCATATATGTTGAACACAAAGTGGATATGTAAGGGTAACAGAAGCTTCAACCACCACATGTAAGTCACCATAAAATGGCAAAAGATATTATATTCCTTTTAAGACCACACATGTCATATTCACATTAAAGTACTGCTCATGCCGCTCATAAGATTGCTTATACAAATTGTATGAATAATTCGAGAAGATATCAGATAGGCTTACTCTTTTACGTGGCTTAAATCAACTCCGTCACAAGCAACAACTAGAATAAACTTGTGACAAGCAATAACTTCTGGATAACATAGCTAATAGATCAGATAAGAGAATGGTCGCCGAATGACGGGAAATAAAAAAAAACCAAAAGAAACAAGTTCGGCCAAACAGAAAAAAAACTAATACAAATACGTCCCCAAATAAGTAAATTATTTTCTTCATTTCCACATAAGGGACAAACATGAACCAGAGTTACAAAAAATGATTGAAACCTCATTTATCAACCACTAATTCAACATTAACAGTACTTGACAGAAGTCTAACAGTCTGTTGAGAGGAAAAAAACTTCAAAAAAGAAGAAACTGCCTCCTTTTTATTAAGAAAAATCGCGAGACCTCGAGATAAATAACAAAAACTTAAATCATTCTCCCCTATAGCCTCTCATTACTTTATGTTTTGAACTCCAAATTTAGCATTAAAACCCTTACATTACAGATTTAGCGGCTTCAATAACAGCCTCGGCTGTAATTCCGAATTCTTTATATATTTTCCCTGCCGGAGCACTTGCTCCAAATCGGTCAATTCCAATGGCTTTTCCTTTGGAACCGACAAGTTTATGCCACCCGAAAGTTGAAGCTGCCTCGATACTAACCCTAGCAGTAACAGCCTCAGGCAAAACGCTCTCCTTATACTCGGCTGTTTGGTCTTCAAAAAGCTCCCATGATACAAATGAAACGACTCTCACAGTTTTTCCTTCCTTTCTCAGCTCATCAGCAGCCGCTGCAGCGATTTCGAGCTCGGATCCGGTACCCATCAAGATAACGTCAGGCTTGTTACCTGTTAAGGAATATTATAAATAATTAAAAGTCATCAGCACTATCAACTTGAAGTTTTAGTAGAATTGGTAACTTAACAGGGGTACTAGAGACTTAAGTTATGTCTTCGATTTTTGTTGGCAGATACAGTGCATAACTCCATTACTTTTACGAAAAGAAAAACGGATAAGAGAATGTGCACGTGCAAACTCGCTAAAATTGAGTTGAATAAAATTAAAATAAGTGATGAATATTACAGAAAATTTAGGGCTTGATATAGATTATAAATAAATAAAACTACTCTATACAATTGTAGTAAAATATAAGTTTTGTTTCGTAACTTTTAAGTATCCTACTACGGTTCTTTTCAAATAGTGCACCGACTGAACAAAAGTAATCAAGAAATATCCCTTTAACGTACTGAAGACTAATTTTATAGGTTGGCGTACAGAACCGAAATATGGTACTGAACTTTAATTAACTAACTTAAAATTACCTGTAGAGTTATCTGTGATGGTATATCCTCCCAATGCCACCCCGTCGATCGAAGTTCCCGGCAGATTGGACAGCTTTTGTCTAGAAAGCGCAAGAATCGAAGGCCTCTTTCTGTTCAAAACCGCAACCTTGTAACAGCCAGCCGTCTCATTTCCATCAGCAGGCCTCATCATCAAAACATTGGGCATTGCACGGAAACTCGCAATATGCTCAATAGGCTGATGCGTCGGTCCGTCCTCACCCAACCCAATAGAATCGTGCGTCATTACGTATATAACACCAGCCTCGCAGAGAGCAGAGATTCTGATAGCTGCTCTCATGTAGTCTGTGAAGACAAAGAAAGTGGCGCAGTATGGGATGAGTCCAGGGGTGTGGAGGGCGATTCCGTTACAAATAGCTCCCATGCCATGTTCACGGACTCCAAAACGGATGTTGCGTTCTTCGGGAGTGTTTTTTTGGAAGTCTCCGAACATTTTTAAGAGGGTCATGTTAGAGGACGCCAGGTCAGCGCTGCCTCCAAGGAAGCCGGGGAGGACGGTTGCGAGGGCGTTGAGGTTTGTTTGGGAGAGGTTTCTGGTGGCCTCGGGCGGGACCTCGGGTGTGTATGTCTGCGGGACAAAAATGCAAATGCCAATGGTTAAAACATAATTCAAAAGATGGCTTATTTTGGCTGCATTTTCACTACCAAAAAAAATTTCGAGGGTGGACGTGCAAAATAATTAAGTGTATAGGGAGCAAGTGAAAGCAGTTGAAAAATACATTAACGGAAAAAGTACCAATCAAGATAAATTTGAAGGTATACTTTATCTCTCAAAAGTGTATAATGTATAAACACAGTTACATGAAAGTATTAATTAGAATGTTACTGAACAATTTGAATAACTTTTGTGAAGGTGCAAGTAAAGGATACTACCAGCTAGCTTTTCATTAGTATGATATAAGACAACGATAGGATTCAATTTATGTACTTCTACAAGTAAGCTACGAGGTCCTCGTGGTCACTCCCCTTTAACATACTTAACATGGGATCAGGGGATAGCTTTTTAGTACTGGAACATAGTAGAACAAACCACCAATGTCGATATACGTTAAATTGATAAAAGACCAAGTCTGAACCCTATTGAGTGAGTGATCAAACAACCAACGAGGACCCAACTTATTAGTTGACAGACGGGTGAGTTCTCAAAATGTTTAGTCATAAAGCATTACATACCGGCAGAGCCTTTTCCCAACCAGCGGGAAATTCTCCGGTGATGATAGATTTCAATTCTTGAGCTTCTTCAGAGTATTTCTTTTCATATTCGGCAAATTTAGCATTCCATTCAGCTTCTAGAGCAGCACCTTCAGGGGTATGGCGGCTCCAGTGCCTACAAAAGGTAAAAAACATAAGCATATGTATTGAAAGAAGAAAAAAAGGATTGGCATACATAATTGTGTACATACATAATGATCTGGAGACAGTTTTGTAATTATGAGTCACAATTTCAAGGGTTCTGAATTAGTGAATGAAAAGGTGGCACCACAATTATGATCAAACACAATTAAGTTCCCATATCATGAATAAGTGAAGAATCATTTATGTTTCTAATCAACATTAGAAACATAATAAAGACAATAGTTTCTCTTACTTCTTGACATCCTCGGGCACGTGGAATGGCTCATATGGCCAGCTAAGGTTTTCCCTAGTGGCAACGACTTCCTTAGTGCCAAGAGCGGCCCCATGGACACTGTAGGAGTTTGCTTTGTTTGGTGAACCAAATCCGATGGTTGTAGTTACCTGTGTAAAACAAGCAAGTTCATTTCAAAACAAAAGTAAAAACTAGTGTATTGGAATTGGAACTATAATATATATATAGCCATGTCTAGACTTGTCAGTAACAATAAAGAAAAACAGCCTGCAAACATATCCCTTTATTGATGTTACGAAGTGTAGAACTCAGAAGTGCACTACTATAGAGGCAAAAGAAGCTCCAAAATGCACCGACTACTAAACTTCTCTTAAAAATAGTAAAATGCCATAGAAGCAATTGGTTCTTCAAACTAATCACCCTCCCGAATTTACATATCTTTGTTAATACTTAATACCAATGCATGACTGCCATGATACCTTACAAAACCAAACATATTTACTAAGTTTGCATTCTTTTTCCTATGTAAACTAGATATAAAAGCTTTAAGTATTGCACAAAATATCGAAACTTGATCACAAGTCCAAAATTCACTAAATTTGTTCAAGAACCTATGCATAAGTGCATTCTACCTTAACTTTAACCAAAAGTAAAAAGAAAATAAATTCAAAACCTTTAAAAAGCAAACATATTCACTATATTGGCATGCTTGTTCCAATTCAATAAACTATAAATTAAAGATTGAGCATAATAAACAACTCCAAAGTCCAAACCTTAATCAAAGTAGGCTTGTCAGTAACAGTTTTAGCTTTGGCAATAGCAGCACGGATTTCGTCATAGCCCGTGTTTCCATTTTTCACCCAAATAACATGCCACCCAAGAGCCTCAAAACGTGTATCTACACTCTCTGTAAATGCAATCTCAGTATCACCATCAATAGAGATATGGTTGTCATCGTAAAAGGCAATAAGCTTTCCAAGTCCCCAATGACCAGCAAGTGAACAGGCCTCGTTCGCGATACCCTCCATCTGACACCCATCTCCCAATATACAATACCTAAAATATTTTTTCAAAATTGAGTTGAAAAACATGTACGTTAATAACAGAGACTTGAATAAAAAGCATATGTTGCAGATATAAAATTGGCGGCAGTACACAAAATCAACTATAATGTTTAGTTTCATACAATGGAAAGAAAATACTTTATACTAAACTGAAATAGGTTCAAAGTTTAGTGTTAAAAAAAGATTAATGACCATCAGAAATTGAGAAAGGTGATGAGATAAAGAAATTTACGTGTAATGGTCGACGATTTCACTGTCGGGTTTGTTAAAGCGAGCAGCCAAATGCTTCTCAGCTAGAGCTAACCCAACGGCGTTGGCAATACCCTGACCAAGAGGACCTACACAACAAAGAACGTACAATGTATGATTATGAAATAGCCCCATCAAGTGAACTACATATGGAAAACAAATTAGTAGTAGTCTAAACATAAGAGGACCAGAATCTTACCAGTAGTGACTTCAATTCCAGGGGTTTCAAAGTTCTCAGGGTGACCTGGGGTTCTGCTTCCCCACTGACGAAATTGTTGTAGGTCTTCTGTCTGATAAAGCAAACAGAATTTTATAAAAATGTAAGACTCTAGAACATGTCACTGAGGTGATTTTTAGTCAACCAACTTAAAACTGTTCTTAAACTGAAATGTCAAGAAATTATGGTTATGTTCAAACAAAAAGTAGCTATTAAATCAAGAAGGTGGGCATCTTATTGGTAATGATTCTATGATTCAACTATTCATTTTATTAAAATGCGGTCAAGAATATATTGGTAAAGTAAAAGCTTTTCCCCTCAAACAATTCAGAAATATTAGATAAAAAATAGAATCGGTCATGGACTGATATAAGTCAACATATCAAGCACACTAGCATAACGACACCTCACAAAAGATGATTTTTTTCCTTACGAACTGCTTCATTCATAGTCAACTGTCTTTTTCACAAGAAACAAAATGACAAAAACAGACCAAACTAGAAACAATCACAGAAACTGGATGCTACGGATCAGAAAAGCTGGAGTCTTTATCAATTTTTACTGAATCTGATTCCCATTATATGAGAAGTGATAATTAGTCATATGAAGAACAACATTTTTTCCATGTAAAAAATTAAAGTCCATTGACACATCATTGTATACAAACTTAATATCATCTTTATAGCAGTTCCATTCAGAATGAAACACTGAAGACCTCAGAACTGCATAGTTTCCACTAAAAACAGTCATCGGCCTTATCATTCAACACATTTACAGTTTTATCTATAGCATTTTCATTCAAATATAAAGCACCTGAAAGATCTCAAAACCACAGAATTCATAGCTAAAACTACAAATACATTCATTGACTCATCGTCATACATATGCTTAATCCTATTTTCCCAAAATCTAGAATTTAACATAATATACCAGTGAAAGGCGTAAAAAGGTCAAATTTACAGAACCACCAACAAATCAATAACCATTATATATCTACCAATTTGTCGTACAAAATACAGAGGGCGTAAATGTTCACACTGATACATCATCAAAAATATTCGACAATCAACAAGAAAATGCCTACAAATATTAACTGCATCACAAAGAATCACATAACTTCCACTTCCATCTCATTATGCATACACATAAATACATTATCTACATATATACAAACTCAAAATACGTTTTTTTTTTCACAGTGGAGGGGCTCAAGTGCTAATTTAAGAGATTTCAATTAAAACAGATAGAAAAAGTTTACATATCCGTCAATTTTTATCAATATGGGATGCTCTATTGCCCTGAATGTCTTCAACTAGTTCCCTATATATACATACATATATAATCATACGGAAAACAGAATCGTACCAGCACGCTGTCGTACCCCGCGAGGTGCAACAAAGCATACTGCAACATACACCCGTGCCCAGCTGACAAGACGAACCTGTCTCTGTTAAACCAGTATGGGTTCTTCGGGTTATACCTCATGACCTCATCGTACAACACGTGTCCCATCGGCGCACACCCCATTGGCAATCCGGGGTGACCGGAGTTTGCCTTCTCCACCGCATCTATAGCCAAGAACCTAATAAATAACATGAAAAATATTAAATATCTGAGTCCAATCGGTATCCCTTCTTACAACTCGAGGTCCTTGTATATATCATTATATATTTCTATACCTTTCTACAAGGTTACAAGATACTGGGTCTGCTTGGCATCAGATTTTTTATCAAAAAAGTGCGCTTTGGAAAAGAATGAGAAAAAAAAACTTTTTAAAAAAAAGCTTAAATGTTTGGTATCAATGTTACCTTTATTCTTGTAAGTGACTTGTAACTTCACTGGCCACCTATTTAAAATTACAAGTGAGTTGCAAATATACAAACACATTTAATTAACAAGTTTTTATTTTTGGAAATTATAATGTGAAAAGGCTAAAAAGGCCGCAAATTCCTAGCTGCTCTGTTTTTGAGTTTTTTTGACCCAAAATCTATATTTTTAAAATCTAAAAAAACTGACATATCAAAACCCGTGAATTTTCTTAATCAAAAAGCTAAAAAGGCAGCAAATTCCTAGCTTCTCTGTTTTTGAGCTTTTTGACCCAAAATCTAGCTTTTTAAGAACTAAAAAAACTGAGATATCAAACACCCATGAATTCTTTTAATCAAAAGGTTACGAAAAAAAGCAGTTGCCAAGCATGCACATTATAATACTCACATTACATACATACGAAGAAAAAGGTAAAATGTCAAAAATTCTTTCCGAAGAACCTCAATTTTGTTAATGCAAAATAGTAAAAAAACAAACACTAAAAAGAACAGCATCATTGAACATCTGTAGCTAATGTTATAAAGAGAATTTAAGCATACTCGATAAATTTCAAAAGAAAAAAACATACTAAATGATAATTTTTTAGAAACAACATCTGTACCTAACCTTAAAAAGAGATTTTAACTATACTAAATGATCATTTTTTCCATTATATATAATACATTATATACATGTGTAGAATAAAAAGGTAAAAAATGTTAAAAATTCTTCCAGAATAACCTTATCGTGTTAAAAACAAATACTAGTAAAAAGAAATTGAACATCAGTACCTAACCTTAAAAACAGATTTTAACCAAACTAAATGACCATTTTGCCATTATAACGCATTACACACGGCATAAAAAGGTACAAGAATGTCAAACCTTATGGTGTTGACAGACTTGTCGACAAGCTCGATGGTGGTTTTCTCAGTGGTCTCGACAACAGCCGATGCACGTGTGACATGGGTAGCGGCGCGTGAAGCGCATATAGAGGCGCGTGAGGATGACAAGGAGGCGCGTGAGGGAGTTTGTGAGGTGGGTTTGAGGCCTGAAAAGGTTGGGAGAGATATTTTGTTAGGGAGCGAGATTGAGCGGTGAGAGAGGATAGCTTGAGATAGGGTCAGAGAGGAAGATGAGGCCATAGCTTAGAGATATATAGATAGATAGATATAGAAAGGGAAATAGATAGATATATGTATCTGAGAAAGTGTCTCAGGATTTGGCTTGGGTTATATCGGAAGAAAAGTACTTACATACATACATATTTATGTATCTATGTTGCGTCTTAAATTAGTTTTACTGTGTTTGGTGTCTAAACTTTCATTTATAGTAGTGGTAAAGGTATATTTTATTTATTCAAGTGACAATTTCGGTGTCTACCAATTTGTTATCGCTTGTGTAACAAATTGTTTCTGTCACTACATCACACTCAACAGATTTATAAATCTCTTTAATACAAATGACTGAACAAGAAATGTTCTCACATCAATCTCAAACCCACTTTTTATAAATAAATTGAACTATTCATATTAAGTTATATTAAGAGAGTATCACTCATCCTCACCAAAATAAAACAATATTTTATTACAATATTTTGTCTCCTCTGTACATTTAATTGTCACTTTAAATTTGAACTCTATTAATAATAAAATAATTGTTATAGAGAGGTTATAAGAAAGTTTGAAATTTGATACAAAATATAAATGGATTTCAAAATATAAAGTGTAATTTTATGAGTTTGATAGATATATTGATGCGGATGCTCTCATCCTTTTTTATAATCAATATATGCATATATCTATATTTACATACTCCTAAAATCAACTAAAATAAAAAATAAGGATATATTACGAAATTACGTACAATTTTGACTTGCAAAAATACTTATTTCGAAATTGAAATTTTCAAAAGGTAATCATATAGTTTAACATGACTATATTTTTCGATTTCGACAATTTTACTATAATTTTTGGAAGTCAAAGTTGCATAGTTTCGTAATGGTCACTTATTTTGGTGGGACCGAGAGAGTATTACCAACAAAATGTTAAAAATAGATTTTAACCATATACCAAATATCATTTTTTTAATAAAAAGAAACAGCATTACCTAACTTTAAAAACAGATTTTAACCATACTAAATGATCATTTATTCCATTATAACACATTACACACACGTGTGGAATAAAAAGGTAAAAAAAAAAAAACATTTTACCTTATGGTATTAACAGACTTATCAACAAGCTCGGTGGTAGTTTTCTCAGTGGTCTCGACAACAGCCGATGCGCGTGTGACATGTGTAGCGGCGCGTGAGGGGCGTAGAGAGGCGCGTGAGGATGACAAGGAGGCGCGCGAGGGTGTTTGAGAGGTGGGTTTGAGGCCAGAAAAGGTTGGGAGAGAGATTTTGTTAGGAAGAGAGGTTGAGCGGTGAGAGAGGATAGCTTGAGATAGGGTGAGAGAGGAAGATGAGGCCATGGCTTAGAGAGAGAGAGAGTATAGAGAGAGAAAGAGAGTCTCAGGATTTGAGGGGGTTGGCTTGGCTTGGCTTGGCTTGGGTTATATCGGAAACACAGATTTAGATTATATATGTATTTGTATCTCTATAGTTATATGTGCCAACATTAGTTGGATAGTACTGTGTTTTTTTGTGTTTGCTATCTAAACTTGCTTTTTATACTATTAGTGGTACCTTTTATTTGTTCAACTGACAATTTTGGTCTCTTACGATTTGTTTTGTCTTGTCTTGTATCAAGTTCTTCGTTGTCGACTTTGGTCTCTGTGTAACGACCCGCCAAGAATGGCAGACCTGTCATTCTCGTATCAACAATACTATTGGTTTTGGCATGTGTCACCCATCCTGATACTTCTACAAGTTAAACAAGTTAACGGTCTGATTTTATACTTTAAAAAGTCTTGTTCATAAAATCATAGAAGAAGAATTTTGTAAGTCTTTGAAGGAGTAGGCGCCGTTGAAGTCAGGTATATGGTATGTACACATATATCTTGACGATATGAGAGTGACGCACAGTATTTTACCAGAGTATTTTTCTTCTAAAACCGATGTAATGATACTATGAATGTATCTATATATGGTTGGTAATGTATATTAATTGACCATTCAGGGCATTCAGAGTTGTTGCTTGTTTCATTGCATTTATATGAAATAAGAAAAAGTATAAGGTAGAATAGTGGGAATGGAGCATATTTACTTACATAGCTTTCTTAAAATGAAAATTATAAACTTGGTTATAATCTTAGACCCCTATAAACAACAATTAAATCAATTGGTTAAGTTAATTTATGTTAATATATCTTCTACTCATAAAATATAGCTTTTTTACTCTTCTATTTCATGGTGTAATATCTCTTATTCGGCTCTCATCACTTAGTCTATAATAAGTTGAATAGTGCAATGAAATAAACAAGATCCATTAAAATTTAAAAATTTATGAACTAAAAAGGTTTATTTATAAGACTAAGAGTACCATTAGAGTTTAAATTTAGAGAAAAAGGAATAGTTAGAATGTTGGTTCAATCTATAGTGACCATTAATGCAAATCCGTCAAGATAAAATGGTTGTTGATTGTCTTTTTCTGGAAGAGAAGATGGTGACCGTTGGATCTTGAGTAAGAATAGATCTGGAACGTTGACTGGGGGTAGGAAATGAATGCCTTTAAATTTTCTAGTGGGGATTATTTGTTTTTGTTTTCCATCACTGTTTTTCTTGTTTCTGATCCATTGGTATATCCGATAAGAAATTCTGGTTTGTTTTTTGTCTCCTTATTTAAGCCTTTAATTTATGTCTGTCCCAAGTTATTTCAGTTTCTTGATTTTTTTGTGCAATTTTGTAAAGAAATGGTATTTCGTACCCTAGAAAAATATTCCGTACTTATTAAGGTATGCTCGAGCTTCAATTATTAAAATTTGGAGATAACTGATAAGTACACAAAATAGTAATCCATGTACTTTAAAATTAGAATGTTGATATAACCATTCAAATATTTTATCTTATCCGAAAACCTTTTAGGTGTACAAATCATGTATTAAATAAAATTTGTTTTTCAAAATTACAAACAAAACGATTGATGCACCTAATCTGCCACCTCAGCGGTAATGTTTTTGGTTAGAAAATTTAGTTGGAAAAAAAACCATTTTCGTTAGAATTAAAGTATAAACATATTATATTACATTACAACACTTGGTTAAATTTTAAAACAATTCGTTATAAAAAAAACGTTCTTAAAAGTAGTTTTTTTGAATTTATCAAAAACAAATGGAGTAGTCAAATTAGATTAGAAATTGTCTCATTTTTCACAACGTACTTTAACAGATGGAGTAGAAACTGTAGAATACAGTACATATTAGACTATTTTATTAAATTTGAAAATGATTTCAATAAGTAACTGTCTTCCCCTTGACATGAAAGATCCATGGCCGTATCCTGTTGGAAAGGTCAAATTAGATTAAAAATTGTCTCATTTTCACAACGTATTTCAGTATAGGGGTTTGAACTATTTTAAGCAAAATTCTACTAGTATTTTTAGACTAAGAAATTAGGTACATAAATCACTCTACAAACTATAGTTTTCTTAAAAATATATGGAAAATTAAGCTTCTATTAAAGCTAAACAAATAAATGCATAGTAACTTTTAAGAAAAGCACGAGTCTGTTAGCTCTCACCAAACAATTGCAAAAAATCCAAAGACTTTAAGTGACAAAGACAAAAGCTAAAGAATTAGTAATTATTGTGAGGGTCAATGCAAAAGTGGGTTGTTGGGCAGGCATTATGAGATTAATGAATCTAATTCTTTGCTAACAATCCTTTGTTGATAGGAGAGATTTAATCCTAATGTAATGATATCTTACCATTAGATATCTACAGTTGTGCAGGTAGATGAAAGTGTTAATTGCAGTATTGCACCCTCATTGTTTCATCAAAACTTCTAAGCCATTGAAGTATGAAATAAAGTAGCAACAATTTCCAAATTTTGAACACATGAGATAATAAAAATTCGCAACTTCATATAGGAGTCTCTTAGAAATCGGAAACATTTGTTCACCTATTTTTAGGCTTTAGAGACAGATTCAGTGTCTTGCCTTGAAAAAAGTTTTTCAGATAAATTGGTTGGTTTTTCACTTGTCTTTGAAAAGTTGCGAGGATGCAGAATGCAGATGCTATTAAGGAGCAGAAATAAATTATTCCACAATTGACCATTATGTGTTACATTAAGAGCTTGTTTGGCAACATCTTTCACACAAAATGCTGGTTTGTAGAAAGCTGATAAAATAGCTGCAACCAAACAAGCTTTAAGTAGTTATATTTTGTGGGCAGACTGATCTCATCCACGAAGCTCAATAGATTTATCAATAAATGATTGCTTGATAAAAATGCACAAATATTCATACAATTATTTATATCTTTTGCATAGAAGCTTGTATTATAGATGTAAGAGACGGATGGATCCTGGCCGTTCTCATTGACCGTGATTCTCTATTCCCCTCGGCATAGTCCTCTCCCAGCGGCCATCTGGGCCTCAACTCAATCTGTATCACAACAAAATCAAATTTCAGAAACACAAAATCATATGCTATCGTTTGGTTGTAGCTTTTGAGAAAATAAGCTGGACTTTTCAATTTGAGAAGAGCCGGATTTCTCTTGCTTAAAGCTTTCATCATTTTCAGACCAAATAAAACTAAAAAAACTCTATTTTGATCCGACCAACCAGACACGGTCCCGCTTTTACACCAAAAAAAGAGATTCATAGCTGCAACAAACAACACTTCACAGTGATTCGTAGTTTAAGGTCTTGATTGGTCACAGAATAGAAGCCTCAGTTTTTGTGGCTTATAATCTGAAATTCACTAGACTAACCAGTTTAAAGGCTCGACTTCATTGAATTTTTGACCTGTAAAAACTAAAAGTTTGGAACCGGACTAAACTAACTTTTCTCCAGACCTCAAAAGATCTAGCTTATATGCTTAAAGCTGCAAGCAAGGAAGCCACAAATATACTACTTACAAAAGTGTCTTCAGGTTCATCAGCAGGTGGTGGAGGATCGAATCTTCCCACAAGAAAATGTTCAATGCCAGTCCAAGCAACCATTACTCCTATAAAGCCACAATCAAGATCATTATTTAACGGTGGATTTGAACTTTTCCATACGTGTGAAAGATAAATTCTCACCGTTATCAGTACATAAACTAGGAGGAGGGCACACGAGCTGCAACCCTTTCTTCTTCACAACCTCATTAAGCCGAGCCCTAACATACTTATTCGATGCTACCCCTCCAGAAACTACCTGGCATGACAAAATGTATCATCGATATTTCGATTTTTAACGTTAACCTACAAAAATTGGCAATGCGTACATCAATCTTAGATTCTTTTTCACTTTATATACTCCCTCCACCACAAATTGCAAACAACATTCCTTCTTTTGGGTATTCCATTTGGTTTCCAATGGCAAACAACATTATACATTATCCGGTTTTATACTTTTCTCCAGACATGAACAAAGATTGCTATTTACAGGTAAAGGTTTATATAAGACACAATGTGGAAGTGCTGATGAAGATCCCTTAAAAACATGATTTCCCCATACGTTCCAAACAGGGCCGGTCTTTATGGCATCTAAAACAGCCAATGAACTTAGGCGCAGGCCGATAAAAGGCGCCGAAATATATATTTTCTTTAAAAATAATAATAATAATAATATATATATATATATAGTTTTTTTCATAATATGTATTTTGGCACTTACTACAATGCATGCTTCAGCACAGTTTGTTAAGTAGCGTCCCAGTGTAGTGACCGGTCCAAGGTTCGATTCTGTCAAGCAGCATATTTTTTTTATACATTTTACTTTTAATTTAATGGTTAAAAACTGAGATCACTGAGTTTGAGGATCGAACTTCAGACAGCTCTACCATTGTGCTAGAACAAATTAGTGTATACACATTGCAATCTTTTAAGTATTTATTATTTTCTTAATGTTTAAGTTTTACACTTAAAAGGCGCCTTTTTTATTTTATAAATTAACGACGTAGGTGTTTAGACCATCGTACCGGCCCTGGTTCCAAATAATACGGGACGGAGGGAAACTAGATAAGAATAAAATACAGGTCAGTGTATAGGAAAAGGGGTGTTATTAGAGTGTACAAATTTATAAGACATAACAGGGCAGTGTATAAAATATATGGTTGTCGTACCTAATCAGTACCCAGCCTAGAGTATTTTCTATTTGATAGCTAGATTGCCAAGAAATGTAATGTTATTAAACAATTTGATGATATGTTAGGGTATAATCTGTATTATCCGTGTGTATGCATTACCAGATGCTTTATTGAAGGTTCCATGTTCAGCGCCCATTCAATTGCCCTTTCACACCTTTCCTCAAGATGTAGAACGGCTACTCTCTGCACGAGTGATTTATATGAGAGTGATATAATATAATATAAAGTACTCTGCTAAAAAAAGAAAAGTTTTTTATCGACATGTATTTCTCTAATATTAGAAAGATAATGTTGCACACCGAAAGCTCTGCCCTTTTGCTTAAAAGCTGGGCTGAGTCTGGACTGCATTTGGTTGATCAGCTTATAGCTGAGTTTTTCTAGTTCTTCGCCCTGAAAAAGCTAGAAGCTTTAAGCTCAATAAACCCCCCCTTTTTCCTCAAACTATTTTGCTTAGCTCTACTTATTTGCGTGTTTGTTTATAAGCTGCATTGCATTTGATTGACAAAAGCCATGCTTTTTTGCTTATGACCTGGAAAGGCTGAGTTTAAGCTGGTTGGACCTCAAAACAAATTTCAGCCTTGAATAAGTCAACTTATTCGCTACAGAGGTTGCAACCAAACATGTCCTACATATGCAGAGATGACCACTGAAAGATATTAATACCTGGAAAGAAGCAGCAATGTCTGCTCGTGACCTCCTATCTTCAACGTTTGCCAATGATAAGGGAATTTTAGCATCACTATAAATGCAAACATGAGTATGAATGAGTCGGCCACATACGCAGTATTACAATTAGCTTCTTCTACACAGCCTAGTCAATATTATGATTTTTTTTTACATTTCCAATGACACAACGTCATTATCCTGTTTCTAAGAAACACTTGTAAGTTGTAACAGTAAAACTAAACCAATAGTTCAGGACAATGGAATTTAAATATCTGGTGAGAGCGAAAAGGCAGGAATGTGACTATAAGCTTGCTTAGTTGCAGCTTTAATTAAATAAAACAGTAATATTTTGGGGTTGAGAGGAAGCTGAGTTCCTCCGGTTTATAGGATCGAGTTTTTTCAGCCAAGAAAAATCAAAACAGGTCTATTCTAAGTTGATCAACCAAATGCATCCAGCTATAAGCGAGTATCAAAAAAATGAGGTTAGGAGTTGCCGCAAATTAAGGCCCTGAGAGCGAACTTAGTAATTTTTAAGTTGATTAACCAAATTCATTCCAGCTTTATGCAAAAACAAATAAATATATAAATAACGGAGGTAAAACAGCTGCAACCCCTTGAAAGCCTTTTTTCACATATTTTACGTACATGTTCTTTGATTCAATAGCCAGCTTCACTTGTGTCTTCAAGCCAGCATAAGAAAAGTTGCAATCTTTGTGTTGTTTCATAGGAACCTAAAACATGAAACTATATTGAACTTAAATGAGTCGAATGTTAACGTCAGAAGACATATTAAAGAAGTTACTTACAGAGAATATAAATGATTTTTCATCACCCTCTAGAGCAAGCTCCTCTATAGCAGGACCTCCACTTTTCCTCAGATCGAGACCAAGCCACTTTGCTGACTTGTCATATGCCTCGCCAATTGCATCATCAATTGATGTCCCAAGTTGTAAGTATCGACCAAGATCACTAGCAAGTATAAGAAGATTGTGTCCACCTTAAAAAGAAAAAATAAACAAAGTAAAAAGTCAATCATGGCTTAAAGTCAATTTTATAGCATTTGTTCAAACAAATGATACACACACTACATCGGCCATTATATTGTGAGACAGGGGACTTTAAGTTTTTGTCATATTTCCTAAGTGGCGATGTAATGACTGGAGTAGCGGGAATAAAATGTGTGTAGGTTAAGACTAAAGATACAATACATAAAGTAGTAAATATCAATACCTGAAATAAGCAAGGCTATGAAAGGAAACTGCACCTCTCGCTCAGTTAGCCTGATAAATGAAATATTCTTGTAATGATTTTTACATAAACTACATATCCATACACAAGACTCGTGCGGTCGCAGTGGTCCCAAAAAAGATTTATTCACTAAAACGGTTAGCTATCTAAAAACCGTTGTATAGAAATCTATGTTTGGATATGTACTTGTGAGAAATAAACGTAATACCTGGCTACTAAAGCATGAGCTTCCATGTGATGCACACCAACCAGTGGTAAATTGAAACTCCCAGCTAGTTTTCGAGCTTTCTGTACTCCAACTGAAATGGAATTGATAATATAAACAAAAATTAGATGTCAGAAGAAAAGAAACCACCACATAGGTGAATGGTGTTTGCGAAAAAGATTTTGATTAGACCAGAAAAGAAAAGTCAAACACCTCGTAGACAGAGGCTTAAACCAGGACCAATAGTGACAGCAACTGCCGAAAGATCTTTCTCCTTTATATTAGCCTTATCAAGTGCTTCTTGAACTACCTAAAATTGAAGAGCACAATATAAATTTAAACTTCATATGTGGTAATATGGTTTAGGAGAAATTGTCCAGAATCACTTGAATATAATGCAACTTAAGCAAACGGAATTAGAAAAATTATGCAAAGGACATCAAAAAACAAATGTGGTACCTGGTCAATCACGCGAGCATGTGCTTCTCCAGCCATTTTAGGTGCAACTCCTCCGTACTCAGCAAGCAAATCTGCCTTCACAAGAATAAGTTTTGTGCTAAGAATTACGAGTAGAATAAGCACTACAAGTGGATACGCCACTACTAACCAAACCAGCTAAAGCATTACACTCGTGCTTATTCGGAAACATACTTGATACAATGTACCAGCAACATATTCAGCTTACTAATGTTATAATGTACTGTGCATTTTTTCTAAGAAGTATTTACTCCCCTCATCCCAAATTATAACAGTGTGCTACGGTTGACCAATGAAATTACCTGTAACTAATCATTAGCATCAGCTCAGCTGATCAAAATACCCCTTGATATAATGCTCCTTAAGAACAATAAAATTACCAAGCTTCATTCTTACTAGATAAAAGATCAAATGGACTAGGTAACACGAACTAGCTGCCAATGTTGTGCCCCAAATCAAATTTCTCATATAAAAAACACATGACAACTAAAGATACTGGAAACTGAAACAAATTTATTCTTCAGAACCATAATATGAACCATTTAAGAGGGAAAAAACAAGGTGAAAATATCTAAATACCCTGATGGCCTGATGATAATGTTGAGAGGAAATGGTTGGTTGCAAAAAACATACGGATTCTATATGGTGATCAAAAGATCAGTTTATGACTCTGTTTTAAAAAGCTAGCTTCCTGTGAAAAATCTCGATTCAAAGCTCGATAAAAGTTTAAAAAGCTCACTTTTCTGCTCTTTAGGCCGCTAAAAGCTTATGCTTTTTACACTCGTAGCTCTTGCAAAAACACTTTAACTGAGTTTTCGCTTTCTAAAATAGTGGTTTATGGTGGTAATTTCAAATTTGCAAAGAACCTATAATATGTTAATGGTTGCTACAATTCACCATAAAACAGTCCTAAGAACCAAAAACTAGCACCATTTAAAAAAAACGTCGGTAAAAAGATTCGATTGGGGGAGGAAAAAAATACATGAATGTATTTTTATGTTAGTTCTTTATGCTACAAAAAATTTCGACTCAAATACATGGTGAAAATCATTGTTTTAAAAAAGCGCACTTCGTAGTGAAAAAGCCCGATTCAAAACTCGATAAATGCTCGGTTCAAAGCTTTAAAAAAGCTAAAAAGCTCGCTTTTCCGCTTTGTAGGCCGTTAAAATCTTAAGACTTTTACTGTAGCTATAAGAAAAACGCTTTAGCTAAGAGTTTGCTTCTTAAAACACTGATGAAAATACAACTTTTGTCACCCACCTAGTTCATAACATGCTAAATACCCTGTAGTACTATATTAGAAACCCATTAAAAAAAAATACAGTCTTTTGTTACCTGAGATGAGACAACTTGGCTGAGAATGTCACCATTGCTTCTAACCTGAAATACCCAAATAAAATTTTGAACAATAAAACAAAATCCAATAAAAAAAACACAATCTTTTAGTGAATTAAAATTATTACAACAGCAGCGGCAGTGTCGTCGCAGCTGGTTTCGATTCCCAGAATTACTAAACTGCCATTGTAATATACAGAAGATGGGTTTTTGGTAAGATGGTTTTGGAATTTTGAGTTGGGCATTTGTTGAGTGGAAAAAGATGAGATTTTTGATGAAAATTTGAGTTGGGTATTTATTGAAGAAGAAAATGTGTTATTGAAATGAAAGAGTGGGTGTTTATGAAGGGTTTTGAGGGAGTGGTAGAGTAAGGATGAGGAGGAGGATAAAGTGGGTTTATGGAGAAAATTAAGGACCATACTCACCATGGCCAAGAGAGAGAAAGAGAGAGAGAGGGTCTAATTTGGTTTCTCGTTGTTTGGTTGCAAATTATTTACGGTTTTGCCTTTTCTTTTTTTTTTTTTTTAAATCGTAACAAAATTTAAAATTATTTATAATAGTTAAAATATGAGTAAAAAAGATTTCAAAATTATTTTAATTTTTTTATAGATTTTTATTATTTTTTTAAATTTTATTGCTATTTTTTTTTACAAAAAATACCATAAAATTTTTAAAATACCACGGGTTTGTAGACTCAATTTCTAACTTATCTAAACTATGTTATATTAATTTTACAATTTTTGTGGTATTGTTTTTTTTTTTTTTGTAAAAAATAGTAATAAAAGTTGAAAATATTAATAAAAATCAGTAATTTTTTTAAAAATAACTGTGCATTTTTGACTCATTTTTTAACTAGAATAAATAGTTTTAGATATTTTATGATTTTTTTCAAAAAAAAAAAAAACCAAAAACCAAAAAACAAGCAAACAAATTAACAAACAAACCGTAGATCGATATACGGTTTGTTTGTGAAATAAAAAATTTTGTAGTGGGAAAATCCGGGCTCTTTAGTCACCTACCGTCAACTTTTTGGGATGAAAAGTTTATAAATTACAAATTTAGTCCGTATAGTTTGAAAATTTATAATATATCCTTAAAATTTCAAAAGATGCAAATTTTAGTTCGAAAAAAGTTAAATTCTAATATTTCGACTTAAATTTTTGTAACACAATAAAAAATTATTTCTCTAATATTCAAAATCTTGTAGAAATTTGCATTTTATTTATTGTTTTTGCAGAAACATGTAAACTACTTTTCATCTTTTTTAAAAAAAACTACTAATTATTAGAAAAGACAAAATTTAAATATAATAAGTAATAAATAATATTAATATTTTTTTCAATTTTTTTTCAAAAATAAGAGAATTAAAAAATAATATTGATTTTTGAAGAGCCTTTTTTCTTTGGTGTTTTTTAATATATAAATATCTTTCAAAAATAAATAAAGTTCTTAAAAAATGTTGATTTATCTAAAGAAAATAAAATCCCGAACAACAAAGTTGTTTCCAAAGTCATTTTTTCCTTTAATAAACAATTGAAAGCATGCTTAAGTAAACATTATATTAAAAATGCCCAACATTATATTGGTAAAAGAAAAAACAATTTAGTACATTTGTTTAATCATAAACTAACGTTTTCAAAGAAAAACTCGCATTTTCTTAAAAAAAAATTCATTGAAATATTGCATTTTTCTCGAGAAAAGTTGTTAAATTGAAAATGTGCCTTTTCCCCAAAAAAAACATTTTTTTTTCCGAAAAGGGGTTAATTTTATTACTTTGATTAATTTACTAGCTTAGCTGTTACTTTTTAAACTATGTGTATTGCATTATAAATATTTTAAACTTTTAAAGTTAATTTTAATGTTTTCCATTCAAAAAGTTAACGATGGGTCACTAAATCATTAAAAGTGTATAACACATGTCACTAAATCAACATTTTTGAAAATTAGGTCACCAAATCAGTTTTTGTCTAAAACACAAGAAGCTAATTACAACCACATCGTAACAAATACGTAACGATATATAAAGACAAAGTTACGGAGGTTCTCTCTTATTCTTCTCAAGCTGCTCGAATGTTTATTAAAAGTTATCTTAATAAGTTTTTTAACCTGCTTTGTAGGCATATTGAATCGATACTCACAGATATTTAAACCTATATCACTACAAAAAAATGACCAAAAACTAACTAGAAAAATAGTTGGTAAACCTCTAAATTAGTTAGTAAAACCAATTTAGTAACTGATTTCTTAACTAACCAATCAGTTAGTAAAAGCCTAGTTAGTATGTTATACTAACTAAATAATTGGCAGTTACTATTTAGTAAGTGAAGAACTACCAACTGATTTAATCAGTTACAACTTACTACCAACTGATTTTATCAAGTTGCAAATTATGATTTTATCAATTACTGATTTACTAACTGGTGTTGCTAACTGGCGTTACTGACTAAAAAGAAATTGCTGATTAATCTTAATAATTGACATTCAAATAGTAATATAAAAACTAAAAGTGAGTTACGCTAAACGAAATTTCATTAAAAATAAACAACGAACCTCGATCAAAATTACGATTCCAAATCAAATACCATACAAACGACTTCGAGTCTAAGTCAATTCCGATCATAGTTACGATTCGAAATTAAATACCATACAAAATACAAGTGTTAAACATAATTAGTCAATTACACTCACTAAACACTAAATAGAAATCAGTCCAAGGCCAAGTTGTCATGGCAAATATTATAATCCTCAAGATCTTCATTGGTACACTGTGTTGGTATATTCGGCATTCCCTGAAACATAACCACCCATTGAGCCATCATTTTCTCCATTTTAGAAGATTTTTCCTTCTCGATGCGTAATCCCTCACTCAACTGCTCCACCTTGCTCACAAGAGAGCTCCCTGAACTACCTAGACTCTTGGAAGATGAACCAGAACAACTGTCATAGTAAAACCTTTTGTCAACACCGTACACGCCTGACTTGGTTACCCCACCTGCGGCTTTCAAGTATACTGCATTGTCATCAACAGGAGTCCCATTCTGTGACTTCTCTTGTTTTTAATTTTTTAATTCATGTTGATACCCCTCCTGTTTGACACAACAAAGACATTGTGATAGATCCAAACGGATGCGATTTTGCAGCATTAGTAAAAACAAGAGTAAAGTTTATAATCACAGTATACCAAACAACTAGCAAAATCGAATATGATCCAAACACCCGCAAATACTACACAAAACTTATTTCTGTCAACCGAATATGTATTCCAAATAGAGTAAGTTTTATAATCACAGTATACCAAATAGCAATTCCAAATATTCAATAATTTTGCAAGATATACAGTCAAATAACCAAAATCTCACCTCAACTCCCATAACTTTTGACGAAATCCAGGTAACCACGCCATCTTTTTTGCTTGAAGGGGTGTATTCGAACAATGTATGCGTCGGGATATAATCCACCTTTAGTTCTACTTTCTGCGAAGTAGCCAAAAGTCTTAAGCAGCCCTAAAATCATGTCTTGACAATTAGTTCATCCATAAACCTGTTCAGGAATTAAGTTACAGTTTAAATCTAACTAAACTAGTTCTTAATGTTAAACTAAAACTAACCATAAAAGACGAAGTCAATCTAGTAAACATACATAAAAACATATATAATTACTAGCATGGATAATCAATTGATAGAAACCTACTTAAGAAACTTTAAACAATAAACTCCCAATAATTAAACCTGCTTATGAAACTTTAAACAATAAGCTATAAATTACTAATTTGGATAATCAATTGATAGAAACCCAAATTGACAAACTTTTACTACCACTTAAAAACGAACTAACATGGTATAAGTTGTTATATAAAGCAATTACGAATTACACAATAGTCTTACACTAAGAATAAAAACCTTAATTAGTGTGTGAATAAGTTTCAAGCCCTAAATTCGCAATTATAAGCACCAAAGAAGTTGAAATATTTTGTATCCACATGATAAATAAAAGCCCTAATTCAGATCTGATCAGTAGAATTATTTGTAACCAAAAAGAGAGAGAGAAAATGACGTTTTACCTCTGTAGATGGTGAGAAGCGGCGGGTTTTCTCTATCTACTCTCTTATTAGGTTATGCCCCCAAATTATCCACACTTTCCTCCTCAACACATACCCTACATATTTATAATTTATAAAGTTTGTAATAAGGCCAATTCTTTTATTTCCTTTCATTTCTAGACATCTGATTTTGATTTCAAGTTACTAATTGTTTACCAATTGATCATTTTTAATGCAAAACTGACAATTGAAACCCACTATTAAAACACAAATTGAACTCTTTTAATTACGATCCCGTATGTCTTCATAGTAGATTTCATCTTCTGATTCGGTTTCACCAATAGGTAGATCTACATATATGTCGTTTGGATCGTTTAGTTCGATACTTATTCCCTGTCCAACTAAATCTACGAAAAACCCATTCAAATTTGATTCACTATCTTGGAATGCACTAGTAGGTTTTTCGGTAGTAGTATTCTCAGTCATCGATGCTACTTCGATCATTGCTCTAGTTTTGATGTTGCAAACCATCAACCAGTTTGAATATTGACAACTTCTTCTATGGACGGGTAAGGTATAAAAGATACTTGTCCCACTTGCGACGCTAGAATGAAAGGCTCATATTTAGTTAATCTTTTATCACGGTGTACTTCCACTAGAGCTAAGCGTGGATGAACTTTCGTCCCAAAATTAGGTCTCGGGTCAAACCATTCACACTTGAACAGTACAACTTTTTTGATGGGTAATCGGGGATATTCCACAATCAATATTTCACTAATGCGGTCATAGTAGTCAATTTCCGTTTCTCCGCTGTTTATACCTAATTGTCGAACACAAGTGGCAGAGTATTCAGTTTAGTGCATTATTATTTTATCTTATAACTTCATCTTTGTATAAATAATAATTCTATCAACACCAAACTTGTTCATTTTTAAGGAGATATTTTTCACAGTTTGAGAATTAAATCAATTCGGTACTCATATACTATATAGTTTATATTGTACGCTATATTATGTAACAATGACATGATAATTTACTAATTAAGATTTAAAACCATAGGCTAAATGAAACTAATTAAAAAATATAAATTATGTACATAATTTTAACGGCTAAATGAAACTAACCTCCTAAAAAAATGATTTAAAACTACCGAAATAAAGATAGTTTGTGTTTAATTAGCTCTAATTTTGATTATTATTTATATTTATGTAGTAAAGAAATTTTAAACCCTTCAATGTAATGTAAAAACATACAAAGAATCGATACATTATTTTTACGGCTAATAAAACTAACCTACTAAAAATCAATTTAAACTAGCAGAATTATAATATATTTTTTTGTAACAAAATTTAGAAAACTAACCTTACACGGTGCAAATACCTTTATAAATTTTGGGTAACGAGTAATTCTAGTGTACAAATTTTTATAAATAGGTATAGTATTTTTTAGTGGTTGGGTTATGTGAAAATGTTGGCACATGTATGAGTGAATATTGAATAGAGTAGATAAGGAATATGTTTGCTGTAAGAAAAATAGATTTTTTTGGATAAGAAAGTAGATTTCATATTTATGAAAAAAGAAATAGAAAAGAAAAATATATTTTAGTTGGTATATAGTAACAACTAAATTAGTTACTAAATTATAAGTGCAAGAGCAAAAGTTGCTAATATAGTTGGTATTTACCTGCTAAAATTTGGTAGTTAGTAATCAGTTAGTATTTAGCAAAATTTAAGTTACTATTCAGTTACTACTTACCAACTGAAAAGTGTAAGTTACAGGTTAGTTACTATTTAGCAACTAATAATATTGTGGTTACAAATTAGTTGGTAGTCATAAAAATATGAAATTTTAGTTAGAGATTCAGTTAGTGATCAGTAACTAACAAATAAGTTGGAAGTTTAAGTTAGTATATGACCATTTTATTGTTGCTTTTATTAATTTTGTTACTTTTATTAATTTACTAGCTTAGCTGTTACTTTTTAAACTATGTGTATTGCATTATAAATATTTTAAACTTTTAAAGTTAATTTTAATGTTTTCCATTCAAAAAATTAACGACGGGTCACTAAATCATTAAAAGTGTATAACACATGTCACTAAATCAACATTTTTGAAAATTAGGTCACCAAATCAGTTTTTGTCTAAAGCACAAGAAGCTAATTACAACCACATCGTAACAAATACGTAACGATATATAAAGACTAAGTTACGGAGGTTCTCTCTTATTCTTCTCTAAACTGCTCGAATGTTTATTAAAAGTTACCTTGATAAGTTTTTTAACCTGCTTTGTAGGCATATCGAATCGATACTCACAGATATTTAAACCTATATATATATTAGCTGTTTACAGGCATAACCATTCCCATGATCAAATCGCTAACATCCATAGTCGCACTCATTCTCACCCCCTTCTCCATATATATTTTTGCATATCAAACCATTCCTTACGCGAGAAACCTTCTATTTCCCGGCTACATTATCTAAACCCTCTTTGCTACCTACTAGATGTTCAGTCATGTCAAAAATACAACACTAAATACGATGTAGCCTCTCAATAATTCTTTTGATAACTGAGTTAGGGTCCTGCTTTGCTTCCCTCTCTAAACATTTTCATATCTATGCTTATGCTATTTTCCTCATTAAGTGGAACCCTAATTCCAGACTTACTCCACCATTTTTGACTATATATTTGCATTCACCTTCCTATTTGCTATTAACCACACCACTTCTCAAAATTACACTCAATGTATCGTTGCTTAAAGAATCAGTTTCTTGATCATTTTTTATTACCATTTAATTTAGCTCCTACACTTATTCCAGATTTGTCAATTTTCTGACTTTCATTCATTTTTATTGATATGTCACTGCCAAGTTCTCTCTCCATTTCTATTTCCCCAACAATTTGATCGCATATCTTGGAGAGAGAATTTTTGTAATACAAAGTCCCGACCAACCTCATAAGTCAATTGTAAAGCGGTCTACTAATTCTACTAGCAACTTTACTCAAATTGTCTGTTGAGCAGAATTCTTAAGATAACCCATAAAGCTGAATCCATATCAGAATTCTGTTTATTGCATTCTATGGTTAACTTAAGCATTTGATGCCATTTTCTGAGCACCATGAGCATCCAAATACGTGACAATAATCCTTGTCAAAAATGTCATCCATTTTGTTCACTTCATTAAATTGAAATATGTAGAACATTACATGTGCAAATCATATTCTTATGCCCACAACAAAGCCATTGTTGAGTTATATATATTTCTCTCGACATCAGGAAAATAGAGTCTAGCTCCAACAAAATGCCCCGCCAAACTGTTAGGTACGTTGTAAATAAACACAATAATTTATACGGAAAAGAAATTGACAAATAAACAGAAAATGGTTTCCTTAAATATATAAATATCAATTACAAGATTTAACATAAAATAATGTAAATGATACCGAAATGGACTAAAGTCCGAGACGAGGTAACTGCAAGCAATTTCCCTTAAACGATATTTGCCCCGCCACCTCTGCTTCTGGCTAAATGGGCACTTCGTTCCCAAGGTACAACGTCTATCACATGTGACTCGACGGAAACGGCACCGAGCCACGGTCGGACCGTTGGTGGTGCGGTTCTCTCTCTATATATATGTATGCATGTGTGTTTTTGTGTGAATGTGTGTATCCCATATGTATGTTTCTTTCATTTTTCTTGTCTTAGAAAACTTAGATACATGCATGTTTTTTATATCAAAAACAAGTCATAAATTACATGCCTTCAATACCATAAATGGGGAGAAATAAGTTACAATATTAAATTGCATTCACAACTCAAAACCGTTACGGTTTTTTCCAATAATCCCCCACATGAATGCAATCAAATGACATGCAACATGCATCCTAAATGCAATCGAGAGAACCACGAGAAGTCACTGCATAGGTTCAGGTAGCGCACGCCTTGAACCTGCCATAGCGAAATACCTTTCGTATATACTTGCCTTAGGTAGCGTAATGCTTTGAACCCTCAACGTTTTGTGTATAACAAAATGATACCCGCACAGTGTCTTCTCTACACGACTTACTAGGCCCTTTAGTTGTTGTCCATATTTGGCCCTGGACTGCCTTGGCAAATTCATCCGAGTGCTCTAGCGATTTAGCCCTAACTCATCACATAGTATCGGCTATACACACTCGTTATAGGTGATTTTCAAGTCAAAGGTGTCCTGACTCACCTCACTAGACCTTCGAGATACTTGATTCATTAAGTCTCATGCTCACCCTTAAAATGGTACAGGTCTATCACTCTTTCATCATAGAAATGGGCTGAGAACTTATGTTTTCGAGTGCTTTGTTCGGTAACCCACACAGTTCAGTTTTCCCATTGAACCTGATACTGAAATTTCCAGTACAGGTTGGGTAGCTTATGTGAAGGTTTCCAATTTATTGGGCTTCAACCCCCATTTCCCTCGATGATGCTCCGACTCCTCCACGAGTCAAGCATTTTGTATATGGATCCGCATTATTATCCTTAGACCTTGCAAAGTCCAGGGATACCACAATTTTTACTAGCAATTCCTCTTACGGATTTGTGTCTCCGACGAATATGTCATGACTTAGTCGGGACATTCCATTATACAAATTATTCTGATCCCGTTTAATAACTTACTGACTGCAGCAGTGCACGTTTATTGCGGGAACAGATTTTGGCCCCTTAGAATACATCCCAAGACTTCTCAGCCAATTTGCCTCTTCTGTAGCTTGATTCAACGTTATGAATTCTAACTATACAGTTTCTCCAACTATGCAGGTCTATTTTACAGACCTCCATGAGACTGCAACCTCTTTAAGTACAAACATATCCACTCATGGACCTTGTACTGTTAAAGTTCGAGATATACTTGGTATCTAAATACCCTCCAAACATTTTGGACATCTCGTATAATGCAGTTCATGATGGGCAGTATAACTCATGTATCTGAGAAGCCGGCAAACCTACTCGGTCTGCTCACTGAGTTGCCTATACCTGGTCTAGTGTAGTTCTTGATGCACAAGAGACTACCTATGATAAGTTAGGTGTTTGTTTTAGTCCATATAGCGACTTAACAAGTTTTCGCACCTTGGCTTACTTTACACGGAACCACGACCCAGTGGATTGTTCCTAATTCTCTAGATCTCTATTTATAAAATGTATGTTTTCATTAATTAATGATGCGTCTTTTCTTAGAGATTAGAGTATAGACATTAAAATCATCAAAATCGTCAGTTTACTTAAAGTAATTGACTTTATTTCTCACGTGCCTATCAACCTCATTGTTGATGGCATCTTCCCATATACACATTATATGGATAACATTGATTATTTCAATGTCGTCGATTCATCTTCACTCATGAAGGTCAAGGGACAAAGGAAGTTTCATTACTTACCCTTTTACCATGCCGATGTACTTCATCTTCCTTACAAGATTCACTTTGCCCACTTTTCCAGCACCGTTTGAGTGTTCACTTGTCTTGGGTAGCGTAATGCTTTGAACCCTCAACGTAGAATTCACGTATTCTTTCTTACTTGAATGAATATCTCGACTGATTTGTCTTTAATTCTCATCAAGTAAACATATCAGTGTTTAGTACAACCATCAATAAATTGATGAAATACATTTTAACCCCTTCTTGGTTTGCAAGCATCTCAAATGCATCAAACCATTAGGTTATGTACTCCGTTCGAAACTTCGAACTGAAGACTTAGCTATATATTGCTTCAAACACAAACTCATATTGTGTTTCAATTTAAATAATAGATTTAGAAAAATAAAACATTTATACTTTTATATTTCCATAACCTACTATATCATGTCAAATCAGTGACTTAGTTGAATAACTCAACATGTCATTATTGACCACAAGAGTATCGACTAAAATGCTCATTTTGAACAAATAGTCACTCATGTATTGCCACAAACAGGTAAACTTATCACAATTTTATCATAGTGTTTTGGCTACCGAAAGGCTACTGCCCTTTAGGTTTCAAAAACCACTAGTCATGATTCAAATTTGTATACTTGCACTTGTTAGTGGATTTCCAAACGTTTAAAACGTTTTCACACATTAACGCCCCCACAGTTCGTGCATTCTCTTTGTCCTCACTTAGGACATGCACACTCACGGAGAAACTTAATCGATTTCAATGTGATAAATGAAACGATATCATTTATTTCAGACGTTTTAAGTCCATACCACTGAACCGTTAGGTATTCTCTCACTCGCCCGTAGGCGATTTGGGATACGCTTAGGTTCTCGATCTACAGGATCGACGGGTTACCCCCACATTTGTGGGACCCTTGGGGTTCTCCCCCAATAATATTAATATAATATTACAAAATTATTATTCTCAATAATAGCAAACTCAACATATTCACAATATGTTTTACGAACAAATTAATAATATGTTATTTCAGCAAATTATTAAATATTTTTCCAACAAATAAATAAGATGTTAATTTCAACAAATTATTAAACGTTCTTTCAGCAAATTAATAAGATGTTATTTCAACAAATAATAAATTAGTCGATATTTGTTTATTCTTAAAATAAAACTCAACGCCCATTTATAATTTGTCTATCATCAAATTATTTACTCTTGGATGAACAAAATTTGTTATTAAATAACATTTCATCCAAATATGTAACCGACTCGTCAATATAATTCGTAGGTAGCTAATAAAGCTTTTCATAAATGCCAACAACGACTGTCGTTACAATAATTTATAACTCTCCAAATTAAATTACGATTAATCACAATTAATAAGAAGTTATAAACACTCGTCATTAATCTCATTAATGATTACCGTTACAAATTTTGTAACCCTCCAAATTAAATTGCAATAAATCACAATTAATACGGATATCACCCATTATATCACCACATTAGTGGCTTTAATAATGATGATTTCGAATTTGTAACCCCCGTCATTAATATGCAATCATGCAAAATTAATATGAGTTGCACCGGCACCCATAATGTTCTGGTCAGTTCACCCACTGTATTCCGGACATTTCCCGCATGAAACTGTTTGTTATCTCAAATAACAAACACGCATAATCTAATTTCAAAAAATGAAACTAAAACTCCTCATTCGCAAACACCAAATTTCTATAACCACCCATAGTTTCAACAAACTGATTTTGTAAGAGTATTCTAGTTCATTCCCGAAAAAGATTATCAAATTCTGAAAGATTTATTCAGCCGTAAACACCAGATAAATGTGATTTTACACAGAACAATCTCAGAATTCAATCAGTTCTGTCGTAAGCCCCAAATTCTGAAAAATCAGAAAATGGTTTTACAAGAACTATTTCGAAAGCAGTTCTATCGTAATCCCCAATTTAATGGCTTTTACTAGAACTGTTTCGAATAATCATCAATGCTCCAATTCCATGGTAGAGATCCATGTCTACACAAATACTCATTGGAAATTGTTAGTACTTTATTAACATGAAAACAATAAACATGTATAAAATTCACTAACAATATAATGTAACGAGATTACTCATAATATGAAATGATAATAAATCCATTCATTACTAAATTATTCACATGACTTATTATAGTAATAGTCCAAAAAGAAACGGTTTCGTAATGTGTCTCAATACCCATTACTATAAAAAAAATTAATCACCATTTAAGTCCAAAATTAAACTCTATTATTTCCTGACTTTAAAACGGTTACACAATCTGTATATTATATCCTCTCGAATAACAAACTGAAAAACAATTTAATCCATGTATTTCCTTAATAACACTTCCTTTTGAACATAGTCCCTGATCAAATCAAATGAAACTAACTCCTGGGCAAAATAAAAACATGTAACACACTAACAGTTACATGATGCATTCCACCAATGAATTTAGTCAAAATCCAAATAGAATACCAAAACATTACTAGTACTCGGCAGGATAAAACGTTACTACACCAACCGTTACGTGTAAGTAAAACCCAAATCAAGAACATATTGTAATTCCAACGAGATTACTCCAAAATCCACGACCAACCATTTACTCAGTATAACATTACTCTCAAATTCACAATTTTAAAGTGTACACAAAGGTTATTATTATCCAATTACTTACAAGTAACCATGCACATATAAAGGTCTATAAAACACCCCTTATGCAAATATTAAATACACCAGTATATTCACATTATACATAATTCCACAAAAACATATATGTTACAGAACCACGTAAATGTAACAATCTACAAAACCACTCCTTGTTAATAAGAACCAATTTACTAGCTGCAGTATTCTACCGTTACTTATCACCAGGCACCACAAATATTATTATTAGCTAAATATGCATATACACATACACATGCACTGACAGTTTAAAACCGCAAAAGGGATTAGTACAAAGACCCCAAACAAGGTCAAACAATTACTGCAAAACGCATTCGACAATACAAGCGGAAACGCCAAATTCTTAAAATCAAGGTTTGTTAGAAAAAGATTTTCCAAAGAACTGTTTTAGCCACGAAAATAATTTTCTGTTTATCCAAATACCAAAATTATTGTATTAACGTACGAAACATAAAAGTTATCGTTTAAGATTGTTGGGTACGTTGTAAATAAACACAATAATTTCTACGGAAAAGAAATGGACAAATAAACAGAAAATGGTTTACTCAAATATATAAATATCAATTACAAGATTTAACATAAAATAATGTAAATGATACCGAAATGTACTAAAGTCCGAGACGAGGTAACTGCAAGCAATTTTCCTTAAACGATATTTGCCCCGCCACCTCTGCTTCTGCCTAAATGGGCACTTCGTTCCCAATGTAGAACGTCTATCACATTGACTCGGCGAAAACGGCACCGAGCCACGGTCGGGCCGTTGGTGGTGCGGTTCTCTCTCTCTATATATGTATGCATGTGTGTTTTTGTGTGAATGTGTGTATACCATGTGTATGTTTCTTTCATTTTTCTTGTCTTAGAAAACTTAGATACATGCATGGTTTTTATATAAAAAACAAGTCATAAGTTACATGCCTTCAATACCATAAATGGAGGGAAATAAGTTACAATATTAAATTGCATTCACAACTCTACGGTTTTTTCCAACACAAACATCCATTGATTCGTCATCAGGTATAAGGTCTTTAATTGGCTTTCCCAGTTCGAAAGAGTAATATTTAGCCAGCTTATTTGTGGTTTACTTTTGCTAAGTTTCCAAAGTTTTACCCGATGTTCTAAAAAACGTTTGCATCGGATTTTAGACGGAAATTACATCTCTAGTGCCTAATTCTGCTTCTAATCTAACCTAGACTCCGTCTAATTTCCGTCAAGTCTTGCTTTTTAGAAAACTGGTATTACCGATGTGCTTCATTGTCAGCCATTGCTATACCGGTGCCGGGTTTTAGACGGAAATTACAAGGCTAGCGCATAATTTCGCTTAATCACCGTGTAGTCCATCAAATCTAACCTGATCTGTTAGGCTTCTAGACTATGTCTAATTTCCGCCAAGTATCGCTTTTTAGAACATTGGATTTCTAATGTTCTCCATTGTCAGCAGTTGTGGTATCGGTGCGGACAGTTTGGTCTTGAGCCAAATGGAAACTGAAACCGAAATTCATTCAGCTCTGTTTTGATGTTTTCTAGTTGTGAATATACATAGGGATGGTTGGTTGCAAGATTCAAGCATTTAGGTTTTTAAGCTTGTAATTTTCAAATTTAACGCAAGTTTTTTATCAAACGGTTAAAGCTCCTAGTATTTTAGACAAGAATCCAGCTCATTTTTCAGCTAGTCGACCTTTAGTTTTTAAGCAAACAAAGCAGGAAAGTAAGCTAAATTAATGTCTAAATCAACATGGCATTATTATATTTTGGTTAGTAAACAAACTCATGCATGTAATTGAAAAAAAAGGAAAACACATGCATTTCATTTCCATCAAGGTTTGCATGATATATGACTTTATGTGTAACATCTTCCCACAACTTTTTCTAAGAAGTATGTATAGCCATTCTTATTGAGCATTTATTTAATATTATGAAGAAATTTCTCATATGATTTACGAATTTTTCTTTTACTTTTAAGATATTGGAGAAAATTAATGAAATATGATATGGATAAAATAAATAACATTTTCCCTCGGTTATCAATAATCTCCTGGTAATATGTACGTAGTTATGACATTATTTGATGTGAGAGATAATAAACGAGGGGTTCTGTATTTATTCATAAATCTTTTTGTTGATCACATATCACTTATGACAACCCCATTATGGACTTGCACTATTGTGATTTTAGAGAAGGCAAGTATTATTGCATCTTATGTAGTTGATCCGATGAATTCAACCATATTTAAAACACATGCACTTGTGAATCGTGAAACATAAATGATTGCAACAATTGTTTGGACTTGCAGTGTCGAAGAAATCTAAAATGTTTGCATTAATGATGTTTAGGAAACCCATATTTCATGATAAAATATATAAACTGTCACAAATTCTTGCAACATCGAAAGATAGTCTCAGAATAGAAAGAGAGAATCACTTGTCAACTTTGGAGGATTATTGAGTAATAATCAACATAACCGACTAGAGGACCCAATTATCTTTTAATGTCCCTGCTAATTTTGGGAAAATAAAATAGGCTAACCACTAATTTTTCAATGCGCTTATAGAGAAAACCAAGCTTTGGCTATTAGTTCAAGAGTTTGAAGAAAATCAATATTTGAATGGAAACAAACGTAAAAGAAAAGAGATTTAGAAAGAGAAAGATGAACATAATTTTTTTTATTTCTGTTAACTATTTTAGTGAGACTGTTGGTGCATATATACAGATTTGAAACAATTTTCAGACTTAACACATTATCCCTTCAAACTAGGGGTGGGCACGGGACGGATTGGGGCGGATTGGTGAAATTCAAATTCCAATCCAACCCAACCCAACCCATTATAATTAAAACCCTAACCCAACCCAACCCATTATCAAGCGGGATGGTTTGGGTGCGGGTTGTTTCTTGAATTTTCATTTTAGTCATTAATTTTTTATTATTTCGCATAATTTACCTAAATATTTTTTTTAAAAAAATCTTTCAAATAAAAATATAAACTAAAAGCCAACCAAAATACGTTTAGAATGTTCGGAACAAGTAACAAAGCTAAAACAAAACAAAACAAAACAAAACAAATTGTTCTTCATCAACATAATCAAAATCAGAAAACTACATAACAATTGAAATCAAAATTAATAATCCACTGAGTATGACCATCAACCGGGATTATTTAGGCAGTGTCGACCAATTGTTTAAGGCTTGAGGGTAGTGACATCTTTGAACTGCAAAAATTTACAATGAAATGTTGAATTGGTATGTGACAACATATTGAAATTCCATTAAGAATTTACATCAATTTTATTACCTTTTGCATCTCGTTTTGTTATCTCCAAAGAAAGTTTGTTTGTACAACTCTGCACAGATGATATTTCTACATTTAATGACAAACAAATAGTTACTATATAAAATAAGAATTTTGAGAGACCAAATTTAAAGATGAAATTCGTTCTACTTTCTTCACATTGCTCGTAAAACGTGTATGATTCGATGGATGGTTCATATTTTATATATGTTGTGATATGGTCGCCCTTAATCCAGTCTTAAATACATAACAATGCCTCGACTGATTTATATTTATATTTTGATTTATATATATTTTTTGATTTCAATCCGCATATATATATATATATATATATATATATATATATATGGATTGAAACGGGTTGGGGTGAATTAACCCGCGGTTTGGAAACTCCAACCCTAACCCAACCCACGAATTTTTTTACGGATTGGGGCGGGGCGGATTTAACTTTTTTTAACACCCAAACCGCCCCAATCCGCCCCAATCCGCACGGATTGAGTTACGGGGCGGGTTTACGGATTTTTTGCCCACCCCTACTCCAAACTATAATAGTGACAGAAATACAAGCATATTTTTACAATGTACTACACAACTATGAGAACACTATCAATTTGGTACAAATAAACTTCAACTTGTTCTTTCAAGATGGAGAGTAGATGTCAATAACTCTCATCCTGCCAACAAAAGTGCGAAACAAATTATTAAATTTCAAAAATTTGTAAAGGTGATTTTAGAACAAAAAATGTACTGACTAACACATAATCATTTGGAATTCAAAAATGACTTGGAATTCCAGCATATGGTTTAGATGTTCACTACCTACTGTGCCTGATTTCTCCTAATTTTGCTAAATTAACTTAATCACCTAGCCTCCCAAGATTCGCCCATCGTCTAATTTCTGCCCAAATACGTTTTTTTAACACTGAATTTTAGCAATCACTAGAGTTAAAATGTAATATATAGAAATTATGGGATTTGATTGCAATTATTAAAGATTCTCAAGCAATTTCTAGTCCAAGTCAGTATGTTTCGTAAATTCCCAATTGGTCCTAGATTTTGTAATTTATCACTAATTAGTCCATGACCTTACAATAATTGCAATAAAAGCCCTATTTTTGTGCAATAGTACAAATTTCAGGAAACATGCATCTCAAAAAATTAGGGTATTAGTTCACTAATTACTTAAAGTTTTGAATAATTAGTGTTTCATCCCACAAGTTTATCAGGATTGCTTTTAATCCATAAATTCAAAAGTGTAACAAGACCAACTATGACAATTACAATTTTTTAACATCAAACAAATGTTAACTATAATGATAAAAAATTAAAAAACATGAGATATGAGACGCATAATTTGAAATTTGGTCTCTATAGCATGTTTATCATTAAATTGAGGTGTAAGTAATAACAAAATCAGCATGCCGGGATGATCAGTTGATCACCAATTATGTTGTTATAATTTCTAGGTCTAATCTTGGAAGTGATATTCA
Source organism: Primula veris (assembly GCA_963682055.1). Lineage (NCBI taxonomy): Eukaryota > Viridiplantae > Streptophyta > Magnoliopsida > Ericales > Primulaceae > Primula > Primula veris. Next base: position 26,782,060 of record OY821745.1, on the reverse strand, counting down.
TTAGTTACTTTAGGAAACAAATGTTGAAATGTGAATACAAGATTAAATATCATCAAGATCCCAAACGGGTTTGATTTTTTTTTTTTAAAAGATCACTACACTACATGGCTCCCTACTAAAATGACATTGGATATATATACAGCAGCTCCCTACTAAAATGACATTGGATATATATATACCAGTAAAAGTTGCCCACGCGTTGCGTGTGAGATGCGTAATGACATAAATCTCGTAATATATTTTATTTTTAACATAATATTCAGATTTTGTATAATTTATTATAGTTACGGAGGTTAAAACGAATTGTTAATTAATTTAGGGTACATCCGTAATTAGTAAAATATATTGAGAACAAATAGTTAATTAATTAGATTATGTATATTGGTAATTATTAAAATAGAGTGAGGGTATTTTTGGAAAAAAGTGGCTAAATTGAGCAGCCTCAATTTTTCTTGGGTCGGCTTATTATAATAGAATGATATATATATATATATATATATATATATATATATATATATATATATATATATATATTAGAATCTATCTAAATTAATATTTGGTAAATTAATAAACTATTTAAAATAATATTTTTTTTCCGGTCACAACATGGGTCAGTGTAAAAGATTAACAATTTCGATAAATTAATAAGAGAATAAATTTTCTGAAAACCGTTATATAAATATTGGTCCCAACAAAATCATAAATTAATAAACTTTTCAAATGACAAACATTACTAGGACGACTTAGTAAAGTAATGACAAACATTACTATGATTCTATATATGATTATTTAGTCGTTTGTTTTTTTATAAAATTTAAATCTACTTGAATGGCACCCATAATTTTTCTAATTGCATTCAAAAGATTTGATATAATATTTTTGAACTGTACCAAAAAAGAGTTATAGACGCGATAAATGTTTACTTTCGTGTGACTAGTTCTAAATATGCGGTATTATTTTCAAATATCATCCTATTTATTGTTATCGAAGACAATATTCATATTTTTTAAAATTTCTTGCCATTTGAACATGTATCATTTTCACCTGGGTACGTAATCCAACAAACCATTGACATCCTTTTTTTGAGATAACCGAAACCATCAACCATTTTTTCAACTTCATAAATATATTTATCAACAGTGGTTTCATCTGTTAATTGAAACTTTATTGACCGAACGAATTTTATAGTGTCGAAAATAATTTGTTATTTTTGCTCAATGAATATTAATTGTTCAAGCAATAAAACTTCTTTAAAATAATAATTATTAATTTATCGATTAATTAATAGCTATCTAAATTAATAAATTTCTACGGTTACGATATTATTAATTTATATAGGTTTTACTGTATGCAAGCATGACATCAAAATAGCTGTTCGTTAAATATTTCCCAAGAAACGTTTTCATTTTCTCGGCGTTTCCTTATAGAAAAGAACTATTTTCTTTCCTTTTCTTTTTATTTCTTTTCGTTAATTTTTTTTCTTTCTTTTTGTACGTTTTCAGATTACCAAACAAGGCCTAAGTGTTAGACTGGAAAAGCCATGTTTGAGAGGCAATGTCTTATTATATTTAATACTATGTATTTAAGGTTTTAATGTTTTAAATAGTTTTTATTATTTATTTTTTAAAAAGAAGATCTAACGATTTCACTCATATTCACACTTAAGTGAATGTTAACATATACACAGATAGACCAAATTAAACAGGGTGCGCATTTGGTATGTTAGCTAATTAACTCTTATTTTGGTTAGTAGTAAGTGGTGACACAGTTATTTATTCACATGTGTATAGCTATTAATTAGCCACACCATTTTCTCTTCACTTCTATATTTACTCTTTCAATATTTTAATTACAATTTTTTTTTCATATTTTTCTACAAATTTACATATTTATTGTATCGTCTATTTAGTAGTATTGGGTATTGTATGTCTTAAATATAGTTTTTTTTTTTTATAATTTTCTACAAATTTCATATATATCTTATAATTATTTTTTTATAATTTTTCTACAAATTACATATATATACTTTATTTGGGAAAATAATCATTTAGTACATAGTTTGAGACTTAATTATCAAAAAGTTATGATTAAAATATCTTTTAAACTTAGTTACATATGCTACAAGATCATTTTATTTTAAATCGGTAACATATTTATGTAATTTTTTGTTGTGTTTCTAAAGGATTATTTTTGTTGTGTTTCTAAGGAATTTTATAAATTTTTCTTGGTTTTATAACACGTGTGTTCTACAGAAAGTGTGAGAAAAAATTACTATAGATGAAACATAAAATACCCAATTTTACTAATTTAATGATAATAGATATGTAATTTGTAGTAAAATAAAACAAAAATTAATTGTAATTACAAGTTTGAAATATGAAGTGGAGTGAAGGGGGGAAATGGTGTTGTTGATAGTTAAATAAGATAGATAGAGAGCGATAGATATGAGGAACATATGACCAAACATGAGCTAGATGAGAGACATGACCAAATGTGCACCAAACTATACATATGCATTATGCTTTTCTATGGATCGAATGGATTAAAGAGATTCTCACTTGTTTTTGTTGATGGTTTGGATTGAAAAATTTAGAGAGGATTTGGAATATTGAATTCCACTCTGATATATTGATTTGCATATTCAGTTTATCATTATGACCAATTTACCATAGGGTTTAAACTCGAACATCTCCATATCAAATTAATTTTACTCTATAAAAATAAAATATACTGATAATTAAAAATGGTGTTGTTTATTGTTAGTTTTTGGAGAAAAAAACTGATGGCAGAAAAACATTTGTTAACAGAAAATACAAACCACGTCTGAAGAAATGAATAAATTATGGCTAGTTAATTAGGAAAATTTATGCCAGATAACTATGTGAGTATTGCTACAAGTATGATTTATCCCGAAAAAATCGTCCACAAGATTCATCATAATCTCCAGCTAATTGTTAAATGCAATTAATTAAAGAGTTGACATTTATAGCACAAGTTACCAGATAGCCACACACACTCAGAGAATATCTTATAGCTGGCCAACAATATTATTATGAAATGTAACTTTTTGAATCGTTAAAGATCGGTCAATTTTAGTTTTTAATCGTGATCATTGAATGCTAATGTGTACGACCATCTATATAAGTTGGTGTGGAGCCGTACATATTTACCGAATCGTTGAAATAAATCGAATTACCCCATAACTGATTTCGCAATTCACCTTTTGATTATCAGTTTTGTAAAACCGTATCTGAAATTTAATTTTGCTCAAGGTTTTAGGCAAAGGACTGAAGTAATACAATCATACATTAATTATTAATTTCACTGAAAATTAGTGTATTAGCCTAATATAGTAATATGCAATGAATTTCTTGAGAGGATATATATGACGGGTGCACAGCCGATCATTTTTGTAAATTCATGTTTTAGTTTTTTTTTATATGTATTCATAATTTTTTTTTGAATTTTTTTTTTTTAAATCAATTTTTTATTGTATTTATAGTGTTAATCTGTTAATGTAAAATTTGAATTTTTATATTTTTTTAGATATTTATTAATATTACTACATTTTTAATTGCCAAAACAAACAATACATACCAAAAAACAAATATAAATTGTCAAATTTTACAGATTTTTTTAAACAGACACTTTAAAAATAAAATAAAACGTTAATTTAAAAAAAAATCAATTTTTTTTATAAATACATATAAAAAAAAAGGGGATAGCATGAACAAATATCCTCCACATTGCCGACGAACTCTTTGGGTGACAGCAGTATACAATTCATTATTTCCACGAAAAGTGCAGATTTTTGGCCAGTCAACCAATTTAATTAAATATGTGGAAATTAAGAAATTCAGATTTTTACTTAATCGTTTAATTAGTCAAAACCAAAACTGGTCTCGCAAAAGCAACCCTTGTTATGTTCGTAGAACGTCACTTCACGTGCACTGTAGTACTTATCAAGTATATTGTAATGAAGATAACAATATTTAAAGATAATATTTAGATCTTTAAGCTACGTGCAACTTTCCTGTATATAAACTCATTTCACTTTCATTTAATCATTTGTATTTCACAACTTGTAGAAACCTTCAAAACCAAAACATTATCAACATATTCTCCCTTCCATAAAACACTTTTTGTATCATTGAAGCAGCAAAAAGCAAAATGGCCAAAATTATATTACTGTTTCTTCTTCTTGTACCCGTATCTTGTATACTTGAAGCAGCAAAATCCGGTGGTTATCGACCTTCACATACAAAATCCTATATCAAGTCCGAATGTCAAAACACCCTATACCCTCGCCTATGCATCAATAGCCTCTCGAGCCATGCCACGTCACCGGCCCATACCCCGCAACAAGTGGCACAATGGGCCGTATTGGTGGGCCTAGTCAAGGCCAAGAGCACGAGGGACTATATAACCAAAGTAGCTAAAAGTATGAAGCAAAGCAACTCGAAAGAGTACCAAGCTGTAAGCGATTGCTTGTGCCAAATCAACAACAGTGTTGATCAGCTTACACAGTCTGTTAACGAGCTTCGAAAGATTAACCAAAACGGCGAAGGCGCTTTCTTATGGCATTCAAGTAATGTTAAGACCTGGCTCAGCACTGTTGTTACTAACTCGGATATGTGTATAAATGGTTTTTTAGGTCATTCTATGCGTGGTAAGGTGAAAAGTACGATCAAATCCAAAGTACTAAATTTAGCACAAGTGTGTAGTAATGCTCTAGTCTTATTCGACCGGTTTGTGGTGAAACACATAGCTCATGGTGCTACAGCCAAGCCTTAAGGTTGAAATCTAGGTTATCTTTTGAGGGTCTAAGTTTAAGTCAAAGTTTTTGTTCTAGGTGGTTATTGTAGCTTGTAAGATGTGAATATATGAGGTTTTGGTTTAAGTACATTATAATGTAACTAGACTATCTTCCTTTATTTATTTGTCTTTTCGAGTGCTTGCACTATCACAATTCTTATTTCTCTACTGATTTACAAAATTTGCTAATTATTTTGAAGAAATCCTAAAATTAATATAGACCTGAACCATTTATCTATCCGCGGGACGTTCACAAATCACAAGGCTTGGTTTGATGCCTTTGTTAAAAAATGTTCGACTTACGAACAGTCGCTATATATATATATGAGTATAATAAACCGTTGTAATATACTGACTACTCTCTGACATGTTTGACTGCCTCTCGATCGTATTCAGTTAAGTTACTATTTGAGTTTGAGAACCGAAAATAAGTATGCGTTCATCCAACTACAAGTTCGAGCTTCTTTAGACCAATAAAAAGTCACATTTTCAGCTGGCTAATCAGATGTACAAACCAATTTAAAGAGAAATAAGTTAGAAAAGCTAAGCTAAAAGTTATGCAACTTATTAACACATGACTTGTCTGAACAAGTAGAGGAAGGAAACCGTGCATTTTTTCACCTAAAAAGATAATAAAAAAGTCAAGAGTAGAGTTGAGACTTTGTGTGAATATATACTAGTATGCCAATACAATGACGAACAATTAAGTTCTAAGGTCATATATGCAGGACCTAACAATTACCACTTTTGTCATTGATTTGAAAAAAAAAACATTTGATGAGTTGCCTAAACTGCCTCTTAATCATTAAATTACAGAAATTTAAAGCGATAATACTTGAACATAATATCAACTTCGTAAAGTCGATCAAAACATACATATTTGTTATAACAGCTTTTAACCTATCAACACTTTGCAATATTCCAACATAGATAATCAATCATCCGCACAAATAAACTACAGTATTTCCAACAAATATTAAAAGCAAACCCTATGGAGACAGAGCTGTTCAAAACTCGCACATACCCTAGATGTTCAAAACAAAAAAATAAACACTCTTAGCTCTCAGAAACGAATAAAAATTTCTTATATACTCACAAGGTAGCTCCAAATATTTCCCTTTTTGCCAATTCATGATATAAGGGTCTAAAACTGCAAAGATTCGCGTTTCTAGCAGTGTTTTAAAAATCACGCTTCAAAGCGCTATTATCCCGATATAGCGCTTAGTGTTATTTTTTTTGCCTATCCTATTCGCTATATTAATTATTGGTAAAGCACTATTAGTATGCCATTTGCGCTTATATCACGCTATTTAGGCTAAAAAACGCACTTTTCGAGCTTTGTAGTTTTATTTTATTTGTTAAAAAAACTATGAAAATGACACCGATTTAGTGTTAGCAAATTTATGAGAAACATAATTTCAAACAAATTCTGCCACCGATGCTAATGATTAACCGCTCATTTTGACGAACTACAACATTTGAAAATTTTAAGTATTAGAAGATTTAATTTCGTTTGTATTTTTGTTATTTATGAAATATTTCAATTTTTCTTATATAGAAAAGCATAAAATGGTGTTTTAAAAATATATATTAAACATATATACTTTTCTACTATAAATTTTTTACGTTTTACGGTTCAAAACCAACTTCGGTCTATGTTCTTTCTTTCCCCATAAAAAAGAGACGTGCATGCTGCTTTCTTCTTTGCAGTGCCACCTTTAAAGACTGGATTCTCTTGCCCATGCATCACCTTTACTAATTACTAGAAGAGTTGCATTATTCTCATTTCTTCATAAAAAACAACTACTTTCATCAAACAAGCTCCCGTTTCTCTCAGTCAAGAGCAATTTTAATTTGGCCTCATCCATGATACCCGTCCTCTTCTTTGCATACTCAACCAAAAGACTAGAAGAACCCTCGGTTACACCCTGCCTTTTTTGTTTTTTAGAGTACCCACCAACACCCAAATCCAAACCATCAATATCTATATAATACGACCTTCAGACACGAGCTTCTTACATATGCAAATTGTAGAAGGAACATTAATGTATCATAATTTGTTGTTCAAACTGTTTTTAAAAATAGTCTAAATAACTGAAACTCATGAACGACTGTAGAGAACAGTTTTAAAAGCATAAAACTGGGGCAACTAAAATTACAAGGGCCCATTTTTTCTTTATATATATAAAATTACTAATATACCCCTAATAAATTATACCATTTTATTTTATTACTAATATACAACTGGCCACAAAAAAAATTCAATTTTTATTCCAAAAAAAAAAAATCACATTACAGTCTCTGTCTCTCACAAAGCGTAACAAATGTTCTTAATTTTTCTAGGGTAGCCTACCCTAGTTTTTTATGAGTCATTTGATCAAAAACAATACAATCTAATGGTGAAAAAAAGTATGAAAAAAGGTAAGTAAAAAAAGGCTGACACTGAAAAAATACATTTTCCTAATGTTCCGAATGCTATTACGCGTTTCAATTATAACCGAGATTATATTTCAGTTATAACTGAAGAGTTCTGACAGAATTGTAAATAACACACGACGTTTGATAACGAAGTTCGATGTGCTTACCACATCTACGTCTCCGAGACACTCACCCAGTATTTATTGATATTGTCAAGCTTACAATAGTAGACTCAAGTCTTACAATATTCAATGACTCACTCGCTAGTATTTGCCTATCAAACTATTGCTCATACCTAACAGCTCTCAATATCTAATGACATCCCGTCACGAATTTCTCTCAAAGAATAATATTTTCTCTATAATATTTCATGGGTCTCTCTCTCTATTTGATGTATAATATATGATGTAAAAGCACAAAATATTAGAGTCTAAATGGCTTTATTTATATCCTTACAAATAATCATAATCTTAATAAAATAGGAAGTATTTCCTTTTTCTCTCTTTCCTTTTTTGACTAAGATTCTTCTTTACTCTTCAAGTTTTCTAATCCAACAAGTAAACTTTTCATTCTCTTCAATCTATTCTTCTCAGATTACACGAAATATTCCCGACTTGCTGCTCACGTTTGTGGACCTTCTAGAAACTTTTGACTTGATCGCCAAGTAATTTGCCCGCCAGTTTCAGTTATAACTGAAATTATAATTTCAACCTATATTTAACCATAACTTAACAAATGTGTTACACATTAACTGTTAATATAATAAGAGTTCAATATAAGTTAACTCAATATATTTTTAGCAATATGATGACAAACAAATATGGTACAATAGACTTGTACTTTGAACCTAACAGACACGATTACATATCCGATACTTTTTCGGTACGATTGATAATTTGATTTTGATTTTTTAGGTAACGTATTTGAAATGCATCCGATACTTTTTCTATACGGATGATAAATTTGATTTTTTTTCTTCATACGGTGCATTATAATTTAGGGTGTGTCAGCCAATAGAATATTTTAGTTTTAATTAATTTTAGGGTAGTATTTATTTTGGGTTTATTAATAGGTGTTGTGTTTTTAGTGGTTGACACCCATTTACCGGGTTTACGACAACATTACTATAAAATATAAAATAACGTACCGTAATCGCATTGAGATTTTTTTTTTAACTAACCGTGTTACCGATGAGTGTATGTAGGCAGTCCTACACAGTAATATTTCCATAATTTTTATTGAATATTGGATGAGATTGATTTTGAATGAATAAGCTAAAAATAAGACAGAAAACTTAAACCGAGCACACACTCTTTGATAACGGAGTTCACCCAAATTGGCTACGTCTCCGGGCCGCTACACGTGGCACTTAATATTATTAAGAGGATTACAAACGTAATCTAGCTAAACACAAAGCTATGGTTCTCTCGCAAATAGAACTCTCTCTTTATAATGTAGAGGTGTTTGTGTAGGTGTAATTACAATACAGGATATTGGGGCATATAAATAGAACCCATAATGGCTCATATTACAATCTCAGGCGATGTGGGATAATTAGGAAACATGGCCAAACCTCATTTGGCTCCACAACTCAACAATCTCCCACTTGGAGTCAAATGTCGAGTGCTTCAATTATCCCCGACCACCGAACTCACTGTGCTCCACCGAGCAGAATGCTCCCATCGGTATCCTTGTATAGTAATTGATACTCTGCCGTCATCGGCGAGTTACTCATTATTCCAGTGTAGCGACGACCCTGAGTCTCAAGCTCGGAGTCCTACTGAGGTTGCACACAGCCTCAGTTTGTCGATTGTAACAGTCTTCGTTAGCATATCGGCGGGGTTCTTAGCGCCCTCAATTTTTTCTAGCGCGAAGATTCCATCTTCCAGAACAGCCCGGATAAAATGGTAACGAATCTGTATGTGCTTTGTGCGTGAATGGAATACAGGGTTCTTAGCTAGCTGAACTGCACTTTGACTATCACAGTGCAGAACTCCCTTGTCGGTCCTCTGACCGAGCTCCTCTAAGAAACCTTGCAACCAAATCATCTCTTTGCTTGCTTCCGTTATCGCGACGTACTCAGCCTCTGTGGTCGACAGTGCAACGATCTTTTGCAGCTTCGATGTCCAACTCACAGCAGTACCACCGTAGGTACAAACACATCCTGTTGTGCTTTTTCGGCTGTCCAGATCACCGGCCATGTCAGCATCCACATAGCCGTGCAGGCCTTCCGAGGTCTTTCGGAAACATAATGCCAAACTCACAGTACCCGAGAGATATCTCAATATCCACTTCACAGCTTCCCAATGGTACTTTCCTGGGTTACTCATGTAACGACTGACAACTCCCACTGCATGGGCAATGTCCGGTCTTGTACACACCATAGCGTACATCAAGCTACCAATTGCTGAAGCGTAGGGTATGTTCAACATACGATCCTTTCCTTCCTCGTCCAATGGTGATTGTTTCTTCGACAAGCTAAAGTGTGAGGCTAGCGGTGAGCCTACAGCTTTGGCATCACTCATGCTAAACCGTGCCAACACTTTCTTCACATACTCGGCTTGCGACAGAAACAGGGACCCATCCCTTCCTCGAGATATCCTCATACCGAGTATCTGATTTGCGGCACCCAAATCCTTCATCTCGAACTGTTTCGCCAACTGTTGCTTCACCTTGTTAATCTCAACAAGGCTCGACCCGGCGAGCAACATGTCATCTACATACAGTAGTAGAATGACGCACGAAGAGTTCTCAAATCTCTTCACGAAATAGCAGTGATCGCTATCACTTCTTTCGAACCCGGTATCCGCCATGAAACCGTCAAACTTCTTATACCACTGCCGTGGTGCTTGTTTTAACCCGTACAAGCTCTTCCGCAGTTTGCAGACCAGTTTCTCTTTTCCCTTTTCGGCAAACCCTTCAGGTTGGAGCATGTAAATTTCCTCATCAAGATCTCCATGGAGAAAGGCAGTTTTCACATCTAACTGCTCAAGATGAAGATTCGCATTTACAACAATGCTCAACAATAGCCGAATAGTCGTCATCTTAACGACTGGTGAAAAGATCTCGGTGTAGTCAATTCCTGCCTTTTGCTGGAACCCTTTGACTACTAGGCGTGCCTTATACCGTTTCGTGCCGTCTTGTTCCTCCTTCAGTCGGAACACCCATTTATTGCTCAGTGCCCTCTTCCCCATGGGCAGTTCGGATAACTGCCAAGTTGCATTCTTCTCAAGTGACTTCATCTCATCCTTCATCGCGAGCTCCCACTTGCTCGAGTCTTTTAGCTCCAGAGCTTCTTCTCTACTTTCGGGCTCTCCTGCATCACTGAGCAATATGTAATGCAGGGAAGGAGAGTATCGGGTAGGAGGTCTCCTCACGCGATGACCTCGGCCCAATTCAGGTCGGAGTGTTTGGGGCAGCTCCTCGGCCTCTTCAGCATCTGCTGGTCGGTTGTCGAGCACCACTGGCTCATCTTCAATGTCATTTTCCAACATTCTTGGAAACGCATTCATGTCGACCATACCACTTTCCTCGGACGGGAGCGCATCTTCTTCCACCACTACATTTTGACGATCTTTGTACAAAATGCTTTCGTTGAAGATGACATCCTTACTGCGAATGATCCTCTTTGTTTGACCATCCCAGAAGCGATATCCAAACTCAGCTCCACCGTACCCCATAAAGTAACACACTTTGGATTTCGAATCAAGCTTGGTACGTTCATTTATGTCGACATGGATATATGACAGACAACCGAACACTCGCAAGTGTTCATAAGAGATAGGCTTTCCTATCCATACTTCCTCGGGAATCCTCCTCTCTAGGGGCACTGAGGGTCCGCGGTTAATGAGGTAAACCGCCGTGCTTACTGCATGTGCCCACAAGGCTTTGGGCAACCCACTTTGCAGTCTCATACTCCTAGCACGCTCATTGATTATTCGGTTCATTCGCTCGGCCACGCCATTCTGCTGTGGCGTTCTTCGGATGGTCTTCTCCATTCGAATGCCTCTATGAGCACAGAACTCTACGAACTTCGCATCAATGTACTCTCCGCCGTTATCGGACCTCAAACACTTGAGTTTATTCCCGGTCTCTAGTTCGACCATGGCCTTCCATTCTTGAAATTTCTTAAACACCTCAGACTTGTGTTTCAAGAAGTAGACCCATGTTTTCCTTGTCGAATCATCGATGAAGGTCACATAGTACTGAGCTCCTCCTAGTGAGGTTACTGGAGATGGTCCCCATACATCTGAGTGGACTAGTGCTAGCTTCTCCTCCTTGGGAGCTTTTCCACCTTTCCGGAAGCTCACTTTCTTCTGCTTCCCGAAGATGCAACCTTCGCACATGTCGAGGTTGACAGACTTCAAGCCTGGAAGTTTGCTGTCCTTCGCTAACACCTTCATCCCCTTCTCGCTCATGTGACCCAACCGTCGATGCCATAGTTCCGAGCAGTTCTGCGACACAGCTATCGCAATTGTACGCTCCTCATCGGTCGTCATGTACAATGTACCGACCTTACTCCCTCGGGTTATCACCATAGCTCCTCGTGAAACTTTCCAAGCTCCACTGCTGAACGAAATGGAGTGCCTTTCGGCATCGAGTTGACCTACTGAGATCAGATTCTTGGTCAACCTCGGGACATGCCTCACTTTCGTCAGCTTCCATACCGATCCATTTGGAATGCGAATCTTCACATCGCCAGTTCCAACAACATCCAACGCTTCTCCGTCGGCTAGATACACTTTACCGAAATTACCCGCATGGTAATTTTCGAATAAATCCTTCTGAGCGGTCGTGTGAAATGATGCCCCAGAGTCTAGAATCCACGATTCTATATTTCTCTGTTCGGTAAGCAACAAACAGTCACCCGAATCCTCGTCGCTCGCAATATTAACCACATGATCACGGCCGGTACCCTTCTTCGGCTGCTTGCACTCATGACTGAAGTGTCCCATACCCTGGCAGTTATAGCACCGAAGATTCTTCTTACTTCGATCGCTATCTTTGCCTCCTCGGCTTTGCCCTCTTCTACCTCGGGATTGCGAACGTCCTCTAACGTCCCATACCCTAGCCTTACCCCGGTCTCTTGAACCCATGTTCAAGGCTGCTCCATCATTTGAGCATTCACCCATGTCTAATCTCCTGAGTTCCTCAGCGAGTATTTGATCTCGGATGCCGTTGTAAGTCAGTTTCTCCTTTCCAATTGAGTTGCTAACAGCAGCTCGCATGAATTCCCAACTGTTCGGTAAAGAGGCTAGCAGTATAAGGGCTCTCACTTCGTCTTCAAAAGTTATCTCCACCGCATCCAGCTGATTTACGGTGTCGATGAACTTGTTCACGTGATTTGCGACAGGTGTGTCCTCAGCCATGCGTAGGTTGAACAACTTACGCATGAGATGTACCTTATTGTTCGCGGATGGTTTCTCATACATGTCGGTGAGGATCTTCATCATCCCCATCGTCGTCGTCTCTCTTGCGACGTTATGTGCTACACTCCTAGATAGTGTTAGGCGGATCACTCCCAACACTTGTCGGTCTAAGAGTTTCCATGCCTCCTCGGTGGTCGTGGTCGGTCTTTCCTCAAGGAGAAGTGGCTGATGCATCTTCGTCCCATAGAGGTAGTCCTCTATTTGCATTCTCCAGAATGCGAAGTCCTTCCCGTCGAACTTCTCGATCCCGTGCGCGGTTCTGTCTTCTTTCGCCATCGATGTTCCGAGCTCTGATACCACTTGTTAGGGTCGATACAGGCGAACACAAAGAAAGACAGAAAACTTAAACCGAGCACACACTCTTTGATAACGGAGTTCACCCAAATTGGCTACGTCTCCGGGCCGCTACACATGGCACTTAATATTATTAAGAGGATTACAAACGTAATCTAGCTAAACACAAAGCTATGGTTCTCTCGCAAATAGAACTCTCTCTTTATAATGTAGAGGTGTTTGTGTAGGTGTAATTACAATACAGGATATTGGGGCATATAAATAGAACCCATAATGGCTCATATTACAATCTCAGGCGATGTGGGATAATTAGGAAACATGGCCAAACCTCATTTGGCTCCACAACTCAACAGGGTTTTCACCTTTTTGGTTCATTTTTGTCCTTTTTTTTAGTTTTCAATTATTCTGGAGTTTTTTTTTTCTGGAAAATAACAAAAGGAGGCATAAAATTGGGTAGAAAATAGAAGGTAGAAGATCTGGAGTCAAATAAATTGGCCTTTTTGCTTAATGTATTTTTAGATACATGGTAACTAAGGGCAAAACAGTAAAATTTTGTAAAAAAAAGCCGCTTGTACAATCATCACTTTTTCAACTAATAGCATATTAGCATGTCAACTTGGCTTTTTATCTAAGGTTAATTTCGGGTCCTACTAATTTTGAATCTATATTCAGATTTAGGTCATTTTTCTCAAACTATTTAAGTTTTAGACAGATTCCACCTAATTTCAATAAAAGAAAACGGGAAAAAATATAACAAGTAAAAAAGAAAAACTACGGGAAATTTGGAGAAAAAGAAAAATCCCAAAAAAGACTATAAAAGGTGGAAAAGTCAAAAGACCCAAAAAATGGTAAAAGGCTTTAAAAATTTGCTCAATCTTTTTTAAAGTTTCACAACTTGTTTTGCGCATTTATAAGATTTTATAATATGTTATATGCACATTTCATATCATTTGAACTTAATATTGGTCTAGACGATTTTCTAAAATTTAATGTTTAATTTATACCAATTTTACTTTCATTTCAAAATAGATTGTGGGTGGATTTTATGTGAATTGTTGTAATGTATAGATACATGTCTAATTATAATTATATAATATATTTTTGGTTAAATAGGTAAAATTTGAGTAAATATGAAAAGTAAAGTGAAAGTAGTGAGAAAACAACCATAAGGTCTGTTTGAAGACTCTTTTATAATATAGAGATAGCTAGAGATGTATATGATGTTTTGTGTTCCTGTTTTTTGAACAATATTTACCTACAGTGGCGAGCTTAGAAAATGAGTTATTGAAGGACGGGGACGAAAAAGAGTAAATATATAGAAAGAAAAAAAAAGTTTTAAATAGTTACAACAAAAATCCAATGCAGTTCATGCAACTACCAAAATCACTCAATATACTATGACCTCGTTTGTTTAAAATTGTATTGGGGTGAGATTATGCTGGATGATATTAAAAGTACCGTCGGGCCCACAAGTAACGTGTTTGTTACGAAAAGTGGAGGCGAAATTATTAGTAATATGATATTAGAAACGATGATAAATTGATGTATTTAGAGTAACAGAGAGGGTGTGGTATTGAAAAATGTGTGTATTTGGAGTAAATAATGTGTGGTATATATATATTAAAATCATTTATATATATATATATATATATATATATATATATATTGCAAGTTTATTTATTATGGATATAAATGTAAATTTGTAAAATAGTGTAACCCTAATAAAAAGCAAACAAAAACTTCATTGATATTTCATGTCTATACTGTTAATTCGGCCTTTATTTGTTATCCCGTCATAGTCCAAATGTATTGCTAGTCCCGTTACTACTAGCTAGTAGCGCAAACAAAATAGGCCTATATATAGTGTCATGTATACTTAATCGAAAGTGAAGTGACAATTAGGGTTGTGACTGCAACGCCATCGGGATTTGAACAATTTAATTAAAATACATATTTTTCCAGTTTAATACATTCAACTGCCTAAATAACTCACTTTAATTATGTTAAACAATTGACGGAAAGAATACTAATTAGAGTGATTTGGGTGGTAGAAAGTATTGTATAATTGAATTGAATTTTCGCAGTAGACGGTATTGAATTGAAAACAACTACATATTAAACGGTATAGATACCAATAAAGACAGAAAAAAAGATGTTAATCTTGGGTCATTATATTATAGATACACATGTTTTTCTGAAAAGCCTATCGAAATATCATGGTTTTTATATATTTTGGGAGCCGCTCAGCACTTAATTGCGCAAACCATCTTTGTTTGAGAAATATGATAAGACTTCCTAGTCATCTTTAAGGAATTTCATTCTAGTTCAAAGTTCCCCCGTATATTTTGAAATTTACTCATGTTTTTTAGGTGTTCGTCTCAGCACCAACTTACTTTTGGTCAATGAACAACTCATGCATTTTTATTATACCAAAGTTTGCATGATTATCTATTTTATAAACGATGAATCCCCACATTTATTATACCAGGGTGTGAATTGATTTCATGGTACTATTAATACTCCATTTTCTTTGACATATTAGAGCAAGTTAACGATAGTAATACTCCATTTTCTTTGAGATATTAGAGCAAATTAAATAATTAACCATTAAATATCAATGATGATATTTTGTTACTTACTCTCATTCCTGATTTATTCCTCTTTCAGTTCTTCTTTACACAAATCAATGCGATCTTAGTATCTTCTTCATATTTGGTTTGCATCTCATTTAGTATAATAGCTTCATGCTCGGCTAAGGGTATTTGAACAGCTCGGCTAAGGGTATTTGAACAGCTGGGGATGAATTAGTATTGGTTTTATCTTCCTCGTCGCCTGTTCACCACTTGAAACTTCTGTTTTTATGCATTGCTCATCATGCAATTTTGCCTTTTTTACTTCTCAAACCTCTCCAAATTGAATTATCTACCGTGATAAAGTTTATTGTCATGTAAATTTCAGTTCTTGTCCGTAATTTCCGCATTAAATGTCATATTGGCAACATTCCAATTGAATTGATGTAATTATATTTGTAATATTGGAGTCAACTATTAGTGATAACACCTAATACTCGAGGCTTATAGGTCAAAAGCAAACAAAGTTTATAGGTAGATTCGATATGTATGTGATATACCTTAATCATAGTGAATGAGAATAGTTCAGATGCACACCACAAAAACGAACATTGTTATACATTTCTTCTAGCAATCAAGCATGTTAGATAATGATTTTTAATTTTTTGTTGTTACATTTTTTTAACTCTATGAGCCCAGCCACAAGATTATGCAATAAGCAAAGTGTAGAAAATAAACAAGAACATGATGTTGTGGCAATATACAATAAGTAATCCGATTTGTTTGGTGAAAATTTGGACCATAAAGTTTCAGAAAATGATAGGTTTCTTCAAGAGAACCCTCGTTACTTTTGAATGGTTTGAAATGACAACATTTTCTATATTATGGGTATATATTTTCTTAGTATTTGTATATATTGATGAAAATGTGAGGGGATAGATTGAGAAATAACAAGGGAGAACCGAGAGGGAAATCTATGTGGGAGAATGAGAAGAACCTTCACTAGTTTATATAAAGCTTGTTATAGCTAATTGTAATTCAAACTGGTATTGTTATCTATTTTTTCACACAGATTAAAATAATTAACTTGAATGCTGCTTAATACATCGTACTTCACTTCTTAATATAATAGAAACGATAAGAAGTTATGAAAAATTACAGGACCTGCTTAATCTATTTGGGTAGATAAATTTGACTCATATCAGCTACCCATTACCTTCCTCAAAATTAACCCCCATGTCAAATTTTTGTGTGTATACAAGAAATTCAGACTTTTCCCTTGCCTAATAAAATAATTGCACTATAATTCTTCTTCAAGCTTATATAAGACGTGACTACTGCAGTTTGATTTAAGACCCATAAGTTGAAATTATTTGTAAAGATAGAAAAAGATAAATAATAATAATAAATAAAAAAATAGTTACGATAAGGAAATTAATAAGGAATATGCAGATTTGTATAAAGTTAAACGGTTCCTTAAATACTGTAAAATTGTTAGAATTAAAAAAATGTGTTGAGGTATGTGATGCGGCTGTCCGGAAAATTCTATAATTTGTAAAATGCTTTAATTTTACATATAATTATCTCATTTTACAATCTTAAAAGCACTTCAACTTAATACAATGTAAACATCAATGATAAAACAAAATAAGGATTTTGATAAGTAAGTATCAAATTGGTCATGTTAATTAAGTCGAAAATAATAAAATAAGTCACTTACCTCGATTTATCAGCATCTTTTAATGTTTGAAGTTAAATATATACATATCATGTATAAAAAAGACTTAAGACAATAAAGACCATGTATCTTTACATCATTTTTGATGCAAAGGTCTGTTACCATTTCAGTAAACAAGCTGATAGCTCTAAGCGATCATAAGTCGTTAGTAACAGTTTTGATTACTCATAAATTAACTTTACATTTCCGTGGAAAATGATTTCGAAAATAAGATAAATTCGATTTCTAAACCATTTCGGAAACATTTTACTCATAAATTAATCTCGAGTAATATGAAAGGAATTTTTTTGTTACAACATAAGATACTCCATGTCTATGGACAAACAAAAATTACATTCAATAGTCAATATGTATATGGTACACCTTAATCATAGGGAAATAGAAGAGTTGAAATGACAAACACGAACATTGTCATACATGTCTTGAGTCAATGGAGCATGCCAATAATGAGTCTTCACTTTTTGTTGTATTTTAAACTTGCAAATGTTTTCAGATCTTTTGAGCTCATCCACGAGGTAAGGCAAAGGAAGTATCTAAAAATAAACAAGAATGTGGCGTTGTGGCAAATGCAAAAAGAAATCCGATTTGTTTGTTAACTGATTGAACCATAAAGTTTCCAAAAACGACATGTTTCTCCCAAGAGAAGCCTCTGCTCTGGTTTGAAAACATTTTTTTGTGATTAAGTGATCATATTATGTGTATGTCTTTTCTCTATCTTATGAGAGAGAATAAGATGAGATGGCCCAGCTAAGGAAAGACGAAGGAGAGCTATAAATATGGTGGTAGTGGCAAATACAAATACCAACCTTACTTGCCATCTTTGTTGGTGATGTTCATGGTAAGCTTGATCTGATTCTCTTCATCAGATATCAATTCTAAGCAAGAAAAATGTATGTAGATAAGATGGAGAAAATGACTTTCCTTCAACAATTTAGCAGCAGAAGATAGTTTTTGTAATGGCAAAACATGATTATGAAAAGGTGCATCTTTTGCTTTTGAGACCTCTAAAATAAGAAAAGAAGGAAATGTGATTTTTTTTGTTATAAAAATTGTCAATACACTCCTCTCTTGCGTCTGGAATCATCATCATTTTGCATAAAAAAAATTCAATTTTTTGACTTGCTAATCATCAAATTAGGTATTCTTTAATTTTATTTATTCATGATACTTTCCCCAAGTAGTGAATTTTTGCTTCTTAATCCTGCATATAAATTTCGGAGAACACAGAGATCTCGTATGAAAGTGCACTATTCTGGTTAGTAAAGCATGATTCATCATGAAATGTTGATTGTTTTGCTTTTAAACAATCCCTAACCGTTTGAAAATCTATTTCTCAAACCTTTCATATTTTAAACAATGATACGACTTTCCGTAACAATTGATACAACAATATATTGCAACAGAGCACGCAAAACAAACTCAGGCATAAACCTCGATAAGTAGAGCATATCTTGATGGATGACAATGAAGGAGAAGAGTTTAGGGGCCTAACGACAAACACAAACATTGTTCACTTTTTATTGTAATTTAAACTCGTCAAGTTTCCTAAATCTTATGAGCTAAGGTGAGGTAAATGGACAGAGTGAGAAAATAAACAAGAATTTTGTCTTGGCAAATAAAGAAATAATCCCATTCGCTTGCAGAATATTTGAACCATACTGTTTCCGGACACAAGTACATGAAGCAAAAGGAAGCTTTGTTGATTATTCATCTAAACTGCAAACAGTTGAGAAAAAAAATCTTTATATTATTTTATTTTTTATCAATAGTTCAAAAGAACTTATCGTTAAAATCCCTCAATTTAAAATCACGTTCATGTTCCGCACTGGGAAACACGTTACATCACTATAACAAAAATTGGATCTTAGTACTATGAAAAAACAAAATGAATTAAAATAAAATAGTTTACTGATACAACACCTCACAATGAAGAATAATGCTTCTCTTATTCAACTTAGTCATCGGAGAAATTATAAATGCAAGCATAAAATGTTTTGCAAAAAATTACTAACTTAACCAAGGGAAAACTTTTGGAGATGAAGGCAAGCGTGCTGTAAGAACTTCAACGCCCGTCTCCGTCACCTGCATGAAGAGCTTATTAAATATTTTCGCCTTGTTAATTGGAGCATATTTTGATTTATTTCCTTAAAAGCTAAAGAGTATGTTTGGTTGACCAACTTAAAACTGAGTTTATTTTATTTTCCTAGAAATTTTAAGCTGGCTTTTTCCTCAACCTAAAAAATTAAGTTATTTGCCAACGAAATTAAACTGAACGATTCGAGATATTTTGCTGAGAAAATATAAATAATGTTGAACTGGACTCACCCAGCCTTTCTTTCAACCTTACAAAAATCTACAGTAGCTTTTATGTTGATAGACTGAAGCTAAACAGGCCCTGGGTAGCTATTATCATCATAAAGTATGAAAGGGGAAAAAACCCGAAAATCAATCATATGAACCAAACTAAGCATTTTTCAAGAACATGTTGGGGAAAGTGAATTTACCAAAAGAGTGTGCTCAAACTGAGCACTACGTTTTCCATCTGCAGTAGCAGCAGTCCATCCATCTGGCCACATCCGATCACGCCAAACACCTAAAAGTGAGGAGGACATGTAAGCTGAAGAGCATTTAAGACATTTGTGTTGCAGGTTTTCAGAAAATAAGCGAGATTTTCGGAGTAGAGACTAAAAAATTAAGGGTTTTTGCAGTTTACAGCTTCCATCTATTTCCAGGCATCGACCAACTTTTAAGCAAAAAAGGAAATAATCTAAGCTCCGAAGCTGAAAGCAAACAAGGCTTAGTTGGCCAACTTAAAAGCTGAGATACGCGTGCCTCCTGGCTGCCTAAAACTAGATTAAAATGGATTAGGCCATATTTTTTAAGCCACAAACAAGCCAGCTTATTAGCTTGAAAGTTACATATGAATAAGCCTTGATTGACCAAAATGGATCATGTCTATTTTCTTTTTATCTTTTGTGAGTGTGAACTACCGTTATTATAGGGGTATTGTGTTCGAGATATATAATTGTCGTCCAAATTACCTGCATTTATCATAGGCTCTATCGAAAACGTTTGTCCAGCCTTCATGACACCAAC
This sequence comes from Primula veris, assembly GCA_963682055.1. Taxonomy (NCBI): domain Eukaryota; kingdom Viridiplantae; phylum Streptophyta; class Magnoliopsida; order Ericales; family Primulaceae; genus Primula; species Primula veris. The sequence goes on along the minus strand of OY821745.1, from coordinate 26,761,700 downwards.
TGCTTTATTTTCTGGAAAGATGCTTAAGGCCAACACAAAAACGAAACTAACAAGCAACTAGACAAACCTTTTGTTGCAATAACAAAGGGAATAACAAACACATGTTATCAAATAAAATTAGAATTTGCACAAACTCAGAAGTTAAAAAAAAAAGAGTTTATATCTCAAGGATACTTGCATAATGGGGAATATTAGGTGCACAGTGAAAGAGCTCCCCGATACCATGACCGCAATATGATTTCACCTGATCATAAAAGGTGAGAATTTGAGAATTCTTGTAAACAAAAACGGCATGAAAAATCAATTTATAAAATGAAGTTCATTACCACAGAGAGCCCAGACATCGTTGCATGTCGATTGACCACCTCCCCAATTTCCCTAAACCGTACCCCTGGTTTTACTGGAGAAAAATAAATAATATATTTGTTAAAGTTTCAGTTTTGCAGGCAAACTCAACACAAATCAACCAAAACCACATTGTCCGAGAAGAAGAATAGAAGGCCTTTTCAACTCGTATATAAAACTTAGAATTTATGTAGTTTAATAAGAGTAGGCTTTTACCCATTGCTATTGCCTTTTCCAAGCACTCGTAAGTACATTGGACCAATTGACGTGAAGCTTCGTCAACATTACCAACAAAGAATGTTTCATTCAAATCACCTGCATAAAGCGTGACAAATTTAAAAACAAAAGGGTCCAATTTTGCGTGGAATACAAAACTAACAAAAAAAGATAAGAGCATAACTATCATACCATGGACACCTTTATAGTACACAGTCACGTCGACATTTACTATATCACCATCTTCCAATTTCCTGGAAAAGAAAACGATCAGAAAACAAGAAAAAGCAAAGAAGGACTCGAGGTCGGAGTTCTGTCGAACTAATTAGTGAAAGATATAACGAAACAAGATCCGTGTTTACCTTGCATCTGGGATCCCATGACATATCACTTCATTTACTGACCTGTAAGGAACCAAAAGGCAAATATAGATTCCCTTAAATTAATCCTTCATGCTAATCCCACCACAGTAATAAAAGAAAATACCTACGTGCAGCACGATTTTGGGAAAAAATAATAATTCAATGGTGAAGGATATCCTCCTGCACATGTAAAAACACAAAATCAGGCCGTTATGTTAAAACAAAAGATAAAAGTTTATTATTTTTATATTCTCATAACATTCAGAAAATATACCAGCAGCAATTGTCGCTTGATGGACAACTTCATCAATTTCATCAGTAGTTACACCTGGGCGTATAACACGAGCTGCTGCATCTAAAACCTCCCTAGCAATCTAAAGCAAATGTAATTAAAAAAAATGAAAATCATGGTCCACTCAAAAGCAACATCTTCTAAAGCTAAGAAAGATTCAAGAACTCTATGCTACTGATTCAAAATCAAATTAGCTTTAATAGGGAGCTGCTAACTTACTCGACAAGTTTCTCTCATCCTTTCTATTTTCTCCGGTGTTTTAATCTACAAAATAATGCACATCACCATAGAAGCCATTAAATTCTCAAGTTAAAATATGCACAACTTATAAGATACTCTAAATCAGAAGTTAGGACTACTTTATCGATTTAAGTTTTGACCTCAACAACACGCTGAAAGTCACTATTAGGCTCAATTTTAGGAATCCCCTGCATTCAAATGACATAAAAGTTACTTATCAATACATTGAAAGCGGCGATCAAACAAAAAATGTGAGATAAACTCACATCAATTGCCCAGTCTGGTATATCAATGTGCGCAGGAATTTCCCTTTTATTCGATATAGGATACGGACGAAGTGGGCTGCAAGATAACGACATAAATACAACACGGTTAAGTGAAAGACAAAAATGAAACATATAATGACGACTGCAACACCTAAAGCAGTTGCCTAAAAATATACTTAAACAACGTAGATTTAGAAGTACCCGGTCCAATCAAAGTTAGGAAGTTTAAGGGTCCGAGTTTGCCCTTTCCTTAAACAATATAACCATCCATCACTTGGCAAAGTTAAATTTTGTTCACCTAAAGCGGATAAGTTTGCCTTCACATGAACTGATTTGTGGGAGCTCCAGGATTGCTTAAAACAATCTTGAGTGCTATTATATATAAAAAAAAATGCGTTAACATAAATGACTAACAGTGGTACAGAGGGAATACGACACAAGTACGTCAAGATTAGTTCAAGTATTCACAATTATGTCTAGGCGGTCATATTCATTTTAGTTTTACTGATCATAACTACAGTGGAAAATGTCACAAACCAGAAGGCAGCAGCTTCTCGAGGGAGCTTTAGTTCCACACACTTGGGACACCTACAAAAACCAATTGGATAAATTTGGGTGAAAAACAAAGCACATTCTTTTCCAGTAGAGTAGTTTAAATCGAGCTGCCTTTACTTGATTTGTAAACAGAGCAACTTTTAGTCTTTAAATTTTATCTTGATAAGATACACAGAGAATAGGAATTGAGAACAGCACCAACTATGTAATGTCCTTTATCATCCCCTGCTGTACAACCGAAATCGAATTTCGGGTCCCTACTATGTCCTATTTTTAAGAGAATAACTGGTTAAATTCTTTAGAAACTTATTTACACAATTTTTTTAAGTAATACGAAATTCAATCATTTATATAAGTTTCTAATGTATTTAAAGATTCGATTTTTATTATCAACTCTCCTAACTCCTTAGCTTCTGAAGAACATGACAGATCCAATTAAGTTTCGAAAGATCCTAATTTTTTCCACAAATTTACATATTAAAAGTCCAAAAACAACTGTTTTACACAACTTAAGTTTCTACAGATTCCAACAATTCATTATCTCTTCCTGATTAAACTTCTAAGGAACCTAAAAAGCCATTCTTTCATTACCTAAATACAAAAGAATAATTTATTTATAATCCTACAGAATAACGTTGACCAATTCTAAACAATAAATCAATACCAATGATTAGCATATAGTATGCCAAAAAGTTGTATTTTTTTATACTCCTACAAAATAAGCTCCTAAATTTCGAAATAACAATTTTTCAAGTCCCCCAAAAAATGATCAGAAATAAGAGTAAATGGTACATGCTGAAGACAAGCATAGATACCAAAAGGTCATTCTTTTCTACTCCTAAAAAATATGCTTCTAGATTTCGAAACGACAAATCAAGTCCCAAAAAATGATCAGAAATAAGAGCAATTGGTACATGATGAAGACTAGCATAAATATCACAAGGTCATTATTTTTTACTCCTACAAAATATGCTTCTAGATTTCAAAACGGCAAAACAAGTCCCAAAAATATAAAAAAGAAAGACTATTATAAGAGCAATTGATACATACTGAAGTTTAGCTTAATAACAAACGCCCTTCTTTTAAACTCCTACAAAATATGCCTCTAAATTTTAAACAACAAATCAAGTCCAAAAAAATGAGCAGAAATAAGAGCAAATGGTACATGCTGAAGACTAGCATAAATACCAAAAAGGCATTATTTTCTACTCCGACAAAATATGCCTCCAAAATTCTAAACAACAAATCAAGTCCCAAAAAATGATCAAAATTAAGAGCAAATGGTACATGATGAAGACTAGCATAATTAACAAAAAAGTCATTCTTTTCAACTCTTACAAAATAAGAGTAATTGATACACACTAAAGATTAGCATAAATACCAGAAAGTAATATTTTCTACTCCTACAAAATATGCTTCTATAATTCAAAACAACAAATCAAGTCCCAAAAATGAAAAGAAATAAGAGTAATTGAGACAGACTAAATATTAGCATAAATACCAAAAAGTCATTCTTTTCTACTCCTACAGAATATGCTTCAAAAAGTATAAACAACAACTCATTCTTACTACTACTGCTACAAAATAATATGGAGTATGCTTCTAAAATTATAAACAACAAATTAAGTTCCAAAAATGATCAGAAATAAGAGCAAATGGTACATACCAAAGATTAGCATAAATACCAAAAAAAGTCATTCTTTTCTACCCCTACAAAATATGCTCCTAGAATTCCAAACAACAAATCAAGTCCCAAAAAAAGAATAGAAATTCATTCTTTCTACTCCTACAAAATAAGCTTCCAAATTTCGAAACAACAATTTTTCAAGTCTGAATAAAAATAAGAGCATTTGGTACACACTGAAGTTTAGCATAAATACCAAAAACTCATTCTTTTCTACTCCTACAAAACAAGCTCCTAAATTTCAAAACAACAATTTTTCAAGACCCAAAAATAAACAGATTCAAGAGTAATCGGAACATGATGAAGACTAGCATACATACCAAAAAGTCATCCTTTTCTACTCCTACAAAATATACTTCAAAAAAGTATAAACAACAACTCACTATTTACTACTACTACAAAATATGGAGTGTGCTTCTAAAATTCTAAACAACAAATTAAGTCTCAAATATGAATAGAAATAAGAATAATTGGTACATACCAAAGATTAGTATTAAATACTAAAAGTCATTCTTTTCTACACCTACAAAATAAGCTTCTAAAATTATAAACAACTAATCAAGTTCCAAAAAATGAATATACATAAGGGCAAATGGTACATACCAAATATTAGCATAAATACCAAAAAGTCGTTCTTTTCTACAGTTCTACTTCTACAAAAAAAGCTCTTAAATTTCGAAACAACAAATTTTCAAGTCCCAAAAAATTGAATAGAAATAAGAGTAATTGGTACATAAGCCTAGCATAAATACCAAAAAGTCATTCTTTTCACTGCAAAATAAACTCCTAACGTTTGAAATGACAATTTTTTAAGTACCGGAAATGAACAGAAATAAGAGCAAATATGCTGAAGATTAGCATAAATACCAAAAAGTCAAATCTTTTCTACTCCTACAACAAAACATGCTTCCAAACTTCTAAACAGCAAATAAGTCCCAAAAAATGATTTGAAATCAGAGAAATTGGTACATACTGAAGATTAGCATAAATACCAAAAGGCATACTTTACTACTACTACTACAAAATATGGAGTATGCTTCTAAAATTATAAACAACAAAGTAAGTCTCAAATATGAATAGAAATAAGAATAATTGTACATACCAAAGATTAGCATAGATAGTAAAAAAAAACATTCTTTTCTACTCCTACAAACTAAGCTCCTATATTCCAAAAATGAACAAAAATAAGAGTAATTGGTACATGCTGAAGACTACCATAAATACCAAAAAGTCAATCTTTTCTACTCCTACAAAATAAGCTCCTAAATTTCTAAAGAACAATTTTTCAAGTCCTAAAAAATGAACATAATTAAGAGTAATTGGTACATACTAAAGAATCTAGCATAAATACCAAAAAGTCAATTTTTTTCTACTCCTACAAAATAAGCTCCTAAATTTCGAAAAAAATAAAATAAGTCTTAATTAAAATAAAATAAAATTGATACATACTGAAGATTAGCAGGTTTTCCACATTTAGCACAGGATAGGGCTGCATCTGATACAGCCGCCATTAAAACCTGAATTTTTATACAAAAAAATATTGAATTTAGAATTATAGTAAGACCCAATGTAGAAAATTCAAATTTGAGAAAAGGGTATCAGAGAACGGACCTTGATTCAGAGAGAGAGAGAGATTTAATTAGGGTTTCAGAAAAAAGTTTAGTGGAAGTGGAAGAGGTATTGGTTTTTATTAATTTAGTCTAAAGTTTTCAATATTTATCATATTTATCCTGACTGTTTCATAGTCATCTACAAAAAGTCCTTTTTCAAATATTACTAGGGGAAATTCCATTTTAGTAAATATGAAACTTAATTCTTAATGCTAGTCCAAAAAATTAATTACCGTTTTGTGTAATTTTTATTTCATTCACTTCACTAATATCCCATTCACCTCGGTGAATATACAAAAAAATATGAAGAAAAAAAAAACAAAATAAAATATAGAAAAATTACAAAAAAAAATAAAAAAACATAAAATATTTAAAAAATAAATTTAAAATAAAAAAAAACATAATATATTTTTAAAAAATGAAAATATTAAAAAAACCGTTTATTAACCTCAAGATTATGAAGTAATGGACAAACAATTTTCATTCACTTAAAAAAAAATATTAAAAAAAACTCATTCAGTTCAAAAAATATATTAAAAAAATTATTCATTTCAAAAAATTGAAGTGAATGACCAAACAAACAAAATAACGTCACTTCACTTCAAGTTTTTTGAAGTGAATGGATCAAACAAATTTCATTCGCTTCTAGAAAAACATTAAAAAAAAGTTCATTAAATTCAAAAACAAAAATTTGAAGTGAATGACCAGTTAAACAAAAAAAATGTCCATTCACTCTAAGATTTTGAAGTGAATGGATCAAACAAATTTCATTCACTTCAAAAAAAACATTAAAAAAAACCCATTCACTTCAAAATTTTGAAGTGAATAGCCAAACAAACAAACAAATGTCCATCCACTTCAATATTTTGATGTGACTGGACCAATGTTGCACTAGTATGGATACGTGTACTGTAACGTGTACGCCGATACGGTAAAAATTAAAAATTTTGGGTACGGTACGACTACGGTACTTCAATATATAATAATTATATTTAATATTTATTTTACTTATTTTCAAGTTAAATAGATCAACTTATATATTATTTAATTTTGTGGATTTTTAGTCTAAATATTTTGAAAGTTTTGTATGAATTTATACAATAAAATGAAACTTAAATAAAATTGTAATATTTTTATAATATATATTTTCAATTCTATGGGTTTTAGTATAAATTTTTAGAATCTAAGGAACTTCTCTATTATACTTTTAAGTATGATGGTAGATTTGATAATTTTATACATATATTACTACTTAAAATAATCAAATATTTGAACCATACAAATTTTCGAACCATATCGGTTACGTATTGGCGTCGTACCCAGACGGTCAAACCAGTCGAAAATTCGTTGCTACGTATTTGTCGTATTCGGTACGGATTTTTCTGTACCGTACCGGTACCGGGTACGGGAAAATTTCAAAAACCATACATAGGATTGTACCAAACAATTTCATTCACTTAAAAAAAACAAAAACAAAAACTCATTAAATTCAAAAAATCATTCACTTTGATTTTGTTTTTTAAAAGTTAATTCAATTCAAAAACATAAAGTAAATGACCAAACAAAAAAACAAAAACGCCCATTTACTTTAAGATTTTGAAGTGAATGGAACAAAAAAAAAACGTCAATTCACTTAAAGATTTTTAAGTGAATGGATCAAACAAATTTCATTCACTTAAAAAAAACATTAAAAAAATTCATTTACTTCAAAAACATAAATTTGAATTGAATGACCAAATAAACAAAAAAATGTCTATTTACTTCAAGATTTTGAAGTAAATGGAGCAAACAAATTTCATTCGGTTGAAAAAAAAAACATTAAAAAAGCTCATTCACTTCAAAAAATTAAAATGAAGGACAAAAAAAAACATTCAGTTCAACATTTTGAATAAAATGAATTTCACTCAATTAAAAAAAACATTAAAAAAGCTAAATCACTTTGAAAATTTGAAGTCAAAAAAATGTCAATTCAGTTCATGATTTTGAAGTTAATAGATCAAACAATTTCATTCACTTAGAAAAATATATATTAAAAAAAGTCCATTCAATTGAAAATTTTGAAGTGAATGACCAAAAAAAATAAAAATTGTATATTCACTTCATAATTTTGAAATGAATGTACCAACCAATTTCATTTACTTCAATAAAAAAATAAAAAAAAAATTCATTCACTTCAAAAAAAACGTCCATTAACTTCAAGATTTTTAATTGAATTGACCAAACAAATTTCTCCACTTAAAGGAAAACATTAAAGAAAGCTCATTCATTTCAAAAACATAAATTTGAAGTGAATGACAAACCAAATAAAAAAGTGTCCATTAACTTCAAGATTTTTAATTGAATTGACCAAACAAATTTCATCCACTTAAAGGAAAACATTAAAAAAGCTCATTCACTTCAAAAAATTAAAATGAACGACCAAACAAACAAAAAAATGTCCATTCACTTGAAGATTTTGAATAGAATGAATTTCATTCACTTCAAAAAAACATTAGAAAAACTAATTCAGTTCAAAATTTTGAAGTCAAAAAAACGTCTATTCACTTCAAAATTTTGAAGTGAATAGACCAAACAATTTCATTCGCTTCAAAAAAAATATTAAAAAAAGTTCATTAACTTCAAAAATTTGAAGTGAATGACCAAACAAACCAAAAAATGTCTATTCACTACACGATTTTGAATTGAATGGACTAAAGAATTTCATTCACTTCATTAAAAACATTTAAACAAAACTTATTCACTTTAAAATTTTAAAGTGAATGACCGAATAATCAAACAAAATGTCCATTCACTTAAAGATTTTAAAGTGAATGGATTTTATTCACTTAAAAAAAATATTAGAAAAAACTCATTCACTTCAAAAATTTGAACCCAAAAAAATGTCCATTCACTTCAAGATTTTGAAGTGACTACAACAAACAATTTCATTCACTTAGAAAAAACATTAAAAAAAAGTCACTTAATTCAAAATTTTGAATTGAATGACAAAAAAAAATGTCCATTCATTTCATGATTTTGAAGTAAATGGATCAAAAAAATTCATTCAATTCAAAAAAAAACATTAAAAAAAACTCATTCACTTCAAAAACATAAATTTGAAGTGAACGACCAATCAAACAAAAAAACGTCAATTAACTTCAAGATTTTAAATTGAATGAACCAAACATATTTCATCCACTTCGAGAAAAACATTAGAAAAGCTCATTCACTTCAAGAAATTGAAGTGAATGATCAAACAAACAAAAAAATATTATGATAAAACCATAATTTTCTCGGATGCGTTAGATTTTTCAACAATGATATAATATATAAAAGATATGATAAACAGTGAACATTTCTTGATATTTATTACTATTCGGCAATTGCCCTTGTTCGGATTACAATTTTATTCTAACAATCATGCTCGACTTAACTATTTGATATCTCATCTTGGTCTTTCCCCTTCTTCTTCGGTACTCTGTTCTTTCTCTGCTCGGTTTGTTTCTGGATGTGATAAGCTTTTACTAATTTCTTTCTTTTCTCTACTTCTCTCTATATTTTTTGGATTGATTTTCTAGTCCCTTTCTTAGAGGGGTAATTGGCTATTTATAGGCAACTATGCCTTTTAGGATGTTGACAAATGTCTCCATCTCAGGGGATTTTTCAGATATGGGTCACTGGTTAAGTGGGCTTGGTCTTTTAGTAGTATCCACCTTTATTCTTTATGAAAGGCATATGATGACCCATTTAAGTATTGGATACCCATCTATGAAGTGTGGGTTGATTGTTACCCGAATAGAATATTCGGGTCTAATTTTTATGTTCTATCAAGTGCTCCCTGACTTCTTCGACGTGGTCTCCTCGTCGAGGGAGTCATGATCGGTCTGACAAGGATATTGCTTCGGCCATGCTGTTCCCAAGATTACCTCAAGAGATGCAGTGGATTCAACTGTTCCCTGGGGCCTATTTGAGGTCATTAAGAAGTCCTATCTTGGTATCTTTTTTCGAGGAAAACCCTTGATCTTTCCAAAAATCACCTTATTATAAAAGGGAATACCCTTCCCACTATTACTTATTCCATCACCTCCTTGCTTGTGATTTAATGGCTTCTCTCAATGGTACTACTGGAGACAATTCTTCAGATTATGTCGCTTACTTGGAGAATGAAGTCAAGAAGGCTCGCGTTATGAAAAAGAAACTGGCGGACATGACAAAAAGGTTATCAGATATGGATGCGGCCCATCACTTGACGATGGCTGACCTGGATTGGGCCTTTGAGCGTATAAAAAGGCTCGAGGCTTATTTGGCTAAGCAAAAGGCATAAAAAAGGGCCTATAAGCTTGCCTTCAAGGAGTTGCATGCTCGGTCTAAACCGAGTTCGGATGACGTTGAAGGAGGCTCTTCCTCGGAATAATTAGTCTTTTGTGATTTTTTTGTATTGGGTGTCATCACCCAGTTGTAATCGAATCATGGAAAAATATTAATAAAACATCTTTCATTTTCATTCTTGTCTGTTTATTCTCTTGATATCCCAATGGACGACTTTAATTAGACTGGGAACTGTGGTTGATTAGCTATAAATGATCTTGGGAAGTTCAAGGGGTTGTCTTTCTTCGAGATGACCTTTGATCTACCCCTCGTTTCTTCCTATAAAAGGGGACTATTCCTATATTCTTTGTGCAACTCATTCTTATTTAGCGAACAATGGCTTCTCCTCGTGAAAATAGCGGTGACAACCTTCCTGAATATGTTGCCCATCTCGAGGAGGAGGTTAGGAAGGCTCGTATCCTCGAAAGGAGGGTTGCCTCTTTAACCGTGGAGGCTCGCCGAGCTGCTGAGATAGACGAGCGCTTGGAGGCCATGGAGAGTGAATATCAGAGGTCTCTGATCGACAATATTTGGGCTCGTGCTCGGATCAAAGAGCTTGAGGCTTCTAGAGATAGGCATATTGCTTCCAAAAGAGCCTACAAATTGGTCCTTAAGGAAGTGTATGCTCGGTCTAAGAGGAAGCCGAATGACGAAGCAGGCCCTTCTACGAAATGATTTTATTATTCTTATTGTACTTCCTTTATGTTGACTGCCTCTTCTGTAACGAAGTATCAATCAATCAATAAAGACTTCTTTTTCTTGTTTATATCTAAATTACTTTCCCAATGCAATTTATTTTGACTGCGCATGCTTGTGGCTTCTTTAATGACTTTTCTTGGGCCTTGTGTTTGACCTTATCCACTGGATCTTCTTAATCTTTGTATCTAGGGACCACTGGGATTTCTTGAGCCCTGTGCACAAATCTTATCCCTTATATCTTAATATTGTTGCACTTTTTCCAGATTGACACGTGCATAGGCTTTTCGAATCCTACCCTCTTTAAATACTGGCATGAATCCAAGCGTTTCTTCTCAACAGACGCCTCTTTTAATAACGAATGGTTGTAACTCCCCACTTTAAATTTCTCAACAGGTGCCTCTTTTTAATTACCCATTTTTTTTAGAGTCTTTTGACGAACGGTTGCACTTCCCCACGCTAAACCTTCCTTAATTTATCTATAAATATCTTCTTTAAGATATGGATTTCTTCACAATCTCCCCCTTATCTCTCTTCATTATATACAGAATTTCATCCCATAACTCCCTTAAAATGGAAGGTTCTTCAACCAAATCTGCACTGGTCTTGCAAGTGGAGGCTTTTGAAGCTTCATATGGCCATGCACTAAAGCTGTTGAAGGATGCTGAAGAGGAGTTAAAGGTGATGCGTTATCACCATACCGAGATGGTTCGGGAATTGACTTGGCTAAGATCCGAGCTGAATTATTGTCGACGTGCTCGTCGAGCTCTAGTCAAAGAGAATGAGGTGTTGAGGGGGAACCCGACAATTCGGGACAGGGATGTCTCTGCTGGGCCCTCTCATAGATACCGATCGACTTCCCCCTAGCCTCGCCCTTTTTCTTTTCTTTTTATTTCTTTCAGTTTTCTTCATTTCTTTTTCTTCTTCTTATCTGTTTTTCTTTTTCTTCTGTGCCTCCTCTTTCTTTTTCTTCATCTTCTCTCCCATCACTCTTTTCTTTTTAATACTCTGTTCTCTTCTTTTTCTTTTTTCCTTTTTCTCTTCTTCTGCACCACTACGATGTAACAATCAACCCTGTGTTCCTAAGGGTTTTGTTACTTCTAGGGTTTTTGTCATTTTTCATTTTCCTCTTCTTGCTTTTCACTTCTTTTTTATGTTCCTCTTCATTCTCTACTTCCTCTTCCCCATCGTCGCCAGCTCGCTTGGCCTGCTGATACAGTTGATCTTCTTTGTATGAACTTTTATAGTAGATTTTCTCGGATGTAATAGATATTTTTCTCGGATGTAATTGATTTTCCTTGTGATGTCCTCTGATGTAATGAACAGTGATGTATCCCATCTTATTAATGAAAATTATATTTGCCCCTTTATCTTGCCCTTCTCTTATCTTGCACTTCTTTTTAGGTTGCACTTGTGGTTTGTCTTTTTCTGGAACGTAGGCTTACTCGATTGTCTTCTCTCTTTTATTTCTTACTGTACCGGTGCCATGTGATATCTGAGACATGGCAGGCTGGTCAAACATGCATGTTCCCAAGCATTGTCAGATAATACCATACTATCTTTGCTCTATAAATACTCTTCAACCTTTCTTCAGAATATATCTTTTTCCATACTGTGTTTGCTTCTTTTTCATCTATCATCTCCTTCTGTATAATAACTTTTCCTAATGTCTGAACCCGTGGTGAGATATCATGCTCAGATGAAAGACTTGGATGCTGAGGTATCTTGGGTCCGTCATAGAATGGCTAAGCTTGAGAAGGAGTATGGTGTCCTGGCTTTGAGTTTGTACAACTCTCACCCCGAGGAGACAATTAAATGGACCCAGATTTCGGCCTTGGGTCGTGAACTTGACCACCTATTGGAGCGTAGGAACACTCTGGCCAACTCCTGGTATGAAGCCGAGGAGATTTGGGATCATGCTCAGAATGAGTTTGATAACTCCCCTCAAGGCCTCGCTAGTATGACTGTTAAAAATGCTCAGCTCAAAGAACAAGTTACTGCCCTTATTGGCGAGAATGCATACCTTTCCCGGGAGAATGAATGCTTGGTCGTCATGAACGACTCATATGAAGCTCGGTTAGCTAACTCTGCTCGGGCGACTTCCTCTCGGTCTGGCAGTTCTGTTGTCCCACCCACTAATCCTTGATTAGATTAGTCTATTTTTCTTATTTTCTGTTTTGGAACTTGTATTAGAACAGTTGTATCTTTTCGTATTTCATGCCTGTCTTATGAACCATTGCAACGCCTCGTACTTTGTGCCTTTTCGTTTTTTGAACCCTTGAATTTCTTTATAAATGCTCCATATTGCCTGTACTTCATTATCCAATCTCCTTTTCTCTCTCTTGTTTCTTCTAACTTGCTTTTGCTTAAGATGGCTCCCATCACTAGATCTGCCTCCAAAAAGAAAGCCCTTATAGAAGAGGAGCCTACTTTTTTGCTACCTCGTCCCCCTGGTTTCGGGGAAGAGGATTTGACACCTCTTCAGCTAAAAGAAATTGAGATGTCGTGGCTGAAGCACGATCTCAAGTGTGCTCAGACCGAAATGAGGAGGTTCAAACAGTACTGGAAGGAGGAGAGCGCTGCTCGTTTTGAAGCCGAGCAGAAGTGCAAGTCTCAATCTCATGCTTTAAAACAGGTGGAGATTGGCATTTCTCATTTAATTAGGGAAAATAGCGTCTGGAGGAGCTCTTGGCGAAGAAGGATGCCGAGGAAGGTGGTAGTTCTAGGGCTCAGAATTAGAGAAGTATTCTAGTGTTGAAGTTGTAATTTTTATTTTTCCCGTTGTAACTGGTTGTTTTCCCCTTTGTGGATGAATAAAACTTGTGTTTTGCAATTCGATCATGTCTATTTTACTTGCTTTGCCTTTATGTTGATATATTTCGTTGTCTTAGTATCGGACACCGAGCACGGTGCACCGTGGTTATCCCCCCGGAGAGCGTTGTTAGACTGGATGCTCAAATGCCGTCGAGCTAGGAATGGTCTCCGTCCACCTTGTTCGGTGTGCATTTCGGGTAAGACACGGTTTGGCGTCGAGGAACTTAATCGGAGAACATCCTCAGTTTGGTAATATTGGTAGCGTATGCAGGAAGCTTTTCGTGGTAGGGTCCACTGGCCGTTTATTTAGGTGTAATGATGTGAACTGCCTTGGTTAGTGGGATATACTATCTGACGTGGCAAGATCTGGAGCGTTTATTTGTCGAAAACAGCAGCGGTTGTGGACTTTTCTATGGTTGGAAAAAAGGTAAACCTCTGTCACACGAAAGTACGGTTATTATTTTATTATATCTGTGGCTTCACTCCTTTTAACTGTGCTAAGCAATCCCTGTAGTTTTTTACCTCATAATTTGCTGAAAAAAAAATATCTCTTATGTTCTCTCTCTAGGGTTTGTTCTTTCCGCCAAAAAATATTTTGCCTCTTTTCCTAGGGTTGCGCCTGATCGCAGATAGACTTGCTGCTGTTCTCGCTTGCTTACTTGTGAACATGACTGTAAGTATCTTCGTATTTTGTGGTTTGTTTGTTTGGATACTTCTGTGATTAGGATTCGTATTTGATTTGTGGTTGTGGTCATATATGGTCTTGGTTGTCTATATTTGTCTATCTAGGTTGTTGAGTAGTGGTTTTTCTTCCTGTATAGGATATTTGTTGGGTTGATGGAAAACTTTTTAGGGTTTCTATCAATTGGGGGGGGGGGGGGGAATTTGTCGTGTTATGTGTTTTTGGGTAGTATATTGATGGATTTTTGATGATGTTTGGGTAGGAAATTCTGACTCAATGCCTGGCCCAAGTTGGCACATTCGTTGAAGAGGATTTTAAAAGACTCGCCAGAATACCGGACAACATACATATTCGGCTGCCTGTCTCTGATGAGGAGGTTTTGGGATTCGTTCCTGCCGGCGAGGTAGCTGTGCGTTCCTCGGCCTTCTTCACTGGGGGTCTTAGACTGCCGTTTACGAAGTGGGTGGCTTCGTTTTTTGAAGCCGTCCAGATAGCTCCTGCCCAATTGGCTCTGAATGGTTACCGGACCTTGATCGGCATTCAAAGGTTGTCGGAGGTATCGGGGATAGACATTGAACTGAAAGATGTCTTCGGGGTCTACAGTTTGAGTTTCGAGCGCCGCAGTTCTTATTTGAAGACATTGCGCTCATTCTCCCGGCTGGTAATTGGTTTGCCGGACACCAACAAAGAACATAACCTTGGTGTTGTGATTGCTTCCGGGGAATGGGGTTGTGCAGGACACCAGATTCCTGGGCCTGCTACCGTGGCTCCCGATATTTCAGACCTTGGCGCTCCCAACGTGGAAGCACTAGTGGCTCTTTGGAATTGGTGGGGGCCTGGACTGACGAAGGATCCGGTGAGCCGTTCTGCTCCTATGCTGTTAGGTTACCCTGCGGGGCCAGTGACAAAGGGGAATCCTACGCCCGAGATCCCCAAAGAACTCAAGGAGGAATTCCTAAAAGTTGTCAGGGCGCGAAGCGCTGCTCGGGGTGGGAAAAAGACGTTCGTTCTAAGCGCCGAGCATCTGATCCCGTTACCAGGACAACGAATAGGGCTAGGGGGACGGAGACATCAGTCACCGAGGAGGTTGCGGATGGTGACACGGGTGTAGGGGTGGTGGCTTCTGCCCAAGGTGATACCACCGAGGATGCTTCTACCCATGCCGGTGTACGTGTTTTTAATTGTGATCCTGTTTCAGCTACTGACGTCTTCGTCACTTTAATTCTTGTTTGTTTTGTCTGATAATTCTCTTTTTCGTCGCTTTAATTGTCATCTTGTTTCAGCTACTGACTTCTTCTTTAGTTACCCTTGCTCTTGCCCGGTCAATGGGTATTATTGTGTTTCAGGGGTCGTTTGACAACATATTCGGACATATCAACCTCCTGGTGAACATGGGTGAGGATACGATGACCCTGCCGGTCGTCTCGCCTATCCGTACCGAGGATCCAATAGACCTACCGATATGCTCGCCCATCCGTACTGAGGAGATGAGCGAGCAGAGGGCCCCTGAGACTGGTCCTTCAGAGGAGGTGAGGGAAGAAGTGGAGGTTGTGGTGGGTGGCGAGGATGAGGTTCTTGAGGAACCTGAGAAGATGTTGGTGGACGGGGTGGCGATGACCTGTTATATTGACAGGTGTGGGGGTAAATTCTTGGAGCAGCCCCGTGTCTTGAGGATGGTGTATACTGCTCTTAAGCCCCTCGTCGTAAAGGATGCAGAAAAAATAGCGGTTCTTCCTGCAATGTCGGTTATAGAGCAGGCCAGTACTGATGCGCTTCGGGTATGTGACGTACGTATTTTGTTATATAGGTCGTGATGCTTTTATTTTGGCTGGTATCTGATGTTTCTAAATACAGGTTTTCGTGGATATCGTGGTGTTAAGGGATCAGCTGTCGGTACTAGAGGCTGAGAAGGAGAAGCTGATTGCCGAAAATAAAGCCTTGGCCGAGGATAAAGCTCAGCAAGTGAAGGTGGTCTCCGAGCTAGAGGTGGAGAAAGAGAAGCTGATGGTCGAAAGCAAAATAACGGCCGAGGAGAAAGCCCAGATGGCTAAGTTGGCCTCTGATAATGAGAAGTTGGTGGGAGACAACGTACGCCTGACTGAGGAAGTGGAGAAGATGGGGGCCGAAAAAGAGGAGTGGGTCGAGAAGTACGACCTGCTGGAGGCTGATAATTTGCTCATGGCAGAGGATGTAGAGGCCGGAACGTCCGAGGTGGCGGCCCTGAAAGTGGCGCACGCGGAGGAAAGGGTAAAGTTCGCAATGATGGCCAACTTCTCCGTCTTTTGCGCTC
The DNA here is from genome assembly GCA_963682055.1 of Primula veris. Lineage (NCBI taxonomy): Eukaryota > Viridiplantae > Streptophyta > Magnoliopsida > Ericales > Primulaceae > Primula > Primula veris. Next base: position 26,745,301 of record OY821745.1, on the reverse strand, counting down.
ATGTTCGGGCTCTAAACTTTGCAAAGGTTCCATTCTCGGACCGGGCGTGGTCGGAGTTGGTTTATCCCTGTCCGCAAGGTGCACCTCCTAAGCCTCTGGATTGGGCCAACCTCTGAGACGAAGAGCTCCCACGGCTGCAGGGACATACTATTTCGACGGCGCTCCGTCCCCATTTTGGGTCGGCTCCAACGACTCCTCGATCTGCTGCTGCCGAGATTCCCCCACCCGCATCCCCTCAGGTGGAGCCTTGACCATTTACTTGTAATATTTTCTCTGTATCTTAGCGTAAAGTCTTTTGGTACCCGAATTATGGGTCTCTTTTGTAACTAGAAAGATATTCTTTTGGGAAGTGATAATATAGGTGCTATGTTTTCTTTCTGTTTGGCTTTCCTTGTTAATTTCCCTGTTTGTGGGTCGTCGTCTTTTGAAGGATGTAAAAACAACATCTTGCCAGGTACCCGCTAACCTCCTTGCCATGGTGGTCTGGTCCTCGCCTAGTCATAGCGTAGGCGATGTTATAAACAGTCTTGAAAAAGCCAACGCGTCCCTAACTTCTGAACTGAATTCTGCTTGGCGTGAAATCGATGGTTTGAATATTCATATTTCAAATTTGTCAATTCGATTACGCGACTTAGGAGAGAAGTTCAGCAAGAAGACCACCCATTATACGGCAAACAAGGGAAAGGCTAAAGAGCTTCTTGGTGCGCTTCGGCGCTCTCGTGATGAAGCCCGAGGCCGGGTGACGAGCTTGAACTTGGTTCTTGGGGCCGTTTTCGAGGACGCGGACCTGTTGCTATCCTTCGCCAAAGCATATTGGGCCCGAATTCGCGCATTAGAGGTGCTCGATCATGTAAAAGGGATGCGTGGTGTTGCCCGGCCAGAGCGTATGGTTGATGCTATGGCCGGGGTGACTGAGACCACGGCTGCCTTGAACCGAGTGGATGCGGTCGTTAAGGAACGCCTGGGGACGCAAATTGTCTCGTTGCGAGATATTCATATTGCTGATGCCGTAGAGACCTCAGCGTCTATCGACGGGTTATCGGATTGATGATTGAGTAGCTTGTTTTGTCATTTCATTTGTAGCTTGTATATAATAATTGTTGTTTTTCGACTTCCCTGTCTTTTCTTTTCTTTTTTCGATAAAATACCCCTGTCTCTTCTATATTTACGGCTAGATATTCATCTCTTCCCTTCTTCCCCATTTTTTTTTTATAGGCACATGCTACTACGTCGCACCAGGCTGGTTCTCCCTGCCTTGTTAGCTCGGGGCTAGGGCCTACTGGTGCTGCCCGGGACGAGGTCTCATCTGGTGCGGCTAGTGAAGTGTCTGCCAACTGGCCTTACATCGTTTTAATGGGCAAGAACGTCGAATTGCTCGAGCAGTGTGCCCGACTTAGGGCCAAGTTGAAAACTCAGGCGTCCTCTTTCCGGGAGTATGTTCGTCGTGCCGAGCATGTTGTTGAGGTTCAGGAGCGTCGTCTAGATCGGTATTGGCCTGTAAAGGAAAAATACCTCGGTAAACTAAAATCGTTGGTATCCCAAGCCAATATGCTGGTGAAGTATTTCCGTTTGTCTCGGTCCAGATACGATGCTTCTGCGGCTATGATCGAACCTCGTAAGCTTCCCTTCGAAGATGCTCGCCGTAAAGCGGCCTCGGATGCTCACGAGATCGCTAAAGGAGCCGAGTTCTCGGCACGGCTTAATACGCTATCATGCGTTGGTGCTCATACGATCAACTTTGATGCTCTCATTTCTGAGGAGCGTTTTGATGGCGAGGAGACCGATGGGGATACGACGACGGATGACGAAGAGGTAGAGCTCGGTCAATTGCCGTCGTGTTCCTCATGTAGTAGTAGTTCTTAAATCAATTTCGTTATGGTTTGTTGTACCTTGTTGCCTCCGTAATACGGGCGAGGACTATTTGTTTTATTTCTTTCTTCTTGTTTTCGGATCTTCTCATTGTCGTACTGATATTTCATTGATTGAATTGAGTTTTCTTTGCTGATTTCTTCGTCCGATGTATTATTGCCTCTGTAATGTGGGCTAGGACTTTGTTTTATTTCTTTCTTCTTGCGTCGGATTGTTTTATTGTCCTGTTGTTTCCTTTGACGAGATTGTTGTTCCTTTGATTCTTTTATTTCCTGCATTATTCTTCTAGTTTCTTTTCTACCTTTAATTCTTGCTCGTTGGATCAGTTGGTACCTGCATATGTTTGAGTATTCCTAGGCATTCTTTTATACACGCCATGTTGGGAATTTCACAGTATTCCTAGGCACTCTTTTAGACATGCCATGTTGGGAATTTCACAGTATTCCTAGGCACTAAGGCCGTTTGGGAATTTCATAGTATTCCTAGGCACTTCGGCCGTTTGGGAATTTCATAGTATTCCTAGGCACTTCGGCCGTTTGGGAATTTCATAGTATTCCTAGGCACTTCGGCCGTTTGGGAATTTCATAGTATTCCTAGGCACTTCGGCCGTTTGGGAATTTCAGCTGCATTTGTTAGACAGCATGATAAGATATTTAATTTATTCAAAAGACAATGTCATTAAGCAGGAGTGGTAAGGTAGCACCTGTACTTGTATGTCTATATGTAGTACTTCTTTAGGTTAGCCACATTCCAAGAATTTTTCTCCCCTCTGCTGTTTTCGAACAGAACGCTTTTGAGTTTGTAGGTAACCGGGCTTGTTCTCTTGACGATCTCGTATGGTCCTTCCCAGGTGGGGCTTAATTTGCCATATATTTCATTACGGGTATAGACCGTTACTCGTCGCAGCACCAATTCTCCGACCATAAACTCCTTGGTCCCTTTCACCCTCTTGTCATACGTTTGCTTAACGCCTTGTTGATACTTCGCTAGTGTAAGAGCTGCTATCTCTCGTTTCTCGTCTAGCATGTCGAGTTCCTCTCTCATTCTTTGTTCATTACTTCCTTGCTCGACTAAAGTTGTTCGTAGTGTGGGTAGCCCGATTTCTGTTGGTATGACGGCCTCGACGCCATATGCTAAGCTGAACGGGGTTTCTTTGGTGCCCGTCTTTGGTGTAGTTCGGCACGACCATAAGACGTTGAGTAGCTGCTCGGGCCATCTCCCCTTTGCTTATTCGAGGGTTGTCTTGATGCCGTCTAGTACGGTTCGGTTTGATACCTCTGCTTGGCCGTTACCCTGTGGGTATGTTGGCGTCGAATAGAACTTTCGGATACCGAGTTCTTCGTACCAAAGCTGCAGCTTGGCTTCTTTGAACTGGGTGCCGTTGTCTGCGACGATGGCGTAAGGTATACCGAACCTAGTGATGATGTGCTCCCAGATGAACTGTTTGACATTACTGGCTTTAATTTCGCGGAGAGGTTTAGCCTCAACCCATTTGGTGAAGTAGTCCGTTGCCACGATCAGATATTCGAAGCTGCTGGGCACTTTGGGAAGCTTCCCTACTAAATCAAGTGCCCATTGTGCAAATGGCCATGGTGCCGATACCGGGGTCATCATAGATGATGGGAGCCAAGGTATCTTGGCGAATCGTTGGCACTTGTCGCAACGTTGGACGTATACATCGGCGTCTCGCTTGATATAGGGCCACCAATATCCTTGGGTGATTGCCTTGTTGGCAAGTGACCGCCCTTTGATGTGTGCTCCGCAGGATCCTTCGTGGATTTCCTCCAAGACTGGTAGCTGCATTTTGGGCCGGACACACAGAAGATGGGGTCCTCGGTAACTGGATTTATACAGTTTGTCGTCGTTGGACAGCCAGAAACGAGGAGCCTTTCTCGTAATTTTTAGTGCTTTTATCTTATCTGCCGGGAGGGTTCCGTTTCGCAGATAGTGAATCATGTCGTCCATCCAACCTAGTTCGTATTGTACTGACGTTATTCGGTCTATTCTTTTGGTTATGCTCGGGGTCGGCAGTAGTTCCACTGTGATCGACCGAGTGTCAGTTAATGTTAATGTCGAGGCTAGGGTGGCCAGGGCATCGGCATGTGTGTTTTCGGTGCGATTGATTCTTATTAACTCGCATTGTTCGAAGGTGGCCATCAAGCTCTGAACCTTCTCTTGGTAGAGGATCATTCTGTCATCTTTGGCTTGGTACTCGCCGATGGCTTGATTCACGATCAGCATTGAGTCGGAACTTGCAGTTAAGTGGGAGCATCCGAGGGACCGGGCAATGAGCATACCGTTTATCATGGCTTCGTACTCTGCCTCATTGTTGGTAGCTCGGAAACCCAGTTTAATGCTTTTCTCTATGATCGCTCTCTCTCTAGACTTGAGGACGATCCCTGCTCCTGATCTGTCCTTGGTGGCTGATCCATCGACATGTATCTGCCAGTGTGATTGTGGGGACATAGCCGTAGGCTCGTCATACCCTTTGGTGAATTCCGTGACGAAATCGGCCAAGACTTGTCCCTTTATGGCATGTCGGGGTGCGAACTCGATATGAAATTGGGATAATTCGACTCTCCATGCGGCCACTCTGCCACTGATGTCGGTCCGTCGAAGCGATTATTTGATATGGAATTTCGTGTATACTTGGACCTGATGAGCTATAAAATAGTGTGGCAACTTCCTGGTCGCGATGACCAATGCCAAGCACAGCTTTTCCAAGGGTAGGTAACGTGTTTCTGCTTCGACCAGACTTTTGCTGACGAAGTAGATAGGGAATTGTTCACGACCTTCTTCTCTTAGGATAACCGGGCTCACAGCTGTAGTGGAAAATGCTATGTAGCATGCCAGAATATCTCCTTTGTTCGGCCTGACTAGCAGTGGCAGCGTCCTTAAATACTCTTTGAGGTTGTTGAAGGAAGCTTCACATTCCGGGTCCCACACGAATTTTCTATCCTTCTTGAGTGATTCAAAAAATGGCCGTCCCTTGTCTGCGGATCGGCTGATGAACCTGCTCAATGCGGCCATCATTCCCATGAGCTCTTGTACCTGCTTCTTATTCTTGGGCGCTGCTAGGTTCCGAAGAGCTGTGATCTGATCGGGATTAGCTTCTATTCCTCGTCGGCTGACCATGTGCCCCAGAAATTTCCCTTTGCTGATGCCGAATGCACACTTGCTCGCGTTGAGTTTCAGTTTGTGCTCGCCCAGCGTTTGGAAAACGTCTCTAATATCTTGAAGGTGGGATGTAGCCTTTTCGCTTTTGACGACCATGTCATCTATGTATACCTCCATTGTCTTCCCTATATGATCTCGACATACCCTTGTTATCATCCTTAGGTATGTTGCGTAGGCCGAACGGCATTACTGTATAGCAATAGTTTCCCAAACGCGATATAAACGACGTCTTTTCTTGATCTTCGTGGGCGAGGGGGATTTGGTGGTACCCTGAATAGACGTCTAGGAAGGTCATCCGTTCCGCTCCCGCAGTTGCGTCCACCAGTTGATCAATTCTTGGAAGGGGAAAGTGGTCCCTCGGGCAGGCTTTGTTGAGATTGGTGAAGTCTATACAGACTCTCTCCTTTCCGTTCTTCTTGGGGACGACGACTGGATTGGATAACCATTTTGGATAGAAGACCTCCCTTATGGCTCCAGCCTCTAATAGCTTGTGGACTTCAGCAATTATAGCTGCTATGTGCTGTATAGACAATTTTCTGCTCCTCTGAGCTATCGGCTTGCACTCGGCGTCAACACTCGGGTGGTGACATGCCGTTTTAGGGTCTAGGCCTGGCATGTCTTTGGGACTACAGGGGAATTTATCAATGTTGTTGAAGAGGAATGCTTCTAACTCTTCGGATTCCTGTTTTGGAAGGTCATCACCGAGGAGGAAGTAGTGCTCCTCGTCCGTACCCGGGATATACACCTTCCTAAGAGTTTCTCCTACTTGTTCTTCAACAACCCTCTCGGTTTTGGATATGTGGTTGATCAGCTTCTTTGTGCTGGTGGGTTGTTCGACAACGCTCAGCTATTTTTGAAAGGCCGCGGTAATGTCCTCACAGCGTCTTGAATCTTCTTGACATCCTCTGGCTGTCTCGATCTCTCCCCTATCATTTGGGTATTTGACTTTTTGGTGGTAGGTCGAGGGTATGGCCTTCATGGCGTGCAGTCAAGGTCGACCCAAGATCACGTTGTGGCCGGAGTTGTCGTTTACCACTAAGAACTCCACGGGAACTGATACGGATCCCGTAGTGACACTTATGACGATCTTTCCCAACGGTTTAGTCGTCTCGGAGATGAACCCGATCAGTGTGACATCGGTAGGCTGTAGATCTTGCAGCTTGAGTTCCATCTTGTCGAAGAGTTCTCTGTACATGATATTACAAGAGGCTCCTTGATCGACAAGCACACTGCTGACCGTGTCAAGGCCGATTTGAACACGGAGGTTGATGGCGTCCCCATGGGGGTAAATCACCCCTTCTTCGTCAAGATCCGAGAAGGAAATGGGTGGATGTCGTCGTGGTGTGCATTGCGTTTAGAGGTCGACGCCTGTGATGTCTTGGCTACTTGGCCAAAGTGCGCCAGTTGCCGTTGTCGTGATCGTTCACCACCTGTGCCCTTGGGTCGTGACATATGAACAACGTTGATTGTTTTGCCTTGCCGGTTGTCGGCTCCCTCGATGGCCAGTTGTTTGCCTTTATTCCCAGCGCCTTTTATGAACTTGGCTAAGTATCCCGCATCGCCCCACAGATTCATTTTCCATCGCAAGTTACGGCAATGCTCAGTGAGATGGCCGTGATCCTCATGATATGCGCAGAAGAGCTTGGAATCTCTCAGATTGGGGGGAGCAGTGATCGGTTGTGGTCGGGAATACCAACTTTCCCTCCATATATCCTTGAGGATATCTTCAGCAGATAGGTTGAAAGTGTATCGCAGCTCGACCGGTTCGTAGGTGTTTCGGCGTTCCCTCTCTTGGAGCCGACCTTGTTGAAACGGTTTGGGGTGCATTGGGTAGGTGAGCTGGAGCGGTTTATGTTCGTTGATCGGTGTTGGGTATGCGATCTGGAGCGGTTTGGGCTCGGGTTCTCGTGGTCGCTCTACCCTGCTACGGACCTCGGGACCTTTGTCCTTTCTGGTAGGTTTGAATGTTTCTCCCTGGTTATTCCTAACTCTTTTGCGACCCACATGTGCCTCTCGGACCGATTCTCTTCTTGGTAGGGTTCGGTTGAGGAAACGCAGTTCGTCGTTTTTATCGGTGAGGTGGGTACAGTAGGCTAGCAGGGAATCAGTGGTTGAGAAGTTTTTGCTTATGAACTTCCTTCTCGCCAATAGCCATTAGGGATGGAGTTGATAAAGTTCTGGATGGCTATATTACTGGCGTACTGTGGAATCTGGTTGGCTACGTCGATGAAACGTATGCAGTAGTCGTTGAGCCTTTCATTTGGCATCATCGTCATTTTCAGAAGGGTTTCGATGCTGACCTTCTTTTTCCTATGAGCAGCGTATCGGGTGGAGTATGCTTATAACAGCTCTTCCCAGTCTCTTATGGAGCCCCGTGGCAAGTTATGATACCACGACGAAGCCTCTTGGCCCAAACTGTTTTTGAAGAACTTGCACATCAGTGCATAGTCATCGCTCCACAGTTCCATCTTTGTCTTGTAGTGCCTCAGATGGTCGATAGGACAACTCCTTCCATCGTAGAGCCTGAACTCGGGGATCACGAACCCCACAGGATTGCGGTACCGCGTGATCTGTTCGGTACATGGGGTTTCTTGGCATACGTTCCAAGCCTGTTGGAACGCTTCATCCGTGGCTTGGTAGGGGGGGTGTATCCCCCTTGATGTGGTGGTGGGCCGTATCCTCCCCCGATCCTGTGTTCGGGATATCTACCGTCCTTCGGGTTTTTGTCGAGGACATATTCCGTACGAGCGTTTGGGAGGATGAAGGTTGGAGGGATCGTTATCGGGACATTGCCCCCTTGATGGGGCACTCCTGTATCTGGTCGCCGGCCCGCCGCTTCCAAGGCGGCCCTATAGGCGGAATCTTCCGCTTCATGACGTGGATCTTTGTCTGCATTGACAGGTTGGGTACTCGGCAGTATGATGCCGGCTGCTGCCATGGCCGTCATACACGCTGCCAGCTGAGCTTGCAGTTGGGCGTTGTTCCTTTCATCAGCTAGCGGAACAATGTGTTGTACTTCCACCGTGGGTGGTGTAATCATCCTTGATGGGTGAGTCGGTAATCGGGACAACTGTTCGAGTTCATGATCTTCAGGCATACCAAACCGGTGAGCTTCGTTTGTTGGTAAACGAGCACCGGAGTTGACCGAGGTTGTTGGCCGAGGGACTCTTGAGCTCGGTCCTGCCTGGGATCCGGGTATGGGTCTTCTTGCGCGTCTTAATATGGGCAAGGATTGTTCGTCGTCCGAGGACGTTGGGTGTTCTTCGACGATCCCTTCATTCTGTTGGGGTTGTTCGGTCGGTTGTTTTTGGTGGAGATTGGAGGTTATTGGTTGGTTTCCGGACTGGATAGCGTCGTATCTGTCGCGGATGGCGAGTAGATCGTCGAGGTCTTGTCGGCTAATTTGCACGTTTTGGTTATTGGTTTCTACTATCTCGGGATGGGTTTCTTCTACATTGGTCACCATTGTCGCTCGTCTGGTAGAGTATTGGTATTCGAAGTCTAAGCTAGTTGGGAACTAGATGATTCCCGGAGACGGCGCCATTTGATAAAACCATAACTTTCTCGGATGCGTTAGGTTTTTCAACAATGATATAATATATAAAAGATATGATAAACAGTGAACATTTCTTGATCTTTATTACTATTCGGCAATTGCCCTTGTTCGGATTACAATTTTATTCTAACAATCATGCTCGACTTAACTATTTGATCTCTCATCTTGGTCTTTCCCCTTCTTCTTCGGTACTCTGTTCTTTCTCTGCTCGGTTTGTTTCTGGATGTGATAAGCTTTGACTAATTTCTTTCTTTTCTCTACTTCTCTCTATATTTTTTAGATTGATTTTCTGGTCCCTTTCTTATAGGGGTAATTGGCTATTTATAGGAAACTATGCCTTTTAGGATGTTGACAAATGTCTCCATCTCAGGGGATTTTTCAGATATGGGTCCCTGGTTAAGTGGGATTGGGATTTTAGTAGTATCCACCTTTATTCTTATGAAAGGCATATGATGACCCATTTAAGCATTGGATACCCATCTATGAAGTGTGGGTTGATTGTTACCCGAATAGAATATTCGGATCTAATTTTTATGTTCTATCATATTCATTCACTTCAAGATTTTGAATAGAATGGATTTTATTCACTTCAAAAAAAATTAAAAAAAGCTAATTCACTTAAAATTTTAAACTCAAAAAAATGTCCATTCAATTCAAGATTTTGAAGTGAATAGACCAAACATTTTCATTCACATCAAAAAATAAAATAAAAAAAGTTCATTCATTTCAAAACAAACAAAAAAATGTCCATTCACTTCAAGTTTTTGAAGAATGGATTTCATTTATTTTATAAAAAATATATTAAATAAAACTCATTCATTTCAAAAAATTTGTAGTAAAAAAAAAATGTCCATTCACTTCAGGATTTTGAAGTGAATGAAACAAACAATTTCATTCACTTTAAAAAAAAAATTTATTAAAAAAGGCATTAAAAAATGCTCATTCACTTCAAAAATTTGAAGTGTGTGACCAAACAAAAGTTCTTTCACTTAAAATAAATTGAAATTTTTTAAAAATAATTATGTATTTTTTCAAAATTAATTTTTTTTTTATATTTTTTTTTTCAATTTTTGGAATTTTCTCGTTCTTATAAAATAAATTTTTATTTTTTTCTAGATATTTTAGAGTTTTTGCAAAAAAAATATTTTGGTCAACGCCAGGCAACATGTGGTCAACGTTGGTCCGATGATAGCCAGGCGACGGTCAAGAGGTGGTGGGGGAGGGGCGGAGGTTTTAGTGAGAGAGAAGAGGTTTTGAAATGAGAAAAGTTACACCAAAATATAATTAGTTTTTGATAGTATGGCTTTTTGGGAATTAATTTTGAAAAGATATACTAAGAAGACTCATATTACTACAACATATCAAGATGACATTTTTGTAGGATTACTGATAAATAATTTGCAAATTATTAAATCTTAATTTTATCAATGTAGCAAATTGAAGTTTGTCATCAAACACTTGTGAAAATAATATGAGAATATATTTTTATATGAAAAGAAAATATACATAATCTGATGCTATTAGAGTACATATATCATGTTTACCTAAAATTGAAATATTAAAAGGAGTTAATAGATTAAGGTACTAAACCGTAGAAGAAAAATGTAACAATAGGGACTAATTTCACAATTCTCTGAAATTTTATGATATGTATAGTAATTCACTCACTTTGATGATTTATATAAATTAATATTATTGAATAAAGTATATAAATAAAGTCGTTGTAGTATAGTGGTAAGTATTCCCGCCTGTCACGCGGGTGACCCGGGTTCGATCCCCGGCAGCGGCGTTTTTTTTTTCTTTTTTTTTTTCTTTTTTTTTCCAATATTACATAAAGTTATTTTGTTTTCTTAAAAATCACGTTTTCTTCCAATAAATAAAAATCAAGTTCTATGAATCAGCTTAGCCACACTATCTTTAAGCAGACAAGACATTGGGCTCATTCGGTACTTTGCTAGCAAAAATCCGATTTACCAGATTAGAATACGGTTAATGTGTAAATTAGTGGTGTAGATATCATTTCCTATATGAAAGTTTTAAAATCCGCAATATATGCAAACTACGTAATCATGAGCTAGTTGCACTTAACAGTTACACCTGTAGTACAAATTATGCTTAAGTTTATATAGTTTAAAAAACATTTGTTTGAAAAAATCCATAACCCGAATCAACCCAACCCCCGGCCGGGAATAATTTGTTGCCCTCAAGTGCTTGCTTATTCCAAATCCACGATAACTTAAAGACTGCCACACAACTAGTCATTCCTCCCTAATTAAGTTTAAACCTTATTTTTTTTTGTTACTTATGGTTAAAAATACTCATCGTCGATGTGAATAATCAAGTAAACAAGAGTAGGATTTATGATTATTTGTTAACACTTTTTTTAACATTTAATTGTTAAAAAATATATGCTTTGTAGTAAGATTATTTTTTCAATCATTTTGTAATAAAGTTGATACTTGACTTAAGTATTTTACGGAATCCGCTGCAAGAATTATATGGAGTGTAATTTAGAAAATAGCTGCGCAATCCGAAATACGCGACCACCCTCCAAGCCCCGGCACCTGACCTCCTCCCGACCAAGTTTGCCCGCGCCACTTTCTGTTATATCAATCAAAAGTGTGCAAGTGTGTTCATAGTATATCACTTTATGCAACCACTGATCATACTATAATGTGGGATAATTTCCAAAGGTCTTATAAACTTTTTAGCTTGAAAGTACTTTACGTTTTGCCTTACTCAATTTGAAGACTGTTTACAGGATCCGTTTGTTTCATAATAAAAGTTTTATATGAGAAAAATATTTGCATGAGAAAGTTTTACACTGAAAACTTTTGTTTGCTTTTCATTTACACGTGGTTGGTGCATAAAAAGTTTTCCAGATAAAATTTTATACAAACTCAAGTTTTTTTTACAAATTATTTTTTTAACAAATAATTGGTAAAAATCTCAACATGTATAAGAAACTTAACCTAAACAAATATTTTATTTCATATACGTCACTTATAATAACTTATAATTTTTCAACATATAAACTCAAAAAATTATAAGTATAGAAGATATTATTGACTTTTTTTTAGCTTTTTCAAATTTTCTTGGGTTTTTTAGATTTTTCGAATTTTTTTGTTTTATTTTTTTTTTGTTATTTTTTAGATTTTTTCCTATTTATTTATATTTTTATTGGTTAATTATATTTTAGCTTTTTCAAATTTTCTTGGTTTTTTAGATTTTTCGGATTTGTTTTTTATTTATTTTTTATTTTTGTTATTTTTTAGAATTTTTCGTGTTTTTTTTCTTTTTTTATTGGTTAGTAGATAGAATTGGACTAATTACTAAATAATTTTGAAAGAATAGATCTATAATTAATAATAGTTATAATATCAGTATTAGAAAGAATATAGAGAGAGGCTCCGTAAACCGTTTACAACTTTATTTGCGGGGTGATCGTTTCCCCAAATTTTACTGGATATGTGGTAAATGTTTTCCCAAAAAAAATGTTTTACGTTAAACCCATCACCTGAAAAATCTATTGTTACCCGTAAATATTTGTTTACCCTATTTTATAACAAAACAAACAAAGCCTAAACCGTTAAGTGGTTTTGCGTATGTAAAGCAATGGTCACCAAAACTCGTCATGATCAGAACATTCAAAGACATGAACATGGACTCAAACATCAAGGGCCCGCTGCTTAAATATTAGCTCAAAGTTGGTCTGGAATCCCATGTTAATTAATTGCAACAACCACCATTCGTTAATTTATTTAATCTAGAAATTGACCACATATTTTAATATTTTCTTAAAGCATGTTCTTAATTTTCAACGCACATACCTAAACTTTTGAAAAGATAACAATAAAGAGTTACAAAATAAAAGACCCTTTAGCAAAGAGTCACATTTTCTAGCAAAAATATGATAATGCATGGAAAGCTTAAATGACGAATAAATTAAAGTCCAATCTATTGACCACATATAGTCCATAGATAAAAATGCAGCAGTTAATCACTTTATATATACGCTGTTCCTAAATGCTAAATCTTATCTCGAACATTCAACTATATGGATATCAAATCAAACTTGCTTTCTTCTGGATTTATGTTTTCTAAAAGTCATACATTTCACCAAATTTTCATTTCATTTTTCTGTTCATATATAAAATTCTTCATTGATACTGGCTTGAAGGTTTTACACGTTATCTGGTATAGTTGAATATATACAAATACAGTCATCATTGATGCCTGAGCAATATCAGTAAGAATAAGATATATGTCAAGTTCTTGATAGTTGATAGTAGACTTTATATATCCATTTGTGATGTATTTGAAAAGGCCAACACAATTAACGTCATTATCTTTGATACATGGTGTCGCCATACGTACCTAGTTAACAGGGTCCTGCGAGTTTATACCTCTGAACTTTGATGGATCTTGAAACAGACTTCGGACATTTGCTTGATTTTAGCTTTCTAGACCATCTATTAATCGATAACTACTCATTTTAGGGCTGACTTTCTCTCTCTCGCCGTGGTTTTCTCCGTTTAACTCGCAAAAATATATAATAAATCTTGTTCAGCCGGTTGTTTTCCAACACATCACCCTATGTTGCTTAAATACGGATTTATCGAGAAATAAGAAAATATATAAATGAGGGAGTGGTAAACAATATTAAATGAGTTAAAATTTATAGAATATGAGTTAAACAATATATGTATAATGCATTTGATTATATTACTTAGTTGACGAGGGACCCTAAATAGGGAAAAATCTATGATCGATCTCTTTAATAATTATCGTATAAATCGAATTTATAAGATATCATATATATTAAGATATTTCAAATAAGCAGGCCTTGAACATATAAAAAACATCATATAATTTATAATATCACATGCACACGTGCCCGCACGTACACACACATTTATATACATCCTACCCATTTTGACAGGAGAGAATGTTGATCTCTGTCTACCCCGATGACTAATGGCAGTACGCCCCACTCCAAAAGATGGAATTTATACCCTTGCATGTCAGGATCAGTTTTTTTGTTACGTCTAAGAGACACGGGCCTAGAGTCTCCCAAAACCAGTCTTGGCTAGTGCCCCTAAATTTATATCAAAACGGAAATATATATTTTACATTTCATATTTTATTGCGAAAGTTTCATTAGCATAGTGGTAAGGAAAATTAGAATAATTTCTGTAGATGCAATGAATGCAGGTTCGAATCCGACATTTTTTGTTTAATTACATATTTATTACACTAAACGCCCTTATAGTTCAAGTAAAGTACCATAAGGTCTAATATATTAGATCCGTCAGGAAAAAAAGTTTATCTATTTTAAAAGATTTAACATATTTGATCCTTAATTTAAGAAGAAAATACCCCGCATATTTCCGGTGGCCTAGAGCCCCCTAAAGTCTGAACCGGCCCTACTTTGTGTGCGGGGTTCTCCGTGATTATCTCCTTTTCTTTTATTAGATATGACAAATTTGATTAGAGAAATTTCCGTCCAGTGCTACTTATAGAAACAAATTACTGTTTGAAGGTACACCAAAAACTTAATACCCGTTTGGTAAAACTTCTATTATCATAGAAAACCTATTTTTTGTATGAAACACAATTTAGTTTCCTCTCCTCTCATTTTCCTCACAGCTCAAGCTTCTCATATCCTTTCCTCTATCAGTACAATGCCGGCCGTCAGAGTTACTCCGAGGATCAACACTAGAGAACCGAGCTGCTGGCTCCGACGATGATGTCACGATGAGTCTCTCTCTCGCTCCGCCTCTAGTGACATAGTGGATCAACAGTCTCCGAACGTGGTGTTTAGATCATCACGAGCGTTCCTTTCTCTGGGCATGGTTGTTTGACTTATATAAATAAATATATATATATATATTTTAAAATTTTCTTGATTTCATTTAATTTTTTCCATTATTTTTATTCACGTAAATGTTGTTAGGTACAAAGTACAAGTTTATTGTACCATATTTGTTTGTTATCATATTGCTAAAAATATATTGAGTTCACTTATATTGAACTCTTATTATGTTAACAGTTAATGCGCAACACGCTTGTTAAATTATGGTTAAATATATGTTGAAGTTATAATTTCAGTTATAACTGAAACTGGCGGACAGATTACTTGACGATCAAGTTAAAGATTTTTAAAAGGTTCACAAAAGTGAGCAGCAAGTCGAGAATATTTCGTATAATCTTACAAGATTAGATTGAATAGAATGAAAATGTTTTCTTGTTGGATTAGAAGACTTGAAAATGAAAGAAATATTTTAGTAAAAAAGAAAAGAGACAAAAATGAAATACTTCCTATTTGATCAAGATTATAATTATTTGTAAGTATATAAATAAATTCAATTATACTATAATATTTTGTGTTTCTACATCATAGATTATACAACAAATAGAGAGAGACCCACGAAATATTATTTTTTGAGAAAAATTCGACGGGATGTCATTAGATATTGAGAGATGTTAGGTAGCAGAAATAATTTGATAGACAAATACTAATGATAGAGTTATTGATTATTGTAAAATTTGAGTCTGCTATTGTAAACTTGACAATATCAATAAATACTGTGTGAGTGCATCGGAGACGTAGATGTGTTAAGCACATCGAACTTCGTAATTAAACGTCGTGTGTTATTTACTATTCTGCAAGAACTTTTCAGTTATAACTGAACAGATTCTCAGTTATAACTTAAACGCGTAACAGTATTCAAAACATTAGATAAACGTATTTTTTAAAATGTGATACCACTAAAGAATATGATACCCAAGTAGTATGGAATCATAATTAGTTTGTCATAACTAATACTAAATGCTAGTTAGTATCCTTTTGGTGCAATAAAAAGAAATCAGACTCATATGATTATTGTCAATCATATCTTACTCTTAATTAAGTTGCTCTTTTAAGTTTGGAGTTCTAAGTTTGATAAAATATTCTTTCTCATAGTTATCACTCATATCTTTAGACATACAATACGTATCTAGAATGATTATGTTTGGTCAAATCTTGGGCTACGTCACCTCCGGAGTCCTCTGACTTTGTGTACTTGGATGTAACCCATAGTATCCTCTCCTGTTTTTTGTAATTAGAAGTGGGGAATACCTACAATTTTCATTAATTTTCAAAGTTAATTGGCCCAAATGACTTAATTACAACACACGATAGAGAACAAAAGAAAGTTACAACAAAAAACTAAAACAAGAATTACAAGAGCTTGCGAGAAATCTAAGCTAGCATAAAGTCTCCCAATATATGGACTTTAGTAGCCACATTATTCATTAATTATGACCACCTTAACTTATTAGGCTAAATCTCTTTTATTTATCGATAAGTAACAATCGTAATTAACCCCCATCAACCTCATTGCCTTACCGACGAAATATGGACTCGATATAGTCACATGTACACTACAAAAAGAACAAAAGAACAAAAGATTACAACAAAAAACTAAGGAAAATTGATAATTTAGTACATATTTAGAAAATTATTTACAAAAAACTTGGTTATTTTGAACTTGATGACTCTTTTACAAAAAAAAATACATATTTTCTAAACTTATTTACAAATAGATACATATGTTATTAAAAAATCCAAAAAAATCGAAATAAGTATTTAAAAATAAAAAAAATAAAAAATAAAAAAATACATTTTTTATACAAAAAATATGTGCGATTTTGTCTGATCCTGTATAATACTGTTCAATCTTGTATGTCTAATCCTGTTTGATCCTGTCTAATTGTATCCAATCATGTTCAATCTTATATGTCTAATCATATCTAATTATGTCTAATCTTGTTTGACACTATGTACAATTTTTTTTAAATGTTTTTTTCAACTTTTTTTAATTTATTTATTTATGTATTTTATTTTTGTTTTTTATATTTTTTTTATATATTTTTTATGACATATGTACGTAATTATAAACAAATATATATCTAATAGTAAAGAAGTATACATGAATGAATTTTTTTTAATTAGCTTGATTAGTATGTACATATTTGTAACTCATCCAAAAACTAAAAACAGAATTACAAGAGTTTAAATCTAAGAGTATCCGTACCAGTTTACTTACATTTTTTCTCATATTTAAGTTAATTAGCATCATTTTTATAGTTTTAGAATAGCAATTTAAGTTTATACATTTTTCAGCTTTCCTATCAAATTTATTATTATAACTAAATATTACTATATTTTAATATACTTCTATCAATTTTTTTCAACCAAAATTAATTTAGTAGAGTAACCAGATTAAATAACTTACAAGTTTTTTCGTATTTAAAGTAAAAAAGTACACTTTTACAACTTATAAGTAAACGTTTTGGTTTATATAAATTATCAGCATTTTTATCAATTTCTCTATCAAAACTATACAACCCATCTTTTTGTTATTTTATTAATTTATATATGAAAAGTACAAATAAATGAGAGATAATAAGAGAAAAGTAAGAGAGATAAATTATTATTTTAATTATAAGGGAATATTTTGATCCATTATAGTTGAATGATATTTGAATTCATTTAAATTTAAGTTAATGGATAAAAAAACTGATAAGTGTATAATTTTAAAACAATTTACTCATATTAAATGGATCATATAAGATAGCTTTAACCTACCATGAAGTCTCCCAAAATGTGAACTTTAGTACCCCCGGCCTCTGGTGGAAGCACATTATTCATTAATTATGACCACCTTAACTCATTAGGCTAAATCTCTATTATTTATCAATAAGTAACAATCGTAATTAACCCCCATCAACCTCATTGCCTCACCGACGAAATATGGACAAGATATAGTCACATGTACACTCGTATAGTACTTGTAATGTACATGCCAAATTACCAATTACACGCAACTCTAAAAATCTACGAAAGGGAACGCTAGCTATGCATGACGGAGTTTAATGTGGATTGTTCACATCGGATGAGAAATTCTTGTACCAGAAGATAGATATATATCAAATCAAGAACATCTTTTAATACTGAAAATGCTTCTCTCTCTTTATAATAAAATGCAATTTTCATCTATTTTATTTTGGTAAGTGTATTACAAGTGAGTTTATGATGATAAAATTCAAAGATTAACCTTAACAAAATTGTCTTTATACTTTTCTTGTTTATGTCAAATATATATCGTTCAAAATATGTATTAAAAAAGTGGATAAATGTTACTCCTTACTTATATTTGTCTTTTTTTATTTGTGTTACGATGTGTAAAATCTTGGTTGAGGTCTTTGTACTTTATATAAGCACGGAAATAAATAATATATACTTCACATGCCTCATTACGTGACATAAACTATCAACCGATAAACATATATGTGGTTGATAGGTTGATAGTAATTTTCACAGCTGAATATTACTTACATTATAAGCAATATTGTTGGTTACTTGATGAAACTATATAGCTACATATTTGCGAGGTGTTTAATGTTGAAGTTACTAATTTCTACCTTTTCATTAGCCTCATGGCCCTCATAAACGTGGAGATTACCAGATACCATGATGAGAAATAATGTGCAATTGAGTATGCCTTAAAGGCGAGAGCAACAGTCTCCTAATTTTGGACTGTCGGTTATATATGTAATTAATTTGAGACAATTTTGATGAGTTTTACTTATCTGTTAATTAATTAAATAAGAGATGGCAACTAGCTAGATCAATAACAAAATTATACAATAGTTTTGTTTGTTTATCACTATATATTAGTATTATATATACGTCTTATACATTGGAAACAAAATAGTAAATTATACGTACTCATGAGCAAATATGTGTGGAGATTCGCTACCCAAATAAAATTGATAAAAGTGGTATAACGGAATGATAAGATTGATATATGGAGCAGAATATTGCTTGGAGTTGAATTCATTCATTATTTTCCTATCTAGGAATAGCATGTGTCACTTCGTGTCAACATTTGATTTGCAAACTTGGTTGCTTTTTGCTAGGATAACAGCTAGGTAGGTGAACAAATTCTAAAGTAGTTATTGACTTTCATGTCAAGTGTTTCTTCTTTTTATTTACAACAGTACTTGATTATTTTAAAGTAAGCAATAATTGAAACTAAATAAACAACATCGAAATAATATTTCACAATTCATTATTGTTCTACCAGTTAAGTCCAAGTCTATATATATATATAAATCAGTTAGTCATTCCTCACGTGTACAACACATAATATATATATATATATGATTCGGATAAATAAATTGTTAAAAAATATATTGATTGAATAAATATATTAAATTAAAAATCGGATAAATAAATTGTTAAAAAATATATTGATTGAATAAATATATTAAATTAAAAATCGTAAATAATATAATGTTTTTGTTATACAAAATACATGTAAAACGATTTTGTTTGTTATAACATTATAATTGTTTTGAAAAAATGATTTTTTTG
Organism: Primula veris; assembly: GCA_963682055.1. Lineage (NCBI taxonomy): Eukaryota > Viridiplantae > Streptophyta > Magnoliopsida > Ericales > Primulaceae > Primula > Primula veris. Next base: position 26,726,273 of record OY821745.1, on the reverse strand, counting down.
TGTCTTTTATATTTTGAATTGAATAAATGTAAATGATTAATTAGTAAAAAAAAGTTGAGACATTTTTGGAAAAAATGATCAAAATTTGACAGACTCTACAATATATGTACACGACGAAAAACCCAACTTATTAAAAAAACACAATCATTACACATTTTTTACACTCTCTTACCACTTTTACCCTCATTTTTATTAATGCACATTCTGCTAAAAACTTAAAAGTATGGGCAACCATATAATTTTACACAATATTCTTATCTATTTTGAAAAAATTGACTTATATTGTGAAACAGGACAAAATAATATACTGGACTTATATTTTGGAATGAGGAAGTATATTTTTACCGCAGGCACAAATACACAGTGGAGTACTTAGTTTGATTTCACTAAATTCATATCCTCTAATCATCACAAATTCGTAAAACATGATTGTTTTTTCTCTGAATTTAAATTTTAGTTGTCAATTTTACACAGAATAAAATGAAAATCGTGAGAGAGAGGCAGATGAATCACAAATTTTAGTTGTCATTTTTACAATATATATCACAACTAGTTAGTACTGTGGTTGTGAGAATAAAAGAAAGAGATGTGTTTTAATTAAATTAATAATTTAAAAGTAATCTTGGTCTTTAAATTTTGAAGTAAATGAAGGGGTAGTATTAGAATGTAAACTTATGTGTAAAAATATGTGTCGATATATCATTATCCATATATATATATAAAATTCTGGAGGCCCTAGCTGTTTTCAATAGTTTGTTAATGTTGTGATTAAAGTGGTTTTCATTATTTAAATTATTCAAATATCAAAACTGGATCAATAATAAATTCAACTTAATTATGAGTGGATATGAAACCTGGATCGAAAAAGTGAACATTATTTATGTGTATGAAATGTGAAGATCTAATAAGTAATAATAATGTAAGAATGTGTATCTATATTCTGGAAATTAGTGTCGGTTGTTCAGGTCTTTTGGGTAAAATATTTGCATGCCCGGTTATCAATCAAAAAGATGTTAATGGATGGTCTGTGTGTTGAAAAGCTCACCAAATTAAGAAAATTGATTTAACTAAAATAAAAAAAAGAATGTGACTTTGAGACATTTAACCAATTGGACTTGATTACTTTCATCTCGAACTTGTATAATCTGTTCATAATCAGAGATCAATATCATGCGCTTGACAATTTCATCATTCTAAACTTCTCATATGCATTATTTTTCTAGATTAAACTTCTCAAAAAGTTTAAGCTTTCTTTTCTCCATTGTCAAAATTAATGAACGTACTTTTTTAGAAGTCAAGACTCAAAAACCACAATTTATTTCTGTCACAATCTTATCTCGGTCGCCGAACAATTTTTTGATGGCTTAGTTTAAATATTGCAGTTGAATATTTCAACATTAACTGGTCTTGGAGAAAAATCAAACAACTTGCACAGCATTTTCAATATCACACGTAAAATGATATTGCAAGAACTCGAGATCCTCTATTACTAAAAAAACCTTCTTGTAATGTCTAGTTTGGCAAATTTATCTTGTAAGTCGTTACGCCAAAAACTTTTCAAGAGTACTTCATCCATCCCTCAATGTCCCTACACGTATACGTTTAACTAACTTAAGATCCATACGACTTTAAAAGAGTAGTACCTTAAAGTTTCATGATATTTCCCTTTCAGATTAAATAATAAATGTGACCCAAAATATGCTTCATCACAACTACGACTCTTAATTCGTGGCTCCAAGTCTCATCTAAACTTTACGATACCTTTCTTTTCAGAAAGGAGGTTCTTAAATATCGTTAATATGTGCTGTCAAACTCTTAATATGATTTAAAGCATCAAGTTCTCTGCATAGTACTATAATAGTTTCTGAATTGGGGAAACCGGAATATGCACGTCAACAAGCTGTATATCGCCTACTAGTTTCTAACATATCTTTTTCATCATATCCTTTTCATCCAAAACAAGTAGCCGGTTGTTGAAATTGCAATCAATATGCAGAAAGAAGATAACCAAAAAAAAAAAAAAAAAAGTAAGATGAGCAGTAAAAAGCGAGGTACTAAAGATCATTTACAGAATTAATTAAGCCCACTACGAAAAAAATTCAGGATGACAATATACACTATATGTAGGGAATTAACTTGGTGGAAATAGTCGGAATAAATACACTCCCTTACCGAGAAAGTTTAATGAAAAATTAATTTTTTCTGATCAAAATCTTCAAAAATTAACATTAAGCCCTCTTCACTTATTACAAAAAAACTCAGCTAAGAAAAAAAATTGTATAGAATATAAGACCATCTCATTTAAACTGACTCTATGTTACCATTCTGATGGTAGGGGATTGTCACTAAATTTAGCAACATTAATATGTTATTGTTCTTTGTTATTCTGTTACTTTTAGCGACACTCATTTTAGTATTAGACATTGTGATGGTATCATTTTTTTTTATAATGGCATACATAGATATTAAGAATTGGCGCCACTTTCGATTTTTCCAGGTTTATGTTGGAGTTTTGTGTTTTTTAAAACACAAGCTTTTGACAGATTTGAGCAGCGGTCTGGAGGAATATCCATACTCGTCAAATTTGGTTTGCTCATGGTATTTGTATCAAATCGAGGTCCTTTAGTTTTAATGCTATAGCTTCAACCCAAAGGAAACTTCTTCAAATGTAGATTTGAAACTTCTTATCCGAGAGTTTAAGCATATGATTTTCTAAGCTTCATTTGTATTAAAAAATGAAACTTATTGCAAAATAACACTTTGAGAGCGAGTCCTTTTTGCTTCAACCAAAAATATTATCAGTCATCTTAAAATTCAAATATGACATTACAAACCTTGCATAACAAGAATAGAACCGATCCTCTAAATTCAGATTTATTGAAAAGAAATTGGAAAAAAAACATATAAATAACCCATTTTGTGACCTGAAAACTCACTTTGAAAGCTTGAAATCTTGAAAGTAAAATGAAAGTTCAGCAAATTATGCATCAAGCTTACTTCAAACCTCAACTATTCGAATCTAGACTCGTGAACCTGCAATAGGCCGAAATTAATTTGGATTTACGGGTTTACAATATTTCTTAAGAGCCCTAATATAATTTACCGTGGGGTAAAAAGACTAAAAGTTAAACAATAAGGGTAATATGTTGTTTGACAAGACTTGGTTTTTAGGGTTAATTATTAGTCTTTTAAGAATTGTGATGTGGGTTGTCTCTAATTTTCACTTCCTGTGTTTTGTCTCATGCCACGATGGGAAAGGGAAGTTGAAGAAGGATAACAAGACAGGATTGGTCATCATTGCTAGAGTAAAACTCGTGGATATATTAGACAAGTTTCAATGAAATCGTATGGGTTTACTTTTCCATTCATAATTATACGAGTTAGATTATGTATTTTATGATGTCTCATGTGGTGCTCTGGATTTAAGTGACAGATTATGAAGACCGTTTATTCGAATTGTTTTTGGTTAGTTTTCGAAAACAGGCTAGTCAAGGCCGTGACGTTTTTTTTATAACTAGAAAGGATGTGAGTTGTGTTTAATTTTTGAGTTATTCGTCTCTCTCCGAGCACATCTCCTTGAAAAGTACATGTTTTCATTGTTTCGCTAAGAACTTTTACAATTCGATTTGAACTTTGATACAAATGGATCAAATGATGCAGTGTCAGTGCCGTCTCCAGCATTTTGGAGACCCAAAACCGATAAAAAAAATAGGCCCTAAATACAAACATTACTTTAACCGTTAAATATTAAAAAAAACACTCGAATTAATAATTTATTCTTTTTTCCACCATGTTTTAAGTAAATAATCGGGTACAAGAACACCTGATAAATTATCATAATAAATTACTAAACCAATCATATACACAAAATTGAGAATAAATATATCCAATTAAAATATTAATTTAAAACTCTCAAATTTAACTGTCTAAATCATCACAAAAAGCTCACGAGTCATATGTTCATATGAATAAAACGGATTCATTTTTATTGTACTAATTTTTTTAGGTTAGCCTACCCTAGTTTTTTTGGGGCTATTCGATCAAAAACAATCTCATACAAGGTTCAACAAAATTATGAAAATATTACTACGTAGGATTGCGTACATGCACTACTCGGTAACACGGACAGTTAAAAAATTAAGAAATTCTCAGTGTGATTACGCTATGTTATTTTAGAGTAACACTACTATAAACCTGGTAAATGTGTGTCAGCCGCTAAAAATACAATACCTATTAATGAACCCAAAATAACTACTATCCTAAAATTAATTTAAAATTAAAACTAAAATATTATATTGGTTGACACATAATAAATTACAGCCCACCGTATGAAAAAAATAAATTATCAACCGTACCGAAAAAGTATCGGATGCATTTTAGATACATTACGTAAAAAATAAAAATCAAATTTATCAATCGTAGCGAAAAAGTATCGAATATATGTAATCGTGTTAACCCTTTTCTTACATATATTTTTTTTTTCATATTTTTTGTTGACCATTAGATTGTATTGTTTTTTATTTAATTATAATCCATAAAAAATTAGGGTAAACTATCCTAAAAAAATTATGAAAACAAAAATGGATCCGAATAAACCCTCAAATCTATTAGAATTTCAGAGGAGAGTAATTTTGTTTAAACTATTTTGAGTTTATCAAATCAAAATTAACTTACAAGTAGTGACGTAAATACTTTATTTACATAGAGAAGTAGAAAATCAATTAACTTTGTTACGCTTTATGAGAGACAGGGACTGTTATGTGTTTTTTTTTTTTTTTTGGAAATAAAAGTTGAATTTTTTTTTGTGGTCAGTTGTATATTAATAATAAAATAAAATGCTATTATTTTTTAAGGGTATATTAGTTATTTCATGTATAAAGGAAAAAATAGGCCCTATAATTTTGGTGGTCCAGTTTTATGCTTTTAAAATTTGGATTTGAGCGATTTGTGTGCAGTGTGATAGTCTTAGCCCAGTTGTCTTCTAACTACTTTTAAGATATCAGATTTGATCTCTTTTGTCGTTTCATATCCTGTTCACTTTCTTCGGGTGAATGATCTGAGACCGGATGTAGGATATTCAACAAGTGTGTTCGTAGTTTTAATTGGTTCATTGCTGTATTTTTATTTAGATTATTAACTGAATTTGTATTGGTCTAATTTTGAGGTTTTATTTTCAGAGTAGTTATGTGTTTAAACAATTGTCCCCCAGCCTACTTGTAGGTTTTGCCCAAATTATTGGCTCAGTTAATTGAGTATGCATTTGTTATATTTTCTTTGTAAAAAGCTAACTTTATTTGATATGTATTGTATTTGACTTAGTTATATTACCACGTTGAATTTTCGACAAAAAGAATACACTTTTGGAGCTCATGACTTATACGAAAAGAGGAAATTGGATAATTTGCTAGCAATATGTTTGACCAAGCACCAAGGGTGTAAAGTGATCAATTTGATATGTTTCTATGGGTGTGCTTAGAAGCTGGTTGATTTGTGGTTATAAATTGTGGAAAGACCGTTGCTTTATGTATGGTTGATACTGACAAGTTTTGGCGATGAATCGAGATTAAGCTCCCAAATTTACATTTTAAATACGTTGGTTTACTGATCGTAATTCTACTGCCCTGAGAATGATCCAGCCACTAGCTGTTACTATGACTTAAACTACGAACGCGTTTTAATTTGCTCTAAAATCTTTTATCATAATTATATATTTATGGAGTTTTAGGTATTTCATATTAGTTCAAAACATAGTTGATTATCCAACTTAACTTTGAGATTTGATTGTAATTAATTATCAGCTTTCCTTGCTTTATTTTAATTTACATTAACTTGTTCTTATGTGTTTGAATGCTTAAAAGCTTTTATGCTACCAAAGCTGGTATATGGTGCCGTGTTCTGGTTCTTTTTTTCTTGTTTGGAAATTCTTATTTTTCAAAAAAATAAAAGCTTAAAATTAACAAAATGCTACTTTAACTCTATTTAACAAAATAAGCAGACTAATGTAAATTAGGGCTAGCTGTCAAGAAAATCCAATCCAATCTGTCGGCTTTTGGCTTTCGAATTTCTGTTTCTTTGGAATTTACTTTTCCGAGGATTTTCCCACAAAAATAACTTAAAAAACCCGAACTATATATGTCTACCTAAGCAGTTTTAATCGGATTTCATACGTCCCATAATCGGTGGAAATGTCAAATGACCCAAAAAGTTTCATTTCTTTTGCCACTAGGCAATTGTCATTTTGTATTGATTTGCAAACGTACGATTAAAGTTTTTGTTTTAATATGCATTTTTCGGGATTTGTATATGTAATTTTCTCGATTCTATATTCACTTTTCTCAATTGTTTATGTATTTTTATAAATTGAGTTTTTAAATTTTTTTATAAAAATTTTATTTTTATTTTTATAGAAAATATATTTTTTGATTTTTTTGGAATTTTTGAATGATTTTAAGTTGAAATTGGGTGGGGGTTGGCAGCGGTGGTGGCAGGCCGTCGGAGCTCCAACGACCTCTTCAGAGTTCCGACAGACCACCACCGTTGCCGTCAACTCATAGCTAAGTGGTGGGTCGGATTATAGACCCAAACTATAATTTTAATTTGAAATTGGGTGGGATAGACTGCGACGGTTCGCCGGAGCTCCGAAATAATTTTAGATGAGCAAAGAGAAAATAACACCAAATGAAATAAAATGCTGAAAGTATTGTTTTTAGAAATAAGGTTTGAAAAGGAGGAGATATGGTATTTAATTTTAAGTAAATACATGTATGTACTATGCACATGTAAATGTAGCGTGACGAATCCCTCCGAAATAATTTCTTTTAGCCTGATCAAATGAGGAAAACAAAAAGTACTATGATACTATTTATTATTGCATCATTTTTCTCACATCTCAAAGAAAAATTAATTGACGACTTATGCGTATTTGTATTTTATATGCTTATCAATACTAGCTATGACCCAACAAAAAAACAGTACTACGTTACAAGTTCACTCCTATATAAAGAGCTGAATACACATAACATGCATCAAGTTAATTCCAACTCCATTAAGAAACATAGCATACACTCAGATCTTTCTTTCTTTGCTTCTTGTTAGAAGCATTAGAAAGAAAGTTTTCCGAACCAAAAATGACGGTTCGAGTACTTATTTTGCTGGCCTTTCTCTTAACTTTCCTATCTAGCTCCACCGCTGATGATATAAAGTCATGGTGTAGCCAAACACCCAACCCAAAACCATGCGAGTACTTTCTGAGAAACAACCCTAAATTTAGTCACATAATAAAAACAAAATCCGATTTCTTGAAACTGTCATTAGAGTTAGCCATGGACCGAGCTATGTATGCAAAAAGCAGTACATTTCAGCAAGGCCCTAGATGTCGTAACGAACATGAAAAGGCTGCATGGTCAGATTGTCTCGAACTGTATGAATCAACAGTTAAACGCATTAACAAAACAACCGACCCATGTAGTCAAGTCGATGCCCAAACCTGGCTCAGCACTGCTTTGACAAACCTCGAAACATGCCGTATAGGATTCGAGGATCTAAAAGTCACAGGAAGTATTTTCCCCTCTATGCTTACGAACGTATCTGAGTTAATCAGTAATAGTTTGTCAGTAAATAAGGGCCCGTCTGGCGAATCCAGCACCACTACCAGTTATAAAAAAGGGTTTCCGGCTTGGGTCTCGCCTGGGGATAGAAAACTTTTACAGTCATCTTCTGCGTCTAATGCTAACCTTATCGTGGCTCAAGACGGGTCAGGAAATTACAAAACAGTAACCGAGGCGATTTCAGCGGTTGGGGGAAAATCAGGTAGCGGAAGGTTTGTGATATATGTGAAAGGAGGGACGTATAAAGAAAATGTTCAAATAACATTGAAGAATATTATGTTGTTGGGTGATGGAATAGGGAAAACGATTATTACGGGAAGCAAGAGTGTTGGAGGAGGGTCAACTACATTCAATTCTGCCACTGTTGGTATGTTAAAATTTATTTTTTTGAAATTTGTGTTTTTCTAATGGGTAACTTTAAACCAAGCAAATTAGCAAGTGAATATCGTTTCTACGTAGACGAGTTAGACTATAGCTAAGCATGATAGTCACCATTCATAAAAAAAAAGAGATGATAATTGATAGGTGAAGACAGTGCAAATAAAAATTATATTAACCAACACTACAAAAAATGTTCCAATCAAGGACGGTCAAGCATGTTAAAAATCCGTCCCTAAATCATAATATATGTCCGTAAAATTGTAATATGCCGCCTAACCATATCCGACGAAAGCATTGGGAAACAAAATCAATCACAATTTCGGTATGCAATCTAACCTCTTTTTTTTTATATATAACTTGTTTTCAGTTATTATTACTTACTTACCACCGCTTTTTGATGTCTTATCTAGTGTACCCGATGAATCAAAATAAAGTTGTGGTGTATTTTTAATGAAAATATCACGTCACATGAGGTCCTCAACAAAAAAGAAGAAAAGTGTCCACGATGGTATCAATCTTAAGTCGTACATGCATGCATGATCAAGATTGAAAAGTTCTTAAGAATGGCCAGACAACCACTCCTTTACTTTCTAGAACCAAATACAAAACACAGTGTTGTGAGAGTAACCTATCAACAACATTAATCATTTTCTTAAAATTAACATATTTTATATCTTTTAATAAACTGTATATATTTACATAAAATTACAGCTTACATATTAATTTACTTATAATAACCCTACATTGTTTCTTTTTATTTATTTATTATTATTTAATAATCATAACAATATTACAACTATAAAAATGTGGAACCCATCATAGTTTCTTATTATTATATCAACAAAGGTAATCATATACATTTCTTATATATAAGTTGAATTTTGCGTTTTCTGAAATTTAAAAAATTTATAAACTCCTAATGTATGTCATTTTTTATGTCATAATTATCAAATTTTAAAAAAAATTATGTTTTGAATTAAAAGATGTGTATGCTCTTAGACAGTAAAACTAAAAAAGCAATCTATATACCGGAGCCAATTATTAACAACTTTTGTCATTTTAACGAAAAAAAATAGAAAGGCAACGTCATTTCTGAGGTTCAACTACTATAATTAACTTCTAGATAAAATAATTAAGTCTCTTGTTTTAACAGTGGTTATTGAGAAAATCGGTTATTTACTCAAGGAAATCAATTGTACTATTCAGCTTAATATAGGCGGATTACCATTTGGCAGGCAATATCTCATCGTATTAAAAAATGAGGTATCAGATATTGTCTAAACGTATCATTCTATTATAATAAGTCAACCCAAGTCAAATGAGGTTGTCCAATTTAGCCATTTTTTTTCAAAAATACCCCTATACTTTTTTATTAATTACAATAATATCATACTCACATAAAAAAAATAAAAAAATAAAATAAAAAATAAAAAATAACAACTAATAACACTATGTGTCTCTCTTTAACAACCAAACATTTTTTAAGTCTTATAATATTTTTTTTTGTATTATCCATATATTTGTATCATAACTACATTTATTTTTTATATTTTAATTGCATTGCGCGTCACACACGCAATGCGTGGGGCACGATTGCTATACCGACATAGGTAAAAAAAAATTGAGTTACGTATATATTTTCTCGGTCCCCTGAGTAAGATGTGGACAGTTCAGTGTACACACCACACTTCCTCTGTGTATATATATATATATATATATATATATATATATATATATATATATATATATATATATATATATATATATATATATATATATATATATCATTAATCGTTGCCCAACATATGCGATACGTACTGACATAGATATGATTCCGACAATTAAACTTAATATTTTTTTTAAAATTTAAATATCGAATGATTAAATATAATTAATTAACAATCGTATATAAAGAGTAACATAACGTTTTACTCTTATAAAAAATACACAAAGATTTTGTTTTGAATATAAATGTATGAAAAATAACATTTTTTAAGTTATTTATATATTTGAATTGAGTGATGACATTTAAGAGTAATTACACTATTAGAGTGAGTGTATTTTTAGAAAATTTGGACAAAATTGGACAGTCTCAAAATGTTTGGGTTAGTTTATATTAATAGTATGATATATATATATATATATATTCTCCGTCCCTAAACTAATATCTGATACGAAAATACGTACAATTTTAATTGATAATTTTTTCATATTTAGGTTATTCGAAAAACATATTTTCAAAAGTTAATCACATAGTTAATGGTTAGAAATATATGATAGAATTTTCAATTTTTTTATATAAAAAAAATTTAATTATCAAAGTTACATGTATTTTCGTATAAAATATTTGTTATTTTCATATAAAATATTTATTTAGGAACGTGTATATATATATATATATATATATATATATATATATATATATATATATATATATATATATATATATATATAAAGAGCTTTAGCTATTGGTCCTCAGCTACAAATATTGGTTAGATTTTAAACGTGATAGGTACTTGTAGAAAAATACTCCAAGACAGCGATAGCTTTGTCAACCACTGGATTGTTTTAATATTGCATATGATTGTTGGTCCTTTGGTCACCATAGTTATCGAATATTAATTGTACTCCCTTTTTTTTCTTATTGAGCAAATTAAATGTGTAATAATTTTGGCAAATTATTAGAAAAAATGATGAAAATATACATTTAAGTGGTATTTAATTATTAAAAGATATATATGTTAAAATACTTTTAAATATATATTAGTACTAATATTACATCATGCTACTACATTATGCTACACATTTTTACTCTTTGCCTTCAACTTTAATGATGCATAATGCTACATTATATGTACTCAAATATAATTAAGATTTGAAAATTCGAATTTTTGAAAATCAAGTACGTTTTTATGTACCGATGAATAATTCTCCCAAATTATTAAGCATGTACCATACAAGTACCCTGTGTTCATTTCTAAATCACTAATTAAGAACATAGACTTTGATCCCCACTAATCATGGAATACAATACAAACAACTTTGAATATGGTTGCAACCCTAAATATGTACATGACAACAGTTGATATTAAATTTATTTTTTATTTTATTTTAATCGATACAGCGGTGACGGGGGACAACTTTATAGCACAAGGTATCACATTTAGGAACACCGCAGGATCGGCAAACGAACAAGCTGTGGCACTTCGATCCGGCTCCGACCTCTCTGTATTCTACAAATGCAGCTTCGAAGGGTATCAAGACACACTTTACGTCCATAGCGAACGCCAATTTTACCAAGAATGTGACATATATGGCACTGTTGACTTTATTTTTGGAAACGCGGCTGTTGTAATTCAAAACTGTAACATCTACGCTCGATATCATAAGACCATTACAATCACTGCTCAGGGTCGGGTAGATCCTAATCAGAATACTGGCATATCGATACACAACTGCAAGGTTACTGCCGCCTCAGACCTGAAAGGCTCTGAGGGTTCGGTGAAAACGTACCTTGGAAGACCATGGAAACAATATTCACGTACGGTGTTTATGAAAACGTATATGGATAGCTTGATTAATCCGGCAGGGTGGCTTGCTTGGAGTGGTAATTTTGCACTAAGCACATTGTATTATGGGGAGTATGCGAATACAGGACCGGGGTCATCTACTAGCAATAGGGTTACATGGGGTGGCTATCGTGTAATTACAAGTTCTACTGAGGCTTCGAAGTTCACTGTCGGGCAGTTCATAAGCGGCAGTTCGTGGTTGCCAGCAACCGGTGTGCCCTATACCTCCGGTCTTTGATTCATTCCCACGTTGAATTAATTATTATGAGCCAAAGCAAGTTTTATTGGCGTAGTAAATATCGGTACATCCTCATGAAGATGTGAAAGTATGATTATATGTTGGTATAGCTTGTATACGTAATATGATTCGCTATTCTTAATGTAATAAGAGAGTGTGATATACTTGTATGTTTTTGAAATAAAAGTGTGATATTACAAAATTAGTTAAGATATAATCACGCCCAATGCGGTCTCCTTCCGGCATCTAAGCCAGTCTATGTCTCCTGGCCTTTTTATTTTAGAGTGTGATATTGATGTAACTTCTATTATATACTACCAAAACTTATATATGTTGCAAAAAATTTTATGTGAAATTTTATAATGTTGAAATCCTCGTTAAAAATATTGTTAAACTGAAATGTATCTTAGAGTATAATTATCTAAAACTTAATAAAATGCATCAATGATCGGCTAGTTCATAATAACACTTTTAAAATCTTAGGCCATAAAAGCGAAAAAATCTGTTGCTCAAGGGTTTCGAACCATTTCCCCTCGGAAATAGTAAGGCATAGGTGGTAGAGATTTACCAACTAAACTACAACTATTGTTAAGATTATGAATTTAAAGACATACATTGTTTAATATAGAACATAGTTTTTATAGAATTGCGGCCATTTGTAGTGCAACACTTTTGATAGCAGTCAATATGTAAGATATAATAAAAGCAAGACAATTATTTTGAGACAATGGAACTACTAATCGTTGAAAGCTAAACTCAAAATATTTTTGTTGTATTGAAACCTTGTTATCCGATTGACTCCATAAAATGCAAAATTTTCTAAATACAACATGCACCACCTAAATAGAAAAGCCACTGTAAATGAGATTATGGTTGATGGTGCCTAAAATATTCGTTTCTCAAACTCTCAATACATAATTGAACTGTTAAATTTTGTCTCTAATACTCATTTTCCTAATTCGCAAATAGACTCAGCTATATGGGTGCCTAGTTCTAATGAGTTTTCAGTATCCTCAGCTTGGAATGAGTTCAGGGGGGGAAAAGACAGAGTGGTTTGGTATTACCTAGTGTGGAAAAAAACTAGAATTTCTCGCTGCAGTTTTATTGTTTGGCTAGAAATAAAGGAAAAATTGAAAACAAATGCTTAACTCGTTAGATTGGGCTTATCTCTGAACGTTCGTTGCTTGTTCTGTCATGATGGAATTGAATCCCTAGATCACCTATTCTTTGTTTGTCCTTTTACCTTCAATACGCTGAAATTGAGTTTTGGTCAGATAAATATCAAATTTTTTGGTACTAATCTAAGTTGAAAACAGTGGATTAATTGGGGGTCCGGATGTTTAAAGGATCTGATGCAATCTCAAACTTGGGAAAAGTTATTTTCAACTCCCTTGTTTACAAGATATGGAGAGAGCGAAATTAAAGGGTTTTTACAGCGGAGAAAAGGACCGGAGAGGTTTTGACAGATGAGGTGGTTTTCATGTCTAAAGTTGCAGTGGGTTTCGCCGCATAGTCTATCTCTAAGGCTGCGCCTTAGGGTTTGGTTTTGTGTTATGGTTTTGCCGCATAATAGTTAGTGGATTTTGTCTAAGTGGAGCGTGTCACTTTGATATGTATATATGATCTATAGCCAAGTGTTTGAGAAGATTGTAATGGGCTTTTAAATGTAATATTTAATATTGGTAAATAAAAATTTTTAAACTTTGCCAAAAAAACATGCACGACCTAGAGATGAGAGAACATCATTTTTGAATACTTTATTTATTATTATAACCAAAACATTTACTAGTCTCTAAAACACTTGTTTGGAAAGAAAATACGTTTTTTGAATATTTAAGAACTTTTTGTTAAGAGATATTTTGGCTGCGAAATTAAGATGCAAAATCCGGCCGGCCAATTCTTTATCATGATCCAGGCTCTAAATTCTCGACAGCCTGCCTTTCCTAACATAATTACAATTGGTAAAGTTTAGAACATCTTCATGATACAATTACTTTTTTCTCATGGAGCAGAAAGAGATAACGATGCTTCCTAATCCCTTGCACAAAATAATATACTTATTTTTGTTTATGGGCATTTTGTACTGGAATTGATTAAAGTATTAAAAAGCAAAAGTACCACGAATATTTCTAATTGAAAGCAAAATTATACGAGTCTTTTTACAAAGACCAATATCATCCAATATTCCATTATAAAGAAATCACCATCTTTGCAACTCTAGTTCTTTTTACCTGCATAAATGAAATTAGAATCATGACTAGCAATCATGATATCGATATATATCATAATTACATGGAGAATTGAAAAAGGGTATAACAAATATTTTTGGAATAATTACCAAGTGCTTTTCTGCACATTGAGAGAAGAACTATGAAAATTGCTAGACCGGCCACGATGCCTACTATTATGGCCACCGTTTTCCCGACCTCGTCGCCATTAGAAGAATCTAAATGTATATTGATAAGAAAGGCAACAAATAATTATATACGAACCAATTCAACACGAATGGAATATAATAATGTCGCCATGAGAATATGTTCTACCATAAAGTTGAAAGTTGGTGCTTTGATTAAAAAATAAATGTTCTACCATTATAAAGCTGTACTACTTGTGTAGGTGGTACGTAGTTAAACAGTTTTTCTCCATGAAAAATCAAACGGACCAAGACCAAAGTGAAAAGCCAAAAGTGGTAAAGAGATAGATTACGAAAGAGTCAAAAAATATTATGAGGGATCCAAAAGAGAGCAACAATTAAAGGTCAAATAGAAATATTAATAATATTGGGACAAATATTGTGGAGATGTTACTGCCAAAACTTTTTCCTAGGGCAAACATCTCATCCCCAAGATATCAAAGGTTCCGAACAAACTTTTATATTAATAAACTAACATTTTAAACATGATATTTAGAAAATAACATGTCTAAATTTGTGGAAAACGTCAGATTACTCGGAACTTTTAATTCTTGAATTAAAACATGATTAAACAACACAAAAAGGAAAAGTAATTCGCTACAAAAAAAATATTCATATAACAACAATTTAGTTACAGTTTGTCTGATACTATACGGCTTGTTGCTGAAATTTAGCAACAGTATAGTAACAATTTCTGTTGCTAAGTGCTGATAACTGTTACTAAATTTTCTGCAACAAGCCGTATAGTAACAGACTAATTGTTGCTATCCGATTATTTTATTGTAGTGCTATGAGCATCGACTCTTTTCAGGAAAAAAGAAATCCAAAAAGCACATTATACTTTCCCAAGAACCTTCCCATGTATGTACGAATACATCTCAAGGAAAGCTTATTTATGTTGTAAAGTCATTTTCACGAAAGTTGTAAGTTCTTTATCACCTGAAGGACTATCGTAGTAGCCAGAGGCCCAGTACCTAGCATAACACTGCCCCAAGAATACATCCGCAGCTGCTGCAGATCCACACAAGCTCTTCAGTTTAGACACCGCCTCTTTAAGGCAAGTGGAGCAACCTTCGGAGCTCAAATCACCTAAACATTGAGCATAGCCTTCTACTGACCCCGAAATGCTCACTTTAAATCCAATTGCACCTTCTAACCCATCCAAAACATTGTCCCTCCTCTTAAAGAACTCGCCATCGCTACTCACACTCTTGCCACACTTTTTGTACCTAAAAGCCAACATACGCAAATATTTCAATTAACAGTTTGCCGATATAGAGAAATTAGTCTGTCCGGTGATATTATTTGATGGGAATAGCTAGCGAGACGAATCTGTATCTTTTTTTATATAATAATTAATGGTAGCATTAAAAGATAATTTATCAAATACAACACAAGAATATAAGGGGAAGAAGGGGCTAAGACCACTTTTTGAGCAATCAATTCTTTGTCGTGAATCATTACGGATTACTTTATTTCATAGTGCATATATTCTTTTTGAAACATCATGAAAATGGAAACATATAGAAAACACATCCTATTAGGTCCAAATATTGTATTTTCATGTAACATACGTCCATTAATACAACATTTCTTTGCAACTGTCTTTGCAGCTTGTCATAAAGTAAAAGAAAAAAACAGATTAACAAATGCAAAAGCACATGAAATCTAAAACTCGGTGAAAGTTGTGAATAATAAAAGTCGGACAGTACACGATGATTAGTAAGAAATCATTCAAGAAAACTTGAAGTTTTTTTTCAAAATTCATATGAATCATGGGTATTATTCGCACTTCCTGATATCCCTTATATGTTTAAAACTTGTATAATAAAGAGCTGAGTACCTTATGCTGGTGTCTAGTTTTCCAAGAAAATCTGAATGCTCATATCTAAGAACGCAAGTGTCTAGCTGCAAGTTAGCCCCAAGAGTGTACGGACATACAAGCCCGATTTGGCTAATGACACTTTGGACACATTTTGTACACTCTGGCAAGTTCAAGTCTCCTCTACACTGGTACAAACCATAAATAGCCGAATCCACCGAGTCGTTACCAATAGCAAAGCTGTTATACGAGGCTTGGGAGGACGAGCTAAGGAGTGATGATAGCAATAAGATGAGGTTCGTCTCGAAGGCCGAGTTTGTTTGGTACTTCTCTGGGGAGCACCCTGCGTAGATGAAGATGTGTGACGTGGTCGGGCGGGAGAGGAGGGAGAAGAGTAGGAGGAAGGAGACAGGGGTGAAGGGCTTGAAAGTGGAGTCTTGTTGAGTTTGGGTTCTCAGCATTTTTCTCGTTTGTTTTTAATTGATTTTCTCTGTCCTTTTATTGGAGGTACTATATAAGTATCTCTTAGTTGATAATGAGGATGACAAGAGGATCTTTACTTTGTTTTAATGCTTCTTGATTGGTGAGTTTGATGCTATTGGATACTTTATGGAAAATATTCCTTTTGCTGAAAATGTAGTCCATATTTCAAACTATGGGGACCTAAGTGCTTTTTTATAAAAAGTACAGGGGTTAAGATACAGATCGAGATCGGCATTTCTTATTGGTGTGGATCCACCACTTTGTTGGTTTTGGGTAACACGAATGCCCCAGATTTCATTATCGTTGCCATTAACTTTTCTAGGAAATGATGTAACAAAGAGAAAAGGAAATAAATATGAAGATGGAGTGAAAAACTATATGGAGCATTGTATGATATATCGATAAAGGTAAGTTAAATATATGGTGACTTTATATGAGAGAGATACATACAGTCAAAGTAATTGTCATCGCAAAAGTGAACTCATCGCAATCCCACCGGTAAATGGAGCATCACGACAAGAAAACACCACTAATCTTATTAACGTTCAGAAAGCACACGATCAAATAGAGCTGAAATCAAATGGATATTTGTATGTAAATATTAAAAATTAGTCATCAGTGATTTGGTGTGCTACGAAAATCGAGAAAACATGTAGGTTAATCGGTGGGGAGATTCAAATCGCATCAAACCAAACCAGATATGTACTTAAAAGTTAAAACTACTACTACGACCAAACATGATGTCACCAGTATTAAAAATTGAAAAAAATATGACTAAATAGAATTCTATACAACATTACCCAAACAGGGAATTCGGTTACAACACTAATAATACAACTTGAAAAAAATGAAATCAAATGGATATATTTATGTAAATATAAAAAATGAGTGATTTGGATTTTTCCTAAAAAAGGAGAAAACAAGCCGATTAGCTGATTGGTCAGCAAGACGCGAAATTCAAAACGCATCAAACTAATCAAAAAATATAAAATTAGTCCACTACGGATAGACTAGTGGGCCATAACCCGTACTATCAAACAGTGGGTACTATTTATTAAGGATAATTTATTGACGTTTCTCTTTAAAAAAACAAATGTAAAATTAGAGCAAGCATTGCAGGTTTCTACACTTTGTTTTCATTTAATTTAACAAAAATTACAGTTTTTTCAATTTTAAATAACAATTTTACATCTAAACAAAATTACAGCTAACTTATAAACTTACTTAGATAAACAAATATAATCGTAAAACAACCGAAAAACCCCGAAGAAAAACAGAAAAAAATTGAAACACCGAAACCGGACCGAAACAAACCGGTTCAGTTCAGTCAAAAAAATAAAAAGACCAAAAACCGAAAAAAAACAAACCGAAAAAATCTTCTCGGTTTCGGTTTTGGTTTTACCAAAAACCAAACCGGACTAAACCCTAACTAGCAACATGAGATCGATAAAAGTGTTAAAATTAAAATAACTGGGACTAAATAGAATTTGGCAAAACCAAACCGGACTAAACCCTAACTAGCAACATGAGATCGATAAAAGTGTTAAAATTAAAATAACTGGGACTAAATAGAATTATACACAACATTACCCAAACGGGGCAAGTTCACATTCGGTTAAAAGCAAACAGTAAAACAAAGAGAGACGAGAGAAGTTAAATACAAAGAGAAGGAGAAGAGAGAGAGAGAGAGAGAGAGAGAGAGAGAGAGAGAAAGAGAAGGTAGAGGGGATCAGGGAAATGGAGCTGGAATCAGGATGGGAAGAGCTACGGAGAGAGGCTCGGAAGATCGAAGGTGATCTCGATGTTAAACTCTCCTCTTACGCGAAACTCGGACCCACTTTTTCCCAACCAGGTCCCTCCCCCCCTCTCTCTATAATATATATTTATTTACTTATTTAATTTTAACTATCTGTGTTTTTTTTTAATTCTTATATATCAATGTACTGTATATGGATCGAACCGAGGGAAGTAACTAGGTGGAAACATTCGGTGTCCATTTTGATAAAATTGATAGGAAATTAAAAAGAAATTAATGTATTTTGATCAAAATCCACCCCCAAAAAGAAATTAAGAAAATGACACTCATGTAAGCTATGATAAAAAAAATTATATAGAATATTGGCCCCTCCCATTTAAAATTCATGATCTACATACAGCATTGTATCAATTAGTGTTAGATTTGTATTTGTTTTTTTGAATGTTTTTAAGATTTTGTGAGTATATATAATAATATTATAATGGTGGTTTGTAGTTTAAGTGGCGTTATAAAAAAAAGGAAAAAAAAAAACTATTTATGTGCTAGCCTATGTAGCACGGATACTTCGATTTTTTATTTTTTTGGAGTATCGGATACGGATACGCCAATACGATACGGATACGGTATCCGGTACGTGATTTGGAGTATCGTTGACTATTTGGAGGTTTGACCAATCTGGATACATTCTGGATACGTGATTTGGAGTATCGTTGACTATTTTGAGGTTTGACCAATCTGGATACGTCTGGATACGTTTTGGGTAAAAAAACAAAAAAAAAACTCAAAAAGATTTTTTTTTTATATCTTTTTTTCTCAAACAAAAATGTAGTAATGGGACAAAAAGTACTTTACCAATTTCATATCTACTTTACCTTTACTAATACACACAAACATATAGATACCTATTAACAAACATATACATATACATTAATATAGAGACAGAATGGGGTATTGCTGAAAAAATTTCTTTTCTAAGACTAACTCTCTCCTTTTATTCCCCCTCTCCTGCTATCTATTTTAGCTGTTTTTGGTTTGAATATCTGTTGTTACTTTTTATTATATATGAAATATATATTAATATTTTAATGATTGACGTATCCTAGCCGTATCGTATCCTAAATTTTTCAAAAAAACCGTATCCGCATATCCGTATTCATGCAACATAGGTACTAGCCTATTCTATTAGTTTTTAACGATTTAGTACCCCAAGCTTTGTGTCAACCATCCAATCAAGGCACTCGTGTCCAATTAAGCATTACATATTACGTAAAATATGGTACTGGTCATGTATTGTAAGTTGGGTACCAAATAAGTAAAAGATGGTAGCATAGAGTATTCAATAGTCTTTTTCCAATTAGAAAATAGAGTGGCAACAAGCCGTTTTTATTTATGTATCAATGTATATAGATTGAATCCTCTACAGCATTGTGTCAATTAGTGCTAGATCTGTATTTGTTTTGTGAATGTTTTGAAGATTGTGTGAGTATATATGATGGTGTGATATTGATGATTTGTAGTTTAAGTGGCATTAGAAAGAAAAAAAAAGGAAAAAAAAAGCCAGGGGAAATTCCAAATAGGTTAATTAAAAAAATCCCACGCTTGTGTACATATGTCGTTAATGTTCGCTCTATTTACGAAACCGCCCTTATTCAACCTGAAACACACAATTAGAAATATAAAAAAAAATGATTACATGTAAAAAAAAGAAAAAATATTGAAAATTGAAAATAAATCACACCTTCTCCCAGTCAGGTCTCCCTCTTTCTACACATACATATATATATATGTGTGTGTGTGTATGTGTCTATATTTATATATCATTGTATATGGATTGAACCTTCTACAGCATTGTATCAATTAGTGTTGGATCTGTATTTGTTTTGTGTATATTTGTAGATTGTGTGAGTATGTAATCAGATGCGTGCCACTGTAGCATAGTTATTTTTTTTGTGGTTTTTGAATGTAAATGGGGTAGTTCTTCAGGGCATAATCTTTTTCAATTTAAATTAAGATTATTTTGGGAATTTTAGAAAAATAGTGAGAATATCTTCACAAAAAAAAGGGCCAAAATTTGGCAGCCTTAAAACTCTTGGGTTTGCCTATTACTAATAGTATGATGCTATGATGGTGATTTGTAGTTTAGTGGTATTTTTTATTTTTTTAATGAGATGTTTCAGGAGTGTGTACTTGCCAATCTATGTAGTACGTTTTTTTTTTAAGTATTGGATACGGACACGCCCCCCCAATACGGGGATGCGGTATCCGATACAGGGATTGGAGTATTGTTGACTATTTTGAGGTTTGACCAGTTTGGATACGGCTAGGATACGGCGTGGATACGTTTTGGATATGGCGGGTTGGAAAATGATGTTTGAAAATATTTGTGGGAAGGTAAAACATAAAAGGGGTCACACATGTAATAAACATAAAGGGATACAATTACTTTTAGATCTAAATTGACTTTCACACTTGACATGTTTACACAACAGAAAAATATACATAATTAACATATTAGCATATTTTATACGTCAATCATTAAATTACAAGGGCAATATGTTAAAAAGTAGTTTTTGTTCGGTGGGAGTATAAAATATGTTATATTTTAATGATTGACGTATCATAGGCGTATCGTATCCTAAATTTTCCAAAAGATTCGTATCCGCGTATCCGTGCAACCTAGTTGCCAACTAAACCTTTATATATATATATATATATTGATGTATGTAGGAAAGGTTAAGATTCAGTTTATAGCTGAGCTGTTTGATTATTTTTTTCCAACTGGAAATGGATTTATGTAGGGTGTTTGTGGATTATAATTTTGCACTATGTGACAGTAGATTTGAACGAGGATAAGGCGGAAGATATAGCCTTTTGAAAAAATATGCAGAGGATTTTCTTTCCGGATATTTTTGCGTATAATGACTAATGAATGAGTAGATCCAAATAGGGGGACACTCAATTTGTTTAAAAAGAAATGATACCATTTGGAGATTGTTCTTGTTAAGATTAATACCAATCAGGTGTGACTTTTTGGTCCTGGGGTATGAGAGCGCGATCCTTTGGAACTTCTGAAACTTGTTTGCAATTTGCAAATTAATTTTGTACGCGCGGGGTTTGTGACTTTTAGAGTCAAATGTTAACTAAATTAAATAAAAATAGAATTACTAGTTAATTAACTAAGCAAACTGTTGTAGCCCGAAAATATCAGTCAAAAGCTTTACCTATATAAACATCCGACTTTGAGCTTAGTCCTTTTCTCTTTTCATAACATATCCAGACACCTTGGTTTCCAAATAACGAAGAAAAGGGAAATGCCAATAAACCCCTATAATTGCAAAGTTTGTTGTATTAATTTTCCTGCCCAAGAGAGTGCTTGAGTTGAGTGAAAAGACCTCATTACCGATTGACTTGAAACACTAACCTCTAGAAAGAACCAATACGATGAAGGAACTTCATTAACGGTACCTGACAATTTAGTTTTGTCTTGACTAATCTTGACCAATATATTTCACATCACTTATGAGTTTTGAACAAAAGATATGGTCCCGGAGCTTTTATTTCATGTTCTGATTCTTTTTATAGAGAATGAACCAATATCGCCAAGTGTATCCCTTTGAAACTGTGGCTCAGAGAGGCCAAAACTTGTGATGTAGACATAAATCCAACAATACAGATAGTATTACTTTCCCCCCTAAGGTTTTAGATATTTGTGCTTTAACTTCGTGTTTCAACTATGTTCACCAATTCTTTCGTCATTACTTATCATGTTTCCCTTCATGTGTATCAAAATGCAATACTTTTCTGTCCCCAATATCATTCTCACAACCCGTCCAAGTGCCAGGCTTCCCAAAGGCAAAATCACAAGAAAATAACGGTACTCTAAATTAAACGTGATATTGTAACTAAAGTTTTCTTGCAAGAGCTTTTCAAAAGCCTTTTTCAAGAGCTTCACTAAAGTGTGAAAAAAATTAGCCAAAAAATCGTAGAATGCATATGCAGTTTGAGTGATTTCGTGAAGTTTTTTTTATCTTCCTAACGAGAAAAGTAGAGCTTTTCAAGCTTGAAGCGAGCATTTTAAAACAGATTTGTTCATAAAACCTGAGCATACCATAACCCGAAATATGCATTACAATGCTTAGCATATCCTTTCGTAGCATGTGCAGAGACAGCTAGCTTACGATGCTTTCATATCACAACAAACCACTACCCAGATAACATTGGTTTTTAATATGCTAATGAGTGGATGAAATATTATCCCTTCCCCCTGAGACCTAAAAATTGTTTGGTTACAACTTTTAAGCGCTGATAGTTTTGCTCACAAGATGAACTGCATTTTGACTGGCCAGCTTAACGGTTAGCTTTGTCGGTTTTCGGTTGTAAAAAGAATGACCTAGCTTTGACCTTGGTCCCAAAGAAGAAATGCATGGTTATACTTTCTAGAGGTTCTGTATCTGTGTGTTTAATTTTACAGGGTATCAAGCTTTATTGGGATGTACAGAATTATTTCTAGTTTAGCATTTTAACATACATGGTAAATGTGCATTAGTTCTCTTCATTTTTGACACTTGACCATGCTTGAATATTATGTAAAGATATCATGTAAAATGATACTCTTACTTATGCTATTCCCAAGTTGGGATTGATTTTGTATTCCACGTATCTAAATAGCATTATATATAGGCTCTGGATATGTGGATGGTGGATCACCAAAAGTTGGGTCGTCCAGCAGGTCATGGAAGTCTATGGAAATGGAAATTCAGTCTTTGCTCGAGAAATTGCTCGATATAAATGATTCCATGAGCCGATGTGCTGCTTCTGCTGCTTCGACTACTTCAGTTAACCAAAAGCTTGCAAGACATAGAGACATTCTTCATGAATTTACACAGGTTTATTATCCAATTATATTGCATCATGAAATTCAAATATTTGGGACTTTTTAACTTTAATCATACTTCCTATTGCATAAAACATTCTTCAGTAGCTCTTTTAATTTTGAGATGTGCTGCAATGTTTTTGATCTTTTGATTGGGATGTTGATTGATGAGAATTGAGAATACTGTTTTATTATCAACTCTTTCCTGTTACTGAAAAAATGATCTTAAAAGACAGCAAGTGTCCTTCCCTACCGAACTGCGAGGTGGAATATGTAAGATTAACTTTTTCTGTGATATGCTGTCTAATCTAAAATTATATCCTGCACCATATGTCTTGTCGTTGCAGCTTTTAAAGCAAATAAGCTAGATTTTATGAGATTCAGGAAAAAACCTAGGTTCATCCAGCTAAAGGTATTTTTTTTCCAAAAATCCAGAAAAACCTTACTTTGTTTGTTGGTCCTTCAAATGCAGTCAATCGCTTATTAGCTGCAACCGAACAAGGCTACAATCTGGCATATACTTTTCTTTGGTTAACAAACTTCTCATGTTTTTATGCTGACATGGTTTAAACCTTTATATAACTGCTATAAACATCAATATTATTGTGAACTTTGGATTGAATTGCGATAAATGTAGCATGCTATACTACCTTATTCTGCTGCTCATTAATTTTCACACTGTGAAATTACCATTCTTGCTCTAGTCTGCAGATTTTATCTGTTACAGTTCCTTGATGTATAATGGTCATTAATTATCCTCCTATCATGTTTTTTATTGTAGGAATTTAGACGGATTAAGGGTAACATTAATTCGATGAGGGAACATGCTGAGCTTCTCAGTTCCGTGAGGGATGATATCAGCGAATATAAGGTTTGAGAATTGAACATCTAAATCTTCAGTTCTGTACTTGCAATCTTGTAGCCTAAAAACCGAGAAGTGCGTTATTGCAGGCATCTGGTAGTATGTCACCGAGAGTGCAATTACTACGAGAGCGAGCAGCTATACATGGAAGCATAAATCATGTAAGATTTTAAGAAAAAGCTTCACATTTTCAGGTTATTTCTCAGGGTTATATTTGCTACAAATTTACGATACACCACACCACACCTCAACCTTGTACTAATAAACTACTCTTATGTTTCTGTGTGCTAATAAGGCAGAAGTCGGTTCGGTTTCTACATAGTTTTTTTTCCAAAACCTATTGAAATGTTCAATAAAGCCTACTTTATAGTTCTCGAAGATATTTTGAAGGTTGAATTTAATAGTGGAGAATCTGAACGTCACCTACTTTCTCCTTCCCTTAATATCTAAATGTTACTAATAAATGATTACACCCAAAAAAGAAAGAGGAAAATTGTATAACTCGTGGTGTACGACCATAAGAGCTCGTAACTCGGGACGTACGACCATAAGAGCTCATAGTTTTCCGGGATCTTAGACTTTTGGTCAGATTAATCATTTAGAATATTGGATGATATTATTTCCTTCACTACTTTTGTGCAGATAGATGATGTCATTGGCCAGGCTCAATCAACAAGAGCAGCTTTAGGGTCACAGAGGGCAATGTTTGGTGATCTTCAGGGAAAGGTGAAGCTACTTAGCGACAAGTTCCCTATTATTCGTGGTCTACTAGGTACTAACTGCAATTATCCTACTAGTATTCACCTTATTCATTCATTAATCGTTACTCTTAATGAAATTTCTTTATTTGTTTTGTTGTTGTCTGATTTATTTAGGTTCCATTCGAAGGAAGAAATCGAGAGATACTCTTATTCTTTCAGCAGTCATTGCAGCTTGTACGTTGTTTCTCATTATCTATTGGCTTTCTAAGTGAAGATATGTGATTAAGTATGTAAAAGAAAATACAGATAAATGTTGCTTCATGTATGAAATTTTGCTGATGTTATTTGTTGAAACAAAGTTAATATATAAGATCGTGGCACATTTTCTTCCCAACGAGTCTATCCATATTTGTCATCACCTGTTGTCGTGTCAAAAAGTGGATATGTATATAATTATATTTCTTAATTTGAACACGAATTGAGGCGAATACAGGGGCAAACACACACCATAAGAGCATTAGTGTAACAGTGTAATGCTACATGTAACTATATATGGTAGTATAGTATTTTATTAGTTGGGAAAATGGGACTCTTCATTGGTGAATGTTCATGTATTACGTTGTTGTGGCCCTTTTAGTGTGAAAGTTCCAAACAGTGTTAGTTATGGCTGAACCAGATTTATACAAGAAGAAATATAAACTGAGTAATGTCTTCATTTCACATACAAATGGGTACTCTTTGTGGGCGACAATTTGAACTCAGAAGGGACAACTTTTGATTCTTTGAAATTCTGGGTGCACACCAACCTTTCAATGGTTCAAATTTTGGAAAACAATCTAATCTGATCATGTCACTTTTATGTCAGACCACTTATTCTTATTACATTAACTAGTGATACTAATAAGTAATAAGTAATATGGAGTAAAACCGGGTTAATTATTGTTTTGTATACTAAACTAATCATCATTTGCGATTTACTGTCCTCAATTGACAATTGTTTTGATTGATTGATGAACTTTTAGTGCGGTCTCTAGACACATACAACAAATGCTAGTGTGGGGCCTCTAATTAATCTTGGGCCATAAATTTTTACTATGTAGTAATTACTTAAATCTCTCTCCACATATTTGTTTACATTATTTCAAACCAGGTCTATCCTGTCCTTGTTCTCTCTGTATACAAAGAGGCTTAAATAGCTCACTCTATATATTCTGTATCATTCCTTTAATTTGGCATCCATCTCATTTATGGATTAGACTTTTTGCTATTTGTTTGATGTATTAGATACCTGCATTATTTAGAAAAAGTAAACTCTTCCTTTTTTAACAATATGCTTTACAAATTAAGTAATCATTCAACTGTTATTTTAAAAATATATATTAATTTTTAATATACGCCCGAAACAACTTGAATCTAGTTGGTTGAAATTGAAATCCACTCGTGGTCTCTTCAACTCTGAAGACGACTCTGGGAACTTTATTGGCATAATCTTGCGATTTTATACATTCCATCCAAAAAATTAACGGAAAATGGGCATGTGACCCACGTGCTAACCTAGAAGCATCAAATGACATCTTTAACCTTACTCATGAAAACAAAAAACTTACCAGATGACCCCACCCATCCCTCTCATTCTCTCTCTCAATTTGTTAGCCGGACTCATAGCCCACTACTCAGAATCTTAACCGAACCGTTTCACAGATACACATGTACCCCTCATCTTGCACATCCCATCACCTTCGCTCATCCAAACCCACATCGAGTCCACCACGACACTTGGTCTCCAATATAAACCCCATTACCTCAAATCACTTAGCTACCACGTTACAGTACTTCACCAACCTGCCACCATCATTGCTTCTCTTATCTAATCTGCCACTTGTCACCTCCGGCCACTTCACAATCCTAATCCCATACGTACATGAAATGTATATTAGTTAGTTTAACTTTTTATGTACAAAATCGCAGAGCTATGACAGTAATGTTACTCAATTAAAATTTTTGCCAATTGAGGGTAGTAAAACGCAAATCATGGCTAACGCAAAAACATCCATTAACCTAAGAAACAAACTTGCCATGGTTTACCGTGACAAAAAAATGTTCAAAATGTGATTTTTAAAACTATGATTCCAAATCATAAATGGCTACTAAATTACACGAGTCAAAAATAGTATAATCAAATTTAGCAAGTCAAAAATAAAATAGAGAAATGAAAAAGAACTCATCTATTAGTTTATCCATTTTATTTATTCTTAGAATTAATTCACTCAAAATTTGTAATTGCACTCTTGAATATTATATATATGTTGTTATCGAAGTTTTACAAAACTGGTCTTAGTTATAGCCATGGCTATATAAATGAACCTGAAGTGTACTTGTTGGTTCTGAGCCCATTTTGTAGATTTTGAAATTTGAAACCTCATTCTTTTCTTAGCCTTTATGGTAGTCTCACCCCTTTCTCTCTCACTATACAGTCTCAGAGATCTCACGTATACGTGGCTGATTTTTTTATTTTTTTTTTCTTTTATTTTGTCTTCTCTGAGCAGTGCTGCGAAATTAATTGTTTTTTTTTTTTTTTCGCTTCGTTTGTTATGTTATTTCATTTTAATATATCAAAAAAATTGTCCAATTTTACTCAAAAACTTTTCTAATTTTATCCAAAAAAAATCCTAACCATCGACCATCAAATTCCTTCGTATATCAAATTAATATATTTTTTTATCAAATCAACATCACTCTACCACTACAATTATCTCTAATTTTAACAAAAAAAAAACCCTCTCCCAATTTAACAAAAAAAAAACTTTTCCAATTTTACCAAAAAAACTCTAACCATCAACCATCAAACTCTTTCATATATCAAATTAATATATTTTTTTCTCAAAT
Organism: Primula veris; assembly: GCA_963682055.1. Classification (NCBI taxonomy): domain Eukaryota; kingdom Viridiplantae; phylum Streptophyta; class Magnoliopsida; order Ericales; family Primulaceae; genus Primula; species Primula veris. The sequence goes on along the minus strand of OY821745.1, from coordinate 26,698,682 downwards.
AAACATCACTCTACCAGTACATTTATCCCCAATTTTATCCAAAAAAAAAAAAACCTATCCCAATTTACCAAAATAAATTTTACAAAAAAAAAACTATAACCATCAACCACCAAACTACTTCCTATATCAAATTAATATCATTTTTTTTTTTCTGAAGTATGAATAACAATTATAATATTTAGGTAATGGATATTAATTTATCACCTCCGGATAATACTTCCCAAAACACCCAATTATCCGGAGGTGATAAATTAAGATCCATTACCCAAATATTATAATTGTTATTCATACTTCAGAAAAAAAAATGATATTAATTTGATATAGGAAGTAGTTTGGTGGTTGATGGTTATAGTTTTTTTTTGTAAAATTGGGGAATGTTTTATTTTGGTAAATTGGGATAGTTTTTTTTTTTTTTTGGATAAAATTGGGGATAAATGTAGTGGTAGAGTGATGTTTATTTGAGAAAAAATATATTAATTTGATATATGAAAGAGTTTGATGGTTGATCCGGAGGTGATAAATTAAGATCCATTACCTAAATATTATAATTGTTATTCATACTTCAGAAAAAAAAATGATATTAATTTGATATAGGAAGTAGTTTGATGGTCGATGGTTATAGTTTTTTTTTGTAAAATTGGGGGATGTTTTATTTTGGTAAATTGGGATAAGTTTTTTTTTTTGTGGTAAAATTGGGAATAAATGTAGTGGTAGAGTGATGTTTATTTGAGAAAAAAATATATTAATTTGATATATGAAAGAGTTTGATGGTTGATGGTTATAGTTTTTTTTTGGTAAAATTGGGAAAGTTTTTTTTTTTTTAAATTGGGAGAGGTTTATTTTTTTGTTAAAATTAGGGATAATTGTAGTAGTAGAGTGATGTTGATTTGATAAAAAAATATATTAATTTGATATACGAAGGAATTTGATGGTCGATGGTTAGGGTTTTTTTTTGCATAAAATTGAAAAAGTTTTTGAGTAAAATTGGACAATTTTTTTGATATATTAAAATGAAATAACATAACAAACGAAGCGAAAAAAAAAAAAACAAAAAAAAAACAATTAATTTCGCAGCACTACTCAGAGAAGACAAAAGAAAAATAAATAAATAAAAATAATAAAAAAAATTCAGCCACGAGATCCCAGTTCCCTTATAGTTTTCAGCATTTAGAGTATGTAAACTCCCCCTCTTACCTCTTGTTTATTAATCAAAGTACCGTTGACATTGCTAGCTGATATCTATGGACATTTGGTAGTAGCTTTTATTTGCAAGGTAGTACTGGAGGATAACTTTATTGATGGATACTTTAATGTGAACAGAACTCCCAACACCATGATATTTAATCCAACTCGTAGTTTGCCTGTCACTTGGCATGATAAGTGGAGTTTGACTCATTTGATATTTCTCAAGACATATTTGATATGTTGAAAAACTATTGATCATTCTTTAAAAAGTTGTCGATATAAATTGATTCTTGCATAGAAATTTCATATTAATTGATGGTGTCGTTAGACAAACTCTCAAAATATGGATAATCGAAAAATTCCAGGAGTTTGGCAATGAAAAGGATCCCGTGACATGGTTGATATTCATCGATACAACTTTGTTGATTTAGGGAATTTTCACTAGGAGTTATGGAATACTTGGATAAGAATTGTGGAGTTGATGTTAAATGTGAACTATTTGCTTTTGATGAACAGGGTACAAAATTGTTGATCTGTCAACAAATTTTAAAAATATGTCGATTTTTAAAAAAGTGGATGCTTGTTAGGGTATTCAACGGTTCCTTCATAAAATTACTAAAACAAGTAGATTGACAAACCTTCCCTAGCTATTCTGCCTTATTAGAATGTTGCATTGTTTACTTAACTCTTTGACGACAATGTAATTTCTACCGAAAACTAAACTTAAATTATGTTTTCTAAGGATAGGAATGATCCTAAATGGCGTGTTTTAATGAGTAAAATTGTTTACCCACTATGGAAGTTTGACACACTATGGAAATTGTTCACTTTAATCCGCAATTAACAAATGAGGAAATTAAAACACAAGTGCTGGAAAATCAGCATTCAATCATGTTTGGGGATCTCGTTAGATTATTTTCAATTGTGAAAAACACATTCATAGATTTGAAGAATTGAATAGATGGTGGATATACAACTCCGATGATACAATGCTTCTAGGTGACCAATGTCTCGATTGGAATCCCTTCATATTCATCTATTCGAAACTTCTTGATTTCAGGGGAATTGTGATTATGAATAATTTGAAAAATCGTAATGATCCCATCTAATAACTAATGTAATTGAGGCTTTGGTGCTTCAATATCCTAAGAAGCAGAATTATTTGATAGCATTTCAATGTCGTTTGCTCATGTTTAAGGTTTTGGATAGCACGTCGTAAAAATGGTTGGTCCATCAGTTGAGCAAGGTGTAATAGAATAGTAAAACTATGATGAAAATCCTTTTATTTGCTAGTTGAGTTTGTTTGACACTCATTAAAAATGACTTAGATGTGAATGATTAAACAATGTGATTTTGGTTTGAGAAAAAAAAAACCTATTTTAAGTAATTAATAATCCATTAATTTTTCTAATTATTTCTTCTATACTTGAGTTCTTTTAATTTTCTAATGAACTTGCATATTTTTTAACTTTTCATATTAACTGTGAACACTTATATACTTGAAGCTCCAAATAAATACTCAAGTAGAATTATTTATCTCCTTATTACAATAGAATGAATGGATTCCATATTATAAAATTAAAATTCTCTGCTACTCAATTTATTATGAACATAAATAATTCAAAGAACATAATATTTTGAAAGAAGATTCTACTAATAACGCATAATTAAGGTTGTGTCGCAAAATTGATATAATTAAATTGTTTCATGTTTACGCAATTAAAATAACACAAATTAGTTGCATCCCGATACTACATAATCATTATGCATATCACTTTCCATTAATGTTTCATCTAATGATCATTTTGTTCTTAATGGTATTAAACCTATGATGAACCAACACGCAGGAAAAAAGTCGAAGATTATACATGCGTCTAGCACATCAAATGGACGTACAACATGACATATTGACGTGTCCGTTATGATTTTTGTGTCGACCACTTGGACACGCAAGTCGGACATGATTCGACGATGATATGACATATCTGGCTCACAAAAATGAGTTAAATTTAGTATATTTATTGAATTTGGTAGTATATTTGTGGAATTTGCTAGTATATTTGTCAAATTTGGTAGTTATTTATTGAATTGGTTAGTATATATACGTGGAATTTGATATATATTTATTGGATTTGGTTTTATTTTTATTGAATGAGATAGTATTGATCTAAGTGAAATAAAGATTGCAGACGTTTGTTTTTGCTAGACCTTTGTTTTTATTATGAATATGTTTTTAATTATTATTATCTTGAAATTTAATCCTACTGTATATAACACTTATAAACAATGTCAAAAGTCACATAAATAATCATGATTGTTTTGTCATGTGATATTTACAAAATGTTCATAACACATTTACCTAAAAACTAATCATTAAATTCCAAAATAAATTATTTCAAATAAAATAATTATGCTTTTGGACACATTCCAACAAGTACTTCAAAACCTCGTTTGGTTGTAGAATTGCTAGTCCCGAAGCTATAAATACACCCGGAATTATGATTGAACAATGAAAAATGGTGAAAAATAGTCTCGGTACTAAATATATACCACCATTTCCATATTATTACAAATGACCCTTGCTATCCCGTTGCACTAATAGTGCAACACATATTTGCTCATCAAAAATAGTATATGTGGAACCTACTGTATTTGAAATCTTATCTCACATTAATCCCGTCCCAACCAAATAAGGCCCAAATGTACGGCTAGTAAAGGTGCGCATAAATTAGCTCGGTTTGATTTTTGACGAAAATGCAAATCAAACCGATTAACATCCATCGTTCATTTGAGGTAAATTAATATGAGAAAGCAAACCAAATTAAGCCATTAATAATCAGTTTAGTTCAGCAAAGTTTAGCCGGTTTAAAATAACTAATATTAAAATCAAAGTATGTTTTAGCAAGAATATATATGGACTAAGATATACTAAAATAACAGGTTAATGAAACATAACAGGGATGAATACATAAAACAATAAAAATAAAAGCGTCATTTTACATAATATAAACGTAAAAAAAATTAACATAAGTCCTATTTTTCGAAGCAAAATTTTCCAATATGTCAAAATATTCACAATTTATATATAATTTTACATAATTGGTTTGGTTTCAAAAATTTTAAAACCACAAACTGAAGCAATTTAATCGGTTTTAAGAAATTTAAACCGAACCAACAAATAGTTAATCGATTTGGTTTGAATTTTTATTGGCTTAGCTTTATTCGGTCGGTTCCGCTTGGTTCCGCGTCGACTCTGCTCACCAAATAAGTAGAGGATAATTTAGTAGTAGTAGTAGTATAATTTAATTTAGAGAATGAAGTGTAAAATTGTAAATAATAGTTGATGGATATTCCATGTAATTATCCCTCTATTGAAAATTAGATAAAACTACATTTTTAGTAGCAATATATATAAACAAAATAGCCCACACTATCATTTTCTCATATCAGTCTTAAATTCCCCGTTCTCTCTCTTCTCCTTTCACCTCCGGTAAGTGTTTTTATATATATATATATATTCATATGCTTGTATATACGTATGTAATATATTCATAACTTGATGGATTTGTACTTTAATTATTGTTTAGTTATTTATAATTTCCCCAGCAGATTAGTATTAGGAGTGAGCCAATGATGATATAGTTTTTTTTATCCATATATAATAATTATGTAGATTTGTGATATTTTTCTTTGCTAATGTACTGTGTTTCTATATGTATTTAACAAGATTGTACCTCCTAATTGATGAAATTGTGTCTAATAATTACGCACTATATTTTTAAAGGAAGTGTTATAGTTCAATGCATACTTTCGGACTTAATTATCAATACCCCTAATTTGTAGTTTTTGTTTAGGATCTGATACATATCAGCGTAGCGTAAGTGAGCATCAAATTTAAAAACAAAAAGTAAAAAAAACAACAACGTAGCATCTTTGACATTGAGCATCTGTACTAAATTTTACAAGAAATTCTAACCATGGGTTTTTTGATAATTAAGTCTCAAATATGTACTAAATGATTATTTTTCCCTATTTTTTTTATTAGATAGTATTTTGTTCTGAATTTGGCAATATCTGACCTAAGTGAAAGAAAGATTGATAACTTGTGTTTTTATCAAATAAGGGCCAAGTTGTACTAAACTGAAATCTTTCTCTATACACACACACACACAGATGATCAAGTTCTGTAAATTTGCTTATTTAGATGCTCAATTTTGTATATTTACACATGGTTTGTCAATACATGTTCTTCATTTTGATAGCGTAGCTAGATTTGGGAAAATATTGAATCTTTGGGTCATAGGGGTAATTTAGGGAGAAAGTGATGACTTAACCAGGTAGTAAATAATAACTACAGCCTAATTTGTTGTTACTATTATTTTAATGGTATATTTAGAGAATTCACTTCAATTTTGCTATGTCAAATTGAGTGCTTCTATATCTTGTTTTTTTCTAAAGGCCAGCACCTAGTTAAATTTTTCTATTTTTACTTAAATTTGTGCCAATGCAATCGCTATCAAAGTTAACTTTGCGGTGGTTTTTTATGATAAGTTGTATGCCGAGGTACGTGATATGTTGTGGGTTTGCTTAGCTATAATGCAATTTCTTTTTGTGCTATGCTCCTAAGTGATTTTTTTTTATGATGAATGGAGGACTTATAATTCTAAGTTGTTTTACTTAGTTATTATATAATTGGTGAATTACATAAAATTGCCATTCCATTTTAATTTCGTTGAACTAAATTGCCTTAGTTCTTTTATGATCTGGATCCGCCAAAACCCTAGAAACATGTTGGAGTTGGCGGGTTGCGAAAAATGGCATTACGGAAAGTGGTAAATAGGAGATGTTAGAGAATTAGGTAACAGTTATTCGTAAGACCCCTTTATAATAGAAGCTTAAAAACAAAATCTAACAGTTATTCCTTTGTGGGAATTCTTCTTAAGAAATTATGGCATTTAGTCAATCATGTTGAAAGAGGGTTACGATTCTAAGTCCTTAGCTTGATAGCATGAAACGGGTGCACATTCGGGAACGCGAGCAGGAGCGCGGCAGCGATTGTAAAAGTGTGAGAGCAGCATCCGGAGCGGCCAAATAAATGTATTATTTTTATGTATATTCTTATGTCTTATATGTAGTCAAATCTAAAACAAAAACAGATAAAGTTGAAGGAGTAATTAGAGTTCTGTTTTTCTTTTGTATTAAGTTTGCGTAATTACAGGACAAGAATCCTATTTATTTTGGTAGATTTAGTATCAAATCTCTTGTTGATATAGTATGAGTGTTTGATTTATCTTTCAAAAAAATTTGTTTTTAATCTTCAGTGTTTTAAACATTGTTTATCAAACTATGTTACGCGGTCCGTGCACATAGATACAAAGCAAAAAAAATACTATAATCTTCTCTCAAGTCTCATCCTGCATCTCTCTCTCTCCCATTTAGAATATAAATCGGGGAAAACCAAATAAGGTATGGATTTTTGTGATCCTAGTTGATATTTCTTCACTATAAGTTCCCAACAGTTCCAAGTCTTCAATTCCACAATAAATTACCCCAGACCCCACTTCCAACACCGTTGGTTGGGTGTGCGTCTCCGACGTCCGAAGCATTACTGAAGCAGGACCTACTCCGGCGTCTCCTGCAACTAAGGTCTTTAGTGATTAAGAGCTTGTTTGGTTGGAGCTTTAACCCCTTAAGCTCTCTGCTTTATGTTAGAAGTTTAAGTTAAATATTACCTCGGCTTGGAAAAGCAAAATTTTGCTTCAGAGCAACAATAAACAACCCATAAAGTTGAGTATGAAAGCAACACTACCCATGAATTATAGGGTATTAAGTTTTGATGCTACTATATTAAATTAATTAAGGGGTTTTGATTTGCATACACGAGGAGGGTTTCGAAATTATGGTTGTAGCTAGTTGTTAGGAAATCTATCACGAAACGCTGATTTTTCACTAGCAAGGTCAAATTTTCTCTCAAGCGTCCTCATTCTTGATCATCGTGTGCTCAGAGCAGTCTTGTTTTGTTGCTTCAGATTTTATTTTAAATATATTATTTCTTCACATACACCTTTTGGTGCTAAGAACAGACTGTTGTTCTTAACTCTTTTAATGGGAAGCAATGACTCATATATTGCAGCCCTTGCAATAGTGAATCAGGCCTGTCTCGTTCAATTCAACAGCTGTGACTCAATGGATTGTTCTAAAGGTAACATAAATAAACTAACACTATTTCTTTCGTGATGCAATGATATGTAATTGTGTCCCCATCAGACCGTCTATAGCATCGTGAAAGGTCACTTGAGTGCCACCATTTTGATTTTGATGTGGTTGTGTCTTAATGTGATTCAGTTTGATTATTATAGTTCACCTGAAATAAAACTCATTAGATTTGTTAAATATGGTCAGAAGATCTTTTTTTAACATAGTTACTAATTGATGCAAATTGCAAATACATAGTTTGATACAATGACCCCGGTGGTGCAAGGATTTGGCATTGGAAAATGTGAGAAAATGAAACGTTGTTCTTGGATCATATTTTGTTTAAGAGACCTTCTTTTCATGTACATTTTTCGAGAATCCTTTCACCAAACATAGCCGAAGTGTCACTTTGTGAGGAAAGCAAAATGCAGGAAAAACCCTAAGGGAGGACAGGATTAAAATCCAGAAACCTGGTTAACAGCCCTATATATGCAATGTGCATTGCTGTCCTCATGTTTCTGCAATTAAAACTCTTTGGTCTTTATTTATTTTTATTTTTTTCCTTTTAGATACATTTTTGGTTAGTCAATTGCCCTTTCTACTGAGGTCAGATTTGGTTCAAGAGTTATTTACTAAATCTTTCGGTACTTTTTCAGCAAACATGGAAAATGGCAACAGCCACAACAGTGGGATGTTGTGGTTCTTCAGGGCCAAGGGCTTTGACGATAAAAGCATTAACGACATGTTCAAAAAGTGTAATCGCCTTGAAAGAGTTCAAAAAGAAAACGCTTCCGAAAATTGGGATTACTTAAAAGCTATTGGTATAAAAGAGCGAAAACTCCCATCTGTTGTCACAAAATGCCCTAAAGTCCTTGCACTTAATTTGGAGCAAAATCTCATTCCTGTAATCCAATGCCTTAAGACATTAGAAACAAAACGCGGTGAGGTGGCAAATGCTATTGCCAAATTCCCTCCCATTCTCTCTCATAGCGTAGAAGAAAAGCTCTGCCCACTCCTAGCTTTTTTCCAAGCTTTTGGAATACCGGACAAGAATATCGGGAAAATGTTACTTCTCAACCCAAGAATCATTAGTTATAGCATCGAATCAAAGTTATCACAAATTGTGGATTTTCTAGCTAGCCTTGGCATGAATGAAGAAGGAATGATTGGTAAAGTTTTGCTGAAGAATCCGTTCATTATGGGCTATAGTGTCGAAAAAAGACTAAAGCCTACTTTGGAATTTCTCAAATCAATAGGCCTTTCGGAGCTGGATCTTAAAAGAGTTGCGTTGAATTTCCCAGAGGTTTTGTGTAGAGATGTGGACAAGATTTTGAGACCGAATTTTGAGTATCTAAACAGATGTGGATTTTGTAGTACACAGGTTAAAGATTTGGTATCTGGTTATCCCCCGATTCTGATAAAAAGTATCAATAATTCTTTAGAACCGAGGATTAAGTTTTTGCTAGAGGTTATGGGGAGAAAAATTGAAGAGGTGGTTGAGTATCCGGATTTCTTTTCACATGGTTTAAAGAAAAAGTTGGAGGTTAGGCAAAAGCTTTTGAAACAGAAAAATATTCATTGTAGTTTGAGGGATATGCTAGAGCTTAATCAAAAGAAGTTTCTGTTGAAATATAGTGTAATCGAATAAATTGTGTGAGGTAGAATCCAGCATTTTTTATTTCGATTGTGCACTTGGCCTCTTCTATTTGCATGAGCAATTTAGGCCATAGCATTGTGTTGTATCTTTTATGAAGGTAATGATGAGATGTAGTTTACGGCATTTTGATCTTAAATGTGAGCATTATTTGCACGGCTGTACTTATTGTTGAATTAAAATTCTGGCAACGTCACTTGTATTTCAAGCTCTTCAACACTTACCGAAGAGTTTAGGTATGCATGTTAGATAGTGGTAACCATAGAGAGGTTTCTTCTTTCAAACTTCCCTTGCTAACACAAATTTAGTTTGCCCGCATTTTTTTTGTTCTTAGTTTTTGCTTGTGGAGTCTTATTCTTAATCTCAGTCCCACCGGTTCAATATACTCCTATTAAGTCGGTGCAATCGCCCTCTTTTATTTACTAATAATTATTCATACTCAGTTCACAAAACATGGAAAACTGAACAGAAACCAGGTAACTATAGAAAAAGGACAGTTATGCAGTGAATCATTCATGGCTATTAACATATAGTAAACGCTACTAAAACATTTTAATGATTACCTGATTGCTATCACTGGTCAGTGGAGAAGCTTGTGATGTGTGTCTAGGGCTATATATCCAGCATGACATATGTTTAATTCCTCCAGGAGTGTCTACAAGTATACAACTATATGTATACGTATACGCGTACCACTGTGGGCTCGCGTGGAGATTTTTGATGTGCTTATTTGGTGTTCTGGCAGGATTTTCTCGCTGGGGCTGGGCTACGCTCAATATATACTCTCTTTCTAACCTATTTTGTGTCGAGTATGGGACTAATATGTCTTCAAAGTTGGTTAATTAAGCTTTTCTCAGGGTATTTTTGGGTCGGTTCCGAAGATATTTCACGAACTAGTATTGGACAAACTTGTTGACTCGTGTTTGTCAAAAATTAGTACTCTAAACAACTTAACAAATATAGTACTCTAAACAACTTAACAAACATAGTACCCTCTAGCATTTCCAAAGTTTAAGATCTTCTGTGTCTGAATTTTGTGGTAGTTATCGAGTCGGAAAAAAAAAACTTCAAGCCTAACAAAAAAAAATGATCGATATGTTTTCCATTGTGATCGCAGTTAATCGAAGCTAAGTTTCCGAGTAGCTGTAGCATACGTTAATTATGTCCTATATGTTTTGCATGCGTCCTAAATTAGCTGAAAGTTTCAGCTAAAGCAATGAAATTTTGTAGACTCTTAAGCCTCTTAAAATTAAGTCATTTATCTAAAGAAAAATAAACTTCTAAATTTGATTGCAGGTCCCATTTCTTTTTATCTCTTGATTTTGGAATTACGTCTCCTTAATGAATGATAACTTTGGAGTGTACATGGATTGCCTCAGGTGGGTAGACCGTTTCACTAGTGTTCGAATATCTAACGCCTCTGACAAAATAAACTTCCAAATTGATACTTGGTGACTAAACAATAAAAAGAAATGAAAGTGTGAATTTGATTAAATTTTACTTGTTATACTGGTAATTAAGAAAAGTATCACCTAAGTTGGAACATGTAATGAGTAAATGATATCATAATTAGAGAGAAATCTTGACTTAACAAAATACTACTGATCGTAGCTCACGCGTTACGGTTGCGATACGATTGCGATACGTATATAAATATGATCCCGGATAAATGAATTTAATTTTTTTAAAAAAAATAAAAAAAATAATGGAATTAATATAGTATAAGCAGTAATATGATATTTTATTGTTATAAAAGTATAGTTTGATAGATAAATTGATATGTGAGAATGAACATATTATTTATTTAAATTGCATTATGACATATGAGTAATTAGTAAATTAGAATATGTGCATTTTTAAAAAAAATTGATAAAATTTGACACTTTGATTTGTCTTGAATTGACTTATATTAATAGTAGTATGATATGGACTTCATAGTTTGAGTTATACCATGATTGATCCCCAAAGATTCAATAAGTTGCATTGGTGATCCCCTCTTATCCAGACCGGTAGTTAATAAGGAGACACCACCAGCACCAATATCAATTATCGGACTATTAGCATAGCTTACCTAATATATGGGGGACTACTAGTGTTCTAAACGAAATTATGAAATCCACAGAGAATTATATGGAATGTATGTAAACCGTCTTTTTTCCGACCCGATGAACCGTCTTAATAGTAGTATGTCTAATGTAAACCGTCTTAGTCAGTTGTTTTTGAGTTCGTCTCTTGGTGGAGTTGAAAGTAAAAATCTTATATTTTAAAGTGAATAGACAGACATACTAAGAATTTCCTCAATTAAAAATTCATATTCACAAAATAGGCAAAGCAAACCGATAAGAAAATAAATAATAAGTTTAGAGTAAAAGTTTCTACCCTTTTTATGGAAACATTAGACCTCAAATCAATCATGACAATGCAATAATTTTAGCAACGGGTTTATAGAAACTAACAAGGATTATACATTTGACTTTGACCACTTAAAAGACAGATACAGATTCATAAAATTTAAAATGTGAACCTTTTAGGAGACTTCGGAAAATATACTATTCTTTTCGTCCCAAAAAATAGTTAAAATAATTAATATGGTTACAATTTAACTAATTTACCATTAGACTTATATTAATGCTTAATATTATTTGTTATCAATACTCATCTAATATGAATATGTTTAGAAATTTAACCATAAAAATAATCCTGTAAATGAAAACGGTGTCATAATTTGCGAGAATCAAAAAATCAAATGGGGTCCTCTTTTTGGGATAGAGGAAGTATTAATTATGTGATGATAGATAAATGTATTAAAACACTGAATTTAGCTGCTTGATGGCTGATTGTTCAGGCTTTTAAAGCCTGCAATTGAGAGTCGTGTTGGTCACAATTAAAGCGAGATGCGAGAATTTTATGCGAAACTGTCCTTATCATCAAATACAATAGGGATGGAGAAAAATACTGGATTGTTCATGTCTCTGTCTGTCCAGTAACAACCTTGTGAAGACCTACGGATTTTGTACCATAACTTCCTCGTACACAGCAGAGTTACGATTCAATCTTTGTCATGTTTATCAGTTCCCTAAGATGACGCATTTTATTCCGGATCGAAACACTAGTGATGCAGATCATGTGGCAAAACCGTTCTTTCAAGAAATTGTTAGTCTACATGGAGTTCCTCAATCCATAACTTCAGACCGAGATCCTAAATTCTTAGTTCATTTTTTGTTGATATTGTGGAACAAGTTTGGAATTGAGTTGCGTTTAAATAGCACTGCACATCTCCAAACTAAAATGGTCAATCGAACAGTGGGTAAACTATTGCGTTGTATTTATAAGAAAAGAAGAAACAATCGAATTTGACTCTGGTCGGGTTGAGTTCGTAGATAATAGTGTTATTCATAATTCGATTGACATGTCACCTTTTGCTATTGCCAGTCTAACATAGTCGACTTTGCTAGCCTACCTAACTCTCTTCCTAAAAGTGTTGCAGTTGAAGAGATAACAAAAGAACAATGTTGAACCATTAGTTCAATAATTGATTTAATTATTCTTTTCCAAAAATATAGAATGTATATTTCTGAACTTAAAATGATAGAGAATTGAATAACGAAGTCAAAGGTTCAAACAGAAGTCGATTCGGAGTCCAAACAAATTACGAGCGTTTTAAAAAATCAGAAAAATCTGTGCAGAAAAGTCCGATCGATCGGACACCAACTCTGATCGATCGGAATTGAGCTAAAAATTCTAGTAAGGAATTATGATCGATCGAAATTCCAGTTCGATCGATCGGACTGGCGCTATTTTAAAAGTTACGACACGTGACATAAATAAACTCAAAAACACATCTATCCATCTCTCACACTCTCAAAACACAACCAGTGCTTACAAATACACAATTTCTCCAACTCCTCCAATAACAAAAACCCAAAAACTCAATTGAAGAGCAAAACCTCAAAAGGGGGAAATCAAGAAGATAGTAGATCAAATTTAAAGAAGATCAAATATCATCAAATCTCACATATTAGTTTAATTGTAAGCAATCAATTAGTGAGTGTGGCTTTATTCTTGTAACATATTTGTAAATAGCAAACTTATAAACTCAATTATGGGTGAGTGTTTAGTTAGAAGGTTTTAAACCAAACTATGGTTAAAAATTCTAGTTTAAACACTTGAATACTCATAAATTGAACGGGAGTCGACTCGATTGTTGGCCCGTGTGGTTAAACCTTAGGGGGGGTGAATAAGGTTTTTGGCGCTTTTTGCCTAATTAAAATTAAGTGCGACTAACAACCCAACTTTTTGCAATTCTAAGCTTAAGCGTTTAATAAAGTTAATGAAATGCTAGAAGTCCTAAACGCAAGCAAGAAAATAAGCAACAATATAAGTTGCGGAAAGTAAAAGTTTAGGAAAAGAAATTGACACCGCGGTTTATAGAGGTTCGGCAAACGCCTACGTCCTCTCCTCGGTATTCACGCTACCGAGTATTTCACTAAAATGTTCTTTCCGATTTACAAATCCTAACGAGCTAATCAACCGATTAAGCTCCCCCTCACTTTATGAGTATCCCGAATGAAAAGACCTAGAGCTTTTAAGCAACACTCGCTTACAAAGCCTCTATCCGATCACTCACTCACAAATGAGTTTATAATTCACTCTTTACAAATTTGTTACAACAATGTAACTACACTCACTATGTTATTGCTTCTGTTGGTTTTGGTACTATTTCGAATACAATAATGAAAGGACAATAAATAAAAGAGACAGGAACGCAAAGGAAATAAACAATTTTAATTCTCACAATTGGAATATGAATTACAATTCCTGACTCAACAAATAAATAAAACTGCTGGACTGAAATAAAGAAACTGCCGGACTGTTTTAAAGAAACTGCCGGACTGGTTTTACAGAAACTGCCGGACTGGTTTTACAGAAACTGCCGGACTGGTTTTAACAAACTGCCGGACTGGTTTTAAACAAACTGCCGGACTGGTTTTAAACAAAACTGCCGGACTGGTTTTAACAAACTGCCGGACTGGTTTTAAACAAACTGCCGGACTGGTTTTGAACAAAACAAACTGGACTGGTTTTAAAGCATAAAAACCTGCCGGACTGGTTTTTAACAAATAAAAAACTGCCGGACTGTTTTTTTTGTAAATACTGGAAATTACAGAACTGAAAAGTAAATAACAGAATCGAAAGACTGAAAGTAAACAGTACTGAAATGTAAATACAGAAAAGAAACAGTACAGGAAAGTAAATTACAGAAATGAAACGGTACTGAAATGAAATGGACAGAAAGTAAAAGACTGAAAAATAAATAACAGAAAGTAAAAGAAGAGGCAACTGCTGAGCAGTTTCCCTTAAACAATATTTCCCGAACCACCTTTAAAGGTTTCTGGTTTCGGGACTTTGTTTCCAAGGTACAACTTCTATCTCAGAGTGGTTCGTATGGAAACCGGCACCGAACCACAGGTCGAGCTGTTGGTGGTGCGGTTCTCTCTCACTAAGTGTATGCTTATGCTGTGAGTTGTGTGTATGATGGTGTGTTCAAATGAGAGGGGGAGGGCTGCCTTTTATAGGCTCTATAGAAACCGCAGCCATAATTGTGGTCATTAATTCCGGGAGTTACACCCACAGAATCCGCTCAATTTAATTCTGAAACCGCAGCATTTAATCTCATTCATTGCTGACGTTTCTCTTGCTGGAAACTCTAGGGACTCCTTTTGTATTTTATACAAAACTCCCTATTCGGGTTTGGACCCAAGACCCAAGACCCAAGACCCGAGACATTCCCCAAATCCCAAATCCCAAGCCCAAGCCCACGCCCACGCCCGTGCCCGTGCCCGTGCCCGAGCCCGAGACCCGAGACCCGAGACCCGAGACCCGAGACCCGAGACACGAGACACGAGACACGAGCGAGCGCGCGTGTGTGGTACACACTAATACTCTTAGGTGTATGTGGACATGTTAGTTTAATAACTACATGGGTTGGTATGGTATATATATTGTAAGATTAACTCTTAATCTTCCAATATGGGATTATTCTAAATGGTTTTCTCATTAACCATTTCGTTTTTTCCAGATTTTTTTTCCAGATTTGAGCTTCCGAGGTACCAACTTTGAAGCCACTTTGTATTCACACCCATTCTCCGAATAGGTCATGTGATATACCGTTACGAAGCTCGTCACACGGGCTACTCAACCACGTTGAGTACGGTATAAACAACTCAGCGCTGTTACACGAAATAATGACTCGAAGTTGGTCCAGTGACCATTCGGAAACACCCATGTTTTCACATGTTTTCCCAACAATCCCCCACATGAATGCAATTGGCTGAAAATAAAATGCTCCTAAATTCATACGAGAGAAAACCGCAAGAGTTCACTGCATAAGGACAGGTAGCGCGCGCCTTGAACCTGCCGTAGTGACGTAAAATCTGATATGCTAATATTGGGTAGCCTTTAAGCCTTGAACCCTTTAGCGTTTGTGCATACCAGGGTAATGCGCACACAGTGTCCCCTCTACACCACTTACTAAGCCCTTTGGTTGTTGTCCATATTTGGCCGTGGACTGCCTTGGCAAAGTTCAACCGAGTGCTCTAGTGATTTAGCCCATGGCTCATCACATAGTATCGGCCATACACACTCGTCATAGGTGATTTCAAGTCAAGGGTGTCCTGACTCACCCCTCTCGACCTTCGAGATACTTGTTTTCATTAAGAGCCTCATGCTCACCCTTAAGATGGTCTAGGTCTATCACTCTTTCATCCTAGAAATGGGCTGGGAACTTAAGTTCCCGAGTGCTTTGTTCGGTCACCCCCATAGTTCGGTTTTCCCGTTGAACCCGACGCTGGAGAATCCAGTTCGGGTTGGGTTGCCTCTGAGGAGGTTTCCAGTTTAATGGGCTTCAACCCCATTCCCCTCGATGAAACTTCAACTCCTACCTGAGTCAAGCCTTTTGTAAATGGATCCGCTATATTGTCTTTAGATCTCACAAAATCTAAGGACACCACACCGTTAGCTAACAATTCTCTTACGGATTTATGTCTCCGACGAATATGTCGGGACTTTCCATTATACATATGATCCTGCGCCCGTCCAATAGCCGACTGACTATCGCAGTGCATGCTTATTGCTGGGACAGGTTTCGGCCACATTGAAATTCCTTCCAGAAAGCTTCTCAGCCAATCAGCCTCTTCTGTTGCTAGATCCAACGCTATGAACTCAGATTCCATAGTTGATCTAGCTATGCACGTATGCTTGGATGATCTCCATGAGACAGCTGCTCCTCCCATCACGAACACATATCCGCTAGTGGATCGTGTACTGTTGGAATCCGAGATCCAGTTTGCATCAGAATACCCTTCCAGTACAGCTGGATATCTGGTATAATGCAACCCTCGGTCTGCTGTGTATCTCATGTATCTGAGAAGTCTCATGATGGCCTTCCAGTGTTCCTCATTGGGATTACTGGTGTACCTACTCAGTCTACTCACTGAGTTGGCTTTGTCTGGTCTAGTACAGTTCATGACGTACATCAGACTGCCTATTATTCGAGAATATTCCAATTGTCTCACACTCTCCCCAAAGTTCTTTTTCAGGGTGGTTGAGATCTCTATCGGAGTCCTGGATGTAGCTCTACTATCTTTATCAAATTTGTCAAGCATCTGTCTGACATAGTGAGTTTGAGATAGCGCATATCCGTCTGATGTCTTGGTAATTTTCATACCAAGTATAACATCAGCGACACCCAAGTCTTTCATCTCGAATTTTTGTGACAACATTTTCTTAGTGGAGTTGATGTTATCAATACTCCCTATTATAATCATGTCATCTACGTAGAGGCAGACTACCATGTAGTCCTTTTCATTTCCTTTTACGTAGACGCATTTGTCACATTCGTTTATCCGAAAACTGTTTGATAGCATCACTCTATCAAATTTTTCGTGCCATTGTTTAGGTGCTTGTTTAAGTCCATACAAGGACTTCACAAGTTTACACACCTTGTGAGCTTTACCTGGAACCACAAACCCTTCCGGTTGTTCCATGTAAATTTCCTCTTCCAACTCACCATTCAAGAACGCCGTTTTAACATCCATTTGATGTATTTCCAGATCGAACAGTGCTGCGAGAGCAATGACTATCCGGATTGACGTCTTCCTGGAGACAGGAGCATAGGTGTCGAAATAGTCGACACCTTCGGTTTGTCTAAAACCTTTCACTACAAGCCTAGCCTTGTATTTCTCGATTGTTCCATCGAGCTTTCTCTTCCTCTTGAAGATCCACTTGTGTCCTAGTGGCTTACACCCGGATGGTAGATCCACTAGTTCCCAAGTGTGATTTTGTAATATCGATTCAACCTCATTGTTGATCGCTTCCTCCCAATATTGGGCTTCCGGGGATGACATTGCTTGTTTGAATGTCGCCGGTTCGCCTTCTATCATGAAGGTTACAAAATCTGGACCGAAAGTCGTTTCCTTTCTAGCCCTTTTACTACGTCGAGGCTCTTCTTCTTCTTCCTCCAACGGTTCACTTGCCCCCACATTTTCCTCACTGTTTGACTCCTCAGTCTCTACAGTTACGGAAGACTTGCGGGGAAAGATCTCCTCGAAGAAAGAAGCTTCTCGAGCTTCGATGATAGTATCTGCATGCACATCGGGATTATCCGACTTGTGCACGAGAAAACGATAAGCACTACTGTTTTGTGCATATCCTATGAACACACAGTCTACCGTCTTTGGCCCTATTCTCGTTCTTTTAGGAAGCGAGACAAGGACCTTCGCGAGACAACCCCAAACCCTTAAGAATTTATAGCTCGGCCTATGGCCTTTCCATAGTTCATAAGGTGGTTTATCACGTTTCTTATGTGGTAGCTTGTTCAATACATAGTTGGCGGAAAGCAGCGCTTCCCCCCACATGTTCTGGGGTAACCCAGAACTTATTAACATAGCATTCATCATTTCCTTGAGCGTCCTATTCTTACGCTCGGCAACCCCATTCTGCTCCGGAGAGTATGGGGCTGTCGTTTGATGTATAATGCCATTTTCTGTGCATATCTGCGCAAACGGTGCTTCGTATTCACCGCCTCTATCACTCCTCAACATTTTAATCTTTTTATTGAGTTGATTCTCTACTTCGGTCTTATAAAGAGCGAATTTCTCTACCGCTTCGTCTTTACTTCTCATTAAGTAGACATAGCAGTATCTAGTACAATCATCTATAAACGTGATGAAATACTTTTTCCCTCCTCGCGTTTGTATAAACTTTAAGTCACATACATCCGTGTGTATTAGACCGAGAGGTTCAGTACTTCGTTCAATATGTTGATACGAAGACTTGGTTAATTTTGCTTCAACACAAACCTCACATTTATGTTGTTTATCAAATACAAAATTAGGTAGTAGATTCAGTGATATTAATTTCTTCATAGAATTAGCATTCACATGACCTAATCTACCATGCCATAAATTAAATGAATCGCAAGAATAAGCAAACGAAGTTTTATTGGCCACTTGGGCAACATTCACGATTACATTATTCTTGGTACTGGCCTCAGCCTTAGTACCCTCAATAGCTAACTCGGCTTTAGGAGCCGGAGTACCAACATTTAATTTAAATATGCCGTTGGTCATATAGCCACGGCCTACATACATTCCGTTTAAAGTGATTACAATTTTTGCAGATTCAAATACAAGTTTAAATCCTTTGTTCACCATCACGGACCCGGAAACCAGATTCTTGCGAATTTCCGGCACATGGAGCACGCCATTCAGTGTGAGCTCCTTTCCCGATGTCATCTTCAGCAGCACGGTTCCTTTTTCTTCCACCCTGGAAGTAGCCGAGTTCCCCATGAAGCAGCTCTCATTGTCCACGGCCGTATAGGTCTTGAACATCCATTTGCTGGCACAGATGTGACTAGTGGCGCCTGTGTCCAGCCACCATTCCTTTGGGTTGCTCCCCACCAGGTTCACTTCCGAGACCACAGCACTCAGGTGCATATAGTCCTGTCCAGCATCATCTCCTCCCTCAGCCACATTAGCTTGAGCAGGTGCCCTCTTCCTCCCTTTCCCTTGGAACTTCCTCTTTGGGGGGGGGTTTGGGCTTGTCGGTGCGCATCTTACAATCCGCGGCACGATGGCCCGGTTTGTTGCACACAAAGCAGTCTCCCATGAATTTCTTCTTGAGAGAGGCACCGACTCCGCTGTCAAAGCGTTTCCGCTTAGACACAGCGTCCTCAACCACATGGGCCTTGGCAACCGCGTTGCCTGCTCCGCCACCGCCTTTCCTTCCGGATCGGCGGTTGCTTTGCTCAACATTGAGCCTCTCAATGAGTCCCTCCAAGGTCATAGCCTTTCGCTTGTGTTTCAGGTAGTTTTGAAACTCTTTCCAAGAAGGTGGCAGTTTCTCAATCATTAATGCCACTTGGAAAGGTTCGTTGATAACTAGCCCTTCAACCTCAAGCCTATGGTATATGAGTTGGAGTTCCTCAACCTGCTCGATAACACTCTTCCCATCAGTCATCATGTACTCGTGAAAGTCCGTGACGACAAATTTCTTTGCGCCAGCGTTATTCACTTTGTACTTTCGTTCGAGAGACTCCCAAAGCTCCTTTGCAGAAGCCTTGGGCTCGAATACACTGAAGAGAGTGTCATCCAGAGCACACAGGATGTAGTTCCGGCATAGGTAGTCGCCGTGTTTCCACGCTTCCACCGCCAAAACCGTCTGCACGTCCTCATCGTCCTCGCTTAGGACGGGTGCAGACTCCTTAAGAAACCGGGTCAGATTAAGGGCAGTTAAATAAAACAGCATCTTTTGCTGCCAACGTTTGAAGTTGTTGCCCCTAAACTTTTCCGGTCTCTCCAGTTGAGAGGTTGGCAACATTGGCATCGCCGGTGTTGCCGGAGCCTTGCCCTTTGCCCTGGCTGCAGCCACAAGCGCTGCCTTGGCCGCAGCCTTAGCAGCAGCCTGTGCTGCGGCCGCAGCCGCAGCCATAGCATCAGCCTCTGCCGCAGCAGCGTCGGCCGCAGCCTTTGCCGCAGCAGCTTCGGCCTCAGCCTGAGCCTGAGCCCCCCCACTCGCAGCGCTCGCATTGTTATGGCTACTGCCAATCACAAGTGCGCCCTGCACGTTTTCCGAAGAAACGGTGGGTATTTGATCCTCATTAGTCATCTGAAATGACAATATAAAACCGTTTAGTTTCTCGCAAGAAAACTAAATTCTTTATCGCAAATACTAATTATAACTTAATTAGATTGCTTCAAAAGAATAAAAACCAATGAAAGAGATTCTAGCGTGAAAATCAAATCACTTTTGATTTCACTAAGAATTCTTTATAGTATTCTAGAATAAAAAGATTAAAACCAATTCGGATTTATTCTATATGCAAATTTCAATTTCTAGTAAACTAGCAATGATTTTGCGAGAATAAAAACCGAGACGTCAACAACAATAAAATAAAAAAGAAAAGTCCTTTCTTATTTCAAAAATAGAAAAACCAAAAAATGATATTGTTTAAGATTGTTGGTTTTGGTACTATTTCGAATACAATAATGAAAGGACAATAAATAAAAGAGACAGGAACGCAAAGGAAATAAACAATTTTAATTCTCACAATTGGAATATGAATTACAATTCCTGACTCAACAAATAAATAAAACTGCTGGACTGAAATAAAGAAACTGCCGGACTGTTTTAAAGAAACTGCCGGACTGGTTTTACAGAAACTGCCGGACTGGTTTTACAGAAACTGCCGGACTGGTTTTAACAAACTGCCGGACTGGTTTTAAACAAACTGCCGGACTGGTTTTAAACAAACTGCCGGACTGGTTTTGAACAAAACAAACTGGACTGGTTTTAAAGCATAAAAACCTGCCGGACTGGTTTTTAACAAATAAAAAACTGCCGGACTGTTTTTTTTGTAAATACTGGAAATTACAGAACTGAAAAGTAAATAACAGAATCGAAAGACTGAAAGTAAACAGTACTGAAATGTAAATACAGAAAAGAAACAGTACAGGAAAGTAAATTACAGAAATGAAACGGTACTGAAATGAAATGGACAGAAAGTAAAAGACTGAAAAATAAATAACAGAAAGTAAAAGAAGAGGCAACTGCTGAGCAGTTTCCCTTAAACAATATTTCCCGAACCACCTTTAAAGGTTTCTGGTTTCGGGACTTTGTTCCCAAGGTACAACTTCTATCTCAGAGTGGTTCGTATGGAAACCGGCACCGAACCACAGGTCGAGCTGTTGGTGGTGCGGTTCTCTCTCACTAAGTGTATGCTTATGCTGTGAGTTGTGTGTATGATGGTGTGTTCAAATGAGAGGGGGAGGGCTGCCTTTTATAGGCTCTATAGAAACCGCAGCCATAATTGTGGTCATTAATTCCGGGAGTTACACCCACAGAATCCGCTCAATTTAATTCTGAAACCGCAGCATTTAATCTCATTCATTGCTGACGTTTCTCTTGCTGGAAACTCTAGGGACTCCTTTTGTATTTTATACAAAACTCCCTATTCGGGTTTGGACCCAAGACCCAAGACCCGAGACCCGAGACATTCCCCAAATCCCAAATCCCAAATCCCAAGCCCAAGCCCAAGCCCACGCCCACGCCCACGCCCACGCCCGTGCCCAAGCCCGAGACCCGAGACCCGAGACCCGAGACCCGAGACACGAGACACGAGACACGAGCGAGCGCGCGTGTGTGGTACACACTAATACTCTTAGGTGTATGTGGACATGTTAGTTTAATAACTACATGGGTTGGTATGGTATATATATTGTAAGATTAACTCTTAATCTTCCAATATGGGATTATTCTAAATGGTTTTCTCATTAACCATTTCGTTTTTTCCAGATTTTTTTTCCAGATTTGAGCTTCCGAGGTACCAACTTTGAAGCCACTTTGTATTCACACCCATTCTCCGAATAGGTCATGTGATATACCGTTACGAAGCTCGTCACACGGGTTACTCAACCACGTTGAGTACGGTATAAACAACTCAGCGCTGTTACACGAAATAATGACTCGAAGTTGGTCCAGTGACCATTCGGAAACACCCATGTTTTCACATGTTTTCCCAACAGCTTCTAAATAAGATAATTGGTGAGTTTTTGATGTTGTTTGAGCTTGAATTGTTTTCTCCTTAATTTCCCTCTTTTTTGAATATTTTCACCAAAATGGTGATTTTTAGGGTTTTGATTGAGAGAGGTTGAAGGATGGTGAATGGTTATGAATTTTTCATATTTGGAGAGTGATTGGGGTAGTTTATATGGCCAGCAAAGTCTGTTTTTTGTAATATGACCGTTGGTAGTGGTTGAGTGCTTTTATCCATTGGTTTTAAGCAATTTTCCAGAATAAGCTGAAAAGCTGTTTTTGAAATCTGCAGAAAATGATCGGTCATTTTCTGCATTTCGATCGGTCGTTTTTAGAAAACGATCGGTCGTTTTCTGTAGTCGATCGATCGTTTTTATAACGATCTCTCTGGAAGAATTTGGACCAAAAATGATCGGTCGTTTTTGTCCAGACGATCGGTTGTTTCTTCAGTATTCCCGCTTTACTTCGAATGCTTGTAAATTCTTCATTTTAGCTCCGATTCAGGTTCCGCTTAAACCTGTGGCTTCATTTTTCTATGCTCTATCTTTCTGACATTCTGAAATTTACATTTTCTACTTTTGTAAAAGACAAAGCGTTATATCATCGAAATAGAGAAATCGTAAAATCATTAAAAATATAATCAAACTTATAATCAAAATTAATTATTGAACCCATGGTTCAACATCGATTTTGTGTACTGTTGCACTTGGTTTAAGATTGTATCATCGGCTAGAAGGTAAGCAAATCGATTGATTAGCTCGTTATAGGATTTGCAATATTTGGTTGAATATTATAGTGATAGTACCAAGTAAAGAAATTCCGGGGAGATGACATAGGCGGCTTAGCCAAACCTCTATATATCGTGATGACAATCTATTCATTTACTGTTTATTTTCCATAACGTATATTATATGTGATTGTGGGTATTTTTCTATTTATTCTTTGATTATTATCGCATAATTATTGTTGCTAAATTATAAATCAATCTAGTCGAGTAGTTAGTTGTGCTTAAGTTTTAATTCCTCCAAAAACGTCAAAACACTTATTCCATCCCCACCCCCACCCACTCACTCACGTAAGATTTAGCCACACGTCCCAACAAACACATAGAGGTGATTGATCATGTAAAGAATAAGCTAAAAGCATCAAATGCAAAGTAAAAGACAGCCATGGATACACATAAGCTCCCCAAAACATTTTAGGAGTGTGATAAGTTCACGGTATTTTTAAGGAAAGAATTTGGGGTTTAGTCAAAGAAAGCTCGACCATATTAAGTATGGGCTGTTTAAGGTTTTATGCAAAATTAACGACAATGCTTATGTCATCGATCTTCACGGCATATAAAGATCTCCAAAATCTCTAACGTTGTTGATATATTTGAGTATGTTCTTTCAAATATCAAGGCTCTTTAACTAGATGACAACTCATGGTCGAGTTGTGAAGAAGTGGAAGGAAATGATATAGAATAATTAGCTGAAAATTTTATTTCTGAGTTAGAAAATAATCAGACAAAGAGTTTCAAGAGAATCACCTCTAGATATTAATAATTATTATAGTGTAGATTCATAAGTTTAAATAAGGAAAAATCACAGGTTGTTCATGAATGTAATTATGTATACATGAATCAAATGAAGACTTTTCAATTTATTTATTTTGGTCTATCATTATTTTTTTGCTTTAATTTCTCGTATCTTGTTGACACGGGTTGAAAAGTTCAGATTGCTTGCGGTGGTAGATGCGCTGAAAAGTGTGAAAGTGCATTTGTTCTTAGATTTATAGGTTTTCTAAGCATGTCAACGTTGATTAGATTCTTCAACCTCGCTGCAGATTACATAAAGAACTTTGATCCTTTATCAAGATAGAAAGAAGATTGTGAAATTAGTGCTTTTGTACTAGGGCTGAGTTGAGAAGAATAAATAAAAGAAAATTAATATTATAATACAAAAATTATTGATTTCACTGAACTATTGGTTTTTTTTTTCCAAATTTATATCATGTTATATAAATGGACGGTAAAAAAGTGATATCATCAAACATATTCTATTAATGGCATAATAGTTAGTTCATGTTTGTAAGACAATAATATTTTATTTTTCAAAAGAAAGATATACTTTTGTTTGACAATTGTATTATCATTTTCGAAAATAAATTGAAATTATCGATAGCCAAACGATAAAGGTAAGAAAAACCATATCGCAATGTTCTTCATTGATAGCCAAATAGGTATAATTTAAATAAAATAGTCACATGATTAGAATCGACTCACTTTGTTATCATAACTAGAGTTGACATACCCACTTTTAATTATGCAACAAAGTTCACAAGAAACAAAAACATGCTACTCCTAAATATCCAAAATTTCCGCTTCACAAAGTATCACATCACACTGGTATACTAATTCTACTGAAAGGCCAGAGAAACATGTAAATGTATTACAACAAATGAGGGTTTATAGAGAGTACATTGTCGATGGACGATGTTTGTTTTCAAGTCATAATGTATACCATACGATACCATAACCTCGACTTCAAGGTTTTCTAGCACCTTTCTTACCTGAATTATTCGCTACCAAAATCTTAGCTCGATTGTCAAACAAGTCACTGAGTTTGTTCAAGGTCTTGATCGAGTCATCGGCATCCTTCTTCTGCTTTCTAAGTTGTTTGACCATCTCTTCTCAAGTCTCGAATGATTTGAGATTCTAATAAAGAGTTATGTTTATCAAACCGCAAAATATACGATTTTTGTCGTGAATCTAATCAATTGCCTTAGATTTTTTCACCATTACTAAGCAGGTACTATGATTCTTACTGACCTTATCCGCAACAAATTCCATCATTTCTCTTATGTTCTCCCAATTTGTCTTGTGCCAAGTATATCGTTTTTTTTCATAAAAGTCGAACTCCATTTTCTTCTTTAGCTTTCTTGGATCTATCTCAATACCGGCCACACGAGCAGTCTCTTTATCTATCAGAACAATATTCTTTGTATAACCCATAACTTACCCGATAACATATCATTTTTTTCTTTTAAATTATTTAGATCATCGCGAATCTTTTTCCTCTATGCTATTTCAATATCTCGTTTTCATAAAATTATTTATTAATATATGAAGAGAATATTCTACAAAATGTATATTTTGGTGTGATCTTTGGTGTAGATGAGTTGAAAATGAAATATTTGATAGGATGAACACTATACTATTTTGGTATGAAATTTGCACCATTTTAGTTAAAGTTGTACTATTCAGGTGTGCACATTTTTCAATGTAGGTCAATAAATTAAATGTATGATGTGAAGTACAACTAGTGTATTAATGTTGCTTTTGATTTGATACATACCAAAATTGAATAAATATCAATTAATTTAGGGCGAACGGTAACTATCGGAACACACTAACCATATAACTATCAGATCAAGTCCCACACAGAAACAATATAAAACAGCTAAATTAATGTCGTATGCATGTACGAGTGTCCTAATGACATAAAATTAGAGGAACCAAATTTGCATAAAATCGAATAACACCATCTTTAGAAGTCCAAATGTTGAGTGACAGTGGGTATGTTTGATAACATATTTTTTTGTCCAAAATCATATTTTAAAATATGTTTTGAGAATTCATTGAAAAGATATATTTTAAAATTCTGAATTTTTTAGATTTTTCAGCCTAAAAATCAGATTTTCAAAAGCTGAACCCACAAAATTTTCATATTAAATATGACTGTATAAGTGGATATCCATATTAAATGGCTAAATGCTAATCAATACAACTAATTAAGGTATGATGAGAAGCCCCAAATTGGTAAATTTTTCTTTAAAAAAAAACACAACTAGAATTCTAATTCTCCCAAAACATGATTTTTACAAAAACCACATCTGAATTTTTTAGATTTTTCAGCCTAAAAATCAGATTTTCAAAAGGATAACCCACAAAATTTTCATATTAAATATGACTTGTATAAGTGGATATTCATATTAAATGGCTAAATACTAATCAGTACAACTAATTAAGGTATGATGAGAAGCCCCAAATTGGTAAATTTTTCTTAAAAAAAAAACACAACTAAAATTCTAATTCTCCCAAAACATGATCTTTTACAAAAACCACATCTGAATTTTTTAGATTTTTCAGCATAAAAATCAGATTTTCAAAAGTTGAACCCACAAAATTTTCATATTAAATATGACTGTATAAGTACCATATTAAATGACTAAATGCTAATAAGTACAACTAATTAAGGTATGATGAGAATCCCCAAATTGGTAAATTTTTCTTTAAAAAAAAACACAACTAAAATTCTAATTCTCCCAAAACATGATCTTTTATAAAAACCACATCTGAATTTTTTAGATTTTTCAGTCTAAAAATCAGATTTTCAAAAGCTGAATCCACAAAATTTTCATATTAAATACGACTATATAAGTGGATATCCATATTAAATGGCTAAATGCTAATCAGTACACCTAATCAAGATATGATTAGAAGCCCCAAATTGGTAAATTTTTCTTAAAAAAAAAAAACAAAACTAAAATTCTAATATGATATTTTAAAAAACCAGAACAGTCCAAAAACCGTTTGGATTATTCAGCCGAATCCCCCACTCTCTATACATTACATATAAATAGAAACATACATACAAATATTGAAATATTATATAGATACAGAAATATTGAAAATATGGGTAACGAAACAGTAGTACAACACCACCTCACCTTGTCTCTATACTCTCTCTCTCTCTCTCTCATTGGTCACACTACCATTTTTCCCAGGCGCCGTTCCATTTTCTCTCTCTCTCTCTCTCTCTCTATATATATATATATATCATGGTGATCTTTTTACCCTTTTTTTAGTTAATATTGGCTAAATTTACTTCAAACGTGTTGAATTTGCAGTTTTGTTAAAAAAAATTGTTTTTTTTGTTATTTTTTTATTCCAGTTGGGTTAATTTTACCCTTTGATTACGTTGATTTTGGCCGATTTTATTTCAATCGTGTTGAATTTGCAGTTTTGCTAATTGTGTTGTGTTTTTGTTTTCTTTGTTTCTTTTCCAGTTGAATCTGTTGCCAAAGTGGTTAAATGTTCTGTTTTTGTTTTTCGTTAATATTTTCACCATTTTCGCTCTCTATATATTTATACATGCAATATATATATACACTCAGAAATCTTTCCCCTGTTTTCCCCAATTGTACTAAAATGGTAATCTTTTTACCCTTTTTTTATAGTTAATATTGGTTAAATCTACTTTAATCAGGTTAAATTTTATCAGTTTTGCTATTTTTTTTAATTTTTTTTTGCTTTCTTTGTTTTTTTTTTTTTAAATTCTAGTTGGGTTAATTTTACCCTTTTATTACGTTAATTTTTGCCAAATTTACTTCAATAGTGTTAAATTTGCAGTTTTGCTAATTGGGTCTGTTTGATTTCTTTATTTTTTTTTAATTCCAGTTGGGTTAATTTTACCATTTTTACGTTAAAATTGGCCAAATTTACTTCAAAAATGTTGAATTTATCAGTTTTGCTAATTGGGTTTTCTTTGTTTTGTTTTGTTTTTTGGTGTTTACAGTTGGATATGTTGCCAAAGTGGGTAAATGCTCTGTTTTCGGAGAAGTTTTTTGAAGGTTGCTTAGTACATGAGAATAAGAAAAAGAATGAGAAGAATATCCATTGTTTGGATTGTTGTTTGGGTATTTGTGCTCATTGTGTGTTGGATCATCAATCTCATCGCCTTTTACAGGTTTTCTTTTTTATATTAAAATTCCATTTATATTATTTTCTTTGTTCTTATATATATAATATATGAAAATGTATGAAATTTAGGGTGAATTAGTGGAAAAGGTTTGGTTTTAGGTTATTATGTGTATGTATGTGAATATGCTGTTTTGTATAATTTGTTACATATGAGTATGTGTGTGTATGTACTTTAAAGATTGATGTGTAAAAATTGTTGGTGAATATGTTGTTTTTATTATTTGTTATATATATATGAGTATGGGCGTGTATGTAAAATAAATTGATGGGTGTAAATATTGTTTGTGAATATGTTTTTTTCTTGTATGTGTGTGTATGTAATTTAAAAAATGATGGATAAAAATTGTTTGGCTTCAGATTGGAAATAATCATAAATATAGCATGTATAGATACATATTGTGAGGTTTCATATGTTGTGTTTGTTTGTGTCTAATTTAGGGTTTATTGGTTATTTATGTTTGTTTCCAGGTCAGAAGATATATTTATAATGATGTTCTGAGAGTCGATGATGCTGCGAAATTTATCAACTGTTCTTATATTCAGGTAATTTTAGATACTGGTAAATTAGTCTATAATCTATATTGGAACTACAAAATCCATGTTTAGTTAGTTGCTTATGAATTAGCTGTTTTGTTTCTGTTGTTGTGTTTTGTGTTTTCTTTTAAGTTCTTTAGAATAATTGGCCATAATTAATGACTAATTATTTAAATTCAGCATTTTGAGCTTTCTATAAAGACTGTGTGCTCAGTTTCTGCTCTCTGTGGCTCTAATTATATGTACTATGAAAATGTAAAACCCTTTTGCTCAATTGCCATTTTTATGCATTACTTTTGAATTTCGAAATGAGCTTTTTTCATCTTTGTCTCATTATGAATCTATAAATATCCAAATTGGGAATACTCTGTTATTGCCCCTCTGTTTTATTTATTAAATATCTTGAAGAATACATTACACCAATGATGCTCATACTTTCAACAAAATCAGTTTAGTCCTCATAACTTGTGACAGTAAGAGATATTTTTTCCAACTTCAACAAATTAGTAGAGCAAGTAGTGATAATACAATGAGTCAATGACTAATTTACACCCAAAATTAATCGCAATTACGAAAATAAGTCTGTTTGAACTGAAAAGTTAAGGTTGTTTACTTGCAGTTTTAAGTAAAAAAAGTTAAGAGTATAGGTTTGATAAAAGAGCCGAGTTTATGAAGCTTTTATATTCTAGCTTTTCTGGCAAAAACTGTAGAAAAACTTTTAGGATGTTCAGTCAGGTCCACACATTTCTAAAGCTACAACCAAACAAAGCCTTAATCTGATTAGGGGAAAGATTCTTATGCTGTGAGCTTACCCCGATAACTTATTATACTAAGGCTTTGTGATTAATAAGATAGAATTTTGGTCTCCACTCGATTGCCAGAGGGTCTGAAATGCAGTTTGATTGATTGCAACCAAGCCTGCTTGGGGATAGCAACATAACGTCCTCATTTATTATCTAGATGTTAGGCTTTTTACTGTTTAATCGGGGACTAAATATAACTTTCGAAGAGGCTATGAGATATCAGTGGTTTAACTTGTGAAATGATTGAATAATGCACCCTGAATCGGTTTTTAGTAATTTAGCTATTTCGTTACATAATTAAGTGCTTTTTTCCTCTATGTTCAGCCCTATACAACCAACAAACATAAGGTGTTGTTCATAAAGGAGCGTCCCCAAACACATTCTTGTAGATCCTCGCGTAACTTCTGCACTTCTTGCGACAGAGCCCTACAAGAGCCTTATCTCTACTGCTGTCTCTCCTGCAAGGTACTACCTTACTTTCTCTTCATGAAATCGTTCCCGGTCATATAACTTTCCAGTTTCCCTTTTGACAAAAAATTTAATGGGTTGGTCCTGATTTGAGTATGAAAGGAGTAATTTTTTGTAAGATGTATGGTGACAAATTAAGATCCTTATTGAGCAAAATTACATCTCGGTTTCATCATAATTAAAAGCATAACTGCAAAAGTGCAAAGGTGGATAAATGAGTAACAAAATGACATGTTTAGCACCAAGTACTTGACTACTGCACTAGTAAGATTTCTGTTTGTTGTTGTTGCGGTGATTACTGATAAGTGTTAAGCAATATCAACTCGAATGATCAACTGGAAATCATATCCAATATTATTTCCTGAAATATAGGAGTATGTCAATAAGCAAAACATATACGTCTAGGAATGACATGAATAGTTATGCGGCATAGTCATTTTGATGTACAGTAAAGAACTCAAGATTACTAAAGTTGAAACTAGAAAAGGCTTACTTATTTTTTCCCTTTTTGTTTGATGTAGCATGCTTATTACTCCCTACATGAGTAAAAAAAGTAAAGTTTACTGACTGAGTTACAATTTTGAACTAATTTCTCAGGTTAGTCACATTCTGAGAATCGAAACCAATATCTTTTTCAAAACGAAAATGACATATTCAAACCATATTCCTTCCAGAAACAAAATGGCAATTTCATAACCTTATTACTTGACCTTTACTCGATGCAAGTCAGAAATTAGCCCTTTATTCTCAGGTTAAACGAATTAGCAATTTCAACTCGAATGGTCAATCTAGAATGTACCCCATGTTATTTTCTGAAATGTAAGTCACTATGAGAAACGTGTTACAGTTACGACTAACAAATAACTTGTAGGCGTAATGTTGCTTATTACTCTATGAATTAGTAAAGGTAAATGTTTACTAACTCAGTTAAGATTCTTGAACCAATTTTTCAGGTCAGCCACATTCTGAAAATGGAAGGGCGGCTCACAAAGGAACACGTGTTCGAATACGAGGGGGTTGCTTTTCCCAAACCAGGTTTCAACAACTGTTTGATGACTCCTGATTCAGTCCTGGAACCAGCAGGTTCGAACCGTAGCGAATCCAGTTCAAGTGCCAATGGTTGCATATTGGCTTGCAAGGCCACAGCTGAAACGGTTGTGAGGAAGAAACGCAGCAACATTCCGCCTTATAGGGCCGCTTGCCGCCCTGCAGTAGTGTCTTCGGTGACGGCAGGTATTGGCAGTGGGCGGAGGAAGAGTACACCTCACCGGTCTCCGCTTTATTGAGGTTGGGTAGTTAAGTTGTTCATATTGGGGGACAATTAAGGATATATTGGAGGAACCTTAAGTCTAATTTTTGTGTATGAAACATGAGTTTATGACCATATGATATTTGGAAATTCTTAGAGTTGACAAAGGGATATTTTAATCTTGGTAGTAATTGGGGTGTTTTGGCCTATTAGGAAGAAGGTTTTTGCTATTAGAAAATTTCTCACAATCTAAATAGACATTATATTAAGAGATGGTAGTTGTTATTGTTCTTAATGGAGATGTAATATGCTACTGTACTAAATAACTTGGAAGATTGTATGAGTAGCATTTTCTTACATTTTGATGTTAAATGTGGAAATGTGCGCTCATGTTTTAACTTACACTAAAAAGTTTTTTATCCGGGATTTATTGGTGACAATGACAGGATATCATATCATCGACATGATAGCTTTATCCGACATCTTTAACAGTACTATATCAATTGTACTATTCTTACTCTCTCTTTACCATGTTCATACAAGTCACTATAAAGATTTTTGAGATGCTAATTTGAATAAATTGTTTCTAGACGCAAAGTCACCTCGTGTTTTATTACGGCTATCGTGTTTGTAATTTTACTTCAATACATATGCACATCTATAACCATACTAGTAAAAGTTGCCCACGCGTTGCGTGTGAGACGCGCAATGACATAAATCTCGTAATATATTTTATTTTTAACATAATATTCAGATTTTGTATAATTTATTATAGTTACGGAGGTTAAA
Source organism: Primula veris (assembly GCA_963682055.1). Lineage (NCBI taxonomy): Eukaryota > Viridiplantae > Streptophyta > Magnoliopsida > Ericales > Primulaceae > Primula > Primula veris. The sequence goes on along the minus strand of OY821745.1, from coordinate 26,666,967 downwards.
ACGAATTGTTAATTAATTTAGGGTACATCCGTAATTAGTAAAATATATTGAGGACAAATAATTAATTAATTAGATTATGTATATTGGTAATTATTAAAATAGAGTGAGGGTATTTTTGGAAAAAAGTGACTAAATTGAGCAGACTCAATTTTTCTTGGGTTGGTTTATTATAATAGAATTGTTGTAAGATTATTGGACTCTTGGGCTTTTACTTAATGGGCCCAGATGGGCTTGTAACCCTAACCCTCTATCTATATAAAGAGGACTAGGGGTCTTGTATTTGACATTCCATTCATATTCATTCATAATAAAAGACTATACTGTTCCCCCTCTCTCTCTACTTCTGTCTCCCTAAATACATAGCTAATAGTGTATTACAACAAGAATGATATATATATAATGTTAAAATTAGAAGTAATTAATGTATGTTTTTTATTTTTTGTTTTGCAAATTCATCTGAATTACAGTTCTTATTGAACATGTTTGGTCCTTCCTTATATCTAAAGCAAGTTAGATTCCTTGTTCTCACATTTTCTTTCTGGATTAAAAAAAAAAGAAAACTGATGATGGGTTTAACTTTTATATTGTATATAAGAAAGTCAATAGAAAGAAATTGTGCACACATTTTATTTTTGAAATTGTGCACACATGTTCATTGTGTTTTTCATTTTTTTTCCCCAAATATGTTTTTTTGCTTCTACTTGACAAATGTCGTCTTCTTTTTCAAAAGAGATCTAAAAATCTCATTTCCACGGTTCCACCTCCATATTATATGATACCATAACTCGTACTCGGGAGTGTGAATTTGTGGCCACTAACTTGGTCATCTTGGTTATGTACTAGGTTGTACGAGTATCGTACCTGTTACGATACGGGCACGGTTGAAAATTTTCGGTATGGTACGAAAATGGTACGTCAATAAAAAATTATTTATTTTTATATATACGATTTAATTTAAAAATTACAATATTAAAATAACAGAATTAACAAACTTTAGTACAATTTAGTTTTCTATATGGATATTTTAGTGAAATTTAATATAATTTTTTCATAACTAGTTTTTAAACAAATTTAATTAAATTCATCACACTTGTTAATTATAAAAATTTAATATTATTATATTGATAATTTTATATTTTAATTAATTTTTATAAAAAAATTTAAAATTTAAAAAGTACCGGTAACGTACCGATCTCATACCCGTGCCGTATCCGAGCCGTACCGAGATGGTCAAACAATGAAAAAGTCAACGGTACTCTATTTGCTGTACCGAATACTTCATTTATCATATTGTATCGATATTCGTACCGTACCCATACCAGATACTTCAGAAGAAAAAAATTCTGAAGTAACCGTGCTACCATGATTTGTCTAATGATTTTAAATATTTTTCATTTTCTTACATTCTGGACTTTGGCTAGGTACTCCTATATCGTTGTTGTGGTCTCTATATTTGCAAAAAAATAATTGGTATGACAGTGATTTGTTGTGTGTTTATATAAGTTTTGTAACTTGGGAAATCGTGAAACATGAATTAACAATATTATTATATCACGTGGTGAATTCGATTACAATAGGGGAAGTAGTGAACCCGGATTCTTTAAAAAAAAAGTAAGAAAAAAAGCGAGGAGCACGACTAAAAAGTACACTCTGTCCAACTATATTAGCAAAAATTACAGTTTAAATTTTTTTTCCAAAAAAAAAAAAATACAACTCTAGTACTAATCACTCAACAACTCACCCCCAACACACACCATTCTCATAGTCGTCCACATCACCACCCTATTTGCCCTACCCACCGACGCCGAAGCTTTGGCACAGCTCCGACTAATACTGAAGCTTCACAGGCTTCAACGAATCTCCATCGGGATGCGTGGAACTTTGGAAAGATGTAGGACGTGGTGAGCCTATTTTTATTCCTAGCCCCGACTTACACTTAGATGAGATAGGGGCGACCTCCTGGCTCTGAGTGAGACGCGTAACCTGTGGATCCGGAGCTTCTTCGTGCCCTTCACTCGTCTTGACTGAACCTGCGCACGAAACAAACAGGGGGCCCGGATTGAGCCCAATCTATCATTCTCCGACGCTCAAGTTAGTATGGAAAAAGAGTAAGTATAGCTTAACGGTATAAAAGAGAAGGGATCGAGAGGGTGAGCAGTGGTGCCGGGTGGGTATAAACAAATAATCAGGTATTCCGAGATGGTATCGTTGGTCTTTTCATCCTTTTCGGTTTTAGTGAGAGGAAAGAGAGAGACCTTTGGTGAAGTATTAGAGGGGGTATTTATAGTGTCATTAGGCGCATAATGACCCTTGAATCACTGTACAGTTAGTTTATGATCTAACGGCGTGAGAGGAATATTGAACTCTGACAACAGTACGGACGATCTGTGAGGTTAACACGCGGTCCTCTGGGATTAGGCCACGTAGAGTTTCCAGCATGGGGGGCCCGCCTGTCGGGTCGGCCTCACGCCTATGTTCAGGGCTTTCCGCACGTGGGTGACATTAATTGAGGAGGCGTGCCTGACATCCCGCTCCGTCCCTCTTCGGGCCCGTTCCGGGGGTTCCTGTCGGTAGTGAGGTTCTGGACGAGTGAATACTGATATTCCCTCGCCACGACGCTCTGATGAGCTGGCGTGAAAGCTCCAGCGACCTATCTGAACTCCATTGAGCATTTGGCAAGCTCCAACAAAGCTCTATCGGGCTTCGCCTAGCTCTAAGAAGACATTCGATGCTCGGATGAGTTGCAACTCCACAAGATTACCGTAGCTTAGACGAGCTTAATCGAAACTCTATCAGGATATCAAGAGCTCCAAGAAGGTGTGGCAAGCTTTGTAGAGCTCCGACGAGCCGTCAAAAGCTCCAGTGAGTTGCATGGAGCTTCGGTGAAGCTCAGACAAGCTCCAACGAATATCCACCGCGGAAAGCGGGGCTCTCGGAAGATCTTCAACGCTCAAATGAGTTGCAACTACAAAGCTTCATGAAACTCTGACAAGCTGCTTGAAGTTGTGGCAAGCTTTACGGAGTTCCGATGAGCTAGGTTAAGCTTTTAGAGAGCATACCCGAGCCCTGGCAAAGCTCTTATGGGATGCCGGAGCTCCGACGATCTTCATCGAAGATCTAGAAAGATGCATGGCCCAATATACCCCAACCAGCTGCCCGGAGCCTTGACAAGCTGTCAGAGCTTCAAGGGCCTCATCGGATCTCCGAGTGGTTCATCGACGCTTTGGCAGGCTCATCGAAGTTTGTTTAGTGCTTAGGTTAACCCAAAAAATGTTTAGAGAAACAAAAGGCAGAAATATCCTTACCGGCTGGAGCCTTCAAGAACTTTGTCTAATCTGGAAAACGCAACATGCATAGCCGTGAGTTAACTAAAAAATGTTCAAATGCATCACCACACAAAGTGCATACTCGTTAGTACGTATGCACTTCACAAAGTAATATCACTTTCTATTTAAATGCATGTTGTTCTGTTTTGAAATAACTCGTGTGTTTTCAGAATGCAAACATATAAGCGTGCATGCATGAAGTGCACACTGTTTCAAAGTAAAATAAATACCATTTTCTCAAGTGTTTTCTCATATATATGAACAACATACCACGATGTATGCACTTTTTGGTATGCACAATATACGAATTGGTAAGTACACTTAAAAATATGCATACCAATTGGTATACGCTTCAAAACAACAAATTAGAAATAAAAACTCAACCTAATTCATAAAGTTAAAAGGATTTAGTTTTACTTGATCTAGTATAAAACTCAACTTACATATTTTTTTGCATAGTTGAAGATATTTGCTTTGACAACTCAAATTATAAGTAAAAAAATCAAATCTATCTCAAAACATATAAGATGAAATTAACAAATCAACTAAATCACAGAGGAAACTTTAAACAAGACATCCACTGAAATCAAATATTTATACACCAACTCTCAAATATTCGCAACAATAAATCAAAATGAATAGGTATGCACATAGTACGGATCGGTATACACACTTCAAAATGTTCAAAATGTGCATAGTGTTTTTTACTTTTCTATATCCCTTGTAGGGTTATATGAAGGTTAATTAGAGCCACGTTAATTGTGGCTCGGACACGTAAGTTGGGCTAGGTTCAATAACTCCAGCTGCTATACGCTTCAAAACCCAAAATTTTCAATCAAACTCTCAACTTATTTCGAAAAGGTGGAATGTTTAAATTTTTTGTCAAGCCAATAAAGTATAAAACTTAACTTTTAAACTCGTTATCAATCACAATCTCTTTCGGAATAAAAAAAATGTAAGTGCACAAATTTCTCATTTAAGTGCATTACATTTTTTTTGAAATGCATTCTCATCTTTTTGGACAACATACCCTATAGTTATGCACTTCAGAAAGTGCATTTCAACTAATATGCAACTTTTTATGCGCTTTAATAAGTGCATAAAAGTTTATATGAACACTGAAAGAAGTGCATATATGGAGATATTCTTTAACAAGTCAAATAATTAAGTAAAAAAATAAAGTTATCTCAAAAAAATATAAACAAAATTGACAAATCCAATAAATCAGAGACAAAATTATAAACAATATCATTGATCAGTTTCTGGAAATCAAAATTTCATCACACTAAATCAAAAAATATTTTTTTATTAAGAAAATAGACTTGTTTCAACAATCCATAAATCACAAAAAAAAATTCACATATTTAATAAATGAGGCTTGGAAAAATAAGAATCAATTTCTTTCCAAGTCAAAATTTCTAGCCCAAATATTTTTCACCAAATTAAAACAATAATAAACAAAATCCTAACCAGTTTCCCCAAATGAAAAAAACATAAAGAAAATCTCAATCCATATATATGAGAATCAGTAGCAAAAACAACAAATCGGATACTTTTTGCACTGGGGTGATTTTATCTAAATAAAAAAATTGATTTGCATCGACCCTAATTCACTTTATTCTATCTAAAAAAAAATCATAAACTCATATGATCAAAACGATCACACCAATCAACTCATAGACGCCCCGAATAGTGGTAACCCTTACTTCGATCGTTACATATATATGATACTCATTATAGTTGGAAAAATCATATTAATAGTTGTATCGACATTTATCTTGATTCTCAACTACGCATTAATGCTTACATTGTTAGAAGAGTCCTATAATGATATAAAAACACGACCTAATTGATTCAAACACAACAATACCAAGCTCTTTTTTCCAAAAACCCACCATATAGTTTAACAGTCCGAGAAACTTTATGAATAAAGAATATAAAACTCCATTATCCACATTTATGAAGACTATATAGTAACAATAGCCCACACGTTGCGTGCGCGACGTGTAATGACATAAATCTCGTATTTATTATTATTATTATGAACACCATATTCACATTTCATACTATCATTTATTGAAATTATACGGGTTTAAAACGAATTGTTAATTAAATTGAGCTACATTCGTAATTAGGAAAATACAGTGAAAACAAATTATTAATTAGATTAGTGTAAATTTGTAATTATTAAAATACAGTTATGACATTTTGAAAAAAAATAGTTAAAATTTGACAAGATTAAAAGTTTACTTATTAAAATAGTATGATAAAGGCAGCAACACCGATGAGATAGATAGAGAGAGAGAGAGAGAGAGAGAGAGTGAAAACGAGTAGAGATACGAAGAGAGATAGAGAGCGGGAGATAGTTCAATTCTCCATTGACGGGAGAAGTAGGGAGAATATAGAATTGGAGTTAAATTTGAAAATTTGTATTTTTTGGTAAGAAAGGTTTCGGATATGACATTATGGTAATATTATTCTAAAAACTGTCATAATTTGATAATTTTGCTATAACTTATGGAGGTGATATACGTTGAAATGCTTTAGTTTGATATTTTTTCCTACTGGAGAGTTTCCATTCTTTTCAAACGCATATCAATTTCTCGTGAACGAAACTTAAAAAAGTATCGAATCACTGGTTTGATGCAAGTGAACATCAGTTGGACTGTGTGTTCGGACTAAATATTCTGACCAACTTTACTTCTCTTGGATGGACTCACTGTCCGACCAATTTTGATCTTCTAATATGTATTAGTTGGTCCACATAACAGTATTGAAGGACACCCGTAAGAGACCATAGAGCACAACCTTTGTATGTTTCATCCTTGAATTTTACTCAGATTTGGTCTGGAAAATAGGCCAATCATTCGTTTCTAGAAAACCCCTCACGGCAAACGGAATACCCAAATACTTGGTCTTGACAATAGCTGACATGTTGAGGAGTGAAAGAATCTCGTTTTTTTTTTTTCCAGTTAGGATTAAAGGAGTGCTATAACGTTTATAGATCTTTCAGCTACTTCTACAAAATACTTAAGAACCATTCGCGAATCATGACTGAGTTTAGATATAATTGATGGGTTGCCTGTTACGATAAAGAAAAGAGAAAAGATAGTGGATCTTGTTACATGTGTTGGAAAAACATGTGAAAACATGGGTGTTTTCGAATGGTCACTGGACCAACTTCGAGTCATTATTTCGTGTAACAGCGCTGAGTTGTTTATACCGTACTCAACGTGGTTGAGTAGCCCGTGTGACGAGCTTCGTAACGGTATATCACATGACCTATTCGGAGAATGGGTGTGAATACAAAGTGGCTTCAAAGTTGGTACCTCGGAAGCTCAAATCTGGAAAAAAAAAATCTGGAAAAACGAAATGGTTAATGAGAAAATCATTTAGAATAATCCCATATTGGAAGATTAAGAGTTAATCTTACAATATATATACCATACCAACCCATGTAGTTATTAAACTAACATGTCCACATACACCTAAGAGTATTAGTGTGTACCACACACGCGCGCTCGCTCGTGTCTCGGGTCTCGGGCACGGGCATGGGCACGGGCACGGGATTTGGGATTTGGGGAATGTCTCGGGTCTCGGGTCTTGGGTCCAAACCCGAATAGGGAGTTTTGTATAAAATACAAAAGGAGTCCCTAGAGTTTCCAGCAAGAGAAACGTCAGCAATGAATGAGATTAAATGCTGCGGTTTCAGAATTAAATTGAGCGGATTCTGTGGGTGTAACTCCCGGAATTAATGACCACAATTATGGCTGCGGTTTCTATAGAGCCTATAAAAGGCAGCCCTCCCCCTCTCATTTGAACACACAACTCACAGCATAAGCATACACTTAGTGAGAGAGAACCGCACCACCAACAGCTCGACCTGTGATTCGGTGCCGGTTTCCATACGAACCACTCTGAGATAGAAGTTGTACCTTGGGAACAAAGTCCCGAAACCAGAAACCTTTAAAGGTGGTTCGGGAAATATTGTTTAAGGGAAACTGCTCAGCAGTTGCCTCTTCTTTTACTTTCTGTTATTTATTTTTCAGTCTTTTACTTTCTGTCCATTTCATTTCAGCACCGTTTCATTTCTGTAATTTACTTTCCTGTACTGTTTCTTTTCTGTATTTACATTTCAGTACTGTTTACTTTCAGTCTTTTGATTATGTTATTTACTTTTCAGTTCTGTAATTTCCAGTATTTACAAAAACCAGTCCGGCAGTTTTTTATTTGTTAAAAACCAGTCCGGCAGTTTTTTATGCTTTAAAACCAGTCCAGTTTATTTTGTTCAAAACCAGTCCGGCAGTTTGTTTAAAACCAGTCCGGCAGTTTGTTAAAACCAGTCCGGCAGTTTTGTTTAAAACCAGTCCGGCAGTTTGTTTAAAACCAGTCCGGCATTTTGTTAAAACCAATCCGGCAGTTTCTGTAAAACCAGTCCGGCAGTTTCTGTAAAACCAGTCCGGCAGTTTCTTTAAAATAGTCCGGCAGTTTCTTTATTTCAGTCCAGCAGTTTTATTTATTTGTTTAGTCAGGAATTGTAATTCATATTCCAATTGTGAGAAATAAAATTGTTTATTTCCTTTGCGTTCCTGTCTCTTTTATTTATTGTCCTTTCATTATTGTATTCGAAATAGTACCAAAACCAACAATCTTAAACAATATCATTTTTTGGTTTTTCTATTTTCGAAATAAGAAAGGACTTTTCTTTTTTATTTTATTGTTGTTGATGTCTCGGTTTTTATTCTCGCAAAATCATTGCTAGTTTACTAGAAATTGAAATTTGCACATAGAATAAATCCGAATTGGTTTTAATCTTTTTATTCTAGAATACTATAAAGAATTCTTAGTGAAATCAAAAGTGATTTGATTTTCACGCTAGAATCTCTTTCTTTGGTTTTTATTCTTTTGAAGCAATCTAATTAAGTTATAATTAGTATTTGCGATAAATAATTTAGTTTTCTTGCGAGAAACTAAACGGTTTTATATTGTCATTTCAGATGACTAATGAGGATCAAATACCCACTGTTTCTTCGGAAAACGTGCAGGGCGCACTTGTGATTGGCAGTAGCCATAACAATGCGAGCGCTGCGAGTGGGGGGGCTCAGGCTCAGGCTGAGGCCGAAGCTGCTGCGGCAAAGGCTGCGGCCGACGCTGCTGCGGCAGAGGCTGATGCTATGGCTGCGGCTGCGGCCGCAGCACAGGCTGCTGCTAAGGCTGCGGCCAAGGCAGCGCTTGTGGCTGCAGCCAGGGCAAAGGGCAAGGCTCCGGAAACACCGGCGATGCCAATGTTGCCAACCTCTCAACTGGAGAGACCGGAAAAGTTTAGGGGCAACAACTTCAAACGTTGGCAGCAAAAGATGCTGTTTTATTTAACTGCCCTTAATCTGACCCGGTTTCTTAAGGAGTCTGCACCCGTCCTAAGCGAGGACGATGAGGACATGCAGACGGTTTCGGCGGTGGAAGCGTGGAAACACGGCGACTACCTATGCCGGAACTACATCCTGTGTGCTCTGGATGACACTCTCTTCAGTGTATTCGAGCCCAAGGCTTCTGCAAAGGAGCTTTGGGAGTCTCTCGAACGAAAGTACAAAGTGAATAACGCTGGCGCAAAGAAATTTGTCGTCACGGACTTTCACGAGTACATGATGACTGATGGGAAGAGTGTTATCGAGCAGGTTGAGGAACTCCAACTCATATACCATAGGCTTGAGGTTGAAGGGCTAGTTATCAACGAACCTTTCCAAGTGGCATTAATGATTGAGAAACTGCCACCTTCTTGGAAAGAGTTTCAAAACTACCTGAAACACAAGCGAAAGGCTATGACCTTGGAGGGACTCATTGAGAGGCTCAATGTTGAGCAAAGCAACTGCCGATCCGGAAGGAAAGGCGGTGGCGGAGCAGGCAACGCGGTTGCCAAGGCCCATGTGGTTGAGGACGCTGTGTCTAAGCGGAAACGCTTTGACAGCGGAGTCGGTGCCTCTCTCAAGAAGAAATTCATGGGAGACTGCTTTGTGTGCAACAAACCGGGCCATCGTGCCGCGGATTGTAAGATGCGCACCGACAAGCCCAAACCCCCCCCAAAGAGGAAGTTCCAAGGGAAAGGGAGGAAGAGGGCACCTGCTCAAGCTAATGTGGCTGAGGGAGGAGATGATGCTGGACAGGACTATATGCACCTGAGTGCTGTGGTCTCGGAAGTGAACCTGGTGGGGAGCAACCCAAAGAAATGGTGGCTGGACACAGGCGCCACTAGTCACATCTGTGCCAGCAAATGGATGTTCAAGACCTATACGGCCGTGGACAATGAGAGCTGCTTCATGGGGAACTCGGCTACTTCCAGGGTGGAAGGAAAAGGAACCGTGCTGCTGAAGATGACATCGGGAAAGGAGCTCACACTGAATGGCGTGCTCCATGTGCCGGAAATTCGCAAGAATCTGGTTTCCGGGTCCGTGATGGTGAACAAAGGATTTAAACTTGTATTTGAATCTGCAAAAATTGTAATCACTTTAAACGGAATGTATGTAGGCCGTGGCTATATGACCAACGGCATGTTTAAATTAAATGTTGGTACTCCGGCTCCTAAAGCCGAGTTAGCTATTGAGGGTACTAAGGCTGAGGCCAGTACCAAGAATAATGTAATCGTGAATGTTGCCCAAGTGGCCAATAAAACTTCGTTTGCTTATTCTTGCGATTCATTTAATTTATGGCATGGTAGATTAGGTCATGTGAATGCTAATTCTATGAAGAAATTAATATCACTGAATCTACTACCTAATTTTGTATTTGATAAACAACATAAATGTGAGGTTTGTGTTGAAGCAAAATTAACCAAGTCTTCGTATCAACATATTGAACGAAGTACTGAACCTCTCGGTCTAATACACACGGATGTATGCGACTTAAAGTTTATACAAACGCGAGGAGGGAAAAAGTATTTCATCACGTTTATAGATGATTGTACTAGATACTGCTATGTCTACTTAATGAGAAGTAAAGACGAAGCGGTAGAGAAATTCGCTCTTTATAAGACCGAAGTAGAGAATCAACTCAATAAAAAGATTAAAATGTTGAGGAGTGATAGAGGCGGTGAATACGAAGCACCGTTTGCGCAGATATGCGCAGAAAATGGCATTATACATCAAACGACAGCCCCATACTCTCCGGAGCAGAATGGGGTTGCCGAGCGTAAGAATAGGACGCTCAAGGAAATGATGAATGCTATGTTAATAAGTTCTGGGTTACCCCAGAACATGTGGGGGGAAGCGCTGCTTTCCGCCAACTATGTATTGAACAAGCTACCACATAAGAAACGTGATAAACCACCTTATGAACTATGGAAAGGCCATAGGCCGAGCTATAAATTCTTAAGGGTTTGGGGTTGTCTCGCGAAGGTCCTTGTCTCGCTTCCTAAAAGAACGAGAATAGGGCCAAAGACGGTAGACTGTGTGTTCATAGGATATGCACAAAACAGTAGTGCTTATCGTTTTCTCGTGCACAAGTCGGATAATCCCGATGTGCATGCAGATACTATCATCGAAGCTCGAGAAGCTTCTTTCTTCGAGGAGATCTTTCCCCGCAAGTCTTCCGTAACTGTAGAGACTGAGGAGTCAAACAGTGAGGAAAATGTGGGGGCAAGTGAACCGTTGGAGGAAGAAGAAGAAGAGCCTCGACGTAGTAAAAGGGCTAGAAAGGAAACGACTTTCGGTCCAGATTTTGTAACCTTCATGATAGAAGGCGAACCGGCGACATTCAAACAAGCAATGTCATCCCCGGAAGCCCAATATTGGGAGGAAGCGATCAACAATGAGGTTGAATCGATATTACAAAATCACACTTGGGAACTAGTGGATCTACCACCCGGGTGTAAGCCACTAGGACACAAGTGGATCTTCAAGAGGAAGAGAAAGCTCGATGGAACAATCGAGAAATACAAGGCTAGGCTTGTAGTGAAAGGTTTTAGACAAACCGAAGGTGTCGACTATTTCGACACCTATGCTCCTGTCTCCAGGAAGACATCAATCCGGATAGTCATTGCTCTCGCAGCACTGTTCGATCTGGAAATACATCAAATGGATGTTAAAACGGCGTTCTTGAATGGTGAGTTGGAAGAGGAAATTTACATGGAACAACCGGAAGGGTTTGTGGTTCCAGGTAAAGCTCACAAGGTGTGTAAACTTGTGAAGTCCTTGTATGGACTTAAACAAGCACCTAAACAATGGCACGAAAAATTTGATAGAGTGATGCTATCAAACGGTTTTCGGATAAACGAATGTGACAAATGCGTCTACGTAAAAGGAAATGAAAAGGACTACGTGGTAGTCTGCCTCTACGTAGATGACATGATTATAATAGGGAGTATTGATAACATCAACTCCACTAAGAAAATGTTGTCACAAAAATTCGAGATGAAAGACTTGGGTGTCACTGATGTTATACTTGGTATGAAAATTACCAAGACATCAGACGGATATGCGCTATCTCAAACTCACTATGTCAGACAGATTCTTGACAAATTTGATAAAGATAGAAGAGCTACATCCAGAACTCCGATAGAGATCTCAACCACCCTGAAAAAGAACTTTGGGGAGAGTGTGAGACAATTGGAATATTCTCGAATAATAGGCAGTCTGATATACGTCATGAACTGTACTAGACCAGACATAGCCAACTCAGTGAGTAGACTGAGTAGGTACACCAGTAATCCCAATGAGGAACACTGGAAGGCCATCATGAGACTTCTCAGATACATGTGATACACAGCAGACCGATGGTTGCATTATACCAGATATCCAGCTGTACTGGAAGGGTATTCTGATGCAAACTGGATCTCGGATTCCAACAGTACACGATCCACTAGCGGATATGTGTTCGTGATGGGAGGAGCAGCTGTCTCATGGAGATCATCCAAGCAGACGTGCATAGCTAGATCAACTATGGAATCTGAGTTCATAGCGTTGGATCTAGCAACAGAAGAGGCTGATTGGCTGAGAAGCTTTCTGGAAGGAATTCCAATGTGGCCGAAACCTGTCCCAGCAATAAGCATGCACTGCGATAGTCAGTCGGCTATTGGACGGGCGCAGAATCATATGTATAATGAAAAGTCCCGACATCTTCGTCGGAGACATAAATCCGTAAGAGAATTGTTAGCTAACGGTGTGGTGTCTTTAGATTTTGTGAGATCTAAAGACAATATAGCGGATCCATTTACAAAAGGCTTGACTCAGGTAGGAGTTGAAGTTTCATCGAGGGGAATGGGGTTGAAGCCCATTAAACTGGAAACCTCCTCAGAGGCAACCCAACCCGAACTGGATTCTCCAGCGTCGGGTTCAACGGGAAAACCGAACTGTGGGGGTGACCGAACAAAGCACTCAGGAACTTAAGTTCCCAGCCCATTTCTAGGATGAAAGAGTGATAGACCTAGACCATCTTAAGGGTGAGCATGAGGCTCTTAATGAAAACAAGTATCTCGAAGGTCGAGAGGGGTGAGTCAGGACACCCTTGACTTGAAATCACCTATGACGAGTGTGTATGGCCGATACTATGTGATGAGCCTTGGGCTAAATCACTAGAGCACTCGGTTGAACTTTGCCAAGGCAGTCCACGGCTAAATATGGACAACAACCAAAGGGCTTAGTAAGTGGTGTAGAGGGGACACTGTGTGCGCATTACCCTGGTATGCACAAACGCTAAAGGGTTCAAGGCTTAAAGGCTACCCAATAGTAGCATATCAGATTTTACGTCACTACGGCAGGTTCAAGGCGCGCGCTACCTGTCCTTATGCAGTGAACTCTTGCGGTTTTCTCTCGTATGCATTTAGGAGCATTTTATTTTCAGCCAATTGCATTCATGTGGGGGATTGTTGGAAAAACATGTGAAAACATGGGTGTTTCCGAATGGTCACTGGACCAACTTCGAGTCATTATTTCGTGTAACAGCGCTGAGTTGTTTATACCGTACTCAACGTGGTTGAGTAGCCCGTGTGACGAGCTTCGTAACGGTATATCACATGACCTATTCGGAGAATGGGTGTGAATACAAAGTGGCTTCAAAGTTGGTACCTCGGAAGCTCAAATCTGGAAAAAAAAAATCTGGAAAAACGAAATGGTTAATGAGAAAACCATTTAGAATAATCCCATATTGGAAGATTAAGAGTTAATCTTACAATATATATACCATACCAACCCATGTAGTTATTAAACTAACATGTCCACATACACCTAAGAGTATTAGTGTGTACCACACACGCGCGCTCGCTCGTGTCTCGTGTCTCGGGTCTCGGGTCTCGGGCTCGGGCACGGGCACGGGCGTGGGCGTGGGCTTGGGCTTGGGCTTGGGCTTGGGCTTGGGCTTGGGCTTGGGCTTGGGATTTGGGATTTGGGATTTGGGATTTGGGATTTGGGGAATGTCTCGGGTCTCGGGTCTTGGGTCCAAACCCGAATAGGGAGTTTTGTATAAAATACAAAAGGAGTCCCTAGAGTTTCCAGCAAGAGAAACGTCAGCAATGAATGAGATTAAATGCTGCGGTTTCAGAATTAAATTGAGCGGATTCTGTGGGTGTAACTCCCGGAATTAATGACCACAATTATGGCTGCGGTTTCTATAGAGCCTATAAAAGGCAGCCCTCCCCCTCTCATTTGAACACACAACTCACAGCATAAGCATACACTTAGTGAGAGAGAACCGCACCACCAACAGCTCGACCTGTGATTCGGTGCCGGTTTCCATACGAACCACTCTGAGATAGAAGTTGTACCTTGGGAACAAAGTCCCGAAACCAGAAACCTTTAAAGGTGGTTCGGGAAATATTGTTTAAGGGAAACTGCTCAGCAGTTGCCTCTTCTTTTACTTTCTGTTATTTATTTTTCAGTCTTTTACTTTCTGTCCATTTCATTTCAGCACCGTTACATTTCTGTAATTTACTTTCCTGTACTGTTTCTTTTCTGTATTTACATTTCAGTACTGTTTACTTTCAGTCTTTCGATTCTGTTATTTACTTTTCAGTTCTGTAATTTCCAGTATTTACAAAAACCAGTCCGGCAGTTTTTTATGCTTTAAAACCAGTCCAGTTTGTTTTGTTCAAAACCAGTCCGGCAGTTTGTTTAAAACCAGTCCGGCAGTTTGTTAAAACCAGTCCGACAGTTTTGTTTAAAACCAGTCCGGCAGTTTGTTTAAAACCAGTCCGGCAGTTTGTTAAAACCAGTCCGGCAGTTTCTGTAAAACCAGTCCGGCAGTTTCTGTAAAACCAGTCCGGCAGTTTCTTTAAAACAGTCCGGCAGTTTCTTTATTTCAGTCCAGCAGTTTTATTTATTTGTTAAGTCAGGAATTGTAATTCATATTCCAATTGTGAGAAATAAAATTGTTTATTTCCTTTGCGTTCCTGTCTCTTTTATTTATTGTCCTTTCATTATTGTATTCGAAATAGTACCAAAACCAACAATATGTATACAAGAACGAACACTTTTCATCACCCATCCAATCATTAATATAGATACAAACTGTTGGGAAGTATTTAAAGGGATCGGGAAGGCTAAAACCGAAAACACACGAACCGAAATATAAAAGGGGAAAAGAACTTTTTATATATATGTTTTCTTTTTTTTGGTGGTGATACAAATGGTGGAAGTAACACCTATTTATACTATTTCTCCACCACAAACAACGGTGGAGATCAAAACAATCTGACGGTCCAAAATCGTCTCTAGAATTTTCTAAGCATATTCTTTATAATATTTTACTCAAGGACTATTCTAGATACTTTTAGAACTTGTAGAATAATCTAGAAATTGGGCTAGCTTATTCTAATTACATAGAAGCCCCAAAAAAACTTATTAGCCCAACAAAAATAAACTAATGAACCAAATAAAATAAAACCAAACAACTTATAATTTCAACACTCCCCCTTAAGCTTGTATGGTAAGTCCGAGCAAATTTCTCAATCTTCGAAAGTCTTCGTACTTGAGCGCCTTTGTAAAAATATCCGCAACTTGATCTTGGGACTTCGTATACTTCACTTCAACATCATTTCTTTCAATACATTCACGAATAAAATGATAGCGCGTATCGATGTGCTTACTTCGGTCATGGAACACGGGATTCTTAGCGAGGGCTATCGCGGACTTATTGTCAACAAATACTTTTGTCGCTTCATTTTGTGGCATCCCCAATTCCTTCAATAAATTTCGTAACCAAATTGCATGGCAAATACACGAATTAGCGGCAACATACTCGGCTTCACAAGTAGAAAGTGTCACGATGGATTGTTTTTTCGAACTCCAAGTAAAAGCCGTATCCCCCATATAAAAAACAAATCCACTAGTACTTTTTCGATCGTCTATATCGCCTCCCCAATCACTATCACTATAGCCAATCAACTCAAAATTATTAGAAAACGAATAATTCAACCCAAAATCAACCGTACCTTTTATATAACGGAGGATTCGTTTCGCGGCCTTCCAATGCATCAAAGTTGGAGCTTCCATATAGCGACTTATAAGACCAACTCCATACAAAATATCCGGTCTCGTAATAGTTAAGTATCGTAAGCTTCCAACTAAACTTTTGAAAAATGTTGGGTCCACACTTTCGTCTTCAAAGTATTTCGACAACTTTGTAGCGCAATCCACCGGCGTATTTATCGGCTTACACCCTTCCATTTTAAACCTTTTAAGAATATTTTTTGCATAACCTTCTTGCGAAATAAAAATTCCCTTTTCGTTTTGTTTCACTTCAATTCCAAGGTAATACGACATAAGCCCAATATCCGTCATTTCAAATTCTCGACTCATTACCCTTTTAAAATCCTCAAATAATTTTGGATTGTTTACCGTAAAAATCAAATCATCAACATAAAGGCAAACAATCAACACATCACCATTTTTATCCATTTTCACATAAAGAGAATGCTCATGGGGACACTTTATAAAATCATTTTCTTGGAAATACTTATCAATCCTAGTATTCCAAGCTCGGGGGGCTTGTTTTAAACCGTAAAGCGCTTTTTTCAATTTTAAAACTTTATTTTCATGCCCTTTAATTTCATAACCCGGTGGTTGTTGCAAATAAACTTCTTCTTCTAAGTTGCCATTTAAAAATGCCGATTTCACATCCATTTGATTTATTTTCCATTTATTTTGAGCGGCTAAAGAAATTAAAAATCTTATAGTTTCAAGACGGGCTACGGGAGCGAATACCTCGTCATAATCGATGCCGGCCTTTTGGTTGTATCCTTTTGCGACCAACCTTGCTTTATATTTTTCGGTTTCTCCTCTTGCATTCTTTTTCTCCTTATAAACCCACTTAGCGCCAATAGCTTTGTGGCCTTTCGGTAAATCCGCCAATTCCCATGTATCATTTTTTATTATCGAGTTCATTTCTTCATCCATGGCATTCCTCCAATTTTTATTTTGCATTGCTTCTCCAAGACCTATAGGTTCACAACCCGCAAATAGACAAAAAAGAGTAATATTATCAATAGGTTCGGTTACCTCGTATAACTCTTGTAAGGTTCGGTAACGCGGTGGTCTTTCGCTCAAACTTTCATCAATCGGGGATACTTGGCCTTGTGATTGGGGTGATGGAGGTGGAGTATTTGGCTCTTCTTCTCTTTCAACTTGCTCATCATCTTCATCGCTATAATAAGGGAAAAAATCATAGTCTTCATCCGTTTTGTACCATTCCCATGTTCTCTCTTCATCGAATTCAACATCTCGGCTCACGACAAATTTCCCATTGTCAGGATTATATAGCTTATAGCCTTTCGCCCTCGAATCGTAACCGATGAAAATAAACTTTTCGCTTTTATCATCTAGTTTGGACCTTTTTTGGTCCGGGACATGAGCATACGCAATGCTCCCAAAAACTCTCAAATGAGATATAACCGGCTTTCTTTCGCTCCATGCTTCTTCGGGGGTTTTACCCCAAACACTTCGAGACGGGGAACGGTTCGATAGATAAACCGCACTATCAACCGCTTCGGCCCAAAACTCTTTTGGAACATTTTTACTTTTAAGCATGCTACGGGCCATATTTAAAAGAGATCGATTTTTTCTTTCAACAACCCCGTTTTGTTGTGGGGTATAAGGAACCGTCAAAGGACGAAAGATTCCATTTTCTTCACAATATTTTTCAAAATCATTCGAGGTAAATTCTCCCCCTCGATCCGATCTCATAGCCTTTATTTTTTGGCCGCTTTCATTTTCAACAAGAGCTTTAAATTTTTTGAAAGCATCAAAAATATCGGATTTTTGTTTCAAAAAATAAGCCCAAGTCTTTCGACTAAAATCATCAATAAAAAGGGCAAAATAATTACTTTTTCCGAGAGAACTTGGCTTAATAGGGCCGCAAATATCTGTATGTACAAATTCTAACGGCTTTTTAGCTCTTGTACTTGCTTCTTTCGGAAAACTTTTTCTCGGTTGTTTTCCAAACAAGCATCCTTCACATAGTTCATCAACATGATCGATATGGGGTAGACCTTTCACCATATTTTTATTACTCAACAACTTTAATCCCCCAAAATTAAGATGGCCAAATCTCAAATGCCAAAGCCACGTTTTTTCTTTAAAACACGCTTTCAAACATTTAGCCCCACCATTATTTATATTCAACGAAAACATTCTATTTTTCGACATCGGGACTTTTGCAACCAAATTTCCATTTTTATCTCGCAATAAAAGACTAAGATTCTTCATATGGATATCATAGCCTTTTTCCAAAAGTTGTCCCAAACTCAAAATATTAGATTTCATATTTGGCACATAATAAACATTTGAGATAAAATCATTTTCTCCATTTTTCAATTGGATTAAAACTTTCCCTTTTCCTTTTACCGGAATTTTAGATTCATCACCAAAATAAATATCCCCATTTACCGTTTCATCAAGCTCGGTAAATATATTTTTATTTCCGCACATATGGTTGCTAGCCCCCGTGTCTAAATACCACGTTTTATTTTCTCCATTTTCATTTCCTTTATGCGCAAATAAAAGTGTAGACCGTTCATCATTTTCTTTAGCAAAATTGGACCTTTCCTCAACTTTATTAGAACCGGATCTACACTCTGAAGCGTAATGACCAAATTTTTGACAATTATAACATTTTATTTGAGATTTATCATACCTCGGTTTCCCACTTTGATTAAAATTTCCCCCTCTTCCACGGCCTCTCGTCGGGTAAGAGTTTTGTCTCCTTTCTTCCTTTTCGAAATAGTTGTAACCACCTCGGCCATAACTTTGACCTCGGCCTCTTCCTCGTTGGCTTTTCGGGTTGCCAAAACTTTTCTCGTTCATGCTAAACTTCGTTTGGAGAGCTTGTTCGAGCGGCTCTTCTTTGACAACTCTTTTGTTGAGTTTGTCTTCATGGGCTTGGAGCGAGCCCAAAAGTTGATCCACGGTCATAGATTCTACGTCTTTAGATTCCTCGATGGCCACAACAATATAATCCCACTTAGAATCTAAAGACCGTAGAATTTTTTCGACAACACGAGTGTCATCTAAATCTTCTCCGCATCTTTTCATTTGATTGACGACCGTTTGAACTCGAGAAAAATAGTCGTCAACCGATTCAGAGGCTTTCATACGTAATGCCTCAAAATCACCACGTAAGCTTTGTAGTCGAACCTTTTTCACCTTGTCAACTCCTTTAAAAGAGTTTTCCAAGATATCCCACGCTTGTTTACTCGTGGTTGCACACGCCACCTTTTGAAACATCACTTCATCCAAAGCTTGATGGATAATGGTGAGAGCCTTCCGACCCTTCTTCTTCAATTCCTTCAACGCCTCCCTTTGGGCTTTAGTTTGGGTGGCGCCTACTCCAGGTTCGTCATACCCGCTCTCTACGATTTCCCATACGTCTTGGGAACCGAGGAACACTTTCATTCGTATGTTCCAATTATCGTAAAAATCCTTCTTAAGTGTGGGGATGAAGGGGGTCATACCTCCGGCCATTTTGGGACCGACAGGCTCTGATACCACTGTTGGAAAGTATTTAAACGGATCGGGAAGGCTAAAACCGAAAACACACGAACCGAAATATAAAAGGGGAAAAGAACTTTTTATATATATGTTTTCTTCTTTTTTGGTGGTGATACAAATGGTGGAAATACCACCTATTTATACTATTTCTCCACCACAAACAACGGTGGAGATCAAAACAATCTGACGGTCCAAAATCGTCTCTAGAATTTTCTAAGCATATTTTTTATAATATTCTACTCAAGGACTATTCTAGATACTTTTAGAACTTGTAGAATAATCTAGAAATTGGGCTATCTTATTCTAATTACATAGAAGCCCCAAAAAAACTTATTAGCCCAACAAAAATAAACTAATGAACCAAATAAAATAAAACCAAACAACTTATAATTTCAACACAAACCCCATTCTAATCATGATTCATGTCTGCTCTCAAGAACTCATAGTTAACATGGTCATATGCCTTGTTGAAGTTTATTCTCATCGGCTACATTGTGATTTTTCCTTTTCTCATCCTCTTCCATGCATGAAATTAAGTATTGGATTTTTAGAATATAATTATTCTGAATTTGATTACTTTGTATAAATGTTGACTTTGGGGGAGTAATAACAGCAATGGTTTCAACTCTGTTGCTATGATTCTGGCCAGAATCATTTGTTAACAAGTTTTTTTTTTTTTTTTTGAAATGAATTTGTTAACAAAGCTGAAGAAGCTAATAGGCATAAAGTCAGCCACACACTGAGGACTTACTACTCCTCTCTAATAAAACCATTTCGAAATAAACGTCAAATCGCCTCGCACAACGCTGCACTGTCCACCACATTCCAGTATTTTTTATCATTAAATTAAGTATTTTCTTCTGCCACCTAATTGTTCATTTGAGTTTTTCAAATTTGTCTAAAATATCGTAACAAATTGGGCTACAAGTGGAACTTGTTAGTTATTTAGGTTTAACAGCATATCCTAGGGTTTTACTCAAATGTGTTCAAAATATATATAAATTTTTGAAGCAAAGTAACTTATTAAGTCACCTTTAACTTAGTGCTCAGGGTTGATATTGAGAAGGGCATGATCTGTTGTTTTGGAGAATGAGAGAAATTTGAAAGGATTATGATACAAGGCTATAAGCCACTACTTCTTCGGTATCTCAACATAACGGCTATCCTACCTAGTGCAAGAAGAATCAAATAATACTTTATCCGAGTGTTGGAAGGGTTCGAGTCAACTACAATACCAAGGTTTATGTATAATTCTAGTGTGTTTACGATTTGCCTTGATTTGAGTCGCCAGTATTATAATATCAACTATGACTTCAACGGAAAAATGATAGCCAGAGCAAGTCTTAATACTCACCAAAGAAAAATGGATCCTCTCTCATTGCATTGCCTACAACAAAAAGAAAATTACAAACAACACAAAAATTTGTGACACAACATTGATTGTTGTAAGGTACACAGCGAGACAAGCATCTTAGAAGATGGACATCAAAATTGTTTAGAGACTTAGAGTCTACGAGATCTCAAATGATTATCAGAATTGTGTAAAGTTTATGAGAAGTGGATTAGAGTATCTCAGTTCTCTCACTAGCATATTATGATTTGATTTCCTCCCGCTTCAAGACTTCTGTAGCCTCATGAGAACACTTATTGAATGAGGAATATTTCCTCTAATTAAGAACTATTTTTCTCTTTGCATGTTCATCAATGTTGTGGTAGCATAGACTATATATAGAGTACATGTCGGTATGGTCCTAAGCCGCTAAGCAAGCTTCGACCGGTGGGGTTCCGTAAGAACAATTCGTTTCTATCTTCAAAATGTTCTCTCTGACCGAGTAATATATAGATCCCTAGATATCACCCAGTATACATCAAGTTAACCCTTCTTGTTTTTTCTGTATGTTTCCTTAATACTAGATTAAACCATCTTATTGTTAAGTATTAACAAAAGTGCTAATATTTTAGGTTCTGTTGCTTTGCTGATCCCGTACACGTACCTAATTCGATATTAATTCTTGACTGATACATATATATGTGACATTTTGTTCTTCTAACTTGCACGTATATTTTGATACAGACTCTTGATCAACTATACTTTAGTGACAGTTTTATATAATACTCCCTCTCACCATAAGAAAATACTAATATTCTACTAATAATAATAATAAAAATTAGTGTCAACCTCAACCCTATGTTTTGGGATGGAAGAGGAGATATCTCCAAAACTAGCTACTGGGGATTATAAATATATGAATCAAACCCCATTTTTTGTCAGCTGTATCTGTACTTTAGTTCCTTGAAACAATAAACTTTGAAAAGCAGTGTGTTTGTTTTGTTGTTGGAATAGTATATGTTTACATATATAGTAATATAAAGGTCAATTTTTTTTCCTTTTAATTCCCTACATATCCCCATAAAAGCTCCTCAAATTATAAACTATTTACAGAAAGAGTTTGTATATTTATAATAATACGGATTGAGAAACATAGTTAAAGTAAATAGAATATACTCACAAATTTACTAAAAAACTCTTAAATTGATTATGCTAACTTTGTATGTGTAGATATTAATGTACAATAAACATGCGCTGGTTTGACTAAAAAAGGGATACGACTTGATACAAGTGAACACTAGAACAAATCATTACGTGTAGTACTTCAGTTTTAGTGGAGACACCATTGAAATTGTTGTGAGCTTTGTCCCCTTTTATTCTTTGGTATTGATGAATAATTAATCGTGAAATATTTATGTCACTCAAAAGTTTGTTCAACGAAGTTTATTTTATATTTTGACTTTGAATTTTTTCCAATTACTAAATAAGATTGAGAAATACAACATAGAGAAATGGACTTTTTATCTTCTTTTAAAAAAATATAACCCTGTGTAAGAAAATGTATCACAATACTATTGATTTAGTGAAGTGTTATGCCCAGCCAGGAGAAGTAGTGTTAGGCTCGTAACAATGCACCAAATATTGAAATATATTATGACAAAAAAGGAAGAGGACCACCTAAATGCACTGTCGTGCTTATGATCCTTTCCGCCTTTCCCCCTGCCTCACGTCTAAACATCTGATTGAGAAACAGGACGACCACCGTGAAGCCCCGGCCAAGTAGAAAATGTGTACCAAACTGACAAATAGGGGGTTGCGGCGATTTTTAGAGAAGTGCAGCGGTTTGCGAATTGCAATCCCTATTCATATATTGTTGTAATTCCCTTACGCCCAGATGTGTGGTCTTACCTAAACAAAAAAAGTGTAATAGCATATAGTTTTATATCACATAAAATTAATTCAGTGATGACGTAATATAAGAATTATTAAAGTTGTTAAAAGGACACAAACTGAAAGAGCTTGACTATTGAAAATATTTTGGAACTATAATAAGAGAATGTCAAAATAATGGTTCTAGACAAAAAAGTCCTAGGACCATGTTGCATTGTTATTCTTAAAATAATATTTTAATGAATTGACTAGCTACAAAAGAACATCATTTATGGATATTCAACCACCACATTCTACGACCATCCCCATCCATTTATTTATATAGCTTTTAGTACAATTTCTAGTTTCATATGAACATCAAATATATATCAACTTTAAATCTAATTATTATGACAAGAGAATTAATTATCTCCATACTTTCTTGCTTTGTGATATGTATAACAAATGACAAATATGCATATATATAGAGTGATTGGGATAGTTCTCTATGATCAAGAAGATCACTGAAATAATACTTCAAATACTATATATTCCCGTTAACTTAGCAAACCCAAAAAATAAGCAGCGACCCAATCAAAACCTAGCTAACTTATTTAAAAATGTATCTTTTACTAGCTTGTATTCTAGATAATATGCATTTATTGACATGTAACCCAGACCAAGAAATTATCATTTATACCAGCTACAGCATTCCTGGTTTCTAAATATGACCACGAAGTGGCAGATTTGTATGAAATTTACAAGAATTCAAGAATGACAAGTAAATTGACAATGTCCTTGTTTAAATTTCAGAATACATTGTAAATCAATCTGTGTTCTTATGCATAAACTGTGGAAAAAAAGTAAAAAGCATAAGCACAACCGCCCCGGACCACCATAAAAATGAGCTTTCTTTTTGCGAATATGTAGCTAAAACTTGATATCTGTAGTGTAACATATTAGCTCGATATATGTATATATGAGATATGTATAGATATACAGAGAATATAGAGAGATGTGGAACGGTATTTTATTAATCAGTGTATGAATGTCTATGTATACAAGGCCCTTAACCCTCTTTATATAGATAGAGTGGTAGGCTTAGAAGCCCACTTGGACCCAACTAAAACTCATAGAGTATAAGTCCAATAGTCCAATAACCCTATAACACTCCACATTTGAACGTCTTGAGTTTTTCGTCTTCATGCAGTCGATTTGAGTCGAGTTCATTCGCAGCGCTAAACACATAAAAACGTTAGGGATGGAAAAGTCAATGTGGGAAAAAACAGGTACCTAGGAGAAACTGTGTAATCAAATGATATAGGCTGAAATATCATGTAATTAACTAACCACAAAACAGTGTGGCTCATCAAAAGCTTACCAGAGCAAACCCAATAAGAAAATAGTTGATCGAAGGAAAAAGAGTGCAACAGTGGTAGTAGTAGGGATCAACCACAAAATAGGTGCCTCATTAAAACCTTGGCAGAGTAAACCCAGTGGGAAAAACCTCTAATCGAAGGACAAAAGAGTAAACAGTGGTAAGAAGTATACAACATGATACTCCCCCTTATTTCGGCAATCTTAAGTAAGATATGATGGAAACGTGTCTCGCTAAAAACTTATCAAGGAAAATACAGTGGGAAAAAACATTGGTCTAAGGACAAAAAGAGTACACGAACATGCGACTGGATGCTCTCCCTCACATGCACACGACAGGATGCGAGAATTTTGACTAAGTAGTAATTAATGCAATAAGCATTCATCTGCATGCTCCCCCTCACTTACACACGACTGGGTGCAAGGAATTCATATTCTAAGAAATAGTACGAGCATTCAACTGGAATCCTCATTTACTTGTACACGACTGGATGCAATAAAATATAACGTGGAATAGAACGAGCATACGACATGATGCTCTTAAACTTCATATGTGAAGATTTATTTCGACGATAAATGCTAAATAGCATAATGTAGTCATGTCTCTCTTGATCGATGACAACAAGTTGTCTTCTATAACAAGTGTTTTATCTGGATCGTGAGACAAAGCATATGTAATTCAAATATGACTAATACTAGATCGAAACCATATACACTCTCTAGTCGTCTCATAGAGCACGAGTAGATCAGAATGATTCGTTTGGAGTCATTCCAAGACCTCCAAGATATCGCCTTATTCCTAATGGTAAGGACAGATCATGTTAGAAATATCTCTAATGCGGGTCTAATAAGTAACCAGTATAGGTATAACCGAAAAAGGGTTGCGTTAATTCGAGTACCGAAGGGGGTATGTACACTTGATGGCGCAAATGGGAAAAGACAAGCCTTCATCCACAGTTACCTAAGGTAATGGGAAAATGTCTTTTATGCCATTTCGATGGCAACGTGTTAGCGTGATTCTGTGTCGAGCTATACCATTCACAGCAGACGAGATGTTCATCCTAGCATATTAGACCAAGTACAATGATGCGCTTATTGTCATTAGATATGAACATCATGGTTCAATATCTCTTCATCGTCACATCAGGGATAGATTGAGTCTATATAAATGTCTAGTGATTGAACGATCATGAGATAATTTGACGACTTAGCGTCATGATGACTAAAACGTCATAACACCTTCTGGGTGTAGTCTGAATCATGGACTTAGATTCAACCTTTACGAGACTTGATCATCAGGCCGAGTCACTACCGTGTCTTCCCAAGATCCTTCATCTCGAAGAGAAATCCAAAAATGGATCGCGTAATAAAACACGCAAGGGCATAATATTTGTTCAAGTATCCCAAGCTAATCAAGTACTCACTTAGGTGGGTATACCACATCTGCTCGGATTATATTAATCCATATAGTGAACGTCTCATTTAATTGAGATCGTGTTCCGTGGTCAAGAACTACTTGATTCAAGCATTATGAAGTCACGCAGGGATCTTCATCTATATCTCTTTGTCTAAATCACCATAGAGATAAAATCGTGACCACATTCATGGCTGCATACTCAGTTTTTCGGAAACTACTAAATTGGTAAAGTAGGGGACTGTTATAATGTCCATTACGAGAAAATCAACCATCTCATAATCAATTACAAGGTGTGAAAGTAGCCTTGCGCTACTAGGTGAGCATTCTACAATCTCATTATTCTCATCACTTTTCCTTATGAATAACCAAATAAACGAACTCGTTTAACATTGGTGGTGTTAGAGCTACAAGTCCGAACACACTTTCGCTAAGGAGTTTACATGGATTGCAAGTTTCCATTAGGCCAGTCTATTCTATGTTGACTTCAGGCAACGGTACATGGTTCCCTGTCATAATTTGCTCATACTATCAGTCGTCATCGAATATATGAACAATTAATCAATGACAGTCTCGTTTCACTTCAATATCGTCTAAGATATCATGATCTACAGATATTTCAAGATTCTCAGGATGAGGAAGAAATCACACATCTCATTGATCCTTTATAATCTCGTATGACAAACGAGTTTTAGTTCACCACCTCTGGGGCTGAACGAATTAAGAACTGGTAAACTTCCTCATATCTTGAGAAAGACGACAAATTGACGGTCGACGGCAGCGTCCTTTGCTTGGCGGGGTCGGCCAAAGCAACGTGTTACGACAGGAACACGGCGTCCGACAGGGACGTCTATCCTTATAAGCATTTTGCAGCATGTATAAATGATCTCGTGACATCTAATAAAATTATTAAATGCGTTTGGCATTTAATTAGACTTGAGTGAGTCTATGCACTTACTTATCACTAAGTGTAGTTTTGGGGATCAAGCTAAGACTGGGTGGGTTATGCCACGTTACTTCACGTCGTTCCTTATCAATGGTAACGTGTAAATCTCCCCCTAACGGCGGGGAGAACAGTCTTAACGATGTCACTTTCGCAGATCATGCGGTAAAGAGATCGCTTGCCAATGTTACTCTATCAAATGATAGGCATGGGATTCATAATCGACTTATGTCCCCGATTTTCAGAGGTCCATATTTTGAACGCTTTAGCGGCTCAATCAAAATATTAGGCACTCAAACACGCGTTCATACGAGGCGTCTGGCTCATAACCAGTAACCAACTGGTACGCATTTAGTGTTTTGAGTGACTATGGGCCTCAGACGGACCAATGCATCAATATGCAGTGTATTGTGACCCCACACAGAAATATATATAGATGCGCATCACCAAATAACGCGTGCAATCATTTGCAACCGCTTAAAATTTATGTGAGTTCATTTTGGGTCGGAACATAATCAACATTATGTTCAATTTCAATTCCCAAAGTCAACTAATACAAATCGAAATTTCGATTCTTACTCTTCGGCATTATCAAGTCGACTAGACTTTTCAAGATAATCTGGATCATGACCCATCAACTTAATGATAGGGCTAAATTTTTTGAAAATGCTGCAATTCTGTGAACAACAATAAAATGT
The DNA here is from genome assembly GCA_963682055.1 of Primula veris. NCBI lineage: Eukaryota > Viridiplantae > Streptophyta > Magnoliopsida > Ericales > Primulaceae > Primula > Primula veris. The sequence continues at coordinate 26,640,042 of OY821745.1, read as the reverse complement.
GACCTTTTTGTCGATGCATCAAGCATAACCATTTATATTTATGGTCCGTGTTATGGTTGGATAAGTCCACAATAACTCCTTCAATTCTTTACAAGAATTCTACGAGTCCATTTCGTGATCTTTACACATACTAGTCTTTCAAAGTGAGCATTAGTGGCATGAATTTTGGATTAATCACGAAATATATACTCAAAGAGAATCCAAATGCGATGCGATTATAAATCAAGCATCGTCTTTTGACCCGGGAATATCTCATCCGCTCAATGCCACAATATCAAAATACTCTTATCAATCGACGACATGCAAATGATAGTACAGACAATCATGTCTTAACATCTAAATCCTTTATCAATCGATGACAGGCGAAATGATAAAATAACTTTATATTCTTTTAAAAAATGCGGTAGCAACCACTTGAAAGACATTTCAACTCCTCTAAAATACGCTTTTGGTCGTATTTTATGGAGGCTTTGTAAATAAATTTTAATTTTTTCATGAGCTATTACTAGATAATACTGGTTTTCTCGAATATTTTATAACTCAAGAAGGTACCACATGATCTATAGGAATATAAAACCTCATATTTGACAAATCAATTTGGTTTTACCAAAAATTTCGATTTGAAACGACAGGTCCAAAATCGTTGTCAATAAGTACTCTTTTAGGCAAGTAGTGGTGAAATTATGTGGTACAATGTTACCCACTATTTCCACAAAACCAACTACCACACAAGTATTGCCTAAAATTTCTTAATTTAAAGTTTAGTCACATTTGTCAAAAGAATTTACTCAAATATTACTTTAAATTAATTCGAGAAATTTCGTAAACAGGCAAACCATAATCCAAAAGTATGTTCAAATGGAAAAATCATAATCCAAATGGAAAAACATAATCCAGATGAGCGAAAAATCGGCTCAATGATTTATCAAAATCAATAAAAAAAAATGTATCAAACTCATTTGAGCCACAAAATCGGAGGACTCAAGAGTTTCCTTTCAGTTAGCTTTAACCACATTAGTATCGGATTTTCCACCTTTCTAATAGTTTTGAACTATTTAAGGAGTAGTCGGGAATGACATCAGTCATTTATAGCAGAGATTGACTCCTTGAGTATTGTCTCTTGCTTTGAGACAACGAGTCATATTGTTTCTTTCAAAAACTGTCTTGGAGCCACATGTCTTCGATTTTGATGATTGTCTAAAACCTCGCTTGGCTAGGTGATTCGTCGGGAGTTCTGAATTATTTATCATATAAAATGACTGGTTTATATGTTTATGATTTGCACAAGCATAAACTTTTTTTTTCGAAACGACAGGTTCGAAAACATTAGTTTTGCTTCTCATGTGAATTGGTTCTCATTGATCGAACGACGAGTCGATACTGAAACACCAATTCGGCGAAACATAAATCACTATATAAACACACTCGGGAAAATTATTATTTAGTCAACCCCTTTCGGTAGCTCTAATTGAACACGAACAGGAAAGACGGTGAGGGTGGATGGCACAAATGACACTTAAACCCGACCTCATTAGGATATCGACTTCCGCCTATATCTTTCCTAGACATCGTATCCAAATAGGTGATGCTATTTAGGGAAGATTTATAATTTTTTCAACTTAAATGTGAATATATATGATTTCGCAATTCTATCATTCATGGCAATAAATAACAGATATATCTATTCTAGATAACCACATATATATACAAGACGGTATAAAATATATTCATGATATAATCTAATCATGCAGTAGATTTGGTGATAAACTAAATCAATTCAGTATTATCAATCACACAAATTATATCATGCCAAATCAAATGATTAACTGTCATATGTGATATTTATATCTATGGTAATATCAAAAGATTTGTTGATTATGCTAATAAGATATCAATCAATTATCTACGGTTTATTGCCATGTAAGTAATTATATACATGCTAGTTTTAACATGTAAGTAAGCAATATATTTTTAATTACAAAATAATTCTATATATGATAATTTTTAACATGCAAAGTGGTTAACTTTACATAGAAACATATCAATTTATTCAATTAACATGCAATTTTTATTCACTTGCATTTTTAATAAATATATATATATGCATGTGCGTGAATATTTATAGACCGAATATTGACTTTTATAAAACATATATATTATTTTTATATATGTAATATACTACATGAAACTATCCGTATAATTTCAGCAAACTATATATCTATTTACAGCATTATTATAGCTTCAGTCTATAATTTCAAATAAATTTCAGTTTAGTCATTTAGTAATTAACATACACAGTCAATAGTTTCAGCGAATTACAAAATAGTCATACTGGTTTCAGTTTGTTACAGATTTAATCCCACAGATTAATACATGTTTTACAATTACATGATTTCCAATTTACAACCCGATTATATGTATTTTACTGATTTTGTTTGTATGAAAAAACAATTTTACAGTACACGATACATATTACATATCAATAGAATTTTATAGACAGTTTGATCATGTTAGACAGTAAAAATAAAAAAATCTATCATGCATAAGTTTTTTTTTTCAACAAATACATGCACTTTGGGTTACTGTGTATGGTCTTATCAACAAATATGATTTTATAATTAACATTATCTGTGTTATGATCATGTTTTAGTTATCCATATATACAAGTAACAAACTCTAATACACATGGATTATATACTACGGTATATTTATCATGCTTTAGTTATCCATAAAATAATACGTGCGATCATATATATGAAATAAATTAAATTTTGAATTCGGTAACTTACACACGGTATGTTGGTGAATGTTGATATAACAAAATCCTAAAAACCAGGATAAACGTCAAGGTTTATAGATACCCAATATCTGTGAGTTTACCAAAAACCTCCAATATCCGCGAGCGTATATCTTAGTCTCCGCGAGCAAAGTGCCGATAACGTATTATGTAACATATTAGCTCGATATATGTACATATGAGATATGTATAGATATAGATATACAGATAACATAGAGAGATATGAAACAATATTGTATTAATCAGTGTATGAATGTCTATGTATACAATGTCCTTAACCATATTTATATAGATAGAGATGTAGAGTTATAAGCACATTTGTGCCCAACTAAAGCTCATAGAGTATAAGCCCAATAGTTTAATAATATTCTACAAAAATAACAAAATATTTAGCTAAAACTAATTATGAGTGACAAAGTATGCAAACATAACCAAGATTACAATATTATAAATTTCACTATTATGACCAAACCGTACTAAAATCTTGAGAAATTACCATACACTAGACCAAAATTTTGAGAACATGTTAAAAAAGGGTGTTATGATTTCAAAATCATGTAGTAACTTGCATACTAAACTTAATAATAATAATTTTTATGTACCAAAAAAACTAATAATAATAATTATTCTGGCAGTGCCATTGCTAATTAACCTGCAAATTAACGGACTTATAATTCTCACGATAACATTCAAACACTTTTGAGATACCTCCAAGGTATAGCCTAATATTAGCGATAAATACAAGAAATCTTAATTAGTGAACATAGTTCCGGACAACATTTCCATACTCAGATATCTTAAGATTCTTAACAATATCAACCTCTGATGTACATTAGAAAGGGAAAAGCATGGTCTAAATCTTAAACTATTACATTAAGAAGATGTCATACATATATATATGTATGCTTCTAGCTAGGTTTATATATGTTGAGGGTGGCTCTGGCATTTTGATCTTGCAACATACATAAAATGTTAGTGCTGGTTGGGTATTCACTAGGATTAGTGAAAAAAGGAGAAAACAAAAGAAAAAAAAAACTAAAAGGAAAATGTTTCTCAATTGTGATGCCCTGGATGCTCTCTTGGTGGGGAATAGTCTAAGTTAAACCCAGGTTGTTTCTCATCCCTTTTATTATGTGGAACTCTCCAAGAGATTGAAACAAGAGAACCATCATCACCTTGTTTAGAATTTGAGTGCTTAGCTTCTATGCCTTTTACATTTTTGGTCTTTGATTTTCTTGATATTTGATCACTATTCTCAACCCTAGTTTGCTTCACCATGCTGTCTTCAATGGGTTCTTTCATGTTTGACTTTGTTTTAATCGATTGTTTGACATCATCAACTTTGTTGTCGTCCTGCACAATAATACGGGAGTGAGAAATTGTCATTTTAGGATTAAGAAAGAAAAATAAATCATCTAACTAAATTATTTGTTCATTTCATTTCACAATAGTTATAGAACAACTCTGATTGGCTTTGTTGAAATTTTCGGGTTTCAGTATTAGTATTGATAAGACACTATAATAAGAGTAATGTTAGTATAAAACTGTACGTTTGATAAGTACTCAGTAAAATATAAAGTTGTAATGAATTTATTTATTCACATTACTATGTTCTTGTGTTACACTTGACTGATCCTTAAACATTAATGAGTGATCTCTTTAATTAGTTGTGTAAAATAACTATTGACCCAGATCAACTTTTCCTAGAGATGTAAAACTGGCACATAATTCTGATCTGCTAAAAGGCTAAAACTAATTAACCAAATCACTACTTTTGTCTTTTGGTATAAAAAAAAGTCAATCATAAAATCAAAATAAAAACAAAATGAAATAAACTTCAAGATTGTAACTAAGGCAGCGCAAAAGATAACATTAGAGAAAAACAATTTTACTAACCCTGGTTGGAAGAGGTAACATATTATTCTCTTTATTTTCTTTGCTGATTGCACCTACAAGACTCCGAGCATTGCAAGTACGAAAAGCATCCATACATAGAAGAGGCAATAATAGTACAATACAAGATATTACTGACATATTATTTACTTTTAGTAAGCTTAAGGTTTTAAAGATATCAGCAACAGATATTCTCTTGTGTTTCTCCTGTGTTAATTTTGTGGTACAGATGAGAGCATATATGTTGGGTATTTGTATGAAATATTAAGAATAAGGGCATTAAATGCAGATTTTGAAGGGTGTTAATAGGTTTTGTTTGAAGAACATGGAGTTGTTTGGGTGGTGATCAGTATAGATGAAGGGAAATTGAAGAGATGGGTAACCTCTCTTTTGTCCCTTTTCCACTATCTTTCTCTCTCAAAACTATATCAATTGGGTCCCAAGACACTTCTTGTAGTTATATATTGTGAGAGAGAGTCCAAAAGAGAGATTTTCCTTTGAAAGAATAAAAATAAAAGATTTCTTGTAAATATTAAATTAATAGCAAATTTTATATCCTTATCAAGTGAATTAATCTATCACCCTCTGGTACTTGACTTTTGAATTAAGAAATGTGCCCATGAGGCTCTATAAAATAACAACGTGACAAGAATAGTTATACATACAACGCCACTTAGTTGTTAGGGATATAATGGCGATTAGTTTCTTTGTTTACAACGTGACAACAATAGTTATACATGCTGTTAGGGATATAATGACGATTAGTTTCTTGTTTTACAACGTGACAACAATAGTTAATACATATTGTTAGGGATATAATGGCGATTAGTTTTTTTTTGTCTCATATCAAGTGTATATTTTTTACGTTTGTATATATCTAAATTATTACTAGTATATAGTATATTTTTGCAAGATATCCTTGCAAGATATGAAGAGTAACTCATTAGATCGAGAGCAGTGTTCGTTCAATGTATTACGTTTTAGCCAAGAAGTATGTACATGCCAGTCACGCTGCATGTGTGTACATGATGAGGGTTATCTAGACGTTTTGCAGACCATTAATTACAGAAGATATATATAGTGTTAGCAGGCGTACTAAAAAGGTTGATTACAAGGACTTTAAGAGACTATTCAATGTAACAAATTTAACCTCATGGTTTTTCTTTTCCGATGTGATGGATTCCCAGGGAGTGACATTGTAATTTCTTAGTTTCAAGAGTAGTACATATATAAGTATAGGGTTTTTCCTTAAAATGTAAATAAAGTGTGAGAATTTGTGTTCAGTTTTAGAAATTATAAAAAGACAAGAATAACAAGAAAGCAAGAGCTCTTTTTTTGCAGTTTTGCACCTATCGAGGAACACCATTTCTTGTCCCTAGCAAAGATTGTTGAACACCCATAGCTTATGGCTCCCTGTTTTTTGCATTTGCCTACCTTTTAGTATATGTTTGACATTTATATTTTTTTAATATGATTATTCGTAGACTAATGCGGTAATGCTAAAAGGCAGTTAACCTTTTTAGGTTCATGCAAACGTCAAGTTGGCAATCTTGTCTCCTGCCTCTCCATAATAAATTGCAAATAATATTTCAAAATGTAAAATTTCCAAACATGGATCCGTGTAAACAAGTACTCTATGCACATGTTTGAGGATCTGTACTCATTATGAATTTTCGTTTTTGCAGTTTGTGTTTTTGAAACCTAATTGGGGATATATAGCAATAAAATATCCACAATTTTACACTAAAAGATGGGAAGTAAAATAAAAAGTTACTTCGTCCTCGTGTAAGAAGCAAGTTTTTTTCTCTGCAAATAGCTTTTTACTCAAAAAACCGGAAACAAAATTCGAAGAAAGAAAATTTATATGTTTGGAAGAGACTTCTGTCATCCAAAATTTAAATACAAGTCAAGTTTGGAAGGAGTCGATTGTGACTCTCAGTGTCGCACATTTACGATTCCCGAAGCTCAAATGTACAAAACCGATTGATTAATATTTTAAGACTTTAACAACTCATGTCTGGAATGACAATTGATGTCTTTATTTCGCGAATGGAGCTTGTAATAAAGACCCGAGAATCCAAGACAAACCAACCAAGATAAAACCTATTATTGGCCTAAGTAATCAAGTTGGCTAGAGACCAAGTCAAAATGAAGAAGAAGATCAGTAATGGTATTTGTAAAATGATAATTTTATCTGCAAAGCTCAGGTGAGAGATGATGATATTTGCCACCATACAGTGAAATACAACAAATGAGGCTCCAATTAAAAATATATAGTCAAACCCTCACGATAGATGCTCAAAGTGTAAAGTAAACAGGCGGGCGAGAGTGACCCCCTGCCAGAGACTCTTCTGAGCCTAAAATAACCCGTAAACCCCTCCGCTCATTATAACGAAAAACGAAGTATCAAATATCCAACTCTCAATCAACGGAATCCAAAGCTTCAAGAAGCCGGAAAAAAAGCATTTTCAAGACAAAAGACCTGGACATCAGGACATGCGTAATAAGAGTTCGATGACCATATTCCTATCTGTGACATCACGGTTCAAACTATGAACATACTCGTGACCCAATAATACACCATTTGAATCACATTGCCGGGGATAAAAAGACTCTTGAAGGAGAAATAGTGCAAGATAAAACAACTCACATCTCAGTAACCATAATCTTGGAAATAATTTTGTTGCTCACATTAAAACAAATATTATCCAAAACTGCTCACAAAACCCCTTTGTGATACGTGAGCACCTAATTTGTGATACGTGAGCACCAATGGTACATCTATCTAGCATTACATTTTTGCATTTTTTAAAATTACCTTTGACTTTAGTAGTTTTCTTCTCTTAAAAAAGTTCAAATTAGGTGCTTTTAAAATAAAATATAAATCATTCATTATCAGTTAAAAAAAATTATTACATAGTACGTAATAATATTTTTTATTACAACGACATCATTATTAACAAGTTCTTAAACCAATAAGAATAGTATATTTAGCTGTTTAATGTGTTTTCTCGAGGTTAAATAATTTATTATTTCAAAAATTATTATACAACTATATATAGAATCTTATGAACTCCCATATTTTATTGCATTTTGATGGTTTTAATGACTCTTGATATATATATAGTTTTCAATAATAACACATCCCGTATTTATATAATTTTGATAATTTTTTAAATAAAACTTGTCCCTACTACTCGAAATCCTGAATTTGTCATTGCATTGAACAAAACTAAAACAAACATTCCATTCTCGTAATGTTGATGAGAAAATTAATAAAAAAAAACATTTCACCTTTAGGGTCATAATTATTCGCTTGTAACACGGCCGGTTCTGAGTTTTATTTTGCCATGTGTGAAATCAAAATTATGGCCTTTAATGAAAGTTTTACTAGAATTTGCTTACTTTATAAATAACGAAAGTTTTACGAACAAGAAACAAAATAAGATTTAAAAACTAATATTTTTGATGGTACGCAAATTTATTTTTTAATAACTTATATAAGTTTGAGGTTATGGTTACCTTGGTCTTAAAAAATATCAATTTGTCACTTCTTAATTATATTAGATTGGACATTTGCTAGTGTTTTACCTCATAAAATATAAGATCAGATTTGATTAACATAAATATATTATGTTATAGGTAAAATGTTTGTGATTTGCGAATAACTATGTGATTTTTATGTTAATAATTATTTATAAGGTCAAAGTTTTTCTTAAAATAAAGACTATTTATGTACTAATTTATTGTGTGCAAACCATACATAACTTTACTTGAAATTGTAGAAGCATATTAATAAAACTTTTTAAAATCAAAAAAAAAAAAACTATTTAATAATAGCACCAAAGATCCATGAACTCTATACCTTTACAAATAGTAAATCATTACTCTACCAACTTGGACAACCTTCTATTGTAACATATATTTGAAACAATATAATTTATATCTCTACAATCTTATATATATATATATATATATATATATATATATATATATATTGACACTCATTTTTGATATTCTTTTTGACATTCCCGTGAAAAACACTCTAAATTAAGATTTCATTAATGCAAATTTGCACGGTTTCACGACGAAAAGTCAAATAAGAGTCATGTTTTTTTTTTTTCGAGATGTATAATTGCCGGTATTAAAAATTAAGTTAAATTTTAAAGTTCACTATATGTAATTAATAACATTTAAATACTTTTAAGTTCCCAATATTTTTGAACCCGTATATGGCCACCACTTGCACTTCACCAAAACCGGCCCCGGCTTGAAATAGCTAGTGGTTTTTGAACCTTAAATTTACTTAAAAGAGGCAGTCGGAGGATTCCGTCAATCAAAATCTAATATGTTCTGATGTACTAAATTATCTACAGTTTTTTTTCAAAAAAGAACAGACCGGTGTTTGAACATTTTCATAAATAAAGTTAAATTTTATGAATTTTTGTGTAAACAACAGTGTTAGTTTGCATGAGAAAAGGAAAGGGGAAACAAAGTTGGGACATTGGGGGGGTTGGACTATCTCTTATTGTTGGTGTGCAAAGGGACAAGAAAGAGTGCTCTTTACCATCACAACCGGTCTACTTACCACGTGGCATAATTCCATGTGACTAAGATAAGAGTACACGTGGCCCAATGGCCACACTTGTGCCGCCATAAACATACTATGTTTTGTTCATTTCTACTCGAAATATTTTTGTAAGGATTATTTAATTAAATCTCTTACAGTATACTACTATACACTTTGCCTTATTTACATTTTATATGGTGACAATTAGTGAAGCTTTGAAGAGTTTATGATATTGGGAAAATTAAAGACAGGACCCCTCCATAGTTGCAGGAACAATATGATCAAAGATGGAACGTTCGATCGATCTATTTAGCCCTGAGAGAATATGTGCAAGTTTGTGATACTCTTCATTTTATAACGTACCATCACCACAGCCACCAATCCATGTACTAGTTATGAGTGGGGGTAGAGAGGACATGTTTTAAATTGATTAGAAAGAAAGATTTGAACTAGTTAGGTTAATGTGATTGTTTTGAGATGAGTAGAGAGAAAGTTAATACTTTTTTGAAATGAAAATTTTGGATTGTAGTTTTAGAAATATGGTATTAGAGTGACTAATTTTGGATTTTCCTTTTATCTATACACATACACACACATATATTGTATGTGTGTGTAGACATATGAATGTAGGAGATTTGGCTGCGATAGCAAAAGTTTTGGCGGATAAACTGTCATGTCATCACCACATTCTATGTTAAATCAAATGCAGCAACGACGGTGGAGTCAACAACGATATTTCAGGTTCCATGCATGACAACGGTAACTACTGGTCAGGGATACCTCAAACAACTAACTTCAGCGATTATTGTGTCATCGGTTGATAATTATGACCTAAAACATATAGAACCTTATTTGTTTTGTCCCTAAAACTCGAGATAGTTTCAAATTTTAATACTTCAATGGAACGTCTCTAAAATCTAGTGGGAAAATGGCTAACCATGCTCAAAAGAAATGGACCTGAAATTGTATCCAGATTTAAAAGAACCATTAAAGAACCTATGCAGTGACCCAAAGACTTCGGTTATCATTCTCAGTGGAAGTGATCGAACTGTCCTTGACAAGAACTTTGTAGAGTATGATATGTGGTTAGCAGCCGAACGGCCTGAACATGGGATGTTCTTACGCCTTACAAAAGGAGATTAGCTGACAATAATGCCTGAAAATGCACATATGGATTGGGTTGACAGTGTTAAGCATGTATTTGAGTATTTCACTGAAAGAACTCCCCGGTTTCATGTGGAGCTCTGTGAGAGTTCACTTCTTTGGAATTACAAGTATGCAAATGTCAAGTTTGGAAGACTTCAAGCAAGGGATATGTTGCAGCACCTATGGACATGATTAATCTCTAATGCATCTGTTCATGTTATTCAAGCTGGCCGCTCTATTGAGGCTCGAGCAGTTGGTGTCACAAAGGGTGCGACAATTTATCAAGCATGGAAAAGAAACTAAGCTTTATCAACGCTGGTTCATGGACCGATACGTACAACGGAACGGCGATTCATGAGGGCTCATCTGTACTTGATCTGAAGATTGAGAATTACTTCTCTTGTACTGTTAGACGAAAAAGATCTAATGCAAGATATCTTCTGGGAACACCAACTGATGTTGTCTCTTTGTTGAAGGAGCTTGTAAATGCCACAGTATCATCTACTTGACGACAATTTATCTCTGCTCCAATCATTGATTTTACCAGATTCGAGAGCCCTGAAGAAATGCGAGATATTCGGAAAGGTGAATGCTGAGATTCTGGGTATGCTCTTAATTGCCAAGATATGAGGGTGTATGAAGTAGCTTAACAACTGTAGTCCTTTATCCATCATTTGTTTTTTGCTCAGTTGCAAAGTTTACATTCATAAGAAAATTCATTCAGTTTCTTTGTTGTTGTTGCTTCCTATCATTAATTGTCATAACTCAGAGTATATTATGCTTTGTACATCTTTTATGAAGTTCTAGTCTTGGCGGCTGCTTAGACTTAAAAAAAAATGCTTAATTAGTCCAGAAGAAAATCCCTAAAACACAATGAAACCCTAGTTATCTTCCACATACTAATGCCAAAATCAATATACGGAACGGGCTTTATCTTTGGTTGGGTTTTAAATGGTCCTAGTATGAGGCCAGAACTGTAGCTCTTTGTTGAATTAATCTTAGTTTCCTTTTGTGGCCCATCAACTCCATAAAATCTTTGATATTTTCTCTTTACAATACCCAAGCAACAATGCAATATGGTTGGACTTTTTACCGAAAAACCGAACTAAACCGAAAAAAACCGTTCGGTTCGGTTTTGTTTATAAAAAACTAAAACCGGAATCCGGTTTGGTTTCAATATATATTTTTGGTACCGAAAAAAACCCGAACCGAACCGGAAACCGGAAGAAAACCGTAAACCGATTAAAAATATACTTTTATACACTTTTATTTATAAATAATTATGTTTGGTGGTTCAAGCAAAACCTTACTTATTTCACGTATATGGAAAAAAAGTAAAAAAATAATGAGTGTGACTTTTATTTTTAAATGTTTTCACTATTTTAAATTGTGAAAATTTATATAAACATAACAACCAACAAGGTTTATGCATCTAACATTAATAGAAAAACATATTATAATATTATTCACTTTTTATTTGTAGCAAAATATACAATTGATACAATTTTTTTTTATTAATAATCATTAATTTTTCCCACATAAATATTTTATTTACTCTATATATCATAAAATTCTTTTTTAACTTTGAAGTATAAATCATTTTGGCTTTTTGACTTTTGAGTATTTACCAAAAATTCGTCTCAAAACAAAAACCGGTTCAAACCAAAAAAATCGGTTCGAACCGAAACTGAACCGAACTGAACCAAACCGAAATACCGGTTCAGTACGGTACGGTTTTATCTTTGAAAATAGCCAAACCGAACCGAAATCGATACTAATATTATTTTTGGTTTGGTTCCGATTTTCTTAAAAACTGAACCGATCCGGTCCCACCCCTACAATGCAGGGGAAAAAACGACTAAGTCAAATGTGTTGGATGTGTCGTTTAAAATACAATAATTTCCACACAAAAAAAACGGAGAAGAAGAAAAAAACTCGAAAAAATTAGAATCATATACAAACCGTAATATATAATAGACTGAAAATGATATCAAAAAATGATTCGGATAAAATCTACTACGAGCTCAGATCAAATAAGAATCATATACAAGTTGTAACATATGCATATAAATATATACAAAATCTTTTTTTGTACTATGTTTTTCCTCCAATGATTTGTTGGACCAGATTAGTTTAATTTTTTATTGCCCGTCCACCAAAAAAGAAATTTTTGGGATGAGTCTGCGAGCAACTGGAGCGTTAGATATCTTTTTTGAGATCCAGACAGCCCGATGCAGCTTAGTTGGAGCTTATCGGATCTTCGGTAAACTTGTCGGAGCTCCATCAAAACTCCGCCAGAGCATCAGTGCCAGCGGACAAGTGATTGGCAATGAGTGGCGGTGAGAGTGGTGTTTGTTGTGGTGAGCTGTAGAGTGATTTGTTGTAAAATTTAGATTTGGGTAAAAAAAGTATAAAAATAATAGTTTTAGGCGATATGTTAGGTTCATTTTACTTTTTTGCATTGTAGCTAGAAGGCATAACATTTTTTGTAGAAGTTTTCTAAATCGTTGAAGATACGTTTAACTTGAAGGATCAGTGTAAACTTTAAAATCTACTTATTTGTGTTGATATCGGTGTTTTAAAATCGTGTTTTAAATCTCTAAAAGTTCGATAAAACTCTTTGTTAAAATAAAATGCCTATGCTTTTTCGCTGGTAAGCCCTATTAGTGCGCTTTTTGCTCCTTTATCATGCTTTTTGCGGTTTTTCAGTACTTGTAGTATTTTTTTTATTATTATTTATCCAAAAAACTACGAAAACGACACTAATTTAGGGTTAGCAATTTCACGAAAAACATAATTACTAACAAATTCTACCACTAGTGCTACTGATACTTAACGTTCATTTTGACGAACTACAACATTTGAAAATTTTAATTACTAAAATAGCTAAATCCGTATTTTGTTGCTATTTATGAAACACTTCAGTTTTTCTTATATAGAAAATCGTTAAATAATGTTTTCAAAATATATATTAAACATTATATTTTTAAGATATTTCTAACATGTATATTTTTATACTATAAAAAGTTTACGTTTTACGCTTCAAATCTACGCTTTTAACGTTTCAAGTGTATCTCTTGTAAAAACGGTTTGATCAAATTAGAGATTTTTAAAACACTGATTAATATGAGATCAGTAAATTCCTAAAAATGTAATATGCCAAGTCAGTCCCTTGAGAAGAGAGAAAAGAACAAGTCGTTATCCTTTTCAATCTTAAAGAAATCTAATATAGGGAGGCAAGCAAAGAGGGTTTGAGTTGGATTCACTTTTTTGTGCTACACATCACATGGGGGATGAGATAAATTAAGTTTTGCCCCTTACAAATCCAAATCATAATTCTTATTAAATTACTTCATACCAGAACTAAGCTTGTCCCCTTCACTGCCTCATAAGTCATAATAGTTGTTCTAAATTTTGATTTTCTGCATAACTACATTGTCCTCTTTTTCCAAACTTTACAAGAAACCAAAATATAACACTTCTATATAAGCTAAACAGTGAATGACACCCCCTAGTTTTGCAAAATTCATAATTTAAAATTGATAGATTCGGTCACTTTCTAATATTTTCCTACTTTCAAGTCTAATATCACGACATAGCAGATATTAATGGAGTATAGAACTGCTTCAATTTGAAAAATAAAATAGACAAGCCAATCTTAAAATTTCCATCAATTTGCTGATTATCCTGTTCGTTATATGGACTCATTTTTATAATTTTCTCTGAACTTGATATCCATTCAATGTTTGCACCAGAATGTGATGTTTTCTTACAATCATCCTTAAAGTATTGTCATATAATTTTCCGCAAGAGTCTTTAAATGTAAGAATGTTCAGAACTTAAATGATGTTTTAAGTGTGCTATATAAATAAATGTCTTAAAATTGTTATCAATGTTCTAAAAGGCGCAAGTCAGATTCTAGGCGCGCGAAAATAGCTCATCTAGCACATAATTCCGTCTAATTACGCTTAATCTGGTAGACGTATAAGCTTTGTCTACCGCTTATGCTCCCCCTAATTTCCGTTTAGGCACACATTTTAAAACAGCGGTTGTTATTACTTAATTTACGTTTATGAAGTAACTATTGTATTTCCATCGTCTTCAAATATTCAGGAGCTATGTATATAAAATTATACTAATAAGCAAGATGGTATGAAAAGAAAAGAAAAATTATTTGATAGATTATGGATGAAATTTCATTTATAATTTCGGGATAAAGAAACAATTTTTTTTTTTTATAATCAAAAATCTTTCTTTACAGGTAAACAATCCTTGTTATTTAAATAAATTGATTTCTAAAGTTATATACTAGCTATAATGTACCTTTATATATTTCTTTGACTTTGATCTCTCAACACAAACAAGCAACTCTGTGAGTTAACAGATATGCATGCCAACAATTATGGTGACATTATTTTGTCCTTGCAGGATGAATTGTCTGGTGAAGTGGTGATCAAATAAATTGCATGCTTCAAATTTGTACCATCGATAAAAGGCCGTGTTCTAAAAATTTAAATCCCAAACTAAACCTTGAGTGTCCTTTCGTATAAAAGAAAGCAGAAGTAATTTTTACCATTAGTTTGCTTTTTAAGACTGATAAAATACATGAAGTTTTTTGTTTGTTGATAATGTGTTCTAGTGTTAACATCTACTGTATCAACCACCAAGGTGATGAGTCCACTTATTATTTTTATCATCATTAACGTATTTTGTCTTAGTTTTGATGAACCAATTCGTATTTTTTTTATTTTGTTTGGAGGGACATATATTTTAGTTTTAAGCCTTGTGTAGGGAATATATTCGATTCACTTGTTATGTTTTATATTATCTATTTCTCCCTTATTTCTTGTTCTAGGAAACATGACAATTTTATCACCGGTATTGATCAAAGCTATAGTTTCTCCCTTATTTCTTGTTCTTATTCTGGGAAACCAAACAATGTCATCACTGATATCAAAAGCCAAATCCTTATTGCTGTCCAACTTATTTATATTAATATCGTTTCGTACACTTTGAAAAAATCGGGTCATGAAAACAATGAAATTAACATGGGAAGAGATGCGTGAATTTCACGAAATGAGGGCACAATTGATGGGTATGCACACAAAAGTGCAGTCACCCATCAAAGAAACCGAGTTCACGGATCACGGTGGTTCCATTTTCGAGATCCCCACTCCAACCACTTTGTTGTCTGAATTAACTCTACCCGAAAGTTCTCCTCTTTTAGTTCCCGAATTATGCCTTAGGCTTCGTTTTCACTTTTTCTCCTTGACGATGTTTTTTACAGTGGGACCAGTGTAGTCCGTCAGGTGGGCTTTGTCTTGGGTGTGAAACCCATTGCCTACTCGCTAATTTCATGTCCACAATACTAGAAAATCAGGATTTATAGATAATTTATATACAGGCAATCAAATTTTCAGAGTTTTTTGCCAAAATGGTCCAGTGGACCACACAAATTCCCAGAATGGGCTACCTGTCTGTAATATTCCCAAAATGGTCTACTTTCGAAAAACGACCGATCGAAATGATAAAAACGACCGGTCATTTTTATCATGAACTCTCTGGAACAATTTGGACCAAAAACGATCGGTCGTTTTGTCCAATTCGATCGGTCGTTTTTCAGACCAAAAACGATCGGTCGTTCTGTACATTTCGATCGGTCGTTTTTGGTCTGAACTCACTGGAAGAAATCATACCTAAAACGATCGGTCGTTTCTGAAAAACGATCGGTCGTCTGTTGAAAAACGATCGGTCGTTTTTGACTGTCGACCGATCGACTGTAAAGAATTTACAGAACAAGGATTTTTTGCAGTTTTGAACACTGATTTGACAAAAAATATATAAAAACATGATCCCCTTTTTGAACATGATCTCTTAAAAAATGATGTCGTAAATTAATATGTTTAGTACGAGAGTGTTGGATCGGATTTTTCGAAAGATTTATGCACTAGTATTATCACATAAAATGATGTCGTAAATTAATATGTTAGGTAGAAGATGTGTAGGTGACGTTTTACTAAACATCCGATTTAAAACAAGGAAATGTCACAACATCCAATTTAAAACGAAGTTAAACAAATCTAAACGATTAAGGAAAACGAACGATAAAATGCAAGCAAAAAATTGGTCATAGTTTTGCCTAAAAACGGTCAATCGCCACAAATGAAAACAACAAAAATAACTCAATCAACTAGATATATATGCGCACAAGTTATAATAACATCAAAATCGCATTTGTAGAATTATAAATACGCAATCTCACAACGTCATACAAATTAACACGTAATGACAAATAGCAACATAACATAAAAAAGATTCATAACATAAAAACGGTCAATCCGCAACAAATGAAAACAACAAAAATAACCCAATCAACTAGATATATATGCGCACAAGTTATAATAACATCAAAATCGCATTTGTAGAATTATAAATACGCAATCTCACAACGTCATACAAATTAACACGTAATGATAAATAGCAACATAACATAAAAAAGATTCATAACATAAATGCAAATCGTTTGCTACTTATTACATCAAAAACAACGTTGGAAGAAAATGAAAAACAAAGGAAATACAACGCAAAATAAAAGAGAGGTATTTCTCCCCCTTTGACATCATAAATGAAAAACAAATGAAATACAACGCAAAATAAAATAACCGCCTAGTCGCGGTGGGAGGTCGCGTCGTCCTCTTCGTCGGCGTCATCGTCGGGACCGGCTAGATCGGGAAAATACCCGTAGAACTTTGCCCGTTGCTCGGCGCTTATCCTATCAATTTCGTCCAAGTCTTCTTGACTTGTGTTCATGGAGCGAAACATGCGTCGGTGGAGTCGCGCATTTTGATATGTATCGATGTATAGATCGTCGTAGAATTGTTCGGTGCGTGGAGGACGGTTGGAAGATCCGACTTGAGCTTTTCCGCGACCGCGAGTGGGACGAGAAGAGGAAGGCATTATGTGAGACGGGGGAAGGGACTCGGAGGAAATAGGCACATCCTCACGAGCGGCTTGCGGTGTGGGCTTAGGGCCGACATATTCTTCCTCTTCGAGGGAAAGATGAGTATAGTCGGGGCCGGACACCCGTTTACCAAACCAAGTAATGGTCTTGGCGGTAGTGTCGAATTTTATTGACATTTGGGCAAGATAGGAGGTGTCCCAAATGTGTTTGTCCTTGTTCTTGAACAGGGTTCCACCGGGAACGAGGTTCATGTCTTTTAAGATGGCCGAAATCAAGGCACCGTAAGGTAACCCATTCTTGGATTTCGTTTTTAGCGAATCCATCTTAAAGAATATGAGTGACGCGAAGTCAAGTTTGACTCGGTGATGGATGCACCCTAAAAGGAAGATGTACTCATTGGTAACATCCGTGAAGTTTGAGGTATGGGGGAGGACAATATGGGAGAGGATATGGTAGGCTAATTTATTTCGGAAGAGAAGGCCGTGGGCTTTGTTAGAGCGATTGTTGTGGGCGGGATGAAATAGCTCATATTTGAAATCGGTAAAATTAACGATGTTGAGCATTTCGCAAAGTTCGTCACTTTGCTCGTACACCCCCTCAGCATCGAGGTGTAGAAGATTTCGTAAACGGTCTATACCGTAAACGAAGGGTTGGCCATTAAACGATGAACGCACGCGGAGTGCGTCATCATGACCCCTATCAAGAACTAGGTTATGGTAAAATTCATATACATTTTCAATGAAGAAAGGCTCTTTTAGAGTAAGAATTACGTTGAGTTTTTGGAAGTTTAAATCTTGCATGAGAAGAGGAAAACGTTCAAGAAATAAAAGCATGTCTAATGTAAAGTTAGTCAAGATAGCTCTTTTACCCATTGTAGATGGATAGAGAGGAGGAAGAGAGCCGGAAGAGGCACCGGGGCCCGATGGTGGAGCGGTGGAGGAGCCGGTTCGTCGACCGCGAGAAACACGGGGGCGGCTCGGGGACGGAGGCACGTAGTCGTCCTCATGGTCGTCGACGAGGTGTGGTTGAGCTTTCTTGGTGCGAACCATGGTTGGAATTTTAAAAAAATTAGGGTTTTTGAAAAATTCGTATTTTGAAAAAAAAGGGTTTCAAGAAACGGAAGCAATCGATTGTTGATTATAAGGATTAATAAGAGAATTGGGTTATATATATGTAGATATTAGGGATTTTTGATAGATTTTGATAGAAAGAGGCGATTTTGGAAGAGAGAGGGGGTGATATAATTGTTGAATGAAATAGAATTAGGGTTTGAAAGAAGTTAAAAGGCTGAAAAACAGAAAAACGATCGGTCGTTTTTGAATTACGATCGGTCGTTTTTGGACAAAATTCTTCCAGTGAGCACACTTAAAAAACGACTGGTCGTTTTTGCAGAACGATCGGTCGTCTGTGTAAAAACGATCGGTCGTTTTTCACTACGATCGGTCGTTTTTGTACAAAATTCTTCCAGTGAGCACACTTAAAAAACGACTGGTCGTTTTTTCAGAACGATCGGTCGTCTGTGTAAAAACGATCGGTCGTTTTTCACAGAGATCGGTCGTTTTTGTACAAAATTCTTCCAGTGAGCACACTTAAAAAACGACTGGTCGTTTTTGCAGAACGATCGGTCGTCTGTGTAAAAACGATCGGTCGTTTTTCACAGAGATCGGTCGTTTTTGTACAAAATTCTTCCAGTGAGCACAATTAAAAAACGATCGGTCGTTTTGTAATTATGATCGGTCGTTTGCACTTTTCGACACTGATTTGGCAAGAAAAATATATAAAAATATAAAAATATATATAAAATCAATCAAATATATATATTTATGTTAATTGCACTTATTTATTTATGTTGTTCATTCTAATTTTTATGTTAATTGCACTTATTTATTTATGTTGTTCATTCTAATTTTTATGTTAATTGCACTTATTTATTTACTCTTATACTTAACAAACAGTTTATCTTCTCAAAAAACAGTATGAAAAAACACTTAGAATAAATATAGATATTTCATATTAAAAAAGACAATTACAATCGGAAAATTAAAATAGTACAAGATACATATTGTCTCGTTTAAGCTACAGCTAAAATCATAAGCGTCGAGCACGTATTGGATACGGACACTTACGACAATCATGTCCTCGCCCTTGACAACTAGAACATCTCATAAGTGCTCGTCTCTCCGACTGATCCATACCATTATGAATACGAGTAGATCTTGGACGACCCCTTTCTCTTAAAAGAGTAACATCCGGAAGAAATAATCTATCACATGAATCCCAATAGTCTTGATGCCGAAGAGGACAAAATTGCGCCGAGTACGTACCTTCGTATGATTCAAGACTGTAATATTTTACTATGTAAGCTTCCCAATCAAGACGGTTTGCAGCGCATACGGAAAACACATGTGAACAAGGGATTCCATCACTCTGCCACTTACCGCAATCGCATTGCCAAAGTGAAAAGTCGACAACTTGAGTATTGCCTCCCCTGGAATTTCTTGAACTTGTACACACGGAATAAATCCCTCTTTCATAATCGAAAGTAACATTGGTATGACCAATGTCCGACCTACGTTTCTCTAAAATTTTAAGGATATTGGGACCATATCTTGTGCCGCTGTTTCTCATCCCGATTACTATCTTTTTCCGCTCGCAAAAATAGTGTACCAACTTATAGAAAATAAGCTGCACAGCAGCAGTGATTGGTAAATTACGAGCAGCTTTTAAAACATTATTGAAAATTTCAGCCATGTTTGTGGTCATGTTACCATGTCGCCTCCCTTTATCATGAAAATATGACCATTTTTCCGCAGGCTCTCTTATCAACCATTGATATGCTTGAGGATTCATGACTTTTATTGCTTCCATGATTCTTTTCAATTTTCTTTCTTGTAATTCCCAAATGGCGTTCTCCGCTAACTTGTGTAAGTCAGGATCTCCTTTGAAAGCTTTCTTAAAATTATCCAAAAAATGATTTGAACAATATCGATGAACAAAACCTTGACCACGCCAAACTCCTCTCACTGCACTTAGAATACCAGCATGTCTATCCGAAATTAGACAAATATTCACGCGCTCTTTAATCACATGTCGCATAATGTTAGAAAGAAAATAGCTCCACGAAATTGTACTCTCCTCAGCAACAAATGCACAACCAATGGGAAAAACATGATTATCTGCATCCGATGCCATGGCCAACAAAATCTTACCTTTATACTTCCCATATAAGTGAGTAGCATCAATAGCGATAACTGGCCTACAATACTGAAATGCATCAATAACGGCCTTAAATGTGAAGAAAAATCTGTTCAATACCTCACCCACTGGATTTCCTACCACATCGTAAACTGGCGTGGTCTCATAAGAAGCAACGGTACCGGGATTATACTTTTGAAGCGCTTTCATAAATTTAGGTAAAACCTTATACGAGTCTTCCCAATTACCAAATATCTTTGCGATTGCTTTTTGTTTACCCAAATAAGCTTTTTTGTATGAAACTGACATTTCAAAGCGGGCATTCACAATCTCTTTAACTAATGAAATCTTCATCATAGGATTAGTTGTGATGGCATTTCGAATGGTTTGGGCAACAAGATTGGAATCTAACTGTGGATGATCAGTTGTAAGCTCGGCATGAATGCATGTATGAGGACCGTTGTACACCGACACTTCAAAAAATCCATGTTTCTTTCTTAGTGAAGCTCGTAGTTTCCATTTGCATTGTTGAGTTTCGGCCAGTTTACAACGAATTTCCCAAAATTTTGCCTTCGAACTTTTAGTGGAAAAATGGATGTTACGTTTGATTGACCAAAGTTTTATTCCCTTTTTCAACATTTCTTTATCCCTAAATAAAAGACCAATAAAAGGATCATTAACTTGAGGATCCCAAAATCCAGGATACATCATATAATTTCGTCTCTGGTTACTATAATTTTCTTGAGTGTCGAACGGTTAATTAAACAAACTTGACATTGGTTGATGCATAGGAATTTCATCGGGAATAGTATTATTCGCCAATTGTGACCCACTTGATTGGTCGTTTTCATCCTCATCCATATACAAACCCATTTCAGATGATAATTCTTCGTACTCAACTTCTTGTACATTTTCTTCGTCATCGTCAGACTCGTTTTCGCTAATATTGAAGTCCGGATCTTCATCCTCTGGTTCATCCCCAAGTTCTATCGACCAACCAATATTATCTGCCAATCGACACACTGCATCCAAATGTGTCAAATCTGGTTCGTTGTTCTCAGAATATACCTCTAGCATTGGCTCTTGTCGAATGGGTGTTCTACTTGATGTACCGATTTCATGCATTGGCTCTTGTCGAATGGGTGTTCCACTTGATGTACCGATTTCATTAGTGGAAAGATATTATAATACAACCCGTAATCTTGATCAGAAGAGTAAACTTGCTCAATTTCAACATATAACTCTATAAACGTTCTTCCATTTTCTTCTATTAACTCAAGCATGATTTCCAACGAATCATTATCATCAACAGCCAATCGCATATATTTAAACTCAGTAAGTGTAGTCAGATATGGATAACGACATGTTAAACTCAAACGATTTGAAGTCGATGATACATCAAGTACCTTAAACAATTTTTCCAAAAATTGGTCGTATGTCGTGTTTCTAGATAACTTAAATTTTTTTTTATAAGAAATATCATAAGATAACCCCTCGCTAATAGTTTCCATTATCGTACCTCACCAATAACACATAATTGTAGGATTTTTCATTTCGATAACCACACGGTAAAATTAACAATTTTACTCAAATAATACTCCAACAACACAAAATATTGAGCTTTTACCTGTTTTGGAAGAGATATGAGATTTGCCCTAAAATGATCTAAGAGCTCTGTTTTTTTATTTTTACAGTGGTCTGGGAAATGAGATGAGTACAGTGGTCTGGGGAAATGAGATGAGTTTTTTAAGTACAAGTATTTCTGAAAAACGACCGATCGAAATGTACATAACGACCGATCGTTTTTGTCTGAAAAACGACCGGTCGTATTGTCCAATTCGACCGATCGTTTATTGTCCAAATTGTTCCAGAGAGTTCAATAATAAAACGACCGGTCGTTTTAATCATTTCGATCGGTCGTTTTTCGAAAGTAGACCATTTTGGGAATATTTCAGAAAGGTAGCCCATTCTGGGAATTTGACTGAGCTACTGTACCATTTCAGCAAAAAACTCAAATTTTCACTATAAATAGTAAGTGCTTTTCAGACTTGGCAAAAAAAAGAAGAAATTATAGTAGTACTTTTAATGGACAAAAATAATTTTTTTGATCCCAAATATAAATTTAGGGACCAAAATCACAATAAAAAATTCCCTGTAAAGACAATCATATATACCAACACGAGAAGACAATTTAAATTTGTTTTAAAATAATGGAGACAATTTTATTTTGTGTTATTACGAGATTGTCATTTGAGTTTTTTTTAGTCTGTTATACGCGGTAACGCCCTACTTTCAGTACGGGTGTCTTTTGTACCACGTATGCATATAGAACTATGGGTATCAGAAAAAGATTTAGAGCAATCGTATCAGTTCCCTTATATGACCAATTTATGTTAAATATGAGGAGACTGTTCTAAAATTGTACACGCATCAGTTTCCTTATCTATTACATTAAATTTATATGAACTCAAATATCAGTCATATATAAGTGATCAATATGTTCCATTGTAATTAAAATAATAATTTATCTTTCTTATTTTTCTTTTATTCTCTCTCCTTTATTTGTACTTTTTACATATAAATTAATAAAATAACAAAAATATGAGTGGTATAGTTTTGATAGAGAAATTGGTAAAAAAGTTGATAATTTGTATAAACCAAAACGTTTACTTATAAGTTGTAAAAGTATACTTTTTACTTTAAATACGAGAAAACTGATAAGTTATTTAACGTGATTGTTCTAGTAAATTAATTTGGGTTGAAAAAATTTGATAGAAGTATATTAAAATATAATAATATTTAGTTATGATAATAAATTTGATAGAGAAACTGAAAAATGTATAAAGTTAAACTGTTACCCTAAAAATATAAAAATGATGATAATTAATTTAAATATAAGAAAAACCGTAAGGAAACTTGTGCACATGTTATTAGATAGAACCGAAAAAAGAAAAACAACGTGATGACCTACTAATTATTAGATTAAAATGTTTAATCTATTGTAATCTTGAGATGCAGACAGTGTGGACTTGTGAAACATGCCTCTTCCATTATCTAACCGGGTCTTGATTTTGGCGCCTTCTTTTTCTTATTTATGACTGTAATTTTGATATAACTTCTAGTACTCCCGAAACTTATATTGCTAATTGTTTGTGTGTAAATTTTATTATATTGAAATACTCTTACAAAACATAAAAATAATATTAGTTCTCATTCGTAACCAATGATATCGATATCTTGTTATAGTTAAATGTATCTTGTAATAAAATTATCTAAAGGTTCATAATTAAAAATACATTATGATCGGTCTCACAAATAACAATTCCTCGATCTTAGGCCAAAAAAAGGTTAGAAATTTGAATATCACTCGAAACATTTTTTAACGAAAAAGAGAAAGTTCTGCTGCTCAAGGGTTTTGACCTCTTAACCTTGCGGAAAAGTAAGTGGTAGAGGCTACTAACTATAATACAACTATTGTTATGATTTAAAGGCGTTGTTTATAATATATAAGACGTTTCTAACAGAATGACTTGTAATATAATCATATTTTTCGGTGTGTTTTCAAACGCCGACGCTGGAGCAAATTGACTCGCTCGTCTTGCATTAGGACTGTTGCTGGATGCAGATCTTCACATCCAAATTTTGTTATTAACTACTCCATGGTTCGTTTCTCAATCTTAGGCTGAACGTTTAATTTAAACTTAAAGTCGTATGGTCCACATAGAAAGATAAAAAGTTAGTAGACAAAATGAGCTAACTCCAATAACACAGATTTTTACTTGCTTTCACTAGACTTGGACCCCAAAAAAATCCGGTGGTCACTGCATTAATCTTTGTACTCCGTTCATGCTTTCTATCCCTTGTTACTTTCGTCTTTTTATCTTGTGGTTAGAAAGTTTGGTCAATCCAAGGTCCAAGCATACCCTATATTAACTGGTCCATTTGACGTCCCCATCATCCTTATACTATGTAAAAATGTAGGAATGAGGGCCTCAGACTCCTCCCATATGGGGAGTACTCAGACTCCAAGAGTACAGACCATTGGACGTTATCATATTATATGAAAGGTTGAGAATCAATTGGGATATAATTAAGAAAAAGACAAGATTAAATTAGGATATAATTAAGAAAAAGACACAAAAACAAAAGGGGAACTTATATATATATATATATATATGTGTGTGTGGGTGTGTGTTTCATTTATAACACACTAAAAACTCAAATAAAAATGTAAAACGATAATTGTAACTAACATAAATTTAAATATTAGTTAAAATAAAAAATTATATATATATATATATATAAGTTTCATTTATAACATAATAAAATTTCAAATAAAAATATAAAATCCTAATTGTTATTACCCTAAATTTAAATATTAATTATAAAAAATAATTTTTTTAAATATTTTTAATCAAAACTAGTCGTAGATGATAACGATTGAATTTTCCCGTGAAATCCATCTCAAATTAGAAGAACAGTGGCTTTGGAACAAAGAGTTTAAACTAGAGTTTTAATCTAGTACTTTTTTTTCTTTAATAACATCTTTCATTATCAGTATTTGATATTTTTCAAAACAATATCCAACGGCTCACAAGTTGGAGTGTGAGTACTCTCTTATGGGAAGGAGTCTGGCTCCCCCTTTTGGTAAATGTATGTACTCCTATTTGAGTATATTTCCTATTTGATATACGAAATGTGTTTAAAACATAAAAATAAAAATAAAAATAAAAAGTATGAGATAATTATAGTACTAATGTAAGCTGCATGAGCTGCAAATTAAGGAGAAAACGAGATAAAAGAAGAGGTGCACTTATTACACTACATAATTTCTGAAAAAACGCGTGAACCGTAGATTAAATCTACGGTTTACAGTGATCCACTGTAAACCGTAGATTTAATCTACGGTTTGTATTGATTTAATGCAAACCGTAGATTAAATCTACGGTTTACAGTGGATCACTGTAAACCGTAGATTTAATCTACGGTTTACATTATTTCACAGATTTTTTGAAAATAAAAATTAAAATTAAAATTCTAATAATTAAAATTAAAATACTGAATATTTTTTTCAAATTAAACATGATTTTTTTTTTTACATAAAAATGCCTTATATTTAAAATTTGATATTTTTTTCAAGTGTATAATTTGATATTTTTTTCAAGTGTATAAGTTGATTTTTTTCAAGTGTATAAGTTGATATTTTTTTCAAATAAGACATTTTGTTTTTTTCAAATTTAAAAACAAAATGACTTATTTTTTAAATTTTACATAAAATAAATTACGAATATTCTAACAATCTGTAAAAATAAACACAAAATTTATACAAATTTACACAAAAAAAGTTGATTTGATAAATTTTATGTTTTTGGTTCATGTTATATTTTTGTCAAGTGTATAAGTTGATATTTATTGAATCATTAACTAAATCGTCAATTTTTGTGAAGTTTTTTTGGTTTGTATTTAACACTTGTATAACGCAATATGCAAACATGAATATAAACTTATAAATTTCATAAAACAAATTTATTAAACAAAATTTACAACAAAATTTACAACAAAATTTCATAGAACTAAATTTCATAAAACAAATTTATTAAACATTTGTTTACATCATATAAATTTACAACAAATTGGAAAAAATAGTAATTTACATAAAATTAAAAATAAAAAACCGATTATGGACTTAGGTCTATAGGTTCTTCATTTGCTTTTTTCTTCCCCGATTGCTTTTCCAGCGCCATATATAATTTGAAATTTGGTCGAAAAAGTTCCTTCCATGGCGCAGCTGCCTCAGTGCGTGTTTGTTCCCACCGTGCTATAATTCCTGGCATTGGGAAGATCCCTTCTTTAGGAATAACCTGAGCATACTGACAACTGTTGACGAACACCATTACAGTCGGGATCCAATATGTCGTTCCCTGAGGCGGACCAGTATAAAGAGGTAAAAAAGTAGAGTTCCACACGTTTACCTCTCCATTTTGATTTTCCCATAAGGACAACAATACAATTGGCATATTGTAATGAGAAGCAATTAAAAAACCATACGACGGAAATCTCATCCATTTCTCAGAAGGTGCGGGATTTGTAGCATGATAAAAATTTAAACTTGATAAAATGTAATCATACCGGTAAGCTTCAAAGTCAAGATTCTCAAACAGCTCATAATAAACACCTTTCATTTGCTGCAGCTCTTGAAACAATTCACATCTTACCGCGTACCAATCATCTTCCCCATGCTGTTTACCCGTCGCATTTGCAACTACCCGGAACCCACAGTTACCATCCCCACGCACATCATAAACCGTTTCGATGTAACTATGTAACATGAACCATATTTGGTCACTGTACAGGAAGGTTGGCCTATTGGGGGTGGGTTTAGGGTTCTGGTTTCGCGGCCTCCTAGTTGGGTTTACCCTTACCTCCGGTGTTTCATCCGCCTTGCCTTTACCCTTGTCCCTACTAGCACCAGCACTCTGTTCCTCCACATACTCCCATCCCGACTTATCCCTCTTACTAGATTTGTCGCCTTTTCTAGGTCTCCCCCTATTTGCTCTCACTTCGGGGTCACTGACGGATGTTCTGGCTGGTACGGTTATCTCTCGGAGTTGTGTTTTCATACGCCGTTTTTCAACATTCGTTTTGCTAGCATAAACACTTTTAAACTCTTCTAGATCACCCTCTACCCCATAATCATCGGTGTTCCCATTATCATCAATTACGTCTAATTTTTTCCAGAATGGATGAATATATTCTAGAGGAAGAGGCTTCCCGAATAAAATATGTTCACTCATAATATGATGACAAGGTAAACCGTGAGACAATTTAAAACCGCAAGAACAATTCTCATCAGCCTGGCCACTACATTTTCTGTGTTCTTGGAATAATAAATCAAAGGCATAGTGTGTGATATACGACCTAAGATTTATAAATAGAGGCGTTTTTTCAGAATGTGGAAAATAAGACTTGCATTTATCCAACTTCGTCTTAATATCCTCAAACTGTTTTTCTAGAATTCTATTCACCTCTACCCAAACAGTTTCAAGCGTGCCAGTATTAGTGGAAAGGGATCTTTTCAGCTTAGCATGTTGTTGTTCGGCTCGATTGCTAGTTCTGTTACCTAGATGTGTTGTGTGGTTGGTATAGCATGCAACAAACTTTTCAGCATAATCATTTAAAAGCTTGTCTACATACTTAATCACAGCAGGGTACGATTTGTAAGAGGTATTGAAATTAGTTCGGTTATAATTGTACTCCTCTATCGACTCAGAATCAACCAATAAACCCCAATAATCTAAAAACGTTTGCCACTCCTCGTCAGTGATCTTTTTACGGCAGTTTTTCAAAACATTTTTTGCAATATGAAAAGTGCACAAAATATGATGAGAATCGGGAAAAACAACGGATAAAGCATTTGATAAGGCCATTTCCCTGTCGGTTACAAACACCCTAGGTAGTATACACCCCTCCAATGTAACTTTAAATTTTTCCAATGCCCATATATAACTTTCTTGTGTCTCGTCACTCATGAAAACAAAACCTAAACAATATGTTTGGTTCGTTGATGTCATTCCTACGACTTCTAGAAATGACATATTAAAACGGTTTGTCCTATATGTACAATCCATTAACAAGACATCAGGAAAAGCTTTGAACATCCTTATAGAATCGGGGTGTGCAAAAAACAAGTTCTCAAGGGAATGGGTTGATGGGTTCATATTATAGTAGAACGTGTAGCGATGTCTATCCAACAAATTAAAAAGTTCCTGTATCGGGTTTCTACCATCTCGTTCTTTAAATTTCAGTCCGGCCAAAAAATTATGTATCGTTTTAGTGTTTGATACATTGTCAGGATTTCTATTTTTAATGGCCTCTAATATTGCACCAACTTTAAAACTACTTTGCCTTAAAGTTTTAACAATTTCTTTTTCATCTTGGGTTAAACGAGCACGTCGTGCTTGCCCTTGGAGGTAAGTTGGAGGTGGGTGGTTATGTTGTCCATTTTCTACGTGACACATCCATTCACCATTAACTACGTAACCTTTAATGAAAAATGGGCAATCTTTTTTCTTTGTACCTGATTTTACGGAAGATGGTTTCTTTTTTTCGTAAACCCCCGATTTATCACACACAATATCAACATACGGTGTTCTGCTCCCATCACCCCCTCCAGACCTACGAATCGTAAGGATAAAACCCCAATTTCCAGCCACATCAGCAAGATCAGCAAGCATTTCATCCCTTGTTTCCCAAGTCAATTCATCAACTTCAAAGTGCTCCGAATAATCAGTTAGCTCATCGTTTGAGCCACTGGATGAATTCGCATTGTTGTTGTTATTCCATTGGTTGTTGTCATAACCATAGTTGTAATTCATTTTCGAAAAAGTGTTTGTTTGTATATTTTATTGGGAAGAAATGAGGATTTTTTTAGAGATTTCCGAAATGTGTTTGTGTTTGATTTTATGGTTTGTTAGAATTGGCAAAATTGAGTCATATTTATAGGGTAAGTTTACACTACAAACCGTAGATTACTTTTACGGTTTGTAGTGAATTTTTGGTGTAGTCATTTCGAAACTTTAATAATGCATTGAGTAGTCATTTTCGGATAGGGTTGTCAAATCATAATAAT
This sequence comes from Primula veris, assembly GCA_963682055.1. Classification (NCBI taxonomy): domain Eukaryota; kingdom Viridiplantae; phylum Streptophyta; class Magnoliopsida; order Ericales; family Primulaceae; genus Primula; species Primula veris. The sequence continues at coordinate 26,610,851 of OY821745.1, read as the reverse complement.
TCAAAAGTGATAAGGTGTTGTCGGAATTATTTTGATAGATATGGTATCCAATGTAGTTTACACTACAAACCGTAGATTACTTTTACGGTTTGTAGTGTTTTTTTTGGAGTAGTCATTTCGAAACTTTAATAATGCATTGAGTAGTCATTTTCGGATAGGGTTGTCAAGTCATAATAATTCAAAAGTGATAATGTGTTGTCGGAATTATTTTGATAGATATGGTATCCAATGTAATTTACACTACAAACCGTATATTACTTTTACGGTTTGTAGTTTTTTTTTTTTTTACGTTGTTTACGGTGATTCAGTGCAAAAAGTACATTCGTAAAACGTCGCTGCTCAAATCAGGGGTACAAACCGTACATTACTTTTACGGTTTGCACAAAATACATGCAAACCGTACATTTAATGTACGGTTTGTATGAAATCTGTACAAACCGTACATTAAATGTACGGTTTGTATGTATTTCAGAATATTTAGGGTTTTTTAGGGTTTAGGGTTTAGGGTTTAGGGTTTAGGGTTTAGGGTTTAGGGTTTAGGGTTTGTAATTTAGGGTTTAGGGTTTAGGGTTTTTAATATAGGGGTTTAGGGTTTGTAATTTAGGGTTTAGGGTTTATGGTTTGTAATTTAGGGTTTAGGGTTTAGGGGTTAGGGTTTGTAAATTAGGGTTTAGGGTTTACGGTTTAGCTTTTAGGGTTTAGGGTAAGTGGTTTGTAATTTAGGGTTTAGGGTTTAGGGTTAGGGTTTGTAATTTAGGGTTTAGGTTTTAGGGTTTGTAATTTAGGGTTTAGGGTTTAGGGTTTGTAATTTAGGGTTTAGGGTTCGGGTTTAGGGTTTAGGGTTTAGGGTTTAGGGTTTGTAAAAACTCAATATTGGTCCTATCAATTAAAATACAGAATATTTTTTACCCTAAAACATACAAATCAAACATACGAATCAAATTAAACTTACGAATTTATAACGTACAAATCAAACATAGAAATCAAATTAAACATACGAATTTATAATATTCCAACCCTAGCTAATAATAAAACTGACAAATCAAACATAGAAATCAAATACAAAAACAGTACATTTATTTTTTTTTGTAACGACTAAATGTTTTAAAGTTGGACATAGGGAGCATCTTTCCCGCCGATGTTAATCTATCGGATGACGGCTCAGCAGACTCTTCGATTTCGTTTAGCTCCGTACGTCGTCTTTGTCGCTGCTGCGATTCTGGATGCGGCGCACGCTCGTGGGATGTAACTGTCAACCCTCGACTCCAACTGTCGGTTGACTGATGACTAGGATGATGCTCGAACGGGACATCATCCTGAACGTAGCCCGACCCAGCAAAAGAAGCACGACGACCATGACCGCTTGAACTCGGACCCGGACCCTGATCTGTGGTCGGGGGTCGACCTCCACTGGTTCTTCTACCGCCGCTACTAGATTCGCCTTCCCCTCTGCCTCTTTCGTCGGGACGCCGACAACTTGCCGACCTAGTGTAATTTCTTGGGTCGTAACGTAGGTCGTCATCACCATCGTCGTCGTCGTCGTCGTCATCGTCATCCTCCCCCTCCGACTGTTCATCAGCTGACCCATACGGATTCATACCCATTTCAGCGAACTCCTTACGTAGTAAGTCGACGTCCGTTTTCATTTTCGCCCGTTTGAACGATTTGAAATTGCGGCGCAACATCGCTTTCTGTAAAAAAAATAAAATAAAAAACGATTTATTAGTATTGAAATATACATAAAAAGAAGTAACGATTTATTAGTAAAAAACGATTTAGTAGTTACCATTTTACTGAAGACACCCGTATTCTCCCGGAAACCGTGAGGGGGCGGGGCAAGTTCAGGTGGGTTTATGAAGATGCGGGTCCGCTCTCTATACCATTTCATGTAACCCGGTGACGTCCCCGTGCCATATTCGCCGTTAATAAGACGGGTGTGGCGGTCATTCCACACGACTATAAATTCTCCAGTTAGTAAAGGCCAGTCGTGTTTTTGCCCAATCCCATATCTTCTATCCTTGTCGTGACCCTGTCTTGGTTTCCAAATATACGTAGGGACCCGCTGCACAAAACCGAACTGCCTCATGAACCTGTCCGCGGGGTGGTACTCAATCTTCTCATTACAAATGAGAGGCACAGAACAATGCCACATATACCGGCCCCGCGTGCAGTATTCCGGATACTGATTAAGATCCCCGTAAGGTTGCCACACTATCTGTAATCATCAAATTAGAATATATAAACAATGGTTTAAAAATAGACGAGTAATAAATTCTGCGAAGATAAGACCAATGCAAACATATACAACATATAATACGTAAGTTACATATAATACGAAAATTATAATTTACCTGTTCAGGCGACATATTGTCAAACTGGTCACGTATGTGGACCACATTATGTCCGTAGACATATGGCGTAAGGTTAGTTTGCCGCCACATCTTCCATCTGTAATATACAAACAAAAACCGATAAACAATAAATATAACCGGCAGCTAAGTAAATGATAGATGACACAATAATATAAAAAAGCAAATCCAATTCAAAAACTAAATAAATATCATACCTGTAACCGAGGGGGAACCTAGGCAAGCCCTCCGGTGGCTCGACATCTTCCGGCAGCTCTTCACACGGTCTAACCGGCAGTAGTCTGGTAATCGCCCACATATCCAGAAACATCACCGCCCCGCTTACTCCGGTTGTCTTACAACGTACCACCCTGCATAGATTAGCCTCTAACCAGGCCAGAAGAGCTGATCCCCAACTATACTCAGCACATGTGTCAAAATCCTCCAGAAATGGCAGAGGCCAGAGTGGAATCTGATCACTGCTCTTATCCGAAAACACATGTGCAGCCAGTAATAATAGCATGGCAGCCCTAGACTGATATAGTAAACGCTCCTCACTAGGGTTGGGGGGTAATTCACCGAAGGTCTGTAACATCCAATCAAGTCTAACTGTCAGACAGTTTTGATCGACTTGATTGTCAGCCGGCCTAACACCCAACAAACTCTCCATCATAGCCAACCTGCTCGCCTTCGTGTCATTCCGCTCCGACCGGGTCACAGCAAGACCATCCACCCTCAGACCGAGCATAATCTCTACATCCTGTAAAGATATCCCCAACTCTCCCCCGACAAAATGGAACGTGTGCGACTCATCACGCCACCTATCAACTAAGGCTGTAATCAACCCTCGGTCTACGGTATAATTACCTATACTGTAAATACCGTAAAAACCAGCCCTAATGATATTATGAACTACCCTTTCAGGCGTCGGTATCTGCCAACTATAATTATAAACCCTAATCTTATTGGCATCTCCTCTACCCGCTTCTCTGCCAGCATCCCAAGTCTGATTAGAAATATGACCGGTCTGTCGTAAAATACCCAACCTCCCTTTAATCTGTGGACCTGGGTCTGTCATCCTAACTATGATAACCAAATATAACTCAATTAATGATAACCAAAAAAATGATAACATAACCAATTAATGATAACCAAACAATGATAACTCAATGATAACCAAACAATGATAACTCAATTATAACCAATTAATGATAACCAAACACACATTTTTTCATAAACCAAACAATAATAATTAAATTTTTTTAATGATAACCAAACACACATTTTTTCATAAACCAAACAATAATAATTCAATTTTTTAATGATAACCAAACACACATTTTTTCATAAACCAAACAATAATAATTAAATTTTTTTAATCATAACCAAACACACATTTTTTCATAAACCAAACAATAATAATTAAATTTTTTTAATGATAACCAAACACACATTTTTTCATAAACCAAACAATAATAATTAAATTTTTTTAATGATAACCAAACACACATTTTTTCATAAACCAAACAATAATAATTCAATTTTTTAATCATAACCAAACACACATTTTTTCATAAACCAAACAATAATAATTCAATTTTTTAATCATAACCAAACACACATTTTTTCATAAACCAAACAATAATAATTCAATTTTTTTAATCATAACCAAACACACATTTTTTCATAAACCAAACAATAATAATTCAAATTTTTAATCATAACCAAACACACATTTTTTCATAAACCAAACAATAATAATTCAATTTTTTAATCATAACCAAACACACATTTTTTCATAAACCAAACAATAATAATTCAATTTTTTTAATCATAACCAAACACACATTTTTTCATAAACCAAACAATAATAATTCAAATTTTTAATCATAACCAAACACACATTTTTTCATAAACCAAACAATAATAATTCAATTTTTTAATCATAACCAAACACACATTTTTTCATAAACCAAACAATAATAATTCAATTTTTTTAATCATAACCAAACACACATTTTTTCATAAACCAAACAATAATAATTAAATTTTTTAATCATAACCAAACACACATTTTTTCATAAACCAAACAATAATAATTCAATTTTTTAATCATAACCAAACACACATTTTTTCATAAACCAAACAATAATAATTCAATTTTTTAATCATAACCAACCACACATTTTTTCATAAACCAAACAATAATAATTCAATTTTTTTAATCATAACCAAACACATTTAATCATAACCAAACACAATTAATCATAAACCAAACAATAATAACTCAATTTTTTAATCATAACCAAACACATTATCAACAATTCAAATTAACCAAACAAAATAAAAAAACATGCAAAAATGGGACAAATATCAACAATTATTAAAATTTCTATAATTAATATAAACAAACAACAAACAATTATATATAGCTAAGTGAATTATGGTTTTGCATATTTTATATATTTTTTCCTATTTTACAAATTAAAATTACAAAAAATAAAAAAACATGCAAAAATGGGACAAATATCAACAATAATTAAAATTTCTATAATTAATATAAACAAACAACAAACAATGATATATAGCTAAGTGAATTATGGATTTGCATATTTTATATATTTTTTCCTATTTTACAAATTTAAATTACACAAAATACATAATAAATTAGAGAATAAAAGATATACCCTTGAATTATGGATAAGTTTGATTGATGATTTGGGGTTTTTTGTTAATAAAGTTGATAGTTAATGTGGTTGATTGATTTGGGTGATTTTTTGGGTTGAAAATTGGGGGTTTTTGAGAGAAAGAGAGAGAATGTAGTATAAAAAATGTTTTTTTTTTAAAAAAAACGTAAGTTTCTGTTTTTCAGGGACCTGCTGTGTAATTTTGGCGCAGGGACTGACTGTGTAATTCTGAAAATCAGGGACTGACTGTGTAATTTCTTCAGAAATTACACAGACCGTAGATTAAATCTACGGTTTACAGTGATTCACTGTAAACCGTAGATTTAATCTACGGTTTGTATTCATTTGATCCAAACCGTAGATTAAATCTACGGTTTACAGTGAATCACTGTAAACCGTAGATTTAATCTACGGTTTCAGCGTTTTTAAAGAAAAAATGTAGTGTATTGAGAGCACATCATAAAAGAAATGTAGGAAAAGATAAAAGATATGGAAAGCAGTAAAGAACAGCATTTAAAACGGTCAAACAGAGTTGGCAATTGGGCTTGAAGTGATAAGACTGATAGGAACCTTGCAGAAGAAGTACATCTTCACATAGCCACCAATTATAAATTATAATATGCAAATAAAAGTTTGATCGTCTAGATCTACAATATTGGAAATAAATTGTATAAACTGAGCTAATTTATAATGAATTATGTAATTACTATATACTTCTTCCGTTTATATTTAATTATCTATTACGAAATTACGTGTAATTTTAATCGGTTTATAACTTATATCAAAATTATCGAAATGAATTTTTTTAAAATCTAATCATAAAATTTAACATTTAAATTATATGATCAACTTTTAAAAAATTTCATTCCGTCAATTTTGATACAAGTTATTAACTGGTCCAAATTGCATGTAATTTGATAACATATAATTAGATAGGAAGGAGTAGTAATTAATAAGTACAGCCACTTTTCCCGCAAAACATCATTAGATATTTAGATTTGTAGTATATCATCTATTGTTAGTATACTTGTAGTAAGGGACCCCGCTAAGAATTTAGCAGTTATATCTCGTCAAAATGTGTCACTTATTTTGTTTTTAAAAAACTAATAATCAAATATATACAAAAAAAAAAATGCATAAATGTCCTATATACGTAAAAATTGCTATTAAATTGCTACATTTGTTTGCCTCAACCGTTTTTTTTATAGCTAATTTTCTATAATCGCTCTCTTACTTCTTCTTTTTTCATATTATATAAAACCTATACAAAAATTTATAGAAAAGCCAAAATTAATAAATGGAAAATGTTTTTGCTCACACATTTTTCCTACCCAAAAAATCAACTCACATTACATGGCATATCCACCTCATCAAAAGTTTTGATTTTTATTAATATTAGATTTAACAATTTTTTTATTTTTAATTAATATTTAAATTTAGGGTAGATTCAACTATGGTTCTATTATATTTTTATTTAGGTTTTTAGTGGTTTGTATTTTTAGATTGAACAAAATTTTTTATTTTTAATTATTATTTAAATTTAGCCTAGACTCAAATAGTGTTCTATTATATTTTTATTTGAATTTTTAATAGGTTGCGTTTTTATTACGTGGCGTGACTTGTACTGTCATCTTATATTTTTTTTTATTCAAACGTTAATGTCAAAATTTGACCACAAGTTTTTTAATATAAATACAAATAAACGATATGTATAAATGAATAACGAGAAAATTTAATATAGTAATTAGTGTTGAGAATGATATGACACTTTTTTCTTAGTAGTATTATCATTTTTTTGACACGTATTCAAAAAAAGTGACTAATATTGTTTCACGCCATCGGATAAACTTTTTGTGTGAGTTTTGTGTGGGTTGCTATAGCATCACTCTCAGTAAATACTACCAAACAATATCCACTTAAACAATTAATTTAAGCGTTGACAATGTACCAATAAAAGCCCTAAATTTCAACTCAAAACAACCCTCGAAGAGTTTGTACGAAAATTTGAAGAAGCAAAAAAATCTAAATCAAAGGTAGAAACAAATAGAAAAGATAAATACGTAAACATGACACGTATCTTTATCTGGTGGCATTATCGTGGAGTGGTACGTATTGCATAATCACCGTTCGCTACTAATTGTGTGTAATAGTTTGTGTGATTTCTCTCATTTCCCTTTTTCTCTGTTTTTTTTCCGGTCAACCTCTCGACTGTACGTGAATTAGATTTTCTATTTTTATTAATAATTACCCTGTGGTCCTCATAGTTTCAGTAACTCTTTAAATTAGATGGAATACTATTATATATTCACATATTTTATTGTTCAGTAAAACCTCTCTATAAGAATTCAATATAGGAATAAACTTCATATAATTATAGAAATTACTGGTCTCAACTCGGTTTTGTCATAAATAAAAATAAACTTTGTACCGAAATATTCCGTTATTTTTAAGGTCTCATTCGTAATAAACAACATATATATATATATATCGTTGTATTTAATTGATTAAGGATGATGTAAGATAATTATGTAAGGACGTTGTTTGACACGATAACTTAATTTTTTGAGTTTCTATCATATATTTTAACTTGCATATGCATAATAATTTATCGACATGGACACATTCTTGTTGTAGACTAAAAAATTCATGTTGTCAAGCATATATTGCATATATATTAACGATTATACATGCATCTTAACATTATTTCATTTGTTTGTGTATATTAACGATTATACATTCATCTTATATTGCATATATACACATTTAATTATTAAATTTATATCTTTATTTGTAATCTCTACTTAGCAATAACCTTTATATAGTAATGTTTTTTCGTGATTTTAATAAAATAAATGTATAGATGTTTTACTGTATATTGTTGCTACCATTACTTTCACTCCATCTACATTTACTCCGTCAATCAACACATGACATATGGACTCTGCTGCGGTGACGATACAGTTGGAAGATTCTGTGAAAAAATAGCTTGACGCCACAATGATAAAACGTTAACTCCCCTCATTATTATTACTTTTTCATTATGAAAAAGTGGGTGTTTTATTCAAAACTCCAATCATGACATCTATTCTCTCCCACTCCACACCTCGAAACACACCAATCTTATTGAGAGAAACGCGATTTCATATCTTCTTAATCCAAAATAAAAATAATGGTAGGGGGGGGGGGTATGTTCTTTTTTAAGATACTCGCCGGAACAGATCTAGTGGAGATGAAGTGGGGCATGTAGCTTAGAGGATTAGAGCACTTGGCTAGTGTAGGCATATTTCTTATGAATGTTAAAAGAGTATAATTATCTTTTGTGTGATAGAATGTCGAAAGTTCGTATTTGTATATGCTTACCAAAACACCATTTTATCCATACTTCATGGTATGAATAAGTAAAAACAATTAAAATGTTGTTTTGGTTATAAAAAGATAATATGAAATGTGCCTTTAAGCCGAATTTAACAAATTAACTCACGAAAAAGTTTGTGTAGGAAATGAAAATTCATTTAATTAATTTACGGGTTTCTCGTAGATTAAAATAGATAAGTCATCGCAAGAAAATTGGTAGAATTTTGATACATGCTTTGTTGCAATTGCGGCGTTGTAGTTTGAGTGACTGAATAGGTAATAAAAATACAACAAAGAATTATTGATCAATTATTACCATGTTAGCCAGACTTATTTTAACGACACAATAACAACAAACATATGCATGTTTAAAACATTGCATTTTATTTATAATATAAACATGTTAAGATTTACAAAATACAAAATAACAATTGTATTTAATAGTTTTATTTAATGAAACATAAATACGCTAGTAGATATAATAAAAATTAAAAACATTCTCAATTAGATTCTATAAATGACTATTACTGTTTCGTTTTAGCATTTATCTCTTTCTAATTTATCATATTTTTCCCATTATAAATATAAGTATATGATACTTAGTAAGGAAGACGTGGTTTCGGATAGGCGTCATTACAATTAGGTGGGAATTTCTCACAATAATCGCGCTAATATGTAATAGCTAGTTAAAAGAAAGAGATAGCGGACACATTATAAAATAAAACACTTAAAATGTGGAAGGAAAGTCCAAATTTAAGAAAAATATGAAACAAATAAGGTAAAGTTGTCGAAAATATACATAAAAGAAGAGCCAAAAATTCACAAGAAAGCCAGGAAAACAAAAGCACATCCATGATCAACGTAGTACACATGTGGATGCTCAAATTTGGGAAAAAAATTCTCTTCTTATAAGGTCTTTTTTAAGAAATTAAAAAAAGATATTCCAATTATTATTGATTTATTAAGTTTTCTAGTTTGAATTTGTCTCTTCATTTGATCAATTTGACCATTTTTTTTTTAAAAAAAAGGTTAGTAATAGCTAATCGGATCCATTGACACAAGAACGAGTCACTATCTCACCAGCTTACGTGTGAGTAAAAAAAGAAATTCCTCTTCATTTTAGTACAATTATATATTAAGTGTATGATAGTTTTTATGTAAATACCCTAGAAACTATATAAAAAAAAACAAATAAAATAAAAAATCAAAACAGTGGTGGAGAGAGAGATGGTAAGGAATTCACTTTAGTTTTAACTTTTTTATGTTGCACGCATCCATTGTAGAGAAACACAAGCAAAACAGAGCCCAAACACAACAGAAACACAAAACACAAACAAGAAAGAAAGAAAAAAAAAAAAAGAGTAGTTAGAAGAGAGACCTAAAAACAAACAAGAAAACCCCTCTTCAATCTCAATCACCCCCTCAACATTAGCCAAACAAGTTGAAGACATATATACTTAACAGAGTTTGCAGTTACAATAAGCCAAAAATATGCACATTTACACATGTACATTATTCACCCAAGCACCTCTTTCCTTTGGGCATTACTAAATTCCATCCTTTAACACATTTAACAAGTGTTGTTGTTCTTATTTTCTCTTCTTTTTGTTCCAAACTCTTTTGCTAATAAGTACTTTTAGAGAGACAAATATATATATATACAAGTGTGTTTATTTTGTGGGTGATTTGTAAATGAAGGGATGCCCTTACCCTTTGATTTTGAGGGGAAGGGGTTGAAGAAAAGAGGGATCTTTAGTATTATTAGTGAGCCTAACTCAGTGCTGGATTCTATTACTAGTTTAACAAGCCCAAGCCCACCCACCTCCTCCTCCACCCTCTCGGGAAGCGGAAACTGCACCTCCTTCCAGATCCATCAAGTGGCGCCGCCGTCCGAGCTAGCAGGCGGCGGCGCGGCGATGGAGGATTGGGAGAATCAGGAGCAGGAGCAAAGCATACTTAGGTGGATCATGGGTGATGTTGAGGACCCATCAATGGGGTTAAACAAGCTTTTACAAAACCAAAACGCCAGCAACCCTTTGGAAGCCGGGTTCAACAGCGGTTTCGGGGGGTCAGAACAGGTTTTCACCACCGACCCAGTTGAGAACTTCCCCTTGACTGCAAACCCTTTTAGCCCCGCCCTCGGATTCCAACAAAAAATTAATCTTTCGCCGAGTTTTAGCCCTCAGTTGGTTATTAACCACCACCAAACACTCCCTATGCAGAACCCTCAGTTTCTTTTACCCCTAAATGAGCAGAACCTCTTTCTCCCCCCTTCGAAGAGGCTCAACCACGGTCCTTCAGGGCCACTCGAGCCGCCACATCATCACCAAATGAGGCAGAAGTTGTCGGGTGGCGAAGAGACGGGGCAGCAGCAGGCGATAATCGACCAAATTTATAAACTGGCTGAGTTGATACAGACTGGGAATCCGTTACACGCGCAAGGGATATTGGCGCGGCTCAATCACCACCTCTCTACCCCTACCGGGAACCCTTTTTACAGAGCTTCTTACTTTTGCAAAGAAGCTTTGCAGCTACTAATGAACCCTAACAACAACCCGAATGTTTCGACCCCTTTTAACCTCATCCTAAAGATAGGTGCTTTCAAGTCCTTTTCCGAGATCTCACCGCTCCTCCAATTCGCCAATTTCACGTGTAATCAAGCGGTTTTAGAGGCTTTGGAAGGGTTTGATCATGTGCATATCGTTGATTTCGATATAAGTTATGGTGGGCAATGGGCTTCTTTGATGCAAGAGCTTGCTTTCAGGGGGAACGGACCCCCCTCGATGAAAATCACCGCGTTTGCATCTCCGTTAACACATGACCAGCTCGAGCTCGGGCTAACTCGAGAGAATTTAATCCATTTTGCAGGTGAAATAAACATACCCTTCGAGTTCGAGATCCTGAACCTCGATTTGTTAAGCTCGAATTCGTGGTCATTGCCCTTTCATTGCTCTGATAACGAGGCTATAGCAGTAAATCTCCCGGTAAACTCATTTGCAATTTACCAATTACCTCTCCCGCTAGTTGTCCGTTTTATCAAGCAAATTTCGCCCAAAATCGTGGTTTCCACCGATAGAGGCTCGGATAGAACCGATCTCCCTTTCCCTAACCATGTGATACATGCTCTTCAATCGTACTCAAACTTGCTCGAGTCTTTAGATGCGGTTAACGTGAACATGGACGCTTTGCAAAAGATAGAACGGTACTTGTTCCAACCAGCTATTGAGAAAATCGTGATGGGGCGTTATCGTTCCCCTGAGAAAACACCACATTGGCGAACTATTTTTCTATCCTCAGGTCTATTGCCTTTGTCGTTTAGTAACATAACCGAGTCTCAAGCCGATTGTTTGGTGAAGAGGACACCTGTTAGGGGATTTCATGTTGAAAAAAGGCAACAATCGCTCGTGTTGTGCTGGCAAAGGAAGGAGCTCGTGTCTGTTTCGGCTTGGAGGTGCTGAGGAGGGGGGTACCGGTAAATTCCTTCTAATTTAATGTACTCTTTTATTTATGAATTTGTGATCCTTTTTTTGGGGGGTAAAATGTTTCTTTTGCTAATTGTGAACTGTGGGTTAGGGCAGTTTATTTAGTAACTTGTGTGGTGAATTTAGTCTAGTTCCCTTTTGTTGTAATTGTTCTTAAATGTTGTAAGGAGCTATGAGTATCGTTATCGTCATGTTTTTATGCTGTCATGGCAATGAACGGCATTTGAATTCGGAGCTATGTTGGGGTTATATTTGTTGTATATGTGACAGTATTGTAAAACTGGAAAATTGGATAAATTGAAGTATCTTAACCCGTCAAACTGTGTTTATGTTGTGTGCTTGGATTTTTCCTTTTCCCGGAACCTTTGCTTCGATAATCTGGATTACATTTGTTGGAAACGCGTAGACCTTGTTATTGATGAAACAGGCGTAAATCAAACCTTCCCTTGGTCTTCTTTCCATCTCTTTCTGTTAGATTGTTGTCTGCATACCTCTTTAGATTTAGCTTGTCAGCATGTTAGATTTTACATAGTTTACATGTTTTATTTGTTCAATTACTGTCCCTCCTTTCATTACAAGTTTAAAACTTGTTGGAGTATTTATCTTTTCAGTTACAAATTTCACAAATTGTTGTTTGAAGCATTCTTCGATTCTTCTTCTACATTATTGCGCCTCAAATTATTGGCCGTGGCCGAAAGTATTTCAATAGCCGAAAGTATTTCGATAGTTTGTAATGAAAACGAAGCCGAAAGCATTTCAATAGTTTGTAATGAAAACGAAGATGGAATTGAAATCTTATTTTTTCCTACCATAAACAGTTTTATAGGTGCTTTTAAGCAATGTATTTTGCTGAAAGTGTTTTTTCTTTGGTTGGTCATTTTAGAAGCTTAGCTTTTCTACTTTTATTGTCTAATATAGGTAAAAGCTTTAGGCTTGATGAACCCAACTTTTTTACCCCACATAGAAATCCAGTGTTTTTGCTTAAGAGTTGCATCCAAACAAGCTTTAGGTGTTGAAATTGTGAGATTTATCTGTACCTTAACCTTTTTAAATTTTGGGAATTTTCAATTTTATATTTCTAGGAACATAAGTTTATTTAAAATAAATAAATTATAAGTTGATGCTAGCCGTGGATTTAGGTAAAATTGTAGATCTCAACGATCGGATGTTGGCCTAAATTCTCTTATAATACATGCATCCGTAGCTTATTATGTTTTCTCCTAAATTATCAATCATGGTTGGTGCATTATACTATGTTCATCATTGTTAATTTTTACTATAATATACACTTGAGTTCTGTATTGTTTTTTCCGTTACCTGTCATGTTATTTGTGCATTATTATACGTTGATTTAGCCAATGTTTTTTAATTATACTTTTTTAGTCCTCTCTTAATCAAGATCACATGGGGCTTGTTACATTGGACCCTCACATAATTATTTAATCTAATCCACTGTTTCATCTCCTTGGAAGTCTTTATTTTTGCAATATTTAATATCTTTTCTGTGAGACAGTCTTAATATTAAACCATTTAGGCCATGTTAGATATAGAGGGGGAGGAAAGAGTGTTCGGCTGTATTATTAGATTTTATTATTGTTAAAGGAAAGCTTAAAATGTCGGTTTATGAATTATATAATGACCCCGCAGACAGGGCATTTATCTAGTTAACTATAGCTTAGTCTAGTTATTAGTATACGGTTATTTAAATGAATTAACAACCTTTCTCACATAACTTTAATGGTCCCCTCTGTGAGTTATAATGACCTAAAAATGAGTGATTGGGCATAGGCTATATGGTGGTCCAAATGGGGAAGCAACATTTCTTTCTTAAAAATTGTCATCATGTAAAGAAAAAGGGTGAGATGATGAAACTTTAAGATTATGAACAGGTCACGTAATTAAGTGTCTCATTATTTTTTACACAAGTTTATCCGGTAGCATATAATTTGACCAAATTTAGTACTACTTTATTCGTTTTCATTTAATTGTCCATTACAGAACTACGTGTAATTTTGATCGGTCAATAAATTATAGTTCAAAATTTAATACATGTTATAAGCCGGTTAAAATTGCACGTAGAAAACAATTAATCGGAATGGAAATTTTCAAAATTTAATCATATAGCTCAAACATTAAATTATATGATTTAGTTTTGAAAATTTTCATTTCGATAATTTAGATATATGTTATAATCTTGTTAAAATTACATGTAGAAAACAATTATTTGGGAACGGAGAGATCACTGTACAGTGTTTTTAAATCTTGAAATGACTTCGAAATTGCGCCACATATACATCCAAGTTAGCGGATAACTTTTTTGTTTTACTAGTAGTACTAATATTTTTTGTGGATGTAACTCAATGACATAAAAGGTGTAATTAGATGTTTTTTTTTATGGAGAAATGCAACTTATGCACTATGTTGGTGTTGGAAACAACATATATTGGTCTTGCAACAAGTTTAATATGATCTTGGAATATACATGCATCACTACACGAGTTAGTGTGGATCGAATTCTAAGAAAGATGATGCACAGTTCGATAATGTACAACAAATGTGAAACATAGCAAATGGACGACACGTCTTGATGAAAAATCAGTATTTAAGCCGGAGATCAGGACAATCATAAAACTTATTTTACTGTTTATGATAGACTAATTTATTTATTTTATTTTCAATAAATTATAAATTAGAATTTGATAAATTAAAAACAAATTATACAACATACTAAAAATTCAAATAAAAACATATAACCATATCCTAAAATTAAATATTAATTAAAAATTAATTTTTTTTTATCTATTTGATATTTTTTTATGTAAACGGGTTATGAATCAGTCATATAAATTGATTGTTCATTAGTTAAAAATATCTTAAAATTTATACATGAAATAATAGAAAGGAGTAAGCGGAAAATGGTATTTTTTATATTTTTTTGGTATTTATTATTTGTTTTTATAATTTATAAGTTAGTAATATTAATAAATATAAAAAAATTATAAAAAGTTAAATTTTACAAATTTTTTTAAACAAACATTTTAGAACTAAAATAAAACATTGATTTAATAAGAAAAAAGTAAAAAAAAAAATACGAATGCTTATGAAAAAACGATAATATTATAAAAACATGATTTTACAAACATTACTAAAAGAGTGGGGATGCTTTATAAAATTCCTTTTGTTTTTCATCCACATGACAATTGTCAAGTATTCAAGATTGACATTTGGATTTTAGGAAAAAAATATATCATTGATTAAAAAGAGTCAGTGATGATGCATTTTGATTGTGTCTGTACTCTGTATGCATATTGAGAACATGTTTTCATTTGAGTTTTGGACTGACCAAAAAATGACATTATTGAATACGTCCGGTAAAATCTTGTAACTATGACCGTTTTTCTCATTTATTGCTATGTAGAAAAGCATTAGTACTAAGATGAAAATGACAATAGATATCCTTAAATCAACAACTTTATTTGGGTCCTACAAGTCTTGAACCGTCTCGATCGTTCAATCTGCCACATGTACGGATGAATGAATCGAATGGTTATTTATTTTAAGCCTGTTTTTTTTTTTTTATAAATATTTGCCGATGTATATTTCGATAATCATCCAAAATTTACGGACGCAAATGCACAATGAAAGGGACCCCATTATTTCATTGTCTGTCACATCGTACGTGATGATATGTCACCATCAAAGCCCACAAAATTTTAAATTATTTTGTAGTAGTTATTTCGTTTTACAAGTACTCATATCAAATTATCAATGTACAACTATAAAAGAAAATTGCAAATTATATAGTTAACTTTTTTTTAAGGGCAATTATATAGTTAACTAGATTTACCACTTTACAACAGTATAGGCCATTGATATTAATCGTACTGTACAAACCCAACTTGTATAATGGTTGTTTCATACAATTTGTAAATAGTAATACTAAATAGGCTATAATACCAACTGTATTACATTTTATGTTAAGAAGCTATCATGAAAACTAGTTACAAATTATAACTATTTATAAAATAATGCAAACAAATATTATAAGGTTTTTTGGTAATTTAATACACTATACTATATTTCAGGTTCTTACGATTTTATGCAACATATTACCAAATATTTTAATTAGTACATAATACTTAAATTTTCTTGCGATTTTGTACAATTCCTTCTTCTCCATCTCTCCTCATCCCTCTTCTCTTTTTAAAGATAACCTTAGATCCGTCGTGATTGTAGATTCGTTGTCTCTCACCTTTGACTTTTCTTTCTCAACAACTCCCCTCCCTCCTCTCTAACCCTTCTAGCTGTCTTTGCATTCATTTTTTTTGCTCACCATAACCCTCTTCTCAAATCTTCGTAAAACCACCTTTTTTATCTTCATTTCATCTCTCCAACAATTTCGATAACCAGTCTCACGATCTGATTTTAAACCATCTACATTCATTTTTGTATTTTAGATTATTTATTTTCGAAGTCTAATCTTCGGCTGTGCAGGTTTGTATTTGAGTGGTGGTAGAAGTTATCTTGTTTGTGGCGACATTTGTTGTTTGTAATTTTTAGTTTAGTTGCGTTTGGACAATATCAGTTTAGGATATTATAGTTTTTGTGCGTATAACTCTATTATATGGTGGTTTATGTCTGACTGGGTGGGTTGATAATTGAGTGACTAATGTAGATCGATTTGAGTGTTTCATTGATATTTTAGGATTTTTTTTATCTCGGTAGACCTGTTTAGATCGAGTTTTAGTGTGCTGACACTCCGATGGTTCGTGATTATTGAATTGCATCGGGTAGAATACTTTTATTTTTTCGAGTCCTCTTATTGGCTGCATTGTGTCTATTGACTTGCAACCCTCAATTTACCTCTCAGTTCTTTGACTAAACGTTTGCCTCGGACGAAATATTTCACCGCCTTGTATAGACTTTGGTTTTGAGTTTTGTTTGTACTTATACATTATTTGTATTGTATTGTATTGTATTGTTTTAGTTATTAAGGATGGACGGGTTTGGTAGATAGTCTGAATTGTATGGCGATCAATTCACCACCACACAAACGATATATAGATAAAATTGTAATAATAAACGTTAAAATGGTAATACATGAAGGATTTAATCGGTGGTTAAATTCATTGGTCACATCCGGTTTCAGAAAAACTGACTTTCACTTGCCTTAATTTAGCTAGAATTTTATCTGGTCAATATTTCAAACTCATATGGCCAAAACGACCCCATGAATCATCTCAAAAGTCCCAAACACCCCTAATTTGACGTAATATTTAACTAAACTATCACAAGCACATAAAAAAAAAACCGTCACTAGTTAACTAATCATTAAAAAAATCGTTGCTAGTTAACTCATCATAAAAAAAAACGTCACCAGTTATGTCACTATTTGGACATATTTTTTATAGTAATTGCAAAAACAACGAAAAAATCAGGAATATAGAATATAAATCTTTACCATTCCTTCAATGGATATGCAGAGATAAATAAGAGAAATGAAGATAGAAATCAAGGAGAGAGAGGGGAAAGAAGGAAGAGAGTGAGAAGAAGAAATAGTATTTTTTGGAGTTATGATTGAATTTAGAAGTTGTCTTTTTGGGATGAAATAGTTTGTCATGTGTATTTTTGGTAATTTAGATTAAAAAGTAGTACTTTTGGTAATTTTTTCAATGAACCTAATAAAAGTAAGTGTGAGTTATTTATAGAAAAGTTTTCAATTTTCAAAAACAACACATTGAAAAAGAGTGACTTATTTTAGAAGAAATATCAAGAAGGGACTTGGTTCAAAAAAATTGACTTGTTTTACGTTAACTGTTTTTATTTTGTTTTAAAAGACATTTTTAAAAAAAAATCTTTACTTATTCAAAAAGATCTTTGTATCTAAAGTTAAAGTAATTGAGTTGAAAACCCATATAGTCTCATAATGTAAATGATGGATCTTAGATCCAAGTCTTGATATTTGTTTAATCTTCGCTATTTAGACCAACGACAATTTTTTGTTCTACGAGTGCTTTACTAAGGTCTTCTCCATGTATTTAGCAAGACAAAAAATCTATGTTAGAGAGCTCAATTGTTTTTCAAATCGATCATCCTCTGATGCCTAAGTAAGGGGATTATCGAGAAGGAAGAAAATATACGAGTGTATGGAAAGGTACCCATCCCATAAGAGAAAAAGAGAAACAATGAAGGTGATTATTGTTGAGACCCTCGCTTGTGGGAAACGATTAAACGAACAACCCCATTCGAGGGGAGGGGATGAGGTCAGCATCAGAAACCATGAAACCATGCCTAGGATGGCTTTAAAAATCATTAAGACAAAGATTCAAGTTCCATGTGGCTCATAATACCGATTAAACCAACTAACATAAGGTGTAATATTTTGGTCATCTCTTCCTCGGGCATGCGTGCAGTGTAGTCCAAAAAGATTTAAGCTACTTTCTTGGTCTTGTGATTTGCCTAAAGACAGATGATGGAATAGTAGATGGCCATTTGGGGTGGTTCAAGTCCTACCTCCGGTGTTATACCCTTGGAACCCAACTTCCAACTGTGGCGACCGTTGGTATGCACCCTGCAACCTCAACCTTTTAACTCTTGTAACCGCCCACCCGTAGATGTTTTTTTCTCACTCGTGAATGTCTTTTCTGATTTTTTTGTCACTTGAAATGATTGTAACTTTCTCGTCCATATTTGGAATCGATTTTTATTCCATCCAATGATTTCATTTTTCAATACTCCACCACATTATAGACCTTAAAAGTCATTTTCTCTCTTTAGAAATTTCAATTATTATATCATAGAATAAAAAAAATTTGTTTACTTTAATTAATATCATTAAACACCTATAATAAGAATCAATTAATTAACTAGTGGATTGACCAAACGACTACTTGAGTTTTCATAGATTCGATAATCCGTTCTGAGAAGGGAAAGCCATGTCAGGTGTTGATGAACTGCAAGTTTTTCAATTGACTAGAAAATGTCATAAAAGCTTGTGAGCAGATTGCAAAAGAATTCTAATTTTTTATTCCATTAACAAAAACAAACAGAAATAACTTGAATTAATCCAAATTTGAGATTCTTTTGCAGGGAAAATTGGTCAATTTTTTTTATGAAACAAAGAATTATCAAACCATTGATTTGTGTGGTGCAGTTTTGGAAAGAACAATACAACTTGCACTCGTACAAAATTGTGATACAAGAGAGAAATTGAGCTTTCGTCTTCTGAGAATGGTAATTTATGAATTGTACAAAATGTGTGTTCTTATGAGAAAGGTATTGGTCATTAAAAAAAAGTATTGGACTTTCCAGAACTGTGTTCTTTAAGTATAAACACACACGAACCTACATATTATGCAATAGACTAAATAGTGTCAATAGTGTGTAAATAAACATATTCTTAGAACTTCGGGAGAAAATTAATCGTTTGGAAACAATATCACCACTAATTTAAAAAGAGAAAATATCATTACATAAACTGAATCAAAATTATATAGTTGTTAGTAAAACAGGCCAGCTTCTATATAATTTTATCTGTATTTTATTTCCACGACTAGAATGGTAATTCGACAACATGATCATAGCAATTATTTTTTTGGCAAGAGCATGATCATTACATATTTACATGTCACACACGAAAAATCCAAGTAGTAAATAAGAGTAAACCCGTTGAAGGTTTTTCTATGGGAGGAAAAGGAAGGAACCAAAAATCAAGTGGAAAAGGACTATCTGCTTTTTACTCTTGAGAAAAAAAAAAAAAAAAAAAAACAAGGATCATAAAATGACCACCATGCACCTCATTCTTTTGCTGCATCTATCATTGTGATTCAACTTACGTTGTATTGATTATTTGTAATTTAATATATCCATAAATTAAAACATATTTGATGTCAAAACTTAATTAAATTTGATTTTTCTAAGCTGAAGGACAAGTAACTTTAAGCTGGAAAAAGAGCAAGTAACAATTCCCAAACTTAATTAGTCAGTTGGCTGGCTTACAAATTTTAATCTATAGGTTAAGTTGGAAAAAATGGTGAAAGTAAGATTCTACATACAAAGGTAGAACACCAGTGTGAGCATCTTCTTAGACATCGAAACACATATAACAAAGTTGCACACTTTTTTGCTCAAGCTACGGAAATCAGCCTTCCATAGAAAGTATATCATAATGATAAACAACTTTACATTAAGGAATTGATGAAATTGAGCACTTTTGTCATGAACAAGCCTCCTAGGAGTTGGGGCTTTTCATTTCTATTTAAAGATCATTTTTGCAGACTTATAATAGTAATTACTATACACACTTTGGGACAGCTTTTTTGCTTTGTTCAAAGATTACGAAATTGAAAAATATCTTGGAAAAGCCAAAATGGTGCGTGTCCCACTAACTGAAAAGGGGATAAAATTTCAAACGAACAATAAGTTTCTTGTTAATCCCAGAAGCTATACACATCATTTTCCAAAGTTAACTTGTGATTTAGATTAAGAACACCCTCGCTTGGATAGAGGTCGGCCTTGTATTTTTCTTCTTTTTCCGAGGGGTTAAAAGAAATAATATTTTGCTTTTCATTGTGCTCATTTATTTTCCTATGTTTTAAGGCTCTTGCGCCATACATACTTCTAACTTCTAAGTAATTGCCACATAGATCCTATATATGTATACGTATAAAGAATAAATTATTTAACGAAAGAGATTCTTATTTGAGATCCGTCACGCAAGATATTTGGTCTCTACCCGGACTTGATATAAAAAATGGAAACACTTCTTATGCACTCGTTGGTAATGATTCTAATTTAGTTCATAAGCTATTAGAAGTAGAAAGCACTATTATGGTGCACATATAATCTCATATGGAAATGGTGTTAAAAAGAGATATAAATTAATATACACTAATGATCCACCATACTACTTGATTGACATTTTAGTATAATTATGAGTTCAAAAGTGTATATTAATGAGCCCATATGAGCACATTGTGTGTGCTTGTGGACCGCTCCCTATGTGAGAATCTTCCCACAAATGATAGCAATGCCCCGATGAAAGACGTTCTTGGACCGGACTCCTCTTTAACTGCACGACAAATATGTTTCTTGGGAGAACACGGATGATTGGAACATGTGACCATTGCCATTGAGAAGTAGATCACCCCACTGATGGATATGGGCTACGGTAACTCGTAAGGTGAAGTGCGGGTGCTGCTGGAGAGTTGAGTATTAGAATCGAGATTTGACTGAGTGGGAGCTGGCTCGATGAGGTTTAAATGTGAGAACGAGATTGTTAAGGTTCACATATATATAATCAGATATCAAAGTGATGTGAAAAAGATATGTTGATTACTAATATACACTATTGACTAACCATACTATTGAGTTAATCTTTTAGTATCAGTTTATATGTGTATATATATTGACCCATATGAACACAGTATGTGCGCATGTGAACCGTTCTCCGACGTAACAATCTTTCCCAAAAAAAAAACATGTAATTACCTTTGTAGTTACTTGTCCGGTCCGAATAATCCACCTCAAATCTAGCATAAATGTTGTGGAATAACTAAATGATGAAACAAGAAGTATATATGAATCGGTGTCCTAATGGTATTTCTAATCTATATACAATTATTTAAGAAGAAAAAAAAAAGTCATTTTTTACTTTTGATCTACATGCTGTCTTTTAAAAAAAATTAATTATAGTAATTTGGTCCCCATATCTAAAAAGAATAATCAATCATGTTTCTGTAACCGGACGTTTACGAAATAGTTTAAATTTACCAAAGGGTGGAGAAATCACTTTGATAAAATAAAGTAGTGAAAATGTAATATGAGGTGGAAATTGTGGTGCTTCAATATTACGAGGTTCATGGTTGTTGTGAGTATGCAACAAAACCTAGTGTTGTCATCAAGAAAAGTGTTATGCTTCTCTCTCTTTCTCTTACTGATCTTTTAAAGATTCTTGGACACCATATCTTCTCAACGTCTCTTTTAAAGTTTTCCTCTTGATAACTTTTTTATTCTACTTTTGGCTTTGATGTGTGTATATAAATAGGGGTGAAGGGTATATTTATATGTGACTTACGTTTCCATTGCAACCCAATAATTATTAAAAATGCAAATTTATAAGGTTCTTTACGAAAATAAAGAAATAATTTGATATATATAGCTGTAATCACCTTTCAATCTTAGCATCCGCATAATTAGTCTTGGCTCCGACATGTCTAAATTAGGTTGAGATTAATGTTTTAACTGCGTTGACAGTTTACCGTTGGAAAATGATATTAAGATTTAATATTAATTGGAATTTGTGCTGGCTTTATTAGCGACGACTGACGAGAACGGGTATGTTTAACGTATGTTGGCTACTGAGATCTAATTTAAACCAAGGTTCCGACTTGATAAATAGAATTCTCATTAGAATTGTCTTAGATTTCGTCTGAAGGGGTAACTTTTAAGGATGTGTCGTTCAAACGATTGAGTTCGTTGAGGGATTAGATTTTAGAACTGCTTAGATTGCAACGTGACAAGCATAATTCATTATAATAAAATGTCTGAACAGTGATAGTGGTTGTGTTGCAATTCTGATGCTATAATGGTTGTCGCTAAATTAACAACACAATAGCAAAAGTTGTTTGTGGTGTTACCAGTTTAGTCCACAACCACTATAGTTTCAGAATTGCAACAAAACGTCTCTAAGTGTGCAGACATTTCTATAAGGGATTTTGAGTATGATTGTATTTAAATTATGTTACTTAAACTTGTTTTCGATAATTCAAAGATGGGTTGCTTTCAAAGTGAAGCAGTAAATATTGTCGTAACTTCACAAAATGATAGCTTATGATTGTAATAACTTATGATTCTCTAAAGATCGATGAGATCATTTACTACAATGGCATATTTAGATTTGCTTAATAGTTTTGCCACTGCTACATTTCTTAGTTCTCACCGGTGACAAGTTAGTTTTTCTTTGGCTTTGTTTTTAGGTAGCGAATTGTACTACCTGAGTGTTCCGTTATACCGAAATTTGACATATAATTAATATGATATTTGATAGGCTTGACTTTCAATATATATATATTAGTAATCGTGCCCCACGCTTTGCGTGTGAGACGCGTAATGCGATAAAATTTAGAAAATAAGTGTAGTTATGATACAAATATTTGGAGAATAAAAAAAAGATAAGAGTGTAAGATAAGAAGACTCAAAAGAATTTTGAGAGGTTAAATATGGATAAAAAGTGTTATTAGTTATTACTTTTTATCTATTTTTTATGAGAATATGGTATTGTGGTAATTAATAAAAAAATGTAAGGGTATTTTTGGAAAAAAGTGGTAAAATTTGACAGCCTCAAAAAATCTTGGATTGACTTATTATAATAGTATATATATATATATACACACACACACACGTTAACAAACTTAAGAATTACAGATAATATTTTTAGAGTCAATTAAATTTTTTCTTTAAATGGTAAATTTTTTGCACAAAAATAATGTTTTATATACAAAAATAATTTTTTAATCCTAAAATCTAACTTTTAGACACATATTTTTGAATTATTTTTTGTTTTCAAAGATAATTTCATATGAACATAATGAGACAATTAAAATTTGTTTACAAATACTTTTTGAGACTAAATTAAATTGTATTTTTATGTCTGTATATGATTGTCTTTAGAGACAATTTTTTTTTCAAAAAGTTAGATTTTGATACAAAGAATTTATTTTTGTATTTAAAAGATTATTTTTGTTCCGAAAAATTAACATTTAGAGACAAAATTTGATTGTCTATAAAAAAAAAATTCCATAATTTTTAAGTTTGTTGTAGTTGCATATTTGTGTTTTCGTCATAAAACCGTGGAGATTTGTATTAAACAAATCTTGATTTGGATCGTTTTTAAAAAAAAATGTCAAAGTTGATATCTAAATTGATGTCAAATATATATATATATATATATAAATATAATATTTTGGTCAGCTTAACAACAACGCGTCCATTCTTTTCCACATGTTTCTTAGCAAGCTTATGCGAAAACCCTAAAGCAAGCACTCACATATGCTTGTCAAAACTACAAAGCCACCAGCGTAGGCCCCATAATAAGAACCACACATTCAAATTCATCTCTCTTTCTCAACCCATCATTTGGCACCAAACATATATTGCATGGATGAGTTGGCTGCTGCCAACCTCAAATTTTGCATGGTTAAATGTGGAAAAATCTGTGATACAAATGCATTAAAAAAAATATTAGTCTATCATCAGATATCATGTTACTAAACTGATGGTAAAATGAGTGTTGTTAAATTTAGCGACACCCATTTTACCATCAGTTTAGCAACAACGTGTCTAATAAATGACATTTTTATTACAGTGAAGTTAATACTCCATCATCCCGTAAATATATATATAAAAAAACTACATTTTGTTTTCATCTATCACATTTTGTAGGGCTATTTTTAATCTACCAATTTGCTCGTATTTAATGCTTTGGTATTACCAAATGTTTTTTTTGATGAAATTAATGAAGTCTATACGAGTAAGATATATGCATTGTTGTTACATTTACATTATGGGATGGATAAAAAAAAGTTATTTGAGTTAATATTCATGATTTAAAATTTATGCATGTGTGTGTTATACTTCAAAAGTTATTACTTAAGCAACCGTATCAGTTAGCTTATATAACCAATCTAGTTTAAATATGAATATATTGTTTTAAAATTATACACGTATCAGTTTTCTTATCTATTATCTTAAATATACATGAACTCAAATATCACTCAAATATAAGGGATCAAGATGTTTCCTTATAATTAAAATAATAATTTCTCGCTTTTACTTTTCTCTTATATTCTCTCTCATTTATTAGTACTTTTCACATATAAATTAATAAAATAACAAAAAGACGAGTTGTATAACTGTGATAGAGAAATTGATGAAAAAAAATTGATAATTTGTACAAACCAAAACGTTTACTTATAAATTGTAAAAGTGTACTTTTTACTTTAAATATGAGAAAACGTCTTATTTAATGTGTTTTATCTAGTAAATTAATTTGGGTTGAAAAAAATTGATAAAAGTATATTAAAATATAGTAATATTTAGTTATGATAAGAAATTTGATATGGAACCTGAAAAATGTATAAAGTTAAACTATTATTCTAAAAATATAAAAGTGATACTAATTAAGTTAAATATGAAGAAAAGTGTAAAAAAAACTGTTACGGTTGCTGTTAATATGGTTGCACATGTTACTACTTCCTTTCCTTGTTACGATAGCTTTAATAAAGTCGAGTAGAATTATAGTTTTGATATCTGGTATTTTTGGTAACAGAGTTGTTATTTTCGTCAAAATAGTAGTCTGAATTTTTTGGACTTTGCTAATACATTTCTTTGAAGTGGACAAACTTATAACCAAGAGATGTTCTTTTTTCCTTGTATATTTCTTGCTTTGTCTTCTATCCTTTGCCCCAATTCTCTTATCTTCTACTTTTGGTATATGTGATTTTGCAAGGGTCAACACTAAAGCACTACTTCATGTCTCTTTCGTGTTCGTTATTGTTCCTCGATTATTTTTTATTTTTTATTTTTTATTTTCATTGGCTGCCATCATATACTTGAGGAAAACTTGGTTTCATGAAAATCTTGCACTGACAAATGATTAGCCGTAATAATTATTAGAGTTTAAGACAAAACCTTCTCCGCATATCTTCTGTTAAATAGTTCTTATATACCCGGGTTTACTCACTATGTGAGTGAGTTTCTCCGGTGACCGTATCACATATAGCTATAACAAAATTCGGTGTCTTCCGAGACAAAATCTCATAAACCCAAATTTTGTCATATTCGTCATATTTATCTCATGTTCGTATTTTTAATGTGTAAACAAACTCCAAACAATTAACCATTTCACATGCTTCAATTCAAGAATAATTTTCAGTTTGTACATTAAGATTTTCAAAAAGACAATAATTTAACACTTAAGACGCACCGAAATATTGAATGCTTAGCACTAATTAAAATCTTGACTCCGTTGTTGACTTGTAAAATTTTCCACAAAAGATTAAGCAAGTACTCCTGTAAACATGATATCAAACGAGTTCTCAGGAATTGTAATTTGTTTGATTGTAAAATTTCGTCAAGGTTCCAGATGCCAGTTTCCGGTTCTTCCCACTGGAATTCTGGATACACGTGATTTAGGATCCTCTGGAATTCTGGATACACGTGATTTAGGATCCCATAAGGGCAGAGGGACTAATAATCTGTGATGCCAAAAACAAATGCTAGTTCAAGAAGTTGTAAATTACATTATTTTTAGTCTATAAACAAATTTGTAAAATATATTTGAATTTTGTGGATTGCCAGGTTGCGTTGGCAAGACTTATTAGTCTCCTAAGCTTGTTATTGTTCACTGGAAACTCATACTAGAACGATTGAAGTTGCTCCGAATCAATGATATCGCACCATATCTCCTAGTTAATCTTAAAAACCTATGTGGTGGAGTTTCAAAGTCTGTGATCTGGTTGCAGCTACTAATGTCAGCTTATAAGCTGCATTACATTTGGCTGATCAGAATAAGAGCAACGCTATTAGGTTCTTTAGCCTTGAAAAAAGAGTTTTAACCTAGATGAATCCTGATCTTTATGAGTGGAGCAAGCCGGTTATTCACCTAAAAGCCACAACCAAACATGGCTTCTTTGAAGTACCAACAAAAAAAACATAGCTTCTCATCAGTGTTATTCGTTGTTTTAAAAAAAAAAAAACCCCATTATGAAAAGCAATTTGAAAACGGCAAAATAGATTTTTTTGATTATTCTCTAGTTTTTTTTGGGAGCATCTCAATTAATTATTGTAGTTCTGGAAGCTACACCCCCCAAATAAGATTGATATTTTGTTTATTTTAGTCGAAATTCTCCAATCATAGCATTTTGCCTCGCCCAGAATATGCATGTATGCAGTAATAACTCGGCTAAAATGTAACTTTTTTGCTCTTTAGATTTTGCCCCATAATGACTAGACTTTTTAAGCAAAAGTTTTGTGGTTTGGGAATTACAGTAGCTTATTAAGCAAAACCAAAACCATAAAAAAAGAAAACACAAAAACAAGAAAAAGAGAATGATTTCTTATCTTTTGATGAGATAGAGTCTAAAAATTTACTCCAGAACTGTGAACTGACTACAGTTAGAAAAGAAAAACCAATGACAACTTCTAAACCCATATACATAAATACTTTGACATAGATACAAACTCAAATCTGTGTCATCTAGTTTAGTGTCTTGGTTTAGAACTTGTCAAAACCAATGTTTCAACTCTATTCTTTTACAGTTTTGAAGTTCTGACATATTTCCCTCACAAACAAATGGCTAGTGCCTAGAAACACAAACATAATGCCAAACCGATAAATAACACAAAGTCGAAACCATGAAAGTATCTATCAATTTCACAACATACCTATAAAATCTAACAGGGTTTTTTCCTGAAAAAAGTTACAAAGACATCCAACGCAATACCAAGATTTGTTGCATATTAATCCAATATCATTTGTCTCATTTTAATATTTTCCGAAATTTACTCCACACACAAACACACGGGCGATCAATCATGTTCTTTTAAGAAGGTAGCCCATAAGAATTCCAATCAGGCCCACGATAACAAGGTATAGACCGCCTCGGGTTTTATTACCTTCACGTCTCAGTAACTCCTGCACATACGGACCTTTTTAAATTAAGCCTTTGGTTTAAAACACGCTGCCCTATATATATACATATTTTAAAAGTATCGGATGGTAACATGTAAAATACAAATGTTCGCTGAAACCATTAATTGCTTCACACTGCATAAACATGGAACGATTTGAAATTTAAAGGGTGAACGAAACTAATGCATGACACACGTGTGTGCAAGTTTATTGATGGTAAAAAAATTACTCGGCATCCAAAAATTTGCATTTCCACCTTATTTGATATCCTTTTTCTTAATAGAAATCGGCCTTTACCATCTTCAATAAGTGCAGCCAATAAAA
Source organism: Primula veris (assembly GCA_963682055.1). Taxonomy (NCBI): domain Eukaryota; kingdom Viridiplantae; phylum Streptophyta; class Magnoliopsida; order Ericales; family Primulaceae; genus Primula; species Primula veris. Next base: position 26,582,965 of record OY821745.1, on the reverse strand, counting down.
AATGCAACAAGTACTGTACTCAAACACCATACACATTGACTTAGTGAGGGTAGAGCACAATGGGGTCATCGAGAGAAGATGAAATAATAATGGTCAAAAGAACTAAGTTATACATACTAAATTGAATCGCTTACCAATTCTTGCTGAAGCTTCTTACGTTGCCGGAGTGCAGAATTTTTCTCATCTGTCAGCTTTGAAATAAGAGTCTTGACCTGAAATGGGAAATAATACAGTATTGTTCAATGAGTAGGTGTCGTAGGTTCTTTAGTATGTAATATGTATTCACATCGGGATAAATATTATAACTAGTAATCAAATTTGAAACTCGACATGAACTATAGCATGAATTACAAAAAACTGGTCCCACATAGTGGAAAACTTCTATTTGGTCCCCTTCTATGGATTTGTAACACTCTTGGTCTTATAAATTATAATATAGAATCTGTTTGGTGTTTCCATAGTTTCACCCGGACACGATTGGTCATCACAGGTTTTGTTTGCCAGGAAGGCAGTCCTTTCAGGAGTTACACGGATAGTCTCCATATCTTGAATACGTTGATTAGTGGTTCCACGTATAACACTAGTGGTTCCCATAAGACGGGACCGCAACAAAACTTATTTAAACTATGGGGACCAAAAGTGTTGTGGGTTTAAATTTTAGGAACAACCATGTAACTTAATTATGGCGACCAATGCATTGTATATTGGTAATTTATGATACGGTTATGGTCTTTAAACCTTGTGAGAAATTTCTATTTGGTCCCCATTTTTTCACCTCCAACTGTACTGGTCCTCACAGTTTGAATAAGTTTACACCGATAATTCCCAAATTTTGAATAAGTTATACTGGTAGTTTCCATGTATAACACTATTGCTCCCAGTAAGAAGGGACCTTAGTTGAAACTTAACCAACTCCTAGGGATCATCAGTATGTAAAACTTTATGTATGACTGTACAAGGATCAACCGTGTAAATTATTTAAATGTGATTCCTGAAGTTCAAATTTGATACTAAAGGGACCAAATAGAAACTTAACCAAAAATACGGGGACCATCGCTGCATTCACCCTAAACGATATCAATGGCTACCCAAATATCAGAAACATCATACACTTTAAGGCTCAGGGTAACAGAAATTAAATTTTCTACAAGAAAAAAGGAAGATGTACATCTGACGAGTTATCTGAAGGCTCTGCCAGCATTCTGTCCACATGTGCTATCGAATTCTACAATTAAGACAACATGCCCATCAAAAACAAAAGGAAAATACGATCTTCTAGTAACAAATAAAAAAGGTGATTTTTTTTCTAAAGTACTCACAGCAGTATGTTCAGTTGCACTAAAAGTTCCATTTTCAGAAACTGAAGCCCTAGGTGAAGAGCCTTCTTCAGAACCTTCTCTTACTGGAGATGGTGGCTGTGGCGGGGGAACATATGCAACTCTTAACTTGCTCTCCTCCACCTGGTTTCCTGTCGCCTTGTTGAACTTCGTAAAAAAGAAATAGTATCATAAAAGCTGAAATAGAAGCTCAAAGAATCCGTTTACAAAATAAAGAGTCGCATAAGAGACTACATTAGTTACACCACTCATCCAAAGTAAGTACAAATCAGGAGAAAACCTATTAGTTTTTAACGGTTAATACAGTATATTACAAAGTTTCAATTTGGACACTGATCTGCACAAAATCGAAGAATAAGAACACCAGTGTTACGTTCCATACCAATGACCAATCTATAGAATATCGAACAATTAGTACTGCACCCTACCAAAATTCGCTTCAGAGTTCAAATATTAAATGTTAATTGTTCGATTGTTGTGGAATGTTAGCGTAGAACACCGGAGGAATCATACAAGTAGCAGGTAACAAGTGCAATTGAGTTGACATTAATAGACTTCTATACTAATTGTAGTTTCTTTGTGTAGATCAGGCAATGTTTCAAAAAGACCTAGGCAGACTCAAAGGCACGAAAGTGGGGCCTAGGCGACAAAACGATTTTTTTTACATTGTAATTTAATTTCCTTGGGTTCTAATATGATTGGCACTTTAGATATATGGTTCCCAAGCTAAATGAATACTGAAAGCCTTTCACCTTATATTTAGCAATCATTATTTAACAAAATCTCAACCAGATTAAACAAACAAAATTATTTCCAAATATAATAATTAAATTTAATTTAAAACCAGAAGATCACCGTAATCGAATTAATGTTCTTTCTTAATTATTGACTCTCACTACTGGTTTAGTTTGTTTACATAAGAAAAGAGAATAAGACAAAGACACATTTGATCAAAACCGACATATGTTATTACTAGTAGTCTACCACTTGCATTTGTACTCATAAGAGTTTAACTCAGACTTTAACCAATGAGAAAACTATATATACAGAACATCAATATACGGCCAACATATATATAAAGAGAAAGTCAGAGAAAGTCAATAACACAAATAAGAGAGATCGGAGAACTAAAGGTGATACGACTTAGAGAGACTTGCGCAAATGTAGAGTAATATCAAATATGGGCTTTGGTCTACATTTTTTATTTTTTACTTTGGTGGTTGACCTGAAGAATACCCACCCATATAAGAATGCTTGGCCTGAATCATATCGCGGCAAGTCAAGGCCTAGTGCCTAGGCGGCTCAAGACAGGGAATTTTGAAACAGTGGTCAATGTTGTGAAATTTACTAGCAGCCTGTGCAAATGTAATATTTCCCGATAATGAACCATCCTAATTATTGTCATGTATTCACTTTTTCCAGTATGAGAAAACTTCTGAACTCCGTGAAGACATTAACAACAATAAATGTGCTAACTGCTAACAGGTGTATGTTCAGACTTCAGATTAATATTTTTCTTCTTCTTCGCTTGCCAGCTATGGTCTTCATTTTCATTTATATACCTATATTTCTCTCAATGTAATCCATTAAAGGTTACCGTTTCTGAAGTAATATCCTTCGCCGTTGCTCCCTCGCTTGCCACAGCGCTTTGAAGTAAAAACTTGTCTTTACATTGCATGTCAGGGGGAGCCTCTCTTTGTGCTTGCATTGTAACTGGCAAATAAAAATAACATTCAGAATTATGAGCAAACTAAGCAAGAAGATATCATAACTTGGCAATTACAGATTAAGGAGACCTTGCATGCACCACAAATGGGCCAAATCGAACGTGTAAAACCAAGAAAGGTAACTCCAATAATATGGATTCATTTAGTTAAGGCCTCACATTTGTGCACTTAGATTTTAAATTTAAAAATAGGGAATTTGGCCTAAATTCTTTCAATCTAGTAACTCCAATAATATGGATTCATTTAGTTGAAAAATAAAGTTCGAGACTTCGAACTATAATATTAAGAACAATAATGATAAAAGCATTGTCTTGGGTCCAAAACGTGTTCTCAAGTGCACTGTATTAGCACAATTGAGCTGTCAATAATTGATGGGGAGAGATTGAGATTATATGTTGGAACCAAATTCAACTGCTGAAAATCACTTTCAACTTAAGAAACAACTTTGCCGAGGTTAAAATAATCAATATTTTAGCCTGCTGAGAAATTAAACACGTAATTAACATAATAATGCTGCCCGTACAATTATTAATGTTCGTGAGCTAATTTTCATCTACCCATGTAGAAAGAAAACATGCATGAATGCCTAAAAGTAATCACTCAGAAATACAGATATATCAAAGCCACATCAGAACGGGCCAGGGCAGCCATTGCCACATCATTGTATACATATGTATTTATGTATGGCTAACAATTTCCATATAAACAAGATAAGAGTTGAAGAGACACGGACCAATAACATCACAAGTAGAGTGAGGCAACACAACCCCAGTATTTGGTCGAACACAGTACTTCTTTGGATTCGTTGTCTTCACCTGAGGAAAAAAATCCCATATAAACACAAATTCAAAAGAAGATATTTTTGTAAAGTAAAAAAATGGATAAGAAATTTCTATTTCCGCCTTTCCTTACCCTTTTTCAAAAGATAACACGTTTCTGTTTCTATTTTCTCCCACCCATTTATGTAAATTTGAAAAGATTACACATCTATTTCTAATTCCCCTACCCCTTTTTTTTTTGTAAAATTTCAAAAGATTGAACATATTTATTTCTACTTTTATTTAACCCTTGTTTGCAGTGGCGGAACTAGAAAAGTTTTTTTGTTGTTGTAATTATGGGGGTCCTAAGAAGCTAAAATCAATAAAAAAAAAAATCAAAATACATGGTAAAAGATCTCTTTTTTCTAAATATGGGGAGTCCCTTTTACCCTGTTACTAGTCCTCGGCCGCTTGTTTGTAAGTTTTTCAAAAGATGATACTTTTCTATTTCTATTTCGTCCAACCTGTTCTTTGTAAACTAAAAAGATAACAAATTTCTAGGTTCCCTACCTTATAAATTGTAAATTTCAAAAGATTACACATTTATATTTCCATTTCTTCAATCACATCCGTGAAATTTAACAAAATTACATCTTTCCAACTATCAAATCTAAGGCTCTGTAAATACAAAACAATAAAGCAAATAAATCAAAAAACTAACCTTAAAAGCCACGTAATTCTCGGTCTTGTTCTTCAGCTGTAGAGAACACGAGATCTGCTTCTTCAATTCAACTGTTTTTTTCCAAATATTATATCACAAAAAAATAGATCAAAGGGTTAACAACACATGTTACACAAATAAAAAATAGCCCAGATACACAAAATTCACCAATATATGCATATATGATACATATACATATATATATACATATAAATTAAAGGCTAACACAGATAATAAACACATAGAAAATAGCCCAGATACACAAAATTCACCAATATATGCATATATGATACATATATATATATAAATACATATAAATTAAAGGCTAACAACAGATAATAAACATATAGAAAATAGCCCAGAAACACAAAATTCACCAAAATGGGCACATATATAGATACATATATATATATATATAGAGAGAGAGAGAGAGATAGTTACAAGGGAATTGAAGTTCCTGAGGATCTAAGCTAAGGAGATCTCCTGTGCTCATTTTTCCTGAGATTTTAGAGAGAGATTAGTGGAGTTGTACAGTTAAATACTTTTATTGTATTGTATTGTATTGTATTGTATTGTATTGTATATAAATGCTACTCCTGTTGTATGTATACTTGTGTTGTATGGAGTAAACTGTACACTTTTGTTTGCTATATTTAGTTCTGCATGTTGTCACTCAGCTGTTAAATTCCATTATTTAATATTTTATCCTTTATCTATATATATATATATAATTTATTATTCCGATAACAATAACCATACACACTAATCACGTCATCAATTTCAAAACACATTTTCATCAAACATGTTCAATTGTAAACGAATTTGTTACAATTACGTTTCAGCATCTATTAGTGTGGCAATAAGTGTAGGAATAAGGCAGCCATTATTACGCTATTTATTCTATTCAAGTAGTATATAATACTATAATGGACAATGATAATTGATAAGAATTGGTTTCAATTTTTTTTTTTTTTAAGTAAAATATGGAGTTTAGTCGTATATACTAGCATTGGATGATTCAAAATGGAAATGGGTTAGTAAAAGGACATTCTTTATTGCAAAACCATTATCATGATACTTTGACTGCCGAAAAAGGATGATGCGGTGTCGAGCGGAAATGATCGTTTTTGTTTTGGCAAATGGATCTTTACCCGGAGTGGATAAACTTTCTTCAAAACGGGCTTTTATTTAAAAGAGTAAATAAATAAGGTGGCGCGATGTGTGCGAACAGGGGCGGATTTAGGGGGGCGAGTGGTGCCGCCGTCACCCCAAAATTTTTCAAAATATTTTTTTTATACATATAATTTTTAAAATTTAGAGTTAAATATAGTTATAGCCCTTTTATATTTGGTTGTAAGCTCAATAGTATAGTGGTACAAGTGCACATCAACTAACTATAGGTCACATGTTCGAAACTCTCCTATGGTACAATTTTTTGCTTAATTATTCTTCACAACAACCGTTCCGAGGCGTTGAGTTTTACTTTGGCCACCGTGTGCCAATAGAGGAATACAAGGATGGTAATCAATAATGAACCTGTTTTGGGGTAGGGGGGGAAAGCTTAGTTCTATATTGTAACGGTTGCATTTTAGCAAAATTCTAGTTTTTTTATTTTTTATTTTATTGATGACATCCTTTATCCTTTTATATGTATTTAATCATATGTCAAAAATTATATTTAAAGTTTTGTCAAGTGGCGGAACTAAGATAGAAGAATACGGGGGCTGGATTTGAAAAGTAAATAAATTGGGGCCTAAACGGCTATTTATTTCTAATAATGTCAATGACTATTTTGGGCAAAGTAATACTTTGAATAACTGATACTTCTTCCGTTCTCATTTAATTGTTCACTACGAAATTACGTGTAATTTTGACCGACTTATAACTTATAGCAAAATTGTCGAAATGATTTTTTTTAAAATCTAATCAAAAAATTTAACATTTGAACTATATAATCAACTTTTAAAATTTTCATCCCGACAATTTTGATACAAATTTTTGACCGGTCAAAATTGCACGTAGTTTCATAATAAGCAATTAAATAATAACGGAGGAAATACTATATTGAAACTTTATGCTATATATATTACTATAGATTTTTATTTTCTCCTAACTAAATAAATTATGATTCATTTTTGAAACAATAGTGCTAGTGAAATTGTGTATGCATTTCTAAAAGATTAATTTTGGAACTTAGAAAATCTTTACTTAGTTTAAATTTTCAGAACGAAAAAAGCATAAAGACGGACTGAACAGAGACGTAGAATGAGACGGATTAATTACGCTATTTTTTGTTACGAGCTTATTAGCGACGGTTTTGTGACGACTTTATGACAGTTTAGTCAATTTGCGACAGATTTGTGACAACTTTTTAAATTAGTGACAGGTTTGTGACAACTTTTGATTCTTACTAAATCAAATATTATTTTATAGTGTGGAGCACAAATACGTAGCAAATAAGATTAAGAGAATATGCCAGTATTTTTTTTAATTAATAGTGCTTTCCTTTAAAACTAGTGCTTACACAAAACACCACATATCCAAAGTGGTATCTCTGATTTTTATATACTTTCTATATAGGTAGTCCAGATCTAGAGAAGTAGTGATGGGGTTTGACGTTTTATTATACCTAACCCAGTCATTTTCTTTAAACAAAAATCAACGAATAAGGAAAAACAAAAATCAACGAATAAGGAAAAACCAAAATCTAGAAAATAAACATCAAGGTGAAATGATTCATAATGCTGACTTTTTAAGTAAACCCAACGGGAAAATGATATGTAGACCCTAGTTGTACCCCTCCATACATTCATTATGAGCGGAATTAAAACAAAAAACGTTAAAAGATAAAATTGCATTTTTTTTTAATTAATCTTCTCACAAGGATTGTAGTGCAAAAATATATGAAGGTGTGTGCAAATAATTATATGTAGATGAAACTATCCCTATCCGTGAGTAAATTTCTGTACAAATTTTTACCAAACAATAGTTTACTTGATTGTATATCAGCAGTGTATTCAAATTAAAAGATTACCAACTTGTACACAACTGCCAGGGCTTTGTAGCTGGATTGCTTAAAATTATGGTTGGAACTAAGAATATTAATAATCTGGTGAAAGCTACCGATAGACTTTTTTTATTAGGGGCATTAAGTTGCCAAAATTATTATCATGCAAACATAAGCTTCTTTTTGCTTTTCACAAAAGGATAAGTGTGACATAAACAAGTTGTCCACTGATATGAACAACTTTAACTAAAGAAAAATTATGCAATTAAACAGATTGTAAGATCCAAGAGATGAGAACGTCAATAAAGGTAAAAGGCAAAAGAATGGACAGAATAAATATAATCTTTAAGTGGGTTTAACACAGATATGGTGAAAGCAAAACCAACTTATTCAAGGTTTTTTTAAGTTCCTTTACAATTGTTAACTATCACCATGTCATGTGCTCATGCCCAGATGCAGTGTGTGTATATATACATATATAACTGTTAAAGCACCTTTAGTTGGGAAACCAAGCAGAAGTAACAAAAAAGATACTATGGCCTAGATTTTTGAAGTTTTTAAGCTCATATCTTGTACAATTGTACTTAAATGTTTCAATAATTTGATGGATCCTCTATAAGACATACTCTTACGATGATTTGGCCTAAAAAACTTTTAACTGGATGAGCTCTGTTTTTCTCAAGGCCAAAACATCTAAATTATTTGTTTAAAAGCTGCAAACAAAACCAACTTCAAGTTACCGCGACCTTTAACTGTTTTCTTCTCAGAAGTTGTACTTGATTTGGTTAACCACCTTAAAATGCTTTCGCTGTATTTCTAACTTGAAACACAATAAGTTGAATGAAATAAACATTTTTTGTAGCCTCGTGTGCAGTCTACGTAGTAAACTTAAAAAAGCTGCCAAACATACCCCCATCATTTACTCACTTTTGATTCATCTGATATTACAACCAAGAAACTACATATATTTCAAAAGTCTTTGAATCTATATTATCTATGGACATGTTTTGCTATTCAATATTCGTTACAATATTTCTTTAAAAATAACCATATACAAGACTGCACAATTTATATATAGCGAATCAAGTGGGGTATTAATCAGCCCACATTTACACAATTAATAACTAATACCAATCTTTGATTTCTTCACGTTCATCAACTAATCGGTAAATGACACCTGTAATTGGCGATCTCGAGCAGTGAACCCCGTATACCAAGCAACTCTCATGAGCTGCACGCATAGTATCAATACCCACCAACACACGAGCCCCTTAATCGTATGCAACACCCAAACAGGCGCATTAATCTCTATCCCAAGCTTTATTCCCCTCATTAACTGCAATATACGATACCCTTCGTATATTACCGGGGTCACCAGCCATGCTGGCGATTTCCAGTGCCAGATCAGCATTTCTGTCACCATCTGAATGAAGAGAAGCAGAAAATACGGGCCCAATAAAACGGCGTAGGAAATAGGCGCGAGTTGAGGTTGGAAGAACAAGCCCTTCTGAGACACAAGTAGCATAACCAAAGGGACAATAAAGCCTGTTATCGTCGCGAATAAGTTCCAAAATTTGTAACTAAGGGGAGGTTTGCTAATACAAGGTTGGTTTGGGCTTTTTGGGCGGGCACAAGCATCCGCCATGAGAAGGAACAGATACGCACCGAGGTTAAATATACAGTCAAGTCCCGTTAAGGAGAGTAGACTAGCTATATTGGGCCCAAGAAAGACTGATGAAATGGGTAGCCATAGTGTGGGGGCCATTCCTGTGGTGAGAAGGAGAACAGGGCCCGCAAGCCACATAGGCAATTTAAGGTACTGAGGTGCTACAGGTGGCGAGCTCTCAGTGGCTAAAGGGGTTTCATCGGTTTTGGTAGAGCTGAGGTTTTCGAAGATGTTGGAGGTTTTAGTTAGGTATTTGTCCGCCATGTCATCATTGGAAGAGAATTTGGCAGGCAAGGATTCGAATGGCAAATTTGAACAGGAAATAGGGGAATGAAAAATAGACTTACGGTAAAAGGTGCGCGCAAAAAGTGGATTAGTGTGAACCGATGATTTGGGGATCTTAGAGTGTCTTTGACTGGTACAAAGAGTTGAGATGGTTGAGTGCTGGAGAAGAGATGTCATTATATGTTTGAGAGCTTTGCCTAAGAACACGCTTAAACGAGTATCACTATCTGTAATTTTCAGGAGGAACCCAAAGGAGAAAGTCAAATACTAAAATTTAAAATGATTATCTGTCGATAAGAACTGTAATTTAACTGTTATGCATAATAAATACCATACACACATACAATATTCAACATTTAACAGAATGCAGAAAGATGATATGAATTCCAACAACTTATTTGATTTCATAATGGAGGAGAACAAAGACAAGGTTATATACTGAAAAAAGTCAATGTCAAAGTAGTGAAAAGCAATAAGCTGAGTATCTAACGTAAAAGTAGTTAAACTTAAAAAGTGATTGGCGAAATATATAAAAAGAAAGAAGCCAATCAAACGTGCAGGAGAATAAATTACAAGTCCGCATATCACTATCAATTATTAATATAAGAAACCCAAAATGAACGGCAAGTATTGAACTCACAATGAAATTTGACAATGTAAGCTTTGTACTCAACTTAACGCTTAAGATCAGAAAGCACTGAAATCCAAAGGATGATATAACTCCAACTAATTATCATATTTCAATTCCAAAAATCATGCGGTTGCATCTTAAAGCATAAACACATGTTCTTTTAATGAGAATGAACAAGTAAACCCTTAAATTAGTAAATATACATATTGTTGTACTACAGGGTAGTTGATATTAGTGTAAAGCAGGTTAAAATCATACAGTATAGTTTGAAATGCGATTCAAGGTAACATACATAATAGTGAAATTACAAAAAAAAAAGAGATACTTTTTTGTGTTTGTCAAACTTGCCCACTCTTAAGTTCTTAACTCATAATAGTAAATTAGTACTAACAGTTATCTATCGTATAACTGAGTACAAAAGGTTCTGGATAATTACGATAACATGGAAAGGAAGTGAATTTCAATTAAAATTCCCACATAAAAGAATATAGAGTTTTTGTCTCAAAAGTATTGTGCTATGCGACCGTTTATACATGATAGTGAATAAAAAAAAGTATACTTTTCGACATCTGCCAAAAAATCTCACTACTTCTCACTTTCTCAGTACTAAAGCTCTGTTTGTCAACAGATTTTCTAGCTGAAAATCAGCTTTTGTTATAGCTTTTTTGGCATAAAAATCTGCTTTTAGATAGCTAAATAATCCGACTTTCCAACACCCCGTGATTTTTATAAAAACGTAAAACCTAAAAAAGTATTCCAGAGATTTTGTTTCCAAACGGAGCTTAAGAATAGCAGTAACCTAACTTTAAAGTGGTCTAAATAGTAAAAAAAATTAATTAAAATGGGTGAGCTTATTATTTCAAACAAAGTCCATTTTTTTTAATTGCAAGACCTAGATTCAACAACTAATCCATATAAAAACAGTCCACATGATATATACAATCAATAGAGACATATACAGTATAAGGAAAAAAAACCTAAAAGGCAATTTATCAAACAGTTAGTTGGCATAAATCATAACTGGAAAATAATAGTATAATACAAGGAAAATTAAATCCAATTGACATTCAAATAGAGCGCAATTATAAATAATATGACGATACCAAATGAATTAAAGGTTATGAATATTTTTTAACAGGTTAGACACTAGCTTAGTAGCTATATAATAGTAACATCCATTAAAATGGGATAGTAAATTATGAAAAAGATCTTAATTAACAACGTTATACTGTAGAATTGATGATCTTTATGAGATAAATTGAGATCAAATGGTACCTTGTTTACGCGAATTTGACTTATACAAAATAAACACTATTTATTTATGTAAACTTCAAAGTTCGCATTTTGAGAGAAAAATACTAAAGAAAATACACCTAGGACCCCCTGAGTTATTGTGAATTACACGAACTTAAAGATAAATTTATCTATAATATATTAATAAAAACAAACGTTTAAAAGTTAAATTATTAAAAATATACATTTAATTAATAATTAATAAAAAATAAAAAATATTATTTATTTCTCTCAATATATTTTCTCTCTCTCTCTTCTTTTACCCCCTTCTTCTCTCACAATCTCTCCAATCTCTCTCTCCATTTTATCTCTCACTCCGATATATCTCATCCTTCTTCTCATTATCTCCGATCTATAATCTTCGTTCTCTCTTTCCGATCTATCTTCTCGTCCTCTCTTTATTTTTCCAATATTTTTTCTTCTACTCTCTCTCTCTCCGATCTCTCTCTTCCGTAAAGATTGAGACAGACTCATCTGTCGGAATGGACGGTGAGGGTAAATAGCGAGGTCAAAAACTCGAGATTGATGTAGACGGAGATACGGTCGTCGAACGAGAGGTCCACGACGACGATTTAGTAGTTCGACATCGGAAGACGGTTAAGAGTTGGATTTGTTAATTAGTGTATAATATTGAAAAATAAGTTTATAAATTAAGTGAATCAAATGTATGAAGTTGAAAATTATGTAAGTAACTATATGAATTATGTAAATTGAGTTATGCACTTTGAAAATAAGGATGAAATCTACGAATCAAAATATGAACTTTTGAAACAAGGGTATGAACTTTTGGAATAAGTGTATGAAAAATACAAATTAGGCTATAAATTTTTGAAATAAGGGTATGAACTTTTGGAAGAAAGGTATAAAAAATACAAATTAGGGTATGAACTTTTGAAATAAGGGTATGAAATTTTAGAATAATGGTATGAAATATACAAATTACGGTATGAACTTTTGGGTATATTTTTGTTAATTAGAATTTTTTGGGTATGTTTTTGTTAATTTAGTTTCAAAAGCAGTAAAATATAAATTAACAAAACATACAACTTTTGAAACTAATTAACAAAAACATACCCAAAAATTTCTAATTAACAAAAATATACCCAAAAGTTCATAGCCTAATTTGTATATTTCATACCCTTATTCTAAAAGTTTATACCCTTATTTTAAAAGTCCATATCATAATTTGTAATTTTCATACCTCTATCCTAAAAGTTCATACACTTATTTCAAAAGTTCATACCCTAATTTGTATTTTTCATACATTTATTTCAAAAGTTCATATACTAATTCGTAAAGTTCAGCCTTATTTTCAAATTTTATATCCCAATTTAAATAATTCATATCCTAATTTACGTAATTCAAATAATTTTCAACTCCATACCCTTAATTCACGTAATTCATACACTTATTTTTCAACATTATATACTAATTAACAAATTCAACTCTTACCCGTCCTCCGATCTCGAACTACTACGTCGCCATCGTGGGCCTCTCATTTGACGACGGCATATCCGTCGACATCAATCTCGAGTTTTCGATCTCGCTCTATACCCTCGCTGTCCATTCCGACAGATATGTCCGTCTCAATCTCCACGGAATAGGAAGATCGGAGAGAGAGCGAGGAGAAGAAAAAGATCGAAAACTCTTACCCGTCCTCCGATCTCGAACCACAACGTCGTCGTCGTGGGTCTCTCATTTGACGACCGCATCTCCGTCGACATCAAACTCGAGTTTTTGAGCTCGCTCTATACACTCGCCGTCCATTCCGACAGATGTGTCCGTCTCAATCTCCACGGAAGAGAGAGCGAGGAGAAGAAAAATATCGAAAAAATAAAGGGAGAATGAGGAGAGGTTCGGAAAGAGAGAAGAAGGATGGGAGATCGGAGAGTGGAGAAGGACGAGGAGAGAGATCGAAGGAGAGAGAATGAGGAGAGAGAGAGTGTGAGAGGAGGAGATAGAGAGGAAATAGACTGGGAGGGATAAATTCGTTTTTTGTTTTTTTTATTAATTATTAATTGAAACTATGTTTTTGATAATTTAACTTTTGAGTGTATATTTTTGTTAATATAATGGGTATAGAGTGTGTTTATGTTAATTGCCCCTTAAAAAAAATAGTAGAGTATATTAAATATAATAGCATCTACAATAGTGTTGTTATTTATATTATTAACTAAAATAGTTAGTTAACAATGCATTTTTTTGACTTCATTAGTTATGTTAAATATGTGTTATCTTTGCAGATGTTAAAAAAATTGTTAAAGATAACAATGTTTTTAATATTGTTAATTGATGATGTGACAAAATAACAAAAACGTGAATTATTTCAACTACCCTTATTGTAGTTCCTATATTAATTTTAATTAAAATTAAATAACTTTGTTAAGTTAATACACTAACGTGAATGTTAAATTTAAGTTAGATACGTGTCATTTAACATGCAATTAAATGATGATGTGTCAAAGTTAATATTGTTAAAATTAACACAACTATTGTGGATGCTCTCACAATTTTTTGGTTTTGATGGTATATTTGGGATACTAAAATATATTTGGGATTTAGTAAAATAACTAGTAAAATATATACCTTATTTGGGAGTAAAATGAGTTGCATGGTATTTTTTGTTTGAAAAGTGACGCTTATTTGGGATTTTCCTATAAAAAAATGGTACGCATAAAGTTTTCTAAAAACATGAAAATCTGAAAAATTGGGAATTGATTTCGGGAAAAATGAAATGGGGTTTATCGAAATGAATATGAAATCTTAAAAGGATACGTGTGTTTTCAAAAAGAAATAATTTGGCATGTGTTTTTAGTAAATATGATACATCTAATGGAAAATTTTGATCATTGCCGCTTTTAAAAATACTGGGCTAATTTGTTATCATGGGTTTGTTTACTGAGAACTTGGGAGCTCGAATTATTGGCTTTTCTTTTACGTCTTGTAAGCTACAAATCTTTTACAAAATGAAGTGGCAAGATTGACAAGGAGCATCAAAGCCATCGTTTGGGAATTTGACTTATATAAGAAGAACAAAGACGATTTAATCCAACAAAATAATTCTATTTTTCCAGGCCAGATAATCCAAAAATATAGTTGGCAAGATGTAACCAAACAAACCCAGTAAATGATGAAAGGTGAAAAGAGAAAATTGAGAACAACTGCCTAACAAAGCACTGAGAAAGTTTTTAATTATTAAATCATACGCCAGATCAGAGTGCATATACTGGTCATTTGTCAAAAAATATAACCACAATGCTGAGACTAAAAATAAAACCCACATTCTTATAAAAATAATAATTATTAAACAATATTCTCCAGGTTAATTGAATAGAAATGTAGATGTGACAAGAGTCTCCAAAATCCCATTAAGGAATAATGGTAGGCATAAAACATTTGCGCTATCGTGCGGTCATGACTTTCAGAGTGCCATAAAATTTATCATGTGTGCGCTTGCCTTTTAAATACCAAGTCGAGCAATTCTTTCCAAGAATGCAGGTGTCTACACGGGTAATACCAGGCCAGTCGCAACTACGCATCTGGGTTGTCGATTTATGTGCATGTGGTCTCAAGTTAAACGACTGAGATGAGTCCGTCTGTGATGAGTCTTAACTGCAAATGAGATACATTTGTAAGAAAGAGATCAAAAGTCGGACTAAAACAAGACAACGGAGTAAGATTTATCAGCATGAGCTTACTCACTGACATCAACAGAAAAAGAGCAAGCACTAGAAAAGGTGACATGAGGTAATATACCAAAAATTGTAACGTTAGCTTAGTCTATTGGGAGTACATATAGAATACTCACTTTAAAGTGTACGGCTTTCTACACGAAACACACAAATACACAGAGGGTGCTTGCGTTTTCATCCATTGCATTAAGTTTTCCCCGAGCGAAACCCCCAAAGATGACTAATCCTGACAGTGGTCAAATTTCTCTCAGAGGAATGACAATCCTGAGCAGGCAAAGATATCGAATGTTTGACAATTGGCTTCTAATCTGGATTCTTTCCAACACTTGCAAGTTTAGAAATAATTTAGATTAAACCTGGTGGTTTTTTCTTTAGGATACCACAGGCATGTCAATTGTGAACTTAATCCTCCAAGTTTCGATAATTTAGAAGACCAAGTGTCCAGTATAAAGAGAGCAAGCATGTAACATAAAAAGTATGAGGTGACATAATCAGATCCTTATACTTTAATGTTTCTTCAGCACGAGGGGTGATAGATAGTTAGATACTATCAGCTAGTTCGTACTTCAGATGTGACTTCTGAGCCTGTTACATCTGTCACATTGATTACCTGTAAGGTAAAGCATATAAGAGATCAAAGTTGCACATTAAATAGAACAAAATAAACTAACCCTTCAGAATTTTGACTGCAACATAAATTATGATTTAAATTAAGAACCTCAATAAAAGCTAGCCAGCTCAGAAGAACAAGAGTTCAGAGTTATTTAGACTAAAAATTGAAGTAAATTGTACGAGAAGTGTAACAAAGAAAATATTACTATATGAAAGAAATGAAACATTCAATCTTATAGCTAGTTGATATACCTTTTCAGATCTGAGCATCTTCAGTTTCTTCTGCCAATCAGAATCTCTATAAGAGGCCAATGCTCGGAATAATCTTCTGAAGTAGATTATAGACAGTGCCCGTACTTGAATCACATTTACCAGGAAGATAGTTTTCCTCATTGGCTAAAGTGGTATAAGCGTCTGCAAATGCCTGACGCGGATTTTCAAGATATTATGATTTAAATTTTAAATCAAAAGTTGCATGGGATCACCCATAATGAACTAAAAAACATTACAAGGTATGTGTTGTCATAAAACTTCAAGAGTCATGTCCTTGAAATGAACATTTACAATGTTGAATTTGCGTGTATCTCTGGTTATTGTCAACCTCAAAATTTCCAAAACATAAATTGTTTTAGATCACATCTCACTTCTAACAGGATTTAAACTTTAAAAGCATGAGAAACACATCAGCAGTAACCAAAGAATAAATTTAGGAGGCTTTCATAACACGGAGTTTCAAAATAAATGAAATTTAGAATTTTTCTTTTAATTTAAACTCTAGTTCAAAAATAATAACAAGTGTAATGAGTATAAAATCAATGAAAGTCAAAACAGTGATATTTGATCATTTGCAGATCTAATGCAAAGATGCTATAGTGACATGACAAGATTATTTCTGATGGCTGAAATTCCAAAAGAGAAGTTACAATCCAAATATGCATACACTGATAAGAGCATATACACCCATATGCAAAGGCTGCAGATAGGGCTCTAAATATAGTGAACAGGTCGTCAAGATGCTCGCGTTCCGCTTGGTGACGGCTCAGCTTATGTTCATTCATTTGTAAATGAACTGATAATGAACAAGGGTATCGCGTTTGTCTAGTAAATGAACTGATCATGAACAGAACTATGTTCGGCTCATTTATGCTCGCTCTCGTTCAACTATATATGTGTATGTATATATGTCTTATTATAATAAATATTTAGGAAAATCTGATAAAATTCAAACACTATGGATGTTAGTGATACAATCTACAAATTATATGGATGGTGTATCATTTCAAAATTGGTAAAGAAATTCTGAAATTCAATAGAATTTTAAAGACGTGTATTGGTGATATAATCAATGATATATTCATGTGGTATATTATTCAAAACTAGTTAAGTTATTTATATCATCACACTGTAAAAACAATCACTAATTTTATTGTGAGGTGCTGGACTTGTTAAAGTAATCGATTAGACGAATGTAAAATAGAATTTATACATTAAAAGAATATATAAACTTAAAACTAAGATTGATTTGTATTATAATGTCAAATCAATCGGTTAGTTAACGTTTTACTTATATGTAGACAGTTCACCATAGTAGAAAATATATTAATAATTGATAAACTATAATTTCTAACAATAAAGAAAGAACATAGTCATTTTTAATAATTATTAGTAGGGCTGGGTCCGGTCCGGTTCGGTTTTTGGCAAAACCGAAACCGAAACCGAGCATATTTTTCAGTTCGGTTTTTTTCGATTTCGGTTTTTTTATTTTTTGGACCGAACCGGACCGGTTTTTTCGGTCCAGTTTCGGTTTTTTCCGGATATTTTTCGGTTTTATTTTTTATTTTTCGGTCTTTTTCGGTTTCGGTTTTTTTCGGTTCGGTTTTACTGAAAACCGAAACCGACCCGAATTTTTTCCGGTTTTTCGGTTTCGGTCTTTTTTGGTTTTTTTCGGTTCGGTTATCGGTTCGGTTCGGTTTTTCCGGTTTTTCGCCCAGCCCTAATTATTAGGTGTTTAAATGAAACAAACCGTGATTGTTCGCTATTAAAACGAACATGAACTTCACATGAACGTGAACAGAGCCCTGCTAGGATTGTTTCAGTTCATTTACAGCCCTAGCCGCAGATACTCGTACAAATGTAACAACCAAACTTGCTGTATACTGAATGATTTTTTATTCAGAAAACAGGAAAATATAGCTGACCTTAATACACTGATGTATCCGGAAACAATTTCGCCCGACATTATTTGCAGGGAAAAGCGGGTCATCAATATAGATTGGGTCAATGCTAACAGAAGCCAGAAAACCGTCATTAGAAGAGAATGAGATAATGACTAAGAAACCTAAAAGAAAAAGATCTCAATTATATCATAAAAACTCGTTCCTAAAGTACCTGCACCCTCTTTCTCTATTTATATAAATTCCACTCCCACGCACAGAGATGCGCATTTGACGAGGATCAAACTCGTTGCTGGTTGAAGATTATAGACGTCATTAAATAAATCAAACATTACAAAAAGAGAATTAAGATTATAGCACCTACAAAAACAGAAGGTAATGCCAAACTCCGAACTTACCCAAAGAAGTAGAAGAAATCCATCAGGAGGCTTCCAAAGTTCTGTCAATGAATAGAGGAATGAAAAATCATGAGGATCAAATTAATCAGAAAGCAACGAGAAGAATAACAACAATGTTGAAAAGACAGAAAACTAGAGAACAGGTAGAAAGAACCATTTCATAAGCTACCTGATTAATAGGCCTTCCATGGTGATGTTCATGCTGAAGAAAACGAGTAATGAGTAGCACCTGCGACATATACAAGTGGCCGGCAGTAAAATAAATTTGCGGGATACATAAACTCCAGAAAAAGAAGAAATAAATAAGAACAAAACTAAAAGTCAAATGAACGTCTACAATGAAAGAACGGGTCAACCAGCCTGTTGGTAATGTAAAATAAGAAATGTCATTATAAGACAAATATTGCATATAAATAAGGTATAACTCACCAGGCAGTAGGAACTTAAGCCACCTGAATAAGATTGATCCAGAGTACGATCTGCCAAGAACTGTTTTAGTACCAAGGCAAGGGGTATGACAGCTGGGAACTTCTCTGTAAGTTCTTTAACCTGGGAAAAATTTCAAGTCACATAATTTAGAATATTCAAACTAACAAAAACATCAGATGCTAACTGAAATTATGATAAAGGAAAGAAGTACTGATTAAAATTTGTCGAGAGGCATAAACCTCCATTTTAAAGAATGAGAATAAACATGCAAATACGATAGAATACATATAAACCTAAATATAAAATCAATCCAAGAAAACTAAATATAATCCTAATAAAAAATGAAATAATCATGATAACCCCAACCTTAAATATAGTCCACACTCCACACCCCCATAAGATGAACATGACAAGAAACATAATTGGTCATCTTGAATCATTTTATACTCTCATTACCAAAAGTGCAAGAGAGAGATGATTTAGAAGAATAAAAAAACAAGTACACACCAACAGATGTAAATAAGACACACTGAGACAACCAGTTCCTAAGAAAACTGTTAAGCAACAAGTGTAATGACAAAGAATTAATTCTCTAGAAATTCAATCATCAAACTGAGAAAGAAAGGGAATGGGATCAAGGGTTTAAACTGATTGTTATATTTATCTAGTACCGACAAGATGAGAATTATCAAGGACGTAAGTTTTGGCAACAAGAGACGCCGGGGCTTGGATAAAAGTTTTATCATTTTTTCAAGAGAACAGATACATATTTAAAAAAGTAGAGGATTACAAACACGTTTACTTTCTCGGCGGACAGCTAAGCTACGTGCTTAGTCAACAACCTATCTATGCAAGACAAACAAATAACACCACCAATAATATATTATTATCGAATTTAATACTGCATAAATTCATTGTTTCAAGCCAGGCGCCTGGGCATTAGGCAGACTTAGGCGGAGAAATCGGGCTAGGGGGAAAAAGTTGGCTTACGCAGCCACTCAGGTGCCAGGGGGCTCCTTCCCGCCTAGACCCTGCCTAAAGCCTTTTATAACCTTGTGCATAATACCGAAATCAAGATGCAGTTTAAGGACCTATATATGATACGATATTTCATTTAGGAAGAGCGACATGTAAAGTTACATTACCAGTTCAGCTGTTTGGAGTCCTGTGTGCGATGGCGATTTAAAACTGATATCTACACGAATTGACTTCATATGCATATCATCAACATTTTTTAATTCTGAACATGATGGTATTCCGGAATTTTCCAAATTAGCTATATTGTTTTGCAAAGGACTCCCTTCTTCGCTAGGTAGCTGAGTAGAATCTTCTTTCAATATTGATAAGGTAGAAGCAGCAGGATTAATAAAATCCCATGGCACTTCCACAACAAGCATAATGATAGGTATCTGCAAAGAGAACGGGAAAAAAGAGAGCATACAGATCAGAAAGAAGCTTAAAATACAGTAGAGGAGTTGGAAGCAAAAAGGAAGAGGAATTACTGCAGTATTTTCCACGATCTTGAGCGAATCATTTTTAACCCACTCTTGATTAGCAAGATACCTAGCTGCATGCTGGAGAGGAAAACAGAAGAAAACAGGATATCAGCCAAGGTTGTAAAAGTCGCAAGTCGCTGACTAATCGGTGAAGTCCGACTGGATTTTTTTTCCGACTAATCGGATTAGTCGGCGATTAGTCCGTTGGACTAAAAGTGTCACTTTTTAAAAGTTTTGGGTAAATTTTGTAATTTTCTAAAACTTTTTATGTTACAGTTTTTAATTCAGAGACAATTTCATAAGTCTTGAAAGTACATATACCTCTTTGTAAATAAACAAAATATCTAATAAACTTTAATCATATATACAGAGTAAATACAATACAACTATACATACATATCGATACATATACATCGTCTTCTTCAAATCTTCTATGCTATTATAAAATCCGTTACTCTCTCTCTCTCTCTCTCGCCAGTACTGAACGTTCTCTACGGATTTGATCTGATCTATCTCCTTTCTTCTGATTTTGAAAATTTTAAATCCTAATTAAAATTGGGGGTTTTTACTCTCTTTTCTACTGAATTAATCGACATTGACTGAGATTAATCGACCTTTTTAGTACACTGATTAATCAACGTTGACTGCGATTAGTCGGGCGTTGACTGAAATTAGTCGGCATTGACTTTTTTCCCGACTTAATTGCAGCGACTAGGGTCAGTCGAGTCGGTCTGGGTCCGACTTCCGACTAATTGCGACTTTTAGAACACTGATATCAGCTGTAGCATCACATACCATTTTAACCAAGGTTGGTTACAATTTTATACACCAACTTATCAATAGATTATGATTTCGTACACATCACTACATGATACAGAAATCCGCAATTATTACAGTAATGTTACATTTCTTGACAATTTACGGTAGTTGTACTTGGTATATCAAAAGAAAAAATTTATAGGTGGGTGTTGAATAGTTAAGAGATAAAAAATATTTTCTCCCTTTATTATCATGTTTTCTTATATACTCTGTTCTAGTCTATCATATTCTTCTTACTTGGTCCGCAACCTATCGTTTTTTTCTGTGAACTACATAATAAAACAGAACATGTTTTGTGTTGGGTATTCATTGCAAACTTTCGTAGGTAGGTGTACAAAGTCGATGATACATTATTGTAAAAATGTTACAAGACCTTTGACGCTTTCCTCTTTGAGTTGGGAAAAAAAGTGATGGGGCTTGAATGCAAACCTGAAGGCAAGTTTCTTTAATACCATTTCGTCCCTCCAAAATTCCAGCCTCTTTTATGGGTTCCTATACCATGGCAAAAAATAGATGGTAGTAAGAGAAGAATTAATGATATTATAGAGTAGTTATGTTGTAATCTGATAATAGTGTTTACCAAGTTCCTCACTGGAGGGAGACAAACTACGAGGTCAACATCACTGGTTGGGAGAGATAAGCCAGTTGCATTTGAACCGAATATGTTTGTCCTAGAGCGTGGCCATAAAACTTGGAGAGATCGTGCCACACGCTTGACCGCCCAATTAATGTAAGGTTTCCTTCTGAAATTCTTCGCAACAACCTAAGAAATCATTTGACAAATAAAATGGCATCTGCCTCAGCTTCCCCAGATTTATGATGAAATTTACACTTAATCAAATGTTAGCTCCCTATTTTAAATTTATTTCTCCCTATCATACTCATATTAATACTTTATCAATTTTCTCTATGATTTTTGACTTGCATATATACCGAGCGAAGATGAAATGGAGAGGAGGGACCTAAATAATAAACTATTATAAAATGTTTAAAGAGCCTATTTGTATACAGAGAAAGGGCACCTCTTATTTGAGATGCAATTTACGGAGAAAGGCATAGTGCATTTTTGAAGCAATTGCTCAGTTGCTCTTCAAATTTTAAGTAGAAAAATATTGTCCTGATCGATGAAGTGGCTCACTAAGTACTGGATAACATTTATGAAAATCGGGTCACAGCTCATGGACTATAATTAAAATATTTTCGGCAATGTGGCTGCATATTTCGATACAATTAGAACATTACTTTCCTTCAGTTGTCAACCGAGTTAACAATATCAAATTTAAGCGCTTCATCACATAAAACATGAGTGTTTTCTGAATACGGACCCGGTAGGATAACAAGAAAGCTTAAAAAGCACAACCGAATCGAGCAAGATGGAACCCCCCAACAAAGGGAACAAACTTATTTTCCGAGAATAGAAAGGGATGTAACAGAACAAACCAAAAAAGATACAGACACACAGTACATTATCAGCTGAAAAAGAAATGATAAGATAATAACAAGACCTGTTTGCAGAAGGCGTCAATTTCTTCATGAAGGACATTGTGCATTAAAGAAGGATGTTCACTGCTTATCTGACAATCCACGGACTCGGGAGGTTGTAAATGCAATTTAACATCTGGCTGCAACAAAACTAATTTCATCAGACCAGAAAAAACATGTACGATGCAGCTTTAAAGAGTACTAATATTTAGGCATTGCACTTACATGCTCCTGATCACGGGTTAGATGAGAGAGAGCAATTAGTCGATCTTGCAATAAAGTCCCTGGTATCGGATGTATCATTCCATGTACAGGTAAGGTTTTGTTTATGCCATTATGTAACAACCCTCTCATACCCCAATGCCTTGGGCTAGAGCTACCAGACCTAACAGTAGCGAAACCTCTGTGTTTTCTAGGGTCACCAACAGGAGAGGGTGGAGGTGGACGAGGAGCACGTGGCACACAAAGCACAACTGGCGAAGGTGGTCTTTTTATCCTAGGATGTTCTCGTTTATTTGGAGGTACACACGGACTTCTTAAATCATGGTGACTACGTTTAAACTCAGATCTTGATCTTTCTCGTGATATGTTAGGAATTATAATGGGTCGTAAAATAGGATAATGGTCCTGATCTTTCTCCTCAGATGCCAAATCTGTAATTGCTGAGGTGGAATGTACCTCATTGCCCTGTATAACGTACCCAACACTATTTGTTAATGGATCAAAAGGGGAACAAAACGAAGCAGTTGAAGGAGAGGCTACACCATTTGTACTATACGATGAAGAGAAAGCAACCATGTCATCGACATTTCTATTCATATCTGCTTCTTGTAAAGCCCAGGAACTATCATCGGAGCTGAGAGAAGGAGGGCGAGAGAAACTGTTTGCTGGGTGATCAGAAGGATTCCAGTACATTACACCACCACCGAAATATTGACTATAGTCCATCCCGGAAACTGTATGTATATCAAATTCTTCCTCGGACATGCACTGGTTTTCTTGTTCGTCAGTAAAATCATAATTTGCTAAATCTGTCAATTCCACGTAATCACCTGTATACACCCTTTCCTCGTCATAAGTATATGTGATCGGTAATGCACAGTTATTGCGTACCATCAATGGCCAATCTAAGCTCATTGGCATTGGTTGAGAGATAATCTGATTACACCCATTCTCAGTAGGACGATTTCTCACCTGATGTGCTATAAAAGGCTCATGGAAATGATTTTTCCAATTATAGCCAACGTCCAGATGCAATCTATCGGTTGCAGGTGGGAGATGTGAATTAACAGATGAGAAATTTGTAGGAGTTACAGAAGGCCACTCGTATGGACGACATCCAAAAGAATTAATGGAATTATAATATCTTCTACTGCCTTTTATCTCTTTTACAGGAGTAACTCCCTCTTGAGATCTACCGCCTTTGGCTGCTACTCCAGTACAAGAGTCAGATTCACTTAAACACCCACGCGCTTGATTGCCAATATTTTCACCGTAAATACTATTATCAGTTTCAACAATAGGAATAAGAGGAGGTTTTGTACTTGAGTCAACAACAGTTATAACATTCTCTGAACAAGAAGTAGTTTCCTTCTCTCTTTCCTCGTGTAACATCTCGTTATGGATACTATTTTGTTCACTTCCTTCCCTCGACTTATCCTCTTCAGTAGGCTGACGAGTATTAGGGTTAAATTTTAAATTATGCTTCTCACTGCTAATAGAAACGTAATCTGATGTGTTGTCAACAAATATATTTTCAGAAACGTCATTATCCTTGGTGGCTCCACTTTGAGAAGTGAAAGGGGGATTTTTTTTTCTGGATCTGGTTTGTAAATTTTGAACTTGAGCTCGATCAGTCGTTAGACACTTATTAGCCTCTTTCCTTCTTTTCCTACTGTTCCTGGAAGCACTTCTAGAAGTTACTTTAACAAATCCTTCATCATGTTCCTGGAGACAGTTTATGAATTATTTACCAGTTATAAAATAAAAAAATTATAGGAAAATCAGAATTAAAAAACAGCCATTGAGTCTGATTCTGATACCTTGGCTGACACAGTACAAGCCTCCACAGCCGACTTGATAGTATCGACATTTAGACCCTGATCCTGGAACATCCTTCACGACAGTTAGACCCAAATCATCTCAACAGATATATTTATATGATAAGCCAGAGAACATTGACAAGTGATCGAGTTTTTTTATTCAGTTGGTTTGGAAAATAAAATTGTAATACCTTGGAGGGTTTATCAACATGTGCATCATCTTCTGAGGTTTTTACAACAGGATTCGACCTTTTGTCTTTTCGATTCCCACTCTTTTTCTTTCTGCCAGATCCAACAACTTTCTCTTTTAAGCTCTTTGGCAGGATAGTCAAGTTTTCATCCTCAAATAGCTCAATTTTGGTGCAATCGAGTGAAATAAGCATTAGCAGCCCCCTAATTTTTCTATATACACAGTCAGACATAGTAGTGATGGATGACAATGAGCTAAAAAGTACATTCTCTTGATCAAAATTACTTTGTTGGCATGCCAATAAAATAGCAGAAAGGTTCTGAATTATAAACACACCATTCAACATATAGGATAATGAGGAATGCTTTCCAGGTACTGTTAAATTAGTACTATATAACGATGTCGAATTTTTCAACGAAAACTCTGTACCCGAGTAAAACATTGACCTGTGATCATCCGAGCTATTCATCATCTTTAATATCTCAGCTGTCTAGGATCAAATACCGGGTAAGGCCATAACATGACAACAGAAACAAAAAATGGGGTCAGATGAAATTCCTGAAAGGACCAAAAATGCATATCACAGATACATACTGCAGTTAACTTGCAACAAAATAAATAAGGTGGGAAAAGAAATTATAAAAATAGCTTATCCTTATAATACCAACAATTACACATCAGCAGATAGAAACAAGGTTTCAAAAGTTGCTAGGCGGACTAGAGGCAGGAGGTGGGGCCTGGGGGCCTATGTGAATAAGCGGGGCCTAGGCAGGAAAACCATATTTTAATACTTTTTGAGAATTTTTTTGGATTTTCATTTGAAATATATTTGTTGTAAATTTAATTAACAACCTAAATTAAGCATTTATACATCATTAGTCTATCAGTATACTATCACGAGTTGAACAAAAGGTTGTAAATAGTATATGTGCAGTTGAACATAAACAAAAATAAATATAAAAATGTATTCAGATACAAATTTTTAGTGCAAATTTTGATTGATTATCAACATGTTTTTTGAAGTAAGCTTTCAAAAGTTTTTTTATTTAAAAAAATCACTTATTCCGACCGGATTGACCCGTTTGACCCTTATTAAAGCCTCTGGTATTAATCGGGGCGCCAGACCATGGCTTGGCGCCTAGGTGGGGATAAAGCAGAGCAAGGCGCGGACTTTTGAAACAGAGGACAGAAATGAGACTGGGATGAGTTCCCATCCCTGCAGCAGTCTCAGAAAGGTTTAATCTGGAATTAAGTATTCCTTCCCAAGCTCCAAGTAAAGATTATCCAAAGCTCATTCTAGCAGGAGAGGTTTTTTTCTCATATGAAGTTATTTCAAAAGTATCACACTAAACATTGTCAATTCCACTAAACCCCATTAACTTTCAACTATGTCCAGTCAATAACTACAGTCAACAAAAATCAAGGTTCTAAAAAACTTAATACGGTGATTAGTCGGTAACCTCCGACCCAGCGATTTTCCGATTAATCGCCGACTCATCGCTGATTAAATGTTCAGACTAAACTGTCACGTTTATTTTTTATTTTTGGGGGTCTATTTGTAATTTTTTTATAACTTTTTATGTCACATTTGTAAATTAGTGGAAGTTTTTTAATAAGTTTCAGGAGTACAGGGACTGTTTTGTAATAAAATCAAAACTTTAAAACAAAACATAACAATCTAATTTAGTGCGCTGCACTTATCCATCTCTCTCTCGCCTCTCTGTTTTACCTCTCTCTATTGTAATTTATATGAAATCTTTTTAAACCCTAATTCAAATTAGGTTTTTTTGTTTTGCTCCTACAAAGATCAATTCCTCCCACCACATATCAATTTGACCAAAGAATTAATCATATATGCTTTCAAGTGATCCGATTTAGCCCGAATTAGGGTTTTGTCAACCCACCATTTTTTCCCCTGATATGCACTAATCAAGTCAGTGAGTGTCCCACTTCCGTTTTTTTCCGACTAATCGCCAATTAGTCGCATTTTTACAACACTGATAAAAACGTTGAAGTTATAAATAACCAGAATATGTAAGTAACTATCAACTTATTTCCAGTTAGCAACTTAAGTCAACCCTTATGTCTAAACTGATGTCTGGTGAACACATAGGTTTCACAAGAGTTCAAATATCCGCCAAATGTTACACATAGCGATGCTTTAAAACTATAAAACTTCTCATCTGGCAAGTCGTATCAGGTGTAAATAAATGTTTGAACTTTCTGAACTGTTTTATGATATGAAATTGAATTTCAATCGCGTGCAGCAAAAAAGAAAAAGCTTAACACGTTAAAGCAATTAGCTAACGAGTACAAGCATTTTCCCTCTATTTTGTAAATCATTCAATTCCCTATGGCATTTCATTCAATTTAAGTAATAGTTCGACTAAATTGGAAAAAAGAGAGGCGAAGTTTTCTATTTATCTGAAAGAAGCATTACCAGAGGTTTAGCTGTTTTTCCTAAGAACACACGAAATACGCTCCTCCTGGTAGAATCATCTAACTTTCCCCACCAGTCCACACACCCTTTCTTTCTCCAATATACGTTCGCTGCGATACCAGCAGCATTTATCTTTTCTTTCAATTTCACCCCTCTTTTCTTCCCACCATTAAAATTCATCCACGAGAGCCTTAGAGCTACCTCCAATCGATTTGCCACAAAAGCTTCAATCCCGTAATATCCTTTCGCTTTTAACCAGTCCAATTCAACCCACTCATCCCCTAACCCGATCTCCTCCCCGCTCAAGAACCTCCCATCCGAAATCCTATCCATAATATCTGCCCAAGTAAAAAGAATTAATACCAATGGCTCAACATAGTAAAATGATACATATATTTTTAGAAAAAGGCATAGGAGGATGCTAGCAATAGTCACATCATCATTTGAGGCCGAGCTGATGATATGGGCCGATATAAAAAAGTATAATAGCAAAGAAAACCTTTTTACGAGAAAATGTTGAGTTTTGACAAAGTTGGGAATTTTTGACGCATGTTTAATAATTAGACAAGATGCATCTCTACGGAATCACTCGGGTGTCTGTTAAGTCATCAGAAGTTCGGACTTAAGGTGTTTCCAAACCGATTTACCAATTTTTTGCCACTGCAAATTCAGGATGTTTCTTTCATAATATTCAGGGTAGTATATGGCCTATGTATACACTCAAGTCATTGTTTCGATTTGACTCATTACTACAGATTCTATACACATTCTAGTAACTGCCACTAGTCTAGTGACTAATCTGGTACTAATTAAGAAATGAACACTGATCTGTAACCCCCAAATTTACCCTGGAAATGCATGAGGGGCCATTTGTGTAATTTGTCCTTCCTCAGCCATTTGACCATTACCATGTTATGGTGTAAACCCTTCAGAACAAACTGTAGCTAACAGGCCCCATATACTAATTACCATAAGGGAGTTGTTAACTTTTTTGAAATAATTCTGGGTTTTAAAATCTGGAATGGTAGGTGGGATTGTTTCTTAACCTAATAGTTGAAATTCACCATGAAGAGAAGAGGTATCCCTTAGTGTAGAACCGCGTTTGAGCCCTCTAATGTTTTCCCGCATAGTTCTAATCCTAACACAGTATATACAGTATATAACAAGGGGCAATGTGGCTAGTCTTGAGCAGAAAATTTCATCAGCCAGAAAAAAAAGATGGTGTACTTCTGATCTTGACAAAAAACCTAATATGCGTAGTGGGGATTATGCGACAAAATTCATAACAATACTAAGAAATAAGTAACGATTGCTAATATGTTAAAACGATGCAAAATAATTAAGTTTCAACTATGCCATTTTGACCCATAGAACATATACAGACTATAATAAAAGGATAAAATATGGTAAAGCACAAGCTTGTTTGCCTTTTACTTCAACTTTCAAGTACATATGTCTATTTGACATGCAAAAGCACACTCTAAATGTGTTATAGCATAGTTCTAATGCCAAAGCAGTAATATAATATATATAAGAGGCGATGTGGCTATTCTAGAGCAGGACATTTTAAACAGCCAGAAGAATGGTCTCGTACTGCAAGTCATAATAAAAATAGCGATGTATCATTTAGAGCCAGAAAAATATTCATCATTCAAGTGTCTTATTCTAATTCTTACAAAAAATAACCTAAATACACTACAATCATCTACTTTCACTATTGCCACGAAAAAAGATACTATCTTTCCATCCTCCCTCATCAGCAAACTAAGTAGTTACTCAAAGTTAGTACATAAAACTACCAAAACAAGAATACAACATACCAACAAATGTATCAACAATCTTGACGAGAGTCGAACATTCATTAACAGATTTGCCCTCACAGTCTTCGTAACTCTCTCCCTCTCTAGACTCCAACAACTATGTCGTTGTTTATAAAAGGAACTGTTTTCACCCAGTTATAACAAGCAAACTTCAACTACTAGTCTACTAAGTACCATACAAATGTTACTCTTTTCAGTATCTACAAAATGCAACTAATTATGTATTCTTTGTCTATTATATACTAGTAATCGTGCCCCACGCGTTGCGTGTGCGGCACGTAATGTAATAAAAATATAGAAAATATGTATAGTTATGATATAAATATGTGGATAATACAAAAAAAAACATAGTTTAAGATTTAAAAGAATGTTTGCTTGTTAAAGAGGAATAAATAGTTTTATTAGTTTTTACTTTTTATATTTTTATGGGAGTATGGTATTATTTTAATTAATATAAAGGTGTAGGGGTATTTTTGGAAAAAAAGGGCTAAATTGGGCAGCCTCATTTGGCTTGGGTTGACTTATTATAATAGAATGATATTTCACCTAATTTTACACTACAACTTTGTATCACAGACACTTAAAAATAAATAAAAAAATATCGGATAATGATACGATACAGATGCGCCGTGGATACGGTATACAATACGTGATTTAGAGTATCGTTGACTTTTTCTGTGTTTGATCGACCGGATACAGCGCGCCACTGATATGGGTATCGGATATGTTGGGCAAAATTGTTTTTTTTTTTTCAAATTGAGTGTCTATCTCAATTCTCATGACTTTCGACTCAACATGTATGACTAATGCATGAAATTGACTTCATTCTTTTCACATTTATATTTTTGATACTGTAATCTTAGCACTTATAAAAAATTATATCAAAAGCAATCAACGTATCCTACCCGTATCATATCCTAAATTTACAAAAATAGGAATCAGCGTAGATATCATATACCCGTATCCGTGCAACATAGCACTACAATAACCTAACTTCAACTACAATATAAAAACTACTCTTTCTAATATCTACAAAATGTCTCTCTAACCTCCCCCTCCTCCCCACTTCTCTTACAGGCCCTAGAAATCACCCCCTCGGACCTCCGATAACAAATCCCCGGTATATTATCCTCAGGGAGATCCGGTAACACGGTGAAGGTTCCATGACCGTTCGATTTGAGCTTGATCACCATCCGGACGAGGAAGAGGGAGCAGGTCAGTTCAGTGATGGCGAGGCGGGACTGGTATAAAAATAACCTAACTTCAACCAAATGCAACAAACTATTTATTTCAAAAAATAAAAATGCAACTAACTATGTACATAAAGTGGTGTTTTTGTCACCCAATAACTACAATAAAACACAAAAACACGAAATAAATACGAAACCACTCACCAACGAACGAGCCAACGTTCTCGATAAAACTCGAAAAAACCGTAACAAAATCCACCCCACCTCACTCTCCCCCACACTCCCTCTCCCCCTCTCTAGACCCGAACAGCCTCACCGCCTCCCTAACCTCCCTCTCCGCCATACTCCTCTCCCAAGCCCTAGAAACAACCCCCTCGAACCTCCGAAAACACAAACCCGGTATCCCTCCCTCCTCAGGAAGATCCGGTAACACGATGAACGATCCGTGACCACTGGTTTTAACCTTGATCACCATTTTAATGAGGATGAGGGAGAAGGCCGGGTCGGTGATGGTGAGGCGGGACTGCTATATAAAAATAACCTAGCTTCAACTACAATATAAAAATTACTCTTTTCAATATCAACAAAATGCAACTAATTATTTATTTCAAAACAAAATGCAACTAACTAAGTTCTTTTTCACCCAATCACTACAATAAAATCAAAAATTTGAATACATATAAACTATGTAGCACGGAAACTTTTTTTTTTGAAGTTTCGGATACGGATACGCCCCCGATACGGGGATACGGTATCCGATACGGGGATTGGAGTATCGTTGACTATTTTGAGGTTTGACCAGTTTGGATACGGCTAGGATACAGTGTGGATACGTTTGGATACGGTGGGTTGAAAAATAATATTTTAAAAAAAAATTTGGGGAAAAAAAGAAGTAAAACATAAAAGGGATAAATTTACTTTTAGATCTACTTTGAGTTTCACACTTCATTTGTTTACTCAACAGATATATGTACCTACACGCTAATATAGGGAAAGAATGGACAATTGTTATGTTCAGCTAAAGTTTCAAGTGTAACTAAATACTAATTTTTGGTTTGAATGTTTTTTAGCTACCTTTTATTATATATAAAATATATTAATATTTTAATGATTGACGTATCCTAGCAGTATCGTATCCTAAATTTTCAAAAAATCCGTATCCGCGTATCTGTATCGTATCGGATACGATACCCGTATCTGTATCCGTGCAACATAGCATATAAATCACTGACTAACAAACGAAGCAACGCTCTCCACGAAACTCGAACAAACCGTAACAGAATCAACACCGCCCCACTCTCCCACATCCCCCCCTCTCTCTCCCTCCTTCACCACCTCTTTAAATCCGAACAGCCTGACCGCCTCTCAAACCTCCCTCTCCGCCCCACTCCTCCCCCAAGCCCTATACATAACCCCCTCGGACCTTTTAAAGCACAAACTCGGTAAACCTCCCTCCTCAGGGAGATCGGGTAACACGATGAACAATCCGTGACAGTTG
Source organism: Primula veris (assembly GCA_963682055.1). NCBI lineage: Eukaryota > Viridiplantae > Streptophyta > Magnoliopsida > Ericales > Primulaceae > Primula > Primula veris. The sequence goes on along the minus strand of OY821745.1, from coordinate 26,551,258 downwards.
GATTTGAGCTTGATCGCCATTTTAACGAGGGTAGGAGAGAAGATTGGGTCGGTGACGGTGAGGCGGGACTGGTATATAAAAATAACCTAACTTCAACTACAATATAAAAAATACTCTTTTCAATATCAACAAAATGCAACTATGTTCTTTTTCACCCAATAACCACAATAAAACACAAAGATTCGAAAACATATAAATCACTCACCAACAAAAGAACCAACATTCTCGACGAAACTCGAACAAACCGTAACCGAATCGACCCCCCCTGCCCCCCCCCCCCCCCTAGACCCGAACATCCTAACGGCCTCCCAAACCTCCCTCTCCACCCCATTCCTCTCCCAAGCCCTAGAAATAGCCTACCCGTGTAAACATATAGAAATAAATAAGCTAACTTCAACTACGATATAAAATTACCCTTTACAATATCAACAAAATGCAACTAACCTTTAATTCTAGAAAATGCAACTAAAATTTAAATAAATATAAACCACTTACCGACAAATGAACCAACATTCTCGACGAAGCTCGAAGAAACCGTAACCGAATCCACACCACCCCACTCTCCCCCACACTCCCTCTCTCCCTCTCTAGACCCGAACATCCTCACCGCCTCTCTAACCTCCCTCTCTGCCCCGCTCCTCTCCCAAGCCCTCAAAACAACCCCCTCGGACCTTTTAAAGCACAAACCCGGTAAACCTCCCTCCTCAGGCAAATCCGGCAACACGATGAAGGATCCATGACCGCTGGTTTTAACCTTGATTGCCATTTTTATAAGGATTTGGGTGAAGGTGGGGTCGGTGACGGTGAGGCGGGAAAGGCGGTGGGGTAGAGAGAGAGAGGTGAACCAGCGGAGGATTTGGGATCGGAGAGGGTTAGGGTTTGGATTAAGAGAGGGAGAGAGAGAGGAGTTGTAGAGAGAGATGTGGGAGGTGAGAGAGTCGATTATCTGCTTCGCGTCCATTGATGATTTATTCTTCTTCATTACTATAATCAGATCATATATATATATATATGTATCTATATATGTAATATGTATGTATATATATAGAGAGAGAGATGGTGGCTCAGCCGGGTGACGTGTCGTTGCTGAAAGCTGACTCGAAGAACTGATTTAATAAATAAAAAAAAGTACATAATTGATTGATTATTCTGTCTTTTCTGGGTTAATTTACTTTGACGCTCCCTTTGGAAAAGTAAATTTATATTTTATAAACCATAGAGAATTTTAATCCTGCCTTTAGTACAATTTTGTAAACTTATCTATTAAAAAAACATGATTCAAATATTTATAAACATTTAGTGCATAACATCATTCATATTATCTCTCCATATTTTTAACAGTACAAAACTCACGACTATCTGATGAAAGAGTTTTTTTCAAACCACATGTGCTAACTTTTTAGGTGGTAATTGGAATTATCATGGCTGGTGTATAGGTGTCACTCTACAATAACCCCCTCCATATTCCTTTGTAACTCTGTGGAAAGCAGCGTAGCTGACTCTGAGTTAGAGTGACTCAGAATACACAGCCATTGGATATTACTACAATACATTTCATATTTTAACTGTAGCAATATCCAATGGCTGTGACTCTGAGTCGCCCTGTGATGGAAAGGACCAAACTTGGGGTTTTTCTCATTTGACACAAACTCTTATATATATATATATATAAATTATTCTATATATATAAAATATAATTAATACAATATTATGTTGTTAAAATGTGAGAATAGGTATAAGTTTGATATGCTTTAACCTATGTTGCACATGAACGAGTTGAGTATCGCAATTTCTATGATTCGAATATAAAGACAATAAAAATTATAATATTTGGGTTTGATACGTAAATGTTGCCTCAATTTGAAAAACATTTAATTTATATATATGATACAAGTTACGCATTAAGATCTTATACTAACACATTAACAAACTTAATGGACAAGATATAGTTAAGTACGACTGTTTTCGGTCAAAGTTATATAATTGTTATAAACAATGTGTAAACTAAATTTAATTAATTCATTATAGTTGTATTCTAAAATATCTACATTCTTATATAAATAAACTTATATTTTAAAGAAAAAAATTAATTAATTTTCTCAGTTGTATCGAAAAATTACCGGACACGTGCTCTTTGCGACCATGTGGCGTACCTAGGTCATACCGAACTGGTTATAGACGAAAACAATAGTTGAACTGACGTACCGACACTACTCCAAATATCAACAATTGAGACGGTAGAAAACCGTCTCAAAAGGCAAATAAACCGTCTCTAAAGGTTTTTGAGACGGTTTAACGAACCGTCTCAACAAAGGGCGTTTCAAGAGGGTTGCAACCATCTCTAAATAGTATTAAAGACGGTACTGCTAAAACCGTCTCAAATGCATCTTTGGAGACAGTTTTTCAACCGTCTTGAATAAGTCGAGACGGTAGTGTTGCAACCGTCTCAAATGGATTTTTGAGGCGGTTTTTAACCGTCTCGAAAAAGTTGAGACGGTAGTGTTGAAACCGTATCAAATGGATTGTTGAGGCGGTTTTTAAGTGTTGCAACAGTCTCGAATGGGTCTTTGAGGCGGTTACCTACCGTCTCAAAAGGTAAAAAATGGCAGTGTTAGAACTGTCTCAAATGTATCTTTTAAAACGGTTCACTACCATCTCGAAAAGGTCAACCTGAAGCGAATTATATAATATTATATTGGAATTCTGTAAACATCTCAAATGCATAATTTAGGAAGTCTCCCATTCATAAAAGAATACAACTCAACACAAAAAAGTTACACGATACAAAATAAATTTAACGAATTAACAAATTAAGATCCATTAAATTATGAAATTAATATTTAAATAACGTTGCTTTTACGGCACAAAACATAGTCTGTAATACTCTCGAGTTCTAAGAAAAAAAAATTAAAAGCTAAAGTAAAATATCACTCATCATCCTCATCCATATCATCACTATCACTATTATTGATATCTTCGTCGTCACGAACACTATCAACAGAATCGTCATCTTCACTGAAAAGATAATCTTCCGAGTGGTAAGCATCTTCATCTTCGTCATCATTGCTCTCTTCATCATTAGCTACATCATGGTCAACTAGGTTCGCATCCTCATTTGATACTACCATATGATCATTGTCCTCAAAAGTCGGTGTAGAATCATCAAATTGCTGAACATTTTCAGATTCATCTTGTTGGCTTGACACTATATCTTCTTCATTTTCACTTCCAAGCATATCATACACATTTCTTGGAAACATTCTCATAACTACTTGCCAATCTCTTTCAACGGGATCCTGTACATACCAAACTTGTTTTGCCTGGGACGCTAGAATGTAAGGTTCATCCGATAAATGATTTTGGTTGTACAAAAAGGTGTTTGAAGTTCACAAGCGTATAGTTAAACTTATCATTTTTAAAGCCGAATTTGTTATCTACCTAACTGCATCTAAATAGCATGAACTTGCAGTTATTTGAATATCTTATCTCAACAATATCGTCCAAAATACCATAATAATCAACTTCACCCAGAACTGGACGATTATCTTTAGTACTTGCAAAACTATTTGTTTCTGCAGTTAGCAATACACCACTATTTTGGGTATTCAACCGTTCTTCCCGTTTCTTAGTCCTAAACTTCAGTCCATTTATAGTGTAAGTGGTAAATCTTTCGATTGACGCACCTAATATAAATTATAAAAGGAACACATTATAATTTTATGTATATGTCAAAACCAATTAGTGTTAGATTCTGACATTCAATAGAGTTGATACATGACTTACATGATCTCTAAACCAATCTGAAAACTTTTCATTGTGCATCTTCACAATAGCACGCTCACTTGCACGACGATTTTTGCTTTTTAGTATTTCAATGTGCTTGCTGAATATTGAAATTACATTAATAATAACATAAACAGAGTATATAATATATTATATAAATGTAATTGTATAAAGTAGCTTACACGATGTATGGAAAAATCTCATTAGAGTTTGAGAGGATGTATTTATGTGCTTGGTTCCATGAAATGTTATCAAGTAGAAACGATTTTCCTTTTCTTGAAAGAACATCTCCCTGTTTACCCTCATCGTTTCTTGAGGGCCTACTTAATTTTGTCTCGACATCATCCAAGTACCTACTGCAAAATGTCAAGCATTCTTCCGCCAAATATCCTTCGGCAATAGATCCTTCAGGGTGTCTTTGGTTTCGCACATAGTTTTTTAAAGTAAGCAGAAACCTGAAAGAGTAAGAAATAATTTCAATACTTGACAACATAAAATATAAAATAAAATTTACATTTACAATGTAAAAATATACCTTTCAATTGGGTACATCCATCGATAATGTACTGGTCCAGCTATACTTGCCTCGTATGCCAAATGAATGGGCAAATGCTCCATTATATTAAAAAATGCCGGTGTAAAAAATATTCTCGAGACGACAAAGAGTCAAAGTAATCTGTTGTTCAAGCTGTTGGACTTCTTCTAAATCAAAAACTTTTGAACATAACTTTCTGAAAAAGTTACTTAGTTCAATCAAAGCCAGATTGACATTATCTGGTAATACCTTCCTGACAGCTAGCGGCAATAAGTGTTCCATTATAATATGATGATCGTGACTTTTAAGACCCGAAATGGTCCTATCTTGCACATTTACGAGGCGGGGGATGTTGGAAGAATAACCATCATGTCCTTTGACGCTCTTTAAAACATTTAGAAATGAACCAATTTTTTCTTTATTCATCGTAAAATCAGCAGGAGGTAGACTTATTTTTCCATTATTTAGGTGTTGAGGATGAAGAGTGTTCCGAATACCCATATCTTGGAGGTCATATCGAGCTTTTAAAGTATCCTTGGATTTTCCTTTGATATTCAATAGCGTCCCAATGACATTTTCTGACACATTTTTCTCAATATGCATTATATCAAGATTATGTCTAATTAAGTTATCCTTCCACTACGGCAATTGAAAAAAACCACTCCTCTTTTTCCAGTTGGATTTTGGCATGCTATTATCATTATTCCCTTCTCCTTCGTTACTAGTCCTTTTCCTTTTACCATTTGCTGGCTTTTTTTGGTCAGACTTGCCAAATTTGTTCACTATCGACTCCACTTGTTTGAAAATATCATATCCCATCAATCGTGGTGGAGCAAGTCCAAGTTCTACTTTTCCATCAAAATTTGTTTCATCGTTTCGAAAGTGATGTCCGTAATTTAAGAATCTTCGATGCCGCATATAGCAAAACTTTCTATCATGTTTTAACCATCGTGAAGCTGTATTATTGTTACAACATAGACAAGCGAATGCTCCTTTTGTACTCCACCCAGATAAATTTGCTTATGATGGAAAATCACTAATAGTCCACATCAACGCTACACGCATGCAAAACATTGTTTTGCTAGCAGCATCATAAGTAAGCAAACCATTAATCCATAAGTCCTTTAAATCTTCAATTAAAGGTTGCAAAAACACATCAATATCATTACCAGGTGAACGGGGTCCATCAATAAGCAAGCTCAACATAAAAAATGGTTGTTTCATGCATAACCAAGGCGGTAAATTATAAGGCATTAGAACAACCGGCCATGTACTATGAGGGTTAGTCATCGACTTGAAAGGGCTAAAACCATCGGAAGCTAAACCTAATCGAACATTTCGAGATTCAAGTGCAAAGTTGTGGTGTTTTTCATCAAAGTCTTTCCAAGCAAGTGAATCAGCAGGATGCTGTATCTTACCATCTTTGGTACGTTGTTTTTCATGCCAACTCATTAATGATGCCGTTTTATGCGACATGAACAATTTCTGTAGACGAGGTTTTATAGGAAAGTATCTAACTTGTTTAGCTGGGACATTAGTTATAATTGGGGGCTCATTATCTGAGCTTCCTTTGCGTAATTTGAATCTTGACCTATGGCAATAATCACATTTATTAAGGTGTTCTTTGTTTTTCCAGTATAAAATACAATCTCCTGGACATGCATCGATCTTTTGATAAGTAAAACCTAACTCTTCATTAAACTTTTTTGCTTCATAGTATGACTTAGGTAAGGTTTCACCTTTCGGAAAAGCTTTCTTCAACAATTCAACCAACATGTCAAATGATTTATCACTCCATCCGTTAAGAACCTTTATATGCATAAGTTGCACCAGGAATGACAATGTTGTGAATGAATCACATCTTGGATACAACTCACGTTCAACATCTGCTAAGAGTTTAAAAAATTTCTTGGTCTCTTCATCTGGCCCAAAACTTGTACTTTCTGGTCCAATATTTTCATAAGAACCATTATAGAAGCGAGGTCCAAATACACCATGAACCAAATTGACTATATCATCTCCTTGGTTAGAATCTTGAGTTTTGGAAATATCAGGAGATTCGCCATGAAATGTCTATCTTTGGTACTGACTTAAAAATCCATTTTGCACTAGATGTCCTTCCACAACATCTCTTGCTTCATAACAAATATTTTTACATGTTCTGCAAGGACAATATATTTTTGAACAAGGATCCTTGTTAGTATAAGCAAACTGAGTAAAGTTTTTCACTCCAGCAAGATAGGCAGGATCTACTTTATTCTTTATGTGAATCCATGTTTTATCCATAACAAATGATTGTTTTGTACTTAACTAAAAAATGAAAACACTACAGCAATGCAACTTAAAATCCCGACAAATACAATCAAATTTTAGTTATGATCACCATTATCACATATCGATTATGCAATATACCAACGATATATAACTCTTAGGCGTCAATGTAAATGGATATCACCTAAGTACTCATAGCCTCAGACAATAAGTGACAGAGTAGATGCATGGCCATTTATTCTTTTTACATAAAAGAAAATCACTATGCAATTAAATAAGTAAAAGTACTGAAGCTGACTTGGACTTCACATATACGTTAAACTATTTCTTATTCTAAATTCTGAAATTACTGTTGCTCAATTTTGGAAAAAAGTACTGTTTTATTTTTAAAATCAGGCAAAAAAAGATAGAAGTAAGACCCAAACACGCATTAAACTATTTCTTATTCTCAATTCTGAAAAAGTTGACAGATATTAGCCCAATCTTGAAAAAGTACTAGTTTTTGTTTTCACAATCTAAAGGGGAAAAAACATATAATAAGTCAGAGCTTGAACCCCAAACTGAGTTTCCACTTCTTAAATGTTCAATCTAAAACCAAACAAGCACAAAATCAAGGTGTATGCATAAGTATACTATAGGAACTATATTGATTCCAATTGCACCAAATTTAATTAGATAACATCACATTAATCTGTTGATTAACTTTTTAGTCTAAAAAGGCCCTTTGTTGTAAAAATATATATTTGATCGGCTTGTGTGTCGGAGACCATAGGGTCGGCCTTGTCTATATATATATAGATACATAAACAAATACATGTACATACATACATACACACATACATGTATATATGTACATATGTACATACATACATGTATGTCTATGTATACACACACGAAATAAGGCAAAGAAGATTTGAATAATAATCTAGTTTTTTTTTTTTCCATTAAAATGCCGGAGCCCTGATTTTCATTGCACAAATTTGGGTCCTAACCTAGTTACCTAACAAATAGAAATTTGGCTTAAAAGCCATATTACAGACGGATGTATTTTACCATCCAAACAGAGCCCAAAACTATAAAAAAAAAAACTAGGCATAGTGCCAATACTAATTGGGAGTGGTAATTCGGTTTACAAAAAGTAACTAATTACAAATAGTTATACTAATAACACCAAACTTCAAACATGTAGAGCTAATCTAGGCAAAAAAAATCTAATCTAATTATTGATATGCATATATATAAATCAATTAGAGTGGTAAAATAAAATGATATAACCTTTAAGTTATAAAGGATTGAGCGTGACTCTAGATGAACTGAACCCTAGTTGTATAATACTGAGAGAGAGATGTGTGTAATCTGATTGTGAGGGTGAGAGACCTATTAGACTGCATATGGATTGAGATTTTGGGGGAAAAATTGTATTATGCGTGGGAAATATTTTTGGTTGTATATACTAAGATTGATTTAAGTTAAAATTAATTTTCATGTTTTTTCTGGCTTTATTAAGACGGTTTTTAAAAAACCGTGTCAACATTTTATTTTTTAGGACGGTAATCATCAAACCGGGTTTAAATTGAAGGTTTTTAAGACGGTAATATTAAACCGGGTCAAAATTATTTTTTTTGAGACGGTAGTAAAAATAACCGTCTCAAAAGCCACTATTTCTAGTAGTGCGAATACTCGAAATGATGTAATTTACATGTATCCACACCTTATTATTTTTTACTAATAAAAATAAATATTTTTTACGTAATATTTTATTATTTCTATATTTATGCAAGCAATTTTGTTAAAAAAATAGTTGGTATCAAATGGTAATTTATAAGAAAAAGAAACAAAAAGTCCAAGTTTGGTCCATATCACACGGGACAAAGGAAGGGGGAAGGGCATATTGTAGGGTGACACCTATAAACCAACCATGACACCTTCGGTTAGCTGCTAAAAAATGTCTTCATGGGGCTTGAAAAAAGACCCGGCGCCCTATATGACTATCTATCTATCTCTCTCTCTCTAAACAATTTGTTCCTTCTCTCATTTATCATCATATATATGGTCTCCGTTTGGCGTAGTGTTAATTAATGTGCATGATTGAATAACTGCCTTAACTACCTAAACGTTTATGCGTATCCATCTGTGTGTGTAGCTATAGTCTGAAATTTTTAAAATTGTTGTACATTTTACGTTTTTTAATGTGAAAATTCCTTTTATTTTGCATATTCTTGCCATGTCTAAGGAGACAGCACTACAAAAAAAATATCCATATATCAACAGTTTAGTTACAGTTTGTCTGATACTATACGGCTGTTTGCTGAAATTTAGTAACAGTATAGTAACAATTTCTGTTGCTAAGTGCTGATAACTGTTACTATACTGTTGCTGAATTTTCTGCAATAAGTCGTATAGTAACAGATTAATTGTTGCTATCCGGTTATTTTCTTGTAGTGCAGGAGTGATGCTATGTAATGTCTTTCTTATTAGATTTTTCTTATTTTTATTTTACATATTTCAAGCATGATTGGGCTGCGTTGTTTCTTTTTGAATATGTTTATATTCATATCTATCTATGTGTATGAATCAACAAAATGCTGCCGATATAATTTGATAGTATCTTTTTGTTTTTTAACTCTGAATGCTCTTTGTTGCTATTAAAATTTGTTTGACGTTTGTTTGATACTCTATATTTGATACTATCTATTTTCTTTGTCATATGATTTCTATTTTGTTGATATAAGTCTTAACCTTTTGATTTGGCGTTTTATGCTCTGCCATTCTTTTTATTTTTTCGTTCAATTTTTTTATAATAGTTCTAATTTATAATTTTGTTTTTTTACTCTTGATGCTCTTTGTTGCTAGTCTTATGCTATTTGTTTCTCTACGATACTCTATTTTGTTTAATCGATGTTATACGATGCGCTCTCTCTCTCTCTTTTTCATTGATGTTATACGATGCTTTCTCTCTTTTTTATTGATGTTATACGATGATACTTTAGTTTATATTTTTGTTATCGATGATCTTGAATTTTTATTTGTTTGTTTGATAATGAATGATGGTATGTGATAATACGGTGATGCGATTTAAAATTTGGATTTAATTTTTTGTTATAGTTGATCATCCGCCATTATCTATATTATTTGACGTTTCTAATTTTTGATGCTCCATGATGCTATATATTCTTCGTCATTGATTCTTTTGTGTTGCTCCGCGTTTATTCATAACGTTTCTATTTTTAGTGTATTTGGTGTCTGTTTTTTTATTTAATTTGTCGGTAAAAATTATTGAGTTTTACTCGTCTTATGCTATATGTTGCTCTAAAATGGTCTAATATTTTTGATGCTATATGATGTTCCATTATCATTGTTCTTGATGTTAATTTGTTTGCTTGATTCTATATCATGCTATATGTTTTTTTTTTGTGAATTTAAAATATTTCTCTATAATTTTTCTTTTTAATATTATTGTCTTTTGATCTTAAAAAATAATAGTAGTAGTTAGTTCGAATTTGAAAAACCCAATTTTATGGAGGAGAGAGAATATGGATAGATTTAAGATGAGAGTTATTTTCGTATTTGCTAAATTAAATTAAATGATCTAATTTTAAACCAGAAACACATTTTTGGGTCTTTCAACTTGAAGATGATATCATCGTATATGCTAAACAATAAACATAAATTTCCCCTAAGATTTAATATCATTTTGCAGTGTACCGAGTTCATTAATTAAACTTGATTTAGTGTATTGCGTTTAACTTGATTTTGTATGTGATTACGTAACCTCACACATGGGATTTACATATGATTTCGTATATAATGTATGTAAACCTTTGAAGTTGGACACATGGAATTGGGGTAAAAATGAAAATATAGCGTTTAAGAGTTTATCAAGTATACACTACAAAATAATGTTTCATTTAATAAGAGTCAAAAACTGTCACAAGACTGTCGCTAATTTAAAAATCTGTCACAAATCTGTCGCAAATTGACTAAACTGTCACAAAGTCGTCACAAAAACCGTCGCTAATAAGCTCGTAACAAAAAATACCGTCACTAATTCCGTCGCTATTTGTATATTTTTTGGAGTGATACTATTACCCTTTCTCGTGAAAAAAAAGTTACATGTGGGGTCACAAGTTCTGTTTCCAATCAAAAGTTTATCAAGTGTACATTAAATTGGTAAACTCGGTAGAATATGAAAACTCAGTACATTAAATTAAATCAAGTTTATTTGTTACTCAATACACTAGATCAGTATTTTGAAACATGGTGATTTCATGAGTTAGTTCAACCACTAATGTTTTGGTAGATATCGATCTATGGGCTTTAAGTATAATCCGACATACGTAACTTCGAACCAATCAAGTGGGTTGGTTGTGATTTTATATGGTTCGGTTTTAGATTTAAACATCTTCAATTGGCATTTGATGCTTTGGTTTTGGATTATGTGATATAAATCTGGATCCCAAATCGAGCTAAATCCTAACCAACTAAAACCGTATAATCCGAATGGCCAAAATAAAATAATTCGTCGAAACATAGAAACCGAGCAAGTACTTTGTTTAAGCATTGTTTATTAGTAATGTAAGGAAACACAATTCATGTATATATTTTTTTGCTTAATTAGTTTAAGCGCACTGATTGCAACATTGTTACTACGGGTGGAATTTTGTACTTAAATGTATCAATCAACCACAATTATAGCTCATACCATATCAATCGTAGTACACTTTTGATATCACCATACTAATGTTGCGGCGTTATAGTACCGCTCGAATTTACTGATCCAATGGTGATCGATTTTGTAAACCACGTTATTGTTGAACCATAATATACAATTCATTTGTAACATACACATATAGGAGAATTAAATATAAACTAAAAAGAGTGTTGAACCTATATGATACAAATGGACATGGAAAAATATAAATTGTCGCGCCTGATAATATTTTTAAGGTTGTTCGGCTATTTATGGATGATGTATCCTATTTTAGTTCCTTGTAAATGAGATTATTCATGATTTTTCAAGGTTATTCAATGTTGGTAATGTACTGTAGCTGACATATCATTATTGATCGAACTTGTAGTATACGGTAATGGCAATGAGATTTCAGGTACCATATGTATATGTGCCTATGGTAATGGTACATGCAAATTCCAACAATATTGTGCCATGGATTAATTTTACTATTTATAAGGATTTGTACATTTAATTTTATTTTTTGGCATCATTGTTTATTTCTAAAATTATTATTTATTTATTTATGTTAATATTAATTATCTTTTCTTAGATATGGGTGTGGTGCTGTTTGAATCTGCTATGTATGTAATTGATTTTTGTAACTTCTGATTTTACTTCTATTATATGCTTTTAGAGGCAAGACTACAAAATATTTCATCCTGTATTTCCGATTGCACGAAGGTTAGCTATACATTTCTCCAATATCAATTGAACTTTGCATTTTTGGTGTCAATAATTTTCCAATTCAATTTGTTTTTTGGTGTCTAAATTATCTGTAATGACTATATAGTTACAACAAGTCCAAATTGACAAGTCTTACTTCTTAGGGTTTAATTATATGCTAATAATAAAAGCAAAGTATTGTTTTGTTATTTGAGAAATGATAGAAAAGCCAAAGCCCTAATGTTAGTTCTGAGAGGGACACAGAGAGAGATCAAACAATTGATACATGCAGTTAGGATAATTAGTACAATCAATTCAAATGTCCCATGAAATTAAATATTCTATCTTTTCGCTGCTTGAGTTTGATTTTGTTTGAAATCAGCTTGTTGAAAGTCAGTCATAGGTCACTCATATGTGCATGGGTGTGTATTCATAATCAATGGATTTCGATCAATTAATATACAAAAAAAAACTTGGATTGATGATTGGTGCTACATTTTTATTGTATTTTTGGCGAAGAAACCATGATGGTAACACAGCTAAATTATTCCATTTTCTTTCTTCTCTCTTTTTCTCTTCCTTTTCATTTCCCTTTGGTTAATTTTCTTTTATATTTTCCTACCACATTTGTTGAGTTTTACTCGTGTACTTTCATCTTTATTACTTTACCATCATACACCTTTAAGGCTCTTGCAATTTTATTCAAGTATTTCTCTATAACTCTTTCTTTGATTATTTGTATAATTATTGTTATATAAATTATCTAGGAAGTCAACAAGGTACTCCAAAACAGGCCAAAAAAGACGGTTAATTACCACCTTAAAAGAAAGCAAAACCGCCTAAAAAAAGCAAAACCGCCTTAAAAGCCTTTTACGGCGGTTTGTAAGGCGGATGTATAACTGCATTTAATAATTGTGTTGTAAAAGCTATAAAGTGGTTTTACAACCGCCTTAAATGATATAAGGCGGTTTTGAAATAATATATAAGACGGTTAATAACGGACTTATTTGACCTTGGAAAATCTAGAAAATATCAATTAAGGCGTGTTTCTCTACACCCTTTTATGATATAAATAACCACGTTGATAGAGCTTTTTAGTAGCTGTTCACAATCTAAAAGATATTTTATATGAACTTACATACAATTAAATATGTAATTCCAAATAACATCGGAGCAAATAATGTTTCCTTCTCAAAATAGCTTAAAAATTAAGACACAATTTCATTAATCATTTATCAGAATATATATAAAGATAAGGATATTCATGTAAACAAACTTCGGTGCACCAACAATCATTCAAATCAAGTCGGTAAAACATACTAGCTAGAAGCTAAACCAAATGAAATTTTCTTCCAATGGACAGAACGTTTGCGAAAAAGAAAAAAAGTTGATAGAAACTCGAAACACAGTCATGTCTTCCGCGTAACTAGTCTGCATAACCGTTGTTGGCCATCTACTTTTCCTTGACCTAAAACAGAAGACAAATAAAAGTAATTATATAGAATGACTGTTAGTTAATATGACAACAAATATGACATTAAACAAATAAAAAGAGAGACAAACCAAGACAGTTTCCATCACAAGTTGAATAAAATTTGAAAGGTTTTAATTACTTATTTTTAAGAATGAAGCATTTACCGTAAAGACCACCTACCCCGATGGGAGTAATCACATACATGTATATAATTTAAAAAGTATGCTCTTAACATGAAACATTTTGCTAACATAATGTACTTACGTTGGTCGAACGCCAAAAAATGCTTTGTTTTTTCTCGAAAGCCTGGCCAACCGTCTGTGTGTTGCCACGACAAACCAATAGATGTTCACTGAAGTGATTCACTTTGGTTATGCACACCTACCCAAAATCCAGCTTCAAATTGCAGTTGTCCATCTAATTAATAATTTGGGTCTTTTGATATTATAATTGGTATCTTAGCATTAATTAAGAAGATCAACCATCATTTCGTCCTATACACAAAAATATCAAAAGAACATAGGAATAACAAGCGACAAAATTCAATCTTAAAATAATAAATAATCCAAAATTAAAATTTAATATCTCGAATACTGGATTCATATGTTATGTAGGCATATGGCGAGAGCTTTCACCGTCTGACACTTCCTGCAACATAGAAATGATAAAAGAGACGTCATACCATGATAATATATATGAAGAAAAACTTTCTAACATATTACGATACTTTAGCCACGTAAGTTGCAGCTTTTAAGCAAATAAATTGAAATTTCACATTGTAAATTTGTACTACTTGAACACACTGTACTAAGAAAAACTATCGACCCAGAACTAAGAAAATTATCGGCCAATCAAATTCGACCCCACTTACATAAGAGGACATAAATCCGTACTTATCGACCTACAAAATAGAAATTCAAACCTAATAAAAGAATCAAAATCCAATGGTAGCATCTTGTTAAGTTAATAAACAAGAATGAATATTGCGTGTTTTTCCCTCACAAGAATCCAGTATGTAATTCAGGAAACAACAAACAGAACAAAGAGGATAAATGTTTTGATTGCCTAACCGGATATTTTGGCATATTGGTTTCCTATATCATGTATTTTATCCTTTATTTCAGCAAAATTATGCTCTAGATTTTTAATTTGAGCCCATCATTCGGTTTATAGAAACATGATAATACTAAAGTTTTTCCGTCGACAAGGGGTTTCACATAACCAGGCAACATAAGTAAATTCACATAAAGAAATAAAAGATACTTTAATAGGAAAAAGAACACCGTCAATCACTCAATAAAATACCTTTTAGGCCAGTAAATAATAGTATAACTACACAAGTATACTAAAGTTTGAAGTCTGATAATAATATAACATGTAAACACGTACACATCATCAAAATCCTGATTCATGACCATGAGTAACTTGACACAAAACTAAGCTACTAAACTCATATAAAGCAAGATTAGACAAATACACATCAACAATGGTGTTAAATAACATATATACATGTAAACACGTATCAGTCAGAACAATTTACGTTAATTAAAAATATAGAAAACTATATCAATTAATCTCATATACAAAACAAATCTGCATATTTTGAGAAACTTTACTTACATGCAATTGATATATATTCTAACAAACCCGAAATATTATATGCATATTATTCTATGTTTCACTAATAGATACTCTGTAAGAACAAATTTATAGATGCAAAAACCTAGCAATGTAATGTATACAACACTAGAGTTTGTCATTTCAAAATGAAATGCAAGTAAAACTTCAAAAAGATTCTAATTTATTCTTCTCTTTAACTGCTCTAATTATCATATATTTTGCTGCTCATTGCACCAAGTAACACAAAGTACCTATATTGAATCTCTTATATTCTCATGACATAATCTCATAATCATATAATAACCACCAAACTTCAGCTTAACCATCATTAATGCCATAAATCTCAAAAATATCCAACTATTAACCTTTTAGCCAAAGCTTCATCAAGGTTTAAAATCTCTTTTCCAAAGGAAAGAGGTAAGGTTTCAACAATCATCATTAGCCAGAAGAGAGAAAGCTAGAGATTAAAATAACTCCCTCTAAGACACGGGGTGCATTTTTGGTCCAACCAATAAGCTGCATGTACGTCTTTAGTAAGCTCCATTGGGCTGAGATAAGTATCATTCAAGCATTTTGCTCCTTGTTTGGCAAGCCCACCGGCCACCTGATTTTGTAAATCACAGCTAATCAAAGACATTAGTAAACAAATATCATTCCAAATAGAGGAAAATTTAGGACCAGGTGATATTTTCTTATGCCACCAATTAACAATTAATTCAGAGTCACTTTCAATATATACATCAAATATGTCCAAATTATGGCAAATCATTAAATCATTCTTAATGGCCATAAGTTCAGCAAAAGTGTTAGTGCGATTACCTAGATGAAAAGAGAAAGGAAAGACAAAAATGCCCTTATCATTTCTCATAACTCCTCCACAACCACTAGTACATGGGTTATCATAAGCTGAACCATTACAGTTTAATTTAAGCCTATCCGAAGGTGGGCAAGCCCAATAGACAAGTTTAGGTCTTTTTACTTTACAACCAATAGATTTAACAATAAGAGAATTAAGTGTAAGACTTTGAAAATTCTTTAAAGGTAATTTAGGCTTAAAAAAACATAATTAAGTTCTCTAAGCCACTTATTAACTTTAGAAATAATATCTCCTGCACTCATGTTAACATTTTCAAACCTGTCATTGTTCTTGCTTAACCAAATTTCCCAACAAATAAGAAAAGGGAGAATAGCAGCTAAAAGACCAACTTGGGTTTGATCATAAGAAATATACCAATTCATAATATATCTCTTCTAGTTACCTTTTAAAAACATGGGATAACCAAAAATCTTAGCAAAATGATTCCATACCTCATTAGAAATATCACTGGAGCCCATGAGGTGGTCAATAGAATCATTAGAATGCAAGCTGTAACATGTGCACTTTGAAACCATATTAATGCTAAAACCTTTAATATCATCATCTAATTTAATTACAGCAAACCAAAGTTTCCAGCAAAAGACACTTATTTTAACCTGTAAAACACTTCCAAATAAATTTAGCCATGGAAAAAAGCGATTTTTTAACTCTAAAAAAATCAAATGCACTTTTGGTTGTGAAATTACCATCAAAAGAGTTTGACCAATTTCTAACATCCTCCATATTATTAAGGAAAATATTCATTTTAGTAACTCTATGTATAAGATCTTTCCCCACCATATAATAAAGCAATTCCAAATTCCACCCTTTAGAGGTACAAACTTGATTAAGCAAAACATGGGGGTAAATGAAAGCCAATGAATCAGAGAGAATGCCACCGCATAGCCAATTTTCATACCAAAAACTAATGGATCCTTCATTTATATTCCACATGCTATTATTCACCAAAGCGCCAAAATTAGCACTGAAATTTTTCCAGATATAGGAATGAGAAGCTTTTATAATAGGATTACCCCAATTATAATTATTACTAAAATATTTTTGAAACATAAAAGTAGACCAAGGGGAAACAATATCTATCAGTCTCCAACTCATCTTATTGTGAAGTGCTTTCATAGTATCCTCTAACCTTTTAATTCATAGCCTTCCCTAGGAAACAGGGCAAGCTATTTTACTCCATTTAAGCCAATGGTGTTTATTATTACCCTCAGAAATACCCCAAAAAAAAAATTAGCGAAAGATTTCTCAATTTTATCAGTAACTAATTTAAGGGGGTGAAGGACGGTAAGTAAATGTATAGACATAGAAGACAAGACGTGTTTTATAATTTTAGCACCAGGTGATAGAATATTACCTTTCCATCTAGCCACTTTTTTACTTATTTTAGCAATTAAAGAATCATACATGGTAGCTGTGAGTTTAGAGTGGTGTAGAGGAATACCTAAATATGTGGTGGGAAAACCACCCTCACTAAAACCAGTAGCATTAGCAATAATACTCTTTCTTTTATGAAGCTTATTATGAGTAAGAAAAACACTTTTGTTCTTATTAAGAAGTTGACCAGAGGCAATTTCATAATCCTTAATAAAATTCATCAAAATATCTAAATTATGCTTACTACCATTGGCGAAAATCAAAACATCATCTGCAAAGAGAATATGGGAAACATGTGTAGCATTGGTAAAAGTCATATAAGGAGTGAGAGTACCATCGTCAATAAGATTACTTAGTCCCCTACTTAATACTTTCTCAGCTAAAATAAAGAGAAGAGGCGACAAAGGATCGCCTTGCTTCAAACCCCTACTAGAGGAGAAAAACCCAGAATTTACTCAATTCAGACAAATAGAATATTTAGCATTACTAACACATTTAATAATAAACTCAATCCAATTAAGATTAAAACCAAAAGCTCTTGAAACTTTCCTCAAAATATCCCAACTTAGTTTGTCAAATGTTTTGGCCATATCAAGCTTAAAAACCACATTTCCGCCTCTAACACTATTGTCTCTCAAGTGTGTAAGAAGCTCTTGAGCGAGCAAAATAGCATCATAGATTGATCTGCCCTCAACAAAACCACTTTGCTGAGTAGATATAATCTTAGGAAGAATAGTAGCCAATCTTGTAGTGGTGATTTTAGAAACAATTTTATAAAGTACTTGACAAAACTAATAGGTCTATATGTGAAAATTTTTGAGGGTCATTGGTCTTAGGAATAAGAATAAGTATGGCAGAAATAGCGGCAATAAGAAAAGTACCCCTATTAAAAATATATTTAACTGCACTAATCAAATCATTACAAATAACATCCCAACAATCAATGTAAAAGCCAGAAGAAAAACCATCTGGGCCAGGGGCGGAATCAGTAGGAATGGAAAAAATAGCACTGTTAACTTCATCAAAAGTAGGAATTTCCGTAAGCATTTTATTATCACCATCAGTAACCAAACAAGGAATACTATTAAATAGCCGAGGAATGTCTGTTGTACCATTGTCTCTAAATTGCTCCTTAAAGTAATTTTCAGCTTCTTTTTGAATATCATTAAAGTTCTCAGTAAAAAAACCGTCAACTAGTTTAATCTTACTAATTTTGCTATTAGTCCTCTTATGCCTTACCATAAGGTGAATTTTTTTAGTGTTTCTATCTCCCTCTTTTAACCATTTAACCCTAAACTTTTGTCGAATAAAAGTCTCTTCCTGTAAAAGTGCTATATCATAATTATTAAGAGTATTGTTATAAGTAGGTAAGTAACCATCGCCCTTCGAAATAAGTTGAGATTCAGCAAATATTACTTCATCATTAGCAATAGAAACTTTACTAAATACATTACCAAATTCAGTTTTATTCCAACTTTTTAAGGAAAATTTGAGTCTATTTAGTTTATAAGCAAAAGCATTCATACCAGTGAGATGACAATAATCAGACCAATTAGTATTAATCATACTTAAAAACTTGTCATGTTTCAACCACATTTTTTGGAATTTAAAGCTAGAAGGGCCATAATTAGTAGCATTTTTAGTAGAGAAAATAAGAGGCGAGTGATCAGAAACAGTTCTCTCCACTATATTCAATTTAGTATTAACAAAGGAAATATTCCAACTATTATTAATTAAAGCTCTATCCAACTATTCAAACTGAACCCTACATTTATTCTGTTTAGACCAAGTGTAAAGTGATCCTTCATAATCCATGGTAAAAAGCAAATTTGTGGATATAAAGTCCCTGAAATCCTCCTTATCCTTAGAGTTTCTAGTTTTACTCTCCAGCTTTTCCGTATCAAAACATATAGTATTAAAATCGCCAACTACTTGCCAAGAAACATTACTGATGTTCAAGTTTGTAAGGTCATTCCAAAGCATTCTTCTCTCAATATAAGTGCATTTAGCATAAACCACAGTTAAAATAAAACTATTATTAATATGCAAGGTGATCATAAGAATAATATTAAAAGATAAGGATTTTCTGTAAATAAACTAAACTTTACCACCAAAAGCCTCATTTGAAATAGCATAATCCATACCCATTTTCCTTACAACAACATTACTTTTACTAAAAATAGTTATAGGTTCTGTTGGCCCGTGTGGCTAAACCTTAGAGGGGGGTTGAAAAAGGTTTTTGCGCTTTTTGCCTAATTAAAATCTAAGCGCAACTAATAACCCAACTTATGCAATTCTAAGCTTAAGCGTTTTAACAAGAGTTAATGAATTGCTAGAATTACTAAACGCAAGCAAAAAAATAAGTAATAATAAATATTTGCGGAAAGTAAATGTTAAGGAAGAAAATAACACCGTGATTTATAGAGGTTCGGCAAAACGACCTACGTCATCTCCTCGGTACTACCGAGTATTTCACTAAAAATAATCTTCCCGATTTTACAAATCCTATCGAGCTCAATCGACCGATTGGCTCACCCTCTACCTGAGGTTCCTACTCTTGATACAAGTGCAAGCGAACACATTTAATGAGTCAACGACTCCCCCTCAATCTATGAGTACCCAAGTGTTTAACCTAGAACTTTTAACCAACACTTTGGCTTAAAAGGTTCTACCCAAACACTCATTCACAATGAGCTTATAATTTTGCTCTTTACAAATTTATCGAAAATTAAAACAAATTTTGCTCTTTAAGCAATTTTCCAGAATAAGCTGAAAAGCTATTTTTGAAAACTGCAGAAAACGATCGGTCGTTTTCTACAGTCGATCGGTCGTTTTAAGAAAACGATCGGTCGTTTTTATGCTGAACTCTCTGGAAGAATTTGGACAAAAAACGATCGGTCGTTTTTGTCCAGTCGATCGGTCATTTCTTCAGTATTCCCGCTATTCTTCGAATGCTCATAACTCCTTCGTTTTAGCTCCGATTCTGGTTCCGCTTGAACCGTCGGCTTCATTTTCGAATGCTCTATCTTTCTGGCATGCTGAAATTTACAAATTCTCTTTTTGGAAAAGACAAGCATTATATCATCGAAATAGAGAAATCGTAAAATCATTAAAAACATAATCAAATTTATAATCAAAATCCATTATTGAACTCTAAGTTCAACAGGTTCTAAAATAGCAACTAAGTCCAACTTAAAACTTTTGGCATACTTAATTAACCGAGTTTGAGATATAACATTTGCTATACCTCTAATATTCCATATTAAGTAATTATACATTAACAACATTAGAGGAAACCTTCTTGGTAACTATACCTGAATGGGAGTATCAGTTTGGTGGATTTCTGACTCTCTTTTGTGGGCCTCCATAACTCACACTTGAGTCGATGTTCAAATTTTTTACAAGTTGCTCACTAGTTTGTGTAACCATCACCTCCTCAGCTAGAGGTTGATCACTTTTCTCCTTGCTTTTCTGGTCTTCCATAGTCACTATGATATGTACTATGAGTACTAGATAAAGGGGTTAGTCACTTTAAGTTAGAGTCACTCAAAATAGAGTTTTCCTCCTGACTTAAAGCCTTTTCACCTGGGGAGTCACAAAAAAATAGTTACTAAACCACTAGCGTTTATAAGAATGACATTATTAGGGCTAGATTGAGTACTTGTAGGAATGACAGGGGGGCTTCCCCTTCTACAACCTCTCCAGGTACAGGTTAATGTCCGACTTTATTCTTTCCTTTCCTAATTCTCTCTAGTTCACAATTAGTACCTTTATCTTTAGCTTGCCAAAGTGTCTTAAGCTCCACTTTATTATTATTAAACACATTTTTATTCACTCATTGACTATCATTATTATTCTCTTTACTCTTATTGATATCTTTAACCATATTATCATTATTATTCTCTTTACTCTTATTGCTATCGCTAACCATATTATCCCTAATATTAGTAGTCTTCACCATTTTATCATCCACGTTGTTACTATTCCTAGAAATGTGTTTTTTACAATTATACCTATCATGCCCCTGAAGAAAACAAGTATTACAATACTTAGGAAAATTTTCATACTCAACCTTTTGCCAAAAACCCTCCTCATTCTCTGTGGAGGTATCTATCCAAACAGAATCTTCTCTAGCCATAGACAAGTCCATTTCTACACAAATTCTAGCATATATGGGTCTAGCATGGGTGAGAGTAGCAAGATCCGAATCCAAATATTTATAACCAAGAGCATGGATAATAGCTTTCAAATAAGATTGATAACAGAAACTCAAAGGCAAGTGAGGTAGGCTGAACCAAACAGAGTCTATCAAAGATTCAATTTTAAATGAAAAATCACTAGTCCATTTAAAAAGCCTAAATAAAGTGCCCTCTTATCTCCTGATTAGTACGTGTTCAGACTTTGTTAAAATCACTGACATTATTCATTTTAATCAGCACATGCCTACTATCAATAAGTCCAACAATGGGTATTTCAGTAAGACCCCAATCCTTAAAAATAGTGTCTTTAAAAACATCCATTTTAGGTCTACCATGACTAAATTTAGCTATTAAAGCATATTGTAAAGGAGTTCCAGCTCTTTGCATCTTCAAAGATGAAAAAATAACATCAGGTTTAGAATTTTTAGCATGCGGTTGCCTTAAAGGCAACTGAATATCACATACATCTATCAATTTAAGGTTAAGCTTATTACTTAATATATTATCCATAGGAGAGGACGTACCTTTAACTGCAGAGGCATAGGAGATGGATGAATTACCGACTGGTGTACACCACCCTCTGGGGGTGGATCTGCAACTTTGTTCTTATCCATGAATGTAACCCACATCTAGCGAGATTAGACTAGATCTGAGATATAATTTAGTTTTTAATATGTATATATATTATGTAAGCATATAGTAGAGAATATGAAAGCAAGAGATTTCGATCAGAAGAAGGCCAGAAGGGGCAAACCCTAGGTATCGCCGCCGCCTCTCTTTCTCTCTCTTTTTTGGAAAAAGACCTTTCTCTGTACTTGTTTATTTTTAAATTGTTTAAACTATATTTATTGATTGTTTATTAGTCTTTGGATATTTGATAAAGTAATTGGCTTGATTGTTATTTTCACTTACGTAGACGAAGGGATCGATCCATGAACGAAAGAAATCAAAATAAATTATAGATTTGGAATCTGTCTGATTTGAACAAGACATAGCTCATCTGGATCATACTGGTCTGGATAATGGATTGGGCAGCCTGCATTAAGGGCAGCAAAAATCTGAAATTTTGTATGTTCAAGTTT
Source organism: Primula veris (assembly GCA_963682055.1). Lineage (NCBI taxonomy): Eukaryota > Viridiplantae > Streptophyta > Magnoliopsida > Ericales > Primulaceae > Primula > Primula veris. The sequence continues at coordinate 26,528,648 of OY821745.1, read as the reverse complement.
TTCAACCAAGCTGCCAAAGTGAAATTTCATCCGAAATCAATAAAAAGTTTGAAAAAATTTCTATATTATCTTGACATATGGAAAAACAATTATATGAAGCCGGTACATTATTATTTAGGGTGTCCCAACCAATAGTTTTTTTTTATTTTTAATTTTTAATTAATTTTAGTTTATATATTTTTGGGTTCATTAACATGTGTTATGTTTTTAGTATTTTTTAGTTTTAATTTTGAATTAATTTTAGGATAGATATTTTTGGGTTAATTAATAGCTAGGTGTTAGGTTTTTAGTATGTAACACACCCAAAATAATAGTGGACGTATTAGATCCACGATAGTGTTAATTGTTCGGTATTCATTCCAAAATGCACTATTATTTAGGGTGTGCCAACCAATAGTATTTTTTTTAGTTTTAATTTTGAATTAATTTTATGGTAAATATTTTTGTGTTCATTAACATGTGTTAGCTTTTTAGTATTTTTTAGTTTTAATTTTGAATTAATTTTAGGATAGATATTTTTGGATTCATTAATAAGTGTTAGGTTTTTAGTATGTGACACACCCTAAATAATAATAGACTAGATTCACGGTAGTGTTAATCGTTTGATGTTGAATCCAAAATATTAAAACAAAAATCAAACACGCAAAATTTCACATTTTTGGTGCGGAAAAATCAAGGCAGGCTGGCTTGAATTTTTCACGGCAGCAAAAATGGATCCCTGGATAATATCTCACCGATCGAAATCAGTGTAGAGTCCATTAAATAAAAAAATAAAATATGTTAAATTATCAAATTCCGAGATATTAATTAATATAAATTATTGTCAACTTTGGTTAAATTATTTAATTCTTGTTTCTAGTTTTTAAAAATTATTTATATATTGAATAAAAAAATTAATAATAACAAACAAACTTGTTTTATTTGTTGGGTCATTCAGACACAACAAATGATTTGCTTGGTTATTCACGTGGATCGAAGCTCCACCAACCATCAACCTAGCCAAACATCTGGGTTATTTTATCGCTCCACAACGCGTGGAGTCCAACCGAGAAACCTTACTAAACTCGAATAAACACCGCCCATCTCAATTACTGAAGAACAAGAACAACCAATTCCAGCGGATCCCTGTGATCCATAAAACCTTATTAATATTGAGGGTAGCCATTATCCCAAAGAGAAAGAACAAGCTCACCCTAGGTCTAACTTACATTACTAACTCTCTACTCCACAATAAAGAACATGACCTCTTGTCTTGTTCTCACATCTGAAGCGGAGCTCGGCTATGCTATAAAATGGAGTCTTTTAAATTGAATCACTCATTTTGAACGAGCTCATTTAGATATTTCGTACAAGCATCTCGCCGACTCTAATGTTGCATGTGACTTGAACTCTAACCGACGGGTGTCAGCTGGAATTGTATGTGGTTATTTCCATTCTCCCTGACTGGAAGATGAAGGTTTGGTACAATATTCTATCTCCCCATTCGATCTATTTCTAGGAAGCTCTCCCTCAATTGTTTCTCAATAAATTCTTTCGTGCAAAATGTATAATGGCGTTGCAACAACAAAAGGTTAGCTGTAAAGAGATTTTTTTATGAAGCATGGGAGCATTTCACAGATCTTTAGAGAGAGTGTCCCCATCATGGATTTGCATTTGAACTGCGGACTCTTCTATTGCATTTGAACTGTGGTCATCTCACACTACGTTGGTGAGATACTCAACTATCTTTTAGATTAGTGTGTCACTTACTTTGACAAATTGGCCGAATAACTTAGAGGTCGGGAGATTCCACCTTCAGACACTGATTCTCTCCATAGCCCTAACGTGTTCGGTACCTTTAATCTACATCCGCAACAATACACACACTATCAAAAATCGCATCTGTGCAACCTTCTTAAGCAGGACGTAATGTACACTCAGTATTAGGTGGGAGAGGCAACTACCGACGACCTGAGCAAGCTTACAACTAGCCTTGGGAAAAGAAGTCTTATGTTCCAGGAAATTATGACCACCCTCGGTTTAGCTATGCTAATGGAAACATTGTTGTTAATGCATATATGTCACCACTTCCGTAGTAAGAAATGTTACAAGCCCATTCTAGTACACACCAGACACTACCCTGCTTCCAGACTTTTTCATTTTCACTTGGGGCACAATTTCTTCTCTCTTTTCTCTCCCTTGTTTCTCCTCAAACCAGTTCTTCATTTTCATTCCACTTCTGCTTCCAACAAGGTTCCAGAAGTCGTTGGTCGATCACAGGGCAGTGGGGATCTGACCAGTGACTATTCTGACTAGTCACGACTAATCGGCGACTAGTCGTTCGGGAAAAAGTGTAGGATTTCAGATATTTGGGGTCTTTTTTGTAATATTCTGATTTTTTTTATGTCACTTCTAAATTATTATGGTTAATCTGGATAGTTTATAATATTCATGGGATTTTTTGTAAACTCTGAAAACACTATTTTTTTTTTTTTTAATCACTACTTTTACCCTAGATATAAATAGAAAACTTATACTCCCTCTCCTCAGAGCCGCTCTCCTCTCTCCCTCACTCTCTCTCATAACATTCAAACCAAAGCCCTAACAATTTTTTTTGAGCATTCTCATTTTTGAGTAGCATATCACCAATTTCGTTTGATAGAATTCGAAATACCTTCAAATTTATGATATATTCAATCAATTTTCGATTTTTTCAAAGAAACAAATTTTTTTTCTTCTACTAAATTTTCCAATTGGTCCTAGTCGAGTTGGCGGACCTACAACCAGCAATTAGCCTCAATTATGATCATTGTAGATGCCATCTAGGGTTTCGGTAGAAAGATCAATCAATCTAGTGAAAACACATGAGGTACTGGTGGCAGAGCTCCGTTAACGTAGCGGGGGCGGTGATGTGTGTGCTTTTCTAGAGATAGAATTAATAATGAGGTAAAATATGAGTGAAGCCTACCTTAGTTTTAATTTTAACAATGCTATCTATTTTAATTAAAAATTAAATATTCAAAATACAGTAGTTATCTGGTTTTTTTTTTCCAGCAACCATACATTACTGCCAAATTTCAGCGCCAAATTTGAGAAAAAGATAGAATTTTAGAAATAGGGAAATAAGTTATTTATTTTCAACATATCTTTTATAAATAAAGGGCTGGGTAATAAATCATGGGTTGAATGATTCTGTGAATATTGCTACACTGGTTTAAATATATTGCTGATGTACATGTTAGTATTTGTATTTCTTTTAACATTTTGTTGTTTTTTGTAATTGATATGTTATCAAACGATTTGGTGATAAATTTTCAGATTGAAATTGAAAATGGATTTCTTTGATTGTAGTCTAGAGATAGAAGAGTAGACTAGGTTAGAGATAGAAAGGATATGCGTGAGAAATATGAGGATGGGTCAGTTTTTTTTTGTCATGTCATCAAGTAATAACACTTAAAAAGATTGTTATCTTTAACAATCTTTTTAAGTGTTATAAAGTTAACACACACTTTAACACATCTAATGGAGAGACAAAATTGTATTGTTAACTAACATTTTTAATTAACACACACTTTAACACACATATTGTAGATGCTCTTAGACTTTTGTTATACTTATAGTTGCGGTAGATTATGCATTTACATTTCAAAGGGAACTAGATCTTCGCTTTTATGGGAACGTCAAATTTTTAAAATTACCGCTTTTATGGGAAACCTTTTAGCAACATGCATGATTCTCGTTGTCATTTCTATAAACCAAGTAGATGTATCATGTATGTGGGAGAACTTGGTCCACGTCTATTTTAGATTCTGGATTAAAAGAAATTTCCCCTTTTTTATTATTTATTTAAGATGGGGAACCCACATTCAAATTCTATTAAGAACAAATTTAATGTGGATTAAAAACCCCAAGTAATAAGTAGAACAAAATTTCAATTCAGATAAGGAAATAAAGTGCTGAAAAGGAAATCATAAAAAGACAGGAAAGTAATAAAGGAAACAAATAAATTTTTATGTATCTGGCTCTTAATTTTGATTTGTTTACTAGCTATGATGAAAAAGAGAAACCTATATTCTCAAAGAAAGAGAAACAAAAGTAGAATATGTCATAATGTAAAGATTACACTACCTGACGGCTGTAGATAAGGGTTTGAAAGGTGAAAATCGAATTTGTTATCATTTTCTTTGTTTCTTTTTTAGTTTGACCTAAAATTCGAAAAGAACACCGCTATCAAAAGTCTATAGTTTACCCTAACAAACAATCCTCTCTCTCTCTAAAACTTTTTAGTATTTATACTTCAGCTGCGAAGATGAAAGCGGTTGCCTATCAAGCTGATATGTACCCGCGCTCATCGTAATGTTTTTAATCGTTTTTTTGTCAACAAAAATTTACTTGTTTCCTCGAAACGAGGGAATAAGTCTCTTTTAAGCCTTTCAGTATTAATTTGTTTTCCAAAATTATCAAAGATTATTACAGGAAACATAAAGTTAACGGGGAAAATGGATGACTGGTTTAACCTTGGGCCCTAATTAGTTACTTATAATCTTTTTTGTCAAAAAATTATGAGATTTTCTTTATCTTCTTGAAGTTAAATATTTGTTCTCTGAATGTTGATTTTTGGCTCTGCATTAGGTTATTTGAAACTGTTGAGAAGTATTTTGAGAAGACAGACGAGTACAACATCCATGAGAATTGGTGTCAATCCGGATTAGGAAAAGGTCGTTCGTTGCGTTTCTATAAATCAGAGGTTTTTACCTTAACCTAGGTAAGATAAAGTAAACACTTTGATTTGTCTTTGCTTATAGTATGTTTGTAATTTATTTTTTTACATTTGTAACAGATTTGATACATATTTTCGTTTTACGATTTTCCCCCACTTTTCCATTTTCCAATAAAAAAATTAAAATGATGTGGATTTCCCCTCCCAATTATAAAATAAATAAATATTGGTAAATTCATTTTATGTGACCATCACTTGCCTAATCCTCTCCGTTTGAAAGAGAAAAAAACTACTATAGCCAGCCAGACAGTAGTCTAAGGTCTTTCTAACTAAGCGTGAAAGTGAAACAACATGTGTTCAAAATAGTTATGTGCCACCACATAGCATGACCGTGTTCTTCGGGCAATTACTGATGTCAGAAAGGAAGAAAGACTATTTCTCTGACAAATTACGAAGTGGTATACCTTCGCGGTCTACTTATTATTTGACTGTGATTTACTGTATAATGTAACTTCCATTGGGATAAACAAATGTTTGATAGCTTAGCTCTGCTATTCAAATTTATATACCATTTTGACTTAAGTTTTCTTAGTTGTTAATTTGTAACTGGTGAAAATTTGATTTGGTTTGCTCAACATGTGACCCCCTCTTTATTGTGATTTATATATAGATTTTTACCATAAAGAAAGTTATGTGTTCTTAAAAACAATAAAGAGAGATAAGATTAGTTAATGTCAAGTTGATCTCTTTGTTGAATTGATCACTACAATAATATATAGAAGCTGGCCGATTCTCTCTCATATGTGTATTAAAAAGTACTATGGGTGTTCTTTAGCTACCCCAATTTGCTGTGCACATTTTGGCTGAAATTGAGTCCCTTCTCCCGAGCTCTCCGGGCTACACATAAATGTTTGTATCTTCAAGGTCTAGTATGTTCTCTTATACTCCATCCGTTTCAATTTAATTGATAATTATTTCATTTGGAAAATTTCAAATTCAAATGTAAGTTTTTTTTTCAACAAACAAACTTCCATTAATTAAAAAATGGGACGGTACCCAGAGTAAAACTTACAGCTAGATATTCATATTTACACAAAATTACATATCAGACCTGAAACTGAAACTAATTCTTCCTAGAGCCTAAATACCACAAGCAAAGCTAATTATGGCTACCAAATCCATAAAAAGGATGTACAAAATATACCACATGCATAAGGGTAAAATAATCCAAAAAGACTTTGGATTCTGCATGTTCCAAAATAAGCACCAAACTAGACTTACTTATAATAACATTAATACTAGGTAATTAGAAGCCTAAAAGCTCGGAAGGACTTTAAGTTAAGCCTTGCTATTTGACCCAACCACCATCCATTCAGTCATTTTCATCTTCTTTTTGTTTTTCTTCGGAGCCAATTCCTTATTCAAATCTTGATTTTCCTTAATTAACAACTCATTCTTTGCTTTTTCTGCCTTCAATAATTCATCATATATACTCCCTTTTTTAAAAAAAATTATTTGTGGGGAAAACCCACTTTTTATTTATTAATAGTGGTAAGAAGAAATAGCAGCAGAAACGAAATTACAAGGACTAAAAAGACCTAAATCAAAACTTGAACTAACATAAATCAAATTGAGCTGAAAAATAGAAAATTGTTGTAGATTTGGTGATCTCCTTGTGATATTAACTTGGGAATTAGCACCGTCCACGGTATTACACTTTTCAGATCTTTCCAACAAAATACAGGTAGAGAGAGAGAAACAATGATCTCCTCCATCTTCATCTTCTTCAGCAAACCTGATCGTTTCTAAATTAAAAACGCAAGTAAGCCATCCTGTTCTTCTCTAATTCCACTATATTCTTCAATTTTTTGTGGAAAATCTTCTATTTTTTCTGAGATCATTCTTCCTTGTAGACTCCCCCAATTGGCGAGAAGATCCGCATCACTGTTAGTCTCTCTAGCAGCAAATCAGATCAGATAAGTATCTCCTCTCAGACTCCGCTCTATTTGATTTACAATATTGCAAATTTTTCAGGGACATATAGTTTTTTTATTGAGAATATTCACAAGTATTTAACATCAATTTCTATAATAACATTCACGCTGCCTGTGATTTTTATCCCCATTAATAAAGCTTTAGTCTCGGCTTCAATGCTCGTAGTCTAGTCACTTATATCACAGAACCCTAAAATAAATTATCCATAGTGATTTTTGAGAATTCTCCTAATACCACTCAAAGAGCTAGAAAATTTATAACAATCATCTGTATTTAATTTGATTTTACCCCTTGGAGGAAGATCCCACTTGACTATTTTAGGATGTTTTCTTTTTATTATACCTTGCAAAATATGCAAATCACACCATCTCCAATTACTAGGAAAGCTTTTATCTTTAACTGAGTAGAATTGGATCAAATCAATAATCTCGATTATAATATCATGTACTGCCATGTTTTTGTTGTCATACTTGCTAGCACATCTTGCTTTCCATAAGGCCCACATGATATAAAAGGGCAAAGTTTTGCTAATTTTATCCTCCAAAGCAAATTTACTCTTATAGAGCCACGAAGTGATAAATCTACCCCTAATAGAGATATTATAGTAGTGTGCCCCCAAATAATTACCAAAATACAACTAAAGTTTTCGAGGCAGAACACTTGAGCTCAATAAATGTTCTATGTTTTCTTCTTGTTTAGCACAACATTCACATTTAGATGCCAATTGAATTCCCTTTTTCTGAATATAAGAATCAACAGGAACTGCCCTTTGAAAAACTTTCCAACTGAAACAAGATATTTTCAAGGGAATGAGGTTACTCCAACACATCTCATAAAGCCAATTAGTAACAGTTTTTTCTCTTATAACATCCATGCAGACTTTAAAGAAAAATCACCATTTTTATTATAGCGAAATCTTCTTTTATACCACCACCACCCTCCATTTGACCCAACCACCCTCCACCCTTAAGTTAAGCCTTGCTATTTGACCCAACCACCCTTCATTCAGTCATTTTCATCTTATTTTTATTTTTCTTCGGAGCCAATTCCTCATTCAAATATTAATTTTCCTTAATTAACAACTCATTATTTGCCTTTTCTGCCTTCAATAATTCATCATATATACTCCCTTGATATATCCACAAACCTCTATAAGAACCAATTATTCCCTCTAAAATTGTTGTTCCCCTTGATAAGAATATCTATATTTTCCTCTAGTTCCTTGATATGGGGGAATTGTATGTAATTAATCCCTTGCATGTCATATTTTTCCATTGTGAGAAGGTAATATGAGTGTGAATTATATGTAATTAATTCCTTTTATACGAATGGAGAAATAAACTTCTTCTCGGTAGGAACCCAATATCTTAAAGTGGTTCAAACCAAAAACACAGAAACCAACCAATCTGGCCTAAACCCAAACCATCTCAAGCCCAATCTATCAAATTTAAATGTAAGTTTTCTAAAACATAAACTCAAAAAATATAAAGCTACTTCATTACCAGTTTTTTAATTTTGTGTAAGAACAAAATATCTTTATTTGACTAGACGAATGATTTATATTGACAAATACAATTCTCCTCACTTCCTTTAGGGATGGAAATGGTACAATACTATTGGTATTTCGTGATACAATTATCATACCGTAAATGTATGATACACTAAATTTCAATACCATTACCGTAGCACAATTCTTATACCGCACTTTCATTATACCGTTAGTGCGGTATGGTACATACCAACATTGAAAAACAACAACTATTATTAAAATATCTCATTTACAAAAAACTAAAAGAGAACACATCATTTATAAATAGTTGAACACGATTATAAACATGATCATATTTTATAAAGGTTAATTTGTATCTTAAATGATATATTAATGTATTAATTTATATATGAATGGTAATATGGTACAAGACCATGATATCCAAAATTGATTACCATTACCGTACCACTAAATTGAGTGGTACGGTAATACCGTACCATAGATATGGTAGTACAACAAATGTAGTACAAGTGACACGGTATTAGTGGTAATTGTGGCTGATTGGTACGTTATGTTACAATTTTCCACCCCTATTTTATTTTCTTAAATTGTTGGGTTCCTAGAACGAAAGAAGTGGTAATTTGAAGTTTTGAACATTAGTTTTTGCATGTACTCTACATATGTTTCAATCATGTAAGATTCATATGTATTAAATAAGTATTGGCTCTGAATGAAATCTTCTGGAAGAAGGACTAAATTTACTAATTTTTTCTTCTTTTTTGAAGTTTAATTTTCAATATTGACCCTTATAGTTTTAGAGATGTAGATTTGGTCCTGATTGTTTCGATGCAAGTATACAATCACCAATTTGTATGCAATTTGATGAGACTATTTGACACTAAGATAGAGAGAAAAATTGCATTCTCCTTGCAATTTTTAGATGTAGAGTTATTCTATGGCAAACTATTATAAACAAACTATCTATTTTTGTTAAAGCCAAAATCTTGTATGCCAACTTAAATACAAAGTGGGTGTGTTGTAATACTGATGATGAAGATCGTAATTACTTTTCCTGTAATTGCCGCATCTTCAATACTAAAATTAGAGAAGTTCTTTTTAAGGCTAGTTATAAGGCTAATAATAATGATTGAAATGGTTGGTTAAATTAGAGCTGTAGTTCTTTCAATATTGGTAGAATTCCTTACCTACCTCATTATTTCTACTACTGTTTACATATACAAAGTGGGTATATGTAACACCCCAAACACAAAGGGTGTAACACAACCGAATAACTTGTGTTTTAACAAATACAAAGAAGCCTGACTTAATTAAAACATATTTTAAAAACAAGTACTCAACTAAATATACTTAAATTATTAACAAATCATTTATACACAACACTTTCCAATATTATTAATGAACTCGATTGTCAACACAATTTGAAGGGAAGCACTTAAGAATGACAACTTCTTGTTTACAATGGTTCAACAAATGAAAGAAAATTGTCATTTGAAGAACTTCGATTTTTATTGATGGAGAGTGAAAAAATCAAGAAAAAAGTTGCTGAGTTAAAAGGCCAAGGACCCTTGTTGGATTTTACATCTTAAAAAATTAATTCAGCATTACTGAACTTTCTTATTCCGCTAGTCCCGTGTGAAACACTTATGTCATGTTTGTTTTTAAGATAGGATAAACATGTACCATTAGTAACATGATATAAATAGTGCAAAACATAGGTACTAATAATACCACATCTGAAGTTTTATAACTAATACCCCCTATTTTACATGGAATAGTCCAATAGCCCTTTTAATACCAATTGATAAATTATTTCCATAAAAATTATTAAGTGGGTCCAATGGGATAATTAGTCTTATCTCCCTTCTAGTTATGTAAACAAACTTGGCCTTGGACAGTTGGAGTTACTTGGGCTAGTCCATAAGCCACTGATATAGACAATAAAGGAAAGTTATTTGAAAGTGTGATATCAGTAGTGGAATAGTTTGTGCTTATAGCCTAAATAGACGATCCGTTATAATTGTTAGAAAACACCACCTCCTCATCCATTCTCAATGAAATTGCGTACTTGAAGGGAATCAAATCCGAACCGACATGTCTCAGTCTTGAAACCTTTAAGGTAACATAATTTTTAAGAATGACCTCTAACGATTTTGTTAGAGTTATCATGGATGAGGTGCAATGGTTAAGATTTTTTCCGGAAATTGTTGCAAGAGCTACAACTCTGAAAGTTGTATCAACTAGCAATACACACTCTCAACACCAAGCTTTAAATATGATCAATACTGACTTTCAAGTGCCTTATCCACTAGTCTAGACTAGAGAGAGCCAATATCTAAGATACTTCTTTATTTACCCTCATGGGAGTTGAACCATGACAGATATTTATCTTTACCATAACTTGCGACCAAATATTGCAATCAAGAGATGCCAAAGATAACCATTCGTATGTATAAGAAAAGATATACCCAATGGTTATTCAGTGATACATGGGTGTAACATGTTGATGTGTATAAAGATAAAAAAATGATCATCATACATGCCAATTCTCCATTCTAGGATTGTTTTTGGGGCAAAACACATGATTTCAGTTCTAAAGAGACATTTTCTGAATATCTAAAATTCCAATTACATGTAGCATTGTCCATCCCTGAGCTGTCGAGGCACCAACCCCATTGTGGAAGCTTACTACCATTCTGTTAGGTAGCTTCAATATCCTTCTTCTTCATTCCATACATATTCTCATTGTATTTGGAATGCACCCAGAGTTGGTTCTTGTTACATTCCAAATAGAAAGAGAATAAGTATGGAATGAATAAGAAGAATGTTGAATCTATCTTATAGAATAGTTGTAATATTCCACAATGGGTTAGTGTCTCAACATCTCAGTGATGGACAATATTACATGGAATTATACTTTTAGATATCTAGGCATTGCCTATTTCGAATAGTAACCATGCATTTTGCCCCAACAGCAAGGCCTGAACGGATAGATAGAGTGTATGACTAATGATCATTTTTATCTTAATCCACATCGAAATCTACCCAAGTTATCATTGAATATCCATTGGGCATATATTCGATTAGACATCCGCATGACTTCCTTTGGCATCTTTTAGATGCATTATTTGGTCATCAATTATCATCAAGAGAAATATTGATCATGGTCCAACTCCCCTCAGAGTGGTGAAAGCACTATCTTATATATTGGCTCTCTAGGATGGACTAGTGGATAGGTCACCTGAAAGTCAGCATTAATCAGATGTAAAGCTTAGGGGTAAGTGTGTGGATCTCCAGTTGATACAACTTCCAAAGTGGTAGCTCTTGCAACAATTTCTGAAAAAAATATCTAGACCATTACGCCTCGTCCATGAGAATTCTAACAAGATAGTTATGGGTCATTCTTAAAAAAAGTTGTTTCCTTTGAGCCTACAGGCCTAAGATTTGTCAGTCTTGACCTGATTCTTATTAAATACACCATTTCATTGAGAATGAGTGAGGATATGGTGTAGTCCAACATTCGCAAAGGGTCGTCCATTCGATCTATAAGTACTAACTCTTCCATGGCCGGTACCACTTTCAAACACAACTTTTCTTAAGTCTCTGTATAAGTTGGCTCATAGAATGGGCTAAGTGAATTTAATGGTTAAAGTTTTTCCCCTACGACCATAGGGAGAAGAAAATTTGGTACTTGAGAAGATATTTGAACAGTAAAATCAATCTTTTTAACTTATCAACCTTTTTTCTTGAGTTTGTAATTCTCCATTAATAAAATTGGATATTTTAAAACGTAACACAAAATCAGTAAAAAAAGGTTGATGAGTTAAAAGGCAACGACACATATTTCGATTTTACGCCTCAAATAAATAATTCACAAGTACGTAACTTTCTTACTGCGCCAGTCTTGGGGAAATATTTGGACCCTTAGATTTACTTATGATAGTCCATGAGCCAACATATGTAGAGAATAGGAGAAATTATTTGAGAGTGTGTTATAAGGAATGGATTGGTTTTTGTTTAAAGCATAAATAGACGACCTGTTATGGTTGTTGGAAAACACTACCTCCCCAACCATTCTTAGTGAAATTGTGAACTTGAGGGGAATAAGGTCGTGACCGACATGTCTTAAGATTGAAGCCTCGATGGAAACATTACTTTTAAGAATGACCTCTAATGATTTTGTTAAAATTATCATGCATGGAATAGGTGCAATGGTCAAGATTTTTTTCTGGTGTTTGCTGCAAAAGCTAAAACTCTGAAAGTTTTATCAACTAGGAATACAAACCCACAACACTAAGCTTTACATATGAACAATACTGACCTTCAAGTGGCTTCTCCACTAGTCTAGACTAGAGAGAGCCAGTATCTTAGATACTACTTTATCCACTCTCATGAGAGTTGAACGGTGATAGATATTTCTCATGACCATAATTTGCGACCAAATATTGCAATCAAAAGATGCCAAAGGAAGTCGTTCCTATGTATAATCAAATATATACCCAATGGATATTAAGTGATTCATGGGTGTTACATGTCGATGTGTGTAAAGATAAAAAATGATCATCATAAACGCTAATTCTCCATTCTAGCATTATTTTTGGGGTGAAAAACATGATTTCAATTCTAAAGAGGCATTGTCTGAATATTTAAAAGTCCAATTCCATGTAACATTGTCCATCTCTGAGCTGCCAAGGCACCAACCCCATTATGGAAGCTTACCACCATTATGTTAGCTAGCTTTAACATCCTTGTTCTTTCTTCCATACATATTCTCCTTATATTTGAAATGTAACCAGAGTTGGTTCTGGTTACATTCCAAATAGAATGAGAATAAGTATGGAGTGAATAATAAGGGTTTTGAATTTGGCTAATAGAATGGTTGTAATCTTTCACAATGGGTTAGTGCCTCAACATCTCAGTGATGGAAAGCATTACATGGATTATACTTTCACATATCTAGGCAATGACTCTTTCGAATAGTAATCATGCCTTTTTCCCCAAAAGCAAGGACTGAACGGACCAATAGAGTATATAACTAATGATCATCGTTATCTTCATCTACATCGAAATGAACCCAAGTTATTATTGAATAACCATTGGGCATAACTTTGATTAGACATCCGGATGGGTTCCTTTGGCATCTCTTGGATGCATTATTTGGTTGTCAATTATCGTTAAGAGAAATATCGATCATGGTCCAACTCCCATAAGAGTGGTGAACGCACTATCTTATATACTGGCTCTCTAGTATGGACTAGTGCAGAAGCCACATCAAAGTCAGCATTAATCAGATGTAAATGTTGGTGATGAGTGTGTGGATCTCCAGTTTAGACAACATCCAAAGGAGAAGCTCTTGCAACAATTTCCAAAAAAATCTCTAGACCATTGCGCATCGTTCATGAGAATTCTAACAAGATAGTTAGGGGTCATTCTTAAAAAAAGTTGTTTCCTTTAAGCCTACCGGCTTAAGATCTGTTGGTCTCGACCTGATTCCCATTAAATACACCATTTCATTGAGAATGAGTGAGGATATGGTGTTGTCCAACATTCATAAAGGGTCGTCCATTCGATCCATAAGCACTAACTCTTTCATGGCCAATACCACTTTGAAAAACAACTTTCCTTAGATCTCTATATAAGCTGGCTCATCTAATGGGCTAAGTGAATTTTATGGTTAAAATGTTTCCCCAACGACTGGAGTGAGAAGAAAGTTTGGTACTTGAGAAGGTATTTGAGCCGTAAAATCAATTGTAAAATCCAACCTTTTTTCATGAGTCTGTAATTCTCCATTAATAAAAATGGATGTTTTTAAAACATACACAAAATTAGTAAAAAAAAGTTCATGAGTAAAAAGGCAAGGACACTTATTTTGAATTTACGCCTCAAATAATTAATTCAACATCACATAACTTTCTTATTACGCCAGTCTTACGGAAAGACTTGGACCCTTAGATTAACTTGGGACAATCCATGAACGAACTTATGCAGAGAATAAGAGAAGTTATTTGAGAGTGTGTTGTTAGGAATGGATTGGTTTGTGTTTGAGGCCTAAATGGACGACCCATTATGGTTGTTGGAAAACACCACCTCCTCACCCATTCTTAGTGAAATTGTGTATTTGAGGGGAATCAGGTTGGGCCCGACATGTCTTAGGATTGAAGCCTCGAATTTAACAACATTTTTAGAATGACCTCTAAAGATTTTGTTAGAGTTATCATGCATGAATGAGGCGCAAAGGTCAAGATTTTTTTCGGAGTTTGCTGAAAGAGCTACAACTCTGAAAGTTGTATCAACTAGAAATACACACCCTCAACACCAAGCTTTACATATGATCAATATGGACTTTCAAGTGGCTTCTCCAATAGTCTATACTAGAGACAGCCAGTATCTAAGATAATTATTTATTCATCATCATGGGAGTTGAACCGTGACAAATATTTCTCTTGCCAATTATTTGCAACCAAATATTGCAATAAAGAGTTGCCAAATGAAGTCGTTTGTATGTCTAATTAAAGATATACCCAATGGATATTCAATGATACATGGTATAACATGTCGAGGTGTAAAAAGATAAAAAATAATCATCATACATGACAATTCTCAATTCTAGCATTGCTTTTGGGGTGAAATACATGATTTCAATTCTAAAGAGGCATTTTATGAATATCTAATAGTCCAATTCCATGTAATATTGTCTATCCCTGAGCTGTCGAGACACCAACCCCATTGTGGAAGTTTACCACCATTCTCTTAGCTAGCTTCAATATGCATCTTCTTCCTTCCAGGCATATTCTCATTGTATTTGGAATGTACGCAGAGTTGATTCTTGTTACATTAGAAATAGAAAGATAATAATTATGGAATGAATAAGTAGGATTATGAATCTATCTAATAGAACGGTTGGAATCTTCCACAATGGGTTAGTGTCTCAACATCTCAGTGATGGACAATATTACATGAAATTATACTTTTAGATATCCAGGCAATGCCGTTTTCGAATAGAAATTATGCGTTTTGCCTCAAGAGCAAGGCCTGAACGGACAAATAGAGTTTATAACTAATGATCATTTTTATCTTGATCCAAATCGAAATCCACCCAAGTTATCATTGAATATCCATTGGGCATATCTTTGATTAGACTTCCGAACGACTTCCTTTGGCATCTCTTGGATGCATTATTTGGTCGCCAATTATCATCAAGAGAAATATAGATCATGGTCCAACTTTCATCACAGTGGTGAAAGCACTATCTTATATGCTGGCTCTCTCTAGTATGGACTAGTGGAGAAGCCACTTGAAAGTCAGCATTAATCAAATGTAAAGCTTGGTGGTGAGTGTGTGAATATTCATTTGATATAACTTCCAAAGTGATATCCCATGCAACAATTTCCGAAAAAATCTCTAGACAATTGCGCCTCGTCCATGAGAATTCTAACAAGATAGTTAGGGGTCATTCTTAAAGAAAGTTGTTTCCTTTGAGCCTACAGGCCTAAGATCTGTCGGTCTTGACATGATTCTTATTAATTACACCATTTCATTGAGAATGAGTGAGGATATGGTGTTGTCCGACATTCATAAAGGGTCGTACATTCAATCCATAAGGACTAACTCTTCCATGACCAGTACCACTTTCAAAAGCAACTTTTCTTGGGTCTCTATATAAGTTGGCTCATAGAACGGCCTAAGTGAATTTAAGGGGTTAAGGTTTTTCCTTCACGACTGGCAGGAGAAGAAAGCTTGGTACTTGAGAAGGTATTTGAGCCGTAAAATCGATCGTAAAATCCAACAAGATTCTGTGGCCTTTTAGCTGAGCAACCTTTTTTTCGTGAGTTTCTAATTCATCAATAAATATGTTTTTCAAACGCCACAAAATCAAGAAAAACGTTGCTGAATTAAAAGGACAAAGATCCTTATTGTATTTAACAATTAATTTTATGACTAAACAAATTAATTCAGTACGTAACTTTCTTATTATGCTAGTTAGGGGTGTTCGCGGTTCGGTTCAGCTCGGTTTTTGAGTAAAATATGAAACAAACCAATAAAAAACAATCGGTTCGGCTTGGCTTGGTTTTGACACAAAAAATTATCGAAACCGAACCAAACCAAACCAGTTATAATCGGTTTGGTTTGGCTTCGTTCGGTCGGTTTGAACTTTAACCAATAAAAAACACAATATTCAAAATTATACTAGTTTCGTAAAGTTTTGCTTATATTTCATTTCAAAATTTGAACCGAAATTCGAATAACAAGTAAATTTACAAATGATTTTATGAAATTTATTATTGATAACTACAAATAACAAGAAAAACATCATTAGCAGCTTATTGAAGTATATATATATAAATAATTATATATATTTTATTTATGATTAAAAATAACCGGTTCGGTTTGAAAACCACTAAAACCGCAAACAGAACCGATTAAATTGGTTTATCAAATTTCAAACCGAACCAAACCAATTACTAATCGGTTTTTAATTGGTTCGGTTTGATCGGTTTGGTTTGATTTATGTACAACCCTAATGCTAGTCTTGCGGACATAATTGGACCGTTGGTTTACTTGGGACATTCCATGATCTAGCTTATATAGAGAACAGAGGAAAGTTATTTGAGAGTGTGTTATTAGGAATGAAATAGTTTGTGCTTATGGCCTAAATGGACGATCCGTTATGGTTGTTCCAAAATACCACATCCTCACCCATTCTCAATGAAATGGTGTACTTGATGGGAATGAGGTCGAGACTGACATGTCCCATGATTGAAGCCTCGAAGCAAACAAATTTTTTAAGAATGACCTCTAACGATTTTGTTAGAGTTATCATGGACGAGGTGCAATGGTCAAGATTTTTTCATGAAATTGCTGAAAGAGCTACCACTCTAGAAGTTGTATCAAATTTAGATCCACACACTCAACACCAAGCTCTACATATGATCAATACCGACTGTCAAGTGGCTTCTCCACTAGTTCAGACTAGAGCTAGTATCTAAGATACTATTTAATCCCCTCTCTTGGGAGTTGGACGTGTCGAATATTTCTATTTAAGATAATTGGTCACCAAATAGTGCATCCAAAATATGCCAAAAGAAGTTGTCTCGATGTCTAATCAAAGATATGCCCAATGGATATTCAATGATTACTTGGGTGGATCATGTCGAGGTGAATGAAGATCAAAATGATCATTAGTTATACATGCCATTGTCCCCATTCTTGAATTGATTTTGGGGCGAAACATATGATTTCAATTCTAAAGAGGCATTGCCAGAATACGTGAAAGTCCATTTTCATGTAAAACGGTCCATGCCTAAGCTGCCAAGGCACCATCCCCATTATTAAAGCTTACATGCTTCAACATCATTGTTCTTCCTTCCATATATATTCTCATTGTATTACATGCAATTTGATTTTTAGATATTCAGCCAATATCTCTTTGGATAAAATGTTTTGCCCCAAAAGCAATGATAGAATGGACAATGGCGTGTATGGCCGATGATAATTTTGATCTTGATTCACCTCGACATGCTTCACTCAAGTAATCATTGAATATCATTTGAGCATATATTTTATTAGACATCTGGATGATTTACTTTGGCATCTCTTGGATGCATTATTTGGTCGCCAATTATTGTCAAGATAGATATCTTTCATGGTCCAACTCCTATTAGAGTGGTTGAAACACTAACTTAGATATTGGCTCTCTCTAGTGTGGACTAGTGGAGAAGGCACCTGAATGTCAATATTAATCACATGTAAAGCTTGGTGGTCAGTGTGTGAATATCTAGTTGCTATAACTTCTAGAGTTGTAGCTCTTACAACTAATTCTGAAAAAACTTTAGACCATTGCACCTCGGCCATGGGTATTCTAACATGATAGTTAAATGTCATTCTTAAAAAAATGTTGTTTTCTTCAAGGATTTAGGCCTAAAACGTTTTGGTCTCTATCCGATTCCCCTCAAGTACACCAATTAATTGAGAATCAGTGAGCAGATGGTGTTGTCCAACAAACATAACGAGTCATCCATTCGGGCCATAAGCACAAACTCTTTCATTGCCGATACCACTTTCTTAAATATTTTTTCTTTGGTCTCTATACAAGTTGGCACATGGAATGGGCCAAGTGAATTCAAGGGTTTAAGTTTTTCCCCCATGACTTGGCGAGAGAAGAAAGCTCGGGACTCGACGAGTAATCTGAGGCATAAAATCAATTGTAAAATCCAACAAGGGCATGAGGCCTTTTAACCGAGCAACCTTTTGTATTGAGTTTGTAATTCTCCATCATTAAAAATTGATGTTTTTCAAACGAAAATTTTCTTTGAGAAGTTAAACTGGTGCAAATCAAAGTGTCGACATTCTTAAGTGTTTCCCTTAAACTTGTGTTGACAACCTTAAGCCATTCATTCTCTTCGCAGATAAGCGTAGTCGATTCCTTCAAATCAATTAACTTCATATGATAACGTTTGCTTTGAAACAAATACTTGACATGGTGAGGGTAATGGCGGAGCCAGCACTTTAAACCAGGGGGTCAAAATATTGACAAAATAAAAAAAGTTAAAATTAAGAAAAACGAAACTGCAAAAGGTCAAACATTGTTACTTAATTTACAATCGACTCATGCGGTCACCCATATCTTGAAAACGATGCATAATAACATCGTTCGACAAACTTTCAAATATATCATTTTTAATATAAACTACTAAATCATATAAAAAATAAAAAAACCAATGAAGTTAACTAGTTAAATAAGTTACAAAGTGAAACAACAATTTTATTCTAAATAAACTAAAATAAGTCAAACACTAAGTTTACCCAACTTAATTAATACGTGTAAATAACAAGGTAGACATTCTGTAAACAAACTATTAAACAACTAACTAATTTAAAAGTCACAACTGATTTATAAATGTTTCATTAAGAATTTATCTTAATAAAAAACTAATTAAAATTTCCCCAAATTTATACAGTAACTAGCTTTTTCTAATAAAAATCTATTAAAAATTATCCTAACTTTTTAAAGTAATTTACAATTGTTAAGCAAACAAGAATATAATCAATAAATTACATTAGATTATTAATTTTACAAACTAGTTGAGTAGTTAGGATAAAAAAAAAAGAACTAAAAAAGAGAAAAAAAACAGTTGTGCCTCCAACCTATCTTGTGTTGGGAATAACAGGTATAACTAGTTATCATATAAGTCAGTGAGTTTGGCATTTGTTAGTGTTAAGGCCATCACTTATATATAAAGAGAATTTTGTGTATGTATAATACAAATTCTCTATTTAAATGGAATGATAATTTTGTAATTAACTTAATATCGCATGTCTATTTTGATAAATTTTATATAAAAGTCAGGGGGGTTAGCTGACCGCCCTAGCACCAGACTAGTTCCGTCTATGGGTGAGGGTCTAATCCTATTTGGTTTGCGAGGTCCAACCTCTGCTTGTCGTCTCGGTGTTGGACCCTTTCATAGAACTTGTATGAGACTTGAAGCTATTCCACCATTTTTTGTAAGATAATGCATTCAAAATTCTTGACATAACGTGATAGCATAAGATAAATAAACCAGAAAATAATGAATCTTGTTGTCTCAATACATTTGTGGGCTTATAAAAAACTGAAGGGGAACTATTCATCATCACTAAGACAATACTTGCAGAGATAGTCTTCATATTCCGTCAATGGAACTTTCTTTAAAACCCATTTTCTTTAATATAGTAATGAGAAAATGCCAAGAAATTTTGTCGTGTGCGTACTTCATATCCAATTAAATAGCAACTCTTTTTCTCTAATCTAGTTACATTAACATAAAGCTGATTTTTTGACAGATATTTCTAAGGATTGGGGCAAAATATCATATCCAGATTATTGTGATTATGACCGTACACTAGAGTTTTCATCAGGCATGAGAAGGGGTAGTTTTTTGAAAATGAGGAATTCTGAGCACTGTTCGGTATCTAGAACTACAAATTTTGTTGAGTTACTATATCGATACCTTTTCAATTGATAAATTTAATTTTTTGACTTTTGTTTGTAATAATTAGCTAAATTTAGTTGCTTAGGTAGCTTTCTGATTTTTGTTCATTGGAGTTCTCTTTGTAGTTCTGGTTTTGTTCTGCGTTTGTTGTTATGTTAATATATTATGATTGCTTTCCAAAAAAAAAAATACAAGGCCCGCACTGGTCTAGTAAATGAGCATCTAGCTAATCAAGAGAAAGTTATTTGCAAGGTGTTAGTCTTAGTATGGAACAAATTAGTAAATTAGTATATCACGTATTTAAATTGACTTTAGGTTGTATACTCACTAGAAAAATACTCTAGGCCGACAAAAAATATTCGTTGCTACAGACGAAATTTCATCGCCTAAATGTTTACCCGACAAAACTTTCATCGCTAAGACTTCGTCGCGTATATACTATCGGGCGGGAACCAAGCGACGAAAATTGAATTCGTCAGGCAAATTTCACTTTTGCCGACGAATTGGGTGACAAAAGATGTTCGTCGCTGGATTAGTACCGATGAAAAATTTCGTCGCTAGATGTGAATCATAAGTTCACGAAGCATGGATTTTCCGACAAATACTGCGTCAGCAGAAAGATCTTTTAACGACGAATCTAACACATTTTTTGAAAACAGATTTGTCGACACAACTCTTATTATGCAACATTTCATTTCGATTTTGGAGAAATGATTTGTCGGCGATAATTTGATCTATCTATAGTTTATTATTAAAAGTAATCATTACAAAATATATTTTTATCTAATAATTGATTAAACAAATATTAAGATCGATATTATTAAAAACAATCAATATAATAAATTCCATGTCAAAGATCCAAACAACACATATTTACAAAATGAGTAATAGAAATGAATAATTCTAAATATAAATTTGAAATCATAAAAACATGAAACGTCTATCATGGAGATGTACTGTCATCATCGTGCTTATCCCTTACAATTTTTTCGAACCCTTCTTATGAAAGTGTAAACCCTTGACTGTAAAAAGATTTTGCTAACGCGTATGCCATTCTTTCCGATGCATGTAGGCGTCGTTCCGTGTATTCCCTAATAGTCTTCTCATCGACCAATTGTCGCTCTAACTTGTTGATACGAGACGATGTACCGCCTTGTGTGGTTTTAGATGACTCCGGGTCTCGATACCGCCCGAAACCCAACCCACGAATTTCCTTTCCAGCCCTTGTACCTAGCGTCTTCATTAATATTTTTTGACCAGCATATGCGGAACCAATAATTTTCTCAACTTTTGTACCTTCGGATATCCAACAGCCAATTCTTCGAGTAATGTTTTTTCTTGGGACATCATCTCCTCCTAAGCACACATAAAAAATAAGCATTAATAATCATTAGAAGTATAAGATGAAAGAAACTACTCGGTGCTAAATTTATACTCATACATAATTTTAATAACCTTGAAGATATAATTTTAATCGTAGACGAAGAAACGTAGACGAAGAAATTAAGATTTATCTATATAAAGACTGAAAAAGGTTACATTAAAAAAAACATCGCTGAACATTTTTTATATCAATATGTCTAGAGTCTTGGACACATGATTTAATCAAACAATTTATTACTTGATCTATGACTATAACTTTATCCTTCTATTTTTTTGGCAGATAAGTTCATACATTTGTATTTTTTTTAATTGCACGGAGTAATCAGTTATTTTTAGCCAACGTATGAATTTGAAATGAAATACCACACAGGTAAAATAAGTCAGCTACGTCAACCAAGAAATTTCTCAACTGCTACGACACCCAAGAAATAAGTCAGCCACTTTAGAACAAATCAAACAGAAAAAACTAGAACTCCAGAAAGATGCAACTACAAAATTAATATTGGGGGGCACCATTTTAGAAAAATTAAAAGGCGACTCGAAATCATAAAACTTATAATTAGCCATTTCAAAACTAAAACAGTCATGTTCTTCTATCCTTGAAAGTATTTTTTGGATTTACACCGAAGGCGACCCATGTACATGGACAACCAATAAACCGCCATTGACTAAAGCCATGGATCCTGTTAGATATCAATTCCAGCCAAAAGCTTGCCAAAAGACAAGTCTAGACAAATTAAAGAGTGATGTAAGATGAGAAAGAACCTGTTTGTTAGATGGTTTTTATGTGATAAAAAGATAAAATGTTTTGTCATTCATTGCAACTTCATTTTATTTTTTTACATAAACCATGTGTTAGAGTAATTATCCCACATCGTCTAGATAATAATCGAGCCTGTGGTTTATAAAGAGTTACCCACTTTACCATTACGAGGCCTTTTAATGGTAAATGAATATGGATTCTAATATGGTATCAGAGTGAGTCTAGCGATGTTGGCCTCACCTCCAACCATTTAATATGTCCGCTCGTAGAACCCTTGAAATGTCGGGCCATGAGCGAGAGGGAGTGTTAGAGTAATTATCTCACATCGTCTAGATAATAATCGAGCCTATGGTTTAAAAAGATATATCCATCATTATCATTACGAGGCCTTTTAATGGTAAAGGAATATGGACTCTAATACCATGTAAAGTTTCTAATAAGATTAGAGTAAACTAAGTAACAAGAAAATGAATAAGATTACAGTTGAAAATAAATTTAAGAAAAACACTCTTAATTAAAATATCATTATTAAAAACATTACAAGTGCAGTAAAACAAACATAAATATTTTCAGTAAAGACAAAGCCGCAAAATCCTAAATGAAATGATCAATATTATCCCCAAATAGCAGTCGAAGGCATAATGAAACCAATAAGGGGATCCTGCAGGCTCTAAGTTAGATAACAAAACAACTAAAGACAAAGTATTTAACAATTAAATTATCCTCAATTCACAAAAGGCGCATATAGGCAATTGAAAAAAGAAGTGAAGAAAATACCTCAATAGTAATTGAGTAAAATATCTAACTGAACATACCAATATAAATCATCAATTAAGAAAAGACTCGATGAAAACAACCTAGATTTAGTGGATTAAGATGTCCCATCGTTAATTGACAGAGAGAATATAACCTTCGAGAGAAACAAAAGTAAGGAATGAATAAAAATACAACTAAAATAGATAGATATACATGATGACAGTCTCGTAATAACCAATAACCATTATATCTCAGAGGCAATTTCGTAGTTTTATCTGGACAAAAAATTGGGGCAGCACGTGCCACCCCATGCCCTTATGTGAATCCGCCCCTCACATGAAAATGCAAAAGTAGCTTAAGAACAGATTATTTAATATGAAATTTTAGAATAGAGAAGGTAGAAAATTCATCTATATATAGGTAACTCAAGATTTATCAACAAAAATACAGAACCGAGGGAGGTCTATGAAACATCAAAAATCTAGTTCCCTTGGAAATTAAGAAGTCTAAGGAGTAAGGACTAAAAAATTGGAGACCAAAATTTTTACTTCAAACAGCTCAATGATGTACCTATGAACAAGGTTTAAAAGAAGGGGGCGATCTTGGTAACCCACACTACAAGAAAAATTGTCTCTGCCGACAAAAAGTTGCCGACGAAACAAAAATTTGTCCCCAAAAATCAATTTAAGCCGACAAATTTCAAAACTTTATCGGGCAAAACTTTGGTGCGAAATTATGGGTCTCTGTTGACAAAATTGCCGACGACCAAAGAGTTTGTCGGGCAAAATTAATTTTAGCCGATGAACGTCTAAGGTTTGTTAGGCAAAATCAAGAGCATTAAACTCTTTTACTTTTTTTTTTTTTTACTATAGAGCAATATATTGCAAACACATACCAAACAAGGGTTTACATGTATTCATGTTCTTTTGACCGAGTGAACTGATACTTTACCCGTTAAATGACATTTTTTTTAATGATTATCATGTTTACTAAACGACTTATATGTTTTGATTCATGTTTTTTTTTCATTTATAAGCTAAACAAACATAAGCTCAGTAATTTGTGAGCCGAACACGAGATTTTTTAAAACAATCTCGCGCATTATCATCTACACTTTCAATCAAGTCCGGTTCTAATCAAAGCCAAATAAGCTCGTTACCTTAGGCGCCAGTTAATGAATAGGCGCAAAAACAAATTAAAATAAAAACATAATAAAATTATAACTTAAGAGGTTCGAACTCATGATTTTCTAGGTAAACTACCAATATACTCTTTCATCTTAGCTATTGCAACACATTGTAAACAAATTGGTGTTTAAAATTTTAGTTTTAACTACCAAGTATATTAAAAATGAAACCGGTATTGTCCGTAATTTTTTTTCGAACACATTGCCCAAGAGGCAAGTCTTACCCGAATTGGCCTACGTCGCCCCTGTTCGTTATTCATACCAATTATTAAAGAAAAATAGTGTCCGAGTCTAAAATGAAAGTTGGATTCCCAAAACACATATTTTTAAGTCATAAATAATTTGATTATTTTTATTATAAGCTAAAAATATCATGTATCTAAAAGTAATATGGCGGTGAATATCAAGTTGTAAGCTGAAAAACTTCTTTTTCACAAGTACAATTTTTATTTTCCCACCTCTGAACACGTTCTTAACTGCCCCCCATGGTTGACATCCTCCGCCATGGTTGACCGAATCTACGATCAACATCCTCTGCCATGGTTGACCCTAAGGTGTATATTCTTTTTTTTTTCTTTTTAAGGATGTTTCCTTTTATAGGTTGCTGCTACTGGCTTGTTGTTTGAATAAACTAGGGTCGAATAAAGGCTTATTTGCTTAAAAGCCGCAGTCGACTAGAATTCTGAGATTAGTTGTGCAAATAAGTTATTTGAACTCGACTGAACTGTATAGTTTTTGACATGCATGTACAGTATTTATATTATATCAAGGTTTGGTATTTACTAGTAGTTAGGTTCAAGGGAATAAAGATGAGTTGGATTTTTATATATAATTAGCAAATACCGAGCCTCCTAGATGAACTTTTAAGGAATTATATAAAAAGGCTAACTTGTGGTAACTATTACACGAGTTTGTACCGATATAATATCATTGTTTGTTAATGGCTGTGTTATTTACTTTACATTCAGGGCCGTCCCTATAGTAAAACAGCCAAGTCACTTAGGCACCAAGGTCGGAAAAGGCACCGGAAATTTTTTTTACCTAAGAAACTCTGGTAGTCTTATAATTTATATATATAAATAGCGCCTTTCTTTCACATAGTCCTTCCAGTCCAATTGGTTATGGTGCACACCCTAAGCTTGCATCACTATATATGTCTAAGTGTTCATAACCTCATGACAGCATTATTTTTATTTATTTTTTCAATTTTACGTTTAATAAAATTCGAATATGTTTATACTTCATTAGACCGATATATAAAAGCAACTATTAACATATATTTATGAGTATTTTAACATTATAAAAACCTCAGATATGAAGATTTGTGTTAGGTATAATTTTTAGGAATCAAAAGAATTGTATTAAAATTATACTCTAAAATAAAAGAGGCGTAAAAATATAGACTTGTCTTAGGTGTTAAAAGCGCTAGGAACGGCCCTGTTTACATTTAGGCAAAGCGACCAATGAGGACGATAAGGATGTGGACCCGATGCAGTGGAACAAAGACTTGGAGAAGTACTTTGCTGGCGAGTTCTCATTCGCCGTGGTGCAGGGGAATATAGAGCTAAAAGATCATAGCCAGGTGGCGACAGGCTCACATGCGCTTTTTGTGGGTATTTACGACGAGCATGGTGGGTCCCAAGTGGCGCAATTTGTTCGGGATAATCTTTTTCTTCATGTCATCAATCTTGCTGCGGAAACTGGGACAATGTCAGGAGATATCATAAGAAATACGTTTTCGTCAACAGAAGAAGCATTTATTTCTGAAGTAAGGGATAAATTTGCAGATACACCACGGATCGCTGCTGTTGGATCATGCTGTCTGGTCGGAATTATCTGGGAGGAGACTTTATATGTTGCTAATCTAGGTGACTCTAGAGCTGTAATAGGTCATGAAGCTAAGAAGAAAAGATTTGTTGCTGAACAATTGAGTAATGAGCACAATGCCCGTTTTTCTGATGTGAG
Source organism: Primula veris (assembly GCA_963682055.1). Classification (NCBI taxonomy): domain Eukaryota; kingdom Viridiplantae; phylum Streptophyta; class Magnoliopsida; order Ericales; family Primulaceae; genus Primula; species Primula veris. The sequence continues at coordinate 26,502,425 of OY821745.1, read as the reverse complement.
AGAAGAACTACAGGCCTTGCAGCCAGATGATCCACAAATTGTTGTTCAGATAGGTACAACATGGCGGGTCAAAGGGATCATCCAGGTTTCCAGAGCTATAGGAGATGCATACTTAAAGTATCCAGAGTTTTCTCTTGATGATGCACATACACGTTTCCGCCCATCTACACCTCACTCAGCCCGCTCTCCTTGCCGAACCAACACTGCTTTCTAGAGCTTTGGGGCCTAATGACAAATTTCTCATATTTGCTTCTGATGGACTTTGGGATCACATGACAAATGAGCAGGCCGTCGATTTTGTTTCCAAGAAAGCAGCTACCCAGAAAAAAACGACTTACAAAAAAATTAAGAAGACCGAGTCGACGAAGAGACGGGAGATCCATGATGACATTACAGTGATTGTCGACTTTATAGATCACGGGTTGCTGAGGAAGAATGCATCTGTGCCTGAACTATCAATACACGGATTCGTGGACGCTGTTGAACCATCACAATTCAGCATTTTGAAAGGAAATAATGCAAATGGATAATCTGCTAATTCAAGAAGATCTAGTTAGTTGAATTGGTTAGTCTGCTTTGGAGAGATAAGGTTGTACATGTTTCCAGATATACATTTTAGGATAGAATTGCAGCATTTAGTAGATGTTTTTACTAATACTCATAACTTTCCTGGGTTAATACTAAATCACTGGTGAAACTTATGTCTGAAAATTGGGTTATATATACAAGGGGAGGATTAGGGATGGCAATTTGGCGGGTTTCAACCCGTCCCGACCCGAGGACAAAGTTGCACGGTTACCCATTTGACCCGTTTTAAAAAAATATTTTTTTCCTTTTAAAAAATAAATCTCATAAATGTCAAAAATTTCAAATAAAATTTGTTAGTTGCATTAAAAAATTATTTGATTTAGAACGATAATATAAAAATAATATAAAAGCGATGTATATGAGAGAGAGGAGAGAGAGAGTCTTAAGTTCCACTTTTATCCATTTAAATCCGACCCGACCCGAATAAAACTGCACTTTTACCCGACTCATGACGGGTCGGGTCGGATTGAAACCCGTGAAATTGCCATCCCTAGAGATGATGTCCATGAGTTTATTCACATATGACTAATCAAAAACTTGTTTACTGCATCTTTGCAATGGAATAAGATGGAATTCTTGAATGAGTCTATAAAAAGTATGGTTCATCCTCCTCAAAACTTTGTCCTAGTAATTATGTAATTCACATTCATGAATATATTATTATTTTTCGCAAAAAACAACAAACGGTATAGGTGAAAACTTAGACGGACTTACAACTACGAAGTTGCCAAGACTTGTTTCTGTTTAACTTTACATACGTTGTAGTTCAACAGAAAAATCAACTCAACTAAGATATTAACTAATCTTAGTATCGTATTTTTATCTAAAAGTCTGGATACAATTACAAGCACACCAAAAAAAATGAAGGGAAAATTAAGAATTGATTTATGAATACAAAACTATTTAAGTATTGATCAGCCTATAAAATTTAATTAAGTATTGATCAATTATTTCTAAAACTAATTAATGATTGGTACATCCATCTAATTTACTCAATAAAAATAAAATGGAAAAAATAAGGAAAACTCAAAAAATAAAAAATAAAACGATAAAAAAACGAAAAAACCTTTAAAAAAGTCGGGAACAAGAAAAACACCAAAAAAAATGGTAAAAATACCAAAAAAAATTCAAAAATTCAAAATCACAAAAAAAATGAAAAAAATTTCAAAAAAAATCGAGAATTGCAAAATTGGTAATTTTTTTTTAAAAAGACTCTAAAAAAAAAACCAAAATCACAAAACAATTAAAAAACTTTCAAAAAAGTCGGGAACCCGAAAAAACCCGAAAAAGGGTAAAAAATAAAAAAAAAAACCAAGAAAAATCCAAAATCACAAAAAAAATGAAAAAAAGTTCAAAAAAGTCGGAAAACGTCGGAAAGTCCAAACAATGTTAAAAACTTTAAAATAACTTGCAATTATTTTCAAATGACTCAAAATGACTTCAAATGACTTAAAAATGACTCAGACTGTTTTTAAAATGATTCGAGCTGCCTTTTAAAATGACTCAAATTATTTTTAACTTACCAAACATGACCCATACTGTTTTTCAAATGGTTTAAATATAACTCAGACTGTTTTTAAAATAACTCGGAATATTTTTAAAATTACTTAAAATGACTCGTGATATTTTTAAAATTACTTAAAATGACTCAGACTGTTTTTAAAATGGCTAAAAATGGATTAGACTGTTTTTATAATGGCTTAGACTATTTTTAAAATGACTCAAAATAACTCAGACTGTTTTTAAAATTACTCATGTTGTTTCTAAATTACTCAGACTGTTTTTAAAATGGCTGAAAATGACTCAGACTGCTTTTAAAATGACTGAAAAACTCAGATTGTTTTTAAAACGATTTAAAACGACCCAATCTATTTTTAAAATTACTCAGACTATTTTTAATATAATTTAAAAAAACTCAGACTATATTAAAAATGACTTAAACCGACTCAGACTGTTTCTTAAAATGACTCGGACTATTTTTAAAATGACTTAAAACGACTCAGACTATTTTTAAAATTACTCTGACTGCTTTTAAAATGACTTAAAATAACTCAAAATGTTTTTAAAATATATTCAAACTACTTAGACTGTTTTTAAAATGATTTAAAACGACTCAGATTGTTTTTAAAATGACTCAGACTGTTTTTAAAATGACTTAAAATGACTCAGACTGTTTTTTAAAATTACTCAGACTATTTTTAAAATGACTTAAAACGACTCAGACTATTTTTAAATGACATGAAACGACTCAGACTGTTTTTAAAATGACTTAAAACGGGTTGGACTGTTTTTAAAATTACTTAAAACGACTCACACTATTTTTAAAATTACTTAAAACGATTAAGACTGTTTTTAAAATGACTTAAAACGACTCGGACTGTTTTTAAAATGACTTAAAGCGACTCCGACTGTGTTTAAAATGACCTAAAACGACTCAGACTATTTTTAAAATAAATTAAAATGACTCAGAATATTTTTAATATGAATTAAGATGAGTCGGACTGTTTTCTTTTTTGCGTTTTTGGATTTTTGTTGATTTTATATTTTTTGAAATTTTATTTTTGATTTTTTGGGATTTTTAAAATAGTCTAAGTCATTTGGGATGAAACTAGTGATGACATGGGTAAAATTACAGCCAACCTTGGGAAAAGAAGGAACTTGAAACAGTAGTACTTGGCCCGTCTCTCTCATTTAAGACTCAAAAGCACTGCAACTCTTTATGTTCTCTTCATTCATATATACATCAAACTCTAAAATTGGGTAAAAGTGAGCATCCATGTCTATCAAACCACTTAGCACAGCTAGAGAATCTTGCAATACTACAAATATGACTTGGATATGATTTAAGATCCCACTTTTGGAAAGATAATCAAGCACTTAATTAGCCTCTTTAAAAACATGACGTTAAATGCCTATACGTTTTTTTTTTATTGAATCCGTGTTAATAATTGCGAGGTGATGCAAAATTAGAGATCTAGGGTTTCGGGAGAAGGAGAGATGAGGTAGAGAGAGGGATCCAGAGAAAAGCCGGGGTAGTGGTGGCGGAGCTACGTCGAGGTGGGTGTGTGTGGGGTGGGGGGGTGGGGGGTTCTAGGGATAAAATTAATAATGAGATAAGATAGGATTGAACATTATCTTTAGGTTATTAAAACCTAATTAAGTTTTTAAAACGGTAGCTTCTTTTTATTTGAAAAATCAGGGTACTAAAACTTTTAAATAATGTTTTAAACGATAATGTTCTCCAAGCTTTTGAATTGGTAATTCAGTTGTACTCCTTTTTTTGAAAACAAGATGCAATTGTATTTTAAGTGGGAACTTAGACTTTTGTTATACTATTTTTTTATTTTTATAATCACGGACTTTTGTTATACTTAGTTGCGGTGGATTTTGCATTTACATTTTAAAGGGAACCTGGTCTTCGCTTTTACAGGATCATCACCTTTTAAAATTACCGTTGCTCCGTATGAGAATTTATGAAGATAAGTCGACCCAGGGGAAATCTTTAAGCAGCATGAGTCTCGTTGTCACTTCTATAAACCAAGTAGATGTATCATGTATGTCGGAGAACTTGGTCCACGTCTGTTTTAGATAATCCCTTTATTTATTTAATAATGGTGGGGACGCACATTCAAATTCTATTATGAAGAAATTTAATGTCGATTAACTACCCACTCAGTAATACAAAATTTCTATTTATAGAGAAAGAAATAAAGTGCTGAAAAGGAAAAAAAGAAAGACACAGGAAAGTGAAAAAGGACACAGATATTAAACTTTTTATGTATCTGGCTCTTAATTTTGAAAAAAATAAAAGAAAATTGAATTTGTTGTCATTAACTTTCTTTGTTTCTTTGTAGGTTTGATCCAAAATTCTATAAGAACACCGCTATCAAAGGTCTATAATATACCCTTATAAACAATGATATCTCTCTCTCTCTAGGAACTTTTAATCTTGATTCTTCAGAGGCTAAGATGAAAGCGGTTGCTTATCAAGCTGGTTCCTGCTCATCTCGATGTTTTTAATCAATTATTGTCAAGAATCTCTAATTTTTTCCTTCAAACGAGCTGGGAAAAGACTCCTCCAAGCCTTTTAATGTCGTTTTGTTTTTTAATACTATAAAGATTTTAAAGGAAACATAAAGTTAATGGGGAAAATGGATGAATAGTTTAACCTTCGGCCCTACTTTTAAAAATAAAATAAAAAAATAAAGAGATTTTCTTTAACTTCCTGAAATTGCATATTTCTTCTCTAAGTGTTAATTTTTTGCTTTGCATCAGGTTATTTGAAACTGTTCAGGAATATTTTGAGAAAGATAGACGAATACAAATTCGATGAGAATTGGTGTCAAACTGGATTAGGACAAAGGTCGTTGTTCATTGCATTTCTATAATTTGGAGGTTTTTTTAAAACCTTAACCTGGGTAAGATAGAATAAATCCTTTATTTTGTCTTCGCTTATAGTATTGTGTTTGCCATTTTCTTTAGGGGGGTTTCCTTCATTTTTTATTTTCCAATAAATAAAGTAAGAAGTCAATTTTCCCCACCAATTAAATTTTAAAAATGTATATTTATAATTTCTTTTTATGTGACCATCACATGCCTAACCCCCTTCCCAATGGAGTATTTTGAAAGCATAGCTAGGCAGTTCTAATTTATCAAGTATAAGATCTTTTTAATAAAGCTTAAGAGTGAGAGAATGGGTGTTCAAACAGTTATCCTCGTAACTGTCTAGACAGCTACTAGGTTTTTTATCCGTCTCTGTCTCGATAGCCGCAATTAAATCCGGTGGTGGTTGGTTTTCACAGCCATTGGCTTAGTTACGTTGACTATATGCGCAAAGATGCTAAGGGCTGTGATTGCTATACTTTACCACTTGCCATTGCTATTGTCATGATTTGCTTGGAAATAAGCACCAAATTATCCTTGTAACTGTGTGCCAATACTTAAAACAAAAAAGAGTGAGATAACATAAGATTAGTTGATGTCAAGTTGATCTCCTTGTTTAATTGATGTCATGGAAAGATTCAGACAGGAGTTTAAGGCGAATAATCCTAGCAACAAATCCGTGGCTGTTGTTGCTAAAGCGGTGGAGACAAATGGAAGTCAATGTCTGATGCTGAGGAAGCTCCATTCCAGGATAAGGCAGATAAGCGCAAGAAAGATTACGAGAAAACCATGGCAGCCTACAACAAGAAACAGACCCAGGGCGGTGCGGATGATGACGAGGAGTCGATCAAATCCAAGTCAGTGGTCCATGATGAGGAGGAAGGCAGTGAAGAGGAAGAAGAAGATTAGAAATTGAAGCTTAATTATGTGCTGGTTACTATAATGTTCAGTAGTTATCATTTTAACCTCTTTAATTGGATTCTCGTTCAGTTTGAGTTTATTGTACTTTATGCTATCATCTTGTTTTCAATTTGGGAAATGACACGTATTAGGTTTGGTATAACTTATCTTTTATCTATTGCAACAAGAAACCCTTTATTTGTTTTCAAAAATATAAAAAATGTAGGAGCTCTTCTGTAACATCCCGTATTTTTATAAGTGTTTTTAATTAGGAATTAATTTATCCAAAAATGTTTCATTCAAATTTTACCAAAAACCGGCCACTCGACTAATTTTTAGCCAAAAACCGAAACTCTTCCGAAAAACTTTATTTTAAAAACTTGTTACTAATTTTATAAACAAAAAGGACCCAATAGTTTTGTTTTTAAAGATTTGTTATTATTGAGTAGTATATTAATAATTTTGATTAAAAGTTAACTTTTAGAAGTTTGGGGACCAAATAGTTCGCTTCCACAAACTATCTAAAAACAGTTTTTCTAAACCTAAAATCAGCCCACTTTTAATTCATTAAACCTAAAAACAAGAGAGAAAAAGAGAGAAAAGAGAAGAAGAAGAAAAAGAAGAAAAAGAGAAACCACGTTAGCGGATTATTACCGGAATAATCTCTTCTACACGCTAAGGTAACGGGGGTTATCCATTGCGACTAGACGAGGGTGTATGTTAGGATTAGGTCTTACGGTTATTTTAAATTGGGGGTTTTTGTCTTTTATCTTAAATATGTTCTTAATTTGTTAATTGGGTTTATTTGTTGTATGTTTTATTCACTTATTTGAATGAGAGAAATTGATGAGTTAGTTATATTAATTTCGTATTAATGAGATAATAAACGATTGTAAGTGGTAAAAGTTTGACCTAAGGAATTTACGTTAGTATTTTTCCATCATAAGTTTTCAAGTTTCACAAGGATAATGGTGATATTATTATTAGTAATTTTAATCTCAAATGAGTTTCCAAGATACCTTTTATTATACTTCTTTTATATAGTTTATGCTACATGCACACACAAGTAACTGTTTTTGGAGACCGGTTGGTTAAAGAAATTATGTGAGCTGATTTAATCACGTATAAGAAAGCATATATAATATTATTCGGAAACATTATTATTTTTTTCAAGTTATTAAATAAATAAAGTTTCGGGACGAAACTTCTTTAAGTGGTGGAGAGTGTAAAATCCCATATTTTAATTTAAAATTTTTTATTTTGAATATTTATTCTTCTAAATAATTACTCATGTGACTATTTTGTTTTCATAAGTAAGAATACTAATGTTTAGTTATTTAAGTGATTTAAGGACCTTACGGTTACACGTTATCAAAGCTATAGAGTTTTAAAGGATTTAGAGGTATTTAATTGGTAAAATAATTTACCATGGATTGATACGTGGTAGTACTTTTAGGGATTAGCTGGTAAGAATTGGGCCTGGTAATTATGTAATTTACTTCGGTTAGAAATATTGAATTGTATAAACGTATGATTAGGAATAATGGTGTAAGTTATAGGTCTTTGAATGCCTCACTAAGATGATTAATGACATGATTTGATTGTATTCATATATAAAACTGATGCCTTGTCTGAAGAGTAAATGTCAATTAAGAATAGTAAATATTATCTTGAGGTTTTTATAACGAGATGTTTGTATTTATTCCTATAACTACTATGCGTGGAATATTTAAGGAGAAATAATGTTACATGTATTCAAAGAGTTTCTGTTGCTAGTAATTTATTAAGGAGGTAACCTTGCATGAGAAATTGAGACGGAAGTAATAAATTAGTATAGAATTGTAGTATAAATACTAAGCCAATTGTCATGCCATATACACGCCCCTATAATGAATTCTTCCTTGTTAATATAGATATATACACTAGTGCAAATAAAGAAAGAAAGTTAGGTAGCATTTCCCTGATTAGATTCTATACTCCTTTACTGTATTAAAATTATATGTATGTAACGAAAGTATACAAAGATGAGAGAATTAAAGTCCTATGTTGAGCAAGGGAAAATGTTTAGTGGAAAGCTAAGCACTAGATTATTCGTTGTAGAAATGTTTCTGTTCTTTCGGATTAATATTAGGTGAGTGGGTTTTGTCTTGCTATTATAAATATTCCGTTGCAACTTTTGATAATATTTTACAGGCTCATGGGTATTATTTTTCAAGTACTAATTATATATGGAAACATTATTTTTATATTGTTACGAAAACAAAGTAAATAAAAGAAAGAAAAGAATGAAAAAGAAGAAGTGATTTATATACAATGGATATGTATAAAGAGAACTAGTTTATATCTTATAAAGATAAAGGTTATATACAGTGTATCTGTATAAGGTTTCTAAATTTATTATTTTATGATTTGCTTATGATTTGTATTTGGGACCATGAGAATAAGTCCAACGGAGAATCCCGAATAAGGGGAAGAGGAAAGTGGGGTGACGTTGGCAACTAAACGAAAGAGTTTAGTTCTCAACGGTTAACTTAGCGATTGTACATAGTTTTGTTAACCGGAACGTTTTAAGGAATAGACTCAGCCGTCATGTTGTGGTGACCTTAATTACGTAGTGCACGTATGGTTTATACACCTGAGAAAAAGATTGACGGTAAATAGATTGAGGAAGTCAATCGGGCTTGGTACTCTAAGATATACATGTTATCATTTTGCTTTTATCATAAAAACAAAGAAAAAGATTTTATTATTACTATTGCGATTACATTTTTATTTTAGTTGTAAGAGATTAACTTCTTGTAATGAACGTAATTTTCAAGACTCTATTTAATGAAGCTTTTGCTAGAAATTTGAGCTTATTTAATGAGTTATTTAGCGAGTGTTTAATAATTATTTCATTTAGGCTTTGTTTAGCACGTGCCGCCACACGTGTTATTCAGCCGTGTGACACCCCCGGGTCTGGGTTGAGAGTTTGTTTTATTTGAGTTTAGTTTACTAGAAAGACCGTATTTTGAGTGTTGTAGACGTTGTGGAGTTGTTGAGGTAGAAACATGTCATCTTTGCTTACTTTATTGTCTTTTATTCAATTAGATATTGTATACAGACGGTTACTTGATTTGATGTTCTTACATGTTGGTCATTTTCTGAAGTTATGGATTGTGGAGTTGTTATGGGTTGTGAACCCTGTGTATTTTATTTCTTAAATTATGACACGAATTATATATTTAAATTCTTACGGTTTTGTTTATATAAGTTTATCATTTCTGGGTATAGTTGTTTAGAGAGGAAATTTCGGGACGAAATTCTTTTAAGGAGGGTTAGTTGTAACATCCCGTATTTTTATAAGTGTTTTTAATTAGGAATTAATTTATCCAAAAATGTTTCATTCAATTTTTACCAAAAACCGGTCACTCGACTAATTTTTAGCCAAAAACCGAAACTCTTCCGAAAAACTTTATTTTAAAAACTTGTTACTAATTTTATAAACAAAAAGGACCCAATAGTTTTGTTTCTAAAGATTTGTTATTATTGAGTAGTATATTAATAATTTTGATTAAAAGTTAACTTTTAGAACTTTGGGGACCAAATAGTTCGCTTCCACAAACTATCTAAAAACAGTTTTTCTAAACCTAAAACCAGCCCACTTTTAATTCATTAAACCTAAAAACAATAGAGAAAAAGAGAGAAAAGAGAAGAAGAATAAGAAGAAGAAGAAGAAGAAGAAGAAGAAGAAGAAGAAGAAGAAGAAAAAGAAAAACCACGTTAGCGGATTATTACCGGAATCATCTCCTCTACACGCTAAGGTAACGGGGGTTATCCATTGCGACTAGACGAGGGTGTATGTTAGGATTAGGTCTTACGGTTATTTTAAATTGGGGGTTTTTGTCTTTTATCTTAAATATGTTCTTAATTTGTTAATTGAGTTTATTTGTTTTATGTTTTATTCACTTATTTGAATGAGAGAAATTGATGAGTTAGTTATATTAATTTCAGATTAATGAGATTATGGATGAGTTTGCATGTTTTATGCGTTGATTATGTGATTATATAATTATTGATGAAATTGGATAAATTTATGTTGAATAATGGTGAATTGTAGTTTACGCATACAAGGTGTTTGTTAAAATGCCTGAAAGTGATTTTATTTTGTTATAGCGTTTGGCTAGTTGTGAATTTAGTACATATGATTATGTGTTATGTTGTATTACGTTAAGTGACGTATGGGATGGTGTTATTTGAATAGTATAATATTATTGGCCGAGGCCTTAATATTTATACGTATGAGATTGTGTTAATTGGATGATTTTATATTATTGGCCGAGTCCATGTATGCTGTTGATGTGTATTTAATTTATTTAATTTATCGTAGTTGTAAAATGTCATTATCTTTCTTCTTATACGTCGATTATCGTAGTGTAGAATTTGTGAGCTCTTGCATTTATGAGATGAAGTGACGGTGTTGTGGTGCCGTCCCGTCTAGTTATGTGCATGGGACTCACCGTTACAATTTTGTCATTCAGATACATTATAGGTTGACACATTTGGATAGGAGCTATCGCAATGCGTCACATGGGTTTGGGGCTTTCGCTTTATTTTTACTTAAAGCACCTTTGAGGTTGTAGCCTATGGGCAATTTACATTCGTTTATTTTCTTTTATAAATTTGTCAAAACTATCTCGTGTTGTAGCCGTGTTTGGCAAACAATTTTATTTATTGTTTAATAGTTCTTTTAAGCTCGCAAGTGTTTTCTTTTACAAAAAATTTCAATTTTGTACCAACAGGTTCTCTTTTCTTTTCTTTTCAAAAGGTCATGCCTCGATGTCCGTTTTACGGTTTTGGGGCGTGACATCTTCATTTTCTCTCATATGTGTATCAGAAAAGAACTAGAGTGTGTTATTTTGGTGCCCTGATTTTCTATGCACTTAGCTGCAACTCAGTCCCTTCTCCCAACTCATATGTCCAAATATATACTATATATTAAATTTTGAAATATTTTAATTATAATGATTATCTTAGTTGTTACGCATTGTTAATTAAATGAGTATTATTATGTAGATAGTTATTGCTTTTTAGGTTTACCTTAACATGTGCCCTCTCAATCTATTAATAAAAGTGGGGTTTTTCCACCATTCATAAAAAAAAAACATTTTTTTAATGGCAAGCTTAATATCAAACACTGAAATAGTAACCAACCTATTCCACCTAGAATAAACCTAATCTGATAAGAAGTTTGAACCTTTTTAACAGATTAATTGTTTTGGATAAAGGGTGTGTTTGGTATCGGATTTTTTGTGGTGATTTTTGGATTTTTGTATTTTAAAAATCCAGATTTTTTATTAATTGTTTGGTTACTACGATTTTTTTTTATTCTTGAAATCCAGATTTTTAGTCAAAATAATCCAAAAATCCATAATTCATCTTTTCGCTGGATTTTTTGATTTTAAAAATCAGTTTTTTGTTCAAAAAATCCGATAACAAACGTACCCAAAATTTACAAATACATCATATAGCTGTAGAACTAAGGTCATGATGTCTTTTTTATCATTAACAAAGGTGGAATCAACACCCATAAATTCAGAATTTAAGCAGGACTAAAAAGCCCTGAAATGTGTTTTTTACAATTATGCCTGAAATGTATTAGTAGTCTTCACCACTCTATCATCTACGTTGTTACTATTCCCAGAAATGTGTTTTTTACAATTATACCTATCATGCCTCTGAAGAAAGTAAGTATTACAATACTTAGGAAAATTTTCATACTCAAACCTTTTGCCAAAAACCCTCCTCATTCTCTGTGGAGGTACCTATCCAAACAGAATCTTCTCTAGCCATAGACATGTCCATTTCCACACAAATTCTAGCATACATGGGTCTAACATATGGGTGAGAGTAGTAAGATCCGAATCCAAATATTTATAACCAAGAGCATGGATAATAGCTTTCAAATAAGATTGATAACAGAAACTCAAAGGCAAGTGAGGTAGCCTGACCCAAACAGAGGCTATCAAAGATTCAATTTTAAATGAAAAATCACTAGTCCATTTAAAAAGCCTAAATAAAGCGCCCTCTATCTAGTGATTAGTACGTGTCCAGACTTTGTTAAAATCACTTGCATTTTTCATTTTAATCAGCACATGTCTACTATCAAGAAGTCCAACAATGGGTATTTCAGTAAGAACCCAATCCTTAAAAATAGCGTCTTTAACAGTATCCATTTTAGATCTACCATGACTAAATTTAGCTATTAAAGCATATTGTGTAAAGGAGTTTCAGCTCTTTGCATCTCCAAAGATGAAAAAATAACAACATGTTTAGAATTTTTAGCATGCGGTTGTCTTAAAGGCAACTGAATATCACATACATCTATCAATTTAAGATTAAGCTTATTACTTAATAGGGTAAATTAGCCTTTAATGACCTGGGTTTTGGCCTATTTTAGGATAAGTGACCTATTTTTTTGAAATTTCGGTTTTGTGACCTAAGTTTACCTCTGTTAGCAATTTAGTGACCTGCTACCCTATTTTTCGAAAAAAAAAATATTTCTTGGTAAAATGACTGAAATACCCTCAGATTTTGGAGGGAAATTTGCAGTTTATTTTCCCTCCAATTCTATATACAGCCATATATATATATCACATATCTATACACCTCCCACTTTATCTCTTACACACCTCTCCCTCTCTCTCCCTCTCTCTCTCTTACACACCTCTCCCTCTCTCTCACTAACTCATCAAAATGTATTGTTATTGCAAGATGAATGCCGCCATTATCACTTCTTGGACCAAGAAAAATCCGGGTCGAAGATATGCTCAATGTAAAGATGGTTTATGCAAATTTTGGCAATGGGTTGACCCACCAATGTGTTTTAGGGCAACGGAAATAATTCCAGGATTACTTCAAAGTATCAACGATATGAAGGATGAAATTAGCACATTAGAGGCAGAAAAAAGCTACTTAACTATGAAAGTAAATGAGATGGAGGAAAAAAGTCAAGTTAAGCCAAAGCCAAAAACTGCCATCGCAACTTATTGTGGAGCTAAAAGATGTATTTTCTTAATTTGTATGGTTGTCCTTGTTTTTGTTTTGCTCACAAATGTTAACGAAGGAAATGACTTAAATAAGTTAGTTTGAGTAAGTTTGTAACTTTGCTATGTGTTTTAATGAAAAATGTGATGCTTTGTTGCTGTAAATGTAAATGTATGTGAAATCCAAATGTCAAACCCACTGTCAAAGTCAAAAAATTCTGATTACGACCAACATTTCACAGTCAAATGTATGCTGATTACGACCAACATTTGGCAGTCAAATGTATGCTGATTACGACCAACATTTCACAGTCAAAAAATCCAAATGTATGCTGATTACGACCAACATTTCACAGTCAAATGTATGCTGATTACGACCAACATTTGACAGTCAAATGTATGCTGATTACGACCAACATTTCACAGTCAAAAAATCCAAATGTATGCTGATTACGACCAACATTTCACAGTCAAATGTATGCTGATTACGACCAACATTTGACAGTCAAAAAATCCAAATGTATGCTGATTACGACCAACATTCTGAAACCCAACTGTGATCAAAATTCAAATGTATGCTGAAACCCAAGCAACATAATCAAAATTCTGAAACTCAAGTGTGATCAAAGCAAGACCACATTCTGATCAAACTTGACACACAAAGTGTGATCAAAGTCATCATATCAGATTACTTCATGGCTCATATCAGACATAACAAGTCATCATTAAGCCCATTAACAATCAAATAAAAGATAAATTAAACAACCAAAACAACAATATCTGATGATAACATCATAATTTCATAAAAACATACTTCAAGTACATTAATTCATTCAAATACAGCACACTACAAAATTACAAAGGATACATGTTTCCAAAAGGTTAGACTAAATACATATTTCACCAAAAGATGTCACTCAAAAGCTAATACTCACTCAAAGGCTAATACATGTTTCCAAAAAAACTGATGTCACTCAAAAGCTAATACTCACCCAGAAGTGTTGCATTTCACATTTTTCTTTCCCTTTCTGGTTAGTTTTTTCATGGCTGCCAGGGTAAGGTACATGTTTTCATTTCTTTTTATGTGGCCTGATGGCAGTTCTTTTTTATGTGGAGCCATTATCCCACAATGGAGCCTATCATCACTTGCATCTTTGTTGCTTAGCTCAATAACAGCTGAACTCTCTTGTGTGTACACTCCTCCATGAAATGCAACACTTTCTTGTGTTGGTGGTTCCACTTCATCATCAGACAACTGGATTGGTGGTCCTGGCACACTTGGTTCTTTTTGTCTAGATGAATTCATTAACCTGGTGCTTTTTCTTACCTACATAGATAAAATACTTGTAAAAGTAAATAAAATATACTTGTAAATAGATGCTATTTATAAAAAAAAACAAGTAATGTGGGTATAAATAGTTTAATAAAGATTACTTACCCCAAGGGTGGTGCCTCTTTTGACCTGCATTTTTTGAACTTTTGGCGCACTTCCACTTGCCTCTTCTTGTGAAAAGGGTACACTCCCACATGGTTGTCCAACACATTGTGTTGACTGAGTGTTTTGCCTAGTCAGTACATCTGCATATGTTCCAACCTCATCCCAAAAACTTTCTCCACATGGTTGCCTCTTTTTGCCTATGCTATCACCACCATTCTCTACATATTCTGTCCACTGCTCAAACCCAATTTCCCTTGCATCTCTCTCATTCTCATCTTCAGCCTCATAATTACCACCAGTTTCAGTTTCATTCTCTCTCACATTCTCTCCAACATTTACATTAACATCCACTTGTTCTGGCTCATTTACAGTCACATTTTCTATCATATTTTCATTCACAACATCATCATCACTACTAGTATCACTCTCATCCACAATATGTGGCTCAACCCTCACTTGCTCATTCACAACATCATTCAATTTTCTCTTTCTAGAAGGTTTACCACAGCCCTTAGAGTTATGACCAAGATTTCCACACTTACTACACTTAACCTTATAGCCCTTTCTTGAGATTTTGTTAGGGTCCCTATTCTTAACCTTACAACCCTCTTTTACCTTTTTAATCTCATCTGGATCTCTTCTCCTAGCCTTCCTTGGCTTACCCACTTTTTTTGCTACAATTGGAGGTAACACTATAGCCTTATTTGTTTTCATCCACATGTCTTGGCCATTCATTGGATTTAGGGTGTTAGAGTATGTTCTCATGTAAGTCTCCCTTGAATAACAAATATGAACAAATTGATGTGGATCCTTTTGCATACGGTGCAAAGCAACAATAGCATGCTTACAAGGTATCCCAGTCAACTGCCACACTCTACAAGAACACTCTCTCAAAGGTAGACTAACAACATATTGCTCAAGAAAATTATCTACCTCGTGTAAATCATTCCCATTATACTTACAAGCCCACTTGTGACTTTCCTTTCTCAAATCTTCAACTTTAGCATATATTTTTGGGGTAAGCATGCAATTTTTTCTTTTCATAGCTTCATTTTTTCTCATAATTAAATCCATAAGATAAACTCTTATCTTTTCAAGCATAGAGAGAATTGGCATACCTCTAGCAACCTTAATGCATGCATTAAAGCTCTCACAAAGGTTGTTTAGCAATAAATCACTTTTTGGATGAGTTGAAAAATGTGATCTGCTCCAATTATGACCTGTAATAGACATAAAACTACATTAGGAAAAAGCATATTTAATTGTAAAAACCACTATTTATTACCTGGCTTGGAAGACAGCCACTTATAAGCTTCTTCATTTATATCTTTCAACTCCAATAAACCTTTCTCAAAGTGCTGAATGGTGGAAGCTCTAGCAGCTTTCCAAAGTAGGTCTTTTAGCACTTGACCTTTGAAATTTAGCTTGAAATTGTTATACAAGTGCCTAACACAAAACCTATGTTCTATGTTAGGCAAGATTTTGTCCACAGCTTTTATCAATCCCTACAAATTATTTAAAGAAGATGTAAATAATACAAAATACTAACAAAATTATTACTGAACAAAACAGACAAATAAATTATAAAGTGTAGTATACCTTTTGTTTATCAGACATCAATGTATAGCCAGCCCCAATATCAAGCTTCAAATCAACTTTCAACAGATTTAGAAACCACTTCCAGTTTTTATAATTTTCAATATCCACCACTGCATAGGCAAATGGATACAAACAGTTATTTGCATCTATTGCCACTGCAGTGAGGAGTACACCACCCTCTGGTCCTGTCAAGTAACACCCATCTACCCCAAATAGTGGCCTGCATCCTTGTAAAAAACCCTTCTTTAATGCACCCCAACATATATATAACCTCTTAAATCTGGACTCACCTAACAACCCTGCTTTTTCTCTAACTTTCATCACCACAGTGGTGTTAGGATTTGATCTTTCAATTTCCCCAATATAATCCCATAAAACTGCATATTGCTCAGCAGAAGACCCCTCATTCATCTTTTTTGCAATATCCATAGCTCTATAACAAGACCAAATACTCACTTCACATTCCATATCTTCAAATATTTGTTGCTGAAACTTGTAAGCATCCCACTTAGGATTGTTCTTAAGTGTTCTTGCATATTTTTGAGCTATAAACTTAGGCTTAGCATTGTTGTTTTTCAGGGCTCTAGGGCAAGAATGAATGTCCCTATAGGTTTTAACTTGAATTGTTAACTCATCCTTAGCTTTAGATGCATATATATACCTTAAACACCCTTCAAACCTGCATTCCCCAATCATTTTTTCTGCAGTATTCCTCCACAAATGTACATCTTTAGCTTGTTGTATACCATAGTTGTGTACAACATCTCTAAAATCTTTTGCTGTTGCAAACTTCATACCAACTTTGAACTGAACATGATTTTTGTCTGATTGAGAATAATATGTAAATCTGTTTTTCTTTCCACCCTCACCCTCATCTGATTCACTCTCACTAATTAGCTCACTTGCTGTTACATAGCCATCATCTATATCAGCATTAGCAGTATTGTCCAAGGAGGGACCTTTAAACTTAGCCTTAGGCTTACCAGCACGTTTGCTTTTAGTTTTAGATACACCTAAAACACTAGGTTCATCATGAGACATAATATCACCATCATCATTTCTGCCTTTTTCCTCATCACTACCACTAAATCTTTCTAAATCAGAATCCTTACCATTCTCAAGCTCATTTTCTTCATCACTGCTGCTTGAACTATAATCTCCATGATCTACTTCAGTGTACACCTCAACAACTCTATTCTCATCAACAAACCTACATATTGCATAGGCTTCTCTATCATGAATTAATTGGACTAATTGAGTGTCAAAGGATGACCCTACCTTTTTATAGTACAACCTAGTTATACCATGACACCCTACTTCTGCAGCCATCTCAGCAATAGTAACACAGGTTATATCATTAGGGTCACAAAAATCGATATAGTCAACCCTACCATTCTCATAAGAAAGGTGTTTATTCCTAATTAGAAAACCTCCATAATGCAGTTCAATTGTAAAGAAATTGGTATCTGGAGCTGCAACAAGATAAATGAAACGATTTTAACCCTACAGTACACCCTAATTGTAGTATTTACTAATTCTGTTTTTGTAAATTGCAGTGTGCTTTTGAATTTTTAAATGTTCAAAAACTTAAACATTAGGAAAAAAAAAAGTAGATATATAAAACAGAATTTAAAAAAAACAATGAAAAGGGGGTAACTAACAAGCAAAATTTAACAAAAAACATAAACAAAATTAGTATTTTAAAGTTAAACAGACAAAACATTTTCTGAAAAATTATTGTCGAAGATTAAATAATAACTAGTCACTTTTTCACAATTTATCCAAAAAAAATTCACAATTGTTCCAAAATACAATAACAAGAGAGAGATAAAGAGCACTTACAATATTGGGGGGAATGACCATTTTCACGCACACACCAACCCATCAATCGTCTCTTCAATTGGTCGTCTGTATAAACCCTAATTTGAATTAGGATCAATTGGTCGTTTTTTTTAACTTAATTTATCTCTCTCCCTCTCTCTCTGTATCTATATCTATATATATATATGAGTATATAACCCTAATCTGGGTATATACATATATTGGTCATTTTATTTATCCTAATTGGGAAAATACTGTTTTACCCCTGTAGTTAACAGACGTGACTGCACGTGACTGCACGTGTAACGTTTTCCATCCACTAAATTGACGCAAGGTCACTAAACCAATACAAAACTTAAACTTAGGTCACAAAACCGAAATTTCAAAAAAATAGGTCACTTATCCTAAAATAGGCCAAAACCCAGGTCACTAAAGGCTAATTTACCCTTACTTAATATATTATCCATAGGAGTGGACATACCTTTAACTGCAGAGGCATAGGAGATGGATGAATTATCGACCGGTGTACCACCACCCTCTGGGGGTGGATCTGCAACTTTGTTATTTTTCATGAATGTAACTCAGATCTAGCGAGATTAGTCTAGATCTGGCAAAAAAAGACTAATTTGAGATATAATTTAGTTTGTAATATGTATATATTATGTACGCATATAGTAGAGAAGACGAAAGCAAGAGATTTCGATCAGAAGAAGGCCAGAAGGGGCAAACCCTAGGTATCGCCGCCGCCTCTCTTTCTCTATCTTTTTTGGAAAAAGGACCTTTCCCTGTACTTGTTTATTTTTAAATTGTTTAAACTATATTTATTGATTGTTTATTAGTCTTTGGATATTTGATAAAGTAATTGGCTTGATTGTTATTTTCACTTAGTTGACGAAGGGATCGATCCATGAACGAAAGATATCAAAATAAATTATAGATTTGGAATCTGTCTGATTTGATCAAGACATAGCTCATCCGGATCACACTGGTCTAGATAATGGATTGGGCAGCCTGCCTTGAATTTTCAAGGCAGCAAAAATATGAAATTTTGTATGTTGAAATTTTTCAACGCAACTGCAAAAGTGAAATTTCATCCGAAATCAATAAAAAGTTTAAAAAAATTTCTATATTATCTTGACATATGGAAAAACAATTATATGAACCCGATACATTATTATTTAGGGTGTCCCAACCAATAGTTTTTTTATTTTTAATTTTGAATTAATTTTAGCTTATATATTTTTGAATTCATTAACATGAGTTATGCCTTTAGTATTTTTAGTTTTAATTTTGACACACCCAAAATAATAGTAGAATAGATTTACGATAATGTTAATCATTCGGTGTTCATTTCAAAATGCACTATTATTTGGGGTGTGTCAACCAATTACTGAAGAACACGAACAACCAATTCCAGCGGATCCTTGTTATCCATAAAACCGTATTAATATTGAGGATAGCCATGATCCCAAAGAGTAAGAACAAGCTCACCCTAGGTCTAACTTACGTTACTAACTCTCTACTCCATAATAAAGAACATGACCTCTTGTCTTGTTCTCACATCTGAAGCGGAGCTCGGCTATGCTATAAAATGGAGTATTTTAAATTGAATCACTCATTTCGAATGAGCTCATTTAGATATTTCGTACAAGCATCTCGCCGACTCTAATGTTGAATGTGACTTGAACTCTAACCGACGGGTGGCAGCTGGAATTGTATGTGGTTATTTCCATTCTCCCTGACTGGAAGATGAAGGTTTGGTACAATATTCTGTCTCCCCATTCGATCTATTTCTAGGAAGCTCTTCCTCAATTGTTTCTCAATAAATTCTTTCGTGCAAAATGTATAATGGCTTTGCAACAACAAAAGGTTAGCTGTAAGGAGATTTTTTTTTTATGACGCATGGGTGCATTTCACAGATCTTTAGAGAGTGTCCCCATCATGGATTTGCATATGAACTGCCGACTCTTTTATTACTTCGTCTTTCCCACTCACATGAAACATGTGGTCATCTCACACTACGTTGGTGAGATACTCAACTATCATTTAGATTAGTGTGTCACTTACTTTGACAAATTGGCCGAATAACTTAGAGGTCGGGTGATTCCACCTTCAGACACTAATTCTCTCCATAACCCTAACGTGTTCGGTACCTTTAATCTACATCCGCAACAATACACACACTATCAAAAATCTCTTCTGTGCAACCTTCTTAAGGAGGACGTAATGTACACTCAGTATTAGGTGGGAGAGGCAACTACCGACGACCTGAGCAAGCTTACAACCAGCCTTGGGAAAAGAAGTCTTATGTTCCAGGTAATTATGACCACCCTCGGTATAGCTATGCTAATGGAAACATTGTTGTTAATGCATATATGTCACCACTTCCGTAGTAAGAAATGTCACAAGCCCATTCTAGTACACACCAGACACTACCCTGCTAATGTTCGTGTTTCATGGTGAATAATTAATAATAAACAAAGATGAAAACCCACAATTAAAGTGCAAACAATTTAGCAAGGCAGTACAAGAAATGAAACAAATAAAAGCTCCTACAGATTTGGCATCACAACAAACTTGAGGACTAAATACATCAAACTTGGTAAAAAAGAAGAAAACTCATGGGACAACGTCTGTCTCGCTTCCAGACTTTTCCATTTTCATGTGGGGCACAATTTCTTCTCTCTTTTCTCTCCCTTGTCTCTCCTCAAACCAGTTCTTCATCTTCATTCCACTTCTGCTTCCAACAAGGTTCCAGAATTCGTTGGTCGATCACAGGGCAGTGGGGATCTGACCAGTGACTATTCTGACTAGTCGCGACTAATCGGCGACTAGTCGTTCGGGAAAAACTGTAGGATTTCAGATATTTGGGGTCTTTTTTGTGTAATATTCTGAATTTTTTTTGTCACTTATAAATTATTATGGTTAATTTGGATAGTTTATAATATTCATGGGACTTTTTGTAAACTCTGAAAAAACTAATTTTTTTTTTTTTTTTTTTAATCACTACTTTTACCCTAGATATAAATAGAAAACTTATACTCCCTCTCCCTCACTCTCTCTCATAACATTTAAACCAAAGCCCTAACAATTTTTTTTTGAGCATTCTCATTTTTGAGTAGCATATCACGAATTTCGTTTGATAGAATTCGAAATACCTTCAAATTTATGATATATTCAATCAATTTTCGATTTTTTCAAAGAAACAAAATTTTTTTCTTCTACTAAATTTTCCAATTGGTCCTAGTCGAGTTGGCGGACCTACAACCAGCAATTAGCCTCAATTATGATCATTGTAGATGCCATCTAGGGTTTCGGTAGAAAGATCAATCAATCTAGTGAAACACATGAGGTACTGGTGGCAGAGCTCCGTTAATGTAGCGGGGACGGTGATGGGTGTGCTTTTCTAGAGATAGAATTAATAATGTGGTAAAATATGAGTGAAGCCTACATTAGTTTTAACTTTAACATTGTTATATATTTTAATTAAAAATTAAATATTCAAAATACAGTAGTTATCTGGTTTTTTTTTTTCCAGCAACCATACATTACCGCCAAATTTCAGCGCCAAATTTGAGAAAAGATAGAATTTTAGAAATAGGGAAATAAGTTATTTATTTTCAACATATCTTTATAAATAAAGGGCTGAGTAATAAATCATGGGTTGAATGATTCTGTGAATATTGCTACACTGGTTTAAATATATTGCTGATGTACATGTTAGTATTTGTATTTCTTTCAACATTTTGTTGTTTTTTGTAATTGATATGTTATCAAACGATTTGGTGATATATTTTCAGATTGAAATTGAAAATGGATTTCTTTGATTGTAGTCTAGAGATAGAAAAGTAGACTAGGTTAGAGATAGAAAAGATATGCGTGAAAAATATAAGGGTGGGTCAGTTTTTTTTGCCATGTCATCAAGTAATAACACTTAAAAAGATTGTAATATTTAACAATATTTTTAAGTGTTATAAAGTTAACACACACTTTAACACATCTAATGGAGAGACAAAATTGTATTGTTAACTAACATTTTTAGTTAACACACATTTTAACACACCTATTGTAGATGCTCTTAGACTTTTGTTATACTTATAGACGTTGCGGTAGATTATGCATTTACATTTTAAAGGGAACTAGATCTTTGCTTTTATGGGAACGTCAAATTTTTAAATTTACCGCTTTTATGGGAAACCTTTTAGCAACATGCATGATTCTCGTTGTCATTTCTATAAACCAAGTAGATGTATCATGTATGTGGGAGAACTTGGTCCACGTCTATTTTAGATTCTGGATTAAAAGAAATTTCCCCTTTTTTATTATTTATTTAAGATGGGGAACCCACATTCAAATTCTATTAAGAACAAATTTAATGTGGATTAAAAACCCCAAGTAACAAGTAGAACAAAATTTCAATTCAGATAAGGAAATAAAGTGCTGAAAAGGAAATCATAAAAAGACAGGAAAGTAATAAAGGAAACAAATAAATTTTTATGTATCTGGCTCTTAATTTTGATTTGTTTACTAGCTATGATGAAAAAGAGAAACCTATATTCTCAAAGAAAGAGAAACAAAAGTAGAATATGTCATAATGTAAAGATTACACTACCTGACGGCTGTAGATAAGGGTTTGAAAAAAGTGAAAATCGAATTTGTTATCATTTTCTTTGTTTCTTTTTTAGTTTGACCTAAAATTCTAAAAGAACACCGCTATCAAAAGTCTATAGTTTACCCTAACAAACAATCCTCTCTCTCTCTAAAACTTTTTAGTATTTATACTTCAGCTGCTAAGATGAAAGCGGTTGCCTATCAAGCTGATATGTACCCGCGCTCATCGTAATGTTTTTAATCGTTTTTTTGTCAACAAAAATTTACTTGTTTCCTCGAAACGAGGGAATAAGTCTCTTTTAAGCCTTTTAGTATCAATTTGTTTTCCAAAATTATCAAAGATTATTACAGGAAACATAAAGTTAACGGGGAAAATGGATGACTGGTTTAACCTTGGGCCCTAATTAGTTACTTATAATCTTTTTTGTCAAAAAATTATGAGATTTTCTTTATCTTCTTGAAGTTAAATATTTGTTCTCTGAATGTTGATTTTTGGCTCTGCATTAGGTTATTTGAAACTGTTGAGAAGTATTTTGAGAAGACAGACGAGTACAACATCCACGAGAATTGGTGTCAATCCGGATTAGGAAAAGGTCGTTCGTTGCGTTTCTATAAATCAGAGGTTTTTACCTTAACCTGGGTAAGATAAAGTAAACACTTTGAGCTCAATAAATGTTTTATGTTTTCTTCTTGTTTAGCACAACATTCACATTTAGATGCCAATTGAATTCCCTTTTTCCGAATATAAGAATCAACAGGAACTACCCTTTGAAAAACTTTCCAACTGAAACAAGATATTTTCAAGGGAATGAGGTTACTCCAACACATCTCATAAAGCCAATTAGTAACAGTTTTTTCTCTTATAACATCCATGCAGACTTTAAAGAAAAATCACCATTTTTATTATCTTTCCAAATAGCCAAATCTTCTTTTATACCACCACAACCCTCCATTTGACCCAACCACCCTCCACCCTTAAGTTAAGCCTTGCTATTTGACCCAACCACCCTTCATTCAGTCATTTTCATCTTATTTTTATTTTTCTTCAGAGCCAATTCCTCATTCAAATATTGATTTTCCTTAATTAACAACTCATTATTTGCCTTTTCTGCCTTCAATAATTCATCATATATACTCCCTTGATATATCCACAAACCTCTATAAGAACCAATTATTCCCTCTAAAATTGTTGTTCCCCTTGATAAGAATCTCTATATTTTCCTCTAGTTCCTTGATATGGAGGAATTGTATGTAATTAATCCCTTGCATGTCATATTTTTCCATTGTGAGAAGGTAATATGAGTGTGAATTATATGTAATTAATTCCTTTTATACAAATGGAGAAATAAACTTCTTCTCGGTAGGAACCCAATATCTTAAAGTGGTTCAAACCAAAAACACAGAAACCAACCAATCTGGCCTAAACCCAAACCATCTCAAGCCCAATCTATCAAATTTAAATGTAAGTTTTCTAAAACATAAACTCAAAAAATATAAAGCTACTTCATTACCAGTTTTTTAATTTTGTGTAAGAACAAAATATCTTTATTTGACTAGACGAATGATTTATATTGACAAATACAATTCTTCTCACTTCCTTTAGGGATGAAAATGGTACAATACTATTGGTATTTCGTGATACAATTATCATACCGTAAATGTATGATACACTAAATTTCAATACCATTACCGTAGCACAATTCTTATACCGCACTTTCATTATACCGTTAGTGCGGTATGGTACATACCAACATTGAAAAACAACAACTATTATTAAAATATCTCATTTACAAAAAACTAAAAGAGAACACATCATTTATAAATAGTTGAACACGATTATAAACATGATCATATTTTATAAAGGTTAATTTGTATCTTAAATGCTATATTAATGTATTAATTTATATATGAATGGTAATATGGTACAAGACCATGATATCCAAAATTGATTACCATTACCGTACCACTAAATTGAGTGGTACGGTAATACCGTACCATAGATATGGTAGTACAACAAATGTAGTACAAGTGACATGGTATTAGTGGTAATTGTCGTTGATTGATACGTTATGTTACAATTTTCCACCCCTATTTTATTTTCTTAAATTGTTGGGTTCCTAGAACGAAAGAAGTGGTAATTTGAAGTTTTGAACATTAGTTTTTGCATGTACTCTGCATATGTTTCAATCATGTAAGATTCATATGTATTAAATAAGTATTGGCTCTGAATGAAATCTTCTGGAAGAAGGACTAAATTTACTAATTTTTTCTTCTTTTTTGAAGTTTAATTTTCAATATTGACCCTTATAGTTTTAGAGATGTAGATTTGGTCCTGATTGTTTCGATGCAAGTATACAATCACCAATTTGTGTGCAATTTGATGAGACTATTTGACACTAAGATAGAGAGAAAAATTGCATTCTCCTTGCAATTTTTAGATGTAGAGTTATTCTATGGCAAACTATTATAAACAAACTATCTATTTTTGTTAAAGCCAAAAACTTGTATGCCAACTTAAATACAAAGTGGGTGTGTTGTAATACTGACGATGAAGATCGTAATTACTTTTCTGTAATTGCCGCATCTTCAATACTAAAATTAGAGAAGTTCTTTTTAAGGCTAGTTATAAGGCTAATAATAATGATTGAAATGGTTGGTTAAATTAGAGCTGTAGTTCTTTCAATATTGGTAGAATTCCTTACCTACCTCATTATTTCTACTACTGTTTACATATACAAAGTGGGTATATGTAACACCCCAAACACAAAGGGTGTAACACAACCGAATAACTTGTGTTTTAAAAATACAAAGAAGCCTGACTTAATTAAAACATATTTTAAAAACAAGTACTCAACTAAATATACTTAAATTAATAACAAACCATTTACACACAACACTTTCCAATATTATTAATGAACTCGATTGTCAACACAATTTTAAGGGAAGCACTTAAGAATGACAACTTCTTGTTTGCAATGGTTCAACATATGAAAGAAAATTGTCATTTGAAGAACTTCGATTTTTATTGATGGAGAGTGAAAAAATCAAGAAAAAAGTTGATGAGTTAAAAGGCCATGGACCCTTGTTGGATTTTACATCTTAAAAAATTTATTCAGCATTACTGAACTTTCTTATTCCGCCAGTCCTGTGTGAAACACTTATGTCATGTTTGTTTTTAGGATAGGATAAACATGTACCATTAGTAACATGATATAAATAGTGCAAAACATAGGTACTAATAATACCACCTCTGAAGTTTTATAACTAATACCCCCTATTATACATGGAATAGTCCAATAGCCCTTTTAATACCAATTAATAAATTATTTCCAAAAAAATTATTAAGTGGGTCCAATGGGATAATTAGTCTTATCTCCCTTCTAGTAATGTAAACAAACTTGGCCTTGAACACTTGGAGTTACTTGGGCTAGTCCATAAGCCACTGATACAGACAATAAAGGAAAGTTATTTGAAAGTGTGATATCAGTAGTGGACTAGTTTGTGCTTATAGCCTAAATAGAGGATCCGTTATAATTGTTAGAAAACACCACCTCCTCATCCATTCTCAATGAAATTGCGTACTTGAAGGGAATCAAATCGGAACCGACATGTCTCAGTCTTGAAACCTTTAAGGTAACATAATTTTTAAGAATGACCTCTAACGATTTTGTTAGAGTTATCATGGATGAGGTGCAATGGTTAAGATTTTTTCCGGAAATTGCTGAAGAGCTACAACTCTGAAAGTTGTATCAACTAGCAATACACACTCACAACACCAAGCTTTAAATATGATCAATACTGACTTTCAAGTGCCTTATCCACTGGTCTAGACTAGAGAGAGCCAATATCTAAGATACTTCTTTATTTACCCTCATGGGAGTTGAACCATGACAGATATTTATCTTTACCATAACTTGCGACCAAATATTGCAATCAAGAGATGTCAAAGATAGCCATTCGTATGTATAAGAAAAGATATACCCAATGGTTATTAAGTGATACATGGGTGTAACATGTTGATGTGTATAAAGATAAAAAAAAATGATCATCATACACGCCAATTCTCCATTCTAGCATTGTTTTTGGGCAAAACACATGATTTCAGTTCTAAAGAGACATTTTCTGAATATCTAAAATTCCAATTACATGTAGCATTGTCCATCCCTGAGCTATTGAGGCACCAACCCCATTGTGGAAGCTTACTACCATTCTGTTAGCTAGCTTCAATATCCTTCTTCTTCATTCCATACATATTCTCATTGTATTTGGAATGTACCCAGAGTTGGTTCTTGTTACATTTCAAATAGAAAGAGAATAAGTATGGAATGAATAAGAAGAATGTTGAATCTATCTTATAGAATGGTTGTAATATTCCACAATGGGTTAGTGTCTCAACATCTCAGTGATGGACAATATTACATGGAATTATACTTTTAGATATCTAGGCATTGCCTATTTCGAATAGTAACCATGCATTTTGCCCCAACAGCAAGGCCTGAACGGATAGATAGAGTGTATGACTAATGATCATTTTTATCTTAATCCACATCGAAATCGACCCAAGTTATCATTGAATATCCATTGGGCATATATTCGATTAGACATCCGCATGACTTCCTTTGGCATCTTTTAGATGCATTATTTGGTCATCAATTATCATCAAGAGAAATATTGATCATGGTCCAACTCCTCTCAGAGTGGTGAAAGCACTATCTTATATATTGGCTCTCTAGTATGAACTAGTGGATAGGTCACTTGAAAGTCAGCATTAATCAGATGTAAAGCTTAGTGGTAAGTGTGTGGATCTCCAGTTGATACAACTTCCAAAGTGATAGCTCTTGCAACAATTTCCGAAAAAATCTCTAGACCATTACGCCTCGTCCATGAGAATTCTAACAAGATAGTTATGGGTCATTCTAAAAAAAGTTGTTTCCTTTGAGCCTACAGGCCTAAGATTTGTCGGTCTTGACCTGATTCTTATTAAATACACCATTTCATTGAGAATGAGTGAGGATATGGTGATGTCCAACATTCACAAAGGGTCATCCATTCGATCTATAAGTACTAACTCTTCCATGGCCGGTACCACTTTCAAACACCACTTTTCTTAAGTCTCTGTATAAGTTGGCTCATAGAATGGGCTAAGTGAATTTAATGGTTAAAGTTTTTCCCCTACGACCAGAAGGAGAAGAAAATTTGGTACTTGAGAAGATATTTGAACCGTAAAATCAATCTTTTTAACTTATCAACCTTTTTTCTTGAGTTTGTAATTCTCCATTAATAAATTGGATATTTTAAAACGTAACACAAAATCAGTAAAAAAAGGTTGATGAGTTAAAAGACAACGACACATATTTCGATTTTACGCCTCAAATAAAGAATTCACAAGTACGTAACTTTCTTACTGCGCCAGTCTTGGGGAAATATTTGGACCCTTAGATTTACTTGTGATAGTCCATGAGCCAACATATGTAGAGAATAGGAGAAATTATTTGAGAGTGTGTTATAAGGAATGGATTGGTTTTTGTTTAAAGCATAAATAGACGACCTTTTATGGTTGTTGGAAAACACTGCCTCCCCAACCATTCTTAGTGAAATTGTGAACTTGAGGGGAATAAGGTCGTGACCGACATGTCTTAAGATTGAAGCCGCGATGGAAACATTACTTTTAAGAATGACCTCTAATGATTTTGTTAAAATTATCATGCATGGAATAGGCACAATGGTCAAGATTTTTTTCCGGTGTTTGCTGCAAAAGCTAAAACTCTGAAAGTTTTATCAACTAGGAATACAAACCCTCAACACTAAGCTTTACATATGAACAATACTGACCTTCAAGTGGCTTCTCCACTAGTCTAGACTAGAGAGAGCCAGTATCTTAGATACTACTTTATCCACTCTCATGAGAGTTGAACGGTGATAGATATTTCTCATGACCATAATTTGCGACCAAATATTGCAATCAAAAGATGCCAAAGGAAGTCATTCCTATGTATAATCAAATATATACCCAATGGATATTAAGTGATTCATGGGTGTTACATGTCGATGTGTGTAAAGATAAAAAATGATCATCATAAACGCTAATTCTCCATTCTAGCATTATTTTTGGGGTGAAAAACATGATTTCAATTCTAAAGAGGCATTGTCTGAATATTTAAAAGTCCAATTCCATGTAACATTGTCCATCTCTGAGCTGCCAAGGCACCAACCCCATTATGGAAGCTTACCACCATTATGTTAGCTAGCTTTAACATCCTTGTTCTTTCTTCCATACATATTCTCCTTATATTTGAAATGTAACCAGAGTTGGTTCTGGTTACATTCCAAATAGAATGAGAATAAGTATGGAGTGAATAATAAGGGTTTTGAATTTGGCTAATAGAATGGTTGTAATCTTTCACAATGGGTTAGTGCCTCAACATCTCAGTGATGGAAAGCATTACATGGATTATACTTTCACATATCTAGGCAATGACTCTTTCGAATAGTAATCATGCCTTTTTCCCCAAAAGCAAGGACTGAACGGACCAATAGAGTATATAACTAATGATCATCGTTATCTTCATCTACATCGAAATGAACCCAAGTTATTATTGAATAACCATTGGGCATAACTTTGATTAGACATCCGGATGGGTTCCTTTGGCATCTCTTGGATGCATTATTTGGTTGTCAATTATCGTTAAGAGAAATATCGATCATGGTCCAACTCCCATAAGAGTGGTGAACGCACTATCTTATATACTGGCTCTCTAGTATGGACTAGTGCAGAAGCCACATCAAAGTTAGCATTAATCAGATGTAAATGTTGGTGGTGAGTGTGTGGATCTCCAGTTTAGACAACATACAAAGGAGAAGCTCTTGCAACAATTTCCAAAAAAATCTCTAGACCATTGCGCATCGTTCATGAGAATTCTAACAAGATAGTTAGGGGTCATTCTTAAAAAAAGTTGTTTCCTTTAAGCCTACAGGCTTAAGATCTGTTGGTCTCGACCTGATTCCCATTAAATACACCATTTCATTGAGAATGAGTGAGGATATGGTGTTGTCCAACATTCATAAAGGGTCATCCATTCGATCCATAAGCACTAACTCTTTCATGGCCAATACCACTTTGAAAAACAACTTTCCTTAGATCTCTATATAAGCTGGTTCATCGAATGGGCTACGTGAATTTTATGGTTAAAATGTTTCCCCAACGACTGGAGTGAGAAGAAAGTTTGGTACTTGAGAAGGTATTTGAGCCGTAAAATCAATTGTAAAATCCAACCTTTTTTCATGAGTCTGTAATTCTCCATTAATAAAAATGGATGTTTTTAAAACATACACAAAATTAGTAAAAAAAAGTTCATGAGTTAAAAGGCAAGGACACTTATTTCGATTTTACGCTTCAAATAATTAATTCAACATTACATAACTTTCTTATTACGCCAGTCTTACAGAAAGACTTGGACCCTTAGATTAACTTGGGACAGTCCATGAACGAACTTATGCAGAGAATAAGAGAAGTTATTTGAGAGTGTGTTGTTAGGAATGGATTGGTTTGTGTTTGAGGCCTAAATGGATGACCCGTTATGGTTGTTGGAAAATACAACCTCCTCACCCATTCTTAGTGAAATTGTGTATTTGAGGGGAATCAGGTTGGGCCCGACATGTCTTAGGATTGAAGCCTCGAATTTAACAACATTTTTAGAATGACCTCTAAAGATTTTGTTAGAGTTATCATGCATGAATGAGGCGCAAAGGTCAAGATTTTTTTCGGAGTTTGCTGAAAGAGCTACAACTCTGAAAGTTGTATCAACTAGCAATACACACGCTCAACACAAAGCTTTACATATGATCAATATGGACTTTCAAGTGGCTTCTCCAATAGTCTATACTAGAGACAGCCAGTATCTAAGATACTTATTTATTCATCATCATGGGAGTTGAACCGTGACAAATATTTCTCTTGCCAATTATTTGCAACCAAATATTGCAATAAAGAGTTGCCAAATGAAGTCGTTTGTATGTCTAATTAAAGATATACCCAATGGATATTCAATGATACATGGTATAACATGTCGAGGTGTAAAAAGATAAAAAATAATCATCATACATGCCAATTCTCAATTCTAGCATTGCTTTTGGGGTGAAATACATGATTTCAATTCTAAAGAGGCATTTTATGAATATCAAATAGTCCAATTCCATGTAATATTGTCTATCCCTGAGCTGTCGAGGCACCAACCCCATTTTGGAAGCTTACCACCATTCTCTTAGCTAGCTTCAACATGCATCTTCTTCCTTCCAGGCATATTCTCATTGTATTTGGAATGTACGCAGAGTTGATTCTTGTTACATTACAAACAGAAAGATAATAATTATGGAATGAATAAGTAGGATTATGAATCTATCTAATAGAACGGTTGGAATCTTCCACAATGGGTTATTGTCTCAACATCTCAGTGATGGACAATATTACATGAAATTATACTTTTAGATATCCAGGCAATGCCGCTTTCGAATAGAAATTATGCTTTTTGCCTCAAGAGCAAGGCCTGAATGGACAAATAGAGTTTATAACTAATGATCATTTTTATCTTGATCCAAATCGAAATCCACCCAAGTTATCATTGAATATCCATTGGGCATATCTTTGATTAGACTTCCGAATGACTTCCTTTGGCATCTCTTGGATGCATTATTTGGTCGCCAATTATCATCAAGAGAAATATAGATCATGGTCCAACTTTCATCACAGTGGTGAAAGCACTATCTTATATGCTGGCTCTCTCTAGTATGGACTAGTGGAGAAGCCACTTGAAAGTCAGCATTAATCAAATGTAAAGCTTGGTGGTGAGTGTGTGAATATCCATTTGATATAACTTCCAAAGTGATATCCCATGCAACAATTTCCGAAAAAATCTCTAGACAATTGCGCCTCGTTCATGAGAATTCTAACAAGATAGTTATGGGTCATTCTTAAAGAAAGTTGTTTCCTTTGAGCCTACAGGCCTAAGATCTGTCGGTCTTGACATGATTCTTATTAATTACACCATTTCATTGAGAATGAGTGAGGATATGGTGTTGTCCGACATTCATAAATAGTCGTACATTCAATCCATAAGGACTAACTCTTCCATGACCAGTACCACTTTCAAAAACAACTTTTCTTGGGTCTCTATATAAGTTGGCTCATAGAACGGCCTAAGTGAATTTAAGGGGTTAAGGTTTTTCCTTCACGACTGGCGGGAGAAGAAAGCTTGGTACTTGAGAAGGTATTTGAGCCGTAAAATCGATTGTAAAATCCAACAAGATTCCGTGGCCTTTTAGCTGAGCAACCTTTTGTTCTTGAGTTTCTAATTCATCAATAAATATGTTTTTGAAACGCCACAAAATCAAGAAAAAGGTTGCTGAATTAAAAGGACAAAGATCCTTATTGTATTTAACAATCGATTTTATGACTCACAAATTAATTCAGTACGTAACTTTCTTATTATGTTAGTTAAGGGTGTTCGTGGTTCAGTTCAGCTCGGTTTTTGAGTAAAATATGAACAAAACCAATAAAAAACAATCGGTTCGGCTCGGCTCGGCTCAATTTTGACACAATTTTTTTTCGAAACCCAACCAAACCAAACCAGTTATAATCGGTTTGGTTTGGCTTGGTTCGGTCGGTTTGAACTTTAACCAATAAAAAACACAATATTCAAAATTATACTAGTTTCGTAAAGTTTTCGCTTATATTTCATTTTAAAATTTGAACCGAAAGTCGAATAGCAAGTAAATTTACAAATGATTTAACGAAATATATTATTGATAACTAGAAATAACAAGAAAAACATCATATATCAGCTTATTGAAGTACACCATTTAATTGAGAATGAGTGAGCAGATGGTGTTGTCCAACAAACATAACGAGTCATCCATTCGGGCCATAAGCATAAACTCTTCCATTGCCGATACCACTTTCTTAAATATTTTTTCTTTGGTCTCTTTACAAGTTGGCACATGGAATGGGCCAAGTGAATTCAAGGGTTTAAGTTTTTCCCCCACGACTTGGCGAGAGAAGAAAACTCGGGACTCGATGAGTAATCTAAGGCCTAAAATCAATTGTAAAATCCAACAAGGGAATGCGGTCTTTTAACTGGGCAACCTTTTTTCTTGAGTTTGTAATTCTCCATCATTAAAAATTGATGTTTTTAAAACGACAATGTTCTTTGAGAAGTTAAACGGGTGCAAAGCAAGGAGTCGACATTCTTAAGTGTTTCCCTTAAACTTATGTTGACAACCTTAAGCCCTTCATTCTCTTCGCTGATAAGCTTAGTCGATTCCTTGAAATTAATTAACTTCATATGGTAATGTTTGTTTTGAAACAAATACTTGACCTGATGAGGGCAATGGCGGAGCCAGAACTTTAAACCGGGGGGGGGGGGGGGGGGGGGGGGGTGTGTCAAAATATTGACAAAATAAAAAAAGTTAAAATTAAGAAAAACGAAACTGCGAAAGGTCAAACATTGTTACTTAATTTACAATCGACTCATACGGTCATCCATATCTTGAAAGCGATGCATAATAACATCGTTCGAAAAACTTTCAAATATATCATTTTCAATATAAATTACTAAACCAATGAAGTTAACTAGTTAAATAAGTTACAAAGTGAAACAGCAATTTTATTCTAAATAAAATAAAATAAGCCAAACAGTAAGTTTAACCAACTTAATTATTACGTGTAAATAACAAGCTAGACATTCTGTAAATAAACTATTAAACAACTAACTAATCTAAAAGTCACAACTGATTTATAAATGTTCCATTAAGAATTTATCTTAATAAAAAAGCAACTAAAATTTCTCCAAATTTATCTTCTTCCTTCCATCATATTCTCATTGTATTTGGAATGCATGCAGAGTTGATTCATGTTACATTCCAAATAGAAAGATAATAAGTATGGAATGAATAATTAGGATGTTGAATCTATCTAATAAAACACTTGGAATCTTCCACAATGGGTTAGTGTCTCAACATCTCAGTGATGAACAATATTACATGAAATTATATTTTAGATATCCAGGCAATGCCTCTTTCGAATAGAAATTATGCGTTTTGTCCCAAGAGCAAGGCCTAAACGGACAAATAGAGTTTATAACGAATGATCATTTTTATCTTGATCCAAATCGAAATCCACCCAAGTTATCATTGAATATCTATTGGGCATATCTTTGATTAGACTTCCGAACGACTTCCTTTGGCATCTCTTGGATGCATTATTTGGTCGCCAATTATCATCAAGAGAAATATAGATCATGGTCCAACTTTCATAAAGGGTCGTCCATTTAATTCATAAGGACTAACTCTTCCATGGCCGGTACCCTTTTCAAAAACAACTTTCCTTGGGCCTCTATATAAGTTGGCTCATAGAATGGGCTAAGTGAATTTAAGGGGTTAATGTGTTTCCTTCATGACTGGCGGGAGAAGAAAGCTTGGTACTTGAGAAGGTATTTGAGCCGTAAAATCGATTGTAAAATCCAACAAGATTCTGTGGCCTTTTAGCTGAGCAACCTTTTTTTCTTGAGTTTCTAATTCATCAACCTTTTTCAAACGCCACAAAATCAAGAAAAACATTGCTGAATTAAAAGGACAAAGATCATTATTGTATTTAACAATCGATTTTATGACTCAACAAATTAATTCAGTACGTAAATTTCTTATTATGCTAGTTAGGGGTGTTCGCGGTTCGGTTCAGCTCGGTTTTTGAGTAAAATGTGAAACAAACCAATAAAAAACAATCGGTTCGGCTCGGCTCGGTTTTGACACAAAAAATTATCGAAACCGAACCAAACCAAACCAGTTATAATCGGTTTGGTTTGGCTTCGTTTGGTCGGTTTGAACTTTAACCAATAAAAAACACAATATTCAAAATTATACTAGTTTCGTAAAGTTTTTCTTATATTTCATTTCAAAATTTGAACCGAAAGTCGAATAACATGTAAATTTACAAATGATTTTATGAAATTTATTATTGATAACAACAAATAACAAGAAAAACATCATTTGCAGCTTATTGAAGTATATATATAAATAATTATATATATTTTATTTATGAATAAAAATAACCGGTTCGGTTTGAAAACCACTAAAACCGCAAACAGAACCGATTAAATTGGTTTATCAAATTTCAAACAAACCGAACCAAACCAATTACTAATCGGTTTTTAATTGGTTCGGTTTGATCGGTTTGGTTTGATTTATGTACAACCCTAATGCTAGTCTTGCGGACATAATTGGACCGTTAGTTTACTTGGGACATTCCATGATCTAGCTTATATAGAGAACAGAGGAAAGTTATTTGAGAGTGTGTTATTAGGAATGAAATAGTTTGTGCTTATGGCCTAAATGGACGACCCGTTATGGTTGTTACAAAACACCACATCCTCACCCATTCTCAATGAAATGGTGTACTTGATGGGAATGAGGTCGAGACTGACATGTCCCATGATTGAAGCCTCGAAGGAAACAACTTTTTTAAGAATGACCTCTAACGATTTTGTCAGAGTTATCATGGACGAGGTGCAATGGTCAAGATTTTTTCATGAAATTGCTGAAAGAGCTACCACTCTAGAAGTTGTATCAAATTTAGATCCACACACTCAACACCAAGCTCTACATATGATCAATACCGACTGTCAAGTGGCTTCTCCACTAGTTCAGGCTAGAGCTAGTATCTAAGATACTATTTAATCCCCTCTCTTGGGAGTTGGACCGTGTCGAATATTTCTATTTAAGATAATTGGTCACCAAATAATGCATCCAAAATATGCCAAAAGAAGTTGTCTCGATGTCTAATCCAAGATATGCCCAATGGATATTCAATGATTACTTGGGTGGATCATGTCGAGGTGAATGAAGATCAAAATGATCATTAGTTATACATGCCATTGTCCCCATTCTTGAATTGATTTTGGGGAGAAACACATGATTTCAATTCTAAAGAGGCATTGCCAGAATACGTGAAAGTCCATTTTCATGTAAAACGGTTCATGCCTAAGCTGCCAAGGCACCATCCCCATTATTAAAGCTTACCTGCTTCAACATTATTGTTCTTCCTTCCATATATATTCTCATTGTATTACATGCAATTTGATTTTTAGATATTCAGCCAATGTCTCTTTGGATAAAATGTTTTGCCCCAAAAGCAATGATAGAATGGACAATGGCGTGTATGGCCGATGATAATTTTGATCTTGATTCACCTCGACATGCTTCACCCAAGTAATCATTGAATATCATTTGAGCATATATTTTATTAGACATCTGGATGATTTACTTTGGCATCTCTTGGATGCATTATTTGGTCGCCAATTATTGTCAAGATAGATATCTTTCATGGTCCAACTCCTATTAGAGTGGTTGAAACACTATCTTAGATATTGGCTCTCTCTAGTGTGGACTAGTGGAGAAGGCACCTGAATGTCAATATTAATCACACGTAAAGCTTGGTGGTCAGTGTGTGAATATCTAGTTGCTATAACTTCTAGAGTTGTAGCTCTTACAACTAATTCTGAAAAAACTTTAGACCATTGCACCTCGGCCATGGGTATTCTAACATGATAGTTAAATGTCATTCTTAAAAAAATGTTGTTTTCTTCGAGTATTTAGGCCTAAAACGTTTTGGTCTCTATCCGATTCCCCTCAAGTACACCAATTAATTGAGAATCAGTGAGCAGATGGTGTTGTCCAACAAACATAACGAGTCATCCATTCGGGCCATAAGCACAAACTCTTTCATTGCCGATACCAATTTCTTAAATATTTTTTCTTTGGTCTCTATACAAGTTGGCACATGGAATGGGACAAGTGAATTCAAGGGTTTAAGTTTTTCCCCCATGATTTGGCGAGAGAAGAAAGCTCGGGACTCGACGAGTAATCTGAGGCATAAAATCAATTTTAAAATCCAACAAGGGCATGAGGCCTTTTAACCGAGCAACCTTTTGTCTTGAGTTTGTAATTCTCCATCATTAAAAATTGATGTTTTTCAAACGACAATGTTCTTTGAGAAGTTAAACGGGTGCAAAGCAAGGAGTCGACATTCTTAAGTGTTTCCCTTAAACTTATGTTGACAACCTTAAGCCCTTCATTCTCTTCGCTGATAAGCATAGTCGATTCCTTGAAATCAATTAACTTTATATGGTAATGTTTGTTTTGAAACAAATACTTGACCTGATGAGGGAAATGGCGGAGCCAGAACTTTAAACCGGGGGGGGGGGGGGGGGGGGGTGTGTGTGTGTGTGTCAAAATATTGACAAAATAAAAAAAGTTAAAATTAAGAAAAACGAAACTGCGAAAGGTTAAACATTGTTACTTAATTTACAATCGACTCACGCGGTCACCCATATCTTGAAAGCGATGCATAATAACATCATTCGACAAATTTTCAAATATATCATTTTTAATATAAACTACTAAATCATATAAAAAATAAAAAAACCAATGAAGTTAACTAGTTAAATAAGTTACAAAGTGAAACAACAATTTTATTCTAAATAAACTAAAATAAGTCAAACAATAAGTTTACCCAACTTAATTAATACGTGTAAATAACAAGGTAGACATTCTGTAAACAAACTATTAAACAACTAACTAATTTAAAAGTCACAACTGATTTATAAATGTTCCATTAAAAATTTATCTTAATAAAAAACTAACTAAAATTTTCCCAAATTTATACAGTAACTAGCTTTTTCTAATAAAAATTTATTAAAAATTATCCTAACTTTTTAAAGTAATTAATAATTGTTAAGCAAACAAGAATATAATCAATAAATTACATTAGATTATTAATTTTACAAACTAGTTGAGTAGTTAGGATAAAAAAAAAAACTAAGAAAGAGGAAAAAAACAGTTGTGCCTCCAACCTATCTTGTGTTGGAAATAACAGGTATAACTAGTCATCGTATAAGTCAGTGAGTTTGGCATTTGTTAGTGTTAAGGCCATCACTTATATATAAAGAGAATTTTGTGTATGTATAATACAAATTTTCTATTTAAATGGAATGATAATTTTGTAATTAACTTAATATCGCATGTCTATTTTGATAAATTTTATATAAAAGTCAGGGGGGTTAGCTGACCGCCCTAGCACCATACCAGTTCCGTCTATGGGTGAGGGTCTAATCCTATTTGGTTTGCGAGGTCCAACCTTTGCTTGTCGTCTCGGTGTTGGACCCTTTCATAGAACTTGTATGAGACTTGAAGCTATTCCACCATTTTTTGTAAGATAATGCATTCAAAATTCTTGACATAACGTGATAGCATAAGATAAATAAACCTGAAAATAATGGATCTTGTTGTCTCAATACATTTGTGGGCTTATAAAAAACTGAAGGGGAACTATTCATCATCACTAAGACAATATTTGCAGAGATAGTCTTCATATTCCGTCAATGGAACTTTCTTTAAAACCCATTTTCTTTAATATAGTAATGAGAAAATGCCAAGAAATTTTGTCGTGTGCGTACTTCATATCCAATTAAATAGCAACTCTTTTCTCTAATCTAGTTACATTAACATAAAGCTGGTTTTTTGACAGATATTTCTAAGGATTGGGGCAAAATATCATATCCAGATTATTGTGATTATGACCGTACACTAGAGTTTTCATCAGGCATGAGAAGGGGTAGTTTTTTGAATATGAGGAATTCTGAGCACTGTTCGGTATCTAGAACTACAAATTTTGTTGAGTTACTATACTGATACCTTTTTAATTGATAAATTTAATTTTTTGACTCTTGTTTGTAATAATTAGCTGAATTTAATTGCTTAGGTAGCTTTCTGATTTTTGTTCATTGGAGTTCTCTTTGTAGTTCTGGTTTTGTTCTGCGTTTGTTGTTTTGTTAATATATTATGATTGCTTTCCAAAAAAAAAAATACAAGGCCCGCACTGGTCTAGTAAATGAGCATCTAGCTAATCAAGAGAAAGTTATTTGCAAGGTGTTAGTCTTAGTATGGAACAAATTAGTAAATTAGTATATCACGTATTTAAATTGACTTTAGGTTGTATACTCACTAGAAAAATACTCTAGGCCGACAAAAAATATTCGTTGCTACAGACGAAATTTCATCGCCTAAATGTTTACCCGACAAAACTTTCATCGCTAAGACTCCGTCGCGTATATACTATCGGGCGGGAACCAAGCGACGAAAATTGAATTCGTCAGGCAAATTTCACTTTTGCCGACGAATTGGGTGACAAAAGATGTTCGTCGCTGGATTAGTACCGATGAAAAATTTCGTCGCTAGATGTGAATCATAAGTTCACGAAGCATGGATTTTCCGACAAATACTGGTTCGGCAGAAAGATCTTTTAACGACGAATCTAACACATTTTTTGAAAACAGATTTGTCGACACAACTCTTATTATGCAACATTTCATTTCGATTTTGGAGAAATGATTTGTCGGCGATAATTTGATCTATCTATAGTTTATTATTAAAAGTAATCATTACAAAATATATTTTTATCTAATAATTGATTAAACAAATATTAAGATCGATATTATTAAAAACAATCAATAAAATAAATTCCATGTCAAAGATCCAAACAACACATATTTACAAAATGAGTAATAGAAATGAATAATTCTAAATATAAATTCGAAATCATAAAAACATGAAACAGTCGTGTTCTTCTATCCTTGAAAGTATTTTTTGGCTTTACACCGAAGGCGACCCATGTACATGGACAACCAGCAAACCGCCATTGACTAAAGCCATGGATCCTGTTAGATATCAATTCCAGCCAAAAGCTTGCCAAAAGACAAGTCTAGACAAATTAAAGAGCGATGTAAGATGAGAAAGAACCTGTTTGTTAGATGGTTTTTATGTGATAAAAAGATAAAATGTTTTGTCCTTCATTGCAACTTCATTTTATTTTTTTACATAAACCATGTGTTAGAGTAATTATCCCATATCGTCTAGATAATAATCGAGCCTGTGGTTTATAAAGAGTTACCCATCTTTACCATTACGAGGCCTTTTAATGGTAAATGAATATGGATTCTAATATGGTATCAGAGCGAGACTAGCGATGTTGGGCTCACCTCCAACCATTTAATATGTCCGCTCGTAGGACCCTTGAAATGTCGGGCCATGAGCGAGGGGGAGTGTTAGAGTAATTATCTCACATCGTCTAGATAATAATCGAGCCTATGGTTTAAAAAGATATATCCATCATTATCATTACGAGGCCTTTTAATGGTAAAGAAATATGGACTCTAATACCATGTAAAGTTTCTAATAAGATTAGAGTAAACTAAGTAACAAGAAAATGAATAAGATTACAGTTGAAAATAAATTTAAGAAAAACACTCTTAATTAAAATATCATTATTAAAAACATTACAAGTGCAGTAAAACAAACATAAGATTTTTCAGTAAAGACAAAGCCGCAAAACCCTAAATGAAATGATCAATATTATCCCCAAATAGCAGTCGAAGGCATAATGAAACCAATAAGGGGATCCTGACCACAAGCTCTAAGTTAGATAACAAAACAACTAAAGACAAAGTATTTAACAATTAAATTATCCTCAATTCACAAAAGGCGCAAATAGGCAATTGAAAAAAGAAGTGAAGAAAATACCTCAATAGTAATTGAGTAAAACATCTAACTGAACATACCAATATAAATCATCAATTAAGAAAAGACTCGATGAAAACAACCTAGATTTAGTGGATTAAGATGTCCCATCGTCAATTGACAGAGAGAATATAACCTTCGAGAGAAACAAAAGTAAGGAATGAATAAAAACACAACGAAAATAGATAGATATACATGATGACAGTCTCGTAATAACCATTATATCTCAGAGGCAATTTCGTAGTTTTATCTGGACAAAAAATTGGGGCAGCACGTGCCACCCCATGCCCTTATGTGAATCCGCCCCTCACATGAAAATGCAAAAGTAGCTTAAGAGCAGATTATTTAATATGAAATTTTAGAATAGAGAAGGTAGAAAATTCATCTATATATAGGTAACTCAAGATTTATCAACAAAAATACAGAACCGAGGGAGGTCTATGAAACATCAAAAATCTAGTTCCCTTGGAAATTAAGAAGTCTAAGGAGTAAGGACTAAAAAATTGGAGACCAAAATTTTTACTTCAAACAGCTCAATGATGTACCTATGAACAAGGTTTAAAAGAAGGGGGCGATCTTGGTAACCCACACTACAAGAAAAATTGTCTCCGCCGACAAAAAATTGCCGACGAAACAAAAATTTGTCGCCAAAAATCAATTTAAGCCGACGAATTTCAAAACTTTATTAGGCAAAAATTTGGTGCGAAATTATGGGTCTCTGTTGACAAAATTGCCGACGACCAAAGAGTTTGTCGGGCAAAATTAATTTTAGCCGATGAACGTCTAAGGTTTGTTGGGCAAAATCAAGAGCATTAAACTCTTTTACTTTTTTTTTTTTTTTTTTACTATAGAGCAATATATTGCAAACACATACCAAACAAGGGTTTACATGTATTCATGTTCTTTTGACCGAGTGAACTGATACTTTACCCGTTAAATGACATTTTTTTTAATGATTATCATGTTTACTAAACCACTTATATGTTTTGATGCATGTTTTTTTTTCATTTATAAGCTAAACAAACATAAGCTCAGTAATTTGTGCCAAACACAAGATTTTTTAAAACAATCTCGCGCATTATCATCTACACTTTCAATCAAGTCCGGTTCTAATCAAAGCCAAATAAGCTCGTTACCTTAGGCGCCAGTTAATGAATAGGCGCAAAAACAAATTAAAATAAAAACATAATAAAATTATAACTTAAGAGGTTCGAACTCATGATTTTCTAGGTAAACTACCAATATACTCTTTCATCTTAGCTACTGCAACACATTGTAAACAAATTGGTGTTTAAAATTTTCGTTTTAACTACCAAGTATATTAAAAATGAAACCGGTATTATCCGTAATTTTTTTTTCGAACACATTGCCCAAGAGGCAAGTCTTACCCGAATTGGCCTACGTCGCCCCTATTCGTTATTCATACCAATTATTAAAGAAAAATAGTGTCCGAGTCTAAAATGAAAGTTGGATTCCCAAAACACATATTTTTAAGTCATAAATAATTTGATTATTTTTATTATAAGCTAAAAATATCATGTATCTAAAAGTAATATGGCGGTGAATATCAAGTTGTAAGCTGAAAAACTTCTTTTTCACAAGTACAATTTTTATTTTCCCACCTCTGAACACGTTCTTAACTGCCCCCCAAATTACTCCCTCACCCTCTCTCCCTCTTTCACCCTCTCTCCCTCTCCATCAACTAAAGCTCTCAAAGTTACGTTTTTGATTTTTTATGTAATTATTATTATAGATTTTTTTAGTGATTCAATCAAATAAACTAAGATTGGCTATAGTATTATAGCTATTTCATCAATTACGGCTGATTATTTCTAATTGGTTTGGCCATTTATTATGTACAGTAGTTGTTTTCTTAATGGTTAGGTATTTCGAATGGGTTTCATATGTTTGTATATTTTGTGGTACTAGAATAAAGTTATGCAATTTTTTACATATATATTGTTATCAGAACAAGATTTTTATATTTAATCATCTGTTGGCTATAAACACATAAACGCTTTCGATCTCTTTCTTCCGAATCTACGATCAACATCCTCCGCCATGGTTGACCCTAAGGTGTATATTCTTCTTTCTTTTTTTCTTTTTAAGGATGTTTCCTTTTATAGGTTGCTGCTACTGGCTTGTTGTTTGAATAAACTAGGGTCGAATAAAGGCTTATTTGCTTAAAAGCCGCAGTAAACTAGAATTATGAGATTAGTTGTGCAAATAAGTTATTTGAACTCGACTGAACTGTATAGTTTTTGACATGCATGTACAGTATTTATATTATATCAAGGTTTGGTATTTACTAGTAGTTAGGTTCAAGCGAATAAAGATGAGTTGGATTTTTATATATAATTAGCAAATACCGAGCCTCCTAGATGAACTTTTAAG
Source organism: Primula veris (assembly GCA_963682055.1). Lineage (NCBI taxonomy): Eukaryota > Viridiplantae > Streptophyta > Magnoliopsida > Ericales > Primulaceae > Primula > Primula veris. The sequence goes on along the minus strand of OY821745.1, from coordinate 26,460,044 downwards.
GAATTATATAAAAAGGCTAACTTGTGGTAACTATTACACGAGTTTGTACTGATATAATATCATTGTTTGTTAATGGTTGTGTTATTTACTTTACATTCAGGGCCGTCCCTATAGTAAAACAGCCAAGTCACTTAGGCGCCAAGGTCGGAAAAGGCACCGGAAATTTTTTTTACCTAAGAAACTCTGGTAGTCTTATAATTTATATATATAAATAGCGCCTTTCTTTCACATAGTCCTTCCAGTCCAATTGGTTATGGTGCACACCCTAAGCTTGCATCACTATATATGTCTAAGTGTTCATAACCTCATGGCAGCATTATTTTTGTTTATTTTTTCAATTTTGTATTTAATAAAATTCGAATATGTTTATGCTTCATTAGACCGATATATAAAAGCAACTATTAACATATATTTATGAGTATTTTAACATTATAAAAACCTCAGATATGAAGATTTGCGTTAGGTATAATTTTTAGGAGTCAAAAGAATTGTATTAAAATTATACTCTAAAATAAAAGAGGTGTAAAAATATAGACTTGTCTTAGGTGTTAAAAGCGCTAGGACCGGCCCTGTTTACATTTAGGCAAAGCGACCAATGAGGACGATAAGGATGTGGACCCGATGCAGTGGAGCAAAGACTTGGAGAAGTACTTTTGCTGGCGAGTTCTCATTCGCCATGGTGCAGGGGAATATAGAGCTAAAAGATCATAGCCAGGTGGCGACAGGCTCACATGTGCTTTTTGTGGGTATTTACGACGAGCATGGTGGGTCCCAAGTGGCGCAATTTGTTCGGGATAATCTTTTTCTTCATGTCATCAATCTTGCTGCGGAAACTGGGACAGTGTCAGGAGATATCATAAGAAATACGTTTTCGTCAACAGAAGAAGCATTTATTTCTGATGTAAGGGATAAATTTGCAGATACACCACGGATCGCTGCTGTTGGATCATGCTGTCTGGTCGGAATTATCTGGGAGGAGACTTTATATGTTGCTAATCTAGGTGACTCTAGAGCTGTAATAGGTCATGAAGCTAAGAAGAAAAGATTTGTTGCTGAACAATTGAGTAATGAGCAGAATGCCCGTTTTTCTGATGTGAGAGAAGAACTACAGGCCTTGCAGCCAGATGATCCCCAAATTGTTGTTCAGATAGGTACAACATGGCGGGTCAAAGGGATCATCCAGGTTTCCAGAGCTATAGGAGATGCATACTTAAAGTATCCAGAGTTTTCTCTTGATGATGCACATACACGTTTCCGCCCATCTACACCTCACTCAGCCCGCTCTCCTTGCCGAACCAACACTGCTTTCTAGAGCTTTGGGGCCTAATGACAAATTTCTCATATTTGCTTCTGATGGACTTTGGGATCACATGACAAATGAGCAGGCCGTCGATTTTGTATCCAAGAAAGCAGCTACCCAGAAAAAAACGACTTACAAAAAAGTTAAGAAGACCGAGTCGACGAAGAGACGGGAGATCCATGATGACATTACAGTGATTGTCGTCTTTATAGATCATGGGTTGCTGAAGAAGAATGCATCTGTGCCTGAACTATCAATACGCGCATTCGTGGACGCTGTTGAACCATCACAATTCAGCATTTTGAAAGGAAATAATGCAAATGGATAATCTGCTAATTCAAGGAGATCTAGTTAGTTGAATTGGTTAGTCTGCTTTGGAGAGATAAGGTTGTACATGTTTCCAGATATACATTTTAGGATAGAATTGCAGCATTTAGTAGCTGTTTTTACTAATAGTCATAACTTTCCTGGGTTAATACTAAATCACTGGTGAAACTTATGTCTGAAAATTGGGTTATATATACAAGGGGAGGATTAGGGATGGTAATTTGGCGGGTTTCAACCCGTCCCGACCCGAGGAAAAAGTTGCACGGTTACCCATTTGACCCGTTTTAAATTTTTTTTTTTTTTTTTTTCCTTTTAAAAAATAAATCTCATAAATGTAAAAAATTTCTAATAAAATTTGTTAGTTGCATTAAATAATCATTTGATTTAGAACTATAATATAAAAATAATATAAAAGAGATGTATATGAGAGAGAGGAGAGATAGAGTCTTAAGTTCCACTTTTACCCATTTAAATCCGACCCGACCCGAATAGAATTGCAGTTTTACCCGACCCGCGACGGGTCGGGTCGGGTTGAAACCCGCGAAATTGCCATCCCTAGAGAGGATGTCCATGAGTTTATTCACATATGACTAATCAAAAACTTGTTTACTGCATCTTTGCAATGGAATAAGATGGAATTCTTGAATGAGTCTATAAAAAGTATGGTTCATCCTCCTCAAAACTTTGTCCTAGTAATTATGTAATTCACATTCATGAATATATTATTATTTTTCGCAAAAAACAACAAACGGTATAGGTGAAAACCTAGACGGACTTACAACTACGAAGTTACCAAGACTTGTTTCTGTTTAACTTTACATACGTTGTAGTTCAACAAGAAAATCAACTCAACTAAGATATTAACTAATCTTAGTATCGTATTTTTATCTAAAAGTCTGGATACAATTACAAGCACACTAAAAAAAATGAAGGGAAAATTAAGAATTGATTTATGAATACAAAACTATTTAAGTATTGATCAGCCAATAAAATTTAATTAAGTATTGATCAATTATTTCTAAAACTAATTAATGATTGGTACATCCATCTAATTTACTCAATAAAAATAAAATGGAAAAAATAGGGAAAACACAAAAATTAAAAAAAAATGAAAAAACCTTTAAAAAAGTCGGGAACACGAAAAACACCGAGAAAAATGGTAAAAATACCAAAAAAAATTCAAAAATTCAAAATCACAAAAAAAATGAAAAAAAGTTCAAAAAAATCGAGAATCTGAAAAAACGCAAAATTGGTAAATTTTTTTTAAAAAAACCCTAAAAAAAAAGAAAAACCAAAATCACAAAACAATTAAAAAACGTTCGAAAAAGTCGGGAACCCGAAAAAACCCGAAAAATGGTAAAAAAACAAAAAAAAAACCAAGAAAAATCCAAAATCACAAAAAAAATGAAAAAAAGTTCAAAAAAGTCGAAAAACGTCGGAAAGTCCAAACAATGTTAAAAACTTTAAAATAACTTGCAATTGTTTTCAAATGACTCAAAATGACTTCAAATGACTTAAAAATGACTCAGACTATTTTTAAAATGATTCGAGCTGTCTTTTAAAATGACTCAAATTATTTTTAAACTTACCAAACATGACCCATACTGTTTTTCAAATGCTTTAAATATAACTCAGACTGTTTTTAAAATGACTCGGAATATTTTTAAAATTACTTAAAATGACTCGTGATATTTTTAAAATTACTTAAAATGACTCAGACTGTTTTTAAAATGGTTAAAAATGGATTAGACTGTTTTTACAATGGCTTAGACTATTTTTAAAATGACTCGAAATAACTCAGACTGTTTTTAAAATTACTCATATTTTTGCTAAATTACTTAGACTGTTTTTAAAATGGCTGAAAATGACTCAGACTGCTTTTAAAATGACTGAAAAACTCAGACTATTTTTAAAACGATTTAAAACGACCCAGTCTATTTTTAAAATTACTCAGACTATTTTTAAAATAATTTAAAAAAACTCATACTATATTAAAAATGACTTAAACTGACTCAGACTATTTCTTAAAATGACTCGGACTATTTTTAAAATGACTTAAAACGACTCAGACTATTTTTAAAATTACTCCGACTGCTTTTAAAATGACTTAGAATAACTCAAAATGTTGTTAAAATAAATTCAAACTAATTAGATTGTTTTTAAAATGATTTAAAACAACTCAGATTGTTTTTAAAATGACTCAGACTGTTTTTAAAATTAGTCAGACTGTTTTTAAAATGACTTAAAATGACTCAGACTGTTTTTTAAAATTACTCAGACTATTTTTAAAATGACTTAAAATGACTCAGACTGTTTTTAAATGACATGAAACGACTCAGACTGTTTTTAAAATGACTTAAAACGGGTTGGACTGTTTTTAAAATTACTTAAAACGACTCACACTGTTTTTAAAATTACTTAAAACGATTAAGACTGTTTTTAAAATGACTTAAAATGACTCGGACTGTTTTTAAAATGACTTAAAGCGACTCCGACTGTGTTTAAAATGACCTAAAACGACTCAGACTATTTTTAAAATGAATTAAAATGAATTAAAATGACTCAGACTATTTTTAATATGAATTAAGATGAGTCGGACTGTTTTCTTTTTTGCGTTTCTGGATTTTTGTTGATTTTATATTTTTTGAAATTTTATTTTTGATTTTTTGGGATTTTTAAAATAGTCTAAGTCATTTGGGATGAAACTAGTGATGACATGGGTAAAATTACAGCCAACCTTGGGAAAAGAAGGGACTTGAAACAGTAGTACTTGGCCCGTCTCTCTCATTTAAGACTCAAAAGCACTGCAACTCTTTATGTTCTCTTCATTCATATATACATCAAACTCTAAAATTGGGTAAAAGTGAGCATCCATGTCTATCAAACCACTTAGCACAGCTAGAGAATCTTGCAATACTACAAATATGACTTGAATATGATTTAAGATCCCACTTTTGGAAAGATAATCAAGCACTTAATTAGCCTCTTTAAAAACATGACGTTAAATGCCTATACGTTTTTTTTTATTGAATCCGTGTTAATAATTGCGAGGTGATGCAAAATTAGAGATCTAGGGTTTCGGGAGAAGGAGAGATGAGGTAGAGAGAGGGATCTAGAGAGAAGCCGGGGTAGTGGTGGCGGAGCTACGTCGAGGTGGGTGTGTGTGGGGTGGGGGGGTGGGGGGTTCTAGTGATAAAATTAATAATGAGATAAGATAGGATTGAACATTATCTTTAGGTTATTAAAACCTAATTAAGTTTTTAAAACGGTAGCTTCTTTTTATTTGAAAAATCAGGGTACTAAAACTTTTAAATAATGTTTTAAACGATAATGTTCTCCAAGCTTTTGAATTGGTAATTCAGTTGTACTCCTTTTTTTGAAAACAAGATGCAATTGTATTATAAGTGGGAACTTAGACTTTTGTTATACTATTTTTTTATTTTTATAATCACGGACTTTTGTTATACTTAGTTGCGGTGGATTTTGCATTTACATTTTAAAGGGAACCTGGTCTTCGCTTTTACAGGAACATCACCTTTTAAAATTACCGTTGCTCCGTATGAGAATTTATGAAGATAAGTCGACCCAGGGGAAATCTTTAAGCAGCATGAGTCTCGTTGTCACTTCTATAAACCAAGTAGATGTATCATGTATGTCGGAGAACTTGGTCCACGTCTGTTTTAGATAATCCCTTTATTTATTTAATAATGGTGGGGACGCACATTCAAATTCTATTATGAAGAAATTTAATGTCGATTAAATACCCACTCAGTAATACAAAATTTCTATTTATAGAGAAAGAAATAAAGTGCTGAAAAGGAAAAAAAGAAAGACACAGGAAAGTCAAAAAGGACACAGATATTAAACTTTTTATGTATCTGGCTCTTAATTTTGAAAAAAAGAAAAGAAAATTGAATTTGTTGTCATTAACTTTCTTTGTTTCTTTGCAGGTTTGATCCAAAATTCTATAAGAACGCCGCTATCAAAGGTCTATAATATACCCTTATAAACAATGATCTCTCTCTCTCTCTAGGAACTTTTAATCTTGATTCTTCAGAGGCTAAGATGAAAGCGGTTGCTTATCAAGCTGGTTCCTGCTCATCTCGATGTTTTTAATCAATTATTGTCAAGAATCTCTAATTTTTTCCTTCAAACGAGCTGGGAAAAGACTCCTCCAAGCCTTTTAATATCGTTTTGTTTTTTAATACTATAAAGATTTTAAAGGAAACATAAAGTTAATGGGGAAAATGGATGAATAGTTTAACCTTCGGCCCTACTTTTAAAAATAAAATAAAAAAATAAAGAGATTTTCTTTAACTTCCTGAAATTGCATATTTCTTCTCTAAGTGTTAATTTTTTTGCTTTGCATCAGGTTATTTGAAACTGTTCAGGAATATTTTGAGAAAGATAGACGAATACAAATTCGATGAGAATTGGTGTCAAACTGGATTAGGACAAAGGTCATTGTTCATTGCATTTCTATAATTTGGAGGTTTTTTTAAAACCTTAACCTGGGTAAGATAGAATAAATCCTTTATTTTGTCTTCGCTTATAGTATTGTGTTTGCCATTTTCTTTAGGGGGGTTTCCTTCATTTTTTATTTTCCAATAAATAAAGTAAGAAGTCAATTTTCCCCTCCAATTAAATTTTAAAAATGTATATTTATAATTTCTTTTTATGTGACCATCACATGCCTAACCCCCTTCCCAATGGAGTATTTTGAAAGCATAGCTAGGCAGTTCTAATTTATCAAGTATAAGATCTTTTTAATAAAGCTTAAGAGTGAGAGAATGGGTGTTCAAACAGTTATCCTCGTAACTGTCTAGACAGCTACTAGGTTTTTTATCCGTCTCTGTCTCGATAGCCGCAATTAAATCCGGTGGTGGTTGGTTTTCACAGCCATTGGCTTAGTTACGTTGACTATATGCGCAAAGATGCTAAGGGCTGTGATTGCTATACTTTACCACTTGCCATTGCTATTGTCATGATTTGCTTGGAAATAAGCACCAAATTATCCTTGTAACTGTGCGTCAATACTTAAAACAAAAAAGAGTGAGATAACATAAGATTAGTTGATGTCAAGTTGATCTCCTTGTTTAATTGATGTCATGGAAAGATTCAGACAGGAGTTTAAGGCGAATAATCCTAGCAACAAATCCGTGGCTGTTGTTGCTAATGCGGTGGAGACAAATGGAAGTCAATGTCTGATGCTGAGGAAGCTCCATTCCAGGATAAGGCAGATAAGCGCAAGAAAGATTACGAGAAAACCATGGCAGCCTACAACAAGAAACAGACCCAGGGCGGTGCGGATGATGACGAGGAGTCGATCAAATCCAACTCAGTGGTCCATGATGAGGAGGAAGGCAGTGTAGAGGAAGAAGAAGATTAGAAATTGAAGCTTAATTATGTGCTGGTTGCTATAATGTTCAGTAGTTATCATTTTAACCTCTTTAATTGGATTCTCGTTCAGTTTGAGTTTATTGTACTTTATGCTATCATCTTGTTTTCAATTTGGAAAATGACACGTATTAGGTTTGGTATAACTTATCTTTTATCTATTGCAACAAGAAACCCTTTATTTGTTTTCAAAAATATAAAAAATGTAGGAGTTCTTCTGTAACATCCCGTATTAATTAGGAATTAATTTATCCAAAAATGTTTCATTCAAATTTTACCAAAAACCGGTCACTCAACTAATTTTTAGCCAAAAACCGAAACTCTTCCGAAAAACTTTATTTTAAAAACTTGTTACTAATTTTATAAACAAAAAGGACCCAATAGTTTTGTTTTTAAAGATTTGTTATTATTGAGTAGTATATTAATAATTTTGATTAAAAGTTAACTTTTAGAACTTTGGGGACCAAATAGTTCGCTTCCACAAACTATCTAAAAACAGTTTTTCTAAATCTAAAATCAGCCCACTTTTAATTCATTAAACCTAAAAACAAGAGAGAAAAAGAGAGAAAAGAGAAGAAGAAGAAGAAGAAGAAAAAAAAGAGAAACCACGTTAGCGGATTATTACCGGAATCATTTCTGAATTTTTTTTGTCACTTATAAATTATTATGGTTAATTTGGATAGTTTATAATATTCATGGGACTTTTTGTAAACTCTGAAAAAACTAATTTTTTTTTTATTTTTTTTTAATCACTACTTTTACCCTAGATATAAATAGAAAACTTATACTCCCTCTCCCTCACTCTCTCTCATAACATTTAAACCAAAGCCCTAACAATTTTTTTTTGAGCATTCTCATTTTTGAGTAGCATATCACGAATTTCATTTGATAGAATATAAAATACCTTCAAATTTATGATATATTCAATCAATTTTCGATTTTTTCAAAGAAACAAATTTTTTTTCTTCTACTAAATTTTCCAATTGGTCCTAGTCGAGTTGGCGGACCTACAACCAGCAATTAGCCTCAATTATGATCATTGTAGATGCCATCTAGGGTTTCGGTAGAAAGATCAATCAATCTAGTGAAACACATGAGGTACTGGTGGCAGAGCTCCGTTAACGTAGCGGGGACGGTGATGGGTGTGCTTTTCTAGAGATAGAATTAATAATGAGGTAAAATATGAGTGAAGCCTACATTAGTTTTAACTTTAACAATGTTATATATTTTAATTATAAATTAAATATTCAAAATACAGTAGTTATCTTTTTTTTTTTTTTTCCAGCAACCATACATTACCGCCAAATTTCAGCGCCAAATTTGAGAAAAGATAGAATTTTATAAATAAGGAAATAAGTTATTTATTTTCAACATATCTTTATAAATAAAGGGCTGGGTAATAAATCATGCGTTAAATGATTCTGTGAATATTGCTACACTGGTTTAAATATATTGCTGATGTACATGTGAGTATTTGTATTTCTTTCAACATTTTGTTGTTTTTTGTAATTGATATGTTATCAAACGATTTGGTGATATATTTTCAGATTGAAATTGAAAATGGATTTCTTTGATTGTAGTCTAGAGATAGAAAAGTAGAATAGGCTAGAGATAGAAAAGATATGCGTGAGAAATATAAGGGTGGGTCAGTTTTTTTTGCCATGTCATCAAGTAATAACACTTAAAAAGATTGTAATCTTTAACAATCTTTTTAAGTGTTATAAAGTTAACACACACTTTAACACATCTAATAGAGAGACAAAATTGTATTGTTAGCTAACATTTTTAGTTAAAACACACTTTAACACAGGTATTGTAGATGCTCTTAGACTTTTGTTATACTTATAGTTGCGGTAGATTATGCATTTACATTTTAAAGGGAACTAGATCTTTGCTTTTATGGGAACGTCAAATTTTTAAAATTACCGCTTTTATGGGAAACCTTTTAGCAACATGCATGATTCTCGTTGTCCTTTCTATAAACCAAGTAGATGTATCATGTATGTGGGAGAACTTGGTCCACGTCTATTTTAGATTCTGGATTAAAAGAAATTTCCCCTTTTTTATTATTTATTTAAGATGGGGAACCCACATTCAAATTCTATTAAGAACAAATTTAATGTGGATTAAAAACCCCAAGTAACAAGTAGAACAAAATTTCAATTCAAATAAGGAAATAAAGTGCTGAAAAGGAAATCATAAAAAGACAGGAAAGTAATAAAGGAAACAAATAAATTTTTATGTATCTGGCTCTTAATTTTGATTTGTTTACTAGCTATGATGAAAAAGAGAAACCTATATTCTCAAAGAAAGAGAAACAAAAGTAGAATATGTCATAATGTAAAGATTACACTACCTGACGGCTGTAGATAAGGGTTTGAAAAAAGTGAAAATCGAATTTGTTATCATTTTCTTTGTTTCTTTTTTAGTTTGACCTAAAATTCTAAAAGAACACCGCTATCAAAAGTCTATAGTTTACCCTAACAAACAATCCTCTCTCTCTCTAAAACTTTTTAGTATTTATACTTCAGCTGCTAAGATGAAAGCGGTTGCCTATCAAGCTGATATGTACCCGCGCTCATCGTAATGTTTTTAATCGTTTTTTTGTCAACAAAAATTTACTTGTTTCCTCGAAACGAGGGAATAAGTCTCTTTTAAGCCTTTCAGTATTAATTTGTTTTCCAAAATTATCAAAGATTATTACAGGAAACATAAAGTTAACGGGGAAAATGGATGACTGGTTTAACCTTGGGCCCTAATTAGTTACTTATAATCTTTTTTGTCAAAAAATTATGAGATTTTCTTTATCTTCTTGAAGTTAAATATTTGTTCTCTGAATGTTGATTTTTGGCTCTGCATTAGGTTATTTGAAACTGTTGAGAAGTATTTTGAGAAGACAGACGAGTACAACATCCATGAGAATTGGTGTCAATCCGGATTAGGAAAAGGTCGTTCGTTGCGTTTCTATAAATCAGAGGTTTTTACCTTAACCTGGGTAAGATAAAGTAAACACTTTGATTTGTCTTTGCTTATAGTATGTTTGTAATTTATTTTTTTACATTTGTAACAGATTTGATACATCTTTTCGTTTTACGGTTTTCCCCCACTTTTCCATTTTCCAATAAAAAAATTAAAATAATGTGGATTTCCCCTCCCAATTATAAAATAAATAAATATTGGTAAATTCATTTTATGTGACCATCACTTGCCTAATCCTCTCCGTTTGAAAGAGAAAAAAACTACTATAGCCAGCCAGACAATAGTCTAAGGTCTTTCTAACTAAGCGTGAAAGTGAAACAACATGTGTTCAAAATAGTTATGTGCCACCACATAGCATGACCGTGTTCTTCGGGCAATTACTGATGTCAGAAAGGAAGGAAGACTATTTCTCTGACAAATTACGAAGTGGTATACCTTCGCGGTCTACTTATTATTTGACTGTGATTTACTGTATAATGTAACTTCTATTGGGATAAACAAATGTTTGATAGCTTAGCTCTGCTATTCAACTTTATATACCATTTTGACTTAAGTTTTCTTAGTTGTTAATTTGTAACTGGTGAAAATTTGATTTGGTTTGCTCAACATGTGACCCCCTCTTTATTGTGATTTATATATAGATTTTTACCATAAAAAAAGTTATGTGTTCTTAAAAACAAAAAAGAGAGATAAGATTAGTTAATGTCAAGTTGATCTCTTTGTTGAATTGATCACTACGATAATATATAGAAGCTGGTCGATTCTCTCTCATATGTGTATTAAAAAGTACTATGGGTGTTCTTTAGCTACCCCAATTTGCTGTGCACATTTGGCTGAAATTGAGTCCTTTCTCCCGAGCTCTCCGGGTTACACATAAATGTTTGTATCTCCAAGGCCTAGTATGTTCTCTTATACTCCATCCGTTCCAATTTAATTGATAATTATTTCATTTGGAAAATTTCAAATTCAAATGTAAGTTTTTTTTTTCAACAAACAAACTTCCATTAATTAAAAAACGGGACGGTACCCAGAGTAAAACTTACAGCTAGATATTCATATTTACACAAAATTACATATCAGACCTGAAACTGAAACTAATTCTTCCTAGAGCCTAAATACCACAAGCAAAGCTAATTATGGCTACCAAATCCATAAAAAGGATGTACAAAATATACCACATGCATAAGGGTAAAATAATCCAAAAAGACTTTGGATTCTGCATGTTCCAAAATAAGCACCAAACTAGACTTACTTATAATAACATTAATACTAGGTAATTAGAAGCCTAAAAGCTCGGAAGGACTTTAAGTTAAGCCTTGCTATTTGACCCAACCAACATCCATTCAGTCATTTTCATCTTCTTTTTGTTTTTCTTCGGAGCCAATTCCTTATTCAAATCTTGATTTTCCTTAATTAACAACTCATTCTTTGCTTTTTCTGCCTTCAATAATTCATCATATATACTCCCTTTTTTTAAAAAAATTATTTGTGGGGAAAACCCACTTTTTATTTATTAATAGTGGTAAGAAGAAATAGCAGCAGAAACGAAATTACAAGGACTAAAAAGCCCTAAATCAAAACTTGAACTAACATAAATCAAATTGAGCTGAAAAATAGAAAATTGTTGTAGATTTGGTGATCTCCTTGTGATATTAACTTGGGAATTAGCACCGTCCACCGTATTACACTCTTCAGATCTTTCCAACAAAATACAGGTAGAGAGAGAGAAACAATGATCTCCTCCATCTTCATCTTCTTCAGCAAACCTGTTGGTTTCTAAATTAAAAATGCAAGTAAGCCATCCCGTTCTTCTCTAATTCCACTATATTCTTCAATTTTTTGTGGAAAATCTTCTATTTTTTCTGAGATCATTCTTCCTTGTAGACTCCCCCAATTGGCGAGTAGATCCGCACCACTGCTAGTCTCTCTAACAGCAAATCGGATCAGATAAGTATCTCCTCTCAGACTCCGCTCTATTTGATTTACAATATTGCAAATTTTTTAGGGACATATAGTTTTTTTTATTGAGAATATTCACAAGTATTTGACAATCAATTTCTATAATAACATTCACGCTGCCTGTGATTTTTATCCCCATTAATAAAGCTTTAGTCTCGGCTTCAATGCTCGTAGTCTAGTCACTTATATCACAGAACCCTAAAATAAATTATCCAGAGTGATTTTTGAGAATTCCCCTAATACCACTCAAAGAGTTAGAAAATTTATAACAACCATTTGTATTTAATTTGATTTTACCCCTTGGAGGAAGATCCCACTTGACTATTTTAGGATGTTTTCTTTTTATTATACCTTGCAAAATATGCAAATCACACCATCTCCAATTACTAGGAAAGCTTTTATCTTTAACTGAGTAGAATTGGATCAAATCAATAATCTCGATTATAATATCATGTACTGCCATGTTTTTGTTGTCATACTTGCTAGCACATCTTACTTTCCATAAGGCCCACATGATATAAAAGGGCAAAGTTTTGCTAATTTTATCCTCCAAAGCAAATTTACTCTTATAGAGCCACGAAGTGATAAATCCACCCCTAATAGAGGTATTATAGTAGTGTGCCCCCAAATAATTACCAAAATACAACTAAAGTTTTCGAGGCAGAACACTTGAGCTCAATAAATGTTCTATGTTTTCTTCTTGTTTAGCACAACATTCACATTTAGATGCCAATTGAATTCCCTTTTTCTGAATATAAGAATCAACAGGAACTGCCCTTTGAAAAACTTTCCAACTGAAACAAGATATTTTTAAGGGAATGAGGTTACTCCAACACATCTCATAAAGCCAATTAGTAACAGTTTTTTCTCTTATAACATCCAAGCAGACTTTAAAGAAAAATCACCATTTTTATTATCTTTCCAAATAGCCAAATCTTCTTTTATACCACCACCACCCTCCATTTGACCCAACCACCCTCCACCCTTAAGTTAAGCCTTGCTATTTGACCCAACCACCCTTCATTCAGTTATTTTCATCTTATTTTTATTTTTCTTCAGAGCCAATTCCTCATTCAAATATTGATTTTCCTTAATTAACAACTCATTATTTGCCTTTTCTGCCTTTAATAATTCATCATATATACTCCCTTGATATATCCACAAACCTCTATAAGAATCAATTATTCCCTCTAAAATTGTTGTTTCCCTTGATAAGAATCTCTATATTTTCCTCTAGTTCCTTGATATGGGGGAATTGTATGTAATTAATCCCTTCCATGTCATATTTTTCCATTGTGAGAAGGTAATATGAGTGTGAATTATATGTAATTAATTCCTTTTATACGAATGGAGAAATAAACTTCTTCTCGGTAGGAACCCAATATCCTAAAGTGGTTCAAACCAAAAACAAAGAAACCAACCAATCTGGCCTAAACCCAAACCATCTCAAGCCCAATCTATCAAATTTAAATGTAAGTTTTCTAAAACATAAACTCAAAAAATATAAAGCTACTTCATTACCAGTTTTTTAATTTTGTGTAAGAACAAAATATCTTTATTTGACTAGACGAATGATTTATATTGACAAATACAATTCTTCTCACTTCCTTTAGGGATGAAAATGGTACAATACTATTGGTATTTCGTGATACAATTATCATACCGTAAATGTATGATACACTAAATTTCAATACCATTACCGTAGCACAATTCTTATACCGCACTTTCATTATACCGTTAGTGCGGTATGGTACATACCAACATTGAAAAACAACAACTATTATTAAAATATCTCATTTACAAAAAACTAAAAGAGAACACATCATTTATAAATAGTTGAACACGATTATAAACATGATCATATTTTATAAAGGTTAATTTGTATCTTAAATGCTATATTAATGTATTAATTTATATATGAATGGTAATATGGTACAAGACCATGATATCCAAAATTGATTACCATTACCGTACCACTAAATTGAGTGGTACGGTAATACCGTACCATAGATATGGTAGTACAACAAATGTAGTACAAGTGACACGGTATTAGTGGTAATTGTCGTTGATTGATACGTTATGTTACAATTTTCCACCCCTATTTTATTTTCTTAAATTGTTGGGTTCCTAGAACGAAAGAAGTGGTAATTTGAAGTTTTGAACATTAGTTTTTGCATGTACTCTACATATGTTTCAATCATGTAAGATTCATATGTATTAAATAAGTATTGGCTCTGAATGAAATCTTCTGGAAGAAGGACTAAATTTACTAATTTTTTCTTCTTTTTTGAAGTTTAATTTTCAATATTGACCCTTATAGTTTTAGAGATGTAGATTTGGTCCTGATTGTTTCGATGCAAGTATACAATCACCAATTTGTGTGCAATTTGATGAGACTATTTGACACTAAGATAGAGAGAAAAATTGCATTCTCCTTGCAATTTTTAGATGTAGAGTTATTCTATGGCAAACTATTATAAACAAACTATCTATTTTTGTTAAAGCCAAAAACTTGTATGCCAACTTAAATACAAAGTGGGTGTGTTGTAATACTGACGATGAAGATCGTAATTACTTTTTCTGTAACTGCCGCATCTTCAATACTAAAATTAGAGAAGTTCTTTTTAAGGCTAGTTATAAGGCTAATAATAATGATTGAAATGGTTGGTTAAATTAGAGCTGTAGTTCTTTCAATATTGGTAGAATTCCTTACCTACCTCATTATTTCTACTACTGTTTACATATACAAAGTGGGTATATGTAACACCCCAAACACAAAGGGTGTAACACAACCGAATAACTTGTGTTTTAACAATAGAAAGAAGCCTGCCTTAATTAAAACATATTTTAAAAACAAGTACTCAACTAAATATACTTAAATTATTAACAAACCATTTATACACAACACTTTCCAATATTATTAATGAAGTCGATTGTCAACACAATTTTAAGGGAAGCACTTAAGAATGACAACTTCTTGTTTGAAATGGTTCAACATATGAAAGAAAATTGTCATTTGAAGAACTTCGATTTTTATTGATGGAGAGTGAAAAAATCAAGAAAAAAGTTGCTGAGTTAAAAGGCCAAGGACCCTTGTTGGATTTTACATCTTAAAAAATTAATTCAGCATTACTGAACTTTCTTATTCCGCCAGTCCCGTGTGAAACACTTATGTCATGTTTGTTTTTAGGATAGGATAAACATGTACCATTAGTAACATGATATAAATAGTGCAAAACATAGGTACTAATAATACCACCTCTCAAGTTTTATAACTAATACCCCCTATTATACATGGAATAGTCCAATAGCCCTTTTAATACCAATTGATAAATTATTTCCAAAAAAATTATTAAGTGGGTCCAATGGGATAATTAGTCTTATCTCCCTTCTAGTAATGTAAACAAACTTGGCCTTGGACACTTGGAGTTACTTGGGCTAGTCCATAAGCCACTGATATAGACAATAAAGGAAAGTTATTTGAAAGTGTGATATCAGCAGTGGAATAGTTTGTGCTTATAGCCTAAATAGACGATCCGTTATAATTGTTAGAAAACACCACCTCCTCATCCATTCTCAATGAAATTGCGTACTTAAAGGGAATCAAATCGGAACCGACATGTCTCAGTCTTGAAACCTTTAAGGTAACATAATTTTTAAGAATGACCTCTAAAGATTTTGTTAGAGTTATCATGCATGAATGAGGCGCAAAGGTCAAGATTTTTTTCGGAGTTTGCTGAAAGAGCTACAACTCTGAAAGTTGTATCAACTAGCAATACACACTCTCAACACCAAGCTTTAAATATGATCAATACTGACTTTCAAGTGGCTTATCCACTAGTCTAGACTAGAGAGAGCCAATATCTAAGATACTTCTTTATTTACCCTCATGGGAGTTGAACCATGACAGATATTTATCTTTACCATAACTTGCGACCAAATATTGCAATCAAGAGATGCCAAAAATAGCCATTCGTATGTATAAGAACAGATATACCCAATGGCTATTCAGTGATACATGGGTGTAACATGTTGATGTGTATAAAGATAAAAAAATGATCATCATACACACCAATTCTCCATTCTAGCATTGTTTTTGGGGCAAAACACATGATTTCAGTTCTAAAGAGACATTTTCTGAATATCTAAAATTCCAATTACATGTAGCATTGTCCATCCCTGAGCTGTCGAGGCACCAACCCCATTGTGGAAGCTTACTACCATTCTGTTAGCTAGCTTCAATATCCTTCTTCTTCATTCCGTACATATTCTCATTGTATTTGGAATGTACCCAGAGTTGGTTCTTGTTACATTCCAAATAGAAAGAGAATAAGTATGGAATGAATAAGAAGAATGTTGAATCTATATTATAGAATGGTTGAAATATTCCACAATGGGTTAGTGTCTCAACATCTCAGTGATGGACAATATTACATGGAATTATACTTTTAGATATCTAGGCATTGCCTATTTCGAATAGTAACCATGCATTTTGCCCCAACAGCAAGGCCTGAACGGATAGATAGAGTGTATGACTAATGATCATTTTTATCTTAATCCACATCGAAATCGACCCAAGTTATCATTGAATATCCATTGGGCATATATTCGATTAGACATCCGCATGACTTCCTTTGGCATCTTTTAGATGCATTATTTGGTCATCAATTATCATCAAGAGAAATATTGATCATGGTCCAACTCCCCTCAGAGTGGTGAAAGCACTATCTTATATATTGGCTCTCTAGTATGGACTAGTGGATAGGTCACCTGAAAGTCAGCATTAATCAGATGTAAAGCTTAGTGGTAAGTGTGTGGATCTCTAGTTGATACAACTTCCAAAGTGGTAGCTCTTGCAACAATTTCCGAAAAAATCTCTAGACCATTACGCCTCGTCCATGAGAATTCTAACAAGATAGTTATGGGTCATTCTTAAAAAAAGTTGTTTCCTTTGAGCCTACAGGCCTAAGATTTCTCGGTCTTGACCTGATTCTTATTAAATACACCATTTCATTGAGAATGAGTGAGGATATGGTGTAGTCCAACATTCGCAAAGGGTCGTCCATTCGATCTATAAGTACTAACTCTTGCATGGCCGGTACCACTTTCAAACACAACTTTTATTAAGTCTCTGTATAAGTTGGCTCATAGAATGGGCTAAGTGAATTTAATGGTTAAAGTTTTTCCCCTACGACCGGAGGGAGAAGAAAATTTGGTACTTGAGAAGATATTTGAACCGTAAAATCAATCTTTTTAACTTATCAACATTTTTTCTTGAGTTTGTAATTCTCCATTAATAAAATTGGATATTTTAAAACGTAACACAAAATCAGTAAAAAAAGGTTGATGAGTTAAAAGACAACGACACATATTTCGATTTTACGCCTCAAATAAATAATTCACAAGTACGTAACTTTCTTACTGCGCCAGTCTTGGGGAAATATTTGGACCCTTAAATTTACTTGTGACAGTCCATGAGCCAACTTATGTAGAGAATAGGAGAAATTATTTGAGAGTGTGTTATAAGGAATGGATTGGTTTTTGTTTAAAGCATAAATAGACGACCTGTTATGGTTGTTGGAAAACACTACCTCCCCAACCATTCTTAGTGAAATTGTGAACTTGAGGGGAATAAGGTCGTGACCGACATGTCTTAAGATTGAAGCCTCGATGGAAACATTACTTTTAAGAATGACCTCTAATGATTTTGTTAAAATTATCATGCATGGAATAGGCGCAATGGTCAAGATTTTTTTCCGGTGTTTGCTGCAAAACCTAAAACTCTGAAAGTTTTATCAACTAGGAATACAAACCCTCAACACTAAGCTTTACATATGAACAATACTGACCTTCAAGTGGCTTCTCCACTAGTCTAGACTAGAGAGAGCCAGTATTTTAGATACTACTTTATCCACTCTCATGAGAGTTGAACGGTGATAGATATTTCTCTTGACCATAATTTGCGACCAAATATTGCAATCAGAAGATGCCAAAGGAAGTCGTTCCTATGTATAATCAAAAATATACCCAATGGATATTCAGTGATTCATGGGTGTTGCATGTCGATGTGTATAAAGATAAAAAATGATCATCATAAATGCTAATTCTCCATTGTAGCATTATTTTTGGGGTGAAAAACATGATTTAAATTCTAAAGAGGCATTGTCTGAATATTTAAAAGTCCAATTCCATGTAACATTGTCCATCTCCGAGTTGCCAAGGCACCAACCCCATTGTGGAAGCTTACCACCATTCTGTTAGCTAGCTTCAACATCCTTGTTCTTCCTTCCATACATATTCTCCTTATATTTGAAATGTAACCAGAGTTGGTTTTGGTTACATTCCAAATAGAATGAGAATAAGTATGGAGTGAATAATAAGGGTTTTGAATTTGGCTAATAGAATGGTTGTAATCTTTCACAATGGGTTAGTGCCTCAACATCTCAGTGATGGAAAGCATTACATGGATTATACTTTCACATATCTAGGCAATGCCTCTTTCGAATAGTAATCATGCCTTTTTCCCCAAAAGCAAGGACTGAACGGACAAATAGAGTATATAATTAATGATCATCGTTATCTTCATCCACATCGAAATGAACCCAAGTTATTATTGAATAACCATTGGGCATATCTTTGATTAGACATCTGGATGACTTCCTTTGGTATCTCTTAGATGCATTATTTGGTTGTCAATTATCATTAAGAGAAATATCGATCATGGTCCAACTCCCATAAGAGTGGTGAACGCACTATCTTATATACTGGCTCTCTAGTATGGACTAGTGAAGAAGCCACATCAAAGTCAGCATTAATCAGATGTGAATGTTGGTGGTGAGTGTGTGGATCTCCAGTTTAGACAACATCCAAAGGAGAAGCTCTTGCAACAATTTCCAAAAAAAATCTCTAGACCATTGCGCATCGTTCATGAGAATTCTAACAAGATAGTTAGGGGTCATTCTTAAAAAAAGTTGTTTCCTTAAGCCTACAGGCCTAAGATCTGTTGGTCTCGACCTGATTCCCATTAAATAGACCATTTCATTGAGAAAGAGTGAGGATATGGTGTTGTCCAACTTTCATAAAGGGTCGTCCATTCGATCCATAAGCACTAACTCTTTCATGGCCAATACCACTTTGAAAAACAACTTTCCTTAGATCTCTATATAAGCTGGCTCATCGAATGGGCTAAGTGAATTTTACGGTTAAAATGTTTCCCCAACGACTGGAGTGAGAAGAAAGTTTGGTACTTGAGAAGGTATTTGAGCCGTAAAATCAATTGTAAAATCCAACCTTTTTTCATGAGTCTGTAATTCTCCATTAATAAAAATGGATGTTTTTAAAACATACACAAAATTAGTAAAAAAAAGTTCACGAGTTAAAAGGCAAGGACATTTATTTCGATTTTACGCCTCAAATAATTAATTCAACATTACGTAACTTTCTTATTACGCCAGTCCTACGGAAAGACTTGGACCCTTAGATTAACTTGGGACAGTCCATGAACGAACTTATGCAGAGAATAAGAGAAGTTATTTGAGAGTGTGTTGTTAGGAATGGATTGGTTTGTGTTTGAGGCCTAAATGGATGACCCGTTATGGTTGTTTGAAAACACCACCTCCTCACCCATTCTTAGTGAAATTGTGTATTTGAAGGGAATCAGGTTGGGCCCGACATGTCTTAGGATTGAAGCCTCGAATTTAACAACATTTTTAGAATGACCTCTAAAGATTTTGTTAGAGTTATCATGCATGAATGAGGCGCAAAGGTCAAGATTTTTTTTCGGAGTTTGCTAAAAGAGCTACAACTCTGAAAGTTGTATCAAGTAGCAATACACACCCTCAACACCAAGCTTTACATATGATCAATATGGACTTTCAAGTGGCTTCTCCAATTGTCTATACTAGAGACAGCTAGTATCTAAGATACTTATTTATTCATCATCATGGGAGTTGAACCGTGACAAATATTTCTCTTGCCAATTATTTGCAACCAAATATTGCAATAAAGAGTTGCCAAATGAAGTCGTTTGTATGTCTAATTAAAGATATACCCAATGGATATTCAATGATACATGGTATAACATGTCTAGGTGTATAAAGATAAAAAATAATCATCATACATGCCAATTATCAATTCTAGCATTGCTTTTGGGGTGAAATACATGATTTCAATTCTAAAGAGGCATTGTATGAATATCTAATAGTCCAATTCCATGTAATATTGTCTATCCCTGAGCTGTCGAGCCCGTTGCAACTTTTGATAATATTTTACAGGCTCATGGGTATTATTTTTCAAGTACTAATTATATATGAAAACATTGTTTTTATATTGTTACGAAACAAAGTAAATAAAAGAAAGAAAAGAATGAAAAAGAAGAAGTGATTTATATACAATGGATCTGTATAAAGAGAACTAGTTTATATCTTATAAAGATAAAAATTATATACAGTGTATCTGTATAAGGTTTCTAAATTTATTATTTTATGATTTGCTTATGATTTGTATTTGGGACCATGAGAATAAGTTCAACGGAGAATCCCGAATAAGGGGAAGAGGAAAGTGGGGTGATGTTGGCAACTAAACGAAAGAGTTTAGTTCTCAATGGTTAACTTAGCGATTTTACATAGTTTTGTTAACCGGAACATTTTAAGGAATAGACTCAGCCGTCATGCTGTGGTGACCTTAATTACGTAGTGCACGTATGGTTTATACACCTGAGAAAAAGATTGAGAAAGTCAATCGGGCTTGGTACTCTAAGATATACATGTTATCATTTTGCTTTTATCATAAAAAGAAAGAAAGAAATTTTATTATTACTATTGCGATTACATTTTTATTTTAGTTGTAAGAGATTAACTTCTTGTAATGAACGTAATTTTCGAGATTCTATTTAATGAAGCTTTTGCTAGAAATTTGAGCTTATTTAATGAGTTATTTAGCGAGTGTTTAATAATTATTTCATTTAGTCTTTGTTTAGCACGTGCCGCCACACGTGTTATTCAGCCGTGTAACACCCCCGGGTCTGGGTTGAGAGTTTATTTTATTTGAGTTTAGTTTACTAGAAAGACCGTATTTTGAGTGTTGTAGACGTTGTGGAGTTGTTGAGGTAGAAACATGTCATATTTGCTTACTTTATTGTCTTTTATTCAATTAGATATTGTATACAGACGGTTACTTGATTTGATGTTCTTACATGTTGGTAATTTTCTGGAGTTATGAATTGTAGAGTTGTTATGGGTTGTGAACCCTGTGTATTTTATTTCTTAAATTATGACACGAATTGTACATTTAAATTCTTACGGTTTTGTTTATATAAGTTTATCATTTCTGTGTATAGTTGTTTAGAAAGGAAATTTCGGGACGAAATTCTTTTAAGGAGGGTTAGTTGTAGCATCCCGTATTTTTATAAGTGTTTTTAATTAGGAATTAATTTATCCAAAAACGTTTTATTCAAATTTTACCAAAAACCGGTCACTCGACTAATTTTTAGCCAAAAACCGAAACTGTTCCGAAAAGCTTTATTTTTAAAACCTGTTACTAATTTTATAAATAAAAAGGACCCAATAGTTTTGTTTCTAAAGATTTCTTATTTTTGAGTAGTAAAATAATATTTTTGGATTTAGAGTTAACTTTTAGAATTTTGGGGACCAAATAGTTCGTTACCACAAACTATATCAAAACAGTTTTTCTAAACACTTTTCAGCCACTTTCAAAACCTAAAAACAGTAAAAACAAGTAAGAAGAGAGATACCGAGAGAAAAAGAAAGAAGAAGAAGAAGAAGAGGAAGCCACCATTAGCGAGTTCTTACCGGAAGCATCTCCTCTACGCTCTAAGATAACAGGGGTTATCCATTGCGATTAGACGAGGGTGTATGTTAGGATTAGGTCTTACGGTTATTTTAAATTGGGGGTTTTTGCCTATTATCTTAAATATGTTCTTAATTTGTGAACTGGGTTTATTTGTTGTATGTTTTATTCACTTATTTGAATAGGAGAAATTGATGAGTGAGTTATATTAATTTCGGATTAATGAGATTATGGATGGGTTTGCATGTTTTATGCGTTGATTATGTGATTATATAATTATTGATGAAATTGGATAAATTTATGTTGAATAATGGTGAATTGTAGTTTATGCATACAAGGTGTTTGTTAAAATGCCTGAAAGTGATTTTATGTTGTTATAGCGTTTGGCTAGTTGTGAATTTAGTACATGTGGTTATGTGTTATGTGTATTATGTTAAGTGACGTATGAGATGGTGTTATTTGAATAGTATAATATTATTGGCCGAGGCCTTAATATTTATACGTATGAGATTATGTTAATTGGATGATTTTATATTATTGGCCGAGGCCTTGTGATTTAGCTGTAGTGGCAATGGTCTCTGTCTCTCCCTAATTCCGGGGACAGAAGACGGCCGAGGGGATAGGGAATGACTCGTCTTACGGACTGGGGCGAGTGGCGTGAGAGGTCCTAGTGTGCACTCTATTTACTTTTATGTTAGCAATGGTCTATGTCTCTCCCTAATTCTGGGGACATAAGACGGCCGAAGGGATAGGGAATAACTCGTCTTACGGACTGGGACGAGTGGCGTGAGAGGTCCAAGTGCGCAGTATAAATCTACTTTTTTGTTGCAATGGTCTATGTCTCTCCCTAATTCCAGGGACATAAGACGGCCGAAGGGATAGGGAATGACCTACCTTACGGACTGGGGTAGGTGGCGTGAGAGGTCCATGTATGCTATAGATGTGTGTTGAAGTTATTTAATTTATCCAGTTATAGAATGTTATTATATTTCTTTTTATACGTCGATTATCGTAGTTGTAGAATTTGCGAGCTCTTGCATTTATGGGATGGAGTGACGGTGTTTGTGGTGTCGTCCCGTCTAGTTATGTGCGTGGGACTCACCGTTACAATTTTGTATTTCAGGTACCACATAGGTTGGCATGTTTGGATAAGAGCTGTTGCTTTGCAAGATCATGTGTTTGGGGCTTCCGCTTTCTTTTCATTCATTTTATATTTTGTGGTTGTGGCCTACGGGCAATTTACATACGTATATTTTATCTCGTCTTGTAGCCGTGTTTGGCAAACACTTTTATTAAATTTTTTAATTGTTCCTGTAGCTCGCTAGTGTTTTCTTTTAAAAAAAAATAAAATTAATTTTGTACAAACAGGTTTCAGTTTTCTTTTATTTAAAAAGTTCATGCCTCGATATCCGTGTTTATGGAATTTGGGGCGTGACAGTAAGGGTGAGCATGAGGCTCTTAATGAATCAAGTATCTCAAAGATTGAGTGGGGTGAGTCGGGACACCCTTGACTTGAAAATCACATATAACGAGTGTGTATGGCCGATACTATGTGATGAGGTAGGGCTAAATCGCTAGAGCACTCGGTTGAATTTGCCAAGGCAGTCCAGGGATAAATATGGACAACAACTAAAGGGCCTAGTAAGTGGTGTAGAGAAGACACTGTGCGGGTATTATTTTGGTATAAATAAAACGCTAAAGGTTCAAAGCATTACGCTACCTAAGGCAAGTATATTCGAAAGCTATTTCGCTATGGCAGGTTTAAGGCGCGCGCTACCTGTCCTTATGCAGTGAATTCTTGTGGTTCTCTCGATTGCATTTAGTTGTACGTTGCATGTTTTAAATCGCATTCATGTGGGGGATTGCTGGAAAACTATTTGTTTTCATTGTTTTGAATGCCATTTATTTTAATGGTTACAAATACATTTATTCTTCCCATTTATGTGTGTATTTATTTGTAAAATGAGTTACAAATTGTATGTTTATAAAATAATGGTCTTGGTCTCTTTTTGGCCTATCCTTTTCAAGACAAGTTTTATGCATCCACATACACATTGACACACATACACATATGCATACATATAGAGAGAGAGTACCGCACCACCAACGGCCCGACCGTGGCTCGGTGCTGTTTCCGCCAAGTCACATGCGATAGATGTTGTACCTTGGGAACGAAGTGTCCCATTTAGCCAGAAGCAGAGATGGCGGGGTAAATATCGTTTAAGGGAAACTGCTTGCAGTTACCTCGTCTCGGACTTTAGTCCATTTCGGTATCATTTACATACTCTTAATTTTGACGGTTGTAATTGATATTTATATATTTGAGGAAACCATTTTCTGTTTATTTGTCCATTTCTTTTCCGTAGAAATTATTGTGTTTATTTACAACGTCGCTAACAGTTTGTAATAATTAGCTGAATTTAGTTGCTTAGGTAGCTTTTTTATTTTTGTTCATTGGAGTTCTCTTTGTAGTTCTGGTTTTGTTCTGCGTTTGTTGTTTCGTTAATATATTATGATTGCTTTCCAAAAATAAAATAAAATACAAGGCCCGCACTGGTCTAGTAAATGAGCATCTAGCTAATCAAGAGAAAGTTATTTGCAAGATGTTAGTCTTACTATGGAACAAATTAGTAAATTAGTATATCAGGTATTTAAATTGACCAAGTATACAACCTAATACTAAATCACTGGTGGAACTCATGTCTGAAAATTGGGTTATATATACAAGGGGAGGATTAGGGATGGAAATTTCACGGGTTTCAACCCGACCCGACCCGAGGACAAAGCTATTCTTTTACACATTTGACCCGACCCGACCCGACCCGTTTTTTAAAAATATATTTTTTCTTTTTAAAAAATAAATCTCATAAATAACAAAGATTTCAAATAAAATTTGTTAGTTAGATTAAAAAATCATTTGATTTAGAACTATAATATAAAATAATATAAAAGAGAGAGTTTAATGTATATGAGAGAGAGAGTCATAAGTTGCAATTTTTTAAGTTGCACTTTTACCCATTTAAACCCGATCCGACCCGAATAGAATTGCACTTTTACCCGACCCATGACGGATCGGGTCGGGTTGAAACCTGCGAAATTGTCATCCCTAGAGAGGATGTCCATGAGTTTATTCACATATGACTAATCAAAAAATTGTTTACTGCATCTTTGCAATAGAATAAGATGTAATTCTTGCATGGGTCTATAAAAAGTATGGTTCATCCTCCTCAAAACTTTGTCCGAGTAATTATGTAATTCACATTCATGAATATATTATTTTTTTTTGCAAAAAACAACAAACGGGATAGGTGAAAACCTAGACGGACTTACAACAACGAAGTTGCCAAGACTTGTTTCTGTTTAACTTTACATACGTTGTAGTTCAACAAGAAAATCAACTAAGATATTAACTAATCTTAGTATTGTATTTTTATCTAAAAGTACGGATACAAGTACAGGCAAACTAAAAAAAATGAAGGGGAAATTGAGAATTGGTCTATGAATACAAAATTATTTAAGTATTGATCAGCCTATAAAATTTAATTAAATATTGGTCAATTATTTTTAAGACTAATTAATGATTGGTACATCCAATTAATTACTCAATAAAAATAAAATGGAAAAAATAGGGAAAACTAAAAAAATAAAAAAAACGAAAAAAAACGAAAAAACCTAAAATAAAACTGAAAAAACCTTTAAAAAAGTCGGGAACATGAAAAAAACCGAAAAAATGGTAAAAATACCAAAAAAAATCCAAAAAACCAAATTCACAAAAAAAAAATGAAAAAATGCTCAAAAAAATCGGGAACCTGATTAAACGCAAAATTGGTAAATAAATTTAAAAAAAACCCTAAAAAAAAACCAAAATCACAAAACAATTAAAAAATGTTCAAAAAAGTTGGAAAACCGAACAAAACCTGAAAAAAGGTAAAAAATTAAAAAAAAAACCAAGAAAAATCCAAAATCACAAAAAAATGAAAAAAAGTTCAAAAAAGTCGAAAAACGTCGGAAAGTCCAAACATTGTTAAAAAACTTTAAAATAACTTGCAATTGTTTTCAAATGACTAAAAATGATTTCAAATGACTTAAAAATGACTCAGACTGTTTTTAAAATTATTCGAGCTGTTTTTTAAAATGACTCAAACTGTTTTTAAACTTATCGAACAAGACCCATACAGTTTTTTCAAATGGTTTAAATATAACTCCGACAGTTTTTAAAATAACTTGGGATATTTTTAAAATTACTTAAAATGACTCGGGATATTTTTAAAATTACTTAAAATGACTCAGAATGTTTTTAAAATGATTAAAAATGGATCAGACTGTTATTATAATGCCTTAGACTATTTTTAAAATGACTCAAAATAACTCAGATTGTTTTTAAAATTACTCATATTGTTTCTAAATTACTCAGACTGTTTTTAAAATGGCTGAAAAAGACTCAGACTATTTTTAAAATGATTGAAAAACTCAGAATGTTTTTAAAATAATTTAAAACGACCCAGTCTATTTTTAAAATTACTCAAACTATTTTTAAAATAATTTAAAATGACTCAGACTATTTTAAAAATGACTTAAAACGACTCAGACTATTTTTTAAAATGACTCGGACTATTTTTAAAATGATTTAAAACGACTCAGACTATTTTTAAAATTACTCCGACTGCTTTTAAAATTACTTAAAATAACTCAAAATATTTTTAAAATAAATTAAAACTACTTAGACTATTTTTTAAAATGACTTAAAACGACTCAGATTGTTTTTAAAATGACTCGGACTATTTTTAAAATTAGTCAGACAGTTTTTAAAATTACTCAAACTGTTCATATATTTTTTGGAATTTTATTTTTGATTTTTTGAGATTTTTAAAATAGTCCTAGTTATTTGGGATGCAACTAGTGATGACATGGGCAAAATTACAGCCAACCTTGGGAAAAGAAGGGACGTGAAACAGTAATACTTGGCCCGTCTCTCTCATTTAAGACTCAAAAGCACTGCAACTCTTTATGTTCTCTTCATTCAAATATACATCAAACTCTAAAATAGGGTAAAAGTGAGCATCCATGTCTATCAAACCACTTAGCACAGCTAGAGAATCTTGCAATACTACAAATATGACTTGGATATGATTTAAGATCCCACTTTTGGAAAGATAATCAACCAATTAATTAGCCTCTTTAAAAACATGACGTTAAATGCCTATAGATTTTTTTTATATTGAATCCGTGTTAATAATTGCGAGGTGATGTAAAATTAGAGATCTAGGGTTTCGGGAGAAGAAGAGACGGGGTAGAGAGAGGGATCTAGAGAGAAGTCGGGGTAGTGGTGGCGGAGCTACGTCGAGGTGGGTGGGTGGGTGTGGTGTGGGGTTGGGGGGGGGGGGGGGGGGGGTGTGCTAGGGATAAAATTAATAATGAGATAAGATAGGATTGAACCCTATCTTTAGGTTATTAAAACCTAATTAAGTTTTTAAAACGGTAGCTTCTTTTTATTTGAAAAACAGGGTACTAAAACTTTTAAATAATGTATTAAACGATAATGTTCTCCAAGCTTTTGAATTGGTAATTCAGTTGTACTCATTTTTTTGAAAACAAGATGCAATAGTATTTTAAGTGGGAACTTTTGTTATATTTTTTTTTATTTTTTATAATCACCGACTTTTGTTATACTTAGTTGCAGTGGATTTTGCATTTACATTTTAAAGGGAACCATGTCTTCGCTTTTACAGGAACATCACCTTTTAAAATTACCGTTGCTCCGTATGGGAATTTATGAAGATAAGTCGACCCTGGGGAAATCTTTAAGCAGCATGATTCTCGTTGTCACTTCTATAAACCAAGTAGATGTATCATGTATGTCGGAGAACTTGGTCCACGTCTGTTTTAGATAATCTCTTTATTTATTTAATTAAGGTGGGGACGCACATTGAAATTCTATTTTCAAGAAATTTAATGTCGATTAAATACCCACTCAGTAATACAAAATTTCTATTTATAGAGAAAGAAATAAAGTGCTGAAAAGGAAAAAAAGAAAGACACAGAAAAGTGAAAAAGGAAACAGATATTAAACTTTTTATGTATCTGGCTCTTAATTTTGAAAAAAAGAAAAGAAAATTGAATTTGTTGTCATTAACTTTCTTTGTTTCTTTGTAGGTTTGATCCAAAATTCTATAAGAACACCGCTATCAAAGGTCTATAATATACCCTTATAAACAATGATCTCTCTCTCTCTCTAGGAACTTTTAATCTTGATTCTTCAGAGGCGAAGATGAAAGCGGTTGCTTATCAAGCTGGTTCCTGCTCATCTCGATGTTTTTAATCAATTATTGTCAAGAATTTCTAATTTTTTCCTTCAAACGAGCTGGGAAAAGACTCCTCCAAGCCTTTTAATATCGTTTTGTTTTTTAATACTATAAAGATTTTAAAGGAAACATAAAGTTAATAGGGAAAATGGATGAATGGTTTAACCTTCGGCCCTACTTTTAAAATAAAAATAAAAAAATAAAGAGATTTTCTTTAATTTCCTGAAATTGCATATTTGTTGTCGAAGTGTTAATTTTTTGCTCTGCATCAGGTTATTTGAAACTGTTCAGGAATATTTTGAGAAAGATAGACGAATACAAATTCGATGAGAATTGGTGTCAAACTGGATTAGGACAAAGGTCGTTGTTCATTGCATTTCTATAATTTGGAGGTTTTTTTAAAACCTTAACCTGGGTAAGATAGAATAAATCCTTTATTTTGTCTTTGCTTATAGCCTTATAGTATTGTGTTTGCCATTTTTTTTAGGGGGGTTTCCTTCATTTTTTATTTTCCAATAAATAAAGTAAGAAGTCAGTTTTCCCCACCAATTAAATTTTAAAAATGTATATTTATAATTTCTTTTTATGTGACCATCACATGCCTAACCCCCTTCCCAATGGAGTATTTTGAAAGAATAGCTAGGCAGTTCTAATTTATCAAGTACAAGATTTTAATAAAGCTTAAGAGTGAGAGAATGGGTGTTCAAACAGTTATCCTCGTAACTGTCTAGACAGCTACTAGTTTTTTTATCTGTCTCTGTCTCGATAGCCGCAATTAAATCCGGCGGTGGTTGGTTTTCACAGCCATTGGCTTAGTTACGTTGACTATATGCGCAAAGATGCTAAGGGCTGTGATTGCTATACTTTATCACTTGCCATTGCTATTGTCATGATTTGCTTGGAAATAAGCGCCAAATTATCCTTGTAACTGTGTGCCAATACTTAAAACAAAAAAGAGAGAGATAACATAAGATTAGTTGATGTCAAGTTGATCTCCTTGTTTAGTTGATGTCATGGAAAGATTCAGACAGGAGTTCAAGGTGAATAATCCTAGCAACAAATCGGTGGCTGTTGTTGCTAAAGCGGTGGAGACAAATGGAAGTCAATGTCTGATGCTGAGAAAGCTCCATTCCAGGATAAGGCAGATAAGCGCAAGAAAGATTACGATAAAACCATGGCAGCCTACAACAAGAAACATACCCAGGGCGGTGCGGATGATGACGAGGAGTCTGACAAATCCAAGTCAGTGGTCCATGATGAGGAGGAAGGCAGTGAAGAGGAAGAAAAAGATTAGAAATTGAAGCTTAATTATGTGCTGGTTACTATTATGTTCAGTAGTTATCATTTTAACCTCTTTAATTGGATTCTCGTTCAGTTTGAGTTTATTGTACTTTATGCTATCATCTTGTTTTCAATTTGGGAAATGACACGTATTAGGTTTGGTATAACTTATCTTTTATGTATTGCAACAAGAAACACTTTATTTGTTTTCAAAAATATAAAAAATGTAGGAGCTCTTCATTTTCTCTCATATGTGTATCATAAAAGCACTAGAGGGTGTTATTTTGGTGCCCTAATTTGCTATGCACTTAGCTGCAACTCAGTCCCTTCTCCCAACTCATATGTCCAAATATATTCTATATATTAAATTTTGAAATATTTTAATTATAATGATTATCTTAGTGTTACGCATTGTTAATTAAATGAGTATTATTATGTAGATAGTTATTGCTTTTTAGGTTTACCTTAACATGTGCCCTCTCAATCTATTAATAAAAGTGGGGTTTTTCCACCATTCATAAAAAAAAAGCATTTTTTTTTTTAACGGCAAGCTTAATATCAAACACTGAAATAGTAACCAACATATTCCACCTAAAATAAACCTAATCTGATAAGAAGTTTGAACCTTCTTAACAGATTAATTGATTTAGATAAAGGGTGTATTTGTTATCAGATTTTTTGTGGTGATTTTTGGATTTTTGTATTTAGAAAATCCATATTTTTTAGTAAGTGTTTGGCTACTATGATTTTTTTATATTCTTAAAATCCAGATTTTTAGTCAAAATAATTCAAAAATCCATAATTCATCTTTTCGCTGTATTTTTTGATTTTAAAAATCAGTTTTTTTGTCAAAAAATCTGATAACAAACGTACCCAAAATTTACAAATACATCATATAGCTGTAGAACTAAGGTCATGATGTCTTTTTTTTTTATCATTAACAAAGGTGGAATCAACACCCATAAATTCAGAATTTAAGCAGGAGTAAAAAACCCTGAAATGTGTTTTTTACAATTATAACTGAAATGTATTAGTAGTCTTCACCACTCTATCATCCACGTTGTTACTATTCCCAGAAATGTGTTTTTTACAATTATACCTGTCATGCCCCTGAAGAAAGTAAGTATTACAATACTTAGGAAAATTTTCATACTCAACCTTTTGCCAAAAACCCTCCTCATTCTCTGTGGATATACCTATCCAAACAGAATCTTCCCTAGCCATAGACAAGTCCATTTCCACACAAATTCTAGCATACATGGGTCTAGCATGGGTGAGAGTAGCAAGATCCGAATCCAAATATTTATAACCAAGAGCATGGATAAGAGCTTTCAAATAAGATTGATAACAGAAACTCAATGGCAAGTGAGGAAGCCTGACCCAAACAGAGGCTATCAAATATTCAATTTTAAATGAAAAATCACTAGTCCATTTAAAAAGTCTATTATTTAGGCTGTGCCAACCAATTACTGAAGAACATGAACAACCAATTCCAGCGGATCCCTGTTATCCATAAAACCGTATTAATATTGAGGATAGCCATGATCCCAAAGAGCAGGAACAAGCTCACCCTAGGTCTAACTTACGTTACTAACTCTCTACTCCACAATAAAGAACATGACCTCTTGTCTTGTTCTCACATTTGAAGCGGAGTTCGGCTATGCTATAAAATGGAGTCTTTTAAATTGAATCACTCATTTCGAATGAGCTCATTTAGATATTTCGTACAAGCATCTCGCCGACTCTAATGTTGCATGTGACTTGAACTCTAACCGACGGGTGGAAGCTGGAATTGTATGTGGTTATTTCCATTCTCCCTAACTGGAAGATGAAGGTTTGGTACAATATTCTGTCTCCCCATTCGATCTATTTCTAGGAAGCTCTCCCTCAATTGTTTCTCAATAAATTCTTTCGTGCAAAATGTATAATGGCGTTGCAACAACAAAAGGTTAGCTGTAAAGAGATTTTTTTTATGAAGCATGGGAGCATTTCACAGATCTTTAGAGAGAGTGTCCTCATCATGGATTTGCATATGAACTGCCGACTCTTTTATTACTTCGTCTTTCCCACTCACATGAAACATGTGGTCATCTCACACTACGTTGGTGAGATACTCAACTATCATTTAGATTAGTGTGTCACTTACTTTGAGAAATTGGCCGAATAACTTAGAGGTCGGGAGATTCCACCTTCAGACACTGATTCTCTCCATAGCCCTAACGTGTTCGGTACCTTTAATCTACATCCGCAACAATACACACACTATCAAAAATCGCTTCTGTGCAACCTTCTTAAGCAGGACGTAATGTGCACTCAGTATTTGGTGGGAGAGGCAATTACCGACGACCTGAGCAAGCTTACAACTAGCCTTGGGAAAAGAAGTCTTATGTTCCAGGAAATTATGACCACCCTCGGTTTAGCTATGCTAATGGAAACATTGTTGTTAATGCAAATATGTCACCACTTCCGTAGTAAGAAATGTCACAAGCCCATTCTAGTACACACCAGACACTACCCTGCTAATATTCGTGTTACATCTACGTAGGTGAATAATTAATAATAAACAAAGATGAAAACCCACAATTAAAGTGCAAACAATTTAACAAGGCAGTACCAGAAATTAAGCAAATAAAAGCTCCTACAGATTTGGCATCACAACAAACTTGAGGACTAAATACATCAAACTTGGTAAAAAAGAAGAAAACTCATGGGACAACGTCTCTCTCGCTTCCAGACTTTTCCATTTTCACTTGGGGCACAATTTCTTCTTTCTTTTCTCTCCCTTGTCTCTCCTCAAACCAGTTCTTCATCTTCATTCCACTTCTGCTTCCAACAATGTTCCAGAAATCGTTGGTCGATCACAGGGCAGTGGGGATCTAACCAGTGACTATTCTGACTAGTCGCGACTAATCGGCGACTAGTCGTTCGGGAAAAAGTGTAGGATTTCAGATATTTGGGGTCTTTTTTGTAATATTCTGAATTTTTTTTTATGTCACTTCTAAATTATTATGGTTAATTTGGATAGTTTATAATATTCATGGGACTTTTTGTAAACTCTGAAAAAACTAATTTTTTTTTAATCACTACTTTTCACTACTTTTACCCTAGATATAAATAGAAAACTTATACTCCCTCTCCCCACTCACTAAGCCGCTCTCCTCTCTACCTCACTCTCTCTCATAACATTTAAACCAAAGCCCTAACAATTTTTTTTTTGAGCATTCTCATTTTTGAGTAGCATATCACGAATTTCGTTTGATAGAATTCGAAATACTTTCAATTTTATGATATATTCAATCAATTTTTGATTTTTTCATAGAAACAATTTTTTTTCTTTGACTAAATTTTCCAAATGTCCTAGTCGAGTTGGCGGACGTCCAACCAGCAATTAGTCTCAATTATGATCATTGTAGATGCCATCTAGGGTTTCGGTAGAAAGATCAATCAATCTAGTGAGACACATGAGGTATTGGTGGCGGAGCTCCGTTGACGTAGCGGGGGCGGTGATGGGTGTGATTTTCTAGAGATAGAATTAATAATGAGGTAAAATATGAGTGAAGCCTATTTTTATAGGGGTATGAAAATCTAATTGATTTTTTTAAAACGGTACCTTCTATCTACTTAAAAAAACAGGGTATGAAACTTAAAAAATGTTTTATATGATGGTCTCCAATTTTTGAATTGTCAATTCAGTAGTACTCTTTTCTTTTTTTAAAAAACAAGATGCAAGTTGTACTTTGGGTGGGAACTTAGACTTTTGTTATACTTATAGTTGCGGTAGATTATGCATTTACATTTTAAAGGGAACTAGGTCTTCGCTTTTATGGGAACGTCAATTTTTTAAAATTACCGCTTTTATGGGAAACTTTTTAGCAACATGCATGATTTTCGTTGTCATTTATATAAACCAAGTAGATGTATCATGTATGTCGGAGAACTTGGTCCACGCCTATTTTAGATTATGGTTTAAAAGAAATTTCCCCTTTTTTATTATTTATTTAAGATGGGGAACCCACATTCAAATTCTATTATAAAAAAATTTAATGTGGATTAAAAACCCCAAGTAACAAGTACAACAAAATTTAAATTCAGATAAGGAAATAAAGTGCTGAAAAGGAAATCATAAAAAGACAGGAAAGTAATAAAGGAAACAAATAAATTTTTATGTATCTGGCTCTTAATTTTGATTTGTTTACTAGCTATGATGAAAAAGAGAAACCTATATTCTCAAAGAAAGAGAAACAAAAGTAGAATATATCATAATGTAAAGATTACACTACCTGACGGCTGTAGATAAGGGTTTGAAAAAAGTGAAAATCGAATTTGTTATCATTTTCTTTGTTTCATTTTCAGTTTGACCTAAAATTCTAAAAGAACACCGCTATTAAAAGTCTGTAGTTTACCCTAACAAACAATCCTCTCTCTCTCTAAAACTTTTTAGTATTTATACTTCAGCGGCTAAGATGAAAGCGGTTGCCTATCAAGCTGGTACGTACCCGCGCTCATCGTAATGTTTTTAATCGTTTTTTGTCAACAAAAATTTACTTGTTTCCTCGAAACGAGGGGCAAAGTCTCTTTTAAGCCTTTCAGTATCAATTTGTTTTTCAAAACTATCAAAAATTATTACAGGAAACATAAAGTTAAGGGGGAAAATGGATGACTGGTTTAACCTTCAGCCCTAATTAGTTACTTATAATCTTTTTTGTCAAAAAATTATGAGATTTTCTTTATCTTCTTGAAGTTAAATATTCGTTCTCTGAATGTTATTTTTGGCTCTGCATCAGGTTATTTGAAACGGTTGAGAAGTATTTTGAGAAGACAGACGAGTACAACATCCATGAGAAATGGTGTCAATCCGGATTAGGAAAAGGTCATTCATTGCGTTTCTATAATTCAGAGGTTTTTACCTTAACCTGGGTAAGATAAAGTAAATACTTTGATTTGTCTTTGCTTATATTATGTTTGTAATTTATCTTTTTACATTTGTAACAGATACATCTTTTCGTTTTGCGGTTTCCCCCACTTTTCCATTTTCCAATAAAAAATTTAAAATGATGTGGATTTCCCCTCCCAATTATAAAATAAATAAATATTGGTAAATTCATTTTATGTAACCATCACTTGCCTAATCATCTCCGTTTGAAAGAGAAAAAAACTACTATAGCCAGCTAGACAATATTCTAAGGTCTTTCTAACTAAGCATGAAAGTGAAACAACGGGTGTTCAAAATAGTTATGTGCCACCACATAACATGACCGTGTTCTTCGGACAATTACTGATGTCAGATAGGAAGGAAGACTATTTATCTGACAAATTACAAAGTGGTATACCTTCGCGGTCTACTTATTATTTGACTGTGATTTACTGTATAATGTAACTTCCATTGGGATAAACCAATGTTTGATAGCTTAGCTTTGCTATTAAGGGTGTAACACAGCCGAATAACTTGTGTTTTAACAATACGAAGAAGCCTAAGTTAATTAAAACATATTTTAAAAACAAGTACTCAACTAAATATACTTAAATTATTAACAAACCAATTATACACAACACTTTCTAATATTATTAATGAACTCGATTGTCAACACAATTTTAAGGGAAGCACTTAAGAATGACAACTCTTGTTTGCACTGGTTCAACATATGAAAGAAAATTGTCATTTGAACAACTTCGATTTTTATTGATGGAGAGTGAAAAAATCAAGAAAAGGGTTGCTGAGTTAAAAGGCCAAGGACCCTTGTTGGATTTTACAATCGATTTTACGCCTTAAAAAATTAATTCAGCATTACCGAACTTTCTTATTCCGCCAGTCCTGTGTGAAACACTTAGGTCATGTTTGTTTTTAAGATAGGATAAACATGTACTCTTAGTAACATGATATAAATAGTGCAAAGCATAGGTACTAATAATACCACCTCTGAACTTTTATGACTAATATCCCCTATTATACATGGAATAGTCCAATAGCCCTTTTAATACCAATTCGTAAATTATTTCCCAAACAAATTATTAAGTGGACCCAATGGGATAATTAGTCTTATCTCCCTTCTAATAATGTAAACAAACATGGCCTTGGACACTTGGACTTACTTGGGCTAGTCCATAAGCCATTGATATAGAGAATAAAGGAAAGTTATTTGAAAGTGTGATATAAGCAGTGGTATAGTTTGTGCTTATAGCCTTAATAGGTGATCCGTTATAACTGTTGGAAAACACCACATCCTCATCCATTCTCAATGAAGTTGCGTACTTGAAGGGAATCAAATCGGAACCGACATGTCTCAGTCTTGAAACCTTTAAGGTAACATACTTTTTAAGAATGACCTCTAACGATTTTGTTAGAGTTTTCATGGATGAGGTGCAATGGTCAAGATTTTTTCTGGAAATTGCTGCAAGAGCTACAACTCTGAAAGTTGTATCAATTAGCAATACACACTCTCAACACCAAGCTTTACATATGATCAATACAGACTTTCAAGTGGCTTCTCCACTAGCCTAGACTAGAGAGAGCCAATATCTAACATATTTCTTTATTTACCCTCATGGGAGTTGAACCATGACAGATATTTCTCTTGACCATAACTTGCGACCAAATATTGCAATCAAGAGATGCCAAAGAAAGCCGTTCGTATGTATAATAAAATATATACCCAATGGTTATTCAGTGATACATGGGTGCAACATGTTGATGTGTATAAAGATAAAAATATGATCATCATACATGCCAATTCTCCATTCTAGCATTGTTTTTGGGGTGAAACACATGATTTCAACTCTAAATAGACATTGTCTGAATATGTAAAATTTCAATTACATGTAGCATTGTCTATCCCTGAGCTGTCAAGGCACCAACCCCATTGTGGAAGATTACCACAATTCTGTTAGCTAGCTTCAATATCCTTCTTGTTCATTCCATACATATTCTCATTGTATTTGGAATGTACCTAAACTTGGTTCCTGTAATATTCCAAATAGAAATAGAATAAGTATGGAATGAATAAGAAGGATGTTGAATCTATCTAATAGAATGGTTGTAATATTCCACAATGGGTTAGTGTCTCAACATCTCAGTGATGGACAATATTACATGGAATTATACTTTTAGATATCTAGGCATTGCCGATTTCGAATAGTAATCATGCATTTTGCCCCAAAAGCAAGGCCTGAACGGACAGATAGAGTGTATGACTAATGTTCATTTTTATCTTAATGCACATCGAAATCGACCCAAGTTATCATTGAATATCCATTGGGCATATATTCGATTAGACATCCGCATGACTTCATTTGGCATATTTTGGATGCATTATTTGGTCACCAATTATCGTCAAGAAAAATATTGATCATGGTCCAACTCCCATCAGAGTGGTGAAAGCACTATCTTATATATTGGCTCTCTAGTATGGATTAGTGGATAAGTCACCTGAAAGTCAGTATTAATCAGATGTAAATCTTGGTGGTGAGTGTGTGGATCTCCAGTTGATACAACTTCTAAAATGGTAGCTCTTGCAACAATTTCTGAAAAAAATCTCTAGACCATTGCGCCTCGTCCATGAGAATTCTAACAAGATAGTTATGGATCATTCTAAAGAAAAGTTGTTTCGTTTGAGCTTATAGGCCTAAGATCTATCGGTCTGGACCTAATTCCCATTAAATACACCATTTCATTGAGAATGACTGGGGATATGGTGCTGTCCAACACCCATAAAGGGTCATCCATTCGATCCATAAGTACTGTCTCTTCCATGACCGGTACCACTTTCAAAAAGAACTTTCCTTAGCTCTCTATATAAGTTGGCTCATAGAATGGGCTAAGTGGATTTAATGGTTAAAGTTTTTCCCCTACGACTAGAGGGAGAAGAAAATTTGGTACTGTAGAAGATATTTGAACCGTAAAATTAATTGTAAAATTCAACAAGTGCTAGTGGTCTATTAGCTTATCAACCTTTTTTCTTGAGTTTGTAATTCTCCATTAATAAAAATGGATATTTTAAAATATACACAAAATCAGTAAAAAAAAAAAGGTTGATGAGTTAAAAGACAAGGACACATATTTCTATTTTACTCCTCAAATAAATAATTCATAAGTACGTAACTTTCTTATTACGCCAGTCTTGGGGAAAGAT
Source organism: Primula veris (assembly GCA_963682055.1). Lineage (NCBI taxonomy): Eukaryota > Viridiplantae > Streptophyta > Magnoliopsida > Ericales > Primulaceae > Primula > Primula veris. The sequence continues at coordinate 26,422,566 of OY821745.1, read as the reverse complement.
TTGGACCCTTAGATTTACTTGGGACAGTCCATGAGACAACTTATGTAGAGAATAAGAGAAATTATTTGAGAGTGTGTTATAAGGAATGGATTGGTTTTTGTTTAAAGCATAAATAGACGACCTGTTATGGTTGTTGGAAAACACCACCTCCCCACCCATTCTTAGTGAAATTGTGAACTTGAGGGGAATAAGGTCGTGATCGACATGTCTTAGGATTGAAGCCTCGAAGGAAACATTATTTTTAAAAATGACCTCTAATGATTTTGTTAAAATTATCATGCATGGAATAGGCTCAATGTTCAAGATTTTTTTCCGGTGTTTGCTGGAAAAGCAACAACTCTGAAAGTTTTATCAACTAGCAATACAAACCCTCGACACTAAGTTTTACATATGAACAATACTGATTTTCAAGTGGCTTCTCCACTAGTCAAGATTAGAGAGAGCGTGTATCTTAGATACTACTTTATCCACTCCCATGTAAGTTGAACCCTGATAGATATTTCTCTTGACCATAATTTGCGACCAAATATTGCAATAAAGAGATGCCAAAGGAAGTCGTTCCTATGTATAATCAAATATATACCCAACGTATATCCAGTGATACATGGGTGTTACATTTCGAGGTGTATAAAGATAAAAAAAGGATCATCATAAACGCTAATTCTCCATTCTAGCATTAATTTTGGGGTGAAAAACATTATTTCAATTCTAAAGAGCCATTGTCTGAATATCTAAAAGTCCAATTTCATATAACATTGTCCATCTCTGAGCTACCAAGGCACCAACCCCATTGTGGAAGCTTACCACCATTCTGTTGGCTAGCTTCAACATCCTTATTCTTCCTTCCATACATATTCTCATTATATTTGAAATGTAACTAGAGTTTGTTCTCGTTACATTCCAAATAGAATGAGAATAAGTATGGAGGGAATAATAAGGGTTTTGAATCTGGCTAATAGAATGGTTGTAATATTTCACAATGGGTTAGTGCCTCAACATCTCAATGATGGAAAACATTACTTGGATTATACTTTCACATATCTAGGCAATGCCTCTTTCGAATAGTAATCATGCATTTTGCCCCAAAAGCAAGGACTGAATGGACAAATAGAGTGAATAACTAATGATTGTTTTTATCTTCATCCACATCGAAATGAACCGAAGTTATCATTGAATATCCATTGGGCATATCTTTGATTAGACATCCAATTCTTCGAGTAATGCTTTTTCTTGGGACATCATCTCCTCCTTGGACAATTATTTTCTCAACTTTTGTACCTTTCGGATATCCAACAAACAATTCTTCGAGTAATGCTTTTTCTTGGGACATCATCTCCTCCTAAGCACACATAAAAAATAAGCATTAATAATCATTAGAAGTATAAGATGAAAGAAACTACTCGGTGCTAAATTTATACTCATACATAATTTTAATAACCTTGAAGATATAATTTTAATCATAGACAAAGAAAGGTAGACGAAGAAATTAAGATTTATCTATATAAAGAATGAAAAAGGTTACATTAAAAAAACATCCCTGGACATTTTTTATATCAATATGTCTAGAGTCTTGGACACATGATTTAATCAAACAATTTATTACTTGATCTGTGGCTCTGTGGCTATAACTTTATCGTTCTATTTTTTTGGCAGATAAGTTCATACATTTGTATTTTTTTTAATTGCACGGAGTAATCACTTATTTTTAGCCAATGTATGAATTTGAAATGAAGCACCACACAAGTAAAATAAGTTAGCTACGTCAACCAAGAATTTTCTCAACTGTTACGACACCCAAGAAATAAGTCAGCCACTCTAGAACAAATCAAATTGACAAAAACTAGAACTCCAGAAAGATGCAACTACAAAATTAATATTGGGGGGCACCATTTTAGAAAATTTAAAAGGCGAATCGAAATCATAAAGCTTATAATTAGCCGTTTCAAAACTAAAACAGTCATGTTCTTCTATCCTTCAAAAGTATTCTTTGGCTTTACACCGAAGGCAACCCATGTACATGGACAACCAGCAAACCGCCATTGACTAAAGCCATGGATCCTGTTAGATATCAATTCCAGCCAAAAGCTTGCCAAAAGACAAGTCTATACAAATTAAAGAGCGATGTAAGATGAGAAAGAACCTGTTTGTTAGATGGTTTTTATGTGATAAAAAGATAAAATGTTTTGTCCTTCATTGCAACTTCATTTTATTTTTTTACAGAAACCATGTAAACTTTCTAATAAGATTAGAGTAAACCAAGTAAACTAAGTAACAAGAAAATGAATAAGATTACAGTTGTAAATAAATGAAAGAAAAACACTCTTAATTAAAATATTATTATTAAAAACATTACAAGTGCAGTAAAACAAACATAAGATTTTTCAGTAAAGACAAAGCCGCAAAACCCTAAATGAAATGATCAATATTATCCCCAAATAGCAGTCGAAGGCATAATGAAACCAATAAGGGGATTCTGACCACAGGCTCTAAGTTAGATAATAAAACAACTAAAGACAAAGTATTTAACAATTAAATTATCCTCAATTCACAAAAGGTGCAAATAGGCAATTGAAAAAAGAAGTGAAGAAAATACCTCAATAGTAATTGAGTAAAACATCTAACTGAACGTACCAATATAAATCATCAATTAAGAAAAGACTCGATGAAAACAACCTAGATTTAGTGGATTAAGATGTCCCATTGTCAATTGACAGAGAGAATATAACCTTCCAAAGAAACAAAAGTAAGGAATGAATAAAAACACAGCTAAAATAGATAGATATACATGATGACAGTCTCGTAATAACAATTATATCTCAGAGGTAATTTCGTAGTTTTATCTGGACAAAAAATTGGGGCGGCACGTGCCATCCCATGCCCTTATGTGAATCCGCCCCTCACGTGAAAATCCAAAAGTAGCTTAAGAGCAAATTATTTAATATGAAATTTTAGAATAGAGAAGTTAGAAAATTCATCTATATATAGGTAACTCAAGATTTATCAACAAAAATACAGAACCAAGGGAGGTCTATGAAACATCAAAAATCTAGTTCCCTTGGAAATTAAGAAGTCAAAGGAGTAAGGACTAAAAAATTGGAGACCAAAATTTGTACTTCAAACAACTCAATGATGTACCTATCAACAAGGTTTAAAAGAAGGGGGCGATCTTGGTAACCCACACTACAAGAAAAATTGTCTCTGCCGACAAAAAATTATTGGATTCCGTGTATGTAATAACAATTAAACAATAAGTAAAGGACTAGAAAGAAATAATTAAAACCAGTGTAATCTTTATTAATTTCGAATTTGAATTGAAATTACAGATTACAACATGTAGGTACTGAATAGAAATTAAAGCAAACGTTATTCAGATTATTATTAATTAATAATCTGATGTACTGATTTGCAATAAATAGAAACTGCCGGACTGGAAAGTATAAACTTAACAGCCGGACTGTTCTGATTGAAATTGAAATAACATGACTGAATTGAAACTAATCTAATTACTGAATTAAATTACAGAACTAAAATTACAGCATAAAACAGAACTTTAAAGAAATTACAGAAAGGTACAAACAGAATTAAAAGCTACAGCTAAGGACAACAAATTAAAATACTGAAATAAAAAATAGAGAATTGAAAAAGATAGAATATAAATAACAGAATTTAAATGCGGAAATTAAATGGACAGAATTAAAAGACGAGGCGACTGTAAACAATCTGCCCTTAACCGATATTCGCCCAACCACCTTGATGTTTCTGGTTGCGTTGGTGCTTCGATCCCAAGGTACAACGTCTCGGATGACTCGCCGGAAACTGGCGACGAGTAAAGGTCGAGCTGTTGGTGGGTGGTTCTCTCTGTTTCTAATATGCTAGGAGAAAAAAATATATGTTGTTTTAGAGAGAAGAGAGATGATTTCGTGTGTGTTTGAATGTGAGGGGAAGGCTGCCTCATATAGAGGATTCTAAAACCGCAGCGATTTATTATGGTCATTTAATTATGTGAGTTACATCCCCAGAATCCGCCTCCATTACTGCTGGAGTTTCAAACTTGCTGGAACTCTAGGGACTGCTCTTGTAAATATACAAAAGTCCCTTTTTCAGTTTAGTACAAGACCCAAGACCCAAGACCCAATACCCGAGACATTCCCCAAATCCCAAATCCCAAATCCCAAGGCCTACGGCCCGCGTCCCGAGCGAGCACGTGCGTGTGTGGTACACACTAACCCACTCATGGGTATGTTGACTTGATAGTTTAACAACTACATGGGATGGACTTGTATTTATAATGTAAAAATCACTCCTGATTATACAATGTGGGATAACCCTCATGGTTTAAATCCCATTTTTTTTTCATTTTTCCAGCATTGGTTTTATTACCTCTTTCGAGTACCAACCTTCGAGTCCAATTATTATTCACACCCATTCTCCGAATAGGTCATGCGATATACCGTTGCGAAGCTCGTCGCACGAGCTACTCAAACGCTTTGAGTAAGACTTCAGAAAATCTGAGTTGTCGCATCGTATAATGACTCAAATATGGTCCCTGACCACTCGGAACAACCATGTTTTAACAACATGTTTTCCAACAAAAATTGCCGACGAAACAAAAATTTGTCGCCAAAAATCAATTTAAGCCGACGAATTTCAAAACTTTGTCGGGCACGAAATTATGGGTCTCTGTCGACAAAATTGTCGACAAACAAAGAGTTTGTCGGGCAAATTTAATTTTAGCCGATGAACGTCTAAGCTTTGTCGGGAAAAATCAAGAGCATTAAACTCTTTTACTTTTTTTTTTTTTACTATAGAGCAATATATTGCAAACACATACCAAACAAGGGTTTGCATGTATTCTTGTTCTTTTGACCGAGTGAACTGATACTTTACCCGTTAAATGACATTTTTTTAACGATTATGATGTTTACTAAATGACTTATATGTTTTGATTGATGTTTTTTTTCATTTATAAGCTAAACAAACATAAGCTCAGTAATTTGTGAGCCAAACACGAGATTTTTTAAAACAATCTCGCGCATTATCATCTACACTTTCAATCAAGTCCGGTTCTAATCAAAGCCAAATAAGCTCGTTACCTTAGGCGCCAGTTAATGAATAGGCGCAAAAACAAATTAAAATAAAAAATAATAAAATTATAACTTAAGAGGTTCGAACTCATGATTTTCTAGGTAAACTACCAATATACTCTTTCATCTGAGCTATTGCAACACATTGTAAACAAATTGGTGTTTAAAATTTTAATTTTAACTACCAAGTATATTAAAAATGAAACCAGTATTGTCCGTAATTTTTTTCCGAACACATTGCCCAAGAGGCAAGTCTTACCTGAATTGGCCTAGGTCGCCCCTGTTCGTTATTCATACCAATTATTAAAGAAAAATAGTGTCCGAGTCTAAAATGAAAGTTGGATTACCAAAACACATATTTTTAATTCATAAATAATTTGATTATTTTTATTATAGCTATCATGTATCTAAAAGTAATATGGCGGTGAATATCAAGTTGTAAGTTGGAAAACTTCTTTTTCACACGTACAGTTTCTATTTTCAGTGGGAACTTAACAAAAAATTTCCCACCACCTGAACACGTTCTCAGCTGCCCCCCAAATTACTCCCTCACCCTCTCTCCCTCTTTCACCCTCTCTCCCTCTCCATCAACTAAAGCTCTCAAATGTACGTTTCTGATTTTTTATGTAATTATTATTATAGATTTTTTTTAGTGATTCAATCAAATAAACTAAGATTGTGTTAGGACCAGATTTCTAGTCTAAATACTATTTGTTGTCTATTGGTTTGAACTAAATAATCCTACTTGTTTGTTAAGAACTTAGACACGTGTTTGGTTTCAAGTAATGTTGCAACCTCAGTTACAACCAACTAAGACAGTGTTGTTGGTTTCAAGTAATGTTGCAACCTCAGTTACAACCAACTAAGACAGTGTTGTTGGTTTCAAGTAATGTTGTAACCTCAGTTGCAACCACAATTCCAACCTGCTATTCTGCAGGATTCTGTCTAGTTCTGTAATTCTGCATTACTATTCTTTAATGATAATTATTTGTTTTAAAGTATGCATGATATATTCTCATATGCTCTTAAAGGTTTAGTTCGTTTATATTGAGAATATTAAAGTGGTAAGGAAAGATGTTTCCTAAAAGATATAAGGAGATTAGTTTATAAAGATATGTTTCCTTTAGATAGGTAAATTTATATCTCTATCCTTATGCAAATCTTTATCACTTGTTTCAATCTTTGTTCCTTATCAAATTCAGTATGATACGTTTAAGATTGAATGAAATATGGAGTTTATGTTTCATATATATATATTTAGAAAGATTTTATCTCCAAAAAGATACTATCTTATAGGTTCCTTATTTAAGGAAAAAATTAACTCCTATTTCCAAGCTAGTTATTAACAGGTAATATCTTATGAAGATTGAGGTCAGTCCTACGTTGAAATATATCGTGATATATGGAAAGATTGAAGCCAATCAAAAGAGTCAAAATCAATCATCAAGATCTTGAATAAAGAAGATTGTTTTTACTTGTATAAATAGTTGATAACCTAGGTTGTAAAAAGTGTGTGTTCTAAATTATAAAGAATTCATTCTTGAGAGAATACACAGTGAGCTTTAAAAGAAAATGGTGGTGGGATGCCATTGATTTATAATTGATAGTTACTAGGTAGGAGCAATATAGAGGTAGGCAGAAAAACCTAGAGGGATTCTGAGTGTTTTTCAATAAGACTTGCATCCTATATTGTAAGCTTTTATAATATCATAATCTGGGTAAGTGCCCCGGAGACGTAGCCTAGTTAGGTGAACTCCGTTGTTAAATGTGCGTGTGATTTATTTCAAGTACATTTAACTTTACACAGTTCTGTCCATTATTTTACTTAGGTTCCAACTGTGGTTGCAACATCACTTGAAACCTAACTGCAAAACTGCAACTAGAACAACGGATAGAAATTTCAATTGGTATCAGAGCTTCACACTAGATCTTACTTAGTGTGGATCCTGTGTTCTGGTAAAAATGGACTTAATGAGGGAAGGAAATGCATTCAACAAACCACCATTGCTTGAAGGAGGAGTCAACTATGGAGTCTGAAAAATCAGAATGAGGTCTTTCATTAAACAGCAAAATGAAGATGCATGGAAAACAATATTGTATGGTTGGGAGGTTCCAACTGTTATTGATGGTGAAGATGATCTTGTTTATGTACCTAAAGATAGATGGTCTGCTGATGAGGATAGAAAATCAAGTGCAAACTCAACAGCAATAAACTTGATCTTTGCTGGTGTCACTCTAAGTGTGTTCATGTATATCTCTCATTGTGAAACTGCCAAAGAGGCATGGGATATTTTACAAGTAATCTTTGAAGGAACTGTTAAAGTAAAAGCCTTTAAACTCCAACAGTTAACAACTCAATTTGAAAATTTAAGAATGGAGGAAGATGAAACCATTGAACTATTTAATGGTAGAATTTGTCACATTGTCCATCAAGCTGGAACCTTAGGTGAAAAATACCGTGATGATAAACTTGTTAAGAAAACTCTAAGGTCACTTCCAGAAAGGTTTGAAATTAAGGTTACAGCTATTGAAGAGTCAACAGACTTAGAAAATCTAAAACTTGAAGAACTTATAGGAAATCTAAGCACTCATAGCTAAAATTCTTCAAACAAAAGAGACCAGAAAAGGGAATAGCCTTTCAGGCTAAGAAATCTGAATCTAAGGTCTGTGAAAAATTGAGTGATGAAGAACAGCTGGACTTCTTTGCTAAATAGGTTTACAAAAAGTTTTATAAGAAAAAACAGGATGATACTAGAACATCCACAAACTTTCAGAAAAGGGATAGTCAATTTAAGTCAGAATCTAGATTTAATAATAACCCTAAAGGAAAGTGGAATCCTAAAGAGAAGGATGACAGAGAGTATAAACCTAGAGAAATTCAATGCAGAGAATGTAGAGGTTATGGTCACATTCAGTCTGAGTGTGCAAATACTTTAAAAAGGAATAAAAATGCTTATATAACCACTCACAGTGATAGTGATTCTGAGAGTAACAGTGACGAAGAGAATGAATCTAACTTTGTTAATTTTATGGGAATAATCACTGAAAAAGAACCTACTTATGAAAGTGACTGTGAGTCTGTTTCAACCAGAGTTACAACTGCTCTTAAGACCTATAGTAGTGATGAGGAAGAACCTTCTGATGATAACATTACTCAGCAATATCTTGTCCTTTATGAAAAATATCAATGTCTGAGTAAGCAATCCTTGATCATAAACAAGCTTAATGTTAATCTAAAGGATAAGGTTACTAGTCTCACTGAGCAACTCAACTCTCAACTGGTTGAGCTAACTGAAACCAAAAAGAAAATAAAACTTCTTAATATTTCTGCTTCAGAAAAGTTAGATGACATGCTATCCTATTGTAGAGGATCTAAAGATAACAGTGGTTTAGGTTACTATGGCTATGAAAACACTGGAAAAACTACCTTTGTTAAATCTCTTGTTAAAGCTGAAACTCATGTTTTTGATAATAAGGTTAGAAGTACAGTTGCAACCAAAGTTGCAACCAAGAAAAAACTAAATAGCTTTGAGGTTAAATCTACCTTTAGGACTAAACTGTGCAACTTCTGTAAAAAACCTGGTCATTCAGAAATCCAGTGTTATTTAAAAAGGAACAGGAAGTATATTTCTCAGAAAAATTTGTTGGTTTCTCTCAATAAAAAAATGAACTGGGTCTGGCAAGTTAAGAAAAGAACTACCTTAATTGCTAATAACAAAGTTGTTATCACTTCTTTAAATGATGTTACTTCTAATGATTGTTATTTTGACAGTGGTTGCTCTAAGCACATGACAGGTACTGCAAGTTTTCTAAAAAATGTCATTAATCTTACAGGAAACACTGTTGTGTTTGGAGGTGGACATACAGGTAAAATTATTGGAAAAGGAACCTTAAACAAACCTGGAATGCCTGATATTAATGATGTATTTCTTGTAGATGGTCTAAAAGCCAATCTTATTAGCATTAGTCAACTGTGTGACAACAAGATGATTGTTAAGTTTAACAAAGATAAGTGTCTAATTACTAATTTTAATAATGATTTGGTCATGACTGGAGTTAGATCAGTAAATAGCTGCTATGTTTTTGAAAAATCTGAAAAAGAATTGCCTCAGAATAGGTGTAATCAAGCTATTACTAACAATGCTGATATTTGGCATAAAAGGCTTGGTCATGTGAACTATAAAACTTTAGATAAGCTTGTTAAAGATGAGTTAATAAGGGGTATTCCCAAACTCAGTTCTAACACCCAAGGTGTTTGTGGTGACTGTGCAATAGGTAAACAAACAAAGAGCATTCACAAAGGTACCAGTCAAATCTACACTAAAAGAGTCCTAGAACTTCTTCATATTGACTTAATGGGTCCTATGCAAACTGATAGTATAGGTGGTAAGAAGTATATCTTGGTAGTGGTAGATGATTTCTCTAGATACTCATGGGTAGTGTTCTTAAGGAACAAATCTGAGACTTTTGATCTCTTTAAAACTCTGTGCTTAAAACTACAACTTGAAAAAGGTTCCACCATTGGTAAAATTGTTAGGGTCAGAAGTGATCATGGAACTGAATTTGAAAACAGCAAGTTTAGTGAGTTTTACAACTCTTTAGGTATAAGTCATGAGTTTTCTGCACCAAAGACTCCACAACATAATGGCATAGTTGAAAGAAAAAATAGAACTATTCAGGAAATGGCTACAGTCATGCTTAATTCTAAGAAACTTACCAAAAGGTTTTGGGCTGAAGCTGTTAACACTGCATGTAATATAGTCAATAGGGTCTATATTACTAAGGGTACTACCATGACTGCCAATGAAATATGGAAAGGTAGAAAACCAAATGTCAAGTACTTTCAAGTATTTGGATGTGTGTGTTATATTCTTAAAGATAGAGAGCATCTTGGTAAATTTGACTCTAAAAGTGATAAAAGGATATTTCTTGGTTATGCTCAAAACAACAGAGCTTTTAGAGTCTTTAATTTAAGGACAAATTGTGTCATGGAATCATATAATGTGATATTTGATGACTTAAAAGCTGTTGATGAGATTACAGGTGATGATGAAGAATCTGAAATTACAGAAAAAGAGAAAGAAGAAATTCAGCAAACAGGCAGTCCAACAGTGGTTGGAAGTCCAGTTGCAACTGAGGTTGAAACCGAGGTTGAAACCCAGAATACTGCTGAGTCTGAAGAAGAAGAAGAAAGTTCTCATATTCAATCAACTAGCAAGCCTCGCTATGTAAGGACTCAGAAAAATCATTCTCTTGACAATGTCATAGGAGAAGTTGATTCAGGTATGAAAACCAGAGGTAAAAGAAATAATGTTGTTCACTTTGCTTGTTACATTTCTCAGTTAGAACCTAAGAATATAAAAGAAGCTTTAGAAGATAGTGAATGGATTTTAGCTATGCAAGATGAACTGTCTCAATTTGAGAGAAATGATGTATGGACTTTAGTACTCAGACCTTCTAATAAAAATGTTATAGGGTCTAAATGGATCTTTAGAAATAAAAGTAATGAAGATGGAGTCATTATTAGGAATAAAGCCAGGTTGGTAGCTCAGGGTTATACACAAATTGAGGGAATTGATTTTGATGAAACCTTTGCTCCTGTAGCTAGAATTGAATCTATTAGAATGCTACTCTCTCTTGCATGTCTGTATGATTTTAAATTATTTCAACTTGACATTAAGAGTGCTTTTCTGAATGGTGTGATTAATGAAGAAGTTTATATTTGTCAACCTAAGGGATTTGAAGATCCTAAATTCCCTGAACATGTCTATTTGCTGAAAAAGGCCTTGTATGGTTTAAAGCAAGCTCCTAGAGCTTGGTATGATAGATTAACCAAGTTCTTAATTGAAAAAGGTTTCAACAGAGGGGGAGTTGATAAAACTCTGTTCACTAAGAAAACTACAAAGGATATAATCATTGCTCAAATCTATGTTGATGACATTGTGTTTGGTTCCACTTCTGATAATAGGATAGATGAATTTATTTCTGATATGAAGAATGAATTTGAAATGAGTGGTGGAGGTGAATTAACTTACTTTTTGGGATTGCAAGTTAAACAGAATAAAAAAGGCATTTTTCTATGTCAGAGTAAGTATGCTAATAATCTTGTTAAGAAGTTTGGTCTAAGTGAGAGTAAAGAGAAAATAACTCCTATGAGTACCAATTTAAAATTGTCCAAAAATGATAAAAGTAAGAGTGTCTGTCCAAGTCTCTACAGGTCCATGATTGGAAGTCTTCTTTATTTAACTGCTACTAGGCCAGATATTTGCTTAAGTGTAGGAGTTTGTGCCAGATATCAGGCAAATCCCTTAGAATCTCACCTTCTAGCTGTTAAAAGAATTTTAAGATATGTTAAAGGCACAATTCATCTTGGTCTATGGTATTCTAAAGACACAAATCATTATCTTGTTGGTTACTGTGATGCTGATTGGGCTGGTAACATAGATGATAGAAATAGCACTTCTGGTGGTTGTTTTTATTTTGGGAACAATCTTGTTTCATGGTTTAGTAAAAAGCAAAACTGCATTTCTTTATCTACTGCTGAGGCAGAATATATTGCAGCTGGAAGTGGATGCACTCAACTTATTTGGATGAAACAAATGTTAACTAATTATAATGTTAAACAAGAAATATTAACTTTGTTTTGTGATAACAAAAGTGCTATAGATTTGGCAAAGAATCCTGTTCAACATTGCAGAACTAAACATATTGATCTAAGGCATCATTTCATTAGAGAACTGGTTGAATAAAAGAGCTTAATTTTAGAACATGTTTCAACTGAAGGACAATTAGCATATATTTTCACAAAGCCCCTTGATACAAACAAGTTTGAATCATTAAGAAGTGATATAGGGGTATGTCACTATAGATCTAATTGAATACTCTTGCTAAATATGTCTGTTTTGAATACCTTCAATACATTTTGTCTCTAAGGTAAGTCTTAATTGAGCTTTGAAGTTTTTATCTTGAAAAAGCCGCTATTTGGTGTCTTAAAAACAGATGTGAGGTAACTTGTCTTAAAACCTCTCTGGTAATAGAGTTGCAAGCACAAAGTGCAATTTTCTGATAAGCTGGTTGCAAGCTCAGTTGCAACCCAAGCTGAAACCACGTTCTTTCAGTACAGACCAAATCTGTGTTTGCATAATTTTTGTCATAATGTATATGATATCTAATCATGGTGATGATTTCTAATGAAAAAGCCAAGACAAAGTCTTGTGATTTTTGACATCACTTATACTCTTTTCTTGCTGCGGTCATTAATTTAGTTTTTGTATAGAGAAAAAAATGGATTTGCTCAATATAAGCTCCTAAGATTTGATTTTTATTCAAGTTATTCAATGATAAATATATCTTCTTGAGTAAATGGCTAGATTCTTGAATTTTCAAAGTTCTATATCTTATACAACTGCTATTTTCATTTGAAACAAGTCAAATTTCCTTCAAAACTTCAACTATTAAATATTTAAAATTTTGGATAAATCTGTTTACAAGGAATGTTTATCTGAATTATTTGTTGGATTTATCTTACTGAAAACCATATCCTTTGTGATTTCATTGTGTTTCAATTTTTAAAATTTTTGTTGCAAAGAAACTTCCTTAATTTTAGCAATATCTGTTTGAAAATTGATTTGAGTGTATCTGTTTCTAAGTGTAAAAAGATTTGGACTTATATGTTATTTATACTAATCTCTTTTACTATCCCAATTCATTAGCAAAATCAGAATTACTCTCTCTCTCTCTCTATCAAAAACCCAATGCATAGTTCCAAGTCCAGTTGAAACCCTAGTTGAAACCATGTCTTCAAATTCTCCTAATAATCCAAATCTCAGCTATGAAGATGATAGTACTCTTAGGGACTTCATTGCTAAATCTCAATCCAGCACAGGCTCTAAAGCAAAGGTAAGTGAGTCTTCTTCTTCTTCTAAGAAACATAGGTCTAAGAAGCGTGCTAGGAGAAATCAACAGAATGATCCTATCTTTGATAAGTTTACCTATGATTCTCAATTCAATGAGGTTGATCCTAGATTCTGGAATAAGAAAATGTCTGAAAGGTTCAAGTATCTTGGTCATAGGGAAATCCATTCTGAAAGAAAATTAAATTTGGCTAGTTATCAGCACATACAAGTGCATGTTGAGAAATTGTTATCAGCTGTTGGTTTAGATAGGACTATTTGCTATCCTAACTCCTATTTTCCTAGGGTTGTTAAGGAATTTTATGCCAATCTTAATCCTAGTGTCTTTACTGAGGGTGACCCTGCTTATGGCAGAATATTTGTTAGGGGTCTTACTTTGGATTTTACTCCAGAGATAATCAATGATTTTCTTAGTTGTCCTAGTCCTTCTGAGAGCAGTAGTGATTATGACATGGAAGTTATAGCTCTTGTCCTTACAGGAAAGAACAATAGGTTTGATGATACTTCCATTAAAACTTCCTCACTCACATTGTGTGCTGCTGTGCTTCACAAAATTGCTAGGTTTAATTGGACTCCCACAAAACAACCCTCTAGAGTGAACAAAGATATGGCAGTGTTTCTCTATAAGATCATGTCTTCCTTACCAATTAACTTTGGTCACCATGTGTTTAATCTCATCAAGGAGTTCAGTTATATCAAATCACAATCTGTTCTGCTCCCATTTCCTTGTTTAATCACTGGGTTAATTCTGACTCAAGTTATGCCTATATCTGCCACACATCCTATCAGCCTCTCTTCTGAACAAACCACAGATTGTCCCTCTGCCTTATATATTTCTACAAAACTACTAAAGGAAGGGCATGTCAATGACATCTCTGGAGAAAAAGGAAAAGAAAAGGAGACATCTAGTGCTCCTTCAAAGAAGAAAGGTGTGAGGTGGTATCTTCAATAAAAACTGGCTTACAACCAAGAAAGAAGAGTTGACCTAGATACAGATGACTATCAGATCAAGAAGCTACTAGAGAATCTCACAGAAAGTGAGGATGATAGTGACAGTCATGATGGCTTCTCAATAAGCAGTGAAGAAGAAGATGAAGAAGTTGTCAGAGATACACCTCTAAGGGAAAGACCACCTCACTCAGACAGGCCTCTTGATTAGTTTGTCTGGCTTCTGACAAATAGGGGGAGATGAAGAAGTTTATTTTATTGTTTCTAAGTTTCAATTTCATTTTTTGTGTTAAGACTTCATGTTTATGTTTCTAAGTTTCAGTTTCAATTACAATTGCTGTGTTAAGACTATGTTGTGCCAGTATTTTTGGCCTTAAAATTTCTGCAATTTCTTTCTGAATTGTGCTTGTCTCTAAAATTGAATATGTTCTGAAACTCTGGTGTATGGATATATATTTTGTGCTTATAAGATGCTTGCTATTCTAACCTGCAGGGGGAGCTTGAATAGTTGTCTTAAAAACACTGATAAATGACATACAGAAAAAGACTGTGTTGAAACTTATATTTGCAGGTAGATTGATGTTTTTATAAACTTAGATGATTTGTCAAAACCAATGATAAAGGGGGAGATTGTTAGGACCAGATTTCTGGTCTAAATACTATTTGTTGTCTATTGGTTTGAACTAAATAATCCTACTTGTTTGTTAAGAACTTAGACAGGTGTTTGGTTTCAAGTAATGTTGCAACCTCAGTTACAACCAACTAAGACAGTGTTGTTGGTTTCAAGTAATGTTGCAACCTTAGTTACAACCAACTAAGATAGTGTTGTTGGTTTCAAGTAATGTTGCAACCTTAGTTGCAACCACAGTTCCAACCTGCTGTTCTGCAGGATTCTGTCTAGTTCTGTAATTCTGCATTACTATTCTTTAATGATAATTATTTGTTTTAAAGTATGCATGATATATTCTCATATGCTCTTAAAGGTTTAGTTCTTTTATATTGAGAATATTAAAGTGGTAAGGAAAGATGTTTCCTAAAAGATATAAGGAGATTAGTTTATAAAGATATGTTTCCTTTAGATAGGTAAATCTATATCTATATCCTTATGCAAATCTTTATCACTTGTTTCAATCTTTGTTACTTATCAAATTCAGTATGATACGTTTAACATTGAATGAAATATGGAGTTTATGTTTCATATATATATTTAGAAAGATTTTATCTCCAAAAAGATAGTATCTTATAGGTTTCTTATTTAAGGAAAAGATTAACTCATATTTCCAACCTAGTTATTAACAGGTAATATCTTATGAAGATTGAGGTCAATCCTATGCTGAAATATATCGTGATATATGGAAAGATTGAAGCCAATCAAAAGAGTCAAAATCAATCATCAAGATCTTGAAGAAAGAAGATTGTTTTTACTTGTATAAATAGTTGATAACCTAGCTTGTAAAAAGTGTGTGTTCTAAATTATAAATAACTCATTCTTGAGAGAATACACAGTGAGCTTTAAAAGAAAACAATGGTGGGATGACATTGATATATAATTGATAGTTATAAGGTAGGAGCAATATAGAGATAGGCAGAAAAACCTAGAGGGAGTCTGAGTGTTTTTCAATAAGACTTGAATCTTATATTGTAAGCTTTTATAATATCATAATCTGGGTAAGTGCCCCGGAGACGTAGCCTAGTTAGGTGAACTCCATTGTTAAATGTGCGTGTGATTTATTTCAAGTACATTTAACTTTACACAGTTCTGTCCATTATTTTACTTAGGTTCCAACTGTGGTTGCAACATCACTTGGAACCTAACTGCAAAACTGTAACTAGAACAGCGGATAGGAATTTCATATTGGCTATAGTATTATAGCTATTTCATCAATTACGGCTGATTATTTCTAATTGGTTTGGCCATTTATTATGTACAGTAGTTGTTTTCTTAATGGTTAGGTATTTCGAATGGGTTTCATATGTTTGTATATATTGTGGTACTAGAATAGAGTAATGCAATTTTTTACATATATATTGTTATCAGAACAAGATTTTTATATTTAATCATCTGTGCAATGTAATATTGTTGTAGGCATCTGTTGGCTGAACTATAAACACATAAACACTTTCGATCTCTTTCTTTCGAATCTACGATCAACATCCTCCGCCATGGTTGACCCTAAGGTGTATATTTTTCTTTCTTTTTTTTATTTTTAAGGATGTTTCCTTTTATAGGATGCTGCTACTGGCTTGTTGTTTGAATAAACTAGGGTCGAATAAAGGCTTATTTGCTTAAAAGCTGCAGTAAACTAGAATTCTGAGATTAGTTGTGCAAATAAGTTATTTGAACTCGACTGAACTGTATATTTTTTGACATGCATGTACAGTATTTATATTATATCAAAGTTTGGTATTTACTAGTGGTTAGGTTCAAGCGAATAAAGATGAGTTGGATTTTTATATATAATTAGCAAATACCGAGCCTCCTAGATGAACTTTTAATGAATTATATAAAAAGGCTAACTTGTGGTAACTATTACACGAGTTTGTACCGATATAATATCATAGTTTGTTAATGGTTGTGTTATTTACTTTTCATTCAGGGCCGTCCCTATAGTAAAACAGCCATGTCACTTAGGCGCCAAGGTCGGAAAAGGCACCAGGAAATTTTTTTACCTAAGAAACTCTGGTAGTCTTACAATTTATATATATAAATAGCGCCTTTCTTTCACATAGTCCTTCCACTCCAATTGGTTATGGTGCACACCCTAAGCTTGCATCACTATATATGTCTTAAGTGTTCATAACCTCATGGCAGCATTATTTTTGTTTATTTTTTCAATTTCGTGTTTAGTAAAATTCGAATATGTTTATACTTATTAGACCGATATATAAAAGCAACTATTAACATATATTTATCAGTATTTTAACATTATAAAAACCTCATATATGAAGATTTGCGTTAGGTATAATTTTTAGGAGTCAAAAGAATTGTATTAAAATTAAACTCTAAAATAAAAGAGGCGTAAAAATATAGACTTGGCTTGGTGTTAAAAGCGCTAGGACCGGCCCTGTTTACATTTAGGCAAAGCGACCAATGAGGACGATAAGGATGTGGACCCGATGCAGTGGAGCAAAGACTTGGAGAAGTACTTTGCTGGCGAGTTCTCATTCGCTGTGGTGCAGGGGAATATAGAGCTAAAAGATCATAGCCAGGTGGAGACAGGCTCACATGCGCTTTTTGTGGGTATTTACGACGAGCATGGTGGGTCCCAAGTGGCGCAATTTGTTCGGGATAATCTTTTTCTTCATGTCATCAATCTTGCTGCGGAAACTGGGACAATGTCAGGAGATATCATAAGAAATGTGTTTTCGTCAACAGAAGAAGCATTTATTTCTGATGTAAGGGATAAATTTGCAGATACACCACGGATCGCTGCTGTTGGATCATGCTGTCTGGTCAGAATTATCTGGGAAGAGTATATGTTGCTAATCTAGGTGACTCTAGAGCTGTAATAGGTCATGAAGCTAAGAAGAAAAGATTTGTTGCTGAACAATTGAGTAATGAGCACAATGCCCGTTTTTCTGATGTGAGAGAAGAACTACAGGCCTTGCAGCCAGATGATCCACAAATTGTTGTTCAGATAGGTACAACATGGCGGGTCAAAGGGATTATCCAGGTTTCCAGAGCTATAGGAGATGCATACTTAAAAGTATCCAGAGTTTTCTCTTGATGATGCATACACGTTTCCGCCTATCTACACCTCTCACTCAGCCCGCTCTTCTTTCCGAACCAACACTGCTTTCTAGAGCTTTGGGGCCTAATGACAAATTTCTCATATTTGCTTCTGATGGACTTTGGGATCACATGACAAATGAGCAGGCCGTCGATTTTGTTTCCAAGAATCCTAGAACAGGAATTGCAAAAAGGCTTCTCAGATTAGCATTGAAGAAAGCAGCTACCCAGAAAAAAACGACTTACAAAAAAATTAAGAAGACCGAGTCGATGAAGAGACGGGAGATCCATGATGACATTACAGTGATTGTTGTCTTTATAGATCATGGGTTGCTGAAGAAGAATTCATCTGTGCCTGAACTATCAATACGCGGATTCGTGGACGCTGTTGAACCATCACAATTCAGCATTTTGAAAGGAAATAATGCAAATGGATAATCTGCTAATTCAAGGAGATCTAGTTAGTTGAATTGGTTAGTCTGCTTTGGAGAGATAAGGTTGTACATGTTTCCAGATATACATTTTAGGATAGAATTGCAGATTTAGTAGCTGTTTTCACTAATACTCATAATTTTCCTAGGTTAATACTAAATCACTGGTGAAACTTATGTCTGAAAATTGGGTTATACATACAAGGGGAGGATTAGGGATGGCAATTTGACGGGTTTCAACCCGACCCGACTTGAGGACAAAGTTGCACTGCTACCCATTTGATCCTGTTTCACACAAATTTTTACCAAGTGCTGAAGACAGGAAAAATGAATGCGAAGCAAAGTAAATTTTATTTATCAATTGATTTGCTGGTACAATCTCTGATAATTTCTAAAATAAAATATAGAAATAAAAGTCCTTTGATTCTCCTCTTCGAACAATTTGTGATGGCTCGAAATGTTGTTGTAGACTCTCTGATGAATTTTGTTGAGTTTGCTGAAGCTGAGTAAAATTCTTCGGGTTTGATGAAGAACTTTGCAGTTTTGTTGATTTCGTTGATGATCTTGACGTTCTTTGGATTTGGTGAAAAACTTGGAGATTTTGATCTAGAGAAACGTGTTTTTACCTTTGTGTAGTCATTCCTGAAGATCGAATGCCGATTTGTTGTAGATTTCTTGGGTGGAGATTTTCAGATTTGTTGAAGAACTTTGAATACTTTGATTTGCATAAACGTCTTGTTTACTGCTTGTAGTCCTTCCTGAAGATGGAATGCCAATTTGTTGCAGAACTTCTTTAGATTTGGTGAAGAACTTTGAAGACTTTGATTTGCAGAAACGTCTTGCTTATTGCTTGTAGTCGTTCTTGAAGATCGAAGACAGATTTGTTGTAGGAGTTCTTCAGATTTGGGGAAGAACTTGAAGATTTTGATCCGTAGAAACGCCTTGCTTGCTGCTTTTAGACGTTATTGAAGATCGAATGCCAAGTTTATTGCAGATTTGTTGCAGACTTTGAAGGCGTTCGTTGAGGCCGGAGTGTGCAGAGCTTTCCCTAGGAGTTGATCCATTGACGTTTGTGGAGGAGCGGAGCTGATTTCCTGGCGGTCGTGGAGGAGCGGAGCTGATTTTCTGGCGTCTGTGGAAGAGCTTCTCTCTCTCTAGTCTTCAAGACTTTTTGATTGTTTTTTAATTATGGCACCCCCATCCCTCTATTTAATTACAAGGGCACCTCACTAAGTTTCGGCCCATTATCATATAGGACCAACACTTGTCATTTGATTTAAATTTAGTATTTATGTTTTGAAAACATTTTAACGAGTTCTATAATTTTAAGAAACTCTTTGTTTGCTCCATACTAAATGAGTTTTAGCAAAATAAATACTTTTATTTTAATTTACTATCTTAATTTTATGTGATAATAAATTATATTTTTTTTATTTTAAATTACTAATAACTTCTTTTCTATTTAAATTTAGATATTAGTAGTCAATTTAATTTTGTTTAAAAGACATGTGGCGTATTTTTAATGACCGTAAATTTTACGTGTCAACAAATGCCCCCTCGAGACTTGTTTAGTTGCATTATTTTTTTTTTTTTTAAAATGAACGAGTCTCGAGTTTTTTTTATTATTTATTTTTGATAGGAGTTTTTTTTTTATTAATTTTTTTTTTCGAAAGATAATTTGCAGTTTTTTTTTTAGAGTAAAGAAAAAAATTGTTTTGTGTTTTTAATAGAAAAACCTTGTATATTTATGTGACAAGATTTTTTTATTTGATGTGAACTTTGGGTTCTAGAAGCAGAGTTTTTTTTTTTTCCCTTGGATAGAATAAATATAATATTAACTTTGAACCGTATCATACTAGGTTTATCCATAAACTTTTTAGTTCCACTTCCAATTTGAAAAGAATTCAAAGTAAAATCCCACTCACATATCCAACAAGATTCAGATTGATTTTTTTTTTAATAAAAAAAAAAAAAAATCACTTGGCCACGTAATTCATTTGTAACATGACTCTTCATGTTAGAATATGACTATTTTAAATGAAACACCATTACGTCATATATCTTGGAAGAGTTTTTATCCTATACAAATTATAATTTTTAGAGTCCATGTCAATTTATGAAACGTTTACAATTCTTATAAATAGGGGCTTTACCCTTATTTAATTTCATAATATTTTGAAGATCCTCATCATATTCTTTTTAACGTTGGAGTCAAACAAAAGTGAAGTATTGATTTATTTTTTATTACTTTTCAAGTTAGTATTTGAGCTTACTGTTTTTTTTTTTTTATTGTATATTAGCTCAATTTTTGGTTTTATCATTGTAAAATAAACGTGACACCATCTTGTATCAACACATCCATGATTTTTGGTTCAATTTTTTTTTAAAGTAATTTGAAACTTCCTTTACTCTCCTGCATGTTTTTTTTTTCTTTTCTTTTTTTAAAATTTTGCTGCACATATTTTTACGTGCTTCTCTATCCTATTGATGTGAAAATTAATTAAGTTTAAACAACATGAACACCATCAGATATTAACACAAAGTTGACTTTTCTTTAAAGACGTACCTTGCCTTTTCTTTAACAGTGATTTGGAAATTCTTTAAAGACGAACCTTGCCTTTTCTTTTAGTGTCTAAAACTATTTTTTTTTACATTTAATTAATTATCGTGCAGGGATAAACACATAGTAATCAAAAATAAAGTAACTGATTTGATATATACTATGTTTGTTTGTTCTCCTCGTTTTTTTTTTTTTTTTTTTTTTTAGACATTTGATGTGCACTACAGTCCCTTTTTTTTTGCAGCTCCTCTAGATCCCGACCTATTCACAGACTTGACAACGGACACCACAAAATAGATAAGGCTGAACAACCTTGGAACGGTGTAGTTTGACGATGGTACCATGTTTTTCACATGCCACATGTGGTGCTTGGCGAAAGAAGAGTTATTTGGATTCAGCTATTTCGACTCTCGTCGTCAACCTTGTAGCAGTATATTTCACGAAGTCATCATCATCGTGGCTAGTAATCTTCAACGTCTTGACACTGGATGACCCATTGTTTGATGGAGACGGACCAAGGTTCAGGCAGGAAACGCGCTCGTCATTTACATGATTGAGGTTATTTCACTGCTATCAAATTTGTGGGGGATTCCAAATCGACGTGAGGACGCAGCAAACAAATGGAGCTTCATCGTAGCGGGTCCTTAGCTTTACTTGTTGAAATATTTCTTTTGGCAGAGTTTTCATTCGTCATGGTGAAATTCGAGTTGAGGCAAATTGGCAAGGTGCAACAGTTGATCATTAGAGACGGCGACTACAATCTTCTTTGGCGACCTCGACAAGCTACTTCAGTGATTTCGACAGACTTCTTCAGCGATTTCGACAAACTTCTTCGGCGATTTCGACAAGCTTCCTCGCTGATTTCGACAAGCTTCTTCGGCGATTACAATCTTCTTTGGAGACCTCGACAAGCTACTTCAGTGATTTCGACAGACTTCTTCGGCGATTTTGAAAAGCTTCTTCGGCGATTTTGACAAGCTTCTTCGGCGATTTTGACAAGCTTCCTCGATGATTTTGACAAGCTTCTTCGGCGATTACAATCTTCTTTGTCGACTTCCCTAAGCTACTTCAGTAATTTTGACAAACTTCTGTGGCGATTTTGAAAAGCTTCTTCGGCGATTTCGACAAGCTTCTTCGACGATTTTGACAAGCTTCTTCGATGATTTCGACAAGCTTCTTTGGCGATTAGAATCTTCTTTGGCGACTTCCACAAGCTACTTCAGTGATTTTGACAAACTTCTTTGGCGATTTCGACAAGCTTCTTCGACGATTTTGACAAGTTTATTGGACGACTGATAGTCTGACTAACTGACCAATGTGGTAGAAGTGACGAAAACGCTTGTTGAAGTAGAGTTTGTGTTTCTAGGTTGGTCGTCGAACAAAATCTCAATGCGCCTTTGTTTCATGAAGAGTACCATTCACATGGCGGAGCTAGGTGAAGGCAGAATGATCAAACATCATAACTATCATGTTACGATAGAGGTTCTTCTTCTTGGCGTCTCAATCTCCTTGAAAGCTCGATGTTCTCTCACATGGTCATCTCAGCGGAAGGAACAATTATAAGAGCTCCAACGTTTGTTGACAACACGCGTTATTAGTTTATTGCTCTCGTTATTTAGTCTGAACTTGAAATAAATCTCAAGATGCCTACGTACCCGTGAAGGATCAAGCCAAACGTAGTTCATTTTTTCTTTGGATTTTCTATATTTTATATTTTTTTTGGATTTTTTTTGTTGTTGTTGTTGGTATGACTGAACTTGAAGCAAGCCTCAAGATGCCTACATACCCGCGAAGGATCAAGTCAAACGTAGTTCATTTTTGTTGCCTCAATATTTATACTCATTCGGGCGATGAGTAACATGCACTTTATACTCTTGCATCAAGGAGTGTCTTCACTTCTTCTTTATGGGTAGTAATGATTCAAAAATCTGCCATTGATGGGGCCAATCTTTAAACGGTCTTCGCTTTGCAACTTGTAGGCGCCATTTGTGTAAACTTCTATCACTCTATACGGTCCATTCCATTTGGAGAGAAATTTGTTCCCAGTGCATCGTGTGGTGATGATAGGCCTTCTAACTGCTAACACCAAGTCTCCCTTTTGGAACGATCTTTGTTTAACCTTCTTGTTGAATGATTTCGACATCCGTGCTTGGTAACATTCCAACCTTTGTTGTGCTTCAAGTCTCTTTTCGTTGAGTGCTTCAAGTTCTTCGAGGCGAAGGCGAGCATTATCCTCAAGTGTCAATCCTTCTTGGAGGGCGATTCTAAGCGACGGGATTTGCATTTCCAGTGGCAGGACAGCTTCTACTCCGTACACCAATGAATATGGGGTTGATGTTTGATATGTCGTTCGATATGCCCAAAGAGCTTTGATCCTTTCGTGCCAGTCCCTTCTTGATTTTGCCACAACCTTCTTTCGCAAGTTTCCAAGTGTTTTGTTGAAAGGTTCTGCGAGTCCATTAGCTGGCACATTGTACATCGAAGAGTTATGTTGTTTGAAGCCAAATTTCTCGCATAGATTTGTCACTAACTTATTGTAGAAAGGCGTTCCATTGTCATTGATGATGTAGCGTGGAACCCCATACCGAAATATGATATTTGATTTGATGAAGTTTACCACCGTTTCCTTCTTCACATCTTTCAAAGGCACCACTTCTACCCATTTTGAGAAATAATTGGTTGCTGCAAGTTTGTAAAGATGCCCCCCAGAGGACTTAGGAAGTGGAAATTCATGTTTGGGGCATGCGCTGTTCAAGTCTCAAAAGTCTACGCAAACTCGTATTTGTCCATTTTTATTCTTGACTGGAACTATGTTCGAGATCCATGTTGAATATTTGACTTCCCTTATGAAACCTGCATCGATAAGTTTGTTGACTTCCACTTCAATCTGTTGAACCAACTCTGTTCGGAATCGTCGTTGAGCTTGCTTTATTGGTCTAGATCCTCGTTTTACTGTGAGATGATGAACTGCTATTTTGGGATCGAGTCCTGGCATCTCCTCGTAACTCCATGTGAACACGTCTTTGTAGTCCCTAAGAAGCTTGATGTAATCTTTTTGGTCTTCTTCGCTTAAAATTGCACTTAGGTATGTAGGTCGCGGAACATCCGCCGTGCCAAGGTTGACTTCTTTCAATTCATCCACTGTAGATCTAACACCTTCTTCGAGTTCTTCAGGAGCATCTTCTACCTCTTCTTCGATATGATCTTCCTCGTCGGTTCCTGTGATGTGGTAAGACGTTGTGACTTGCAAGGTTTTCATCTGTATGGTACCTTGGACAATAACGACTACTCAGACCTTTCTTGCGAGACGTCTTTGAGAAACTAGTGTATTCGTTGTCGTGCAAAGCTGGTTGAAAACAGATTTTCTTCTACTAAGTCGTCTAAATATTGATGGTCGCCTACTTGATAATCTTTTAAATACAGATCATGAAATTACATTTGCCCCCATTCCTTCAAGAACCAATTTCCTTTCCAATAACCGTTGATGAGTCATTGGTGGCAAGTTTTGTAGTCCCTGGTGATCGATGACACGAACATCATTTTCTCCTATCGATTCAGCATCCTCAAATGTAGTATAACAGTTATTTGACTTCTTTATGATAATACGAGATGAAACATGCATCTTGTAGCCAATTCCAACACGAGATTCTTTCACCGCAAAACCCTTTTGCTTGAGCATATTTTGTGTTGGATTTAAACCGTGAACCTTTTCTCCAGTTACTTCGAGAACAAGCTTTCCAAGCAGATTCGAACTTTCCTTGGAGTATCCACAATTTGTAAGTATCTTGGAGGTTTTTTCGCAAAAAGATTGATTGCTAAGATTGATTGCTTGAAGTTTCTCCATGTTCACTAACAGGGCCATGTGTTGGTCACATAATACCTTTGAGTATTGTTGTTCGTTCGATCATAGTGACAGGTATTGTTAAGTATTTGAAATTCAGATCGTCGATGTTACTTGACTTGGGAGCATAGCAAACCAATGGAGTTTCTTTCTTCTTTGTTAGTAGACTCTTACTTTTCATACTCTTACTTTCTTGGTCTTCTTTAGTTTTCTTTTCCACAATAGCTGGTGAAAGAGATTCAAGGGCATCCTCCTTCTTTGGTTTTTCCACATAGAACTTGGCGTCAGCGAAATAAGCTTCCATTCCATTGAAGGGATTTTTATCTGCTTCAACTTTCTTCATGACATCATTTTGGCAATACTTAAAACATTGGTGAAGAGTTAATGGGACGACTCTATTCTCGTGAATCCAAGGTCCACCAAGAAGCATGTTATATGAAGTTTTTTCATTGAGGACGTGAAACAAAGCAGTTGATGTAAGGTCGCCGATGACAAGCTCCAAACGTATTGTACCAATCGCTCTTTGTCCATCTTGGTTAAATCCTTGAATCATTAGGCGGCTAGGAGATAGCTCATCAATCGTGATCCCAAGATCATTAACAATTCGTAGTGGTAAAATATTGACGGCAGATCCTCCATCTAGTAAAATCCTCTTCACTTTCTTCTCTCATGCGTAGCCAGAAACGAACAATGGACGATTATGGGGTTTTGCATCGAGTAACAAGTCTTCGTCAGAGAAGTTGATAATCGTCATGTTTGTTACTTCATTTACTTCGTCAGATTGAGCGGGTGTTGCTGAGAGTGTAGTGGACTCATCCTCATTTTCTTTGGAGAGCTCTTCGATAGCTGCGACGTTACATAAGGCAGCATACCAGTCATTTTCATCTTCTTCTTCAGAGTATCTATCATTTATGCAACCATCACATTCACAAACATCCCAGAAGCAATGACTGTCATCATCTTTGAACTTGTAAATAGGATTTCCTCGATAGTAGTAGGCGATTGGAACCTCCATGCTTGGTCTTTCCGGGGTGGATTCTTCAATCACTCGCTCTTTGTAACGTAGAACGTAGTAGTCCCCATCAGTTTCCTTAAGTTTCCCAACTTGTTTATCATTGGCTTCATATCTTTCTTTAAGAGCTTGTTGGCATTCTTGACAAAGATCATTGCAAGGCTCAGACGTATGCGGAGTCTGGCTGATTTCTTCTATTTTGCACACTTCATCAGGAACTTCAGAGGCACTGCCAAAACTTGAGGATTTCCCAACTTCATTTGCATTCGATTCTTCACCAAATTCGTTGTTAGGGTGCTTTTTAGATGAAAATTGATTCACTTCTTGTGCTTTGCCATACTGGACATAGTAATCGAACTTTTCAAACGATTCTCCGAGGCGGCCAATTTGCCGGTCTCCAGCTTCGTACCTTTCCTTGAACAATTGTTGAGTATTTTTCTTCTTATTTTTCTTCTTCCTAATTTTTGGCTCTTCGTCTTCGTCGCACCATTCCTTCCATTGGTACTCTATGCAGTCCTCACAATTGCAGACATCGAAGAAACAATGGCCGTTCTCACTGAATTTGTATCTTGCCCCCTCTTGTTGATGCTGGTGGATTTGATTATTTTCCAAGGACATGAGTTCAGATTGGCGATGTTGGTCTTCAGGAAGGTTTTATAGAATCATGTCCCCATTAGTTTTGTAGTCTTCATTTTGTGTTGAGTTTATAGAGGAATGTTCTTCAACTATGAATTCCATTTGTGGGAAGGAGCCAAATTAGATTAGCATTGTTGTTGGGTTACGTACGTTTTCAACTGGAGAATCACTAATGAAGGTTGCATAATGAGCTTTTGATTCATCTTCTTCTTCCAACAAAATCTTTCCTTGGCTGGCTAGCTGGACGATCTTTTCTTTTAGCACGAAACATCGATGAGTTGGATGGCTAAGTAGACGATGGAACTTGCAGTAATTTGTGTCGTTCACTATATCAGCCTCTTCTGGATGCTTCATTTCTGGGAGTTCAATCAAGTTGAGGGCCAAAAGTTCGTCTAGCATTCTTGGTACTTCGGTATCTGGAAACGGATATTCCTTCTCTTGTATTTCCTTCAGGGTGAGCCTTCTCTTTCCATTCCATTGATTGTCAAACTTTTTAACTTCGACTTTCTTCATGCTTGTGTAATCTTGAAAGCTGAAGAGGCCTTTGACAGACTAGCAGAAACAACGAATGACTCCTTTTTGTCAGTGTTTGGATGAGCCCTGCCCCATCTCGTGCTTTCGGGTTTACTTTTTGTTTTATGTGACATTTGAATCGGCAAAGCTTGATCTCCGCATGTTGAGATACTGAACTCCATGTCATGAGCTTGGCTTGCTAGTTCTCCAAAGGACTTCGGTTTTATTCCTTGAAGAATGTATCTCAATCCCCAATGCATGCCTTGGATACACATTTCGATGCTGGATGACTCACACAATCTATCTTTGCAGTTGAGGCTCAATCCCCTCCATCTGTTGATGTAATCGGTGACAGGCTCATCATTCCATTCGCGAGTGTTGTTTAGTTCGATCATGCTCACTGTCCGACGAGTGCTGTAGAAGCGATTGAGAATTCATCCTCGAGTTGTTCCCAGCTGTCAATTGATACAGGTGCTAAGTCGCAGTACCAATCAAATGCGTTGTCCTTCAATGTCCGGACGAATTGCTTTACGATGAGGTCTCCTTCTGTTCCAGCATTGCTACACGTTTCTACGAAATGAGCTACATGTTGCTTTGGATTTCCTTTACCATCGAATTGCTAAAATCTTGGGGGTTGATATCCCGCAAGCATTTTCAAGTGCTCTATCCTCCCCCCGTAAGGCTTAACATAGCTTAATGAGAAATGTGTCACTTTTTCGTAACGTCCTTTAATGGTGCCAAGTATGAAATCCTTTAGTTGATCAACAGGAATTGAACCATCAGGAAGAACCTCTATGTTTTTCCTCTTCCCTTTGTCTTTGCTTGAAGATCCTTCGATTTCGAACGGTTTCTCTTCATTTACAACGGTTTCACTAGTCTGTGCTAGGAATTTCACCTTATTTATTAACATTGCAAATTGGGTATCTCGCTCTGTTGTTGCCTTCATGAGAACTTATTTTCTATTTAAATTTAGAGATTAGTAGTCAATTTAATTTTGTTTAAAATACATGTGGCGTATTTTTAATGACCGTAAATTTTACGTGTCAATAGACCTGATTCGACCCATTTGACCCGTTTTAAAAAAATAGTTTTTTTCCTTTTAAAAAATAAATCTCATAAATGTCAAATATTTCAAATACAATTTGTTAGTTAGATTAAAAAATCATTTGATTTAGAACTATAATATAAAAATAATATAAAAGAGAGTTTAATGTATATGAGAGAGAGGAGAGAGAGAGTCATAAGTTGCAATTTTTTAAGTTGCACTTTCACCCATTTAAACCCGACCCGACCCGAATAGAATTGCACTTTTACCCGACCCGACCCGTGGCGGGTCGGGTCGGGTTGAAACCCGCAAAATTGCCATCCCTAAGAAGGATGTCCATGAGTTTATTCACATATGGCTAATCAAAAACTTGTTTACTGCATCTTTGCAATGGAATAAGATGGAATTCTTGCATGGGTCTATAAAAAGTATGGTTCATCCTCCTCAAAACTTTGTTCTAGTAATTATGTAATTCACATTCATGAATATATTATTATTTTTTGCAAAAAAAACAAACGGTATAGGTGAAAATCTAGACGGACTTACAACTACGAAGTTGCCAAGACTTGTTTCTGCTTAACTTTACATACGTTGTAGTTCAACAAGAAAATCAACTAAGATATTAACTAATCTTAGTATTGTATTTTTATCTAAAAGTCTGGATACAATTACAAGCACACTAAAAAAAAAATGAAGGGGAAATTAAGAATTGGTCTATAAATGCAAAACTATTTAAGTATTGATCAGCCTATAAAATTTAATTAAGTATTGGTCAATTATTTCTAAAACTAATTAATGATTGGTACATCCACCTAATTACTCAATAAAAATAAAATGGAAAAATTAGGGAAAACTCAAAAAATAAAAATAAAACGAAAAAAAACGAAAAAACCCAAAAAAACGAAAAAAAAGTCGGGAACACGAAAAAAACCGAAAAAATGGTAAAAAAACCACAAAAAATCAAAATCACAAAAAAATGAAAAAAAGTTCAAAAAAACCAGGAATCTGAAAAAACGCATAATTGGTAAAGAAATTTTAAAAAAACCGTAAAAAAAAAAAAAACCAAGATCACAAAACAATTAAAAAACGTTCAAAAAAGTCGGAAACCCGAAAAAAACCAGAAAAAGGGTAAAGAATTAAAAAAAAAAAAACCAAGAAAAATCCAAAATCACAAAAAAATGAAAAAAAGTTCAAAAAAGTCGGAAAACGTCGGAAAGTCCAAACAATGTTAAAAACTTTAAAATAACTTGCAGTTATTTTCAAATGACTCAAAATGACTTCAAATGACTTAAAAATGGCTCTGACTGTTTTAAAATTATTCGAGCAGTCTTTTAAAATGACTCAAACTGTTTTTAAACTTACTGAACATGACCCATACTATTTTTCAAATGGTTTAAATATAACTCAGACTGGTTTTAAAATGACTCGGGATATTTTTAAAATTACTTAAAATGACTCGGCATATTTTTAAAATTACTTAAAATGACTCAGACTGTTTTTAAAATGACTAAAAATGGATCAGACTGTTTTTATAATGGCTTAGACTATTTTTAAAATGACTCGAAATAACCCAGACTGTTTTTAAAATTACTCATATTGTTTCTAAATTACTCAGACTATTTTTTTAAAATAGCTGAAAATGACTCAGACTGTTTTTAAAATGACTGAAAAACTCAGACTGTTTTTAAAATGATTTAAAATGACCCAATCTATTTTGAAAATTACTCAGACTATTTTTCAAATAATTTAAAATTACTTAAAACGACTAATACTGTTTTTAAAATAACTCAAACTATTTTTAAAATGACTTTAAACGAATCAGACTATTTTTAAAATTACTCCGACTGCTTTTAAAATGACTTAAAATAACTTAAAATGTTTTTAAAATAAATTAAAATGACTCAGACTGTTTTTTAAAACGACTTAAAACGACTTAGATTCTTTTTAAAATGACTAAGAATGTTTTTAAAATTATTCAGACTGTTTTTAAAATGACTTAAAATAACTCAGACTATTTTTTAAAATTACTCAGACTGTTTTTTAAATGACTTAAAATGACTCAGACTGTTTTTAAATGACTTAAAACGACTCAGACTGTTTTTAAAATGACTTAAAACGGGTTTGACTATTTTTAAAATTACTTAAAATAACTCGGACTGTTTTTAAAATTAACTGAAATGATTAAGACTGTTTTTAAAATGATTTAAAACGACTCAGACTATTTATAAAATGACTTAAAACGACTCGAATTGTTTTAAAATGACTTAAAACGACTCAGACTGTGTTTAAAACGACCTAAAACGACTTAGACTATTTTTAAAATAAATTAAAATGACTCACACTATTTTTAAAATGACTCAGATTATTTTTAATATAAATTAAGATGAGTCGGACTGTTTTCTTTTTTGCGTTTTTGGATTTTTGTTGAATTATATTTTTTGGGATTTTATTTTTGATTTTTTTGGAATTTTAAAATAGTCTGAGTCATTTGGGATGCAACTAGTTACGACATGTGCAAAATTACAACCAACCTTGGGAAAAGAAGGTACTTGAAACAGTAGTACTTGGCCCGTCTCTCTCATTTAAGACTCAAAAGCACTGCAACTCTTCTTTATGTTCTCTTCATTCATATATACATCAAACTCTAAAATTGGGTAAAAGTGAGCATCCATGTCTATAAAACCACTTAGCACAGCTGGAGAATCTTGCAATACTACAAATATGACTTGGATATGATTTAAGATCCCACTTTTGGAAAGATAATCAACCACTTAATTAGCCTCTTTAAAAACATGACGTTAAATGCGTATAGGTTTTTTTTATTGTTTCCGTGTTAATAATTGCGAGGTGATGTAAAATTAGAGATCTAGGGTTTCGGGAGAAGGAGAGATGAGGTAGAGAGAGGGATATAGAGAGAAGCCGGCGTAGTGATGGCGGAGCTACGTCGAGGTGTGTGTGAGTGTGTGTGTGTGTGTGGAGAGAGAGAGAGAGAGAGAGAGGGGGGGGGGTTGATTCTAGGGATAAAATTAATAATGAGATAAGATAGGATTGAACCCTATCTTTAGGTTATTAAAACCTAATTAAGTTTTTAAAACGGTAGCTTCTTTTTATTTGAAAATTGAGGGTTCCTGCTTATCTCGATGTTTTTAATCAATTATTGGAAAAGACACCTCCAAGCCTTTTAATATCGTTTTGTTTTTTAAAACTATAAAGATTTTAAAGTAACCATAAAGTTAATGGGGAAAATGGATGAATAATTTGACCTTCGTCCCTACTTTTTTTTTAAAAATAAAAAAATAATGAGATTTTCTTTAACTTCCTGAAATTGCATATTTGTTCTCTAAGTGTTAATTTTTTGCTCTGCATCAGGTTATTTGAAACTGTTCACGAATATTTTGAGAAAGATAGACGGAATACAAATTTGATGAGAATTGGTGTCAAACTGGATTAGGACAAAGGTCGTTTTGTTCATTGCATTTCTATAATTTGGAGGTTTTTTTAAAACCTTAACCTGGGTAAGATAGAATAAATCCTTTATTTTGTCTTTGCTTATAGTATTGTGTTTGCCATTTTCTTTAGGGGGGTTTCCTTCATTTTTTATTTTCCAATAAATAAAGTAAGAAGTCAATTTTCCCCACCAATTAAATTTTAAAAATGTATATTTATAATTTCTTTTTATGTGACCATCACATGCCTAACCCCCTTCGCAATGGAGTATTTTGAAAGCATAGCTAGGCAGTTCTAATTTATCAAGTATAAGATCTTTTTAGTTACGTTGACTATATGGGCAAAGATGCTCAGGGCTGTGATTGCTATACTTTACCACTTGCCATTGCTATTGTCATGATTTGCTTGGAAATAAGCGCCAAATTATCCTTGTAACTGTGTGCCAATACTTAAAACAAAAAAGAGAGAGATAACATAAGATTAGTTGATGTTAAGTTGATCTCCTTGGTTAGTTGATGTCATAGAAAGATTCAGACAGGAGTTCAAGGCGAATAATCCTAGCAACAAATCCGTGGCTGTTGTTGCTAAAGCGGTGGAGACAAATGGAAGTCAATGCCTGATGCTGAGAAAGCTCCATTCCAGGATAAGGCAGATAAGCGCAAGAAAGATTACGAGAAAACCATGGCAGCCTACAACAAGAAACAGACCCAGGGCGGTGTGGATGATGACAAGGAGTCTGACAAATCCAAGTCAGTGGTCCATGATGAGGAGGAAGGCAGTGAAGAGGAAGAAGAAGATTAGAAATTAAAGCTTAATTATGTGATGGTTATTATTATGTTCAGTAGTTATCATTTTAACCTCTTTAATTGGATTCTCGTTCAGTTTAAGTTTATTGTACTTTATGCTATCATCTTGTTTTCAATTTGGGAAATGGCACGTATTAGGTTTGGTATAACTTATCTTTTATCCATTGCAACAAGAAACCCTTTATTTGTGTTCAAAAATATAAAAAATGTAGGAGCTCTTCATTTTCTCGCATATGTGTATCAGAAAAGCACTAGAGGTGTTATTTTGGTGCCCTAATTTGCTATGCACTTAGCTGCAACTCAGTCCCTTCTCCCAGCCTACACAAAAATGTTTGTAGCTCCATCTTCTTTCGCGAGGAACCATGAAATGCGGACATGTTTTTTTTTTGTTGATACCTTTCGAAGGTCGAATAGGCAGTAGGTTCTCTTGTAGTAATTTGAAGGATTTTGAACATCTTATTGCATGTAAGAATTTTAATCAAAATATAGTGTATTAAATAAGTAAAGGCTCTGAGTGAAAGCTCGTGGAAAAAGGAGTTACTTTTAGTACTTTTTTTCTTTTGATTTGAAGTTTAGTTTTCAGTAATGACGCCTATAGTTTTAGAGACGTAGATTTGGTCCTACTTGTTTCGATGCAAGTATGCAACCACCAATATGTCTGCAATTTGATGGGAAAAGAAAGATTTGGCTCAAAGAGAGAGAGAAGCTGCCTTTCACTTGCAATATTTCAAATATATATCTTCTGTTGGTAAGCAACCAAACTTCTCCCTCTTGTCCTTTTCGGAATGATTAACCTTTGGTTAGAGAACACATAATAAAGTCGCTACTAGCTTGAACGGAATTTATAGCTCAAGCATCTGACCTAGAGTGGTAGATACCAGACAATTAAATGGTGACTTTACTGATTAAAAAATAAATATTGGTGACTTTACTCATGGATCTTATCTCGAACTAAAATAAAGAAACGAAAGATTCGGGAAATTTTGCATTTTGACTGCTTTTAACTGGTGTTCTTATCTATGATGATGCTGCTTAAATCGGATCAAATGACCTAACATTTTAGACAACACCACATATCTATGCACGGACAACATCATGCACATTAACAAATGTGAATATTAGGATATAATTAAAGAAAAAGGTTCGTGAATACATGTGGAAAAAAATCTACTCAATGACAAAATTCAGATGTTTCTTCTTTTCTGGTTTTAAAAGCAAACTCCGTTCTTCTTTTCCAGAGGATGGAGTTCTTGATACAATTTCAAGATTTAAAGAGTGTAATGTGTGAAAGTATTGCTTATTATTTAGAGCACCAATATCATGTTATTTTAATTTTATTGATGTTTTTCAAAAGTTTTAAATAGTTTTAGATGATTTTACTTTCTGTCAAGACAATTTATATTTGGGTTTGTAATAATTGGCTCCCACTTTTGAGCCGTAATACTTATGTGTGTTTCTGGAGTGCTTCACACTTTTTGCTAAGATTACTTTGATGGATATGTATGTTTTAACTTGATGTGATATTTGCTTGAGGACATTAAAAAAAGGACATGCAAGTTTGAAACTGAAATTCCTATCCGCTGTTCTAGTTGCAGTTTTGCAGTAAGGTTTCAAGTGAGTTTGCAAACACAATTAGAACCTAGTGTATTAAATGGACAGAACTGTAAAAAGTTAAATGTACTTAAAATAGATCACAAGCACATTTAACAACGGAGCTCACCTAACTAGGCTACGTCTCCGGGGCACTTACCCAGATTATGATATTATAAAAAGCTTACAATATAGGACTCAACTCTTAACGAAAAACACTTAGACTCCCTCTACATCTTTCTGTCTATCTCTATATTGCTGCTACTCTATAACTATCACTTATAAATCAATGGCATCCCACCATTGTTTTCTTTTTTTTTAAAGCTCACGTGTATTCTCTCTAGAAAATAAGTTCTTTATAATTTAGAACACACAAATTTTACAATCTAAGTTATCAACTTATATAAGTAAAAACAATCTTCTATCTTGAAGGTCTTTTGTGATTGCTTTTGACTTTAATGACTGGCTTCAATCTTTCCCAGCATTACGTGATTCTTCAGCGTGGATTGACTCCAATCATCATTGGTTGATACCTGTTTAATAACCAGCTTGATTGTAGGAGTTAGTATTTTCCTATAACTAGGAAACATATAAAAAGATCATATCTTGAAAAGATATCTTTTAAGTATTCATGTAAAACATTAACTCCTAATTTTATTCAATCTTTAAACATATCATACTGAATTGATAAGGAACAAAAATTGAAACATGTGATAAATATTAGTATAAGAATAGAGATATAGAATTATAAATGTAAAGGAAACATAACTAATCTCTTTATATCTTTTAGGAAATCTTTCCTTACCACTTTGATATTCTCAATAAACGCATATTAACCTTTTAGAATCATATGAGAATATATCCTGCATGCTGTAGAACAATTAATAATCAATAAATGACAGCTATGCAGATTTATAGAACAAGACAGAATTCTGCTTACCAGTAGGTTGGAACTAGTGGTTGCAACTGAGGTTGCAACTAGTACTTGAAACCTGTCACTACTGACTTAGTAGGTTGCAACTGAGGTTGCAACTGGTACTTGAAACCTGTCAATACTGTCTTAGTTCTTAACAACAGTTAGGATTTATTTAGTGAAAACCAATAGACAATAAACAATATTTAGACCAGAAATCTGGTCCTAACAATCTCCCCCTTTGTCATTGGTTTTGACAAATCAACTAAGTTTATAAACCACATAAATCCACCTGCAATTTCAATACAACATTTGTATTGTATCAATACTTTTGATGTATCTATTTTAGCTCCCCCTGCAAGTTAGAAGTGCAGGTCATATCATATAAGCACAATTTATATACACATAGTAGGTTTTCAGACCTATTCCAAGTTTAAAGACATTCATACTTCAACAAGATATTTTCAGAAAGAGGTTGCAGAATTATTAAAGCTTGCAGAATTATTAAAGCCAAACAGGCACAGAATTGTCTCAATACAGCATAACTGGAAACAGAATAAAGTCTTGAAACTTAAACATTAAACATCAAACTGAAAACAGAACAGAAGCACATAAGCACATAATAAACTTTCTCTTACTCCCCCTATTTGTCACAACCTTGACAAACTAGTTACGAGGAATGTTTGACTGGGGTGGTCTTTCTCTTAGGGGTCTGTCCCTTACAACCTCTTCATGCTCATCTTCACTGCTTATAGAGAGGCCATCATCACTGTGAGTTGCATCCCCATCACTGTCACCACCATCACTGTCACTATCATTTTCACTTTCTATAAGATTCTCCAGCAACTTCTTGATTTGATAGTCATCAGTATCCAGCTCAGCTCTCCTTTCTGCATTGTAAGCCAACTTTTGCTTCAAATACCACCTCACACCCTTCTTCTTTTCTGAAGGAGCATTAGATGTTTCTTCTTCTTTTTCCTTGCCCTTTTCTCCAGAGATGTCATTGACATGCCCTTCTTTGAGTAGTTTTGCAGAGATATATATAGCAGAGGGACAATCAGTGATTGGTTCATTTAAGATACTTATTGGAGAATTTCTACCCAAAGATGAGACTTGGCCTAGAATCACATCAGTGATTAGGCAAGGGAAAGGCAGCAGAATGGATTGGGAAGTAGAGTCACTGAAGTCTCTAATCAGATTAAATACATGATTATCAAAATTAATTGGCAAAGATGACATGATCCTATAGAGAAATATGGCCATGTCCTTACTGACTTTGGATGGCTGCTTAGTGGGATTCCAATTGAATCTAGCTATTTTGTGCAGCACAGATGCACACAAGGTGAGGGAGGATGTTTTAATGGAGTGACCATCAAACCTATTGTTCTTTCCAGTTAGAATTAAAGCAAGAATTTCTAAGTCTGGTTCAGCATTGTCATCTTCAGTAGGACTAGGACAACACAGAAAATCATTGATCAACTTAGGGGTGAAATCTAGAGTCACACCCCTCAAAAACACTCTGCCATAGGCAGGATCACCCTCAACAAACACAATACTACTTAGATTGGCATAGAATTCTTTAATAACAGCAGGGTAATAAGAATCAGGATAAGAAATAGTTCTATCTAGGCCAACAGCTGATAGCAGTTTCTCAATATGTACTTGAATATGTGGATAGCTAACCAGATTAAGTCTTCTTTCACTGTGAATCTCCCTACCAGCAAAAGACCTATACCTCCTATACATGGTCCTACTCCAGAACCTAGGATCAGTCTCATGAAACTTAGACCTATAAGAGAAAACAGTTGGTGTTGGATGATCCTCTACAGTTTTCCTAGCTCTTTTCTTAGTGCGCTTTTTCTGAGATGAGGAAGTCTCACTTACCTTAGCTTTTGATCCTGGACTGGTTGGAGATTTATTCATGAAATCTCTTAGAGTGCAATCATCGTCAATGTCCAGGTTGGGGTTTTTTGAAGAGTTTGAAGACATGGTTGCAACTAGGGTTAGAAGTGAGCTTAGAACTTCGCAGTGGATTTTTACAGAGACCTAGGGTTTTACAGTTTAGAGAGAGAGAGTGATTCTGTAAAGTGTAATTGATTTTGGATTTAAAAAAAAAAATTTGTATAAATAGCAATAAAGTCCATATCCTTTTGTAATTGGAAAGAGATACATCCAAATCAATTATGAAATAGATTTTGGCGAAAAATTAGGAAATATCTTATCAATTAGTGTAAAGAAATCACAGCAAGATCACGAAGGAAAGATAAATCCAGCCAACTATACAGATAAACATTCCTTTTGCAAAACAGATTGATCCAAAATTTGAAAAATTCAAAAGTTGAAGCTTATTAAGGAAATTTGACTTGATTCAAGATAAAGAGCAATTTAAAAGATATCTAACTTTTAGGAAAACAAAAATCTAGCAATTTACTCAAGAAAATATGTTTATCAAAGAATAACTCTAATAAAGATTAAATTTTAGGAGCTTAAATCGAGCAAATCCGTTTTTATCTCTACACAAAAACTAGTTTGATGACCTCAGCAAGGAAAGAGTATAAGTGATGTCAAAAATAAAAAGACTTTGTCTTGGCAGCTATAAAATAGACTGAGGTTTCAACTGATGTTGTAACTGAACTTCCAACCAGTTATTGAGAGAATGAGGTTTCAACTGAGGTTGCAACTGAACTTGCAACCAGCTTTTAAAAAATTGCACTTTGTGCTTGCAACTCTATTACCAGAGAGGTTTTTCAAGGACAAGTTACCTCACATCTGTTTTTGAGACACCAAAAAGCGGCTTTTTCAAAACAAAAACACCATAGCTCAATTAAGACTTAACCTTAGAAATAAAAATTATTGAAGGTACTCAATACAGACATATTTAGCAAGAATATTCAATTAGATTGATAATGACATACCCCTATGTCACTTCTTAATGATTCAAAACTTGTTTGTATCAAGGGGTTTTGTGAAAATATCTGCTAATTGTCTTTCAGTTGAAACATGTTCTAAAATTAAGCTCTTTTCTGCAACTAGTTCTCTTATAAAATGATGCCTTAGATCAATATGTTTGGTTCTGGAATGTTGAACTGGATTTTTAGCTAAGTCTATAGCACTTTTGTTATCACAAAACAGAGTTAATATTTCTTGTTTAACATTATAATCAGTTAACATCTGTTTCATCCAAATTAGTTGAGTGCATCCACTTCCAGCTGCAACATATTCTGCTTCAGCAGTAGATAAAGATATGCAATTTTGCTTTTTACTGAACCAAGAAACAAGGTTGTTTCCAAAATAAAAACAGCCACCAGAAGTACTCTTTCTATCATCTATGCTACCTGCCCAATCTGCATCACAGTAGCCACTAAGAAAATGGTTTGTATCTTTAGAATACCAT
This sequence comes from Primula veris, assembly GCA_963682055.1. NCBI lineage: Eukaryota > Viridiplantae > Streptophyta > Magnoliopsida > Ericales > Primulaceae > Primula > Primula veris. Next base: position 26,384,703 of record OY821745.1, on the reverse strand, counting down.
AGGCCTAGATGAGGTGTTCCTTTTACATACCTTAGAATTCTTTTGACAGCTAGAAGATGAGGTTCTAAAGGATTTGCTTGATATCTGGCACAAACTCCTACACTTAAGCAAAGGTCTGGTCTACTAGCAGTTAAATACAGCAAACTTCCAATCATGGATCTATAAAGACTGGGACAGACACTTTTTCCTTTATCATTTTTAGACAGTTTAAGGGTAGTACTCATAGGGGTTCTCTTTTCTTTACTCTCACTTAGACCAAACTTCTTAACAAGATTGTCTGCATACTTACTCTGACATAGAAAAATCCCTTTCTCATTATGTTTAACTTGCAATCCTAGAAAGTAAGTCAATTCACCTCCACCACTCATTTCAAATTCATTCTTCATATCAGAAATGAATTCTTCTATCCTTTTATTAGAGGTTGAGCCAAAAACAATGTCATCAACATAGATTTGAGCAATTATTATATCCTTTGTAGTTTTCTTGGTAAACAGAGTTTTATCAACTCCCCCTCTGTTAAAACCTTTTTCAAGCAAAAACTTGGTTAATCTATCATACCAAGCTTTAGGAGCTTGCTTAAGACCATACAAGGCCTTTTTCAACAAATAAACATGTTCAGGAAAGTTAGGATCTTCAAATCCCTTAGTTTGACAGACATAAACCTCTTCATTAATCACACCATTCAGAAAAGCACTCTTTATGTCAAGTTGAAACAGTTTAAAATCATACAGACATGCAAGAGATAATAGCATTCTAATGGATTCAATTCTAGCTACAGGAGCAAAGGTTTCATCAAAGTCAATTCCCTCAATTTGTGTATAACCCTGAGCTACCAACCTAGCTTTATTCCTGATAATCACTCCATCCTCATCACTTTTATTTCTAAAAATCCATTTAGTCCCTATAACATTTTTATTAGAAGGTCTGGGTACTAAAGTCCATACATCATTTCTCTCAAATTGAGACAATTCATCCTGCATAGCTAAAATCCATTCATTATCTTCTAGACCTTCTTTTATATTCTTAGGTTCTAACTGAGAAATATAACAAGCAAAGTGAACAACATTATTTCTTTTACCTCTGGTTTTCATACCTGAAGCTACTTCTCCTATGACATTGTCAAGAGAATGATTTTTCTGAGTCCTTACATAGCGAGGCCTGCTAGTTGACTGAACATGAGAACTTTCTTCTTCTTCTTCAGACTCAGCAGCATTCTGGGTTTCAACTGCAGTTCCAACCTCAGTTCCAACCTCAGTTGCAACTGGACTTCCAACCACTCTGGGACTTCCTGTTTGTTGAGTTTCTTCTTTCTCTTTTTCTGCAATCTCAGGCTATTCATCATCACCTGTAATCTCATCAACAGTTTTTAGGTCATCAAATAACACATTATAAGATTCCATAACACAGTTTGTTCTTTGATTGAAGACTCTAAATGCTCTACTATTCTGAGCATAACCAAGAAAAATCCCTTTATCACTTTTAGAGTCAAATTTACCAAGATGCTCTTTATCTCTGAGAATGTAGCAAACACATTCAAAGACTTGAAAATACTTAACATTGGGTTTTCTACCTTTCCATATTTCATAAGCTGTCATGGAAGTACCTTTAGTAATATAAACTCTATTAACTATATGGAAGGCAGTATTAACAGCTTCAGCCCAAAATCTGTTGGCAAGTTTCTTAGAGTTAAGCATTACTCTAGCCATTTCCTGAATGGTTCTATTTTTCCTTTCAACTATGCCATTTTGCTGTGGAGTCTTAGGAGCAGAGAACTCATGACTTATACCTAAGGAGTTGCAGAATTCTCTAAACTTGATGTTTTCAAATTCAGTTCCATGATCACTTCTAATCCTAGCAATATTACCACTAGTGGAACCCTTTTCAAGTTGCAGTTTTAAGCATAGAGTTTTGAACAGTTCAAAAGTTTCAGACTTATCCTTTAAGAACACTACCCAAGAGTATCTAGAGAAATCATCTACAACTACCAAAATGTACTTCTTACCACCTATACTAGCAGTTTGCATAGGACCCATCAAGTCAATATGAAGAAGTTCTAAGACTCTCTTAGTGTAGATTTGACTAGTACTTTTGTGAATACTTTTGGTTTGTTTGCCTATAGCACAATCACCACAGACACTTTGAGTTTTAGCACTAAGTTTAGGAATTCCTCTTATCAATTCCTTTTTAACAAGCTTATCTAAAGTTTTGTAATTCACATGCCCAAGCTTTTTATGCCAAATATCTACATTATTAGTAATGGCTTGATTACACCTACTTTGAGGCAATTCTTTTTCAGCTTTTTCAAACACATAGCAGCTGTTGGTTGATCTAACTCCAGTCATGATTAAATCATTGTTAAGATTAGTAATTAGACACCTTTCTTTGCCAAATTTAACAGTCATTTCATTATCACAGAGTTGGCTGATACTAATAAGATTAGCTTTTAGACCATCTACAAGATAAACATCCTCAATATTAGGCATTCCAGGTTTGTTTAAGGTACCTTTACCAACAATTTTACCTGTATCTCCACCTCCAAACACAACAGTGTTACCTGTAAGAATGGTGACATTTTTTAGGAGACTTGCAGTACCTGTCATGTGCTTCGAGCAACCACTGTCAAAATACCAATCATTAGAAGTAACAGCTTTCAAAGAGTTAATAACAGCTTTGTTGTTAGCAATTAAGGTGGCTTTTTCTTTAACTTTCCAGACCCATTTCAAATTTTTATTGACAGAAGCCAACCAGGTTTTCTGGGAAATATACTTTCTGTTTCTTTTTAAATAACACTGGATTTCAGAATGACCAGGTTTTTTACAGAAATTACACAGCTTCAACCTAAAGTTATTTTTATCCCTAAAGCTATTCAGTTTATTCATGGTTGCAACTTTGGTTGTAACTGAGCTTCCAACTTTCTTTACAAAAACCTGAGTTTTATTCCTGGTTGCAAATGAGCTTCTAACCTTATTGTCAAAATCATGAGTTTTAGTTTTAGCAACAGCTTCAATAAAAGTAGTTTTTCCTGTACTTTTACCACCATAGTAACCTAGACCACTGATATCTTTAGAGCCTCTAGAATATGATAGCATGTCATCTAATTTATCTAAAGCAGAAACATTCAGCAGTTTTATTATCTTTTTAGTTTCAGTAAGTTCAGCCAGTTGTAGTTTAAGCTTCTCAGTAAGACTTTTAACCTCATCCTTTAGATTAACATTTAGTTTGCTTATGATCAAGGTTTGTTTACTCAGACATTTATACTTTTCATAAAGAACAAGGTATTGCTTAGTAATGTTTTCATCAGAAGGTTCTTCCTCATCACTGCTATAGGTTTCAAGAGCAGTTGTAACTATGGTTGAAACATGCTCACAGTCACTTTCATAAGTAGGTTCTTTTTCAGTGATTATTCCCATAAAATTAACAAAGTTAGAATTATCCTCTTCATCACTGTTGCTCTCAGAATCACTGTCACTATGAGTGGTTATATAAGCATTTTTGTTTCTTTTTAAAGTATTTGCACACTCAGCCTGAATGTGACCAAAACCTCTACATTCTCTACACTGAATCTCTTTAGGCTTGTAATCTTTGTTATCCTTCTTTTTAGAATTCCACTTTCCTGTAGAGTTATTATTGAACCTAGATTCTGTCTTAAATTGGTTATCCCTTTTCTGAAAGTTTTTAGAAGAACCAGTATCATCCTCCTTTTTCTTATAAAACTTTTTGTAAACCTTTTTAGCAAAGAAAGCTAGCTGTTCTTCATCACTCATTTTATCACAGACATTAGATTCAGATTTCTTAGCTTGAAATGCTATTCCCTTTTCTGGTCTTTTATGTTTAAAGAATTTTAGCTCATGAGTGCTTATATTTCCTATAAGTTCTTCAAGTTTAAGATTATCTAAGTCTGTTGATTCTTCAATAGCTGTAACCTTAATTTCAAACCTTTCTGGGAGTGACCTAAGAGTTTTCTTAACAAGTTTAGCATCACTGTATTTTTCACCTAAGGTTCCAGCTTGATGAGCAATGTGGCAGATTCTACCATTAAATTGTTCAATGTTTTCATCTTCCTCCATTCTTAAGTTTTCAAATTGAGTAGTTAACTGTTGAAGTTTGAAAGCTTTTACTTTAATAGTTCCTTCAAAAGTAACTTGCAAAATATCTCATGCCTCTTTAGCTGTTTCACAATGAGAGATATACCTGAATACACTGAGAGTTACACCAGCAAAAATCAAGTTTATGGCTGTTGAGTTGGCACTTGATTTTCTGTCTTCATCAGCAGACCATCTGTCTTCAGGTATAAGAACCAGTTCTCCTTCACTATCAATGGTAGTTGGAGCCTCCCATCCATACATAACAGTTTTCCATGCATGTTCATTCTGCTGTTTGATGAAGGACCTCATTCTGATTTTCCATACTCCATAGTTTACTCCTCCTTCAAGCAATGGAGGTTTGTTGAAAGCGTTTCCTTCCCTCATTAAGTCCATTGTAACTAGAACACATGATCCACACTAAGTAAGATCTAGTGTGAAGCTCTGATACCAATTGAAATTCCTATCCGCTGTTCTAGTTACAGTTTTGCAGTAAGGTTCCAAGTGAGGTTGCAACCACAGTTAGAACCTAGTGTATTAAATGGACAGAACTGTAAAAAGTTAAATGTACTTAAAATAGATCACAAGCACATTTAACAACGGAGTTCACCTAACTAGGCTACGTCTCCGGGGCACTTACCCAGATTATGATATTATAAAAAGCTTACAATATAGGACTCAAGTCTTAACGAAAAACACTTAGACTCCCTCTAGATTTTTCTGCCTATCTCTATATTACTCCTACTCTATAACTATCACTTATAAATCAATGGCATCCCACCATTTTTTTTTTTTTTTTAAAGCTCACGTGTATTCTCTCTAGAAAATAAGTTCTTTATAATTTAGAACACACAAATTTTACAATCTAAGTTATCAACTTATATAAGTAAAAACAATCTTCTATCTTGAAGGTCTTTTGTGATTGCTTTTGACTTTAATGATTGGCTTCAATCTTTCCCAGCATTACGTGATTCTTCAGCGTGGATTGACTCCAATCATCATTGGTTGATACCTGTTTAATAACCAGCTTGATTGTAGGAGTTAGTATTTTCCTATAACTAGGAAACATATAAAAAGATCATATCTTGGAAAGATATCTTTTAAGTATTCATGTAAAACATTAACTCCTAATTTTATTCAATCTTTAAACATATCATACTGAATTGATAAGGAACAAAGATTGAAACATGTGATAAATATCAGTATAAGAATAGAGATATAGAATTATAAATGTAAAGGAAACATAACTAATCTCTTTATATCTTTTAGGAAATCTTTCCTTACCACTTTGATATTCTCAATAAACGCATATTAACCTTTTAGAATCATATGAGAATATATCCTGCATGATGTAGAACAATTAATAATCAATAAATGACAGCTATGCAGATTTATAGAACAAGACAGAATTCTGCTTACCAGCAGGTTGGAACTAGTGGTTGCAACTGAGGTTGCAACTAGTACTTGAAACCTGTCACTACTGACTTAGTAGGTTGCAACTGAGGTTGCAACTGGTACTTGAAACCTGTCAATACTGTCTTAGTTCTTAACAACAGTTAGGATTTATTTAGTGAAAACCAATAGACAATAAACAATATTTAGACCAGAAATCTGGTCCTAACAGAAACTGAATGTGAATCTGCTATCTGTCCAGTTTGGTTACCGTTGCTTAAATTACCTACTCATTTGTACAATACTTCTAGCATCTTTTCTATAGCAAAAGCTTTGGGCAGACCCTTAAAGGTTAATAGTCTTGCAACTAATTTAAGGACACCCAGATTGGCCCGTATTTTGTGTTGAGATAGATCTCAGAAAAACCCTCATTCATTAAGTTCGAAATTATGTTGTGACGATTTAAAGGATTCTGGCAATATATATGAAGAGCTGCCTAGTTAGTGCTCTTATTGTAATAATCAAGGGCATCAAGTAAAAACTTGCCTATTTTTTTTTTTTTGGAAGAAAGCAATAAAGAGCCCTCAGAAGAATGAAAAAAGATTACTTATTTGTTTGCAAGTATTTTTGAATCATTTCAATAGATTCAAAATTGGGCTCGCGTAGATGTGGACTTTTCAAAAATACATACCTTTAACGGGTTAATAATATTACAACCGATTAATTCCTTTAATAGGTTGATTCGTTTAACAGGTTACCTATATGTTGTTTGAACAATGTCTTGGTCCTTTCCCGTTCATTTCATTTCGTTCTCCATACTTTAATATTCTAAAACATTTGATTTAAATGTTATTACGACTAATGTGTTTCATTAAGTTAAATTATATCCATTTTTTATTAATCAAAACATTTGTTAATTACATATTGCTCGAACAATCATTGTTAATTACGAAATAGTTCAACATAAACCAAATTAAGGAGGAATAGTGGTCGTTGTGGGATTATTCCAAACATTCCCCTTTCACCTTCTTTATTTGAGGTCAATTTTCATTCTCACTGTGGAGTTGACCATGTGAGTATACCAACTCCAAGTTCTCTAGAATCTCTTTCCCAAAAGACCGAGCACGACATAAAATATTAAGTTCTTAACACTTAACAAGTAGTTTAAAGTTAGCAACTTGTCATGGCCAAAAGCCATACAAATTAACAATATGCTCCATGGATGCAATTGGTTTAAAAGCTACATGCAACCTATTTGCAATTCGAGAGTTTGTAACTTGAGAGATAGTTTTGAACGTCTCATTGTGAAATACTATCGATATGCTTGCCAAAAGGTGAACACAATGTCTTGAATATTTTGGCGTTACCTGCATAACAAGATAATAGTACTTACGCAGCGCATTCCCTACATTACTAGTCGTCCCTTATGCTTTTGTCCATTTGGCCCTCAATTGTCATAGTCTATTCATCAAGCGCTCTTATAGATTTAACTCTTAAGTCATCCCAAAATAGATGTCCATGCTTACACCATGCCTCCATGGAGTTTATCTCAAGTTAAATGTATTCTGGCATACTTAGATCGTTAAAGGTCGCAGGCTCTACCTTCTAATGGTACAAGTATATTAGTCTCTCGTCAAATGAATGGGACGAGGACTCACTTTTCCCGAGTGCTTTCTTGGGCTTCCCCCAACAATTATGTTGTCCCATTAAACCTGCAAACCATGGTTTTTAATTTAAGTTGGGCTATCATGATGTTGGTTAACCAATTTTACGAGCTTTAAACCCATTCCGTTTAATTAGGATAACACTTGTTCTTGAATCAGACTTAACTCAGAAGATTAACTAAACTAGTAAAGATAAGCACTATATTTTAATTGCTTACATTTAATGGGACGACATAATTTCTTATGTTTTAACATATGTTCTCCCATTAAACATAAACACTATATTTTAATTTGACATATATTTTTTTGGAAAACGTGTGCCCCAACACAGTGTCTCGTTTCTATATTTTAAGTATACTATTATTATGGAAATAAATTGATGTAGCCTTAATTAGATTAGATATTGTAACAAGTTGTGTATTATTAAATATAATCATTTCTATATTTTTACATTACTTATTTTGCTACAACATTAATATTTTTCCGATCCAAACTCTTTCTACATGTATATTTTCTAAAATTTAAAGGTAAATGTTATGTGTCTAATATGTTTACCATTTTTATCTACGGAATTAATTGCAGATTATTATTTCAATTGTGTGCAACTAATTCAAAATTTAATTTTAGTTACCCAATTGAAAGTAACCAAAAGTTACTCATTCATCACAGATGTTATATTTGTAAAAAAAAAAAAAAAACATTTACTAATTTGAGGCCCCCATTAAGTGGAAATTTGATTGCTTTTTATTAGCCATTATCTTCATGTCCAAATATATACTATATATTAAATTTTGAAATATTTTAGTTATAATGATTATCTTAGTTGTTACGCATTGTTAATTAAATGAGTATTATTATGCAGATAGTTATTGCTTTTTAGGTTTAAAACAGATTTATCCGATTTTTCTGATTCCTGAGTAATTGAAGAAATAAAGGAAACTTGGCTTGTTTCAAAAGAAACACAATAATAGATATTATAGAATTTTAAACACCAGATACTAACAATTTACTCAAGAATATATATTTCTCATAGGATATTCATAAAAATTAAGACTGAGAGCTTATATTGAACAAATATGTTTTTCCTCTACACAAAACTTAACTTGATCATCTCAGTAAGGAAAGAGTATAAGGGATGTCAAAAACAATTCAAGACTTTGTCTTGATTTTATCATTTTAGTTCACTTAGGAAACCAGCATATGGTGACTTTGATCATAAGCAATATGACGTTCTTTTTAAAGCTATTGATTTTTCTGTTTTCCAAACAAGTTTGCAAATGTGGTTGCAACTGAGCTTGCAACTGAATATAAAATATGCACTTTGTGCTTGCAACTCTATTACCAGAGAGATTTTAGGATAAGTTATCCCACATCTATTTTTGAGACATCAATCAACGGCTTTTTCAAGAGAAAAACATCATAGCTCAATCAAGACTTATCTTAGACACAAAAAGTATTTATGTTTCTCACAGAAAAGCATATAGGAGTATTTAATTAGATTTATAGTGACATACCCCAATATCACTTCTTAAGGATTCAAACTTGTTTGTATCAAGGGGTTTTGTGAAAATATCTGCTAATTGTCTTTCAGTTGAAACATTTTCTAAAATTAAGCTCTTTTCTTCAACCAATTCTCTAATAAAGTGGTGTCTCAGATCAATATGTTTAGTTCTGCAATGCTGTACTGGATTCTTTGATAAATCTATAGCACTTTTGTTATCACAAAACAGAGTTAACACTTCTTGTTTAACAATATAATCAGATAACATTTGTTTCATCCATATAAGTTGAGTGCATCCACTACCAGCTGCAATATACTCAGCCTAAGCAGTTGACAAAGAAATGCAATTTTGCTTTTTACTAAACCATGACACAAGCCTATTTCCAAAATAAAAACAACCACCAGAAGTACTTTTTCTATCATCTATATTATCAGCCCAATCTGCATCACAGTACCCAACCAAATAGTGATTTGTGTCTTTAGAATACCATAACCCAAGGTGAGTAGTGCCTTTAACATACCTTAAGATTCTTTTGATAGCAAGAAGATGAGATTCTAGAGGATTTGCCTGATACCTGACACATATTCCTACACTTAAGCAGAGATCAGGTCTACTAGCAGTTAAATAGAGAAGACTTCCAATCATAGACCTATAGAGACTAGGACAAACACTCTTACCGTTATCATTCTTAGACAATTTTAGTGTAGTACTCATAGGAGTTATTTTATCTTTACTCTCACTCAAACCAAATTTCTTAACAAGATTATCAGCATACTTACTTTGGCATAGAAAAATACCATTTTCATTCTGCTTAACTTGAAGTCCTAGAAAGTAAGTTAATTCTCCTCCACCACTCATTTCAAAGTCATGTTTCGCATCAGAAATAAATTCAGTAATTTTATCAACAGAAGTAGAACCAAACTCAATGTCATCAACATAAATTTGAGCCACAATTATATCCATAGGAGTTTTCTTTGTAAACAAGGTTTTGTCAACTCCTCATCTGTTAAATCCTTTTTTCAATTAGAAACTTAGTTAGCCTTTCATACCAAGTTCTAGGGGCTTGTTTCAAACCATACAAGGCCTTTTTCAAAAGAAAAACATGTTCAGGAAAGTTTGGATCCTTAAAGCCTTTGGGTTGACTGACATAGACTTCTTCTTGTATGTTACCATTCAAGAACGCACTTTTGATATCTAGTTGGAACAACTTAAAGTCATATAGTCAAGCAAGAGAAAGTAGCATTCTAATAGATTCTATTCTTGCTACAGGGGCAGAAGTTTCATCAAACTCTATTCTCTCAATTTGAGTATATCCTTGAGCCACAAGTCTAGCTTTATTCCTAACTATTATTCCATCTTCATTACTTTTATTTCTAAAGATCCATTTAGTACCTATAACATTTTTATTGATAGGTATGGGTACTAATGTCCACACATCATTTCTCTCAAATTGAGACAGTTCATCTTGCATAGCTAAAATACATTCACTGTCTTCCAAAGCCTCTTTTATATTTTTAGATTCTAATTGAGAAATATTGTAAGCAAAATGAACAACATCATTCTTTTTACCTCTGGTTTTCATACTTGTAATGATTTCTCCTATGACATCTTCAAGAGAATGACTCTTTTGAGTCCTTCCATAACGAGGTTTACTCGTAGTTTGGATTGGAGAGTCATCTTCTTCTTCATCAGAATTTGTTGTTCTTTGGGTTCCAACCTCAGTTGCAACTGGACTTTCAACCACTACAGGACTGTCATTTTGCTGAGTTTCTTCTGTGTCTTTACTTTTGATTCCTGACTCATCATCATCACCTGCAGTCTCATAGACATCTTTCAAATCATCAAATAACACATTATATGACTCCATGACACAGTTTGTTCTCAGATTATAGACTCTAAAAGTCCTGCTGTTTTGAGCATACCCAAGAAATACACCTTCATCACTTTTAAAATTAAACTTCCCAAGATGTTCTCTATCTTTAAGAATGTAACAAACACGCCCAAATACTTGAAAATACTTGACATTAGGTTTTCTACCTTTCCAAATTTTATAAGCAGTCATGGTAGTACCTTTTGTAAGATATACTCTATTAACAATATAGCATGCAGTGTTCACAGCTTCAACCCAAAATCTCTTTGCAATTTTCTTAGAGTTAAGCATAAACTCTAGCCATTTCTTGAATGGTCCTATTTTTCCTTTCCAGTACACCATTTTGTTGTGGAGTTTTAGGAGCAGAAAACTCATGACTTATCCCTAGTGAATTGTAAAAATTGCTGAACTTATTGTTTTCAAATTCAGTTCCATGATCATTTCTAGCCCTAACAATTTTACCAATAGTGGATCCTTTTTCAAGTTGCAATTTCAAGTAACGTGCTTTAAACAGTTCAAAAGTTTCAGTTTTATCTTTTAGGAACACTACACAAGAGTTTCTAGAGAAATCAACTACAACCACTAGAATATACTTCTTACCACCAATACTTTCAGTTTGCACAGGACCCATTAGGTCAATATGAAGAAGTTCTAATACTCTATTGGTATATATCTGACTAGTACTTTTATGAGTATTCTTTATTTGTTGGCCTATTGTACAATCACCACACACACCTTGAGATTTAATTCTGAGATTAGGAATGCCTCTTATCAGTTCTTTTCTAACAAGTTTATCCAATGCTTAATAATTCACAAGACCAAGCCTTTTATGCCAAATATCAACATTATTGGTTATAGCTTGATTTCACCTACTCCCATGTAATCCTTTTTCAGTTTACTCAAAAACATAGCAACTATTAGCTGATCTAACTCCTGTCATGATCAAGTCATCATTCACATCAGTAATCAGACACTTATCTTTGTTAAACTGAACAAACATGTGGTTATCACAGAGTTGGCTAATACTAATAATATTAGCTTTTAAACCATCTACAAGAAATGCATCATTAATTTCAGGCATTCCAGGTTTGTTCAAGATTCTTTTTCCAATTATTTTACCTGTGTCTCCACCCCCAAACACAACAGTGTTTCCTGTAAGTTTAATGACATTTTTTAGAGCACTTGCATTACCTGTCATATGTTTAGAGCTGCCACTGTCAAAGTATCATTCATTAGTAGTAACAACATTTAGAGAAGTAATGACAACTTTATTATTGGCAATTAAGTCATTTTTAATTTTAACCTTCCAAACCCAATTCATTTTTTTTATAAGAAGAGGACAACCAGTTTCTCTGAGAAATATACTTTTTGTGCATTTTTAAATACCATCTGATTTCTAGATGTCCAGGCCTTTTTAAAAAGTTACACAGTTTTAACTCAAGTCTAGTTTTAGCCTTAAAGTTATTCAACTCTTTTCTGGTTACAACTGTACTTCTAAATTTGTTGTCAAAATCATGAGTTTCAGATTTTATTGAAGGTTTAACAAAAGTAGTTTTTCCAGTGCTTTTATAATCACAGTATCCCAAACCACTGTTATGTTTTGATCCTCTAAAATAGGACAACATGTCATCTAATTTTTCTGATGCAGAAGCATTCAACAGTTTCATTTTATTTTTTGTTTCAGTTAACTCAACCCGTTGTCTGTTGAGTTGTTCAGTGAAATTCTTTATTTCATCTTTTAGATTAGTATTGAGTTTGTTGATGATCAAGGATTGTTTACTCAGATTTTGATATTTTCCATAAAGAACAAGATATTACTGAGTAATACACTCTTCAGAGGATTCTTCCTCATCACTGCTATAGGTTTTAAGAGCAGTTGTAACTAAGGTAGAAACTGACTCATCAATTTCATACACAGTTTCTTTTTCAGTGATTCTTCCCATTAAATTAACAAAGTTGGATTCATCCTCTTCATGACTGTTACTTTCATATTCACTATCACTGTGAGTGGTTATATAAGCATTTTTGTTCCTTTTCAAAATATTTGCACACTCAGCCTGAATGTGACCATAACCTCTACACTCTCTGCATTGAATTTCTCTAAGCTGATACTCTCTGTCATCCTTTTCTTTATGGTTCCACTTTCCTTTAGAACTGTTATTAAGCCTAGAATCTGGCCTAAATTGATTATCTCTATTATGAAAGTTTTTGGACGTTCCAGTATCATCCTGCTTTTTCTTGTAGAACTTTTTGTAAACTTTTTTAGCGAAAAAGGCCAGCTATTCTTCATCACACATATTCTCACAGAATTTAGGTTCATGTTTCTTAGCTTGAAAGTCTATTCCCTTTTATGTTCTCCCTTATTTTAGAAATTTTAACTCATGAGTGCTTAGATTTCCTATAAGTTTTTCAAGTTTTAGGTTATCTAAGTCTGTTGATTCCTCAATAGCTGTTACTTTAATTTCAAACCTTTCTGGATGAGACCTTAGAGTTTTCTTCACAATTTAGCATCACTGTATTTTTCACCTAAAGTTCTAGCTTGATGGGCAATATGACAAATTCTACCATTAAACTGTTCAATAGTTTCATCTTCTTCCATTCTTAGATTTTCAAATTGAGTAGTTAATTGTTATAGTTTATAAGCTTTTACTTTAAAAGTTCCCTCAAAAGTTACTTGCAAGATATCCCATGCCTCTTTGGCAGTTTCACAGTGAGAGATATACATGAACACACTTAGAGTTACACTAGCAAAGATATACCTGAACACGCTTAGAGTTACATGTTTAAGTTTATTGTTGTTGAGTTTGCACTTAAATTTTTGTCCTTATTAGCAGACCATCTGTCTTCAGGTACATAGACTAATTCACCTTCACCATCAGTAACGGTTGGAACTTCCCAACCATATAATACAGATTTCCATTCTTGTTCATTTTGCTGTTTGATGAAAGATCTCATTCTTATTTTCCACACTCCATAGTTAACTCCTCCTTCAAGCAATGGTGGCTTGTTAAATGTGTTTTTTTCCCTCATTAAATCCATCTTTACCAGAACACAGGATCCACACTAAGTGAAATCCAGTGTGAAGCTCTGATACCAATTGAAATTACTATATGTTGTTCTAGTTGCAGTTATGCAGTTAGGTTCCAAGTACAGTTGCAACTGAGGTTGGAACCTAAGTATAATGATGGACAGAACTGAAATTATTAAATGTACTTGAATTAAATCACACGCACATTTAACAACGGAGTTCACCCAACTAGGCTACGTCTCTGGGCACCCACCTAGATTAATGATATTATAATAGCTTACAATATAGGATTCAAGTCTTAATAAAAAACTCTCAGACTCTCTCTAGGTTTTTCTACCTATCTCTATATTGCTCGTACCTTATAACTATCACTCAAAAGATCAATGGCATCCCACCATTGTTTTTTGTTTTAAAAGTTTATTGTGTATTCTCTCAAATTTGAGTTCTTTATAATTTAGAACACACACTTTTTACAAGGAAGACTATTAACTATTTAAAGAGTAAAAACAATCTTCTTTCTTCAAGAACTTGTTGATTGATTTGGATTCTTCTAATTGATCTCAATCTTCCCATATTTGCACGAGATAATTATGCAATTGATTGACCTCAATCTTCATGTTAATACATGTTAATAACTTGCTTGACAATAGGAGTTACTATTTCCTTATACAAGTAACATATAAAACAATATCTTTTTAGAGATACAATTTTAATATAACGTGAATCCATAACTCCATATATTCAAACTAATTAGATCATTGCTGATTTGAAGACACATACATTGAATAAAGAGATAAATATATTGCATAATAAAAGAGATTTAGTTTCCACAATAAAAGGAACACTATCTTCTTAAACTAATCTCCATATATCTTTTCAACAACTCCCATTCTTTATCACTTCAATATTCTCAATAAATATAAACGGAATCTTTTTAAACATATAAGAATATATCATGCATACTCTAATTCACATAAAAGACTTTAAAGATCGAGTAAATGCAGTTAGACAGAATTAGACAGAAACCTGCGTATTGATAGATTAGAACTGTAGTTGCAACTGAGTTCTACTCTCGTCCCCGCCGAGACCGGAATGGGTCGGAAATCCACAGCTTTTGCACGAGCAATCAGTGGTTAAGTTCCTGGTGAGATGCACTTTCTTTTTTAACAATCTGTCTTGTCTGGCTAGCCAAAAGCCTGTAAACATTATACTGTCTTAATTCTTAACAATCAATTTGGATTATTTAGTTCAAACCAATTGACAATCAAGAGTTACTAGGCCAGAAATATGGTCCTAACACACTCCCCCTTTGTCATTATATTTGACAAATAATATGAGTTTATTCAAAACAGCTCCCCTTGCAAATTTGTTAGCACATACAATCTCCACGGTATTTTATCAATACAGTGATTTTGAGTTAAACACTTAAGCTCTCCCTACAAGTTAGAATTACAGATAATTTATAAACTTAAATAACCATCCATTCATCACTGTTACAGAACTTATTCAATCATTAAGAAACATAGTTCAGAAATAAGTTGCAGAACAAGCATAAAGCCAAAAAGACTGGCACAAGATAGTTTTAACACATAATTTGCAGAAACTAAAATAAACATAAATAACACATAATTTTTTTTCTTCTACTAAATTTTCCAAATGTCCTAGTCGAGTTGACGGACCTCCAACCAGCAATTAGCCTCAATTATGACCATTGTAGATGCCATCTAGGGTTTCGGTAGAAAGATCAATCAATCTAGTGAGACACATGAGGTATTGGTAGCGGAGCTCCGTTGACGAAGCGGGAGCGGTGATGGGTGTGTTTTTCTAGAGATAGAATTAATAATGAGGTAAAATATGAGTGAAGCCTATTTTTATATGGGTATGACATTCTAATTGATTTTTTTAAAACGGTACCTTCTCTCTACTTCAAAAAACAGGGTATGAAACTTAAAAAATGTTTTATAGGATGGTCTCCAATTTTTGAATTGTCAATTCAGTAGTACTCTTTTCTTTTTTTAAAAACAAAATGCAAGTTATACTTTGTGTGGGAACTTAGACTTTTGTTATACTTATAGTTGCGGTAGATTATGCATTTACATTTTAAAGGGAACTAGATCTTCGCTTTTATGGGAACGTCAAATTTTTAAAATTACCGATTTTATGGGAAACTTTTTAGCAACATGCATGATTCTCGTTGTCATTTCTATAAACCAAGTAGATGTATCATGTATGTCGGAGAACTTGGTCCACGTCTATTTTAAATTATGGATTAAAAGAAATTTCCCCTTTTTTATTATTTATTTAAGATGGGGAACTCACATTCAAATTCTATTATGAACAAATTTAATGTGGATTAAAAACCCCAAGTAACAAGTAGAACAAAATTTAAATTCAGATAAGGAAATAAAGTGTTGAAAAGGAAATCATAAAAAGACAGGAAAGTAATAAAGGAAACAAATAAATTTTTATGTATCTGGCTCTTATTTTGATTTGTTTACTAGCTATGATGAAAAAGAGAAACCTATATACTCAAAGAAAGAGAAACAAAAGTAGAATATGTCATAATGTAAAGATTACACTACCTGACGGCTGTAGATAAGGGTTTGAAAAAAGTGAAAATCGAATTTGTTATTGTTTCTTTTTCAGTTTGACCTAAAATTCTAAAAGAACACTGCTATAAAAAGTCTATAGTTTACCCTAACAAACAATCCTCTCTCTCTCTAAAACTTTTTAGTATTTATACTTCAGCGGCTAAGATGAAAGTGGTTGCCTATCAAGCTGGTACGTACCCACGCTCATCGTAATGTTTTTAATCGTTTTTTTGTCAACAAAAATTTACTTGTTTCCTCAAAACGAGGGGAAAAGTCTCTTTTAAGCCTTTCAGTATCAATTTGTTTTCCAAAACTATCAAAGATTATTACAGGAAACATAAAGTTTACGGGGAAAATGGATGACTGGTTTAACCTTCAGCCCTAATTAGTTACTTATAATCTTTTTTGTCAAAAATTTATGAGATTTTCTTTATCTTCTTGAAGTTAAATATTTGTTCTTTGATTTTTTGTCTGCATCAGGTTATTTGAAACTGTTGAGAAGTATTTTGAGAAGACAGACGAGTACAACATCCACGAGAATTGGTGTCAATCCGGGTTAGGAAAAGGTCGTTCATTGCGTTTCTATAAATCAGAGGTTTTTACTTTAACCTGGGTAATATAAAGTAAATACTTTGATTTGTCTTTGCTTATATTATGTTTGTAATTTATTTTTTTACATTTGTAACAGATTTGATACATCTTTTCGTTTTACGGTTTTCCCACTTTTCCATTTTCCAATAAAAAAATTAAAATGATGTGGATTTCCCCTCCCAATTATAAAATAAATAAATATTGGTAAATTCATTTTATGTGACCATCACTTTCCTAATCCTCTCCGTTTGAAAGAGAAAAAAACTACTATAGCCAGCTAGACAATAGTCTAAGGTCTTTCTAACTAAGCGTGAAAGTGAAACAACGGGTGCTCAAAATAGTTATGTGCCACCACATAGCAAGACCGTGTTCTTCGGGCAATTACTGATGTCAGATAGGAAGGAAGACTATTTCTCTGACAAATTACGAAGTGGTATACCTTCGCGGTGTACTTATTATTTGACTGTGATTTACTGTATAATGTAACTTCCATTGGGATAAATAAATGTTTGATAGCTTAGCTCTGCTATTCAACTTTATATACCATTTTGACTTAAGTTTTCTTAGTTGTTAATTTCTAACTGGTGAAAATTTGATTTGGTTTGCTCAACATGTGACCCCCTCTTTATTGTGATTTATATATAGATTTTTACCATAAAAAAAACTTATGTGCGCGTTCTTAAAAACAAAAAAGAGATATAAGATTAGTTAATGTCAAGTTGATCTCTTTGTTAAATTGATCACTACGATAGTATGCAGAAGCTGGTCTATTCTCTCTCATATGTGTATTAAAAATTACTATGGGTGTTCTTTAGCTACCCCAATTTGCTGTGCACATT
Source organism: Primula veris (assembly GCA_963682055.1). Lineage (NCBI taxonomy): Eukaryota > Viridiplantae > Streptophyta > Magnoliopsida > Ericales > Primulaceae > Primula > Primula veris. The sequence goes on along the minus strand of OY821745.1, from coordinate 26,367,144 downwards.
TGGCTGAAATTGAGTCCCCTCTCCCGAGCTCTACGGGCTACAAAGAAATGTTTGTATCTCCAAGGTCTAGTATGTTCTCTTATACTCCCTCCGTTCCAATTTAATTGATAATTATTTCATTTGTGAAATTTCAAATTAAATGTAAGTTTTTTTTTTCAACAAACAAACTTCCATTAATTAAGAAACGTGACGGTACCCAGAGTAAAACTTACAGCTAGATATTCATATTTACACAAAATTACATATCAGACCTGAAACTGAAACTAATTCTCCCTAGAGCCTAAATACCAAAAGCAAAGCTAATTATGGCTACCAAATCCATAAAAGGATGTACAAAATATACCACATGCATAAGGGCAAAATAATCCAAAAAGACTTTGGATTCTGCATGTTCCAACATAAGCACCAAACTAGACTTACTTATAAGAAAATTAATACTAGGTAATTAGAAGCCTAAATGCTTGGAAGGACTTTAAGTTAAGCCTTGCTATTTGACCCAACCACCATCCATTCAGTCATTTTCTTCTTCTTTTTGTTTTTCTTGGGAGCCAATTCCTTATTCAAATCTTGATTTTCCTTAATTAACAACTAATTCTTTGCTTTTTCTGCCTTCAATAATTCATCATATATACTCCCTTTTAAAAAAAAATTTATTAGTGGGGAAAACCCACTTTTTATTTATTAATAGTGGTAAGAAGAAATAGCAGCAGAAACGAAATTACAAGGACTAAAAATCCCTAAATCAAAACTTGAACTAACATAAATCAAATTGAGCTGAAAAATAATAAATTGTTATAGATTTGGTGACCTCGTTCTGATATTAACCTGAGAATTAGTACCGCCCACCGTATTACACTCTTCAGATCTTTCCAACAAAATACAGGTAGAGAGAGAGAAACAATGATCTCCTCCATCTTCATCTTCTTCAGCAAACCTGATCGTTTCTAAATTAAAAACGCAAGTAAGCCATCCCGTTCTTCTCTAATTCCACTATATTCTTCAATTTTTATGGAAAATCTTCTATTTTTTCTGAGATCATTCTTTCTTGTAGGCTCCCCCAATTGGCGAGTAGATCCTCACCACTGTTAGTTTCTTTAGCAACAAATCGGATCAGATAAGTATCTCCTCTCATACTCTGCTCTATTTGATTTACAATATTGCAAATTTTCCAGGGACATATAGTTTTTTTATTGAGAATATTCACAAGTATTTGGCAATCAATTTCTATAATAACATTCACGCTGTCTGTGATTTTTATCCCCATTAATAAAGCTTTAGCCTCGGCTTCAATGCTCGTAGTCCAGTCACTTATATCACATAACCCTAAAATAAATTATCTATAGTGATTTCTGAGAATTCCCCCATTTCCACTCAAAGAGCTAGAAGATTTATAACGACCATCTGTATTTAATTTGATTTTACCCTTTGGAGGAAGATCCCACTTGACTATTTTAGGATGCTTTCTTTTTATTATACCTTGCAAAATAGGTAAATCACACCATTTTCGATTACTAAGAAAGTTTTTATCTTTAACTGAGTAGAATTGGATCAAATCAATAATCTCGATTATAATATCATGTACTGTCATGTTTTTTATTGTCATACTTGCTAGCACATCTTGCTTTCCATAAGGCCCACGTGATATAAAAGGGCAAAGTTTTGCTAATTTAATCCTCCACAGCAAATTTACTCTTATAGAGCCACGAAGTAATAAATCTACCCCTAATAAAGGTATTATAGTAATGTGCCCCCAAATAATTACCAAAATACAACCAAACTTTTCGAGCTAGAAAACTTGAGCTCAATAAATGTTCTATTATTTCTTCATGTTTAGCGCAACATTCACATTTAGATGCCAATTGAACTCCCTTTTTATGAATATTAGAATCAATAGGAATTGCCCTTGGAAAAAATTTCCAACTGAAACAAGATATCTTCAAGGGAATGAGGTTACTCCAACACATCTCACAAAGCCAATTAGTAGCAGTTTTTTCTCTTATAACATACAGGCAGACTTGAAAGAAAAATCACCATTTTTATTATCTTTCCAAATAGCCAAATCTTCTTTTATACCACCATTAATATACGTTTTATCAAATAAGTTGATGTGATAGCTAGGAATTCTATTCTCAATTTCTACTCTATTCTAGTCTCCATCATTGATTAGACTAGAAATCAAGCACTTATCATCTATGTTCTTATCCTTGATAGGTCCTTCTCCATGCCAAATATCAAGGTTGACTGAAATTTGACCATTTCCAACTAGCCAAATTAGCTGCTGTTCAGTGATATCTCTAACTTTAAGCATCTTTGCCCAGGTATTCTCTCATTTACAAACTGTTATTGCATTAGGATGTTTATTCTTACAATATTTGGATTTCATAAATTTGGTCCAAAGAGAAGATTGAGTCCTGAATTTCCACTAAAGTTTCATAGCAAAAGTGTCTGTAATACTTTTAAAGCTCCTCATACCTAAACCACCTTCACTAGTTGGTCTGCAAATTTTATTCTAACTAACCCACTGAACTTTGTTTTTGCCTTCATTATTTCCCCATAAAAAATTAGCTAAGATGCTATCAATTTTCTTTATAACCAATTTTGGGGGGTTCATAGATGACATAGTATAAATAGGAATGGATTGTAATACATATTTGATAAGAGTAATTTTACCTCCTATATTTAAATGTTCTGTCTTCCAAGTTGATAATTTGCTTCTCACTTTTAGAATGAGCTCATGGTATAAAATACACTTCTTGTGACCAGAATATAGCTTGCATCCCAGATATGTAAAAGGAGGTCTCTTGATTGACATATTTATAATATTGGTAGCTGTCTCTTTTTGCTTTTCTGACACACTTTTAGATATATACATAAAGCTTTTTTCAAGATTCACCTCTTGACTAGAATCAGTACAATAAGACTTCAGAATCCTCTTTATATGATTAATAGAAACAGTATCTACTCCACTAAAAATAATAATGTTATCAGCAAAGGCTAGAGAGTCACACTAGGAGATCCGAGAGGAGCTTTGAAGTTTTTCCATCTTTTCTTGGTAATTAGAGAATTTAGATTTCCTGATAAAACCTCAGAACATAAGATGAACAGACTAGAGGATAAAGGGTCCCCTTGTCTCAGACCATTGGTAGGAGAGAAATAGCATGTGGGAAAACCATTCACTATAATAGAAACAGGATTATTAGAAATTAATATCCACACTCTGTTAATTCAAACTTCTGAGAAGCCAAATTTTCTAAAATCAGAAACTAACAAATGCCAAGAAATTTTGTCATAAGCTTTTTTCATATGTATCTTAATAGCTATTACCACTTTTCTTATTGTTAAGAGTGGCGATAAATTCCTGAGAGAGAAGAATGTTATCTATAATATCTCTATTTTTGACAAAACCACACTGATTCTCTGAGATAATATGAGGCAAAACAGTAGCAAGTCTAGTAGACATAATCTTAGAAATAAGCTTATTACAAAAAGTACAAAGACTTATGGGTCTAAAATCATAGAACTTATCTGCATTTTTCTTTTTAGGCAGTAGAGCGATAAGCGTGGTAGTCATAGCTTTGGAAATATCTGACCCAACAAAGAAACTTTTAACAACAGCTAGCATATCCTTGTTAATAATGTCCCAACAAGAAGTGAAGAAGTGACCATTAAAACCATCAAAAGCAGGGGCACTACTTTTATTTAAGTCCCAAACTGCATATTTTAATTTCCCCATAGTAATATCTTCTGTTAACAAAAGATTTTGCTCATCACTGATGCACTTTTGAATATTATGTAAACTAGGGTAGCTAAAGTTTTGAATATTATTAGTAGCCAAGAGATTGTCGAAGAAAATTACAGCTTCTTTCTCAATAGTTTATTTTTCTCTTAATTCCTCACCCTCAGAGTTAATAACCATATTAATTATATCTTTAATTCTTCTTTTTTTTACCACACCATAAAAGAATTTAGAGTTGGCATCACCATCACCATCATATATACTCCCTTGATATATCCACAAACCTCTATAAGAACCAATTATTTCCTCTAAAATTGTTGTTCCCCTTGATAAGAATATTTAGATTTTCCTCTAGTTCCTTGATACAGGGGAATTGTATGTAATTAATCCCTTGCATGTCATATTTTTCCATTGTGAGAAGGTAATATGAGTGTGAATTATGATGGACAGAGAGTTTGGTAAGGATAGTTTTATTTAGGCTAAGTTAATGGGAAAGAGATGATGAGGTGTGAAATTCCTATCCGCTGTTGTAGCTGCAATTTTGCAGTTAGGTTCCAAGTGAGGTTGCAACCACAGTTGGAACCAAGTGTATTAATGGACAGAACTGTAAAAAGTTAAATGTACTTGAAATAAATCACACGCACATTTAACAACGGAGTTCACCTAACTAGGTTACGTCTCCGGGGCTCTTACCCAGATTATGATATTATAAAAGCTTACAATATAGGATTCAAGTCTTAATGAAAAACTCTCAGACTCCCTCTAGGTTTTTCTGCCTATCTCTATATTGCTTCTACCTTATAACTATCACTTAATAAATCAATGGCATCCCACCATTGTTTTCTTTTATAAGCTCACTGTGTATTCTCTTAAGAATGGGTTCTTTATAATTTAGAACACACACCTTTTTACAAGCTAAGTTATAAACTATTTATACAAGTAAAACAATCTTCTTGCTTCAAGATGTTTTATGATTGCTTTGACTTGTTTGATTGGCTTCAATCTTTCCATGTATGAGCAAACTCTTCAGCGTGGATTGACTCCAAACATCATTGGTAATTCCTGTTTAATAACAAGCTTGATAATAGGAGTTAGTCTTTTTCTTTAACTAGGAAACATATAAAGATAATATCTTTTAGAGATAATATCTTTTCATATACATATGAAACACTTAACTCCATATTACATTCAATCTTAAACATATCATACTGAATTGATAAGGAACAAAGATTGACACAAGTGATAAAGATTTGCATAAGAATAGAGATATAGAATTATCTATGTAAAGGAAACATAACTAATCTCTTTATATCTTTTAGGAAATCTTTCCTTACCACTTTGATATTCTCAATATAAACGCATATTAAACCTGTTAAGATCATATGAGAATATATCCTGCATACTTTAAAACAAATAATTATTATTAAAGAATAGTTATGCAGATTAACAGAACTAGACAGAATTCTGCTGAACAACAGGTTGGAACTGAAGTTGCAACATTACTTGAAACCTCCAACGCTGTCTAAGCAGGTTGTAACTATAGTTGCAACTGAGATTGCAACATTACTAGAAACCTATCAACATAGGTTGTAACTGAGGTTGCAACATTGCTTGAAACCTAACAACACCTGTCTTAGTTCATAATAAACAAATAGGATTATTTAGTGAAAACCATTAGACAACAAATATAATTTAGACCAGAAATCTGGTCCTAACAAGGTGATATATATATATATATACACTAAGTAAACGATAACCACGCGTTGCGTGTGAGATACTATAAATTGTTATGATGATACAAATGTAGAGTAAAAAAAAATATATGATATAAGAAAAAAAAATGATATAAATTGTGATGATGATATAAATATTTAGAGAAAAAAAAATATAGGATATACGAAATTTTGTGTGGTTAAAGAGAGAGAAATAATATAATTAGTTTTTATTTTTTATGAAAGTAGATAATATGGTAATTAATAAAAAAGTATAGGGGTATTTTTGGAAAAAATGGCTAAATTGGGCAGACTCATTTGATTTGATTTAACTTATTATAATAAAATAATATATATATATATATATATATATATAAGTGTATATAGAGAGATATTATACGAGAGAATCTGTCTGAAATAAAAGGGTGTTTTGAAAGGAAAAAGAGTGATGGCATGATATAGGGCAAGAAACTGAGGTAAAAAGATGCCACTTGTAAGAAAATTCAGATGAACCCTTGTCCCATCTCATTTTTTGTGTGCCTGTCTCTAAATACCAAAAAAAGGAAAAATCCTTTTATACGAAAGGAGAAATAAACTTCTTCTCGGTAGGAGCCCAATATCTTAAAGTGGTTCAAACCAAAAACACAGAAACAAAACCAATCTGGCCTAAACCCAAACCATCTCAAGCCTAATCTATCAAATTTAAATGTAAGTTTTCTAAAACATAAACTCAAAAAATGATAAAGCTGCTTCATTACCAGTTTTTTAATTTTGTGCAAGAATAAAATATCTTTATTTGACTAGAAGAATGATTTATATTGACAAATACAATTCTCCTCACTTCCTTTAGGGATGGAAATAGTACAATACTATTGTTATTTCGTGATACAATTATCATACCGTAAATGTATGGTACACAAAATTTCAATGCCATTACCGTATCACACTTCCTATACCGTACTTTCATTATACCGTAAGTGCGGTATGGTACATATCAACATTGAAAAACAATAACTATTATTAAAATATCTCATTTACAAAAAACTAAAAGAGAGCACATCATTTATAAATAGTTGAAGACGATTATAAACATGATCATACTTTATAAAGGTTAATTTGTACATTATATGCTATATTAATGTATTAATTTATATATAATTATTTTATATATGAATGGTAATATGGTACAATACCATGATATCCAAAATCGATTATCATTACCCTACAACTAAATTGAGTGGTACGGTAATACTGTACCATAGATATGGTAGTACCATAAATATGATACAAGTGGTACGGTATGAGTGGTAATTGTTGTTGGTTGGTACGTCATGTTACAATTTTCCACCCCTATTTTAATTTCTTAAATTGTTGGGTTCCTAGAACTAAAGAAGTGGTAATTTAAAGTTTTGAACATTTGTTTTTGCATGTACTCTACACATGTTTCAATCATGTAAATTCATATGTATTAAATAAGTATTGGCTCCAAATGAAATCTTCTGGAAGAAGGATTAAATTTACTAATTTTTTCTTTTTTTTGAAGTTTAATTTTCAATATTGACCCATATAGTTTTAGAGATGTAGATTTGGTCCTGATTGTTTCGATGCAAGTATACAATCACCAATTTGTGTGCAAATTTGATGATACTATTTGACTCTAAGATAGAGAGAAAAATTGCATTCTTCTTGCAATTTTTAGATGTAGAGCTATTTTATGGCAAACTATTATAAACAAACTATCTATCTTTGCTAAAGCGAAAAACTTGTATGCCAACTTATATGATGAACATCGTAATTACTTTTTCTGTAATTGCCGCATCTCCAATACTAAAATTAGAGAAGTTCTTTTTAAGGCTAGTTATAAGGCTAATAATAATGATCGAAATGGTTGGTTAAATTAGAGCTGTAGTTCTTTCAAGATTGGTAGCATTCCTTACCTACCTCATTCTTTCTACTACTGTTTACATATACAAAGGGGTATATGTAACACCCCACACACAAAGGGTGTAACACAGCCAAATAACTTGTGTTTTAACAATACGAATAAGCCTGACTTAATTAAAACATATTTTAAAAACAAGTACTCAACTAAATATACTTAAATTATTAACAAATCACTTAATAATGACAACTTGTTGTTTGCAATGGTTCAACATATGAAAGAAAATTGTCATTTGAAGAACTTCGATTTTTATTGATGGAGAGTGAAAAAATCAAAAAAAAGGTTGCTAAGTTAAAAGGCCAAGGAACCTTGTTCGATTTTACAATCGATTTTACGCCTTAAACAATTAATTCAGTATTACTGAACTTTCTTATTCCGCCAGTCCTGTGTGAAACACTTAGGTCATGTTTGTTTTTAGGATAGGATAAACATGTACTGTTAGTAACATGATATAAATAGTGCAAAGCATAGGTACTAATAATACCACATCTGAAGTTTTATAACTAATACCCCCTATTATACATGAAATAGTCCAATAGCCCTTTTAATACCAATTGATAAATTATTTCCCAAAAAAAATATTAAGTGGGTCCAATTGGATAATTAGTCTTATCACCCTTCTAATAATGTAAACAAACATGGCATTGGACACTTGGAGTTACTTGGGCTAGTCTATAAGCCACTGATATAGAGAATAAAGGAAAGTTATTTAAAAGTGTGATATCAGCAGTGGAATAGTTTGTACTTATAGCTAAATAGATGATCCGTTATAATTGTTGGAAAACACCACCTCCTCGTCCATTCCCAATGAAATTGCGTACTTGAAGAGAATCAAATCGGAACCGACATATCTCGGTCTTGAAACCTTTAAGGTAACATACTTTTTAAGAATGACCTCTAACGATTTTGTTAGAGTTATCATGGATGAGGTGCAATGGTCAAGATTTTTTCCGGAAATTGATGCAAGAGCTACAACTCTGAAAGTTGTATCAACTAGCAATACACACTCTCAACACCAAGCTTTACATATGATCAATACTGACTTTCAAGTGGCTTCTCCACTAGTCTAGACTAGATAGAGTCAATATCTAAGATACTTCTTTATTTACCCTCATGGAAGTTGAACCATGATAGATATTTCTATTGACCATAACTTGCGACCAAATATTGCAATCAAGAGATGCCAAAGATAGCCATTCATATGTATAATAAAATATATACCCAATGGTTATTCAGTGATACATGGTGTAACATGTCGATGTGTATAAAGATAAAAAAAAATGATCATCATACACGACAATTCTCCATTCTAGCATTGTTTTTGGGGCGAAACACATGATTTCAGTTCTAAAAGGACATTGTCTGAATATCTAAAATTCAAATTACATGTAGCATTGTCCATCCCTGAGCTGTCGAGGCACCAACCCCATTGTGGAAGCTTACCACCATTCTGTTAGCTAGCTTCAATATCCTTCTTCTTCATTCCATACATATTCTCATTGTAATGTACCCAGAGTTTGTTCTTGTTTCATTCCAAATAGAAAGAGAATAAGTATGGAATGAATAAGAAGGATGTTGAATCTATCAGATAGAATGGTTGTAATATTCCACAATGGGTTAGTGTCTCAACATCTCAGTGATGGACAATATTACATGGAATTATACTTTTAGATATCGAGACATTGCCTATTTGGAATAGTAATCATGCGTTTTTCCCCAACAGCAAGGTCTGAACGGATAGATAGAGTGTATGACTAATGATCATTTTTATCTTAATCCACATCAAAATCGACCCAAGTTATCATTGAATATCCATTGGGCATATATTCGATTAGACATCCGCATGACTTCCTTTGGCATCTTTTGGATGCATTATTTGGTCACCAATTATCGTCAAGACAAATATTGATCATGGTCCAACTCCCATAAGAGTGGTGAAAGCACTATCTTATATATTGGCTCTCTAGTATGGACTAGTGGACAAGTCACCTGAAAGTCAGCATTCATCAGATGTAAATCTTGGTGGTGAGTGTGTTGATCTCCTGTTAATAAAACTTCTAGAGCGGTAGCTCTTGCAACAATTTTTGAAAAAATCTCTAGACCATTGTGCCTCATCTATGAGAATTCTAACAAGATAGTTATGGGTCATTCTTAAAAAAAGTTGTTTCCTTTGAACTTATAGGCCTAAGATCTGTCGGTCTATACCTAATTCCCATTAAATACACCATTTCATTGAGAATTAGTGGGGATATGGTGTTGTCCAACACCCATAAAGGGTCGTCCATTCGATCCATAAGTACTAACTCTTCCTTGGCTGGTACCACTTTCAAAAACAACTTTTCTTAAGTATCTGTATAAGTTAGCTCATAGAATGGGCTAAGTGAATTTAATGATTAAAGTTTTTCCCCTACGACTGGACGGAGAAGAAAATTTGGTAATTGAGAAGGTATTTGAACCGTAAAATCAATTGTAAAATTCTACAACTGCAAGTTACCTTTTAGCTTATCAACCTTTTTTCTTGAGTTTGTAATTCTCCATTAATAAAAATGGATATTTTAAAACATACAAAAAATAAATAAAAAAAGGTTGATGAGTTAAAAGACAAGGACACATATTTCGATTTTACGCCTCAAATAAATAATTCATAAGTACGTAACTTTCTTATTACGCCAGTCTTGATCTTAGATTTACTTGGGACAGTCCATGAGCCAACTTATGTAGAGAACAAGAGAAATTATTTGAGAGTGTGTTATAAGGAATGGATTGGTTTTTTGTTTAAAGCATAAATAGACGACCTGTTATGGTTGTTGGAAAACACCACTTCCCCACTCATTCTTAGTGAAATTGTGAACTTGAGGGGAATAAGGTCGTGACCGACTTGTCTTAGGATTGAAGCCTCGAAGGAAACATTATTTTGAAGAATGACCTCTAATGATTTTGTTAAAATTATCATGCATGGAATAGGCGCAATTGTCAAGATTTTTTTCCGGTGTATGCTGAAAAAGCTAAAAGTTTTATCAACTAGCAATACAAACCCTCAACACTAAGTTTTACATATGAACAATACTGAATTTCAAGTGGCTTCTCCACTAGTCTAGAATAGAGATAGCCAGTATCTTAGATACTACTTTATCCACTCTCATGCGAGTTGAACCGTGATAGATATTTCTCTTGACCATAATTTGTGACCAAATATTGTAATAAAGAGATGCCAAAGGAAGTCGTTCCTATGTATAATCAAATATATACCCAATGGATATTCAGTGATACATAGGTGTTACATGTCGAGGTGTATAAAGATAAAAAATGATCATCATAAATGCTAATTCTCCATTCTAGCATTCTTTTTGGGGTGAAAAATATGATTTTAATTCTAAAGAGTCATTATCTGAATATCTAAAAGTCTAATTCCATGTAACATTGTCCATCTTTGAGCTGCCAAGGCACCAACCCCATTATGGAAGCTTACCACCATTCTGTTAGCTAGCTTCAACATCCTTGTTCTTCCTTCCATACATATTCTCCTTATCTTTGAAATGTAACCAGAGTTGGTTCAGGTTACATTCCAAATAAAATGAGAATGAGTATGGAGTGAATAATAAGGGTTTTGAATCTGGCTAATAGAATGGTTGTAATCTTTCACAATGGGTTAGTGCCTCAACATTTCTGTGATGGAAAACATTACATGGATTATACTTTCACATAACTAGGTAATACCTCTTTCGAATAGTAATCATGCATTTTGCCCCAAAAGCAAGGACTGAACGGACAATTAGAGTGTATAACTAATGATCATTTTTATCTTCATCCACATCGAAATGAACCCAAGTTATCATTGAATATCCATTGGGAATATCTTTGATTAGACATCCGGATGGCTTCCTTTGGCATCTCTAGGATGCATTATTTGGTTGTCAAATATCTTTAAGATAAATATCGATCATGGTCCAACTCCCATAAGAGTGGTGAACACACTATCTTATATACTGGCTCTCTAGTATGGACTAGTGAAGAAGCCATATGAAAGTCAGCATTAATCAGATGTAAAGGTTGGTGGTGAGTGTCTGGATCTCCAGTTTAGACAACATACAAAGGAGTAGCTCTTGCAACAATTTCCAAAAAAATCTCTAGACCATTGCGCATCGTTCATGAGAATTCTAACAAGATAGTTAGGGGTCATTCTTAAAAAAAATCGTTTCCTTTAAGCCTACAGGCTTAAGATCTGTCAGTCTCGACCTGATCCCATTAAATACACCATTTCATTGAGAATGAGTGAGGATATGGTGTTGTCCAACATTCATAAAGGGTCGTCCATTCCATCCATAAGCACTAACTCTTCCATGGCCGATACCACTTTCAAAAACAACTTTCCTTAGATCTCTATACAAATTTTATGGTTAAAATGTTTCCCCAATGACTGGTGTGAGAAGAAAGTTATGTACTTGAGAAGGTATTTGAGCCGTAAAATCAATTGTAAAATCCAACAAGTGTTATTGGCCTTTTAGCTAATAAACCTTTTTTCTTGAGTTTGTAATTCTCCATTAATAAAAATGGAGGTTTTTAAAACATACACAAAATTAGTAAACAAAAGTTCATGAGTTAAAAGGCAAGGACACTTATTTCGATTTTACGTCTCAAATAATTAATTCAACATTGCGTAACTTTCTTATTACGCCAGTCTTACGGAAAGACTTGGACCCTGAGATTAAGTTGGGACAGTCCATGAGCTAACATATCCAGAGAATAAGGGAAGTTATTTGAGAGTGTGTCGTTAGGAATGTATTGGTTTGTGTTTAAGGCCTAAATGGACGACCCGTTATGGTTGTTGGAAAACACCACCTCCTCACCCATTCTTATTGAAATTGTGTACTTGAGGGGAATCATGTTGGGACCGACATGTAATAGGATTAAAGCCTCGAAGTTAACAACATTTTTAGAACGACCTCTAACGATTTTGTTAGAGTTATCATGCATGAATGAGGCGCAATGGTCAAGACTTTTTCCGGAGTTTGCTGAAAGAGCTACAACGCTGAAACTTGTATCAACTAGCAATACACACCCTCAACACCAAGCTTTACATATGATCAATATTGAGTTTCAAGTGGCTTCTCCACTGGTCTACACTAGATAGAGTCAGCATCTAAGATACTTTTTTATTCATCATCATGGGAGTTGAACCGTGACAGATATTTCTCTTGCCAATTATTTGTAACCAAATATTGCAATAAAGAGTTGCCAAATCAAGTCGTTCGTATTTCTAATGAAAGATATACCCAATGGATATTCAATGATACATGGGTATAACATGTCGAGGTGTATAAAGATAAAAAATGATCATCATACATGCCAATTCTAAATTCTAGCATTGTTTTTGGGGTGAAATACATGATTTCAATTCTAAAGAGATATTGTATGAATATCTAATAGTCCAATTCCATGTAATATTGTCTATCCCTGAGCTGTCGAGGCACCAACCCCATTGTGGAAGCTTAACACCATTCTCTTAGCTAGCTTCAACATGCGTCTTCTTCCTTCCAGGCATATTCTCATTGTATTTGGAATGTACGCAGACTTGATTCATGTTACATTCCAAATAGAAAGATAATAAGTATGGAATGAATAAGTAGGACATTGAATCTATCTAATAGAATGGTTGGAATCTTCCACAATGGGTTAGTGTCTCAATATCTCACTGATGGACAATATTACATAAAATTATACTTTTAGATATCCAGGCAATGCCTCTTTCGAATAGAAATTATGTGTTTTGCCCCAAGAGCAAGGCATGAACGTACAAATAGTGTAGAACAAATGATCATTTTTATCTTGATCCAAATCGAAATCCACCCAAGTTATCATTGAATATCCATTGGGTTAGACTTCTAAATGACTTCATTTGGCATCTCTTGGATGCATTATTTGGTCGCCAATTATCATCAAGAGAAATATAGATCATGGTCCAACTTTCATCAGAGTGGTGAAAGCACTATCTTATATTCTGGCTCTCTCTAGTATGGACTAGTGGAGAAGCCAGTTGAAAGTCAGCATTAATCAGATGTAACGCTTGGTGGTGAGTGTGTGATTATCCATTTGATACAACTTCCAAAGTGGTAGCTCATGCAACAATTTCCGAAAAACTCTCTAGACCATTGCGCCTCATCCATGAGAATTCTAACAAGATAGTTATGGGTAGTTCTTAAAAAAAGTTGTTTCCTTTGAGCCTACAGGCCTAAGATCTGTCGGTCTTGACATGATTCTTATAAAATACCCCATTTCATTGAGAATGAGTGAGGATATGGTGTTGTTCGACATTCATAAAGGGTTGTACATTCAATCCATACGGACTAACTCTTCCATGACCAGTACCACTTTCAAAAACAACTTTCCTTGGATCTCTATATAAGTTGGCTCATAGAACGGCCTAAGTAAATTTAAGGGGTTAAGGTTTTTCCCTTACGACTGTCAGGAGAAGATAGCTTGGTATTTGAGAAGGTATTTGAGCAGTAAAATCGATTGTAAAATCCAACAAGATTTCGTGGCCTTTTAGCTGAGCAGCCTTTTTTTCTTGAGTTTCTAATTCATCAATAAATATGTTTGTCAAATGCCACAAAATCAAGAAAAACGTTGCTGAATTAAAAGGACAAAGATCCTTATTGTATTTAGCAATCGATTTTACGACTCAACAAAATAATTCAGTACATAAATTTCTTATTATGCTAGTTAGGGTTGTTCGCGGTTTGGTTCAGCTCGGTTTTTGAGTAAAATGTGAAACAAACCAATAAAAAACAATCGGTTCGGCTCGGCTCGGCTCGGTTTTGACACAAAAAATTATCGAAACCGAACCAAACCAAACCAGTTATAATCGGTTTGGTTTGGCTTGGTTCGGTCGGTTTGAACTTTAACCAATAAAAAACATAATATTCAAAATTATACTAGTTTCGTAAAGTTTTCGCTTATATTTTCATTTCAAAATTTGAACTAAAAGTCGAATAACAATAAAATTTACAAATGATTTAACGAAATATATTATTGATAACTACAAATAACAAGAAAAACATCATATATCAACTTATTGAAGTATATATTTAAATAATTATATATATTTTATATATAAATAAAAATAACCGGTTCAGTTTGAAAACCACTAAAACCGCAAACCGAACCGATTAAATTGGTTTATCAAATTTCAAACCGAACCAAAGCCATTACTAATCGGTTTTTGATCGGTTCGGTTTGATCGGTTTGGTTTGATTTATGTACACCCCTAACGCTAGTCTTGCGGACATAATTGGACCGTTAGTTTACTTGGGACATTCCATGATCTAGCTTATATAGAGAACAGAGGAAAGTTATTTGAGAGTGTGTTATTAGGAATGAAATATTTTGTGCTTATGGCCTAAATGGATGACCCATTATGGTTGTTACAAAACACCACATCCTCACCCATTCTCAATGAAATGGTGTACTTGATGGGAATGTGGTCGAGACTGACATGTCCCAGGATTGAAGCCTCGAAGAAAACAACTTTTTTAAGAATGACCTCTAACGATTTTGTTAGAGTTATCATGGACAAGGTGCAATCGTCAAGATTTTTTCCTGAAATTGCTGAAAGAGCTACCACTCTAGAAGTTATATCATATTTAGATCCACACACTCAACACCAAGCTCTGCATACGATCAATACCGACTTTCAAGTGGCTTCTCCACTAGTTCAGACTAGAGCTAGTATCTAAGATACTACTTAATCCCCTATCTTGGGAGTTGGACCGTGTCGAATATTTCTATTTAAGATAATTGGTCACCAAATAATGCATCCAAAATATGCCAAAAGAAGTTGTCTGGATTTCTAATCAAAGATATGCCCAATGGATATTCAATGATTACTTGGTGGATCATGTCGAGGTGAATGAAGATCAAAATGATCATTAGTTATACATGCTATTGTCCATTCTTGAATTGATTTTGGGGCGAAACACATGATTTTAATTCTAAAGAGGCATTGCCAGAATACGTGAAAGTCCATTTTCATGTAAAACAGCCCATGCCTAAGCTGCCAAGGCACCATCCCCATTATTAAAGCTTACCTGCTTCAACATCATTGTTCTTCCTTCCATATATATTCTCATTGTATTACATGCAATTGGATTTTTAGATATTCAGTCAATGCCTCTTTGGATAAAATGTTTTGCCCCAAAAGCAATGATAGAATGGACAATGGCGTGTATGGCCGATGATATTTTTGATCTTGATTCACCTCGACATGCTTCACCCAAGTAATCATTGAATATCATTTAAGCATATATTTTATTAGACATCTGGATGATTTACTTTGGCATCTCTTGGATGCATTATTTGGTCGCCAATTATTGTCAAGATAAATATCTTTCATGGTCCAACTCGTATTAGAGTTGTTGAAACACTATCTTAGATATTGTCTCTCTCTAGTGTGGACTAGTGGAGAAGCCACCTGAAAGTCAATATTAATCACATGTAAAGCTTGGTGGTCAATGTGTGGATATCTAGTTGCTATAACTTCAAGAGTTGTAGCTCTTACAACTATATCTGAAAAAACTTTAGACCATTGCACCTCGGCCATGGGTATTCTTACATGATAGTTAAATGTCATTCTTAAAAAAATGTTGTTTTCTTCGAGGATTTAGGCCTAAGACGTTTAGGTCTCTATCCGATTCCCCTCAAGTACACCAATTAATTGAGAATGAGCGAGCAGATGGTGTTGTCTAACAAACATAATGAGTCATCCATTCGGGCCATAAGCACAAACTCTTTCATTGCCGATACCACTTTCTTAAATATTTTTTCTTTGGTCTCTATACAAGTTCACACATGGAATGGGCCAAGTGAATTCAAGGGTTTAAGTTTTTCCCCCATGACTTGGCGAGATAAGAAAGCTCGGGACTCGACGAGTAATCTGAGGCATAAAATCAATTGTAAAATCCAATAAGGGCATGAGGCCTTTTAACTGAGCAACCTTTTGTCTTGAGTTTGTAATTCTCCATCATTAAAAATTGATGTTTTTCAAACGACAATTTTCTTTGAGAAGTTAAACTGGTGCAAATCAAAGTATCGACATTCTTAAGTGTTTCCCTTAAACTTGTGTCGACAAACTTAAGCCATTCATTCTCTTCGCAGATAAGCGTAGTCGATTCCTTCAAATCAATTAACTTCATATGATAACGTCTGTTTTGAAACAAATACTTGATATGGTAAGGGCAATGGCGGAGACAGAACTTTAAACCAGGGGGTCAAAATATTGACAAAATAAAAAAAGTTAAAATTAAGAAAAACGAAACTGCAAAAGGTCAAACATTGTTACTTAATTTACAATCGACTTATACGGTCGCCCATATCTTGAAAGCGATGCATAATAACATCGTTCGACAAACTTTCAAATATATCATTTTCAATATAAACTACTAAATCATATAAAAAAAAAAAACCAATGAAGTTAACTAGTTAAATAAGTTACAAAGTGAAACAATAATTTTATTCTAAATAAACTAAAATAAGTCAAACAGTAAGTTTACCCAACTTAATTAATACGTGTAAATAACAAGGTAGACATTCTGTCAACAAACTATTAAACAACTAACTAATTTAAAAATCACAACTGATTTATAAATGTTCCATTAAGAATTTATCTCAATAAAAAACTAACTAAAATTTTCCTAAATTTATACAGTAACTAGCTTTTTTTAATAAAAATCTATTAAAAATTATCCTAACTTTTTAAAGTAATTAACAATTGTTAATCAAACAAGAATATAATCAATAAATTACATTAGATTATTAATTTTACAAACTAGTTAAGTAGTTAGGATAAAAAAAAAGAACTAAGAGAGAAAAAAAACAGTTGTGGCTCCAACCTACATTTTGTTGGGAATAACTAGTCATCGTATAAGGGAGTGAGTTTGGCCTTTGTTAGTGTTAAGGTCATCGCTTATATATAAAGAGAATTTTGCGTATGTATAATACAAATTCTCTATTTAAATGGAATGCTAATTTTGTAATTAACCTAATATCTCAGGTCTATTTTGATAAATTTTATATAAAAGTCAGGGGGGTCTGCTGACCCCCCTAGCACCATACCAGTTCTGCCTATGGGTGAGGGTCTAATCCTATTTGGTTTGCGAGGTCCAACCTTTGCTTGTCGTCTTGGTGTTGGACCCTTTCATAGAACTTGTAGGAGACTTGAAGCTATTCCACCATTTTTTGTAAGATAATGCATTCAAAATTCTTGACATGACGTGATAGCATAAGATAAATAAACCTGAAAATAATGGATCTTGTTGTCTCAATACATTTGTGAGCTTAAAAAAAACTGAAGGGGAACTATTCATCATCACTAAGACAATATTTGCAGAGATAGTCTTCATATTCTGTCAATGGAACTTTCTTTAAAACCCATTTTCTTTAATATAGTAATGAGAAAATGGCAAGAAATTTTGTCGTGTCCCTACTTCATATCCAATTAAATGGCAACTCTTTTTCTCTAATCTAGTTACATTAACATAAAGCTGGTTTTTTGACAGATATTTCTAAGGATTGGGGTACAGTATCATATCTGGATTATTGTGATTATGACCGTACACTAGAGTTTTCATCAGGCATGAGAAGGGGTTGTTTTTTGAGAATGAGGAATTCTGAGCACTGTTTGGTATCTAGAACTACAAATTTTGTTGAGTTACTACATCTATACCTTTTTAATTGATAAATTTAATTTTTTGACTTGTAATAATTAGCTGAATTTAGTTGTTTAGGTAGCTTTTTGATTTTTGTTCATTGGAGTTCTCTTTGTAGTTCTGGTTTTGTTCTGCGTTTGTTGTTTCGTTAATATATTATGATTGCTTTCCAAAAATAAAATAAAATACAAGGCCCGCATTGGTCTAGTAAATGAGCATCTAGCTAATCAAGAGAAAGTTATTTGCAAGATGTTAGTCTTAGTATGGAACAAATTAGTAAATTAGTATATCACGTATTTAAATTGACCAAGTATACAACCTAATACTAAATCACTGGTGGAACTTATGTCTGAAAATTGGGTTATATATACAAAGGGAGGATGTCCATGAGTTTATTCACATATGACTAATCAAAAACTTGTTTACTGCATCTTTGCAATGGAATAAGATGGAATTCTTGCATGAGTCTATAAAAAGTATGGTTCTCCTCCTCAAAACTTTGTCCTGGTAATTATGTAATTCACATTCATGAATATATTATTATTTTTTGCAAAAAATAACAAACGGTATAGGTGAAAACCTAGACGGGCTTACAACTACGAAGTTGCCAAGACTTGTTTCAGTTTAACTTTACATACATTGTAGTTCAACAAGAAAATCAACTAAGATATTAACTAATCTTAGTATTGTATTTTTATTTAAAAGTACAGATACAATTACAAGCACACTAAAAAAATGAAGGGAAATTAAGAATTGGTCTAAAAATACAAAACTATTTAAATATTTATCAGCTTATAAAATTTAATTAATTATTGATCAATTATTTCTAAAACTAATTAAGGATTGGTACACCCACCTAATTACTGAATAAAAATAAAATGGAAAAAAGAGGAAAAACTCAAAAAAAAAAAAAAACGAAAATACCAAAAAAAACTGAAAAAACCTTTAAAAGAGTCGAGAACACAAAAAAATCCAAAAATATTCTGGCATACTTAGATCGTTAAAGGTCACAGGCTCTACCTTTTAATGGTACAAGTATATTAGTCGCTCGTCAAATGAATGGGACGAGGACTCACTTTTCCTGAGTGCTTTCTTGGGCTTACCCCCAACAATTATATTGTCCCATTAAACCTGCAAACCATGGTTTTTAATTTAAGTTGGGCTATCATCTTGTTAGTTAACTAATTTTACGAGCTTTAAACCCATTCCGTTTGATTAGGATAACACTTGTTCTTGAATTAGACTTAACTCAGAAGATTAACTAAACTAGTAAAGATAAGCACTATATTTTAATTGCTTATATTTAATGGGACGACATAATTTCTTATGTTTTAACATATGTTGTCCCATTAAACATAAACAGTATATTTTAATTTGACATATATTTTTTTGGAAAATGTGTGCCCCAACACAGTGTCTCGTTTATATATTTTAAGTATACTAATATTATGGAAATAAATTGATGTAGCCTTAATTATATTAGATATTGTAACAAGTTGTGTATTAGTAAATATAATCATTTCTATACAATGAAACCGACAAGTCTAAGCAGCTAAACAAGCCTCTAATAGGTGGTTCTTGTAATGAGTAACTGGCATGATTAAATAACTTTAAAATATAGGAAAATAGCTAACAAAAAAATTGAATTATAAAAAATATAAACTCAAGAGACAAGAAGAGAGGCAAACTAGAGCACAATTTTCCTAAATAAAAGTCTAAAATTATGATAGCTCCTAAAAGCATATGACATACCAAAAAATTAAACTCAATATATATAATAAAATAACAAAAAAATTGAAGATTTAACAAAAATCCCCAAATTACACAAACATGAAAACCTAAATCAAAGAATCGTACCTAGATTTGTATCGGAGTCAAAACCAACACCCGATTTGGTGTTTGATTCAAAAATCCGGTTAACACCTTTTTCTCCGGCGACATGATCGACGGAGGAGGTGTTGGGTGGTGGCGGAGGATCGATCTGATTAAGGCTCCTTTCTCCGGCGAAGGATCGTCATCATCACCACCGGTTATCATCATCACCATCAGTCGTTATCATCTCCTTGGATTATAGATAGAGAGAAAGAGAAAGACTATGTGTGAATAGCAGACCTAGAGCAAGAGAAAACAGATTTTTAATTGTTTATATATTACTAAAAGTGATATCTTAAATGAATGCAAATTATATTAGGTATATAGTGGAAATTAAAGTTTAAAAGTGATAACTAAGAGGCATTATTTGTATTAAAAAAAAAGTTAGGATAATAAAGGAAATTAAATTTATTGTCATTTTCTTAATTTGCTTCCTTTTATAGTCTCTTGTCCTTAATCCCATAAGAACACGGCTATCTAAAGTCTAACATACACCCTAAGAAACAATCCTCCCTCTTACTACTCTCTAGATAGTGGTCGTGGTTTTGAATTTTCAAAAACTAAGATGAAAGTTATTACCGATCAAGCTAAAATTGCATACTTTCTTTCATTGCTTCCAGTTAATTTAACATGTTGACATGTTTGATTATCTGTCAACAAATGAATAAATTTCTTTCTATTTCCTATATACATTAAATAATGACCCCTCAAGCCTTTCAATTATCATTTTACTGTTTGAGCCCTAAAATATTTTACACCAACACATAATTAGTAATTACTTAAGGGGAAATTGAAGACTATCTGAACTCTCGGCATCTATTTTTTTAAGCAATCCTGAAATCCATTTTAGATGTCATATATATTGTATAATTTATCTTCCTTAAGTGACATATTAGTTCTTATAGTTTGAATGTTGATATTAATCTCCACATCAGGTTAATTGAAAATTTGAAACTGTTGAGGAGTATTTTGAGAAAGATAAACAAATGCGACATCAATAACAATTGGTATAAAACTGAATTAGGAAAAGGTCATTGTTCATTGCAGTTCTACAAATTAGGGGCTCTTGTAAATTTTCATTTGGGTAAAGATAAAATAAAGGTAAATGAAAATTTGTTACACTTTTTGAAACTTAATTGCTAAAAAACCACCGTAAATTCTTATTAAAGATTTAGTAAAAAAAACATATTTTATTCCCGTAATATCCTCATTTTAGTTTATATGCCCATTAGTGCAGAGGCTTTGAGTCAAGAGAGTGATCATGTTCAAGCCTAAGACGGTCATCTCTGTGGCGCTAAATATCTTTATCTGTTTTTTGGCGCAATGCTTCAAGTCTTCTCTTGTTACTGGCTTCGGCTGCTTCTTTGAGGCGCTGTTCTTCCTTGAGGTGGTGTAATGCTGATTCTTTAGCCTTTTGTTCTTGCTTTAACTTTACCGGCCATTACTAAACAAGTTACATTGAAACCAGCAGCATTGGATTTAAGATTTAGTCTATTATTTCAGAAAAAGGGTGCACGTCATCATTTTAAGGGTCCAAAAGAAAAGCGGTGGGATTTCATACCACATGAGACTTGTGAATTCGTAAATCGTACTTATGTTGTATTTGGAAATTTGGATAAATGAATGTGTTAATAAAAAATGATTCAAGCTGATACCGGAAGCACTACATAAATGTGCCAATTTTTTTTGATATCTATGGTTGTTTGAGTTGCAAATATGATATGTATTAACAGAACGTGCAAGTAAAATTTTAAGAAGTCATTTCAAATCAAATTTAAAGCCTTGGTAGCACAAGTAGTCAAGTATTATACTGACAAACTTTAATCTAAAGCCTCAGGAATCTAAATAGACAAAAAACAGATTAAGTATCTAAACTCGCAATTCCCCAACACAACCTT
The DNA here is from genome assembly GCA_963682055.1 of Primula veris. Lineage (NCBI taxonomy): Eukaryota > Viridiplantae > Streptophyta > Magnoliopsida > Ericales > Primulaceae > Primula > Primula veris. The sequence goes on along the minus strand of OY821745.1, from coordinate 26,345,284 downwards.
GCAGCATGAACTTGTAGAGTATACACAGTATACTTAATAAAGTAAATAACGGCATTGGCGATGAGTGCCACATGGAGTACAGGGACACAAGCAAGTAAACTTTCCAAATGCAAAAGCATAGCTAAAAGGTAAGCTTTGTTGTTCTGAAGTGTAAGAAACATGCCTTATAGCGTAAAAGCATAACACATTTTTAAGCTTACCACCAAACGGTTCTCCTTTATTTTTATTATACCCTTTTGTCCGTTACTTATGACTTGCTAACCTTGCATGCATGTGCTTAATTAAATCATATCAACAACCATCAATGTCGTACATGCATATACATACATACATACATACATACATAGAGAGAAAGACAGACAAAAACCTACCGCTCTAACTCTCATATAGGTGTCACAAAGGTGCTTCAGAGTACACACTCCTGTTATTCCATCGAGAAATAGAAACACAAGAATGAGAGAGAGAGAGAGAGGAAGCAAGGGATTACCACTTTTAATTTCCTCGTTTGTCCTTTTTTCCCCTCCATATCAAGGATGATTGGTACTCGTTCTTCTCTTTTACTTTTCAATATCAGAAGATACGAGTTCAACAATTTAGATGTTCTAATTGTTTTCTGCATCCTTTCATTTTTTTCATTTATCTAACTAATATGCTGTTATTTTCGCCCAAATGCATGATAAAATTAGGGGTTCTCTATTTCTGGAAGTTTAACCTCTTTTCCTAATTTTTGATCTAAAAGTTATATGTTTTTCAATTGCTGTTATTATAGTGTCAAAAAAGATAATAGGAATGCAACATCACCATAATAAGATTGAGGTGTTGTCAGGAGTGATTGGAGTATAATATTTGGGATTTTAGTCTATGCACTCAAGGATAAGTTGCCGCAGTAACCTCGGGTTTATATAGAACATCTTTGTTATAAGTTCATTCATATCGAGGAACTAAAAACAATTATCTAGGGTAGAATAGATTTATACACATGTACTCCCCCATTCCCATTTAATTGTTTATTACGAAACTACGTGCAATTTTAATCGCCTTATAACTTGTATCAAAATTGTCGAAATGAATTTTTAAAAAATCTAATCATAAAATTTAACATCTGAACTATATGATCAGCTTTTAAAAATTTTCATTCCGATAATTTTGATACAAGTTCTTGACCGGTCAAAATTGCACGTAGTTTAGTAATGGACAATTAAATTGGAACGGAGGAAGTACATGTTATCCTATATTGATTATATATTGGTTGCATGTTTCCAGTTTTTTTTTTTTTATTAGTTTTTATAAATATTTTGGTTGTTTCAATTTTTTTATTGGATGTTTCCAATTCACTACGTTCGATTATGTAATTACTATTTTCTATGATATTGGTTCATGACTTTCCAATGTATGGTAATAATCTTTTTCTCAAATCATAATTTGGAAAAATGTCAACTATCAAATTTACTTCATTTTGAAATTTGATGTTAATAGATTTGGACATTTGGAGTTAAGAATTTGGTGATTTCATTTTCTCATCATATGAATATTAAATATTGATTGAATCAACAAATGGTATGTTTGGTTTTGTCTTTCTGAGAAACTTTAATTAAGCTCAAACATAGAACCTGCACAAAGTATATGTCTATGCTCTAGGTCTAGGTGGATCATTATACGGATCCATTACAATTTGTAAAATCTTAATTAGTTAGTTTAGAATAAGTTCATGTTTCTATCTTTTCAAAAGCAGGAAAGAAGGTCAAGTTTATCTACTTAATATGGGAACTATAATTTTTTTATCCAAGTACATAGCATTGAGTTTATTTTTTAATGTATGATGATTTACTCTTGGATTTTAATTATGACCATTATGCTCACTAACATTTTCGTGAAGCGACGAATCGATGACAATAATATCAATGACAACACTGATTTTGTAGGTATGCTAACAAAAAAATATTATAATTGCTTATAGATACGGAAAAAATATGCAAAGCAACTTATGTTCATTTCATTTGCCTTTTAATAGACTTGAAATTTTTTCTATCCATTTTGTTATGTATTTGTTGATTGGCATGAGTTTTAATGCTTTTAGCTGTGTTTGGAGCTTACAACCTATAGAGAAAAAGGTAAAGAAAGTGAATCAATTGTGACCTCGAAAGCGTAAACTTCACTCGGGGTAATATACATACGTTTTGTTGCTATTAACTCTTATAAGCTAGAGTTTATCTTTGGAGAGAAAATGTAAGAAAATGAAGTATGTTGTGTTTTTGCCTGTTCTTAATCTCTAGCTTATGTTTAAGTTTGGCATAGTGCAGTTAATTTCTGTACAATTTAGTGAGTTTAAGCGCATTTGATTGCTTCTAGGTTCACTTGGAGCCTATTTATTGAGAAAAAAAAGAGAACAAACAAAAAGCATTGCTTGTGCTTTTCTAGGTTTGAAACTTGGTAGCTCACTGATTTTACGTATCCATTTTCTCTACAATTTAGTTTTTATACTTGGGTTGGATTGATTTACATGAGTTTGAAGCTTATCCACATGAAAAACGGTATTGAAGAAGCGATTAGTTGTGCTTTTGCATGTTAGAGAGATTATCCATTTTCTTTACAAATTACAAGTTAGAGAGCTTATCTATGACTTGATAAAAAAAAATGATAATAATCCTTTTCTATTTAAATTTTATTGGAGTATTATACATAAGGTTAATTGATTTGACCGTTGTCCGAGCTTAAAATGGTGTTTGTATTTTTAGCACGTTTGTATTTTGAGGGCTATTGGTCTACTTTCGTAATTATTTTAATCACTTTCTTGAGCGTACACAAGTTTGATCAACGTAGCTTTGAGCGTACACAAGTATAGGCTAGGAAATGAAATGAAATAAACAAATTCAAGTTATCACTTTAGGGGTTTTATACAAATTTCCCGTTTCTCTATTGTAACGTCCGAAAATTGAATTTGTTAGTATCATGTATTCGGAAGATGGGGAAATTTAATTGAAGACATCATTCATAGAGACGATAGGGTGATAGAAAAACTAAGAGAAAGGTGATTACAAAATAACAGTGCATTTGTTTTTTTAAATAGAAACCAATTTCATTTGCACAGCTAATGTTTTTTTAAAAACTACATATGTGGCTATGACACGATAATAATTGTGAAATTCCGACTTCGCTGTTCTGGTTGCTGTTATGCTGTTCAGTTAAAACTGAGGTTATAACTGCAGTTGTAACCACGGTTCTAACCGAACTTTAAAGATGAATATAACTCAGAATAAAAACGTACTTGAAAGTAAATTCACACGCACGTTTTTAAACAGAGTTCACCCAGAACTTTGGGCTACGTCTCTGAGGCACTCACCCAGATTTATGATACTATTTCAAGCTTACAATATATGACTCAAGACTTATGAAAACTCACAGACTCCATCTTGATTTTCTACCTATCACTATATTGCTATTACTAAATAGCTATCACTCAAATGATTAATAGCATCCCGCCATTAATCTTATAAAGTTGTTGTTTCTGACGTGTCGAATATAGTAGAGTTCTTTATAAGTTTATAACACATACTTTTCATAAATAACTAACACTTTATTTATAAGGGAACAACTATCTTCGGTCTTCAATTATCTTCATACGACATTCAAATCTTTTTGACCAGATATTGCAAATAGATTGGTCTTTATCTTTTCCTTAAATTCGGCCAATATGTTTGGAAAGACTTTAAAGGAACTTTCGGCCAAACCTGTACTGGGTTAAGATATCAACATAAATAAAGGCAAGATAAAGATTATCCTTATCAAATAAGATTAGTAGTTTCAATCATAATCCAAGAAACAAGGAAGGATAATAAACAGACTCTTTAAGAAGATATTCATTAGATAACAAACTAGATATGTATAGAAACATATCATGCTTGATACATAATCACATTAGGTTGATCTGCTAAATCAACAAGCTAAACTAGATATGTATAGAAACATATCATGCTTGATACATAATCACATTAGGTTGATCTGTTAAATCAACAAGCTGCTAAATTAATAAAATGCTCAAAATACCTTGTCATAATACAATAGACAATACAGACTTATTAGACCATTTACATGGTCCTAACAATCTCCCCCTTTGTCATTGGATTTGACAAATATACTCACTGCTTTTCCTGTAGACGATTATAAGATAAAGACAGATTTATCAACTTTCTGTTTTAGCAAAACAACTCCCCCTGCATGTTAGCACAGTTTAACTATCCAAGACATTCTTTGAACAAAGAACTTTTACCAAAATTAACCATGAAATCAAAGTCCTTAAACCAAAAACTATACACACAACTTGCTGTCACAAAATGCAGAATTAACATAGCTAATAAGGTTAAAACCAGAAAGCCAAGAAAAAAGCAGTCAATAGCATTTTCTCCCCCTATTTTTCTGACCAATGACAAAGCAGACTAGTCATCATCAGAGTCGATATTCATCTCGCTAGGATATTGCGTGTTAAGAGGCGGATTACTAACCGGGGATTGATCTCTCGCAAAATCAAACCCAAAACTTCCCTCACTCTCATTATCAGTCATATCATCATCTGTAGGTAAACTTTCGAATATATCCCTAAGACGATGCTCCTTAATATCTAATTCATTTCTCTGGCGATCAATATCATTAAGCTGATCTCGCACAAACCGTCTAAGAGACTTCTTTTTACCAAAACCAGGCCCTTCGCCCATTTTTTGTTTACCAGTTTTAGACCGTTTGTCACCCTGTTTATCACCAGATCCTTCCCCTACCTTGTCTTTCCCCTTGCTAGCACATATGTCATTAATATGACATTCTTTTAAGAGTTTAGCCGAAATATAAATAGCAGACGCACAAGGAGAAAACTGTCCATGCTTATTCAATAAAGGATTAAGAACAGACATAGGACCACATTGTTGCAACAAGATAGCAGATATTAAGCAAGGAAACGGAAGCAGAATAGTCATGGCTTTAACATCACTTGCTTCTTTAATTAGTTCAAACACATGCTCACCAAAATTAACCGGAATACCAGACAAAACCTTATACGCGAACACAGCAGATTCCTTATTTAATTTGTAAGCCTGTTTAGTGGGAACCCAATAAAACCTGGATATTTTACGCAGTACGGCTGCACTCAAAGTTAACGAAGACGATTTAATAGAACTGCCATCAAATTCATTGTCTTTACCAGTAATAGTACGAGACACAGCATGCAAATCAAGTCCAGTAAAGTCATAAATAGACACATACGGCACAGAAGGGGTACCAAGATACACATTGATCAATTCCGGATTAAAATCCAAAGTCTTACCCCTAACAAACACCCTCCCATAATTATCATTACCCTTAATAAACACCCCAGTAGTTAAATTCGCATAAAATTCCCGAACAATTTCACCAACAAACATCTCAGGATAGGTACTGGTTTTTTCAAGATTGACTTTCTTAAGCAAATCAACACAGAAACACTGAATATCTTTATGCCTAACAAAATTAAGTTTCCGTTCAGAATGAATTTCTCGATACCGCAAAGAAGAGTACCTATCAGCCATATCTTTTTTCCAAAACCTTGAATCGCCTTTATAAAAACAATTATACTCAAAAGCTTTTTCATCATACAAAAACGAATCCCTAGGTCTATTCGCCCTCTTTCGGGTTCTTATAGGTTTAGACGAAGAGGACCCACTTACCTTATGAGTCTTTTTTTTCGAAGCTGATGGTCGCCTTGATTTGGAGTTTGCTAAGAACTCAGACAAGGGAATATCATCCTCACTAAGAGTTTGTTGAGAAGACATCACACAAACTTTACCAATCAAACACTTAGAACCAAGTTGAAAAACAACGAACTCTGGGTTCTTAAAAAATTAGGGCAAAACAATTTGGGGATTTCGGAATTTATTAGGGCAAAACAATTTGGGGATTTCGGAATTTATTAGGGCAAAACAATTTGGGGTTTGCTGAATTACGAAGGATAGAGAGAAATATAGGATTTGTGGTATTCTGCCTTTGATTTAATAAAAAGAGGAGTAAAAGAAGTTGCAAAGGAAGACAGCTTTTTTATTATTATTTTTTTATTTAAATACCAAAAAGATATACCCAATGTTTTACTAGGAAACAAACTTTATTCAATTCTACATAAGATAAGAAAGTCAACATGATATCTTACCAATTATACCAACAAAAAGATTTACCAATATTCCAATAAAGCACTCCAAATTAATGCACATCTTTCTAAATTTTGGTTTTTCTTAGAAGATGAAGAAATTCATGAAATTTAAGCTTGTTCAAACGAAAAACCGGCCATAATAGAATATATATACAGATTGCCAAAAAAATAGAAAATAATAATTTATTTTTACAAATATGCTTATTGTGAGGATCCACAGAGTAATTTTATGCACCGAGACACTTAACATTGAGAAAAACTTACCTTCACTCTACACAAATACTTTTTAATAACTCAAAAAGGTAAGATCAATAAGTTTTAAAAGAGCAGGGTGACAAATTGTCAATCCATAATAAAATTACTCAAAGAGTATAATCAACAGCGTGTGTTATGGACTCCCGTTAAAAATAGCTGGGATTACTAAGAATATCACAATGATACCTGATCCATAAAAAGTCTATCCCAAAATATTGGCTAGGACATTGAGTGAACACCACTTACGCACTTAGACCAGGTCTGATAAAAAGACTTTGGTTTCAACTGTAGTTGCTACCACACTTATAACCATTTTACTTTTTGTGTACTAGCACTTAGTGCATACGAAAGAGTTTTAGATTCAATTATTCTTTTGCACTTAGTTCACATCTTTTATGGTCATTAATCAGCGGCTTTTTCAAGACAAAAATACGTTTAAACTCAATAAGAATTACTCTTGATCCCATAAACACTACTCATGTTCCTCACAAATATACATAAAATGCAAATATAATCAATTAAATTCATAACGACATACCCCAATGTCACTCCTCAAAGTTTCAAATTTATTAGTATCAAGGGGTTTTGTAAAAATATCGGCCAATTGTTTTTCAGTAGAGACATGCTTTAGAATTAGGCTCTTTTCCTCAACTAATTCTCTAATAAAATGATGCCTTAAATCGATATGTTTAGTTCTGGAATGCTGTACTGGATTATTTGCTAAGTCTATTGCACTTTTATTATCACAAAATAAAGTTAACACTTCTTGTTTTATATTATAATCGGCTAACATTTGTTTCATCCATAAAAGTTGGGTACATCCGCTTCCAGCTGCAACGTATTCTGCCTCAGCAGTAGATAAAGAAATACATTTTTGCTTTTTACTAAACCAAGAGACGAGATTATTTCCAAAATAAAAACAGCCACCAGAAGTACTTTTTCTATCATCTACGTTTCCAGCCCAATCAGCATCACAATAACCAACCAAAAAATTGTTTGTGTCTTTAGAATACCATAAACCAAGATCAATTGTTCCTTTTACATACCGAATGACTCTTTTAATAGCATTAAGATGAGATTCCAAAGGGTTGGCTTGATATCTAGCACACAATCCTATACTCAAACAAATATCCGGTCTACTAGCAGTTAAATAAAGAAGACTTCCAATCATTGATCTATACAAGCTAGGACACACACTTTTACTTTTATCATTCTTAGACAATTTAACAGTAGTACTCATAGGAGTTCTTTTCTCTTTAGCATCCTTCAAACCAAATTTCTTTACAAGATTATCAGCATATTTACTTTGACTAAGAAAAATTCCTTTATCATTTTGTTTTACTTGAAGACCAAGAAAATAGGTAAGCTCACCTCCTCCACTCATCTCAAATTCAGTTTTCATATTATCAATAAACTCAGAAATTCTAAAATCAGAAGTGGAGCCAAACACAATGTCATCAACATAAATTTGAGCAATAATAATATCCTTAGCAGTTTTCTTAGTAAATAAAGTTCTATCAACTCCCCCTCTATTAAAACCTTTTTCAATCAAGTATTTTGTTAATCTATCATACCAAGCTCTAGGGGCTTGTTTCAATCCATACAGGGCCTTTTTCAAAAAATAAACATGCTCAGGAAAATTTGGATCTTCAAATCCCTTAGGTTGACACACATAAACTTCTTCATTAATCACACCATTCAGAAAAGCACTCTTAATGTCAAGTTGAAACAATTTAAAATCATACAGACATGCAAGAGAGAGTAGCATTCTAATAGATTCAATTCTAGCTACAGGAGCAAAGGTTTCATCAAAGTCAATTCCCTCAATTTGTGTATAACCCTGAGCTACCAACCTAGCTTTATTTCTCACAATTATTCCATCTTCATTGCTTTTGTTTTTAAAAACCCACTTTGTTCCTATAATATTTTTATTAGTAGGCCTAGGTACCAAAGTCCAAACATCATTTCGTTCAAACTGTGAAAGTTCTTCTTGCATAGCTAAGATCCATTCACTATTAGTTAAAGCTTCTTTAATGTTTTTGGGTTCAATTTGAGAGATGTAACAAGCAAAATTAACCACATCAGAATTTTTGTGTCTAGTTTTCATACCTTCATTGACATCACCTATGACATCATTCAGAGAGTGATTTATTTGTGTTCTTACATACCGAGGTCTCCTTTCAGGTTGAACTGCAGTATTTTGATCAGTTTCTGCTGCCTGTTCACTCTCGGTTACAACTGTGGTTGTAACTGGACTTGTAACCGCGTCTGGATTCTTCTCGGTTACAACTGTGGTTGTAACTGGACTTGTAACCATGTCTGGAATCTTATCCTTGCTTTTCTCCCCTGTTTGTTCCATATTCCAACGCTCATCTTCATCACCTGTGATCTCTGAAATATTCTTAAATTCATCAAACACAACATTATATGACTCCATAACAGTGTTTGTTCTTAAATTAAAGACTCAAAAAGCTCTACTGTTTTGAGCATAACCAAGAAATATTCCTTCATCACTTTTAGCATCAAATTTCCCAAGGTGTTCTCTATCTTTTAGAATATAGCAAACACAACCAAACACATGAAAATATTTAACACTAGATTTTCTACCTTTCCAGATTTCATAGGGAGTCTTATTGGTTCCTTTTGTTAGATAGACCCTATTCACAATATAGCATGCAGTACTAATGGCTTCAGCCCATAATCTTTTAGCTAATTTCTTAGAATTTAACATGACTCTAGCCATCTCTTGAATAGTTCTATTCTTTCTTTCTACTACACCATTTTGTTGTGGAGTTTTAGGAGCAGAAAATTCATGTCTTATACCAAGAGTATCACAGAAATCTTTAAACTTACTATTTTCAAATTCAGTTCCATGGTCACTTCTTATCCTCATAATTTTACCAATTGTAGAGTCTTTCTCTATTTGAAGTTTTTTACACAATTCTCTAAAAGCTTTAAAAGCATCTGATTTTTCCCTTAAAAAAGCAACCTATGTGAATCTAGAAAAATCATCAACAACAACAAGAATATATCTTTTACCGCCTATGCTTTCAGTTTGTATTGGACCCATAAGATCAATATGAAGTAATTCAAGTACTTGTTTGGTATAAATTTGATTAGTACCTTTGTGAACACTCTTAGTCTGTTTTCCTTTAGCACAATCACCACAAGTGACATTATTTTTGAAGCTCAGCTTAGGAATATCTCTAACAAGATCCATATTGACTAATTTATTTAGAGTTTTGTAATTCACATGCCCTAATTTCTTGTGCCAAATCTCAGTATTATTAGTGACAACTTGATTGCAAGTATTTTTTATAGATTCAGTGTTTGATTCATCATAAATATAACAACTATCAGCAGATCTAACACCAGTCATAATCAAGTTACCATTTTTATCAGTAATAAGGCATTTTTCTATATTAAAACTAACATGCAGATTATTATCACACAGTTGACTTATACTGAGTAAATTAGCCTTTAACCCATCCACAAGAAATACATCATTAAGTTCGGGCATTCCAGATTTGTTCAAGATTCCTTTACCAATTATTTTACATGTATCTCCACTACCAAAAGTAACAGTTTTACCTGGAGCTTTACAAATTTCTTTGAGAAATTCTGCATTACCTGTCATGTGTCTAGAACAACCACTATCAAAATAGCAGGCATTAGATGATGAAACTTTTAAAGCAGTAATAGATGCAGAGATACACTGAGTCTTGTCAGTTTTCCTTTTAGGTACCCAAATCCATTTGAATTTTTGATTAAAACTCAATTTAGCAGTGATATCATGGGCAATAGAGTTTTTGTGTAATTTCAAATAACATTCTCTTTCAAAGTGATCTGAATTATTGCAAAAATTACAATTCTTGAAACCAGACTTGTTATTAGTAAAACTACTTTTACAGCTTCTGTTATGACTGGTTACAACCGTGGTTGTAACTTCACTTTTAACCATATTCAGTTTGGGAATTTTTAAAGAAAAAACAGTTTTTCCTTTTTCTTTGAAACCAGTATAACCTAATCCACTATTATCTTTTGAGGCCCTAGAGTAGGATAGCATTTCATCAAGTTTTTCAGTGGCAGAGGCGTTTAACAGTTTTATCTTTCTTTTGGTCTCATTTAACTCAAGTTGTTTCCTAGAAAGTTTTTCATTAAGATCTTTTACTTGATTAGTTAAATCTTCATTCAGTTTATTCATGGAGAGAGACTTTACTGAGAGCCTTGTACTTTTCATATAAACAGATATATTGCTTTTCAATTTGTTCTTTAGAAGCTTCTTCTTCATCACTTTCAGAGTCGGTTTCAAGTTCAGTTCTAACTGTGGTTGTAACTGATTGATTATCACTATCGATTTTAACCATAAAAGCATTTTCTGTAGAAAAGTAACTATGACTATCCTCATCATCAGAATTAGTGTTATCATTGTGAGTAGCAGTTAGAGCAGATTTGTTCTTTTTCAAAGTATTAGCGCATTCAGCTTGTATGTGACCAAATCCTCTACATTCTCTACATTGGATATTACTAATTTTGTTTTTAAACTCTTTCTCCTTAGATCCCCATTTTTCATGCATTTTATTCTCATAATTATCAGGCTGGGTTTCCTTTTTGACATACGATTTAGAGTTTCCAGTTTTAAAAGCTTTCTTATTTTTAAATTTCTTGTATATTTTCTTAGCAAAGAAGGCTAATTGTTCTTCATCGTTACTGTCATCAAAAATAAGAGTTTTAGTTTTCTTGGCTTGAAAAGCTACACCTTGTTCAATTTTCTTAGGTTTTTGAAATTTTTGTTCATGAGACATAAGGTTTCCCATTAATTCCTCAAGTTTTAAGCTTTCAAGATCAGTTGATTCTTCAATAGCAGTTACTTTCATTTCAAACCTATCAGGAAGAGATCTAAGAGCCTTTTTAACCAGTTTTGTTTCACTATATCTTTTTCCTAAGACTAAAGCATCATGAGCCACTTCACTAATTCTACCATTAAACTTTTCAATAGTTTCATCTTCTTTCATCTTAAGATTCTCAAATTTAGTTTGTAATTGTTGAAGTTTATAGGCCTTAACTTTAGCGGTTCCTTCAAAAGTGACTCTTAAAATATCCCAAGCTTCTCTAGCTATTTCACAGTGAGAGATATACCTGAAGACGCTTAATGTGACTCCAGCAAAAATTAGATCGATGGCTATGGAATTTGCTCTTGCAAGTCGGTTTTCATCTTCAGTCCAACTTTCTTCAGGTACTAGTACCAATTCTCCATCACCATCAGATACCATAGGGATCTCCCATCCATTCAGAATTGATTTCCAAGCCAGCTCATCTTGTCGTTTGATGTGTGACTTCATCCGAATTTTCCATACCCCATAGTTTCCACCTCCTTCAAGCAGTGGTGGTCTGTTGCTAGCGTTTCCTTCCCTCATCATGTCCATCTTGACCAGAACGCAGGATCCACACCAACTAGGGTCTGGTGTGAAGCTCTGATACCAATTGAAATTCCGACTTCGCTGTTCTGGTTGCTGTTATGCTGTTCAGTTAGAACTGAGGTTATAACTGCAGTTGTAACCACGGTTCTAACCGAACTTTAAAGATGAATATAACTCAGAATAAAAACGTACTTGAAAGTAAATTCACACGCACGTTTTTAAACAGAGTTCACCCAGAACTTTGGGCTACGTCTCTGAGGCACTCACCCAGATTTATGATACTATTTCAAGCTTACAATATATGACTCAAGACTTATGAAAACTCACAGACTCCATCTTGATTTTCTACCTATCACTATATTGCTATTACTAAATAGCTATCACTCAAATGATTAATAGCATCCCGCCATTAATCTTATAAAGTTGTTGTTTCTGACGTGTCGAATATAGTAGAGTTCTTTATAAGTTTATAACACATACTTTTCATAAATAACTAACACTTTATTTATAAGGGAACAACTATCTTCGGTCTTCAATTATCTTCATACGACATTCAAATCTTTTTGACCAGATATTGCAAATAGATTGGTCTTTATCTTTTCCTTAAATTCGGCCAATATGTTTGGAAAGACTTTAAAGGAACTTTCGGCCAAACCTGTACTGGGTTAAGATATCAACATAAATAAAGGCAAGATAAAGATTATCCTTATCAAATAAGATTAGTAGTTTCAATCATAATCCAAGAAACAAGGAAGGATAATAAGAAGACTCTTTAAGAAGATATTCATTAGATAACAAACTAGATATGTATAGAAACATATCATGCTTGATACATAATCACATTAGGTTGATCTGTTAAATCAACAAGCTAAACTAGATATGTATAGAAACATATCATGCTTGATACATAATCACATTAGGTTGATCTGTTAAATCAACAAGCTGCTAAATTAATAAAATGCTCAAAATACCTTGTCATAATACAATAGACAATACAGACTTATTAGACCATTTGCATGGTCCTAACAAATTGCATATGTGAGTAATAATTGCATCTTATATTTAATTGAAGGTAATTTCATGTCTCAAAACTAACAAATCTTTTAGAACTACTTATGCAGTTATTCTGTCACTAAAGAAAAGCTCAAATAAGTTTTCTTTAATAGGTGAGCTATTAGTCGTATTATGGTCTGCCTTAATTGATGTTTTGTTGGCCCAGGGTTTTAACATGTTTTGAATTTCACCTTGTATTATGATGATATTTCAAATTTATAACCGAAATTTCTAATTTTTTTTATTTCATACCTCGATTCTAGTCTTTTTCCGATTCAGACAGATTCCATCTAATTTTGGATAGAAATCAAACATGTGCATGGCTCATGCCTGTCTTTTTCAAGAATTTACCTAACCTCTCTTAAGGTATTAGCTAATTACAAAAAAAAAACTATACTTCATTAAATTATAAGATCAATAACAATAAAACGTACATATTTAAAAAACATATTAATAATGATACTAAATACATTTTAAAAATAGAAACTAAAGCAAAAAATATATAAAAAAAATATACTGAATTTAGGGTTCTAAAAGTTGAATTTTTCAGATATGATCTGACGATTAAAATAAAATGGACATATGCGTAAGGTATAAAATACCCTTTGATCCAACGCCAAAGTCGCATGTACGTTGCATTTGCAAGTTTGACATCCAAAATATGACAAAATTCGTCCAAATTTACCAAAAGCGTGGATTCTTGATACAAAATTAGAAAACTCGGAATTAAAGTTATAAAATTGAAAAAACTTCATAATACAGTGTAGAAACTTGATAGTACCCGTAAGCCCATGAGGGTATATTAACACAAATAATTCTTGCAGCTGCAGATGAAGCTGATCGAGTAGCTACTCCCCTTGAAAAAAAAAACAATCTAAAAATTCATTTTCTTTTTTGGGAAGGTAATTCATTTTTCGTTGCCAGCTGCGGAAACCAAAAGTAAATCAACCTTACCTACAAGTTCTTATGGAAGCACATTAGAATTTGCAACTAAGTTTATTTGCATAATTGGTTTTATGTTGTTGGGCGCATGGGAAAACAAAAGTCTCAAGTTGACAAAATTTGCCATGAGTTTCCATCGCTTGGAGTGCTGCACAGGAAATATGATGAATTATCAGTGAGTAGTTAATCTGTATTTTTGGGTATTTGTGCGGTATATCGTGAAAAATAGTTGGAGTTGACTATTTTCGTTGGTGTTGATAAACACTGAAGATCGACTCTTTTGAAGTCATTTACTAAATTCTCGGTTGCTTATATCATATGCACTTCTTTTCCAAATTCTTAATTTTTGGTTTAGTGTGCGACTCTAAGCAATTCAGGTGAATATTGAATATTCATTGTGGTTATATTTGAAATTTGATTGAAATTGTTATCTCCTTTTTATTCTTTTTCTTTTGGGCTCTAAATTGCGTTTAGTCTCAAAAATCTTAATTTACTTAAAATGTGGTTTCTTACTTGACTTGCGCATAACCACGTCGTAAAAAGGAAAAAAAGCTCGAAACACGTCAATGAGGGTGACTTGCCACTTAGTGTGGAATTTGTTTTTTTTTTTTTTAATTGAAAGTGAGAAACCCACTAATTTCATTGAATATAATATTCGAAAAATGGCAGGAATGCCTTATTATTACATCATAGGATAAAAGCCAAAATCTGCTTAATCTTTAGTGGATTCAACAAGATAGACCCCATATTCTCTTCTCCAACTTAACATCTCATGACACGTAAAAATCTCTATTTAAAGCCCAACAACCTTAACTCTCGGATTGGGTATTTATCAGAATTTTTCGTAAAAGTGATCTAATGACCGAGATCTTCTTGTATTATATTTAAGCAGTTTGATTTTTTTTCACTTTTTTGGGCAGCTCCACACCCTTCCACTTACCCTTTTTCTTTGGTTTAATCCATTTATCATCATCCTCAATACTGCTAGGAGACACATCAATCACCAATTCTACTTCATTATGTATAGAGATATGGTCTATTGACTGTTCAATTCCTGGATTGAAGTAATTTTCTTCATAAGGGTTCACATCTTTGTGAGCAAGTTCTAACCTGCATGGGAAATTAATGGTCACTTTGATCACCTTCAACTGTTTTATATAAGCTTTCTGAAAGATAACCAGAATTTCAAGGAGGCGTTAAAGAATAAGTGTCTATAATTGGTCATCTTTCAGAAACTGCCGATGTAATGGTAAATTTGGACTTTAATATAATGGAAGGTTAGAAGTTCAAATCATTTTAACAGTTTTTTTTAAAAAAAATTGTATTTTACTTTGAAATTACCAAATTTTCTAAATGTCTATTGTATTTTCCCAAACAATATTACATAGAAAAATAATTTTATTGCTCAATTCTCTTTGTCTTGATTTCATATTTATTTTATTATATGTTAAACATAGAAAAAATTCTTTATTTTTGAATTAGATCATATTTATTTTATCTTCTATTCGATATATTTTTTACATCATGTTCCTCCAAAAAAAAAAAATCTGGTTCAGCCCCTTGTGATGCAGGTAGTCGACGACATAACAATGCATAATACTACTTTTTTTTTTAGGATGACAACTTAGTTTAATTATATATTACTTGCTTATTATTCATGGTAAAAGTGTGATTTCCTTAGTATTACTTTTAATATTCAGTTTCATCGCCGAATTTCTTATTCTTTCAGGCAATGGTGGATTTAGGAGTATTGGAGATCATTTCGAAAGCAGGAGAAAATGGTGTCTCGGCTGATAAGATAGCGTCTAAGTTGGAACACATGCAGTAGCATCTTCTATGCTCAATTGTATGCTATGCCCAGGAGCGGAACTAGAAGCAAATGTGTGGGTTTGCCAAAATTAATAAAACGCATAATATTTTTCAAATTATAAACACGGAAAAGTCAGATTTTTATACCTTTTTTACCATCTTTTCTTCATTTTTTTTTTAGCTAGTTTTCCTGATTAAAATGTATTTGATTTATATTTTTAATTTTTTCGCTCAATTTCATGTATTTGATTTCTATTTTTTTGCTTTTCGCTCAATTTCGACTTTTTTTTCAAACTCCCAAAAAAACTCACAATAGTAATGTCACGTGAAGTCATGTGTCGAAAGTTTCAGCATTTCAAAATTGACTAAAAAATAAATAAAATAAAAACTCAAAACATACAAAAGTTAAATTTAAGAAATTAAGGTATAACAAGTAAAAAGATTAAAACACGAAGGTAAAATATATTTAAAAAAAACCCTAAAAAACAAAACGTATATTAAATAATATATATATACGAACAATTAAATATCTATTACACAATTTCAGTATATTCACTTCAATTAAAATACAAACCACCAAAAATTCTTTTATAAATTTTGTTTGCAACTAGCACTACTATAATTATTATTTTTTTAATTTTTTAAAAGATGTGTGTTACGTATCAACATGATATGTTTGTGTAAAATATCTTTTATAATCACTTATATATGTTAATTTTTTAAATATTATCAGCACATACAAAATTATCGTTGTTATTGCACTAACAATATATAATTTTGAAATGGTTTATCAAAAAAAATATTTAAAGGGTTGCCAAAATACCGTATGTATATATATATATATATATATATTATGAAAAACATTAATAAAAAAAATTATTTTTCGAAATTGTGGGGTTGTCGTGGTAACCCCGGGTCATATGGGGTGTCGGCACCTATTCCGACATTAATAGTAATGATATTGATATTTGTGACCAAATGAGAACCAAGAGGGGATTGTACGGACTATCTCCTATTGCCAAATACTTTATTCTCAACTCCGATGGGATCTCGTAAGGCCATTCATGTCACTCCTCCAGGACAAGGTCTTCATGGGCAGCTGGTTTGTATGTCTCTCAAAAAGCAATATACTTAACATGATAAAATATGCCGTACATTCATGCGTAAAAAGTTAGTTTCTCAACTTCTAACTTGAGAACTCTTTCACCATATCTGTATCCCTTCCTGGCAAGGAGTTACAAAAAAAAGTTATGAATTTCGAAGAGTGGCAATGATTTGAACTTAGAAGGACTCGGTTATATTAAATACAAGAGGATAATAATATGCATAGATGTCTTAACCTATCATACCAACTATTTTGTTGCATAGGCCTGAACTAAAACCCGCGGTGTTGGAAGGAGGCATTCCATTTAACAGAGTCCATGGGATGCATGACTTTGACTAGCTATCCAGGGAGAGATCAGAGGTTTAATGAGGTATTCAATAAGGCGATGATTAACAACGCTACGTACTATAGTCATAACCAAAATACTCAATTCCTAAAACGGTTTCGACCAAATCCAACAATTAGTGGATGTTGGTGGAGGTCTTGGAGTCGCCCTAGAGTTGATAACTTCAAAATACCCTCATATAAAAGGCGTCAATTTTGACCACCCACATGTTATACAACAAGCACCGCTCTATCCTGGTAAAGTAATCCGAATTATCATTTCATTTCTCTTTGCCTCTGTCGTTAACTTTAGACATGAATACTCGCACTACAAGAAAATGGTCATATACTAACTTAAAATTCCAGCTTATTTGTTAGTTACTAATCACTAACTGAATCTCTAACTAAAATTTCATATTTTTATGACTTACCAACTAATTTGTAACTACAATATTATTAGTTGGTAAATAGTAACTAACCTGTAACTTACACTTTTCAGTTGGTAAGTAGTAACTGAATTGTAACTTAAATTTCGGCAGTTAGTAATTTACTAATTTAACAACTAATTAGTTACGACTATTTTATCAGTTGCTAAATACTAACTGATTACTAACTACCAAATTTTAGTAGGTAAATATCAACTATGTTAACAACTTTTTCTCTTGCACTTAGAATTTAATAACTAATTTTAGTAGTTACTATATACCAACTGAAATATACTTTTTTTTTCTATTTCTTTTTTCATAAATATGAAATCTACTTTCTTATCCAAAAAATTGTCTTTTTATTACAGCAAACATATTCCTTATCTACTCGATTCAATATTCACTCATATATATGCCAACATTTTTACATAACCCAACTACTAAAAAATACTATCACATACAAAAAAAATAAAAAAAACAAATATATATATATATATATATATATATATATATATATATATAAAGAATACCTATTTATAAAAATTTGTACACTAGAATTACTCGTTACCCAAAATTTATAAAGGTCTTTGCACCGTGTAAGGTCAATTTTCTAAATTTTGTTACAAAAAAATTATATTATAATTATGCTAGTTTAAATTGATTTTTAGTAGGTTAGTTTTATTTAGCCGTAAAAATAACGTATCGATACTTTGTATGTTTTTAAATTACATTGAAGGGTTTAAAATTTCGTTACTACAGAAATATAAATAATGATCAAAATTAGTGGTAATTAAACACAAACTATCTTTATTTCGGTAGTTTTAAATCATTTTTTTAGGAGGTTAGTTTCATTTAGCCGTTAAAATTATGTACATAATTTATATTTTTTAATTAGTTTCATTTAGCCTATGGTTTTAAATCTTAATTAGTATGATAAAATTACCATGTCATTGTTACATAATATAGTGTACAATATAAACTATATAGTATATGAGTACCGAATTGATTTTACTCTCAAACTGTGAAAAATATCTCCTTAAAAATGAACAAGTTTGGTGTTGATAGAATTATAATTTATACAAAGATGAAGTTATAAGATAAAATAATAATGCACTAAGCTGAATACTCTGCCACTTGTGTTCGACAATTAGGTATAAACAGCGGAGAGACGGAAAGTGACTACTATGACCGCATTAGTGAAATATTGATTGTGGAATATCCCCGATTGCCCATCAAAAAAGTTGTACTGTTCAAGTGTGAATGGTTTGATCCGAGACCTAATTTTGGGACGAAAATTCATCCATGCTTAGGTCTGGTGGAAGTACACCGTGATAAAATATTAACTAAATATGAGTCTTTCATTCTAGCGTCGCAAGCGGGACAAGTATTTTTTATACCTAACCCGTCCATAGAAGAAGTTGGTCAATATTCAAACTGGTTGATGGTTTGCAACATCAAAGCTAGAGCAATGATCGAAATAGCATCGATAACTGAGAATACTACTACCGAAGAGCCTACTAGTGCATTCCAAGATAGTGAATCAAATTTGAATGGGTTTTTTGTAGATTTGGTTAGACAGGGAATAAGTATCGAACTAAACGATCCAAACGACATATATGTAGATCTACCTATTGGTGAAACCGAATCAGAAGATGAAATTTATTATGAAGACATAGAAGATCGTAATTAAAAGAGTCCAATTTGTGTTTTAATATTGGGTTTCAATTGTCAATTTTGCATTAAAAATGATCAATTGGTAAACAATTACTAACTTGAAATCAAAATCAGATGTCCAGAAATGAAAGGAAATAAAAGAATTGGTCTTATTACAAACTCTATAAATTATAAATACGTAGTATGTGTTGAGGGGGAAAGTGTGGATAATTTGGCGGCATAACCTAATAAGAGAGTAGAAAGATAAAACCCGCCACTTCTCACCATCTCCAAGGTAAAACGTCATTTCCTCTCTCTTTTTGGTTACAAATAATTCTACTGATTAGATCTGAATTAGGGCTTTTATTTATCATGTGGATACAAAATATTTCAACTTCTTTGGTGCTTTTAATTGCGAATTTAGGGCTTGAAACTTATTCACACACTAATTAAAGTTTTTATTCTTAGTGTAAGTCTATTGTCTAATTGTTGGATTTGTAATAAGATCAAATGAGGTCGGAAAACTAGTAACAAAATGGTAGAAAAAACACAAGAAAGGAAAAATGACTTTTTATTATTTTGGTGTATCTTACAAAAGTAAAAACATGACTTATTTATACTAAATTCAACATGAATGTAGAAAATGAAAGGTTCCATAGTTTTAATCCCATGAACCCATGATCTCAAAAAAAAACTTATAAAATATAAATGTTAAATCCATGATCACTAAAAACTTATAAAATGTAAATGATAAATAATAATAATACCACAAAATTAATACCATACAAGTTACTTTTTTTCAACACTCCTCCTTAATTTTTATTTTCCATAGCTTTTCTCCAATTTTTATTTTCCATCGCCTCTCCATAACCTATCGGTTCACAACCCGCAAAAAGACAAAATAGAGTAACATTATCAACATTTTCCGTTACCTCATATAACTCTTGCATAATGCAGAAACGTGGCGTTCTGTCGCTAGAACTTTCGTCAATTGGGGATTGTGGTTGGATTGTGGTGATGGAGGTGGAGTAGCGAGCTCTTCTTCCATTTCGATTTGCACTTCTTCTTCATCGTCATAATAAGGGAAAAAATCGTAATCGTCTTCCTTTTTGTGCCAATCCCATGTTCCATCTTCATCAAACTCAACATCTCGACTAATAACAAATTTTCCATTTTCCGGATTATATAATTTATAGCCTTTCGCCCTCGAGTCGTAACTGATAAATAGAAATTTTTCGCTTTTGTCGTCTAATTTGGACCTTTTTTGATCCGAAACTTGAGCATACGCAATACTCCAAAAAACTCGTAAGTGAGAAATAACCGGTTTTCTTTCGCTCCATGCTTCCTCGGGAGTTTTACCCCAAACACTTCGGGATGGAGAACGGTTCGATAAATAAACAGCACTATCCACGGCCTCGGCCCAAAACTTTTTGGAACATTTTTACTTTTAAGCATGCTACGAGACATATTTAAAAGAGATCGGTTTTTTCTTTCAACAACCTCATTTTGTTGTGGGGTATAAGAAACCGTCAAAGGACGAAAAATTCCATTTTCTTCGCAATAATTTTCAAAATCATTTGAGAGAAATTCTTCCCCTCGATCTGATCTCATAGAATTTATTTTGTAAACACTTTTATTTTCAACACGAGCTTTAAATTTTTTGAAAGCATCAAAAACATCGGATTTTTGCTTCAAAAAATAAACCCAAGTCTTTCGACTAAAATCATCAATAAAAAGAGCAAAATAATTGTTTTTTCCAAGAGAACTTGGTTTAATAGGACCACAAATATTTGTATGAACAAGTTCTAATGGTTTTTTAGCTCTTGTAGTCGCTTGTTTCGGAAAAAATTTCCTCGGTTGTTTTCCAAACAAACATGCCTCACAAAGTTCATCAACATGATCAATATGAGGTAAACATTTCACCATATTTTACTAATCAATAATTTCAAACCACCAAAATTAAGATGCCCAAATCTCAAATGCCAAAGCCATGATTTTTATTTAAAACACGCTTTCAAACATTTAGCCCCAACATTTTGAATATCCAAAGAAAACACTATATTTTTTGACATCGGGACTTTTGCAACCAAATTTCCATTTTTATCACTTAATAAAATATTATAATTTTTCGAATGAATATCATATCCCTTTTCCAAAAGTTGACCCAAACTCAAAATATTAGACTTCATATTTGGCACATAATAAACCTTCGAGATAAAATCATTTTCTCCATTTTTCAATTGTATTAAGACTTTTCCCTTCACTTTCACCGGAATTTTAGATTTATCACCAAAATAAATATCTTCATTTGCCGTTTCATCAATTTCGGTAAACATATTTTTATTACCACACATATGGTTGCTAGCCCCTTATCTAAATACCACGTAGTAATTTCTCCGCTTTTATTTTCATTATGCGCAAATAAAAGTGTAGAACGTTCTTCTTTTTCTCTAGCAAAATTAGCCATTTCCTCAAATTTATTATTACTCAATCTACACTCGGAAGCGTAATGCCCAAATTTTTGACAATTATAACATTTAATTTGGGACTTATCATACCTCGGTTTTCCATTATAATTTCCTCCTCTTCCATGGCCTCTTGTCGGATAAAAGTTTTGTATCCTCTCTTTTTTTTTGAAAGAGTTGTAACCACCACGGCCATAATTTTGACCTCGATCTCTTTCTCGTTGGCTTTTCGAGTTACCAAAACTTTTCTGGTTCATGCTAAATTTCGTTTGAAGAGCTTGCTCGAGCGGCTCTTCTTTCACAACTCTTTTGTTGAGGTTTTCTTCATGAGCTTGGAGCGAGCCCAAAAGTTGATCCACCATCATAGATTCTACGTCTTTAGATTTCTCGATAGCCACAACAATGTAATCCCATTTGGAATCTAAATAACGTAGAATTTTTTAAACAACACGGGTGTCGTCCAATTTTTCTCTGCATCTTTTCATTTGATTGACGACCTTTTGAACTCGTGAAAAATAGTCATCAACCAATTTGGAGACTTTCATATATAAAGCCTCAAAATCACCACATAAGGTTTGGAGTCGAATCTTTTTTACCTTGTCAACTCCTTTGAACGAATTCTCCAAAATATCCCAAGCTTCTTTGCTCGTGGTTGCACACGCCACCTTTTCAAACATAGTTTCATCCAAAGCTTGATGGATGATGTTAAGAGCCTTTCGATCCTTCTTCTTTAAGTCCTCCATTTGAGCCTGAGTTACGTCAGCATCTTCTTCGGGTTCATTATACCCGGTCTCTACAATTTTCCACACATTTCGGGAACCAAGAAGCACTTTCATTCTTATCCTCCAATTATCGTAGAAATCTTTCTTATGCATGGGGATAAAAGGAGTCATTCCACCGGCCATTTTGGGACCGTTGACTCTGGTACCACTGTTGGAATTGTAAGAAGATCAAATGAGGTCGGAAAACTAGTAACAAAATAATAGAAAAAACACAAGAAAGGGGAAATGATTTTTTATTATTTTGGTGTGTCTTACGAAAGTAAAAACATCACTTATTTATACTAAATTCAATATGAATGTAGGAAATGAAAGTTTACATAGTTTTAATCCCATGAACCCATGATCTCAAAAAAAAACTTATAAAATATAAATGTTAAATCCATGATCTCTAAAAACTTATAAAATGTAAATGCTAAATAATAATAACACCACAAAATTAATACCATACAAGTTACTTTTTTTCAAAAGTAATTCGTAATTGCTTTATATAACAACTTATACCATGTTAGTTCGTTTTTAAATGGTAGTAAAAGTTTGTCAATTTGGGTTTTTATCAATTGATTATCCAAATTAGTAATTTGTAGCTTATTGTTTAAAGTTTCATAAGCAGGTTTAATTATTGGGAGTTTATTGTTTAAAGTTTCTTAAGGAGGTTTCTATCAATTGATTATCCAAGCTAGTAATTATATATGTTTTTATGTATGTTTACTAGACTGACTTCGTCTTTTATGGTTAGTTTTACTTTAAGATTAAGAACTAGTTTAGTTAGATTTAAACTGTAACTTAATTTCCGAACAGGTTTATGGATGAACTAGTTTTCAAGACATGATTTTAGGGCTGTTTAAGACTTTTGGCTACTTCGCAGAAAGTAGAACTAAAGGTGGATTATATCCTGGCGCATATATACATTGTTCGAACACACCCGTTCAAGCAAAAAAGATGGCGTGGTTACCTGGATTTCGTCTAAAGCTATGGGAGTTGAGGTGAGATTTTGGAAATATTATTTGACTGTATATCACTACCAAAAAACGCAGTATTATCGACTGTCAAAAATAGTCGCCAACCTATAAAAACAGTCGGCAAAATATATCAACGACTGAACATAGTTGGTAGCAAAAAACGGTCGGTGAATTGTTGGTCGATAAAAATAACGACAAAATTATGTAGTCAACGATAAATAACGACTAAAAATCAGTCGGTGAAATTAACGACTGAATATAGTAGTCGCTACAAAGTAACGACTGAAAAACAGTCGAGAAGTGCAGTTCCTGAGAATGATTTTAAAATATCATTATTTGATCAGCGATCATATATTCAGTCGAAAAAAAACCATTAAAAAAACCCATTCAACGACTATACATAGCAGTCGGTAAAATTTATAAGGAAAAATTATTATTTTATTCAACGACCATTTATAACAGTCGGTAATTATTAATAAATATATGTTTGTTTAATCAACGACCAACATTTAACTGTCGGTATGTGTTCTACACGATAATATTATTGTTTTAATTTAAATCATTTGAACGTAAATTGTACTGGATATTGTTCTATTTCCACTTCTACAACATTTTCATATATCAACAATCAGTCTTTATAAACAATAAAAATAGATTAGAACACGGATCATATATTCATATCATTGAAATAATTAAAAGTTGAACATATATAGTATTCGAGAATACTAATATTACATAGTACTACACAAACAATATACAGCCTAAAAGAGACAGAACCGATAGTCAGACTAAAAGTGGCAGAACCACTAGTCAAAATAGATAGAACCGCTAGTCAAAATAGATACAACCTGTTAATGCTGCACAAAAATAGATCCGTTAGTCAAAATAGAAAAAACCGCTAAGTCAGAACTTGGACTTAACTGGTCCTCGGAGAGCGAATGATCATCACTAAGATGTAGCCTGCGCATGACTTTTAATTATAATGACCCTGACATGAATTGAATCAAAAAAGAAAGCAAGTAAGCAAAATAGCAAGCAACTAATAACAACTGTAAAGAAGCTGTAAAGAACCCAAACTGTCCTTTTAGGCCAACATACTATGGCAATTGGTACAACCAGGGAAAGGGGTGAAAAAAGAAAAATTCTAGAGAAAGTGTAAATACTGTTAATGAGCTTATGAAGTTGGCTACTGACAGTGGAGGAAGTCATGGGACGGTTGAGGAAAACAAGAGCATAAATATTGAAAAACGAGTTGGTTCTCCAAAAACTCCTAAAAAAAGCATTGCAAGAGCTCAGATTGTGATGCAAACTGGGTCTAGCTCCAAAGGAAAGGAGGAAACTGTCATTTCTAGCACACTAAATAAGAAAATTACCACTACAGGATAAGAAAATTACAATTTGAAAGACTTGATAGAGCTTTGATAAATGCTTGTTAGATTAATAAAATGAAGTATGAACTGGTTCATTTGGAGAGAACGGTTTCAGACCATGCACCTTTATTATTCAACCAGAAAACTTATAAAAGTGGAGGCCCTACTGGTTTTAAATTTCAGAGAGCATGGACAATGCATAAAGATTTTGAAGAAATAGTGAAAGAAGATTGGAACAGGTCCAGTAATGCGTTTGGTATGAATAAATTGGGTATAAAACTGAAGAGGCTAAAGTATGTGTTAAAAAGATGGAATAAAGATATTTTTGGGAATGTGTTTAACAATTTAGCTCATTGCAAAAACAATGTGTTCACACCAACTTTCAATTAATTAAAGAAAGCGTACAATACTTTTCGAAGCAATTAATTAAAGAACATCCTAAACCAAACAAGCCCATGAGCCAACGAAAGCATATGTTTCAAAACAAATTAGTACTTTGTTTGCTGCAACTTTCAAGGAAATAAAGGGTTTTGTATTAATAAGAACATAAAGAGTTTCGTACTGATAAGCAAATTAAGATAGTTGTGCAAAATTATATTTTTCTTGTTTTTTCAAAAGCCCTTAGCCTAAATCCGTGAAATTGTTACTAATAGTGTGGTTTTTCAAAACAAAGATTCAGTTAAAAATGTTACGGTCCACAACTAAAATAGGTTTTTGACAAAGAAGCTTACTTTAAGACAATCATGGTAAGTTTAGAATTTTTAAGCTAGCTCGGGTTTAAATTTTCAAGAGATAAATTACATTGTCCCAAAATTTCTCCATAGGTTTTTTTAGCAGTATGTTCACCCCCACTTTCAATTACTTAAAGAAAGTATACAAATACATTCCCAAGCAATAAACTAATTAAAGAACAACCTAAACCAAACAAGCCCAAGTGCCAATGAAAAGAAAATGTCTTAAAACAAATAAGTGCTCAGTTTACTGCAACTTCCAACAAAATAAAAGGTTTTGTACTAATAAGGAAATTTGGCGTTTTCTACTTATAAGGACGTAGATAGTTTTGTACTAATAAGTAAACTAGGGGTTTTGAAATAAAAAGTAATTCAGTTTTTTTTATTAATTCCGTCTTTATATGTCAATATTAATCGCAGCTTGTACATGTAAGGAAATATCAAATAATCAGCAAAAAAAGGTAGTACATGGTAACCGATTGTAATTATTCAACTAGCTTCTAATAACCAATTTGTTCTATAAAAAACTTCCAGAAATATAAAATAATTTGTAATAAACCAACTGATGAGGAAAAAAAATAAGCAAATAAGCTATTTAAATCAACACTTCACAGCGCCAACA
Source organism: Primula veris (assembly GCA_963682055.1). Taxonomy (NCBI): domain Eukaryota; kingdom Viridiplantae; phylum Streptophyta; class Magnoliopsida; order Ericales; family Primulaceae; genus Primula; species Primula veris. Next base: position 26,319,203 of record OY821745.1, on the reverse strand, counting down.
AGCTATTTATCATTAATTAATGATGTCACTTTTGAAATATATACATGCAAGTGGATTGTTTTTAAGTTGTCGTACCAAGGATTGCTTTATTCCAATCCTAAATAGATCGAATATCATATAGTTTCTATCAAAAATAACAAAAATAATTGACGTACCTCTGGGATTCGTAGACCAAAATCCAGGCGGCGTGGGTGGTAGCTAAGAGAGGGAGGGAGGGGATTTTTTTTGCATAATGCAATTAATCAGCCTATAAGTACGTGGGGGAATCCCACGTCAGCTGCCAATTTTATTTTTTTTTAATTTTTTTTTTCGTTTTTTTTATTTTATTTCTGTTTTCGTATATAAAAAACTTTCACAATTTTATCCGAAAAAAATCCTAACCATCAATCATCAACTATCAAACTGCTTACTATATCAAATTAATATTTTTTTTTTATCAAATCAATATCACTCTACCACTACAATTATCCCCAATTTTACCAAAAAAAAAAATCTCTTCCAATTTACCAAAAAAAAAAACTTTCTCAATTTTACCCAAAAAAAACCATAAGCATCCACCTTCAACCATCAACCATCAAATTCATTCATATATCAAATTAATATATTTTTTTATCAAATCAACATCACTCTACCACTACAATTATTCCCAATTTTACCAAAAAAAAAAACATATCCCAATTTACCAACAAAAAAAAAAAAATTCTTCAATTTTACCCAAAAAAACTCTAACCATCAACCATCAAACTCCTTCGTATATCAAATTAATAAAAAAAAATTCTCAAATCAATATCACTCTACCACTACATTTATCCCCAATTTTATCCAAAAAAAAAAACATCTCCCAATTTACCAAAACTTCAATTGAGGGAGGTTTTATTTTGATAAATTGGGAGAGGTTTTTTTTGGTAAATTGGGGGAGGGTTTTTTTTTGGTAAAATTAGGGATAAATGTAGTGGTAGAGTGATATTGATTTGAGAACAAAATTTATTAATTTGATATACGAAAGAGTTTGATAGTTGATGGTTAGATTTTTTGGGTAAAATTGGGGAAGTTTTTTTTTTTGGTAAATTGGGATATGTTTTTTTTTTGTTGATAAAATTGGGGATAATTGTAGCGGTAGAGTGATGTTAATTTGATAAAAAAATATATTAATTTGATATATGAATGAGTTTGATGGTTGATGGTTGATGGTTAGGGTTTTTTTTGGGTAAAATTAGGAAAGTTTTTTTTTTTTTAAATTGGGAGAGGTTTTTTTTGGTAAAATTGTTGATAATTGTAGTGGTAGAGTGATGTTGATTTGATAAAAAAAATATATTAATTTAATATAGAAAGCAGTTTGATGGTTGATGGTTGATGGTTAGTGTTTTTTTCGGGTAAAATTGGAGAAGTTTTTGGGTAAAATTATGGAAGTTTTTTATATACGAAAACAGAAATAAAATAAGAAAAACGAAAAAAAAAAAAAAAAGAAAAAAAAAATTGGCATGCCACGCAGACGTGGGATTCAATCCCACGTCTCTTATAGCGCTGAGTAATTACAGTATGGAAAAAAGAATCCCCGGGAGGAAGAGAGAGACATGGAGATAGAGAGATAGTGAAATGAGTGGTTATGTTAAAACGTTTTGATCCAAAAATATTTAGAATTTTTCACTTCCACCACCAAGTATTACCAATGCCTGCCCAAAATTTTCACTTTTTATGGATTAAAATAAATAAAAAATAAAATGTATATTTTAGAAGTACAAAACGTTTAATATGATGAAAGTACTAAAATACGTGATTGCCATTTTGTGCGGTTAGTTATATTATAAAATATTCAGTTATTTTTACAACTATTAGATTAAAAAATAGAGGGTTGGATTATACATTTTCAATAACTAATTTAATTTTTCAATTTTTATTATATATTAGACAAATTAGGATTTAATAAATTAAAAACAAATTTTACAACACAATAAAAACTCAAATAAAAATATAGAATTTTAGTGGATACTATTCTAAATTTAATTATTAATCAAAATTTTTAAAAAAATAACAATTGAATATTTATTTTTTAAAACGGGACTTTGTGCCGTTCAATTGATTGACTGCACACCAAAAAAACTCTAAAATACCACTAAAGAAACGACACTTAAATAATTTCAAAAAATAAAAACAACACTTAAACTCTTAAAAGCATATAAAAGATCATTATTATGATAAAACAAAATATGTTATTCAACGAAAATTTAACAATATGATGAATTTTTAGTCGGAGTCATCGTAACGGTCCTCATTATTTTTACGATCCATTTTTCTTCAGAATGATGTAATAAAGAGAGAGAAAATTAAATATGAAGATGGGATAAAACAATTATATGGGGTTTGTAAAGTATATATAGATAGAGGAAAGTTAGCTAAAAGTTAATATATATTGCCTCGTTCCAATTTACTTGTCCACAATGTCAGTCCGTGCATTTTGAGATGAGAAGGGACTTTTGCATATTTGCAAGAGCAGTCCCTAGAGTTTCAAAAGGTTTGAAACTCCAGCAGTGATTGGAGGCGGATTCTGGGGATGTAACTCCCAGAAGTTAATGACCACATTATTCTGCGGTTTCAGAATCCTCTATAAAGAGGCAGCCATCCCTTCACATTCAAATCAGTCTATCTTCTCTCTAAAAGCCTGCATATATTTTTTATTCATAGCATCTTAGAACCAGAGAGAACCACCCACTAAAAGCTCGACTTAGACTCGTCGCCAGTTTCCGGCGAGTCTTCCGAGAGACGTTGTACCTTGGGATCGAAGCGCCAACGCAACCAGAAACCTAAGGTGGTTGGGCGAATATCGGTTAAGGGCATACTGTTAACAGTAGCCTCGTCTGATTAATTTTTACATTCTGTCCGTTTATTTTCCGCACTTAAATTCTGTCTTTTACATTCTGTTTTTTCCAATTCAGTATTTAAATTTCAGTATTTTAATATTCTGTCCTTAGCTGTAGCTTTTATATTCTGTTTAGACTATTCTGTAATTAGTTTAAAGTTCTGTTTTATTGCTGTAATTACATTTCTGTAATTTAATTATGTATTTAGATTAGTTTCAATTCAGTCCTGTATTTTAAATTCATAACAGAACAGTCCAGCTGTTAAGTCTATACTTTCCAGTCCGGCAGTTTCTTTTAATTGCAAATCAGTACATCAGATTATTAATTAATAATAATCTGATAACGTTTGCTTTATTTACGATTCAGTACCTACATGTTGTAATCAGTTTATTGTATTTCATTTGGAAATTAATAAAGACTACACTGGTTTTATTTAATTACTGTTTAGTCCTTTATTTATTATTAATTGTTATTTCGTACACGGAAACCAACAATCTTAACCGATACTCTGTTGTTTCTTTCGTGTATTGATTAATACAATTATTTATTTTTTATAAGGAATAATGCTTTCTTGTTTTCAATTCTAAATTATATTAGAAATTGAATTACAAAGAATAAATTCCAAACAGTTTTATTTTAATTTTATTTTCTTGTTGATACCAACCGTATTGGTATTCAATAAGAATTGTTTTAATCCTTTTAATATCAACTGTATTGATATTCAAAAGGATAAAGAGTTTATTTTATTTTTGTTTGATAATTCTTTTACAAACCCAAATATCAGTTTTGGTGTTTGTTTATAGAATTTGTTGTACGCGTATCTCATACGTCTTGTCTTGTCGTTTCAGATGACAAACATGTCGCCTATTGAGTTGCCTATCGGAGGTGAGCATGACCCAGTGGTTGGTGGAGATGTCCATAACACTGGGGGCGATGCGATTGTGGGGGCTAACGCCGATGACGCAGTTGCAGCGGCTGAGGCCGCCACGGCTGCGGCTATGGCGGATGCTACGGCCAAAGCTGAGGCTGCGGCCGAAGCAGCGACCACGGCCAAGGCAGCAGCTAAGGCTGCGGCAAGAGCCAAGGCTGCGGCCAAGGGCAAGGCACTGATGTATTCGGCTGTGCCTACTTTGCCGACTTCTCATCTGGAGAAACCATAAAAATTCAGGGGTGACAACTTCAAACGTTGACAGCAAAAGATGCTATTTTATCTCACCACTCTGAATTTGACCAGGTTTCTTAAGGAGACTGCTCCCGTCCTAAGCGAGAACGATCTGGACGAGCAGTCGTTCTCTGCGGTTGAGGCATGGAGACATGCCGACTACCTATGCAAGAACTATATCCTGTGTGCTCTAGATGACACGCTGTTCAGTGTTTTCGAGCCCAAAGCTACTGTAAAGGAGCTGTGGGAGACTCTCGAAAATAAGTACAAGGTGAATAACGCTGGCACAAAGAGATTTGTTGTCACGGACTTTCACGAGTACCGTATGACTGACAGCAGGGGTGTCATGGAGCAAGTTGAGGAGCTCCAACTGATTTATCACCGCCTTGAGGCTGAGGGGCTAGTTATTAATGAGCCTTTCCAGGTGGCACTCATGATTGAGAAATTGCTACCGTCTTGGAAAAACTTTCAAAACTACCTGAAGCACAAGCGGAAGGAAATGAGGTTGGAGGGGCTCATTGAGAAGCTCAATATCGAGGTGAGCAACCGTCGCTCCGTGAGGAGAGTCGGTGGTGCTGTCATCCCGATGGCAAAGGCCAATGTGGTTGAAAGCTCCAACGTCAAACGGAAACGTTTTGACACCAGAGGCAGTGCTGTTGTCGCAAAGAAATTTGCGGGAACCTGCTTTGTGTGTAACAGGACCGGCCATCGTGCCGCGGACTGTTATGACAATAAAGGCGCTGCTAAGCCTAAGCCCCCCCTCCCCCCCCCCCCCCCCCCCCCCCCGAGGAACTTTAAGGGCAAGAGAAAGAGGAAAGCTCCAGCTCATGCGCATCTGGCAGAGGGAGGACGAGATGACGACCACTTTACTGCTGTGGTCTCGGAGGTCAATCTCGTGGGGAGCAACCCCAAAGAGTGGTGGCTGGATACCGGCGCCACAAGCCACATCTGCTCAACAAGGTGGATGTTTAAGACCTACGAAGCTGTAGAGGGAGAAAGCTGCTTCATGGGAAATTCTGCTACTTCCAAGGTGGAAGGAAAAGGAATGGTCGTGATGAAGATGACCTCGGGAAAAGAGCTGAGGTTGACAAATATGCTTCATGTTCCGGATATCCGCAAGAATTTGGTATCAGGATCCGATAAACTTGTAATCACCAAGAATCCGATAAACTTGTAATCACCAAGAATGGTGTCTATGTAGGCCATGGCTATATGACCAACTGCATGTTTAAGTTGAACGTAGGGACACCTGCTCCCAATAAAGGTGCTAAAGCTGAGGCTAGCACAAGTACTGTAATGACTGTTGCCCAAGAGGCCAATAAAAATTCTGAGTTTAATTATTTATTTGAGTCATTTTATTTGTGGCATGGTAGATTAGGTCACGTGAATTATAATTCTTTAAAGAAATTAATTTCACTAAAACTAATACCAAATTTCGTTTTTGATAAGCAACACAAATGTGACATTTGTGTAGAAGCAAAATTAACGAAATCATCGTTTCAACATGTTGAACGAGAAAGTGAACCTCTCGGTCTAATACACACGGATGTATGCGACTTAAAGTTTATACAAATGCGAGGAGGGAAAAGGTACTTTATCACCTTTATAGATGATTGTACTAGATACTGCTACGTTTACTTAATGAGAAGTAAAGACAAAGCAGTAGAGAAATTCGCTCTATATAAGACCGAAGTGGAAAATCAACTCAATAGGAAGATTAAAACATTGAGAAGTGATAGAGGCGGTGAATATGAATCACCGTTTGAACAGATATGCGCTGAAAGCGGCATTATACATCAAACCACAGCCCCATACACTCCCGAGCAAAATGGGGTTGCTGAGCGTAAAAACAGAACGCTAAAGGAAATGATGAATGCTATGCTAATCAGTTCTGGGTTACCCCAGAACATGTGGGGGGAAGCGATACTTTCCGCTAACTATGTTTTAAACAAGTTACCACATAAGAAGCGAGAAAAGACCCCATATGAATTATGGAAAGGTCATCAACCCAGTTATAAGAACCTGCGGGTTTGGGGTTGCCTCGCAAAGGTCCTAGTTCCCACTCCTAAGAGGATGAGAATTGGTCCTAAGACGGTGGACTGTGTGTTCATCGGATATGCACAGAATAGTAGTGCATATCGGTTTCTCGTGCACAAGTCGGACAATCCCGATGTGCACGTAGATACGTATATGGAAAGCCGAGAGGCCTCTTTCTTTGAAGATATCTTTCCCCGGAAATTACCTACATCTGTACCAACTGAAGAGTTGAACAGTGAAGGAAATGTGGGGGCAAGTGAACCGACAGAGGAAGAGGAAGAGGAAGAGCCTCGGCGCAGCAAAAGGGCAAGGAAGGAAACTTCCTTTGGACCTGATTTCCTAACCTTCATGGTTGAAGGCGAACCGGCGACATATAAACAAGCTATGTCAACACCGGATTCCCAATATTGGGAAGAAGCTATTCAAAATGAAATTGAATCAATCATGCAAAACCACACTTGGGAACTAGTGGATCTTCCGAAAGGATGCAAGCCCCTAGGTCACAAGTGGATCTTCAAGAGGAAGTTAAAGGTTGACGGCACGATTGAGAAATACAAGACGAGACTTGTAGTAAAAGGCTTCAGGCAAACGGAAGGTGTCGATTATTTTGACACATATGCCCCTGTCTCCAGGAAAACGTCTATCCGAATCGTCATTGCTCTCGCAGCTTTGTATGATATGGAAATACATCAAATGGATGTAAAGACGGCGTTTCTAAATGGAGAACTGGAAGAAGAGATTTACATGGAACAACCGGAAGGGATTGTAGTTCCTGGTAAAGAGCACCAAGTGTGCAAACTTGTAAACTCTCTATATGGACTCAAACAAGCGCCAAAGCAATGGCACGAGAAGTTTGATAGAATTATGCTATCAAACGGTTTTCACATTAATGAGTGTGATAAATGTGTCTACTCTAAAAGAAGTGGAAGAGACTGTGTTGTAGTCTGTCTCTATGTGGATGACATGATCATAATTGGGAGTAATGATAGAATCAGCTCCACAAAGAAAATGTTATCACAACACTTCGATATGAAGGACCTGGGTATAGCTGATGTAATACTTGGTATGAAGATTACCAAAACATCAGAAGGGTATGCCTTGTCCCAAGGTCACTATGTTAAACAAGTTTTAGACAAGTTTGACAAGGACAGTAAAGCTATGTCAAGAACCCCAATTGAGTTCAACTGTAACCTGGAAAAAAATTTCGGTAAAAGTGTGAATCAATTGGAGTTCTCTCGAGTCATAGGCAGTCTCATGTATATAATGAATTGCACTAGACCAGACATAGCAAACTCAGTGAGTAGACTGAGCAGGTACACCAGTAATCCAAATGAGGAACACTGGAAGGCCATAATGAAACTTCTTAGGTATATGAGGTTTTCAGCCGATTACGGGCTGCACTATACCAGATATCCAGCGGTACTGGAAGGATATTCAGATGCCAACTGGATATCAGACTCCAATAGCACAAGATCCACGAGTGGATATGTGTTTATAATGGGAGGAGCTGCTGTGACTTGGAGATCCTCCAAACAGACATGTATTGCAAGGTCAACTATGGAATCAGAATTCATAGCGTTGGACTTAGCAACCGAAGAGGCAGACTGGCTGAGAAGTCTATTGGAAGGAATTCCAATGTGGCCGAAACCTGTTCCCGCAATAAGCATGCATTGTGATAGTCAATCAGCTATTGCGCGGACTCAGGATCATATGTATAATGGAAAGTCTTGACATATACGTCGGAGACATAAATCCGTAAGGGAATTGTTATCCAATGGTGTGGTATCCTTAGATTTTGTAAGATCAAAGGAAAACATAGCGGATCCATTAACTAAAGGCTTGACTCAAGTGGGAGTCGAGACGTCATCGAACGGAATGGAATTAAAGCCCATTAAATTGGTGCCCCCCCCCCATAGGCAACCCAACCTAAACGGAATCTTTCCTGATAGGTTCAAAGGGAAACTGAACTGTGGGGGAAACCGAACAAAGCACTCGGGAACCTGGAGTTCCCAGCCCATCTCCGCGATGACAGAGTGATAGACTTGTACCATTGTAAGGGTGAGCTTGAGGCTCTTAATGATCCAAGTAACTCGACGGTCGAGTAAAGTGAGTCAGGACACTTTCGACTTGGAACACCTATAACTAGTGTGTAAGGCCGGTACCATGTGATGAGCTTGGGCTAATTCACTAGAGCACTGAGTTGAAGTTGCCAAGGCAGTCCAGGCCAAATATGGACAACAACTAAAGGGCCTAGTACGTGGGTAGAGAGGGCACTGTGCGGGTGCCATTCTGGGATACACAAAGCTTGATGGTTCAAAGCTTTACAGCTACCTAATAGCAGTATTCTGGGTGGTACTCCGCTACGGCAGGTTCAAGGCGCGCGCTACCTGACCTTAGGCAGTGAACTTTTGCGGTTCTCTTGATTTGCATTTAGGACATGGGCTTTTGAGCCAATTGCATTCATGTGGGGGATTGTTGGAAAAAAATAGGAAAACATGTAGTTTAAACATGTTTTTCCAAAGTGGTCAGGGACCAACTTTGAGTCAATTTTTAATGCGACTCCTCAGTTTTTCTGAGGCCATACTCTATGCGTTTGAGTAGCTCGTGCGACGAGCTTCGCAACGGTATATCGCATGACCTATTCGGAGGAATGGTGTGAATGATAATTGGACTCGAATGTTGGTACTCGAAAGAGGGAAAAACCGAAATCTGGAAAGTGGAGTAGAGAGTGGGAATAAACCATGAGGGTTATCCCACATTGGAAAAACAAAGTTGTTTTTTACTCTATATATACAAGTCCATCCCATGTAGTTGGTAAACTAATAAAGTCCGCATACCCATGAGTGGGTTAATGTGTACCACACACACGCGCGCTCGCTCGGGTCTCGGGTCTCGGGACTCGGGACTCGGGCCTCGGGTCATGGGCCGCGGGCCGCGGGCCGCGGGATGCGGGATGCGGGATTTGGGATTTGGGATTTGGGATTTGGGATTTGGGGAATGTCTCGGGTCTCGGGTCTCGGGTCTCGGGTCTCGGGTCTCGGGTCTCGGGTCTCGGGTCTCGGGTCTCGGGTCTCGGGTCTCGGGTCTTGGGTCTTGTACTAAATATGAAAAGGGACTTTTGCATATTTGCAAGAGCAGTCCCTAGAGTTCCAAAAGGTTTGAAACTCCAGCAGTGATTGGAGGCGGATTCTGGGGATGTAACTCCCAGAAGTTAATGACCACATTTAATTCTGCGGTTTCAGAATCCTCTATAAAGAGGCAGCCATCCCTTCACATTCAAATCAGTCTATCTTCTCTCTAAAAGCCTGCATATATTTTTTATTCATAGCATCTTAGAACCAGAGAGAACCACCCACTAAAAGCTCGACTTAGACTCGTCGCCAGTTTCCGGCGAGTCTTCCGAGAGACGTTGTACCTTGGGATCGAAGCGCCAACGCAACCAGAAACCTAAGGTGGTTGGGCGAATATCGGTTAAGGGCATACTGTTAACAGTAGCCTCGTCTGATTAATTTTTACATTCTGTCCGTTTATTTTCCGCACTTAAATTCTGTCTTTTACATTCTGTTTTTTCCAATTCAGTATTTAAATTTCAGTATTTTAATATTTTGTCCTTAGCTGTAGCTTTTATATTCTGTTTGGACTATTCTGTAATTAGTTTAAAGTTCTGTTTTATTGCTGTAATTACATTTCTGTAATTTAATTATGTATTTAGATTAGTTTCAATTCAGTCCTGTATTTTAAATTCATAACAGAACAGTCCGGCTGTTAAGTCTATACTTTCCAGTCCGGCAGTTTCTTTTAATTGCAAATCAGTACATCAGATTATTAATTAATAATAATCTGATAACGTTTGCTTTATTTACGATTCAGTACCTACATGTTGTAATCAGTTTATTGTATTTCATTTGGAAATTAATAAAGATTACACTGGTTTTATTTAATTACTGTTTAGTCCTTTATTTATTATTAATTATTATTTCGTACACGGAAACCAACAAACTTGGCCTTGGACTGATTTCTATTTAGTGTTTAGTGGGTGTAATTGACTTATTATGTTTAACATTTGTATTTTGTATGGTATTTAATTTTGAATCTTAACTATGATCGGAATTGACTTAGACTCGAAGTCTTTTGTATGGTATTTGATTTGGAATCGTAACTTTGATCGAGGTTCGTTGTTTATTTTTAATGAAATGTCGTTTAGCGTAACTCACTTTTAGTTTTTATATTACTATTTGAATGTCAATTATTAAGATTAATCAGCAATTTCTTTTTAGTTAGTAACACCAGTTAGTAAATCAGTAATTGATAAAATCAGTTGGTAATTTGTAACTTGATAAAATCAGTTGGTAAGTTGTAACTGATTAAGATCAGTTGGTAGTAAATTGTAACTGATAAAATCAGTTGATAGTAAATTGTAACTGCCAATTATTTAGTTGGTATAACATACTAACTAAGATTTTACTAACTAATTGGTTAGTTAAGAAATCAGTTACTAAATTGGTTTTACTAACTGATTTAGAGGTTCACCAACTATTTTTCTAGTTAGTGTTTGATCATTTTCTTGTAGTGTCGGTAATGGTTAACACTCTTGAATAAGAATCTTTTGTTTATTCTGTCTATCTCGTGCTTGGATTGTTAAAGTTCAGAATTTACATTATAAAATTCATAACATCCCATCTTGATCCTTGATTCCGCAGGTGTGGAACATGTAGCAGGAGATATGTTTGAAAGTGTTCCAACTGGCGATGCCATTTTGATGAAGGTAAAAATTTATTTAATATCAACTTGGATATGCCTTATATGAACACAGTCACACACACACGCACCAGTACTGGACTTGAGATTTTTAATGTCCAGGGCGAAACTAAAAAAAGGCCCCAACAAAAATAAAAGTTTAACCGAAAATTAAGTTGAGGTTTCGAATGAAGTTTCTAAATCCTCTTAAAGTTTGATATACCTAAATGGCTAAATGTAAGTACTACTCTTTGAAGATTGAGTAAAAAGAAAAATAATACAAATACTAAAGCAATTAAGTACAATATATGTGACTCTTTTTAAAACAAATTGGAGACCGGTACCACTTAAAGATTATTATTAGATTTTAGTCTCACTTACAATTTTTATTAGCATAAGCTAATTTTTTTCAAACATTTTAATTTGGTTTTGGTACCCCTAATCTAAATATAAAGTGGTTCAAATTCTATTTTTATCATTAATCAAAAATATTCTCTCTCTCCCTATCGTTACAGTTTTTCTCTCTCTCATCTCTCATCTCTCATCTATCATATCTATCCTCTCTCTGATCTATCTATCTATCTATATATATATTGAGACTTGCAATACCAATACAGCAATATACTAATAATTAACAATCTGTGACTTATTTAACATATATTTTTATTAAGCGAGAGAGGGCTTGATTTTGGGCCATTTTTTTATATTTGGAGTTTGTGGGGTCTTATTGTAGTTTATGTGGGTTTAAAGAGTGTTAAATGTAGTTTCTGGAAGTTTACCATGTTTGGTAAGAAATGGAAACAGTCTTTGTTTCTATTTTAGTATTTTAGTTTTTTTAATTTTTTATATTGATGAAGCATATTTTTGTAGCTGAGAGACTAATCCAGAATATTACAAGAATATTTTTGTAGCTGAGAGACTAATCCAAAATATTACGAAAGCTGATCTGTAGCTGGTTTTAATGGGTGAATGACTTGATTTTGTAAATTTGATGATAAAAGGGATTAAAATGTAAAACTTAATGAGTTTTTTTTTCATGTTGGTCCTTTACTATTTTAATGTTTTAATGTTCATTAATCTGTCAGTTTTGTATTTAGATTGTCAAATATATAGTATTAAATTGTCAAATTTTTTGTATTAGATTGTCAAAAATATTGTATTAAATTGTCTATTAGATTGTCAAAAATTTGTATTAAATTATTGAAATTCTTATCCGCTGTTCTAGTTGCAGTTTTGCAGTAAGGTTCCAAGTGAGGTTGTAACCACAGTTGGAACCAAGTGTATTAATGGACAGAACTGTGTAAAGTTAAATGTACTTGAAATAAATCAACGCACATTTAACAACGGAGTTCACCTAACTAGGCTACGTCTCCGGGGCACTTACCCAGATTATGATGTTATAAAAAGCTTAGAATATAGGATTCAATTCTTAATGAAAAACTCTCAGACTCGCTCTAGGTTCCAACTGGTGTTGCAACTGAGCTTGCAACCAGTATTACGAGCATGTGGTTTCAACTGGGGTTGCAACCGAACTTGCAACCACTATATAAAATTTGCACTTTGTGCTTGCAACTCTATTATCAGATAGGTTTTAAGACAAGTTACCTCGCATCTGTTTTTGAGACACCAAAAAAGCGGCTTTTTCAAGAAAAAAACTTCAAAGCTCAATCAAGACTTACCTATAGAAATAAAAAGTATTAAAGGTACTCAAAATAGACATTCATATCAAGAGTATTCAATTAGATCCATAGTGACATACCCCTATATCACTTCTTAAAGATTCAAATTTATTAGTATCAAGGGGCTTTGTGAAAATATCAACTAATTATTTTTCAGTTGAAACATGTTCTAAAATTAAGCTTTTTCCTTCAACTAGTTCTCTGATAAAATGATGCCTTAGATCAATATGTTTAGTTCTGGAATGTTGAACTGGATTCTTTGCTAAATCTTTTGCACTTTTGTTATCACAAAACAAAATTAATATTTCTTGCTTAACATTATAGTCACTTAACATCTGTTTTATCCAAATAAGTTGAGTACATCCACTTCCAGCTGCAATATATTCTGCCTCAGCAGTAGATAAAGAAATGCAATTTTTCTTTTTACTAAACCAAGAAACAAGGTTGTTCCCAAAATAAAAACAACCACCAGAAGTACTCTTCCTATCATCTATATTTTCTGCCCAATCTGCATCACAGTAGCCACTCAGAAAATGGTTTGTGTCTTTAGAATACCATAGGCCTAGGTGAATTGTTCCTTTTACATACCTTAAGATCCTTTTGACAGCTAGAAGATGATGTTCTAAAGGGTTTGCCTGATACCTGGCACATACTCCTACACTTAAGCACAAATCTGGTCTACTAGCAGTTAAATAAAGCAGACTTCCAATCATGGATCTATAAAGACTATGACAGACACTTTTACCTTTATCATTTTTGGACAGTTTAAGGGTGGTACTCATAGGGGTTCTCTTCTCTTTACTTTCACTTAGACCAAACCTCTTAACCAGATTATCTGCATACTTACTCTGACATAGAAATATGCCTTTTTCATTCTGTTTAACTTGCAATCCTAGAAAGTAAGTTAATTCACCACCACCACTCATTTCAAATTCATTCTTCATATCAGAAATGAATTCATCTATCCTTTTATTAGAAGTGGATCCAAATACAATGTCATCAACATAGATTTGAGCAATTATAATATCCTTTGTAGTTTTCTTAGTAAACAGAGTTTTATCAACTCCCCCTCTGTTAAAACCTTTTTCAATTAAGAACTTGGTTAATCTATCATACCAAGCTCTAGGAGCTTGTTTTAGACCATACAAGGCCTTTTTCAGCAAATAAACATGTTCAGCAAATTTAGGATCTTCAAATCCCTTATGTTGACAAACATAAACCTCTTCATTAATCACACCATTCAGAAAAGCACTCTTAATGTCAAGTTGAAACAATTTAAAATCATACATACATGCAAGAGAGAGTAGCATTCTAATGGATTCAATTCTAGCTACAGGAGCAAATGTTTCATCAAAGTCAATTCACTCAATTTGTGTATATCCCTGAGCTACCAACCTGGCTTTATTCCTGATAATCACTCCATCTTCATCACTTTTATTTCCAAAGATCCATTTAGTCCCTATCACATTTTTATTAGAAGGTCTAGGTACTAAAGTCCATACATCATTTCTCTCAAATTGAGACAATTCATCATGCATAGCTAAAATCCATTCACTATCTTCTAAAGCTTTTTTTATATTCTTAGGTTCTAACTGAGAAATATAACAAGCAAAGTGAACAACATTATTTCTTTTACCTCTGGTTTTTATACCTGAAGCTACTTCTCCTATGACATTGTCAAGAGAATGATTTTTCTGAGTCCTTACATAGCGTGGCTTGCTTGTAGTTGGAATAGCAGATCCTCCTTCTTCTCCTTCAGATTCTGTTGAATTCTGGGTTTCAACCTCGGTTTCAACCTCATTTCCAACCTCAGTTGTAACCTCAGTTGCAACTGGACTTCCAACCACTATGGGACTGCCTGTTTGCTGAATTTCTTCTTTCTCTTTTTCTGTAATCTCAGCTTGTTCATCATCACCTGTAATCTCATCAACAGTTTTTAGGTCATCAAATATCACATTATATGACTCCATGACACAATTTGTCCTTAAGTTAAAGACTCTAAAAGCTCTGCTGTTTTGAGCATAACCAAGAAATATCCCTTTATCACTCTTAGAATCAAATTTTTCAAGATGCTCTCTGTCTTTAAGAATATAGCATACACATCCAAAAACTTGAAAGTACTTAACATTAGGTTTTCTACCTTTCCATATCTCATAAGCAGTCATGGCAGTACCTTTAGTAATATAGACCCTATTTACAATATGACAAGCAGTATTAACAGCTTCAGCCCATAACCTTTTAGCAAGTTTTTTAGAATTAAGCATGACTCTATCCATTTCTTGTATAGTTCTATTCTTTCTTTCATCTATGCCATTTTGCTGTGGAGTTTTTGGTGCTGAAAACTCATGACTTATACCTAAGGAGTTGCAAAACTCTCTAAACTTGGTGTTTTCAAATTCAGTTCCATGATCACTTCTGATCCTAGCAATATTGCCACTGGTGGAACCTTTTTCAAGTTGCAGTTTTAAGCACAGAGTTTTAAAAAGATCAAAAGCTTCAAATTTATCCTTTAAGAACACTACCCAAGAGTATCTAGAAAAGTCATCTACAACTACCAAAATGTACTTCTTTCCACCTATACTGGCAGTTTGCATAGGACCCATTAAGTCAATATGTAGAAGTTCTAAGACTCTCTTAGTGTAGATTTGACTGGTACTTTTGTGAATACTCTTTGTTTGTTTGCCAACAGCACAATCACCACAGACACTTTGAGTTTTAGCACTTAGTTTAGGAATACCTCTTATTAATTCCTTTTGAACAATCTTATCTAAGGTTTTGTAATTCACATGACCAAGCCTTTTATGCCAAATATCAACATTATTAGTAATAGCTTGATTACACCTATTCTGAAGCAATTCTTTTTCAGCTTTTTCAAACACATAGCAGCTGTTGGTTGATCTAACTCCAGTCATGACTAAATCATTGTTAAGATCAGTAATTAGACACCTATCTTTGTTAAACTTAATAATCATGTTGTTGTCACATAGTTGACTGATACTAATAAGATTAGCTTTTAAACCATCTACAAGAAAAACATCAGGAATATCAGGCATTCCAGGTTTGTTTAAGGTACCTTTACCAACAATTTTACCTGTATCTCCACCTCCAAACACAACAGTGTTTTCTGTAAGACTAGTGACATTTTTTAGGAGATTTGCAGTACCTGTCATGTGCTTAGAGCAACCACTGTCAAAATACCAATCATTAGAAGTAACAGCATTTAAAGAAGTGATAACAGCTTTGTTATTAGCAATTATGGTAGATTTTTCTTTAACTTTCCAGACCCAGTTCAATTTTTTATTGACAGAAGCCAACCAGTTTTTCTGAGAAATATACTTTCTGTTCCTCTTTAAATAACACTGGATTTCTAAATGACCAGGTTTTTTACAGAAATTACACATCTTCAACCTAAACTTAGTTTTCTCCTCAAGGCTATTCAGTTTTTTCTTGTTAGCAGGATTCAGTTTATTCCTGGTTGCAACTTTGGTTGTAACTGCACTTGATTTTCTGTCTTCATCAGCAGACCATTTGTCTTCAGTTATATAAACCAATTCAATTTCACCATCAATGGCAGTTGGAGCCTCCCATCCATACATCACAGTTTTCCATGCATGTTCATTTTGCTGTTTAATGAAGGACCTCATTCTGATTTTCCATACTCCATAGTTGATTCCTCCTTTAAGCAATGGTGGTTTGTTAAATGCGTTTCCTTCCCTCATTAAGTCCATCTTCACTAGAACACAGGATCCACACTAAGTAAGATCTAGTGTGAAGCTCTGATACCAATTGAAATTCCTATCCGCTGTTCTAGTTGCAGTTTTGCAGTAAGGTTCCAAGTGAGGTTGCAACCACAGTTGGAACCAAGTGTATTAATGGACAGAACTGTGTAAAGTTAAATGTACTTGAAATAAATCACACGCACATTTAACAACGGAGTTCACCTAACTAGGCTACGTCTCCGGGGCACTTAGAATATAGGATTCAAGTCTTAATGAAAAACTCTCAGACTCGCTCTATGTTTTTCTGCCTATCTCTATATTGCTCCTACTTTTATAACTATCAATTATATATCAATGGCATCCCACCATTGTTTTCTTTTAAAACCTCTTTGTATATTCTCTCTAGAATGAGTTCTTTATAATTTAGAACACACACTTTTTACAAGCTAATTTATCAACTATATAAGCAAGTAAAAACAATCTTTAATGTCTTTTGTGATTGCTTTTGACTTTATTGATTGGCTTCAATCTCTCCAAGCATTACGTGATTCTTCAGCATGGATTGACTCCAATCATCATTGGTTGATACCTGATTAATAACAAGCTAGAAAATAGGAGTTAATCTTTTCCTATAACAAGGAAACACATAAAGACAATATCTTTTAGGATAATATCTTTTCATCTATATATGAAACATTAAACTCCGTATTACATTCAATCTTAAACAAATCATACTGATTTTGATAAGGAACAAAGATTGAAACAAGTGATAAGGATTTGCATAAGAATAGAGATATAGATTTATCTATGTAAAGGAAACATAACTTTATAAAACTAATCTCTTTATATATCTTTTAGGAAACATCTTTCATTACCACTTTGATATTCTCAATAAACGCGTACTAGACCTTTAGGATCATATGAGAATATAACCTGCATACTTTAGGATCAATTATTTTGTATTATAATATCAAAAATGTTGTTTATATTGTCAAGATTGTCAAATTTTTTGTATTAAATTCCAAAAAAATTGAATTATATTGTAAAAAAATTTGTATTAGATTGTCAAAAAAATATATTAGATTGTCAAAAATTTGTATTAGATTGTCAAAAAAAATTATATTAAATTATCCAAAAAAAGGTTATTATATTGTTAAAAAATTGTATTACATTGTTATAAAAATTGTATTATATTTCCTATTTTATTGTCAAAAATTTGTATTAGATTGTCAAGAATTTGCATTATATTTTCAAAACAATTGTATTAAATTGTCAAAATTGTTATATATGATTGTGTCTATTAAATTATCAAAGAAATTATATTAGATTTTTAAAAAATTGTATTCGATTGCAAAAAAAATGTATTACATTGTCAAACAATATGTATTATATTATCACAAAAACTGCATGAGCTTGTCAACAGAAATTTGTGGATTTTTACCAAAATTTTAAAAAAAAATCGGATTTTTTTTATAAATGTTGTGTTAAAAAATTGTTTTTGGTTTTTTTTTCATTTTTTTTTATTTACATATTTTATAATTTTATAAATTTTCGTGATTTTTTTTCTTTTTTATGGATTTTATTTTAATGTTTTCAATTTTTTTACATTTTCTTTTATTATGGCCAAATGTGTTGGGTTTATGAAAATTGCATTATATTGTCAGGAAAATTACATTAGAATGTCATAAAAAAACATTAGATTGTCAAAAAAAATCATTAGATTGTCAAAAAAAATTATATTAAATTAAAAAAAAAAAGTTATTAGATTGTAAAAAAATTGTATTAAATTGTCAAAAAAATTGTATTAGATTGTAAAAAAAAAATAGATTGTCAAGAAATTTTACTAAATTTCCAAAAAAAAAAATGTGTTAAATTGTCAATTTTTTTGTATTAGATTGTAATTTATTTTTTTTAGATTGTCACAAAAAATATATTAGATTGTCAAAAAAAATCATTAGATTGTCAAAAAAAATTATATTAAATTGGCAAAAACAAGTTATTATATAGTCAAAAAATTGTATTAGATTGTCAAAAAATTGTATTACATTGTCACAAAAATTGTATTATATTTTCTATTAAATTGTCAAAATTTTGCATTATATTTTTCAAAAAACTTGTATTAAATTGTCAAAAAAAAAAAAAAAATTGTCAAGAAATTTGTATTAAATTTCCAAAAAATTGTATTAGATTGACAAAAAAATTATATAAGATTGTCAAATAAATTGTATTAGATTGCAAAAAAAATGTATTAGATTGCAAAAAGATGTGTATTATATTCTCACAAAAATTACGTTAGATTGTCAACAAAAATTTGTAATAGATTATCAAAAATTTTAATTTTTGTAAAAAAAACGTTTTTGGATTTTTTCCAAAATTTTAATTTATTTTGGAAAATTTTATTTTTTTCGAAATTTTATAAATTTTCTAGTTTTTTTTTCTGGAATTTTTTTTTTTCCGGATTTGTTTTTTCCCGTAATTTTAATAAATTTTGTAAGAGATTGTTAAAAAATTGGTTTTTGTTTTTTTTAGATTTTTGTTAAAAATTATTTTTTGTTTTTTTTTTTTCGATTTTTGGAAATAAATTATTATTTTTTTATAATTTTATAATTTTTTTCCAATTTTTTAATTGTTTTTCAAATTTTTCTATTTTTTTTGGAAATTTTTGGAAATTTTTCATTTTTTTTCAATTTTTCAATTTTTCAATTTTTCATATTTTCATTTTTTTTACATATTTTCTTATTTTATTATTTTTCTGGATTTATTTCTTGATTTTATTTTCATTTTTTTACATTTTTTTAATTTTTTTTATTTGGCCAAATGTGTTGGGTTTATGTATATATTGACAAGGGATACTAATTTGTAATAATTATTTTAAAAGTGCTACCAACTCTTAAATTAGTAGTTTCAAAAGGTACCAATCAAAAATTGATTCTGATTTTTATATGATAACATCGTAAAGGCAATTTCCTACTCAATAACCCGCTACTTAGTTTTGCAATTAAAACGGGGTAGTTAGATGGAAATCATTTTAAATCTAAAAGGCTAAAGTAAATAATAGTAAAAAAACAATTTACATCTCTTTGAACGAATAAACTCTCCCACTCTTTTGCAACTATTCTTACCCTCCTCCAAAGTTCAAACACATCCATGCAGGGGCGGAATCAGCGTTTTTGTTAAGCACAATATATTACGTTGATTCTTTTTTAATTATTTAGAATATAAGTATACAAATGTATGATTGTAAGTAAACTCCTATTTTGTATCGTAAACAAAGAATTATATGCGTAGAATTTTAAATATGGGATATAACAACGCCAAAAGTCAAATAAACATCAAATTATAAACAAATCCCAGATAAAATAGTTTGTTCGGGGATAAATTATTATGTTTTATTAGAACCTTAAATTACACATTTATTTGGATAGTGCAAATAATAGGCTATTATACAAAAATAACCATCTATTAGTTTATTAAATAAGTTAAATGATATTTAAATAAAACCTCATAAACAATTTGAAGTAAAACTTCATTACAAAAAAAAAACACCAATTTGAATCTACAAAATGAAATAGATTTAAGAATTTGAGGATTAAAATTTAGTTATATTGGTAATTTATCATGTTAGGTAAGTTGATGAAAAAAAGATAAACTAAAGTCTATCGTATTTACTATGCAAATTAGATGTTTTATGAGTAGTAAAAAGTTAAGAAGCGTTCTAGAAAGATGCAAAACCCAAGGATTGAACACATGACCTGCTAATTCCGAATAGAACAACTGACCACCTCATCTAACACAATTCTTTGACAATATATTACTACTAGTGTACTAATTCAAATGAATTCATGGAGCCACATGCCCCCACTGGTCTTATGTTGCTTCCGCCTATGCACCCATGGTAGACTAATATTTAACTTGGTTCTTCTATTTTCACAATTTGGTCATTCAATCGCACAATAATAAGTCTCTCACAACCCACTAAACAAACTCAATTCCGACGTTTTTTTTTTACAGTTTTGTATAGCATACTATGCATTTTTTACGATTTTATACACCTTACTAATAGATTGTTTAATTAGTACAGGAAACTATCCATTTCTGTCGATTTTGTACACTCTCGATTGAATAACTGGAAAAAGTGACGTAATCAAACTTTTTCCATCCATGTGTAGAGGTAAAATGGTCATTTAATACGTGAAAATTATTGTAAACCCTAAAATTGAATCCAATGGTCAAGAAAATTTAGTAAAATAAATATATTTACTTACTGTGGAATGATCTATACACACATAAAAAACACATTATTTTTACAAATCAATCACAACTCTCCATTTAATTACTTTTAATTGTCAAAATTATGTGTTAATTCTTGTTATTAGATAAACTAATCTTGACCATTAAAAGTAAGAAAATAGAGGATTGTGATTGATGTGTAAAGATAATGTGTTTTTTTATGTGTGTATAGATCATGCCTGTAACGACCCAGCCTCACAGACCGAACCGCCACGCCCGTATCAACAATATTGTCCGCTTTGGCACAACTTCACAAGGGGGTCGCCCATCCTGGTACTACTCCAAGCTAAGCACGCTTAACTATGGAGTTCCGTCCTCGCTATTGTGCCGCACGACTTTAAAAGGCCTTGTTGATAGGAAATGGATCTTTAAGCTCATATACCACATGAGTACTCTGATATCTGGGCGATGTGGGACTGACGCACAACACCGCACCACAGAAATTCATTCCTGAAAATCTGGGACGTCATCATCACCCCCCCCCCCCCCGGCACGACGTCCCCGTAGGGCACGTCGTCCTTCAGGGGTCCACACACGTGCTAGTCCCCACATTTCCGACCAGATAGAGGCTCTGATACCACCTGTAACGATCCAGCCCCACAGACCAAACCGTCACGCCCGTATCAACAATATTGTCCGCTTTGAACACAACTTCCCCGGGGGGTCACCCATCCTGGTACTACTCCAAGCTAAGCACGCTTAGAAATGGAGTTCCGTCCTCGCTATTGTGTCGTACGGTTTTAAAAGGCCTTATTGATAGTAAATGGAACTTTAAGCTCATATACCACACGAGTACTCTCGTATCTGGACGATGTGGGACTGACGCACAACACCGCACCACAGAAATTGCTTCCTGCAAATCTGGGTCGTCACAATGCCCCTTACTTAATATAGTAAATATACATATATACATTTAAATAGTATGGGCATGATACATCGACACATAAGTTTACACACAAATATACATTCAAATCTAAACCGTCTGTACTCATTTGTTTCAATGGTACAGATTAACCAAATTAATTAAAACAATTAACCAAATTAATTTACATTCCAATTTTTTAATTGTTTTTCCAATTTTTCTATTTTTTCTTGATTTTTTTGGAAATTTTTGGAAATTTTTCATTTTTTTTCAATTTTTCAATTTTTCATTTTTTCATTTTTTCATTTTTTTTACATATTTTATTATTTTATTATTTTTCTGGATTTATTTCTTGATTTTATTTTCATTTTTTTTCATTTTTTTCATTTTTTTTATTGGGCCAAATGTGTTGGGTTTATGTATATATTGACAAGGGGTACTAATTTGTAATAATTATTTTAAAAGTGCTACCAACTCTTAAATTAGTAGTTTCAAAAGGTACCAATCAAAAATTGATTCTGATTTTTATATGATAACATCGTAAAGGCAATTTCCTACTCAATAACCCGCTACTTAGTTTTGCAATTAAAACGGGGTAGTTAGATGGAAATCATTTTAAATCTAAAAGGCTAAAGTAAATAATAGTAAAAAAACAATTCACATCTCTTTGAACGAATAAACTCTCCCACTCTTTTGCAACTATTCTTACCCTCCTCCAAAGTTCAAACACATCCATGCAGGGGCGGAATCAGCGTTTTGGTTAAGCACAATATATTACGTCGATTCTTTTTTAATTATTTAGAAGATAAGTATACAAATGTATGATTGTAAGTGAACTCCTATTTTGTATCGTAAACAAAGAATTATATGCGTAGAATTTTAAATATGGGATATAACAACGCCAAAAGTCAAATAAACATCAAATTATAAACAAATCCCGGATAAAATAGTTTGTTCGGGGATAAATTATTATATTTTATTAGAACCTTAAATTACACATTTATTTGGATAGTGCAAATAATAGGCTATTATACAAAAATAACCATCTATTAGTTTATTAAATAAGTTAAATGATATTTAAATAAAACCTCATAAACAATTTGAAGTAAAACTTCATTACAAAAAAAAAAAAACACCAATTTGAATCTACAAAATGAAATAGATTTAAGAATTTGAGGATTAAAATTTAGTTATATTGGTAATTTATCATGTTAGGTAAGTTGATGAAAAAAAGATAAACTAAAGTCTATCGTATTTACTATGTAAATTAGATGTTTTATGAGTAGCAAAAAGTTAAGAAACGTTCTAGAAAGATGCAAAACCCAAGGATTGAACACATGACCTGCTAATTCCGAAGAGAACAACTGACCACCTCAGCTAACACAATTCTTTGACAATATATTACTACTAGTGTACTAATTCAAATGAATTCATGGAGCCACGTGCCCCCACTGGTCTTATGTTGCTTCCGCCTATGCACCCATGGTAGACTAATATTTAACTTGGTTCTTCTATTTTCACAATTTGGTCATTCAATCGCACTATAATAAGTCTCTCACAACCCACTAAACAAACTCAATTCGGACGTTTTTTTTTTTTTGCAGTTTTGTATAGCATACTATGCATTTTTTACGATTTTATACACCTTACTAATAGATTGTTTAATTAGTACAGCAAACCATCCATTTCTGTCGATTTTGTACACTCTCGATTGAATAACCGGAAAAAGTGACGTAATCAAACTTTTTCCATCCATGTTTAGAGGTAAAATGGTCATTTAATACGTGAAAATTATTGTAAACCCTAAAATTTAATCCAATGGTCAAGAAAATTTAGTAAAATAAATATATTTACTTACTATGGAATGATCTATACACACATAAAAAACACATTATTTTTACACATCAATCACAACCCTCCATTTAATTACTTTTAATGGTCAAAATTATGTGTTAATTCTTGTTATTAGATAAACTAATCTTGACCATTAAAAGTAAGAAAATAGAGAGTTGTGATTGATGTGTAAAGATAATGTGTTTTTTTTATGTGTGTATAGATCATGCCTGTAACGACCCAGCCTCACAGACCGAACCGCCACGCCCGTATCAATAATATTGTCCGCTTTGGCACAACTTCACAAGGGGGTCACCCATCCTGGTACTACTCCAAGCTAAGCACGCTTAACTATGGAGTTCCGTCCTTGCTATTGTGCTGCACGACTTTAAAAGGCCTTGTTGATAGGAAATGGATCTTTAAGCTCGTATACCACACGAGTACTCTCATATCTGGGCGATGTGGGACTGACGCACAACACCGCACCACAGAAATTCATTCCTGAAAATCTGGATCATCACAATCACACCCCCCCCCCCCTCCCAGGCACGACGTCCCCGTAGGACACGTCGTCCTTCAGGGGTCCACACACATGCTAGTCACCACATTTCCGACCAGATAGGGGCTCTGATACCACCTGTAATGATCCAGACCCACAGACCAAACCGTCACGCCCGTATCAACAATATTGTCCGCTTTGAACACAACTTCCCGGGGGGTCACCCATCCTGGTACTACTCCAAGCTAAGCACGCTTAGCTATAGAGTTCCGTACTCGCTATTGTATCGTATGGTTTTAAAAGGCCTTATTGATAGTAAATGGATCTTTAAACTCATATACCACACGAGTACTCTCATATCTGGACGATGTGGGACTGACGCACAATACCGCACCACAGAAATTGCTTCCTGCAAATCTGGGTCGTCACAATGCCCCTTACTTAATATAGTAAATATACATATATACATTTAAATAGTATGGGCATGATACATCGACACATAAGTTTACACACAAATTTACATTCAAATCTAAACCGTCTGTACTCATTTGTTTCAATGGTACAGATTAACCAAATTAATTAAAACAATTAACCACCCCCCCCCCCCCCCCCCCCTTTCTTTCACGTCTATATACATCACACCTAGCTAGTTTTCCCACAATTGAAAGGGTTAGTAAATAATAGAACTGACCTGTTTTGTCCTTCGCAGAGAAGAACATTACTTTGTTCAGGTGCTGATTTCTGTTTTAGTTCATGTGTGTTACATTTGATCCAAATCAAATCTAATGTATTTTATTTGTAGTTTTAACACAAAGGGCCTATATACATACAAATTGCAAAACCTCATGGTATATCTGGTTCACTACAAAAAAATACTCAAATAGCGACGGGATTAGTGACGGTATTTTTTGTTACGAGCTTATTAGCGACGGTTTTTACGACGGTTTTGTGACAGTTTAGTCAATTTGCGACAGATTTGTGACAACTTTTTAAATTAGCGACAGTCTTGTGACAGCTTTTGACTCTCACTAAATCAAATATTATTTTATAGTGGTTCATTCTTATATAAAAAGCAAAACATTATGATAAATGGACCGAACTACTTTGCTTTCATCTCACACTGTGGTTAAATAACTTAAATTTGTATATTTGGAGGTTTGGACGTGAGAGAGGAGAAGGAGAAATAGCGTGTTTAATTATTTTAGTTAATTGGGTTAGTCGGAGCCATTTGAGTATGTAGGGTTTAAATTTGGATGTCAATTTACGTGTAAACTTATATGTTGATATATTCTTATGAATGTAATGTTTTGAGTCCTATGATAAAAGTAAGAAATGGTATTTTCTAAATAACCGAGACGATTTAAAATTTTGACAAAAAAAAAATCTTTGAAATATTACAACCAGGAGAAATTTATTGAACATTTGATTTTTTTTTTTTTATAAATAAAATATTACACTTTCTATTAAGAATGAAAATCAGCGACAAAATTGATTTTTATTAAAATCTATAGGGACTAATTTGGGAATCAAGCAAATAGCAAATAGTGCCGTCTCCAGTATTTTGGAGACCCAAAACCGATAAAAAAAAATGGGCCCTAAATACTAATATTATTTTAACCATTAAAAAAACTCGAATTGATACCGTAAAAAGTTATTCTTACATAATGAAATAAGGTAAAAGCAACGAAGAACAACTCAAATCCTTATCCTTCTTTTTTTTTGTTGCACAAAACTATTAAGTAAATCTTCAATATCAAGTTTAGCTAACATTTTTTTCTCAATGGATAACATGGATAACCCATTGAATCGTTCTTGTGACATAGTTGACCGGAGATAATTTTTTATCAACTTTAGCTTTGAGAAACTTCTTTCCGCAGTGGCTACCGTAACCGGTATAGTTAACACTATTCTGTAAGCAACCCATGCATTAGGATAACATACATGCTTATTATTAATATATTCCAAGACTTCAACTATTTTCAATATCCCTTCTGGCAACACTTTTCTCAAAATTTGTAACTCCGAATACAATTCAGCCGCATCAACATCCGAGTCATAATCATGCGTCAAATATTCCCCAAGAATTTGACAAGAAGACTTCAATTCATCATTATTTATAGTTCTCAACTTGTTTAAGTTGAACAAGAACCCAAAAGTTCGATCATATTCTTTAAACTTGTCAAATCTAGTCTTTAATGTAGAAATAGCACTATCAACCACCTTTAGAAAAAAATTAACCTTGAAAGCGTTCACTGCCCCTTGCACGGGTTCATCTATGGCATTCTCATCAAAAAAAAAATTTATAGCGAACACGCATTTCGCGAAATTTAGGTTCAACTTTTAATTCTAAAGCAATTTTTTCAGCTTCAATCATTGCATTCTGAAATCCTGTATCCCTGTACTCTTTAAAAAACATAACAAGACCATTCAAATGATCAATAGCCACATCAATGTTCATATCCTTTTTCTGTAAAACTTTACTAACCTTATTTACCTTTTTCAAGATATCATACCAAACAACCATACCAACAAGGAAATCAAACCTTTCAAAACCAATTTCGATTAATGTCTCGGCGACACTCTTTAATGCCAATTCACCACCGTGCTTCTTTATGTAACGTAAAGCATTTCTAATTTGAGGAGCTTGAGAAATAATTTCTTTTACGCTAGAAACAAGACTTTCCCAACGTGTATCTGACCATAACTTCATTGTAAGCCCTTTCCTTTAGGATCTTCTTCAGGATTCTTAATGTAACGTTTTAGGATCTCCTCACGTTTTGTGGAACTTGAGAACAATTTATAAATTATTTGTACCACTCCGAAGAACGATGAAGCTTCATTTGAACTAGTGGCCATATCCGAAAGGGCGAGATTAAGAGAGTGACAACTACATGGAATGTAAAATGCTCTAGGATACTTTTCAAGTACACTACTCCTTACACCTTTATACTTTCCTTTCATATTCGAACCGTTATCGTAACCTTGTCCTCTTACATTATTTAAATTAAGGTTTAGAACTCCCAAAGCAACTTTTAGCTCAATAAAAAGCGCCTCACCTGATGTTTCACTAACCTTTATAAATTCAATAAAAAATTCTTCCACTACTACTGGACTCGTAGAAACATCAACGCACCTTAATATAAGTGTCATCTGTTCTTCATGACTAATATCAAGAGTACAATCAAGAATTATAGAAAAATATTTCGCATTTTTAACAACTTCAAGGATTCTTTTCTTGATATCATTTGCTAAATAGAGTATTATTTCATTTTGAATATTGTGACCAATTAATGGGAATGACGGTTCTTTTTACTGCGTATCCGCTGAAGATGCTCTTTCATTATAGGATCAAATTTAGCTATCATTTTTATCACACCCAAAAAGTTACCATTGTGGTCGACATCAATTTTCTCTCTACACCCGCGAAACGCTATGTTGTTAGTAGCAAGACCTTCTACAACATACATAATTCTTTTCAGAACTCGAAAACTCTCTTTCTTTGTTAATCTCTCTTTGATTAGAAGCATCGATTGTTCACTTAGTTTTTAATCTTATTTCAGCTTCCCTCCAAGCTTCCCAACTATTAACATGATCTTTACTCTTTTCATGCTCTTTAAGCCTTTGACCTATGTTTCTCCAATCATTAAACCCCAGAGTTGCTGTAGTTAAATTAGTAGAAGCACTGGATTAGTAGAAAACCAAAGACCTTTGAAAGCTAGAGCTATTCCTGTATATATATATTTAATTATTTATAGTATTTTACATATATAGAGTAATAGAGAGACAGAGAGAGGAAATGAAGAATGTCATTTAAAAAAAAAAGAAATATAAAAACAAATTAGGGCGGCTCGGGTGAAGTTGATCGGTATCGGTGAGAAGGGCCGCCCGATATTACAGTATTTTGAAGCGAATGATTCCCCCTCAAGACGTTGTTCTCATCAACTAAAGTCTGGCGAACACGCCTGCAGTAGTCCAACTCGGCACTCAACCAAGTAAACTCCCTCACCATCTCAGTATGGTGATAACGCATCACTTTCAACTCTTCTTCAGCATCACGCAACATCCTCTGTGCGTTAGCAAAAGAAGTCTCAAAAGCTTCCACTTGTAGGACCAGGGCTGATTTAGTAAAAGGGGCAGACATATTGAAAGTGTTAAGTTGCAGAATAAAAGTATATAGCAAGAAGAAAAATGAGAGAGATAATGAAGAAAAACTTGCCTTGAGCGGGTATTTATAGATAAATTAAGAGAGGCGATAAGGTGGGGAATCGCAACTGTTTGCTAAAAGGTTTCAAGAAACGTGTGCATTAAAGAGACGTGTCTGATCAAAGAGACTCTTGGATTCGTGCCAATATTTGAAAAAGATAGATATGGGGAAGGCTATTACACACGTGTCACTCTGGGGAAGTGCAACAGTCTTAGAAATATTAGATAAAATTTGTGCACAGGGCTCAAAAATATTGGATAAGTTTCATGCACAAGGCTCAAGAAAAACCATCATCACATCACAAACACGTGGCATGAAGGGATACAGTAAGGGCAAAATACGTTTGGAAGATAAAATGACGGATAAATAAGAATAAGGAAAGATTTTATTAATTTCAAAAGTCCTATTACAAAGACGTGATACTACCAAACAGTAAAGAAATTATAAATAAACTATTTCTTGGACTGAGCATGCAACTCCTTAAGGGCCCATTTGTATGCCCTCTTGGATGCCATATGCCTATCTTCAGAGGCCTCGAGCCTTCTAGCCCGATCAAGGGCCCAATCCCGATCAGCCAATGCCACATGGTGAGCTGCATCCAAAGCAGCCACCCTTTCCTCCAAGTCAGGCATCCTAACAGCTTCCCTTGCCAAGAAGGCAAACCGCCTCTTCATAATACGAGCCTTCCTAACCTCGCCCTCTAGATAGGTAACATATTCAGGGAAATTGTCTCCACTAGATCCATGAGGAGAAGCCATTGAGTTACAATAGAAGTTTTGTATAAATGGAGGGGATACAGCCCCTTTTGTAGTTGACAGATAGGGAGAAGGTCAAAGGTCTCCTCAAAGCAAGATAGCACGCTTGAACTTACCAATGGCATTAATGATCACAAGAAAATAGTTGCAAATCGATTACTCTTCTCGATGAAATATTGGGAATAGCAAGACCGATGCAACATCCTCATAAGACTAACGTGACTCCCTCGCCGTGAAAAACACACCGAATAAGTCAGGGAGCACTTGATAGAACATAAAAAATAGACCTGAATATACCTATTCGGGTACGAATCAAACCATGCATTATTACTGGGTATCCAACGCATTTATAATAAGACCCGGGGTATAACAGTATTTTCTCCACATAAGAATAAGGGCAATTCTCTAGTAAATATCTTAGCCCAGTTAATAAAGGTCCACAGTGAGAAAGCCCATGAGATGACGCATGAGATAGAGACACTTATCAACATCCTATTGCGCACGAATGCCTATAAATAGCCAAGTACCTGGACTGGAAAAGGGACCTGAAATATGATCAACAAGACGTACAAGACAGACTTTTCAGAGCTTACCTCACTAGAAAGTATATTGAGAAAAGTCAAATAAAAGACCGAGCATCAATGATAAAGTTCAAGATTCAAATTAAGATTATATTATCAGACCGAGCATAAGTGTAATAAGAGATTGTAATCCGAGCAAGAATAATTACCGATCAATAAGAAAGAATAACAACGTGTCCAATATTTACTTTCTTTGATTTATATTATTATTGTTGAAAAGCATAACGTGACCCGATCAAAGTTATTGCTTTATCAATGTGTTTTTTTATGTGTGGATATATCCTTCCCCTATATATATATATATATATATATATATATATATATATATATATATATATATATATATATATATATATATATATATTTTTGCGTGTTTGTATATATATTTACATTAAATCTTGTAATTTTATTAGTATTTGAACTAAAGACCATGTTAGTTGCAATTTGGTAACTATGGGTACTAGATTCTTTTTAAAACAATGATTATGATTTTGTAATAACCAATAAGGCTCTGTTTGTTTGGGCGGAAAATATTTACTCGGAAAAATATTTTCCACGGAAATTATTTTCCTAGAAATTAATTTCCGTATATTCGTTTATTCAGTGCTTGACGATACTTGGATTTTTCATGGAAATTTATTGACTAATGGCACGTTTGGCATCTACTTTTGTAGTAAAAAATTTGCTTTTACAATAAGAAAAAAAGTTGCTCAAACAGCTTTTTTAAGAAAACAATGAGAAAATTTTACTTAAAATGAGTCACTTATAACTTTTATTTTTACAAGTGTTTGGCGATACTTGGATTTTCCATAAAAAATTTCTTTACTAATGGTGCGTTTGGCATCAAATTTTGTACTCAAAAATTGCTTTTACAATGAGAAAAAACCTTGTTCAAAATGAGCTGATTTTAAAAACTAATGAGAAAAAAAAAATTACTTAAAATAAGTCACTTGTAGCTTTTTTTTTTATCTATTAATGACTTATAACTTATTTTTGTTTATTAGTTGTTTTTCAATTATTTTAATTTATTGGTGACTTATAAATATACAAAATAATTTAATTGGAAATTTTTAATTTTGGTGATTTTTGTGTGTAAAAACTAAAAAGCACTCAAATTCCTAACTACTCTGATTTTTAGCTTTTTCACGAAAACTAACTTTTGATAAGATAAAAAATCTAATAAATCAAACATCAATAACTTTTTTTAATTAAAAAGCAAAAAAAAATGAGATAAATAAAATATAATATATGTATTCATAAAAATGATATGTTTTTTTTCACAAAATAAAATATTTTCCGTTCAATTTTGATATTAGTCAATTTTCCTTATTTTCCTAAAGAAATAAAAAATATTTTCCTTAGTTTGTTATTTTCCTATCAAACAATCATGCGTAAAATCCCTTTTTCCGGGAAAATATTTTCCTTTATTAATTTTCCCTTGAAACAAACAGAGGCCTAGTGTTAGAGCACCACAAACATTTTAAAATTATTGTAGTTTATTTTATTTAATATTTTGGGGACATTACTTGTTATTAGTTAAATTAGGTATACCAACTTGGATTTTTTAAAACTATGAGGGACCCGTTCTATTATAAATTGAAACAATTGAGTAGCTATGACGTGGCATGTTATTTAAGAAGTTAAACGGGGGTATTTCGGTCAAAGACCAATTTCCATTAGAAAAAATAACAGGTGTACAAAATTGCCCAATATGAATAGTTTGGTGTACTAATTAAATAATCAATTAGTAAGATATATTAAATCGCAAAAAGTGTATAGTATAGTATACAAAACTGCAAAAAAAAACCCCAATTTCGACCGTAACCAATAAATTTGGAATTATACACACTAGTCAGGGCCGAGCCTGACACACACTTGCCATTCAAGCACACGTGATGCATGCAAATAGAAAATTGAAAGATCTTTTTTTCAAAATATGCAATAAAATCATAAATATTCAACAATTTATAATCAATTATCCAATTTTAATCGTATAAAATTGAGCAAATATGCATAACTTCA
Organism: Primula veris; assembly: GCA_963682055.1. Lineage (NCBI taxonomy): Eukaryota > Viridiplantae > Streptophyta > Magnoliopsida > Ericales > Primulaceae > Primula > Primula veris. The sequence goes on along the minus strand of OY821745.1, from coordinate 26,287,965 downwards.
AGGAGAGAATCAAATTACTTTAGGATGCGGGGGAGCTCCAATATTTTTTTTGATGTTTCAATTGAGTAGTAGTAGTAGTAGTAACAAGTGATAACTAATGTATATGAAGCTAATTTTGCACAGGTGGGGCATGCGATAAACCGCGATCTAAGCCCCTTATGAATATGGTACTACAAAATAATGTTTGATTTAGTGATAGTCACAAGCCTGTCTCTAATTTAAAAAACTGTCATAAATCTGTCGCAAATTGACTAAACTGTCACAAATCCGTCACAAAAACCGTCGCTAATAAGCTCGTAATAAAAAATACCGTCACTAATCCGTCGCTATTTAAGTATTTTTTTGTAGGGAGTAGTAGTACTACTACTGCTACTAGTAGTAACAAGTAACAACTAATATATATGAAGTTATACATTCATATATGTGCATGTTGTTTGACGTTTCAAGTTATACATTCATATTGGACCTTTTGTTGATTGACAATCAAAATTGTGGTGATGTGTACTTCATGACTGGGGCGATGACCAATGCTTGAAAGTATTAAAGAATTGTTATGAAGCTGTGCCGGAAAGTGGCAAAGTAATCATAATAGAGGGAATTCTTCCTTCGATACCGGATAATACTCATGCAACGCAAGGGATTTGCCAGCTTGATTTAGTAATGTTGACTCAAAACCCCGGTGGAAAAGAAAGGACAAAGCAAGAGTTTATTTCTTTGGCTACAGCTGCTGGATTTGCAGGCATTTGGTTTAAATGTTTTGTTTGCAACTATTGGGTTATGGAATTTCACAAATAGAATCTTTCTAACGGAGATTTGAAGGGACTGGGCTCGATAAATGTCTTTTATATGAAGTGGGAGTTGTCTATGTCTTTGTAATAGTATGATATCTTCAATTCTGTAAGTTGATTTTCTTTTTACCTATGTCCAAGGCCTCAAGGGACTCGAATCGACTACATGAAAAGTAGGTCAAGACATCCGGCCAAGTAGGAGTTTGTATGTTATTTATGTATACATATTTGTCTACTCCGATCCAAGTTATGTTTCCTTCCATCTAAAACTCGATCCCTAACCTCTGCTAGTAAAATAATGACATAGTCCAATGGAAAACGGTTTAATAAGATATAATCAATGAATAAAAGTACCCCAATTGTTCATAAAAATAGTCTAATAAATACAAAATATACCAAAAAGTGAGTGATGGTATGCTGAACACAATATATATTAAGGAAAATACTCAGAATACACGATTACGTCCTTTAGATTGTTATACACAACAGAATTGATGAAAACACTCTACTGAACAGAAGTACACAGAAAGACTCGGATAAACCAAAAAGAAGTGGTTCAAAACTGTAAAAATCTGATATTGAATATTCATATTTGTACTTTTCAAAAACTTTGGGTCAAAACTGTGAAAATCTGAAACAATCTGGTCTAGATTATAATTTTATTACAAGCATTTTGGGTCAGAGTACTGAGTTGATAGTCTCAACACTAATTAACTAATACTACTATAAAAGAGGAGCCAAGTGATAATTTAACCTGTTTCCGGCTACTGTGTATAGTCGTCATATTGGAGCGAATGTAGATGGATGGAGACAAAGAAACTCTGAAGAGGCAGGCAAAATAGAAAGAGTTTTCTGCCGAGTCAAGGACGGGATAGATAGATCTAGAGGAGGTGAGAGAGAACTAGGTGATGGATGAGGAGAAAGTGAGCTAGAAGATAGCAAGGACGGTGTGAATATAGGAGAGTATCCGACGGCGTCGTAGCTGCGACAATTTATCAAAGAGAATAAAGAAGAGTCGGTGTTGAAAGATGATAAAATTGTTCCGATCATTTTTAACATAAATATCTACAAAGTCTATTTTTATAGGGGTATAAAGGAGGCCCAAACCAGACTAGTGACGGCCTACATGGAGACACCACCGCAATATAAATCTCTCATAAAAGAGAATTATTACCAACCACTAAGAATAATCAATACAACTAAGGTAAAAGCTAGAAGTTAAAACTATTCATCAAAGCTACAAAATGCAAGTTTAGAATCGTCGATCTAGCCTCAGATACTCTTGAATAAGTGGCAACGTTAAAAGGAGAAAACAAGGAATAGACTCCAAAAAAAGTCTCTCGACTGCAGCAGATAACATTAAGAACATCTCGGAAAAATACCCTAATCCGATTCTCCCACTGAAAAACAACGGTCAGAATCGATCACACTACACCTTATAACAATAAAGAACCCAACCCAGTCAACCCATAAAAAAAACAAATTGATATCAAATAATCAACTACTATGAAGACCAACCGTGCTATCTCAAATATCATGATGAGCCTATCCGAAAGAATATTAGAAATCTAGTCTGTCAAACGATACACTCAATAACGCATTGAAATCCGAGCCACCTGAATTATATAAGTCTGAAATACTCTTTTAATAACTAAAATCCAACTTTTCCATTGACCAGTTTGGTGATCACATAACAAACAATTCATAGGGATAAAAGTAGTATAATATATCAATTAAAACAAATAGATCAATCATAACAATTAAACAAGGTATTCTAGCCAAACAAATGAAGCTAATTACTAACTCATGTAGATTAACTGACCAAATATGTGAAAGTTGATCAACCCGTAACCCTAATCTAACCAAATCAAAGTTAAAACTTTTAATTGATTAAAACTCGTCAGTGAAGCTAAATCAAACCGGTCAATAGCCATAGTTGGTCCTGGTCATAATCAAATTGTCCTAAAATCAAGAAAAGTGGTGAAGGTGGTTAGATCTAACATAGAAGTAATGTTTGGACGATAAAATAACGCTATAGTCATGCCCGTTGGTGAGAGCAGGCGGTTATGATAGGTGTGGGGGAAACGGGGAAAGGCGGTGAGAGGAGATAGAATAAAGGTAAGAGAAGGAGAATAATAGGAGGTGAAAAACAATTGACAATTACCAATAATAGGAAGGGACGATAACTCCGTCTCCACCCCAGACGTAGGCTAGGGTTTTCAGGATTGGAGGAGATGGGTAAAGAGAAGGCGTACTAGGGTTTTTTTTTATCTGATAATCTCACCACTTTTAATCACCTCTATAATTTTGTTTCACCCTTAGTTTTTTCTCCTATCATCTTTACTCGAGTTTCAAGGTTTAATTAAAACACAAGATCCATTATATGAGTAGTAAAAGTGCAATGATATGCAATTTCGCTCTTACTATATGAAATAATATAGTATACTTATGCTTTAAATAAATGTTGTAGATAATAAGTTTTAAATGAATGTACCGTAAATAAATATTTGCAAAACAATATTTATTTATTTACCTATTATTAAAAATATCCTTTTCAATAGATATTGTAAATAAATATTAAAATTTTATTTTTGACAATATGTACATTTACATGCAAGAAATAATGATTTGTAAATTGGACATGTATTTTATATGATCTAATGTGGATGGGTGTGTTATAGTGTGTTATGGGAGTAGATTCAAATGCTACTATTAAAAGTGTTAACAACTTTACCATGTAAAAGGCTTGTTAAAAAGTGTGTAATACTACATACTACATACTATACTTATGTATAGAGACTAAAGAAGATGGCAAGAGTTAAATGTATGGTTAGAGTGTAGATAGTTTGATACATCAAAACTGCTTTAATTTCCACACTTTTTTTCGTACATGTGATACATTGGTGTACATCTGACCACTCAAGTAGCCAAGTAAACAAAATATGAATTAGTTTTAAGATGGATCCTAAAAAGTAAACCAAAAAAATATATAAATTAAAACCAATGCGCATTTTAGTGAAAAACACTAATTTAACGTGTGGGTGTGAGTAAATCTCTGGGATCTCACTGTGTAACGCTATGTTTCTAATCTTTATTATGAGACATATTTTTCAGATTCTCTAGACAAACCGTATGTTTTTTTGGTCTCTTAGATTAAATTTCGGCTAGGAGATCCGAAGAATGTCTTAGACCATTTATCTGTTTTTCTAAGAGAAAAAGAAGGCGAAAGATATGGTCAAACCTCACATTGAAATCATTTAGTTATTCTTTAGGATAGTCTTACAGAAAAAGACAACATATACCAACATAAACCAATTAGCATTCTAGTGATAGAGTAAATAATTGATATGCTTCCAATTTTGTAGCTTGTAATGTTTGCAGCCCAAAAGTCAATGAGATCTCAAATTTTATTATACCTATTACAAAGATGCAATGAGCCTAACTATACTTCAGTAAGAGTAGCTTTTATTCAATTAAAGAAAAGAAAATTTTGTTCCTAAGTTTAAGATTTAAGACTATTGGACACCCTAAGGCCTTTCAAATTCACTTAAAGAAGTTGAGTGAACCGAGGGTTTGAATGTAGTTGCAAACCCGTTGTGTATCTTAAGCTTGATTTTAGCTTCTGTGCTTCATAAATTGAGCTCCAGTTGAGCTAATTGGAGAATAGAGCGGATCGGAATGAAAAAGGTTAAAAGAGAAAAAAATTACACTTATCCACAAGAGTAAAGTTTACAGTAAAATCATCATATAGGACTTGTTCTCTTGCAGCTTTAAATATTAAACTTCACCGAATTTAGTCCAGTAAAACCGTCTTAAGCTTAAAACTTATATAATTGCACATTCAATAAATAGTAATAATAGATTTTTTTTAAAATAACAAACAAAATTTGTTTAAACTTATTGTCAAGCAAAGGCTTGCTCAACTTACTAAGCTTGAAAAGGTTCTTCAAAACAGTTTCAGCACATAACTAAAAGATGCTGAAAAACTGAACATGACACTAAGAAAAAATTAAACGAAAGAAAAAGCCATAAATGAGTGACATAGTAACTTATACCATCATTTAATATAGTATTTAATGAATATGACTGATTACTGAAGTTTCCTCATATATTTTTTGGCAATTCCCTTTTTAGTACAAAACAAAAATATAATTTTTTTTAGTGTCAGTCTAAAAAACTAATTTACATTTTGTGTAACTTTTCTTTCATTCACTTCGTTAGTATCGCATTTAATTCGTGAATATATAAAAAATATAAGAAAATCAAAATAAAATATATATAAATTAAAAAATATTACAATGTAAAAAATAAAAAAAATAAAAAAATTTTAAAAAATCGTTCATTCATTTCAATATTTTAAAGTGCATTCATCTCAAAAGTTTGAAGTGAATTGATCAAACAGAAGATCATAAACAAAAAGTCAATTCACTTCGATATTTTGAAATGAATGGACCAAACAAAATCTCATTCACTTAAAAAAAACATTAAAAAAACTCATTTATTTTAAAAATTTGAAGTGAATGAATTAAACAAAAGATTATTCAATTCAAAATACAAAACAAAAAATTCATTCACTTCGATACTTTAAAGTGAATGGACCAAATAAAAGCACATTCACTTCAAAAAAAATATCATTCAATTTAATATTATAGAGCAAACAAAAATTTATTCGTTTCAGAATAACAAACAAAAACATATTCACTCCAGTTTTTTTAAGTTAATGTATCAAACAAAAACTCATTAACTTTAAAATTTTAAAATGAATGAAATAAATATGCAAGAAAATAGAATTACTCTTGCAAGTATGAGTTTTTGGGAATTACTTTTAAAATATACACTACTGCAAAATTTACTCTATATTCTACTAGGCTCCCTGCATGAGCCGGATACTCCGCAAAATTCCAAACCAAACAGACCCATTATTTCTTCATTTTTATAACAGATTCTGCACTCTGCTGTCACCTTTATCTGGATCTCCTAGTTATGGTAATAAAAATAGAATTTTTATTTTGGTAGAGTAAATGTTACATGTGGATATTTTAGTCAATAGAGTGATTGGGTACGGTATAATCACTTTATTCTTTTGCTTTGGGATATTTCTTTAGTCAGACTCATATAGGAGCAAGTATTAACAAAAATTACCCATCAAATAAAAAGTATTAAGTAAAATTAGGAAGTTCCAAACAACTTAAATTAGAACTAAATATGCACCAATGCTAAATTAAACTTATTTTATAGACATGTTAGCAAGTACTTAATTAGTTACTGATGAATGAAAATCATGGATCCCATACTCGTCTTTTCTCTGCCAACGAAGATTTGCTTATATAGTTACTATATACTTTTATACTTTGAAAGCATATGAAAAATTACGTGTCAAAGTCGGGAGTTACTAAACACTAAAGATCACTAACATGAACTACTTATCGTACTATCTTCCATTGATTTTCATTAAGTAGCTACTTTGCAACTAGGATTACGTATCATAACATTAACATATAAAAAAAAAATTACGTCTCAAACGAAACGGTAATACAACAAACGTTGCCACATCAGCAAACACTGAACAAACACGATTAGCTTATAAGCTAACACAAAATAAGTTGAAATTGTGCAGCCCAGCAAACACTAAGATTTGTACTAATTGAATGTGATGTTGAGACATGCCATTAGAGCTAGACCAGTAACTAGGCTTAGACGGTGACTAGTAAGAGAAAAGGTGTGAGATAAAGATTCGCAAAAGAAAATACAATATTATTTGCTTATAATGCTTCTACTTCCAACAACTTTACATTTGTAGCAGTAATGGCAGCTGAGAATTTCCTTTTTCCCATAAAAAAACAATTAGTCATTTGACAACTTCTTTTATTTAAGATTGAGGCAGTTTTTTAACAAAAAACAATTTAAGCAACAGTTAGCTAGATCAGCTGGAAACTATGAACACAACCCACTACTACCCACATTGCTCATTGTCTCGTCTATATAACTAAAAAAAAAAGTAACAGTAAAAGAATACAAAAGAAATAAATAGGCTTACAATGGCATAGTACGACGTTTTTACAATAACATGAGAAACCCATTTGGCACAATAGCCTAACCAACAAACTGATGTAAAATATTCAACTGAAAATGAAGAATAAATTAATTATAGAAAGAAAAATAAGAAAAGAGCTCTGCTCACTCAATAACTTAAAAGGACTGACAAATCCATTTGATTCAACTGTTTAATAATCAAATTTTCCAATATTCAAGTCCTAATTTATAACAACTGTTATCTCCCAAATAATCCATGTATTTGGGTGGACTAAATCACAACTCAAGAAAAACAAACATTGAACTAACTAATAGTTTAAAAACTATAATGAACTGAAATTCAACTCATAACATCAAAGGAAATAAAAACTATCACTTTTTCTTTTGCCTCAGAAAGTCTCTTTCTTTGCAATCTAAGCTATGTAACTCCAATGCTGATCCAATAGACAAATCCATATTCAAGAGAAACCCATTCACCCAATTCTTTAAAATCCCCAATGAACTAAAATTCAACTCATATCAACCCAAAAACTTCAACTTGTTTTACCTTTAATAAAAATCCAATCTTTTTTTGCAAAAATAGTTCTACTTTTTCAATGCTTACTAGAATTAACCGCAAAATCAGCCTCAGAAATAGCATAATACATCTCATCTTCATCCTCGACCGGAGCTGGCAAATTCAGATCAATCATAACCCTTTCCTGATTCCTAACCTCTTGTCTCGGCGCCAGGCTCGGCACGACAACAACCGAAGTCGAAGATGATCCCATTCCCATCACGTGCGACCTCTTGTGTCCTCCTAAAGCTTGACCCGACGAGAAAACCCTATAACAAACCGGACACTCATGCATCCTCTCTTCAATCTCCTTCTTAACAACCACAACCCGATTAACACTCGTGGTCTTAGCCCTCTTGTGACTCGCCCTGTGACCACCAAGCGCCTGGTAAGACTTGAACAATTTCTTACAATTATCGCATTTGTAGTTGTTCTTGACAACCTTCCTCACCTTCATCGACTCGTCGGATTCATAACCCTCTTCCACCACCACCACCTCATCATCTCCCCCTTCATCCTCATCGGACTCGACCACCACCACCTTCTCACTCATCCACGTGTCTCTCTTCATCATCATGAGACAAAAGGCCACATCCTCGTCAGTTGTAGTATCAGAAACAACAGAGCTAACCGGTTCATTCTCTGAACCAAAAACCTCCTGTTTAATAACCGGTTTATTAACTGGTTTAGAAACCGGACCCGGTTTAGCCCTCTTCAACTCCGGTTCCTGAACAAGTGGCCGGTCCAGATTACGGAACCGCTCTGACCTGCGGAGAACCGGGTTTTTAACCGATTCAGCTTCACTTTCTCGGCCCTGAACCGGGGGAACCGGTTCAAGAAAAGAAAACCGAGGATCGGCTAATTTAACGCTTCTTTTCGGATTCTCTCTAAGCCCATAAAAGGACTCTGATGAGAGAGTTGAAGAAGTTGAACCGGTATTTTTTTGTGGTGGTACATAAACTGAACCGGACCGGTTTAGTACATGGGACCTCATGTGACCACCTAAACCTCTCCCATTAGCAAAGGCTCTTTTGCATATCTTGCATTTAAATTTTTCCATTCCTCCTCACTCTCTCTATATATATTTATATAATATATATGTATGTATATAAAAAAATGTATGTAATGTATATATATTTCTCTCTCTCTAGTAGGGATGGAGAGAGTGTTTAGGGGGAAGTAAAACAGGAGTAGTTGACAAATATTGCTTTGCCAAGACACATATTTATAGTTAAAAAAAAAGTAAAAATGGAAAATATTGGTATTTAAAGTGATTTAAGAAATATTTGTGGGGATGGATTTCATTATGAGTAATTTCAATGGAAAGGGAAAAAAGTTTTTATTAGAATTTAATTAGAGCTTATGCATTGAGTGTAGGTGCGTGATCCGATCCGTTCTGGATAAGATAGTAAACCGATAAGTTTAATTATATTTGCCATGTTTATTCGGTTTTTAAATACGATGCAGGATCATTGAATCAAGATCGTGTATCTGATGACTGACTTGATTGCATTATACTTAATCTGAAAAAGAACATTTTTCAAGTTTACTTTTTGACCAAATATCAGATAATGCTTAAATTAATTCTTAATTTAAGTTGTTAATTAAGAAGTTTTGAAATTTATTACCGTAATTGACTTACCAAATGTTGAAATTTAATAAACCGATAAGTTTAATTCTATTTGCCAAGTTTATTCGGGTATTAAATACGATGCAGGATCATTGAATCAATATCATGTATCTGTTGACCGACTTGATTGCATTATACTTAATCTGGAAAATAACATTTTTCAAGTTTACTTTTTGACGAAATATTAGATAATGCTTAAGTTAGTTCTTAATTTTAGTCGTTAATTAAGAAGTTTTGGAATTTATTACCGTAATTGACTTACCAAATGTTGAAATTTAGTAAATAGGGAAGTTTAATACAAATTGCCAAAGTTTTTCGAGTTTGAAATACAAACCATGATTACTGGATCAAGAATCGTGTATCTGTTGACCGACTTGATTGCATTATACTTAATTTAAAAAGAACATTTTTCAAATTTACTTTTTGACCAGATATTAGATAAATGCTCAAGTTAAGAAATAGTAAGGAATATTCGTAATTTAAGTCGTTATTTATGAAGTATTAGAATTAGTTACCGTAATTGACTTATTAGATGTTGAAATTTAGTAAATTGAGAAGTTTAATTCGATTTGTCGATTATTTTCGGGTTTGAAATACTGGATCAGGATTAAGTATATGCCGACTCACTTGATTGCATTGTTGGTTTTCGTGTACGAAATAACAATTATACAATAATAAAGGACTAAACAGAAATGATCAAAAACCAATGTAATCTTTATAATTTGGAATTGGAATTGGAATTACAGATTACAACATGTAGGTACTGAATTGAAATTAAAGCAAATGTTATTCAGATTATTATTAATTAATAATCTGATGTACTGAATTGCAATAAATAGAAACTATCGGACTAGAAAGTATAGACTTAACAGCCGGACTGTTCTGATTGAAACTGAAATTACAGGACTGAATTGAAACTATTCTAATTACATAATTAAATTACAGAATATAATTACAGAATAAAACAGTACTTTAAGAAAATTACAGAAATGTAAAACAGAATTGAAAAGTTACAGTTAAGTACATGAAATTAAAATACTGAAATAAAAATACATAAATGTAAATTGCAGAATTAAAATACTGAATTGAAAAGACAGAAAAATAAAAGACGAGGCGACTATTATACAGTCTGCCCTTCACCGATATTCGCCAAACCACCTTAAGGTTTCTGGTTGCGTTGGCGCTTCGATCCCAATGTACAACGTCTCGGATGACTCGCCGGAAACTGGCGACGAGTCAAGGTCGAGCTGTTGGTGGGTGATTATCTCTGTTTCTAATATGCTTTGAGGAAAAAAATATGTATGCTGTTTAGAGAGAGTGAATTTTTCGTGTTTTGAATGAGAGGGGGAGGCTGCCTCTTATAGAGGATTCTGAAACCGCAGCCTTTAGTTATGGTCATTCAATTCTGGGAGTTACATCCCCAGAATCCGCCTCCATTATTGCAGGAGTTACAACCTTGCTGGAACTTTAGGGACTTCTCTTGTAAATATACAAAAATCCTTTTTTCAGTTTAGTACAAGACCCGAGACCCGAGACATTCCCCAAATCCCAAGGCGACATCTTTAGTAGCCTTCAGAAATTATGGATAAAATGACTACTCTATCCACGCTCTTTCATAGGTCGAGAAAGCTAGCCTAGGTAGTTTATGGATTGCTTAGAAAACTGGAACGAAAAAGAGCTAGAACGGCGTGGGGTGAAAGACCTCGCATCGGAAATAGCGGCAACAAGGACATTCTTTTCTCAAAGTAAACTTTCTCGCGCTTGTTTAGTATTTCTTTTCATTTTGATAGGAGTAGGTGCTTCCTAGGTATAGGAAGATATTACGGAGGAGCGTCATGCACATCCATCGGCAAATGCGGCCCGCGGGCCGCGTCCCGTGAACCGAGTCCCGAGTCCCGAGACCCGAGCGAGCGCGTGTGTGGTACACACTAACATACTCATGGGTATGTGGACATGATAGTTTAACAACTACATGGGATGGACTTGTATTTATATTGTAAAAATCACTCATGATTTCATAATGTGAGATAACACTCATGGTTTAAATCCCATCTCTTTTTCCATTTTCCAGCATTGGTTTTTATTACTCTTTCGAGTACCAACCTTCGAGGCCAATTATCATTCACACCCATTCTCCGAATAGGTCATGCGATATACCGTTGCGAAGCTCGTCGCACGAGCTACTCAAACGCTTTGAGTACCGCTTCAGAAATTCTGAGTTGTCGCATCGAATATTGACTCAAAGATGGTCCATTGACCACTCGGAACACCCATGTTTAAAACATGTTTTCCAACATGCATTACATTTAATCTCAAAATAAGATTTTTCAAGTTTACTTTTTAACCAAATATTAGATAAATCCTCAACTTAAGAAATGGTAAGGATTATTCTTAATTTAAGTCGTTATTTATAAAGTTTTGATATTGATTCTAGTAATTGACTTATTAGATGTTCTTATTTAAGTCTTTTTCTTAAACACCATTTTAGTAAAAGTGAAAAAAATAAATAATGAAATTCAGTGAAAAATCATAATATAGTACAACGTTTTAGACTTGATTAATAAAAATCCGAAGTTAGAAATTATTTTAATATTGGTATAGATGCTCAATGATGCTGACGCTTTTAAGTTTGTATTGTTATCAGTAACTAATCTAGGATTTTAAGTAAGAGATGGCAAATCGTATGTACACTTTTTATCAAAGTTCATCAGTATACGTATTAATACGTGATGTATAGTTTTTCAAATTTATATCGATAATGGAGAGTAAAACGAACAAATAGCAATAAAAAATTATAAGTTCATAAGATTTAATATATACTTGTGTTTTAATTTTTCATACAAACAACTAGATATATTAGGTAAATCATTTTTAATAATGATGTAGTTGTAATAAATAATATTGTCATGTAGCAAGTTTTATTTTTTTAAACAAAATAATCAATGGTTAATATATATATATATGTATTTTTGCTTAATATTTATATTAAAAGCATATTATGTTCAAACTTTTTTAAGAGAAAATAATAATATCAAAATAAATTTTAAAAATGTTGTAATGAAGTCTAGTAAGTTAAAAGTAAGAGGTGCACTTATTGTACTACATTTTTTCTTTTAAAACGCGTGAACCGTAGATTAAATCTACGGTTTACAGTGATCCACTGTAAACCGTAGATTTAATCTACGGTTTGTATTCATTTAATGCAAACCGTAGATTAAATCTACGGTTTACAATGGATCACTGTAAACCGTAGATTTAATCTACGGTCTGTGTAATTTCTGCAGAAATTACACAGTCAGTCCCTGCTTTTCAGAATTACACAGTCAGTCCCTGTGCCAAAATTACACAGCAGGTCCCTGAAAAACAGAAACTTACGTTTTTTTTTAAAAAAAACATTTTTTATACTACATTCTCTCTCTTTCTCTCAAAAACCCCCAATTTTCAACCCAAAAAATCACCCAAATCAATCAACCACATTAACTATCAAATTTATTAACAAAAAACCCCAAATCATCAATCAAACTTATCCATAATTGAAGGTATATCTTTTATTCTCTAATTTATTATTTATTTTGTGTAATTTCTATTTGTAAAATAGGAAAAAATATATAAAATATGCAAATCCATAATTCACTTAGCTATATATAATTGTTTGTTGTTTGTTTATATTAATTATAGAAATTATAATAATTGTTGATATTTGTCCCATTTTTGCATGTTTTTTTTTTTGTGTAATTTCAATTTGTAAAATAGGAAAAAATATATAAAATATGCAAAACCATAATTCACTTAGCTATATATAATGGTTTGTTGTTTGTTTATATTAATTATAGAAATTATAATAATTGTTGATATTTGTCCCATTTTTGCATGTTTTTTTTTTTGTGTTTGGTTAATTTCAATTGTTGATAATTGTTGATAATGTGTTTGGTTATGATTAAAAAATTGAGTTATTATTATTTGGTTTATGATTAAATGTGTGTTTGGTTATGATTAAAAAATTGAATTATTATTGTTTGGTTTATGATTAAATGTGTGTTTGGTTATGATTAAAAAATTGAATTATTATTGTTTGGTTATGATTAAAAAATTGAATTATTATTGGTTGGTTTATGATTAAATGTGTTTGGTTATGATTAAAAAATTGAATTATTATTGTTTGATTTATGATTAAATGTGTGTTTGGTTATGATTAAAAAATGGAATTATTATTGTTTGTTTATGATTAAATGTGTGTTTGGTTATGATTAAAAAATTGAGTTATTATTGTTTGGTTTATGATTAAATGTGTTTGGTTATGATTAAAAAATTGAATTATTATTGTTTGGTTTATGATTAAATGTGTGTTTGGTTATGATTAAAAAATGGAATTATTATTGTTTGTTTATGATTAAATGTGTGTTTGGTTATGATTAAAAAATTGAGTTATTATTGTTTGGTTTATGATTAAATGTGTTTGGTTATGATTAAAAAATTGAATTATTATTGTTTGGTTTATGATTAAATGTGTGTTTGGTTATGATTGTTTGGTTATGATTGTTTGGTTATCATTGTTTGGTTATCATTAATTGGTTATAATTGAGTTATCATTGTTTGGTTATCATTAATTGGTTATCATTAATTGGTTATCATTGAGTTATCATTGTTTGGTTATCATTAATTGGTTATTAATTGGTTATGTTATCATTTTTTGGTTATCATTAATTGAGTTATATTTGGTTATCATAGTTAGGATGGCAGACCCAGGTCCACATATTAAAGGCAGGTTGGGTATTTTACGACAGACCGGTCACATTTCTAATCAGACTTGGGATGCTGGCAGAGAAGCGGGTAGAGGAGATGCCAATAAGATTAGGGTTTATAATTATAGTTGGCAGATACCGACGCCTGAAAGGGTAGTTCAGAATATCATTAGGGCTGGTTTTTTCGGTATCTACAGTATAGGTAATTATACCGTAGACCGAGGCTTGGTTACAGCCTTAGTTGATAGGTGGCGTGATGAGTCGCACACGTTCCATTTTGTCGGTGGAGAGTTGGGGATATCTTTACATGATGTAGAGATTATGCTTGGTCTCAGGGTTGATGGTCTTGCTGTTACCCGGTCGGAGCGGAATGACACGAAGGCGAGCAGGTTGGATATGATTGAGAGTTTGTTGGGTGTTAGACCTGCTGACCATGAAGTCGATAGAAACTGTTTGACAGTTACACTTGGTTGGATGTTACACACCTTCGGTGAATTACCCCCCAACCCTACTGATGATCGTTTGCTATATCAGTCTAGGGCTGCCATGCTATTATTACTGGGGGCACATGTGTTTTCGGATAAGAGCAGTGATCAGATTCCACTCTGGCCTCTGCCATTTCTAGAGGATTTTGACACATGTGCTGAGTATAGTTGGGGATCAGCTCTTCTGGCCTGGTTAGAGGCTAATCTATGCAGGGTGGTACGTTGTAAGACAAGCGGAGTAAGCGGGGCGGTGATGTTTCTGGATATGTGGGCGATTACCAGACTACTGCCGGTTAGACCATGTGAAGAGCTGCCGGAAGATATCGAGCCACCTGCGGGCTGGCCTAGGTTCCCCCTCGGTTACAGGTATGATATTTATTTAGTTTTTGTATTGGATTTGCGTTTTTATATTATTGTGTCATCTATCATTTACGTACCTGCCGGTTATATTTATTGTTTATCGGGTTTTGTTTGTATATTACAGATGGAAGATGTGGAGGCAAACTAACGTTACGCCATATGTGTACGGACATAATGTGGTCCACATACGTGACCAGTTTGACAATATGTCGCCTGAACAGGTAAATTTTAACTTTCGTATTATATGTAACTTACGTATTATATGTTGTATATGTTTGCATTGGTCTTATGTTCGCACAATTTATTACTAGTATTTTTAAACAATTGTTTTTATATTCTACTTTTGCTGATAACAGATAGTGTGGCAACCTTACGGGGATCTCAATCAGTATCCGGAATACTGCACGCGGGGTCGTCATATGTGGCATTGTTCTGTGCCTCTCATTTGTAATGAGAAGATTGAGTACCACCCCGCGGACAGGTTCATGAGACAGTTCGGTTTTGTGCAGCGGGTCCCTACATATATTTGGAAACCCAGACATGGTCACGGCAAGGATAGAAGATATGGGATTGGGCAAAAACACGACTGGCCTTTACTAACCGGAGAATTTATAGCCGTGTGGAATGACCGCCACACCCGTCTTATTAACGGCGAATATGGCACGGGGACGTCACCGGATTACATGAAATGGTATAGAGAGCGGACCCGCATCTTCATAAACCCACCTGAACTTGCCCCGCCATCTCACGGTTTCCGAGAGCATACAGGGTTGTTCAGTAAAATGGTAACAACTAATTAAAGTTCATTAATATTTGATTGTTATTTTTCTGTTTGTATATTTAAATACTTATAAAATCGTTTTTGATTGGTTTTTTTTTTCAGAAAGCGGTATTGCGCCGAAATTTCAAATCATTCAAACAGCATAAATTGAAAACGGAAGTGGACTTACTACGAAAGGACTTCGCTGAAATGGGATTGAATCCGTACGGGTCAGCTGATGAACAGTCGGATGGGGAGGATGACGATGACGACGACGACGACGACGATGGTGATGACGACCTACGTTACGACCCAAGAAATTACACTAGGTCGGCAAGTTGTCGGCGTCCCGACGAAAGAGGCAGAGGGGAAGGCGAATCTAGTAGCGGCGGTAGAAGAACCAGTGGAGGTCGACCCCCGACTACAGATCAGGGTCCGGGTCCGAGTTCAAGCGGTCATGGTCGTCGTGCTTCTTTTGCTGGGTCGGGCTACGTTCAGGATGATGTCCCGTTCGATCATCATAGACAATCATTTGGGTCGTACGAGCATCATCCTAGTCATCAGTCAACCGACAGTTGGAGTCGAGGGTTGACAGTTACATCCCACGAGCGTGCGCCGCATCCAGAATCGCAGCAGCGACAAAGACGGCGTACGGAGCTAAACGAAATCGAAGAGTCTGCTGAGCCGTCATCCGATAGATTAACATCGGCGGGAAAGATGCTCCCTATGTCCAACTTTAAAACATTTAGTCGTTACAAAAAAAAAAAAATGCACTGTTTTTGTATTTGATTTCTATGTTTGATTTGTCAGTTTTATTCTTAGCTAGGGTTGAAATATTATAAATTCGTAGGTTTAATTTGATTTCTATGTTTGATTTGTACGTTATAATTTCGTAAGTTTAATTTGATTCGTATGTTTGATTTGTATGTTTTAGGGTAAAAAATATTCTGTATTTTAATTGATAGGACCAATATTGAGTTTTTACAAACCCTAAACCCTAAACCCTAAACCCTAAATTCTAAAACCCTAAACCCTAAATTACAAACCCTAACCCCTAAACCTTAAACACTAAACCCTAAATTACAAACCCTAAACCCTAAACCCTAAACCTTAAACCCTAAACCCTAAATT
The DNA here is from genome assembly GCA_963682055.1 of Primula veris. NCBI lineage: Eukaryota > Viridiplantae > Streptophyta > Magnoliopsida > Ericales > Primulaceae > Primula > Primula veris. The sequence continues at coordinate 26,271,480 of OY821745.1, read as the reverse complement.
ACAAACCCTAAACCCTAAACCCTAAATTCTAAACCCTAAACCCTAAACCCTAAATTACAAACCCTAAACCCTAAACCCTAAATTCTAAACCCTAAACCCTAAACCCTAATTTACAAACCCTAACCCCTAAACCCTAAACCCTAAATTACAAACCATAAACCCTAAACCCTAAACCCTAAAATCTAAACCCTAAACCCTAAATTACAAACCCTAACCCCTAAACCCTAAATTACAAACCCTAAACCCTAAACCCTAAACCCCTAAAAACTAAATATTCTGAAATATACATACAAACCGTACATTTAATGTACGATTTGTACAGATTTCATACAAACCGTACATTAAATGTACGGTTTGCATGTTTTATGTGCAAACCGTAAAAGTAATGTACGGTTTGCACCCCTGATTTGAGCAGCGACGTTTTACGAATGTACTTTTTACACGGAATCACCGTTAATAACGTAAAAAAAAAAAAAAAACTACAAACCGTAAAAGTAATATACGGTTTGTAGTGTAAATTACATTGGATACCATATCTATCAAAATAATTCCGACAACACATTATCACTTTTGAATTATTATGACTTGACAACCCTATCCGAAAATGACTACTCAATGCATTATTAAAGTTTCGAAATGACTACACCAAAAAAAACACTACAACCCGTAAAAGTAATATACGGTTTGTAGTGTAAATTACATTGGATACCATATCTATCAAAATAATTCCGACAACACCTTATCACTTTTGAATTATTATGATTTGACAACCCTATCCGAAAATGACTACTCAATGCATTATTAAAGTTTCGAAATGACTACACCAAAAATTCACTACAAACCGTAAAAGTAATCTACGGTTTGTAGTGTAAACTTACCCTATAAATATGACTCAATTTTGCCAATTCTAACAAACCATAAAATCAAACACAAACACATTTCGGAAATCTCTAAAAAAATCCTCATTTCTCCCCAATAAAATATACAAACAAACACTTTTCCAAAATGAATTACAACTATGGTTATGACAACAACCAATGGAATAACAACAACAATGCGAATTCATCCAGTGGCTCAAACGATGAGCTAACTGATTATTCGGAGCACTTTGAAGTTGATGAATTGACTTGGGAAACAAGGGATGAAATGCTTGCTGATCTTGCTGATGTGGCTGGAAATTGGGGTTTCATTCTTACGATTCGTAGGTCTGGAGGGGGTGATGGGAGCAGAACACCGTATGTTGATATTGTGTGTGATAAATCGGGGGTTTACGAAAAAAAGAAACCATTTTCCGTAAAATCAGGTACAAAGAAAAAAGACTGTCCATTTTTCATTAAAGGTTACGTAGTTAATGGTGAATGGATGTGTCACGTAGAAAATGGACAACATAACCACCCACCTCCAACTTACCTCCAAGGGCAAGCACGACGTGCTCGTTTAACCCAAGATGAAAAAGAAATTGTTAAAACTTTAAGGCAAAGTAGTTTTAAAGTTGGTGCAATATTAGAGGCCATTAAAAATCGAAATCCTGACAATGTATCAAACACTAAAACGATACATAATTTTTTGGCCGGACTGAAATTTAAAGAACGGGATGGTAGAAACCCGACACAGGAACTTTTTAATTTGTTGGATAGACATCGCTACACATTCTACTATAATATGAACCCATCAACCCATTGCCTTGAGAACTTGTTTTTTGCACACCCCGATTCTATAAGGATGTTCAAAGCTTTTCCTGATGTCTTGTTAATGGATTGTACATATAGGACAAACCGTTTTAATATGTCATTTCTAGAAGTCGTAGGAATGACATCAACGAACCAAACATATTGTTTAGGTTTTGTTTTCATGAGTGACGAGACACAAGAAAGTTATATATGGGCATTGGAAAAATTTAAAGTTACATTGGAGGGGTGTATACTACCTAGGGTGTTTGTAACCGATAGGAAAATAGCCTTATCAAATGCTTTATCCGTTGTTTTTCCCGATTCTCATCATATTTTGTGCACTTTTCATATTGCAAAAAATGTTTTGAAAAACTGCCGTAAAAAGATCCCTGACGAGGAGTGACAAACGTTTCTAGATGATTGGGGTTTATTGGTTGATTCTGAGTCGATAGAGGAGTACAATTATAACCGAACTAATTTCAATTCCTCTTACAAATCGTACCCTGCTGTGATTAAGTATGTAGACAAGCTTTTAAATGATTATGCTGAAAAGTTTGTTGCATGATATACCAACCACACAACACATCTAGGTAACAGAACTAGCAATCGAGCCGAACAACAACATGCTAAGCTGAAAAGATCCCTTTCCACAAATACTGGCACGCTTGAAACTGTTTGGGTAGAGGTGAATAGAATTCTAGAAAAACAGTTTGAGGATATTAAGACGAAGTTGGATAAATGCAAGTCTTATTTTCCACATTCTGAAAAAACGCCTCTATTTATAAATCTTAGGTCGTATATCACACACTATGCCTTTGATTTATTATTCCAAGAACACAAAAAATGTAGTGGCCAGGCTGATGAGAATTGTTCTTGCGGTTTTAAATTGTCTCACGGTTTACCTTGTCATCATATTATGAGTGAACATATTTTATTCGGGAAGCCTCTTCCTCTAGAATATATTCATCCATTCTGGAAAAAATTAGACGTAATTGATGATAATGGGAACACCGATGATTATGGGGTAGAGGGTGATCTAGAAGAGTTTAAAAGTGTTTATGCTAGCAAAACGAATGTTGAAAAACGGCGTATGAAAACACAACTCCGAGAGATAACCGTACCAGCCAGAACATCCGTCAGTGACCCCGAAGTGGGAGCAAATAGGGGGAGACCTAGAAAAGGCGACAAATCTAGTAAGAGGGATAAGTCGGGATGGGAGTATGTGGAGGAACAGAGTGCTGGTGCTATTAGGGACAAGGGTAAAGGCAAGGCGGATGAAACACCGGAGGTAAGGGTAAACCCAACTAGGAGGCCGCGAAACCAGAACCCTAAACCCACCCCCAATAGGCCAACCTTCCTGTACAGTGACCAAATATGGGTCATGTTACATAGTTACATCGAAACAATTTATGATGTGCGTGGGGATGGTAACTGTGGGTTCCGGGTACTTGCAAATGCGACGGGTAAACAGAATGGGGAAGATGATTGGTACGCGATAAGATGTGAGTTGTTTCAAGAGCTGCAGCAAATGAAAGGTGTTTATTATGAGCTGTTTGAGAATCTTGACTTTGAAGCTTACCGGTATGATTACATTTTATCAAGTTTAAATTTTTATCATCCTACAGATCCCGCACCTATTGACAAATGGATGAGATTTCCGTCTTATGGGTTTTTAATTGCTTCTCATTACAATATGCCAATTGTATTGTTGTCCTTATGGGAAAATCAAAATGGAGGGGTAAACGTGTGGAACAGTACTTTTTTACCGCTTTATACTGGTCCGCCTCAGGGAACGACATATTACATCCCGACTGTAATGGTGTTCGTCAACAGTTGTCACTATGCTCAGGTTATTCCTAAAGAAGGGATCTTCCCAATGCCAGGAATTATAGCACGGTGGGAACAAACACGCACTGAGGCAGCTGCGCCATGGAAGGAACTTTTTCGACCAAATTTCAAATTATATATGGCGCTGGAAAAGCAATCGGGAAAGAAAAAAGCAAATGAAGAACCTATAGACCTAAGTCCATAATCGGTTTTTTATTTTTAATTTTATGTAAATTACTATTTTTTCCAATTTGTTGTAAATTTATATGATGTAAACAAATGTTTAATAAATTTGTTTTATGAAATTTAGTTCTATGAAATTTTGTTGTAAATTTTGTTTAATTTTGTTGTAAATTTTGTTTAATAAATTTGTTTTATGAAATTTATAAGTTGATATTCATGTTTGCATATTGACTTAATTTCTTTTATGAATTTTATATAATTTATGATTGTTTCATTCAAGAAAATTGACGATTGACACCAAATTCACGACTTAGTTAATGTTTCATATTGCGTTATACAAGTGTTAAAAACAAACCAAATGTATTTCACAAAAATTGACGATTTAGTTAATGATTCAATAAATATCAACTTATAAACTTGACAAAAATATAACATCAACCAAAAACATAAAATTTATCAAAACAACTTTTTTTTGTGTAAATTTGTGTAAATTTTGTGTTTATTTTGAGAGATTGTTAGAATATTGGTAATTTATTTTATGTAAAATTTTAAAAATAAGTCATTTTGTTTTTTAATTTGAAAAAAACAAAATGCCTTATTTGAAAAAAATATCAACTTATACACTTGAAAAAAATATCAACTTATACACTTGAAAAAAATATCAAATTATACACTTGAAAAAAATATCAAATTTTAAACATAAGGCATTTTTATGTAAAAAAAAAATCATGTTTAATTTGAAAAAAATATTCAGTATTTTAATTTTAATTATTAGAATTTTAATTTTAATTTTTAATTTCAAAAAATCTGTGAAAACACACAGACCGTAGATTTAATCTACGGTTTACAGTGATTGACTGTAAACCGTAGATTAAATCTACGGTTTACAGTTAATCACTGTAAACCGTAGATTTAATCTACGGTTTACAGTCAATCACTGTAGACCGTAGATTAAATCTACGGTCTGTGCGTTTTTAAATAAATTATGCAGTGTATTTAAGCCCACCTCTAAAAGTAACAAGTAATTTTAAGTTTTTAATTAAAAATTGTATAAGTAATAAGATTGAAGAGATAGTCATAGTAATAAAATTAATTTAATTAATTAAGTATTATAAAAGATTTGAATTTGAAAACTCTGGGTAAGTAAGGAGAAATTTTTCCACTACACCAAGGAAGTAGGTTTATTACAATTTGCTTTTAGTTTTATCAATTGACTAACTATTTTTAAAAATAAATACTTAAAAATTAATAAAAAAATTATTTTTTAATATTTTTTCTCCCGAACCAAGGGTGGGCGTTGCACCCCCTTGCATGTACATAGATTCGTCCTGGATTGTTATTATCTTACTTTTCACAAGTTCAATAAAATAGTTCAATTCAGTATCATTAGGAGAAGTGAACAAATTTTTAACAATAAGGGTACTTTATTTTGAGTGGTTATATTAATTTTCCATAGTATTTGAAGTTGGATAAAAGGTAATAAAATATCCATTATCTTAATTGAAACTATGCACTTGATTGAAACCCAGGGCCGGTGGCAGACTTTTGGAGGTTGTAGGCAACCAAAAATAGGAGGTTTATTTTTCCTTTACAAAGATTATTTTTTTGAAAATTAAGGATCAAATATGTTATCTTTAGAAAAAATCAGGCGTGTTTATGACGAATGTAAAATATTAGACTAGAAAATAATTTTTTTAAAACTATGAGGATGTTTTGTTTAGTAAATAATAAGGTGGTGTTTGAGAACCAAATTCTTCATATAAAAGTGCTGTCTGAGTAAGTGCTGTTTAAAAGTGACTTCTGTAAAAGCATTTTAGAAAAAAATAACGTCTGATAGAAAAGTGTTTTTGGTGTTCATAAGTTCTGTCTACGTTTGATATTATAAGTTTGAAATGACTTAATAACACAATAATTGATATAGTGCGAAAAACACATGAACAATACTAGTAAGTCCAATATTACTTTAAAACCAAATATTTGAAAACAATTATAAAAAATAAAACATCGATAAAAGTATTATTTATAATTTAATATGCAAAAACGACATACTACGAACAAAAATTTTATTTTAAAGAATCAAGTTCAACAATTATTTTAAGATGCAAGAATAAAATTCACAATTGCAATCCGGGTAATATCCATTTTCAACGATATTAGGCGTTTGTTCATCGCTTTCAGATTCATCATCTGAATTTAACAAGAGGCCACGATAAACGATTAAACAACTAGCATAGGCAATTAAATACAAATGAGAATAAAAACACGTGAGAATCAACAGCCAACTGAGTTTACTAAATATTAATAAACTTGTTCAACACGAGATGCGACAAGAAAACAAGGTCGACTCATAACATAATCAGAAACTATTTGTTCCCAACCACATTAGTACTAATAACAGTTCCGCTAAGAAGTCATATAATAAAAAGCACGATTGGCCAAGTGCAGGCAGAACAGCTTAATCACGTTCACCATTGATGCTCCTCGCAAATTGTACATCATTCGACATAATAGTCACACGATTGATATGGATGGCGCAGAGATTAATGTACTTGAAAAGACCTACGAGATAGGCCTCAGCAGCCAGGCTCCCATCTGGACAAAACAAGCACATTCAATCACCACATTAGAACTATGATTCAATTATTATCATACAAAGTTATGTATGTTAAGCATTTCATATTTAGAAATCATACTAAGCCTTGAGTACAAAGAACAATAAACTAGCTTTAATAAAAATCAATGACATCACATCTTTTAAGTCCTTGCATAGTTGTACAAAAATTAGATTTAAATACGAGTTCTCACAAAAAAAAACATCTGCACTTTTAACTTATTCCGTCACCAGGTATATTAGGCGAGAAAGTATAGTCACGTGAGTGATGAATTCAAGAGGAGAAGAACCAAAAACACTGGAAAATCTTTTTGCTCAAACTCCTATATGTTTTTTAGTTAGCCAAACAAATGTGTATGATACAACATAAGCGAGTTTCAAAACTTCAAAAAGACGAGCTAAAACTGCAACCAAACAAAAACTCATTTATGACCCATTTTGCATACTCCCGAACTTCAATTTTACTAGTAAACTAAAGTAAAAACAAGCTACATGTTTTACTAGTGAACTGTAGTAAAACCAGAGCTGAGCTAGAAAACAAAATTTACACTCGAAAAATAAATTGAACCTCTAAATGATATGCAGGATAAAGCTAAAAAAAGGCACTATACCCGTTACCCAAGCAACCGTTGGTTAAAAGAACACGTAGCTTGGCTATTTATTTGTATCAAAACAACCAACTTATTCACTTAGAATGCAGGCAGGAACTGCTATTATCTATATCTTCATATCACCACTGAAAACGGCAGAAGAGTTAATAAGATGAATTCTTTCATTTTCTCTTTTAACTTACGTAAGGAGTCTTCAATCTAGTATAAATTTATATCACTAACAATAAAACATGGTAAATTTTAAGTTGGCCAAACAAATTTGATACAGCATAAGCTGAGCTAAAAGATGAGACCAAACAAAAACCATATTTATGACCCATATTTATGCGAAGAGAAATATAAAAAAACTTGTCTTTAAGCATGAAAACACTGAACAACTTAATTAGTAACTAAATAATCAGCAAAAATGAAAACAAAAAGGGCCCATCTTTGAACTCAATAAAAATAAAGCTACATGTTTTACTAGTGAACTGAAGTAAAAACCAGAGCTACATGTTTTGTACTTGTGAACCACAAATAACTTTGAGCTAAAAGAAAATTCGAAAGCAATTAACCTATACATCTAGAAGCGAATCAAACTATTTAAAATAAAATAAAATTATATGTATGTATTCACCAAATTATCACTTTTATTTGACAAAATTCAGCGGACCATTAAAAGAAAAAAGACAAATTCAAAAACCGATCCCGTTAAACTGTATTTATGTGTTCGAAAAATTAGCAAAATTGACAAAAACCCAATTGGGTCTTTGAAAAAACAGCATATTTAAATGTATGTATTAAACCAAATCATCAATTCAATCGATAACTAATAAACTGGGGATTATACAAAAAACTGATAATACTAATATATAAAACCCAATAAAGTTACAACAATCAAACAAACAAATGAATTCAATCAGCCATACATAAATGTAAATATCACAATAAATTAATTCGAATTAAAATGGAACAAAATATTAAAGGAATTCTGAGATAAAATTGCATGCGCGCGCACACACACACACATGCATATATATATATGGGAGAGAGATATATAAATCTCTAAAGTTCATCGATTGAGGCTATCTCATGTTGATAAAACCTATACAATTCAATAGAGCTCCAAAAAAGTTATTGTAAATTTGTTTGAGGATAGGAATCTTGTGTATAAGATAGGAGAGAGAAAAATTAAGAAGAGATTCGTCTCTTAAACAGAAAAAAAAAAATGAAGCAAAGAGAATATAGTTCTATATTTAGTAAATAGAGTTTACGGAGTGAGAGATAACAGTAGAGTTTTTTATTTTATTTTAACTTCACGAGTAAGTGCCTTTCTCCAGAAGTATGAAAAATCAACTTTTACAAAATGGGCTTCCATTACCTCCTGGTTTTCGGGAAGCGGGTAATTTTATGTTAGCAAACACACAAAAATATCTTAAATGAGCTTGTTGGGCTAGGAAGCAGTTATGGGCTGTCCGCCAAACACCCCCTAAATTTGTGATTAAACCAAAAAAGTTAGTGGCAGGATTCGAACTTGCAATTAGTGAGTGTCAGTGACATAACTATAGTTCCCTTTTATTACCACTTGGCTATTAAAACTCTCATACCAATATTTAACCTGTAATATATATATCATCTTTTTCTTATAAATTTGGTAGCTCTTAAAAAAAGCCGGTTTTTGGGAGATTTAGTCCCGTGACTTTTGGGCCTAGCTAAAAAACCGGCCCTGTTGAAACCTATGCACTTGCTTTTAATTAAAGCGGAACATGCTTGGTTCAAGGGTCAAGTGACTCAAGTTTGTGATATAATGGGTGCACGTGTAACTTTAGTATGCTTCTCGTTGCAACTAACAAAGCGGGTCTCTTGACTTGTACAAGGAAGGAAATGCATAGGTTTTAATATCTATTATCTTAATCCGGAAATAAAATATCCATTATCTTAATTGAAACATATGCACTTACTTGCTTTTACATGTCAAAGGACCTGTTTTGTTAGTTACAACGAGAGGCATACTAAAGTTACACATGGACCCAACATATCACAAACTTGAGTCACTTGACCATTGAACCAAGCATGTTCCGCTTTTTGCAAGTTTATTTAAAAAGTTTTGACAATTTAATTATATTTTATGTGTATTTTTAACGAAATAAATACTTACCCGTTTATAAACTTTTTTTCATGTCCAACAAAATAGAACAACTTTGATAATGGCACACTTTCATTAAACATGTTTAAACAGCTGTGTACTTTAAACAAAATTACTTGAAAAATGTATATTTTATTCATCATTAACCAAACTCTTTTAACTAAACTTATTCAACTAAACAAGTTTCACTGGAAAAAAGTTGTTTGTTAGCCTATACTAGCTATTAAGTTTAATCGTATAAAACATTTAAGTTTTAAATATGTGTCTAAACCTGTAAGTTTTTGTCTAATTAAGGATCCAATCGCAATAAAACGATGCAATTGCAGTCACTATTTTTTGCTCACAAACTTGACCATTGAACCAAGCGTGTTCCACTTTTTTCAAGTTTATTTAAAGACTTTTTTGAATGACAATTTATATTTACGTGTATTTAACGAAATAAATACTCACCCGTTGGAAAACTTTTCTCCATGTTCAACAAAATGGAGTGATTTTGATAATGGTAATTAAACATAGTTAAACACTTGTATACTTTAAACAAATTTACTTGAAAAAGGTTTTTTTTTTTTCATCATTAACCAAACTCTTTTAACTAAACTTATTTAACCAAACAAGTTTCACGGGAATTTTTTTTTTTGGTACCCAGTAATATTAAAATTTATAATTTTAGCATCAAACCTTGAAGTTTACTAATCCCAGTCCCAACCTGTCAATTTTTATTGAGGGTCCTATAATAATAAATTAACGCAATTGCAGTCACTATACATTTCATTCAATGAATTGATTTTTACGTATGTTGATGTAATTGCATTCATTATGTAATAAACGTGACTGCAATTTGTCATTTTGTTTAGCATCTAGTCCCTTAATTTGATGAATATAAATAGATATGAATATAAATTTGAAAAATTAAAGGTTGGATACAAAAATACTAAAAGTCCTAATAAAGTTCCCCCAACTTTCACTAACATCATTGACCGCTAGTGTTGATTGCTGAAAAAAATCAAAAAAATCTTGAAAATATTGGATTAATTTGTGAAACAAGCTATAGAACAGTCTGATGAAAACGTAATAAGCTACCAAATAAAACACACAAATGCTTATTTTAATAAATTTAATGCACACAAAAAAACATACTGTTTCGTCCCTAAATAATGATGCATAATATCATATGGGGTCATTTCACTTTAGTAGTGTGTTTTGCAAAGAAATTGATTCAGTGTACCATGTTTCAAAATATTGATTTAATGTATTCAACTTAATAAAAACTTTTTATTATTTAATAGACTATCCTCAAATAAATAGATGGAAAATATATTTATCGTTAAAGGAAAATGTCAATATAGTATTAAGTGTCTCTTTAGAACAGTCATATTATTTGACTGTTTATGTTACAGTCACGCGAACCAACGTTACATTAGAAAATGTATGGTTGGATAATATTTTTTCAATAACTGATCTTGTTCGTGAACCAACGTTACATTAGAAAATGTATGATTGGATAATATTTTTTCAATAACTGATCTATTGAACAAGGAAAAAACACAAAATTTCAACCCTTATCTCTTTTCCTACCTGCAACATATGCATATATATATATATATATATATATATATATCCGCTGCCAGTTCTTTACTGTCACCGTCCGACTCTCTGACCGTGCCCCCCCTAACCTACCTAAAATACCTTCCGAAACCAGACCCCAAGTTCGCTGTGAGCATACGAGCAGTCCCATGCTCTGCTTCCGGAAGCAACATCTCCGGCAAGGAAAAGAAAGCATGTATGATTGCTGAAGGCGGATTTTGTCAGAGTTTACTATTCAGTTTCATTAAGTGAACAAAAAATTCCTATTTATCAACTTAATCTTCTGAGTAAATTACAGTTTTGTACACTCAGTAGATTTCGATTATGTACATCAACCCATAGAAAATAAAAATAAGTATATAAACAGGCTTAATATTAATAAATAAATAAAAGGAAAGGGGAGGGGGAGGAAATGGTTTAATTTGCCCTCCAAAATTGAGAAAATTGAGGGTAATTTGGTAAACTCTCATTATGTAGAGGTTTTTCATCCCTTTAATTGACTGTGGTCCATTAAATCAAAGTTTTTGTGTTAAATTGGAATACTAAATCAACATTTTAAAAACATGCTACACTAAATCAATTTTTTGATAAAACACAAGTCACTAAAATGAAATTAGCCCAATATCATAGTATTAGATTTTCCGAACAGTTTAAGGAAAAAACAATTTGACAAGGTATTAATTTTAATTATAAAAAAAGACAATTTAATGAACACATTATACATGAAAAACTTTAAAAATACATAATTGTGTTCATTAAACTATCTAGAAAGTAAACAATATAATGAAAATATATGTTACAAAAATCAAAATACACAATTGTGTTCTTTACACCGTCTAGTGTTCATTGGCCTATCAAAAAACTAAACAATGTAATGAATAAAAAATACAAAAAAAATAATGTAAAATGACTCAAAATACACAAAATAAATTATTCAAAATTAATTTTATTTAAAGTACGTTATTCTTATTAAAGGAAGTTCATCTTATGAACACGCAAAACATAAAAGAATAGATAGAAAAATACTATAGTGAACACAAATTACATTAAAAAAAACACAAAAAATACATCATTAGGTTATTTCACAAAACACTCTACTGAATATAAAATTCACAATAAGTGAAATGGTTCGAAATTTCAAAATTGTTCCATTAAGTGGATAATCAGTGAAGATTTATACAATTTGAAAGCACTTTTCTAAAATCAACTCCGATTTCTACTAAAATTGTCAAAATCAGGATGTGGTTTTTGAAACAAATTGGAGTCTAATTTGTTAAAATCTAAATCGGTATTTGTGAAACAAATACAAGTCTCCGTTTCAGTAAAGATAGTATATTTTAGGAACCCAGATATAATAAAATAATTTTGCATATTAACAAAAATAGTCTCCATCCTCTAATAACAACTTAAGTTTATAATTGACTTGGTTGCCGCACCTAATCTACCGTAACAATTAGGGGCGGCCCAAATCCAAATTCAATAAGGCTTGGGTCTTAAGTAACACGAAATGAAATAATTTTTTAAGCAACCACCAACGGGTTACGGGACAACCTAACTTTTTATAAAATTATATATATGTTTAAGTGCAAATTTGTTTCAAATGGAGTGTGTAGTCTAATGGTAGAGATTACCTTAACTATTTTGTATTCATTTTATTGGTTCAAGTTTAAAACAGTTGGTCAACATTTTTATTTTTACTCCCTTCAATGAGCAACACAAAATCCGTTAGGCTTGTGTAAGTAAAAACACCGGGTTAGGCTTGTGTAAGTAAAAACACCGGGCTGCCAGTGGCAACAACTCTCAATGACCTCCATCATAGTCCCAACAGTTTTAGACCATTGTTAGTGTACATTAGAGTTAAAGAGATAAAGAGAGAGACAAAGGAACGACATAAAGAGAAAGAAAGAAACAGAGAGGCGGCGAGAGATGTTTTCTCACCGGAATTATATTAGTGGTGTCGTCAAAATCGAAAACCGACTAGTATATCCGTGACGAGGGAGAGACCACCACAAACAACGACGGTAATGGTGATGCCGACGCACCACAACTCTTGGCCAGTGCTGAAGTGTAGTCGGAACAAATTTCTAAATAAAGAAAGTGTAAGAGATAATGGGGTAAAATACAATTGGACCATATATCACTCTAGCGGCTTTAAAATCCAATTATGTTTTGAAAAAAGGTTCTTTTTATTATCTTAAAAAATTAGTGATACTAAAACCTACAAAAAAACATTTGAGAAATACCATATTCAATTTTCCTTAATAAGATATTACTCACGTGCTCATCAAATCGGACAAAAGTATAGGACAGAGGCAGTACATAAAAACTGCTATATAAAATATCAATTCGACATAATATATCAATTAGAACTTAATTAGTTTGATGAAGTCTCATTATATACCAAATTTAATTTGTTTTTGGATAAGCCGTCAACGAATTTACTTTTGCGCATTAGAAACTAATTTTAATATTTAGAAACTTATTTATAAAAAATCAGGTTGTTTTGAACTTGATGAGTTTACAAAAAAATACATATTTTGTGAACTTATTTACAAATAGATACATATGTCATTAAAAAAATCCAAAAAAATATTGAAAATTAAAAAGAAAAATTAAAAAAACTAAAATTTTAAAAAATATATTTTTTTATATAAAAAATATATATAATTCTATCTGATCATGTCTAATCCTGTTCAATTATGTATGTCGAATCATATTTGATCTTGTCTAATTTTGTCCAATCATGTCCAATGTCTAATCCTGTTTAATCATTTATAATCATGTCCAATCATGTCTAGTACTATTTGATACTATTTACAAATTTTTTGATTTTTTTAATTTTTTTTGATTTTTTGATTTTTTTGGAGACTTACAAATAGATACATACCAATCAATCTAATTACAAAAAACTCACATATGTGTACTTATTTATAATTAGATACATATACTTATTTATAATCAGGTACATATGTCATAAAAAATAATAAAATTTACAAAATAAATAAATAAATAAGTTGAAATTTTTTTTTGAAAAAAATCAAAAAAATTGTACTTTCAAACAAGATTAGACACGATTGGACATAATTAGATATGATTAGATAAGATTAAACATATGATTGGACAAGATTAGACAAGATCAAATAGAATTAGACATAAAATATTGAACATGATCAGACATTATCACAAATATTTTTTGTATAAAAAATGTATTTTTTTAATTTTGGTTTATAATTTTTAAATGTTTTTTGGATTTTTTAATGAAATATGCACCTATTTGTAAATGAGTTCACCAAAATATGTACTTTTTTTAAAGGAGTCATCAGGTTCAAAACAACCGGGTTTTTATAAATAAGTTTCTAAATATGTACTAAATTATCATTTTTTTTTTATATATATTTTGTTATTTTTTATGACATATGTAGCTAATTGTAAATAAGTATATGTAACTAATTATAAAAAAAAATACGCATACGTGAGTTTTCTATAATTAATTTGATTGATATGTAACTATTTATAATTCTTTTAAAAATTTCTTCTAAAATTAATAGCATACTCTAGTCTATAGCTTCAAGATAGCTCCCCTAATTTTGGATCTTCGTTTGATATGGTGGTGAATTTGAAAGGCGGTGACTTAATGAAAGTAAACTAATTCCTTTGAGGAAGGAGAATTTTATGGGAGTGAGTCAATCAATTGCCGTTTTAAAAGGGAGAGAAAACTAGAATTGGTCCCTCTACGTATGTTTCTTTAGTGTAGACTCAAGAGTGTAGTGTGGTGATTGTTTTATTATTTGAACATTACTATTTGATCTTTGTCGATCTCCATTTTCATCAAACGTGCATTTTGAACCTTTAAATTGAAGGAGTACATCAATTAGTCCTTCACAATAATTTGATTAAAATGTATTTGATTTCTATTTTTTCCTTGATTTCTTGATTAAAATGTATTTGATTTCTATATTTTTAAAGGTTCAAAATGATGGGACAAAGATTTTAATAGATTTTAATCAAGACTCAAGAAAGTATTTGCGATTTTTTTAAATTAGGCAGCGTCTCTTTGCATTCAATGATTTCTAAAAGCAGTCTCATTCTCACACTTTTGAAGTCAAGTTCGTACGTCTCATTAACTTATTTTTAAAAGCATCTAAGAGCACTCACAGGAAAGTGTCTATGAGTGTCTTTTTATCTATTTTAGCCATCCTATACATTTTCCGAATGTTATACAGCAGCCATGTGTGTTGGTCTGTATCTTACCCAATCATGTCTATTTGACCTCTTTCTCAATTGTAAACTAAGAGTATACTAATGATCCTGCATTACTATAGAAATAGCTATGCAATACTTTGCCGTCACTATTCTTTTTCACTTTCCCATACAAGGAAAAACATATACCATGAAATTTGGCCACTGATATATAGTATAGTTGTTTTATCAATTAAGTTAGTTTTTATTTGAACTATGCCTTTAAAAAAGATGTTATAAAATATTATTATTATTATTTTAGACGACGTGTATTTTAGATAAAGCGTTGTAGTTAAAAAAATAAATTAAGTGGATATGTGTATTTTAGATAATCCATTGTGAAGATATGTGTTATATATAATCTGTAAAATATAAATAAGATATTTGATAAGATAAATAAACGATCATTATAAACACTCTGCTGTGAGTGTTCTAACATAGGAGTTCTTCAATTTTAAATTACATTTCCATATTAATACCCTCAAGATCATTGGTGTAGATGATTAAATCCCAAATCACCATATCAATTAAATTTAATGCAGCAGAGAATTCTCCCAAATCGCATCACCAAGAAAAACACGATTACCCACGGATTTGATGTTACATATATGTGTATATATAGAGAGAGGTGGATGGGTGGGGAGATTTAAAACTAATCCAATTTTCTACGAACCCACAATCATACGCGTAACAAGATATATATACATATAATCGGTTCAACTTTATTTTATTTCTTAACATCGTACACACGGGCGTAACCATAACCAAATGTGTGGTGTTAGCAAAATTAATAAAAACGCATAATATTTTTTAAAGTATAAAACCAGAAAAGTCGGTTTTTTGTACCTTTTTTACCCCATTCTTTTTTTTTACCTTGGTTTATTGATTAAAATGTATTTGATTTCTATTTTTTTCTTTTCGCTTAATTTCGAATTTCTTTTCAAATTCTAAAAAAAAACCCCACAACAGTAATGTCACATGCAGTCATATATCGAAAGTTTCAGCATTTCAAAATTAATTAAAAATAAATAAAATAGAAACATAAAAGATACAAAAGTTAAATTTAATAAATCAAGTTATAACAATTAAAAAAGATTAAGACACGAAGGTAAAAAAATATTTAAAAAAAACCTAAAAAAACCAAACGTATATTAAATAATAGATATATACGAACAATTAAATATTTGTTACACAATTTCAGTATATTCACTTTATTTTAAAAATTTTGTTTGCACTCACCACTACTCTAATTATTATTTTTGTTTACTTTTTTTAAAAATGTGTGTTACGTGTCAACATGATAACTTGGTGTAAAATGTCTTTTATAATCACTTGTATATGTTAATTTTGTAATTATTACTTATATATAGCATATACAAAATTATGTTATGTAATTGCACTAACAATATATAATTTTGGAATGTGTTGTCAAAAAAAATATTTAATTGATTGACAGAATGCCGTATATATAAATTATTATAAAAAACATTAATAAAAAAAATTATTTTTTAAAATTGTGAGTTTATCGTGGCAACCACTGATCATGTGGGGTGCATGTACATGACTATTTTTTCAGCTGAAGAGGTGAGACTCTGGTTTTGTATGCATGTGTGAACTTAAATAGACAATAAGATCAAAAGAAGTCGACGGTCAGTGTCGTACGGCCATGTTAAGATTGATGATGCATTCAGAATCTAGTGATTGCAAAAAGACATTGCCTTTAAATTATTGGTAAGTAAAGCCCATATTTTTTATTTATAGAATAGTGGGAAATAAAAACGCACGGGATAACCCCACAAAACCAGCAAAAGATGCTGTACCAAAGTGAAACGAAAAAGAAATAACAGAGTTTGATTAAAATAAAATAAAACAATATGAAAATATAATGGAAGAAATATCAGGAACCAATCTTGTAATCATCCACCACTTCATTTTCTTATTAAAAAAATTGAGAGGATACAGAGAGAGAAACCACCCTCTCCAACGAATTCGATCAGAACTCAAAGATTAAAGACTTTTTAGACATCAAGGGTTTTCAATCCTTTGATTTAATGGGGGAAATCATTAATCGGAGCGAAGAAAAACTCTGATTGTTTCTTTTTTGCTAGAAGATTGGTTAATGACTCATTGAGATTAAATACTTTTTATATAATTGGTGAGTCAAAACACACAATTTTTATAATTAAGAAAATGAAAATATGGTGAAAACCCCCCACAGAACAAACTCTTAACGAACTAGATTGTAGCAATTAAAAAACAAAGCTTGGAAAACTAAAATGACAAAAAGTATAAGATTAAAAAGGTAAATATCAAGCATAAAGACACGTGTATTGACCCTTTTCTACATGGTGCAATTAACAAAAACATATCATATCCCTATTATATTATCAAAAACATACCCTCAAAAGTTAAATTACAAAAAACATACCTATATATATTTATTATTTTTCTAATTCTAATCAAACCATAATCTAACATATCTCTCTAACCGCAACTCTCTCCATCTCTATAATCGCACCTCTCTCTCTAACACACGATAATCGCAGCTCTTTCTAACACGTACTAATCACCCATCTCTCTCTAAAAATGATTAAAAACTCACAAAATATGCATATGCTAATTATAAAACGTCATATCCTAATTTTAAAACTTCATACCATAATTTTAAAATTTCGTACCCTAATTTCAAAAACTTCGTATCCTAATTTCAAAACTTTATACTTTAATTTCAAAACTTCATACCCTAATTTCAAAAATTCATACCCTAATTTCAAAAATTCATACCCTACATATGAATTTCTCTCAATATTGTGCATATGGATTCTTCTCTTTCAACTTGAAACCAACAATATTTACAATAGTCTCAAAACTCAATAAATAGAAAACAATCTCACCAATTCCATATATTTTTCATATATTACGGGGTATCAAATAGTGTAATATTTGTATATTAAGTATGCATATATCTATATTTATATTTATATGGATATTTATATAATCTAGATGATATTCGGTAGTTAGTGACGGATTTTCGTGATGGAGGAAGGAAGAGAGATATAGTGGGATATTAAAGAAAGATACATAGAAGAATGGATGAGAGAGAGAGTAAGATCAGAGAGAGATAAAAAGAAAAATTGGTGAGAGATAAAAATGAAGAGATACATAGAAGAATTAGTGAGAAAAAAGAATAAAGTAGAGAGAGAATAAGATGAGAGAGAGATAAAGAAAAAAATAAACAACATTAAATTTAAATTTGTTTGGTATGTTTTTTATAGTTAAAGTTGTAAGAGTATGTTTTTGGTAATTTAGTTTCAAAAGTATTATGTTTTGTTAATTTATCCTTTCTAGAAACTCAACCGGCTTCCCCTTGGTGACAAACCCTAACAATAAGTGAGAGAAAAAGATCACAATCTATCGCTCTTTTAATATTGCCGAAAATTTTCATCATGGAACTTTTAAACACATGATTCCTTTATTTATGTATCAATCACAATCTTAAATTCTGTGAGAATGGCTTCTTCTATTTAAGAGGAGGGGAAGCTTCAGCACAAACCAAGTTAGCAAGGAAATCAGCAATTTTAGGTCCCCTATTTCTATGTGAGTTATATTATCAGTTGAAATTTCTGTAAAATTATATTTCAAATGTATAAAATTTCCATGGAAATATCCCTTTTTCTTCAACATTATTAACTAGTTGCAAACAATTCAATAAAAAGTAACCGAGTCTTCTAATATAATTTATAACCCCAACATGAAAGCTTTCATCGTCGATTATAGGTTATGACTTATGAGTGCTATCAATCGAAAAACCCACAAAATAAATTCAGCTTTATAGTTTTTACTATAATATGTCGTTGAAGATCACCATGATCAATGACCTCAGGAATATGTTTTTGATTCTCTTAAAGTCTATATCTCTGATGTGTTTTCGTTCATAGTTTAGTTAATGTAGGCTGCAAAGAAGGTTTTATATAACACTTAATACAAAGAGAGAAACCATACAACACTAATTTTGTATCTTCCCAATAAACCATGGCCAGACTATTTCAAAAACCATATCTTTTTAATCTAGTTTAAAAACCATATATAGTAATACCTCTATAAATTAATAGTTGGGACCATGAAAATTTATTAATTTAGAAATGTATTAATTAATAGATAAATTAATAATTTATTATTATAAAGAGTTTTTTTTATTAATTCAATAATATTCTCGCTAATAAAATAAAACTAATTATATACTCCATATATATTAAAAATAATCGTTAAACTCGTTAGTAAAACCAAATGCCCTATTTCAATTACTAATATAAAAAAAAAATACACCATAAACCGTGTAACAAACTAAAAATAGATATTAGATACGTCAAATTAAGGAATTAGCTCGAAATAGATTGAAATTTTAAGAAAAATTAAACGACTAAAAAATCATATTCTACTAAATTGTCCTAGTAATGTTTATCATTTTAAAAAATTATTAATTTACGATTTTGTGGGTACCAAATATTTATATAAAGATCTTTCGAAATTTACTATCTTATTAATTTATCGAAATTAATCATTTTTATATTTGCCTAAGTCGGGACCGATGTAAATTCTTATTTTAGAGATTTTATTAATTTATCGAGTATTTATTTATAGAGCTTCTATTTTACTGTGAAGTCATGATTCTATATAATTTTTATGAAGTTTGTGCATGAACAAAAAGATTTTTTGACAAATTTAAGGAGCGTTTTTGGATAGGATAATTGTAATCATTAATTTTTCTTGACAAGTACGCCTTTTTGAACATCCTGTTAAACTAAGACATATGAAGTATCTATAAAAAAGAAAGTAAGCGATCAAACTTGAGGGTTAACATAACTGAGTACAAGAAGCCCATGTAACCCTTTCTTCACAAATGACTTAATCACCACAAGTATTTTTCCAAAATAAACGCTTTTGATAATCTAATAGCTAGATGACTAAAAATTGATGGTTGATCTGTATGTCTCTCCGGGCTTCCATCCACTCGGGATCACATTTTGTGACGTAACTGATTTTCCAGAAAGGGTTGTGAGCCTTTGAGAAAGCGGTCGGTTTAACTGTCCACCAAGCGAGTTCAACTTCCATGTGGCACCATAAGACTCTTCTTCCATTGCGATAAATGAGCTTGACCCGTTTTGGACCTCAACTTTGCCAAGATCTCCATCACCGTTTTCATACTCAATATTAGTGGCGAAATAGTTGGGGGTGGATCCCGAGTCTACCTTGAATGTTGCTTTCACTCCTGGGTAGTTACATGGTACCCTACAAATAAAAAGTAAAATTATTTTGACTCGATGTTTAATTTATTTATTAAAGTGTAAATTGTTTATTTGAAGAGAAAAATTGTTTGTATAGTGTTGCCATTTTTATCATTTTCTGGATAATCATATAATTATTTTCACATTTTCTTAAAAGATAAGTGTTTTTTTAAGGCCTTTTTCTCCCTTTTGCGGTTCGTTAGCTCTAAATTTTAACCAAGGGATATTTGTTTTTGGCAAAGGTCAATAGTATATTTACCAAAATGTGCAAATAAGAGTTCGTAATTATAAATAAGGGATTATCAGCAAGTGACATCTGCCTTTACAAACTATATAAAAGCAATAAGCTTAATAACATAGCCAAACACACGGCCAAGTATCAGACATATATAAAAGCCCTAACTTATGCGTTAAGAGAGAGAACAATTTAACACCCAGGCATATCACGGCATAGACTCCAAGAGAATCTTGGTAGTTTGGATTTCGTCTGAATAAAAGTTCAGGGGCAGAACCCTTTTAAAGAAAGGAAGAAACTAAATGTGTAGGAGCTAGTTTTTACTTTTTACCCACACAAAAACATATAAGTAAAAATTGCATTAATTATTTAATTCTCCTAATGAAAATATAAGAGCAAGCTCTTGTAAATCTGTTAGTCAAAATTACCTTTCGTATATAATGTTTACTTTGAGAGCATTGTGCAATTCACTTACTTTTGTAGGAGCGGCCATGGCTCCAAAAGCTGTTCCACTAAGAACAAATAAATGGTCGCAACCTGGACACAAGTCCGTGATCATCACTGTTACTGGGCTTCCCGAACATGCTGGTTCGAATTACATTTCACCTATATGATAATTCAAGTAGGTTGAATTTTTTTTAATCTTTTTTACTATCACACATGTAACATCACAGACCCAATTTGAGAGTCACACGACCGAATAACACGTGTAACGACGCGTAATAGACAAAGACTAAATTAACACCATATAAATATAATAGACTAATGAATATATAAAAATATATCTACCTTTAATAATAACAATCTTAACTACAGTCCTTAGCAAGTAATTATACATCATATAAGCTAAACCAAAATTACATAGCAGCGGCAAACCAACTTAAACTTTTATGAGTTTTGTCTGATCCCAACTAATCAACTTCCAAACTAAATAGCTGATCACTTATCTGAAAACATTTAAAAAGAGGAGGGGTGAGCGAAACGAGCTCAATGAGAGAGACAGTCTTACGATATATAATAAGATTCGAAAATAAGATTTTTCATTTATTTTCTTTAGTAAATAATCCCAATGCATAAACGTTTAGAAATCACTTGAATAAACAACAATGTAAGATAAATAGTCTATTTTCTTTTCTTTCTTATCATGATATTCGCAAATATGAAAGTATTATGTTACGGTAACAAGCTCGGTTGACTTATTCAATCTCTTTATCGTCGATCTTTTTCTCAGGTGTATAAACCATACGTGTACTACGTAATTAAGGTCACCACAATATGACGGCTGGGTCTATTCCTTAAAACGTTCCGGTTAACGAAATTATGTACAATCGTTAATTTAACCGTTGAGAACTAAACTCTTTCGTTTAGTTGTCAACGTCACCCCACTTCTCCTTATTAGGGGATTCTCCGTTGGACTCTTTTATCTCATGATACCAATACAAAATCATAAGCGCACCATAAAGTAAATCTGTCTTTGAAACTTTATATTTCTCTTTTATTTTTCTTTTATTTTCTTTTTTCCAACTTTCTTTATCTCTTCCTTTCTTGAAATATTTGATATAAAAAAAATCAAAATATACATATATAGATAATACTTTGCAAATAATAAACATGAGCTTGTAAAATATTTTCAAAATATGCAACGGGATGCATTGTAATAGCAAGACAAAATCCACTCACCTTACGCACCGATGTAAGAATAACTTGAATCACTTGTATACGGACAACCATTTGACCTGAAATATAGATTGCATAATTCTGTTATAAGAACTACCAAACTTTATGAGTCCTAGGTTTTAATTCAGCTTTAATCTCCAAAGCCAACCAACTCAAGTCACTTGACCACCAATTCTAGTAAAACAAGTAACAGACCAACTCCTTCTATAGATGATTTAATTCCCAAAATATATAACGAGGAGCTCACTGGTGATTTTCCAATCGCCATCCATATAGCTCAAAACTTAATAAAATTATTACAGAAACCTACTAATGATGATACATCAATATTGATCCCTGAACTCGAAGCCTTTCAACACTAACTACTTACTATTTTCATGGCTGCATATATATATATATATATATATATATATATATATATAATCAAGTAATTCACCTCCTTAGAATTTCAGAATCATCCCAGTCATTAACACTATTTATTTGGTTTGATGAAATATACCTCTCTGTAAAAAAACCTCTAGCTTATATGTTGTCAAACAATGATCTAATTATTAGTGAGTGAGCCGACATAGTTACATACTTGTTCTATACGTATTACAGTTGTTGCGATACAGTACATGTTTAAGGATCAGCTAATTACCTCGATGAAGACTATAAACCAAAGAAAAACCATCTCCCTGTTGCCTAGCCAAACCGTGCTTCCTCCACTAGTACCTCCCTTTCTCTTTCTATATGTATATAAACAAGTTTTATGGAAGTGGAAAAATTCTTATTCTATTTTGATCACAGTGACCTTAATCT
Organism: Primula veris; assembly: GCA_963682055.1. NCBI lineage: Eukaryota > Viridiplantae > Streptophyta > Magnoliopsida > Ericales > Primulaceae > Primula > Primula veris. The sequence goes on along the minus strand of OY821745.1, from coordinate 26,248,632 downwards.
CTCTCTATGATTGTTTACAGTGATGTAATCCGAGAAGCCAACAATTAGCTCATATTTATGGAAGAATTAAACGACCAAATTTATTACTATTTCAGTTACCAAACCCATTCGCCTGCATCTCTAGTCCTAACGTTACAAGGAATGTAACCCCCACTTTACTGTATCTTAATTACCAAACTTTATAATCACTGATTTGGTCCCGTAACAATTTCTTAATACAAAAACATAAATTAACTCCACGTTACCAAACATATCGAAACAATTCTAAAATATTAACAAATAGTATTTAAATATAATAATAAAAAATACAGGATTTTACACTCTTCCTACTTAAAGAAGTTTCGTCCCGAAACTTAACCTTATTCGAGTCTTGGTGAATATACCAGATGCAACAATGTCCCCAGATAACAAACTCCTTATATAAGTGGAACTTCGTTATCAATCTATCTCTATAAAGATGCTACCCCTTAAAATATGGTAAATATTTACTCAAAATTGTTGGTTAACAAACAATTTCCAATATCAGTGTTGCGCTCAAAAATTCATGACTGAGGTACCAAGTACCAATAATAACTAATTAGTACTAACAACTAAGGTGTCGCATTCTTTCCTTGATAAGGTTTCGTCCCTAGAACTTATCTCATCTCCAAAGTCAGTTACTTGCCATCCTCCGCTTTTATTTTACCCGTGTAATAATTCCTATTTAGCTAAGCACAAGTAAATTTAAGAAAATAATAGTATTTCTCAGATTCCCACTATCTCCGTCAGGAAGTTCCATCAAGAAAACGAAATGGCTCCTTTACCTTAACATCTATTTCTATTTTTCGTGCTTCCGCTGCACGCTCTGATAAAATAAACTGGAGTTTAGAGGTGCTAAGCGTGTGTTCTCTTTTCCAATTATGAGGTTTTCCAATTCTGCAATGCATATTGTTGGTCCGTAGGAGTCTAAACCTTAGAGGGGGGGTGAATAAGGTTTTCGTACGTTTTTCGCGGAATTAAATCTAAGGATATTTAACTAAGTTAAAAAGTGGTTTTTATAACCTAAACTCTTTCGTTTCCAAATTAGCGCTAAATAATCTAAACAAGCAATAAAGATGAGTGATAAATAAATGCGTAAAGTAAAAGTTAAGGGAAAGAAATAACGCAAGATTTATAGAGGTTCGGCTAAACGTGCCTACGTCCTCTCCTCGATATTTTCACTACCGAGTATTTCACTAGAATCTCGTTCCAAAGGTTACAACCTAACGAGCTTAATCAGACGATTTAGCTCCCCCTCACTTAATGAGTATCCCGAAAGAAAAAGCCTAGAACTTTTAAGCTACACTTGCTTGAAAAGCTTCTACCCAATCAATTGCTCACTAACGAGTTTATAAAGCACTCTTTTACAAGTTTAATTTGAATACAACACTCACTAACAAATATTATCTCGATATTTATAAGATTACAATGAGAATATAATCGAGAATAATTTATGAATAATAAGTGAGAAGTTGGAAGTATAAGCTTGAAGAATTTCTTAGAAAGATTTGCTTAATTGTTGACTACTTGGATAATCTTCCTTGAAGGTTTTGAAGCTCTTTTGTAGGGTGAAAAAATGCAGCAATTAATTTCAGACCGTTGCAGTTTGTTGGCTGAATTGAATGCTGGTTAATGCAGTGGTTCGCCCCATTTTCAGGAATGGCTTAAAAGCTGAAATTTGAAATTTTACAGAAACGATCGGTCGTTTCTGCAAAACGATCGGTCGTTTTTTATCTATGCTCACTGGAAGAAATCATCAATAAAACGATCGGTCGTTTTATTATGGCGATCGGTCGTTTTTGTCCTATGCTCACTGGAAGGATTTCTCACATTTATGATCGATCGTTTAGGGTTGATCAGTCGTTTTTTTGTTGTTCTGGGTTATTTTCGGTTTTCTCGACAAACTTCGAAACCCCGTAACTAATTCGTTTCAACTCCGATTTAGGTTCCGCTTGAACCAATGGCTTCGTAATTACGCATTCAATCATTTAGACCCTTTAACACACTCGATAAATGATTAGTACGCAAAACGAGCTTTTATCATGTTTTACAAATATTGTTATCATCAAAATAATCGAATTGAAGAACATTGTTCAACAATCTCTCCCTTTTTGATGATGACAAAATATTGACTTCAACATACTATAAGCTCTTTTTGTTTAAACAAGTATAATCGAAATGTTTAGATGACGGTTTACTTGGATAAAAGTTTTTTTGAGAAAAAGCAAGTAAATGTCATAACATCCGATTTTAAAACGACGTAAAAACAAGCTAAACGATTAGGGATTATGAAGATCTAAATGCAAGCGAAAAATTGGCCATAGTTTGGCCTAAAAATGGTCAATCGCCACAAAAGAAAAACAATATATATAATCCAATCAACTAGCAAACTATGCGCACTAAATGCAATAATATCAAATAAGATCCAAACGCATAGTTAAAATCGCAATCACACAATGACATATAAACAAGAGCAAATGTAAGAAGAAACGCATCAAAATAATCAAGTAAAACCGTTTCCTACTTATTACATCAAAAACAACTTGTTCAACTCAAAGGAAATAGAAATACAACGCAAAGAGAAAAACAATAGAGAGGTATTTCTCCCCCTTTGACATCATCAAAAGGAATAAAATAAACAACTATCCGCCTAGTCGCGGTGAGAAGTCGCATCATCCTCGTTGTCATCGTCGTTTGGAAAGAATTCATGAAATTGTGCCCTTTGCTCGGCGCTTTCACGATCAAGTCGGTCTAGCTCTTCTTGTCCCGGATTCATGAATCGAAACATTCGACGAGTCATTTGTGCATTGTGGTATTGGTTGATGTAGAGAGAGTCGTAGAACTTGTCGGAGCGCGGGATACGAGAAGAAGATCCCGCTTGAGCTTTTCCTTGTCGTCGAGAGGGACGAGAGGATGTAGGGATATCGACGGGGGGAATGGAATCGGAGGAGATATCCAAATCCTCATGAGAAGCACGTGGGGTGGGCTTAGGACCGACATACTCTTCCTCTTCGGGGGAAAGAGGGGTATAATCGGGGCCGGACACCCGCTTACCGGACCAAGTTATGGACTTGTCGGTATTATTGAATTTGATCGACATTTGGGAGAGGTAGGAAGTATCCCAAACGTGTTTGTCCTTGTTTTTGACCAAAGTTCCACCGGGAACGAGATTTTGGTCTTTTAGGATGGCCGAAATTAAGGCACCGTAAGGTAGCCCATTTTTGGATTTCGTCTTAAGCGAATCCATCTTAAAGAGTATGAGTGTCGCGAAGTCAAGTTTGACTCGGCGGTGGATACACCCAAGAAGAAAGATGTACTCATTAGTAACATCCGTAAAGTTGGAGGTGTGTGGGAGGACGATGTGAGAGAGGATGTGGTAGGCTAGTTTGTTACGGAATAATAGGCCATGGGCTTTGTTTGAACGGTTGTTATGGGCGGGATGAAAAATTTCGTCTTTTAGATCATTGAAGTTTTCGATCTCTAGAGTTTCACAAAGTTCCTTGCTTGATTCATGGACACCGCCGCTTTCTAGGCGTAAGAGAGTTCGTAAACGGTCTATACCGTAAACGAATTGTTGTCCGTTATAGGATGAACGTAAACGGAGTGCGTCATCGGAGTCCCTATCTAGAACTAGATGATAATAGAATTCATAGACATTCTCTTTGTAAAAGGGATCTTTGAGAGTGAGAAGGGTATCAAGTTTGTAAAAGCTTAAGTCTATCATAAGAGCGGAAAACCGTTCACGAAAAAGAGGCATGTCTAGAGTGAAGTTGGTCAATATACCTCTTTGACCCATCTCGGGTGGATAGAGAGGAGGAAGAGGACCGGAAGAGGCACCGGGAGCGGTGGAGGAAGATCCGGTTCGGCGACCGCGAGGTATACGTGGGCGATTGGACGGAGGCACGTAGGCGTCCTCGGGTTCATCAACAAGGTGGGGTTGCTTCGATTGCTTGGTGCGAACCATATTTGAGTGATTATGGATAAAAAATGGAAAATATGGGTGATTTTAGAGAGATTGGGCGAATTTTGAGAGAGAGTGAATTTGATTAGGGTTTAAAAAGAAATGAATTAGGGTTTGAAAAAAGAAATAAAAACTGAAAACCAGCAAAACGATCGGTCGTTTTGTGTTTCGATCGGTCGAAATATAACCAGATTCTTCCAGTGAGTCCACGTTAAAAACGATCGGTCGTTCTTAATAAACGATCGGTCGACTGTATTAAAACGATCGGTCGTTTTTACAGACGATCGATCGACTGTAACTGGGTTACAGAACTGGAATTTTTTGCACTAATCGACACGGATTTGGCATAAAGAAAATATAAATACTTATAAAAAATATGTATATATATCACACATCAAACATGCCTAACTCTCGGCGAATAAAGCAAAATTGTTCCTCATTAAGGGGTTTTGTAAAAATATCGGCTAATTGCCTATCCGTACTTATGTATTCAAGTGTAATATCCCCTTTTTGGACATGATCCCGTAAAAAGTGATGACGTAAATTAATATGTTTAGTGCGAGAGTGTTGGATCGGATTTTTCGAAAGGTTTATAGCACTAGTATTATCACACAATATAGGTACACTATTAAATGATAATTCAAAGTCGTTTAGTTGTTGACGCATCCAAAGGATTTGTGCGCAACAACTACCCGCGGCGACGTATTCCGCCTCCGCCGTGGAAAGCGCAACCGAGTTTTGTTTCTTGCTATGCCAAGAAACTAAGGCGTTTCCTAGGAAATGGCAAGTGCCACTAGTACTCTTTCTATCTAATCGACAACCGGCAAAGTCGGCGTCGGAATAGCCAAGCAATTCAAAAGAAGTATCATGCGGATAAAACAATCCTAAATTGCATGTTCCTACAAGATATCTAAAAATGCGCTTAACGGCTATAACATGCGATTCCTTAGGGCAAGATTGATACCTAGCACACATGCAAACACTAAACATGATATCGGGTCTACTTGCGGTTAAATATAAGAGGGATCCAATCATACCTCTATAGAGCTTTTGGTCCACGCTTTTACCCGATTCATCCTTGTCTAGTTTTGTTGCCGGACTCATCGGAGTTCCTAGCGGCTTTGCATCGCTCATGTTGAACCGTTTGAGCAAGTCCCTCGTGTATTTGGCTTGATTGACGAAAATTCCGTCCTTTGTTTGTTTGATTTGCAATCCAAGAAAGTATGTGAGTTCACCCATCATGCTCATCTCGAATTCTCCTTGCATACACTTAGAAAACTCCTCGCACATGCGAGCATTAGTAGCACCGAAAATGATATCATCAACATATATTTGAATTAAAAGCATATCTTTTCCATCCTTTTTAATAAAAAGAGTAGTGTCTAAAGTACCACGAGAAAAACCCTTTTTAATCAAAAATTTACTAAGTCTTTCATACCACGCCCGGGGTGCTTGTTTTAAACCATAAAGTGCTTTTCGAAGTTTGTACACATGATTAGGAAATTCGTGATTTTCAAAACTGGGTGGTTGTTTTACATAAACTTCCTCATTAATAAAGCCGTTTAAAAATGCACTTTTAACATCCATTTGAAATAATTTAAAACGTTTAAAAGAAGCATAAGCAAGCAACATTCTAATGGCTTCTAGTCTTGCTACGGGTGCGTAAGTTTCATCGAAATCGATGCCCTCTTCTTGATTATACCCTTGAGCTACTAGTCTAGCCTTATTTCTAATAACTACCCCGGATTCATCCATCTTATTACGAAATATCCATTTCGTACCTATAATGGTTTTCTCACGCGGTCTAGGTACTAAAGTCCATACGTTACTACGCTCGAATTGATTTAATTCGTCATGCATAGCTAATACCCAACTCTCATCGAGTTCCGCTTCATGAATGTTCTTGGGCTCTAATTGAGACAAGAATGCAAAATGATTAACTATATTTCTTAATGATGAACGTGTATGCACTCTTTCTCCCGGGTTACCCAACATTAAATCTTGAGGATGGTGATTGGCAAAACGCCATTCTTGAGGCAAATCCTCATGAATATGTACACTAGATTCTAAGTCCTTTTGAAGTCTCTCTATAGTGACTTCTTCATCAACGGGTTCAACATCTAAGCTAGGCGTTGACTCTAAACTAGATGTAACATGATTCGAAGAAGATGCTTTATGAAAAATATCATCATCAATATTATGAACAATTAAAGGCTTATCAATCGTCGGCAAATTCTCATCAAACGAGACATGTACCGACTCTTCCACCAATAAAGTTCTTTTATTAAAAATACGATAAGCTTTACTCGATATAGCATATCCAACGAAAATTCCTTCGTCGGACTTAGCATCGAATTTTCCTAGATTATCCTTACCATTGTTATGAACATAGCATTTACAACCAAATGCACGTAAATGAGAAATATTGGGCTTACGCTCATTCCATAATTCGTAAGGTGTCTTTTTTAATATGGGCCTAATTAAGGCTCTATTTAAAATATAACAAGCGGAATTTACGGCTTCGGCCCAAAAATACTTTGGCAAATTATTTTCGCAAAGCATGGTCCGTGCCATTTCCTCTAGGGTTCTATTCTTCCTCTCAACTACCCCATTTTGTTGGGGCGTACGAGGGGCCAAAAAATTATGATCAATACCATTTTCATCACAAAAAGTTTGAAATGGAGTATTCTCAAATTCCTTACCATGATCGGTTCGGATACTTTTGATCATATAACCCTTTCGTGTTTGGAGCTTTTTGCAAATGATAGAGAATTCTCTAAATGCTTCATGCTTATGAGTTAAAAACAAGACCCACGTAAAGCGACTAAAATCGTCAACCATGACGAAAGCATATGCACGCCCGCCAAGACTAAGTGTCCGGGAGGGGCCAACTAAGTCCATATGAATGAGCTCCAAACAACGAGTAGTAGATATAATATTTTTAGACTTAAAAGAAATCTTTGTTTGTTTGCCTAATTGGCAAGCGTGACAAAGTTTGTCCTTTATATAAGGAGTTTTTGGTAAACCTATTACCAAATCTTTACTAGAAAGTTTAGCAAGTAAATCAAGACTTGCATGACCAAGTCGTCTATGCCACAACCAACCATTGTCGTTGATAGTAACAAGACACTTGACTTCATCATCCACCGAACTATTCAAATCAATCATATAGACATTATTTTGTCTTTGACCCATAAGAATAGTTTTATTATCCGAAATACAATGAATAATGCAATGCGATTTTTCAAAAATGACTTTGTGACCCAAATCACAAAGTTGACTTATACTAAGCAAGTTATGTTTAAGACCATCAACAAGCAATACATTATCAATAACGACATTAGATGGTTTAGAGATACTACCAATACCGATGATTTTGCCCTTGCTATTATCCCCGAAGGTCACAAAGCCTCCGTCTTTAGGTGCAAGAGTTGTGAATTTTGTTTTGTCTCCCGTCATATGTCTTGAGCATCCACTATCTAGGAACCACTTGTCCTCGTTGATTTTTGATCTCAAGCATACCTACAAGACAAAACGATCATTGGTACCCTAATCCATTTTTGGGTCCTTGAGGGTTAGAGTCTCGACCCTTTGGAATCCAAACCAAATCATTTCTACTTACTTTATACCTATTAGGGCAATATATATAATCCTCATAGTGGTCACTACGGTTGCAAGTAATACATTTTATATGCGAGATATGTTTAACAAAACGATTATAAACTAAGTTCCTTTTATATGAATTGTTCTTACGGGAGTAACTTGGGGTTCTATTTTCATTTTTCTCCACTTGTTTGGTGAATAGATTTTTATGCTTAGACGCTAAGAGAGGGTTGTATCCTACACCGGTTTTATCATATGCGCCTTGTTGAGAAGCTAATATAGTACTTAGCATTTTGCTTCCTTTAGTGAACTTAGAGAGAGTGAGTTCGGCTCTATCCACCTTTTCTTTACATGAACTTAGGTCATTAGCTAACTTATCATTTTCTATTGTAAGTTCGGCATTTTTAGACGTAAGTAAGTCATTTGTTATAGCTAAGTTCTCGAGTTCGTCTTGTAGAGTAATTAGCATTTTTCTAAAAGATTTGTTTTTACCTCTAGCTTTTTCTAAGGATGCTAACACATCATTTATATCAAAATCATCATCACTAGAAATAGAGGAGTTAGAGGAGTGAAAGCTTACATCCTCGGTATCGTCGTCTCTAGCCATGAGACAAAGATTTGCGACTTCTTCATTGTCGCTATCGGAGCTATCATCATCGCTCCCCCATGCGGCCAAAAATGCCTTCTTGTATTCCTTTTTCTTTCCGAACTTATCCTTTTTCCTCAAAGGACATTCGTTTTGCATATGGCCGGGTTTGTGACATTTGTAGCAAATGATTTCGTCCTTTTTGTTCGATTTGTCGGAAGGCTCTCCCTTATACTCCTTTTTCCGAAATCGTTGTCCACCCTTCTTCTTCCAACTTAGGAATTTGTTGTAGCGTTTGGCGAAGAGTGCCATGTCGTCATCCTCACTCGAGGAATCATTGTCGCTATCTTCTTTTGTTGTGCTTTTGAAGGCGATGCCTTTCTTCTTTTTTGAGTCATCCTCATGCTTTCGAGTCGTCATATCTAGCTCATGGGTGCTCAAGGATCCTATGAGGTTGTCGAGAGAAAGTGTGTTCATATCCTTGGCTTCTTGTATAGCCGTCACTTTTGATTCCCACTTCCTCGGAAGGCTTCGTAGGATTTTCGTCACCATCTCCTTGCTAGAATATACCTTTTCAAGTCTTTTGAGATCATTAGTAATCTTAGTAAAACGAGTGTACATAGAAGCAATAGACTCGTCATCATCGACTTTAAACAATTCATAATCATGAATAAGCATGCTAATCTTAGAGTCTTTAACTTGACTAGTTCCTTCGTGCATAATAGCTAGCTTATCCCACATTTGCTTAGCGGTGTCACAACCGGAAATCTTATCATATTCACTAGGCGAGAGCGCACAAGTGATAGAGGTCATGGCCCTACAATTTAGGGAAAACGCAAGGCGTTCATCGGTATCTAGTTCCTCTACAAGTTTATCTTCGCCATTTCTCCTAGGCGTTCTATAGCCTTTACTAATACTTATCCATTGATCTATTTCATAACCACATAGGAAATTTTTCATTAGATCTCTCCAATAGGGATAGTTAGTGCCGTCAAAGAATGGGGGCCTAGTTATGGATTTAGAGTCGGCGTATGAAGACATAACGGATCTTTAAACTATAAAATCGTTAGATTTTCGTAAATAAAATAGCTAGGCTCTGATACCAATTGTTGGTCCGTAGGAGTCTAAACCTTAGAGGGGGGGTGAATAAGGTTTTCGTACGTTTTTCGCGGAATTAAATCTAAGGATATTTAACTAAGTTAAAAAGTGGTTTTTATAACCTAAACTCTTTCGTTTCCAAATTAGCGCTAAATAATCTAAACAAGCAATAAAGATGAGTGATAAATAAATGCGTAAAGTAAAAGTTAAGGGAAAGAAATAACGCAAGATTTATAGAGGTTCGGCTAAACGTGCCTACGTCCTCTCCTCGGCATTTTCACTACCGAGTATTTCACTAGAATCTCGTTCCAAAGGTTACAACCTAACGAGCTTAATCAGACGATTTAGCTCCCCCTCACTTAATGAGTATCCCGAAAGAAAAAGCCTAGAACTTTTAAGCTACACTTGCTTGAAAAGCTTCTACCCAATCAATTGCTCACTAACGAGTTTATAAAGCACTCTTTTACAAGTTTAATTTGAATACAACACTCACTAACAAATATTATCTCGATATTTATAAGATTACAATGAGAATATAATCGAGAATAATTTATGAATAATAAGTGAGAAGTTGGAAGTATAAGCTTGAAGAATTTCTTAGAAAGATTTGCTTAATTGTTGACTACTTGGATAATCTTCCTTGAAGGTTTTGAAGCTCTTTTGTAGGGTGAAAAGATGCAGCAATTAATTTCAGACCGTTGCAGTTTGTTGGCTGAATTGAATGCTGGTTAATGCAGTGGTTCGCCCCATTTTCAGGAATGGCTTAAAAGCTGGAATTTGAAATTTTACAGAAACGATCGGTCGTTTCTGCAAAACGATCGGTCGTTTTTTATCTATGCTCACTGGAAGAAATCATCAATAAAACGATCGGTCGTTTTATTATGGCGATCGGTCGTTTTTGTCCTATGCTCACTGGAAGGATTTCTCACATTTATGATCGATCGTTTTGGGTTGATCAGTCGTTTTTTTGTTGTTCTGGGTTATTTTCGGTTTTCTCGACAAACTTCGAAACCCCGTAACTAATTCGTTTCAACTCCGATTTAGGTTCCGCTTGAACCAATGGCTTCGTAATTACGCATTCAATCATTTAGACCCTTTAACACACTCGATAAATGATTAGTACGCAAAACGAGCTTTTATCATGTTTTACAAATATTGTTATCATCAAAATAATCGAATTGAAGAACATTGTTCAACACATATAACTTAATATATCCACCCAATGTATATAACTTATCTGAGTTAGTGATCAGCATCCAAAAATAGTTTTCAGTGTCCTGTACAATTCAAAGAACTTTGTACATACATAAACTTAAATAGAAAATTACTAATCTTTCCTGCAACAAAACACCCGGAACGACACATAACATAACTCGAACGTCTGTTATATCCTTGACTAATCGACTCTTAAGAGGCTAACCAATTATACAATTTAAATTCAACTAGTCGCACCAAACAATCATCAAAATAACTACTGTATATATTCCTAACAAGTCCAATTTGCACTCCAATATTCTTCATAAATCGGAATTTATATGTCATCCATAAGCTGATACTAATCTCATTATACGTGTCTAGAACTAATCCCGAGAATGCACTATATCTCATGATTACTATTCATTGCTCATAAGCCAAAGATATAATACTTTTGTACTAAATAAAAAAATTAAAACCTTGGTTAAGCACCCATTAAGTGGGTAATCTAAATTCGTATCTTGCTCCTTCATCATAGTTATCATGTTCCTACAGCAATACCACTACGCCATTTAATATATTTTCGACTTGAAAGCAAAATAAAAGTATCTTTTAATCTTCTACCTTAAACCATTAGAAGATCCCAAAATACATTAATCCATCCAATCAGAAACAATAAATTTTCTCTTTAACAACCCAATTTTATGCCTTCCACACCCTTGAGGGATTACGTAAACACTTAACCAATTAAATAAATAGAAACTAAATCTGCACTAACGCGCAACAACTAAAGTTTAACTAATATCTATAAACTTTTCAACCACTCGAACTAAGATACTAATTCTCACAATCAACCGTTGTTGCGTTAAACATAATTACTGCATAAAAACTTCATCTTACCAAATACCAACAACTGTAGTGTTAAGTTCACATATCAGAAAAATTTAACCCTGTCAATTCTAACCACACCCTTGCAGAAAACTTGATGTGCAAAAGTTAACAGATACCAAGTCTTGGTTGATGTTTTTTTTTTACAGGTAACACTGAAATTTTAACTAAGATCTATAAACTTAAATGTTACCAAATTAAACTATACAATAACGACCATAATAATCCAACTGATAATCCTTACCCATTTTAACATAGGACTAAAACTTGTAATAGAAGAAAACCTATAATCTTCGTATTTAACTACTTAAACAACTCATGAGTAATATAAGCATCCCTTGAAACTTACTTTTAAGGGCAATTCTTAGCTTGCGTGTTCACCGACCACTTAGTAAATAACCCAATCTCCAATAACCAGTACACCCTTACAAACAATATTTCAATCTCTCGGCCCAATGTCCATAAATCCTAACAGGTGTTTAAGGCTAAAATTGGCCCAACCAGAATAAGTTTCTCTCACGTGACCTTTGCATTTCTAGTGGACAAGCAACTCACTACAAGAAAATGATGAAATACCAACTGAAATTACTAACTGATTTAGTAGTTGAAAAACACCAACCGAATCTATAACCGGAAATGTTGTTACTAAATAATACTAACTTAATACTTACTAATAAATGTTCAGTTGATAAATAGCAACTGAACAGTAACTAAACAATATTCAGTTGGTAACTACCAACTGATTTGTAACTAGTAGCTAAATACCAACTGAACATTAACTAAAAAATATTCAGTTACTAACTACCAATTGATTTGTAACTAACATTTTTCTAGTAGCTAAATACCAACTGAACCGTGTCAAAAAATATCACGTTAGTACTAACCCCAATTAGAATCAAGAGAAGTAAGCATTAAACAAGAAATAAGTAAAAATAATAATAATGTACCTCAAATAGATTCTACCATCTAAATAAGCTCTTGAAACTTCTCTTACAAATCGGCTCCCAGAACAATATCTTTGTCGAATCAATTCTCCTGTAAAACTAACAAAACAGTAACCTACTGATCCGTTAGAGATGAAAGTTGCTTATGATTAAAAACACTATCATTCTTCTCTGTCCATGAACACTTCTCACGGTAAACCTAAAAGAATAATAAAGGAATTCAGCTGCACCTTCAGAATTTCTTCCGATTTAAAACCAATACTAAATTTCTCAGCTAACAGATTCATCATTAATACATGCCTTCATATATCCTAGTTTGAAATTTGGACAAATAGTTGAACCTTTAACCTTTTATAATTCCAAACAAGCAAGTGACTACGACACTTAAGGAGTAAAACTACTAGGTCCAATCTACTCTGAAACACTGCCTTTTCGTTTCTACCAGAACACTAAATCATGAAAATATTTCCCTCACAAGTCAATACTATATCCACAACTTGTCAGACCAACTGAGTTCTAAAATACTAATGCTCTTACATTATACCAGCAATTTTACAAACTTACCCGTAAACCATCAGAGTCCAATGTGGGATTACCTTAATAATTTCTAGGATCCTCATCTTACTTGTTATCTCATCAATCAGCCAACACTTGCTTTATAATGGCAACAAAAGTCTTCCAAACAAGTATTTTTTGACCCAAAAAAAAAAATCCAGACGCCCATTCCAGGCATGTTAACTTATATAAAGGACAACAACAATGTAGTAAAAACAAACTCGTTCCTTCATTATCTTACTGATCAATCATCACTACGAATACACAGGAAAAATTATTTCAAAAGTCACACGGTACCTTCAATGCATGTCCGAAAACTACAGATTATCACTACGACAATGAAATTCACACGGTGTTAGAAGATTTTGATCAAAATAAATAGGAAAATTTACTTTTTCGGTAACTTTTTACAAAATGGGGGGTCGCGGCTCCCGACTGCCCGCACCTAGTCCCCCCTTATCGTTTTAGCGTTGAAAAGTATCTAACTTAAGTATTTGTGTATATATAGGGGAATGATATATGAACACTATATATATATTTTTAGATTCTAGCAGAGTTTATATATTTAATAAAAAATGCTACCTAGAGGGAACACAACTTATTATAGGTATCTTGTGATAATTTAAGTTTAAAAATGTTACATATAAGTCATTATTTATAGTATAAATTTATATTTCAAAAGCTAAATTCTGGATTTTCTCCATCAACATTTAGAATAATACTAAACACACAACTTGTGCATAACTCGTACACCACGTTAGACTAATTCCACGTGAGACTAATTCGAATGGTTGTATCGATATTTTTATAACAATTTTTTTTAAAATACATCAAATGAATGTACGAATTGTATGAATATCATTACTCATAAATTATTTATTGATGGAGGTCGTAAGTTATATTAATTTATCGATATAATAGCTAAAATGTAACCGTGCTCACAAATCTTCTAAATTTGTTGAGGTTATTTAGGAAACAACCATCGCTGAATCGGACACAATATCTAAGTGACTGAACCCCATCTCGGTCTCGCTCTCTATCTGCAAACCAATCAAAATAGCATGTAATTCATTAAATATAATTTGTATCGACCCAAGAAACCTACTTAATGCTCTCACTATACAATCACACTCATCACAAACAATTCCAACAACAGTTGATGGCCCGGATTTTCTTTGGAGTACTCATTTACTTTTGAGCTTGAGGCAACCGGAGGAGATCTAGCCCAAGCTACCAAACGCAGAGTCCGTACTCGAGGAAAAAAAAACCCTAAACGAAGCCACAAAATCTAAATGCCTATTACTACTAAGTGTTCAGCGTATGAAACCATGAGCGACTCCTAACAAATGGATATCATCGAACACTTTGTAATCCACAACATCGCTAATAAAATAGTCTAATCTTCCAAATATATAATTGTCACGGACCTTCCAGACATTTCACAAAATGAAGCATGTCGTAATGAACTATACATGGCAAGTCGGGGTAACGTCCAAACTCCAACAAGAACACCCGGAGAATAGAATAAACCGGATACAACATGACCCAAAACAATCCACTAAAATGCATCCAGACCTATTTCATAAGCGAACAGTCAATAAATAGGTGCTTTAACGTCTCCGCAGAAGCACCAGAAGTGCATCTCGATGCCATACAAAATTCCCGTAAAGAAATCATGTCATCCGTCTCTAAAATACACTAAACAGCCCCAAAGAAATACGAAGATACCTATGGCAGAATCGGACGTCACCAAACATATGAATAAACCTCACTGACCGTCCTCCGATGTCTAAAAATACCACATGCCCAACAAAAGCACGAACTCACTATCTACTAATCTACTCCAACGAATCATGTCAGTATGCCCAGCTGGTACAAAATCTGAACAACCTGATCGACAATTATGGTTGAACCTTGAAAAGGAATGAATATGAGAAGATGTCCTCTTGGAGGACCAAACAATTTATGCAACGTATTCCGAAGAAATTCAAGAATGTTAGCCATCATTCTTTGACGTATAAAATCAGTGAAATTTTCTATGTTATTGCAGAAAAAAAATTCTAATTAAGAATGCATTAAATATCAAAAGAAAGAAATTGGCATTAAGTAAAAAATGCTATGTCCCTTGCTCTCGTTTCTCCGGTTTGTACCATGCTTCCCTTTATTCTGTCTAATTCTATGAATCATGCTCGTATGGTCTCGCCTCTTGCTCTCTCTCAAGTGAATTCGACAACAAAATTTTATTCAATTGTTATCATTGTATAGAAACATATTGCAGAAGAAATTTATAGCGAAAAAGAATCATTTTTTATATGTTTTCATATGGCCGACTCTAAATTCTTGGTATAAAACGCATATTTTGATGACGATAATGATTCTTTTTTCTGATATGTGATACAATAAGAATAAAGCTCTTAGACATATAATTTTGAAAATGGTGCATTGTTGTATTGGTAAATAAGCTTCACTTTTCATATGTTACAATGCGGCCGGTCACCGATTTCTCACATTAATAAATTATGTTTTTTTAACCTTATTGTACATCATAAACACTTGCTGATTAGATGCAACCACGAGGATGATTATTTGAGAATATGGCTTAGAAAAGAATGGCATATACTAGGGTGTCCTATGCTTGTATTCAAATGGGCCTACAATTTCAATTCAAACAAAGAATCACCTATTGCGCCCGTTTGGATCTCTTTATCACAATTACCTATACACATATACAATAAAGTTACTATCTTTTCAATAGCAAATGCATTTGGGTCGCCATTAAAGCTCGATACACCAACTGCTTCTCTTTCTAAACCAAGCCTAGCAAGAGTTTGTGTTGAGATAAACTTAAAGAAAAAGCTTACCAATAGAGTTTGGATTGGATATGGTACAGAAGGGACGGCGAAGGATATTGGCAGAATTGCCATTTTGAGGAAATTCCAGATTTTTGCTCAATTTGTGAAAGGACAGGGCACTCCAGTAATATCTGCAAAATAGAGAACAATGCATTGAACATAAGTACTAGCAAAGTGGAGACGAAGAGTACAATAGTAAATGAAGTAGATGAGAGAAGGAGAAACAATAAAAAAGGTAAAGTTACACAATTTAAAGAGATTGTTAAAGCATGGGCACCAAGAGTAACTCGTAGACACAGTGAAACACATGAAAATGGGGATAAGTTCAATGAAGTTGCTAAGAAAAATGCATGAGAGCATTGCAGCTAAATAATTGTCTAAATGGGGAAAATATAAGTAAGGAGAAAGGTCCAAGCAATTATAATTAGGTGTCGAGATCAGAAAAATAGTAAAGTTAGGAAAAGAGCAACCAGGAATCGAAACTTCTAATATCTTTGAGGTTTTGCAAGATCTAGAGCACGAGTTAGTCCGCTATGTCGAGCGGAAACTTGAAGTGTTACCTCTAAAAATAAGTATTAAAGATTCATCAAGTTTACCAATTCTGAATATTGAAAGAGGTATAACAGATAATCATATAACACCTCTATAACTCGAAGCTGTAACTAACAATAATATTTCTAGCTCAGGACAATGTAAGCACATAGAGTAAGATGTTAGGAATTACGAGGATAATTTACTCACTCCGGATAATGAGCAGATAAATCTAAATGAAGTTGAATTAGTGGTAAGATGTTAGGAATTACGAGGATAATTTACTCACTCCGGATCAGTGTTTTAAATAGCGTTATCGCTATCGTAGCGTTTTTTCAAGAGAAACGCTAAAAGCGCTAATAGCGTTGCTATATAGCGCTTTGCGGTATATTTTTTTTTTGCCTAAATATGCACTAAACTTTAGAATATATAACAAAAAAAATAAAAAAAATGTATAGTTATATTAGATAGTAATAAAAAAAAATCAAAAAAAAAATTGTTGTTGCTGAGTTTTGAACCCAGGTCTGCTGAAAATTACAGCACTGCCTTAACCATCTGGACTGCAGACACTTTTATGAAAATTACATAATATATATTATTTATTTAAATCCGCTGTTTTTTTTTTAACTCGCTATTTACGCTTTTGGTCCAGAATTTCGCGCTTTTTGCGCTTTTGGTCCCCTATAGCGCGATTTTAGCGCAATTCCACCCAAAATCGTGATTTTTCGTTGCGTTTTTTACCAAAAAAGCGCTATTTCGCGCTACGTAGCGCTACGTAGCGCGAATTTTAAAACATAGCTCCGGATAATGAGCAATTGAGCAGATAAATCTAAATGAAGTTGAATTAGTGGTCGATCCTTACTCATCCAATTGGGAAACCGAAGTGGGTGAAGAGGAGAAGAAAAAGAAGAAAATATCTAAATGGAAAGGTGATAAAATGTCCCAAAAAGAAAGAAAAATTAAAACTCATCAATATAATATGCGCACAAAGGCAAAATCAATTAATAACTAGTATGATGCCTATAACTATGCGGATTATTTTAGCTACTAGTTAATTTGTATTCATATTAAAGAAATAGTTGGTGCCTAACTAATAAGTTATTTGAGAATAGCTCAACAATTCTCGAATGCGTCAAAGAAATGAGGCGGCTATGTTTTCTTTATTGGAGTTAATCGCATTAGAGTGGATATATAATCCTCTCAACAGGTTAGTGTTTCATTATGTTGAACTTATGAAATAAAGTGGCTATGACACCCAGTGCTGTCTGCAGAATTTTCGAGTCCCAAATTTATTTTAAAAAAAGAGCTCTCATTTATTTAGTCATATATTTTTAAAAAAACTACGAGAACATAGTGCATTTTGGGTGAAAACGTAGTTCTACATTTTTTTGTAGAACTCTATACTCTCCATAATCGTCCCTAATATAAATATCATAAGAATTTTTTATGCAATACAATTAATAAAGTAAAATCTTTATTTTATACTTGGGAACTAAGCTAGTTAGTTTTTATTCTACGTGAGTCGTTAATATTATTTAAAAATTTAGAAAACAAATGGCATACATTAAACATATATATAGACTATTAATTTAATTATCAAATGTTGATCGCTTTTATCTCTGAAAATATAAATACAGTGAGTAGTAGTAGTAAGAGCAAAACATAGTGTTGTACTAATATTGCAAGTGATAAAAAAAATAAAAATTTCGTAACTTTATGGTATTTATTTATTTATTTAATAATTCAAACAAACACTAAAAAACAGTTTTTAACTTATTTTTTTACACTTTGATATTTTTCTCATGTAAATTATAATATCTTTTTTAAATTTAAAAATAACTTTTAACCTGTTTTTTACATTCTAATATCTTTCCCGTATAAATTATAAGTTATTTTTTAAGCTTAAAAAATAGCTTTTAAGCTCTTTTTTATTGGGTCGGGTGACTGAAAATTAAAAAAATTACGGCCCGTGATCTCTATTTAAAAACTCTTATAAAAGGTGATGTATAACTAATATTTTCATATATATCTCTATTCATATGTATATAAAAGGAGGCCATAAGTAATTGAAGGCTATGATTGGAGAATTGGTCCTTGGAGGCGTTCCTTATGACACCTAAAAGTCACTCTTATTGTATCAAATTCCCCTTCTCTTTGT
This sequence comes from Primula veris, assembly GCA_963682055.1. Taxonomy (NCBI): domain Eukaryota; kingdom Viridiplantae; phylum Streptophyta; class Magnoliopsida; order Ericales; family Primulaceae; genus Primula; species Primula veris. The sequence goes on along the minus strand of OY821745.1, from coordinate 26,230,244 downwards.
ATTTATCGTTAAATTTACTGTTTTTCTTGACCTAATTCACTCACGCAAATTTGCTCCCCATTTCAAATTAACTACAGTTTAGGAAGAATTATGAGTATTCCCATTGTACTCCATGAGGACATGGTATTTACGCCGTGACTTGATGCTTTTACACTGTAAATTCTGACTTAGATTGTAGGTTAATTTGTGCTAGCAGGAATGAAAAAACCCATTTGTTTCGTTAATTTGTTCTATGTTTTACTATATATTTACCTTCAAAAAAATTGTGGTTGTAAGTACTCTTGGTAAGTTGCTATGACGGGGTGACCCTTTGTGTTCATGAGTTCTAAGGTTACGTGCGGTTATTCCAAATACTATACACTACAACAACAACAATAAAAAAAAAAAAACCCAACAATTTACATTTCGAAAACTGTTGTTAAAGTGAGTGTTACTATATTTTAGCAATAGTTTCGCAATAGAATTAGTTGTTATTATGTTGCTAAAATATAAAACCCTATGTATTACAACCAACAGTTTTCAAAAATTAAACAATTGTTGGCTGAACTTTTTATTTTAGTGATAGATGATTAAAGTTATAAGAACCATTTCCGATCAAGCAAAGACTAAATTTAATATAAAACCCTATGTATTCCAACCAACCCAACTGAGCAAAGTATGCTAGAGCTCCCGCACCCAGTTCGCTAAAAATCGGCTACGTGGATTTATGACTAAGCAATGAAAATTTCAATTGTGTACATTGCAAATAGAAAGTATGTCCAATTGAACACGTAAAGTATATATCATTCAAACTCTACTATGTGAACTTCAATTATTGAATTTTATCAAATTTCTAAGTTGAATTCAACTTGTCAGAGCATTTGCAGCAGATTATCTAAATTGCAATTTTTAGCTATTTTAAATGAAAGTTTTGAATATTTAGTCAAATTAAGTTATGCAGCAGTTTATTTAAAAGGATGTTTATTTTAAAAGAGTTTCTTTAAAATATAGATAATTTGAAGCATTTGTAATCTCTCTCCTCTATATTAAAAATATCCAAACCTCACTCGTATAAACACCTGTGTTTCACTTTTACTCCGTACGTTAAATAACGTACATATTACAGTAGTATTTAAAATTAAAATATTAATACAACTGCATGACTACATATTCCTAAATATTTACTTATTAAAACTTGTCTTGATCTAAATTTTAATTTAGAATTATGTATATTATTTTAAGTAAATTAAGCAATAATCTCATCTAGTTTATGATTAGTTAATTATTTAAAGCAATATGAATAAATAAGTTAAATTTTTATTTTGAATAATCTGCTATGTGAAATGTATATATTGAAAATCTGTAAATTAAAAATAATGAGTTTCGTTATTTAAAATAAATAACCAATTTAAACAAGCTGATGTGAATGCTCTCAAACTGATCAATTTAGAAAAATAGTTTTTAAACCACTGTAAATAATATATATATATATATAGCCTCATGCGATATGGACATCTAATTGTCAAACTAACCCCACAAATCAATTCAAATGACTAAAAACATTTATGTTGATATATATTTGGATCTTTTAAATACTACAATTAATAAAAATCAACAAAATCCTATTTTAGCTGAGAAACTCCATATCTACACTTTCAAAATTTTCATTATCATGGAATGGAGAGAGAGGTCAAAGGGATGCCCGTATGTATTTACTATTTTTAGAGGAGAAATAAAATTATTGCGTGGGTTTGTTGCAACATAGCATATTTGTTGCAACATATCATACGATTTATATAGTAAGTACTAATTTTTTTCATTAGATTATATAAAACATACTCTTATAATTCAAAATAAAATTAGGACCCTTCAAATACAAGAACGGTCACAAAATAAACAAAAATCATATGAACGAGCAACGAGAAAGTACAAGAACAATAAAATCACATAACACAATCATAATACCACGAGTATGTGCTTATAATGATGTTGACCCAATCAAAGGTTAACAGACGATCAAAACACTTCACGTCAGCATTTCTAACGCGGTTTAGTGGGTGATTCAAATTTAGGTCTCACTAATTTGAATCTCTGTCATGGATTTACATTTATTCATTTTTCCTTTGTCGATTTCTTGTTTACAATTTCCTATTGACTTCCTTTAACCGAATTTTAACTTTATTATTGACTTTTTCTAGTACTTGAAGTTTTCTATTCTTCCATTTTGACTCATTCATCTTTCAATTTTACATATTTGGTAGTAAAAAGGCCAAAAAAAAAGGTATTAAAGCTACGAAATGGAAAAATACATAAATGAATATAATATACTCGAACTAATTACTTCTACGGTATTCAAACCATAGTAAATAGCACCAAAATAATATATGTTTTGAGTCAAATCACAAGTCATCACGTACAAATGAACCATCTCTACAAGCAATGAAGTATACCATGTAACCATTAACTATTACTCCTTGTCCCAAATCAATTAACTACCTAAATTACTCTAACTATCCAGTATCCATGCCCTAGAACAGTCGTCGAGAAACTATGATCACCAATAGGAATAAAACCTACAATTGATTTAATTACTCCTCGAATAATATATATTCCTCTTTCTAATTTTCTTTTAAATAGCAACACGGGCCTTGCAAACGTTATGTAATTTCATCGTCCGCATTGTAACCATGAAGCCCTTAGCTTCTCAGGTTTCTAGGAGATAAAATTCTTGTTCTAATCTAGCACAAAACATATATTGCCAAATACTTTGATGGTTCTGTTACAAAACTTTATATGGACCCTCCCGATCTACACTGTCCTACAAACTTCGTTATAACTCAAAATAACGAATTCACCATCTAGCTTGCAAAAACTAGAAAATTTTGCATTATAATAACACACGTGATTAAAGCAATTTGTCTCCATTACCTATTCATCCTGACCAATTGACACATTTGAGCTAATCAAAACATAACCGTCCAAATCATCTTCATTCCCATCAAAACTTCCATTTTCAACATGAATGCTATCGCGAGCAAGTTTATTTCCCTCATAATGTAAACTATTCTTTGATTTATAATTTTTTATTCCAATGGTCAATGCCTCGTCGCTATTTTTGTTATTAAAAAGCGCATTCGACATGCATGCAAATTTTACCCAATCCTTGCCGTACAACAATATTGGTGACTTTAGAAACCATAAGTATTATTCTCAACATCATCCTTTGCTAAATTTTTCAAATCTAGAATAATTTTATGAAAGCTATTTAGTTGTTTATTTAAGAGAGATCTTGGTCGTATCCAAAATAGATTTTTTATTAAAAATTTCATATTTGTTCGTCATATTCTTCAATTTTCTTCTACACTGCCAAAAAATTTATCCCTCTCATGACCGAATATTGGACCTCATCGGCCCAAAACAACTTTATTCTACCACACGAGGTTCCATTCTTCTTGTTTCAATCTTCATCCGCTAGCTTATCAGGCTTCTTCTTAGTTACTGATCTAGATCTTGTTGATTAAACACATCTTGAGTCTCACACCACCAAATGGCAAATCTTTTGGTTCCGTCAAACTCCACCAGTTCGAATCTCGAAGTTCTTATCATATCCCCAATCAAAATCATAAATGGGCTCCTATACCAATATGTCGTGCTAAATACTTGATCCGAATCAATTAGATTGAACACAAGTACGTTTACGAATAAGAAGAATAAACAAGGATAAAAAGAAGAAATTGATCTAACGTGGTGTCCAAAGGGTTAAAGTGTGAAAAAATGATGTATATATGCTCTGGGAACGAAAAACCTTTACTATTATACGTCGTCTAAGATTACAACGATCAACAATCTTACGAATATGTTGTTGAGCCACTTGAAATCTCTCTTTCTCTCTCATGTTTTTTTATTATGGTTAGTGAAGGCTGCAAATAAGGTTTATAAAACACTCATACAAAGAAGGAAAACCTATAACCTAATTATGTATCTAAACCATAACCGGTTGTTTTTCATCTAGTTCAAAAACCACGATTTGTGAAATCATTCTATTATAACAGATTTTTTTACTTTCGACTCATTTATGCAGCTTTTTGACAAATACAATTGTAATCATTAACTTTACTTACGAGTAAGGTACTTTAAGCATCCTATTAAACTGAGACAAAGGAAGTTTATAAAAAAAAAAAAAAAAATTAAGCGATCAAATTTGAGGGTTAACAATTTTGTTTAGCAAATGATAAACATAATATTGAGTACAAGAAGTTCATATAATCATTTTCTCCCAAATCACTCGATCACGATAATAATTTTCCCAAAATAACGCTTGAACGTAAATAATCTAAGCGGGATTACTAAAAATTAATGGTTGATCTGTAAGTCTCTCCGGGCTTCCATCCGCTCGGGATCACATTTTGGGCCGTAACTGATTTTCCAGAAAGGGTAGTGAGCCTTAGAGAAAGCGGTCCGTTTAACTGTCCACCAGGCGAGTTCAACTTCCATGTGGCACCAGAAGACTCTTCCATTGAGTTAAATGGGCCTGACCCGTTTTGGACCTCAACTTTGCTAAGATCTCCGTCACCATTTTCATACTCAATATTAGTGGCGAAGTAGTAGGGGGTGGATCCAGAGTCTACCTTGAATGTTATTTTCACTCCTGGGTAGTTACATGGTACCCTACAAATAAAACATAATTTTTGTTATATCTATTACAGTTTCTTTTAAGAGAAAAGTAATTTGTATACTGATACTATTTTTGTCATTTTCTGAATAATCATCATTATGTTCACATTTTCTCAAAAGTAATAGGACCTTTTATCACTGAAACTGGATTCTATTTCTTTCCTTTGCAGCTCATTGGCTCTTCACTCTAAGCAAGCAAGGGGCTTTCTTTAAGAAAATCTTGGTAGTTTGTTTCCAATTATTGATTTTTCTTTAATTTGAGGGTTTTATGTTTTCTTTGGCATATGTAGAGCTTGTATTGTTCTTTCGATTTCTTTTAGATAAAAGTTCACGGGGAGGGCCTTTTAAAAAAAAAGGAAGAAACTAAATGTGGAAGCTAGTTTTTTAGTTTCTTCTTTTTACATGCACATAAACATATGAGTAAAATGTGCATTAATTATATCGCAATGAAATACAAATGCAAGTTCTTGTAAATATGTTCATCGAAGTTACCTTTGGTATATAATATTTATTTTGCCAGCATTGCGCAGTTCATTGGCTTTTCCAGGAGCAGCCATGGCTCCAAATGCCGTCCCACTAAGATCAAATAAATGGTCGCAACCTGGACACGAGTCCGTGATAGTCACTGTTACAGGGCTTCCTGAACATGCTGGATTCGAATTACATTTCACCTATACGATAATTCAAGTAGGTTGAGATCTTGTACCTTTTTTCATATCACAAATATATGCAGGAAGCTAATGAAATAAGAATTATAAGAAATTACCAATCTGAAGCTTTTTTTTTTAGCATAGAAAGTTGATTTGCCGGTTTTAACATAGCTTTTTTTAAGATAACTTTTCTCAACTGTACTATAATCAGGGCTGATCATAATATTCTTAATTAGCATCTCAACCCCGTTCAATTTCGTCATCTATTTTACTATATTAAAAAAAATAGCAATACATATGGAAAAAAATCATAGTTCTTTCACACCTAGTCTGTTGGCACCTAAGATATGACTGAAGTACTACGAGGACCACCGTGACTATATTACAGTAAAGGACAAAACGTTTAAATATAACTTGGTGACCATATAGCCTATTTATCGATAAGTTACATGCTTATCCGGAGATTGTCGGGTTTGTCGATTTAGTTTTGATAAGTTTCTAACTTAAATATTTGCTTATATATATTTATATATCTATTTTTTTATTCTTGCAATAGAATCCTTCTTTCTAAGAAAAAAGTCCTATCAGATGTTAAACTCTCTTCGTAAGGAAATAAATTGTACTAATTCTAAAAAAAGCATATATAGACAATAAGAAAAGTAACTTTTAACAAATAGATTAATGGAAAATTAGGTTAGTACCGCATAACACTCTCCACATCCTTGCCCATTCTTGTAAATCTCAGGAGATGCAGCTGATATAAATTTGTTAAAAGGGGATATCGCAACTGCACCCAGATAACCACATGCTCCACCTGCAATACATAAAAGGATTTTTATAAATATTTGCACAAAACATGTCGCCACATAAATAGTATTAAAAGTTTAATTTCATGTACAAAATAATTTATACACTAAGCAGATATGGTAGTTGGTATGCGCAAATTATGAAACGAGATTCATCTTTAGTAGCTAAATAGACAAGTGGAAGTATTTATAGGTTTTCCAAGCTAAGTTACATTTTTAAAAAATGTTATTTTCGTACAATTATAAACTTGTAATTAATGAGTGTTTTTAATCGCATGAAGCGGGGAAAGAGATTGCTTGGAACAGTTTTTTATTTACAAGATACCATTATTTGAAATATTAATTTATCAAAGTGTTGGTATATTTTAATGATCGGTTTTAAGCATACCATCGGATCCAAAACCTTCGGGAGCTCCATACCATGTCGCAATAGTAGTTAAATCATTAGAAACTTTCAACTGTTTGGGATTAAAGCAATAACAAACACTTAGTAGGGAAATGAGAGTAACAAAAGCATATTGAGAAGACAAAGATGATGCCATGGTCGCTAAAACTAAAATGTTAGAACTTGTGTCTTTACATATTTTGTTGGCAATCCACCGACCCTTTAAATAGGAGAAAATAGTTTCCTGCATCGCCTATCCATAAGTTTAATTAATTACATTCGATATTCTGTTACCATTAAGTGGATGTACATATTAATTGTATTTACTATTCGGATTACATAAATGAGTAACTTTGACTATACATGAAATTCATGTTCTTTGTATTTGCTTCATTTAGTAGAAATTTCCAAATGCATGTTTACTTATTGTTCATCCATACATGTAATTAAGTATGATACTTCGACATGGAGAGTATTAGACGAATCTGCAGAAAACTTAATTGTAGCAAGATTACAAAAATGGAGACGCATTAATTGAATGAATTAATACATGCATGGATAACTGAAATATAATTGAAGCAAGACCGTAATCATTTTCTTATATGAATATAAAGTTGTATTAATTATGCTAAACACAAAAAGAAAATGCTCAAACGGATTACTCCAAACGAGACCCAAGTCAGAAAATTTTTACAGGTCCAATTCATAAATCAATGAGAAGAAAACCATAGCTTGTTAATTTCAATACATCACTTTCGTAATAAGAGGAATGAGACCTCTTAACAATGTTAGATAGAAAATACCATAATAATGTGCTTTCGTTGTAACCTACGCAATGTGAACAATGAGTGCCGTCTCGCTGTAGACCCAAACCCAATAAACAAAATGAGCCTTAAATACTAATATTAGTTTAACCATCCAAATATATAAAAAAGCACTCGAATTGATAATTTATTATTTTCACCACCATGTTTTAAGTAAATAATCCGGCACAACCGCACCTCATAAAGAATAAATTACTAAATCAGTCGTATACAAAAAAATTGAGAATAAAAATACACAATTAAAATATTAATTTAAAACCCCCAAATTTAGTTGTCTAAATCATCATAAAAAATCTCATGAGTCATAGGCCCATATGAATAAACCAGATCCATTTTTTATGTCCTATATTTTTTAGGTTAGCCTATCCTAATTTTTTTTTGGGTCATTCAATCAAAATCAATTTCATCCAAGATACAATAAAAAATTAGGGAAATATTACTATGTAAAATTGTCTGCATACACTCATTGGTAACATGGATAGTTAAAAAAAAAATTCAATGCGATTACGGTATATTATTTTATATTTTATAGTAACACTACCGTAAACCCAGTAAATGGGTGTCACCCACTAAAAACCCAACACCTATGAACCTAAAATTAATTTAAAATTAATTAAAACTAAAATATTCTATTGGTTGACATACCCTAAGTTATAGTGCATCGTATGAAAAAAAATTCAAATTTATCAACCGTACCGAAAAAGTATCGGATGCATTTCAAATACGTTACGTAAATAATTAAAATCATATTTATCAATCGTACCAAAAAAGTATCGGATATGTAATCATATCAACCTTTTTTTCATGTTTTTATTGACCATTATATTGTATTGTTTTTTATTCAATGGCCCATAAAAAAGTAGAGTAGGCTATGCTAAAAAAATTAGGACAGCAAAAATGGTTCCGAATAAACCCCAAAATCTATTAGAATTTTAGAAGAAAGTAATTTTGTTTAACATATTTTGAGTTCATCAAATCAAAATTAACTTATAAGTAGTGAATTAAAAACTTTATTTATCTGGAAGAGTAGAAAATCAAGGAAGTTTGTTACGCTTTGTGAGAGACATAGACTATAATGTGTTTTTTTTCTTTATTTAGGAATAAAACTTGGATTTTTTTTTGTGTCCAGTTGTATATTAGTAATAAAATAAATGATAAATTAACACAACATAATACTTTTGAAACTAAATTAACAAAAACATATCCAAAAATTTTAATTAACAAAAACATACCCAAAAGTTCATAACTTAATTTGTATATTTCATACATTTATTCCAAAAGTTTATACCCTTATTTCAAAAGTTCATACCCTAATTTGTATATTTTATACTCTTATTCCAAAAGTTCATAACCTAATTTGTATATTTTATACTCTTATTCCAAAAGTTCATACCCTAATTTGTATATTTGCATACGCTTATTCCAAAAGTTCATACTCTTATTTCAAAAGTTCATATACTGATTCGTAGATTTCACCCTTATTTTTAAACTTCATACCCCAATTTATAAAATTCATATACTTAATTAGGTAATTCATATCCATAATTTTCAACTTCATAACCTTAATTCACGGAATTCATACACTTATTTTTTAATTTTATACACTAGTTAACAAATCCAACTGTTACCCGTTCTTCAATCTCGAACTACCACGTCGTCGTCGTGGATCTCTCTTTCGATGACCGCATCTCCGTCGACATCATCCTCGAGTTTTCGAGCTTACTCTACACCCTCGCTGTCCACTCCGACAGATGTCTCCGTTTCAATCTCTACCGAAGAGAGAGATCGGGAAGAGAGAAGGGGAGGAGGAGAAAAAGATCGAAAAGATAGAGAAATGAGGAGAGAGATCGGAAAGAGAGAGAAAGTATGAGAGATCGGAGAGAGTGAGAATAAGGATGAGAGAGATCGGAGGGAGAAAGAGTGAGAGGATGAGAGAGTGAGAGCATGAGAGAGAGAGGGAAAAGAGATTGTGAGAGATAATGAACTTTTTTGTTTTTTTTATTAATTATTAATTGAAAATATGTTTTTGATAATGTAAATTTTGAGTTTATGTTTTTGTTAATATAATAAGTGTAGAGTATTTTTATGTTAATTCGCTCTGGTGGCTCCAGTTTCATGCTTTTAAAACTGGGCTCTAGAATCGTTCATGTGAACAAGTAAAGCTTAACGGTAAATTGACCGGGGATAACACGTTCGGATAATTAACTTTCGGATAATTAACTGTATAAATGATCACGACGCAACATAATCTCAAGTACAAGGAACCAAAAATGTGAAGTCACTCTACTTCCTATTCTTATAAATCACACGGCCAGTATGATTATTTTCACAAATTCACAAAGGTTGAGATTTAGATCTGTAGCTAGATTAGTAGAATTAATGTTTTGGTGTCTCTCCGGGCTTCCCTCTCTCTGCGATCACAAAATATAAGGCCGTAACTGATTTTCTGGATCCTGAGCCTTAATAGAGAGGGGACCGTTTAACTGGCCATTTGGCATGTTCAACTTCCATGTAGCATTCGAAGATTCTTGTATCGTGATAAATGGGTCTGATCCGTTTAAAACCTCATGATCTGTTTCAGGACTTCCATCACCAGTTTCATATTCAAAAATTGGTAGCATAGTAGTCTGGATGGACCCATATATAGTGTATCTTGAATGTTATTTTCAAAGGGGTAGGACTAAAATTCTTAAGCAATGGCGAATCCAGCTTAAGTAAAGGTGCTCTTTTGGTTAATTTTCAGAAAAAAGAAACAATTTTACCCTTGTTAAATATAGTGAAGTTAGTTTATTATGATGAAGTTTAGCTTGTACCCCATATTGGTTCTAAAGTTATGCCAATTCATAAGAACAATAACTTTGTTTTCTTAATGAATATTTAAAAATTAACAAATATAACACGTTTTCATGTGTTTTAAACGATATAATAAAAGGACATGGCATAAAAAATTGATTTGGTGGTCATTTTTTGTACCGATGAAAAGTCGTATCTAAGTATTCAATGGAATACCTTGTAACTTTTTTGGCTAATAAGATGTACTTTGAAAAATAAATAAAGAATTGAGCCGTTCTAGCTTTCCCGGTCCCAAAAACGTATCCAAACAAGGGCCAGTACCAACCTCTTAGCCAAACAGAGCCTAAATCTTTTTACTATAGATGTAATTATTATTTTATAATTCTTTGCCCCCCCACCCCCACCCTGCCAAATAAAGTATGCACAAATTGTTCTGTAAATTGAGTCATATTCTGAAACAGCTAAACATTTCATTAGTCTTTTCTATGAAGATGGGCTTGATAAATATTATTTTTTGGGTTGGATCGAAGCCGAAGACGAATAAATAAAGGTTTCTCTTTCTCTCCTCTTCGTCGTTAGTCTGGCTACGGAGACGGTTTCCTTTGCTGTATATATCAGAATCAAATTACTCCACTTGACACTCGAATAGAGCAAGCTGACATTCGATTTTACTCTATCAGTCCATTTAAGAAGTTGTCTTTTTGCAAATACTTCTGGGATTTTTTATTTCATTTTGACCTTAATTACTACATTTATGACTTTCATTGTGTTCTTTTGGCTTTCCCCCTCACTTTTTATCTTTCTCATATTAATAAAATGGAAACTGGGTTTCCTCACCAATATTTTAAATGATAAAAATTCGTTTAACCAAAAGTGAATAGTATTTGCTGCATTTATCAACTTTTTGTATGCTTTCAGTACCTTATTTTTACACTCCTTATACCATAAAAACAATTTCTCGCTTTCTCCCATGCTTTTTTTAGAACACAAATACATAAATTATCCCTAAAATTTTAATAGGCTTGCCTTCTTCTGTTCTTCATATTGGACAGTAACACTGCCTAGAATATTGTAAGAACACGGGTTAGCTTGAGGGAAAGCTAGTCAACTATAAGTGAAAATTCTACAACAAGAAATGGCATTAGACTATAAGTCCACTTGGAGTTCAATATTGTGGGATATATACATAGGTTCTACTTAAATATCAGTTATATACATAGTTCCTTTTTCCTCTTAGGTCGAATAGAAAACAAAAAGCACACTTGTTCGACTCGTAGCAATCTCAAATATCAGTTATTCAGATAGCGAGGGTAGCAACTGGCAAGACAAACAACAAAGTCTACATTTGCTAAGTAGACTTATACACCACTTCACCATAGTACTTGTACATGACTTATTATCATACTATTAATTATTGCATATCATTCAAGTGAAAGTTACACTAGGCAAGCAAACATCAGTTAGACATCAAAGTTTCACAGTGGATCGGTAAGTTTTTCCAGGATTCCAACCAGCGGGAATGACATTATTAGCTATGATGGTCTTTCCGGATTCTCCAATAAGCTTCAAGGAAAAAGGAGCTTTTAAGGTTGACCCTGTGTCGATTTTCCAAACAGCACCCCAAGATTGTTCCATAGGTAGCCAGGAGTCTGAGTCTAAGGCTTGTTTTAGATCAACTCCGGATAGGGTTCCATCTCCATTTTCATACTCAATTAGGGATGCGAAATAGTTAGGATTTGAGCCCGAGTCCACATGGAAGACAATGGATATCCCGGGGTAGTTACACTTGATTCTGTAGACCAAGTTAAGCAAAATGAAATGAATCATGGTAGAAGAAAAAAAATCTTTCGCATCTACCACGTGGGATAGGAATGATTCGAACACAAAATTTATTTTATTTTTGAAAGTTAACACAAAATATGTAATTAATTTTTTTATAGATTATGGAAAGATATAATAAATGATTAGAGAGAAAACCGCAGTTAAGTGTGCTTGGGCGAGAGTAGTACTAGGATGGGTGACCCCCGGAAAGTCCTCGTGTTGCACCCCTTTTTGTGTTATGGCAAAAATCATTTCCATACAAGAACTTTTATTCCATGAGAAACATTTGGGACGAGAGCCAGAGTACATACAGAACATGAAAAAAAACTTTTGCAAAAAAAATGAGTATGCATATGATATTAAGGAAATGGTCTATAACTTTTCTTATATTTTACAAGATTATTGGTAAACTATGGATCATAGAGATCTAGCTATTTTTAATCGAGCAATATTGCACGGTAATATGATCATAAATCTAAGTTATACCTTCTATATTGTATTTGTAAAACCCCGACATCACGTAGTTGTTTGCCTAGGCTATACATAGCCATAGCACCGAAAGCAGTGCCACTTAAATCAAAATGAGCGGGGCCCTGCGAACATGAACCACCAGCTGGGCTCTCGTCTGTTATAACTATGCTAACTGGCTTTCCCGAGCAAGCCTCATTTTCATTGCATCTCACCTGATAAATTTAGGAAAAATTAATAAAAAGTATATACAAAAACGAATTTGAGACAATGGATGTAAATTATTACCTCATAACAAGCACCACAACCTGTGCCCGAATTGAACAAGGAAGGGCCCCCGGCAGCTACTAGGGAAGAGAACGGTTGTTGGTCTACTGCATGTTGATATCCACAAGCCCCATCTAATGTGTGTGTATATTATATTAACATAATATTAACAACAAACACGTTTACATAATTATATCAATCATTTTTGTTTAGACCAACAAACGTGACAAGTGAAGGGACTAAAAGAGCATAAAAAATGAACTTTTGCTATATTGATATATGTTTACCATAAACGTGGTTGTCCTATAATTTTGATGACATTTTGTGAACAAAATTCTAGATTGTTTTTTTCCATTGTATATATGTTAGCATGTATTACCATCTGATCCAGCTCCATCGGGGTTGCCGTACCAAGTTGCACCAGCAGCAGACCAGTAAAAATCGGATTGATAGTTTAATACATTAACTAATTTTGGATTAAAACAGAAACATGAGTGGATAAGAAGAGACAAAAGAGCAACAGATACAAGAAAACAATAGGAAAACTTAAGAAGAAGTGCCATGACTTGATTAATTGATAATACAACACCGGCTGCTGTATAGTGTTACAAATTTATATGAAGTTATACTCACTAGCTTAGCTTAGCTTAGCTTAGCTTAACTTAGCTTTAATAGTTTCAGTGGTTTGAATAGAAGCGCTTGACTTCACTCTCCTATTTATACAGGAAATGATCAGTTTATTATGGTAGAAAGATCATTTGAAAAGGAAAACTAACTCAAAATTGGCGAAATAGCTATAAGCAGTAGTACTATAGAGAGAGAAATAGACGATTAGGGTGATAAACCCTAGCCGTCATAAGTATGATAGAATACGATAAAAAATCACCAGAAAGAAAGAAGAAGTCAGATAGTATGCTAAATATGCAGCTAATACCGCCAGACCCTACTCCTACGAAATTTTTTGCTTCGGTGGTTAGCGCAACACCAAAAAAAGTTGAAATATCGTTAAAAGAAGTCGGTTCTTATAAAGGTGAACCTTTAATTCAATTCACTATGAAAGATATTATGCAATTATCTGAACCTTTTAAATATACAATAGTCGGAAAATTCACGCATGGAAAACCAGAGATAGCTGTTATAAGGAAACTGTTTGGAAAACTAAAGTTAAAAGCCAATTGCAATATTGGTATTCTAGATCACAAACATGTTTTAATTCGTTGCTTTCACGAAGAAGACTTTACCAGAATTTGGTTAAAACAAATTTGGTATATAGAAGAATTTCCTATGAGAGTTTTTAAGTGGACTTATAACTTTGATCCAGAAGTAGAATCATCCTTAGCTCATGTGTGGATAAATCTGTCAAAATTACCTATCCATCTTTATAATACTTCTAGTATATACTCTATAGCAAGTGCTTTTGGGAAGCCTCTAAAGGTAGATGAACCTACTTCTAAACTAACTAGACCTAGTCTAGCCCGTATTTGTGTTGAAATTGATTTAAAGATGGAACTGCATGAACGAGTAAGAATTGGTTATGGTGAAGAAGGGGGGTTCTGGCAGTACTGCAAATATGAAGACTTAACAGACTATTGCAACTTCTGCTATAAACAAGGTCATAAAGAAGGAGTTTGCAAGTTTAAAAATATAGAGACAGTGCAAGAAGGTAAGAAGGGCAATAAAAATGAGGACATTATTACAAAGCAGCAACAAATAAATAAGGAAAAAGAGGCCTTTTTATACAAACCCAATAAGGGGATAAATGGTAAAAAGAGAGTACAAAAGAGTGGGTGTACAGAGCAAAATTTCACACTCAGCAGCAGCAAAGCACAGTAGTTGATAACAAGAGTAAACCTCCTGCAATAAAGAAACAAGATACAGTTATAGTTCATATTGAAGATGAAGAGGAAAAAGATGAAAAAGTTGATGAAGAAATCATATGTGATAAGCCTGAGATTCCAAAGCATGTTACTGATGGGAATAAGAATGGAGAAGAAGAGAGAATCACTATAGTGTCTTATCAAGATTTTAGTTCTATCAACAATAGCTTTGTAGTAACTGAAATAATAGATAAGAGTCCAAAGGGTACTATTGAGGAAGAAAGAGGCAGTAAAAAGCAAGTTGAAGACCAAGAATCAGAACATATAAATGAGGAAGCAAATGAATGGGAAGAGCAAATATCCAAGAGTCAAAAAAAAAGGAAAAGAAGATAGAGAAGGAAAAGAAAAAGAGCCAAGAACAAGAAATTCAAATGCAGCTAAGATCATCCTCTAATGTGGAGGACAGAAAAAGGTATAATCAATGATTAAGGCCCTAGTTTGGAATGTGAGAGGTATTGGGAATAGAGCTACATTAAGAAGAATTAAAAAGGTATTGGGAATAGTGCTATTGATCTGTATAGAATCAATGGTGCAGCAAGATAAAATTAATCTATATAAGAGGAAAATAGGGTTTGATAATGTGTTTACTCATGAAGAGAATAAAATTTGGGTTTTTTCTAATGATGATTTAGAAATAAATGTGGGCAATGAGGTTGTCAGTGTATCAATTTTGAAGTTAAGTTGTGGAATACTACTATTCAAATCACAGCTGTGTATGCTAAGTGTACAGTTCAAGAAAGGAAAGCTTTGTGGTAATTTTTGGAAAACTCTAAAACTACTAATCCTTGGTTAATAGTTGGGGATTTTAATACTGTTTCTAAAGAAGATAATAAAATAAGAGGACTGGACATTAATGTTAATGGTGCTAATGACTATTTGGAATGTCTGGACAAGTGTGGGGTATATGAATTGAATTTTCTGGGATCAAGGTTCACTTGGTGGAATAAAAGAGAAGGTGATAGGTTGATTATGGAGAGAATAGATAAGGTTTGTGGTAATGCTAATTGCTCGGACATGTTTCAAAGTATTGCACTGGAGCATCTATCTAAAGTCAATTCTGATCATAGTCCTTTATTAATTACCTTTAATATTGAAGGGGACAATAATATCAGAAGATTTATTTCTCAGAAATTTTGGTTATCACATCATGAGTTTAAGAATATTCTAACTGAAAATTGGGTACATTATAAAGAAGGCAATGCTTTGTTCTCTTTGGTGCAAAATTTAAAAAGAATGGGGAAAAAACTATCAAGTTGGAGTAAAGTTACCTTTGGTAATATTTTTCAGAAAGTGATTGATGCTGAAGACTTGGTTCTGGGTGCATAGCAACAATTTGAAGATGATCCTTCTCCTGAAAAAAGAAGTGAATTAAACAGATTAGAAGCTGAGCTTAATTATAGGCTTAAAATAGAATAAGATTTCTGGAAACAAAAGGTAAATTTAAAATGGGTACTAGAAGGTGATGCTAACACCAAGTTCTATCATGGGGTTGTAAAAAAAAAGAGAAGAAAAAGTACTATACTCTGCATTATAGATGATAATGGGCAAGAATTAACAGCAAAGGAAGATATTCAAAAGGAAGCTATAACTTATTTTCAAAAACTCTTAGCAGCCAATAATTCCACTGGCTATAAGTACAACTCCTTGGATGTTATACCAAAGTGTATTACAGGAGAGGAAAATGAAAATTTAATAAGAGAAATTACTCTTGAAGAAGTAAATACAACAGTATGGGATTTGAAGAAAAGCAGTGCACCGTGTATTGATGGTTTTAATGGTTTTTTCTTCGCATATAGCTGGGATGTTATTGGTGAAGATTTACTAAAGGCAGTACAACAATTCTTTGCTGGATATGAAATTCCTAATGCAATGTCTTCTACTCTTATTGCTCTAATTCCTAAGAAGGCAAATGCAGATAAGTATTCTGACTTCAGACCTATTAGTTTATGTACCTTTTGTAATAAAGTTATTTATAAAATAATGTCTACTAGGCTATCTTCTGTGTTTCCTAATATTATTTTAGAAAATCAAAGTCGCTTTGTGAAAAATAGGGATATTATAGATAACATTCTTCTCTCTCAAGAATTTATCTCTACTCTCAATAATAAGAACAGTGGGAATAATATAGCTTTGAAACTTGATATGAAGAAAGTTTATGACAAGATCTCTTGGCACTTTATTGTTAGTGTTCTTAGAAAATTTGGTTTCTCAGAAATTTGGATAGATAGAATTTGGAGGATTATTTCTGATAATGGTATTTCTATACTGGTAAATGGTGCTCCTACAGGTTATTTCAAGCCTACAAATGGACTAAAACAAGGAGATCCCCTATCCTCAAGTCTTTTTATTCTATGCTCAGAGGTTTTGACCAGAAATCTCAATCATCTGACCAGCAAGAGGAGCTGGAAATCTTTTAAAGCAGCTATAGAAACTCCTATTATTACCCATTTAGCTTTCGCTGATGATATTATTATTTTTAATGGAGCTAATATCAACTCTATCAAACATATTCAAAGGGTACTTCAGCAGTATAATACAGACTCAGGCCAAGAAGTAAATCTAGAGAAGAGCTTCATGTATATATCTAAGGGAGTTACAAATAAATGGAAAGAAGCAGTATGCAAGATTCTGAATATAGCTGTTAAAAAGCCTCCTTTCATATATTTAGGGTGTAAACTGTATTCTGGACATAAAAAGTGTTTATTATATCATGAACTTATTCTCAAAGTGAGAAGTAAACTATCAGGGTGTAAAACTCAGTATTTAACCATGGGGGGCAAATTGTTACTTGCTAGACATGTTCTGCAAACTATTCCTATTTATACTATGGCTGCTATGAATCCTCCAAAGTTGGTGATAAGAAAGATAGATCAAATAATAGCAAATTTTCTTTGGGGAAATACTAATGGCAGAAATAAATATCATTGGGTTAAATGGAGTAAAGTTTGTAGACCTACTACTGAAGGTGGTCTAGGTTTGAGAAGTTTTAAAGATATTTCTGAAGCTTTTGCAATCAAACTTTGGTGGAAGTTTAGAACAAAAAATTCTCTATGGGCTCAGTACATGAGAGTAAGATATTGCAAGAAAAAGCATCCAACAGAGGTTAGTGCTACAAAAGGTACTAATACATGGTCTAGAATGTTACAAGTTAGGGATGTTGCTGAAAAATACATTCTTTGGTTGATTGGAAAGGGAAATGTATCAGTAAATCTAGACAACTAGATTGGTAATGGGCCAGTCAAAGATCATAATATAGATAATAAGTTGATGCTGTCAAAAGTTATTACTGCAATCATACCTAGTGATAGACAATGACTGTTTACTCAAAACTTAATCTATCAAATGAATGAACCGGATCAAGCTATATGGATGGATGACACTAAGGGTGAATTTTCTTTTAAATCTGCTTGGAATATTATGAGACAGAAAGATACAAAAAATTGGATATATGAGATGATTTGGGATAAAATAATACCTTTGAAGGTCTCATGTTTTGCTTGAAAGTGTATTAATGATGCAGTACCAGTGGACCTTGTTGTTCAAAGAATTGGTGTCCAATTACCTCTAGTTGTGAATGTTGTAGAAAAAAAAAGAAAGTTTAGAGCATTTGTTGAGTACAAGTGTTATTGCTAAGGAAGTATGGAAGTACTTTGCTCAGTATTTGGGAGTCAAACAGAATGTTTTGAAAGTAAAAGGGAGATTTATTTCTTGGTGGATCCATGATAGGAAAAGCTTCCAACCAGAGAAAAAGGTTATAAAGGCTCTCCCTGTGTATATTATTTGGTCCATTTGGAAAGCTCGTTGTGCAGATAAATTTGATAATAAAAGAATGGATGCTCAAAATATCATTTTGGAAATAATTAGATTAATTCAGAACTATTCTCAAATAGATAAAAGCTTCCCTAAAAAGTAGATTTGAGAGGAAATAAGTTTGCTATAATCAGTAAAGAATGGAAAAAAAGCTAGGGTTGTAAAGTGGGAAAATTCTCCAAGTGGATTCATGAAATTGAATACAGATGGCTGTTTTAAAAGCTCCACAAAATCAAGTGGTGTTGGTGGTATTCTAAGTGATCATCAAGGTAAATTTATACAAGGTTTTTATGGTAAAATTACTAGCAAAACTGGGATTGAAGCAGAAGCAAGAGCTATTCTACAAGGACTTACTGTGGTAAATTTTACAAAAATCATTATAGAAAGTGATTGTCTATAACTTATTAACATCTTGACTGATAGAGGCAAGTGTCCTTGGAAAATGAAAAAACTAATTAACAATATAAAAGAGAAGATGAAGAAGGGTACTTATCTGTTGAATTATGTGAAAAGAGAAGCAAACTCAGGTGCGGATCTACTGGCAAATTTGGGATGTACATATGATCCTTTAATCTCAAAAAACATCTCTGATTTCCCCATTAAATTAAGAAACATTTTGAAATTGGAAGAGAAAGGTTTTCCTTATCTTCGATTAAGAAATGAAGAAGAAGTTTGAGAGCCTGTGTGTCTCTCTCTCTATCTCAAAGAAGAAAATAGACTGAACCGAATGAAGGAGTGGACCAAATGAAGAGGTGGCCTTTTGGTCAATATCAAGATTGCTCCCTCAACTTTGAAGTGCAATACAATTTTAGTTCCTCAATTTTAGAATTTCCCTTTTATCTCTTAAAGTTCTAATTTTAGTTTATCAAGTACTGTAATTTTCAAGAACTTTTCAATTGTTACTCTGTTCTGTTTTGTGGGGTTTTTCACCCGCTTTTTTTAATAAATAAAGGAGTGGGTTTTCCCCACCATTAATATAAAAAAAAGAGATCATTTGAAAGGGAAACGTAATAAGCACATTATAATAAAATGTAATTAAACATATTATAAGATTTCATTTGATATTTAATTATATATAAATAAAGGAAAAACGCCCAAAATGTTACAATTTTTAAACTTAATCTCAAAAAAAATCATAAACAAGATGTGCGTTCGTCAAAAAGTCACAATTTTAGTGTTTGAAAGAAATGGATAGTTGGAAAAAAAAGGCTTATATCACAACTATGAAACACTCACAAAATAAATGGGGAACAAGTAACTTTTATATAAATTTTCTCTCTTATTTGGTGGTGTTTACAATTGAAAAATCAACACCTATTTATACTAATATGAAGAAAAAATGAAAAGACATAAGTTATGCTTATTTTTAATTATATTGCAACTCAAAGGTTTATAACTAAAAAAATAAATAAAAGCTGAATATTTAAAACCAAATAAGTTAGGAATTTCAACACTCCCCCTTAAACTTTTTTGGTAACTCCAAGCAAATTTCTCAATTTTCAAAAATCTTCATACTTGAGTGCCTTTGTAAAAATATCCGCTATTTAGTCTTGTGATTTTGTGTACTTCACTTCAACATCCTTCATTTCAATACATTCACGAATAAAATGATAACGCGTGTCGATATGGTTACTTCGATCATGAAACACCGGATTTTTAGCAAAGGCAATCGCGGACTTATTATCAACAAATACTTTCGTAGCTTCATTTTGTGGCATCCTCATTTCCTTCAACAAATTTCGTAGCCAAATCGCATGACAAATACAAGAATTGGCGGCAACATATTCGTCTTCACATGTAGATAGTGTCACAATTGGTTGTTTTTTCGAACTCCAAGTAAAAGCTATATCTCCCATCTAAAAAATAAAGCCACTTGTACTTTTACGATCATCAATATCGCCTCCCCAGTCACTATCACTATAGCCAATCAACTCAAAATTATTAGAAAATGAGTAATTTAATCCAAAATCAACCGTACCTTTTATATAACGGATGATTCGTTTCCCGGACTTCCAATGCGACAAAGTTGGAGCTTCCATATAACGGCTAATAAGACCAACTCCATATAAAATATCCGGTCGAGTAATAGTTAATATCGTAAGCTTCCAACAAGTCTCTTAAAAAATGTCGGATCCACACTTTCATCCTCAAAATATTTCGATAATTTTGTAGCACAATCTACCGGGATATTTATCGGCTTACACCCATCCATTTTAAACTTTTTAAGGATGTTTTTTGCATACCCTTCTTGCGAAATAAAATTTCCATTTTTATTTTGTTTCACCTCAATTCTAAGATAATACGACATAAGACCAATATCCGTCATTTCAAATTCACGACTCATTACCCTTTTAAAATCCTCAAATAATTTCGGATTATTTTCTGTAAAAATCAAATCATCAACATATAAGCAAACAATCAACACATCACCATTTTTATCCATTTTCACATAATGAGAATGCTCATGGGGACACCTTATAAAATAATTTTCTTGGAAGTACTTATCAATTCTAGTATTCCAAGCACTCGGGGCTTGTTTCAAATTGTAAAGCGATTTTTCAATTTTAAAACTTTATTTTCAAACCTATTAATCTCATAACCCGGTGGTTGTTGCAAATAAACTTCTTCTTCTAAATTTCCATTTAAAAACGCCAATTTCACATCCATTTGGTTTATTTTCCAATTATTTTGGGCGGTCAAAGAAATTAAAAATCTAATAGTTTCTAGATGAGCCACGGGAGCAAATAACTCATCAAAGTCAATACCGGCCCTTTGGTTGTATCCTTTTGCGACCAACTTTTCTTTATATTTTTCGATTTCTCCTTTTGCATTTCTTTTCTTTTTATAAACTCATTTAGCGCCAATAGCTTTGTGCCCTTTCGGTAAATCCGTCAACTCCCACGCATCATTTTTTATTATCGAGTCTATTTCTTCATCCATAGTATTTCTCCAATTTTTATTTTCCATCGTTTCTCCATAACGTATCGGTTCACATCCCGCAAAAAGACAAAATAGAGTAACATTATCAACATTTTCCGTTACCTCTTATAACTCTTGCATAGTGCGGAAATGTGGCGTTCTGAACTTTCGTCGATTGGGGATTGTGGTTGGACTTGCGAGAGGGGTGATGGAGGTGGATTAGTGAGTTCTTCTTCCATTTCGATTTGCTCTTCTTTTTCATTGCCATAATAAAGAAAAAAATCGTAATCGTCTTCATTTTTGTCCCAATCCCATGTTCCCTCTTCAGCGAACTCAACATCTCGACTAATAACAAATTTTCCATTTTCCGGATTATATAATTTATAGCCTTTCGCGCTCGAGTCGTAACCGATAAATAGAAACTTTTCGCTTTTGTCATCTAGTTTGGACTTTTTTTGATCCGGAACATGAGCATACACAATACTCCCAAAAACTCGTATGTGAGAAATAACCGGTTTTCTTTCCCTCCATGCTTCCTCGGGAGTTTTACCCCAAACACTTCCGGATGGAGAACCGTTCGATAAATAAACGGCACTATCCACTACCTCAGCCCAAAACTCTTTCGGAACATTTTTACTTTTAAGCTTGCTACGAGCCATATTTAAAAGAGATCGGTTTTTTTCTTTCAACAACCCCATTTTGTTATGGGGTATAAGCAACCGTCAAATAACGAAAAATTCCATTTTCTTCGCAATATTTTTCAAAATCATTTGAGAGAAATTCTCCCCCTCGATCTGATCTCATAGAATTTATTTTGTGACCACTTTCATTTTCAACACGAGCTTTAATTTTTTTGAAAGTATCAAAAACATCGGATTTTTGTTTCAAAAAATAAACCCAAGTCTTTCGACTAAAATCATCAATAAAAAGAGCAAAATAATAGCTTTTTCCAAGAGAACTTGGTTTAATAGGACCACAAATATCCGTATGAACAAGTTCCAACGGTTTTTTAGCTCTTGTAGTCGCTTGTTTTGGAAAACTTTTCCTCGGTTGTTTTCCAAACAAACATACCTCACAAAGTTCATCAAAATGATCAATATGAGGTAAACCTTTCACCATATTTTGACTACTCAACAATTCCAATCCACCAAAATTAAGATGCCCAAATTTCAAATGCCAAAGCCATGATTTTTCTTTAAAACACGATTTTAAACATTTAGCCCCACCATTTTGAATATCCAAAGAAAACATTCTATTTTTCGACATCGGGACTTTTGCAACCAAATTCCCATTTTTATCACTTAATAAAATATTATAATTTTTCGAATGAATATCATAGCCCTTTTTCAAAAGTTGTCCCAAACTCAAAATATTAGACTTCATATTTGGCACATAATAAACGTTCGAGATAAAATCATTTTCTCCATTTTTCAATTGAATTAAGACTTTTCACTTCCCTTTCACCGGAATTTTAGATTCATCACCAAAATAAATATCTCCATTTGCCGTTTCATCAATTTTGGTAAACATATTTTTATTACCACACATATGGTTGCTAGCCTCCGTATCTAAATACCACGTAGTATTTTCTCCGCTTTTATTTTCATTATGCGCAAATAAAAGTGTAGAACGTTATTCATTTTCTTTAGCAAAATTAGCTCTTTCCTCAAATTTATTATTACTCAATCTACATTCGGAAGCGTAGTGCCCAAATTTTTGACAATTATAACATTTAATTTGGGACTTATCATACCTCGATTTTCCATTATAATTTCTTCCTCTTCCACGGCCTCTCATCGGATAAGAGTTTTGTCTCCTCTCTTCTTTTTTGAAAGAGTTGTAACCACCATGGCCATAATTTTGACCTCGAGCTCTTCGTCGTTGGCTTTTCGGGTTGCCAAAATTCTTCTCGTTCATAGTAAACTTTGTATGAAGAGCTTGTTCAAGCGACTCTTCTTTGACAACTCGTTCATAGATTCTACGTCTTTAGATTCCTCTATAGCCACAACAATATAATCCCATTTGGAATCTAAAGAGCGTAGAATTTTTTCGACAACACGAGTGTTGTCTAAATCTTCACCGCATGATTTCATTTGATTTGAAATTGTTTCAATACATGAAACATAATCATCAATCGATTCGGAAACTTTCATATGTAAAGCCTCAAAATCACCACGCAAGCTTTGAAGTCGAACTTTTTTCACCTTGTCAGCTCCTTTAAAAGAGTTTTCTAAGATATCCCATGCTTCCTTACTCGTGGTTGCACACACCACCTTTTGAAATATAGTTTCATCCAATGCTTGATGGATGATAGTGAGAGCCTTCCGATCCTTTTTCTTCAAATCTTTCGCCGCATCCCGTAGAGCTTGAGTTAGAGCGGCACCTTCCACGGGTTTGTCCTACCCGATTTCGACGGTTTCCCACACATCTTGGGAACCATAATTCTTTCTCAAGATGCCACTATCCTATATTCTAGACTAAAAAAGAAACATAATTCTTCGACTTCTAAACATACAGAGGCAGTTAAACTCATAAAATCTAAGGTCCAAAGTTTGCCTTTTTTAGGACTTGCGAATCCTGACTAGTTCAAAATTGTTAAAACTAATGCATCCAATATCGGATATGGGGGTATATTGAAACTTTGAAACAAAATTTGAAGAACTTGTTAGATACGTATCAGGAAAATGGAATCCAATGCAAGAAAAATATTCTACAATAAAGAAAGAAATGTTTTCTATTATAAATTGCATAAATAAAAGGCAAGATGATTTGTTAAATAAGAAATTCTTATTAAGAATTGATTTCTCTGTAGCAAACCAAATTATTGAAAAAGATGTTAAACACCTAGTATACAAGCAAATTTTTGCTGGATGGCAAGCACAATTATCTGTATTTGACCTAGACATTGAATATATCAAAAGAGAGACTAATAGTCTTACAGATTATCTGACACATGAATTTTTGCAGGGTACATGAGCTCTAGCTCCAGAGGAAGGGGAAGCCCACGTGGCCGAGGGCGTGGCAGAAGTCATGAAGGATATATACTTCCTCCTCCAGTCACCCAAGCACCGCCTATTAATGTTAGCTCAAATTGTTTGGATTTGCAAAAATACTTGCATAAACCTACGGAAGAAATACTTTCTCAAGAGGAACATCTGGATTCAAAGAAAAACATAACAATTCCAGAGATAAAAAAGGGTATAGCACCCAAAAATGTATACCTGGATAATCCACAGGTAACTGCAACACAAGTTATTAAACAAGAACCTGTTTTTGTCAATAAAGACAAATGGGAAACCATATTGGTCATCGAGAAAGAGGATCTGTATTTACAGAATGATCCGTAGACAATAAAGCAAAAATATTTAAACAAATTGTCCCACCCATCACAAACTGATAAAAATCGGTTTATAATGAAAGAAATTTTGTCTATAACAAGGTCAGTAGAATTTACTCATACCTTTCAAGATCGTAATGAAACGGTCATTAGTTACAGTAAATGTATCTTAAAAAATATTTTGAGACACATTGATTGGGGTCTAAATCCTAGTAACCCACAAAAAATTCAGGTTAATAGCCAAATATATCCCATAAATTATTGGGATTATATTGAAGCATGGAATTCGGCTTTCTTATATGAAAACCCAAAAAAGAAACACACCTGATTTTTCCAAATATCTACAGAAATTCTTAAAAAACAACTTCCAAATTGGTTTTATAAATGGTGGATTAATTATGGAGTCAGTATAGACATTTTTCCCAGTGAGATACAAGATTTATACATACCATGGGTGGAATCCCATCCTATTTTGTCTAAATTAGAAGACTTAATAGAGGGACAACGTCCATTCTATTTCTTTGTCCAATTTCAACTTTCATGGATATGGAAATGGACATTATCAATAGAAATTGATGATATCAATCTACCAGTACTAGCTACGAAATTCCATTACATATGGTACAATTTTTATAATATTAACCTAGAATCGACCATCGAAAAGATACAAACAAGTATCAAATGTAATGTCAACCAAAGAGATATTGACAGGGAAAAGTTCTCATTTGATAAAAAGGAAAATTTCTTAATGACCGTTAAAAGATAGTTAAAGTATAAATATCCTCTTTTAAGTCAGGAGGACCTCATGATCAAATGCATGGAATTCATGCGTGAAGAATGGAAATCCACCTTCTCTGATAATATAGATAATATATCTGAAAAATCCAATTCGGATACAACTATGGAAGACACTTGTCTGGCCGGCGAAGGACAAGAGCAAGATATCGAATTAATTAATTCGGAAGACTCATTCAATGAGATAATGAGAGAACTAATCCCATCCTTAAAAAATGACAAGGGAAAATGTAAATTAACCTAACCCTGAGGACAAATGGTCCTTAATATATATCTATATATATATATATATATATATATATATATATATATATATATATATATATATATATATAATTTCTTTGCTCTCTGAAATGCCCGATCGACTCCACCAATTCAGGACCCCGACCATTTCAGACAAATTTGATGTAATTTATTTTTCTCCGGGTGTGAATAATGTACTAAAAATAGGGGTATGTTGTTGTGTAATAGTTGTATAATAAAATTAGAGGTGTGTATTATAATAAGTAAAGTAATATTGTAATAAAGGAATGAGTTGTTGTGTAATTATGAATCAATGAATAGAGAGGAATGGAGCTTGTCCATTCTATTCGAAAATTGTAATACACATATACTCTCTCTCTCTAAATATATGTAAAAAGTTTGATATGCAATAAAGATCTCAGTTTTTGTAAGTTTTCTATCTTTTATTTTCAATTTTTTGTTAATTATAAGTCTTCTCTGTTTTTATAATTCTTCTCTTATTATCAGTATTGGTATCAGAGCCATGTTCTAAATATCATAAGGATATATATGATGTAAAAATACAGTTATGAGATCCCTAATCTATTCCTTTTATTAAGAATTGCTACAAACATGTTCTGACTAAAAACTAAAACATATACTTAAAAGTTTTCCTATGAGAATATTATTGGTAAAACATCAAAGTCGCATCTGATCCACCTTGATAGGCTGGGTTGCCAAATTATTACTCTTTTCGCTTGGTTGGCGATGTGGGTGTTGGCTATTTGTTGACTTATGTACTAATAATATTTAAATTGGATCTTAAATTATACTTTATCTTGAGTTTATCATAACATGTTATTACCCTTTTTGCTTGGTTGGCGATGTGGGTGTTGGCTATTTTTAAGCTTACGAAAAGATTATAGATCTTGTTTTTGCATTATTACATTATATATATATCTTGTATATCTCAAAAATGATGAATTTGTTTAGGAAAACAGATCTTAAAAATGTTGAGGTCTTATAGTTTTCAAATACAGAAGAACAACTAAATCGTTAGACAATCCCAACAATACCTCCTAAAGAAATATACAAGACAGATTCATTTTTTAATTCATCAAAATTGGTAATAAAAACTGTTGAACAAGCAGTAAGCTTAGATGAATCTGAAACAACGATAAGATAACTGGATAATAATGATTTCATAAAAACATTACAAGAATCCCCAGATAAATATCACTGGGTACATATAGGTCTTGTTCAAATTGCTTTCAAGCCTTTAACTTTACAAGGATTAAATGCTTGTATATATTCTAATCTTAGAGACGTTTGTTGTCTTAATTATGAGAATGGTTCTAGTATGAGATATGTAGAGACTAGTCTTAGTCATGGACTTACTTATTTTAATGCTTATCCAAATTTAAGCTTAGCCTTAGATGATAGAAATCTATTGGTTTCATTATCATTATATGTCCAAATTAAATGATATAATTACCGCTTCTGGATTAAGAGTAATTGCTCTTGTATATAGGATACATTTTAAAATAATGTCTACCTTAGCACCCCAAGTTAAAAAAATAGGAACACCAGGACAGACTGTGTTAATTGAAACAAATCTTTTAACTAGCCGAATTGCTTTACCTAAGATAATTGAATGGGCTGGAAAGAATATATTTTCCAGAAAAGTGGACTATAGAAAACGCCGTTCCAACACAGCCTATAGTAAATAAACAAATAGAACAAGTGGTTCAAGCGGAGGATGGTACTGTAGAAGTATCATTTGCTCCATTCGCTAATAACAGAATATCTCACAGCTTCTCGAGAAGTGAGAGACTTTCTTATAGAGTAGATATACCTCAGTCTTCTAGGCCATCCACATCTAGGCCATCAACATCACAAACACCTATTGATTTAGAAGAATCAATTAGAGGAATAAAAATCGCTCAAAATAATATTCCACACGGAATTTACCAAAGAAATAGTGAGGTAGAAAAATCTGAAGTTGGGTCACCAACACTCACTGATCTGAAATTTCAGATGTAGTAGTTAACAAATAGATTTTATGGATTTAAGCCAAAATAGCAGTTTAAGGAAATTTCTTAATAAGGAATTTCAAGATAAAAGGAACCAATATTTTAGGAATTGGTATTTTAACAAATTCAACAAATGACAACTTGAAAATTTCAAGAATCTCTATTATCAAGAGTTAATTTATTATAATTACTTGGTTTATAACAAAATATTTACAGGAATATAATCTTTCTCTAAATATCTTAGAAAGCACTTGGCAAGTGTCAAAAGAAAAAGTTGTCAGGTCGGTACACCCACCTATTGAACCAATAATAATATCTTTAGATAAGGATAAGTTAGAAATAAATGCTTTTTCAAAAACAAGTAGATCTTAGAGAAATGAAAGATACTCTAAAAGAATTATATAATATAATGAAACAGGTAAATTATACTAATCTTTACATGAGAACAGTTGGTTCCCAATTAATTAGTATTGAAGAAAAAATTGATAAATTCTCTACTAATGAAGAAAAGGTTAATTGAAAATTTAAAGGGAAAAATCCAATAAAATTTCCTGTCATTAAACCACCAATGGAGGACACATGGTTCAAATTTTAGCCATCACCCTCCATATGTATAAAAGCATTAAAATAAAATTTAGCTAATCTTCATCTAAGAACAATCAATTATGATGAACAATCTCAAGAATCCTTATCTGAGTCTGAACCAGAAAATTCTGGTAACATACAAGACTTAGAAAAACAATTTTTAGATCAAGAATTAAATTTAAATAAAATTGAGCATAGGCCGAGGCCAATTGACAGATACTATTATAAAAGGCCTACTCCTCAAGATATATTATATGAAGAAAATGATGATATAATTCAAAATAATTATAATGCACAAACCATTTATGAGTGGAACATAGATAGCTTATCTGATAAGCAACTTCATGACCAATTACATAGAATGATGATGTATGTCACAGTATGTAAACAAACATATAATACACCAAATAGTGATAAAGCCATAGCAAATGTTATCATTTCCGGATTTCCCGGGATTTTAAAAGGTTGGTAGGACCATTGTCTCCAAACAAAACAAAAAGATGAAATTCTAAGTGCGGTCATATATATATATATATATATACTAGTTGTTGTATTCCATAATTTATATATCTAACGAAAACAACAATTGTCGAGGCGGAACGGTGACGTGGTCGGTAACATGGCTAGAGAGGAGGAGTCATCGGAGGATAAAAGGTAACAATTGTCGGTTTTGATCTTTCGTATTTATATATGTATATTTGTATGTACGTATGTATACATGTGTAGTCGGCTAATGTCAGTGGAAGATAATAGAACTGAATTTTAATTGGAGATTTTGAGAGCTGCAATTGTTGGTGACCTTTTTGCATACAGGAATTAGTTGATGGTTTACTATATTTTTTTTACTTTTGATTTTTAATTTATTATGTTTATTTAGAATATGCATTTGGTTGTTTTTACAAAATCAATACCATTGTTATGTACCGGTACTAATATTTTTGTGTCAAAAACGTAAATCCGAATTACAAAACGTAATTCGGATTCGGATTTACGATTTACCTCTTATTTTTCTTTTCTTTTTTGTAAAAATAAAAATAAAAAGGTAAACCGTAAATTCGAATTATGAACCGTAATTCGGATTTACGGTTTACGCGTGAAAACATACATTTTGCAGTCGAAAAATCCAACCTCTGAGTTTATATACAGAGAGAGAGAGAAGAGGGGGGGGGGGGGGAGGGGATTGGAAATTGTCAATTCAATTTCTAATCATATAATCGTAACGAAGATCTTCCCTGTGTCATTGATTATTTTTTTGCGTCATGAATAGTACCGAATTACTTGAAGAATTCGCTCTAAGATTGATTAGATGTGGTAGTATCAGGAAGCTGATAAATCAAAGTGACAAAGACTTCACAAAGCTATATGTTCCAACAAGAAGTATTTTACGTAAATTATGAAAATAACTTACAAACCTCTTAGCATACGAACTTATAATTGCGTCAAATGTCTGTTAGAATGACTTCGTATATGCTACTTAAGATTATCTCATACTGATTAAAATAAGTAGTTAAGTTTCATTTCAAATTTAATTGGCATACAAGAAGACCAATATATACATATAATTAAACTCAAATGCATCAAAAATCCCAACAAATTCACAAACGTAAAATACTCCAATATATTTTCATTTTCAAATCTTTGATGTGGTATGTTTACAATTCCGAATTTGGCTCTCGTGATCAAATTACATGATAAACTTCCAGTTAGACATGTTTTCAAATATTACACAAACGAGTGTATAGGCGTATACTAGTGTAGTCATACTGAGTAAAAATATTGCATGTGAGCTCATTGATGTACTTATCATCAAGATATGATTTATGAAAACATACCTATGAGATACACACGCAATGCCAACATGTTAATATAAACTACAATCCAAACTCGTATACTTGATAAGCATAAAACTTCAAGGGCATATTAAGTACCGATGCCAGAGTCCTATATACTAAATAGTTTACACATGTCCTGAGTTAAACTTTCTGGACAGATTTTTTTTTGATAGCTCCTGCTGTCCTGTACGAAACAAATAAGTATCTGTCGTGGTGGCTTTCCGTTTTTAGAACAATACGGAACGTGTTGTAGAATTTGTTTAATGGTAGCATATATCCAGAATGACACCTTCGATGCTTATTAGTTGTACGCGTTAATTGCAATATTTCATCAAGTATACGGTTGCTTTCCGTTTTTAGAACTATATGGAGCGTGTTGTAGAATTTGTTTAATGGTAGCATATATCCAAAATGACATCTTCGGATGCTTATTAGTTGTACGCGTTAATTGCAATATTTCGTCATGTTTGTCGATGAAAAGGTATAAGTTTCCAAACAAAAGTCAAAGAGCAACTGATAAGGCGTGTTTTACTACATACTGATACTATTATAAGCTAGAACAATGAAAAAGGGAGCCAGACTCCCCTTGAGTTCTCACACTCTCCTCATATCAACCATTGTATTCGAATCCATTTTGATCAGATGGGAAAAAATACGTTTAATACACCAAACTGTAGTGTTGTTAACGATTTGAGTAACCATCTTTTAAAATTTTCAATTTGGATACCACACTATAATAACTTTTCAATTTAGGTACCACCGTCTAAAATAATCAGAAATCATGTCACGTGACATTTGACAAACGTTAATTTGAGAGACTATATTGACAATTTTGCACAAAAATATGTCATACTAGCAAAACTTTTTCCCCAATTTCACACATAACAAAAATTATCACATAATCCAAATTTTTGTTATGTGTGAAATTGGGGAAAACGTTTTTCTACGATGACATATTTTTGTGCAAAATTGTCAAATTACCCTCTCAAATTAACGTTTGTCAAATGTCACGTGACATGATTCCGTGATTAATTTAGACGGTGGTAACTAAATTGGAAAATTATTATAGTGTGGTAACCAAATTGAAAATTTTGAAAAGTGTGGTACCCAACTCGTTAAAAACAGATAGTTTGATGTATTAAACGTATAAACCCTCATTTAGTAATTAAGAGCAACCATATCAGTCTCTTTATAACTATCTCTAAATTTAATTTAAAAAAAAAAACTATTTTATTAACTTTAACTATTTAGTTTACATATCAACAATTTTCAAGCTCTCTATCACGCTATCTATTTAAAATCTATAAAATTGTTTAACATTTGCTCTAATAATTTCTATTGTATTGAAATGGAAAATACAAAATTTTAAACTAAAATCTCATGAAATTAGAAGTGATGTCAACATCAATTTATTTTTTAAATAATATATATTTTTTCTTTTTAAATGATATACTGGTGTAAAAATTAATTGATCAATAAAATACCATTCTCATTGGCCATTGTCATAACAAAGTTATACTACCGGATGAAAGTTGAACCAGTGGGATTTTCCAAGCTATGGTCATAATTTTTCTTATTCAAATTTTTAAAATGAAAACAGTCAACAAATCTAACTTTTGCCGAATAAGTTTAAAATGTTATGGAATGAAAAACTTTTTGAAATAGGTTTTACTTTTTAATAGTATGAAATACTTATCGGAAGAGAGAGAGTAATGACATTTAATATTATTATTTCTTTAATATAACTAGTGCTCTATGCTAGATATTTTTCACTAGCCAAGTTGGAGTTATTTAACAATAGCTAGCATGTTATTAGCATGATTGGGCACTCAAATTATGTTTTTGCTTTTACAAATATTGCATAGCATCCTTAATAGAGAGCCAAGTGTGACTACTGTAACAATACATTTACATTTTGTAATTGCCAGTGCATAATTCGTGTATTTCATGTGATATAACTTATTAGAACTTAGGTAACATGAAGAAAAAAAAAGATATAGTTGTACGAGTGCCACTAACCCCAAGTTGTAGAATCTCAGGAAATTCAGGTTTGCTTTGCAGTTAGGTCTGCAACCGCACAGGGTAAAAATCCGGTTCAAAAATAGACGAACCAGCCAGAGTAAAGCTAAAAACCTTGAGGAAAATTACTATCGGTTAAATGCGGACGCAGACTACGATCGAGCGGTAGTCGAGAAATCAGAGATTCAAAAGGAGGCAAGGCCTTGTTTGGTTTACATTTGCTTTTACTTAATTTTCTAAATTCCTAAAGTTAAAAAATTCACCCCCCATGTATTGTTATGATGTACTATACCGTACCAAGTTTTAATTTAATTACCAAGCTTTTAGATAACTAGAACCTCAAACTCGTATTAATACATGATTAAATCATTACACGCGTGTTGAAACTTAATGAAAGACTTTCCCGCTATGAAAAGAGTCGGTTCCGTCAACAAGCTGACAATTGATTGAGAGTTCCGAAACAGTGTAGGAGCAATTTGGTACGTCCAACGGTTAAATTAGTTTCTTATAACATTTTTAGATCATTGTATGTCTTAAAGTTGATCGACTATTAGTTATGCCATATCTTTCATGCTATACAGTGAGCAACGCCTGATCATAGCCATTAGTATAAAGGGAAAATTCTCTATAAGTAACTTCTTACAACTTATATTCTTCATAGTTACATCTATAAGTTCACATTCCATTTATCCAAACGCCATTATCTAAACCAAAACATAATAAATATACTTTCTCTATATATAATTCCCAAAAAACATGTTTAAATTACAAGAAAATTTTATAAAACCGAAAAAATCACAAAATATGAAAAAAAAAATCACAAAATTTAGAAAAATGAAAAAAAACAAACAAAAAAACATTTTTTTTGAAAAAATATCACAAAAAAATCATTTTAAAAAAGATAAAATCATAAAAAATGTATTTTTATAAATAAAAAAAACTCACAAAAAATGGAAAAAATCATAAAAAATCACAAATTCACAAAAAAGGAAAAATCACAAAATTGTTTTATAAAAAATCAAAAAAAAATTGTGAAAAGTCTCCACTTTTTTACATCGAAAAAGCAGTTTTTCACCAAAAAGTGATATTTTCACCAGTCATTTCATCTACTTCTGCCCAAATTGCATATATTTCAGCTGAAAATGCAAGTAGTTCAGTCGAAAGAATATATAGTTCATTTGAAAATGCATATAGTTCAATAAAAGTATATAGTCCAGTCAAAAATGCATATAATTCAGTCAAAAGTGTCTACAATTCAATTAAAAGAGCATATGTTTTAGTCGAAAGTGCATCGTGTTTAGTCGAAAGGGCATACCGTTTAGAGTTCAGTCGAAAGTGCATATAATTCAATAAAAGTACATATAGTTCAGCTGAACGTGCATATAGTTCAGCTGAAATTTCATCTGGACCAGCTGAAAGTGTATCTGATTCAGCTGAAAATGCATCTGTTTCAGCTGAAAGAGCATACAGTCCAGCTGAAAGTGCATATAGTTCAGCTGAAAATGCATATAGTTCAGCTAAAAGTGCATATAATTTAGCTGAAATCGCATCTGATTCAGCTCAAAGTGCATCTCGTTCAACTAAAAGTGCATCTAGTTTAGTCGAAATTGTATAATGTAACTCAATATATTTCGCCCCAAATTGCATATTTTACTTTAAATTTAAAGAAGAAAAAAACATATCCGGATGGATTCTGTTGGTCCGTAAGTGTCTAAACTTTATAGGGGGGGTGAATAAGGTTTTCGTACGATTTTCCCGGAATAAAAACTTTGAGTTGTTAACTATGTTAATTAGTAGAATTTTATAACTAAACACTTGTGTTAACTATTAATGCTATTTTAAGCTATCCAAGCAAACAAAATAAGCAATAAATAAGTGCGGAAAGTAAAAGTTAAGGGAAAAGAAATAACACAAGAGTTATAGAGGTTCGGCAAAACGCGCCTACGTTCTCTTCTCGGTATTCACACTACCGAGTGTTTCACTAGAATCTTCTTCCCAAGATTACACCCTAATGAGCTAATCGACCGATTAAGCTCCCCCTCACTCTATGAGTATCCCGAATGAAAAGACCTAGAGCTTTTAAGCTACACTTGCTTATAAAGCCGCTACCCGATCACTCGCTCACAAATGAGTTTATAAATCACTCTTACAACTTTGAATTTGAAATGAATCATTCACTAACAAATAATATCTTGGTGTTTATAAGATTACAATAATATTACACTCAAGAATATTTATGAATACAAGTGAGAGAATTATGTAGTATAAACTTGAAGAATTTCTCGTAGGAATAGCTTAATTGTTGTGTGAATTTTGGGTGAGTCTCCAATAATGAATTTGGGGGCTATTTGAAGGATTTTGGGCTTGTTACCGTTGTATGATGTGTTATCCTTTTATCCACTGGTTTTCAGCAGTTACCTAGTTTTCTAGAATAAGTGAAAAAGCACTTTTTGAAATTCTCCAGAAAACGATCGGTCGTTTTCTGTAAAACGATCGGTCGTTTTTCTTATGAACTCACTGGAAGAAATTGGACCAAAAATGATCGGTCGTTTTGGCCATTTCGATCGGTCATTTTTCAGACGACCTCACTGGAAGAATTTGGATAAAAAACGATCGGTCGTTTTTCCAAAACGATCGGTCGTTTTATTCTGGAAGTTTCTCGGTTTTCTTGTTATTCTTCGAAAGCTTGTAACTTGTTCGTTTTAAGTCCGATTGAGGTTCCGGTTGATCCGTTGGCTTCGTATTTCAATATACTATCATTTTGAACCTTTAACATGCTAGATAAAAAATTAGTACACAAAACGAGCTTTTATCATGTTTTACAATTTTTGTTATCATTAAAATAATCGATGAAGAACATCGTTCAACAATCTCTCCCTTTTTAATGATGACAAAATATTGACTTTAAACATACTATAAGCTCTTTTTGCTTAAACATAAGTATAACCTAGATGTGTAGGTGACGTTTTACTAGGTAAAAGTTTTTAGAGAAAAAAACAAGTAAATGTCACAACATCCGATAAACGAAGTTTTTCAAGGCTTAAAGGTTTTGAAAGATAATGAACGAACAAAAGTAAGCGAAAAATTGGCCATAGTTTTGCCTAAAAAGGGTCAATCGCCATAAATAAAAAATCACCAATTATAACCCAATCAACAATATATATGCGCACAAATTTCAAACAACATCAAATATGATAAAAACACATTATAAACGACAATCTCACAAAGTCATAGAATTTAACAAGCAACATAAAAAGAAACGCTTCATAATATAAATGTAAAAACGTTTCCTACTTATTACATCAAAAACAACTTGTTCGACGAAAGGAAACAATAGAAATGCAATGCAAAACAAAAGAGGGTATTTCTCCCCCTTTGACATCATCAAAAAAACATAAAAAATAACCGCCTAGTCGCGGTGGGAGGTCGCGTCGTCGTCCTCGTCTTCGTCTTCTTCGTCGTTGTACGGACCGGCAAGGTCGGGAAAATATCCGTGGAATTGCGCCCTTTGCTCGGCGCTTAAACGATCAATTTCGTCGAGCTCTTCTTGACCCGGATTCAAGAATCGAAATATACGACGGGTCATTTGCGCATTTCGATATTGGTTGACGTAGAGATCGTTATAGAATTGTTCGATGCGAAGGGGAGAGTTGGAAGATCCCACTTTGGCTTTTCCTCGACTTCGAGAGGGTCGAGAAGAGGAAGGGATGTTGGGTGGGGGAAGGGACTCGGAGGAAATCTACACACCCTCACGAGCAGCAACTTGCGGTGTGGCCTTGGGGCCAACATACTCTTCCTCTTTGCGGAAAAGAGGAGTGTAGTCGGGACCGGACACCCGTCTACCGGACCAAGTTATGGTCTTGGTGGTAGTGTTGAATTTGATGGACATTTGGGCGAGATATGCGGTGTCCCAAATGTATTTTTCCTTGTTTTTGAAAGGAGTTCCACCGGGAACTAGGTGGATGTCTTTTAAGATGGCGGAAATCAAGGCACCGTAAGGTAGCCCATTCTTAGATTTCGTTTTTAGCGAATCCATCTTAAAGAAGATGAGCGTCGCAAAGTCAATTTTGACTTGGCGATGGATGCACCCTAAACGGAAGATGTACTCGTTGGTAACATCCGTGAAGTTGGAGGAGTGAGGGAGGACAATGTGGGAGAGGATATGGTAGGCTAATTTGTTATGAAAAAGAAGGTCGTGGGCTTTGTTTGAGCAGTTGCGATGGTCGGGATGAAATAGCTCTTCTTTGAGATCGTTAAAACTATCGATCTCGAGCATTTCGCAAAGTTCGTCACTTTGCTCGTACACCCCGTCGTCATCGAGGTGTAAAAGATTTTGTAAACGGTCTATACTGTAAACAAAAGGTTGTCCATTGAAAGAGGAACGTAAACGGAGTGCGTCATCCCCACTCTTATCAAGGACTAGGTTTGCGTAAAATTCATACACGTTTTCATTGTAAAAAGGCTCTTTTAAGGTTAGGATTGTGTTGAGTTTTTGGAAGCTTAGATTTTGCATAAGAATTGGAAAGCGTTCAAGGAATAGAGGCATGTCTATTGTAAAGTTTGACAATATACCTCTCTTAGTGATGGAGGATGGATACGGAGGAGGAAGAGAGGCCGAAGAGGCACCGGGGCCTGATCGTGGAGCGGAGGAGGCGCCGGTTCGCGGAGCGCGAGGAACACGCGGGCGGCGAGGAGATGGTTGAGCCACGAACTCTTCGTCACTTTCATCGACGAGGGTTGGTTGAGTTTTCTTTGTACGCACCATTTTTGGATTAAAAAGAATTTGGGAAAAATTCGGGGTTTTAAGAAATTAGGGTTTTCTAACAAAAAAATCACTCGATTGGTGATTATAAGGATGAATAAGGGAATTTGGTTATATATATATAGATAATTGGGATTTTTGGAAGAATTTAAGAGAGAGTGGCGAATTTTTGATATAGAGGGAGAGAGGGTTTTGAAATTATAAAAGGAAATTAGGGTTTGAAAGATATTTAAAAACTGAAAAACAGAAAAATGATTGGTCATTTTGGAGTTTCGACCGGTCGTTTTGGAAAGAAAATGTTCCAGTGACCACATTGAAAAAACGATCGGTCGTTTTTTCAGAACGATCAGTCGTCTGAAACAAAACGATCGGTCATTTAGTACAGTCGACCGGTCGACTGTAACATTTATACATAACAAGAATTTTTGCACTTTTCGACACTGATTTGGCAAAAAAATATATAAAATCAATTAAATTTATATAAAATTAATCAAATATATATATATATATATATATATATACAAGTCACACAACAAACATGCCTAACTCTCGTCGAATAAAACAAAATTGTTCCTCGTTAAGGGGTTTTGTAAAAATATCGTCTAATTGCCTATCGGTACTTATATATTCAAGTATAATATCCCCTTTTTGAACATGATCCCTTAGAAAATGATGTCGTAAGTTTATATGTTTAGTACGAGAGTGTTGGATCGGATTTTTCGAAAGATTTATAGCACTAGTATTATCACATAAAATAGGCACACTATCAAAAGATAATTCAAAGTTATTTAATTGTTGACGCATCCAAAGGATTTGTGCGCAACAACTACCCGCGGCGACGTATTCCGCCTCCGCCATAGAAAGCGCAACCGAGTTTTGTTTCTTGCTATACTAAGAAACTAAGGCGTTTCCTAAAAAATGGCAAGTGCCACTAGTACTTTTTCTATCTAAACGACAACCGGAAAAGTTGGCGTCGGAATAGCCAAGCAAATCAAAAGTAGTATCATGTGGATAAAAAAATCCTAAATTGCATGTTACTACAAGATATCTAAATATGCGCTTAACGGCTATCACATGCGATTCCTTAGGGCAAGATTGATACCTACCATACAAGCAAACACTAAACATGATATCGGGTCTACTTGCGGTTAAATATAAGAGAGATCCAATCATACCTCTATATAGCTTTTGGTCCACTCTTTTACCCAATTCATCTTTGTCTAGTTTTGTTGCCGGACTCATTGGAGTTCCTAGCGACTTTTCATCGCTCATGTTGAACCTTTTGAGAAAGTCCCTTGTGTACTTGGCTTGATTGACGAAAATTTCGTCCTTAGTTTGTTTGATTTTCAATCCAAGGAAGTAGGTGAGTTCGCCCATCATGCTCATCTCAAATTCACCTTGCATACAATTAGAAAACTCCTCGCACATGCGAGCATTAGTAGGACCAAAAATGATATCATCAACATCAATTTGAATTAAAAGCATGTCTTTTCCATCCTTTTTAATAAAAAGAGTAGTATCTAAAGTACCACGAGAAAAAGCCTTTTGCAATCAAAAATTTACTAAGTCTTTCATACCAAGCCCGGGGTGCTTGTTTTAAACCATAAAGTGCTTTTTGAAGTTTGTAAACATGATCGGGAAACTCGTGATTTTCAAAACCGGGTGGTTGTTTTACATAAACTTCCTCATTTATAAAACCGTTTAAAAATGCACTTTTAACATCCATTTGAAACAATTTAAAACGTTTAAAAGAAGCATAAGCAAGCAACATCCTAATGGCTTCTAGTCTAGCTACGAGTGCATAAGTTTCATCGAAATCGATGCCATCTTCTTGGTTATACCCTTGAGCCACTAGTCTAGCCTTATTTCTAATGACTACCCCGGATTCATCCATCTTATTTCGAAATATCCATTTCGTACCTATGATGGTTTTCTCACGCGGTCTAGGAACAAAAGTCCATACGTTACTACGCTCGAATTGATTTAATTCGTCATGCATAGCTAATACCCAACTCTCATCGAGTTCCGCTTCATGAATGTTCTTAGGCTCTAATTGAGACAAGAATGCAAAATGATTAACTAAATTTCTCAAAGAAGAACGTGTATGCACTCTTTCTCCCGGGTTACCCAAGATTAATTCTTGCGGATGGTGATTGGCAAACCTCCATTCTTGAGGCAAATCGTCATGAATATGTACACTAGACTCTAAGTCCGTTTGAAGTCTCTCTATAGTGACTTCTTCAATAACGGGTTCGACCTCTATACTAGGCGTAATCTCTAAGCTAGATGTAGCATGATTAGAAGAAGATGCATTATGAAAAATATCATCATTAATATTATGAACAATTAATAGCTTATCAATCGTCGGTAAAATCTCATCAAAAGAAACATGTACCGATTCTTCCACCAATAAAGTTCTTTTATTAAAAATTCTATACGCTTTACTCGATATAGCATATCCGATAAAAATTCCTTCATTATTATGAACATAACATTTACAACCAAATGCACGTAAATAAGAAAAATATTGGGCTTTCGCTCATTCCATAATTCGTAAGGTGTCTTTTTCAATATGGGCCTAATTAAGGCTCTATTTAAAATATAACAAGCGGAATTTACGGCTTCGGCCCAAAAATACTTTGGCAAATTATTTTCACAAAGCATGGTCCATGCCATTTCCTCTAGGGTTCTATTCTTCCTCTCTACTACCCCATTTTGTTGGGGCGTACGAGGGGCCGAAAAATTATGATCAATACCATTTTCATCACAATAAGTTTGAAATGGAGTATTCTCAAATTCCTTACCATGATCGGTTCGGATACTTTTGATTATATAACCCTTTCATGTTTGGAGCTTTTTGCAAATAATAGAGAATTCTCTAAATGCTTCATTCTTATGAGTTAAAAACAAAACCCACGTAAAACGACTAAAATCGTCAACCATGACGAATGCATATGCACGCCC
This sequence comes from Primula veris, assembly GCA_963682055.1. Classification (NCBI taxonomy): domain Eukaryota; kingdom Viridiplantae; phylum Streptophyta; class Magnoliopsida; order Ericales; family Primulaceae; genus Primula; species Primula veris. The sequence continues at coordinate 26,190,422 of OY821745.1, read as the reverse complement.
TCCAAGACTAAGTGTCCGGGAGGGACCAACTAAGTCCATATGAATGAGCTCCAAACAATGAGTAGTAGAAATAATATTTTTAGATTTAAAAGAAATCTTCGTTTGTTTGCCTAATTGGCAAGCGTGACAAAATTTGTCCTTTTTGTTAGGAGTTTTTGGTAAACCTATTACCAAATCTTTTTTAGAAAGTTTAGCAAGTAAATCAAGACTTGCATGACCAAGTCGTATATGCCACAACCAACCATTGTCGTTGATAGTAACAAGACACTTAACCTCATTATCCACAGAACTATTCAAATCAATCATATAGACATCATTTTGTCTTTGACCCATAAGAATAGTTTTATTTTCCGAAATACAATGAATGATGCAATGCGATTTTTCAAAAATGACTTTGTGACCCAAATCGCAAAGTTGACTTATACTAAGCAAGTTATGTTTAAGACCATCAACAAGCAATACATTATCAATAATAACATTAGATAGTTTAGAAATGCTACCAATACCGATGATTTTACCCTTGCTATTATCCCCGAAGGTCACAAAGCCTCCGTCTTTAGGTGCAAGAGTAGTAAATTTCGTTTTGTCTCCCGTCATATGTCTTGAGCATCCACTATCCAAGAACCACTTGTCCTCATTAATTTTTTACTTCAAGCATACCTACAAGAGAAAACGATCATTGGTACCCTAATACACTTTTGGGTCCTTGAGGGTTAGTGTCTCGACCCTTTGGAATCCAAACCAAGTCATTTCTATTTAATTTATATCTATAAGGGCAATAGACATAATCCTCAAAGTGATCACTACGGTTGCAAGTAATACATTTAACATGCATGCTTAGTTTAACAAAACGATTATAAACTAAGTTATTTTTATACAAGTTGTTCTTACGAGAGTAACTTGGTTGTCTATTTTCATTTTTCGTCATTTGTTTGGTGAATAGATTTTTATGCTTTGCCGTTAAGAGTAGGTTGTACCCTACACCGGTTTTATCATACGCGCCTTGTTGAGAAGCTAATATAGTACTTAGCATTTTACTTCCCTTAGTGAACTTAGTGAGAGTAAGTTCGGCGCTATTCGCCTTAAGTTTACATGAACTAAGGTCATTAACTAACTTATCATTTTCTATGGTAAGTTCGGTATTTTTAGAGGTGAGTGAGTCATTTTTTATAGCTAAGTTTTCAAGTTCGTCTTGTAGAGTAATTACCATTTTTCTAAAGGATTTGTTGTTACCTCTAGCTTTTTCTAAAGAAGCTAACACATCATTTATATCATAACACTCATCACTACAAAGAGAAGAGTTAGAGGAGTGGAAGCTTACATCCTCGGTATCGTCGTCTCTAGCCATCAGACATAGGTTTGCGACTTCTTCATTGTCGCTATCGGAGCTATCATCATCGCTCCCCCATGCGGCCATGAATGCCTTCTTATATTCCTTTTTCTTTTCGAACTTGTCCTTTTTCTTCAAAGGACATTCGTTTTGCATATGTCCAGGTTTGTGACACTTATAGCAAATGATTTCGTCCTTCTTGTTTGATTTGTCGGATGGCTCTCCCTTATATTCCTTTTTCCGAAATCGTTGCCCGCCCTTCTTTTTCCAACTTAGAAACTTGTTGTATCGTTTGGCGAAGAGTGCCATGTCATCATCCTCACTAGAGGAATCATTTTCGCTATCGTTATTCGTTGTGCTTTTGAAGGTGATGCCTTTCTTCTTTTTCGAGTCATCCTCATGTTTTCGAATTGTCATGTCGAGTTCATGAGTGTTTAAGGATCCTATGAGGTTGTCGAGAGAGAGAGTGTTCATGTCTTTGGCTTCTTGTATAGCCGTCACTTTTGATTCCCATTTTCTCGGGAGACTTCTTAGGATCTTCGTCACCATCTCCTTGCTAGAATACACTTTTTCAAGTCTTTTAAGATAGTTAGTAATTTTAGTAAAATGAGTGTACATAGAAGCAATAGACTCGTCATCATCAACTTTAAAAAGTTCATAATCATGAATAAGCATGCTAATTTTAGAGTCCTTAACTTGACTAGTTCCCTCGTGCATAAGTTATAGAGGTCATAGCTCTACAATTAAGAGAAAAAGCATGGCGTTCATCCGTGTCGAGTTCTTCTACAAGTTTATCTAAGCCATTTCTCCTAGGCATTTTATAGCCTTTACTAATGCTAATCCATTGGTCTATTTCATAACCACAAAGAAAAAATTTCATGAGATCTCTCCTATAGGGATAGTTTGTACCGTCAAAGAACGGGGGCCTAATTATGGATTTTGAGTCGGCGTACGAAGACATGTCGGATCTTTAAACTAAAAAATCGTTAGATTTTGTAAATAGAAGAGCTAGGCTCTGATACCAATTGTTGCTCCGTAAGTGTCTAAACCTTAGAGGGGGGGTGAATAAGGTTTTCGTACGATTTTCGCGGAATAAAAACTTTGAGTTATTAACTATGTTAATTAGTAGAATTTTATAACTAAACACTTGTGTTAACTATTAATGCTATTTTAAGCTATCCAAGCAAACAAAATAAGCAATAAATAAGTGTGAAAAGTAAAAGTTAAGGGAAAAGAAATAACACAAGAGTTATAGAGGTTCGGCAAAACGCGCCTACGTCCTCTCCTCGGTATTCACACTACCGAGTGTTTCACTAGAATCTTCTTCCCAACATTACACCCTAACGAGCTAATCGACCGATTAAGCTCCCCCTCACTCTATGAGTATCCCGAATGAAAAGACCTATAGCTTTTAAGCTACACTTGCTTATAAAGCCTCTACCCGATCACTCGCTCACAAATGAGTTTATAAATCACTCTTACAAGTTTGAATTTGAAATGAATCACTCACTAACAAATAATATCTTGGTGTTTATAAGATTACAATAATATTACACTCAAGAATATTATGAATACAAGTGAGAGAATTATGTAGTATAAGCTTGAAGAATTTCTTGTAGGAATAGCTTAATTGTTGTGTGAATTTTGGGTGAGTCTCCAATAATGAATTTGGGGGCTATTTGAAGGATTTTGGGCTTGTTACCGTTGTATGATGTGTTATCCTTTTATCAACTGGTTTTCAGCAGTTACCCAGTTTTCCAGAATAAGTGAAAAAGCATTTTTTGAAATTCTCCAGAAAACGATCGGTCGTTTTCTGTAAAACGATCGGTCGTTTTTCTTATGAACTCACTGGAAGAAATTGGACCAAAAACGATCGGTCGTTTTGGCCATTTCGATCGGTCGTTTTTCAGATGACCTCACTGGAAGAATTTGGATAAAAAACGATCGGTCGTTTTTTCCAAAACGATCGGTCGTTTTATTCTGGCAGTTTCTTGGTTTTCTCGTTATTCTTCGAAAGCTTGTAACTTGTTCGTTTTAAGTCCGATTGAGGTTCCGCTTGATCTGTTGGCTTCGTATTTCAATATACTATCATTTTGAACCTTTAACATGCTAGATAAAAGATTAGTACGCAAAACGAGCTTTTATCATGTTTTACAATTTTTGTTATCATTAAAATAATCGATTAGAAGAACATCGTTCAACAGATTCGAACCATCAAAATCTTGAATCTGGTTCTTGGTGCAAGCGCTCTTACCATTTTGAGCTTACGGATGTATATAGTTACTAAACAAAATCATAGTGTACATCTAAAAATCAAACGAACTCAACCAAACAATTACTAAACGCATACCAACTAAACACACGCCAAAAAAACAATTAATTTTCATATTGTACATCGGTATCGTTGCAAGTGCTCTTATCATTTTGAGCTTACTGGTCTATGTAGTTAGTAAAAAAAAAGCATAACAAACTCATACACTATCGACAGTTCAAAAAAAAATGAACAAAGAAATTAACTATAAGGCTTCGTATCAGCCACAAATGCATATATTTCAGCCCTGAATCGAGGTCTATTTCATCCCCAAACGGAGCTTAACTTCAGCCCCAAAGCAGGCTCCGTTTCAGCCATAAACGAGCTCCGTTCCAGCCACAAAACATGTTCCGTTTTGGCCCCGAAATGGGCTCTGTTTCAGCCCTACAACGGGCTTGTTTCAGACCAAAAAGGACTCTTTTGAACCACATAACAGTATTTGTTTCTTGCCCGAAACGGGCTCCGTTTCAGCCCGATACTAGCTTTTGGACCCAAAATGCACTACCAATTCAGATTTCCAACGCAAATACAACAATAGTAGTAATGACCCGAAAGCAAAGTTTACACTTTTTATTTTTAAATTCTGCTTAAAAGTTGCGTCAAAACAATGCCAAAAAATGCTATTGAAGTGGTTAAAAAACAATGACTTATGTAAAAAAAAAAAAAAAAAAACAATGGCTAAACGTGTTTAAAGAATAGTAACACAAATAAGCAAACATAACTAGCTTATAATCCAAAGATACTACAAGATACGGGATACCAAATCTGTCATTTTACTACTAGCAACAAAATTAGCATTTTCTACCCGATTGTTAAACTAAATTTCATACAATAATATCAAACGAACCACATGGGAAAACCAGAATTTACCTTAATTATGACTATGTCAAACTATCCAAACATAAAATTGATGGAATCAACACACATGGCCAAACACCAATAAAGTGCAGATTAAACGCCAAACATAATTAGGTTTATTGTGAGAATAAAAAATATTAAACAAGCCAAAAGAACTTTAATTTCATCCACAAAGCCACAAACATGTTCCATCTTTAGGCCCGAGTCGAGTTCTATTTTAGCCTCAAACGAAGCTTAATTTCATCCCAAACAAAGCTTAATTTCAACCCTAAACAAATTTGATAGATCAATGCTACTTCTTAGAAATACTTCTAAAATCTGAACCTAAAACATAAATACATAACCAAGTACCAAAACTAGTCGGGAAAAACATGGAGCACTTTGAGTGCACTTCCTCTGTATAGAGATTATCATATAAGCTAAAAACTAAGTTTAACGCCACTACCAAACAAGACTAAAACCCACCATATACATATGCATACACAATATCAAATTGTATTATATACACGAATCGTAATGCAAAAGCAAAAACATAACTTAATTATAATCATGTGAAATCAACAAAGAATAAATATTGATGAAATAACACACAACGTCAAACACCAATAAGAGGAAGATTATAAAATTGCACCTCAATATGAAAAAACAAGCAATTACTCACCAAACAAATCTGTATGTATGTCTGTATGTATGTATGTATGTATGTCTGTATGTATGTATGTATGTATGTATGTATGTATGTATGTATGTATGTATGTATGTATGTATGTATGTATGTATGTATGTATGTATGTCTGTATGTATGTATGTATGTATGTATGTATGTATGTATGTATGTATGTAAAGGATGGTAAATCTGGAGGATATTGGGATGGTGAAGATCGTAGAGAGAGGTAGAGATCGAGATGGTGAAGATCGCACCCTTTGAGAGAGAGAGACGGTGATTAGGGAGAAATAGGTGAGATAAAGCTGTAAAGAGAGACCGAGTGTTGAAATCCAAAAAAAAAACATAATTAGCAGGGTTTATATATTTAAAAAAAAAAGTGATACCTAGAGGTAATACAACTTATTATAGGTATCTTGTGAGAATTTAAGTTTAAAAGTGTTACATATGAGTCATTATTTGTAGTCTAAATTTATATTTCAAAAGATAAATTCTAGATTTTCTCCATCAATATTTAGAATAATGCTAAACACACAACTTGTGCATAACTCGTACACCACGTGAGACTAATTCGAATGGTTGTATCGATATTTTTATAACAATTTTTTAAAAAATACATTACATGGAGTGTACGAGTTGTATGAATATCATTACTCATAAATTATTTATTGATGGAGGTCGTAAGTTATATTAATTTATCGATAGAATAGCTAAAATGTAACTGTGCTCACAAATCTTCTAAATTTGTTGAAGTTACTTAGGATACAACCATCGATGAATCAGACACAATATCTAAGTGACTTAACCCCATCTCGGTCCCAGTCTCTATCTGCAAACCAATCAAAATAGCATATAATTCATTAAATATAATTTGTATAGGCCCAAGAAACCTACTTAATGCTCTCACTATACAATCACACTCATCACGAACAATTCCAACAACAGTTGATGGGCCGGATTTTCTTTGGAGTACTCATTTACTTTTGAGCTTGAGGCAACCGGAGGAGATCTAGCCCAAGCTACCAAACACAAAGTTCGTACTCGAGGGGAAAAAAACCCTAAACGAAGCCACAAAATCTAAATGCCTATCACTTCTAAGTTTTCAACGTATGAAACCATGAGCGACTCCTAACAAACGGATATCATCGACTACTTTGTAATCCACATCGCTAATAAAATAGTCTAATCTTCCAAATATATAATTGTTACGGACCTTTAAGACATTTCACAAAATGAAGCATGTCATAATGAACTATACATGGCAAGTCGGGGTAAGGTCCAAACTCCAACAAGAATACCCGAAGAATAGAATAAACCGGATACAACATGACCCAAAACAATCCACTAAAATGCATCCAGACCTATCTCATAAGCGAACAGTCAATAAATAGGTGCTTTAACGTCTCCACAGAAGCACCAGAAGTGCATCTCGATGCCATACAAAATTCCCATGAAGAAAGCATGTCATCCGTCTCCAAACTACACTAAACAGCCCCAAAGAAATACGAACAGACCTATGCCAGAATTGGACGTCACCAAACATATGAATAAACCTCACTGACCGTCCTCCGATGTCTAAAAATACCACATGCCCAAGAAAAGCAAGAACTCACTATCTACTAATCTATTCCAACGAATCAAGTCAGTATGCTCAGCTGGTACAAAATCTGAACAACCTGATCGACAATTATGGTTGAACCTTGAAAACAAATGAATATGAGAAGATGTCCTCTTGGAGGACCAAACAATTTATGCAACGTATTCCGAAAAAATTCAAGAATGTTAGCCATCATTCTTTGACTTATAAAATCAGTGAAATTTTCTATGTTATTGCAGAAAAAATTTCTAATTAAGAATGCATTAAATATCAAAAGAAAGAAAGTGGCATTAAGTAAAAAATGCTATGTCCCTCGCTCTCTTTTCCCCGGTTTGTGCCATGCTTCCCTTTATTCTGTCTAATGCTATGAATAATGCTCGTACGGTCTCGCCCCTCTTGCTCTCTCTCAAGTGAATTCGACAACAAAATTTTATTCAACTGTTATCATTGTATAGAAGAAATTTATAGCGAAAAAGAATTATTTTGATGATGATAATGATTCTTTTTTTCTGATATGTGACACAATAAGAATAAAGCTCTTAGACATAGTTTTGAAAATGGTGCATTGTTGTATTGGTAAATAAGCTTCACTTTTCATACGCTACAATGCGGCCGGTCACCGGTTTCTCACATTAATAAATTATGTTTTTTTAACCTTAGTGTACATCATAAGCACTTGCTGATTAGATGCAACGACGAGGATGATTATTTGAGAATATGGCTTAGAAAAGAATGGCATATACTAGGGTGTCCTATGCCTGTATTCAAATGGGCCTACAATTTCAATTCAAACAAAGAATCACCTATTGCGCCCGTTTGGATCTCTTTATCACAATTACCTATACACATATACCATAAAGTTAGTATCTTTTCAATAGCAAATGCATTTGGGTCGCCATTAAAGCTCAATACACCAACTGCTTCTCTTTCTAAACCAAGCCTAGCAAGAGTTTGTGTTGAGATAAACTTAAAGGAAAAGCTTACCAATAGAGTTTGGATTGGATATGGTACAGAAGGGACGGCGAAGGATTTTGGCAGAATTGCCATTATGAGGAAATTCCAAATTTTTGCTCAATTTGTGAAAGGAGAGGGCACTCCAGCAATATCTGCAAAATAGAGAACAATGCATTGAACATGAGTACTAGCAAAGTGGAGATGAGGAGTACAATAGTAAATGAAGTAGATGAGAGAAGGAGAAAGAATAAAAAAGGTAAAGTTACACAATTTAAAGAAATAAATTGTTAAAGCATGGGCACCAAGAGTAACTCATAGGCACGGTGAAACACATGAAAATGGGGATAAGTTCAATGAAGTTGCTAAGAAAAATGAGAACATTGCAGCGGATGTTCAGAAAGGAAAGCTACAAAAAAATATTCATATAGCAACAGTTTAGTTACAGTTTGTCTGATACTATATACATTGTTGCTGAAATTTAGTAACAGTATAGCAACAATTTCTGTTGCTAAGTGTTGATAACTGTTACTATATTTATGCAGAATTTTCTGCAACAAGTCGTATATTAACAGACCAATTGTTGTTATATGGTTATTTTCTTGTAGTGGAAATGATGGGCAAACAGAGAGTACAGTGCAACTAAATAATTGTCTAAATTGGGAAAATATAAGTAAGGAGAAAGGTCCAAGCAATTATAATCAGGTGTCGAGATCAGAGAAATAGCAAAGTTAGGAAAAAAGCAACCAGAAATCGAAACTTCTAATATCTTTGAGGTTTTGCAAGATCTAGAGCATGAGTTAGTCTGCTATGTAGAGCCGCAACTTGAAGTTTTACCTCTAAAAATCAGCATTAAAGATTCATCAAGTTTGCCAATTCTGAATATTGAAAGAGGTTTAATAGATAATCATATGACACCTCTATTATTCGAAACTGCAACTAACAATAATATTTCTAGCTCAGGACAATATAAGCACATAGAGCAAGATGCTCAGAATTACGAGGATAATTTATTCACTCCGGATAATGAGGAGATAAACCTAAATGAAGGTTAATGCCCAAAGAAGAAAATATCCAAATGGAAAGGTGTTAAAATGCCCAAAGAAGAAAGAAAAATTAAAACTCATCGATATAGTTGCTAGTTAATTTGTATTCATATCCAAGAAATAGTTGGTGCCTAACTTATAAGTTATTTGAGAATAGCTCAACAATTCTCGAATGCGTCAAGGAAATGAAGCAGCTATGTTTTCTTTAATGGAGTTAATTGCATTTCGCTAGACGGTGAATAGAAGAGTCGTATTTAAGATTTGAGAAGTCATATACAGTTGGAAGTTATGGTCAAATACTTTCGTAGGACATGACTTTTGATGAAAACCTCGAAGGTAATGACGAAGGTGGGCATTTATCTCAGGCAGAAACCAAATAGTTGTTGATGTTGTCTTTATGGAAAAGATTACTTGTGTTTGACTTGTCATCCTGCCGTTACCAAAGCAGCTGCAAATGTTGTTTATACAGAAAATTTGTTAAGGGGTCTCTCGACAAGTGAGACGAGAAGTGACAGATGAAATTTTTGCTTATCTACAGTCATTTCGCCTTTACTTTGAGATTTTAGTTTTTATTCCATGTAAATTCACAGTTTCAGCTCTATGTTGTAATAAGGCTTTTAGCCAATTAAATTTAAAAATAAATGAAATTAGTGGGATTCCCCCACTTTCAATTAAAAAAAAAATCTGAAAGACAAAGTCTTGAGTCATACAAGAACCTGTCTTAAATTTAATCTAGTGTAAGAATCAATATAACATTTAAACTTCATAACAAGCATGTAAACTATAATACAATAAAACCTCTATAAATTAATACTCACTAAATTAATAAACTCTTTAAAATAATAATTTTCTTCGATTCCGACTTGATTAAATGTAAAAAATCACTAATTCCGATAAATTAATAAGATAATAAAATTTCTGAAAATCTTTATATAAATATTGGTACCGAAAAAATCATAAATTAATAATTATTCAAAATGACAAACATTACTAGGACTATTTAGTAAAATATGACTCTATAGTCGTATGCTTTTTCTTAAAATTTAAATCTAATTAAATCGATTTCATTTCTAATTTTTCTAATTGCATCCAAAAACTCCGGTGTAGTCTTTTCGAACTGCACCAAAAAATCATGAAGAGTTCTAGGCGCGATAAATGTTTCTTTTCACGTGACTAGTTGTATTGTATTATCTTCAACTTTATCCTCGTTATTGTTTCCAAATACGGTATTTATAATTTATTTTAATGTCGAACCTCTTAACATATATCATTTTCATCTGAGTAATACAATAAGACATTTCCATCCATTTTATTATGATAACCGAGACCATCAACCATTTTGTCAAGTTCACGAGTATCTTTCTCAATAGTGATTTTATCTAAATTTATTGATCAAACGAATTTTGTAGTGTCGAAAACAATTTGCTATTGTCGCTTGTTGAACGTTAATCGTCCAATCAATAAAAACCTCTTTAAGATAATAATTATTAATTTATCGATTAATTAATAAATTTCTACGGTCCCGACATTATTAATTTAGAGAGGTTTTACTAGGAATGTAATGTAAATGTAAGGAGATGAGTTTTTTTACATTTTTGTACACCATATAATTGACTTTTTTACGATTTTGTACATCATACTATCAAAATATTTAATTAGTACATCATACTATCACTTTTCGGTGATTTTATACACTTCCGTCAAGTAAAATTAAAAATTCCGTCCAAGAATATGTGATAAGAAAATAATTCATCATTTGATTTAAAGTTCAAGCTATACTTAAAAATTTAAACGGGTTTGTAGATAATTATTTTATGATATGGAATGAGAATGATAATTTTGAGATCAGTAGACTACTTGGATCAAGCTATGCAACTGATATTACGAAAAAAAATGAGTGTAATATTTGAAAGTCGAGTGTGCAGAAAATATTATACAAAGTGTATAAAATAGCCGAAAGTACTAGTATGGTGTACTAATTAAGTAATCTGCTAGTATATGGTACAAAATCGCAAAAAGTTAATAAGATGTATAAAAGTGGAAAAAAACCCTAAACATAGAAATATGAAGTAAATCGTACTGACGGAAAAGAGAGAAATGAGATCGACATCCTCATTTTGGAAATAATTAAGTTTTTTTTTACTTATTTTTATTGGATTAAAATAAAAGGTTGTGATGCATGAATGCATGCATTAAGAAAAATCAATGCACCAATATATCGGATCCTGGGAATGGCAAATTGTCCCTGGCTTACCCGCAAACAAGTATTCCGGTCCGGCCCACATAAAGGAAGAATAGACAAGCCTGTCATGGGCTGAGGAGCAATCCCGACCAAAAACGATATGGGGGATTTGAAACAGATTAGGCTGGTTTCAAAACGGGTGGGATCAAACAAGATGAAGACTTTAATTTTCTGCTAGGCGGCCTGAATTTTATTTCTATAACCCATTGCCTTCGGCGTGTAAGATGCTATTGTAAGATGGGCTGATAGTGACTCAAGCCTGGCAACGTTGACCAAAGGCTGGCCCTTGCCCGTAGGCTAATTTGACACTTTTGGGGGGAGGGGCGGATAGGACGTTGCGGCCCGATGCCTCAAACCGCCAATTCTGCTTAGCAAAAAATAACCCACTACACTTTTATGCTGAAACAATAGCATTTGTTCTTTTTTTTCCCAAACGTCTAATAAGAACATGTTGGGTTGGGTTAAAAGATTGAGCTTATGTTGAGGCGGTTATGGTTCACAAACTAAACTCAATAAAAAGTGTTCAGGGGATGCTCATGTAAATGACTTGGACAAGTCTATTTTGTGTTCAAACAGACTCACAATAAGATGTCTGAGGCCCCACTTAGACCAATAATTCCACCGGAAATATGCCACAAATTAAATATGTAGTCATAGTGGTGTGTGTATTGACAATTATGTGTGTGTATGGACAATTATGTGGCGTATATACGTAAGTTGTTGAGACTAGCTAACACCACTAGATAAAAAAAAAAATTGCGGAAAAAAAAAAAACCTCACCATGTGTAGGAAGTGAAAACAGGGAAGCAACTAGCCAGGTCAGGGGCGGTCTTTATATTTTGGAAATTTTTTATTAAAAAGTATATTTTTATTATGTATTTTGATTAAAATCTTTAAATTTTAGTGTTTCAACCACATATTTCGTAAAATAACTTCGTATAAGGTATAATTTATTTTTATAGAAAATCAGCCCCTATTTTACAATTCTGGTTCGTGTCATCGAATACAAACATAAAAGTCTATAACTGTAACACCCTCAATATTATATGCTTATTTATAAATATATTATAATATTTGATATATAAATATATATATATATATCTATAAGTCTTATTGCAAAATAAATAAATAAAGAAAATTGAGATAAATATGCAGATGTCTTCGATAGTAAGTAAATAAATGACCCCACTTGAATTTTTATCTTTTCACTGCCTCAGTTTTTTTTTAGATATACATACACGCATATACACACAAACACATTAACACATACATATACGCACAAATACAGAGATATTAGAGGTGAGAGAAAAAAAAGAACCCAATTACACCTCGCTCACATAAACCCTATTTTCTTTCGACTCGCTAATCCATTTTTCAATTCGTCTTTTCCGTTGCAAAGCTAACGCATAGGGGAGTAATTTGAGGTATATATCCATTGGTTTTTGTCCACTTTTCAGTTCTGTTCCAAGCCTTTTAAAGGCTGAAGTTCGCTTTTTAGTAACAAATTTGGATCGTTTTCTTGTAGCTTGGTCATCGCAGGTCTAAGCTGAATTTTGAGGCTAAACTCGGTTGCGTTTCATCTCTTTTCGTGCTTGTTCGCCTTGGTCTACTGTAGCCTTTCTTAGCGTCAATCGAGGTACCATTTCGGTACTAAAAAGGGTGTTACTAAGCCGTTATATACGTGCTTACGCTTATTGTATTTTCTATATTATGTAAAAGTTTTTATTTTGCAGTAAGTTAATACTACATCTATTTTAAGTTGAGAACTGAATTTTTGAAAGCAAATAGTTGCGGCTTAAGGCTTGTTATTTGTTTTATAAAACTGATATTGTTCTGTTATTTTATTTGAATTAGCTGTTAATGGATTATTGTACTATATCAGTTTGCTATTAAACTGAAAGTTCTTCGATGGTTTGCAGGTGACCCCTGCAACTTACAAAGAGATATCAGTGTTTATATTTTGTTATTTTGTAGAATTTGAAATAAACTAAGGAAAAGACAGGTTATATTTTTGTTTGTAATTTTTATATTTATGTTAGATTATTATGGTTTTTTTTTAAGCTTATTTATTTATCGAACCAATTTAACGTTAAAAGAATGAACTGAAGTGATGTAGTGAGAATTCTGAAGTGTGGTTGGAGGTATAGGTAGCTGTTGTCAGTCGTTAGTTGTTGTGTCGGTCTTTTACATTTTGTTTAGGGATCATGTGCCAACTTAGTATCCGGGAGCAGTAACCGAGCGTATGGATATCATGAGTAGTTGGTTCCTTACGTGTTATTGCCGGCGTATGGATATCATGAGTAGTTGATTCCATACGTTGATCTGAGTAGTGATCCGGCATCCTACGTGGATCTGAGAAGTGATCCGGCACCCTATGTGATTCCGATTTTATACACTTTTGAGTCGTGGGTTGAGTCACGCCACTTGGCGTAAGCAGTTGATATTCAGTAGAGTTGTGGGTGTGGAGAAGCAATAAGATGAACATTTTATATGAAAGAATAAATATTAAAATTCGTACTTTGTATTTTTTTTTATCGTAGACATTTATGTAGCGAGTTTAGTTGACTCACCCTTTACTTTGTGGTTTCTCGTTTCTTTTTCTTGTTGTGGAGAGTCGGATGTACAGGTTTTTCCCGAGCAGTTTGAGCTCATGGTCGTAGGCGAGAAGTTAGTGTTTTGGGCTGCAGTATTTTGGGTTGTAGGCATAGTATAGGTACTCGAGGCCGAGTTAGTTTGTTGTAGTGTATTTTAGATGATGTATATTATGTATATTTATGTAGCAAACGTACTGCTATTGTACTATTTTGTGTAATACATGCCTAAGCAGCGTTTTTTTTTTCCGGAAGTTTGTTCTTTTCAGTATTTTCCTTTACATTTTTATTTATTTTAATTGCGTTCCCGGTTTCTGTAAATTTGGGGCATGACAATAACTATGCGTACAAATCGTACCGCATTTAAGTGTAATTGGATATCATATCTATACCCGCTATTAAATATTAATTTGTAATTAACTCCCATTAGCACATTCTACTTTAAACTCACCTCATTCTCCAATTATCCCCTTTGAAACTTACTTGAGCGTCAAAAATTCGTCCTAATTGGTTGTAGCAGTTTAGATATCAAATATCGAACGAGTATATACTAAAAAGCCGTTGGCGCATTTGATGTTGTAAGAATTGGCAATCATCTTATCTTGACAAAGTACTTATCGTAAAATCAACTATATCAGACTCGGCAAATGTGATAAATCTCTTGTAATAGAGAGAATTGAACAAAAAATGGTATCACATCAACCTCACAACTCACTCTTTATAAGTAGATAAATTAATTTGAATTGTTTATATAAACAGAGTATCACTCATACTCACCAAAGTAAAGTAACAATATTTTATTATAAATTTTTGTCTGCTCCATTCATTTACATTGTCATTTTAAATTTTAACTCTATTATTTTTATAATAACTGTTACAGTGAGGTTATAAAAGAGTTTGAAATTTGATACAAAATATAAATTAATACTTAAAATCTAAAAAATATAACAAATTTAAATAGTTTGATAGAGATATTGATGTTTTTGATTTCTTAAAAGCTCGTTGAATAAGGATCCTCACCCACCCCCACTAATTTTCTTTTAGCAAAAAGAAGAATATATAAAATTTAAATTACAAGTTGCTTCCAAAGAATCAATTCTTTTTTCTATGTACCCACACATATTAATTATTACAAATCCCACTCAATGATTAAATATCTAATCATTTATTAAATGGTACTTTACTAAAATTTCAAAGATTAAAAAGGTGCCAGTTGTGACGACATTCATTTACCCAATAAATAAAAAAGTAACACGATATCTACATTGTGACATAATTTGATTAGTGAAAGTTCCAAAACTGGATAAAACAAGTTAATTAAGACAAGTTGATGTACTTAATTTTCCCGACAGCCAAATATATATAAAACTTTAGTGATGCTATTTTTTTATTTTACAATAGAACATGAGTAATTTGGTCATATCTTGTAGCTTGGTTTTGCCTTGATATAATTTCTTCTGCGCATCTCAAGGCCCTCTCTATTTGGTAGCCTCCTCCAGCACTAACCTCTCTCTCTAAATGAGAACAATAGCCCTTGAATACACTTACATTTACATGCAACTTGAATTTAATCAAAAACAGAAAATCAAGCTCCAATTTGTTCATTTCTTTAGTTGTGAATCCCCCTACTTTTGCGAAGTATGAATTTCGGTAATTCCTGCACAAAAATAAATAATATAACAAGTTAGCTTACTCCAACAAAGCCTAATTTATTTTTGTTATAATGGCATACTAAAAAACATGATTTATTGTCGGTTTTATTATTTATTTATTAATAATGAATTATTTATTTGACAATAGATCTAAGTAATGTTGTACTATCATTTATATTGTGCATGTGTATTTATTATTGCATACTAAGTGATTTGGTGTGTAGAGATTACGGCTTACACACGCAACACCAAATCAATGGTTCTTACAGAATATATTTTATTGTTCACAAATTTAGATGAAACGGATAACCATCGGTATAGTTGTAACATATAGTTTTATTATGTCTGTCTTGACTACACAAAACATTTGAGTTCCGACTGTTTGTACTATTATATTTAAAGTATATTGAACAAGACAAACTGGTATTGTTTTATGATACTGATCGGAATAAAATAATTATAGCTAATGATTTATTATGATTACTTATACTCTTAATCACTAAATTATTTTCGATACACATACTTATAATGTATACAGTTTTGATTTGCAATTTGTGAGATTTTTTGTGGTCAACAAACTTGAATGTTAGGCAGTAACATTATTTACATAGTGTGTGTATATAGCTGAAGGAATTCACGTCGTTGAACAAACTTATAAATTTTATTTGTGTCAAATCTTATAAGGGTATTTCATATCCAACACAACAAATAAGTTAAATGGCAAGGTCGAGTAAATAATATGTCAAGTAAAATAATTGTCAGTAATTTATTTACTCGTTAGATATCTATAATCTTAACATGAGGAGATATTTAATTATTTAATAATTTGCTGTCAAATATTATTTTAAAAAAAAATTAGAGTGCAATTATATTCTCTGGTAAAAATGAATATAATTTACTGACAACATATAATAAAATTGGTAAAATATTAATTAGATAATATTATATTAATCTGATTAATAAGATTATATAATATTTATTAATTAAATAGTAATATGAGTAGAATTAGAGTTATAGGTTAAGTAGAAATTTATTCCTTTTTGTGCTCCGGTCTCTGCTGTAGTATATATATATACTGCTGATATGATAAGTAAAAACACATTTACTCATATATTTAGATTTAGAGTTAGAGTTTCCTATCATTTTGAGAATACAACTCTTTATGGAGCATTACGTATTATAAAAATACGGTAAAAAATCACATGTGATTGAGCACTGTACATAAGGTATTTTTATATCCTTTTATTAAATTTATATACATTATAATCAAAATTTCCCCTACAAAATCAAATAAAAATTTTATTCTCTAGAATTTTATTTTTTGCAGTACCATTACCAACTACCAAGGTGTAGGCCCGCAGTCATGCAAGTGTTTTGCAGATTTAAATTACATAAGTACCACTGAAGTTGAATCTCATTTTATTTTGGTCCAAAGTCCAAACTTTTTAATTTTAGCAATAAAGTACGCAACTTTTGACTTCTATTTCTAATAGGCATTTTTGTATTTACTTAATAACAAGTTTTTAGTTACATGTGTTCAATTATGCGAACAATCAATCTGAAGGAGGGACAGTCTAAAAATTTAACTTTACTGACTTACTTCTATATAGCAAAATTAATTAAATAGCTACTTTGAGAGACGAATGTTAAAAAAAAAAAGGAGTACTTTCTGTAAGTTACTTTTTTTTTTACCAAAAGCTCGAGAAAGATGCAAATAATAGAACTATAAAGCTAAATGAAAGATAAACTCCCAGAGGATATGGAATCCCTCTTTTTCTTACTTCATATGCTACGCCAAAGCTCTAAACATATAGGATTCCGAAACAATAGCAAATATAGTTGACAAATAAAATTGTGATTTTAAAAATAAAGACTTACATGTCTTCAACATATTTAGAAGCCAACATGATGGTTGTGATGAGGAGCCTATGCACATTTCTTGTACTAACTCTAAACTCCGGGTGACTCTCACAAAATCGGTCGATATACACGTATGCTACCACATAAACTGACGGTCCGGTTTTGGTATACCTGAATATCCTCTCCAAGTAAGATTGTATACTCAAATCTGGTGTTTCTTTACAATCAAAGAGTCTACTTTTCTCATCTTTTGACAATCCCTGATTAATTTTGTTGGTGGCCTTCTCATTTCTAGCGATGTTTCTTTCTATTAGTGAGGCTAATACTGAGATTACTAGGGGAATATTTGAGTCATTTTGGTAGGAGTAGGAATAGAGGTCAGACCTAAGCTTCCTTGGTGATATGGCCATTTTGGCTATGGGGACCAAGTTTTTAGGGGGTTTATGTAGAAAATCGTGAATTGTTATTTTCTGTGTTATTTGTTAGTGTGTTATATATAGTGGGAGAGAGAATTAGCTGTATTATTGTATAAATAAAGTGGTGTTTTGGCCATTTGGAAGGTGAATGGAAGTAGACTAAATAAAAGTATTTTAAGTTATGTGCCTCCTAATTGTAAAGACAAAAGTACAGACACAACAGCTAGTCTTGATGATAAACTATTGTATTTGTACGTTACTTAGGGAGTAATAAATATCTGCAGGTATTGGAATGCGTGGTAGTATTATACTAATTCAATTTAATCTTAAGGTAAAAAACGAGTAATTGTACTTCACTCCGCTCCACTCCACTGCAGTGTAATCTCCCGTGATCTCCGCTGTTTTGGAGATCCAAAACCGATAAAAAAAAAATATACTAAATACAAACAATACTTTAATCATTAAAATATTAAAAAAAACACTAGAATCGATAATTTATTATTTTTCGTATCATGTTTTAAGTAAATAATCGGACACAAGCACACCTGATAAATTATCAGAATAAATTATTAAATCAATCATATACACAAAATTAAGAATAAATATATTCAATTAAAATATTAATTTAAAACTCATAAATTTAGTTGTGTAAATCGTCACAAAAAACTCATAACTCATAGGCTCATATGAATAAAACGGATTTATTTTTACTGTACTATTTTTTTTAGGTTAGCCTACCCTAGTTTTTTTGAGGCTATTCGATCAAAAATAATCTTATCCAAGTTTCAACAAAAATTATAAAAATATTATTATGCAGCATTGCATACATACACTCATCGGTAACATGAACGGTTAAAAAAAAAGTTCTCAATACGATAATGGTACGTTATTTTAGAGTAACACTACCATAAAACTGTTAAATGTATGTCAGCCACTAAAAATTCAACAAATATTAATGAACCCAAAATAACTACTATTCTAAAATTAATTTAAAATTAAAACTATAATATTGTATTGGTTGACACATAATAAATTATAGTGCACCGTATAAAAAAAAATTATCAACAGTACCAAAAAAGTATCGGATGTATTTCAGATACATTACATAAAAAATAAAAATCAAATTTATTAATCGTACCGAAAAAGTGTCGGTTATATGTAATCGTGTCAACCCTTTTCTTACTTATATTTTTTTTTCATATTTTTTGTTGACCATTAAATTGGATTATTTTTTATTTAATTATAATCCATAAAAAAACTATGGTAGGCTATCTTAAAAAAATTAGGACAACAAAAATGGATCCGAATAAACCCTCAAATCTATTAGAATTACATAGGAGAGTAATTTTGTTTAAGTTATTCTGAGTTTATCAAATCAAAATTAACTTACAAGTAGTGATATAAAGACTTTATTTACATAGAGAAATAGAAAATCAATTAGATTTGTTACGTTTTGTGAGAGACAGAGACTATTATGTTTTTTTTTTTTTTTTTGAAATAAATTAAACTTGTATTTTTTGTGTGTTCAGTTGTATATTAATAATAAAATAAAATGTTATTATTTTTTAAGGGTATATTAGTAATTTCATATATAAAGAAAAAAATTGGTTCTTATAATTTTAGTGGCTCCAATTCTATTCTTCTAAAATTAGGCTCTAGAGCCATTTGTGTTTGGCTCCACATGATTAAACATAAAAACTTACCAACGGTAATTATGCACATAACATGCTTGATAGAAGGTATTGAAACTAGGGCTGAAAATGACACGAAATGAAACGAGCCGAAAACAGTCAATTTCGTTTATGTTTTTTATTTTTCGTTTTCGTTTTGTTTTCATGACGAAAGGAAAACCTTTTTTTTTCGTTTCGTTTTCATTTCGCCTCATGAACCCATTTTTTCTCATTTCGTACTATTTCGTATCGTATCGTCTCGTCTCGGATAATTAGATGAATTTTTATTAAAAAACAACATTGTATTGCCAATTTAATAACTCCATCATAAAAATAAAAGAAATGTCTTAATAATAAAATTACAATATGTTACTTAACGTAAATCCATTATGTCAATGATCATGTCATATAATATTTTTACTATACATTTATTATATATATATATATATATGTTTATTTATTTATTATTAGATGAAAACGAAATTTAACAAAACGAAAAGGGCCTTGATTATTATCATCTCTCGTTTACTAAAAGAAATATATATTTTATTTTATTATCATTTAATTTAGACATGAACGAAAACGATACGAGCTCTTAACGAAACGAACACGAAATTTTTCACAAGTATGCACGCACGTAGTTATGCGTAAATTTCCACACCGCGTAGATAGATTCGCTCAACTTCAGTGTTTTCCGTTAAAAAATATAAGAAAATAATCTGTTATTACTTTTTTGGTAGTGCAAGCAGCTCTTACTGCCTAACACAAGCTAAAACATTTTCGTTGGTGTCACCCCGCTAACAGATGCCAACTCAACTGGGTTTTCTTAAAAATTCCTTATGAAACTTACCAAATCATCACGTCATCAGGTCGACTCTAAATAAAAGAACAAAAATAGGCCAATTGATAAGGTAATTCATTTCATACTTAAACATCTTTTGTATTTGTTTTTGAGGTTTTCACACCGTTTCGTCCGTTCCGACTATATAAGATAAAAAATAAGAGTTATGATCATAACCAGCATTAGAGATGCGCTGCTTACAAGCAACGCAAATAAAGTAAGTTGAGAAAACAAGGTGTTCAGTGCGATATCTAATTGCATGTCTGTATGTTGTCGATGAAATAAAGATCGCATAAAAAGGTGATGGTAAAATCAATGTACTACCACTAATAGAGACAGAGCAGACACTAGTGAGATTTTTAAAACGAGCATTCCGTTGAACTACTAGCAACTCACGTTGAGCCAAACATCACTTCTCTCTGTCAGCCATTGCTACGGTATTGGAATTATAGTACTAAGCATTAATTAATAGATGCAGTATTGGAATTATGGTACGAACCATAAAACTACTTGAACTTTGTACTAATCTTAAAAAATTAAAATTAAATCGATTGTGTATAGTCGGGGTATGATGAAATATTGTACAGATTTTGGTTCATCTTAATGTGAATTTCATATTAATTAATATATTGGATTAAATAAACTTCAGAAAACTTAAATTATAAAGACGCAAATATATGTTTTTTTAAATTGAAAATTTGAAACTATAAGCGGATCATACCTAATAAACTAAAAAAATTGTTGGGATAACCATTCGGTCCAAAATTAACATAAATTCTGCTAATATGTTTAGTATGTGGTGTAATCAAAACCACAAAGATCAAATACAATAAATCCTATTTTCGGACCATTTCTTTAAGTTTAGATGAAAAAACTATTAAAAAAATATTCGGATTCATTTGTAATAGTTTAAATTTAGAGGCTGGATTTTTATACTACATAAATTCTGAAAAAACGCACAAACCGTAGATTAAATCTACGGTTTGCTGTGATTCAGTGCAAACCGTACATTTAATTACGTTTTCTCTCTCTCTCTCTTTCTCTCAAAAACTCAAATTTATCATCCAAAAAAACTCAAATCAATCAACCACAATAACCATCAACTTTCTTAACAAAAAACCCCAAATCATCAATCAAATTTCACCCTAATTCAAGATATTTCTTTATTCTCTAATTTATTATTTATTTTGTGTAATTTCAATTTGTAAAATAGGCAAAAATATATAAAATATGCCAATTGATTATTCACTTAACTATATATAATTGTTTGTTGTTTGTTTATATTAATTATAGAAATTAGAATTGTTGATATTTGTCCCATTTTATAAAAAAATTAGGGTTTTTATTCAAATTTGTTTATTTAGATATTTATTACTTATGGTTTAGTTATGATGTTACATGTTTATGTTTTTTATTTGTTTTGATTGAGAAAAATAAAAATAGTTACGCTTTATTAATATTTACCCGTTTTGAGAATTAGGTGTTTTATAAAATTATGTTTTTTAATTAGATTGTTTGCCCAAATCACCAATAAAAATTGGGGTTGTTGATATTTTTCCCGTTTTATAAAAAAATAGAGTTTTTATTAAAATTTGTTTACTTAGATAATTATAATAATTGTTTGGTTATCATTAAATGTGTATGTTTCTTATCTTGTTTTTATTGTTAAAAATAAAAATAGTTAGGATTTATTAATATTTACCCGTTTGTAGTGTAAATTACGTATTTTATAAAATTAGGTATTTTTTTTAATTAATTTTTTTTTTATATTAGCCGTATATTAATTAATAAAAATTAGGGTTATTGATATTTTTCCTGTTTTATAAAAAAATTGGGTTTTTATTCA
The DNA here is from genome assembly GCA_963682055.1 of Primula veris. NCBI lineage: Eukaryota > Viridiplantae > Streptophyta > Magnoliopsida > Ericales > Primulaceae > Primula > Primula veris. The sequence continues at coordinate 26,168,547 of OY821745.1, read as the reverse complement.
ATTTTATTTTATCTTTTTATAATAACAACTGCAACAATGTAAAAGTACGTTTGGTGAGACACCTAACATTATATACTGCGATAATTGATTGTTTAAAACAACTATTAAGCAAGATTTTAGGATGTTTACAGTATAACTTTAAAGCTTAAAAACTATTTTTAAAACAGGTTGTAAGCTGTTTTTTCAATTTGTTTACAGTACAACTTTTAAGCTGGATTTAAAACAGCTTGTAAAAACAGCTTACAGCCTGATAAAAACAGCTTGTAAAAACAACTTTAGAATAGTGAGCATGATTTGTTTGCCTAATTACTCTCTAGATGGATATATTTTACCAACTGTATTTTATAGGATTACATTTTTGACAAATTATTTAATTTTATATAATATTTAATACAGGTTCTCATGGCAGAGCCAGGTCCACAGATTAAAGGCATAATGGGCATTTTATGGCAGACCGATCATATTTCAAATCAGACTTGGGATGCTGGAAGAGAAGCGGGGAGAGGAGATGCCCATAAGATTAGGATTTATAATTATAGTTGGCAGATACCGACGCCTGACAGAGTAGTTGAAAATATGATTAGGGGCGGTTTTTACGGTATTCACACTATAGACAATTATACCGTAAACTGAGGCTTGCTTACAGCCTTAGTTGATAGGTGGCGTAATGAGACCCACTCGTTCAATTTTGTCGGTGGAGAGTTGGGGATATCGTTACAGGATGTAGAAATTATGCTTGATCTCAGGGTGGATGGTCTTGCTGTTACCCGATCGCAGATGAATGATACCAAGGCAAGCAGGTTGAATATGATAGAGAGTTTGTTGGGTGTTAGAGCTGCTGTCAATCAAGTCGATACAAATTGTTTGACAGTTAGACTTGATTGGATGTTACATACCTTTGGTGAATTACCCCCCCAACCCTAGTGAGGAGCGTTTGCTATATCAGTCCAGGGCTGTCATGTTATTATTACTTGGTGCACATGTGTTTTCAAATAAGAGCAGTGATCAGATTCCACTATGGCCTCTGCCACTTCTTAAGGATTTTGACACATGTGCAGAGTATAGTTGGGGATCAGCTCTTTTGGCCTGGTTAGAAGCTAATTTATGCAAGTTGGTGCGTGGTAAATCTACCGGAGTAAGCGGGGCGGTGATGTTTCTCGATATGTGGGCAATGATCAGACTACTGCCGGTTAGACCATGTGAAGGGTTCCCTGCTGATATCGAGCCACCTGGTGGATTGTCTAGATTCCCCCTCGGTTTGTAGTGTAAATAACATTGGATACCATATCCGTCATATGCATCCGAAAACATTTTCTCACTTTTGAATTATTATGAGATGACAACACTATCCGAAAATGATTTCTCAATGCATTATTAAAGTTTGATAATGACTATACCTTGTGGGGTCTCTAAAATTATGTGTATAAATATGGCTCATTTTTGTCAATTCTAACAATCTCTAAAATCAAACACAAACACTCACTTGAATCTCTTTAAAAATACTCCTTTCTCTCAAAAATCTATAAACAAACACTTTTTAAAAATGAATTACGACTATGGTTATGACAACAACCAATGGAAATACAACAATGCTGATTCATCCAGTGGCTCAAACGATGAGCTAACTGACTATACATAGCATTTTCAAGTTGATGATTTGACTTGGCATACAAGTGATGAAATGCTTGCTGATGTGGCTGGAAAATTGGGGTTTCATTCTTACGATTCGTAGGTCTGGAGGGGGTGATGGGAGAAGAGCACCGTATGTTGATATTGTGTGTGATAAATCGGAGGTTTACGAAAAAAAGAAGCCATCTTTCGTAAATTCAGGTACAAAAAAAAATTGTCCATTTTTCATTAAGGGTTATGTAGTTAATTGTGAATTGATGTGTCAAGTAGAAAATGGCCAACATAACCACCCACCTCCAACTTACCTCCAAGGGCAAGCACGACGTGCTTGTATAACACAAGAGAAAAAAGAAATGGTTAAAAGTTTAAGGCAAAGTAGTTTTAAAGTTAGTGAAATATTAGAGGCCATAAAAAATCAAAATCCTGACAATGTATCGAACACTAAAACGATACATAATTATTTGGCATGACTAAAAGTTAAAGAGCGAGATGGTAGAAACCCAATACAAGAACTTTTTAATTTGTTGGATAGACATCGCTATACTTTCTTCTATAATATGAACCCAACAACTCATAGCCTTGAGAACTTGTTTTTTGCACACCCCGATTCTATAAGGATGTTCAAACCTTTTACTGATGTATTGTTAATGGATTATACATATAGGACAAACCGTTTTAATTTGTCATTTCTAAAAGTCGTAGGAATGACATCAACGAACCAAACATATTGTTTAGGTTTTGTTTTCATGAGTGATGAGACTCGAAAAAGTTATATATGGGCTTTGGAAAAATTTAAAGATACATTGGAGGGTTGTATACTACCTAGGGTGTTTATAACCGACAGAGAAATGGCCTTGATAAATGATTTATCCGTTATTTTTCCCGATTCTCATCATATATTGTGCACTTTTCATATTGCCAAAAATGTTTTGAAAACTGTAAAAAAAAAAAAAAAAAAAAAAAAAAAAAAAAAAAAAAAAACCAGACGAGGAGTGGCAAACGTTTTTAGATGATTGGGGTTTATTTGTTGATGCTGAGTCGATAGAGGAGTACAATCATAACCGATCTTCTTTCAATTCCTCTTACAAATCGTATCCTGATGTGCTTAAGTATGTAGACAAGCTGTTAAATGATTATGCCGATAAGTTTGTTGCATGCTATACAAACCATACAACACATCTAGGTAGCAGAACTAGCAATCGAGCCGAACAACAACACGCAAAGCTAAAAAGATCTCTTTCCACAAATACCGGCATGCTTGAAAATGTTTGGGTAGAGGTGAATAAAATTCTAGAAAAACAGTTTGAGGATATTACGATGAAGTTGGATAAATGCAAGTCTTATTTTTCACATTAAGAATGGGCACTTCTATTTAAAAAATTTAGATCGTATATCACACACCATGCCTTTGATTTATTATTTCAAGAACATAAAAAATGTAGTGGTCAGTCTTATGAGAATTGTTCTTGCGGTATAAAATTGTCTCACGGGTTACCTTGTCATCATATTATGAGTGAACACATTTTATTCGGAAAGCCTGTTCCTCTAGAATATATATTCATACATTATCGAAAAAATTATACGTAATTGATGATAATGAGAACACCGATGATTATGGGGTAGAGGGTGATCTAAAAAAGTTAAAAAGTGTTTATTCTACCAAAACTAATGTTGAAAAACGACGTATGAAAACACAACTCCGAGAGATAATCTTACCATCTAGAACATCCATGAATGATCCCGAAGTGAGACAAATTAGGGGAAGACCTAAAAAATGAGACAATTCTAGTAAGAGAGATAAGTCAGGATGGGAGTATGTGGAGGAACAGAGTGCTAGTGCTAGTAGAGATAAGGGCAAAGGTAAAGCGGAAGAAACACCGGAGGTAAAGGTAAACCCAACTAGGAGAACGCGAAACCAGACAAATAAACCTACCACCACTAGGCAACCCTTCCTGTATAGTAACCAAATAAGGGTCATGTTACATAATTACATCGATACGGCTTATGATGTGCGTAGGGATGGTAACTGTGGATTCCGAGTAATTGCAAATGTGATGGGTAAATAACATGTGGAAAATGATTGCTACGCAGTTAGATGTGAGTTGTTTCAAGAGATTCAGCAAATGAAAGGTGTTTATTATGATCTGTTTGGGAATCTCCATTTTGATGGTTATCAATATGATTATATTCTATCCAGTTTGAATTTTTATCATCCTACAAATCCCGTCCCTTGTGACAAATGGATGAGATTTCCATCTTATGGGTTTTAATTGCATCTCATTATAATATACCAATTGTATTGTTGTCATTATGACCAAATAAAAATGGAGGGGTACAAGTATGAAACACCACTTTTTTACCTCTTTATACTGGTCCACCTCCTGAAACGACATATTACATCCCTACTGTAATATTGTACGTCAACAATTGTCATTATGCTCAAGTTATGCCAAGAATTATAGCACGGTGGGAAAAAACACGCACTGAAGCTGCTGATCCATGAAAGAAACTTTTTCGAGCAAATTTCAACTTATATATAGCGCTAGAAAGGCAATAGGGAAAGGAAATTGTAACTGAAGAAAAAGATATAAACGTATCAAGTCCATACTTAATTTTTTATTTTTAATTTTATGTAAATTTCTATTTTTTCCAAATTGTTGTAAATTTATATGATGTATCATGTTTAATAAATATGTTTTATGAAATTTAGTTAATGTTTGCATATTGAGTTAATTTCTTTTATGAAATTTATATAATTTATGATTGTTTCATTCAAGAAAATTGACGATTGACACCAAATTGACGATTTAGTTAATGTTTCATATTGCGTTATTCAAGTGTTAAAAACAAAACAAAAACACTTCACAAAAATTAACGATTTAGTTAATTTTTCAATAAATCTCAACTTATACACTTCACAAAAAAGTAACGTGAACAAAAAACATAAAATTTATCAAATAAACTTTTTTTGTGTAAATTTGTGTAAATTTTGTGTTTATTTTGAGAGATTGTTAGAATTGACCAAATTTATTTTATGTAAATTTTTAAGAATAAGGCATTTAGTTTTTTTATTAATAAAATCATGTTTAATTTGAAAAAAATATTCAGTATTTTAATTGATATGACCAATATTGAGTTTTTACGAAATGCAGGGACTGTTCTGTAATTTCTGAAAACTTCAGTAAACCGTAGATTAAATGTACGGTTTGCACTGAATCACAGCATACCGTAGATTTAATCTACGGTTTATACATTTTTTCAAAAATAATGTTATACAAAAATTCAGGGTCTTAAATTTATTAATGTTCATAAAAATGATTGGTGCATGTGATTCAGATCTCATTATCTAACAGTCACAACCAAATCTCCAATCTTGAGGCCATAATCTTGAGGAAGTCATTTTTTTAATTTCAAAATGCATATTTTTTTATCAAAATAAACTGTACGAAGTATAAATAGCTCATGTCAAATTATTAATCATTCTATTGCAAAACAAATAAATTTCAAAAAAATATTTTAAAATTGATATTAACAAATAGACACCAGACGAAAGGATATTACAAAAAGAAAATCATGTACATTCTCGAAAACAATAAAAAAATATTGGCATACTCTCGAAAACAATAATTAATTAAATGTTTTTAAGCGGTGGAATAGAGTTACCCGCCGACAGTGGGTTAAGGGAAAGAGTGGGGAGAGAATATAATAGACTTGTAGATTTATTGTCAATTGTATTAAATTAAATGTGTTAGGTCTTAATTTTGTCCATAAGCGAGACCGTATTTAAAGAAGAAAAAGACTACGGCTTCGAGATTGGGAATTACTACACAATGGTGGTAACTGGTTCACAAACCGTTTACATAAAAATATCTCAAATGAATTAAAAAAAATATTAATATTTAAGTTTAGATTATGGTATTTTGGTTCTATATTTTTATTTGAGTTTTTAGTGTGTTGTATAATTTGTTTTTAATTTATCGAATTCTAATTTGTTGAAAATAGAAAAAATAAATTAGTTATTGAAAAATATTATCTAACCATTCATTTTTTAATTTAACGCTGACTAAAATAACTATATCATAAACGGTTAAATAAAATAATTGTTACAAATATAACCTCTCCAGATTTGTATGCATAATTAAATTATCTAAGTGGACTACAACTTCACACGTGCACTAGCTTCGCCTATTAAGCCTTAAACCATTGAAAAATCTGGCTTGTTGCAACAAAATTAATTTAGGGGGTGAATGGATCCATTTATGAACAAGTTCGAACAGATTTGGTTCGTGTTTATTTATTTACTAATGAATTAAAATTGAACAAAGTAATAACTCTCTTGTTCAAACTCGAGTTGTTTAATTATTTTATTTATTTCGTATATATATATTGATACTTGTAAATATAAAGATTATAAAAAAAAATTCTCAAGATCGTTATATACCATGGAGTATTCATCTTAACTACTGAATTTGTCCTTTAAAACTAAATTAGATTATATTAGAATTCATAATAATTATTTTTATTATTGATTACCTTAAGAATATTATGTTAGCGAAACAATGTTAAATGTGTTCACACTATGCTTGTGAATAGGCTCGGCTTGATCTCGTGTATAAACAATCCGAGTCTAAACATTATTTTATAGCTTATTTAGTAAAAAAATCGAGGTTAAACATAGTTGACTGGGGTCGGCTTATTTCACTTGCACATCAATACAAAACTGTTATTGGTGTATATTTGATAAAACTGTCACGTCAATGTCCTTATATTTTTTTGTAAACAACATTCAAAACAATATTTTGAAAATTATAGTTATCTATTAATCGAATCAGTATATCAGTATCTATTTCCTTCTTCCTATGTTGTTTTTTATTGCTATTGACATCCTTTTATTATATTTTAACAAATTCTTATCCTACACATCTCAAGAGACGGAACAAAGAAGAAAGATAATTAAGTATTCATTAAAATATATAACGAATGGAATATTTTTATTTTTTTTAGCAGAGAAAGGAAATTGTAACCAATATGATTCAACTTTATATTAATCTTCCCTAAACAAAAAGTGTGAGGCTCTTTTCAATAGATTGATGTCCATATTCTTAGGCCTCTAAGATTTCAATGTGTTATGTTTTTTTTTTTAAATTAAATTTCAATGGGTTATGCAATATACTACAAATAAAAATGTTACTATTCTTAAAATTTGTATTTATGATCTGCATTTTCATCTCTCTCACTTATAAAATCTCTAAAATCTTTTAAATGCCTCTAAAAACTCAATCTATTGGGGAGAAGACGGGTTATTCGATCATGATATCTGAACATGTTATTTAATCCAACTGCTCTTGTGTCCTTGTGAGACTTTTGTGCATTGTAAAAACACATTTAAATAGTAGTCAATCTCTCACCTTGAAACGCCAAAGCCGGGAAACCTTCATCCATGTTGTATCAGACAACACATTTGTTGTCGGAGCATATGGAAAGCACTGCCGCTGCAGGTAGCCACCATTGTCACCATCCGAGGACAAACTAGATTTCATCAATTTTCAAGCAAAGCCTTAATTTTAAATGGATTATGATAAATGTTGGTCATTTATCAAAAAAGATGTCAAGATTGAAAAAATAAAAACCCTAATTTAAATTCATTTAGAACCGAACATAGGCATCTTTTGATCGGATCCTAATCTATTGTGGTGAACTCTAAGTGATAAGACGTGACAGATAAGCTAGAGAGAGCTATGAGTCGTTGTATGTATGGATAATGGGAGAGATACCGTAGGGGCGAAGATTGTCGATGGAGCTCGGACGACCAATGATGGTGGTTGAAATATAACCGTATGTTAATTGGGTGTGTGTTTACATATAATAAAAAAAAAATGATTTTTTGTGTCTTTATTAGTAGTATCGGTCTTTTGGTGATGTGAGGAATAGTATGACCTATTGGTAATACTTTCTCCCTTTTAGTAGTTATGAGGAAAAAAATACCAAAAGCTGGAGCTACATGGTAATTTCCTTTACAAAGATAGATTTGTAAATTGAGAGAAAGGAAGGGAGAAAAGTGATAGAAAAAAAATACAACACCCAGAAGACCAAGTTTTCAATTTTAAAGGTGAAATTAAAATTTCAACAAACTCTTGGGACCTGAATAACGGAACCAGTATTTTGAAGTGAGGCTGATTTTCTATAAAACAAGAAAAAAATTATAACTTATATGAAATTATTTTACGGAATAGATGGACTGAAAAACTAAGATTCAAATATTTTGATCAAAATAAATATAAAAAATCTATTTTTTCTTTTATTTTTTTCAAAATAAAAGGAGCAGCAGCAACCGGGAAGCAGCGTTCATATATACCCCCAAAGAACAATCAAATCTCATGAAATCACAAAAATCTAACATATAGTGTATGATATTGTACACCATCGTGTGTACCAAAAGAGAGAGGACCTACTCACATTTTCACTCACACGTTCAGATGGAAACCAAATACGGAGTAATTAGTATCCACCTGGCCTCCTAACCCCACACTTTTGTCATTTTTGATATCAACTTGTAAGTCAAATATACTTTTGCTTACACGAGATATAACCAGTGCTTGTGTCGGTCACTTGCGGGAGTTATTTTTTCATAACTCGTATTACTCCTATCTATTAATAATTCGGAATTGGCAATCTCACATCTATATGACTATTTACGTGACTGTTTTTTTTTCTTTAATCGTTGAATTGCTCCAGTTTTAACAACAACAAAAACTCTCTCAATTTTACCTAAAAAAATATATAAATAATTATTTTTAACTACAGCATTAAACGGAGTATATCACGTGCTTTTGATAATAAACAAAAATAGCCAATTAGTTAAAATATGGAGAAAAAAAAAATTGAGACAAATCAGAGTATTTTGAAAATGATTTCTATAATCATAAGTTATCCCGAATTCAGTTGGCGAATAATTAATATTATGGTCGTTATTATCTGGTTGGGGATTTTCGTTATATTAATCATGATCCCGCTGATATTCTACAAACTGACTTGTAAAAACTTTTTGTGATGCACCAGGTTGGTGACTCGTGTAATTATAGTCACCACTTGTAAACTGATTATCAAATTACGGGTTGAGATGATTATTGAAATATGAATTATAAGAAAACTGAGTATTGTCATAGGAATCAGTCGAAAAATTGAAATTTTGAGATGAAAAAAAAAAGTATTTTGATTAAAATTCATTCCACAAATATTATAATTTTTATCTATACATGATAATACGAATTATAGAATGAGATAGAGAAATAGTAATATGATAAAATGAATTTAAATTTTGGTTTGCTGTTTTAAACGAATAACGTTCACGTTTTATAGAGATTTTCTCGATGAATCGTCAAATCAAATAATAAAAAAATCTTCGTATAGCCAAATCAGATATTTTATTACTGTATACTCAAATCAAATAATTTTATAAAAAGACAATTTTTTATTTTATTTTATCGATTATTAAATGAAATTGTCGGAATCGAATATATTACGTAAATTTCTGAAAAGTACCAATTTGGTGGGGTTAATAGCCACGTAGACGTGAGATTGACAATCTCGCATCATACGTGGTCATTTCTCATTCGTGCGCATTTAATCATGGGAGAAAAAAGAATCCAGCGATTAAAAAAGAAAGTCACGAAGATGTGAGATTGACAATCCCGGGTTACTAATAGATATGAGTAATATGCGTAATGAAAAATGAACTCCCCGGTCACTAGAAACATCACATTCGAATTTTGCTATTAAATTTTCCCTATGATAAAAAGTATCAGTAAATATGATTATATGATAGTTACAGAGAAATTATTGTTTTTTTTTTTTAAAACAGTATCGACGTTTTCTCTTCTTCTCTGTTTTAGCCTTGTGTCCCGTCTTCTGTTATTTTATATCAAGTCTTGGTATCGCCATTTGACATACATTTTTACACAGACCGAGTGTCAAATAGGCATTTTTACACATTTTTACGTAGACTGATGCATTGCCAGTTAGACAGCACTTTGGGAGGAAAGACAGTTAACTTTAAAGTGGAAAATCCATCCGTCCATACTAGCAATCTGTTACTGGCCAGGTCAAGTGTGACACGTGAGTAAATATGAATATCATTATTTTTATTATATACGTTTAGCTTTTAAATTTGTAATTCTCATTTTTGTTATGGTTCACGCATCATGTCCTTTTTTTTGTTTCTCATGAATAAGTGTACCAGTTATTTTATATGATTCAGTTACCTTAAATATGAAGAGATTGTTTTAAAATTTTACACGCATCAGTTTTCCTATCTATTATCTTAAATTTACATGAACTCAAATATCGTTCAAATACAAGAGATCAAGATGCTCCCTAATAATTAAAATAATAATTTATCTCTGTTACTTTTCTCTTATTTATTTGTACTTTTCACATATAAATTAATAAAATAACAAAAAGATGAGTTGTATAATTTTGATAGAGAAATTGATAAAAAAGCTGATAATTTGTATAAACCAAAACGTTTACTTATAAGTTGTAAAAGTGTACTTTTTACTTTAAATACGAGAAAACTAGTAAGTTATTTAATGTGATTGTTCTAGTAAATTAATTTGGGTTGAAAAAAATTGATAGAAATATGTTAAAATATAGTAATATTTAGTTATGATAATAAATTTGATAGAAAAGCTGAAAAATGTATAAAATTAAACTGTTATCCTAAAAATATAAAAGTGATGCTAATTAAGTTAAATATGAGAAAAAATATAAGTTAACTGATGTGCATGCTCGTAGCAGCTATATATATACAGTAGAGCCACACGTGTTGAAAACCATTAACCAGATTGGTATGATTAAATGAACTTTTAAAACACATATTTTGCTGATATTCACAATAAAATGTGTGGAAATATGATTATAAATAAAATTGCGAAAAAATGGATACACTACTATCCATGGCTCACGTGTTGCGTAAGTGATACACGATTAAATCACAAATATAAATATTTAATCAATTAAAACAAGATAGTAGTCTATAAACAGAGGAATTAGGGTTCTGTATAAATGATGTGAGAGAGTGCTTGCCATAAAGGGGGCCGGGGAAATAATAGTGACTCGATTAGGGTTTCTATGTTTATTTATACTATTTAATGGGCCACAAAATGGGGTAGTTTTTTTGGTATATATTTTTAATTTTAAATAATATTTTTGAATTTTAGAAAAGTAGTGAGGGTATTTTTTGAAATAATGAGTCAATTCTTAGCGGTTTCCAAGCTCTTGGGTTTTGTTTATCACAATAGATAGATGTCCGAATTGTATAAGATGTGTCTTTTACCACATAATTAATTACTCATTGATATGCATGAAAAAAAATGCAGCAATGTCGGTAGTGTTAAATTGTTAATTACTAGATTTAAGTTCCCCACCAAAAAATCATTAATTGGTTACGCTATATTTTAACATTAATGCATTCGTACTATTGGTCAATTTTAATTTTAATGACCCAATTTGAAATAGAGATCTATTTTTATGTTTAAATGTATAAAATTGGGTTGCTACTAGCTAGAGTTGAAAAAAATAAAAATTACCGCAAGGTTCAGACCTATTGTTACAAGCCGTGATTCGATGGAAACGATAATTCAGGTCATTAAACTTAACGAGTGAAATTATTTCTCGTAAACATGCGTAGTTTAACATCTATCACTATAATAATTATTTCAGATACCTGCGGTTTACTTTTTGAGTTATATATGTTAGTAAAATGAGTATTGCTAAATTTTAAAAACAGTTTAATAACAGAATTAGTTGCTTTTGAGCAAATCAATGTTCGGTATTACTTTCACTCATTAATTCTATCCGCTCATTGAACTGTTAAAAAATAACAGGACACAAGCGAAAAGCAGTTTTAGAGTTATAATATATGGCATCACATCCATAGTATGTCGGTCAAACATATGGTTTAAATAAGAGTTAATATTCATCATATCATGATGCATTTTTTGTGGGATATGAATGCACTATTACACACTGCATTCCCCAAAGGCATTTTTTCAAATTTTTTTTTTTTTTTTTTAAATCATTGAGTTTCGCAACCGTTTAAAATAACATTTTTATTTATGTAACATTAGAATTTTAATCATTTCTCCACTCTTGTTATGGAAACACAATTGAATATGAGAGAGCTTACATTACATATTAACGATCTTTAAGGCCGCGTCTCATTTTTTCCACTATTTCACTTGCTACCATTTCACGCTTTTAATTTTGAGTCGTTTTTTCTGTTTAGCTCGATTCCTTTATTCTTTTATTCTAATTGCTCTTTTTTCATTTAAAGTTTTAAATACTTTTTAAATCATAATTTCATAAATATGCACAAATTAGGGAAAAGCATATATGCACTAAAGCGCTTGGTAAAATGTCAAAATAAGTTCTTAGTAGATTTAGCAGGAATTACACTACTATCTTTCCTGTAAATGGAACGGATGGTAAGTGGGGGCGAGGGGGATATAATTTGGTTGTTTTGATTCTTATTAGATCAGTATATATATTATACAGGAGACATAGAGAGAACATAGTGAGAGAGATCAGTAGTTCTTTATTCATTCATATGTGTAGAGAGACATACATCAAGAGACCCCTTACCCTCTTTATATAATAGAGGATAGGGTCACATATGCTAGGAAAGCTCAAGATAAGCCCAATAGAGTAAGGCCCAAGATGGCCAATAATATCCTACAACACTCTCATTTTGTACGTCTTGATTTCTTCCTCTTCATGCTGTCGATCTGAGTCTAGTTCATTCGCAGTGCTAAACACATAAAAACCTTAGGGTCGAAAAAAACTGTGTGGGACAAAACCGGTACCTAGGAGAAACTGTGTAGCCAAATGATATATGCCGAAATTCCATGTAAGTAACTAACCACTAAACAGTGTGCCTCATCAAAACCATGACACAGCAAAACCAATGGGAAAATCTCTGATTGAAGGAAAAATAGTGCAACAGTGGTAGTAGTAGGGCATTAACCACAAAATATGTGCCTCATCAAAACCCTTAGTGAGAAATTTTACAGTTGTCCAAATTAAGCATAATTAAATCACACACAAAGAACATCATTCAACACTAAGCTATGATACTAATTGATGTAGGACTGCCAAAATCGGCCTTGAGGATGTGCAAACAGTCCAAGCGGACTGGGAAACCTACCCCAATGACAAATAAGTTTTGGAAAAAAATTAAATTTTATACTATGTTTTTTCTATGTTTTTTTTAAATGGACAAAATAAAAAAATTCACCAGTAAGCAACATCACCAAAAAAATAAAAGTTATGCGGCTTCGGACATCCATCGTCCAAACAAAACGATAGAGTAAATACATTTTCAACTATATTTGAGAATGATTTCTTATTCAACACTAAACTTTCAAGTCTCGTCTTTTTGTTACTCATTAAAAGATTAAACATAAAGGTTATGTTCTTCCTTAAAAGTAAAAACTTACATTTGGTATCAGAGCATTATGTTATAACCAAAAAATCATTCTGAATCATGAAAATGCAGGGGAGTCCCGCCGGTAACGCCCCCAAATTGTAGAAGTAAACCCAGTGGAAAAAACCTCTAGTCGAATGACAAAAGAGTACACAGTGGTAAGTAGTATACAACAGTATACTCCCTCTAATTTCGACAATATTAAGTGAGATATGATGGGAACGTGTCTTGCTAGCTTGCCAAGAAAAACCCAGTGGGAAAAAAGCTTGGTCTAAGGACAAAAAGAGTACACGAGCATACGACTGGATGCTCCTCCTCACTTGCACACGACAGGGTACGAGAATTTCGACTAAGTAATAATTAGTGCAATAAGAATTCACCTGGACGTTTCCCCTCACTTGCATACGACTGGATGCAAGGATTTCATATTTCAAGAAAGAGTACGAGCATTCGACTGGATGCTTCGTTTACTTGTACACGACTGGATGCAAGAAAATCTAACATAGAATATAACGAGCATTCAACTGGATAATCTTAAACTTCATATGTGAAGATTTATTTTGGCAACAAATGCTAAATAGCATAATCTAGTCATGTCTCTCTTAATCGATAACAACAAGTTCTCCTCAAATAAGACAAGTGTTTTATCTGGATCGTGAGACAAAATATATGTAATTCAAATACGGCTAATACTAGCTCGAAGCTATATACACTCTCTAGTTGTCTCATAGAGCACGAGTAGATCAGAGTGATTCATTTGTAGTCATTCCAAGACCTCAAAGATATCGCCTTATTCCTAATGGTAAAGACAGACCATGTTAGAAATATCCCTTATGCGGGTCTGATAAGCAACCGGCATCGGTATAACCAAAAAAGGGTATACTTGATGACGCAAATGGGATAAGACAAGCCCTCATCCACAATTACCTTAAGGTAATGGGAAAATGTATTTTATACCATTTCGATAGCAGCATGTTAGCGTGATGCTGTGTCGAGCTATACCACTCACAGCCGACGAGATGTTCGTCCTAGCACATTAGACCAAGTACAATGATACGCTTATTGTACTTAGATATGAATATGATGGTTCAAATGTCTAGTGACGGACAGACCGGGTCTATATCAATGTCTAGTGATCGAACGATCATGGGAGAATCTGACGACTTAGCGTCATAATGACTAAAGCGTCATAACACCTTCTCGGTGTAGTCTGAATCATGGACTTAGATTCAATATTTATGGGACTCGATCATCAGGTTGAGTCACTACCGTGTCTTCCAAAGATCCTTCATCTCGAAGGAAAATCCACATGTGGATCGCGTAATAAAACACGCAAGGGCATAATACTTGTTCAAGTATCCCAAGCTGATCAAGTAATCACTTAGGCGGGTATACCACATCCGCTCGGATTATATTAATCCATATAGTGAACGTCTTAGTCAATTGAGATCGTGTTTCGTGGTCAGTAACTACTTAATTTAAGCACATGAGGTCACAAAGGGACCTTCATTTATGTCTCTTTGTCTAAATCCCCATAGAGATAAAATCGTGACCACAATCACAAGTGTTGTATAATCAGTTTCCGGAAAACTACTAAACTGATAAAGTAGGGAACCGTTATAACGTCCATTATGAGGAAATAAACCATCTCATGATCAATTTCAGGGTGTGAGAGAAGCCTTGTGCCACTAGGCGAACATTTTATAATCTCATTATTCTCATCACTTTTCCTTGCGAATAACCAAATAAACGAACTCATTTAACATTGGTGGTGTTGGAGCTACAGGTCCGAACACACTTTCGCTAAAAAGTCTACTTGAATTGCAAATTTCCATTAGGCCAGTCTATTCTACGTTGACTTCAGGCAACGGTACATGGTTCCATGTCATAATTTGCTCATATTATCAATCGTCATCAAATATATAAACAAGTAATCAATGACAGTCTCGTTTCGCTTCAATATCGTCTAAGATTAATCGACAGATATTTTGAGATTCAGTTCACCTTGATCCTTTATAATATCATGCGATAAACGAGTATCAATTCACCACCTCTGGGCTGAACGAATTAAGAACCGGTCAACTTCCTGGTATCTTGGGAAGGACGACAGACTGGACAGCCGACAATAGCATCCTTTGTTTGGCGGGTTCGGCCAAAACAACGTGTTATGACAGGAACACGGCGTCCGACAAGAACGTCTATCCTTGCAAGGATTTTGCAGCAGGTATAAATGATCTCGTGACATCTTATAAAGTCATTAAATGCGTTTGACATTTAGTTAGACTTGGGGGAGTCTATGCACTTACTTATCACTAAGTGCAGTTTTGGGGATCAAGCTAAGACTGAGTGGGTTATGGCACGTTATTTCACGTTGTTCCTTATCAACGCTAACGTGAAAATCTCCCCCTAACGACGGGGAGAACAGTCTTAGCGATGTCACTTTCGCATGTCATGCGATAAAGAGATCGGTTGCCAAGGTTACTCTATCAAATGATAGGTAGGGGATTCATAATCGACTTATGTCCCCTTCAGAGGTCCATATTTTGAATGCTATAGCGGCTCAATCAAAATACGAATTAATCCCTCAACACGCGTTAATATGAGACTTTTGGCTCATAACCAATAACCAGCTGGTACGCATATGGTGTTTGAGTGTCTATGAGTCTCATAACGGATCAATGCAGCAAAATAGCATAACCCCACAGGAAAATATAAATGTTGGTGCGCAAGACCAAGAAGTACGTGCAATCATTTGTAGTCGCATCATCAAACTTTCTGTGAGTCCATTTGGGTCAGAACATAATCGACATGATGTTCAATTTCAATTTCCAAACTCAAGTAATTCAAATCGAAATTTCGATTCTTACTCTTCGGCATTATCAAGTCGACTAGACTTTTCAGGATAATCCAGATCATGAGCCATCAGCTTAATGATAGGGCTAAAAGTTTGGGAAATGCTGCATTTCTGTGGACAACAATAATCATGTGACCATATTGTCGATGCATCAATCATAACCATAAATTTTTAATGGTCCGTCTTATGGTTGGATAAGTCCATAAGAACTCCTTTAATTCTTTATCAAAATTCTACGAGTCCATTTCGTGATCTTTACACATACTAGTCTTTCAAAGTGAGCATTAATGGCATGAATTTCGGATCAATCACGAAATATATCGTGAAAGATAATCCAAATGCGATGCGATTATAAATTAAGCATCGTGTTTTGACCTGGGAATATCTCATCCGGTCAATGCCACAATATCAAATGCTCTTATCAATCGACGACAGGTGAATGATAGTAAAGACAATCATGTCTTAGCATCTAAATCATTTATCAAGCGACGACAGGCAAAAAGATAAGGTAACTTTAAAAGCTATAAAAAAAATGGAAGCACCCACTTGAAAGACATTTCAACTCCTCTAAAATGAGCTTTTGGTCGTATTGAATGGAGGCTATGTAAAGAAATTTCAATTCTTTCATGAGCTATTACCAGATAACACTGGTTTTCTCGAATATTATATAACTCAACAAGTTACGACAGGACTTACAGGGGTATTAGGCCTCATATTTGACAAATCAATTTGGTTTTACCAAAGATTTTGATTTGGAACGACAGGTCCAGATGCGTTGTCACTGAGTACTCTTTTAGGCAAGTAGTTGGTGAAATTATGTGGTACACTGTTACCCACTATTTTCAGAAAATCAACTTCCCTACAAATATTTCCTAAAATTTCATAATTTAAAGTTTGGTCACATTTGTCAAAGGAATTTCCTCAAATTACTTTAAATTATATCGAGAAATTTCATAAACAGGCAAACCATAATCAAAAAGTATGTCCAACTGGAAAAAAAGCATAATCCAAATGGAAATCCATAATCCATATGAGTTAAAAATGGCTCAATGATTTATCAAAATCAATAAAGAAAATGTATCAAACTCATTTGAGCCACAAAATCAAGGGTTTCAAGAGTTTGCTTTCAATTAAATTGAACAACATTAGCATCGGCTTTTCCACCTTTATAATAGTTTTGAACTATCTAAGGAGTAACTATGTATGACCTTTGTCTTTATAGCATAGAGTTGGCTCCTTCAGCATTATCTATTGCTTTGTGACAACGGGCCATATTGTTCCTTTTCATTATTGTCTTGGAGCCACAGGTCTTAGATTTTGACGACTGTCTAAAATCTCGCTTAGCTAGGTGATTCATCGGGATCACGAAAGTTCTAGACAAATAACACTAGTCTCGTTTCTCGATTCGTGGAAAAAAAATATACACGAAGAGCAATAATATCAGGCAAATAATTCTCCATTGACCCAATAGGATTAAAAACTGCTCATCGGGACATTTTCTCATCCACAAACAGATGGACAATGAAGGAAAGGAACATAGTGAATATAAATTCACAATACTACTTATGGAATACGCTTTCCAAGCTAGTATGTTGGTGAAAGATCGCTCCAATATGTCAATTTCAGATATTTGTTCACCATAGACGTCATTACATCTCAAATGTGGCAGCAGATACAATCAACGCCTTTGTCTTCATCTTATGAGACACAACAAGCTCGTGTTTTACTCATCAAAGATGGCATCCAAAAAAAATAGGGTATCACATGCTCACACATCAGGGTGATTAACATGTGATGACGGAATAAGATCAACGTCTAAATAGTCATTTCGCAAGTATGCTTTGCAATTTTCCTCATCATAGATGGTATCCAACATGTGTTAGGAGTTTTGGATTAGTTATCGTATAAAACGACCGGTTTATATGTTTATGGTTTGCACAAGTACAAACTTTGTTTCGAAACGACATGTTCGATTATTAGTTTCACTTCTCATGTGAATTGGTTCTCATTGATCGAACGACGGATCGATGCTGAAACACCAATTCGACGAAACATACATCACTATATAAACACACTCAGGGAAATTATTATTTATTTAAGCCCTTTCGGCAACTCTACTTGAAAACGAGCAGGAAAGACGGTGAGGGTGGAGGGCACGAATGCCACTTTAAACCCGACCTCATTAGGATATCGACTTCTGTCTATATCTTTTCTAGATATCGTATCCAAATAGGTGAGCCTAGTTGGGGAAGGTTCATAATTTTTCCAACTTAAATGTGAAAATATATGATTTTGCAAATTACCATAATTTTTCGCAGTGATTAAGTAATTATTTAGATTATACCTGCTTGTAGTACATATTATAACAAGATATTTTAAATCACACTTACCAATATCTAATACAATCCATCAATCTAAATTTTATTCATGGTAATTACGACATGCAAGAAGTAGTATATTTAATTACTAATTTACCATATCATATGCAGGGAGGACAAATTTTAATTATCATTATACAATTTACATGCAAGTTCTATACATGTTAATTTATATATGTTATACCTCAACATGTAAGGAAGTAAATTTCTTATGTTAATTACCATATTACACTTGCAAAATATAAGTTTACAAACATGCGGTTCTTTAATTAGAATATACGATTCTAACACAATCATTGTTAACATCCAATCAAATCATGCCGTTTATTCTAAAACCGGGACTATACAATATTAATCCGTAAACTCTTTCCTTAATAACTATGGTCGAATATGTAGAAAAGATCTAAACATATGCAGATAGTCAAAGATTTATGTATTATTAATAATACGACAGTTACACTAATAATCCCAGTAGCACTATAAATTCTCTCGGTTAAAGAGCCGAATTGTTTAGGTCAAACAAATATCAAGTTCTACTTTGGAATTTATACACGTAAATTCATATACAAATTCATATGTTGACTTCTGAAAGATGCCTGCTTGTACGAATGGTATATGGTGATTGTAGTTATTCTCACATTAATCAATTCATATGCAAACAAGTACAATATATATGTGTGCAGCAAACGTACATGCCTGAATAACCTATTCAAAAGAAAATTACAGAAGTCCAAGTATTTTTCTACATGTAGTCTCGTTGATTAATTAAGTACGTGTAATCATGCCATATGAATTTCAATATAACATCACGCGTGTATATATATAGTAAACGGCTGACTACGGTGTACAGACTAGATTTCAAAACATTTGTGTACCTTTCGCACGGTATTTTGATGAAGGTCGATATAACAATAACCCGATTAAATCCTGATAAATCTCAAGGTTTATAAATACCCAATATCTGTGCGTTTACCCAAAATCTTCAATATCCGCGATTGTATATCCTAATCTCCATGAGCATCGTGCTGGTAACGTGTTGTGAGTCTTATTAGTTCAATATATATATTATATAGGAGACATAGAGAGAACATAGAGAGAGAACGGTAGATCTTTATTCATTCATATGTGTAGGGAGACATACATCAAGAGATCACTGGCCCTCTTTATATAATAGAGTGTAGGGTTACATATGCTAGCAAAACCCAAGATAGGCCCAATAGAGTAAGGCACAAAATGACCAATAATATCGTACAACAGTTTTGTTGTATTTAATGAAATTTATTTCAGTGAGTTTGTATATATTTTTATTGAAAAACAATAAGTCTAAATATATAGAAAAATAACTGATAGATACATATAAATGATATTTAACTAAAGAAAACAGATTAGAATCTGTCTTAAAACTTAGTACATACTAATTAGCTATATTACCCTTTTAACTATTACAACTCATCATATCTCTCATATCCGACATATATGATGCATCATAACTTACCATTTTGGGGAAAATCATAATTGTTTACAACTAAATTACCATGTCTGACACCATTAACATGGTAATTTAATTATGATTACGAATCAGTTATATTTCTTGTCCGTTTTGACTTAATATCGATCAAAATATTTCATCTTAACGAATCTTTAGAGAGAAAAAAGAACAATTGGGTATATTAGGTCAAAAATCTAATTTGGGGAAAATCAACATCTATTCTCATCCGTTTCTAACAATTATTTGCATAATGATTCATATTTGTTCGATTGTTGTGGTATTATTGATTCAAAAATCGAATTTGGGAAAAGCTCAACATCTTTTAAAACTCCACATCCGAATTATCATTTGGGTACGTATTATTTCGTTATGTATGTTGATGAATTTTTGGTTTAAAGCATGAATTTTGTAAAAAAAATTGTAATCTAGGTATATGATAATTTTATTTGTTTAATAGTGAATTATGGTTGAAATTTGTTGATTGTTTTTATCGGGTTTTCTCTACTTGAAACAATTGTGATTTCGGGCTATATTTGTGTGCTAAAAACCAAAATCTTTTACTCTTGATGTTTTTTGGATCTTCTATGATTCTCTCTCGATGTTGTTTTTTTAATTTTGTTGTAAATGATGTTCATTGATACTCTGTAATGTTTCGTGATACTATTATTATTTAAATAAGAGGATGCTGTGGAGATTCATAAATGACGTCTGGAATATGTGATACTCTATCACCGTGGGATCCGTGGGATCGATATATCATTGAAAGTTGTTGTAGTTCAAATATTTGAGCATTGCTCTAAACTACGAATCACAAAAGTACACACAATAAGATACCGAAAAGAGGGAGGGATACAGAAGGAGAGAGAGACCAAAAAGAAAGATGGAGAGAACGCCAACGGTTAAATTCTTTTCGTTGGGAACTTTTGCTCCAATTCTTAACACAAGGTAAGATTATAGAGTCTACTTAATTATCTTCTTCTTTAAAAAAAAGTTTGACAAAATCTTGCGTGATTTTATGAAAAGTTTTCTATTCCATTTTATTAGAACAAACAATCTTATTGGAACACAATTGAAAATGAGAAAGATAGAGACAACGTACATTACATATATTAACTCCTAATAAGGCGAGGTCTTATTTTCCCCACAATTTCACTTACGATTATTTTGTTCTTTGATATCTAATTTTTCCTTGTTTTTATATTTGAAATTTTAGACACTTATTATATCAATTCATAGGTATGCATAAATTAGAGAAGTGCTTGACGAATGTCTAAATAAGTTCTTAATTTATTTAGTAGAAGTTAGATTAACATCTTTCATATGGTTTGAGTTGTTGGTAAGTCTATCGAGAGGGATAAAGTTTGCTTTTGTTGTATTTTATAAGATTCATTATTATGAATTTAAATATATATTTTATTGACAAATGTTAGGTTTAAATATATTTTCTTTTTAACTTGTATTTATATACTGCAAATAAATATAGGGAAATTATAGTTTTGTATACTGACTTATTAGTGGTTAAGAAAATAAATAACCACATATTAAGATTAACAATTTGCATACCCACCAGCACATTAATTAATCAACATACCACCATTAAAAAACATAACAGAAATAGGTAAATGACATATTTACCCTTGCACTTTCTTGCTATTTACAATTCCACACCATTTTCAGATATATACATATATACTAATAAGATATATTAATGTATATATGTATATATTGGTGGGACCCACCAACCGACCACCGACCCACCGCAAAAAAAACCCTATTGATCTTGTCACTGCCACGTCATTGTTTTTTTATAATTAAATACATTTACATACATATATACTTACATATATCAATACATATGTAAATATATATAAATAAATATAAAAAAAAACTATTTATAAATACATACTGGATACATATACATATACTACTATACGGGTCGATGAGATTCGATTCGTCGCTCTGCGGTGGTGGTGTGGGTGTTGGCGGGGTTGCATCAATAATGGGGTTAGTATTAGGGTTTAATGGTCGATTTGGATTTATAAGGTTTTACATATGTACTGTATATATATGTACTATGTCTGTATGTATGTATGTACTATGTGTGTGTGTGTGCGCGTGTAAATTTACCTTTTTTTTTAGTTTCGTTTTAACCTTTGGATTATAATTAATGGCGAATATTTACTCTAATGTTCGACCTTTAGGTATGATCTGATTCAAATTAATTTAATATGTGAAATGACTGTTTTATCCCTGATTTTTACACATGTTTTCGCACACTACCACATTTCCGTTAAATAACTTAACATTAGTTAGTATGTTGATTGCACAAAATCATATAAGTGGTTATGTAAATTGTAATGTCGAAAGGTGTGTGTGCAATTTGTCAAGCACCGATACATTGGTGTAGTTAACAATAATTTTCCAATAAATATATTTATGTGTGTGTATGCGGAGACGCCCTTCCTCAGTCTGTCTTCTATGTCATTCATATACTTGATACAATAATCATTCTTCTTTCCTTGTAAATGGGATATGAAGTCAATTATTTTTAATATTTGAATTGATCTCCCAACAATTATTTGATTACTTGAATTTTTCAATTGGTTGAATATTTTTAGGTCTTTAGCCTTCTTATTTGTGTAACTTGGTCTTGCTATACACAATTTATATCTTGGATATGTCCGTAATCTGAAAGGTTAAAATTCAATATTGATGGTTTAGATTTAGGTTTTGATGAGTGTGGATGTGGGGGTATATTGAGAAATGAGTAAGCTAAACTTCTATTTGCATTTTTTGTTCACTCGATAATCTTTCTAACATATTTGCTGAACTTATTGTACTTAATAATGGTTTATTAATTTTTTATAGCATGTATATTAGTAATGTCTATGTGGAATCAGATTGCTCAAATCATTGCTCAAATCTATGTTGATGACATTGTGTTTGGCTCAACTTCTAATAAAAGGATAGATGAATTCATTTCTGATATGAAGAATGAATTTGAAATGAGTGGTGGAGGTGAATTAACTTACTTTCTAGGATTGCAAGTTAAACAGAATGAAAAAGGCATTTTTCTATGTCAGAGTAAGTATGCAGACAATCTTGTTAAGAAGTTTGGTCTGAGTGAGAGTAAAGAGAAGAGAACCCCTATGAGTACCACCCTTAAACTTTCTAAAAATGATAAAGGTAAAAGTGTCTGTCCCAGTCTTTACAGATCCATGATTGGAAGCTTGCTTTATTTGACTGCTAGTAGACCAGACCTGTGCTTAAGTGTAGGTGTTTGTGCCAGGTATCAGGCAAATCCTTTAGAAGCTCACCTTCTAGCTGTTAAAAGAATTTTAAGGTATGTAAAAGGAACAATTCACCTAGGCCTATGGTATTCTAAAGATACAAACCATTTTCTAAGTGACTACTGTGATGCAGATTGGGTAGGAAACATAGATGATAGAAAGAGTACTTCTGGTGGTTGTTTTTATTTTGGAAACAACCTTGTTTCTTGGTTTAGTAAAAAGCAAAATTGCATCTCTTTATCTACTGCTGAGGCAGAATATATTGCAGCTGGAAGTGGATGTACTCAACTTATTTGGATGAAACATATGCTAAATGATTATAATGTTAAGCAAGAAATATTAACTTTATTTTGTGATAACAAAAGTGCAATAGATTTAGCAAAGAATCCAGTTCAACATTCTAGAACTAAACACATAGACCTAAAGCATCATTTTATCAGAGAACTAGTTGAAGGAAAAAGCTTAATTTTAGAACATGTTTCAACTGAAAAACAATTAGCTGATATTTTCACAAAGCCCCTTGATACTAATAAATTTGAATCTTTAAGAAGTGATATAGGGGTATGTCACTTTGGATCTAATTGAATACTCTTGCTATGTATGTATGTTTTGAGTACCTTAAATACTGTTTATTTTTAAAGGTAAGTCTTTATTGAGCTTTAAAGTTTTTGTCTTGAAAAAGCCGCTCTTTTGGTGTCTCAAAAATAGATGTGAGGTAACTTGTCCTAAAACCTCTCTGGTAATAGAGTTGCAAGCACAAAGTGCGCTTTTTAAACAGTGGTTGCAAGTTCAGTTGCAACCCCAGTTGAAACCACCTGCTATTAATACTGGTTGCAAGCTCAGTTGCAACATCAGTTGAAACCCCCTAATACTGAAAAAATTCAGTGATTGTCCATATTCTCTAACTTGAAAAATCCAAGACAAAGTCTTGTTAATTTTTTGACATCACTTATACTCTTTCCTTGCTGAGATCATCAAACCAGTTTTTGTGTAGAGATAAAAATGACTTTGCTCAATTTAAGCTCTTCAAATCTAATTTGTATTTAATCTATTCTATGATAAACATACCTTCTTGAGTAAATTGCTAGAGTTCTATTTTCAAAAGTGTAAATATCTTCCTGATTTGCTACATTCTCTTGAAACAAGTCCAAATTTCCTTACAAATCTCAACTACTTCGAAATTCAAATTTTTGGGTAAATTTATTTACAAAGGAATGTTTATCTTTATTAATTGCTGAATCTATCTTTATGAAAAACTGTTTCTTTCGTTATGTTATTGTGTTTCTTTTGATAAGAGAGTTCCTTAATTTTAGCAAAATTCTGTTTCTAAATTGATTTGAGTATATCTATTTCTAATTACAAAAAGATTTGGCCTTTATTGCTATTTATACAAACCTCTTTTTAAATATTCCAAATCAATCACAATAATCACAATTACTCTCTCCCTATCTCTCTCTGTAAAACCCTAGTCTCTCTGTAAAATCCACTACAAGGTTCTAAGTACGGTTACAACCCCCAGTTGAAACCATGTCTTCCAACCCTTCAAAAAACCCCAACCTGAACATTGATGATGACTGCACTCTAAGAGATTTCATGAGTAAATCTCCAACCAATCCAGGCTCAAAAGCTAAGGTAAGTGAGTCTTCCTCCTCCAAGAAACAGAGAACTAAGAAACGTCCTAGGAGAAATTTAGATAATGATCCTATTATTGCTAAGATTAATTATGTTCCTAAGTTTAATGAGGTTGATCCCAGATTTTGGAGTAGGAGAATGTATAGGAGGTTTAGAGCTTTTTCAGGTAGAGAAATTCACTGTGAACGAAAGCTTAATTTGGTCAGTTATCCACACATACAGGTTCATGTTGAACAATTACTGTCTGCTATTGATTTAGATAGAACTATTTCCTATCCTAATTCTTATTATCCTGGTGTTGTTAAAGAGTTCTATGCTAATCTAAGTAGCATTGTGTTTGATGAGGGAAACCCTGCCTATGGGAGAGTCTTTTTGAGGGGAGTTACTTTGGACTTTACCCCTAAGTTGATAAATGAATTCCTGAATGCACCCAATCCTTCTGTGGAGAATGTTGATTATGACATGGAAGTAATTGCTCTGGTTCTAACTGGAAAGAACAACAGATTTGATGGAAATTCCATCAAAACATCCTCTCTCACTCTATGTGCTGCTGTATTGCACAAAATTGCTAGGTTTAACTGGACTCCTACCAAACAACCTTCCAAAGTCAACAAAGAAATGACCATCTTTCTGTATAAAATTATGTCTTCACTACCTCTTAACTTTGGCTATCATGTCTTCAATCTTATAAGAGATTTCAGTAACACAAATTCTACCTCCATTCTGCTTCCATTCCCCTGCCTAATCACTAGTGTTATTCTAAGCCAAGTCCACTCTATGGGTAGAGATTCTCCTATTAGTATCCTTAATGAACCTTTCACTGATTGTCCATCTGCCCTGTATATTTCTGCTAAGCTGTTAAAAAAAGGGCATGTCAATGACATTTCTGGTGAAAAAGGCAAAGAAAAAGAAGAAGAGACTTCTACTGCACCTTCAGAAAAGAAGAAAGGTGTAAGGTGGTACTTGACACAGAAGCTGGCTTATAATGAGGAAAGGAGAGCTGAATTGGATGCTGATGATTATCAAATCAAGAAGTTGCTAGTGAATCTAATAGAGAGTGAGGATGATGATGGGGAAAGTGATGCTACTCACAGTGATGATGGTCTTTCCATAAGCAGTGAGGAAGAAGATGAGGAAGTAGTCAGAGACAATCCTCTAAGAGAAAGACCCCCACATTCTGATATACCTGGTGACTAATTTCAATGGCTGCTGACAAATAGGGGGAGTGAAGTTTATGTTCTGTTTATGTTTTGCTTTAAATTCAATTTCAAGACTTAATGTTGCTGTTTTTAATTTCTATTACAATTGCTGTACTAAGACAATGTTGTGCCATGTTTTTGGCCTTTAAATTTCTGCAATTTCCATTTTGAAATATGCCTGTCTTTAAAGTTGAATTTGTGAATGGATACATTCTGTGCTTAATTGATGCCTGCAATTCTAACATATAGGGGGAGCTTAAACAGATATCTCTTAAGTATTGTTATACCATATACTATTTAAAACTGTGCTGATATTGAATTTGCAGGTAGTTGGGATGATTTATAAACTTAATTGATTTGTCAAAACCAATGACAAAGGGGGAGATTGTTAGGACCAGATTTCTGGTCTAAATATTGTTTATTGTCTATTGGTTTTCACTAAATAAATCATAACTGTTGTTAAGAACTAAGACAGTAATGACAGGTTTCAAGTACCAGTTGCAACCTCAGTTACAACCTACTAAGTCAGTAATGACAGGTTTCAAGTACCAGTTGCAACCTAAGTTGCAACCTCAGCTCCAACCTGCTGTTTAGCAGATTTCTGTCTAGTTCTGTAAAACTGCATAACTGTTCTTTATTGATTATTATTTGTTCTACAGTATGCAGGATATATTCTCATATGATCTTAAAGGTTTAATATGCGTAAATTGAGAATATCAAAGTGTTAAGGAAAGATGTTTTCTAAAAGATATAAAGAGATAAGTTTATAAGGTTATGTTTCCTTTTAATATGTATCTCTATTTCTTATGCTTATCCTTATCACTTGTTTCAATCTTTGATTCTTATATATTCAGTAAAGATACACTTAAAGATTGATTGATATATGGAGTTGAATGTTTCATACGTTTATGAAAAGATATTATCTTTAAAAGATATTATCTTAATATGTTTCCTTTCAAAGGAAAAGACTAACTCCTACTTTCAAGCTTGTTACTAAACAGGTATTAACTAATGATGATTGGAGTCAATCCATGCTGAAGAATCACGTAATGCTTGGAAAGATTGAAGCCAATCAACAAAGTCAAAAGCAATCAAATGATATTGAAGATAGAAGATTGTTTTTACTTGCATATATACTTAGTAACTTTAGCTTGTAAAAAGTGTGTGTTCTAAATTATAAAGAATCCATTCTTGAGAGAATACACAAAGAGCCTTCAAAAGAAAACAATGGTGGGATGCCATTGATTTATAATTGATAGTTATAAAAGTAGGAGCAGTATAGAGATAGGCAGAAAAACCTAGAGGGAGTCTGAGAGTTTTTCATTAAGACTTAAATCCTATATTGTAAGCTTTTTATAATATCATAATCTGGGTAAGTGCCCCGGAGACGTAGCCTAGTTAGGTGAACTCCGTTGTTAAATGTGCGTGTGATTTATTTCAACTACATTTAACTTTACACAGTTCTATCCATTAATACACTAGGTTCTAACTGTGGTTGCAACCTCACTTGGAACCTTACTGCAAAACTGCAACTAGAACAGCGGATAGGAATTTCAATTGGAATCAGAGCTTCACACTAGATCTTACTTAGTGTGTATCCTGTGTTCTAGTAAAGATGGACTTAATGAGGGAAGGAAACGCTTTCAACAAACCACCATTGCTTGAAGGAGGAGTAAACTATGGAGTATGAAAAATCAGAATGAGGTCCTTCATCAAACAGCAAAATGAACATGCATGGAAAACTGTGATGTATGGATGGGAGGCTCCAACTACCATTGATGGTGAAGGTGAACTGGTTTATATACCTGAAGACAAATGGTCTGCTGATGAAGACAGAAAATCAAGTGCCAACTCAACAGCCATAAACTTGATCTTTGCTAGTGTAACTCTCAGTGTGTTCAGGTATATCTCTCATTGTGAAACTGCCAAAGAGGCATGGGATATTTTGCAAATTACTTTTGAAGGAACTGTTAAAGTAAAAGCTTTTAAACTTCAACAGTTAACCACTCAATTTGAAAACTTAATAATGGAGGAAGATGAAACCATTGAACAATTTAATGGCAGAATTTGCCATATTGCCCATCAAGCTGGAACCTTAGGAGAGAAATACAGTGATGCTAAACTGGTTAAGAAAACTCTAAGGTCACTACCAGAAAGGTTTGAAATTAAAGTTACAGCTATTGAAGAATCAACTGACTTAGATAATCTTAAACTTGAGGAACTTATAGGTAATCTAAGCACTCATGAGCTAAAATTCTTCAAACATAAGAAACCTGAAATGGGAATAGCCTTTCAAGCTAAGAAATCTGAACCTAAGGTCTATGAACAAATGAGTGATGAAGAACAGCTAGCCTTCTTTGCTAAAAAGATTTATAAAAAGTTTTACAAGAAAAAACAGGATGATTCTGGAACATCCAAGAACTTTCAGAAAAAGGGTAATAACTTTAAGTCAGAATCCAGGTTTAATGATAACTCTACAGGAAAGTGGAATCCAAAAGAGAAGGATAACAAAGAGTACAAGCCTAGATAGATTCAATGTAGAGAATGTAGAGGTTTTGGTCACATTCAGGCTGAGTGTGCAAATACTTTAAAAAGAAACAAAAATGCTTATATAACCACTCATAGTGATAGTGATTCTGAGAGCAACAGTGATAAAGAGGATGATTCTAACTTTGTTAATTTTATAGGAATAATCGCTGAAAAAGAACTTACTTATGAAAGTGACTGTGAGTCTGTTTCAACCATAGTTACAACTGCTTTTAAAACCTACAGCAGTGATGAGAAAGAACCTTCTGATGAAAACATTACTCAGCAATATCTTGTTCTTTATGAAAAGTATCAAAGTCTGAGTAAGCAATCATTGATCATAAACAGACTTAATGTAATCTAAAAGATGAGGTTAAAAGTCTTACTGAGCAGCTTAACATACAACTGACTGAACTTACTGAAACCAAAAAGAAAATAAAGCTGCTGAATGTTTCTGCTTCAGAAAAATTAGATGACATGTTGTCCTATTCTAGAGGCTCTAAAGATAACAGTGGTTTAGGTTACTATGGTTATGAAAGTACAGGAAAAACTACCTTTATTAAAGCTGTTGCTAAAGATGAAACTCATGTTTTTGATAATAAGGTTAGAAGCTCAGTTCCAACCAAAGTTGAAACCAGGAATAAAACTCATGTTCTTAACAATAAGGTTAGAAGCTCAGTTGCAACCAGGAATAAAACTTACATTTTTAACAATAAGGTTAGAAACTCAGTTCCAACCAAAGTTGAAACCAGGAATAAACGTAATAGCTTTGAGGATAAAACTAAATTTAGGGTGAAGCTGTGTAATTTCTGTAAAAAACCTGGTCATTCAGAAATCAAGTGTTACTTAAGGAGGAACAGAAAGTATATTTCTCAGGAAAACTGGTTGGCTTCTGTCAATAAAAAATTGAACTGGGTCTGGAAAGTTAAGGAAAAATCTACCTCTATTGTTAATAACAAAGCTGTAATTACCTCTTTGAATGCTGTTACTTCTAATGATTGGTATTTTGACAGTGGTTGCTTAGCACATGGCATGTACTGCAAGTCTTCTAAAAAATGTCACTAGCCTTAAAGGAAACACGGTTGTGTTTGGAGGTGGAGATACAGGTAAAATTGTTGGTAAAGGTACCTTAAACAAACTTGTAATGCCTGAGATTGATGATATCTTTCTTGTAGATGGTCTAAAGGCTAATCTTATTAGTATCAGTCAACTATGTGATAACAAGATGATTGTTAAGTTTGACAAACAAAGGTGTCTAATTACTAATCTTAACAATGATTTAGTCATGACTGGAGTTAGATCAACCAACAGCTGCTATGTGTTTGAAAAAGCTGAAAGAGAACTGCCTCAAAATAGGTGTAATCAAGTCATTACTAATAATGTTGACATTTGGCATAAAAGGCTTGGTCATGTAAATTACAAAACCTTAGATAAGCTTGTTAAAAAGGAATTGATAAGAGCTATTCCTAAACTTAGTGCTAAAACTCAAAGTGTCTGTGGTGACTGTGCAATTGGCAAACAAACAAAGAGTATTCACAAAAGTACAAGTCAAATCTACATTAAGAGAGTCCTAGAATTACTTCATATTGACTTAATGGGTCCTATGCAAACTGCTAGTATATGTGGCAAAAAGTACATTCTGGTAGTTGTGACGGGTTTGTGACAGGACCGTTAATTTGTGACAGTTTTATGACATGATGGTCAATTTGTAACAGTTTTATGATATATTTTGACTCTCATAAAATTAATTATTTTGTAGTGGTACTGATATAACGTTAAATATATTTCCAATAAAACATCGTAGTAACATATACCTTTCTGTTGCGTTGCTTTACTTGGTCTCTTATATACCTTCTTACTATTTAAAGCACACACCATAATAAAAAAACACCATATGTTTCTCAAAAAATAAGCACACCATATCTTCTTCGTTCCTATATATGTAATTATAAAGACGGAAGGAGCAAGAAATTTTTTAAAATCTTTGGCTAAGCTCCAATGTGGAAAGAGAAAGAGAATTAAAAACTTATTCCTTGTTCGATACAACCCCAGGGTTCGTTAAACCGGATATACAAAAAGAGAACTTTTTTTTAATAAACTCTCTCAAAATTGAAGTGTGTTTGAGAGTTTATGTGATGTGTCCTCCAATATGAGAAATGAAAGTAAAAAAGAAAATTGATAGATGAGTTAATGAATTACATATACATATAAGAACAAGTAACACGGTCGTTTGTAATATGGCATAAAAGTATAATCTTGTCACTCCTAAGCTTAGGTATGTATACAAGTCTTATTTCCCAGCTTGGTAATAGAAATTACAAAATATACTATTAAAATTACACTGATGAAGATATTCTTTTATGTGTAAGTCAAAAATCAATCTCGATTATTAGTAGAAGCTGGTGGTTGAGGGACTTGATTAAATTGTTGATACATTGCAGCCATCTTGCTATAAGCATCCATCGTCATCGGCTGCAAAATCAAATACAAAGTACGCAAGTCTTAACAAATTTGAGTTAAGAACAAAAAAAAAAGACATTATCTGAATGCACCCACAAATGTCTATATAATTTTAACAAAATCGATGAAGAAAATAGTATATTTTTCTTAATTATATATGTGGTCAACATATTTATGTTTTTTTTTTTATATGATTTCATGCATGCATAACATTAGTTTTTTTAAAAAAAATTGTTTTAAGTGTTTTAGAAATGGACCATAGATTTTCATGATTTACTGAAACTGAAAGGAATCAAACCACACATTTCACAACCATTTGAATTCATTCACTGAATTCACTTCCGCCCTAACATCACTTTTATGTTTATCAAAAATTTAACGATGACCATTTAATTATATAAATTTCTGCATGTATGTTAATACAGATATTATGTACGCGTGTAGCTTGTGTTTAATACTACTCTGATATAGTACACACATGCACCATACCTGTGATTGACTCGCTAGGAATGCGGACATGGGATCCGCCATCATGGCAGCTTGAGAAGATATATGGTTGCCTGACCTATCTGGCCACGAGGCAATCGGCATGAAGGCAGTGGGATGAAGGAGCGGAGAGATTCCACTGAGATTAGGGCGGCCGATAGAGTTGAGGTCCATAACGCCGCCAAGTCCCATTCCCATGCCTAATCCCATTCCCGCCATACCCATCGGAGCCATCATAGAGAGTTGGAGTTGTTGTTGTAACGTTAACGGTAGCATCATAGGTGACATGTTCATTCTATTCATCATGCCCACTTGTGCCTGTAGTTGTTTGAGATATTCAATCACCTCGTCTAGCATCGAAGCTTTGTCCGTCTGGCAATCAACATGTTTGTTAATAATAAAATGACAGGATGTAATACTGAATAAAAGTGGAAGGTGCAAGAATTTACGTGTAATTCGTGTTTGTATGAGTCGTGAGTTTTAATGCATTTACGTTGAGTAAATCTTGTTAGGACTAAATTTTAAAACATAGATGTATCTTATTCTTAATTATGTCAGATTATGAATAGTTTTTAATTTTATATGCATCTTTACTTGTAAATGGAGAGGAAAGAGGAGAGAAAAATAATTTGATGTTCTGAAGTGGCTTGTAATGTCTATGCAAATATAACTAGAGCAGAAGGAGGCTCTCCATAGTCATGAGGACATATGATAAGAGGGACTTGTCATTTTATCTAATATCTTGTACAAAATTGGGCTTCATGTATATGCTCTAATAATTTTAAGACGAATAGTTTACTAACTACGGAAAACTGCTGACATGATACAAAACTGAGACCGATGTCCAATCAACTAGGCAAGTACATATTGCATTTTTTTTTCTTTGAAAATAATTATATTGCATTTATGTCACAACAATAGATGGTCCCAAATTAAACAGTGGAATTCATGTTTTGTGGACTACCAATTTTAGATGACTTTTGTAGGTGGGAGTTAAATTGTACCCATAGGATTCTATCGTTATTGCATAAGAACGACCAAATAAGTTATTGTATTTTAGAAAACATTGTAAATAATAAATAGTGGTACACATGCAAATCATTTATTTTCGGGTTAATCTGACTATATTTACATCTTTTCTAGTTGAAGATTGTCTCACAATATGGGTCCCGTACATAATAAGAGGGCCAATAATTAGTTGTATGTCATAAACGTTGAGAGGACCCAAAAGAAGAGGTTGTTTTCCAGGTCAGTTCTTATAGTTGAAATTTGAAAGGTTTGGATTTTTCTTACTGGTACCCACCCGTATATATACTATGGTATGGTCTCGTATATCCTCCTTTATTTGCGGTATTAATAGTAATAAAACTAGCAATACTTTCGAACTATGACGGGATAACAAATGAATGTGTTATTAATAGTACATACATGAAATATCAATGAAATGTTCGTTTGATTTTTATTGGTGTTGGACTATTTTACAAATTTACATTTATATCTATAATAAATAAACTTACAAAATACATATGATTTTAATATATATATATATATATCACACACTCTTTATTTCAAATTCCCTCATTTTTCAATATCACATCCTCTTATTATTTCAAATACCCTCATTTCTCATCATTTCTAATCTCATTTTACTAATAGTATCGTCTCTACTTTTCGTACCACACGCGGTATTTGTGAGCCCGACAATATTTTTAATACACACTACCATAATCGCATTCTAATAGCATCGTACCAAACGAGGCATATATATACCAGCTACTCTTCAAACCAAATAAAAAAAAATGTAAAATATCACACAGAAATAGCCAATTTAATCAGAAAGAGAAGAGAATAGTATGTCGCACCTTACTGGAATTAGGGACCAACTTTTGCAATGTTTTCATCCTTTGGTTGATCTTATCTCTTCTTTTCTAGATCACCACAGAAAATGATATTTTCCACAATATCATAATCAGTACAAAAATTAAAGAAAAGAATAACTTTTTGATTGGTCCACTAATTAAAGGAAAGAGAATTTTATCTCAAGAACTAATCGTGCCAGTAAATTAAAGTTGCCTGGATCTACATGCATGAAAAATACTGTATAAGATTTTCAGTATAATTATACGTTTGGATCTCACATGTAACAGTATGTAAGTTTTCAGAAGTATTCGAAATTCCAATTTAACTTAACAAAATGATTTTAAAAAAGCTGACCAAAAGTAATAGAAAGAAAACCCAAGTTAAATAACTTATAAGTCTAATATTTTCCTTGCTCAAAAGTTTATGTGGATCTCGCACCGTTTATAAGTTTTTAAACCAGTCCCTTTTTTAATAATATTATTTATAATTACAAGAACAAAAAGATTAAAACTGAATTAATACGACCAACTTTTTAGTTTCTTCTGGTCATGATAGCGTAATTGGAAAGTACAGCAGTTTATCTTCAAAAATACGATTACAAAAATGCAAACAATGACTCCACATATATGTTAACGACTCTAAACATGATAAAAAATGACAAACCATTTCCACATTTATCTATCTGAAAATATGACTATCTGAGGGAGATAAACATACTCGTTCGGATTGATTATGTATTGCAGCTGTCCTACTCCTTTTAGTCGAGATAGATGATTTCCCTCCTTGTTTCTTCTTGCTTTCCTCATGTCTTGTCTCTCTCTTTGAAAAATTTTAAGGGGAAAATATTAAGATACATAAAATTCCTCAAAAGAATTTATTGAATTTTCGTAATGAATGGGTAAATATATTTCTTGATGCGATAACAAATACTCGAAGATAATATAGCGTTCAAAAATATCATGAAGGATGCAACTAAGAATGCTTGTTGTATCGATAAAATGGGATTTCCTATGCAAAAAAAAAAGAACATCTCCATTTAACCAGCTTGGAGAAGAAAATAGTATCCTACAACTTTAAACACGATGAGACAACTTTGCTACCTTAATTGGGGTGATTTACATGCACTAGTCTCTTTTGTACTTTTTTTTAATTAATTAATCTCTTTTTTCATATTTGTGGTGTGCTGTACCTGAACTAATTTCCCAACACGCCTTAAGTGCATATGGGAACAATCAAGTTTAGACTTGAGATATCTATTCAAGGTCACAGCAACCATTTTTTGTTTAGTTTTAACATATGAGTGATGATGTTTGTGCACAAGCAATTTACACACAAGTTCACATATTATTTCTAGATTGGCTAATGTATCTACTATCTAGGAGACAATAGATAAGGGTGATCATATATACATAGTTATTTTTTGACGAAACTTCTAATTCTTAAGTCTTAGCAACAGGATTAACACTCGTTGACTAATGACTACAAAAATAAAATATACATGCATACAAATTAACTACTATATTACGGTAAATTGCAAAAAAAAAAAAAAAAAAAACTCAAATTTAACAGATGATATATAACATCTCATAATTCGATATTACTTGCAATTAGCCCCAAAATACTTTTTATCGTTCACAAACATATTTAGATACATAATTTTTATGATTGATTGTTCGGTTTGGATAGCTCTAAGAAATTAAAAGAACAAAGACAACTCATTATTCAAAACATATCATTAATCCAAGGTTATATATATGCTTTCAAAGTTGGATCTTTTCATTGATGAAAGTTTTATATATACCTCAGGACTAAGTTCAGTAACCACGGTAGATGAAGATTATTGGCAAAACAACAATAAAAGATAAAAGAGTTATTTGCCTTGTACCTAATGTTATCAAAAAATGCATCCATTGTCCTTTTATTAAATTAATCATTATATACCTTATTTCTGATATGATAAACGGAATCATGTTCGTCAGTGGTGGTGGTTTTGGTGGCCTGCTGGCCGGAGCTGGTGTTTTCAGGTGATCCCATGGAAGTGGACGTGAACCCGCCCAAACCCCTCTCGCAAGTATCAAGTGTGAGTTGGTGGCTGCTAAAACTGCTACTCCACTCCCGTTGCAAGGGCACCACCGGAACACGTGACACCCTAGCACGTTTCGGTGCCACTTCATCCCTGTTTTGTCAATTCATGATAGAGGAGCTAATTAGTGACAATAGGAAGCAATGTCAGTTTAGGAGTGTTCTCAGGATCTTAATTAGTTGTAAAAATCCTGTAAAAGAGCTAACCTTACCCACCATTTTCAGTCTCATTTTTGTGAAATCATTTTTGTTGTAATGCAATTGTAGGTTAGCTTATACCGCATATTGTTAGTACTAGAAATCCTTATTCCTTTAAATGGAAAAAAAATAAGGTAGTACTATCTTTTCACTATAAGAAAATAATGGGACAGCACAGACATTTTTTTTTGAAAACCGTTGTTAAATTGAGAGTTGCTAAATTTTTAGCAACAAAATATCAACTAATTATGTTGTTACACTGTTACTAAAATTTTGCGACACATTTTACAAAATTTAACGACACATTTTACCAACAGTTTTTGAAAAAGTGAGATTTCTAACCTTTTAGTGTCAAAGGTGCTGTTGCCGCTACACGATCCTACCCCACACGCCTGGACCTGGTTCACCACATGCCTGGACGGTTGGTCCCGCACCAAAGCGGGCACCATAGCATCCATGGACACAGTAGCTGAGGCAGTGGGGACTGTGGCCCCATTACCGTAGTGTCCGAACCACGGCATGAAGTTTTCCATGGGCCCACAGTGGGGCAGGGTGGTTCCTTGATTGACTATTGACTCAAGAGTACCACCAACGCTTGGCTTATTCCATGTGGATTGTGGTTTAGTAGCCACTCGCGGAGGCGCTAACCCGTGCATGCTTAGTTGTCCGTTTTCCCATGTTAACTCAGCCACTTCATAGTCTAACCTGCACCACATATACGTACAAACGTATCAAATGGTATATTTTTGACATAATTTGTTGTAGTTAATAGTTATCGAATATAGTGAACATCTTTTAATTATGTGTACTTCACGGTTATTTTCTGCGACATATGATAAGTACTATTTTACAAAATAAATTTCGTAAAGAAGTTAGCGGCATCTTAATCATAGTTTTGAGATGATTCATACATTTGTTGATTGTTAAATAGCGAAATATGAGAAAATGAGTGTATTTAACTCGTTAATTTAGTTTGCTTGTCATAAAATAAAGGAATGGCACGCATAACGTAATTTGCTCTGTACCCCATATTTTTGGTGGAAATAAAACATCAATTTACTTCATAGGGGGAAATGAAATAAATTAGGAGTATAAAATAAAGCTTATGCATAACAACACAACAGTTTATCAAATTACAATTATCTCCTATCACCCATCAATTATACCCAGTATTCAGTAATCAGTATAGCGGTATAGTAGTATTTAAAATTAAGAACAGTATATGGAACACGTATTACTATTTCAGATTGGTGTTTCTATTAGTATTAATTTAACCAAACGTTCTGTAAATGAAAATTATATAAGATTTCAAAACGAACATAAAGAGGAAAAACAGTAAAATAGTACGTAACATACATGGGAACATGAGCTAAAGAATTGGAGTTGGAGTGAGCCTTGAGAGCAACTTTTGGTTGATGAGCAGAATTTTCATCTAAATCCCAGCTTGGAACACATTGAGTCATGATTTGCAAAAGAGAAAAAGTATGGTTCTGTATATTCTATATGTGTGTTAATATGTATATGAGGGGATGGATCTTGCATTAGAGAAAAGATAAATAGAGAAGAAAGACTTTAGCATTTATGTTGAGATAAGAAGTGCATATTTTGAAAGTGAGGTAATTCTAATCGGATGTTGAAAGGACCATCAACAACTGGATTTTGTTTTGTGTGGCCTTCTCAAGCAATCATAACATTTATATTATTATTTTATATTCACGCTTTGAAAAAATATTTACTTTTACTTTAGTAAATTAAAGCAAATAATTCAACCTAATGTTAATTTAAGTTATATGAAAATTAAATACTGTAAATGTAAATAAACACAAGAAGATATACGTGATTGGATATCTCAACAATTAAGAGTACTTGAGCACGGAACAAGGATCACTATCTTTAACTCTATAAAAGATGTATACAATTGGTACAGTATTTAGACAAATATGCTACAAAATTCACTCTCTCGTTAATATATTCTCGTTCTTTTTGTGTTTTGGTGTCCCTCTAAACTGTAGAACTGTAGAGGGTAGCTCAATTTATAACTGAATTGAGGGGACAGTTCACTGATAAATTAGTATGTATTACCCAAATATATATGTCATCCTTTGATTCGTAAAACATTCACTTTTTATCATGCAAGAATCTTGAAATATGGCATTTCAAGATTGCAGGCCAACTACTATAGCATTGTTGTTGCAAAAGCTTTTGTAAATATATCTGTTAAATTATCAGTTGGACGGATTTATCGAACATGTATTTCACCACTCTTTTGATAATCATTTGTATGGAAGAATTAATTTTATTGTTACATGTTTGGTTATACACTACAAAATAATGTTTGATTTAGTGAGAGTCAAAATCTGTCACAAATCTGTCGCTAAATTAAAAAGTTGTCATAAATCTGTCACAAATTGACTAAACTGTCACAAAACCGTCACAAAACCGTCGCTAATAAGCTCGTAACAAAAAATACCGTCACTAATCCTGTCGTTATTTGGATATTTTTTTTTTGTAGCGATAGTTTCCTCTCATTTATGCCATACAAGCAACCTTATCTAAGTTATCTTCATATTAAAATGTCAGAACTCCTTGTCCAGACCACTAGAGTTACTTTTCCCCTGATCAGTAGTTACCATGTATGTTGGTGTAATAGTTGGAACTTTTAACTTCCGTATAGGACACCAACTAACAAAGATATATTTTTTCCTACATATAAAGAAGTGCTTAAAACTACACTTCCACATTAGAGAAATGTGTCGCTTTTATTTATGAGTGATAATATAAAAAGAGACTATTTGACATAAACTCTCACAGAGACTTAATTAATGTGGATCATTGATTTACCCTTATGACCACATTAAGTCTCTATAAGAGTTTATATATAAAAAAAATATATTCTTATATTTATTTATACACCTCCATGAACACTTTTGTACAAATAACATAAGAAAGTACTGAAACTGAAATCAGTAGTTAGTACTGTCCTATCAACTAAGGAGCAAGCCACACATAGCACTAATTGGTGCACAAATGTCTTGTAAAGCTTTATCTGTTTTTTTTTAACTTAGTATCATATTTGACAATGTTGACCAAATCACAAATTATTTTAAGGTGGGACCATCTGAATGCAATTCCATGTTTCTAACACTAGTCCTATAAATGGATGAAACTAGGCAGATCGGGACACAAATTGAAAGAAAAAAAACTTAAATGTAAGATACCAAAAAGTTATTACTTCATCTGTTTTCAATTAATTGTTATTTATGAAATCATATGCAATTTTGACAGAAATATTGAAATTCCTCTCCGTTGTTCTAGTTGCAGTTATGCAGTTAGGTTCCAAGTACAGTTACAACTGAGATTGGAACCTAAGTATAATGATGGACAGAACTGGAATGATTAAATGTACTTAAATTAAATTACACGTATATTTAAAAACGGATTTCACCCAACTATTCTACGTCTTCGGGACACTTACCCAGATTGATGATATTATAATGGCTTACAATATAGGATTCAAGTCCTAATAAAAAACTCTCAGACTCACTCTAGGTTTTTCTGCATATCTCTATATTGTTCCTGGCTTATAACTATAACTCAAAAGATCAATGGCATCCCACCATTGTTTTTCGTTTTTAGAGCTTATTGTGTATTCTCTTAAAGTTGAGTTCTTTATAATTTAGAACACACACTTTTTACAAGCAGATCTATTAACTATATAAAGAGTAAAAACAATCTTATTTCTTCAAGAACTTGTTGATTGATTTGGACTCTTCTGATTGATCAACCTTCCCATATCTTGAATAAGATAATTCTGTAATTGATTGACCCAATCTTCTTGTTAATGCATGTTAATAGACTAGCTTGACAATAAGAGTTACTATTTCCTTAAACAAGGAACATATAAAACAATATCTTATTTAGAGATACAGTCTGAATAAAACGTGAAACCATAACTCCATATATATTCAATCTAATTAGATCATGTTGATTTGTAAATACATAGATTGAATGAAAAGATAAAGACATTGTATAATAAAATAGATCTAGTTTCCACATTTAAAAGAACATATCTTTTCAAACTAATCTTCATATTCCATTTAAGCTCTTTCCATTCTTTATCACTTAAATATTCTCAATAAGAGCAAATTGAATCTTGTTAAACAAATGAGAATATATCTTACATACTTTTATTCACATAAAAGACTTTAAAGATTAAGTAATGCAATTAGACAGAATAAAATAGAATTCTGCGTATTGGCAGGTTGGAACTGTAGTTGCAACTGAGGTTGCAACCTCACCTGTAAACATTAAACTGTTTTAATTCATAAAACCAACTTGAGTTATTTTGTTCAAACCAATTGACAAAAAGAGTTAATAGGCCAGATATATGTTCTTAACAATCTCCCCATTTGTCATTGGATTTGACAAATAACCTAAGTTTATCAAAAAACAACTTCACCCGCAAATTTGTTAGTATATAGTCTTTACTGTATTTTATCATTTTAGTGCTTTTGAGTTAACCATTTAAGCTCCCCCTGAAAGTTAGAATAGCATGCATCATTTAAATATAAACAGCTATCCATTCATCAAAATTTCAGAACTTATTCAAATTGCAAGAAACAAAATTCAGAAATAACTTGCACAACAAACATAAGGCCAAAAATACTGGCACAAGATAGTCTTAATACAGAATTTGCAGAAACACAAAGCATAAGCATAAACTCTCCATTTTTCTCCCCCTATTTGTCAGAACCAAGACAAACTAGGGTTTAGAAAGGCCTTCTTGACTGAGGAGCTCTTGTGGAGATAGGTTCATCTCTGATGATGTCTCCATCTTCTTCACTGCTCAGAGAGTAACCTTTGTCACTGCTGCTGTCATTGTCATTTTCCTTGAGATTTTCCAGCAGTTTTTTGATCTCATAATCATGAGTGTCTAGCTCAACCCTCTTTTCTTGATTTATGGCAAGTTGTTGCTCCAGATATCTCCTTACACTTTTCTTCTTAGGAGCAGCACTGATAGACTCCTTCTCTTGCCTTTCTCACCAGAAATGTCATTGATATGGCCTTCTTTGAGAAGTTTAGTAGAAATATACAGAGCAGATGGACATTTTGTGGATTTTTCAAAAGATTGAAGTAGAGGATTTACCACAAAAGGGGGTACATGGTCCACTTGTGATGGTAGAATGCCAGATATGAGGCAAGGAAAAGGTAGCAAAACAGTGTTAGCCTTGACATCAGAAAATTCCTTAATCAGATTGAAGATATGCTTACCAAAATCTATGGGAATTTTGGACATTATCCTATAAATAAACACAGCCATTTCTTTGGTAAGTTCAGAGGGTTGTTTAGTAGAAGTCCAGTTGAATTTGGAGATTTTGTGCAGGACAGCTGCACTGAGAGTCAAAGCAGATGTTTTAATGGAATTTCCATCAAACTGGTTATCTTTCCCTGTAATTGCCAAAGTTACAGAATGTATATCACAGCCTAGATCATCCCCAGGTCTGTTAGGAGTTCCTAAAAACTTATTAATCAATTCAGGGTTAAAATCAAGCGTCTGAACTCTCACAAACACTTTTTCATAGGCCATATCACCCTCATCACACTCTCCTTCATGTAGATTAGCATAAAATTCCCTAACTAATTCAGGAAAATAAGATTCAGGAAAGCTTATTGTTCTAGAAAGACCCACATATTTCAATAAATTTTCAACATGCAGCTGAATATTCCTATAACTAGCCAGATTCAGCTGTCTTTCAGAGTGTATTTCCCTAGTGCTAAGTGTAGAGAACCTGTCAGACATAGTTGTGTTCCAGAACCTAGGGTCAACTTCACTATTTAGAGTATCATAGACAAATTTAATAAAAATTGGGTCATTATGTGTATTTCTACCAGACCTTTTCTTGATTCTACGCATTTTAGGTTTGGGAGAGCAGGATTCACTTACCTTAGGCTGAGAACTGCTATGATTTTTGGTCCTATTTATAAAGTCACCAAGGGTACTGTCATCTTTATAGTTCAGATCAGGTTGATTGAGAGACGAATCAGACATGGTTGGATCTGAGGTTTCGACCGGACTTGGAACACTGAAGATGGGTTTTGCAAAAAAGCAAAGTTTTTACTGGGGAATAGAGAGAGAAAGTAATTCTGGTAAGTGTTTTATCTTAGTAAAAACACACAGTTAAATAGCAATTAAGTCCATATCTTTTTAAAATTTGAAAAGATATACCAAAATCCCCTTTTGAACCAATTTTCCCCAAAACTAGGCACTTTCTTTTTAAAAAAAAATTATGTTACTATCAAGATAAGTTCAGAAAAGAATACAGCATCCACATTCCAATTTAAAACAAATCTATCCAATTTTGAATTACTGATTAATTGAAGACGTATTTAAGGCTTTTAAACATAAGAAACTAACAATTTAAGGCTTTTGAACATAAGAAACTAACAATTTACTCAAGAATATGTATTTCACATAGGATATTCATTCAATAAAAATTGAGACTGTGAGCTTACATTGAGCAAATTTGTTTTTCCTCTACACAAAAATTGGCTTGATCGTCTCAGCAAGGAAAGAGTATAAGGGATGTCAAAAATAATTCAAGATATTGGTTTGACTTTAGCAATTATGTTCACTTAGGAAACCAGAATTTGCTGCCTTTGATCATAAGCAATATGAATTTCTTTGTAAACTGTGGTTACAACTGAGCTTGCAACTGTGATTGCAACTGAGCTTGCAACTAAATATTAAATATGCACTTTGTGCTTGCAACTCTATTACCATAGAGGTTTTTAGGACAAGTTACCCCACATCTATTTTTGAGACAACAACCAGCGGATTTTTCAAGACAAAAACATTATAGCTCAATCAAGACTTATCATAGACAAAAAAAAATATTGATGTTTCCTCAGTAAAACATATATAACAAGATTATTTAATTAGATCTATAGTGACATACCCCAATATCACTTCTTAAAGTTTCAAACTTGTTTGTATCAAGAGGTTTTGTGAAAATATCAGCTAATTGTCTTTCAGTGGAAACATGTTCCAAAATTAAGCTCTTTTTTTCAACCAATTCTCTAATAAAGTGATGTCTCAGATCAATGTGCTTAGTTCTGAAATGTTGCACTGGATTCTTTGCTAAATCTATAGGACTTTTATTATCACAAAACAGAGTTAATACTTCTTGATTGGCATTATAATAAGCTAACATTTGTTTCATCCAAATTAATTGAGTGCATCCACTACCACCTGCAATGTATTCAGCCTCAGCTGTTGACAAAGAGATACAATTTTTATTTTTACTAAAACAGGATACAAGGTTATTTTCAAAATAAAAACACCCACTAGAAGTACTTTTTCTGTCATCTATGTTACCAGCCCAGTCTGCATCACAGTATCCTACCAAAGGATGATTAGTGTCTTTAGAGTACCAAAGACCAAGGTGAGTAGTGCCTTTAACATACCTTAAGATTCTTTTAACATCAAGAAGATGAGATTCTAGGGGATTTGCCTGATATCTGGCACAAACTCCTACACTTAAGCAAAGATCTGGTCTGCTGGCAGTCAAATAAAGAAGACTTTCAATCATAGGCCTATAGAGGCTAGGACAAACACTCTT
Organism: Primula veris; assembly: GCA_963682055.1. NCBI lineage: Eukaryota > Viridiplantae > Streptophyta > Magnoliopsida > Ericales > Primulaceae > Primula > Primula veris. The sequence continues at coordinate 26,125,363 of OY821745.1, read as the reverse complement.
ACCCTTATCATTTTTAGACAATTTAAGAGTAGTACTCATAGGGGTTCTTTTCTCTTTAGTCACATTTAAACCAAATTTCTTAACAAGAATATCAGCATACTTAGTTTGGGACAGAAAAATACCATTTTCATTCTGCTTAACTTGAAGTCCTAGAAATTAAGTTAATTCTCCTCCACCACTCATTTCAAACTCAAGTTTCATATCAGAAATAAATTCAACAATTTTGTTATCACAAGTAGAGCCAAATAAAATGTCATCAACATAAATTGAGCAACAATAATATTCTTAGGAGTTTTCTTTGTAAACAAGGTTTGATCAACTCCTCCTCTATTAAAACCTTTTTCAATTAAGAACTTAGTTAACCTTTCATACCAAGCTCTAGGGGCTTGCTTTAAACATACAGGGCCTTTTTCAAGAGAAAAACATGTTTAGGAAACTTGGGATCCTCAAAACCTTTAGGTTGACTGACATAATAGACTTCTTCTTGTATGTTACCATTCAAGAAGACACTTTTGATATCTAGTTGAAATAATTTAAAGTCATGCAGGCAGGCAAGATAAAGTAACATTCTAATAGATTCTATTCTTGCAACAGGGGCAAAGGTTTCATCAAAGTCTATTCCCTCAATTTGAGTGTATCCTTGAGCCACAAGTCTAACTTTATTCCTAATGATTATGCCATCTTCATTACTCTTATTCCTAAATATCCATTTAGTCCCTATAACATTTTTATTAGTAGGTCTGGGTACTAATGTCCACACATAATTCCTCTCAAATTCAGACAGTTCATCTTGCATAGCTAAAATCCATTCACTATCTTCCAAAGCCTCTTTTATATTTTTAGGTTCTAACTGAGAAATATAACAAGCAAAGTGGACAACATTACTTCTTTTACCCCTGGTTTTCATACCTGAGTTGACTTCTCCAATGACATCTTCAAGAGAGTGATTCTTCTGAGTCGTTGCATAACGAGGTTTATTTTTGGATTGAATTGGATGACCATCCTCTTCTTCATCAGTATCTGTTATACTCTGGGTTCCAACCTCAGTTGCAACTGGACTTCCAACCTCTACAGAACTGTCAATTTGCAGTTTTTCTTTTATGTCTTTACTTTTGATTCCAGACTCATCATCACCACCTGTAACCTCATAAACATCTTTCAAGTCATCAAATAGCACATAATATGACTCCATAACACAGTTTGTTCTTAGATTAAAGACTCTGAAAGCTCTACTGTTTTGAGCATAACCAAGAAATATACATTTATCACTTTTGAGGTCAAATTTCCCAAGATGTTCTCTATCCTTAATAATGTAATAAACACACCCAAATACTTGAAAATACTTGAAATTGAGTTTTCTACCTATCCAGATTTCATATGCAGTCATGTAGGTACCTTTTGTGAGATATACTCTATTAACAATATAACATGCAGTATTCACAGCTTCAGCCCAAAATCTTTTGGCAAGTTTCTTAGAGTTAAGCATGACTCTAGCCATTTGTTGAATGGTTCTGTTTTTTCTTTCCACTACCCCATTTTGTTGTGGAGTTTTTGGGGCTGAAAACTCATGACTTATTCCTAGAGAGTTGTAGAAATTTTTGAACTTACTGTTTTCAAATTCAGTTCCATGATCACTTCTGACTCTCACAATTTTTCCAATTGAGATTCCTTTTTCAAGTTGCAGTTTTAAGCAAAGTACTTTGAAGTGTTCAAAGGTTTCAGTTTGATCTTTCAGAAAAACTACCCAAGAGTATCTAGAGAAATCATCCGCAACTACCAGAATATACTTCTTATCACCAATACTTTCAGTTTGCATATGACCCATTAGGTCAATATGAAGAAGTTCTAATACTCTTTAGGTATAGATTTGACTTGTAATTTTATGAGTCCTCTTTGTCTGTTTGCCTATTGCACAATCACCACACACACCTTGAGTTTTAATACTAAGATTAGGAATAGCTCTTATTAGTTCATTTCTAACCAGTTTATCCAAGGTTTTGTAATTCACATGACCAAGTCTTTTATGCCAAACATCAACATTATTAGTAGCAGCTTGATTGCATCTATTCTCAGGTAACATTTTTTCAGTTTTCTCAAAAACATAGCAACTGTTTACTGATCTAACTCCTGTCATGATCAATTCAATTTTCACATCAGTAATCACACACTTATGTTTGTTGAAATGAACAACCATGTGATTGTCACAGAGTTGGCTAATACTGATGAGATTAACTTTTAAGCCATATACAAGAAAAACATCATTTATTTCAGGCATTCCAGATTTGTTCAAAACTCATTCTCCAATAATTTTACCAGTGTCTCCACCTCCAAACACAATAGTGTTTCCTGTCAGATTAATGATATTTTTGAGAACACTTGCATCACCTGTCATATGCTTTGAGCAACCACTGTCAAAGTACCATTCATTAGTAGTAACAGCATTTAGACAAGTAATGACAGCTTGATTATTGGCAATTATGGTAGATTTACTTTTAACCTTCCAAACCCAATTCATCTTTTAATAGCAAGTGACCAACCAGTTTTTCTAAGAAATATACTTTCTATTTATTTTTAAATAGCACCTGATTTCTAGATGTCCATGTTTTTTGCAAAAATTACACAGTTTTAAATCAAGAGTAGATTTATCCTTAAACTTATTCAGTTTTTTCTTGATTACAACTGTACTTCTAACCTTATTATCAAAAACATGAGTTTCAGCTTTAACTAGAGCTTTAACAAAAGTAGTTTTTCTAGTGCTTCCAGAACCATAATAACCGAAACCACTATTATCTTTAGAGCCTCTAGAATAAGACAACATGTCATCTAACTTATCTGATGCAGACATATTCAACAGTTTCATTTTCTTCTTGGTCTTAGTTAACTCAACCAGTTGTGTGTTGAGATGCTTAGTGAGATTCTTTATCTCATCCTTTAGATTAGCATTAAGTTTGTTTATGATCAATGATTGTTTACTTAAACATTGATATTTTTCATAAAGGACAAGATACTGCTGAGTGATATTTTCATCAGAGGATTCTTCCTCATCACTGTTGTAGGTATTAAGCGCAGTTGTAACTAGGGTTGAAACTGACTCACAATCACTTTCATACACAGGTTCTTTTTCAGTGATTCTTCCCATAAAATTAACAAAGTTCGATTCATTCTCTTCATCACTGATACTCTCAGATTCACTATCACTGTGAGTGGTTATATAAGCATTTTTGTTCCTTTTTAAAATATTTGCACACTCAGACTGAATGTGACCAAAATCTCTACATTCTCTGCATTGAATTTCTCTAGGCTGATAATCTCTGTCATCCTTCTCATTAAAATTCCACTTTCCTTTAGGATTGTTATTTAGCCTAGGTTCTGGCCTAAATTGATTATCTCTTTTCTGAAAAATTTTTGATGTTCCAATATCATCCTGTTTTTTCTTATAGAATTTTTTGTAAACCTTTTTAGCAAAGAAGGCCAGCTGTTCTTCATCACTCATATTCTCACAGAACTTGTATTCAGGTTTCTTAGCCTTAAAATTTATTCCTTTTTCTGGTCTCTTTTGTTTGAAATTTTTTAGCTCATGAGTGCTTAGATTTCCTATAAGCTCTTCAAGTTTTAGATTATCGAAGTCTGCTGATTATTCAATGGCAGTAAATTTAATTTCAAACCTTTCTGGAAGAGACCTTAAGGTTTTATTTACAAGTTTAGCATCACTATATTTTTCACCTAAGGTCCCAGTTTGATGGGCAATATGACAAATTCTACCATTGAACTGTTCAATGGTTTCTTCTTCCTCCATTCTTAAATTTTCAAATTGAGTGGTTAACTGTTGGAGTTTGAAGGCTTTTATTTTAACAGTTCTTTCAAAAGTTACTTGTAAAATATCTCATGCCTCTTTGGCAGTTTCACAGTGAGATATATACCTGAACACACTGAGAGTTACTCAAGCAAAGATTAAGTTTATTGTTGTTGAGTTTGTACTTGACTTTTTATCCTCATCAGCAGACCATCTGTCTTCAGGTACATAGACCAGTTCACCTTCGCCATCTGTAACAGTTGGAACCTCCCAACCATACAATACAGTCTTCCATGCTTGTTCATCTTGCTGTTTGATGAATGATCTCATTCTGATTTTCCACACTTCATAGTTGACTCCTCCTTTAAGAAATGGTGGCTTGTTAAATGTGTTTCTTTCCCTCATTAAATCCATCTTTCCCATAACACAGGATCCACACCAAGTATATCTGATATGAAGCTCTGATACCAATTGAAATTCCTATCCGTTGTTTTAGTTGCAGTTATACTGTTAGGTTCCAAGTACGGTTACAACTGAGGTTGGAACCTAAGTATAATGATGGACATAACTGGAATGATTAAATGTACTTGAATTAAATCATACGTATATTTAACAACAGAGTTCATCCAACTAGGCTACGTCTCCGGGGCACTTACCCAGATTGATGATATTATAATGGCTTACAATATAGGATTTAAGTCCTAATAAAAAACTCTCAGACTCTCTCTAGGTTTTTCTGCCTATCTCTATATTGTTCCTACCTTATAACTATCACTCAAAAGATCAATGGCATCCCACCATTATTTTTCGTTTTTAGAGCTTATTGTGTATTCTCTCAAAATTGAGTTCTTTATAATTTAGAACACACACTTTTTACAAGCAGATCTATTAACTATATAAAGAGTAAAAACAATCTTATTTCTTCAAGAACTTTTTGATTGATTTGGACTCTTCTGATTGATCAACCTTCGCATATCTTGAATAAAATTATGTTGTAATTGATTGACCCAATCTTCTTGTTAATACATGTTAATAGACTAACTTGACAATATGAGTTACTATTTCCTTAAACAAGGAACATATAAAACAATATCTAATTTAGAGATACAATCTTAATAAAACGTGAAACAATAACTCCATATATATTTAATCTAATTTGATCATTACTGATTTGTAAACACATAGATTAAATGAAGAGATAAAGACATTGTATAATAAAAGTGATCTAGTTTCCACATTTAAAAGAACATATCTTTTCAAACTAATCTCCATATTTCATTTAAACTCTTTCCATTCTTTATCACTTAAATATTCTCAATAAGAGCAAACTTAATCTTGTTAAACAAATGAGAATATATCCTGCATATTTTTATTCACATAGAAGACCTTAAAGATTAAGTAATGCAGTTAAACAAAATAAAACAGAATCCTGCGTATTGGCAGGTTGGAACTGTAGTTGCAAGTACCTCACCTGTAAACATTAAACTGTTTTAATTCATAAAAATCAACTTGAGTTATTTTATTCAAACCAATTGACAACAAGAGTTAATAGGCCAGAAATATGGTCCTAACAAATATACAAGAGATAAGGTTATAATCTTCCTAAATTCATAAAAGGGGTTCCGAATAAATAATCAGAATACTTATAAAAGAAATATTTTCATTGTACGATCAACTGCAAAGAGTAACTAACAAAAGCGCCTCTCAGACACTAAGATCTACTTATTAATTAGTCAAAAGATGAGAATGTGATCAAATCGACGGGTTAGGCAATACTCATTTGTAACTTCTTTCTTATACAAAATTTGAGACATAAGCCTATTTTCCGCTTTATACATGTAGATAAACTCACTACCATCGTGGTGGAGGATCTCTTAGTCATAAAATCCATGAGGAGAAAAAGTCATTCATGCGGTATTTATGTTGAAAATATAAAGGATATCATTTTTCTTTTCTCTTATTTGTGTTTCTCATTTAGAAAGTTTTTCCTAAATTTAATTATTATTTAGAGATTTTCAGTCACACTTGCATGCCTAACTTACTTTTGCTTAGTGTTTTATATATATAGCGAACACATTTAATTTGGTATGAATCGAGACCGCGGAATGATAGCATAAGTATGATTTTGAAATCATTTACATAGTCCAGTAGCTCTTTTTCGACCGCGACATTACACATTCATGTGTATTCTAGCCATGAACTTCTCCTTTTATTATCTTTGTGAATATTTTTGGTGTCTATGATAGATTTTATCTGTATTGCTTTTCTGTTTTGTATTAGATGCCGGTTTGAATATAATGATACTTGGACTTAAATCTTTTTTATTGAATCGGCACTATCACGAAAGCGCATGATAAATAGTAACCAAGTCGAAACTCTTCCATGGTTTGTGAGATTCAACAATATGGTATATCATTGATGGATTATCAAGGTTTAGACCGATCAATCATAAAATTGAGTGTGATTAAAGAGAAATAGATTGAATGCTCTTACTATTAAGCGAATCGGTATTTATACTCGAAAGATAAGAGAGTTAGAAGAAACACTCTTTACATCATTTATTTTTCTTAACCTTATCATAAGTTCATATCTAGACTGAGACTACTCATCAATACTATTATCTGGTAAAAGAAAAACAAGTTATAGGAAGAATATTGAGAATTTTTTTTGTTGGAAGAAAAACTCAACTATTTAATTAAGAGCATGAATTAGTTTTTGATTTCAAAGACATAATTTACATTATTTATCCATGTATTTATTTGTTGCTGTTTGTGTGAAATTCTGAGTTTTTTTTTTTTTTTTTTTTGAAATGAGAAATTCTGAGTTTGGTGTCACATATTAATTGTATTGGCCTTTAAACACAGAACATGGTATATGTTGGCCCGTGTGCTAACCTTAGAGGGGGGTGAATAAGTTTTATGGCGATTTTCGCCTAATTAAAATTCTATGCAACTAACCACCCAACTTATGCAAATTCTAAACTTAAGCGTTTAATAAACTTAATGAAATGCTAGAAATCATAAACGCAAGCAAGAATATAAGCAATAATAAAGTTGCGGAAAGTAAAAGTTTAGGGAAAGAAGATGACACCAAGATTTATAGAGGTTCGGCAAACGGCCTACGTCCTCTCCTCGGTACTACCGAGTATTTCACTAAAAAATCTTCTTACGGATATTACAATCCTATCGAGCTAATCAACCGATTAAGCTCCCCCTCACTTTATGAGTGTCCCGAAATGAAAAGACCTAGAGCTTTTAAGCTTCACTTGCTTACAAAGCCTCTACCCGATCACTCGCTCACAAAAATGAGTTTATAAAATACTCGTTACAATTTTATCGAAAATTGAAACAACACCCACAATCGATTGCTTCTAAAATAAGCTAATATGTGGTTTCGATGATGTTTGATCTTTGTTGGAGCTTGTATCTCTTTATCTTCGATTTCTCTCTTTTCGAAGTATTTGACCAAAATGGTGATTTTGGGTTTTTATATATGAGAGAGGTTGAAGGATTGATTGGTATTGTAATTGGTGTCTTTGGAAAGTGAATTGGGTTGGTTTTTATAATCACCAAAGACTGTTTTTCTGTATATGACCGTTGGAAGTGGTTGAGGCTTTTTTTCAGAGGTTTTAAGCAGTTTTCCAGAAAAAGCTGAAAAGCTGTTTTCGAAATCTGTAGAAAACGATCGGTCGTTTTCTACAGTCGATCGGTCGTTATTCAGAAAACGATCGGTCGTTTCTGAGTTTCGATCGATCATTTTTCTTGTGGACTCTCTGGAAGAAATCAGAACAAAAACGATCGGTCGTTTTTTTACAGACGATCGGTCGTACTTCAGTTTTCTCTGTTTTCTCGTTAATCTTCAAAAGCCCGTAACTTCTTCGTTTTAGCTCCGATTCTGGTTCCGCTTGAACCTGTGGCTTCGTTTTTCTGAGCTCTATCTTTCTGGCATGATGGAATTTACAAATTCTCTTTTTGGAAAAGACAAGCATTATATCATTGAAATAGAGAAATCGTAAAATCATTAAAAACATAATCAATGTTATAATCAAAATCAATTATTGAACCCCATGGCTCAACAGTATATTTAGGTGTGTCTCCTAAGATTTTGTACTTCCCCACATAAACTCATCCATAAATGATTGGATGCAATTGAAATGTTCTGAACTGTTTTGTTCACTTGCTTTCCCACAGGGAAAAAAAAAAACTTCTCAATTTAAAACATACCAGGATAATTTTTACATTTAGGAATGTTGGCCCGTGTGGCTAAAACTTAGAGGGGGGGTGAATAAGATTTTTAGGCATTTTTGCGGAATTAAACTTAATGGCAATTAACAACCCAACTTTTTGCAATTCTAAGCTTAAGCGTTAAATAAAGTTAATGAAATGCTAGAAGTCCTAAACGCAAGCAAGAAAATAAGCAATAATATAAGTTGCGGAAAGTAAAAGTTTAGGAAAGGAAATTGACACCGCGATTTATAGAGGTTCGGCAAACGGCCTACGTCCTCTCCTCGGTACTAGCGAGTATTTCACTAAAAATCTTCTTCCGGATATTACAAATCCTATCGAGCTAATCGACCGATTAAGCTCCCCCTCACTCTATGAGTATCCCGAATGAAAAGACCTAGAGCTTTTAAGCAACACTCGCTTACAAAGCCTCTACCCGATCACTCGCTCAAAAATGAGTTTATAAATCACTCTTTACAAAATTTGTTACAACAATGTAACTACACTCACTATTTTGTTGCTTGTAAATAAGCTAATTTGTGAGTCTTTGATGTTGTTTGAGCTTAAATCGCTTTCTCCTTAATTTTCCTCTTTTTCGAATATTTTCACCAAAATGGTGATATTTAGGGTTTTGATTGAGAGAGGTTGAAGGATGATAATTGGTTATCAATGGATGTGTTTGGAGGGTGATTGGGGTGGTTTATATGGCCAGCAAAGTCTATTTTTTTGTCTTATGACCGTTGGAAGTGGTTGAGTGTTTTATCCATTGGTTTTAAGCAATATCCCAGAATAAGCTGAAAAGCTGTTTTTGAAATCTGCAGAAAACGATCGGTCGTTTTCTGCATTTCGATCGGTCGTTTTCAGAAAATGATCGATCGTTTTATGTATTCGATCGATCGTTTTTATAACGATCTCTCTGGAAGAATTTGGACCAAAAACGATCGGTCGTTTTTGTCCAGACGATCGGTCGTTTCTTCAGTATTCTCTCTTTACTTCGAATGCTTGTAATTTCTTCGTTTTAGCTCCGATTATGGATCCCCTTGAACCGTTGGTTTCGTTTTTCTGTGCTCTATCTTTCTGACATTCTGAAATTTACATTTTCTACTTTTGGAAAAGACAAAGCGTTATATCATCGAAATAGAGAAATCGTAAAATCATTAAAAACATAATCAAACTTATAATCAAAATCAATTATTGAACCCATGGTTCAACAAGGAACGTTGTTTCCACGATATTCTTAATCGAAAAAAGGTAAGAAACTTATTTTCTTTTGGAGCAAATTACTTTTAGCTACACCAACCATTACACTTTTTTCTATTTAATAAATAAACGTTTCAAGAATTTCGATTAGTGTTGCGATCTATTATTATTATTTTTATACTTTTAATTAACTTCACGGAAGTTGACTTCCATGACCCGACTATTTTTTTTCTTATGTCTAAAGAGTATTTGGTCTTTAAAAAACAAAAAAAAAAAAAAAACATTCGGTCTTTTCAAATCTAATAATAAACAAAATATAAGATGAAAGATAGATTTTTTTAGAATAAACAAACACATACAGGCATATCTATACATATTCCTATAGAGAGATCTACATAGTCAGGATGAATTGGGTTGTGGGTAGGGTTATAGATGAACTCAATTAACGAACGTAGTCTATGAATATGTTCGTTCGTTAACTCAAAATTTCTATTCATGCTAGCTCATATTTGTTTATAAATGAAGTGAGATAAACCGATTGTTTAAGTAACTAACACAATATTTTCACGACGTTTCAGTTTGTTTGTATCCGTAGTTTTGGTGTGGAGGATAGGGAATTTAGAGGTCGGGTTGGAGTTGTAGGTTGGTTAATTAACTAGGTGGAGATAGTCGCAACCCTTCCCCTCCCCAATATTACGAAAAAAATCACATAAAATATTGGCCTCTCACATTTGAATTTTTTGATTCGGTCACTAGTTATGGGTAGTTAAAGAAGACGGTGATTGTGGAATTAATTAGGGGACAGAGACCAAGGTGGGCTGTGTGTGTGGGTCGGGGGTGTGTTTCGGTAGGAATTAGGATTGATCATTAATAATGAAGATGAGACATCTTTGAGATTGTTAAGATGTACATGCTGTTGACGAGCTAGGTTTTGTGGTGGAGCTGCAGACAGGGAAGTAACTGAACAGTTGGTGGCTGCAGTTTCTTCAATTTTAGAAATAAAAAAATAAAAAAGTAAATTTTTTCTATGCATTTTTATCAAAACTTTTAAATTTTAGTGTTTTAACCCACATTCCGTAAAATAACTTTATATAAGATATAAAAAAAAATCATAGATAAAGCTCCTATTTTACAATTCTGATTCTGCCACTGGTGCAGATGATTAGGAAAGAATGGAAAAAATAAGTCACCGGTCCTTATAGTTTTGTAAAGTATTTTAGACTCGTTCTCTACTTTTTCATCTTATGAGTAATGTTTTTAAATATTCAAAAGTACCATAATTAGTCTTAATATATATAAAGTCTAGAAAAAACAGATATCATTAGGTCTCAAGTTATAAATAAATTTAATAATATTTATGGATATACACATATGTGTGTATGTGTGTTGTATATATATTCAAATAGCACTACTTAGTTTATTTTTCTTATGTAATCAATGGAGGGCGGATTTTTCCATTACAAAAATTCTGTTTCACTCCAAAACTGTAAAAAAAAATTACAGACTGTAAAAAAAATTACAGTCTGTAATTCGGAATTACAAATTAGGTATAGAATTACCAAAATACTCATGTGTTTTTCAAACTGAAAAAAAATCCGGTGGTGTTGGCCGACCGATCGGCCAATCTGGCCGATCGGTCGGCCAACCCCACTGAATTTTTTTCCAGTATTGTTCGATCGATCGGCAACTAAAAAAAATTCCAAATTCATATCATTATACACATATCTCTCATCTCTCTCTCTATATTACTGTGACGACCCAGATTTCCAATAAGGAATTTCTGTGGTGCGGTGTTGTGCGTCAGTCCCACATCGCCTAGATATGAGAGTACTCACTCGTGTGGTACAAGGCTTTTTAAAACCGTGCGGCATAAAAGCAATGACGGAATTCCACAGTTAAGCGTGCTGAGCTTGGAGTAGTACCAGGATGGGTGACCTCCCTGGAAAGTTGTGCCAAAGCGGACAATATTGTTGATACGGGCGTAGCGGTTCGGTCCGTGGGGCCGGGGAGTTACAATTACCCTAAAAAAAATAACCATTTTCATAAAAAACCATCAAATCTTCAACAAAATCAAGTTTTTTTGTTATAAATCCCCATTTTAATCACCCTAATACATATATTTCAAACCAATTCAAACTAAAATCCATTGATTTGACCCAAATCAATTTGGATTTTTTTAAAAAAAAAAAACCCTAATTTATAAAAAACCTAAATTTGCAAAACCCTAATTTCACAAGCTCACAAGAATGGTTAGGGAGAAAAAGTCTTCGAAGGCGACTTCTACTAATATCGGCTCATCCGCTTCTCGTGCGGGTAATAGATCATTTATCGATAAATTTTCTCTCCTTAAACAGAATATGACATTTCAAAATTGGGATTTTTTCATTTCTTTAGATTACGATATACATGTCGAGGAAACATATGAATTTTATGAAAATCTTGTAGTTGACACAAATAAGCATGGTGTCCTTTAACTTAAATCGAAGGTTAACAAAAAAGTTATTGTGTTAACCGTCGCTGAACTTTACGACCTTATAGGATTAGATCAAGGTGGTGTTTCGAAAATCGAATAGGTTACGAATATATATAATGTAGTTAACCTTAGTGAGCTTAGTAAAGCCGTTTTTCATCCCCAACATGTCGGAGAACCAAAAGCTAATGATCTCCATTTCCAAAATAAAATTTCTTTCTTTGTTCTCTCGAAAGTAATTTTTCCCCATAGCTCAAATTTTAGTGATGTTTCGGAAGAAAACATTGTCGCTCTTGCTTGTATTCAAAGAAAAATAAGTTAGATACCGCCACACTCATTTTTAAAAAAATGATTTATGCGAAAAATAAAACAAAACATTCTCGCCCGTATGGCTCTCTTATTAGCGGTATTCTTGAATATTTTAAAATTCTCAAAAAAGGCCAAATTCTTGAGTCTACGATTGAGATTTCGTCTAGTAATCTTTCTCAAATGAGAATTGTTGATAAAGATATCGGTATTCTAAGTTGGTATGGATGCAAAGTTATGGAAGAATGGTATAAATCGCTACCTCTTCATCTAGAGCCATATGTAGGCATTAAAGCGAAAGTTTTTATTTCGGGTTCGGAACCAGAGGTTCTTTCCGATCCTGTTGATTCTTCAAACCCCATACCCTCGTCCTCACATCAAGAGAAGGGTAAAAGAAAAGCAGCATCGTCCTCTCTTCCTCCTATTACTGAAGATGCTGACTTCTCCCTTCCTCGTAACCCTCATTGGGCACCCGCGACCGGGAATTTTCATGTCGACAAGATGACGATGGATTATGAATTTCATCGTATGCAACGTCAACAATACCGTGAATATAGAATTGACAAGGGTGAGGATTATACAGAAATCGATGCGCATAGTGAAGAAGAATATAAGTATTATCGTGCGTACTTTCCGAACTATCAGCGCCCACTCTATGATGATACCGAGGATGATGCTAATTCGAAACAAAATGACTAGTATTTGTATTTGTTTTTATGTTTTGATATCATTTTTGTTTTTTTTCTTCGAACAATATGTAATTTTAATTTATTTAATTACTACTGTAATTTGGGATTTGTTGCATTATAATCGTTAATGTTTAATTTTCTTTATTATTTCATTTAATGTTAAATGGTTTGTTGGAGTTGGAATGTTTATGGTATTGTTATTACGTGTTACTAATGTTGTGTTCAGCATATTAAATGTTTGTTGTTGTTTGTTATTTTTGGCGGTATCCAATTTGAAGCGAAACTCTGACGAATTTTTCGATCGGCAATTGTAATTGTTTTTCGTTTTTTTTTTTTATGTTATCTGTTGAAGTTAAATTATGTAATGTATCATGTTCAAATAATATGTAATATTATGTAATGGCTGAACGATAGCCGTAGTTGGCCGATTAGTCGGTCAAGGTCTCTGAAAAATCAAAGACGGTGAAGTACTGATAGGCGAATTCCGACGATCGGTTACACAAATTTATGCCATTTAAGGGTATAATTATATCGTGAATTTTTTTACATTTTAATTGTAATAATAAAAAATGAAATATAACAGAATTTATTCGTACATTATTACTTAATTTCCGGTAAACATTTTCAGTACGAACAGAGCCGATTGGTCGGACGGTAAAAAATTGAGCGATATACATAAAATTGAACCGTTGTAATATGTATTTACAAAAATAACAAAAATAACTTAATATGAACAATTACATAATTTAACTCAAGTATCATTAAAAGAATTGACAAGAAGTTTGAAAAATAGTTTCGTACATACATGAAAAACTACTATGAATCGCATAAGTTGTATACGGCTTCAGTGTCTACTTCTTATCCATTTTTCCTTTGCAACGCTCTGTAGAAGTTGAAATTTGGTCAAAATATTTGTTTCCACGGATTAGCATCTGCAGTGTGTTCTTACTCCCACCGACCTATAATATCGGGCATCGAAAAATTCCCGTTTTAGGAATAACTTCAGCATAATGACATCTGTTCATAAACACCATTACAGCATGGATGTAATGTGTCAGTTTAGGAGGCGCAGTGTAAAGAGATAGATATGTGGTGTTCCGACAAACTACACCACGATTGGTATTTAAATTTTTCAATACTACAAGTGGTATATTATAACAAGATGCAATTAGAAAACCACATGCCGAAAATCTAATTCATTTATCGATATGGGTGTCGTTTTGAGTATCGCTATAATACAAACTGGATAAAAGATAATCAAAGCCTTTGTTATCGTAGCTTTGAAATATATTATAATAAACACCTCTCATTCGACAAAGCTCCTGATACAACTCCGATTTAACTTCGAACAGATTTTTTTCCCCTCCACTTTTACGCAGCACTTTTGCAATTACTCGAATGCCACAGTTACCATCACCACGCACATCATTTACCTTATCAATGAAATTATGTAGCATGGGCCATATTTGCTCAACGTACTTCAAGGTTTTCATATTGGTGGGGTTATTTGTCGTCCTACGCATCTTACTAGTTGGCTGAAATATCATTTCATCGAATTTTCCTTTCCCTTTTATCTCTACTAGAAACTTTTTCGGCTTTCACTTTTCCTTTATGCTGACTAGCAAGTTCTTCGTCCACATACTCCCCACCTGACTTGTCCTTCTTACTAGAAGTGTCTCCTTTTCTAGGTCTCCCCCTACTTTTTTTCACTTCAGGATCATTCATTAATGTTCTAGAGGGTAAAGTTATCTTTCGGAGTTGTATTTTCATGCGTCGTTTTTCAACGGAAGTTTTTGTAGAATAAACACTATTAAACTCGTCGAGATCAGCGTCAACCTCATAATCATCGTTCGACCCATTATCATCAATTACATCTAATTTTTTCCAGAATTTATGAATTTCATCAATTACATCTTGCCAAATAAATAATGTTCACTCATAATATGGTGACAAGGTAGCCCATGAGATAATTTTATACCACGGTCACAATCCACGGCGGACTGTCCATCACATTTTTTATGTTTTTCAAATAATAAATCAAACGTATGGTGTGATATATAGGATCTAAGATGTGTAAAGATAGGTCACCGTTCTGCATGTGGAAAATAAGAGTTTGCTTTTTTCAACTTCATCTTAATCTCATCGAACTGTTTACTAAGAATTTTATACACAACGACCCATACATTTTTAAGGGTGCCAGAATTGCTGGAAAGTGACGATTTTAGCTTGGAGTGTTGTTATTCAGCCCGATTACTAGTTTTATTACCTAGATGTGTTGAACGGTTGGTATAGCATGCAACAAACTTGGTGGAATATTCACATAACAAGTTCGTTATATAATTAACAACATCAGGATACGAATCGTAGGAGGACATGAAGGTAGCTACGCTATAATTGTACTCCTCTATCGTTTTGGCATCAACTACTAAACTCCAATCATCTAGAAACTTTTGCCAATTTTCGGAAGGGATTTTTGGTTTACATTGTTTCAAAACGTTTTTTGAAATATGGAAGGTGTATAACAAATGATAAGAACCAGGAAAAACAACACATAACGCATTCATCAGGGCCATCTCTCTTTTGGTTATAAAAACCCAAGGTAGTGTATACCCCCCCCCCCAATGTATCTTTAAATTTTTGCAGAGTCCAAATATAATTTCGTTCCGTCTCATCTCGCATAAAAAAAAAAAAACCTAAGCAATATGTTTGGTTTGTCGAAGTCATTCCCACAACTTCTAGAAATGACATATTGAAGCAATCTGTTCTATATGTACAGTCCATTAACAACACATCAAGAAAAGCTTTGAACAGCCTTATAGAATCAGGATGAGCAAAAAATAAGTTTTCTATGCGATTGGTGGTTGGGTTCGCTTCATAAAGGAAAGTATAATGATATTTGTCCAATAAATTAAGCAGTTCTTGTGTCATGGTCCAACCATCTCGCTCTTTAAATTTAATAGAAGCAAAAAAATTATGTAAGGTTTTTGCGTTTGACACATTGTCAGGGTCTCGAATTTTTAAAGCCTCTAATATGGCACTAACTTTAAAAGTACTTTGCCTTAATGACCTATATAATTCTTTTTCGGGTTCCGATAAACGAGCACGCCGTGCTTGCCCTTACAAGTAAGTGGGAGGTTTATGATTATGGTTTCCATTTTACACACAACACCTCCATTCATTATTAATCAAATAACCCTTAATAGAAAATAGACAGTCTGTTTTTTTTGTACCTGAATCGGTGGAAGACACATTCGTTTTCCTGTAAACACCCGATGTATCACAACATATATGAACATACGGTGCTCTTGTCCCGTAAAGACCACCCGATCTACGAATCGAGAGAATAAAACCCCAATTTCCAGCCATGTCAGAAAGATCGTTAAGCATTTCATCCCTAGTATCCCAATATAAATCGTCAACATCGAAATAATTTGTATAATCGGTTAGTTCCACATTTGAGCTACTTGAGGAGGGAACAAAATTATAGTCCCAATATTGACTCCCCTCATATTCCGCCATACCAAACCTTATGTTAAACGAGCAAAAAAATGGATAATAATTACTTATGTTTATTTTGTGTCTAACAAAAAAACGCGATTTTATAGAAGAATTGATCATTTTTGATGAAAATGGTGAAATATAGGGTGATAGAGTGATGGTGAAATGAGTGGGTATGTTTATTTTTGAGGGATTTTCATACATGTAGACTGAAAAAGCGCATTGTCCGACCGATCGGCCAGTCTGTCTGATCGGTCGGCCAACAATAACAAAATTCCAATGAGGTTGGCCAACCGATCGAACAGACTGGCCGATCGGTCGGCCAAGCTCACTGGAACTTTTTTATTGTTGGCGATCGATCGAACAGTACTGGAAAAAAAATCCAATGGGGTTGGCCGATCGGTCGGCCAACCCCACTCGATTTTTTTCCAGTTTGAAAAACACAGGGATATTTTGGTAATTCTACACCTAATCTGTAATTCCGAATTACATACTGTAAAAAAAAATTACAGTTTTGAAGTGAAAACAGAATTTTTGTAGTGCAAAAATCCGCCCTCTAATCAATGTTACAGTATATTGTTTTTCAAGTTTTGGATGAAAATGGTTACATAATGGAAAATTTATATGTTTATATCCAGTATTTATATATGATTTAATTATACGTAATTTTATTTAAAAGCAAGTGTTTTATAAATCAGACGGGCAAACAAAGTGATGTACTCAACTACCCACCTGGGTTAGCTCAATTATGGTACTAATCTCGGAACAATGGTAACTCTATTCTATGCCAGTTAACAAGACAAATACTTCTACTTTGTAACAAAGAGAAAACAGATTAAAAGTTTAATATTTTCGATTATTAACAAATAATGAAATATCAACTCCATTCATTAACATGAGACAAAACTCTTCACGAATACGATATCACTGAAGGTGATAGATAACATTAGGTCTGACCCATAATGTCGTTAGATCAGATTTTTTCAGTTAGATGGGTAACATTTATTTATTTCTTTCTTTTTCCTTTGTCATTAATTTTTAAAGGCTACTTACGAGTAGGGGTGACCTTAAATCAACCAAACCATGCTGAAATGACCAAAAACCAAACCAAACCAATTGGCATTCGGTTTGTTTTGATTTAAAAATTAAAGAACCGGTTTGATTTACAGGTTGAGCGTTTTTAAACCGAAACGATTGTTTATGATTATACAAATAAATTCCTAAATATTAAATATATTATTATAATTTATGAATAACTTAATGTGTATGTCATTTTGTTACTTTTCGTAGGTCCGTTTTATATAAAATGAGTTTTATTTATTATGTTTAATGTACTCATTTGTTATTAGCATTTTTTTTACATCAAGAACATGTTGATTCTTTCTAAACACATCTTTCTTTTTTTAATAATCAAAATTCAGACCGTTTAAGTCGAGCTGAACCAAACTAATTTTTAGTGTTTTGGTTTCATTTATTAGTTTGCTTCCAAACAGAACCGAATCAATGCAATTTAATTGGTTTGGTTGCATTTTTGCCAAAAATTGAATTAACTGATTATTGGTCACCCCTGCTTACAATTTGGTAAACATGGGACACTAAACACAAACTTTTTAACAAAAAAAAGTAAAGAAAAAATATTAAATTGGTATCCAACCGATCCTATTTTAGCAATTTCAGATCCAACCTATCAACTTTTCCAAATTGGTACCCAACTTTAATGGTTTATTTTCAATCAAGTCATTCTTACTTGTTGCCGCTTTATTTTTTATTTAGAAAAATTTTGTTTAATAACTTATATTATCATCTTTTACTAATTTGATAACCAACTTACAATACTAGTACAAAAACTTACAAACTTTTTCCAATTTGATATCAATTATTGGATATAAATGACTTGATCGGATCGTAAACACAAATTTTGGATACTAATTTAAAAATGCATGTAGATTAAGTACTAAATTAGTAAGAACCATAAGACAGATACCAAATTAGCATTTTTTTTAAACTTAAATAATAATCTAAATATTATAATTTTTTATCAAAACTTCACAGAACAAAAACAAGGAACCTCTCTTTCTCTTAAAAAACAAAAACAAAAACAAAAACGTTGTTCTCTCTCACATAGTCAGCTTACCAATCGATCTAAGGTAACTTTTTCAATTACATTATGTTATTCATTTATGTATCCCTTTTTTATATATCATTGAATTTCTACATTTTTACGATATTTGACACGATTATTTTAATTTTTTGGTCATTCATTAGACTCTTATCTGATAACATTAGATATTTTTTAATTTCATAAGGATACGACGATTTACCGAATTTCTGTTTCTGGGTTTGTTAAGTATTGATTATTTGTGATTGGGATTAAATTAATTTAGTTCTCGCGTACGTAATTATTTTAGGAAAATGATTCTTACCTCAAAAACTCTATGTTAAGGAATCAGTTGTTGCATTTTATTGTATCATTGAGAATTTGGTATTTATTAGGTAAATGGTAATGTAATTATTTTATTTTCAGTGCCGTATCTGAAATTGTGAGGCGTTTTATGGGTATTCGTTTAATGAATGAGTATTTTTGTATCACGTATGTTATTAATTTTTTTGCCAGGGTTGTCGTATTTTCTTATTGATTAGATTATTTAAAATATGCTAATATTTTAGGGTAAATTTTGGATTGGGCCATGAAAACAAAAGTATTTAAGAATTGGTCCATGAAACTGAAACTAATTAAGGATTGGTCCATTTCCCCTAACTAACCAATAAAAATGTAAAAAATCAGAAAAAATAAAAAAATTCCAGAAAATAAAAATGCAAAAATGAAAAAATAAAAAAAATATGAAAAAACGCAAAAAAAATTAAAAGAGGCAAAACCCCGAAAAAATATGAATTTTTTTTTAAAAATCCCAAAAAATAAAAAAAAATCTCATAAAATCAACAAAAATCTAAAATCAACAAAATCCAAAAACGCAAAAAAAAAACAGTCTGAACCAAAAACAGTCTGAACTATTTTAAGTCATTTTAAAAACAGTCTGAACCATTTTAAGTCATTTTAAAAACAGTCTGAACCAAAAACAGTATGAACTTTTTTAAGTCATTTTAAAAACAGTCTGAACTTTTTTATGTCATTTTAAAAACAGTGTATGATCGTGTTTTTTCAGGGTTTTGCCTCTTTTATTTTTTATTTTTGATTTTTTCATATTTTTTTGATTTTTTCATTTTTGCATTTTTATTTTCTGGAATTTTTTCATTTTTTCTGATTTTTTACATTTTTATTGGTTATTTAGGGAAAATGGTCCAATCCTTAATTAGTTTCAGAAATAATGGATCAATCCTTAATTAAATTTTATAGCCGGACCAATCCTTAAATACTTTTGTTTTCATAGTCCAATCCTTAATTTTCTCAATATTTTATTCGTAGAACTACTTATATTTACATATGTACATCCAGGGGCAGGAACTAGTTGGAGGTAGTCTGGTTGCCGCCCCCCAATTTTGATTTAAAAAAATGATGAAAATAATTATTATTTTTTATTTAGTTTGATCAAAACCTTCAAAAACTAGTGTTTGGCCCTCATACTACGGAAAAAAACTCATGTAGGGTATGAGGAAAAAAATATAGAATATCAGTCTTTCCCATTTAAAATTGCTAGTTCTGTCATTGTGTACATTAAGATCTCATATAAAATTAGTCGACCTGTGTTGGATTAGAATAGTCTAAGGTTGCAATGAGATGGGAATTACTTAATATTTAGTCTTTTGCATCCCTTTACATTTGAATTTAAATACGGAGGCTTGGAGTTACCCCCTCGGTTGATGTCAATACAAGGGTTTGCTTCTAAGGCGAAATCTATTGTCACTGAAGATTGATGTGGTGACCACATACTGTTATTTCTTAAAAAATAGGATCTGGTTTAGCATGAAAGTGTTCCTCATAGTCGTAATATTCTGTTGCTTGAATTTCTTAGTTTTGAATGCAAATCATCAAGGGAGATTCATTCTCTTTGTTGGTAATCCAATATGAAGAGGACATAAACATTGATGTTGCTTTGTAACAGAGTACTCCATATATTGAAAATGTGAAAGATTTGTGTTGTAGAATAGGTGCATTTTAACTCACTTTCGAGCTTTTGTGATCCTAGAATGTTGGAGTTATCCAAAACGTACTAAGCTATTTTACAAAACCTTAAAAGACCGGAGGATACTGATTATCAATGACATGAGGTATGCAGGACAGATTTGGTTTTATCCAAACTCAATTTACCAATCCTTCATGGGGAAAAGTTGTAGTTAAAAACATTTGTGTCTAATATGTTCTGTGATGTTTGTCTTTGTTAAACCTCATAGGCGTGATATAATTACTCTAATACTCTCCCTTTCTCGTGGCCCGACATTTCAAGGGTCACTCCCACTTGCTCGTGGCCCGACATTTCAAGGATCCTTCATATTTTAGTCGATGTGGTATAATTACTCTAACACTCCCCCTACTCTAACACTTCAAGGGTCTACTCTAACAATCCCACTTGCTTGTAAGCCCAATTTCAAGGGTCTACTCTAACACTCCTCCCTTGTGCTCGTGGCCCGACATTTGAAGGGTACTACGAGCGGACATATTAAATGGGTGGAAGTAAGCCCAATATCGCTAGGCCCGCTCTGATACCATGTTAACCCCTTTATACCTTACCATTAGAAGGACTCGTAATAGTAAGCATGGGTAACTCATTAAACAACATACTAGATCATATTTAGTTGATGTGGTATAATTACTCTAACCTTTGCTTTTTTTGTATTGACTTGTATGATTAGTGAATATTTGAGCTCTAAAGAATTCTTTTTGTATTAAAACTGTTTGGAAAGATAGGACTGCCAATTTGTTAGTATACTTTTGGTTCTTTGAAATTCGTCCAATCAAGCAGGAAAAAAATGGCCGATCTTCAAAATAATATATATGTAGATGTTGTAAATAAAGTCCATTTGGACACCCATAGATTAGAGTTGTTCCCCATCCAGGAGCTGCTAGAATATTCTAAATTCAGTTGTCTCGATAAATCTTTATATGAGTTGTTTATTGCCAAATAGGTGGCTATTTTTCTAAATTGCTTCTCTTTTTTTCTTCAGAAATGGCATCAAATGGAGCTCCCCAGAGAGGAAGTGCGGCGGCAGCAGCTGCGAACCTACGTAGGAGGAGGACGACAAATGGCGGTGGCGGAGGTGCTGTCGGTGGTGGAAGCAACATGCTTCAGTTCTATACGGACGACGCTCCGGGCCTTAAGATTTCCCCTAATGTTGTCCTTGTCATGAGTATCGGTTTCATTGGGTTTGTTTCTATTCTTCATGTTGTTGGCAAGCTTTATTTTGCTCGTCGGGAGGCTTGAGAGCATTCTCATTGAGTTTTTTTATATTCTGATAGTTGGTTAAAAGACTGTTAAATTTTGGGATTTTCATCCTTTGGTTTGTTTAACATTGCTACAGTAATCGTAATGGTTTGTCATGAGATTTCGTTTGTGAGTTTAAAAATGCAAAATCACTGAAGGGATGCTCTTATTTCACACATTGCATCGGTGTGAGAACAAGCATTTATTATAAGTTACTGAGAACTCCCTTTTTTATATCGGTTTCAAAGTTTTTTTTTTTTTTTTTTTAACCAACTCGGACCCACACGGTTTCCGAATAAATCGTCGTATTTCATCTCATGCATTTGGTCAACATGTGCAAAATATAAAAGTAAGCAAAAATAGGAATTACGTTAAGAGTACCCACGTCTATAATGCTTCGAATATTTTAACACTCCTTGCCAAATTGATTTGAAAACAATAAAAAGAACTTGAGCATAAATAACAAAGGCACTAATTTGATAACTCCATTGCTTTGATCGTGAAATAAACTCGTTTTTCCATAAGCTCTTGATCTCACATCTCTGAAGAAAATGGCATGCATTGGCAGCTGATATATGATCAATTCCCTCTTGTTCTTTCTTTCGGATCTCTCCCTTTCCTGTTTTTTGTACATCTTCTCAAGGGTGCGTTTTGCTTCACTGTTGGGAAAGTTCTTGAGATCAAAGTAGTGTGGAGCGACATCAACCAACCACTCTCCACGAACATCAGTCACAGTACGGATGAAACCTCCGCTTGTTAAAACAAACTCGTTGTAGATAACCCATTATGGCTTATGATCCAAGCAATTCGAAGGGTGTAAATGAACCACCTGACTATCCTTGACAGTTAGGTAGTGAGGAGTGCACTCGAGATGGGCCACCTGCATAAAACATCGAGCTAGCATAGCCTTTCTAATATTTAGATAATAATCACGGCTGTTAAAAGCTGTGCTACACAGCTTCAGATTGAACCTAGCCATGATCCGAGCAAGAAGTTGTTTAACATTGTCAGCATTCTTTAATGCACTTTGATTTATGAAGTTCTCATCGCACCAATTAAGATCCTCATTATTTTGCCTGTAGGCATGATACACATTCAACAGCGTAAGATGGTCCCCGTCTATATGTCTAAATCGATCTTTTGCTTTGTCGGCAGCTTTTTTTTGTGCGTCTCTAGGCTGGACAAAGCAGTTGGGTGCTGAAAGCATGGCTGATATAGACAATATTTCATTTGAGCAGTTAAATTCGACGCTAGCAAAAAGCATCTTAGACATTTGCGGATCCAAAGGAAACTCACTCATAATCTCACCTAACTTGGTTAAATTTCCCTCATCATCTATTGCTCCCAAATAATTCAACACCTCCAAAGCACCCTCCGTCTCAGGTGATGGGGGATCCATAAAATCAAAATAGAATCGTCTATCCCAAGCTTTTGTTGGGTACGTTGTAAATAAACACAATAATTTCTACGGAAAAATAAATAGACAAATAAACAGAAAATGGTTTCCTCAAATATATAAATATCAAATACAATATTTAACATAAAATAATGTAAATGATACCGAAATAGACTAAAGTCCGAGACGAGATAACTGCAAGTAATTTTCCTTAAACGATATTTGCCCTGCCACCTCTGCTTCTGGCTAAATGGGCACTTCGTTCCCAAGGTACAACGCCTATCGCATGTGACTCGACGGAAACGGCACCGAGCCACGGTCGGGCCGTTGGTGGTGCGGTACTCTCTCTCTATATGTATGCATATGTGTATGTGTGTCAATGTGTGTATATGTCACGTCATTTCTTTTCTCCTTTTTCTTGTCTTGTGAAAAGATAGATATATGCATGTCTTTTTACCAAAAAACATATGAAGAGTTACATGTCAATAATGCCATAAATGGGGGGCAATTAACATTGTAAGTTACATAAATAAATTGCATTCACTTACAAAAACCGTTTCGGTTTTCCAACAATCCCCCACATGAATGCAATTAACTGACATGCAACGTGCATCCTAAATGCAATCGAGAGAACCACGAGAATTCACTGGATAAAGACAGGTAGCGCGCGCCTTGAACCTGCCATAGTGATGTAAAATCTGATATGCTACTATTGGGTAGCCTTAAAGCCTTGAACCCTTTAGCGTTTGTACATACCAGGGTAATACTCACACAGTGTCCTCTCTACACCACTTACTAAGCCATTTGGTTGTTGTCCATATTTGGCCCTGGACTGTCTTGGCAAATTCAACCGAGTGCTCTAGCGATTTAGCCCTAGCTCATCACATAGTATCGGCCATACACACTCGTTATAGGTGATTTTCAAGTCAAAGGTGTCCTGACTCACCCCACTCGACCTTCGAGATACTTGATTCATTAAGAGTCTCATGATCACCCTTAAAATGGTACAGGTCTATCACTCTTGCATCATAGAAATGGACTGAGAACTTATGTTCTCGAGTGCTTTGTTCGGTAACCCGCACAGTTCAGTTTTCCCATTGAACTTGTGACTAAAATTTCCAGTACAGGTTGGGTAGCTTATGTGAAGGTTTCCAATTTATTGGGCTTCAACCCCCATTTCCCTCGATGATGCTCCGACTCTTCCATGAGTCAAGCATTTTTTATATGGATCCGCATTATTATCCTTAGACCTTACTAAGTCTATGGATACCACAATTTTTGCTAGCAATTTCTCTTACGGATTTGTGTCTCCGACGAATATGTCATGACTTTATCGGGACTTTCCATTATACAAATTATTCTGATCCTGTTTAATAACTGACTGACTGCAGCAGTGCACGTTTATTGCGGGAACAGATTTTGGTCACTTGGAATACCTCCCAAAACTTCTCAGCCAATCTGCCTTTATTCAGTGTCTACAACATTATGAATTCGGATTTCATAGTTGATCCACTTATGCATGTCTGTTTCACATACCTCCATGAGACTGCGACCTCTTTAAGTACAAAAATATCCACTCGTAGACCTTGTACTGTTAAAGTTCGAGAAATTTGGTATCAAAATACCCTAAAAATATTTTGGACATCTCGTATAATGCAGTTCATGATTGGCAGTATACCTCATGTATCAAAGAAGCCTCATTGGCAAACCTACTCGGTATGCTCACTGAGTTGGCTATATCTGGTCTAGTGCAGTTCTTGACGCACAAGAGACTACATATGATAAGTTAGGTGTTTGTTTTAGTCCATATATTGACTTAACAAGTTTTTGCACCTTGGCTTACTTTACACGGAACCACGACCCAATGGGTTGTTCCTAATTCTCTAGATCTCCATTTATAAAACACATGTTCTCATTAATTAATGATGCGTTTTTTCATAGAGATTAGAGTATAGACATTAAAATTATTAAAACCGTCAGTTTACTTAAAGTAATTGATTTTATTTCTCACGTGCCTATCAACCTCATTTTTGATGGCATCTTCCCATATACACATTATATGGATAACATTGATTATTTCAATATCGTCGATTCACCTTCGCTCATGAAGGTCAAGGGACAAAGGAAGTTTCATTACTTACCCTTTTACCATGCCGAGGCACTTCATCTTCCTTACAAGATTCACTTTCCCACTTTTCCAGCACCGTTTGAGTGTTCACTTGTCTTGAGTAGCGTAATGCTTTGAACCCTCAACGTATTGATCACACTCGCCAGGCGTTAGAGTTTTTTTTTTTCGGAAAAATTTCTCTTTTTAGAAAATATGCTTCTCGGGCATAGAACAATGTTCTATATCACTTTAAAGCCATGTGCCTTATGCACTAGAAACCGATCAGCACTATATTTTGTGCTTATCCGAAGAACACACAATCTACCGTTTTCGATCCTATCCAAATCATTCAAGGAACAAGATTGAGACCTTTCTTAGGTAGCACCAAATTTTCACGAACTTATAGTCAGGCACCATGCCTTCTATAATTCTGACTGTTTGGTCCAACTTCCTAAGCGATAGTTTGTTCAACACATAGCTTGCGGAAAGCTCACTTCCCGTACAAATTTAGAGTTTAATCCTGAACTTATCAACATGATATTCATCGTTTAAGAACTACATTTTTGCTCGAGAGCATAATAAGTCGTTCTTTAACGATTGGTGTCATTCCATCAACACAATTATATGAACGGTGTCTCATATTCACCGTTTCAATCACACTGATCATGTATTCATATCCATGTGAATATACCATTTCGGAACTAGTTAGACAATATCTAACACTTTCAAAAATAGTCTATCATTTAATGATTAACACTTAATCATGGATTAAAGTTGGTAGATTAACACAACAGAACACCCATGATTAAACATGTTTTCTGACAAGCCTTAATCCTCAACAATAGAATTCACGTATTCATTCTTACTTGAATGAATATCTCGACTGATTTATCTTTACTTCTCATCAAGTAGACATATCAGTGTTTAATACATCCATCAAAAAA
This sequence comes from Primula veris, assembly GCA_963682055.1. Taxonomy (NCBI): domain Eukaryota; kingdom Viridiplantae; phylum Streptophyta; class Magnoliopsida; order Ericales; family Primulaceae; genus Primula; species Primula veris. The sequence continues at coordinate 26,099,359 of OY821745.1, read as the reverse complement.
TTGAGAAAATATCTTTTAAACCCTTCTTGGTTTTGCACTCATCTCAAATGCATCGAACCATTTGGTTATGTACTCCGTTCGAAACTTCGAATTGAAGACTTAGCAATACATTGCTTCAAACACAAACTCATATTTGTGTTTCAATTTAAATAATAGATTTAGAAAAATAAAACATTTAAACTTTTATATTTTCATCACCTACTATATCATGTCAAATCAGTGACTTGGTTGAATAATTCAACATGTCATTTTGACCACAAGAGTATCGACTAAAATGCTCATTTTGAACAAATAGTCACTCGTGTGTTGCCACAAACAAGCAAACTTATCACAATTTGATCCTAGTGTTTTGGCTACCAAAAGCCTACTGCCCTTTAGATTTTAAAAACTACTAGTCATGATTTAGATTTGTATGCTTGCACTTGTTAGTGGATTTCCAAACGTTTAAAACGTTTCCACACATTAACGCCCCCACAGTTCGTGCATTCCCTTTGTCCTCACTCAGAACATGCACACTGTTATAGAGAAACTTAACCGCTTTCAATGTGATAAATGAATTTTATAATTTATTTCAGACGTTTAAGGTCTATACCACTAAACCGTTAGGCATTCTCTCACTCGCCCGCGGGCGCTTTGGGGTACGTTTAGATTCTCGATCTACAGGATCGACGGGTTACCCCAACATTTGTGGGACCCTTGGGGTTCTTCCCCAATAATAGTAATATAATATTACTAAATTACTATTCTCAATAATAGCAAGCTCAACATATTCACAATATGTTTTACTAACAAATTAATAATATGTTACTTCAACAAGTTATTAAATGTTTTTCCAACAAATAAATGAGATGTTAATTTCAACAAATTATTAAATGTTCTTTCAGCAAATTAATAAGATATTATTTCAACAAATAATAAATTAGCCGATATTTGTTTATTCTTAAAATAAACTCAACGACCATTTATAATTTGTTAATCATCAAATTATTTGCTCTTGGATGAAAAAGGTTGGTTATTAAATAACCTTTCATCCAAATATGTAACCGACTCGTCAATGCAATTCGTAGGTAGCTAATAAAGCTTTTCATAAATGCAAACAACGACTGTCGTTACAATACTTTATAACTCTCCAAATTAAATTGCGATTAATCATAATTAATAAGAAATTATAAACACTCGTCATTAATCTCATTAATGATTACCGTTACAAATTTTTTAACCCTCCAAATTAAATTGCAATAAATCACAATTAATACGGATACCACCCATTATATCACCACATTAGTGGCTTTAATAATGGTGATTTCGAATTTGTAACCCCCGACATTAATATGCACTCATGCAAAAATTAATAGGAGTTACACCGACACCCACGATGTTCTGTTCAGTTCCAGTACCCACTGTGTTCCGGACATTTCCCGTAGGAAACTGTTTGTTATCTCAAATAACAAACACGCACAATCTAATTTCGAAAAATGAAACTAAAACTCCTCATTCGCAAACACCAAATTTCTATAACCACGCATGGTTTCAAGAAACTGATTTTGCAAGAGTATTCTAGTTCATTCCCGAAAAGGATTATCAAATTATGAAAGATTTATTCAACCGTAAACATCAGATAAATCTGATTTTACACAGAACAATCTCAGAATTCAACCAATTATGTCGTAAGCCCCAAATTCTGAAAATCAGAAAATGGTTTTACAAGAACTATTTCGAAACCAGTTCTGTCGTAATCCCCAATTTAATGGCTTTTACTAGAACTGTTTCGAATAATCATCAATCTTCCAATTCCATGGTAGAGATCCTTGTCTACATAAATACTCATTGGAAATTGTTAGTCATTTATTAACATGAAAATAATAAACATATATAAATGCACTAACAATATAATATAGTTTCTAAACATATTACTCGTAATTAAAATATTCTAAAACTCTAGAAAATATAATTACCAACTACGCAAATTCCAAACAGTATGCAACCGGTACCAATCCGGACATGTAATACAATGAACAAATCAATGAAACATGCATGTTTCTTAGTTATCGGTAACCAATACATGTGCATTACCATTTATACATGCAAGTAAATAAAATATACAAATATGATGCATTCACTGGACAAAGTACAACCACTCAAAATACTCACCATAAATGAAAATGGTCACATATATTCACAACTACATCTCATGCGTTTCATATCAAAATCCATGATCTCGTATATTCATTAATAATATAATCCAATCTCCCATCACATTGCTCATAAAAAAGATGTCAATAAATACATCACGTTATTTAAAAGTCACACTTATAAATATAGGCTACCAAACCAAAACTAATCAAAACCAGTATTTGGCTTTCCAAAACGAAAGAAACAAAGAAGAAACCGTACTTATCAATAGTCAATAGAATTAATATTAACATATTATTCTCATTGCTCTTTAATATCAAAGTCATAAATAGCATAATGTAACTTACACAAGACAATTCGATTTCCCTGCGATTTAATGAATAAAATGAAAATTCAACTGGAATATAAAATAAATTCTTATTCCTAAGTTGGCTTATTTCCTAACAGATTGACTCAGGTATTTACTTTAATCTCATTCGACAAGTTAAGTAACAATTAAGTAATCCAGATTAAATTCTACCATTTCCATATAATTTAACAAAAACAAACGACTAAAATCAAATTGCTTTAAGAGAATTCAAAAGAATACAAATAGCAATCAACTATAACACTAACCTGATAGAGATTGATCGAATTTAAAACTCAATCAACAAATGATTAAGATACGTATTTGGGGATTATAATTAAAATATTCTTGATGTGCATCAAATAAAAATATGATATAGCAATCCGAAACCATTACAGCCGTAAACATCAAATTCCCGAAACCGAAGATTAAGAGAAAATAATTTTACTAAGAACGATTACGGAGAAAGAAATAATTTTCTGTATAATCCATACACCGAAATTATTGTATCAACGTACAAAACATAAAAATATCGTTTAAGATTGTTGGGTACGTTGTAAATAAACACAATAATTTCTACGGAAAAATAAATGGACAAATAAACAGAAAATGGTTTCCTCAAATATATAAATATCAAATACAAGATTTAACATAAAATAATGTAAATGATACCGAAATGGACTAAAGTCTGAGACGAGATAACTGCAAGCAGTTTCCCTTAAACGATATTTGTCCCGCCACCCCTGCTTCTGGCTAAATGGGCACTTCGTTCCCAAGGTACAACGTCTATCGCATATGACTCGACGGAAATGGCACCGAGCCACGGTTGGGCCGTTGGTGGTGCGGTACTCTATCTCTATATGTATGCATATGTGTATGTGTGTCAATGTGTGTATATGTCATGTCATTTCTTTTCCCCTTTTTTCTTGTCTTGTGAAAAGATAGATATATGCATGTTTTTTTACCAAAAAACATATGAAGAGTTACATGTCAATAATGCCATAAATGGGGGGCAATTAACATTGTAAGTTACACAAATAAATTGCATTCACTTACAAAAACCGTTTCGGTTTTCCAACAGCTTTTTCAAGGTAAGTACCGTATTTGCAAGGTTCGACTGCACAAACTCGGGATACGTCTGTGTCTGAAAATCATTGTTAAAACTCTTTTCGGTATAAAGCGTAAAACACTTGCCAGGTTGGGTTCTTCCGGCACGACCGGATTTTTGATGAGCACTAGCCTTCGAAATGAGCGAGACCAATAAAGAGGTTTCTGCAATATTTGTCGTTTCGACAATCTATCTCCCAGCGGTCCCACCTTCCTTCAGAGGAGGAGGAGCCCGTTCGAATATCTTCTGTTACATAGCAGGTGGGAGAGAAGAATACAAAGGCACTATTGTCACAGATCCTACGCTATCTCCGATATTTCCAGTCTCTTTATTTATCTTCTTACAAGCGTCTTCTATCTCCTCCTCCCCAGTTAGAAAGAGAAGTATGTCACCCTCTGTTTTAAAATTCGCGCTACATAGCGCTATGTAGCGCGAAATAGCGTTTTTTTGGTAAAAAACGCAACGAAAAATCACGATTTTGGGTGGAATTGCGCTAAAATCGCGCTATAGGGGACCAAAAGCGCAAAAATCGCGAAATTCTGGACCAAAAGCGTAAATAGCGAGTTAAAAAAAAACAGCGGATCTAAATAATAAATATATATTGTGCAATTTTCATAAAAGTGTCTACAGTCCAGATGGTTAAGACTGTGCTGTAATTTCCAGCAGACCTGGGTTTGAAACTCACCAACAATAATTTTTTTTTTGATTTTTTTTTATTACTATCTAATATAACTATATTTTTTTATTTTTTTTTGTTATATATTCTAAATTTTAGTGCATATTTAGGCAAAAAAAAATACACCGCAAAGCGCTATATAGCAACGCTATTAGCGCTTTTAGCGTTTCTCTCAAAAAAACGCTACGATAGCGATAACGCTATTTAAAACACTGATGTCACCTGGACCTCCGGACATGTGAATTTGCACAACCGTACCTATAGCTGTTTCAACATAATCTCTTATGGTCTCTTGCGTATAGAATATTTCCACTGGGTGAGCCTTCCTGGAACTTTCATAAGAGGTGCACCGTCAAAATAATCTTGAAACTTTTCAGCCTGTAATGTAGCACTCATAACAACCAACTTCAGATCCGGTCTGTTTCTCAGCACTTCCAGCAAAAGATCGAATAAAACGTCTGTCACTAGAATCCTCTCGTGAGCCTCGTCAAGAATTATAACTTTGTACCTCTCTAAAAGTGGACCAGTCATAGCCTCCCTTAAAAGCATACCGTCTGTTAAATACTTTAAAACAGTCTTGGAACTAGTACAATCTTCAAACCGAATGCTTTAACCAACTTCCTCTCCAATAATAACATCCATCTCTTTAGCAACACGGCATGAAACAGACATAGCAGCAACCCTATGGGCTGAGTGCAGCCAACAAGGTATTTTTTGCACTTATCAGTGCTTGATCATGAACAGCTTCCAAAACAAACTGTCGAATCTGGGTGGTTTTACCACTGCCGGTTTCACCGACGAGGATAAGTGTTTGGTGTTTAGCTAGGGTTTGAAGGAACTCATCCTTCTGGTGCCACACTGGAAGAGTCTTCCTCTTCTCCAATATATCCTTATACTTCTGTCATTCTGTGTGTATAATCTCCCGTTCCACCTGTTTATCATTATCGTCGATGATGTGCTCAATCCTGTTCCTACACCGTTGGTTGATGATAATCTCGCGACCTTATTATCTCACCCTGTTAAATAGGAGTACAATTCCTCTTCCTCTCCGTACCCATCTCTCTTAGATGCGCCAGTGTTTTAAAAAGCGAAATCTTAACTAAAACGTTTTGTTTTTGCAAGAGATATGTTAAAAGCGTAAAGGTTAAGTAATCAAAGCAAGAATTTTTCTAAAAATATAGAGATTTACAGTATTATTTTTCTTGCTTTTTTGCCTCCTTAGTTTGGAAGTCTAGGTTAGTTGATGTGGTTTGTAGCCTATTTGGTCTATTTTATTTGGTAGTTATCGGAATTCATTTAAGTCACCAGAGGCTTGGTTCATGGAAAGAATCTCTTTCTTTTTTTAATACAATGGCCTGGTAGGCTGGTACTTCAAAAAAAGTGAATTGTACTCCTATCTAACAGGGTCATGTTCGCTAGCATGCATGAAAATTAGACAATTTCAGTTTCAGTTTTGGTATTGTTTCGTATTATAAGTCCGTCCTTAATCAGAGATATTACAAACTAGTATCAAAGCAACGATCTTATAGGTAGAACAGTAGTTTTACCAAAGATTGAATAATTGGAACAAATTGCTTTTCGGGAGATAGTGGAATGGGAGAAAAAGTTCTATAAAAATATGAACAATTTACTAGACAAATATGCTTGGAGTACTTTTATGTTAACTTTGAAGAGGATTACTAGCCTCATACAAATGCTCTTACAAGGTAGCCTGATGTCGTACAAATTATCATAGGCATAATTTGACTAAAAAGATACCCACTCCTTCCCGAAATAAGTGTTGTATATTACTTTTTGAAACGTCCCAAAATAAGTGTCAGCTTTCTTTTTTTAGTAAGTTTTCTTTTTTATTTTTTTTACTAAAAAATAACCTTTTATTAGTTTAACCACAACAAAATTATACTCAAAACTTCACATTTTAATTAAAAATTAATTTTGTTTGAAAATTTTAATGTTTTAATTGTTTTTCGTTGAGTTTTTACCAAAATTGTTTCAAATTCTTAAATAGCACGGTTTTCGAAACAGAACACTTATTTTGGGACGAATGGAGTATATAGCTAGCTTGGTCTGGTTGCATTGCTAATACCACATGGCAGAACAAAACAAGATAAGAACCAGTACTACGTGTCAAAGTTAAAACTAAGGGCACTCGAGGTGTAATTAGCGCATTCTCATCAATGCAATGGAATGACTCTATATCTATAACTATATACAATATTATAAAAAAAGGTGTCCATCAATTACCATATAGCTCTCATAAAATATAGAAACTATAAAATTTTAAGATTTCTTTTTACATGTAAAGAATTTTAGAAGCAAAATATAGACACATTTTAAGTGGGTCAACCATAAACAAAACTCAACTGATTAATCTTTTTTATTTCATTTGGTCATCTTTTGTTTATCTTTCTACATTTCAGCCAAATAAGCTCACAGTGGATTAAACAATTTCCTTATTTTATCTCCACATCTTCTCTATCAATGACCCTCATAACATGATTCATCTCTTTCGATCCCAATTTTCTTTCCTTTTGAATGACGGTCAAATGTTTTTCATTAAATTATTTGGTTTTATTGTCATACACTTCGATTATCTACATTTGTTACTAGCAATTATGTATCCCGTTAAGATCTAACACCGGAGAAGGAGAACCACGATGAAATAAAGAGACAGATGTCAAAATGGATGATTTACGAATGAGATCCAGACATATTAATGGAGAGAGGAGAAACAAACAAAGCATTTTAATAAATAAAATAATATTTTTTTTATTACGTTATAGCTAAGAGTTGTATTGCACTGTTGTGCAACTTTTTCAAATATATAGATATAAACCTTATAATGGTATACAAGTGTAAAGATATAGAGGAGCATTAACTAGAACTGTTGAGAATCTCTTAGTCTTATAAGTTATAACTATGACTCTTATGAGGTAGGTACGTCAATGAATGGAACTCCTATAATGATGGAAAGCATTTAGGAGCTTCAGTGAAACGGAGAATGTTTTCAACAGTCACAAAATCATGCCTTGATAGGTAGATTTAGTGAAATACAAGACTAATAAGGATGTTTTAACTTGAAGTAAAAGTATCAACTTATAGATTACATATGACTATGAGAACCTGTGATGAAATTAACCTAAAAATTAAGCCTTGTATAAATCAATAAACCGACTCCTAAAACTTGCAAGCCTACTAAATTTGAACTCCATAATCGAACATAATTTACCATATAAAAAATGATAATTCGATAATTTCAGAATGTTCAAGCACCAGATCAATTACAATACTTTATCAAAACAAAAAAGAGCAAGATAATTTCCTTGGGTGTCAACTTCAAACCTCCAACCCCAATAATCTAGAGTCATGTACATACACGATTTACAAAAAATAGATCCTAAGTTAGTATAATGTACAATCTACAGGGCAAATAAATTTGCAATAAATAGAAAATCAGCAACTAATGCAAATTGTCTGATACACCAGATACTACGCCATCATCCACAGGTTTTGGGCCTCCGCATGACCTTGAGACTGATTCAAAAAGTTTCTCAATTTCCGGTGCGCATCTCGTAAAAGAGTAGCTCCAAAAGTTGTATCTTGGATTCTGCTTACAAAAAAATAACAGTTGCTAAACTTCCATTTAAGTTGACTAAACTCATCGCAACTATTTCGTGCTAGAGAAAGGCTAGGAATTCGGTGTTACCTTAATTAGTTCAATGAAGGTGATCAAAAGTCCCCATGGATGCGGTCTATTGACAATAAGACGTTCTAAGAGAACTCTTGTGATTTGCTCTTGGACAATTTCCTGCGAATATTCCAAGCAAATTCCGCAGGTCTGTTAGTTCAAAATTAAAAAAAAAAAGGAGCTCACGAAAAGAATCACCTATGAAGCACGGTACTTTGAAAATTATCACGTATTCGAAACCGGGTACCGCTACTTAAGAGGTCTTCAGAATTCTTTTTTTCTAAAATTATTTATTTTTTCTATCGCTAACTATCTAGTATCCTCTGTACCCGTACCATTAAAATTTCAAAACTAGCGTATTCTAGTACCCATACCGTATTGTAACGGTACTGGTGCTTCATAGAAAATCACAAACCCTTTTCTCAAGAAAAGTTGTCTTAAATGTAGATCTAGATATAGTTGAAACAAAATGTTCCCCAAGAAAATCAAGAAAAGAGTTGAGCACACTCCTCAAGCAACAACCAAAGGACTTGATGACAAGATTACTAGTCAAGGAAATTCTAAAATATGATGCAATTTCCCCTCAGATAGTATATCTTCGTCCAGTTTCAAGCTTTAAACAACAAAAGTATGGCTTCTAACAGCTTTTACGTTGTAAAGATAAGAAAGCCTGTGTGCTTTTAATAAGCATTGAAGTAAGCTAACCAACTTGATAAAAAGAACCCAGTTCAGAACAGTTTTTTTTCAATATGCACAATACCTTAAAAAGGGACCGCGCCTTATGCATACCTGGTTTGATTCAGCAAACAGGTAGAGAAGGACAAATGAGAAGTAATGGGTATGGTTGTTTGGGTAGCGGAGTTGGTTCGCAATGGCATTTAGAAAGAGGTAACGACCCTCGGTGTCTAGGTCAATAATTAAAGTCTGGAAAATATCCAAAGCAGCACCTACTAAGTACATGGCTAATGGAACATTGCTCGCCATTGACTGCGTGTGAGAAGACTTAGCCTGAAGCTGCTGTATAGCCTGCAGAGTATGATGCTTTAACATGAGAATGAAGCCACGTAGAAAAAAAAACTTTTAAGGGGAATTATAAAAAAAGGACAAGAATGTTTTCCAAGTCCAAACTCTTTTTTCATGGACCTTGAAAATGAGCTGTAAATATTTAGATAGAAGTTACTTCGGAAAGGAAAATCTCATCTGTTCAACTACCATAACAGCTTCGTATTGGTATTGGAGATAGAGAGAGAATATGTAAGGACATACCTGGATTCCAACATATAGCACCAGAGAGTTGATCAATGGTACGTTATAACGAGTTCCAGTCCGTCCAGCATCACTTTGAGGAAGCAAGAGCTTCTGCTTCAGATCAGTTAGAAATGAAGTCCCTTGTTGCCTATTCTGTTGATTATTTCCAGGAAAAAATGGCATTAGCAAAAAGAATGGGAAGAATTTCGATTGACATTATGAAAATGAGAAGAAAAGGGTTAACAAAACCATAAGAAACTCAATTATTCAATATTTGTTTCTTAGTAACTAACACTAGATGAAATATAAAAGGAGGAAACAGAATTTCAGAAGAAATCAGCAATTGGCTTCTAAACAGAGATACCTTCAAATACTCGTCCACATCACCCTTAATTTGTTTAGCTTTAAGCGCTGCATCGACTTCTGAGAGAATACGAGGAGATTGAGTGATCTCTGCTAACAAATCGATCTGTATAAATAAATAATAACGAACTATTAACTTCGAGGTGAAGAAAGATGATTCATTTCAGAGTTACACAACAACAATCAGCACGTGACCTTTAAATTTGGCGTAGATGGGTCTGGTAATCTCATATTACGAGGAAAAGCACTAAGGATTATGTTCCGCATTTGTATACAGCTTGGAGGAATAACGTCGCAAAAACTGAAGTGATAATCGCAAAGGAACTCAGGGAAATCGTGGAGTAAGACAAGCAGCACCCTTAACATGCCTTTGTACAGAAAATGAACCTGAAGTAATATTCGGATCAATGAGTCGATTCAAAAAGGTAATTTCCAAAACTCAGTTTTAGTATTAAATCATAGTGATAGTACTGAGAGGGATAGAGACAAACCGGTCCTCCAAGTTCTGCGTTTCTTAAGAATGGTTCGAGGAACTGAAATAAGTCTCCTAGTAATCGCTGCATATAGGGCCAACCCTTCTGACTGTTCCCAGTGAGCAGTTTTGGCATAAAACTCTTGTGACTCACCAGCTCAAGCCAAGCAAAGCTAGAATCACAGAAACCAAGTAAGAATGCGTAAGTGGAATTGCCAATATACAATTCATAAAAAATATGTTTGCCAGACAATTGAGTATTGCAAACTACATACTCAGTTTATACTCAAGCAAGGCTTTCTTTAATGATCGATGTGAATATTCTCAAAAAAAGAGCTAAAAAAGAGCTTTTCTAACAAAAAAATAAAGCAATGGGGAAGATATAGCTGAAACCTGAATCCAGGAACTTTGAGGGGCTGGAGAGAGTGAAATGCATTTGCAAAAGCTGACAAAACCTGTTAGTATACAAACTCAATTAGTTATGAAAATAAAAAATAGAGGGTAAAACAAGCCACACAACACCTACCTGGAAATTGGCTCCATCATAAACAGGCTCCATGGAGCCGAGATCCAATAGCCAGTTGATAAAAAGTCTAAAATACGGCCTTGGATTAAAACTTGATTTTTTCTCCTCCGCGTTCCTTTGTATAAGTCTGACAGTTACTGCCAGAACCTGCAACAGTATTGAAATGTGAGCAAAAATAGAGCAGGTGGTAAATAAGATTAGAACTTGTACAAATCCTAAGTAGAGACCCAAACCTTGGGCAGAAGAGATACTTTACTCGATCCTTGATCCGCAGGAAAATACTAGCAACATTACAACATCAGTCAGTGCATGAAAAATTAAACTGAGCGAAAAACAATGTAAGGTGAACTACCTTCAGAATCGCAAAGACTAGTTTTGCATAGATATCAATAGCAAGGAAGGAAAGTGGGTCAGCAGATAAGCAATGTGAAACCGCAATTTCCTGGAAATAGGAGAAAAGGTTAGGTAGGATTCTCATCAATTTAATAAATGTTTAGCTAGTAAGAACGTTTACAGTTAGGCAACGGAAAAAGCGATCTGAAGTGTCATTCCCTGACAGCAGTCCACTTTGCAACAACTGTAACACATAATGCGCACATGCTCTATCATTTTCCCCAGGAAGTTCACATATTTGGTACCAATCAGCAAACAGCGCAGAAACCTGCAAAACATATTGTTTTTGATTGGGAAAGATATATTATTCTCTCTGACACTTTGATTAAAACACCTAACATAACTAGCTTTGTGTGTGTGAGAGAGAGAGAGAGAGGAGAAGTTTCCGAACAAAACATGTACTTTCAACATCCCTCCATCCCAATTTAGTTCGATACTCCTAAAATCCAACTTTTTAAGCATTCATAATTATTTCACTAAGATTACCAAAAATTTGGAATTTTCATTTTCAGGTCTTGATTAATTGAATTAATATTTCTTTGTATTTAAATCACTTTAAATAAAGGTCTGAAAGGTAATTTCATCATCATAATTAATTCATCTATCTTGGGACATCCCAAACTGTAATAGTGGACAACTAAATTGGACGAAGAGTCGTAAATTTTGAAAAACAGAGAAACTTTTCTTGCTTTGAAATTTGAAGATCTGACCTGATCACGAAAGCCAGCAGGATCGGACTCCACCGTCTCCTGAGCATTGTTATCTTCCCTGCTTGTTGTGGAGTAATTTGGGACCTGTGAGCAAAAAGTAAAGGTTGTAAAGAACACTACCAGTGTGAACATATTCGGCACGCATATCGCATGTGACTGATAATATCTAGACCTTTTCTTCCTTGGCTTGTATGTTACTGTCCTCATCCCCGAATGGGGCAGAAGAAACAGTAGCAGCATTAGCATTGGGATTTCTTGCCACATCAACCAGTTGTTGTAACGACTCTGGAGTTCCTGGCCTTGCCGCAAGCTATGGGAGAAAATGAAAAAATAAGAAGTCAATCCTCACAAATATAAGGAAGTGGTGTTCTTAATGCAAACCTTAGCCAATGCGTCAACAAGGCTGTGAAGTTCGGAAATGACTTTTGAATCATTTATCAGCAACATTCGGATGAGAGAAATAGCAAATTCAGTTGCAGCCTCTGTACATTTAAGAATTAGGTCAGAACACACAACTGACAGGCTGAAGTATAAAAAGTACTATGACAAAACGTACTGTTTCTTCCACCGTCAAGCAGTTTAGCCATGTGAACATTGTATTCAGCTAAATTTAGTAATTCACTGCGAATAAGACCAACAGTTATTTCTTTATTGAACTTTCGATCGTCCCCTGAATAAATTACCTGTTAAAATAGAGACCAACTGACTCAGTAAACAGCAAAAAAAAACTGGAACCAGTAAAAAGAGGATCGGGTAAAAAAGAGCATACCCAGCTAGTTAGCTGTTTAGCAACCACTTTGCTAACATCACGGATGCCGGTAAGAATCGTAAGATGAGCAGTGACGAGAGAACTCTTTGACGCATTTTCATACAGTCCCTGGAAAACCTGCAACAAAAATGTTAACTTGAGGATCTGTGGATATTGAATTTGGAAATGCCCTTAATAAGACAGAAAACCTTCTGGGCAACAGCCGATGCAACTTCATCTCGACTTATACATCTAAGAATCATTTCTGGAACCTCCGCAACAAAGCCCTGCAAATACATTTCGAGAACACATGGCAGGGACTTGATGAACAAAAGACAAATAGAAAACAGTATCAAGCGTAATGGTAATCATCTGAGAGAGAGAGAGAGAGAACCTGAATATCTGCATCTGTAGTATCATGAGTTACCAAAGTTTCAAGCTGCAAACGATATCATAAAACATCGTCAAATTTCTCAAACAAGCAATGACGTTTATAGAAGGAATTGTAGCAAAAAAGAAGAGGGCTGACAAGGTAAGATAAACCAATTAAATGATTCTTGATAGTCCCATTTTCACATCAGTTTTTTTTGGTTAAATAGGTGCTTAAAAAAAGCAATGAGAAAAAAACAGCACGGAGGAGTTTGGCAGAGGCTTAAAATAGCTAGCTTTTATCTGAGAGACTGATAACTTAAAACTTTACTTAAATTATAAGTGACTTCAAACTTTTATACTTACAAGTAAATGATAATTTTCTGAAGTCATAAATGGCTTAAAACTTACTTTTAATTATAGTGAATGATAAATTATTTTTGGCTAAAAAGTAAAGTATACATTATTCTAAATTATTAGCTAAATTTTGCATATGGTTTTTTTACGATTTTAACTTTTAAATTACCAATAACTTATTTTTGGTTTTTAAGTGACTTCTAAGTTTATTTGAACTTAAGTGATTAATGAAACAAATTAATCCTAAAAGATGTTTCTTGTAATTTATACATGTTATTTAAGTGAATTCTGATTATTGTTTTTTTCAACTTGTGATTTATAACTTTACTTAGGAATGACTTATAACTTACAAGTAACTTATAATATACATACACACTTCATTTAAACGCCTATACAATGAAAAGCGACTAAAAACATCAGTCTTGCTTGTTGCATTTGAGATTTTCTAGCTTTTTTTACTCAAAACGCTAGCTCTTTATAAACTACAAAAAATAGTAAACAAAACACCCCGAGCTTTTCTCAAGGCAAAAAGCTAAAAACCACCTAAGAAAAATAAGTTCTACCAAATGAGCTCTATATTGCCATACAATAAATAGAGCCATACTTTGCTACTATTAACCGACATTCGGTACCAATATCGCAAGAAGGAAAAAGTACCTTCTCTAATAAAATCTGGTATTTCTCCATTACATCAGCAGCAGTTGTCACTAAAGGTTCTGAAGGAACACGTTCAGTAGCTGCAATTGAAGGCAGTAACTGGGCAGAAGCCGCCAATTCCTTCAATTAAGATAAAAACACATGTTAACTGTGACAAACTAATACCAGAAGGACCAAACATGATCTTTTATACAAAATATAATGGCATTTACATTAGTTGAAGTGTCCATGGGATTAGACTCAGGACCCGAAGTGGAGGAGAATGAGCCAGAAACAACATTTTCAACATAAATTGAAGCTCCGTCAACAGTCACAACATGAGTTGAGGAATCCCTGCAAAATTCAGTACACTAATAAATAAAAATTTGTGCGCGCATGTGTGTGCATGGGAGGGGGGGCTGGTCCACTAAACATAACGAGGCCAATGAATTACAACAATAAAAAAAATTGGGAACCCTAGTGCGGGCCACCCTGGATTTAATACTTCAATTTTGGACTGGACCACTATTTTCATTGATGAACCACACCCACCGAATATATTCTCATACATTCATATATCGGACAAAACGATCAGTTGCATATAGTTGATAGCATAAGAAGTAACCATTAATAAGTGAACAAGTCAGTGGTAGTCGTTAAGTTCATTACTTGACAAGCTGGTATGTAAACAGAAGAAATTTCCTTTTTCTCGCACTAGTTCAAATTTAACTATATAATCGAGATGATAAGAATATATACCAATATCACAGTTCTTACTGTTTTCTACACTGACCTATCAAGAAAGTTTGATTTTATGCAATAACATAGATTTCTTTAGGTTTCATACATAAATTCATGTATATAGCTCAATCAGGGTACCTCGGTTAAAATTAACAGAAACCTGACTATTTTATATCCACTGTTGTACACTACTCACTTTCATGCCTAATGGTCAATCATCACTGTTGTACACTGACCTATAAGCTTAAACCCATGGCAGTGTTATAATCAAGCCACAAAAATTTAGTGCACTAATTATAAAACACTGCAGGTTGATGCAAATTAAAAATCCTGATAAACTGGTGTTTACGGATAAGAAAATAACCAAACTTCACAATTTTTATTCTCCAAGAAATTTTATTGTGTTTCCAAAATTAAATGAGAAAAATTACCTATCATGCTGAGTAGGGCTAGTTTTAATATCCTCAGAAACAAGATCCAAGGGCTGAGGTAATGCGCTGACACCTGTGCTTCCAGTGCCAGATGAATAAATGCCAGATGAGCTAAACATATGGGTCATACCCGCACCAATAGAAGAGGCTGGAGAATCAGCAGGTAGGGTATGTGAAGCAAGGCCTGACTGATTTGCCCACGGTAACCTAACAAAATCCTACAAGAGGGAGAAAGTAAAAGATCGGTGTAACCTACTTCAACCCAAAAATTTGTTAAAAAAATTGATCACTGAGATTAATAAGACAATCATTTGATTTTATTCTGATTGACAATATATGGCGCTTGAAAATAGACTAATCATCTTAATTAGTCTATTTTCAAGTACCATATATTGTCATCAATCACGGTACGTAGTAAGACTATCTATGGAATGATAATACACTATATAAATAGTAAAACCTTATGCAACTAAACGTAACCAGCTGTGTACCTCATACACTCGTTGTTGAGAGTGGGACAAGCGTCCTGGCTTAGGGCGGAGCGCTTCTGGTAGAAAACCCATGTGGCCTTGTTGTGTATAAAGAGCAGCATCAAAATAAGTGGAACCAACACCCTCTCTTTGCTTCCTTTTCATAGATAGATGTTGAGCTATATCTCCATCGATTGCTTGTATCGCCTGCATACAGCAAGAACTAGAATAAATAACTTCATCCATGGCCATGAAAATAAATTATAGTTGAGGTCAAATTACCACAAAAGTCGTGCCCAAGAAATACTAGATCTAGCATTAACACTAAATTATCACTCAAAACATAAAACTGAATGACACCAATAAAGTGCCGTCTCTTAGATTGCGGCAAACAGAAGTTCTCAAGAACGTACATTGAAACATCAAATGATAGTTAATCCTTGAGTTTAAGTGCAAACAGAAGTTCTCAAGAACGTGCATCGAAACTTCAACTTGTGACAGCCACAAGGATATATTCACATAATGTACTTTACTAGAGAAAAAAAATTGTGAATAAAATTACTTTTTTTCGGAGAGCAACTCCCATGAAAGGTTTGATGATCCAAAAGCCCTTCCAGGGTGTTCTACCAAGATTATGCTTAATTGAATAACATCGACATGAAATAAAAGAAAGAAAACTAGATAGAGGGAAACTCAACCCGATTTATTTAAACAACTCAAGTTCCCATACAGCTTAGAAAAGTTTTCCAAACTGAAATTTGTTATTTCGATACTGAACAAATGCTTGACTCATGTATCAGCAGCATGAGAAAAAAACAGTGCAAGGAACATATCAATAATCAATGACAACATGAGCATAGACGAAAGACAAATGAAAGTCACTTAACCTTCTCTGTTGCAGATGATTCAATGAGTGCACATCCCAGATCAAGATTATCATTGGTGACCAGTTGCACAGCTTGTTCAAGATATTCACTGGTATTGTTCAGTCCTTGAAATGAACCCCTAAGTTGAAGCATTATTGCGTTACGCAAGGGCTCCTAGCCAAGGGCGAATGACACAGTCAAATCAGCATTTTAGTGATATCCACCAAAATATAAAAGGAGCAAAGACATTCAGAAATCTTTAGTTGAGAAAAAACCTTGCATGTCACATGAGCTAAACTCCCGGCCAAACTGGCAACCATCAGGTGTGCAGCATTACGTATGCGAGTTTCATCCATCTCCATTGCATAGTCCTACAGTCAAATTAATACGCGTAAGTGATTATGTTACAATACAAACAAACAAATCTTGAACATGTGACACCCCAGTACACCTTTAAAACAAGTTCCTTTGTTGTCTGAGTGGCTATAGAAACACTGCGCTGCACAACATGCGTCACTGTTTCCTTAATTGCTCTTTCCATAGCAATAGGAACCACGCTGTGAAAATAGTATATTAGAAGTAAGTAAATGATCACACCCACAAAAATAGAAGTAAATATTAGAAGCAAATCAACAGTAAATAAGAGAACAAAAAGTTAGAATTATTATCAAACCTCTGAAAGTGCAAGTACAAGCCATGAGAATGAAGCTTTGGATTTACAACCACTTGCTGGTCAATCCCGGACGCTGCTGTTGAAAGCTGCCAATACACAACGAGTTAATGAAGCAGCCAACAAAGATAACATAATAATGGTGTCATTTAAAGGAAAATAAACAGACCTGAGAAACAGAGAATGGTGGAGGCCTTTGTAGTAATCCTTGAGCAGAAGGAAGCTGATCAGACAAGCCTAAAGCTGCAAGTTTTTCATCCTCGCTCAACGTACTAGAAAGATGAACCGGAGCAACATACTGTAACAACAACAAGATTTCAATTTAAAGAACGAAATAAGCATAAGTATATATCAGGCTACCGGGCTACCGGAAAATGTAAGAAACAAGACCTGAGATAGAATACTAGAATGGCCATGAGATGGGCTAGCAACCTCAAGAGGTAGGTCAACTTGATTTAGATTAGATATTGAGACTGACTTGACATCACCAGTCAAATGTTGTTGAGATACAGGGACATCTTTATTTGAGAAATCAGGATTTCTTTCAACTTGCCTAACTCTGTTAATGAGAAGTGATGTGGGTGTCACGTCCTTCATATCAACACCCAGGTTCTTAAATAGGACCTGAAACGTGGAAGGGAAACCAAGTAAGATTATCACATAAATGTAATAAATACATGAAACAAAAATCAGATATAATTCAAATACCTCAATTTCAAATTTGAGATTCATCTTCAAATTTGGCATAGTATAAATCTCTGTTAGCAGTCCAAGGATACCCATTGTGTACGGATTGGGAGGTCGATAAGCTATACTGCTTTGGCAAGGTTCCAAAACCTACAACAGTAATAAAAAAAAAATCAAACAAAAAAAGCTGATGTCATTTTCCACACAAAAAATAAAAAAATTATTACGATTGCAATGTCTACAAGAAACCAGATCATTCCATACCTTGGATGTGAACGGGATTACTGCAATCATTAACCCCTTCTCAAATGCCTGTGTAACACATAAACGAAGCAATAAAATGTGTTCATGAACAAAAAATAAATTATAAAATCATATTCAAGAATGGAATGGGAAGAACTACCTCCATAATTAATGATTTTAGATCAATCTCGCGCGCCCTCAAAACTTGATTTTTACCAATTGTGATTTTTCCAAGCCAACTTCCGAGATTCTTTAGCAAGGAACGTTCTTCCGAACTTGACTTTATTAGATCTGATCCTAAAAGAACCTGAAAACCAAAATAGCGGTTATAAACATTTTAAGCTATGTCTTTAATAGGTGACACAGAGAATAAGGAGAGAAATGACAACAATACCTTGCAGTTTTCGTAAGTGACTTTCACAATCTCTTTGTTCAAAGATTTTGAGTTCACTTTGTCAAGGAACTTCAAGTATAGGTCATGAAAATTTGGTTCGATGCTAGCTCTATCAAAATAGAAAACAGAGTATAAGTAATCAAATATAATAAAATAATTAAAAAAGCAATATCCCTCATGACAATGATCCAAGAAAGAAAATGCAACAAAAGAGAAATCTGCAAACAATCTCGATGAACCTCCTCACTGACACAGAGCATTCGCAATACAAAAAATAAATTTCAGTTGAATGCACATGTAAATAGAAAGATATCAAACATCAACTTTTCTGAATAAAGAAACAATTAAAAACAGTTTAAATTTAATTATTACTAAAAAAATCATTAGACAAAGGCCAACGAATGTGCACATAAAAGGAAGACAAAAAAGTGGTTACCCGTAAGTCTAGAAACTACCTGTTCAAACATATTGTATTAATATTAGAAGACAAAGTACCCATGGGAGCTAAGGTGCAAATGATGTACTCATGTGGAAAATTTGTTTAAGAGAGAATGTCAACACTAGTAATATGATAAATCTATGAATCTGCCCTTTCCCAGACAAATTCCCAATTAACGTTTCCCTTTAGTTGATTGATGGGTATATAATTTCCAAGCCCAAACTACCTAATAAAATGAACAAACCACCTTGCATTCTTGCTCACCTTTTCATAACCATGTACTGAGCAAACCAAGGATAGTGAGGCTCTGTCAAAATTTCAGCAAAATCTTTTGCTTTAGCTTCAAAATTTGACACTGACAAGTTATTAACAATAAAAGATATTTTGTCCTGAATCTCGGATGCTGGAGCCTGTAGAAAGAGAATGAAAGAGTTAATGTGCATACCTTTACTGTAAAGCTAGACAGAGACAAACAGCAAGATTAATTGTCAGACAGGTACGAGAAAAATTTTGCAAAGAGATTGACAAGAAATAAAACATAAAAGCAACACAACTTGATTTAGACCAGTGAGGACAAAGTCAACTGATTACTTCAAAAGAGGAGCAATAGTAACTTCTCTACAATGTGATCCTTCTCTTGTTTGTGAGAGAAAACAACATGACTAAAGGACAAAGTCAACTGATTACTTCAAAATAGGAGCAATAGTAACTTCTCTACAATGTGATCCTTCTCTTGTTTGTGAGAGAAAACAACATGACTAAAGGACCACCAGGAGGGAAGACCACGTGTAAGCCACTTAAGGTTTCAACATAGTTCCCTAAGTCTCTAATGCTGGACCCTTGAACTGTATAGTATATGTTTCAGTAGTCAGAACTTGGAAGTCTCCAACATTTGATGTCATTTGAACCGTATAGTATATGTTTCAGTAGTCAGAACTCGGAAGTCTACAACATTTGATGTCTTATGGCCAATTAATCTCCCAAAAACATAAAACATAATAAATATTTGGTTCTATTTTTTCACCAACCAAGTAATAGAAAATTAAGGCACAACCCAAATGATAAAATTGACAAACAATTTAGCTAACAAGCAACCACTGAACCACCTACGGAAACATATGAACAGTACCAATTCAAATACCACTCATTGAAGAACTAGGTGTAATGAGTCTAACGACATAAAATAAATTATTCAACTAACTTAAAATGTAAAAGGTTAGAAAGATCGCTACTACAAACCTAGTTATCGTTTTTTTTTCCTTTTGTTCATTACTAATACAAAATCAATGCTGAAAATAATCATTGATAAGGGAGTCACATAGAAGAATTGGCTACTCAAAAATCCACCACTATAAATGTGGTCAGTACATACAAACTGGTTACCGAAATGAGACGTGACATAGTACCAGCACATCTAACATAGGATGATATAAATATTTATATGAGATGAAACCACACCTCTAAAGGAGATTCTCTTCTCTCTGCAGCAGCAACAAGTGTTTCAATATTTAGGGCAGAGCCAAATCCTGAAATTTGCAAAAACTTAAATCAGGGAATTCACACAAAATACTGGAAAAGACACGAGATGGGAGAAGCAAAATCTGCCAGCTCATATACTCTTAAATACAAGAGGGCGTTCAGCAATGAATACCAATTAGGGAGGAGGAGGAGGAGGGGGAGGGGGGGGTGGAATGTATGCAAAAATGAAACTTACTCGCTGAGGTAGCTGACCGAGATGGTCGCGTAAAACCGGTAGACGATAGTGCAGTTGAAAGACTTGCGGCACTCTGTGACTGCAGATACAAAGAGAGCATATTTACCACACAAAAAAGGGATTACTCGGAAAAGCACAAATAACCCCCAGATACTACCGCATGTAAGGGTTCAGTTGGTGTATTTGACACATTTGGTCGGCAAAATTTATGCCAAAAAAAAGGGAATACTCAGAAAATTACAAAGAACCCCCTAAAACCACATGTGAGGGTCCAGTTGGTGTGTTGACACGTTAGGTCGACAAATTTTATGCCAATAAAAAGGGGTTGCTCAGAAAAGCACAAATAAACTCCCTAAAACTACATGTGGGTGAGTTCAGTTGGTGTGTTATCACATTTGATGGACAAAATCTTATATTGGACTCAGTAATTAATATTAAAAGAATAAACTAGAACAAACAAACAGGGCTTAGAAATAAAAAAGAGAGTTGTAAAACTTAAAGCTTCTTTTAAGAAAAACAATCAAATAGCATAATTAATAAACTGGTGATTCGAATATGGCCATGCTTAAAATCAACGAATGCAGAAAATCCAGCCAGATAAGCTGCATCCAAGCAAGCACTTATACAAACTAAGGTGCATACCTTGTGAGTGGCAGAGGTGTCACTTGAAGCGCCAAGGGATAGTTGGACGGCAGGAGATGCAGGGGGCTTCGTGTACGGAGAACTCACTGAGAGATTCTGGCTCTCATTCGAACGAACTTGATTAGAAACTTGTGTTCCAATTGGCTTGCTATCGGACCCAGTAAATGGGAATGTTGACGAACTTGGCATCTAAGGACAAAAGAACAAACAAACACAATGATTTTCATAATAATTCTCAACCAACTGAAAAAAGATTCCGAGTTAAACAAGAAATGATCTTCCTTCCCAACATGACTACAATTATTTATCTTAACAGGAGAAATCAACCATCGGAACAATGACAGATGAGTGTTTCTAACCTCACGTGATAATTTCCACATGATCACACATTGCTTGTAGAAGAATTTTCATGGTTGGGTAGCTACATGGTATGTATACAACTACATGAGAACCTTTCTACGAAACACCTTACAGCGCATCCATACATAATAATACGACAGAGGATTTTACTAATTAAGATGGTCTATATTTTTAGAGTCTAAAAGAATAGCAACAATGCATCTAGTTATTGCATTAAGCATACTGTGTCGAATGATAAGCGCACGTCAAAGTGATGACGAAAGGGATCATTTATGCTGTTGACAGCGCATCCATACATAATAATACGACAGAGGATTTTACTAATTAAGATGGTTTATATTTTTAGTCTAAAAGAATAGCAACAATGCATCTAGTTATTGCATTAAGCATACTGTCGAATGATAAGCGCACATCAAAGTGATGACGAAAGGGATCATTTATGCTGTTGAGAAAGGGAATGCAGCTAAGCACTAAAGTTAAGATAACAATTTATAAGTGTGGATCACCCTTAAAATGCAGAAAAATACTAATTATATATATATATATATATATATATATATATATATATAATATGGGGAAGTTCCTAAAATAAGAAATTTCAATGTTATTCTATAAGGTTTTCCCTTTGAACACTTATATCGTAGCAAGATCTCTCTCCGTCCCGAATTACTTCATCCCTATCACACTTATTCTTAGAAGGTATTAAAAAAATATTTTTTGTCCTATGTTGCAACTTGCACGGATACAGTGTGTTTCCGATACCGATTCGATGTTTTTTTTTTTTTGAAAATTTAGGATACGATACGGCTAGGATACGTTAATTGTTTTTCATACGTATTGAGTAAGGGTCATAAAAACTCTCAATCAAGCCTTTTGTACAATCGCATCCCGACTAATTTCTATTTTATTCATCTTTTTGTTAAACTTCACAAAAGAATCATTTTTCAAATTGTTAAACCATAATCACACCCATCAGATAATACACTTTTCAAAATTATAAATTATATAAAAAAATATATAGATTTTGCCTAACGTATCAGATACTAATACTGGTGGTGTATCCAAGATGTATCTGATTTGTCCTTCGTATCAGTATCTGATATTCTTATTGCATCAGTATCTGATATTCAATTTATTTATTTTTAAAGTATCCGTGCTACATTACGCTTGTCCTTCATATCAGATATTTATACTTTAATAAAAATGAATGGAGTTTTGATTATAATTTAAAGGGATACTTTTGGTGAATTAAATAAATCAATAATAAATAAGTTTTTACAAGTTGAATTTTCATAATTTAGTTTATAATCCAACATACATACAGATTTCTAATATCTTTAAATCATTGTATTCAAACAGTATTTGGTATTCACCTCCATATTCGTTGAATCGGTCTGGAAACTATGCGGTTGATCAGCACAAGCACAATGTCCATCCGACTCCGAATGGCTTGACGAAATCTTAGCAAGTGCCCTTTCGATAAACGCAACAAGCTCCGGTTGAACACCGCGAAGATGAGATATTTGTAAAATATGATTGCAGCATTGTGGCCATTCAACTAAGCGGTCGACAAACTGTTCGAGAGCTA
The DNA here is from genome assembly GCA_963682055.1 of Primula veris. NCBI lineage: Eukaryota > Viridiplantae > Streptophyta > Magnoliopsida > Ericales > Primulaceae > Primula > Primula veris. The sequence continues at coordinate 26,076,341 of OY821745.1, read as the reverse complement.
TCAAGCCAAAGGTAAACATCTACATTGTAGAGAGGAAATTAAATCAGTTAAGTATCACAATAATTAACTGTGAGAAAGTACAATGGTAAGCAGAGAATGAGATACGCACTTTAGCATCGGGAGCTTTACGCAGTGCATCAAGAACTCCCCGGAGCGCATAACCAAGAGTGAGATGTGTTACTAACTGGTGCTTGATAAGAGAACCTGATAATAGTCCCAAAACAATTAATATAAATGGCGTGAGAGATGCCTATATTTATGCGATGCATAGTAGAGAGACGGATATGTTACAAGGAGATATCTACAAAAAGAGCATACTAAAAAGCAACTCCACGGGCATGAAAAACTAGAAGTCAAAGCAATCTAAAGCATGAGCTTTTTAAAAACTGAAGATGGCATCAATATTCCAATGTAAAAAATTGGACGACAGGCACCGAAACATGAAGGTTGTGCAAACATAATTTAAAATAAATAAATGAAATATATATCTCTAGAGAATCCAGACCTCGAGAAAGCTAAGGTTTTATTCACTTCACAATCCAGATTTATGTAACCCACACTAGCTATTTAAGGAAGTGCGTCAAAATAAGTTTGATCTATCAAACAAGCCGCAAAGAAGAAAAGGACCCTCAAAATTGCCAAATCAAGAGCTAACTCGTCTTTCTCAAAACAGCCCAGGCTCATGCCACAATCTATGAAACTATGGTCTTAGAAATTTGATAATGGGAAATGACCTAGTTTATATATAGCTTCTGTAAATCTACAAATTTCCTACTAAGATTTTGCTTTTATGACAATAAAATCTTAGTAGGAAATTTGTAGATTTACAGAAACTATATATAAACTAGGAAATTGTGTTCAGATTCTCCTACAAACACCATCTTAGTATTATAGCCTTATAGGTGGACAAGTATATACACATCTTCAGGAAGTGCTGTAAATAAAAAACTTGTCACGGTGCTGGTTTTAAAACATCTCAACAATCTGCAAAATACTTTGAAGAAAAGAGCCATTTACTGGAAATGTATTTGATAGTCAAACAAGATCTACTTCAAAGTTTAAAACTCACCAAAGAAAAATAAGACTAAGACAGACTTCTATCACAAAAAGATTTAGGTGACCAAAAAAAATGGCAAAAAGATGAAATATAGCAAAACCGACTTAAATTTGAGTTGGTGACTGACTTTAGTCGCTACTACAGCAAAACATGACAGGAAATCAAACAAAATACTAAAAGATAAGGTTTAATAAACTATACTCAGCTTACCAAACAGAACTGCAGCAATTTTCAGCTGCGCATCAGGGTATTTGGGAATAAATTTGTATTCTTCAAACACATTGCTAATCATGCAGTCATACAGTGATTTTTCCCTGTAATTCAAGCATATCATCAGCGCAATGACACATTTCAAGAAAATCGACAATTATGTGAATAAAGTTCAATCATGGAATTAAAATATTTCACCAAGAAAACCTACAGCAAAACAGATGGTAGAGAACCAAAAGCCTGTGGACAGAATTAAATACAAGGTTTTCGAAAAATATCTGAAAATATTTCTGTTTCAACTGGGAATAATACGATAAGTGGGAATAGCGAATAAAACGAGAGTTAACCTCGAAGAAGAAAAGGAGCAAGTCTTTTTAAAAAGTCAACCAACAATAATACCACAAGACTATTTGATTAATGCAATAATATTTTTACTCTTATCAAGACTATGGAGATTACCAAATAACTAAATTTTAAATCCCAAGATAATACTTGAAAGATCTAAAGGAGATAGCTAAAGAGACGTGTGCAGTATACCTTTGATTGCCTGAGTCTTTGAATCGAGCAAGCATTTGAATCATTACGTCAATGGTTAATTCGCCAGAAAACATTTTTTGGAAATAAGAATTTGCTTCTTCCTCAATATCATCAGTGATTCCATCAGACTGCACCAAATCAGTGGTCCCTCCACTCCTCATTGCTGAAGCAACAGGCATGTGTGTTTCTAAAAATTTCCCCATTTCCTCTAACAGCCGGCTAGAGGATATCAACCCTACATGAGCTTGAAGAACCTGTATTGAAATTTACATTATAAGCTCCTAGAATAGAAGACAACACAATTTAAAAATGAACTATCCTTTCAAGGCAATACCTTCAAAAGGGAAGGAGTTGTATCAGAATACTGCTTCCAAATACTGCCAGAATGACCGAGAAATTCAGAAGAAATATCTCGCGATGTGGCGAGCTGAATGTCATTCAAGAATTTGAGGCATTCCTGTAACCAACAACAAGGAAATCAGCCCGACAATGCAAAGTTTCACCATATTTTGGAGAAAAAAAAATGTCACTGGGTATCAAACGATGCATAAAAGCATGAGTTTAACGTTGACGGTAGAACTGTCTGCTCATTGTCTAATGGGAATGAGAGAGAGCTAGAAAAAAAGAGGAAAATAAAGACATTAATTATTACCTCAAAAAAGAAATCCCTGTAAGAAATTAATTTGGAGCTTAACCACTTCTCCAGGTCTAAAAGCTCTCTTCGAGAAGCAACAGCGGCCATTCTGAGACTAAAATAAGACGGAACCATATCGAGAACATGTGAGAGTATCTGCACCATGTAGAAGCAAAACATAAGCAAATTGTAACGCAGATTTGCCTAACATTTCATAGCGTGATACACAAAGTCAAGAAAAAGTAACAAAAACAAGGAATGATGTGCGATGCTTCTGAACAAAAATCAGTGGAGAAAGATTAACAGAACGGACGTTGAACAGGACATTCTTCGGAACATATGAAAAAATTGGTTTCGTTTCAGTCGAGCAGCTTATATGCAAACGTCCCTTAGTTCCTAAGCTACCAGATAAGTCCAAATTGTGTAGAATAAATTAAAACAGTAAGCAAAAAGGAGCGGCAGATAAGACATACCCACCAGATAAGATATTAACGTACCTAACTGGGGTGGTTATAAGTTTCATTACAAAATTAACCAAGAGTTATCGAACAAGGTCAAGAATAACGTTAATAACATTAAATGATGCCCTGATTACCTTTAACTCTTGGCATATATCCAGAATCCTTCCCATGTTATCCGGATCGATGTTATAAGTGTCTATAAATCCCCGCAACAGACGGGAAGGGTTTGCTTGCCATAATTTAGGAATCACACTACTCCCCGTACCATTTTTAAGCCTCTTGGGTAACACAGTCGAAAACACTTCTTTCTGAAGCAAGTTATAAGAAGTCTGCCAATAGGGGGGGGAAGATTGCTCAGATTCAAAATGTATTAAATGACACAACAAGATTACAAAGACAAAATTCAGAAGCATAATTAATAATAATTTCTTTAAAATACATATATAATGTGTTTACAGTACATTAACATGGGCCATTCCGAGAAGCAAGACTTCAGGGTACTGCTCAAGGGGCTGCTTCAGCAATAAAAAGACAGCACTGGCATGACCGGACTCGGCTAGCTGGCAGAGCACCTCCAGTAGGTCAACACAAAGCAAAGCATGATTTGCAAGTCCAAGTTGAGATCTATGACCATGCACCGTATCAACGTTTATCTACAACAACAATTGGCTATTAAGACCACTTAAAGAAAATACGAGAACATTCCTAAGATCTGTGTGGAAAAGTTTGTACCAATTTTCTCCCAGAATGGGCAAACGTAAAGACCTCTGGCTGTGAGAAAATAGCATACTTAAGAAAAGACAATTGCCCCTCTTTATTTTTCCAAACAGACCCACAAATGGCATGAAGTGGAAAAGGATCCTGCAACAACAGCATTTCACATGGTTTTAATCAATTCTCATACAAAATCAAACAAATACTTCTTGTCAGGTAATTTGACAGCTCATGTTTGAGACAAACCTGGCATGCACGTCTAAAAGTTGACATAAAGAAGGTGAAAGCTTCCTCATCCGGGAAGTAGAATCCCTCGTGATCTAAGTTTTCGATAACATGTATCCAGTTGATTCCGGGAACCTTCAATTAACATATTAAAACCAAGTAAACAACCATGAAAAACAACACCCCAAAATAGGAATATATGTATTATAGAAAGATAAAGAAAGGGATTGAGTGAGAGCGAGAACCCACAAGCTGATTGATCGAATTAACGAGGACATCTGTATTCCATGAATTCAATGTAGGCATCTCAGACAGACTGACATTGTTGGTGTTATAATAAAATGTGGAATATGCATTTTGGTTTTCCTCGAGCCCGGTGTGTGTACGAGCCATTGCAACAAGTATTCTAGCAACCATACTTTCAGTCAAAGAAGAGAAAAGACATAGCATTTTTTTGCATTGTTCGACATTATTTGTGCACCCATAACCCAATTCTTTGATTATATCTATCTCTTCAAGACAAGAATCATGTTCACTTTTATAGACCTCAGCAAGGATATCTCTGCAGAAAACAAGACAACTGGTAAAATATATATTGGTGATAAACAAGAAAGTACAAATCATTAAAGAAGCAACAAAAAGATAATCCTGAAAAATGCACGTAAATCCTACCCCAACAAATTCTTTTCCAGCACGTCAACTGAAATTAATGGAGCTATTACACATCGGTCTTCTTCCTTTAAATGTAACTGAGATAGCACTCGCATAAATGATTCTTCAAATTCAGCAAGGCCGTTGGATTCATGTAAAAAAATCAAGATGTTATGAATCTGCTCTTTCAAATCAACACCAACATGACGGGTACATAGTTCCCTGATTTGGGCAATACAGAAGTCCTTTCCTGAAAATCAATGTACAAGTAAATATCAGTTCAAAATTTCAAATACATCAGCTAGCAAAAGGGAAGATTTTCCTCACAAATAAGTGAGAATAGTGATATAGGTATCGACTTGTTTTACTACATAATTTATCATTTCCAAAGTCTGCAAAGAAGGGAACGTACCGCACATACTGATTTCAGAATTCTCAGAATCCGATAAAGCGAGAGCGAACCCAATTTTTTCATGTAATTCCAAGCATAAAGAATTTGACAGGTTTGCAAGAAAATCCACGGTGTTCCCCATGCCTCTAAGTGACTCGGACAAAACCAAACTGGCATTAGGTCTATTCAACAAACATTTAAAAATTGAACCACAAAGCGGTTCCAGTTGAACATTCTTCAAGTTATTCCCATCAACACCAAGGTGCTCCAAGCAGATCCTGAGGATACTTATGCTTTCATCTGTACTTGATAGTTGAGCATACTGTCCAAAGAAGTACAATAATCAGCTGGGTTATGAATGTGACTGCAAAAAGATTCCATCTTAATAAATCTGTATGCTTTTCTTAGCTACACATGACTTTCTTAGGAGATTTTGTTAGTTCAAATATTGATAACAGGACTGTTTTAGGGGTGGGCATGTACACCTGCATTCTCTAATTTACTTATGGGTAATGCTAAACCTATATAACAATAGGTGTTTACATAATTTAGTTTTCGGAAAAACCATCCATTCATGACTGAAGTTGCATAACTGCCACTTGAAGTTACAGTAACACTCGTAGCCACATTATTATGTACTAACATGATTTTGTAAAATCACTGTCCATTACATCAACATCTTGATCCCCATTAAAGTTTGCTAATTATTTAGGTTAAAAGTAGTCATGCTTGTGTTCAAAAAATCCAATTTGAAATTAAATTCACCAATTTAATTATCCAAACAAAAACAATAAATCTATAGATTACTTGAAGCAACACAGTAATCACTTCAAAAAAATTAACATTCTAGTCCAAATAGATCATTACATACTTGCATTATCTAATTCAACTCGATTCAAAATAATTAATATTTTAGTCCAAATAAAACATCTTCATGGTTAAACCAGAGCAGTGTAGGTTAATCAATAAAGATCAATATATAATTGCTAACTTGGGTAGGTTATCAAACAAAATAATAAAATAGGGATGCTAAATGCTTACCATTTGAGGATAAGTGAACAAAAGTAAAAAATCTGATGTTACTTTTAGAGTTAAATCAATGAGAAGAATGCCACAAAAAGATATCATAAAAGCCAATTCAAAACAGCGTACTAATCCGATTCAATTCAATTCTATCAAATCCAATTCGATAACCCTAAAACAATGTTCGAGTAACAATGAACAACGATCAATATACAACAACGTATTGCAAAACGAGAGAGAGGCAAGGCATAAAGTTAATGAACAAAATATTAGATTTAGAAACTAATTATTGAACAAAATCGAAAAATCTGATCAAATAAATAAAATTCAAAATCAAAGGGACCAACTCAAGCCAGTGTAGTAATCCAATTCAATTCGATAAAAACTAAAACTAAGCTACAGTCAAAAGATCATTACACAACCTATAAAATATATACACACGCACACATATAGGATTCGTTAGGCAACACATTTTTTTAGCTAATTTTTGGATTTTGATTTTGAAAATCCATGGGTGTTTGGGCAGTCAGATTATTTAGTTTTTAAAAAACAGATTTTTAGGCTAAAAATCTAAAATCCAAGAAATTGGATTTTCAGTGGATTCTTGAAATGGATTTTTTAAATCGGATTTTGGACTAAAAAATCTGTTGCCAAACATAGTGATATTTACATAAAGGGAGAGAGTGACAAAACATGAAGGTAAGGGAACAAGAAATCAGATTGAGAGAAAATAAGTGAACAAAATTAGAAAATAAAGAGTTAAATCGATGAAATAAATAAAATTCAACATCATACCAACAAAGTCAAGTCAGTTTAGTAATCCAATCCAATTTAATTCAATTCAATTCAATAAACCCAAAACTACGCTACAGTAAATAAAATACGATCAATTCGATTAACCTAATACATATATATATAGTCAGTGTAGTAATCCAGTTCAATTCAATTAACCTAATGGCTAATACTAAGCTACAGTAACGATGAAATTACGATCACTTTACGATCAATGCAATTAACCTAAAAACTAAACAACAGTAACAATAAATACGATCAATTCGATTAACCTAATACTCAATTACAGTAACAATGAAATCCGATCAATTCGACTAACCTAACACTAACTAAGGCTATGTTTGGTAACAGATTTTCTGGTACAAAATCAGATTTTAAAAATTCACTGAAAATCAAGATTTCAAAATTCTGGAATTTTTTAGCTTTTTTTTTAAGCCTAAAAATCTGCTTTCTAGAAGCTAAATAACCGACTGTTCAAACACTAACAAATTTTTAAAATCAAAAATCCAAAAATCAACCAAAAAAATCTGCTGCCAAACGGGCCCTAAGCTACAGTAACAATTCAATTCAATTTGATTAACCTAATACTAAAATACAGTAACAATGAATGAAATACGATCAATTCAATTAACCTAATACTAAGCTACAATAACAATAATGAAATACAATAAATTTGATTAACCTAAAAACTAAGCAACAGTAACAATGAAATAAGATCAATTCAATTAACCTAATACCAAACTACAATAACAACAAATTACGATCAATACACAACAACATACACAAAATAGATACACACACATATGCATACATATATACATACATATATGTATATATATATAGAGAGAGAGTGGGTACCTGATAGATATCTTGAAAAATAGAATCGGAGTTGGAATCGTTAAGCGATTTAAGCAAAAACCGAACGTGGTCCGATAGGACCGGTAAGGGACACACCGCCATGGATGAGATAGAAACCAAAGCTAGGGTTTTAGAGAGAGAGTGATAATAATCAGCGTTGAAGATGATGATAAATCGGAGTTCTATATATATATATAGATATAGATATATAAATATCTATATAGATATATATTTATTTATTTATTTATTTATTTATTTAGAGAGAGTGGAGATCTTGTTTGGGTTTGGAGATAGTTCTTGTGCGAGTGTGGGAGAAGAAATATGGTGTACAGAAACCCTTTTATTCCACCGATCAGAGGGTAAGGACTGTTTGGTTCCTGCTTTTTTGTTAATGCAAGTGTTTTTTTCTTTCTTGGAAGCTTGTAAATATTCCTTTTTTTTTTAAAGAAACAAAGAAAAATAGGTTATTTAAGTTAGAAAGGATTCCATATTTACACCCAAATGTTGAATGAATCGGGGTTTTAAAGCGAAGCCAAATTATAATCGGGGTTTTGAATCGGGGTTATTTAACTATAAAACAATGGTAGTAGTTTTATAGTACAAAACAAATCTGATGATTAATATAACAAAGCAGGGGACAAAAAGAGAGCAATTCGTTTTTATAGTTCGATTGAATAAATAATGAGCTTACATTATTCGCAACTAAGTGTGTATTTTTTTGGGAGGCTAAAAAAATATATAGTTAATTTACGTAAAGGTTGCAAACAATTAAAATCGACTCATGAATTTTCATTAAATTATGTTGACAGTGTTTGACTTTGACGCTTAAAATCTTGGTTTCATAACTTTTGGATAGATGTAAATTATGTCGCCAACAATATTTGACTTAACGCTTGACGCTTGACGCTTAACGCTTAAATAGATGTAAATGTCTTTTTCGATCTTTTTTATATTTGTTATAAAGTGCGAGAAAACAAACCTTTCAATTACAACAGTTGTTAACTTCCAAATTTGATCGTAACTAGTTTGGTTGCATAATTAAAGTACAAATATATTTTAAAACTTTAGCTCTAGATGTTTCCAAATAATTCTTAACAGATTTTGTATCATTCTCATTAAATTATATGTTATCACTCTTTTGAGTTTTACTATTTCTCTTTAACATCTGTGCAATACATTACTTATATTAGGTGATAATTTCAGTTCATTTTCTTTATTTGTATCATTATTTGACTTTAATCATTACGAGTTATTTTAATGGTAATATATATCATATGAGCTGGTATCAGAGTGATCAATATCCACTAGATTTATTGATTGCAGTTATCTCCACTCGATTTGTTGATTGCACTTTTTAGACTTCCCACTAAAAGAAGTATTAGTAGGGAAAGGGAGGGTGACCCGACATACCTATAACGTTGCTAGACTTTCGATGGCCGCGCTCTGATACCACGTATAATCTCACCAATTCTCACTAAAAGACCTATTAGCATGGAAATATAGTGGTGTATATATAATTCCAACATTTTTCAAGATATTTATGAAAACTGGACTTCTCAACTTATGTTAAAATTGTTGGACTCAAATTTTATTAAAAATGTTTCTTTTCAAATAGTAATTTTCAATGTTTTAGATATATAAAATTACTTGTTATTTGTAGTGCTTACCGCATTTACAGCCATAAAAAAGAAAGAAGTCACCTTAAATATTTCCATAAATATTATGAAACACCATATATAAAAGAGAAAGAAGCCACATTTACAATTGGGGGCTCAATACGTTACATTTTTTCAAAACTGCAACTTTATATCTAGAATTTAAAATTAGCTAAATATGCCTATTTGATTTTAAATGTTTAAACTAGTATACAATCAAAATACAGGATAAGTGTAATTAACTATATTTGTGGCTAAAATAATGAATGGTATAGTTCCATGTTAAATTATGGTCATTGAAGCTTAGCGAAATCAAAAAAGATAACTTAACTATGGAATATACCAACAAAAGCTTGATTTTCCAAATAAAGAACACCCTATAAAGATAAAGACGTCATCTTTACAGCTGTGGGCTCAATACGTTACATTTTTACAGAGCTGCAGTTTGCAACACTGCTATTGGTAATGACTACGTCACCTATATTGGTAATTGATACGTCATCAATATTATTGACAACTAACATTTCAAATTTTAAAGTGATGAGCCGTTACATAACTTCGTCAATTTTAGATAATCAAAAGAACTAAAAATTCCGTCTATTTAGTTGTAAAGTATAATGAGGATAAGGCAAAAGTTTAGCAGATTTCAAAGACTAATAAAGATTTTTTTAGGAGTAGTTATCTCTAACGAGTAAGTGGTACATGCCATATTCTCTAGGTGAAATTGCAAATAGATGGTTTGAAACGGAACAATTTCATTGTGGTACCATCATGAAGTCATCATAAAAAACTGTTATAAATTGAACCTATTAGTAAAAAATTCAAAATTGTCCACTATTTATAGAAGTAAAATGCACTTCTATGCAAATTCTCAAATTTTAGAGAAGTCTTTTGAGAACCATGAAAAATCTATTTACAACTTGTATACTATTAACATATTTATAGTGAAAAGTTAGCATGCCTTTCTTTACACAAATATTAGGGTTCTTAAACTAGATTTATCATTAACTATACTAAAAATTAAATTTTAAAAAAAACCCGCTCCACAATTAGAAATAAGATTAACTTCTCCCACTAATTATTCTCTTTTCTTCCTATATCTTTCTATGTTCTTTCTCTATCTATGCGTTTTTTTTCCTTAATGCAGAAATTCGTCTTTCTTCCATCCAATTCTTTACGTGTAACAATTTTTAGATTTGATTTTCTTATAACAAATTATTTTATTTTTAAGGTTTTAATTTTTATGATAAAGTGTACTAATCACGCACGCATCACATGGTTAGAATTCACTACTAGATAGAAAGGAAGTGCCCCTTTGAAGAACTCTTGATACGAAATTTTCCTAAGGCTCTGTTTGTTTGTGCGGGAAATATTTACTCGGGAATTTATTTTTCTAAAAATTGTTTTCCCTCTATTCGTTTATTGAGTGTTTGGTGACACTTGAATTTTCCATGAAAATTTCCGCTAAAGGCGCATTTGGCATATGTAGTCAGAAAATTACTTTTACAAAAAAAAAAAAGAAAAACTTGCTTAAAATAAGCCATTTGTACCTTTTTGAACCTATAAAGTGTTTGGCAATACTTGGACTTTACATTAAAATTTATTGATTATGGGTGTGTTTGACATCAACTTTTGTAGTCAAAAATTACTTTTATAATGAGAAAAAAACTTACTCAAAATAAGCAGCTTAAAAAATAATAAGAAAAAAATTACTTAAAATAAGTGACTTATAGTTTTTTTAACCTATAAATGACTTATAAATTATTTTTATTTATATGTCATTTTTCACTTATTTTAACCTATTGATGATTTAGAAATAAACAAAATAATTTAATTGAGAAAATTTAACTTTTGTTGGTGATTTTTATGTGTAAAAACTAAAAAGTCATTAAATTTCGAATTTCTCTGATTTTGAGTTTTTTTTTCGAGAAAGCTAATATATCAAAAATCAGTAACTTTTTTTAATTAGAAAGCAAAAAAAAAAAAAACGAAAAGGGAGTGAAATGCTTTCCGCCCAATTTTGGGTTGAGTTAATTTCCCTTGTTTTTTCTAGAGAAATGAAAAATATTTTTCTTAGTTTATTATTTTACTGTCAACCAATTATCAATAAAATTATTTTCCTAAAAAAATATTTTACTTTGCTATTTTCCCATTTAAACAAACAGAGCATAAGGAAAAATTATACTGAACATTTCTTATAGTTTGTGAAATTTTGAAGTGTCTAATGCACTGGTGATAACTAATAAGCTTACGGAGTAAATTTCTCGCATTCAAAGATAATTATATCCACTTTAGGAAATACTAATAAGTTTAATTATTTTAAGAATACAATTGATAGTGAAGTCATAATTATTAAGAATAATCAAAATTTTCATTGGATGAATTCATTTCATTGTGTATATTTTATAGGATAAACTGAACTAATGTAATTTAAAAATATAGAATAAGCAATCTTAAAGCCATTGTATATGTTTTCTTATATGATGGAGTATGATAGATCTTCCTTATTTCAAGGTTTTTTATGAGAAAAATGGTCTGCATCAACTGTCCTTTTTACGTAAATTAATCTTGGACCAAAACTTTTTTTGTATTTATATATAAGGACGAAGGTTTACTAATTAAATACAGTGGTATTGATATGCACAAATTAATAGTTGAAACTTTAATACGAGAGAGAAATGGTTAATTGTTAAATATAAAAGAAATGGTATCCGGCCACGAAAAGAAAAGATAGCTGAAAATTAGGGGGTTGACTTTGATCCGGTACCGATTTTTTTTACCATATATCAATACCGAACTAAACTTGTTTTATTTGAAAAAAATTATACCATAGCCGAACCGAAAAAGTCGGTATACCAAAAGTTCGGTATACCGACTTTTTCGTTTGGTACGATTTTATTTTCCGTTTTATACCAAAACATTATTATTATTAAAAGACAATTCTTGATAACAATAAAATAACAAAAAAGTTTGTAAAAAGTAAAATGTGTACAAATATTCTTATATTTCCTACATTTATCGTGAACTTGATTAAAATAGTAAATTCTTATAAAATAAGAATTCTATTAAAAGATTAGACAAAAAAAATGAAGAAACACGAAATTATTGCATTTGACTTCGTAAATAGAAAAATAAGTCGTAAGTAAAATTAAACTAAACTATAAAATAATTTATTTGTAAGTTATGACTACGTGTAAATTTCTATATATTTTATAATTTTAATGTTTGGTTCGGTTCGGTATTATACCAAACGTACGAAATGGATACCGAAATCGAACCGACTTTTAAAGTTTGGTTCGGTTGTACCGTACCAAAAAGTCGGTATACCGAAGTGTCGGTACCAACTTGTTTGGTTCGATTCGAAAATCGGTCGATTGGTATAAATCGGTATAAAAAGTCCACCCCTACCTTATACAATCAAAATTAGATAAAAAACGCCTATTTGATTATAAAAGTTTACATTAGCATACAATCAAAACACTGGGTAAGTAAGAGCAGTTAACTACCTTTGTGGCTAAAATAACCAATTGTATAGTTTCATGCCAAATAATGGATATTGAAGCTTAGCCAAATCGACAAGGATGACTCAACTAAGGAAAATACATAAGAAATCTTGATTTTACAAATACAGAAACATCATATAAAAGAGAAATACATCACCTTTACGCCGGTGGGCTTAATACGTTACATTTTTTCAAAATTGCAGTTTGCATCACCACTATTGATATTGTACGTCACTGATATTGGTAATTGTTACGTCACCAGTATTATTAACTACTAACATTTCAAATCGAAAATGGATGAATCTCATCAATTTTAGGCCATCAAAAGCACTAAAAATATCATGTTTTGAGTTGTAAACGATAATCAGGATAATCAGATCTCTCTGTTTCAATCGAGCTCTCTCTCTACATACATATATAACTCATCTAAACCTACCACCACAACCGCTCCTCCGTCGTTTCCTCCACCTCCGCCGCTGCCGTCGGAGGTTCTCCCCTCCTCCCTCTCGTCGTCGCCAGCGGCCTGCCTCCACCGTCGCCTGTGTATATATGTATATATCTATGTATATATATATGTATATGTATATCTATATATCTGTGTATACATACATATATATATGGGGAAGGATCCATACACACATAAAAAAACACATTATCTTTACACATCAATCACAACCCTTAATTTACTAACTTTTAATGGTCAAGATTAGTTCATCTTGACCATTAAAAGTTAGTAAATGAAGGGTTGTGATTGATGTGTAAAGATAATGTGTTTTTTTATGTGTGTATGGATCATTCTCCTATATATATATATACAGATATATATATATATATATATATATATATATATATAGATATACATACGTATCTCTCTCCCAAAAGTTATATGTATATATATGTCTCTATATATATAATACAGTCTGAAATTTTATGTTAAGTGAGGATATTTGCATTTTTTCTTAAGTTTTGGATTTAAAGTGATGATGTTCTGTTTTCAGTACAAAGAATTAGGAGAGCTCTGCACTAACCCAAGAGTAAAGGCTCCTGCCTTGGCTGACATGGAAACAATCTGTTTATTTGTATTCAGACTGTTTCAATTTATTTTTCAGACTATTTATTTTTCAGATTGTTTTTTAATTAATTTATTTTTCAGACTGTTTATTTTTCAGACTGTTTTTTAATTAATTTATTTTTCAGACTGTTTTTTATTTAATTTATTTTTCAGACTGTTTTTTAATTGTTTTTTCAGTCTGTTTTGGTTCAGACTGTTTTATAAATGACTTAAAATGGTTCAGACTATTTTTAAAATGACTTAAAATTATTGAGACTGTTTTTAAAAATGACTTAAAATGGTTCAGACTGTTTTTAAAATGACTTAAAATGGTTCAGACTGTTTTTAAAATAAGTTAAAATGATTAAGACTTTTTTTTTTTGCGTTTTTGGATTTTTGTTGATTTTTTGGTATTTTTTTTTGGTTTTTTGGGATTTTTAAAAAAAAAAGTCGTGTTTTTTCGGGATTTTGCCTCTTTTTATTTTATTTTGGATTTTTCATATTTTTTTTATTTTTTCATTTTTGTATTTTTATTTTCTGAAATTTTTTCATTTTTTCTGATTTTTTACATTTTTATTGGTTAGTTAGGATAAAATGGACCAATACTTAATTAGTTTCAGTTTCATAGACCAATTCTTAAATACTTTTATTTTCATTGTACAATCCAAAATTTACCATCCTATTTATAGCATTCATCGAGATGTAAAGAACGTGCCCATTTGAACACCCTTGTTATCCTGCATAGTGATATATGCTTGGTGATACAAGTTATCACTAAGAAAAAATTACACTGAAACATTGTCTTATGCACTAGTAATAACTAAAGAGCTATTTTTTTTTGCATTCAAGGATAATTATATGTACTTTAGGAAATACTTAATACCTTAAATTATTTTCAGAATTCCATTAATAGTGAAGTCAAAGCAACTGTATATGTTTTCTCATAGGATGGAGTATGATAGATCTTCTTTATTCAAAGGTTTTTAATGAGAAAAATAGTTTGGGCCAACAATCCATTTACGTAAATTAATATTGGAACAAAACTTTCCTTGTATCAATAAGTTTCTCTAACTACAATGTTATTAATACGCACAAATTAATGGTTGATAATTTAATATGAAAGATAAATGGTTGGTTGAAAAATAAAGAAAAAATGTATCTAGTTATAATAAGAAAAAGGTAGCTGGCCCTCAAAATGACAAAATCTGTATAAATTTAAAAAAATTCCAAAAAACCGTAAAGTATATTTATTATCATGAACAAATTCCTAGAAACTGTAAAAGTATGGTATTTATCATCCTAAATTTGTGATAAGGTTACATAAATTTGTCCATGTACTCATCCTAAATTTGTGATAAGATTACATAAATTTGTCCATGTACTCAATAATTAGTCCCAAATCGATCAGACTATTGCTATATAGAAAAAGACACTAGCGGCCATGTTTGTTTGCATTTTTTTTTAGTGGGATAGGATCGTAAAAGATATTGGGTCCACAAAAGATGTTTTCAATTGTTTTAATTGGAGTTGGACTATTAGTGAAGACCGGAATAGAAATGATGCCAAATTGGATCTTTTCTAATAATAAGGGGAGTTGAGTTTTGTAAAAGTTAACTCTACACTAAAATAAAACTTTGCATTTACAACCTATAATATCACATGTTCACATTCCTCTTTGGTTTTCTTTTAACTAATATAATTAATTTGATTTGTATAAATTTCAGTTTTGATTATATGTTACACTTTATTTAAAAAAAATTATATGTCACACATGCATTTGTTTAAATTATACTTAAATTTCATTGATTAACTCAAGTTGTTTGTTTGTCTTTTTTATTTACGTGAAAATTGAAGCTGTTATATAAATATGACGGGTACAAGGATAAAATGGTAAAATAATGATACTTCATTATTCTTCAAAGCATAGTATCCGGAATAAAATAGGAATTTGTTAGTAGTACCAATTACACTAGTCCTATCCGACTGTAAAACCATGAAACTAGTCAGTAGGATTGTGAGTTCGAACATCATTTCTAATACAAGCATAGTCCGACCGGGTTTGTTAGTCCCGGGACTACCAAAGTTGCAAACAAACAAGGCATAGAATCTTACCACACAAATGTTTGTCAATGAAATTCCATACATAAAAGGTTTAAATTTTATCAAGTTCGAATGGTTAGTTTTTCGGTTTTTTCATATGTATTTGTAATTTTTTTGAACTTGTTTTTCTAAATCAATATATTATTTTATTGCTAAAGTATTTGTTAAAAAAACTGTAAATTTTGATCTTTTATATTTTTTTTGGATATTTATTAATATTACTACTTTATAAATCGTTAAAGAAACAATTAAACATAAAAAAATATATATATAAAAGTCAAGTTTTATAGTTTTTTTGAACAAACACTTTAGAAACAAAATAGTAAGTTGATTTACAAAAAACAATCGAAAAAAATTATGAATACATATGAAAAAACCGAAAAACTGACAATTCAAACCTGATAAAATTTCAACCCCATAAAAAAATAATAATTCATAACTGTTTGAATAAAATAATATGTTGGAAGCATTTTTGAAGACCAATTAAATACTTCAAAAAAAAAACAAATTGTTTTATCCATGTTTGTGCACCACACTTTGCTTATCAAAACTTTACAAAAAACAAAAACAAAAAAGACTAACCAACTCCAATGGCCATACTTTCAACAACTTTCTCCATTCCCGCCAACAGACTTTCTACACTCACCCGCTGTTCCCTCACAGACCAATCCCATCCCGCCACCTCATCGAAACGCCGTCTCCTCACCCTAATATCCAACCAGAACCGAGGCCTCGTTACGCAGAAAAATCCTTCCAAACTCTCGGAAATAATCGAGGCCATCGATGACCTGGCGGTGCACGGTAGGGAGATGGTTACGACAGGGGATGAGCTGTCCGCCACGTGGCGGCTGATGTGGACGACCGAGAAGGAACAGCTGTTTATCATCGAGAAGGCTGGGTTGTTCAGGACTAAGACCGGGGATGTCTTGCAGGTTGTGTGTTTGAATTTGTTTAGTCGAAACTAATATATTAATGTAACGTACTAACATTCATTGACAATTTAAATTACTAACCAAAAAAACATTATGATAGGGTAGAAAGGATGGACTATTACAAATAAGCACAAACTTTACTAGCATAGACTCGGGATGTTTTGCTGTTTATAATTCGAGTTTGTATAGCGAAACGAATTTACTAATGTATGTTTATTGACAATCTTTATCTATTAACAAAAATACTACTCCCTCCGGGCTCCGTCCCTAAATAAGCGACTGCTTTCTATTTTTGGGACGTGCCGAAATAAGTGTACACTTTTTTTTAGTAAATTTTCTTGTTTTTATTTTTTGAAATATCTGTTTATGGTGGTTAAAACATATCAAGTTTATACATAAAACCTTACATTTAAGTAAGAAATAATTTTTGTTTGAAAATTTTGGGGTTTTAAGTTTTTTGTTGAATTTTAAGCGAAATTGTTTAAAATCCTTAAATATCACAGTTTTCGAAGCAATGCGCTTTTTTAAGGATGAAGGGAGTATGATAGGATTGGATGGAAGTACTATTAGAAATAAAACAAACTTTACTACCAAACCCTCGATGTGGTAAATATCTTGGGGAAAGTTATTGTGTAATAGATAGTTTCGTCATTAATTATCAAAAACCTAAATTTGTGGGTTTTGTTTAAGATTTTGTACACGTAGGATGATTGAGCATTAAAGTTTAAAACAAATAGTAAAAATAAGTAGCATTATTGAGCATATATATGTACCTAATTTTAAAAGAAATTTTAATCATGGGCTTTTGATAATTATGTATTGAAATATATACTAAATGATTGTTTTTTCAATATTTTAACACAGGCCAAAAACCATAGTAGCTCTGGTTTTTAGGCTAGTCGACCGAATATAGTCCAGCTCTTAAGCAAAAATGCAATGAACATGAGCTCTTATAAGATGCAACCACACATGGACATAATGTACCTAGTAAGAAGATTCATAGGTTGGCTTACTAATTAGTTGCGAAAATCAAATTAGTACTGCTCTCTATTCTATGATGTTTTCATTTTTTTTAAATTTTTTTACAAACATTGCTGCATCAGTTTTTTCTATTGCGGTCGGTCTGGTCTATGATTCTATTTTATATGTTGTTCGAAAGCGATAAAATATTGTTAGTTTGGTGAATCAATTCCTTACTTTTATATGTTGGTGTACGAAGTTGAGATGTGATGATACTCTGATGCATAAAACTGTAATTAACCTGATTTTTTAACTATTGCACTTTTATAATCCATATTACTAAAATAAAAGAGATTAGTCCTGTAACTGCAGGTGATAGATGTCGAGAAAGGTGTTTTGAATAACGTGATTACTTTTCCTCCACACGGGGTATTCTTTGTTCGGTCCACGATCGAAGTTGCTTCTTCTCAGAGGGTAAATTTTAGGTATATCAATTGTGATGTAGTTTTTGGTAGTTGCTTAGTGCTCGTTTGGTTACAATTTTTAAGCTTAGATTTGTGCTCTTTTGCTTATCAACATTTACTTGGTCGACGACTAGGGTGAATAACCCTAGCCGCCGCAAATATGGTAGATCGTGATAAGCCTTTTGATGATACAAATGCTCATCTTATCAAACCGGACCTTCCGGTAACGTCTTTTGCTGCTATTCTAAAGAAACAAGTCGCTAAACCTAAAATTGAATTGAAAGAGATCGAAGCCTACAGAGGAGAACCCATGATATAGTTTTCAAAGGATGAAATTTATCAATTATCCTAACCGTTTAAATATACAATAGTAGGTAAGTTCTCGCATGGTAAGCCATAGATTGAATATATTAAAAAAGTGTTTCATACTCTTGATCTACAAGCTAATTATCAAATTGGAGTTTTAGACCACAAACATATTCTAATTAGATGCTTCCATGTAGATGATTTTCAACGAATATGGTTACGTAAAATCTGGTATATTAAAGGATTTCCTATGCGCACTTTTAAATGGACGTATGATTTTGATCCGGATGTCGAATCTTCATTGACGCATGTTTGGATATCTTTACCTAAACTGCCTATTCATCTATATAATACGTCGAGTATTTTTTCTATAGCTTCAGCGTTTGGGTACCTTCTTAAGGTAGATGATCCTACTTCTAAGCTTTCAAGACCTGGGTTGGCTCGTATTTGTGTAGAAATTGATCTAAGAAGGGATTTAATTGAAAGGGTTCGTATTGGATATGGGGGTGATGAGGGTTTCTGGCAAGACTGTAAGTATGAAGACGTACCTAAGTTTTGTTTTTATTGCAGTAAACAAGGGCATGAAGAAGATCAGTGCCTTATAAAAATGAATGAAAGCAAACATAAAGTTAAAGGAATAAATGAAAAAGGCCCAGAATAAGAGCAAAAACAACAAAAGGAAGGACAAAATCGAACGAAGGCCTTATTAAACAAAACTTTACCCCAAAAAAGTATATATAAAAGGATAGAAAGAGAGAGCACTAAGAATTGGGTTAGCAGAAACTTTGGTCCAAGTAAAGATAGATTGGTGGTGGAAAAGCAATCCTCAGAAACTGATGCAGAGAAACCTGTAGAAAATATGCAACAAGTTCCAAAATTAGTAAATACTGGGAATGATAATCTATTAGAGAATATTATCAGTATTGATGCCAATGAAGGAAACTATACAGATCCAATTATTGAAGAGTTGGAGTACAATATGCAAGATAAAGAAGGGAAAAAATTTGGAAGTGAAAGAGAACTTTTAAATGCAGAACTAGTGGAAACAAATAAAGTCTTTGAAGAAGTAGAAACTGAGCAACCAGTAAGTGTAAGAGAAGATGAAGAAACTATAGTTAATAAGGCAGCTGGAAGAGATAAGAATCAAAATGAATTTGAAGAAAATATTATTTTTGATGATGTGAGAGAAGCTAATCTACAAGAGAATTTGAATTTATCACCAAGAAATATACCTCTAGAACCTGAAGATGAAAATTGAGAAATTTGCATGTCTAATAGTGCAAAAAGGAAACAGAAGAAAAAGGGATTTCAAAATAGCTGAAAAAGAGAGTATGATTCTAAGATCCTCTAATGTAGGGGCAAGAAAAGTGTATAAATGATTAATGCTCTTATTTGGAATGTCAGAGGAATGGAAGGTAAATATGCCACTAGTAGAAGAGTGAAGGTTTTTTGCAAGTTACATAAGCCTGTGCTATTAATATGTATGGAACCTATGAAATGTAGCAGTAAGATTGATTTTTATAAGTATAAGTTTGGGTTTGATAATGCTTTTTCTCAAGATTATAACAAAATATGGGTGTTCTATAATATTGGTATTAATGTGGAGGTGTCTAATCAAATGGAGCAAGGTATTAGTTTTGTTATCAAATTGAGCTTTCTACTGAAGCAAATAAAATTTACAGCTGTGTATGCTAAATGTACAAGACAAGAAAGAGTACCTTTATGGGATTGGTTGCAGCAAGAAAGTACTGTTGATCATTGGATTACTGGAGGAGACTTCAACACTGTTTCAAAAGAAGAAGATAAGATAGGTGGCCTTAATTTAAATTTGGGTGCTGCTAATGATTATTTAGAATGTTTAAATAATGTGAACATGGAAGAGATGAAGTACTCTGGTTCTAGATTTACTTGGTGGAATAAGAGAAGTGATGAAGCTGCTATTTTTGAAAGAATTGATAAAGTCCTTATTAATCAAACCTGTATAGAGCTTTTTCAGCATATTTCCTTAGAACATCTTAATAAAGCCTCATCAAACCACAGTCCTCTTCTAATTAGATGCAAGACTGAGTTTGATAATAATCCTAAAATGTTTATTTTCAGAATTTCTAGACAAAACATCAAGACTACAGTAAGGTAATATCATCAGTTTGGGTGACTTATCTAGAGGTGATGCACTTTATTCTTTAGTCAATAATTTAAAAAGAACAAAGAAAGGATTATTTGAGTGGAATAAGGAGCTTTTGGGAATATCTTCCAGAAAGTAATTGAAGCTGAAGATGAAGTACTCAAAATGGACAGCATCTTTGTGAATGACCCTACAATGATCAACAAGATTGCGTTAAAAAATGCTGAAGCAAATTTGAAATATAGAATAAAAATTGAGGAGGATTTCTGGGGTCAAAAAGCCAATTTAAAATGGGTCAATGAAGGAGATGCCAATACCAAGTATTTTCATAGTATTATGAAAAAAAGAAGAGCTAGAAGTTATATTAATAGTATTAAAAAGGCTACAGGGGAAGTTCTTACAGAGAAATTAGATATTCAAAATGAACCTGTTGAGTATTTTATAGGCCTTCTGGATGCTAATAAAGCTTTTAAGGGATCTTATAAGAGTCTGGACAACATTTCTAAGCTTATTAAAGATGATGATAATGAAATGTTAAACAAGTTTCCTGAAGAAATAGAGATTAAAGAAGCTGTGTGGGGTCTTAATAAGAACAGTGCTCCAGGTGTGGATGGTTTTACTGGTTGTTTTTTTACTACCAACTGGGATCTAGTTAGTAAAGATGTGTGCTCTGCAATAGTCTTTTTTTTTTTGCTGAGCAATTACTCCCTAAAGGTATCAGTAGTACTGTTATTGTTCTCATTCCTAAAAATCAAGCTCCTAATGATTTTTCAAAATATATATCTATCAGTCTATGTACTTTTATTAACAAAGTGATTTTAAAAATTATGGCTAAGATGTTATCTACTATCTTGCCATTCATTATATCCTCTAATCAAAGTGGGTTTGTTCCGAATATAGATATAGTGGAGAATATACTATTTGCCCAAGAATTTATTGCTACTCTTAATAAGAAAAATAGTGGAAAAAATTTGGCTATTACACTTGATATGAAAAAAGCCTATGATAAAGTCTCCTGGCACTTTCTTATTTGTGTACTAAGGAAGTTTGGGTTTTCAGAGATCTGTATTGACAGGATATGGAGAATTATTTCATGTAATGGGACCTCTATTTTGGTGAATGGGTGTACCTACAGGGTATTTTTTCCCTTCTAATGGGCTGAGACAAGGTGATCCTATCTCATTAAGTCTTTTTATTATTTGTTTAGAAGTGCTAACTAAAAATCTAAATGCTCTAATGGATAAGAAAAGTTTGAAAGCTTTCGAATCTCCTCTAAATGGCCTATTATAACTCATCTAGCTTTTGCAGATGACATTATCATTTTCAGTGCAGCTGATAAAACGTCTATTCAAAATGTGAAAAATGTATTAAAGAGCTATAATGAGATTCTGGGCAAGAAATTAGTTTGGACAAGAGTTTTGTTTATGTTTCAAAAAGTGTTGATAGAGAACAAAAGAAAGAAATTAGTAAGGAATTACAACTAGAAGTAAAAAAACTCCTTTTACTTATCTTGGCGGCAAGATATATTCCGGTCATAAAAAGTGTTTACTCTTCCATGAACTCATCCTGAAAGTAAGAAAAAAATTATGTAATTGGAAAAGTTAGTGGTTAAATATGGGTGGAAGACTTATTCTGATAAGATATATGCTCTAGTCTATTACAGTGTATACTTTATCAGCTATGAATCCACCTAAACAGGTAATCAAAAAAATTGATCAAATTTTGGCTAAATTTTTGTGGGGGTCATCTGATCAAATAAAGAAACATCAGTGGGTTAAGTGGAAAAAAGTTTGCTCTCCAGTGGATGAAGGTGGTCTAGGATTAAGAAGTTTTAATGATATCTCTAAGGCTTTTACAGCTAAATTGTGGTGGAATTTCAGAACAGAAAATAGCCTGTGGTCTAATTTTTTAAAAGCCAAGTTTTGTAGAAAAAAGCATCCTAATTGTGTTACTAATGGGAAAGGTGACAATACTTGGACAATAATGTTAAAAATGAGGAGTGAAGCTGAAAAATACATTGTTTGGCTAATAGGTGAAGGCAACATATCACTCAATCAAGATAACTGGCTTGGTGAAGGCCGTTTGAAGGATGCTAATTTGGATAATAATATTATGGCCTCAGATGTTATAACTAATAGAGAGTGGGATAGAGAGAAAATTAATAACATTACTCCTCAAAATTTGAGACATCTGTTTTCAAGTGATATTAACATTAATAAGTTAAGAAAAGATACTCCTATTTGAAATATTAATAAAATGGGTAATTTCAGTATAAACTCAGCTTGGGAGCTTATGAGAAACAAAACATCTATAAACTGGATTAGTAAGCTGTGTTGGGATAAAATCATACCTGTGAAGATATCTTGTTTTATCTGGAAATTCTTCAATAAAACTATTCCATTGGATCCTGCAATTCAAAAATTGGGAATTATGTTGTCTTCTAAATATGAATGCTGTGGATGTAATGTGGAAAACATAGAACACTTATTCAGTAATGGGCCTATAGCTACAGAAGTGTGGAATTATTTTAATAAGTTAATGGGTGTTATAAATATTTCAGAGCAAGTAAGGGGCAAATTTATTTATTGGTGGTCTCAATCAGCTATTGTTATCTCTAAACTACAATGGAAACTCTGCAAAATCATACCTGTGTTTATAGTTTGGGAAATTTGAAAAGCAAGATGCAATAGTAAATACAATAATAAACAAATGAATGGAGCAATGATATGTGAAAATGTCAACAATTTGATTAAAACTTACTCCAGCAAGGATAAGTGTTTTCCTTTAAATTTTGATATCAAAGTTAGGATTAATGCAATGATAAAAAATAATAAAAAGATGAAAGTGGTAAGGTGGTTATGTCCCCCTAAAGGATATAGAAAAATTAATATTGATGGGAGTTTTAGAAGGACCACTAATAAAAGTGGTGTTGGTGGTCTTATGCGAAATGATCAAGGTAAGTTCTTTTAGGGTTTTATATTTCAATCAACAGCAACTCTGGGCTTGAGTCTGAGATGAAAGCACTATTATTGAGTGTTCAAATTGTTGGGGATTCCAATATAGTTTTTGAATCAGATTGCTTACAATTGGTGAATATTATACAAGGGAAGAGTAATTGCTCTTGGGACTTAATATATCTTATGGATCTAATAAGGCAGCAATTCAAAATACGTGAATTAAAAATTATGCATATAGAAAGAGAAGACAAAGGAGCAGATCACCTGGCGAATTTAGGGTGTGAAGAAGACCCAATAATTTCGAATTGCTTAGAAGACTTCTCAGATTATTTCAAGGGTGTAATCATCACTGAAGCTCTGGAAATTCCTTATTTACGAATCAAATGAGTTTTGAAGGTTTTTAGAAGAAGAAGAGACACAGTCTCTCACTAAAGAAGAAAGTGATGAGTTTATAGTAGACGAATGGATCAATCTAGTTGATAATGGGACGCGTGTTCAAAGTTTTAGTTTCTATTTTTCAGTCCTCAAGTTTCTGTCGATTTGTAGTTTGCTGCGTTAGATTGTAATTATTACAATTTTCCACTTTGTTTATTTATTTAATAAAATTGTGGGACTTCCCACTGATTATTTAAAAAAAAAAAACATTTACTTGGTCATTTTAAAGCTGGCCTTTTTTTTTTTGGTTGTAAAGGCTAGAGATTTTGAGCTGGCTGAAACCAATCATTTTTCAGCCTCCAATCAGTCAGTTCGTTCTGTTCAATCCTTCAAACAAGCGAACATTTTATAATATGACTTTTGATTTCATTATAAAGAATATTTCTCAAAAATAGCGGCGAACGGTAGAAAAACTTAGGATTGCAGATCTTAAGGTGAAAAAAGCTGCTCTGTAGACGTTCCAGCCTCGAGGTTATTTTGGCATAAAAACTAGAAAGTTCAGCTCGAGTACTGAGAAACAAAATGCACAGCAATTCAAGCAAAAAAAATTGTGCTTAAAAGTTCTGTATAACAAGCACTTAGTTAAAGGACAAAGTGAAAATCTTGTGGAAAGTTGGTTCGAATCTGGACTAGAGGTTTCCATGTTCTGCTTGATATCGGTACTGAATTTGTCTATTTTCTTTGTGACTTAAATATAATGTTAGTGATGAGTTGCAAATGATCACATAACACTATTCTGTGGTTATAACTTTGGTTTTAAATGATGAAACAAATTGGGTGGTAATTCTGTAAATTGATGATTTCCTTTCGATCTGTATTTTGCAAGATTTACTAGCGCTGTTTTACGTGGTGAGAATTGGGAGCTTCCATTACCACCATTTGGCCAGGGCTGGTGAGCTTTTAGTCTTTCTTCTTTTCCAATGCAATTCTTTTGTCTATTCCTATTGTCCATATAATTTCTTTAATCTTTTCAATTGCTGTGGAAAGTTTTAAAAAAAAATTATCTTCATTATTTGGCCAGGAGGTTGCTTAACTTTTATGTTGTCCGGACCCATGACTGATTGTGAATTTATAGTTCTGTATCTGATATGAAAGAAAATCACATCTAGAAATACAACAAAATACACAAATTTCAACTATTGTATTTGTAGTTTCGGTTACAGAGGTTTATAACTTTATATATGGACTACTTAGACATCCGCGGTGTGGTCTCTTTTGTTGTTGAATTGATACTTCTATTGAAACTGGATGGTTGGTTAAGGTTGATATTTGGTTCAAGTTGCATTATCTACCTTGACAGTTGGTCAAGGTCGATGATCACATAACAGTTATCTGTATGATGCATAAAAGCACACCGCAGTTGTGCTTTAGACTGGGTTACGATAGTATACCAATCTTTTCCAATTTATTTGTGTTGCTTAAATGGTTTTGAAAATTCGATCACACGCATTAGGCATTACATTTTGAAAGGGGATTGAAATGATCAGTGCCTTACTTTCTTAATCCATGTTGTTATTGCCTTTCAGATTACCATATGCACTTAATTATGCAAAGATATTTGTTCTCAACGTGCGCAGATACTCATTTTTGTGTACTGATTGATGAATCTGACTAGTTTTTATTTCTTTTGCTTGGGCATTTTTTCTATCTTGTCATGTAATTATCTCTTCATCTTGCCATGTGATTTGCCACCATTTTGTAAAAAAAAACATTTTGCTTGTATAGGTTTGATACCGTGTATCTAGATGATGAAATTCGAGTTGTGAAAGATATTCGAGGAGACTATTTAGTTGTCGACCGAGCTCCTTATAGTTGGAAGGAATGAATTCATAACTAGCTAATAGTATCCACCTATGTATATAGTGGTAAGTCCATATAATTCCTGATTCCAGAGACCAATACTTTATTTTCTCGACAAAGGGGAGGAGAACGTGAAACTACTACAGAATGAAGAAGAGGGGAATGCAAAAGTGCCGATTCTGGAAAAGAACATAAATATAATTTGGTTTATTTATTTATTGCAGATGTTTTCATTTTGATTAGTTTCAAGTCCAAAACTACGATCTTTATAGGTTGAGTGTATAAATAAAGGGCTCAAATAATGGTGGTAGCTTTTTAGCATATAAACTTGTAGTGTTATTATAGTCTTACAAAGGTGCAGCCGACTTCTTTTCATTTGACGAAATTGGTCCTTTTTCTGATTTCATCTGCATGGTTTTGTGTTTTGTTAATGAGAAAACATAACCAAACAACAGAGAAAACACATGCATTGAGCGTAAGTACACAATGAAACTACGCGAACCTACTTCGTGTTTATAATTATCCTTTTTATGAAAAGCTCTTATATAAGTGAATTGGGTCTAGTTAGAAGTACTCCATATGGAAATTGACTCTAGTTATTAAAATTTGGCGTGCTTAAATGTTCTTGATCAAATTGGCTTGTTTATTTCTATGTACTTTTCCCCTTTGCAGGTAAGAAAGTATTTTTAGAAGATGATATCCGATTAGCGAATAATATTCTCGGGACTACGACGTAGCTGTTTAACAATTCTGAGATATTGCAGGTGGCTTGTAAATCGACAGGAAAATCGTTTCCTCTTCACAATGTCTGTTTCCAAAGTTCTGTTTCTCGATTCCTGTTTCTCATTAATTCACACGCAAACCTTGAAATTTTTCATTTGTTTTTTACATTTCCTGTTTCTGTTTTGCCTATCGCTTTCCGTTTCCATTTCCTTCCTGCCACCTATGTTCTGGAGTTGTCAATACAAAACAAATCCCTAAAATTATGAAATTCTTCCAATGCAATCTTGCAGAGTTGAAATTGAATGTAGTCGCTCGTATTAAGTTATTTCTAATTCTAACCTCCAACATTAAAATCATATCCAAACCACTGTCAATCCCTACGGGCCGCTAGGTTTCATTGTCAGCCGAAATCTGCATTGGAGGTTATACAGAAGCTAAGCCTAATTTGGACAGATCTATTTACAATATTTAAGTTTGGCCTCCCAAACTAATTGGAATCATGTCTCTACTGTATTTAAGTATACTACTCCGTAAGCACGACGTCATCCGCAGCTACCTAACATATATTTTTTTAAAATTTGATAATTATGGTATACAAAATGTCATGTATCAGGAACCCTATAAATTTTCTAAATTTTAGGTAACACAAAATTTACTTATATACGAGGAGGTATATAATTCTCTAGATGAATATAATAGTAATAAACTATCATGAGTTCCACATTATTATGGTTGTAATATTGTTATGATTATTAAATGATAATAAATAAATAAAAAGAAACAATGTAGTGTTATTATAAGAAAATTAATAAGGAAGCTGAAATTTTATATAAATATAACGGTTTATTAGAAGATATAAAATGTATTTGTTTTTTTTATGAAATGATTAGCAATGCTTTCGGTATGACTGTATATTTTCATTGTTCTTCTGTTGATATATACGGTGGGCTATTTTTACCTGCTATTTTCATAATGGTCCAATGCTATTAATAAAGGACCCACTATACTTTTGAAAAAAAGATGGTTTTGTACCACAAATAAACACATTTGATGTAAGAACATTATTACAAAGTTGTGGTACAAAAAAGGGGCTATGGCTGTGTTAAATGCATAGGCCTGATTTAGCTTGTCGGACTATGGGGAATCATTGAGAGTGAAGAGTGAAAACGATGGATGAGAGAATTAATAAACTTTTTTAATTTAGTAAATAAGTTTTCCTCCAAATAGGTCGGTACGTGTCGGCTATTTGTAACATTAACATGCTGTAAATTACATTAAATTAAGGCTGTACTTTATAGTTGCACCGTACGTTATGCCACACCAGCATAGTATTTCTATCAGCAATTTTACTTGGGAAAAACTAAAAACAAAATAAAGGAAGTTAGCTATTTCAACCTGTGTACGGATGTGTGTATAGAGACAAGTATTGCAACCAAACTTGTCTTTGGATCATAATTAACACGTCCGGAAACGATACGGAAAACGAAAGCATGAAAACGGGATATACAAACTAATTTTTAATGGAAAACGGAAAATACCGACATAATTAAAAATTTAGAATATAACATCTAAGAAATATTTATGAAATACTTCAAATTTTATGAATAATAACAACCAGTTAAATTCTTATGATTTAAGAGATAATTTATCAAAATAACTTATACATGCTCTTTTATTAATTTGATTTTCATCATATTTTAAATGCATTTTTTTACTTTTATTCAAAAATAAGTATCCTATAAGTTTCGTGAATGTTTAATCGAGTTTTCCGAGAAATATAATTTAAGATTTTAAAAAGGTTTTGCTTGAGTTTCCGACACGTTTCGGAAACATTTTCTCTAAAATTTTGAAATAGTACCGTACTCGTCTTGAGACGAAACGCGTTTCCAAGAAAACGTGATACGTACCCTAAACAGAGTTTCCGATTAACTATCGTTTTGGATATGAGTTTATGTATAAGTCTTGGTAAATAAAAACAGACTGGTTGGCGACAGAATATTATTTTCAAGAACGATTTGAAAATAAAGTAATAAAGACATTTAAAGTAAAATACTTAATTTATTTAGATAGCTATAGGAAATGTTACAAACAATTATAGGTTAGTGACTTCGAATGAAGCATTGTTGCGAATCTATATATATATCATGCTAATGGGATGAAAAAAACATTACACACTATGCTAACGTTGATCTACTTCTAAATTGTTATGAAAAATTTAAGTTCAATAAGCTATAATTCATAGGTTCAGGTAAGAATTAATTTGTCTTTGTTTGCGTTGCCTCTTTTTTCCAATTAGATCACGAAGACTCTAACCATAAGTAACTCATATATGCATGTGATATATTCCTATTGAGACTTGATCCAACAGTTCACGGTTCAATGATCAAATTAAGTTCGTACCTCTAGGGTTGATTCTGAGTCCAAACGAATGAATGACATAATTATACAAAACTTTGATTTTTTTTTTTAATATGTGCTTTGCGTATTAACACTCACGGGAATGCAAATAGTAAAAAATGAAGATAGTAAAAGGAATATACTTTTTTATTAGCGAAATAATGATTTAGAAGAAAATAAAGGAGCCAAAAATATTTGAACTCATTATTTTTGGCACTTAAAACTAAAACTTATCCACTATGATATTTTTCTTATTAATCAAGTTAGAATATATATTTTGTAAACACTAAATAATATATGAAGCCTTAGTTATTTCGTGTACGTTCAATAACAATGAGATAATCTGAAAAGGGAGAGAATACCGAAAACACATGAGTGAAAAGTGAAAAACAATCATACGATATTGTCCTTGTCCTACAGAGATTGCTAATTGTTAAGTTAAATATGGTGAGATAGACATATACCTGAACGAGTCATAGTATTGTAAATATTAAATCTTGTCATTGTTACTTAGACAATATCATTATATAACTGGATGAGAACCTCTGAGACGTAGTTCAATTCAATTCGCCAGACCGTTTTAGTTACAACTGAGGTGTAATTGAAAACGCGTATAACACTTCGAACTTCGGGTTTAATTTCTTTCGGTTATAACAATTCTTTTTCAAGAAGATGTTTTAGCTGATATCTAAAAATATGTTGAAAAGAGCATGTCCCCTTAAAAAGTAACTATAATTGTGGATTTATAACTTTTATAATTCGATTTTTTTTCTTTTAAACAGCCGCATGGGTTTTAGATAAATGATAATGACTAACAAATAACTGAATTTGAATCCACCATCAATTTATCCTGTTAGCCAAACTTTTCAACAATATCTCACTTCCAATAGCACTATCAATTTCTTATGGAACAAACAAATCACAAATTAGACTACTAAAAATGTCTAGTAATGAAACGAATGAGCCGCTGCACTTAGGCCAAATGTAGCGCCTTCTGACTTGTTTAAACTTTTTCTCAAAGAAACATCTAATGCGATAAGACTCATTTTTATGTGTTACGAGAGAGTGGGGATTCGCATCGGTGAACGGAGAAACCATCAATTGGTTGTCCTCCTCATCAACTCCGACGGAGTAACATAGCGACCACAGTAAAAGTGCCAATCCTGATAAAATGCGATTTATGTTTTCACTGAGTATGTTCTTACCAAATAAGGTCGTTGCATGGGGTATGTTATCACCATATAAAGCCGCTAAAGCTATAACAATGCATGAGTCATATTCCAATGCAGTGTCTATGTAGTTTTCAGATCATCTCCCAAAGCTACACGCAACCTTCCTGGTGTCAAGATTATACAAATTTGAAGCAAGCGTAAATTATTCAGTGTACGTACATTCCGACTTGTCGAATTTTGGCGTTGCTCCCTGTCTAAGAGATTCTTTACACTCGTTTTTATAACATGTAAGCTCTTGCCAATTCCAATCAACAAGTGAATCAATTGAATTATCGAGCTCTGTTAAGTTTGTTTTAATAATCAAAATATGCTTGTTCCATAGATGCGTTATCAGTAACAACTCAAACTGTAAATCATTGAGTAGTAGTAAATCCTGAATAACATCATTCTTAGTCCTCGCTGCCATTTGGTTAAATTTGTCCTCAAATTGTAACATGTCTTTCTGCAACTTTTCTTCTTCTCAGTGAAAAATTATGCTCATTTAAAATACGTTTCAGATGATTGGTTATCTCAGCAAATAAGTTCTCATTTAGCGTTTCAACATTGTCAAGCAAGTTTATCAGAGAAGTATCCAAAATTTTACTTATTGCCATATCCAGAGGGGTACATCTAAGTCCATAGCAGCATTTCCCTTTCCCAAAGAAGTTTCAAGAGCCATAGTAGATATACCACTTAGTCTCAGCTCTCCCGTGAGCAGCATGCTTTTATAACTGCATGCCGGTAAAACTCTGGATCCGCTGGATCCCTGAAACAGGTGACTCAATATTAGTCATGACAGATGAATCTTTAACCACATTTGAATGGGGAGAGTATTTTTTTTATGGTTCGACTTGAGAATGGATTCGAATGGATATGTAGGTTGTACTTAGTCCGATGGTCGTAGCCCAAACGTCTAGTAGCTATTTTCAAGGCATCGGATTTGATCTCGTTTGTCATATCCTATCGCGTCTGATTACTTTATTTAGATTAACCTGAGACCGGGTAGAGGTATTCACTATTCTGCAGCAAGTATATACGTTCGTAGTTTCTATCAGTTTAGAGCTTTTACTTTCAGAATAGTAATTTTTTTAAGCTAGTGTGATGCAACATGCTCGTAGTCTCAACGAGAATGTTGGGTCAGTTTGCATCTTCGTTATCATGTTATATACAAGAAGTTAGGGCCAATTACTGGAAGTGTATGTTTACTTATTATGCACCGTAACCTTCAAGCATAGTTTGACGTTTGAACCTTTACTTCAGTTATAATACAGTGTTCCTTTCCAAAAAATATGAAAGTATTGGAAATGTGTGTTAATTGGAAGTAAGTTCCATAAGTGTGACTTATACAAAATTAACTTATTGAAATATTCATTTGCTAATTAAGTACAACTGTACAAGTACGCATTTAAACTAAATTGATATCGAAGGGAAACGAAGGGTCCCAAAGAGATTCGGCTCCTTTATGCTATGTGATGTGAGTTTCTTAAGTTAAAGTTATCAGAATTTGTTGGCCCCATTTGATGCTTATCATTTCTCAATTATACAATAATGTAAATCAGTGTGCACACACACCACACACCACACACCTCCATTTGTACTGTAATTTCGTTTTTCAATTTTCTTCACTAATGTGAAATTGTAATTATAAAGTAAGACACTATTGCTCCTCATTTTTCTTCTTCTTATAGTTAAAGAGTACTGTAAATCAGAACAAAACAATTATAAATGTAGTTTTAGGTAGCACACGTTACTAATTACCTAAAGAGCAATTACAAAAATTAACAAACAAAACTAACCCCTTCCAAATTATCTGTTTAACAACTTAAGATAAAATCTAAGTGGCCATGCAACCGTATTAGAGGCCGATCCAAAGCACAAGTGTCAGGATGTGACGCACAAACAAATAATTATGTGGAAACCCTATAATATTTACTATTTCATTTTGCAGAAAACTCATCTTAAATCTTAATCACAACGATCCAACCTTGACATGATTCCGAGAAAACTCACAAGGAAATATAGGACGGAAACTATCGATTTGTGTCAAAAGCACTTACTCCATTAAATGAAGTTTAAGACCATATTATCTGCCTTCGGATCCTCACAAGGAAATAAACACATATCCCCATCTCGATCTGTCCCAAAAGTTTGAAAGACATCTCAGAATCAGCTAGTTCATCAGACATAAATTAAGACAAACATACTCAGAATTCAGGTTGTCACGCATATTAATTGTATTTTAGTAAATAATAATTATCCATCAAAAGTCATTGATCTTGTCGCTAACATATCATAATTTATAAACAACCAATATAAGCCTCTTAAAAAACCAATATACGGTGGATGCTATAATAAGAATACTAACCAACAAATAGCCCATCTCGCTAAAACCTCCACGAGCCATGATAGCTATTGATGAACATGGCTTCAAAACATCATTATAAGAAAGTAATATATATTAAATTTCAAAAAAAAAAACAACGCATGTTTCCGGTTCGTATCCAAGAGGGCTGTTTGGGCTCAAACCAGGACCAGCCAGGCGGACAATGATCGACTAGCTATATGATCACGAACACTTTCCAAAAATAATTATCATGTCCAAGTCCAGAAGAAGAGTGAAGAAAAATAAAAAATAAAAATCTGAATCCTAAGGTTAACTCATCTCCATCCTTCTCTTTCAATTGAAAATGACTGGTAGCAACCTGTGGTCTCCCCGTACATCAGCATTATAATAATCACACACACAAATAGACAGGATACTTATATTGTGTCTGTGTAAATGTACAACCATAGTATGTATATAGTGTATTTTTAGGTACTGGTCAGTTTTATGTACCATAGTCATTGGAAACAAAGTTCTCAAAGCACAAAGCCCCTCTAAGTGGCCAACTTAGTCTAAATTGACAACAAATATTACAAAATATGGTCTCTTTCTTTCATAATCAGTGCTAAAATCTAAAAGTGGGAAAATGTGAACTTCTAGTAATTCAAATTCTTTAGACTTTATTGCACTCACATGTTCTAGAGTTCAATTTAACGGATAAAACAAACACAATCCAATGGTCGAACTAAATTCATATTTTTTGTATTTTTCATTCATATATAGGACAATGTTTCGTCAAATAAAATATCATTAACTTTTTTTTTTAATTAATATTTAAGTTTAAGATAATTTCAACTAGGGTTCTATAATTTTATTTGAGTTTTTATAATGTTGTAAAGTTAGTTTTTTACTTTACAAAATCATAATTCGTATTTTATATATTGAAAATATAAAAAATAATATTATTATAACATGAATTAATCTAGACAATTGTATTGTTTTTATTTCATCCGTCAGATTAAACTTTAGAGAATGTTATTGCATTATAAACTCTAAAAAATTTGAATCTAACTTCTTGTGATATTTTCTTTTATTAAGTTGAGAGCTAAAACCCTACACCCAACTTTTGGTCAAAAATAAATGTTCCTAAATTTTCGAATTAATTTAGACTTCTTCCATATGTATCCTTAAATAGACTTTCCAATTGAAATGGACCAAATCTAATTCCACTACAATCACGGGGACCATGGTTGTAACAATTGCTACCATAAATATAATACCTAATTTCAATAATATTATCAACAAGTGTATCATGAGTAGTATATATAGTGGCTTCACACGGAACTTGCGCCATAAACCTTGTTTAATACTTCTATTAAAGCCTCTTTTTCCGCTTCTCCCTCTCTAAAAGAAACTAGGAAGATGGTGGATACGGAAAGAGTTTGTTGTATGTGCGGTGACGTGGGCTTTCCGGAGAAACTATTCCGATGCATCAAGTGCCATCACCGCGTCCAACACTCGTATGTATACATATTACTCATCTTTACATACATATTTACTCACAATTTTTTGTTTTTAAAATTAAAAATAGATGGACATCCTTTTCTTTGTGTGGATTTTTATCCTCTTATGAGAACTATAAACCTGTAATTTGTGTTTGGAATCACAATCTAAAGAGATCAGATCAATCTCGATGTTTTACAGAACTCCTTATCATTTTGTTGTAGTTTCCACAGAATTTTACCTCCTATAACAAAGACCGTTTATTAAAGGAAGAAAAGTAAATCTTTGATTTAATTGCATGTATGCTTTTAAAATTGTGTTATATACATGTTTTTTTGGTGTTATATAATATAGCGAAGGTTATTAGGATCGCACACCACATGGCCTGATAGTTTATAGTCTATGAAAGCTGCCTTTTGCACAATTTCTATGCTTTACTAATACATGAAATGTCAGTGTTCCCTATATGACTTGAAAATGTCAAATAATTTCGTTTTCGACAGCAACTGCTTCATAACAGCGAATATTATAATATTAAAAAAAAAGCAGGAAATTATCGTTTTTTTTTAATTATTAAAGAAATACCAGCTTTGTTTCAAAAAAAAAAAAGAAAAAAGGAAAAAAGAAAAGAAATACCAGGTATAAGGTTCTAATCTTTTATGGTAATACAATGGGAGAATCGTTGATTGGTACATAAAAAAAGATTTATGTGAGATATGTACATATAATGATTTATTTGAGATATGTTTTCTAAAGGGAAGAGTCATTATATAACATAAGTAATGATCTTATCTATAATAAGAAAATATTCACTACTAAGTAAAGTTGAGTTGGTGGCGCAAAAGTGTCACAAATTTTAAAAAAATTGACACTTAGTTGTTACAAAACGGACTAAACTTTCATAAAACCGTCATAAAAGCCGACAAACACTTTATCACAAATAAAACGTCAATGTTGTGGACTTGCCGTCACGTACATCTTTTTTTATAAAGTGTTTATTAAATTCTTTAAAAAAAATTGCTCAATTAGATTTTCACCCCTGCGACTAGTTTTTTTCTTCTTTTTATAGAAAAGGTTTGGTAAAGTGCTTTTCCCATAAAACTTTCAATTTATCTATTATTAATCATTTTCTCTAATTTTAATTTGTTTTTCTACCTCATTTTTTTTGGGGGACGGGGGAGGAGGGGGTGTCTCCAAAGACGGTTGAAAAAGGGTTGTCGGCGCAGCGTTCATGGTTGGAGTAGACGGTTGGGGGAGAGGGGTGTCTCCGGAGACGGTTGAAAGTCTTTACTTTTATAGCACAAGTGCACAACAACATATTGTACTATTAGTGTTTGTTGTGAGACATACAACCGAGGAGGGGATAGTTTTGGGTTTCTCTTTTTTCCACGCTCTAGGTAATTTATACCTATTCGTTGTTTAATCGATACTATGTTTAACTTCGGAAAAAAAATTTCTCCAAACTGATAGGTATTGTAGCAACTACTATGGGGAATCTTCACAACAAATTGAGCAATGCGATTGGTGCCAAAGCGAAGAGATTAAGAACTCGTCACCATGCCAAGTCACCAGTACTTCATCGAAAAAATCAGTTGCCAACTCAGCACGTATTCACCGAGATGACACATCATCAACGGAGAAGGGAAAAAGCCCGTCTCCAAGAACTACCCGCAGGTACAAGCTGCTCAAGGATGTCATGTGTTGATGATCTGAGATGGAATCATAATTAAGTAATCTAAGACTTGAGTGCTTCTTATTAATTTATAAATTATACATATGTATGTATGTATGTATATATGGTTTATTAATCTCAGTCATGTTGGCTTAATCAGTGGTAATATCATTAGCAGTTCATGCTGAAAAACGGACGAAAAACTAAGTGGTTAATGGTGATATATGAGCAAATATTTCAATCCTGTTTATGCCACCGCTAGCAATCAACCCACTATGATTGAGATTAATGTGACCTATATCTATATATATATATATATAGACACACAAGTGTGTGGATTATCGGCTTAGTTGCTTTGCGTACTTTTTGAGGTTTTGACTTTATGAAACCTTATGGCTAAAGGAATATGTGTATAAATAATCAAAAAATAAAACAAGTTTTATTATCCGGATTGGGTCTTCAATATTTGTTCTTTGCTTATTTTTAGTAAATTGTTATGGTAGTAAATTTGCTCTTTTTTTCCAAATACCGCGTACTTTAATTTCTTGCAAATGTTTATTAACTCTGTTGTATTACAATGTCTTGACTATGCTAGTACTGTTCCTGAGAGTACATAGGGTCATGATGTGTATAGTTACACTAAAATAATATCCCCGTGAGTACGGAAAAATATTAATATAGAAAGGTTGTTCGTATATAAAGATTACATATAAAAATATATAAAATTAAAAAATTATAAATATTTAAATTAAATAATATACATGTATCCAGGGACGGATCCACACTAGGGTATGTGGTGAAGAGCCTCTCTGGAACAGTCGGTGCTTTTGACAGCTATACAAACCGTCGAGATCTACGGCTAGATTAGAGCCTAAAAAATTAGCCATTAGATTTAAAATTAGTGTTTTTAAAAATTATTAACAGATGAAATTATCGAAAATGGTTTATTGAATTATATTTAAAAAATTCGTCAAATGTAAAATGACCAGAAAACCATCCGGTTTTAAATTGATACAACTAACACTATAATTGATTTAATACTTAATTATTTAAATTAAACCCCAAATAATTAAATAATTACAATTCATAGAGATCATACCCAAATAAATTAAAGCTAAAATCAATTAATAAAATTAGGGATTAGGGTTCTTAAAAGTCAATTTGTACATATTTTAAACAATTTATTTGTTTAAATTAAACCCAAGCAAAATAAACAAATTTGGGTATTAGGGTTCTTACAAAAACAATTCGAATATATAATGAACAACTTATTCGCTCAAATTAAATTAAGTAATTACTATTCATAGAGATCAGACCCAAATCAATTAAACGTAAAATCAATTAATAAAATTAGGGATTAGGGTTCTTAAAAGCCGATTTGTACAGATTTTACACAACTTATTCCTGTAAATTAAACCCAAACAAAATAAATAAATTTGGGGATTATGTTTCTTACAAAAACAATTCGAATAGTTTTTGAACAACTTATTCTTGCAAATTAAACCATGCGGATTAGGGTTCTTCAAAAATCAATTTGTAAATTAAACTCAAATTAATGAAACCCAATCCGATTATTGAAATTGGGGTATTACAATATCAATTCCTACAGATATTGAAAAACTTATTCGTTTAAATTAAACACAAATCTATTGATTAAATTGGGGATTAGGGTTCTTAAACACAAATTAATTTTTAATTCAACACTTATATATAATAATAAAATGCAGGTGAGTAGAATCGAACCCACAACCTCTAAAATGAAATGTGATCACTCCACCATATGTGCTACAACCTTTTTTATTTCATATATTAGTTATATTTAAATAAATATATTATAGATTTGTACTTTTTAATATATGAGACTAATAAAATAAAAAATATAGTAAACTTTAAAAATTATATTGTCATTTACATTACAAAAAATACTACTATATTTGGTTAATTATATAAAATGAACTATTGTCAGTTAAATAAAATGGAAATTAGGGTTCTTACAAAACCAATTCATTCATATTTTATAAATATTCTTCGTTCAAATTAAAAACAGACCATAAAATAAAATTTGGGATGAGGTTTTTTTCAAAACTAATTCATACATAGTTTTAACAACTTATTCGTTCCAATTAAAGATAAAACAATTCGGTCACAATAATATTGTTACTATTATTCTTTGAGCTTTTGCTCACTACAAACCTATTTAGAACGGATACTTCATATATGCGGACGTACATTATTTACGACTGTTTTCGGGCATATGATAATAATAATTATTGTAGTAAAAAGAAAAAGGAAAAGAAGTAACAATATATTCTGCACGTGGTTCGTGTACAAATCATTATTATTAAAATATGTACTCAGTCCTGTTCATGCCATTACATTTTTTTGGTCAAGATAGATCAAATGGAAAAATAAAAGTTGTTTACATATTTAATCTTTATGTACGATTAACTATTTCTTCCAATTGACAATGAATAATGTAAGCCCAATGTAGCGGAAGTTAGTTAATTTTTTTTTTTCATTCTTTTGTTTTGAACAATGTTGTATTTTTTTTTCATCTCTATGGAGTTAACCAACTCACATTTGTTTTTCATTCAATATGTTAATATTGGTTTTTCTATGGAGTTCAAAATTTTAAAAGAGGGAGAACGAGCGCTTAATTATACATATACACAAATGCGCTCATAAAGAACTAGTTGTCGTGTAAGTGTTAGAGAACAAAATAGAAAGAACATTCATGTAGTCAACAATCGTATACATAAACTCGTTATATAAATTCTTTCAAGATTATAAAAAAGTATCTACTCAGATGTAAGTCTGTTTGCAAAACATGATATGCCATCATAGTAAATAGTTATTTTTATAGAAAAAACATCATAAATATAACTCTAATATCAACTCTACTTTAATACCGTTAAAATAATTAATTTTGAATCGTATTTCTCAGTTAATTTGTTCGATGAACTTAAAAAAAATCAAATATCTAATTTGATTTCCCGAGAGAAAAATTATTCAGAATGATTGGCGATAAACAAACAACTAATAGTTCTTGAGGCTGAATGTTGTGTTTTATACGAAAAATAAAAAACACTAAATCAAACAAGTTGAGTAAATATTGCATATGATAATAATAATCATTGTAGTAAAAATAAAAAGTACAAGAGGTAAAAGAATATTATAACTTGGTGGATGGAAACAAATCTTTTACATATGTATGGATAGATCACACTCGGGGTGCCTTAGGGTCCGGACTCGACCCGTAGACACTCAACCCGTATCACGTCCCGAGTAGTTTTGAAAGTGAAAAAAATCCTGATAATGGAGTATAAAAAAAGAAATTAACATTTAGTAAAAAAAAAAAATGTGAAACTACACATAATGGAATATATTATAACAATTTATACGTTTTTTTATCAGATTTCTTAGTATTTAATTTTATTCGCACAAACAACATTTATCATACTAAATGAGATACATTGTCATTATAATTTTTATAATCGAAAAATGTTGATCATTTATTATTTTTGAAATAACAATATAATTTTTGAAGTTAAGTATGATCATAGATAAAAGATCATAGAAATACAAAAAAGGTTTTATGTCAAGAAGTTTCGATCATGATTGATAAGTTCAAATTATTTTGGATTCAATAATAAGATATTTATGTCGGTGAGCTATTAAGTACGTGCAAGTTAAAAGATCTAATAGCAACGCAAAAAATCAAGTTATGTCACAAACTATTTTACATCATTCTAAATTTAATGTAAAAAAATATTTTTTTGCAATTAAAAATTATTTATTACTATAGTGAGGTGATATTATAACTAACTGACACTTTAAAATTTCATGAAATATGATAATAGAGAGTTTATTCTTATTTATAATTGGTTTGAGTTGAAACAAGATTTTTTATAACTATAGTAAGGTTATGCATACATAAAGTATTCTTATAAACAAATTTCCCGTTCATAGAACACAAAAATTAGACCCGAATATGCCTATTCGGGCATGAATCGACCCACACATTATTAGAGGATACCCAATACTTGAATCCAAAAACCCATGGTCTAAAAGTGCTTTCCTAACAGGCCATTATCCATAAAGGTCTTAGCCCAATTGGTAAAGGTCCACAGTGGAAAAGCCCATGAAGTGACGCATGAGATGGAAACATTTGTCAACATCCTATGAGATACAATTGCCTATAAATAGCCAAGTACCTTCTCTGAAATAGAGACCGAAAATCTATTTCCAAAATATAGAGAGAGGAAGATAAAAGAGAGAAATTTGTCAGAGCTTATCACACTAGAAAGCATACCGAGCAAGATCAAAAACTGAGTACCGAAGAGAAGGAGAAAGATCAAGATCACGGTTAAATTATTAATCCGAGCACAGGTGTAATAGGAAAATTGTAAACCGAAGCGAGTACAATCGTCGAGCAATAATAAAGATCGAAGAAGTGTTCAATAATTACTCTTTTTTGATTAGATATTATCGTTGAAAAGCATAACGCCACCGACCAAAGTTATTGCTTTATCAAATGGCCCCGTCTCCGGTCTTCATCTAGTTTCTAACTAGTTTCGAAGTCGAACACCTATACTCTATCAGACGAGCAATAATGGCGAACACAAATGAAGAAAACCGACTCGAAGAAGTAGGCACGACTAACCAGGAAGTCTCAATCCACCAAGACGAGTTAACAAATCTCCTCAACATCCGCGACCAATACAAGGCACTCACGGTCGGATCTTGACCGACCATCTCTAACATCCAAACAGAACAACCAACCAACCAAATGTTACAAATCGACGGACTTGTCGACGAGAACCTTACGGACTCGACGGTAGAACGAGTGCTGTCCACGACAAGGCACGCAAGGAGACCCTTGCCAGTCAATCGCCGCCTCAACAACGCAGGGCCAAGTTCAAGGGCCCATCTGCCAACAGCCTCGGTCAACTCTAGTTCCCACCGGGTTCGTTTTCAAACGAACGAAAACCACCGGTATGGCATGCCCGATGACCGTGTACCCGAACAAATGGTCCGACCATCCATCCTCCCACTGTGGATAATTACACCATCCACGGTGGAAGTACAACCTATTGATCCCCAAGCAGGAGACGCGGTCGCATTGGCACAAACCGAGCAAGGTTACAATGCCCAGCTTCAAGCTCAGCTGGCCGCATGTATGTCCGCCATGGCAGCAGCAGGCATTACAATACCGCCGACCCAAACCGCCAATGCACATCAAGACCCACGATTAGAAGTGGAAGATTCCACTTACCGAGCCGCCTTGGAAGTGGCAGTCCGAGAACAGGGTATAGGGATTCCCCGACAAAGGGAGCATATACCGAGAACAAACCCGACAGTGCTCGGCCGCCAAGACTCTCCTTGGGGACCTTCCCTTGATAAAAACCGGAACGACGGGAGATACCCCGACCACAGGGTCGTTGAAGGATACTACCCACCACCCCACTATGGGGGAGGATACAACGACCAATACCAAGCACCGGATGAAGCCTTCCAACAAGCTTGGGACGTATGCTAAGAAACTCCATGTACCGAGCAGATCATGCGGTATCGCAATCCTGTGGGGTTCGTCATCCCCGAATTTAGGCTCTATGACGGAAGAAGCTGCCCAATCGATCATCTGCGACACTACAAAACAAGGATGGAGCTTTGGAGCGATGACACTGCACTGATGTGCAAATTTTTTAAGAACAGCTTGGGCCAGGAGGCTTTGTCGTGGTATCATAACCTACCACGGGGATCCATAGGAAGCTGGACAGAGCTGCTCCGAGCGTACTCCACCCAATATGCTGCTCATCGGAACAAGAAGGTCAACATTGAAACCCTTCTAAAAATGGCGATGTTGCCTAATGAACGACTCAATGACTACTGCATACGTTTCATCGACATGGCAAACCAGATTCCGCAATACGCCAACAACATAGCCATCCAAAACTTTATCAACTCCATCCCCAGTGGCTATTGGGCGAGAAGGAAGTTCATCGGCAAAAGCTTCCCGACCACTGACACCCTTCTTGCCTATTGCACCCACCTCACCGATAAAAATGAGGAAATGCGACTC
Organism: Primula veris; assembly: GCA_963682055.1. Classification (NCBI taxonomy): domain Eukaryota; kingdom Viridiplantae; phylum Streptophyta; class Magnoliopsida; order Ericales; family Primulaceae; genus Primula; species Primula veris. Next base: position 26,034,589 of record OY821745.1, on the reverse strand, counting down.
ATCAACCGAAGTCTGCCAAGAAGAGAGTCGGTCCAAGAAGCATAGGTGGATCGCAAGAAAGCAAAGAACAACCAAGGGGAAGCAGTCAAACCTACCAGACGGGATAAAGGTCCCGAGGTCCAGTAAAGGGTAGAGCAAACCCGAGAACCCGAGCATAAACTGCTCCAGCTCACATACCCAATGCCAACCAAGCCGCCTCACCAAGGTCATTTCCAAGAACGGGAACGACGAAAGAACTTCGAACCGGTCGAACTGCGATACACTTTCAACCGTTCTGCCAAAGATATCCTGAAGGATATACGCAGAGAAAGCTGGTATTCCCGACCTGACCCGTTCGCTTCCCCCCCTAATCTAAGAGATTCCAAGCTCTTCTGTGCCTATCACGAAGACCATGGCCACCTCACCGAGCATTGCCGAAATCTGCGGTGGAAGATGAACATGTGGGGTGACGCGGGATACCTCAACAAATCTGCAGTGGAAGATGAAATCTATGCTGGGAACAAAGGAAAATAGCTAGCCATTGAGGGAGCCGACAACCGACAAGGCAAAACAATCAATGTCGTGCATCTGTCACGGCCCAAGAGCATAGGAGGGGAACAATCACAACAACGGCAACTGTCGCACTTTGGATAAGTAGCCAAGGCATCACAGGCATCGACCTCTAAGCGGCAATGCACGCCGCAGCGGCACCCACCCATTTCTTTCTCGGATCACGACGAGGAAGGGGTAATATACCCCCACGGGGACGCCATTAACCTCCGCGTCCAAATCGGTATCGACACGGTCAGCAGAGTGCTTGTCGACCAAGGAGCCTCTTATGACATCATGTACAAAGAGCTCTTCGACAAGATGGAGCTCAAGCTGCAAGATCTACAGCCCACCGACGTCACACTGATAGGGTTCATCTCAGAGACGACTAAACCTTTGGGAAAGATCGTCCTAAGTGTTACAACAGGTTCAGTCTCAGTCCCTGTGGAATTCTTAGTGGTCAATGATAATTCAGGCCACAATGCTATCTTGGGCCGACCATGGCTTCACGCCATGTGAGCCATCCCTTCGACATACCACCAGAAGGTGAAATACCCTAATGCTAGGGAGAGATCGAGACCGCCCGAGGCTGTCAAGAGGACTCAAGACGCTGCGAGGACATTACCGCGACCCTTAAGAGACAGCTGATCGTCGTCGAACAACCAACCAGCACGAAAAAACTGGTCAACCAAATAGCCAGAGCTGAAAGGGTTGTCGATGAACAAGTAGGAGAGACGCTCCGCAAAGTGTGTATCCCAGGTATGAACGAGGAACACTACTTCCTCATTGGCGATAACCTTCCCGAAGAGGAATCCAAGGAGCTAGAAACTTTCCTCTTCAATAACATCGATAAATTCGCCTGGAGCCCCAAAGACATGCCCAGCCTAGACCCGAGGATAGCATGCCACCACCTCAGTGTTAACGCCGAGTATAAGCCAATCGCTCAGAGGAGCAGAAAAATATCTGTCCAACACAGAGCGGCTATAATAGCGGAAGTCCAAAAGCTGTTGGAGGCTGGGGCTATAAGGGAGATGTTCTACCCGAAGTGGCTATCTAATCCGATCGTTGTCCCAAAGAAGAATGGGAAGGAAAGAGTCTGTATAGACTTCACCAATCTGAACAAGGCCTGCCCAAGGGACCCATTTCCCCTTCCGAGGATTGATCAGTTGGTGGACACAACAGCGAGAGCAGAATGGATGACCTTCCTCGATGCATACTCGGGATACCACCAAATCCCACTTGCCTACGAGGATCAAGAAAAGACCTCGCTTATATCACCTTTAGGAAACTATTGCTATACGGTAATGCCATTCGGCCTACGCAATGCGGGGGCAACATACCAAAGGATGATAACGAATATATGTCAGAAGCATATAGGGAAGACAATGGAGGTATACATAGACGACATGGTCGTCAAAAGCGAAAGGCTACATCCCACCTCTACGACATCAAAGAAGTTTTCCAAACATTGGGCGAGCACAAACTGAAGCTCAATGCAACCAAGTGCACATTCGACATCAGCAAAGGAAAGTTTCTGGGACATATGGTCAGCCAGCGAGGAATAGAAGCCAATCCCGACCAGATAACAGCTCTGCAAAACCTAGCAGCACCCAAAAACAAGAAGTAGGTGCAGGAGCTCACGGGAATGATGGCCGCACTGAGCAGGTTCATCAGTCGATCCGCCGACAAGGGACGACAATTTTTTGAATCACTCAAAAAGGATAAAAAATTCGTGTGGGACCCGGCATGCGAAGCTTCAATCAACAACCTCAAAGAGTATCTAAGGACGCTACCACTGCTAGTAAGGCCGAACAGAGGAGATATTCTGGCATGTTATCTAGCAGTTTCCACAACAGCTGTGAGCGTAGTCATCCTAAGAGAGGAAGGTCGAGAACAATTCCCAATCTACTTCGTCAGCAAAACTCTGGTTGAAGCCGAAACATGTTATTTACCGTTGGAAAAGTTGTGCTTGGCATTGGTCATGGCCACCAGAAAGTTGCCACATTACTTCATCGCCCACCAGGTCCAAGTTTACACGAAATTCCACATCAAGGAGTCCCTTTGACGGACAAACATAAGCGGTCGGGTTGCAGCATGGGCGGTCGAGTTATCCCAATTTCATATCGAATTCGCACCCCGACATGCCATAAAGGGACAAGTCTTGGCCGACTTCGTAGCAGAATTCACCGAAGGACATGACGAGCCAATGACCATATCACCGCAATCATACTGGCAAATACATGTCGATAAATCAGCAACCAAGGATGGATCGGGAGCAGGAATCGTCCTCAAATCTAGTGAGAGAGCCATGATAGAGAAGAGCATAAAACTAGGTTTCCGAGCTACTAACAACGAGGCAGAGTACGAAGTCATGATAAACGGCATGATCATAGCATGCTCCCTCGGATGCTCACACTTAATTGCCAGCTCTGACTCCATGCTGTTCGTAAATCAAGCCATCGGTGAATACCAAGCCAAGAACGACAGAATGATCCTATACCAACAGAAAGTCCAGAGCTTAATGGCCACATTCGAGCAGTGCGAATTAATAAGAATCAATCGCACCGAAAATGCACATGCCGACGCATTGGCAACCTTAGCCTCGACACTAACATTGGCGGACACTCGGTCAATCACAGTGGAACTTCTGGAAACACCAAGCATCACCAGAAGGGTAGACCGAATAACATCAATACAATACGAGCTAGGATGGATGGACGAGATGATCCATTATCTGCGAAACGGGACACTCCCGGCAAACAAAATAAAAGCTTTGAAGATCATAAGAAAGGCTCCTAGGTTCTGGTTATCCGCAGAGGACAAACTGTATAAGTCAAGTTACCGAGGACCCCACCTTCTATGCGTCCGCACCGAGCAGCAACAACAAGTCTTGGAAGAGATCCACGAAGGATCATGCGGAACACACATCAAAGGACGGTGCCTCGCTAACAAGACAATCACTCAGGGATATTGGTGGCCCTATATCAAGCGAGAGGCCGACGTGTACATACAGAGATGCGACAAGTGCCAAAGATTCGCCAAAATACCTCAGCTCCCATCGTCTATGATGACCCCGGTATCGGTACCATGGCCGTTTGCACAATGGGCAATTGATTTGGTGGGGAAGCTTCCCAAAGCACCCGGCAGCGTTGAATATTTAATCATGGCGACGGATTACTTCACCAAATGGGTCGAGGCTAAACCTCTCCGGGAAATCAAAGCTAGCAACGTTAAACAGTTCATTTGGGAGTATATCATCACCAGGTTCGGTATACCATACGCCATTGTCGCAGACAATGGCACCCAGTTCAAGGACGCCAAGCTACAGCTTTGGTACGAAGAACTAGGTATCCAAAAGTTCTATTCGACTCCAACATACCCACAGGGTAACGGCCAAGCCGGGGTATCAAACCGAACTATCCTGGATGGTATCAAGACAACCCTAGAACAAGCAAAGGGGAGATGGCCAGAGAGGCTACTCAACGTTTTGTGGTCCTGCCGAACAACACCCAAGACGGGCACAAAGGAAATCCCGTTCAGCCTAGCATACGGCGTAGAGGCCGTCATACCAACGGAAATCGGCTAACCCACACTACGAACATCTTTAGTCGAGCAGGGCAAAAATGAACAAAGAATGAGGGAAGAGCTTGACATGTTAGACGAAAAACGCGAGATAGCGGCCCTTACCATAGCAAAATACCAACAAAGCGTCAAGCAAACTTATGACAAGAGGGTGAAAGGGTACAAGGAATTCATGGTAGGAGAACTGGTGCTACGACGAGTAACGGTCTATACCGGAAACGAGATACATGGCAAACTGAGCCCCACCTGAGAAGGCCCATACGAAATCGTCAAAAGAACAAGCCCGGTGACCTACAAGATCAAAAGCGTTCTGTTCGACAATAGCAGAGGAGAGAAAAATTCTTGGAACGTAGCTAATCTCAAGAAGTACTACGTGTAAACTAGTCTAACATTACAGGTAATACTTTACCTCTTCCTTTGTAATAAAATTTTATCTGAATAAATGAAATGTTTTGTTATACTGTCTAACAAGTCCTCCAACGAACCGGAGGCATGTAAGAAATTCCCAAGTTGACATGTCTAAGAAAGTGCCTAGGAATACTCAAGTCCTCCAACGTACCGGAGGCATATAAAAGATTCCAAAACGGCATGTCTAAGAAAGTGCCTAGGAATAAACAAGTCCTCCAATGAACGGGAGGCATGTAAGAAATTCCCAACATGGCATGTCTAAGAAAGTGCCTAGGAATACTCAAGTCCTCCAACGTACCGGAGGCATATAAAAGATTCCCAACATGGCATGTCTAAGAAAGTGCCTAGGAATACTCAAGTCCTCTAACGTACCGGAGGCATATAAAAGATTCCAAAATAGCATGTCTAAGAAATTTCCTAGGAACAAACAAGTCCTCCAACGAACCGGAGGCATGTAAGAAATTCCCAACATGGCATGTCTAAGAAAGTGCCTAGGAACAAACAAGTCTTCCAACGAACCGGAGGCATGTAAGAAATTCCCAACATGACATGTCTAAGAAAGTGCCTAGGAACAAACAAGTCCTCCAACGAACGGGAAGCATGTAAGAAATTCCCAACATGGCATGTCTAAGAAAGTGCCTAAGAATACTCAAGTCCTCCAACGTACCGGAGGCATATAAAAGATTCCCAACATGGCATGTCTAAGAAAGTGCCTAGGAATACTCAAGTCCTCTAACGTACCGGAGGCATATAAAAGATTCCAAAACGGCATGTCTAAGAAAGTGCCTAGGAACAAACAAGTCCTCCAACGTACTGGAGGCATACAAGAAATTCCCAACATGGCATGTCTAAGAAAGTGCCTAGGAATACTCAAAGTCCTCCAACGTACCGGAGGCATCTTTTACAAACAAAAAAGGTAGCAAAACTAAATGCAGGTAACACAAGACACTTAAGTGATTCAAGCCCGCAGGACGGAGGCACAAGCAACACTTAAGAAGAAAAATTGCAAGGAAAAACCGGTACTGAAATAAGACAGAAAAAATCCAATGTATACAAATGGAGCAGATGATAAATAGCCCAGATTATGGGGGTAACAATACTCGAAAAATAAAGACAAACATGGACTAAGAAGAGCTACTACATGAGAAGCACGATGGTAATTGACCGAGCACAACCTCTTTGTCATCCGTCGCCGTGTCCTCATCTGTATCCTCACCCTCCAATAGCTCATGAGGAAGAAGAGAGTCAAAATTGGTCGTATTAGCACCGACACATCTTATCACCTCAAGCCGAGCTGAGAACTCTGCTCCTTTCACGAGATCGTGAGCATCCGACGCTTCCTTATGGCGAGCGTCGTCATAGGGCAGCTGACGAACTTGGGTCATGGCCGCAGAGGCATCAAACCTAGTTCGAGCAGCACGTGAATACTTCACCAACACATTGACCCGGGATACCAACAACCTTAATTTACCAAAGTAATTGCCCTTCAAACGCCAATATCGGTCTAAACGGCGATCCTGAACTTCAACAAGATGCTCGGCACGTCGAACGTAATCACGAAAAGCCGCCGCTTGTGTTTTCATCTTTGCCTTAAGTTGAACACACTGAGCATGCAGTTTGTCATTCTTGCCCATCAGATCGATATAGAGCCAATTGGCTCGCACTTCACTAGCCACACCAGATGAGGCCTCATCCTGGGCAGCACCACTAGGCCCTTGCCCCGAACTACCAAGGCCCAGAGAACCAGCCTGATGTGACATAGGAGCAGGTGCCTATAAAAAAAAGAAGAGGGAAGGAGACATGAATATTCGTCACAAAGGGAGAAAAGATAGGAAATCAAAATAGAGAATACTTTTATATAAGTTGCAAAAGACAAATCACTACACACTACTCTTGAACTAAGTCAGTCGGATAAGCCCTCGACAGAAGCTGAGGTCTCTAAAGCGTCAGCAAAATGAGTGTCTCGCAGCGAGACTATTTGCATCCCCAAACGACCCTTCACAGTAGCATCCAAGCGGTTCAAGGCAGCCGTGGTCTTCGTTACCCCAGCCATAGCATCAACCATACGCTCCGCTCGGGTAACGCCACGCCTTCCTTTCACATAATCATACACCTCTAATGCACGAGATCGGACCCAATATGCTTTGACAAAGGATAGTAACAAGTCTGCATCTTCATAAACGGCCCCCAACACCAAGTTCAAGCTCGTTACCTGGCCCCGGGCTTCAACCCGAGACCGACGAAGTTCACCAAGAATGTCTTTGGCCTTTCCCATGTTTACAGTATAGTGGGCTGTCTTTTTACTAAATTTCTCACCCAAAACGTGTAACCGAGTGGATAAGTCCACGATACAAGCTTTTAACTCCGTGATCTCATGACGAGCCGAGTTCAGTTCAGCCATAGGAGACGAGCTACGACCCTCGGAACTACATGACCGATCACCTAAACTACCAGTTGGTCGGGACCAGACCACCATGGCAAGAGGGTTAACCGATACCTGAAATGATTGTCATGACCTTCAAACACACGAATACTAACAAGAAATAAGCAATACCGACAACGATAACCAAAACCAAATGACAAGGATGCAAAAATATTATAAACTTCCCCCAAAAGAATGTCGTTAGTTTATACAAAAAGCCCCACAAACCGGCCATGAAACAAAAACTACTTTTAACTACATTCACCATATCAATGGTCAACCTGCTCAGATGAAGGCCGGGGGGTCGAAGAACGAGGAGTGGCATCACCCGAACGAGGATGAGGTGCGGTGGAAACCGTTTTACCAGGCATCACAGGCAATTCATCATCCTGAATGTTCACCCAATCTCGGGGAAGAGCAGGAACAACACGACTTGCTGGGTACGCAAATTTAGACCAGGCCGGATGAGAAAGAGGAACTCTCGACAAGTTCAAAGCCCGAACATGATAGCTGAATGCATAGAAATTTGCAGTTCTCATGAACTGGCCCCGTTCATGTACTTGCGCAGCCTTCAAAGACGACACTTGAGTGTCTAATGCTTTCTTCTTAGCTTCAAGCTTGGCATGATCCTCAGTCAGAGCCACCATCTTCTTCTGCTCCTCGAGCAAATGCACATTTTCAGCCTCCGGCTTCTCGTTCTCCTCGTGCAACAGAAGATTCTCATTCACCGACTTGGCATAATTCTCCGCCACACTCAATGCCTGGGCTTTATCCTCGGCAATGGCTTTCTCTTCGGCCAACAACTTGGCATTCTGTTCAGCCAAACGCTTATTCTCGGCCTCCAGCGCCATAAACCGATCCCTCATCTCAATGGTGCCCAGAAAAGCCTGCAAGAAGATCACATAAGGTACTACCAAAGGACGTCGCAAATAAAATATGGCAGAAATAAAGCATACCCGAAGGATGTCAGCATTGATCTGCTCAATGGCCGGTACTGTTGGCTGAGCTACCATATCTGACATATCCTTGTAGGCAAGGACATCAGAACAGTATACCCCATCCTCAATGCTTGGGGCTGCCCCAATAGATGTCCGCCGCACCTAGCAATATAACGGGTCATCGCCACCCCATCCACCTGCACCTTTGCAGTATTCTCGTCTTCCCCCTCATCGCCGGCCACCACCGCCTCCTTGCCGGCAACTTCCACCTCCTTGTCCAGTCGAGCACTCTCAGGGGCCACGTCCTTGGCCTCCCCCTCATCAATCCGAAGTGGCGAGATGATAGGAAGAGTCATCACATCCTCTTCCATATCATCAAATTTCAAGTGGTCAAACAAGTTATGATACGACCCCTGAAACACAACAATGCCCATAGACCGGGCAAGGGCAAGCGTAACCAGCAGAGACGTCAAATACTGAAAGACAAGTAACAGATAAATGGAAGAATAAACAAATTACAACCAATAAAAACAATTACACATACCCCGGCTTTAGCATTCTTGTCCTTGGGAGAGACGGGCAAGATTGGGCTCTCTTGTGGGGGAGATTGCACTCCCCACTCCAAGCTCCCCTCCGGTTGAGCTGTCTTATCCTCAGGGGGGAAGGCTGATAGAGGGGAAGCCTGCATCACCTCCAACTCTGTGCCCTCTTCCGGCACCACATCACTCCTCGACGACTCGGTGACTCTCGCCCTCTTAGCAGGATCCTCCCGAGGCTCAGTTGATCATCACCGAGTAGACCGAGCAGTTTTCTTACTTAGAGCTAAGACGCGGGGCTTAACAACCAAAAGAAAGTCTGCCTCAGTTTCTTTGGGGATTACAGGCGCATTGGCACACCTATTCCCCGGCTCAGCCACATACCCAAGCAACTTGGGAGCAGCACGGCTATCTGCCTGCTTAGTGGAATCAGGCCTCCACCAATTCCAGAGAGCTAGAAGAGCCTCAATATTGGGAGCATCGAGAATGGGAAGCTCGGGAGCAGCCTCAACAGGAGCAGGAATCTGGCGCCCAGGAGGACACCAATTTCCGGACACGATCACAAGGCCAAGGTTGTGTTCCTTGTTCGTGTCGGGAAGATCAATAACAAGTCGGGCAAATGAGCGCACCGACTTCAAGTACGAGCTTTACAATTCAAAATGGAACCCATAGATGCCAAGCACATTCTTCAATTCCACGGGCATGTTCGCCAATTCCGACAACCTCTTTATACCGTTGAGTATACGGTAAGTATTCAGCCTGAGTTGGCAAGGAGCGATTTGGAAGGCCTCAAAAAAGGAGACCATCCAGTCCGAAAGAGGGAGCTTCAACCCACCGGTCAACAGTGCCGACGACCAAGTGCTACCTCATTTACGGCCACATGCCCATGCGCCTCCTCCTCGTTCCTCGGAGGACGCACATGCACGTCGTCAGGTATTTCTGCTCGCTCTTTAAATTCTTTCTCGTTAAAACAGCCGAGTTGAGCCAGGCATTGAGAGAAATAATCCTGAGAAACCAACAAAAACACCCCATTAATACATAACATACAGCAAAGACGTACCACAAATAAACCACACGAGAAATCCAATACAATACAAAAAACCAAACTACAAGTTTCCAATCAACATACACAGCCTAAGCCTAAATCACAAACCCAACACAAGAAAAATCCTACGAATATATAAACCCACCAATAACAAATCATATACAAACCTATATTGGAACACGAATAAATCAATAGAAGACAGGCTACTGAAGACTAATCAATCAAGAAAACGAGCAAAGAGGCATATAAAGGATCACAATAATCATGGACACACTTATAGCCATTATAATAAGGAGGAGGATATAGCAGCGACGATGTTGTCTGTTTTGTAAAAAGGATGGCAGCAAATACTGTTTTGTGAAGAAAGAGACAAACCCTAGAGAGAGAATATGAGTGTGGAGAAATTATGAGAGAAAGGTAGTATAAAAAAGAATTACTTAGGGAAGATAAAGGAGTGGAGCCGCAATAAAGGAAATAAAATATTAACAGTCCTTTCGTGTCACAGAGGTTTCCTTCTTTCCAGCCACAGAAAAGTCAAACACTCACAGATATTTCAAATTTTAACGCTCCGGATCTTGTCACATCAAAAGCCTAGCCCACTAACCCATGCAGTTCACATCATTGAACCTATATAAACGGCCAGTGGATCCCACCTCGAAAAACTTACAACATACGCTACCCATATTAATACAAGTAATGTGGTACAATAATTACCACCGAGGATGCACACCAAACAAATAGTATTTATTTCCACAGGAACATCGAACAAGATAAACGAAGACCGTTCCTAGCTCGATGGCACTTCAGCCTCAAGTCTAGCAACGCTCTTCGGGGGGATAACCCCGGTGACCAATACCGAGGTAAAGAACAGAGTCTCAAACCGAAGAAACATGCTAGCAAAGAAAAGAAGTAATAAACGACTTATACTTTCTTTAAAGCAGAAGTAATAACCGAGGGAAATACCAATCTCTACTTGTTTTAAAGCATGATATTGAGATTTTCACTTCTGCTCGGCTTCAAAACGAGCAACACCCTCCTCCTCCCAATACTATTTAAACCTCCTGACTTCGGTCTGAGCACACTTAAGATCGACTTTCATCCACGATATCTCGATCTCTTTCAACTCAAGAGGGGTCAAATTCTCAAAGCCGGGGGGACAGGGTAGCATATAAGTAGGCTCCTCTTCAAGAAGGGCTTTCTTTTCTGCAGTAGATCTAGTAAGAGGGGCCATCTCAAAGAAAAAACAGGTTAAGAGAAACAAGTGATAGAAAGAAGAGGGAAAAATATGTAAATAAAATGCAAAATAGTAGGGAGCATTTATAGAGAATCATAAGGCACGAATTACAAAGGGGTGCAATAGACGAAAAGGCACAAGGTATGAGGCGTTACAACAGTTCAAAATATTAAAAGAGGCATGAGTTACAAGGCGTTATAAAAAGTCCAGCACATGAAAAGGCATGAAATACGAAGAGATGGCACAAAATACAAATTACAAAATGGGGAATACATCAGAAAACATGCCCAATTAAATTAAGGATCAATGGGCGGGAAGACCGAACTGCTAGATCGAGAGAAAGCTACCCGAGCAGAGTGATCTAACCGAGCTTGGTATGAATCGTTCATGAGGATCAAACACTCAATTCTCCCGGGAAAGGCCGGCATTCTCCCTATTAAGGGCAGTGATATGTTTCTTAAGCCGAACATTCTTAACCATCATGCTAGCTAGGCCCTGAAGACCGTTGTCAAACTCTTCCTGAGCTTGATCCCAAATCTCCTCGGCCTCATACCAAGAGTTAGCCAAATGATTTCTATGCAACAACAACTGGTCGAGATGGCGACTAAGGGCTGAGATCTCGGTCCACTTAATGGTCTCCTCGGGATATGAGTCAAACTGACTGAAAGCCAGAACCCCATATTCCCTTTCTAGTTTAGCCATGTGATGACGGACCCGAGACACTTCAGCATCTAAGTCCTTCATTTGAGCATGATATCTCACCACTGGCTCAGACATTCTTAAACGGTTATTATACCAACAGAGAAAGAAGAAAGGATAAGCAATGGAGGAGAGAAGCTTATACAAGATAATGATACAACTTGAAAAAAGACGAAAGGGTATTTATAGAGCAAATATAGTATGGCATTGTCTGACAATGCTTGGGAACATGCATCTTTGACCAATCTGCCATGCCTCAGATATCACATGGCTGTAGTACGGCAAGAAATAAAAGTAACAATATATTCGAAGATCCAACATTCCAAAAAACGACAAACCACAAACCACAAACCACAAACCACAAACGCAACATAAAAAGAAGAACAATAGAAGATGCAAATATATATTTCATTAATAAAGATGGGATACACAGGCGTTCATTACATCAGAGGACAACATCAAAAGAAAATTTGTTACATCAGAGGACGACATCAAAAAGAAATTCATTACATCAGAGGACAAAACATCCAAAGGAGATCGATTACATAAAAGAGCCAAGCAAACAAGAAATACGAAGAAAAGAAACATTAAACAAAAAGGGAAGTACGAAGAAAAGAAACATAAAACAAAAAGGGAAAAAATGAAAGTCCTCAAAGTGTGAGAGAAGAAAGTATAAAACAACAAATAAAAGCGTAGAAGAAAAAGAAAAAGAAAAGGTGCTCAAATAGAGAGAACAAAGTATAAAACAGAAAAAGAAGAAGAGTGCAAGAGAAAAAAGCAAAAAGAAATTATTAGGGCGAAGTTGGTCGGTATCGATGAGAGGGCCCCGCAGGTCTTACAGCATCTTGTAGCGAAGGATTCCTCCTCAGAACTTCGTTCTCATCGATCAAAGACTGATGAGCACGCCGGTAATATTCCAGCTCGGCCCTCAGCCAAGTCAACTCCCTCACCATCTCCTTATGGTGACCATGCATTACTGCCAACTTCACCTCAGCATCTCTTAACATCTTCAGTGCATTGCCATAAAAGGCTTTAAAAGCCTCCACTTGCAAAGTCAAGGCAGAACTGGAAAATGGAGAAGCCATAGCAATATACAGAATAAGAATATATATAAAGCAGATAATATATGAGGAGATTATGAAGAAAGACAAACTTCAAAGGAGGTATTTATAGATAAATGTAAAAGGGCATGAGGTGAAGAATCGCAACCGTTCGCCAAAATATTTAAAGAAGCATACGCATTAAAGAGGCGCAACTGTTCAAAGGAGACTCTTGGATTTGTGCCATTATTTTAATAGATATTGGAAAAGGAGATACATGCAAAAGGAGATACATGCATGCACTCAGGGGGAAGTGCAACAATCTCAAGGAATATTAAATATATTCTTTGCACAGGGCTCAAGAAAACTAAGTGGATAAGATCATGCACACGGTTCAAAGAAGCCCATTAAACAACGCCATGCGCGCGTGGGAAAGAACAATACAGCAGAAGTAAATTGCATGGGGAACATAAAAAGAAGCAAAGGAAAATAGAAAGATATTTTATTAATTCCAGAAAGTCCATTACAAGGTCACAGTCGAACAGAAAAGAAATTATTTATAAGGGCCTGCTTTGTCGTCCGGCCTCTTCTTGGACCGAGCATACACCTCCTTGAGGGCCAGTTTGTAAGCCCTCTTAGAAGCCTTATGCTTCTCCATAGAGGCCTCGAGCTCTTTAATCCGAGCAAGAGACCAAATATTATCAATCAAGGCCTTCTGATAGGCACTTTCCATGGAGGACAGGTTGCCCTCCAGTTCAACAGCCCGACGAGCTTCCTTCGTTAAAGAGGCAAACCTCCTCTTAAGAATACGATCTTTCCTTACCTCCTCCTCTAAATGGGCAACACACTCTGGAAGGTTATCTCTACTAGTTCCATTAGGAGAAGCCATTGGTTTGTTATAGAAAGTGAGTAATACAAATATAGTAGATATAGCCCCTTTTATAAGGATAGATAATGGGTAGATCAAAGGTCATCTCGAAACAAGATAACCCTCTTGACCTTTCCAAGAACATTTATGGCTACCTAAAAACAGTTTTAGTCCAATTACGTCATCCAACCAGGTATTGAGAAAGTGAACAGAAAATAAGAATAAGGAAATATTTTATTAATTTCAATAATTCGGTTACAACTTGGTGATGACGCCCAACAAAAGAAGAAAAGAAATTACAATAGCTAATTATCTCGAGGAAGAGCTTGCTTCAACGTCATCGGATCCCGGCTTGGACCGAGCATGCAGCTCCTTGAAGGCAAGCTTATAAGCCCTTTTTGCCGCCTTATGCTTCTCCAGAGAAGCCTCGAGCGTCTTTATCCGTTCAAAGGCCCAATCCTGATCAGCCATCGTCACATGATGAGCCGCGTCCATATCACACAACCTTTTTGTCACAACAACCAACTTCCTTTTCACACTACGAGCTTTCTTGAACTCGTTTTCTAAGTAAGCAATGTATTCGGGAGAGTTGTCACCAGTAGAACCATTGGGAGAGGCCATAACGTTACTAGCAAAACTTTAATTAAATTGAATGTTTATGAAGGAGGTGCTATCCCTTTTATAATAGACAAATGTTGGGAAGGTCAAAAGTTTTCCTCGAAGCAAGATATCATGATAGGACTTCTCAATGACATTAAATGACCACGAGGAAACAGTATAAATCTATTGCGTTTCTTGATGAGACATTGGGAACAGCAAGACCGAAGTAACATCGTCGTCAGACCGATCATGACTCCCTCGCCATGGAAACCACACCGAAGAAGTGAGGGAGCACTTGATAGAACACAAAAATTAGATCCGAATATGCCTATTCGGGCATGAATCGACCCACACATTATTAGAGGGTACCCAATGCTTGAATTCAAAAACCCATGGTCTAAAAGTGCTTTCCTAACAGGCCATTATCCATAAAGGTCTTAGCCCAATTGGTAAAGGTCCACAGTGGAAAAGCTCATGAAGTGACGCATGAGATGGAGACATTTGTTAACATCCTATGAGGTACAATTGCCTATAAATAGCCAAGTAACTTCACTGAAATAGAGACCGAAAATCTATTTTCAAAATATAGAGAGAGGAAGATAAAAGAGAGAAATTTGTCAGAGCTTATCACACTAGAAAACATACCGAACAAGATCAAAAACCGAGTATCGAAGAGAAGGAGAAAGATCAAGATCAAGGTTAAATTATTAATCCGAGTACAAGTGTAATAGGAAAATAGTAAACCGAAGCGAGTACAATCGTCGAGCAATAATAAAGATCGAAGAATTGTTCAATAATTACTTTTTTTAATTAGATATTATCGTTGAAAAGTATAACACCACCGACCAAAGTTATTGTTTTATCATATGTACTAACCAGTAATTACATTGCACATTAAATTACATGATTTGAGATTTTTTTCTCTAATTACATGATTTCAGGACACGTCTGTTTACTGAACTGTCTACACATACATACCAAATTCAAGCCATTACTTTAAGATCCCATCCTGTCCGTGCAATGGAATATAATATAATTGATTAACTATACATACCAAATTTGAGCCATTTTAAGATCCCAAGTTCCCTGCAATGGAATATAATTGATTAATTAACGATTTTTTCAATTATGAACTACATATGTTTTTAATTAATTATGACACAAAATATTTTCATTCATGGACTATGGTAAGTGTGTAAAATTTAAGGTTTTAAAGTTAGGGTAAAGCTAACAATCGGCTCCTAGACATTTGTTGAGAAAGTTAATTATGCTAAAACATATGACAACCGGTATACTTATTTATTATTTCTAACTATATATCATATTACTTCATAAACTTCTAAAGTTAGGCTGTCGATCGAAGTCTTTAATTGTAATTTTACTTTGATTGGCTAACTCCAAGACATAAATAGTTAATTAAGGTTGCAAGTCGTTGCACATAATCAATATATAATAGGTATTTTGTTTTGTATCGTTTTTTATTCATAACTGTGTGCTGTCAACTTATCATAGTAAATTTCTTTGTAAAAAAGAAAACAAATGGCATATATAATAAGGGTAAAGCTTCCCAAATTCTATCCTTTTGGAGTGTGTGTCTCATTTAAATTTAAATTCAAGCTTCCGATAATTAGTTCCGGCATATAGAACGGAATTTAGTTACATTTACTTTTAGCCAAAGACTTTTCGTATTTAATTATAAAGTTTTAAAACTTTTAATCATAGATGAGTATAGAGTTTTCTTTTTCGAGTGGTGTTACATCATGTATGTCTATATATTCAAAATATAGAAGATAAAACAACTGAAATTGTAATGAATACATTACAAAATAATGTTTGATTTAGTGAGAGTCAAAATCTGTCACTAATTTAAAAATCTGTCGCAAATTGACTAAATTGTCACAAAACCGTCACAAAAACCATCGCTAATAAGCTCGTAACAAAAAATACCGTCAATAATCACGTGGCTATTTGAGTATTTTTTTGTAGTGATATATAGCTAGAAATAATGTAATATTATATAGCAATAATCTTATAAAATGCCCATTTACAGATTTTTTGCGTTACTTTTACAACTTCAATGATCTTTTATCTATGATCATATATATTTTTTGAAAACCCAAATCTCTCTGATCATTCTTTATTGGTCATACGTTTTCTCAAATTTTATCAATGAAGTTCTAGTGTACGTTGCCGTTCCTCTTGTTTGTTTGTTAATTTTAAAAAAATTTAGTAGAGATGATAGAACATATACTCCCTTCCTCCTAAATTATTGAGCCTATACAAAACTACGTGTAATTTTGACCGATAAATAACTCATACCTAAATTGTCGAAATCGAATTGTTCAAAAGTTAATCAAATAGTTCAAATGTTAAACTATATCAACAAAATTTTAAAATTTGCATTTCAACAATTTAATCATAAGAATATTTACTGATAAAAATTACACATAGATATATAGAACACTAATATTAAGACGGATGGAGTAATAAATAAAGCAAGACGAGCATATGTACTTGGTCTTGGCTCACGAGCAAGTAATTGCATAATATCAGCTTATTTAATTTTTTAAAATGTTGTATTAGGGTTTCTCTGCCCACATTTGTATATAGGGTTCTTGTCTTTTTTCACCAACAGCGTTGTAGTTGGGGATTTAAATATTCACTGTTTATCTACTCCATAATAATTATGCTCTCTCTTGATAAGTGAGAATTAAATGCTCTTCAATTTCTTTCTTCTTAAGGCATGGTAGTACCAAAAGCAGCTGTTCTTTCTTTCAGATTCATCTAAAGTATTTATGAACCCTCCAATTATTATCTCCTTTTCGTTGAATAAAAATAAAACAATATTTTAAATCACAGTAAATGCCATAAGAGGAATACTAAACTTGTAGGCACATGGCCTCCCACTGATTATGAAATCCTTTTCTTTTAGGAATTTTTAAGTTCTGTAGAAGTTTTACAGGCAATGAACACATAAAAGGAGCAATATCTACACAGCCCAACCCAAAAAAAACAGGGCCTTCGTAGTTTGGATCTTTTATCTATTGGGATGTATCGCATAAAAATGTTAGGGAAAATATAAGTACAAAACTAAGGAATGAATTTGTGTTTGGTTGCATTTGAAAGTACTTATTTAATAGATCTTTCAAACTACTTATTAAATTGATAACGCCATAACTTTGTTCGGTGGCGTTAGGTTTTTCAACGATAATACAATGTAAAAAAGGATAAATATTGAACACTTATTTGATCTTTATTATTACTCGGTGATTGTTCTTGCTCGGATTATAATTTCTTATAACACTTATACTTGATATTACAACTTGCTCTTTAATCTTGGTCTTTCTTTGTCTTCGGTGATCGGTCTTTAGTCTTGCTCGGTTTGCTTTCTGATGTGATAAGATCTAACAAGTTTTTCTCTTTTCTCTCCTTCTCTCTATATTTTTTAGATAAATTTTCTAGGTCCTCTTTTAGTGAGGATACTTCGCTATTTATAGGCAATTATGCCTCATAGGATGTTGACAAATGTCTCCATCTCATGAGATTTTCCGACATGGATCCCTTATTAAGTGGCCTTGGGCTTTTAGCAATATTTTCATCCTTATCCTCAATGAAGGGCATGTTATAACCCAATATCCATTATTCAAGCATTGGATACCCAGTAATAAGGGTTGGGTCGATTCATACCTGAATAGATGTATCAGGTCTAATTTTTGGGTTATATCAAGAGCTCCCTGACTTCTTCGGCGTGGTTTCCACGGCGAGGGAGTCATGATCGATTTTCTAGATAACTTTCCTTCAGTTATGCTATTCCCAATGCTTTATCGAGAAGTGCAATAGATTTATACCTGTTTCTCTGGAGCCCATTTAATATCATGGGGAATTCTAAGCATGCTTTCTTGCTTCGAGGTGACCCTTAATCTTCCCCCATTTTTCCAATAAAAAGGGGCTTCACCCTTCTCATAAACCATCAATTACTTTAAATATCTTTCTAATAATATCATGGCCTCTCCTAATGGTCCTATTGCTGACAACTCTCCCGACTACATTGTTTATCTAGAACGCGAGCTTAAGAAAGCTCGCATTGTGAAGAGGAAGTCTGCTATCATGGCCAGAGAACTTCTTGAGGTCAAGAAAAGGTTGTCTGATATGGACGCGCCTCATCATGTAACTATGGCTGATCGGGATTGGGCCTTCGATCGGATAGATAGACTCGAGGCCTCTCGGGATAAGCATAAGGCGGCTAAAAGGGCCTATAAGCTTGCCTTCAAGGAGCTGCATGCTCGGTCGAAGCTTGGGTAGGATGACGTTGAAGCAAGCTTTTCTTCGGGATAGTTTAGCTTTCATAATTTCTTTTGTATTGGGTGTCATCACCAAGTTGTAACTGAATTATTGAAATTAATAAAATGCTTCCTATTTCCATTCTTGTCTGTTTATTTTCTTCATACCTCATTGGATGACTTAATTGGACTTGGAACTGTTGTTAGTTAGCCATAAATGTCCTTGGGAAGTTCAAGAGGGTCAGTCTTTCTTCGAGATGACCTTTGATATACCCCTTATTTCTTCCTATAAAAGGGGGCTGCACCTATCTTCTTTGTATAATTCATTCTTCATTAACGAACAAATGGCTTATCCTCGTGAAACCATTGGTGACAACCTTCCTGAGTACGTTGCTCATATAGAGGAGGAGGTGAGGAAAACTCGTATTCTTGAAAGGAGGGTTGCCTCTTTGACCATGGAAGCTCGTCGTGCTGTTGAAATGGACGAGTGATTGGACGCCTTGGAGAGTGAATACCAGAGGTCTTTGATCGACAATATTTGGGCGCGTGCTCGGATCAAAGAGCTTGAGGCTTCTAGGGACAAGCATATTGCGTCCAAGAGGGCTTATAAATTAGCCCTCAAGGAAGTGTATGCTCGGTCTAAAAAGAGGTCGGATGATGAAGCAGGCCCTTCTACAAAATAATTCTCTTTTTCTTTCTTTTTTGTAATTTCGTTTTGTTGACTATCATCTTGTAATGAAGTTTCAATCAATCAATGAAAATTCTTCTTTTTCTTGTTCTTATCTAATTTATTTTCCCAATGTAACTTCTCTTTACTGCGCGTGTGTGAGGCTTCATTAAGGGGTTTTCTCGAGCCTTGTGCTTGATCTTATCTGTTGGGCTTTCTCGAGCCCTGTGCAAAGAAGATGTTTAATACTCTCGAGATTGTTGCACTTCCCTATAAGGACACGTGTGCATCTCTTTTTCCCTTATCTATTAAAGTAAGGCATGAACCCAAGTGTCCCTTTTGAACAGTCGCGTCTTCTTTAATGCACATGCTTTTTTAAACCTTTTCTGGCTAACGGTTGCGACTCTTCACCTCACGCCTTCATCAATTTATCTATAAATACCCCTTCGAGATTTGTCTTTCTTCACAATCTCTTCATACCAATTTTCTTCTACATATA
Source organism: Primula veris (assembly GCA_963682055.1). Lineage (NCBI taxonomy): Eukaryota > Viridiplantae > Streptophyta > Magnoliopsida > Ericales > Primulaceae > Primula > Primula veris. The sequence goes on along the minus strand of OY821745.1, from coordinate 26,015,243 downwards.
TTCTTATTCTATATATTGCGATGGCTTCCCCCTTTTCCAGTTCTGCCTTGACTTTGCAAGTGGAAGCTTTTCAGGCCTTTTATGGAAACGCGCTAAAGCTTTTAAGAGATGCTGAGGTGGAGTTGGAAGTAATGCGTGGTCACCATAAGGAGATGGTTAGGGAGTTGACTTGGATGAGGGCCGAGGTGGAATATAGCCGGCGTGCTCATCAGTCTTTGATCGATGAGAACGAAGCTCTGAGGAGGAATCCTTCGCTACAAGATGCTGCAAGTCCTGCGGGGCCCTCTCATCGATACCGACCAACTTCGCCCTAATAATTTCTTTTTGCCTTATTTTCTTGCACTCTTCTTCTTTTTCTGTTTTATACTTTCTTTTCTCACATTTTTTTCCTTTTTCTCTTTTTATTGCGTTCTCTCTATTTGAGCACCTTTAGTTTTTCTTCTTCGTTTTCTTGATTGTTTTATACTTTCTTCTCTCACACTTTTGAGGACTTTCTTCTTTTTCTTTTTCTTCTGTCTTATGTTTCTTTTCTTCGTATTTCTCTCTTCTTTTTTATGTTTCTCTTCTTCGCGCCTCCTGCTCGCTTGGCTCGCTGATATAGTCGATCTTCTTTGGATATGTTGTCCTATGATGTAATCGATCTTCTTTGGATGTTTTCCTTTGATGTAATCGATCTTCTTTTGATGTTGTCCTCTGATGTAATGAACACCTATGCAATCCCATTAATGAAATATATATATTTGCATCTCCTGTTGTTCTTTTTAGGTTGCGTTTGTGGTTTGTTGTTTTCTGCCCTTTGTCAGAATCATCAAGTACTTGTCTTTTCTTATTGTATGGTGTTGTACTGTACCCACGTGAAATCTGAGGCATGGAAGATTGGTCAAAGATACATGTTCCCAAGCATTGCCAGACAACGCCATACTATCTTTGCTCTATAAATACTCTTGAACCTTTCTTTATGATGTATCATTTTTCATAAACTTGTGTTTGCTTCTACCTCATCCCCCATCTCCTTCTGTACTATAACAACTTTTAAGAATGTCTGAGCCCGTGGTGAGATATCATGCTCAGATGAAGGACTTAGACGCTGAAGTGTCTCGGGTCCGTCATCACATGGCCAAACTTGAAAGGGAATATGGGGTTCTGGCTTTCAGTCAGTTTGGCTCATATTCCGAGGAGACCCTTAAATGGACCGAGATCTCAGCCCTGAGTTGCCAGGTCGACCGGTTGTTGTTGCGTAGAAATCATTTGGCTAACTCTTGGTATGAGGCCGAGGAGATTTGGGATCATGCCCAGGAAGAGTTAGACAATGGTCATCAGGGCCTAGCTAGCATGATGGTTAAGAATGCTCGACTTAAGGAACGTGTCTCTGTCCTTATTAGGGAGAATGCCGACCTTGCCAGGGAGAATGAGTGTCTGGTCGTCATGAACGACTCATACCAAGCTCGGTTAGACTGCTCTGCTCGGGTGCCTTTTTCTCAGTCTGGCAGTTTGGTTTTCCCGCCCATTGATCCTTAATTTTATTGGGCCTGTTTTCTGATGCGTTTTTCCCACTTAGGAAATTGTATTTTCTTTTCTGCACTTGAACTGTTGCACCCTTTCGTATTTCGTGCCTTTTTTTGTATGGCGAACTGTTGCAATGCCTCGTACTTTGTGCCTCTTCGTATTTCGTGCCCTTTGATTCTTTATAAATGCTCCCTATTGTTTGCATTTCATTATTAATTCTTCCTTTCTCTCTCTTGTTTTATAATTTTTGTTTCTTATAATATCTGAGATGGCTATCATCACTAGATCTGCTGTAAAAAAGAAAGCCCTTCTCGAAGAGGAGCCTACTTTTATGCTACCCCGTCCCCCCGGTTTTGAGGACGAGGTCTTGACTCCTCTTCAGTTGAAAGAAATTGAAATGTCGTGGCTGAAAGCCGATCTTAAGTGTGCCCAGACTGAAGTCAGGAGGTTTAAACAGTATTGGGATGAGGAGGGTGCTGCTCGTTTTGAAGCCGAGCAGAAGTACAAGTCTCAGTCTTATGCTTTGCAGCAGGCTGAGATTGGTATTTCTCACTTGATCAAAGAGAGGGATCATTTTAAAGAGCTCTTGGCGAAGAGGGATGTCGAGGAATGTGGTAGTTGTGGGGTTAAAAAATAGAGAAGTATCTTATTGTCTCTATCTTCCTTTGGGTACAATATGCTGTCACCTTCACGGTACTTACCGCTTGATTAAGCAAAAGCCAAAGGAGGGTGCCAATGTGGATGGTTTTTTGTAGTGATGTTTTCGTTTCTGTTTGGTTTGGTTGAATCCTTTGTAATTGGTTTCCCGCTTGTGGATGAATAAAAGTATTTTGTTACATGCTTTCCTTTTCCTTTCATAAGTTGTTTATTGCTTATTGAGAACACCATGCTTTTCTCCTCGGTTATTATCCCCCCGAAGAGCGTTTCTAGACTTGCAGCTGAAATGTCATCGAGCTAGGAACGGTCTTCGTTTATTTTGTTCGGCATAGTAAACATTGGTGTACATCTTCGGTGTGCATCGTCGGTGATAATAAACACTGTTCGGCTGAAATATGGTAATAAACTGTGTGACGTCGAAGAACGTTGTACGGTGTGCATATTCGGTGGTAATTATGGTTCCACATTGCCTGTATTAACATTGATAGCGTATGTTGTAATCTTTTCGTGGTGGGGTCCACTGGCCGTTTATATAGGTTCAATGACGCGAAGTGCATGGGTTAGTGGGCTAAGCTTTTGATGTAGCCATATCTGGAGTGTTGAAATTGTAAAATATCTGTGGGCGTTTGACTTTTCTGTGGCTAAAAAGAGGGAAACCTCTGTAACACGAAAGGACAGTTAATATTTTATTCCCTTTATTGCGGCTCCACTCCCTTATCTTTCCTAGGTAATTCTTTTTTATCTTACCTTTTCCCCATAATTTCCCCAAAATTTCTCTCTATAGGGTTTGTCCTTATCTCTAAAGAAAATATCTTTTGCTATCGAGGCTGTATGCTCCCCAGAACATCTTAAGAGAAAAAATTATCACCAAAGCTGTACTCTTCCCACCATAATGTCTGTAAGTGTACTCATGATTACTGGGATCCTTCGTAGGCTTATTTGCTTGTTGGCTTAATTTATTGGTCTTTATTAGCAAGTCGTCTATTGATTTGTCTGTATCCCCATATAGGTTTGTATTGATTTGTTGTTGGTGAGTTGTTTGTTTGGTATTGAAATTTTTTGTTGGGATTTGTGTTCAGGCTTAGGTCATATGCTCGTAGAGCTCTTTGGTATTTGTGACTTTTGTGATGAGGCTGTTTGTGTGGATAGGAAATTGTTTGTGTTTGTTGGAGTTTTGGTGTGGTTGTTTGGTTGTGGTATGTCTTGCCGTAGGTTGTGTATTAATGGGGTGTTTGTGTTGTTTTATCAGGATCATCTCGCTCACTGCCTGGCCCAACTTGGGGTTTTTAATGAAGTAGATTTTAAAAAACGAGCAGGAATACCTGCCGACGTGCATGTCCGTCCGCCGAGGACCGTGGAGGAGGCTCATGGGCATGTGGCCGCAAATGAGGTGGCCCTTCGGTCATCTTCCCTGTTGACCGGTGGGTTGAAGCTCCCATTGTCGGATTGGATGGTCTCCTTCTTTGAGGCCTTCCAAATCGCTCCTTGCCAACTCGGGCTGAATACTTACCGTATACTCAACGGTATAAAAAAGCTGTCGGAATTGGCGAACGTGCCCATGGAACTAAAGGATGTGCTCGGCATCTATGGGTTCAATTTTGAGTTGCGGAGCTCATATTTAAAGTCTGTGCTTTTATTTACTCGACCGGTGATTGATTTGCCCGACACGAACAAGAAACACAACCTTGGTCTTGTGATCGTGTCGGGGAACTGGTGTCCTGCTGGTCGCCACATTCCTGCTCCCGTTGAGGCTGCTCCCGAGATGCCTATCCTCGGTGCTCCAAACCTTGAGGCTCTTCTAGCTCTCTGGAAGTGGTGGGGGCCTGGTCCCACGAAGCAGGCCGAGAGCCGGGCTGCTCCCAAGTTACTTGGGTATGTCGCTGAACCGGGGAATAGGTGCGCCAATGCGCCTGTAATCCCCAAAGAAACTGAGGCTGATTTTCTTTTGATTGTTAAGCCTCGTGTCGTAGCGCTGAGTAAGAAGTCTGCTCGACGACGATCAGCTAAGCCTCGGGAGGCGTCTACTAAGAAGGCAAGGGTCACCAAGTCGTCAAGAAGTGACTGGGTGCCAGAGGAGGGCACAGAATTGGAGGTGACGCCGGCTTCCCCAATATCAGCCTTCCCCCCCTTGGACAAGACACCCCCATCCGAGGGGAGCTTGGGGGGGGGGGAGTGTCATCTCCCCCAAAGGAGAGCTCAATCGTGCCGATCCCCACCGGGGACAAGATAGCTGCAGCCCCGGTACGTAGAATTGTCTATGGTAGTTGTAATTTCGTTTTCCCTCCTTTATCTGTTATTTCTGTTTCAGTCTTTGACATCTCTGTTGGCTACGTTCGCCCTGGTCCGGTCTATGGGAGTTGTTTTGTTTCAGGGGTCGTTCATTGATTTGTTCGATTATGTGAACTTGGCCGTGGACATGGAAGAAGATATCATGATTCTTCCTAATGTCTCGCCACCACCAGTGGGGAGGGTGGCCGAGGATGAGGCCCTTGAGACTGTGGTTGTCGAGGAGGTGGTTGCTGCTGAAGATAATGTGGGAGCTGGCAGTAAAGAGGTGGGGGTTGCCGGGGATGGTGTGGAAGGATCCGGCAAAGCGGTGGACGTGTCCGTCAAGAAGGGAGAGGAGAACACTGTACCGGCAGAGGTGGACGGGGTGACTATGGACCGTTACATTGCTAGGTGCTCTGGCGATTTGTTGGGGCAACCCCGAGTAATGAGGATGGCGTGCACCACCCTTATGCCACTTGCCTACCAGAATATGGGGGATATGGCTGCTCAACCGGCTGTTTCGACCATTGAGCAGGCCCATGTCGACACCCTTCGCATAAGTTTTAGCTCATGGTTATTGAATTGTAGACTACTTTTATTGGTAGCTTATAAGTTTATTTGTGCATATTTGCCTTGCCACCTCTGAGCTAAGAGAACGGTTTGCTGTATTGGAAACCGCAAAGCAGCAGGTAGATGCCGAGAACAAGCTCTTGGTCGAACAGCATGGTGTAGAGGTTGAGTTGTCTCATCGTCTGGCTGAGGAAAAAGCTAAGATGACTGAGGAGAATGGGAGAATGGGAGACTGGTCGAGGAGAAGGCCAAGTTGGAAGCCGAGAAAATGCTTATGGCCGAAGAGAAGGCAAGGCTGGAAGGTGAAAAGAAATTGGTGGAGGATGAGGTGGCCTCGTTGAAGGAAGGACGGGCAGAGGATCGGGACCATTTGACCAAGATTGTCAATTTCTATGCATATGTCAGTCACGTCTGTGCATTGAATTTGGCGAGGGTGTCCTTTTCTGATCGTGCCTGGTCGGGATTGAAGTACCCGGTCAGAGATGCTTCTCCTCCGTTGCCAAAGGATTGGGCTAATATTCAGGACGAGGAGATGCCTCAGATGCTGGGGAAATCATCCTCTACGGCCCCTAGACCTCATTCGGGGTTGGGATCTTCAACCCCTGTCCCTGTGATTCCTCGACGTGCAGGTCTTTCGACATCCTCTCCTCAGGTTGAGCCTTGAACCTGTTTCTTTTGTAAATGTTGTTGTTCATGTCGGTTTGTATTTTGGTGGCCGGTTTGTGGGCCTTGTAGATATATTCTTTTGAGGAAATATGAATATATGAATGCCATATTTTGCAACCTGCTCTTCTTTCTTGTGCACTTTCTTTACTATTGCATGTCCCTTGTCATTGTACTTTTGAAGGATATGAACTCTATGTCAGGTACCTGTTAATCCTCTAGCCATGGTGGTCTGGTCACGACCATGTAGTAGTGTAGGTGATCAGTTAGGTATTTCCGAGGAACCTAGTGCGTCTCATATTGCAGAACTTAGCTCAGCTCGTCGTGAGATTACGGAGTTAAAAGTCCATACCGTTGACTTATCTACCCGGTTACACAAGTTGGGTGAGAAGTTCAGCAAGAAGACCGCCCACTATACCGTAAACAAGGCAAAGGCCAAAGAGCTCCCGGTGCACTTCGGCGCTCTCGGGATGAAGCCCGAGGCCGGGTAACGGGCTTGAACTTGGTGCTGGGAGCCGTTTATGAGGATGCAGACTTGCTGTTATCTTTTGTCAAGGCATATTGGGCACGAGGTCGTGCACTAGAGGTGTACGAGCATGCGAAAGGTAGGCATGGTGTTACCCGAGCAGAGCGTATGGTTGATGCTATGGCTGGGGTAACAGAAGCCACGACTGCCTTGAACCGCTTAGATGCTACGGTGAAGGGTCGTTTGGGGACGCAAATAGTCTCGCTACGAGACATTCATTTTGCTAATGCTTTAGAGTCCTCGGCTTGTGTCGAGGGCTTATCTGACTGAGATTGAGTAGCTTGTATTGTCTTTTCATTTGCAGATTATATAAAAGTACTCTATTTTGATTTTGCTATCTTTTCTTTCTTTTGACGAATATTCATGTCCCCTCTCCATTCTTTCGTATTTTTTATAGGCACCTGCTACTACGTCACACCGGGCTGGTTCTCCGGGCCTTGGTATTCCGGGGCAAGGACCTACTGGTGTTGCCCGGGATGAGGCCTCATCTGGTGTGGCTAGTGAGGTGCGTGCCAATTGGCTGTATATCGATTTGATGGGCAAAAATGACAGATTGCATGATCGGTGTGCCCGACTTAAGGCAAAGTTGAAAACCCAAGCGGCGGCTTTTCATGATTATGTTCGAAGTGCTGAGCATGTAGTCGAAATTCAGGAGCGCCGGTTAGACCGATATTGGCGTTCGAAGGGTGATTACTTCGGCAAATTAAAGTTGTTGGTAACCCGAGCTAATGTGTTGGTGAAGTATTTTCGTTTATCCCGAGCAAGGGATGATGCATTGGCGGCCATGACGGAATTTTGCAATCTTCCCTTCGACGATGCTCGCCGCAAGGAAGTTTCGGATGCTCATGAGATCACGAAAGGCATCGAGTTCTCCGTTTGGCTTGAGGCTTTAAAATGCATTGGTGCTCATATGACCAATTTTAATGCCTTATTTCTGAGGAGCGTTTTGAAGGTGAGGAGTCCGACGAGAATACGGGGACGGACGATGAAGAGGTTGTGCTCGGTCAATTACCGTCGTGCTCCTCATGTAGTAGATCGTTGTAGGTTACCTTCTTTATTTTTCAAGTATTGTTGCTTTCGTAATGCGGGCTAGCATCATTTGCTTCATTTCTTTATTCTTGTATTTTTCATTGCCTTGTTGATATTTCCTTGATTGGATTGATTTTCCTTTGTTGTTTTCTTCATTTGGTACTTTGTCGCCTCTGTAACGCGGGCCTAAACTATTCAATAATTTTGTTCGGCTCTTGTTCATTAGTATTGGCATATTTGCCCCTTTGTTTGACTTCTGCTTATTGGTACCTGCATATGTGTTTCTTTGTTTGACTTCTGCTTATTGGTACCTGCATATGTGCCTCCGGTACGTTGGAGGACTTTTTAGGGACTTAAACCCTGTTGCCTCCGGTTTGTTAGAGGTCTTGAGTATTCCTAGGCACTTTCTTAGACATGCCATGTTGGGAATTTCCAAGTATTCCTAGGCACTTTCTTAGACATGTCATGTTGGGAATTTCACAGTATTCCTAGGCACTTTCTTAGACATGCCATGTTGCGAATTTCACAGTATTCCTATGCACTTTCTTAGACATGCCATGTTGCGAATTTCACAGTATTCCTAGGCATTTTCTTAGACATGTCATGTTGGGAATTTCACAGTATTTATAGGCACTTTCTTAGACATGTCATGTTGGGAATTTCACATGCCTCCGGTACGTTGGAGGACTTGTATATTCCTAGGCACTTTCTTAGACATGCCATGTTGGGAATTAGTAACAGTATTCCTAGGCACTTTCTTAGACATGTCATGTTGGGAATTTCACGGTATTCCTAGGCACTTTCTTAGATATGCCATGTTGGGAATTTCACAGTATTCCTAGGCACTTTCTTAGACATGCCATGTTGGGAATTTCACAGTATTCCTAGGCACTTTCTTAGACATGCCATGTTGGGAATTTCACATGCCTCCGGTACATTGGAGGACTTGTATATTCCTAGGCACTTTCTTAGACATGTCATGTTGGGAATTAGTAACAGTATTCCTAGGCACTTTCATAGACATGCCATGTTGGGAATTTCACTTGTTAGACAATATGATAAAATATTTCATTTATTCAAAAGGTAATGTCATGACAAAGCAGAGGTAAGGTAGTACCTGGAATGGTAAGTTTTCTTACACGTAGTACTTCTTAAGATTAGCTACGTTCCAAGAATTTTCCTCTCCTCTGCTATTGTCGAACAGAACACTTTTGATCTTGTAGGATACCGGGCTTGTTCTTTTGACGATTTTGTTTGGGCCTTCCTAGGTGGGGCTTAGTTTGCCGTGAATCTCGTTTCTGGTATAGACAATTACTCGTCGTAGCACCAGTTCTCCTACCATGAATTCCTTGGTCCCTTTCACCCTCTTGTCATAGGTTTGCTTGACGCTTTGTTGGTATTTTGCTAGGGTAAGGGCTGCTATCTCTCGTTTTTTGTCTAACATGTCGAGCTCCTCTCTCATTCTTTGTTCATTGTTTCCCTGTTCGACTAAAGTTGTTCGGAGTGTGGGTAGGCCGATTTCTGTTGGTATGACGGCCTCTACGCCGTATGCTAAGCTGAACGAGGTTTCCTTGGTGCCCGTCTTCGGCGTAGTTCGGCATGACCATAAGACGTTAAGTAGTCGCTCAGGCCATCTCCCCTTTGCTTGTTCTAGGGTTGTCTTTATTCCATCTAGGACAGTTCGGTTTGATACCTCTGCTTGGCCGTTACCCTATGGGTACGTTGGAGTAGAATAGAACTTTCGGATACCGAGTTCCTCGTACCAAAGCTGTAGCTTGGCGTCCTTGAACTGGGTGCCGTTGTCTGCGACGATGGAGTATGGTATACCGAACCTAGTGATGATGTGCTCCCAGATGAACTGTTTGACATTGCTGGCTTTAATTTCTCGGAGAGGTTTAGCCTCCACCTACTTGGTGAAGTAGTCCGTCGCTACGATCAAATATTCGACGCTGCCAGGTGCTTTAGGAAGCTTTCCGACTAGATCAATTGCCCATTGGGAAAATGGCCATGGTACCGATACCGGGGTCATCATAGACGATGGGAGCCGAGGTATTTTGGCGAATCGTTGACACTTGTCGCATCTTTGGACGTAGACGTCGGCGTCTCGCTTGATATAGGGCCACCAATATCCATGTGTGATTGTCTTATTAGCGAGGGACCTTCCTTTGATGTGTGCTCCGCATGATCCTTTGTGGACCTCTTCCAAGACTTACTGTTATAGCTCGGTGCGGACGCACAGAAGGTGGAGTCCTCTGTAACTTGATTTATATAGCTTGTCGTCCTCGGATAGCCAGAACCGAGGAGCCTTTCTAGTGATTTTCAGCGCTTTTATCTTGTCTGCCGGGAGCATCCCGCTTCCCAGATAGTGAATCATGTCGTCCATCTATCCTAGCTCGTATTGTATCGACATTACTCGATCTATTCTTCTGGTGATGCTCGGGGTTTCCAGGAGTTCCACTGTGATGGACCGAGTGTTGGCTAATGTTAATGTCGAGGCTGGGGTTGCCAAGGCGTCGACATGTGCGTTTTCGGTGCGATTGATTCTTATTAATTCGCACTGCTCAAATGTGGCCATTAAGCTTTGGACTTTCTGTTGGTAGAGGATCATTCTGTCATCCTTGGCCTGGTACTCGCCGATGGCCTGATTGACGATTAGCATGGAGTCGGAACTAGCAGTCAAGTGGGAGCATCCGAGGGACCGGGCAATGAGCATACTGTTGATCATGGCTTCGTACTCTGCATCATTGTTGGTAGCTCGGAAGCCCAGTTTGATGCTTTTCTCTATGATCGCGCCCTGACTAGACTTGAGGACGATTCCTGCTCCTGATCCGTCCTTGGTAGCTGATCCATCGACATGTATTTGCCAGTGTGATTGTGGGGATATGACCAATGGCTCGTCATATCATTCGGTGAATTTTGCAACGAAGTTAGCCAAGACTTGTCTCTTTATGGCGTGTCGGGGTACGAATTTGATGTGAAATTGGGATAGCTCGACCCCCCATGCCGCGACCCGACCGCTTATGTCCATCCGCCTAAGGGACTCCTTGATGTGAAATTTCGTGTAAACTTGGACCTAGTGAGCGATGAAGTAATGGGGCAATTTTTTGGTTGCAACGACCAGGGCTAAGCACAGCTTCTCCAACGGTAGATACCTTGTCTCAGCTTCAACCAAAGTTTTGCTGACGAAGTAGATCGGGAATTGTTCTCGACCTTCTTCTCTTAGGATGACTGCGCTTACAGCTGTTGTGAAAACTGCTAAGTAACATGCCAGAATATCTCATTTGTTCGGCCTTACTAGCAGCGGCAGTGTCCTTAGATACTCCTTTAGGTTGTTGAAGGAAGCTTCACACTCCGGGTCCCACACGAATTTTCTATCCTTCTTGAGTGATTCAAAAAATGGTCGTCACTTGTCGGCGGATCGACTGATGAACCTGCACAGTGCGGCCATCATACCCGTAAGCTCTTGCACCTGTTTCTTATTCTTGGGTGCTGTCAGGTTTTGCAGAGTAGTGATCTAATCGGGATTAGCTTCTATTCCCCGCTGGCTGACCATATGTCCCAGAAACTTTCTTTTGCTGATGCCGAACGCACACTTGGTGGCGTTGAGCTTCAGTTTGTGCTCGCCCAATGTTTGGAAGACTTCTCCGACGTCGTGGAGGTGGGATGTAGGCCTTTCGCTTTTGACGACCATGTTGTCTATGTATACCTCCATTGTCTTCCCTATATGCTTCTAGCATACATTCGTTATCATTCTTTGGTATGTGGCTCCCGCATTACGTAGGCCGAACGACATTACCTTATAGCAATAGTTGCCCAAAGGTGATATGAACGATGTCTTTTCTTGATCTTCATGGGCAAAGGGGATTTGGTGGTATCCAGAGTATGCGTCGAGGAAGGTCATTCATTCTGCTCCCGCTGTTGCGTCCACCAGTTGATCGATCCATGGAAGGGGGAATGGGTCCCTCGGGCAGGATTTGTTCAGATTGGTGAAGTCTATACAGACTCTTTCCTTCCCGTTCTTCTTAGGGACGACGACCGGATTGGACAACCACTTCGGGTAGAACACCTCCCTTATAGCTCCGGCCTCCAACAGCTTTCGGACTTCAGCTATTATTGCCGCTATGTGTTGAACCAATATTTTTCTACTCCTCTGAGAAATTGGCTTATACTCGGCGTTAACACTGAGGTGGTGACATGCCGTTTTCGGGTCTAGCCCAGGCATGTCTTTGGGGCTCCAGGCGAATTTATCGATGTTATTGAAGAGGAACGTTTCCAGCTCCTTGGATTCCTCTTTGGGAAGGCTATCACCGATGAGAAAGTAGTGTTCTTCGTCCATATCCGGAATATGCACCTTCCGGAGCATCTCTCCTACCTGCTCCTCAACAACCCTCTCGGCTTTGGCCATTTGGTTGACCAGATTTTTCGTGCTGGTGGGTTGTTCGACGATGACCAGCTGTCTCTTAAGTGCCGCGGTAATGTCTTCGCAGCGCCTTGAGTCCTTTTGACATCCTCGGGCGGTTTCGATCTCTCCCCTAGCATTGGGGTATTTCACCTTCTGGTGGTATGTCGAAGGTATGGCCCGCATGGCATGAATCCATGGTCAGCCCAAGATCGCATTATGGCCTGAATGATCATTGACCACTAGGAATTCCACGGGGACTGATACGGATCCTGTTGTAACATTTAGGACGATCTTTCCCAACGGTTTAGTCATCTCGGAGATGAACCCGATCAGAGTGACGTCGGTGGGTTGTAGATCTTGCAGCTTGAGCTCTATCTTGTCGAAGAGCTCTTTGTACATGATATCACAAAAGGCTCCTTGGTCGACAAGCACTCTGTTGACCGTGTCGATGCCGATTTGGATGCAGAGGTTAATGGCATCCCCGTGGGGGTATATTACTCCTTCCTCGTCGAGATCCGAGAAGGAAATTGGTGGGTGTCATTGCGGCGCGCATTACCGCTTAGAGGTCGACGCCTGTGATGCCTTGGCGACTTGGCCAAAGTGCGCCAGTTGCCGTTGTTGGGATCGTTCCCCACCCGTTCTCTTGGGTCATGACAGATGCACGACGTTGATGGTTTTGCCTTGTCGGTTGTCGGCTCCCTCGATGGCTAGCTGTTTTCCTTTGTTCCCAGCACCTTTGATGAATTTGCTGAGGTATCCCGTGTCACCCCACAGTTCATCTTCCACCGCAGATTACGGCAGTGCTCGGTGAGGTGACCGTTGTCCTCGTGATATGCGCAGAAGAGCTTGGAATCTCTTAGATTAGGGGGGGTAGCGAATGGGTCTAGTCGGGAATATCAGCTTTCTCTGCAGATATCCTTAAGGATATCTTCGGCAGACCGGTTGAAAGTGTATCGCAATTCGACTGGTTCAAAGGTCTTCCGGCGTTCCCTTTCTTGGAACCGACCTTGTTGAAGTGGTTTGGGTGGCATTGGGTATGTGAGCTGGAGCAGTTTACGCTCGGGTTCTCAGGGTTACTCTAACCTTGGCTGGACCTCGGGTCCTTTATCCCGCCTAGTCGGTTTGACTGCTTCCCCTTGGTTGTTCTTCGCTCTCTTGCGGTCCACCTGTGCTTCTCGGACCGTCTCTCTTCTTGGTAGAGCTCGGTTGAAGAGGCGTATTTCCTCCTTTTTATCAGTGAAGTGGGTGCAATAGGCCAGCAGAGCGTCCGTGGTCGGGAAGCTCTTGCCGATGAACTTCCTTCTCGCCCAATAGCCGCTGGGGATAGAGTTGATGAAGTTTTGGATGGCGATGTTGTTGGCGTACTGCGGAATCTGGTTTTCCACATCGATGAAGCATATGTAGTAGTCGTTTAGCCGTTCATTTAGCAACATCGCCATTTTCAGAAGGGTTTCAATGTTGACCTTCTTCTTCCGATGAGCAGCATATCGGGTGGAGTATGCGCGGAGGAGCTCTGTCCAGCTTCCTATGGATCCCCGTGGTAGATTGTGATACCACGAAGAGGCCTCTTGGCCCAAGCTGTTCTTGAAAAATTTGCACATCAGTCCAGTATCATCGCTCCAAAGCTCCATTCTTGTTTTGTAGTGGCGCAGATGATCAATTGGGCAGCTTCTTCCATCGTATAGCCTGAATTCGGGGATGATGAACCCCACATGATTATAGTGCCGAGTGATCTGCTCGGCACATGGAGTTTCTTGGCATACGTCCCAAGCCTGTTGGAACGCTTCATCCGGCGCTTGGTAGTGGGGGGGGGGGGGGGTATTCCCCATAGTGGGGTTGTGGGTAGTATCTTACAACGACCCTGTGATTGGGGTATCTACCATCGTTCGGGTTTTTGTTGGGGACAGGTCCCCGAGGAGCGTCCTGGCGACCGACGACTGTTGTGGTCGTCCTTGGGATATGTTCTCATTGTCGGGGTATTCTTGTATCATGGGTTCAGCCCGCTACTGCCATAGCTGCTCGGTAAGCGAAATCTTCCACGTCGTGTAGGGGGTCGGCATGCGCATTGGCAGGTTGGGTGGGTGGTATTGTGATGCCTGCTGCTGCCATGGCTGTCATGCATGCGGCCAGCTGAGCTTGAAGGTGGGCATTAAGACTCTGTTCGGCTTGCGCTAATGCGATCTCGTTCCCTTCTTGGGGAACAATGGGTTGTACTTCCACCGTGGACGGTGTAATTATCCGCAGTGAGAGTATCGGTGGTTGGGACGTTTGATCGAGTATGAAGTTCTTGGGCATGCCATACCGGTGGGAGCTGGAGTTGACCGAGGCTACTGGCAGAGGGGTTCTTGAGCTTGGCGCTGTGTTGTTGAGGCGGCGGTTGACTGGCAAGGTTCCCCTTGTGCGCCTTGCCGCGGACTGCGCTCTTTCGTCCTTCGAGTCATTGGGGTTCTCGTCGACGAGCCCGTCGATTTGTTGAGGTTGGTTGGTTTGGATGTTAGAGATGGTCGGTCTAGAGCCGGCCTGGAGAGCCTCGTAGCGGTCTTGGAAGTCGATGAGATACGATAACTCGTCTTGGCGGATTGAGACTTCCAGATTATTCGTTGTGCCTACTTCTTATGGGCGGGTTTCTTCATTGGTATTTGCCATTGTTGCTCGTCTGATAGAGTATTGGTGTTCGATTTCGAAACTAGTTGGGAACTAGATGATTCCCGGAGACGGCGCCATTTGATAAAGCCATAACTTTGTTCGGTGGCGTTAGGCTTTTTAATGATAATACAATGTAAAAGAGGATAAATATTGAACACTTCTTTGATCTTTATTATTGCTCGGTGATTGTTCTTGCTCGGATTACAATTTCTTATAACACTTATACTTGATATTACAACTTGCTCTTTAATCTTGGTCTTTCTTTGTCTTCGGTGATCGCTCTTTAGTCTTGCTCGATTTGCTTTCTGATATGATAAGATCTGACAAGTTTTTCTCTTTTCTCTCCTTCTCTCTATATTTTTTAGATAGATTTTCTAGGTCCTCTTTTAGTGAGGATACTTGGCTATTTATAGGCAATTATGGCTCATAGGATGTCGACAAATGTCTCCATCTCATGGGATTTTCCGACGTGGGTCCCTTGTTAAGTGGGCTTGGGCTTTTAGTAATATTTCCATCCTTATCCTCAATGAAGGGCATGTTATAATCCAATATTCATTATTCAAGCATTGGATACCCAGTAATAAGGGTTGGGTCGATTCATACCCGAATAGATGTATCGGGTCTAATTTTTGGGTTATATCATAAATATTAGTAACCTCTTACTAATACACATAATCATAATACATTTGACACAATAAAAGTTTGATCACGACAAATATCATTGACCATCTCCGGCGTTAACTGCCAAATATCATTGACAAAAAAAAAAATTGTAAAAAAAGGAAAAAACAAAAAACAAAAAAGAATCCAGAAAAATTAAAAAATTTCGAAAATAAAATAAAATCCAGAATTATTTTAAAAAAATAAAAAATAAAAAAAATCAGACAGTTTGGAAAGATATTAAAAAAATCCAAATTTTTTTTTAGAAAAAATTAACAAATAAAAAAAAATTCAATTTTTTTTGACAATTTAATACAATTTGTTTGATAAATCTAATACAATTTTTTGACAAATCTATTACAAATTTTCGACAATCTAATACAATTTCTTTGACAATCTAATACAATTTTTTTTGACAATTTAATATAACATTTTTTACAATCTAATACAAACTTTTTGACAATCTAATACGATTTTTCGGAAAATCTAATATAAATATTTTGATAATCTATTATAATTTTCTTGACAATCTAATACAAAAAATTTAAAAATCTATATGGCTCAGACTGTTTTTAAAATAACTTAAAACGATTCAGACTGTTTTCAAAATGATTTAAAATGCCTTAGACTGTTTTTAAAATGACTCAGACTATTTTTAATATGAATTAAGACGACCAGACTATTTTTTTTTTAATTTTTGTTGATTTTAGATTTTTTGTGATTTAAAAAAAAATTGTGTTTTTTCGGTGTTTTGCTTTTTTAAAGTTTTTTTTGATTTTTTCAGATTTTTTTTTTGATTTTTAATTTTTCCATTTTTATTTTCTGGAATGTTTTTTTTTTTTTTTTTTTTTTTTTTACATTTTTACATTTTTAGGTTAGTTATGTGAAATTGATCAATACTTAATTTGTTTCAGTTTTATAGATCAATTTTTAATTAAATTGTAGATAAGGTATCGATACAAAGTTTCATCGCCTACAACTTTTTAATGATAATTTTTAATTTTCCATGGTATCTTCAACTAAAAAATTTCATTAACTTAAAAAGTTTATCGTTAATTTCATTAATGTGAGGGGATGAACTTTTGTTATGGCCTTATTGTTCTCGAGTTTTGGTCTTGTCGGACCCTCTTTATTAACATGTTTATTTTTTTCTACCTCCCCTAGAGCCAACCAGGGATGCTCTTTTCCAACGATATATCCCCCATTTTAGACCCAATTTTCACATTTTCCCTTTGTTCCAAATTTCTGCTTTATTGTAGAGGTTTAGGGTTTCAGACCCGGTTATTCAATTCCTTCACTTGCTGCTCCGATTTGCCCATCACGAGCTTGTCGTTCCTTGACTTTATTGGTGCGTGGGCCGATGCAATTTTGCCCGTGGACCCATCAGGCAAGCTGACTGCCCCGCTGTCTTCCGTTGCGGTGGATTGGCGATGGGTAGTGACCCTCGCAGGTTTTCCTCATTCGTGGGATCAACTTCCCGAGCCCCTTTCCCATACGCATGCTAGATTCACTAAAATTTTGCAACTCTTTTCCCCTTTGTGTGAACGTCGTGTCCGCCACAGTCTTCTTCCTTAACTTGGAAGGGAAAAAATCCCTTTAGGATAAAGTTCTCGATGCGAAATAGATAAAGTCAACTACTTGGGTTGTAGCCCGACTATTTTCCTCTAGTTCCTCCACTTTAACCGTCTCACCACAGCCTCGATCATACATGCTTCTTCCTCTTAAAAAACCAAATTCACATCTTCTTGAAATTATATTTACTTATTTTAGTTTAAGCAAACTCATGCTAGCTATTTTCTTTGCAGATTCATGTTCTACAAGAACAATTTACATTTCCCAAATACGTAAGCTAGTCTCCATAGTGAAATAAAATGCAATGTTTGATTCAGCAACATCCCCCCTCTTTTCCCTATTCCTCCACTCTCGTTGCAAATATAAATAAAAGTTATATTCTATAAAATTGCTTTCAAATTCTGCTTGTTTCGGCAAACTGAGAAGTTTGTTTTAATTTATAAAGATAAAAAAGATGATGACTTTTATAATCTTTTCGAAAATGGACCAAAAGATTGTTGTAATAAGAATTCAGTTGCACAGATGAGCATGAGGCAAGGGGTGAGCTTCGATAAATATTTTTTTTTTCCTTTCTTTGATGATGGAGATGATATATACCGTTGGTTTCCGTGTACGAAATAACAATTAAACAATAATAAATAACTAAAAAAGAAATAAACAAAACCAGTGTAATCTTTATTAATTCAGAATTGAAAACTGAAATTACAGATTACAACATGTAGGTACTGAATAGTAATTAAAACAAATGCTATTCAGATTATTATCAATTAATAATCTGATGTACTGAATTGCAATAAATAGAAACTGTCGGACTGGAAAGTATAGACTTAACAGCCGGACTGTTATGTTTGAAATTGAAATTACAGGACTGAAATGAAACTATTCTAATTACAGAATTAAATTACAAAATGGAAACGGTACTTTAAATAAATTACAGAAAGATAAAGACAGAATATAAATATTACAGCTAAGTACAACAAATTAAAATACTGAATATAAAAGACAGAAATTTAAATTGCAGAATTTAAAATACTGAAATGGAAAAAGACAGAAAAAATTAAAAGACGAGGCGACTGTTAGACAGTCTGCCCTTAACCGATATTCGCCCAACCACCTTAAGGTTTCTGGTTGCGTTGACGCTTCGATCCCAAGGTACAACGTCTCGGATGACTCACCGGAAACTGGCGACGAATCAAGGTCGAGCTGTTGCTGTTTTCAGAATGTGTAAAAAATATATATTTAGAGAGTGGGGAAGAGCTGCCTATTTATAGACTAAGCTGAAATCTCAGTGTTACTATTCAAAACTTTCAGACTTTCTTGGAACCGAAACCTTTCCCAAGTCTCCCAAGTCCCAAGGCCCGTGACCCGTGCTCGAGAACGAGACCAAGCGAGCGCGTGTGTGGTACACACGCATACACACACCTATGAAGCTACACACTATTACCACTCTCTAGTGGTGAATATGTATATAAACTATTCAAAATAGTTTTTCCTCTTTGATGTGGGATAATCATTTGGGTGGCTTCCTCACCCATTTGATGTTCCACTTCCTCTCTCAAAATTTCAGATTTCGTCTCTTCATGGTCCAACTTCGGAGTCAATTTTTATTCACACCCATTCACCGAATAGGTCATGTGATATACCGTTTCGAACCTTGTCACACAATCTACTCAAACCAGTTGAGTACGGAGTCTAAACTTTAGATTTTTCGCATGGAATTTTACTAAACTTTTGGACTCGTGACCAATTCGGAAAACACAATGTTTCATGTTTTTTTTTCTCCAACATATAGTGCCCTGCTAGCCTGTGCACATATGTTACTATGAAATGAGGAAACTCAAAATTCAAAACTTGGAAGTAATGTAGACTATATAAGATCTAAATTCGACCACTTACATTATTATCTCCATTATAGTATGCGTGTTACAAAAAAAAGACATTGCATTCAAATGGTCCCCCACTTCTCATTGCTCTATTATATATGGTGTGTATTTCACGTGTGTTTCATTAATATAAACAATATATATGGTATTTCTTTTGAGAGATCCATGCGCATATCTCAGTTTAATTATGAATCTTCTTTGGTAGTACTAGGAGGATCCATATCGTCTGAAAACATTAAAAGAATACTGTTTAAAGCATACCTAAGTTTATGAATCTTCCTTGGTAAGTTTAAAGCATCAATATCTTCTTCTTAATAATTTATTAAAATTAAAGAAGACTGTTTTAAACTAAGTGGTACTTCATGTCTTTTTTTGTTGGAGTAGCGGGTATGAGTGTGGTACATATACCAAGGCATTTCAAGTAGCGAGTACTACCATTCGAGTATCGTTGTTATTTATTTTTCACCAGCTGGATATGGCTTGAATACGACACAGATACCGCGAATAGTACAACTTGTTAGAAATATATTTGTGGTGTTAATTATTATTGACAATTATCCCACTGGAAAAAAAAATAGTTTCACACAATATAAAAAACAAGCCTACACTTTTTATACGTGGACCACTAAAATGACAAACAATATTGAGATAACTTTTTTATTTTGTTATGATGATCTAATAGCGTGAAAGGTTAAAAACATTCTAACAATATAAACAGTTCAGTTATTATCCCCAAATCATATAATTAATTATAGAGCATGTTTTTATGCGACAAATTGGAAAATTGATATTATTGAAAATATGAAAAGTAAAATAATTTTTGTTTTCTAGGTTTACAATTTAAAAGGAAAAAGGCACTGTACGTGAGATCCTTGGATCATTCCAAGCGTTAATAAATACCCACTAGAAATGTTCAGTGATAACTGATCGATCCAATCAAATCACATGATACTCCACCTACAGTTGGCCCCACCTTGTCTCCTCTACTACAATAATGGTGGTGAATTAAATAATCTATAACTTTGTATTTAATTATATAATTTTAACCGGTTAATAATTTGTATTAAAATTATCGGAATAAAAATTTTTAAAAGTAGATCATATAGTTCAAATGTTAATTTTTTTTTATTAGATTTAAAAAAAAATTCATTTCGATAATTTTAAAAAAGTTATAAACCGATTAAAATTACACTTAGTTTCGTAATGAACAGTTAGAAAGGAATAAGTTTTAAAACAAGGTTGATTACTCTTGTTTATCACATGTGAAATTGTGCTGATGGCGAATTATGCGGAATCTAGAGTTTGACCTTTGAGCAGGGGTGCAAATAAAAGCAAAAATTTCATAAAAAATATTATTTTTGTTGTAACATATTATTGGTTATGTTAAGTCTTATTTTATGTGTTTTTACTTGATGATATGTTAAAATTTATTATTATATATAACCTTATATTCTATTATATAAAAATCGTTAGGTGGTCTTTTGATTTAATCTCCACACACTCATATTAATTAATAAACAATTCGTCTATTGTATCTCTATATTCTCTCTCTATATCTATATATTATGTATGTGAGCGAATATGTCACACAACACGTTATCACCACTTTGCTCACGGAGATTGGAGTAAAAGTTAGGAGATTTGGATATTTGTTCGAAAATCAGAGTTTAAGCTCGAATACTAGGTTATAAAGATACGACCAAACTTTAAAGTTTTTAATTATTGTTCTATCGACCATCACCAACATACGGTGTGAAAGTTACATGAATTTTCAAAACCCAATTTTTATCACGTAACACTGTAACCGCATGTTTACTGTCTGTGTATGCGTTGTATGATTTGTAGGTTAACAAACATTAATAGTATTTTGAATACTAATTACTGTAATATCTCAACGTAATAAAACCTGCCATGAGTATATGTACTAATTCTACAATATAGAACATGCCATGTGTATTGTTAAATCTTATTGCATGTTAAAAGGCTAAAACGTGTGGATTGTGTGTACCGTGCACCTATTAGATAATGACATATATATTTTATTTTCCATGTAACATGAATAGTATCTCCCATTGCATGTTAAAAGGCTATAAAATATAACCACACGTTTTGTCTGGATTGTGTGTACCGTGCACCTATTAGATAATGACATATATATTTTATTTTTTTATGTTACATGAATAGTATCTCGTAAAATACAATAATATGTTAGTAACTCCATCACATATTTGTTGATAAGAACATAGGGCAGTACCGTAGTAGTAACTCAAATTGCATGCGTGATAGATTTTTATTCTTATTGTCTAATATGAACAACTTGCATGAATAAATACTTATGTAACATGAGTATGTGATAATTAAAATAATTGTCAATAGCATATATGAATTGTCTATAGTACGGTACCTCTTAAACTCACTGTATGTTACATATGCTTGATAATAATGGTAGTATTATAAACATGTAGCAGCTAAACTATTATGTTCAGAAACATATAGGACTTAATTGTAAGTCACCGATAGCTTATGGATTGACTGGGTAATAAGTCTGATACTGAATTAGTATAGTTTTCTGTAATTACACGAATGGTCCTGTAATAATTCTTTATATACAAAGCAGTATATGTGTTCGCATGTGTATAAAATTCGGTCCATATCTACATAAATACATACATGATAATTGATCAATTGACTAGTAAATAACATTGCATGTTAATTGAATTAACTTATGAATTGCGATGATAATAATCACTGCCATGTAATATTATTACTGCTGTTATGTATACAATAAAATAATTTGTGAAATCATATATTTTCACATTTAAGTTGGAAAAATTATGAAACTTCCCCAAATAGGCTCACCTATTTGAATACGATGTCTAGAAAAGATATAGACGGATAGTTGATATCCTAATGAGTTCAGTGTATAAGTGACATTCATGCCCACCACCCTCACATTCGTACCTGGTCGTGTTTAAGTAGAGCTACCGAAAGGGGTTGACTAAATAATAATTTTCCTGAGTGTGTTTATATAGTGATGTATATTTTACCGAATTGGTGTCTCAGTATCGACCCATCGTTTGATCAATGAGAACCAATTCACATGAGAAGCAAAACTAGTATTTTCGAACATGTCGTTTCGAAACAAAGTTTGTGCTTGTGCAAAGCATAAACATATAAACTGGTCATTTTATATGATAACTAATCCAGAACTCCCAACACATGTTGGATGCCATCTATGATGAGGAAAATCGCAAAGCATACTTGCGAAATGATTGTTTAGACGTTGATGTTATTCCGTCGCCACATGTTAGCCATCCTGATATGTGAAAATATGATGCCCAATTTTTTTTGGATGCCATCTTAGATGAGTAAAACACGAGTTTGTTGTTACTCTAAACATGAAGGCTAAGTTGTCGATTTTATTCCGCCGCCACATTTGAGACGTAATAACGTCTATGGTGAACAAATGTATTAAATTGACATATTGGAGCGATCATCACCAAAATAATAGATTGGAAATTGTATTTCATAAGCAGTTTCATGAATTTATATTCACTATGTTCTTTCATCGCTCATCTGTTTGTGGATGAGAAAATGCCCCAATGAGCAGTTTTAATCCAATTGGGTCAATGACGAATTGTTTGCCTGATATTAATGCTCTTTGTGGATATTTTTTTCCACGAATCGAGAACCAAGACAAGTTTTATTTGCCTCGAACAGTCACGATCCCGACGATCGCCTAGCCAAGCGAGGTTTAGACAATCATCAAAATCGAAAACTTGTGGCTCCAAGACAGTCCTCGAAATGAACAATATGACCCATTGTCCCAAAGTAAGAGATAATGCTCAAGGGGCCAACTCTATGCTATAAAGACAAAGGTCATGCACGGTTACTCCTTAAAATAGTTTAAAACTATTATAAAGGTGGAAAAACCGATGCTAATGTGGTTAAAGCTAACTGAAATGAAACTCTTGATACCGCCGGTTTTGTGGCTCAAATGAGTTTGGTACATTTATTTATTGATTTTGATAATTCATTGAGTCGGTTTTTCGCTCATCTAGATTATGTTTTTCCATTTGTATTATGAATTTTCCATTTGGACATACTTTTGGATTATGTTTTGCCTGTTTACGAAATTTCTCGAAATAATTTAAAGTATAATTTGATCAAATTCCTTTGACAAATGTGACCAAACTTTAAATTATGAAACTTTAGGCAATACTTGTGGGTAGTTGATTTTCTGGAAATAGTGGGTAACAGTGTACCACATAATTTCACCAACTACTTGCCTAAAAGAGTACTTAATGATAATGATTCTGGACATGTCGTTCCAAATCAAAATATTTGGTAAAACCAAATTTATTTGTCAAATATGAGGCCTTATACTCTTATAGGTCATGTCATACCTTGTTGAGTAATAAGATATTCGAGAAAACCTGTGTCATGAAAGAATTGAAATTCTTTACACAAGATCCATTCAATACGACCAAAAGCCTATTATTGAGGAGTTGAGATGTCTTTCAAGTGGTTGTCACCACAGTTTTAAAAGCATTTAAAAGTTAACTTATCATTCGCCTGTCGTTGATTGATAATAGGTCTTAGATGCTGAGACATGATTTTCAATACTATCATTCACCTGTCGTCGATTGCTAATAGTATTTTGATATTGTGGCATTGACCGGATGAGATATTCCCGGATCAAAAGAGTATTGATTTACAATCGCATTGCATTTGGATTCTATTTGAGGATATATTTTGTGATTAATCTGAAATTCATGCCGTTAATGCTCTATTTGAAAGACTATTATGTGTAAAGATCACGAAATGGACTCGTAGAATTCTTGTAAAGAATTTAAGGAGTTGTTGTGGACTTATTAAACCATAAGATGGACCATTAAAAATTTATGGTTATGGTTGATGCATCGACAATATGGTCACATGATTTTTGTTGTCCACAGAAATGCAGCATTTTCCAAACTTTTAGCCCTATCATGGCTCATGATCCGGATTATCCTGAAAAGTCTAGTCGGCTTGATAATGCCGAAGAGTAAGAATCGAAATTTCAATTTGAATTACTTGAGTTTGGTAATTGAAATTGAACATCCTGTCGATTATGTTCAAATCCAAATGGACTCACGGAAAGTTTGATAATGCGACTGCAAATGATTGCATGCACTTCTTATTCTTGCGCACCAAGATTTATATTTCCATGTGGGGTTATGCTATTTTGCTGGATTGGTCCGTTATGAGACCCATAGACACTCAAACACCATATGCGTATCAACTGATTACTGGCTATGAGCCAGAAGTCTCATATTAACACGTGTTTGGAGTGCTTAATTAATATTTTGATTGAGCCACTATAGCGTTCAAAATATGGACCTCTGAAGGGGCCATAGGTCGATTATGAATCCCTTGCATATCATTTAATAGAGTAACCTTGACAGACGATCTTTTTACCGCATGATATGCAAAAGTGACATCGCTAAGACTGTTCTCCCCTTTGTTAGAGAGAGATTTGCATGTTACTGTTGATAAGGAATGACGTGAAGTAACGTGGCATAACCTACTCAGTCTTAGCCTGATCCCCAAAACTACAGTTAGTGATAATTAAGTGCATAGACTCCCCCAAGTCTAACTAAATGCCAGACGCATTTAATGACTTTATGAGATGTCATGAGATCATTTATACCTGCTGCAAAATGTTTGCAAGGATAGACGTCCTTATCAGACGTCGTGTTCCTGTCATAATGCGTTGCTTTGCCGAACCTGCCAAGAAAATGACGTTGTCATCGGCAGTTAGTCTGTTATCCTTCCCAATATACGAGCAAGTTGACCGGTTCTTAATTCGTTTCACCCCTGAAGAAGTGAACTGAAACTCGTTTATCACACGATATTATAAGGATCAAAGAGATATGCGATTCCTCCTCATCATGAGAATCTTGAAATATCTATCGATCATGATATCTTAGACGATATTGAAGCGAAACGAGACTGTAATTGATTAATTGTTCATATATTCGGTGACGATCGATAATATGAGCAAATGATAACAGGGAACCATATACCGTTGTCGGAAGTCAACATATAATAGACTATCCTAATGGAAACTTACAATCCAAGTAGGCTCCTTAGAAAGTGTGTTTGGACCTGTATCTCCAACACCACCAATGTTCAACGAGTTTGTTTTTTTGGTTATTCATAAGGAAGAGTGATGAGAATAATGAGATTGTAGAATGCTCGTCTAGTACCGCAAGACTTCTCTCACACCTAGAAAATGATTACGAGATGACTAGTTTCCTCATAATGGACGTTATATGTTCCACTACTTATTCAGTTTAGTAATTTCCAAAAAACTGAGTATGGAGCTATGAATGTGGTCATGTTTTTATCTCTATGGGGATTTAAACAAAGAAATGTAGATGAAGGTCCCTGTGTGACTTCATGTACGCTTGAATCAAGTAGTTTCTGATCATGGAACATGTTCTCAATTAACTGAGATATTCACTATATGGATTATAAAATCCGAGCGGAGGTGGTATCATGCTTAAGTTCAGCTTGGGATACGTAGAGACATGTTTTGTGCCCTTACATGTTTTATTACGCTATCCACTTTCGGATTTACCTTCAAGATGAAGGATCTTGGGAAGACATGGTAGTGACTCAGCCTGTTGACCGAGTCCCGTAAAGATTGAATCTAAGTCCATGATTAATACTACACCCAGAAGGTGTTATGACGGTTTAGTGATCATGACGCTAAGTTGGCAGATTCTCCCATGATCGTTCGATCACTAGACATTGATGTAGACCCGGTCCATCCCTGATTAGACGATGAGGAGATATTGAACCATGATGTTCACATCTAAGTATATTAAGCACGTCATTGTACTTGGTCTAATGTGGTAGGATGAACATCTCGTCTGTTGTGAATGGTATAACTCGACACAACATCCCACTAACACGCTGTCATCGAAATGGCACTAACGACATATTCCCTTGGCTTATGGTAATTTTGGAAGTGGGCTTGTTTATCCCATTTGCGTCATCGAGTGTACCTATACCATTCGGTACTCGAATTAACGTAAGCCTTTTTCGGTTATACCGATGTCGGTTACTTATCAGACCCGCATAAGGGATATTCCTAACATGGTATGTCTTTATCATTAGGAATAAAGCGATATCGTGGAGGTCTTGGAATGATTACAAATGAATCCCTCTGATCTACTCGTGTTCTATGAGATGACTAGAGAATGTATATGGCTTCGAGCTAGTGTTAGCCATATTTGAATTACATATGTTCTGTCTCACGATCCAGATGAAACACTTGTCATATTTGAGGACAACTTGTTGTTATCGATCAAGAGAGACATGGCTACATTTTGCTATTTAAAATTTCTCGCCGAAATAAATCTTCACATATGAAGTTTAAAAGCATCCAGTTGAAAGCTCGTTCTATTCCATGTTAGATTTTCTTTCATCCAGTCGTGTATAAGTAAATGAAGCATCCAGACAAATGTTCGTACTATTTCTTGAAATATGAAATTCTTGCACCCAGTCGTGTGCAAGTGATGGGGAATATCCAAGTGAATGCTTATTGCACTAATTACTACTTAGTCAAAATCCTTGCACCCTGTCGTGTGTAAGTGAGGGGAGCATCCAGTCGCATGCTTATGTACTCTTTTTGCTCTTAGACCAAGAATTTTCCCACTAAGTTTTTTCTTGGCAATGTTTTTTAGCGAGACGCGTTTCTATCATATCTCACTTAAGACTGCCGAAATTAGGGGGAGTATCATGTTTTATACTTTGTAACCCTGTTTTACTCTTTTGCCTTTCGACCGGAGGTTTTTTCCACTGGGTTGACTCTCGTAAGGTTTTGATGAGACACCTATTTTGTGGTTGATACCCTACTAATACCACTGCTTCACTCTTTTTTCTTAAACCAGAAATTTTTTCATTGGGTTTGCTCTGGTAAGTTTTTTATGAGGCGCACTGTTTTTTGTTTAGTTACTTACATGAAATTTCGACATATATCATTCTATTACCCAGTTTGTCCTAAGTACCGGTTTTGTCTCACGCTGGATTTTCCGGCCGTAAGGTTTTATGTGTTTAGCACTGCGAATAAACTCGATTCAGATCGATAACATGAAGACGAAGAAATCAAGACCTCCAAAGGGAGAGTGTTGTAGAATATTATTGGCCATCTTGAGCCTTACTCTACGAGCCTTTACTTGGCCCTATGTTGGGATTTCCTACCTTCTGTAACCCTACCCTCTATTATATAAAGAGGGTTATGGGATTTCTTGATGTAATCTCCACACACTCTTATTAATAAATAAACACTTCGTCTGTTGTCTCTCTATATTCTCTCTCTATATCTATATATATATATATGCGAGATAATATGTTACACAATAATTTTTGTTTTGTTAAGAGCTCATCTCGTCTTTTTTTATTATTAAATAAAATGATAATGAAATAAAATATACATTTGTTTATTAAACGACATGATAATGATCGTAGTCTTGTTCATTTCGTTAAATTTTGTTTTCTTCTAATATATATATATATATATATATATATATATATATATATATATATATATATATATATATATATATGTATGTATGTATGTATGTATGTATGTATGTATGTATGTATGTATAAATTTATACATGATATATACATGTGTGTGTTTTTAGCAATAAAAGTAAAGTAAAAGATAGTCCATTAGTAATGCGAATCTAAAACTCATTATAAAAAAATATATAATAAAAATATATAAAGTGAGGTAAAAATATGATTATGTGTAAGTTGTAACAGGGTTCAAATTTTATCAAGTTCGAATGGTCAAGTTTTCGTCAAAATTCGGTTTTTTCATATGTATAAAAAAAATCGTTTTTTTTTTTGTAAATCAATGTACTATTTTATTTCTAAAGTGTTTGTTCAAAAAAATCTTTAAATTTTGACATTTTATATATATTTTTTTATGTTTAATTGATTGTTTGACAATTTATAAGATAGTAATATTAATAAATACCCCAAAAAATATAAAAGATCAAAATTTACAGATTTTTTTGAACAAACACTTTAGAAATAAAATAGTACGTTGATTTATAAAAAAAAAATAGAAAAAAATTACGAATTCATATTAAAAAACCGAAAAACTGATGAAAACCTGACCATTGGAACTTAAAATCTGAACCCGTTGTAACATACTGGCTCACGTAATATGATTACGTATGGCGGAAAATTCGTGAAAAATTTCGTATTCGTTTCGTTAAGAGCTCGTCTCGTTTCGTTTATTACCAAACGAAAATGATAACGAAAAACTCAAAAACTAAACAAATTTCGTCTAGTTTCACTCGTTTTCATCTCGTTTTGCTTCATTATCAACCATACCTTTGAGCGAGGGAAAAACAAGAATACATGTATGCATATTTCTTGAAACAAATAAGTTTGGATCCTTTTGTCCTATTTAGGAAAAAAAATATAAGTTTTGACCAAAATAACAAACTTTACCGGGCCTGCAGTTTTTACTTTTTAAGAGCGAGAACTGCAGCCAGTTCTTTTTTCTCCACAAAATATAGCATAGAACTACACTTTTTTCTATTTTACATAACACTTTTACATTGACACAAAATAACAAGTACCCTATAAATTTCCCTATTTTTCATATTTCTATTTTTTATTTTAGATTTCTTTCTAATTATAATTTTATGTCAGCTTAATGTCATCTTCCTCCCGTCATTAACTAAGCAAGTGGAGTATAACTCTTAAAAAATAAAATAAAAAAAATATAAGCTTTTGTGCAGGAAATAACTTTGATATACAATCATTGTAGTTTTTTTAGTGTCAAAATCGTTTAGAGCAATCACATAAGCAAAATTAATCATTTTATTAAACTAGCATATTTTATATCTTTTAAATAACCGTTTACATTTATATAAAATTTCAGTTTTCTTATTAATTTTCTTATAATAACCCTACATTATTTTTATTTATTTATTTATTATCATTTAATAATCATAATAATATTCCAAACAAAAAAATGTGGACCACAATACCACATGATAATTTATTACTATATATTATATTTACTAAGGTGAATTTTGTGTTTTTTGAAATTTAGGTAATTTATAGAACTTCTGATACATATCACTTTTTATATCATAATCATCAAATTTCAGGAAAAAATACGTATGCTGTTAACTCATCATTGAATTACCATTAGACGTTATTATTGGTAATAAATAACATGAATTTAAGGAATAAAAATTGGATGCTAATTTTCTTCACCAAGTTGATCATGTATGTAGCTTATGACAATCTATATTTTCTCACGGACAATATCAAACAGTTGGTGTGCAAACACAACACTAAGTTTTAAAAAACTGATAAAAGAATACTATAATTTTAAAACAAAACAATTTTATCAAAAGAAGCCCATTTTAGATTAATAAATCTAGGTAGAATGAATGTACCTGGTTTTGGGTATAACAAGTCTGATGCATAGGAGGGTAGAGTTTTTGCATTGAAGGCATTTTGTTCCTATTTTATGATTTTATGAGGAATATGGTGCCATCTTCGAATAATTTGAATAAACCGTATTTTTTGATTAAAATTAATTGTGACTCCTCAAAATATGGAGTAAAAGGACAAATAGGGTGACAGCAGTGCTTGCTCTAAGGAGCAAAATCCTCTTTCTACTTTCCCCTCACATTATTTCCTCTCTCAAGATCTTTTCTACTATTTTTGTGAAACAAAAGCAAGTACCGAGTTGGGGCTTGATTTGGTAAATTATTGCACGAACAACTTGTTTACTCGTTTAGATATCAAAATGGGTTGGATATGTTAGTTTTGCGTTTCTGTTCAAAGTATTTTCCGTATTTTTTGCCAAAAGGTTTTCAAAAGTTTAAACAGAATGCATACTTTGTTCCCCTGATTAACGAGAAGCTTACTTTATCTGTTTAAACACTACGTGTAGATCATAAACAAGACTATTGTAAATGGACAATGCTTGGAGCTTATGCAACACCCACTCTAACAGTCACGATACAACAAATGTCGGTAGCAGCAACGGTGGAGGTCAAAATGGTCATTTCGGCAACAACAGTTGGGAAACCTGGGATTTGGGTAGCACTCGCCACGACTCGAGTCACATCCAAGGAAGAAACCAGGTGCTAATCAAAAAAGAAAATAGTTTTACCATTTTTTTTTATATAAAAAAAAACATTTTCTACACGTTATTTTGGTTATATATACTTCAAGATCCTCACAATGGCTAACAGTGAAACAACTTGTTTTTTTTATATTAATTTTAGCCGGCATATCCTCCTCTAGATCCTGGTTCTGCCGCTGCACATATCAATCAACTTTACGAGGCGCATCATCAATCTCACTCGCTTTACCCAAGTGGGTCCCACTATTACCCCCCAGACCCGCACCTGGCATGCTTGAATCTGGGGAAGAGGCACTACTTTGAGGATACTACCCTCACGAACGAGCGCCACGTGGACGAGAAAAGAGGGAGGCCGGCGATGGGGGTGGGAATACCAATGTGCCAGGTGGATGGGTGCCATGTGGCACTGATGGACGCGAAGGAGTACCATAGAAGACACAAGGTGTGTGAGATGCACTCTAAGGCGCCACGTGTAGTGGTGCTCGGAGTTGAGCAGCGGTTTTGTCAACAGTGTAGCCGGTTGTCTTTCTTTCTCTCTTTATATATAAATAGCACTTCATTCGTTAAAATTTTGGAAATTACAAAAAATTAAAGAACACAACAATTACCTTTTTGTCGTCAGTTTTTGTTGTTGTTGTTGTTGTATGCTGTTTGTTTGGTTTAAAGTTCATAGTTAGAATTTTCTTTTTATATAAACTATAAAATTATCATAGATTATTCTGTTGGTAACTTATTGGGAAATGCTCAAATATATTGGAACGTTACATAGTGGTATATCGCTTTAAATGGTGTAAGTAATAGGTATGTCAGTGACTTAATGTACGTACCTGCGTATGTATGCTTGGTACTTTATCAAAGGATGTACTAAACCCTAGTGTCATATGACTTGCTTGGTCCAATTTTGGGTGTCCTCTTTGCAGATGAAAATAGTAATTAAGGGAGTACTACAGTTATACAGATCTATATAAAGTTTTTGAAAGGGATTTGGTACCGTGCTTTTTTTGGCTCTTTTCTTGGGTATGGATTTTTGGCATTGGAATATTCCTGCTCCAATATACTATATCATATGTAATGGAGTAACGTATGAAGAAATAAAGAACACATTAATAAGTGTGGTAACTGTATATTCCTCCGTCCCATATCCATGGTCCCATTTGTTGAATATATTTGATTTATATTATAATGAAAGTGTATAATTGTTTTAGGAGGGAGAGAATCTATGAACACAAGAACAAACAAATTACAACATTCACCTCTGAACATTAATTAGACACGAACTACTTTGGTTCAATATTTTCAACCAAAAATATTATCCTCCAAACTTATGTGTATGTGATTACAAATCGTGCAGGACAATCGCTACAAAAAATGTAAGTGACTTTTTTATTAAATTGATGGTAAACTAAGTATAATTAAATTTAATAGTTTAACAAAAAAAAACTGTTGTCAAATTTAATGACACTCGATTTAGTATCAGTTTATCAACAAAACGTTTGATGATAAACCGATATTTCTTTTTTTAGTGAATTTTGTACCGGAATTTCTTTTTTATAAGTTAGTAATGTATTTGGGGTACGTAAATTTAACATAGCAATCGAGTGGTGATTTGTGTGATAGATTTTTTGAGATATCTAACACTACTACTATCTCTTGAAGGTTGCATTGACTGATACTGTTCGACATGAATTATTGTTGTTCTGACAGCAAATGAATGGTCTAGAATTCTTGACCTTAGATGTAAAAATAATATTTTAAAGTACTTTTTTCATTTGAGGCGTCTCTTTATAGAAAAATCTTTTCGTTTCATAAGAAATTTAACAGTTTGTTCCTGTCTTATTACTTTTGTATTTTTCATAAAGCGACTCTAGATTGTATTCCCTAATTTCCCGTCGCAATTTCTAGCTAGAATCCACTGTAGTAAAGGATGCATTCAGTGTAATCCTGAGTTCCTGAATGAGTGATGATGACCAGTGCCGTTTTCAGTATTTTGGAGGCTCAAATCGAATTCGAAAAACGGGCCTTAAATTAGATTGTTTAATTTTTCATGGTATAATATTTGTTAGACTTTTCAACGTTTTTCATTATAACTTATTAATTAGACCATTTTTACATCAAGATATTTTAAATAGACTATGTTCCTTGAGTTATCTAATTTAATTAGAATAGTCAAATATGTTAGTTTTCTTTCATAAGATGAGAGATCATTTTTTTCATTTTCTTCATGAACTATTGGACTAAGTTCATTCTTAAAAAATTAATGGGCCAATGGTGTAATTTTATACTCCCCTTATATTATTCTGCAGTCTCTCAACTTATAACCTGGAGTTCAAATATTCTATTTGGTTACCATGTTTTTTTAGCTTATTATTCCTATTATTTTTTTAGTTTGACTATACATAACATGTAATTTATATACAAAAAGGAGGGGCCTTCAACAAATGCAGACCCAAATCCAATCCTTCATGTAGTGGGCTCTTCCGGCCGTTCCTATGAGAACGTAAAGAACACTATAAAAAAATACTTAAATAGCGACGGGATTAGTGACGATATTTTTTGTTACGAGCTTATTAGCGACGGTTTTTGTGACGGTTTTGTTACAGTTTAGTCAATTTGCGACAGATTTGTGACGGATTTTTAAATTAGCGACAGGCTTGTGACAGCTTTTGACTCTCACTAAATCAAATATTATTTTGTAGTGGAATGTGGATGAAATCTGAGGACTTAAGATTTTCTAAATATTTCCTGAAAATGCTAATTAAGTTGCATTTGAAGTTTTGAACTTATAATAGTATTAACATGCTAGCAAGAGACTTCCGATGTCCTTATCTTCCATTTCCTTTAAAATGTAGTTTTCATGCAATGTCAGAGTTTGATGATTCAAAAAGGAGTTGCCGAAGGAGACTAGCGGGGCACAACGAACGCCGGAGAAAGGGTTCTTATGATAATGCAATAAATCCAAATAATTATTCTCAAGGTACCTTAGTCTTCTTTAAAAGTTATTCATTAGTAATACATAAATACATGACAACAAATGGATTCCATATAAACCCTTTGACCCCAATGGCTAATATAGAGAGTTATATTGAGGTCAGAAACTATAATGTGTACAAATATAACTACATTGCTGTCGGAACTAGAATTACATATTAAAATTGAGAAATGAGAATACTCTGATTGCTCGAGTCAGCTTATTGTGTTGCCAATTTGTTTTTCTCCGGTAATCTGTTTTAATTTATACTTGACTTCCAATTTTATTTTATTTTATTTGAAGAAAGTTAAATTTATACTGTTATTGAAGTAACATGAGATTATATGCAAACGGTTCTTGGTTTAATGAAGACGCGACCTGAAAATATAGAAATTGATGGGGCACTGAAACTTCGAGGTTATTAACCCATAAAAAAGTTCATCACTTGGTTAATGTTGCGCCTTAATGTTCTTTATCTTAACTATTTTAGTGGCTTACAAACGAGATAGTATTTGGTTTCAGTTAAAAATCACCGACTTGTTTTAGTCGTTTTGCATGTAATATTAACATGCCGCATGTTACTTGACCTAGGCAGACTAAAATAAATAAACTTTTAGTACATGGTTACCAACCTTTTTTGGTTAGAAATGGTATTTTAGTTTCATGTTTTGTTGTTTTAAAAGGGCATGATCCATTAATACATTGACATGCTAAAAGGCCTAGAAAACAAGTACACTCCTTTAACAGATAGCTAGTACTCTTAGCTATGAAGAACTTTAAACATTAAAGCAAAAGTGATCTAAGATAGTACTTCATAAATCTGAAACTATTATGCTGTTACTATTGAACATAGATAACAGTACTAGGTATTCCAACAAACACACAGTAAACAATCGAAACCCTTTCAGCATAATGTAAAAACTGCTAAAGAAGACGCATTTTATTTTTTTTGAAAGGTAAGCACAGTATTAATTAAGAAACCAAAGAACCTATTCTGACATGCCAAAAGACACAATTTCCCTTTAGCATCTCCGTCTTCTTAAGAGTATTATCCTTATTAGTGACACATTTTATACATAGCAAAAGGCTGATGAATGCTTTGGAGTTAAAACTCCAGTGTTGCCGGCTTGAGGAGGATTCTTACATTGACATATTTAATTGTTATTGATTATTACCAGTATTTGGCAATTCCTATCAAATTATATGCCAAGAGAGAGTTTTTAATTGCATTCTTAAACAGCACATGCTCTCTCTCTTCTGTCATCAACAAACGATATGTGGCAATCATCTTCTGCGGACCTCTCCACAAGAGGCAGTGCTGCACTTCACGAGCTCATCGCAGAACATCGGGCATCTAATTTTTTTCGACAAACAGTCCTTGGTCGAGACTGGTCCACTAATCAATACAACCAATCAAAAGATAACACAAATATTAGTTCTTATCATAGCCAAATTTGTGCTGAGCCACATCTATTGGACCGCTTTAACGAGGGTCCAAACGGGCACGTGACTCTGGACCTTATGCAGGCCCAAAATTCAGCTTTCGA
Source organism: Primula veris (assembly GCA_963682055.1). Classification (NCBI taxonomy): domain Eukaryota; kingdom Viridiplantae; phylum Streptophyta; class Magnoliopsida; order Ericales; family Primulaceae; genus Primula; species Primula veris. Next base: position 25,981,167 of record OY821745.1, on the reverse strand, counting down.
TTTGTTATCTATGAGAGGAAAATCCAAGGAGCAAGAAGAAGAGTGTTCTGAGTTGATGTGGAGTTCTTTGAGAGGTTCTCATGAAATGTAATGATTATTTAAGGGGTTGACTTTAAATCACAATTCGTCGAGTTGAAAATTGAGTTTTACAAGGTAGTAATAATATTGAAACTATATATTTTGATTCATGTTGCACCTTTGTAACTATGCGTGACAAGCTTTCTAGTTTCTTTTTGTTTTTGTTTTGAGAACAAGCTTCCTATTAAGAATATTATATTGGTTTAATCATAATTTGTAGCTTTGTAATATTGTACGACTAATTTGTAACATTTTGTAACTAAGAGTACTGTACTGTAAATATGTTTTCATTAGACTAAATGTGTGTGTTTTGTGACTTAGAGTACTCAATTCTAAACAGCAAAAACTATAAACTATAAATAATTTCTCCAGTTAGTTTTATTATTCAGTTCATTTTATTAATAAAAATATGTTTTTCGATCCTCTCACTCTCTTTCTCTAAATATACACATATTGATCGTAAATTGATTTTTCAGAACGTGAATCTTGTAATTCTACATTGTATCAGAGTGATAAAGTGCTCTTCCGCTGATTAGATCCCACAGAATTGGGTTATTTTTCGTTGATTTGGGTTAAATTGGTTCGCGAGAGGTTAATTTTTTGGTATTTTTCTTCTCGCATCGATCGATTCTTCAACTACTATATTCTAATCAACTATTTCTTTAATTAGTTGTTGATTAATTGTTCTTTCTGAAAATTCTGAGTAATTAGGGTTCTTGAGCAGTTGAATTGGGAGTTTATGTATTTTAATTGATAGCTGGTTTAATTGATCGTTGTATTGAGTTTGTTATTGATTAATATCATATAATTAGAGTTTTAATATATAATTGGTGTTTTCTATAAATCAAGAATATGTCAAAAAATTTGGATAATACTTCAACTGAGAATAATAATCCACCAGCTCAACCTATCACCACCATGAGTTCTTATTATATATGTACTAATGAAAACAAAAGCACTAGCCTAGTTAATCACTTATTAACTGGACATAATTTTCATTTTTGGAGAAGATCCATGAAAATATTCATAGGAGGCAAATCAAAACCAGAGGTTGTTACTGGTAGTTTGCCTTGTCCACCTGTTGATGATCCAATGTATGAGGCTTGGTTGCAATGCAATTTGATTGTAATGTCTTGTATCATAAATTCAGTTAGTAGTGAAATTGGGCAATCAATTATTTATGTGGATATTGCTGCTAAGATGTGGAGAGAGCTTACAAAAATATTTGCACAGGGTAATAAGATTAGAATATATTACAAGAGGATATCCATAATACTGTACAGAATGATCTTACTATTTTAGCTTATTTTACTACGTTAGAAACATTATGGAATCAATTAAGTATTTTTAGTCCTCTTCATAGGTGTACTTGTGGTGTGACAAGGGGTTGTACTTGTAATTTCATGAGTGTTATAGTAGCTAGAGAGCATATAATTTTCAAGATGATTTTCTTGATGGGTTTGAATAGCAAATATGCTCATGTAAGGAGTCAGATTTTATTAATGAGACATCTTCATTCTTTAAATAATATGTATCAATTAGTAAATCAAGATGAGAAATAGCAGAACTTGGGGGTTAATAATTTAATTGCTGGTAATAATAACATGGTTCTTACTACTCAACATAACCAGAATATGTCCACCCCTTAATCAGACCTTTAGGCCACATGTCAACCCAAATTTCAGACCTTTTAGGCCAACTTTTGGTAGGAAAAATCCAATAAAATATTCACAATGTGGTTCAACAAGACATACAAAAGATAAGTGTTATACGTTGCATGGATATCCACCAAATTGGACACCTAGGCCAAGAGCATTTGGTACTGGTTATAGTGGGAATACTGTGATTCATTAGGTTTCTTATCAAGGTGGAGAGGGTTATGGAGGAAATCAATTTGGTTTGGATAATAAATTGAGTGGAAATGAGAATGGTATGGGTAATTTCTTGGGTAATCATCTAGCAGCAACACCTTTTCACTCACCTTACTCCATGATTCAGCAAGGAAATAGTGGTTTTGCTAGTTCATTTGCTGGTTAAGAACCACAGAAAGTTGGTTCAAGTGTTCAACCTCAAACTGGTACAAGTTCTCAGAATAATTCACTTGCTCAATCCATTATGGTGTATACATGTATGTCAGGTATAGCCTGTTCTTCTATTTTTTCGAATGCTTGTCAAAATAATTATCAGTCTACTTTAAATAATAGTGATTTATGGATAATTGATAGTGGTGCAAATGAGAATATGGTAAATTCATTAAGTCATTTTGATAACTTTAAAGAAGTAATTTCTCATGTTAACATGCCAAATGGACAAATTGCTAATGTAACACATGTAGGTACTATAGTATTTAAAAATAGAATTACTTTGCATAATGCCTTATGTGTACCTTATTTTCGGTTTAATTTAGTTTCTGTTAATAAAATAACCAAGGATTCTTGTTTGATTGTTATTTTTAATTCAAAATCATGCTATATTCAGAATCAGGCCTACTTGGTGATGATTAGTAGAGTAGAAGCAAAGAATGATTTATATGTTTTCAAGAGAACTGGAGTTTTTAGTTGTAATTTTTTTTACAAAATAAGCCTAATATTTGGCATTATAGGTTAGGGCATCCATATCTTCATGTATTGGATTTGATTCTAATGATGTAAATATTAAATTTACTGCTCAGAATTGTTCTCCTTGTGATGTTTGTCATATTGCAAAGCAACATAAGCTGAATTTTCCTTTAACAAATAATAATGCTACTCATTCTTTTGAGCTTATACACTGTGATCTTTGGGGTTTGTTGAACTTAGAGTTCAATAATAGATTTTGATTATGTCTTTAATGATTTTATGATTTCGATGATGTAACGCTTGTCTTTTCCAAAAGAAGTAAATGAAAATTTCAGCACGCCAGAAAGATAGAGAACAGAAAAACGAAGCTAAAGGTTCAAGCGGAACCAAAATCGGAGCTAAAACGAAGGAGTTATGGGCTTTCGAATAAGACCGAAAAATTGCCAGAAGAACAGACGACCGATCGACTGGACAAAAACGACCGATCGTTTTTGTCCCAATTTCTTCCAGTGAGGACATCGAAAAAACCACCGATCGTTTTTTAGAAACGACCGATCGTTTTCTGGAAAACGACCGATCGACTGTAGAAAACGACCGATCGTTTTCTACAGAATTCGAAAACAGCTCTTCAGCTTTTTCTGGAAAATAGCTTAAAACAGCCTCAACCACTTCTAACGGTCATAACACAGAAAAACAGACCTTTTGGCATATATATACCACCCAATCTCTCTTTCAAATCTAACAAATCACAATACCAATCAACTTCCTTCAACCTCTCATTAAAAACCCTAATATCACCATTTTGGTGCTTATATATTCGAGAAAGAGGAAAATCAAAGAGAAAGAGATTCAAGCTCGATCATCATCAAAAACTCACCAATTAGCTTTTTAAGAAGCAATTAGAATAGTGAGTGTAGTTACATTTTTGTAACAAAATTTGTATCGAGTGTTTTATAAACTCAATTGTGAGCGAGTGAACGGGTAGAGGCTTTGTAAGCAAGTGAAGCTTAAAAGCTATAGGTTTTTCATTCGGGTACTCATAAATTGAGGGGCAGTCGTAGACTCGTAGACGTGTTCTCTTGCACTTGTATCAAGAGTAGGACCTCGGGTAGAGGGTGAGCCAATCGGTCGATTGAGCTCGATAGGGTTTGTAAAATCCGGAAGAAACATTTTAGTGAAATACTCGGTAGTACCGAGGAGAGGACGTAGGCGCGTTTGCCGAACCTCTATAAATCACGGTGTCATTTTGTTCCCTTACTTTTACTTTCCGCAACTTATATTCTTGCGTATTTATTGCTTGCGTTTAGTTATCTTAGCAATATATTAACTCTTGTTAAAACGCTTAAGCTTAGAATTGCATAAGTTGGGTGGTTAGTTGCATAGAATTTTAATTAGGCAAAAATCGCCATAAACCTTATTCACCCCCCCCCCCCCCCCTCTAAGGTTTAGCCGCACACGGGCCAACAATTGGTATCAGAGCCGAGGCTCTTGCATATAGGAATCTAACGATTTTAGAGTTAAGATCCCGATGGCTAATTTGTACAATTTCGCATCCGGGATAGCTTTATCCCCAAATACTCCACCTTATTTTGGTGGAATTAATTTTTCATATTGGAAGGATAGGATGAGCATGTTTTTACAAAGCTATAATGTTAGACTTTGGATGACCATAAAAGTAGGATATTCCGTACCTACATCCGAAAATAGCGAGAACCCAATCCCCGTAGAGGACCTAGATAATGCTCAACTAGAAGCCTACTCTACGAACGCCAAAGCGATGTACGCTATTGTTTGTGCCGTTTCTCCTAACGAGTACAACAAAATTTCCGCTTGTAAAACCGCTAAGGGTATGTGGGATAAGCTAGTAGTAATGCATGAAGGGACTAACCAAGTTAAGGATTGCAAACTTCAACTATTAGTTCATGACTACGAGCTTTTTAAAATGAGCGAGGGTGAAACTATTTCCGATATGCTTGCTAGATTTACTACTATTACTAACGGATTAACATCTCTTGGTAAGCATTTATCTTGTAAGGAAATGGTCTCAAAGGTGATTCGGAGCTTACCAAAGGAATGGGAACCAAAGGTCACCGCAATTCAAGAGGCGCACGACATGAATACCTACACTCTTGATGCATTGACGGGTTCACTCATTACTCACGAGATCACCCTTAATAGTCACAAGCCAATCTCGAAAAAGAGGGAGATAGCTTTCAAAGGAACAACTTGTGACGAAAGCAATGAGCTATCCAATGACGACGAAAATTCTAGGCAAATCATTCGAATCGTCAAAGAAATACTCAAGCTAAAAGACCACCGCAAACATAAAGGTAAATCGTCAAATAATTCAATTTATTCTAACGATTTTGTTTGCTATACTTGTGGCAAGAAAGGACACATGGCGAGAGATTGCGTCATGAATCGCAAGAGCAAAGGAAAGAAGAAGATATCCGCTTCAAGCTCTAGCGATAGCTCCGACCAAGATGAAGTCGCTCACCTTGGTTGCTATGTGGCCTTGGAAGACAACAATGAGCTTAACCAATCTTCGTCAAGCGAAAATGAAAGCGAAGCCGATGAGGTAAATGATCTTTCTTATGATGAATTACTTCATATGTGCGATGTTTATTCTAAAAAAGTTCCTAAGCTTGTCGAAAAGGTCGACTCTCTTAAAAGGATAAATTCTTCTCTCAATGAAGAAATAAGATCCTTAAAAAGAGATAAAATTGAAAATGAGTCTATTCCGACATCGTCATTTTCTCTTCATGATGTAGATGACGAAAAGGAAGACTTAAAAGATAAAAACGAGTTTTTAAAAACCGAAAATGACTCTTTGAAAAATAAAAACGATGAGCTTGTCATTGCGGTAAAGAAACTCGAGTTAACAATCTCAAGGTTTTCCAAAGGGAAAACCGTGTTGGACGAAATTTTGAGTTGTCAAAAAGATGTCAATGACAAAAGCGGTTTGGGTTTCGTTTCCAACTCTATTGGCTCAAGCACAACCCGCTATGTCAAATCTTCTAGCATGTCTACAACTCCTATTCCGCCTATACAAAAGGTTGTTTTTACACAAGGGAGCACTTCAAGAGTTTTGCCAAACTCTTGTAATAATAGAAGAGGTTTAGGTTTTCAAACCAAAACCGCTCATCATACTTCTAAAACTTCCTACAAAAAGTCGCATAGTTCTCGTTATTCGAAAAAATCTATGCATTGCATTCATTGTAGTAGAAGTGAGCATAATTCTTCTAAATGCCCAAATCGCTTTCATGTTAGTAGAAGCGATTTGAAATGGGTAGTAAAGACCCGAGCCACTAACAATGTCGGACCCAAAAGAAATTGGGTACCAAAGGACAAAAATTGTGTTGTAGGTATCTCCATCCAAAAGGAGAAAATCAACAAATGGTTGGCAACACCCTCAAAAGTCGTGGAAGTCAAGAAGATCGACTCCACCGTCAAGAATGAAGTGCCATTAATCGACAAAGGTGGAAGGCATACCAACAAATGGTACCACCTATTTGGACTTGGCAACGCTCAATGCAAATGCCATTAGCGAGCGGCCTCGACATCACATATTCGGTATACTCTAATCTTTAATATTTACATATATGTGATTAGGTGGGGGCATATGCATCTTTATAACATTTTTCATGTCTTGGTTTTTCGTTAAAAACCCTTCACATTACCCCATATTTTTTTTTGCATTTTGATAATGCCAAAGGGGGAGAAAAATGATATACTTAGAGATAATGCGTTTTGTTAAAATGGAGGAGACATTATTTTTCTTGTAAAATCATCATTAGTTTGTCATAATCAAAATGGGGGAGATTGTTGAACTTAGAGTTCAATAATAGATTTTGATTATGTCTTTAATGATTTTACGATTTCGATGATGTAACGCTTGTCTTTTCCAAAAGAAGTAAATGAAAATTTCAGCACGCCAGAAAGATAGAGAACAGAAAAACGAAGCTAAAGGTTCAAGCGGAACCAAAATCGGAGCTAAAACGAAGGAGTTATGGGCTTTCGAAGAAGACCGAAAAACTGCCAGAAGAACAGACGACCGATCGACTGGACAAAAACGACCGATCGTTTTTGTCCCAATTTCTTCCAGTGAGGACATCGAAAAAACGACCGATCGTTTTTTAGAAACGACCGATCGTTTTCTGGAAAACGACCGATCGACTGTAGAAAACGACCGATCGTTTTCTACCGAATTCGAAAACAGCTCTTCAGCTTTTTCTGGAAAATAGCTTAAAACAGCCTCAACCACTTCTAACGGTCATAACACAGAAAAACAGACCTTTTGGCATATATATATACCACCCAATATCTCTTTCAAATCTAACAAATCACAATACCAATCAACTTGCTTCAACCTCTCATTAAAAACCCTAATATCACCATTTTGGTGCTTATATATTCGAGAAAGAGGAAAATCAAAGAGAAAGAGATTCAAGCTCGATCATCATAAAAAACTCACCAATTAGCTTTTTAAGAAGCAATTAGAATAGTGAGTGTAGTTACATTTTTGTAACAAAATTTGTATCGAGTGTTTTATAAACTCAATTGTGAGCGAGTGAACGGGTAGAGGCTTTGTAAGCAAGTGAAGCTTAAAAGCTCTAGGTTTTTCATTCGGGTACTCATAAATTGAGGGGCAGTCGTAGACTCGAAGACGTGTTCTCTTGCACTTGTATCAAGAGTAGGAACCTCGGGTAGAGGGTGAGCCAATCGGTCGATTGAGCTCGATAGGGTTTGTAAAATCCGGAAGAAACATTTTAGTGAAATACTCGGTAGTACCGAGGAGAGGACGTAGGCGCGTTTGCCGAACCTCTATAAATCACGGTGTCATTTTCTTCCCTTGCTTTTTCTTTCCGCAACTTATATTCTTGCGTATTTATTGCTTGCGTTTAGTTATCTTAGCAATTTATTAACTCTTGTTAAAACGCTTAAGCTTAGAATTGCATAAGTTGGGTGGTTAGTTGCATAGAATTTTAATTAGGCGAAAATCGCCATTAACCTTATTCACCCCCCCCCCCCCCCCTCTCTAAGGTTTAGCCGCACACGGGCCAACAGGGTTTTTATGCTGCCTCTACTTATGATGTTTTTCATTATTTATTTACTATTGTAGACGATTTTACAAGATGTACATGAATTTTGTTGTTAAAATATAAATATGAAATTGCTGTAATTATACGTAACTTTTATAAAATGGTTGAAAATCAATGTCAGTATAAAATTATGATATTAAGAAGTGATAATGGCACTGAGTTCAATTTACTTGATTTTTATTCTCAAAATGGCATTATTCATTAGACAAGTTGTGTTGAAACACAACAACAAAATGATGTAGTAGAAAGAAAGCATCAATATCTTTTAAATATGCCTAGGGCTCTTAGATTCAAATTTTCTTGGCTTTAAGTTTTTGGGGTGACTTTGTATTAACTGCAGCTTATTTAATACCCAGAACACCTTATCCTTTATATATTGATGAATAAAAGTCCATAAGCAATGCTATATAACAAAAAACCTACTTATAATCATTTAAGAATTTTTGGCTTTCTGTGTTATGCAACTAGTTTGAGTAGAAAGATGACTAAATTTGATGTTAGAGGAAGAAAATATGCTTTTATTTGTTATGGAACTAATACTAAGGGTTATAAAGTTGTTGATATTGATACTCATGATATTTTTCTTTAAAGAGATGTTATTTTTTATGATTATGATACTGTTCATTTAGATTCTCATAATAATGTTAATGCTCAATCTGATAGTGTTAATTCTAATAGTGTTCATTACGATATTGTTACTCATCATGTTAATACTGATAATAACATTAATAATGCTAGTCCTGATACTAGTCTTGCATGTAAAAAATCTGTTAGAAAAACTTATGCACCCGAGTATCTAAAAGATTTTCATTGTAATATCAATATTGTTCTCTTTAATAATAAGAAATTCAATCCCAATGACTTGTCATGTTTTATTTCTTATGACAAAATCTCATAAAATCACAAGAATTATTGTTTGATAGTTTCTTCTATAATTGAACTTGCTACTTATAAACAAGCAAGTGTTGATCCATTATGGGTACAAGCTATGAAAGAAGAAATTAAGGCTTTAAAACTTAATAAAACTTGGTTTTTAACTGAGTTACCACTAGGAAATTAAACAACCAATTGGTAGCAAATGAGTTTAGAGTGTTCAATACAAAGTTGATGGTATAGTAGAGCGATATAAGGCTAGATTAGTTGCAAAAGGGTATACCCAATTAGAAGGAATTGAATTTGAAGCCACTTTCTCATAAATAGCTAAAATAACAACACTTGGGTGTTTTTTGGCAATAACAACATCTCAAAATAGGGTTTTAGGCCAAGTAGATTTTAATAATGCTTTTTATATGTAGATCTTAATGAAGAGGTTTATATGGTACCCCCACCTGGTTTTGTACAAAAAAATAGTAAATTGGTATGTAAATTGCAGAAATCATTATATGGCTTAAAACAAGTATTTAGGGAATGATTTTCAAAATTAAGTTATTCTCTCATTTTTTTTGGGGTTTTGTTCAATCTATAACTGATTATTCTTTTTTTACTATCACCAGAAATAGTAAGTTTATGGCTTTATTAGTATATGTAGATGACATCATTTTAGGGAGTTCATGTTCAGATTTAATTAATGAGGTTAAACTTTTTCTTAATACTCATTTCAAATTAAAAGATTTGGGTCCTTTAAAATACTTTTTAGGATTAGAGGTAACTAGAAATAAAGATGGAATTCACATTTGTCAAATAAAGTATGCTCTAGAAGTGTTAGCTGATGCAGGACTTTTAGCCTCAAAACCAAGTAATTTTCCAATGTACACTAAACAAAAATTCACGTGTACTGATAATGATAAATTTCATGATATTACTTTATACACGAGATTAATTGGAAAATTGTTATATCTAACCAGAACTAGACCAGACATTAGCTTTTGTGTACATGTTTTAATCCAATTTTTAGCAGCTACTAGCAAAAGTCATTATGCAGAAGCATTAAGGGTGTTAAGGTACATAAAAAAAGATCCAGCTCAAGTTATATTTTTCTCCTCTCAATCTTCTATTAATTTGAAGGCATATAGTGATTCAGATTGGGCAGCTTGTGTTGACACAAAAATGTCAGTTACAGGTTTTAGTATTTTTCTTGGTAATTCATTAATATATTGGAAAAGAAAAAAACAGAATGTGGTATCTAGGAGTAGTGCTGAGGCTGAGTATGTGGTTATTACAATTAACTAAGGATTTATGTTTTAAAATTGAAAAATCAGTTGCTTTATTTACAGATAGTAAAAGTGCTTTGGTTTTAGCATATAATCTTGTTAATCATGAAAGTACTAAACATATTGAGTTTGATTGTCATTTTATTAGGGATTTGATCATTAAAAATATTGTTCATCCATTACATATCCATACTAATGATAATGTTGCATATTTGTTTACTAAATATGTTGGTGAAACTTGTTTTCAGCATTTACTTGTCAAAATAGGTGTTTTATCTCTTCACTCCCCATCTTGAGGGGGCGTATGAAGAGTATTGTAGTTTAATCATAATTTGTAACTTTGAAATATTACAGAACTAATTTGTAACATTTTGTAACTTAGAGTACTGAACTGTAACTATGTTTCCATTAGACTAAATGTGTGTGTTTTGTGATTTAGAGGACTCAATTGTAAACCTGAGAAACTATAAACTATAAATAATTTCTCCAGCTAGTTTTATTATTCATTTCATTTTATTAATAAAAATATGTTTTTCGATCCTCTCTCTCTAAATATACACATATACTTTTCATTTTATTAATAAAAATATGTTTTTTGATCATTTCACACTAAATATACACATATACTGATCGTAAACTGATTCACCAGAACGTGAATCTTGTAATTCTACACTTTCTAGTTCCTATATACATGTGCATGTGACAAGAATAAATTAAGTAAATTGGTCTTCGTGTGTTTTTGTATATATATATATATTTTTTTTGAAATTTTGTGTTTTTGTCCTTACATTCATTGAGAGAGTTTAAAGTGTAAGACGAGCCGATCATAACGATCCAATAACCATTTGTCATGTCAAAGATAGATTAATGAAAAATGTAAGCATATTTACCGTTCAATGAAACTTAAATCGTTCAAAACCATAGATTCTTTTAGCTATCTTTATCCATTGTAAAAGGATAAGTAAACATACTAAATTATCTTAAAGTTCTTTATTTTCCTTAAATATATAGAAGACTTGTTTAAAACCAGTCTGCATCAATTATTCTAAACAACATTTATAAAAAAAACTGATAATTTGTATAAAACAAAACGTTTCCTTATAAGTTGTAAAAGTGTACTTTTTATTTTAAATACGAGAAAACTTGTAAGTTATTTAATGTGGTTGCTCTAGTAAATTAATTTGGGTTGAAAAAAATTGATAGAAGTATATTAAAATATAGTAATATTTAGTTATGATAATAAATTTGATAGGAAAGCTGGAAAATGTATAAAGTTAAACTGTTACCCTAAAAACATAAAAGTGATGCTAATTATATTAAATATGAGAAAAAATATAAGAAAACTGATGCGTTTGCTATACTCTCCACGTGAACATGCTTCGGCCATGCCATCTCCAAAGTGAGGGCATACGTAATTATTATGAAAAAAACGACTCTACGTCTGCTCATTGGCTATGTCAATGTAAGGAGAGACAAATTTGGGATTTGATGTGAATTATAATTTTAAGGGTTTATGTCATGGTCTAAATCATAAGATAATCAGTGGCGGAGCGATGATTAGTAGATGGGGATGAATTTAAAAAATTAAATATAGGATGCAAAATCGTTATTTTCATACTAAAAATAAAATTTTGCACTGTAAAAATTTATTTTAAAAATATTTAGGGGTGGTGGTGGTGTAGCTCGTGCCATCCCTAACAGAGCTCCTCCCTTGCATAAGATAGTTTCTTAAATTAGCCTAGCAATTAAATATGTTTCAATACGAAAAAAAATAAGTTTAGTACATCAAACTAACAAACGTTAACAAAAATAATACCAAATTATTAGTATTAACAATTTAAGTACCATATATTGTTCTGTTTTTACAAATCAGTTCTTTTGGCCAAATCGATCTCATAATCGTGGCACACGCCATCACACGACCAGATTAAAGTGTATTTAACTTTCCTCCTCAGTTTTTTCCCTCAAAAAACAAGAAATATAGTATCATACAACAAATTTTACCCTTCAATTTGAAGGGAGAAAACAGGAAAAAAATAAAAAATAAAAAAACCTATTAATTAGTTTGTGTGATCGCACATAACACGATTATGAGATCAATTTATGGGAAATGTCTGATTTTTGAAAATAAAACAAAGTTCGATATTTAAATTATTAATGTCGATAGCTAGTTCGGTGCATTTTTTATTAACGTCCTGTAGTTAAGCGTACTAAGTGTATTTTTTCCGGTTTCAAAACTGATCCAAACCTTAAATAATACTCTTAACGCTTTTCTATTCTTTTATGTTTTCCTTTTTTAATATCGAAATGGCCAATTATATCAACTTTTAAAATAGTGCGGTAAACATAATGTACACTAGTGCATATGCGTCCACGCGATGCGTGATGTAACGCGTAGATGTATAAATTGTTGTGAAATATTAAACAAAAGTAATTAGCAACACAAACTCAATTTTACAATAAAAAAACACTTATAACCATAAACATAACAGGAAGAGTAATACCTGAGAGTGAAAAGAGAGAGAGTGCAGAATAGGGATAGATAAGTTATTTTTTAGTTTTATTAAAATAGTAATTGGTATTCTATTTTGAACTTTGACAGTTACAATTTTTTTTTTTTTTTTTTTTTTTAATTTATAAAATCATGTGTAATTTTTCAACCTCTGCTAAGATAAAGTAACAGTGTAGATACATACAACTTAAAAACTGACTTTGCAAATTGCAACTGCTCTCTTCTCTCTTCTCTCTCTCTCTCTCTCTCTCTCTCTCTCTGTTGTGACTGGGACGACCCAAGTAAATGTTAGTTTTTTCATTGATTTAATTGCTACCCATGTAAAGGTTTTTTTTTTTTTTTGCATGATTAAAATTTTCTGTAGATAAAAGAGAATTTTAGTATCACCTATCTTTATTTAACCTTTTTATGGTTTTGTTTGTTGTTTTACAGAAACAACTAAGTATTTAAAGTAAATGCTTGTGTGTGTTAGGTTCATTGCTCTTTTTCTTTGCTTCATATTTATTAAAGACCGATAAATGGTTGAAAAGTTGGAAATTCTCGGGTTTTTTTTTTGTCGTTTTCATCAACATTGAACGGTTTGTGAATTTGTAACTTAGGCAGGTAATAAGTACAAACCTTAGAGAATTCTCTTTTAATTATTTCCCATTTATTTTTTAGACAATTTTGAAGTTGAAATAGATTAGTAGAAGTAAAAACAGGGGTAGAAAATTTATTTCATTTTTTCTGTGTACCTGTAACGACCCGGCCCTACGGACCGAACCGCCATGCCCGTATCAACAATATTGTCCGCTTTGGCACAACTTCTCAGGGGGGTCACCCATCCTGATACTACTCCAAGCTAAGCACGCTTAACTGCTGAGTTCCGTCCTCGCTATTGTGCCGCACGGCTTTAAAAGGCCTTGTTGATAGGAAATGAATATTTAAGCTCATATACCACACGAGTACTCTCATATCTGGGCGATGTGGGACTGACGCACAACACCGCACAACAGAATTTCCTTCCTGGAAATCTGGGTCGTCACAGTACCATTACAAAGTGAAAAAAGATAAATAAGTTTGATGATATGCGTACTTTCTTTTCGAATATATGTTTTAGATGGTCGAAAGAGAGGAATTATAATCTTTTTCTCTTTTTCTTGTACTTGGTTGTTTTTCATGTGGCTAGGATTTGATACAAAACTTAAGAAAAGTAAAAAAAATTTATTTTCTTATAAAACAGAATAATAAAATCTAATTAAACGTTTTGCCAATGTTAATGTTGTTCATGTTTTAGACAAGGTTGTATGTTTTCTTTTGAAGTTCTTCAGTTGACTTCGTCTTTTGATTTGTAATCTAGCTTCTGTATAGTTAACAAATATGCGTAATTTCCTTCTAACAATTTAGACATGACAGAAAGAAGTTATATGATTTATTGGTTTTGTTTCTTTTGATATAATTTTATCAGAAAGAAATTTCCGTACTGTACAATGAGACTTCCAGTGATAGTTTTACTCGCCTTCAGCTTTATCTCTCATTACTATGCGGGTGTTTTCGGCACCCAAATCCTTTCCAAATCAAAGTTGGAAAAATGCGAAAAGGGATCCGGTTCTGATGACATCAACTGCACCAACAAGATCATCATCAATATGGCTGTTCCTAGCGATTCGGTATGCATCATTTTTATTCCTCTCTCCAATGAAGTAATGTGTCCTTTAGATTGAAAATCTGTTAACACCATAGGTTGAAAATCTGTTAACAATTAACAAGTTTTAGTGTACAAATTAGTATGAAACGTAATCATTGCTACACAGGCAATTCCTTTTTATAAATTATTTATAATAAATTCCTTTGAATGGTTTTGGATTTTGATGTTGTCTACTCATCGCGTGCATAGAGATTTAAATGTGAAAAGGGAAAAAAAATTAGAAGAGATCAAATAAGTGAATTTTCCAAATAGTTGGGAACTTAATTTGTTACTTTTTCATCCCTGTGTGATAATGGACTTATAGTTAAAAGTTATCGACTATAAACATAATTTACGCTGGGATGGCTGTTCAGAGTGGAGGAGAGGCATCGGTCGTGGCGCAGTTGGTGGAGGTAGAGGAGAATTCGACCTCCGAGATGCGAGCCCTGAGAACTCCACCTGTTATCACAGTTAACAAATCCGCTGCTTATGCCTTGTTTGAATTGACATATATACGAGTGAGTACTCAGCACTTTTAATTGTAATGCTAAGGGTTAAATTATATAAATGCAGTTTGGCTGACGCATACAGATATTTATAGATAAACATTTATGAAACTTGGATATTGGATGCATATCGGATCATGGTCAATGGCAAAAACGTTGCTAACTTGCTATCAGTCTCAAAATCGTGGAGTTGTCATTTCGAAATTATTTAAAACTAGCATTTGTATCGCAATAAGTCCATATATAGTATGCATCCTTAGCGTAATGCTTTTCTTTCGTTGGCCTAAAGTAGGGCTCATTTCAGCAAATCTACACAGGCTTTTCAAGTTTTCTTTATATCAGTGGACCCGGATGAGGGGTAACTTAATGAAATACTCGTCCTTTTGAAGTAATAAAATGTTTTAGTGTGTATCTATAACTGAAAAAATAGTTGGTATGCTGTGGCGTTTCAGAGTTTGAAGACGGTAGATCAAGGTTGAACATTATTAGTTTTCCCTTTTCCCATGAATCTACTATTTGATTCATTCTATGTTTTTGAACTTTTAAGAAACTTTAATTGTTTTATGTTATTTAGATGAGGGTTGAAGTCATAATTTCGTCATGTATCCCCTCATAGCTTTAGTAACTTAAGGTGTTTTGACATTTCTTAGGATGTTGCTTATAAACCTGAGGAGTTCTTTGTTCAAACAAGAAAATGCATGTCAGATGCTGGTGCACATGTTGTGAAGAACTGCGAGAGGCTTGTACCATCTTTTATCATACATTTTGTTTATTCTTACTGAGATGTTAGTAGTACAAGTAGCTGTTCCAAGGTCTAATTGCTGTTGGAGTACAATTTTTCAAAAAATTTTATCGTTGTCAAGTAACGTATATCATACACTCCCATTGAAGGGACCGATTAAGAAATGAGATGAGCCCATTGTCACACGCACATGGAACATCCTAGATAGACACATTTAGAATGAGTTTTAAAATGTTAAAATATTAACGTTTTGGATTATCCAATGATAAAGGTAGACCGATGTAGAATCGAAATGTTAGTTACTCCATTTTAAATCAGCTGCTAAACTTTCTCGGGTACATAGTACATACTAGCATTTTCGAGGAACCTTCTTCTGTTAACTTTTCGACTTGGTTGATTAGTACTTACTTTTGATATCTATGATCAGCATTCCTGATAAATCTAGAGTAAGTTTGATTGAATATCCAGATAACTACAGATAAATCTAGAGTATAAACAGTTTTCTTATTACTTAGGTTTTTTTCTTAAATATTTGTTATATATCAGTGTTACTAAATTTTCTATACTTGACTAAATGTGTTCATAAATCGACATAGGTTGCGAGATGGAGAAGGCCACATTATTGAGAACACTAAGGTATTGTTCCTTG
This sequence comes from Primula veris, assembly GCA_963682055.1. Classification (NCBI taxonomy): domain Eukaryota; kingdom Viridiplantae; phylum Streptophyta; class Magnoliopsida; order Ericales; family Primulaceae; genus Primula; species Primula veris. The sequence goes on along the minus strand of OY821745.1, from coordinate 25,965,204 downwards.
AGACCGACTGATTTGGTGTTGGTTTTAACCCTTGTGACCTTAAGTTATAGGAGTATGTATTTTTTCTACAAAATGAACCTTTTCTTTTACATGCTAATTTGAAAATTTACATCCATTTACTTCAGTCTTTTTATATTTTCTTATGCTTCCTTGTGCAGCCAACATGCTGTCCTTGTGGTGATCAGCGTAGGGTTCCTTCGTCGTGTGGAAACTTTTGTAAGGCTATCCTTTTTCATATATTTAGTTAAAACCATTGTTAGTCTGAAGGGCAACTGAGAAATGATTCTTAAACTTTGTGTTTACAAGTTGACAAGATGCTGAAAGGAAAGGCTAAAACGGCACATTGTCTTCGATATCCAGGTGATTGGTATGGCTTGACACTCATTAAAATTGTCTTTTCTCAAATATTAGTTATAGAAATAAGCAAGTAGATGAGGTTTGATAAACTGGTTTGGTTATGCATTTCTGAAAGTAGTAGTAGATATTTTTTTAGTTGTTGTGCTTCATGTTTATCCAATTAGTATATACAAATGACCCTGTAATTAACATTCATTTCCTCATATTGAAAGCAGCGGCGGAGCCAGGATCAGTAGATGGAAGGGGGCTGGATTTTATAATTTCAATATGGGGGGGCTAAATACCTATTTTTCGTTAAAAAAAAATTTTGCACTGTAAAATTTTTTTTTTTTTTAAATATTGGGGGGGGGGGGGGGGGGGAGGTGGCGCTTGTAGCCCCTGCCAGACCCCAACTAGCTCTTCCCCTGATTGAAATGACATACTTAGTTTTGTAATTTGCCTTGTTATCTTATTTTAAAATGCATTTTTTTGACTCTATATTTTTCCATATCACTTATATTTTGTTGTCAGGTTTCACGTTTTCGGTATTGGTCAGCGCTCCCTAGGGTTTAGTATCAAAATTGAGGTGAAGACAGATTCTAAAATCTCGGTATGTACTTTATCAATGTTTGCTAGCAAATTTAACTTTTTAGTTTATTCTTGTTATGTTACAAATTAACTTGAACATATTACCATTTTTAATATGGGCTGTATAACCAAATACTGCACCAGTTCCTGGCAGCTCTTGAAAATATAAGATTCCTTTGTTTTTTTCCCCCACAGGAAGTGATTGTGGGGCCAGCTAACAGAACAGTCATATCCCAAGATAAATTTCTAAGAGCTAACCTAATTGGTGATTATGCCGGATACACAAATATACCTTCGTTTGATGAGTATTACCTGGTCATTCCCTGGCTCGTAAGCTAACTATGATGAATATACTCTAGTGCTTTTTTTCTTTTTAGGCCGATAAAATATGAAACCATTCTCAAATGCTGCAGATAACCATCTACTGTGATTTTAAGTGTGTTTTTATTTTTATTTTTATTTTCGGAGGGATAAAAAATGAAACCATTCTCTAGTGCTGGAGATATCCATCCACCATCTTGCAAATGGAACATTTTCCTATTGTTTGCGAGAACTCTTTTGCCTGTTGTTCATATGGAAAAATGAAGTTTCCGCGTTTGCCACCATTAACAAAATCAGATCATACAATTGAAATTTTTTTTGTTTCTTTTTGTGTTGAAAGGGTGGGCCTGGTCAGCCACAAGATTTGGGGAAGAACTATTCCTTGTGGATGTTACTTGAGAGAGTTCGGTTTACCTTAGATGGTATTGAGTGCAATAAAATCGGTGTTGGTTATGATGCCTTCAATGGACAACCAGATTTCTGCTCTTCGCCGTTTTGGAGCTGCTTGCACAATCAGTTGTGGAACTTCTGGGAGGTTAGCATTCTTTTCAAATTTGACATAATATAACTTTCATAACCATGTATCAAATTATTATCAAGATATGTACTTCGATTGCCTTTTCGACCTCATCCCGTCTTAAGTACTTAAAGTTAAGAATTCATAAATGTATGTATATATTTCATTCATGCTGCTTTGTTCATCTATAGAAGACTTGATTTAATTAATTCCAGATAAGTATGCCAGTAGGAATTTTATGTGAAAAAGTTTTACTCCGATTTGTTGTTATCTTTTGGTAATTTATTGGGTATTCCTTCATTTTTTTTTATCATTCATCACAAATAAATTGAATCATCTGGCAATCTCTGATTACCATCATGCTTCAAGTCTTCTGTGATATTTGTTGATACAATGCTACTTTTCCAATAAAATCGCGTACCAACTTCTTTTATTATACATTGAGGGGATTTAAAAAAAAAAACTGAAGAGAATGGTTAGAAAAAGAAGCTGATAATCGTAATTCATATGATGCTGGTTGTTAGTGGAGTTTTTGTTTTAAACTGCTTTAGGTGTGCAAAATTGTTTATTCTGAAGCTTATTTTTTCTCTCCCCCCAGACAGATATGAATCGAATGGGTCGGAATCAGACTCCACTTTATGTAGTGGAAGGAAGGTTTCAGAGAATTAATCAGCATCCAGTTATATTTCATTTACTATTATTGGCTTCATTGTCTCAAGTTTGTCGTCATTTTAGTTTCTGATTAGTTTCGTTGTGCAGAACTCTGGGAGTCGCTCATTTTCAATTGGAATAACTGAAGTTCTAAATACAAACCTCCTGATAGAACTAAGTGCTGATGATATCGAATATGTCTACCAAAGGTCAATATTACTTGCTTTGATTACGAGATCTATAAAGTTTTGGAGATCATTTGTTTATTAGTATCTATTCCAGCTAAGTATATGACCGTTTGATTTTTATTTGGACGATGCCTTAATCATATATCCCTTACAAAGTCTATAAATATGATGATGTGGATGAATGGCAGAGATTAAGATAAAAAGGTTTTTCATTTTAAGCTGCAACTGCAGGTAGCTCTTGCGCTACATTTTCAACACACCCCTTAGTAATAGTCTGTTTAATATTTATTTTCTTCCTTTGGAAAAAACCTTTTATTATTCAATTCGCCGTACCCAATAATTCTGGTGTTTTGTGATTGTTTGTTTTAATGATAATAGAAATTGTTTTGCAAATCATGATGACTAAGTCTTTCATATACTTGTGTGCCTAGTTTTCAATGTTTAGCTTGGTTTATTTTCATTCTGTGATATGAGATAGTAAGACGGTTATACTGTTACCGAGGATCTTGATCTGCATATTGGAACTTCATTTGTCACTCCCTTGTCCTCAATTAGAGTTGGAATTTTTCTTACGAATATTCTTATTACAGAAGCTCTAATTCTGCACCAGACGAGTTGAATTATGTTTGCATAACAAAGCATGTAAATACCTCTCAAATCAGATCTTTACATTAGTTCTTGGGGTGCTACAACCACATTCTGTAGAATTCATCTTTGTTATGTTATCGCTTAGTTTACAGATATTCATTGTGTCACCGAACAATATGTAGGAGCCCTGGAGAAATTGTTGGTATTACTGTGCCAACTTTTGAGGCCTTAACTCAATTTGGAACTGCTATCATCACGACTAAAAATATTGGTGAAATGGAAGCATCATATAGCCTTACGGTATGCACTGCCATGAATACATTATACCTTTCAATAACAATGTATTTTTGGTTTTTAGTTTCTCTCTTAACTTTCATATTCTTTTTTAATTAGTAATTAGAATCTGCTTGAGTTATAGGCTTATAGCTAGACATATACCTGGCTTTGTTTATTCTGTTAAATACTGTATGTTTAGTGACAGTTCTCATCTTGCAGTTTGATTGCTCTGGAGGTGTGAGTCAAATGGAGGTATTCAATTTTTTGTTCTTTGTAGCATGATCATTTGAAGTGATAATTGATAAATTTACAACTTGATTTCATAGTTTTATGAAGATAATTAATTTGTAGGGTCATCTGCTCTGGGTGTCATTTGGATTTAGGAAAGATTCTTTTATACTGTATTACAGAATACCAAACTTTTTGTTGATGAAATGTTTGTATTATTTTAGGAGCAATTTTATATTATGAAGCCGAAAGAAATTCATGCTCAACCATTCAAATTGTACCCTACCACAGATCAAGCTGCTAAATATGTATGCACAGGTATGCCAAATTTTTACTTCTTTTGGCTTTTGAGTTTTATTTAATTACATTGTTGTGAATTTAAAACTCATACCTGCATAATGTGTTTGATTGTAGCTATACTGAAGGACTCTACTTTTAAGGAAGTAAATAGAGCGGAATGCCAATTTACCACTACTGCTACGATTATAGATAACGGCACACAGGTTAGTTGCCTAATTTCATTCTGGTTACAGATGGGATTTGTTTTAAAGTAGCAATCGTGTAAGCTATAAGATGGTTTTCCAAGGTATTTGTGAAATACCAATAAAACTTTCTGATAGTAACTATTAGTATAAAAGTGCTTCGAACGACTGGCACACGATGCAAGTATTGTATTTTGGACACTTGCGAGAGTTCGATTTATTTTATTTTGTGAAAAATATATATTTTCAGACAGCTTTCCAACCACCGGAGATGGGTATGCATGGTTTCTTTGGGTCTATTGAGAGCTTCCTTAGTAACTTCTGGGGTGGTATTGCAGACTTCATTACAGGAAAAACTTGCAGGTACTTTTAGTAAGAGGACAATCATAGTATCATCCCACAATTCGCATAGCCAAACACCAGTTTGAAAGTGGAACTTGTCCACAATCTTAATATGTTTGGTTCACTTAAAATGTTAATCGGAAACAAATTAGTCTTCTTCTAGGTGTAGGCATAAAAAGTTCTTCTTCCGGAACTTCCTTTTGTAGTAGTTTTCCTTGGTCTGTCCAGAGCTAAAATAATAAGAAGCAAATTTTTTTTCCAGGTCCTCCTTGGTCTGTCCGGAACTTCCTTTTGTAGTAGTTTTCCTTTTGTAAGGTTTGTGTAGCCGAAAAGAAACTAATCTAATCTAATCTAATCAATAACTAGACATAATCGTGCTTCTTAACAAGGCAATCCTAAAATACTGAGCAACAAGACTTACATTCCAGAAAAACTGGAAAAATAAACTAAACTCTTTTGTATTTGTAATACAACCTCCAAACATTGACACTGATACATTCTTTTTGACACCTAAAAAACTAATTAATTATAATGATACATTCTTTTTGTCCTTGAACAGAAGAAAATGCTCCGGTTTCTTTGAATTTAGCTGCCATATACAGTACATTTGCATGAGTTGGGTGGTGATGTTTGGTCTGCTTCTAGCAATTTTCCCCACAGGTTTTTATCTGCCACACAAAACTATGACTAGTTTGATTGTTTCCTATTTACACAACAGAATCCAAATTCCTAATTTACTTTGTTGGAGTTACAGTTGTTGTGCTACTTTGGCTTCTTCATCAAAAAGGTGTATTTGATCCTTTTTATGATTGGTGGGAAGATCACTTTGTGGACGAAGAACCAATTTACGGAACCAGAAAGAAGAATGGGCATCATCATATTGATGTTACGAAACCCCATGTCAAGAAACATCATAAACATGATACCCATAAGAAGAGAAGAAACATCCACAGGGAACATAGACATCAGCACTTGGTACATAGCGATGATCATCATCATTATCTTTATCATGTTCACAAGGACAAGCACAAGCACGGAAAAAGCAAAGGGTCTATCATTTTACGACAAATAACTAAGGGGGATGTGGAAAACGTGCATATTGGCCATCGACGCAAGAGAGAAAGAGAAACTATAGAAGAGCTTACACATTTTGATGATGTTGATCAGAAGGGACATCACAAGCACAAGCATGTAACTGTGGGTGAAAAGCATCAGAAACTACACGTGAAACAAACATTCTAGATGGAACTTGATAATTGAAATATCGAATCTAGTTTATTTGTATTTACTAATCTTTGGCTAGCCAAATTTAGGGGTCGTGGTAGTGATGTAGAGCTTGGAGAAATGTCTGATTGCGCATAAATTATAGCAGCGATAATAGAATTTTAATTCGAAAGAACTTTTTCTTTCTCTTTACTGGACATTTTAGTAGTTGTAATATAAATTTGATTTTTTTTTTTAACAAAAGATTGCAAATTTTCTTTTCCTCTTCCAACGTAGCTTGCTGCTGGTGTTGATTCTTATCCATGCCGAATTGCAGTTTTACTATAAGACTTTGATGCAATTGATCCCTACAGTCTTAAATTTAATTCAGAAATAATCTCCCAGTGTTAACTTTCATGTGTGAAACGCACGATTTTAAAAAAAAAAACGCACGATTTTCTGATGCTAAAAAGCAACAACACTTTACATGATTTACTTTCCTCAGATATTCTAAATTGCTATTGGGCTAATTAAGTAGTACGCCGAAGCTTTAACTCGTATAAGTTTCAATAAATCCACAAATTGGTCATAATTTTATCGTTCTGTTCTTCCTAAACTTACTTGATTAATTTTGTAAGCCACTCTCTTTTTATAAATTTAGGGTAGTATCCGCTAGTTTCTATATTTTTATTTTTATTGTGTTGTAAAATTTGTTTTTAATTTATTATATCTGAATTTGTTTAATATATGATAAAAATTGAAAAATTAAATTAGTTATTGAAAAGTTATCATCTAACACTTAATTTTTTAATCTAATGGTTGTAAAGGTGACTGGACATTATACAGTCTAACTCACGGCACAAAATGAGGCTACCCTTGCCCAATGCTACATTCTCAATAGGTACAGAAAAGGGATCTATATATACAAAATTACAAAACCTCTTTAAGAAAAAAAACATTTTTTAACAACCAACAGTACTTCAGAATCATTCTGTTTCTCTATAACAAGCAGAGAGACCGAATTCTAGATCCTAATGTCTACTTTAAGAAAATATGAAGGCAAGACATCTGTATGGAAATGGATTTGTTCAACTTTTAACATTCAAATAAGAAAAAAATAATCATCTTGAGTTTGGAAAGAAGATGACATTGCGTCAACTTTATCGTACGTGTTGGCCCGTAAGTGGCTAAACCTTAGAGAGGGAGGGATTGAATAAGATTTACGTACGATTTTCAAAATAAAATATTAGAGCAAATATCAACCCAAAAGCGAGATTATAAACTTAATCAAAAGCAACGTCAATTACTAGGCTAACTTAAGCTACGTAAGCAACCAATTAAGCAATAATATAAGTGCGGAAATTAAAGAATAAGTGAAGAGATTGACACCACAATATATAGAGGTTCGGCAAACCCGCCTAGTCTTCTCCTCGGTATTCACGCTACCGAGTATTTCACTATAATCTTGTTTCTAAGATTATAACCTAACGAGCTAATCAACCGATAAAACTCCCCCTCACTCTATGAGTATTCCAAATAAAAAGAGCTAGAACTTTTAAGCTACACTTGCTTACAAATCCTCTACCCGATCACTCGCTCACAAATGAGTTTATAATTCACTCTACAATTTGAATCGAGAGAGTATCGCTCACTAACAAATAATATCTTGGTGTTTATATGATTACAATAATGTTACACTCAAGAATTTATATGAATACAAGTGAGAAATGTGTAATATAAAACTTTTCTTGCTTTGATGTTGGATTTAATTGCTATTAAGATTGGGTGTGTGATTGGTGTATTTTTGAGAGGTATTTGGGGGTTTTTGTAGACCGAAAATGTCTATTGTATCTCTCATGACCGTTTGGAGTGGTTAAAAGCTTTACCCAATGGTTAAAGCCACTTTTTGAAAAAATCTTTGCTGGTTCTGGAATATTGACCCACTTGTGGGTAGTATCTGAAAAAATTCTTCTTGTTCTGTCCACTTGACCCACTGGTGGGTTCTGTAAGATCCACGAGTGGGTGTTTACACTTGGTTGATTTTGTTTCCGAAAATGAATTTTGACAAGTGATAAATTTCTTTCAAACAACAACACTTGAAAATATATTAGAAACACTTAATGGGCATATTTAGTGTTAATTCACTTTGTTTATCATTAAAATGGAATTTTACAATACACGGTTCAACAATCTCCCCCTTTTTGATGATTGACAAAACTTGAATTAATTCTAAATAAGCTTTTTCAATAAAAAACGAATATACATGATAAAAGGGTATAGATGAGATACACATCGCACATACAAGATAAAACCATAAATGCGAGTAAAAAATCGAGCATCATTTCGCTTAAAAATCCATCGTTCAAAAAAAAACATAACAAAGCAAAGATACAATGTAAAAATCAATAGCAACATGTTTCAAATAGACAACGAAAATTTCAAGTAAGAATAACACAATAATGCAAGCAAAACCTTATCATAATAGCCATAAACGAAAGAGCTAAAAGTTTGCTTAAATATTACAACCCAAAAGCCAAACACAACCAAATTCTAACAAAAGAGCTTAAAGTTTTAAACAACAGATATCATAAAGTAATAGCAAAATATGGTTAAATCTCCCCCTTTGTCAACATCAAAAACAAGTAGACCACTATTAATGAGAGGAGGTATGAGCATCGTCGTCATCCGGACCCTTTACAAAAAGCTCTTCGATAACTTTCCTATCTTCGTCACTATCTTGATCTAAGGAGTCCGTTTCTGATTGAGCAATCTCATGTGTTTCTCCATGTTGAGCACGCTTTGTTATCCTATCTTCACAAGCATTTTTCCGAACCCTTTTGGTAACCCGGGTAAGAATGGAAAAAAAAACCACTAATGTATTTTTTCAAAGAACGAGAAGGAGGAGATTCTGAATGAGGACGAGAACTATTTCTAGAGACTGGGGGAGAATGAGAGAGAGTTTTGGTTTGAGTATGAGAAGCCGAAGAAGATGATTGATTTTCATTGGGTTCTAATGAGATGAAATTTGGTCCGAGTACCAAACGGTTGTCCCACAAGACGGATTTGTCATCTAGGACAATAATACCCATTTTAGTTAAATTTTTCTCACCAATGATTTTAAGATCTAGAAGCGTCAAAGTAGAACTAGTCTCGGGAATACGGACTTTTAGATGTAAAATGATTTTTATTATCAAAGCTCCGTATGGAAGATAATCCGTTTTTGTTTTCTTAGCATGAGTCATTTTAGTACGGATTATTTGACAAAGATCGAGCTTTATTTTCGAGTTGACACAATAAGTGTAAAAAGTGAGTGATTTGCTCATAGGAGTAAAACTTGAAGCAATGAGTCTAATACACCTTACAAAAATAGATTGAAGTAATTTGCATTCAAATTTAAGAGAATTAGCCGAAGGATAACTAGATAAGCGAGTGGAATTTTCATAGATAGACCTAGCCATAGCTTGTTCGTCTTCAACAGCAAGATCATCTGTATAGCTAAACGAAGAGAAAGAGATACCACCCAAAGGAATGTTGAGTACGGTACAAAAAAACGTAGATGGAAATTTTAAAGTTTCTCCCCGAATGACCGTCTCAACCATATAACCACCCGTATTTTTGTCAAAACTAAATTTAAGATGTGAATAGAATTCTCGGACATAATTAACATACACCGGAGCTTTCAAATCAAGCAAAGGTTTCCAACCTTGAAAAGTCCATTTTTCAACAACAAACGAAAATTGATCAACAAAGAGCGTCCAATCAACCAAATGATGATGAACTAGACCATGATTTTTAGTAATATCTAGAATATCATGAGGTTTCAAAGGAGATGAATAACTTACATTAGTAGGAGGAGGAAGTAGAAGAGGAGTGGAAGAAGATGTGGCACGACCACGTCGATAAGAAATAGGCGGTTCAACAATGACCGGTTGTAAATTGGGATTAAAGTCGGTGTCGACTTCCTTCCTTGACTTTTGACTTTTTTTCGTTGGAGGATTATTGGCTGTGGGTTTCGAAGATCCTTGTCCCTTTGTTCTCCCCATTTGACATTGTAAAGAAAATTGGATTTTAAAAAAAATTAGGGTTTAAAGTGGGTGTGTTGATTTAGGATTATATAGTGGATTTGGATCTAAAATGATGTTAGATAGTTGTTCTAGGATGAAATAAGAGTAGATTTGTGAGAAAAAAAGGTTGAATTTGAGTGAAATTTGACAATTTTAGAGTTTGAGAGGAGAGACAACCGGAGAGAGTGAGAAATGGGTTTGATATATGTGTGTGTTTGTTCTCAGAAGAACAAGAAAGAAAAAAAAAATCTGAAAAAGTCAGACCCACCGGTGGTTGGACGAATACCCACCAATGGGTTAGAAGTCAGGGGCTTAAAAAAAAAGGCCACCGGTGGCTGGTGTTAAACCCAACATTGGGTTTTTCTGCAGTTTTTTTTTTCTTTCAAGTTTTATAGGTGGGAAATTCTAGGAGTTACAAATAAATAAAAATACATAATAAAATTAACAAACCACATATATAACTATGCGTATTATATATCAAACATTCCGAGCTCTCTACGAATATAACAAAATTGTTTTTCATTAAGCGGTTTTGTAAAAATATCGGCTAATTGTCTATCGGTGTTAATATATTCTAATAAAATATCCCCTTTTTGAACATGATTTCGTAAAAAATGATGGCGTAAATTAATATGTTTTGTACGAGAGTGTTGGATAGGATTTTTAGAAAGATTAATAGCACTAGTATTATCACACAAAATAGGCACTTTATCATACGATAAATCAAAATCATTCAATTGTTGACGCATCCAAAGAATTTGCACACAACAACTACCCGCGGGGACGTATTCCGCCTCTGTCGTAGAAAGTGCAACTGAGTTTTGTTTCTTGCTATGGCAAGAAACTAATTCATTTCCTAAAAGTTGGCAAGTGCCACTAGTACTTTTTCTATCCAAACGACAACCGACAAAGTCGGCGTCGGAATAGCCTAGCAAATCAAATGAAGTATCATGAGGGTAAAATAATCCTAGATTACAAGTACCTACAAGATATCTAAAAATGCGTTTAACGGCAACAACATGCGATTCTTTAGGACAATATTGATATATAGCACACAAATAAACACTAAATATGATATCGGGTCTATTTGAGGTTAAATATAAGAGGGATCCAATCATACCTCTATATAGTTTTTGATCCATACGAATGTCGGATTCATCTTTGTCTAGCTTTGTTACAAATATGCCATCTAGTATAAAGCTTTTCGTGCTTTGATTTTGGATTTAATTGCTATTAAGATTGGGTGTGTGATTGATGTATTTTTGAGAGGTATTTGGGGGTTTTTGTAGACCGAAAATGTCTATCATATCTCTCATGACCGTTTGGAGTGGTTAACAACTTTATCCAATGGTTAAAGCCACTTTTTGAAAAAGCTAAAAAACTGTTTTTTTTTATCTGCACTTTGACCCACCGGTGGGTGTCTTCTAACCCATTGGTGGGTGAAATCTTTGCTGGTTCTGGAACATTGACCCATTGGTGGGTAGTATCTGAGAAAATTCTTCTTGTTCTGTCCACTTGACCCATTGGTGGGTTCTGTAAGACCCACGGGTGGTTGTTTACACTTGGTTGATTTTGTTTCCGAAAATGAATTTTGACAAGTGATAAATTCCTTTCAAACAACAACACTTGAAAATATATTAGAAACACTTAATGAGCATATTTAGTGTTAATTCACTTTGTTTATCATTAAAATGGGATTTTACAAAACACGGTTCAACAGTACGATTCGTACGAGAAGGATTAACTAGAATTCAATGCACCGGATCAACATCAATCAAGGGATTGCTATAGAGGCAAAAAGAAGCGATTAAAAAATCATGAAAAGAAGCTACATCCTACTCAGACCCAAATCGTCTTTCTAAAGTTAGCTTATAAACATTCAAACATTCACAAAATAACCACTGTTTGTGGATTTCAAGTCATCCGCAAAAGTAGATATATTTTCACATTGTTGCAAAACTTCTACACATAAATAAAGACATGAGAAAATTAAGGATTGGTCCACGAAAACAAAAGTATTTAAGGATTGGTCCAGCTATAAAATTCATTTAAGGATTGGTCCATTATTTATGAAACTAATTAAGGATTGGTCCACTATATATATACTATACATATTCTGTTTTTTTAAACAGTTGTATCTATCTCTCTCTCTCTAAACCGTTTCTCTCCATCTCTCTCTCTCTAAACCATCTATATACACTATTAGCTGTATATCTCTCTCACTGAACGAATTTTATCAAATTTCTGTATATCTCTCTCTCTCGACAGACAGGTTCTCTCTCTTCAAACTGTTTTTTTATTGCTAGCTTCGTTTTTCTTGCTGAGTTTAGCTCAAATTGCTTTGCTGAATTTAGGTTTTAGAGATTTATTATAATAAATAATAAATCAGAATTTTCTAACACAATGTATGATTTATTCAGACTGTTTTAAAAAAACAGTTTGAGCTATTGTATTCAAGAGTTACAGAAAACAGTCTGAGTTATTAATAAACAGTCTGAGCTACTGTATTTCTTGTTATATAATAACTCAGACTGTTTTCTGTAACACAATGCATGTTTTGGTTAGGTTTTTAGAGATCAATTGCGTTTATTATTAAAATTCAATACTTTATACTGTTTTTTTCTTGCATTCAGACTGTTTTAAAAAACAGTGTTTATTATAATAATTCAGACTGTTCTGTATGATTTTGTATTGTTAAAATTCAAGAGTTCATACTGTTTTTTCTTGTATTCGGACTGTTTTTAAAAACAGTCTGAGCTATTTATTCTAGAGTTACAGAAAACAGTCTGAGTTATTATAAACAGTCTGAGCTATTGTATTCTTATTATATAATAACTCAGACTGTTTTTTGTAACACAATGTAGGTTTTTGTTAGGTTTTTAGAGATCAATTGCGTTTATTATTAAAATTCAATACTTCATACTGTTTTTTTCTTGTATTCAGACTGTTTTAAAAAACAGTGTTTATTATAATAATTCAGACTGTTCTGTATGATTTTGTATTGTTAAAATTTAAGAGTTCATACTGTTTTTTCTTGTATTCAGACTGTTTTTAAAAACAGTCTGAGCTATTGTATTCTAGAGTTACAGAAAACAGTCTGAGTTATTATAAACAGTCTGAGCTATTGTATTCTTATTATATAATAACTCAGACTGTTTTTTGTAACACAATGTAGGTTTTTGTTAGGTTTTTAGAGATCAATTGCGTTTATTATTAAAATTTAATACTTCATACTGTTTTTGTGCACAGGTATTTTTTCTGATGGATTCGTTTGATTTAGTAATGTATTGTCGATATAATGATCAATGTGTCCCTGTTGCTCTGAATAAGCGTATGACCTATGCGGAGTTATTACATACAATAAGTAATAGGTTTAGCTTGAATTTGGATTCAGTGTCTCTAACCTACTTAGCAATTAGAGATGAGCGATGTTTATTGAGATCGGATGATGAGTTGAAAGATATGGTCGCTCTGTTTAACGTGTTGGGAAAAAAAATAGTAGAGATTCTAGTTTTTGTTGGGACTGTATCCACTTGCACTGTTGGTACTTCGAAGGAAATAAGTGCTGATTGTTCTGAATTTTCGGATGATGATGATTGGTGTGATGCAGGTTCTAGTTTAGCTGTTAGGAAGGTTTATAAAACGAGTGAGTGGGCAAACTTGATAACTGGGGTTGGGCAGATTTTTAGTTGTGCTGATCACTTTAGAGAGTCATTACGGAAATTTTGTATATATGAAGGTCATGTCCCCTGGTTTGGAAGGAATAACTCGGTTAGGGTGGTCGCTTATTGTGAAGAGAGGGATAGTATTGGCTGTAGCTGGTACATATATGCTGGTGTGTGGACCTCAGACCAACAATTTAAGATTAGAAAGTTTGAATCACAACATACATGCAAAAAGTTAGCCCCAGGTGCTCTGAACAAGCATGTAAATAGCAAGCTCATATCGAAAATAATGGATGAATATGTGAGGGAAAATCCAAATTTAGCCCCTTCTGCTATAATATCGCATTTAAGGATTGGTTATGGGTTGGAGATAAGCTATTATAAAGCTTGGAATGCTGTCCAAATGTCTAGCGGAATGCACAGTGGGGATATCGATGAATCATACAACCAATTAGAAAGGTATTTTGTGGGTTTAGAATCGACAAATCCTGGGAGTCGCAGTGTCCTGGAACTTGATAAGGATGGGAATGGTTCAAATCAATTCAAAAGGGTATTTTTCTCTCTTCATGGCTGCATAAAAGGGTTTAGGGATGTTCGCCCCATGCTTTTCATTGACGGAACATTTTTAAAAGGAAAATATAAGGGTGTTTTATTGTCCGCAGTCGGCAAGAATGGCAATAAAGGTTTGTTTTTCCTTTTTCAAGCTCTTTTTTTGTTTGTTTTTTGTTACATTAATGGTTTATATAACTCAGACTGTTTTTAAATTTAGTTCAGACTGTTTTGTTATACAAGCCTAAATTGTGTTGTTATCAGACTGTTTTATATACAACTTTTGTTATATCAGACTGTTTTATAAAAATGTTTTTGTTACCAGATTGTTTTTGTTATCAGACTGTTTTTGTTATCAGATTGTTTTTGTTATCAGACTGTTTTTGTTATCAGACTGTTTTTGATTTTCAGACTGTTTTTGATTTTCAGACTGTTTTTGATTTTTTTAATGTTACAGGGTTGTATCCACTTGCTTTTGCTATTGTTAGCAGTGAGAATATTGATAATTGGGGTTGGTTTCTAGAACAACTGAAGTTAACTATAGGTGATGACCGTCCTTTGACATTTTTCTCGGATAGACATATTGGGTTGTTGGATGGTATGTCTCGGATTTTTCCCAACGCAGACCATTATTACTGTCTACGCCATTTGAAGGATAATTTGAAATTGAAGTTTAGTGGGGGTGATGGAACAAAAAGGACTGAAATTATTAATTTGTTGCAAACTTGTGCAACTTCTGCTACAATTCCTTTGTTTGAACAGAATATGAAGTTGTTGCGCAATATGGGGGGTCGTAAAATAGATAAATTTATGGAGAATTGCAATCCTATGAAATGGGCCGAAGCATATTGTGTAAAGTCGCGATATGGTGAGACAACTTCCAATGCTGTGGAATCATTCAATAATTGGATCAATGATATTAGAGAATTACCTATCACTGAACTGATTGATAAGCTAAGATTGAAATTGATGAAATGGTTCGATGAAAGAAGAATCAAAGCAGGTTTGTGGCAACTCAGACTGTTATGTGAATTCGTGTTTGTCATCATATCAGAC
Organism: Primula veris; assembly: GCA_963682055.1. NCBI lineage: Eukaryota > Viridiplantae > Streptophyta > Magnoliopsida > Ericales > Primulaceae > Primula > Primula veris. Next base: position 25,950,150 of record OY821745.1, on the reverse strand, counting down.
TGTTTTTACTAGGTATACGTTTTTAAGAGATTTTTGGTTATGTTTTTTTTTTTGCAGCAACATGGAAAGGTGTTCTGTGTCCTTTCTACCAAGAAAAATGGGACACATTCATTCACAACGGTCTGTCGTTTTTGGTTGTGAGGTCAGGGTTTTGGAAATATGAAGTGCTGTCAGCTCCATCCGAATACGTGGACCTGGGACATCGGCAATGCTCATGTCATGAATGGAAGAGGACTGGGTTCCCGTGCCAACATGCAGTTTTGTGTATTTCTAGGGACAAACTGCCTATGGAGAATTTTGTTGAAAAATGGTTCTTTGTGGACATTTATCGAAGTTCGTACAATACGCCAATCAACCCAGTCCCTAGTTCTATTTGGCGAGATTCTGAATTGATTAATGAGTCAAACATTAAACCTCCAGAAACATCAAGGCCTCCGGGAAGGCCTCAAAAGAAGCGTATTCCATCAGGTGGTGAGGCAAATCCAGTCGCGAAAAAGAAGAAAGCTAATCAATGCGGGAGGTGCAAGAAATATGCAAATCATAATCAACGGACGTGCAAAGAGAAGCTTTCTTCTGAAGGATGATCGTGAATAGATTTTTTAGTTGTATATTAGACTTTTTTTAGTTTTATATGATGTTGGCCTTTTTCAGACTGTTTTTAATAATACAGTCTGATTTTATGATATTAATAATACAATATGAGGTTCTTGTATTCATACTGTTTTACAAATCAGTTATTTAGAGTTCTTTTTACAGATCAATTGCGTTTTTTTTATTATTATTCTTATTCAGACTGTTTTCAGACTGTTTTAGAGATCAATTGCTGTTATGTTTTTTGTGCACAGGTATTTTTTCTGATGGATTCGTTTGTGCACAGGTATTTATTCAGACTGTTTACAGTTTTGATTTACAGTTTTATATTAAAAACAGTCTGAGATTATGATTGTAATACAGACTGTTTATATGTTTTCAGACTGTTTTTAATAATACAGTCTTATTTTTACGATTGTAATAAAGAAAACGAAGAAAACTAGTTACATCAATCATCATATTATTCAGACTCTTTTTTATTAGTCAATAGACTTCTTTAAAACAGTCTGAATTGTGAGTAATGAAACAGTCTGAGATTCTTTCTGAAAACAGTATGATACTCTAATGAACATAAAAACAGTCTGAGTTTCTAATGATACATGTCATATGATGTTTTTTTAGTATATTGTCGTAAATGATTCAGACTGTTTATAATAATACAGTATAATTGATAGTAATAATACAGTCTGAGATTTAATAATATATTTTCAGACTGTTTATATTTCATTGAAATATATTAACGGAAGAAATAAAGTGAAGCAAACTAGTTACATCAATCATATTATTCAGACTCTTTTTTTTTAGTCAATAGATATCTTTAAAACAGTCTGAATTGTGTGAGTACTGAAACGGTCTGAGATTCAGACTGTTTATAATAATACAGTATAAATGATAGTAATAATACAGTCTGAGATTTAATAATATTTTTCAGACTGTTTTTTGTAATACAGTATAAATACGTTTTTATATGTTTTTAATAATACATTTATGATTGATAGTAATAATACAGTCTTAAGATTCATTGAAAAATATATTGGCGAAAGAAAATGGAAAAGAAACGAAATCATATTCGAACAAAATAATAGAACTCTTTTCTATTCAGACTGTTTACAAATAATGGAACTATTTTTACATTCAGACTGTTTACAACTAATTTTTACATTAATCAAACTGTTTTTGTTAATTCAGACTGAATGTATCGATTGACGATTCTCGTTATTATCTTGGCCTTGAACTCTAGTATCTTGTCGGAAGTCGTCTCTCTTGTGACAGGTTCACCATTGATGATTGTCTCCATGTTGTAGCACACATACAATGCACAGTCTGATCTGTAAAAAAATAAAACATGTAAAATTAATTTTGATTTAGATGAATAGTAAAAACAGTCTGAATATCAGTAGGCACATATTTTTCTTACGTGGCTCCTTGATAGGGACAGTCTGTTACAACGTCTAACGTGTACCCATCTTGTGAATCAAGTGAGAAGGAGGGCACATCAGCTATCATTTTCAATTTTTCTTGTACAAAGGCCATCTGTAACATTAAAAAAAATATATACATTTAAAAGATGAAGAGGGTAGTTTTTGCAAATTCAGACTGTTGTATTTTAAAAAGAGTCTGAATTACCACTAGTTTGGCGTCATCAAGGTAAGGGTCTGGTCTGTTGATATTGCAAGGAGGTATGTTGCTATTATAAAAACCCCACTTTTTCGATTCGACGTTCAGAACCAATAGAGTCCAGTGGTCTGCCTCTACGTCAATGGGTCGGTTCCTATTCGAGTTAATAGGGAAGAACAATAACTTGTATCCGTTCTGAACGTGCTTCCTCAGCTTATCGGTGATTTTCGCATCGAGCTCATCCTCGTATCTTTTCCTGTCTTTTAAAAAAAACTACAAACCAAACAACAACGAAAAGGTTTAAGATAAAATCTCAGACTCTTTTTGTAAAGAAACAAAGTGATGCATTGACAACATAAAAAGAGTTTGTGTTTTTACCCATAATACGGAGGTCAATATCTTGAATTTTTTTGTAGATTTTGCCTGGTATTCTTGCCTCAATATGTGGGTATACCCATTTATGATCTGCGATAAGGACAAGTTTTAGAAAGAGTATGAGTACAAGAGCTTGTAAGCAAGCAATAAAATTGTACGATCCCTGTATACTTACATTACAGCATAGCAACTGGCCATTAATTAAGTTGTAGATGTCGTTGAGAGTGATGAAGTAATCCTTATTGTTTGAACCGAGTTTTGAGAACAAGGCGGCACTGTAAATTAAAATTTTATAGTAAGCACAAAACAGTCTGAGATTGAAAAAAACAGTCTGACAACAAAACAGTCTGAGATAAAACAGTCTGAGATTGAAAAAAACAGTATGACAACAAAACAGTCTGAGTTAAAAAAAAACATTAAAAGTTGTATATAAAAGGGACACAATAGATCATTTTTTTTAAAGAGTCTGAGCTATATAAAAAAGAGTCTGAGCTATTAAAAAACAGTATGGGGCTTGTATAAAAAAACAGTCTGAACTAAATTTATCATTCTGAACTAAACAGTCTGAACTAAACTTTCTAACAAAAAACAGTCTGAACTAAACAGTCTGACAAAAACACAATTGATCATTTTTTAAAAAGAGTGAGCTATATAAAAAAGAACTAAAAACAGTCTGAACAGTCTATAAAAACAGTCTGAACTAAAATTAAAAAGAGTCCAAGCTATATAAAAGTATCATAAATACAAAACAGTCTTCATTAAAACAATTCATACTGTTTTAAACAGTCTGAGGTAAATGTAAAGAGTGTGAGACCTAATTGTATCATAAACACAAAAATAAAAAGAGTCTGACTTACAATGGTCCATTTGCGTTGTGAATTTCTTGAATTTTGCTGAAGATGTTGTCAGGGAGCTTTGTTGTGATATCATTCTCATTTTTATTTGTGATGATATCGTGTGCTCTCTCTGTTTTGTCCGGTACATGGTCTACTAGACTACTGAAGTCGATTTGTGGGAAATAGCCTTCGCCACCTTGGTCGTCCAGTACAGGAGTTTTCTTTTTTGATGCTCTCCCTTTTGCTGTTCGTCCACCCTTTGGTTTTTTATTTGGTTTTTCCAACAACGGCTCAGGAGCGCCTACGTCTGCGACCATTTCAGACTTGTCATCTTGATCAGCTTGCTTACGTTTCCGTAGCTGGTTCTCATTTTCTTGGATTTTTGTTGGAGAGTCTATTTTACTTGGTGTGTACTTCACTGGTGGTCTCCTATCTGTTCTTGCTCTGATACGGAGAATGTTGGATCCCGGACCATCATACTCATAACCGAGTCTTTCCAGAATTTCTTTGCGGATTAAATCTAGCTGTGGAGTCTGTATATCCGCATTTAGGAGAGCATCAGTTATAACTTCATCGATTCGGCACTTTTGTGAGTAGTCGTGTGCCGCATACACCTGTGCATCATTGTATAGCCCTTCTTTTAGCTCATGTTCCCCTGCAACAATAGGAGGAAAAATAGTCTGAATAATTCATTGAAATAATACAGTCTGATTATGATAGTAATAATACAGTCTGAGGTTTCTATTTGATATATTTCATTGAAAGAAGAATTTACTAAGCAAAAGAAAGGGATTCAGACTGTTTTTAATAATACATTACGAATGATAGTAACAATACAGTCTGAGATTTTAATAATATATTTTCAGACTGTTTTTAGTAATACAATATGAATGAAAATAGTTGCATTAATATTCAAATAATTTTTGTATTATTCAGACTCTTTTTACAGTTTTGTACTGTAATAATTCAAAAACAGTCTGAATAATTCATTGAAATAATACAGTCTGATTTATGATAGTAATAATACAGTCTGAGGTTTCTAGTTGATATATTTCATTGAAACAAATTTACTAAGCAAAATAAAGGGATTCAGACTGTTTTTAATAATACATTACGAAGTATAGTAACAATACAGTCTGAGATTTTAATAATATATTTTCAGACTGTTTTTAGTAATAGAATATGAATGCAAAATAGTTTATATGATTACAATAGAGGTACTCTACCTTTACCTTGTAGGTCTTCCTCAAGCTGCTTTTTTTCATTCTCCAATTTTTCCATTCTTTGCTTCATCTCGACTTCTTTGTTTCGCATTTTATTTTTTTCTACATATGCCTCTTGCTGGAGATCAGAGACAATTCTTTGGTATTTGGTGATCATCTCCTCCTTTTCTATAACACAAACAGTCTGACTTAGGGAAACCAAGCTAATGGAAAAAAAATTAGACAAGAGAGGAAGAGTTTGAATTGCATTTTATGGCGTTTACCTTTTATTTCCTTCTCGAGCATTTTCTTTTCCTCAACCATTTGTTCAATCTTTTGTTTCCACTCAGGTACCCACTTGGACTTTAATCTTTCTTCTAAAGCCAAAGATTTCCCAAGGTCGTTGATGCTTTTCTGCATTGTGGTTGTTAGGTCTTTATACTCTTTAATTTGCAAAATTGCCTCATCTAGGTTTTTCTGCAATTCAGCCACTTTGGTCTCTTCTTTTTCGGACTCTTCTTCTCTCCTCTCTTCGTGAATTGGACTTTCATTCACATGCATATCATCGGCACTGTAATTATAACAGCCACCACCTCCAGAGGGACCTCCCTCGTCATATTCGGTGCTCTTAGATGTTTCCATTATTTCATTGAATTTTGGAGTTTTTGGTGTTCCGAATTGTTTCCGAAGGGAGATGGTAAAATTGTTGTCTGACTCATTTTCGCTCCCAGAGTCTTCTTCTGTGTTTTCCGAGCCTTCATTTTCAGAGTTTTCCAAGCCTTCCTCTTCTGTTGAACTAGAGTAAACATTCTGAGGATCTTCAACATCTTCGTCTATCTCTTTCTCCAACTCCTCATCTGTTAATCGCTTTGGTTTCGGAGGTAGCTTCTTTTTACCATCATAAATAACGAGGTTTTTTGATTGTTTTCTACATCCCTATGATGATAATTTAAAGAATGATAAGGTTTTTAGAAGCAATTGTATAGATAGAATAAAAACAGTCTACAATTGTATAGAAATAGTGTTATACCTTTTCATTGCACAGGTCTACAATTGTGAACCTTGAGGAACACAACTTGAAGAATGAAAAGACGTCCCATTTGACACACAAAGCCTTTGTGGATGCTTCTTTTGTCATGTCCGGTTTTGAAATATTGAACTTTTCAAGGATGACATACTGTACAGATGGAAATACAGTTTTTAAGAATACAGTCTGAGATTTAAATGATAGTAACAATACAGTCTGATTTTTAATAATATATTTTCAGACTGTTTTTACAGTTTTTGTAAAAACAGTCTGAGATAGATAGAGCAATAATATATTGTCTTAAATGATTCAGACTGTTTTTTAAATGATTCAGACTGTTTTTTAGTATATTGTCTTAAATGATAGTAACAATACATTATGAGATTTAATAATATATTATTCAGACTGTTTTTAGTATTATTCAGACTGTTTTTACAGTTTTGTAAAAACAGTCTGAGATTCTTTTGTCATGTCCGGGTTTGAAATATTGAACTTTTCAAGGATGACATACTGTACAGATGGAAATACAGTATTTAAGAATACAGTCTGAGATTTAAATGATAGTAACAATACAGTGTGATTTTTAATAATCTATTTTCAGACTGTTTCTAGTATTATTCAGACTCTTTTTACAGTTTTTGTAAAAACAGTCTGAGATAGATAGAGCAATAATATATTGTCTTAAATGATTCAGACTGTTTTTTAAATGATTCAGACTGTTTTTTAAATGATTCAGACTGTTTTTTAAATGATTCAGACTGTTTTTTAGTATATTGTCTTAAATGATAGTAACAATACATTATGAGATTTAATAATATATTATTCAGACTGTTTTTAGTATTATTCAGACTGTTTTTACAGTTTTGTAAAAACAGTCTGAGATTTTTTGATATTTTTTAAACATACTGAGATTTAATACAGTCTGATTTATGATAGTAATAATACAGTCTGATTTATAATGGAAATAAATAAAGAGTCTGATGTAATAATAAACAACTTAAGAACATTATGAACATATAAAAAGAGTACTAACTTATAAAAAAGAGTATGAACTAATAAAAAAAGGTCTTGAGAAGTAATTTTATTGTACCGGTATCGTGAGTAGACACGTGGACAGTGATCTTGGGTCTTGGTTGTTGAGCGACTCCATAAGCTTCTCATGTATATGAGTTGCCCAATCATATTCCTTTATCTCTTTGATGTCACCGGCAACTATTTTCAAGTACCCCAATGCTATGGTCATGCCGCTCACCGTCAAGAAAAATGCATTTAGCATGTACAATGTTACCAGTCGGACGACGTCCTCTCTACCAACTTTTGTTGTTAATACCAATGCTTCGTTCAATGCCTTTACGATAGCTGTTTTGGTTAGGTTGGATTTGTTGAGTTTATTTGAAAAGCATCTTTCAACAAAGCTGTGGTAGGCTTCTTGGTTTTTAGCAAAGCTTGTGAGAGCTATTGGATTTTCAGCATTACCAGAAATTCCATAAATGTCACGCACACGGTCTCTCTCTATTGGAACTGTGAATCTACCTAGCTTAAGGGCCTGTGAGTTTCGGTCGTACCTCAAGGCCATCTGGTACAATTCTTTATCACTTTTCCTAGCCTGGTTAGTGGTTAATTCTCCATTTCTAGAAGCATTGATCAATTCCCAGAACGGACAGTGTTGCTTAACTAATTCAAGTTGTGCCGGATTGAAATTTGTTTCGACAAAGAACTTGATTACAGTAACCAGGTTTGATTTGTACTGTATGTTGCCTTTTTTGGTGTTTGTGGTGTCAGATGGTTGGTTTTTGGGGTTTGTCGAATGTTTGATGGCAATATGTTTCTAAAAACAATAACAAAAAGTATGTAAACAGTCTGTGTAAACTCATGCACATATTAAAATACAGAGAAAGTAAACAGTCTGAGTATTTTTCCAACATAATCCTATTAGAATATAAAGAGTATGAGTACCAATTTTATTAGAATCGCTAAACATAAAAACAGTCTGAATACTATTTTTACCAATTTTATTACGAAAATAACTGAATATAAACAGTCTGAATACGAATTTTATTAGAATCACTAAACATAAACAGTCTGAATACTATTTTTACCAATTTTATTACGAAAATAACTGAATATAAACAGTCTGAATACGAATTTTATTAGAATCACTAAACATAAACAGTCTGAATAATATTTTCAACAATTACATATAGATCACTAAACAGTCTGAATCACTAAACAGTCTGAATACTTTTTTCCAGGCTGTTTTATGTTTTTATTCCCAAAACAACTGAATATAAACAGTCTGAATACTTTTTTCCAGGCTGTTTTATGTTTTTATTCCCAAAACAACTGAATATAAACAGTCTGAATAATATTTTCAACAAATATTATTAGAATCGCAATTTTTATTTAAAAATAGAGTATGAACAATAGAGTATGAACCCTAATTTATATATAAAATGGGTAAACACAATTAATAACCCTAATTTATGTAAAATGTCACTGAACTTACCCTAATTAAATTAATTTATATATTTTTCAGACTGTTTTAATAAAAACAACGATTAATAAACTTACCTTCACCATGTTGTTTTCTGAAATTAACGAAGAGAGGTTTTTCAGTTTGATAGCCGGATTTGTTGGCGGTTTAAAGAGAGAAAGTTTCAGGGTTTTCGGAGAGAGAGATGAGAGAGAGAGGAGAGAGAGAGAAAAAAAGTTTCTGTTTTTTTTAATTGTGTTATGATGACGTCAGCAATTTTTTAATGATGTCAGCAAATGGACCAATCCTTAATTAGTTTCAGTTTCATGGACCAATCCTTAAATACTTGTGTTTTCATGGACCAATCCAAAATTTACCCTAAAGACATTGTTGCAAATGGCATATTCAATATATATTCTCTTTCACAAGAGCTGAGGTTGTGTTTGGAAAGCTCCTCGGTCAGTTGTGTAATGATAACTTTTTGTTGTTGTAATTATGGTGTGCTGAAAAGCTGAAATAAATAGTTTTTTTTCCAAAATACATAGTTAAATATCGGTTTTTTGTCAATATGGGGTTTTTGTTGCCCCTTTTAGTTTACTACTTGTTCCTCCATTAATTGTTGCATTTCCGAAACTGGATAATTACTTGCATATTATTGGCGTTAAACCAAAGTCGCCCATGTGCTTGGGATTTTAACCGTTTCGTGGCCAGATTACGAGTCCATAGCTTGCCTCCCAGGTGAATTTGTGAAAAATAACTAATTGATTCTTTTTTTTACTTAAGATTAGTGCCCTTGACTTAGTCATATAGCTTGTTTTAATGCTGTTTTCGGTTGATGTGCTATAACTTTTTTATTTTATTTTATTTATTTATATATATAACTGGTGAGAAAAAAACCCCTTTTATTTATTTATTTATAAAAATGTGTGCGGGGGTGGGATGGTCATAAAGCAACAATATTAAGCACCTGCAAATGTGCAACATAGAAAAGTAGCGTACATGTGTGACCATCACCAAAGCTGATGGACTTGATAAAACAACATAAAAAACTTGAATGAGTAAAAAAGTAAACATTGGGCTTCGTCGATAGCTGGGGACACGCATTCTTGTCTCGTTTCATCTTCCACGCAATAGAGAGAGAGATCACGATGAAACTCTAAAATTCAGAATTTTGAGATTATCAACACCGATTGATCTTGTCATGCACATTAAATGGAAAATCTTTCAACTCACAATCGATAATGTCTTCGTCCGCTTTTGCCACGCATCTGCAACTAGGTTAGATTCTCAAAAGATATGCATAATATTAAGATTCAAATTCTCTAGAGTTTATAGTGCACTCAATTTAACGTATGAAATAAAAACAATCCAATTGTTTAGATTTAGGCGTGCGTTTTGTAATTTTCTTTTTATATAATTTTAATATATAAAATAAGATATATTGAAATCATTGATATTTTTTTATTATTTTTAATTAATACTTAAATTTAAGGTAGTCTCAACTGTTTTTCTATAATTTTTTATTTGAGTTTTTAGTGTGTTGTAAACTTAATATTTAATTTACAAAATCATAATTTATAATTTATATATTGAAATTATATAAAATGAAAATTTCAAAACTCAAGCCTAAATCTAAACTATTAAATTGTTTTTATTTCATCCGTTATATTGAACTTTGGATGATATAAGTGTATTATGAACTATAGAGAATTTGAATCAATAATCTTCACTTTTTTCCTTGTCATCAGTTGTATGATTTCATCAATAACATTGAATAATTTTCCAAGGGAATTGATGAGAATTATTAAGAATATTTATCAGGCTTAAGGAATTTGATTCAATAATTATCTTTTCATTATCACTAGCTTGTAAACCCAAAACTATTGCATGAGCCTCCATTTGTCGGGCAGAAGTACCATACGTAGATATAGACATACCTTTTCACAAATTAGCATATAACAATCCATGAAAAAATAACACCACATCCTCCCTTTAATATTCCTAGATTTGAAGCCACCAGCTGCATTAATCTTAATCACACCTGGAGGTAGACCATTTAATAATAATAACTTTCTATCTTGTAGGTGTAGAATTAATTAGAATCCATCTGAAATAAGTCAAACTTTTTTGGATAAAGCCTGCTTTTTTGTGTTTGTGGTAAAAACTTATTATTATTGCAAATAACGGGTCAGAATATAGAGTTCAGATGCCCCTGGAATAGAATCCAAGGGGTTAAGTAAAAATGCCTAATGCAAAACCATTCAGAGTGTCTGAAATCCTCATACTCAGGTACTACCGTCCAGATCCATCATGGTAAAACAAAAATACAGCAAAAAGAGAAACATACACACTAAATTCATTTCAAATATCAAACTAAAGCTTTGTCAAGTACTTCTGTCGAAATAGATGATGATCAAATGAACTAAGTATAGCCTGCTTTTACTAAGAAAAAGCTTGAACTGATAATAAATATCTTTAATAATATATTCCTCATTCATTATATAATGATCAAACCTGCTTTCGCATCGAGTTTTCCAAATACTCCAAATTAAAATAGAGGGAATAATCTGGAATCATTTACCTTTTAAACTGGAATTTGTTTTTTTCCAGCAAAATAGTAAGTCTTCCTCTCAAACTAGTGTCAGAATAATTAACGCCCAAAAGATTATCAAATGGAGACCAAACTTTTGAAGCCAAAAGACCTTTTCTAAACAGATGGTCTATATTTTCTTCATTTCTCTTATAATAATTACAGATGTGAGGCCAAATTAATCCCTTTCTTATGAATATTATTATTCACAAGAATAATATTTATTTATCTTCCGGTTAAAGCAAGAAATCCTTAAGGGAAGTATATTATCTCAACAAAGAGCATTATTCCGGACAATATTATCCTTTTCTCTAATCAATTCCCAAGCTAATTTAATACTAAAATTTTCATTTTTTGCAGGTTTCCAGATCATTTTATCATCACCACCAAAAAGAATTTTTGGAGTTTTATCAAACCACTGCAGCAAATTATTCGGTATTTTCTCCAAAAATTTATTTCTACTCCACTCATTATTATCCCAAAGTTATTTAATAAGCATATCTTCATTAATATCATCTGACAGAATCGGTCCCATATATATCACACAAGTTATCCATTCACACTCACATTATTATCCCCTTAACACCACAAAATATTTATTTTGCAACTTTTCTAATCTCTAACATTCTGCTCCAAGTACCACCATTAGTGGCTTTTTGAGCCTTATTAGGATAAAAAATTTTTTTTTACTGTACTTACACTTAATAAACTCAGCTCAAAGAGAATTTTGAGCTCTAAATTTCTATCACAAATTTAATAGAAAAGGCCTTAGAAATATATTAGTCATACTTCTTAGACCAAGTCCTCCCCCTCTATACGTCTACAAACTTTTTCCCATTTTAGCCAATGTAATATATTTTTATCTTCATCCCGACCCTACAGATAGCAAATAGTCTTTCAATATCCATAATGCTCTTCTTAGGAGGTTCAACTAAAGTATAAATAGGAACAGATTGTAGAACATGCTTGATAAGAATTAACTTTGATCTCATAGATAGCCAATTAGATTTCTATTCAGTCAACTTCTCTCTAACATTAGAAATCAGATGCAAGAAATAAATACATTTCTTTCTACCAGAGTAATGTTTACACCCCTAATAAATAAAAGGAGTTTACTTAATATTAATCTTCATTTTCTCCACAATAAAACTTTTTTGGGAGTAATTAACCTTTACAGAGTAATAACCAGCACTTTTATCCACATTTATTTCTTATTCAGAATCATTTTCATACAAAGTAAGAACTTTACTAATCTCAGTAACTGACCTTTTCGTTGCAGAGGAAAAGATGAGCTAATAATTAGCATAAGCAAATTGAGAAATGTTAGCACACCCGGCAGATACTTTAAAACATCTATAAATCAGTGCATTTAAGATTCTAGACAACACTTCTGAACAAATAATAAAAAACCCGAAGATAATGGATCCCTATGTCCCAGTCCCCTACTAGATTTAAAAAACCCACTAGCAGCTCCATTAACCGATACTGAGAAGAAAATATTAGAAATTAATTTTCAAACTCTATCAGTCCACACCTCATTAAAACTCAATCTTCTCATAAATTTGGTAAGAAAAAGCCAAGAAACCACGTCACAAACCTTCTTGATGTCTAATTTGATAGCTATATTTACTCCAGACTTTTTAGAACCCATAGTGCCAAGTAATTCCTGTGCCAATAAAATATTATCAGTAATATCCTTATTTTGATAAAGCCACTTTGATTTTGAGAAATAAAATTAGCGAGAATAGTTGCCAGCCTTATAGCTAGAATTTTAGACAGAATTTTATTACAAAAAGGACTTAAACTGAAACCAAAGCATTACCCCTCTGAAAATTCACCAAGTTCTCCTTAATCAACTTTTCAAAATGTTTATGCTTTGTCCAAATTTTTTGAAATACAAACCTTTTAAGGTTTTTGTCCCAACCAGAGGTTAGAACATCCGCATCAGTTTATTCATGACTCTCCTTATATTTGAAATGAACATCCAAACTATTATAATTTTAACACTCATTTTATATTTATGCAAAATATCAGCTTTCCTAGCATGATCCATGTATGTTATAGTATATTACTATTCTCTTTTTTTTTTTAGTTTTTTAATATTATAATATCTTTTACGCATATTTATAGGAGTGATGGGAGAGAGAAATATAATAAAAAAATGAATAGAATATTATATTGATAGCGGAATGGTCATGTTCCTTGAATTTGTGGAAAAGTGAACCACTTTTGAGCATTTCCTTATTTTTAAGGTGGATGTAAGGTAACTGAGCCATGTACTTTATAGTGCTAAATCCTTAAATTTTAAGCAGATTGTACTTTTTAAGGACACTAATGCAAATGCTCTTAAAGTAAGTAAAAGAGGAGAGTGGTCATAACTCCTCTTATTAAGGTGCTCTAAGTTCAATATCATTAAAAAGCCCTTTAATCTATTAAGGTGATCTAGTTCAATATCATTAAAAAGCCCTTTAAAAGAGTTATTGATACAGACTTTGTCAAATCTTTCCAAAATAATATGTTCACCACTTCTCTTGTTCCACCAAGTATGGCAAGAACCCTTATAATCTAACTTCTCAAGCTCATTATGATCCAAACAGTGTAAATAATCATTAGCAAAATTAATATCAATAGGTAATCCCCCACTTTGTTCTTTTTTTAGATCCCGTATTTATAAAGTTCTCACAAATAATCTAAGGATTTTGAGTACCACAAAAGCTGAAAAAAATTCCCATAATGGTATTCTCTCTTCTTTAGAACATTTTGCATGAATTACAGTGCATGCATTGATTCATTTGCTAAAGAAGGGTAAGCTCTAAAACATCATTAAAGAATACCCAAATTTTATTTTTCCAAACTTGTAAATATTTATCAGGTTTTTGTCTTCACTCACCATTGGTTTCAAACAAAAACAGATTAAAATTGGCAACTTATAAATAAGGCAAATTTTTTTTATCTTCTATTTGTATGTTATCCCTGTCCTTGGATGTTCTTAATTATTTGGTTAATATAGTTACAGAATATAGTCTGGGTGTTCCAAAAATAATAAGATTTACTTTGGTTTTGTCTGGAATATGAGCTCATGTGTTAAAAATTCAAATGGTTCGACTTTACAGTTCTGGGACGATTCCTTAAAAAGCATTTTATATTTGGGCCTCGTTTGATACAAGGATTTCTTGAAGAGAAAATTCCTACCAAAAAATTCTATTCAACAAAATGATCAAAATTATAAATTATCTATCCCAACTTCCCATGTAAAATCCTTGCACCAAACGGTGAAACGGGCCTTAAGATGAAGGTTTGAGTTTCCCGATCTCATCTCTTGAATACCATTTAGGAAAATTAACTTAAAAAAGAATCTATCATCTTTTAAAGTCGATTAAAGAAATTCTGATAGTAGGACGAGGACTCATCAATATTATCTCACAATTTAGAGCTTCTTGAACAGCAGTTTCTTAATAAGATAAGATTGCTTCAAAAAAGGTTATAACCCCAGCCCCAAAAAGATATCAGAAGAAGAATGGTTTGTTATCGATGTTAAAGACTCAAATCTAAGGCAAATTCAAAGGACCAATATTAGCGTTAGGATTTTCGTAATGTTAAGGACGAAAAGAGCTTTCTTGTGATGATGAAAACCAAAACAAAAAAACGATTATGAAAAGGGTAGAAAAAGGTTTAGGATTCATCTCCAGAGAGAGGGGATTAATTAAAGAAATCGGGTGAAAAGAGCTTGTTGCAGGTGAAAGATCAGAAAATTAGCCTATTCAGGATTAAGAGCTCATTCCTAGTCACGTATATGATTAAGAGAAATTGACACTCGAATGGGACACCATTTACTTCCCCCATGATCCCATTTCATCCATCAGTGATTTTCTTCGTACTAATTGTTACACAGTATAGTCACGCAAAGCTTGTAGACGTAATTTCGAAATTGATCATACCGTAACAAAATTTGGAATCTCTAATCTGTAGATATAAGAATCTTTGTGTTTGCTATTAAAATTTCCTATTTGCCCGCTTCGACTGAGCCAAGAAGACTGCATTACACCAGGTTATTATTTGGAGAATTTCTTTATAATTTGACACTAATCACATCATTTTTCGATTATACAGACTTTCTTAATATTGACAATCTTAACAAAAAGTTAGGAAATTCACTATAAAAAAAAAGGCTTGTTTTAATATAGCATATGTAATCTTGAAATGATGGAAAATTCCTTAAATTAACCATCATTTCAGAATTACATATTCGTTATTAAACCAATATGCCACCTTAATCATGATTAGTTACATTTGCTATCATTATTTTATTATAATAGACCAACCCAAATCAAATGAGTCTGTCCAATTTAGCCATTTTTTTTCAAAAATACTTCTACACGTTCATATTAATTACAATAATATCATACTCACATAAAAATATAAAAAGTAAAAACTAATAAAACTATTTATCACTCTTTAACAACCAAACATTATTTTAAATCTTAAAATATGTTTTTATTTTGTATTATCCACATATTTATATCATAACTATAAATATTTTCTATATTTTTATTGCATTACGCGCCGCACACGCAACGCGTGTGGCACGATTACTAGTATATATATGACCTAAGCTCAAATTATTTTTTTCAGCCGGAAACTAAAATATGATATGTGTATACTGTATCTCACTTACAAGTTACAACCGGTGAACTGCATTTAACTACTAAGGATGTCCGGTACTATTGCTTGCAACCTATTATTTCTTAAATTTCTGGTTAAATAGTAATTTCAACCCTGGAAAGAATACAAACGAATGGATAAGCCATCTACAAATGTTCAACTGGTTCACTACATTAATGACTTTAAATTATAGAAACTTTTACCGGAATACTTAGGCACCTATAACTGTTTTCTCTTTCGTGACAAACTAGGAGTTCCAACTTTTTTCTTTCAGCTTTTTGTTATCATTAAAATTTCTCTCTACGGTAAACCTTCTTGCATAGAAACCCCATCAAGGGGTCATCTCATGAAAAACTAAGCTAAGTTCAGCCACTTCTATTTTGTTGTGCACTTATGACATGCATGGATTTTTTCAAACTCGCAGAGATTTCGTTTAAATAGGTTTTGTTTCTGCAAATTGGAGAAGGGAAAACAAATATCATTAATGATTTTTAATCAGTGCATTTTAATTATGCAAATTCGGTCTATGGTTCTCGATCTCTTCTAAAAATGGTTAACAATTCTACTATATATAAAAGTTTGATGCAACTAATCCCTACAGTCTTAAATTTAATTCACAAAGTCTCCCAATGTTAACTTTCATGTGTCAAACGCACGATTTTCTGATGCTAAAAAGGGATCACTTATCGCTCTTAACTCTAGAGTTTGAAAACTTTATATTATTTACTGTCCGTTGGATATTCTGAATTGCTATTGGGCTAATTAAGTAGTACGCTGAAGCTTTAACTCATATTTGTTTCAATAATTCCACACATTTTTCATAATTTGATTGTTCAGTTCTCCCTTAACTTACTCGACTAATTTGTAAGCCGCATAAGTTTTCCTGTGTGCTAGCCATTTGCCTTTTTCCTTTTAATCACTAATGCTTTCTGCCTATCAAATAAAAATGAATAAAACTACATAATCGAATAAAACAATTGACTTACGGAAACTGTTGTTCTTGTTGTTGTTTAGCTAGCATAGCAACGGCGAAGCGGCTGGCGAGTCCCAAGACAAAAGGGAAAACATAAAGTGAAGGTTAAGTGACATCACGTTGCACATAATCAAATTTCAAAAGATTTGAGAGTTCAAACTAGTCATTACAGTAATACTCATATATAAGTGAACTGTTAGGTCCTACTTTGTATCACCTAATAATTTCATTGTTTGTAACTATTTTAATAAACAACACTCAGTCATATATCCAATATGCTTCTAATGGTTCTTATATAAGTTACACTTTCAGTTGTAACTGACTTTTACAACTGAAAGATTTTGATAGACATGTCAAGATTTCTGGAAACTTGCAGTTTGTTGATCAAGGTATATTATGATAAGAATATATTTCGTGGATATGCAATTTCAGAATGTATCATATGAAGATTTGCGCAGCAAGCATTCATCTACCAAAGTCAACATTTAAAGATCAGATTGAGAAATCAATCACGTTGAATAAACTTGGAAAGTTTATTCTTAAAAATAGTGTGTTACCTTCTTTTGCAAAGCACAATATATAAGTGCATAACGAGGAAGATTATTTTTTCAATATGCAAAATGCTGGTTCTATAACAGACGTGGGATTGGGAATCCCACGTCTACGTGGCAGGCCACGTGTCGCTGCGAAATTATTATTTTTTTCTTTTCTTCTCTTCTCTTCTGTTTCGTTTTTTCTGTGATTTCATTTTTATATATCAAAAACTTTCCCAATTTTATTACAAAACTTCCCCAATTTTATCCAAAAAAAAACTCTAACTATCAACCATCAAATTCCTTCATATATCAAATTAATATATTTTTTTATCAAATTAACATCACTCTATCACTACAATTATCCCCAATTTTAACCAAAAAAAAAAAACTCTCCCAATTTACCCAAAAATTTTTTTTTCCCAATTTTACCCAAAAAAAAACCCTAACCATCAACCATCAAATTCCTTCATATATCAAATTAATATATTTTTTTCTCAAATCAACATCACTCTACCACTACATTTATCCCCAATTTTACCCAAAAAAAAAACCTATCCCAATTTACCAAAATAAAACCTCCCCCAATTTACCAAAATAAAACCTGATAAAAAAATTACACGAGTTCTGAGAAAAAAAATGATCTTAATTTGATATAGAAGTAGTTTAGTGGTTGATGGTTAGAGTTTATTTTTTGTAAAATTGTAGGAGGTTTTATTTTGGTAAATTGGGATAGCTTTTTTTTTTTTGGGTAAAATTGATGATAAATGTAGTGGTAGAGTGATATTGATTTGAGAAAAAAATATATTAATTTGATATATGAAGGAGTTTGATGTTTGATGGTTAGAGTTTTTTCTGGATAAAATTGGGGAAGTTTTTTTTTTGGGTAAATTGCTAGAGGTTTTTTTTTTGGTAAAATTGGGGATAATTGTAGGGGTAAAGTGATGTTGATTTGATAAAAAATATATATTAAATTTATATATGAAGGAATTTGATGGTTGATGGTTAGGGTTTTTTTGGATAAAATTGGTGAAGTTTTTGGGTAAAATTGGGAAAGTTTTTGATATATAAAAATGAAATCACACAAAAAACAAAACAGAAGAGAAGAGAAGAAAATAATAATAATAATAATAATTTCGCAGCGACACATGGCTTGCCACGTAGACGTGGGATTCCCAATCCCACGTCTGTTATAGAAACCAGCATTTTGCATATTAAAAAAAGAATCTCCCGCATAACAAGCCGTAGGGTTTGATTATGTACTCTGAACAAAAGAGTTTATTTTTTTAGAGAATACAGAGCTATTGGCTAAGAGAGATAGACTGCCGCAGGAGGCTATACTGAATAGTTGAGAAGAGTGATAGCAATGGTTGTATAGGCATAAACAATTATAGTGGTACTTATTTATAAAACTTAAATACACCTTGTAAACTTTCTCAATATTCTAATATGAGCAAGAGCTCGGGAGAGTAGACTAGATCGAACTTCGTTATCAAAAGTGTTGTGTTCTTTTTTTATTCAGTACGTTTGATCATAAAATTGCATAAACTTATTCCTGATCTAGTTTCAGTTACAACTGAGAACTGTAATCTATAAAGTTCAGTCGTAACTGAAACCTGCGTCATTGCATCTTAGAATATTAAGGCATTTAGTTATTTCAATTGGTATCAGAACATCACATCAGATACACGTGGTGTGGATCATGTACTCTAAAAACTATGGATCTTATGGAATAAGGAAATTCTAGTGGAAAACCACCATTGTTAAGAGGCGCTGCAAATTATGGACTATGGAAGGTTAAGATGAAGGCATACATCAAGCAGATAGATGAGGATGCATGGAACATGGTAGAAGATGGATGGACCCCACCAACCTTGACTGATGCTGAAAGAAAGGTATCAAATGTGGCCAAGACAACATGGAATGATGAACACAAGAGACAAGCTCTAGGTGACTCAAAAGATGTGTATGCTCTCTATAACGGGGTAACTTTAAATCTGTTTTCCTTAATCTCTCAATTTGCTAATAGTAAAGAATGCTGGAAAATTTTAGAAGTCACTTTTGAATGAACCACTAAAGTTAAGGCCTTTAGACTTCAACAGTTAGCTACTGACTTTGAGGACTTAAAAATGGAAGAAGAAGAAGCTGTTGAACAATTTAATATCAGGATATGCTCTCTTGCTGGTAATGTTAAATCACTAGGTAAAAAGATTTCTGAAACGAAACTTGTAAAGAAAACCCTAAGATGTCTGCCATCTAGATTTGACATGAAAGTTACTGCTATTGAACAATCTAGTGAACTTGAGACACTGAAACTGGAAGAGTTAATAGGGAACCTAAGCACCTATGAGTCTAAGCATTTCAAAAAGGCACCTCTGAGAGGAGTTTCACTCCAAGTAAAGAAGGAGAAATCAGTTGTAACTGAAACTAAGAGTGATGATGAAAAATTTGCATATTTTGCTAAAAAACTATATAAAAAATTCTTTAAAAAAACCTTTTAGTGATCAAAATGGATATCAAGAAAACAACCATGACTCTAAAAAATCTGAAAATAAATGGGCTCCTAAAGACAGTTTCAACAAAAACTTTAAAAGTAATGATTCTCCTAACAGTCAAATGCCTAAAGGAATAAAGTGTAGAGCTTGTGGTGGTCGTGGTCATATTCAGGCAGAATATGCTAACACTTTAAGAAAGAAACAATAGCTAAAATGTCATCTTCTGATGACACCTCAATCTCAGCCTCAGAGAAACTAGATGAGATTCTATCATCTCAAAGATCATCACAGGATGAAAGTAGATTGGGATACAATGGCTTAGGAAGAAAAGGCGCCACAGTGTTTGTAAGAGCTATTCAAGAAGAAGCTGAAAGCTCCACCAAGGAAAAGGTAAGAGCAGGTAAGAATTCAGTTGTAAATGAAAAAGAAAAAATTCAAGCTTACTACAAACCTAAGCCATGGTTGAAATCTGTGAAGTACACTAGACATATTTGCTATTACTGTAGCAGGATTGAGCATGTTGAATCAAACTGCTTTAAGAAAATTAACAAAGATTACTGGAGTAAATCTTACTATAAGAAAACTAACTACTCAACTTGTAGGATGGTCTGGCTTGTTAAAAAGAATAGTGATATCTCTACTACATGTCACACTGTCACTATGATGTCTCTAAAAGCTACTTGCCCTAATTCCTGATACTTTGACAGTGGTTGCTCAAAACACATGCTGCCAATCCATATTATCTTGAAAATTTTGAAAAAGTAAAAAACAGTACTGTTGTTTTTGGAAGTGGTGATACAGGCCCAACTATTGGAAAAAGAACTATTTGTGTGACAAGAATGCCCAGCATAAAAAATGTTCTCTTGGTCAAAGGTTTGAGAGCAAATATAATTAGCATCAGTCAACTTTGTGATAGTGATAGGATAATTGATTTTTCCAAAGAAAGATACACAGCTACTGATTCAAAAAATAAGGTCATTATGTCTGGAATCAGATCTGCTAATAACTGCTATATCTTTGAAAATTCCAATTCTGAAAAACTCAGCGGTAACCAAGGAAAAATCAGTTTGGCTGAAATCTGGCATCAAAAACTTGGGCATGTTAACTATAAAACTCTGAGTAAAATTGTTAAATCCGGTGCTGTACATGGCATTCCTAAGATAAATGTTAAGAGTTTTGGTACATGTGGTGATTGTGTGAAAGGCAAGAAAATTAAAATGTTTCATAAAAGCCTTAGTCAAATTTACACAAATCATGTGTTGGAACTCTTACACATAGATCTTATGGGTCCAATGCAGACTGAAAGTTATGGTGACAAAAAAAAATATTTTGGTTGTTGTGGATGACTTTTCTAGATATTCATGGGTAATGTTTTTGAGAGAGAAATCTGATGCTTACAATGCTTTTAAAAACCTGTGTATCAAACTTCAAAATGAGAAAAAACCACAAAATTGGAAGAATAGTGAGAATCAAGAGTGATCATGGAAAAGAATTCGAAAATTATAAATTTCCTGTTTTTTGTGATATTGTTGGTATCTCTCATGAGTTTTCTATACCTAAAACTCCTCAGCAAAATGGTATTGTTGAAAGAAAGAACATAACAGAACTATTCAAGAAATGGCTAGAGTTATGTTAAAATGTAAGAAACTTGCCAAAAGAATGTGGGCAGAAGCAGTAAGTACAACTTGTCACATCATTAATAGAGTTTATGTCACAAAATGTACCAATAAAACTGCATATGAGCTTTGAAAAGGTAGAAAACCCAACTTGAAATATTTGCATGTCTTTGGGTGTGTTTGTTATGTTCTAAGAGACAGGGAAAACTTAGGGAAGTTTGACTCAAAAAGTGATGAAAGAATCTTTCTTGGCTATGCTACAGATAGTAGAGCATACATAGTGTATAACTTGAGAACTCAAACTATCATAGAATCATTTAATGTGATTTTTGATGATGCTAAAACTATAAATGAGTGTATAGATGAAGATGATGCTACTGGAGCTGCAAAGATTAAGCAAAAAGAGGAACAAAAAGAAATTTCAGTTGTAACTGAAAATTTGGCAGATGAGTTAGCAGATGAAGAAGAGAACACTGCAGATCCAGGTGGTGAATCTGTTAGAACTGAGAGTGCTCTAGAAAATGAAAGTGATACAAAGGATAGAGGCACTTTTCAACAAGGTAGTGCATCAGAAAGGAAAGTCAGGTATGTGAGAACTCAGAAAAACCACTCTTTGGATAATGTTATTGGTAATGTGAATGAAGGAATGCAAAATAGAAAAAGAGTATGTAATCTTTTAAGTTTTCCTTGTTATGTCTTCCAATTAGAACCAATGAATGTTAATGAATCCTTAGAGCATCCTGAGTGGAGTGAAGCTATGCAGGAAGAATTGTTACAGTTTGAAAGAAATGATGTATGGACTCTTGTACCTAAGCCTGCCAACAAAAACAGCATAGGAACTAAGTGGGTCTTCAGGAATAAAAGTGATGAAAATGGTTTTATAACTAGAAACAAAACTAGGTTAGTTTCACAGGTCTACACTCAAATTGAAGGAATTGATTTTGAAGAAATTTTTGCCCCTGCTGCTAGGATTGATCCATAAGAATGTTGTTTTCTCTTGCATGTCTATATGATTTTAAACTGTTTCAGTTAGATGTAAAGAGTGCTTTCTTGAATGGTGATATTATTAAAGAAGTTTATGTTAATAAGCCTAAAGGTTTTGATGACTCGGTTAAAATTAAACATGTGTATCATCTTAAAAAGGCTCTATATGGTCTTAAGCAAGCTCCTAGAGCCTGATATGATTAGTTAACTAAATTTCTTCTTAAGAAATGATTCTTTAGGGGTGGTGTTGATAGAACTATTTTCATTAATAAAACTCCTAATGCTATCATGATTGCTCAAATCTATGTGGATGACATAGTATTTGGCTCTACTTGCATGAAATTGGTTCAACTGTTTATCACTGATATGAAGAGTGAATTTGAAATGAATGGAGGAGGTGAAATTAGTTTCTTTTTAGGACTTCAAGTTAAACAACCCAATAAAGGCATCTTTCTGGCTTAGACTAAATATGTTGAAAATCTAGTGAACAAGTTTAATCTTTCTGATGCTAAGTGCAAGAGAACTCCCATGAGTACTACTCTCAAACTGACTAAGAATGATTCTAGTAAACAAATCAGTCACAACCTTTATAAATCTATGATATGTAGTCTTCTGTATCTTACTTTCAGCAGACCTGACATCTGTCTTAGTGTGGGTATATGTGCTAGGTTTCAAGCTAATCCTTTAGAAACTCATCTAGCTGCACTTAAAAGAGTGATTATGTATGTTAAGGGAACCTCCAAGCTAGGCATTTGGTACACTAGGGACACTCACAATCACCTAGTTGGTTACAGTGATGGTGATTGGGTAGGAAGTGTTGATGATAGGAAAAGTACTTCAGGGGGATGCTTCGATTTTAGAAATAACTTGGTTTCTTGGTTCACTAAAAAGAAAAATAGTATTTCCTTATCTACAGCAGAAGCAGAATATATAGCTGCAGGAAGTGCTTGTACTCAATTGTTATGGATGTGACAAATGTCAAGAGATTATGATGTGAAAGATGAAATTTTTACTCTTTTCTGTGATAACAAAAGTTCTATTGATCTTGCAAAAAATCTTGTTAATCATTCTAGAACTAAACACATTGATTCGAGACATCACTTTATAAGAGAACTAGTTGAAAACCAAAGTTTGATTCTTAAACATGTTATAACTGAAAAACAACTTGCAGATATATTTACTAAGCCTTTAGATGTAAAAAGGTTTGAAAGCCTAAGAAGTGACTTAGCGATCTGCCTCTTTGAATCTACATAATCCATTACTTGCCAATACACTACATCTCTGAAAGTTGTAAAGATTTGTGTAAAACTGCATGAGCTGCATTGAAAAATCTTTAAAATTTTCATAACTGTCTTGCTTATTTTAGAAGGGTGTTTGACATACTGGACTAAGATCTCTTACTACTCTTATAGAGATATTTTTTTATCCTTTTTTTTCTCCATTGGTTGACCAGTTTAGAACTCAACACGCGGCCTGATGGCACCAGAACGAGTTAAAGCTCAGCTATAACTGGGACTGGTACTATGATCTGACTGAATACAAAAAAAAAGATGATGAGGTTCAAAATTCATTTTGTTGAGAATATATTGTTTCATAATGTGTCAAATCCCTAAAACTGGGTAAACAAGACTAATTGATGTTTCTTGGAGGAGAATTCTCTTTGCTTTTACTGACTCCTCCATACAGTTTCATATCTCAGTTATAACTGAATGCTGCATGTAGTCTGTTGTTGTGTGTTTTGGTACTGAATTATTTAAAGTTTTTCTTTCGTGCTCACAATATATTTTTTGCAAGATATTATTTGGTAATACGTGGATTTAATCAATCATATCTGGTTCTCAATGTGTTTTTTTTTAAAAAAACTCAAATTATGGTAACTTCGGAGTCTCAATGGGATTTAATTGATAAGGTCATTTTTTAAACTTTTTTTAATGGAAACTCTGTCCTATTTTGTTGCAACTGATTGCTGAGTTTTTTTGGTAACTCTATCTTTGAAAATTTTGCATCCAAGCCTAAGTGAGTTAAGACTGTGGCCAAAAATTCTGTTAAAAATGGTAGGACTTCTAGATTTTCCCCTGTTGATGATGAATTTTGGTACTCTGGAACTAGTGTTGATAGGGCAGAAAAATTTCTAAATCCTGATTGTGTCTAAATATGATGGTTTAAAGTCCAAGAGTATTTTTGCTGAAATTAAAGTTGAATTTGTTAAAGTTTTAGAGATGAAAGATCATATTCTTAACTTAATTGATGCATCTGGGTTAGGTGTCACTCTGAACTACCCTAGGGATTTTTACAGTGAGGTTGTGAGAGAATTTTTTGCTAATCTATCTGAGGAAGTGTTTATACCATCTTCTCCCAGTTTTGGTAGGGTATACATTCGAGGTTTCACTTTGGATTTTAGTCCGTCTAGAATAAATATGTTCCTAGGAGTTTAGGACTCAGTTGTAACTGAGGAGATTGATGTTTCTAAATTGAATGATGTTGCCTCTATCCTGTCTGGTATAGTGAAAGTTTGGGATAATACTGGAGTCAAAGCTGCTGATCTAACTCTTACTTATGCAATCTTGCATAAAATCTGCTTGTGGAACTAGGTACCTACCAATTAGCAATATGTGCTTAATAAGGATATCTGTCTCTTTCTCTATAGGATAGGTCAAGGAGTATGGTTAAACTTTGGGGTTCATGTGTTTCAGGCTATATGGGAACATGCTCTGGTAGGAACCAAATCCAAAATGTTGCCTTATCCTTCCCTCATCTGCAATATTCTTTTTGATCAGATTGTTAAAGATACCATTATTTCCTCTAGTGAAAAACCTGATCAGCTTAAACATCCTTTAAACCTCTCCTCTAAACTCCTTTCTGAGGGTCATATCAATGATATATCCACAAATCTCCCCTCTGGTCCCTCTGAATTGAAATGGGAGCTCTGGAAAAGCAAAGGCTGAACCTAGTAAAAGAGGAAGCAAGTCTGAGATGCAAGCTCATTGGTGGTGGTGATTCCAGTTTACCAAAATCCCCAAGTGCCTCTCCTAAAATTCCAAAATCACCTAGGTCTCTCACACAAAATCCCAGTCCCTCTAAGACAAAATCTACAAAATCTGTTGGTTCTTCAAAAACCAGAAAGGAAAAGTCCAAGAAAAGCAAGCAACTGAACCTATGCAAACATATTCCTCTCTTCAGAGATTAGAAGATGAAATTGATGCTTATACTGCTAAAGGTGATGAGAAAGTTGTGTCTAGTGCCAAGGGAAAAGAGAAAGTTAATCTGCCTATGAATCCTAATGAGCCTGTCATTGAGCAAGTGGATGAATCCACAGTGGGTACATGGTCTGTGCAAAGTGATTCAATTTTAACTGAAAAACTTCCTACAGGTTTATCTTTGGACGAAAATACTGCTACGGAGACTGAGTTAGAGGATATGGAAAAAGAGGATGCTGAGTTGAAAGCTGCTAATGCTGTTGGAAATGCTGCCAAGGTGGAGGCTATGGCTGATGCTGAGATGGAGGCAGACATTACTGCTGAACAAGAAGATGTGTTGGTTGCAGAGGCTGCTAGTACTGTGATCTCTTTGGGAACTGAAGATGGAAATTTCTCTGTGCTTGCAGATGCTACAATTGAGAATGCTGAGAATGAATCCTTGTCAGCTGATGAGGATGAATAATTTGTCTTTCGTTGTCACTGACTTTGGCAAAAAGGAGGAGCATATGTTTTTGTTTAAGATCGCTTTATGTTCTATGTTTTTCAAACAAACTTCTCTATGTTTTATGTTCTCTATTCTGAATATTTGTTTTTGAGGTGTAATAATTTGAACTTGTTTTTCTTGGGCTGTAATATGTTGGTACATGCTTTATTTTTTTTCTTATTATAACCATATTCTCTCTAATGAAACTGCAGGTCCAAAAATAGTGAGATTTCAGTTGTAACTGAAAAAATTATGGTCTAAAACTCGGGGGGAGTTTCTGTCTTTTTGAAATTAAAACAAACTAAGTATTTTTTTTACAAAAACAGTGACAAATTGGGAGATTGTTAGGTCCTACTTTGTATCACCTAATAATTTTCTTGGTTATAACCATTTTGATAAACAACACTCAGTCATATATCCAATATGCTTCTAATGGTTCTTATATAAGTTACACTTTCAGTTGTCACTGACTTTTACAACTGACAGCTTTTGACAGACAGGTCAAGATTTCTAGGAACTTGCAGTTTGTTGATCAATGCATATTATGATAAGAATATATTTCGTGGATATGCAATCTCAGAATATATCATATGAAAATTTGCGCAGCAAATATTCATCTACCAAAGTCAGCATTTAAAGATCAGGTTGAGAAATCAATCACGTTGAATAAAATTGGAAAGTTTATTCTTAAGAATATTGTGTTACCTTCTTTTGTAAAACATAATATATAAGTGCATAACAAGCCATAGGGTTTGATTATGTATTCTGAACAAAAAAGTTTATTTTTCTAGAGAATACAGAGTTATTGACTAAGAGAGATAGACTACCGCAAGAGGCTATACTGAATAGTTGAGAAGAGTAATATCAATGGTTGTATAGGCATAAACAGTTAGAGTGCTACTGATTTATAAGACTTAAATACATCTTGTAAGCTTTTTCAATATTCTAATCTGAGCAAGAGCTCCGGAGAGTAGAATAGATCGAACTCCGTTATCAAACGTGTCATGTTCTTTTCTTATTCAGTACGTTTGATCATAAAATTGCATAAACTTATTCCTGGTCTATTTTCAGTTACAACTGGGAACTGAAAACTATAAAGTTGAGTTGTAACTGAAAACTGCGTCATTGCATATAGTATTAAAACATTTATTTATTTCATGAACAATAACAAATCTCAAATGCCATGAACAGAGAAGTCAGTAGTCTTTATATTTTCATCTTGCCACTTGGCTTTACCGCATCTCTAGCCGAGAATTTTACTATTAAACAGCAGAACAAAAAGATCGTTGAGACTTGGCTAGAAATTTTATTCAAACAACTTTAGTATACCAGCAGTTTCTCTCAGAAGCCAATAAATTGTTTAGATATTAAGCTGGTAAACCAAATTTGCTAAAAAAGATTATGAAAATAATAATTTGGTGTTAAAATCTGCAACCAGACAAGCGTTAATATATTCTTTATTTCCTTGATATTTTTTTAACTTGCAGCCCCTTATGTCCATTTGCCTGCTGGCTTTTATATTATGCTGTTCTGTTATGGACTAATTCAGCTAGAAAGTTTAAAACTTTTTGATAGGCGCATTATTGTTTTCTTTCCCCTTCTGAAATCGCTATCTACATTCCACAAAAGCTGCTCCCGAAGCTAACCATAGTGCATTCTATTACTCTATACATTTTAATAATTTACATACAGTATTCGTCTTAATAATACCAGGGTAATTCTTATTGGTAACCCCAAATCAAGAAATGATGATATATGTTAGCTTCAAGTATATACTGATACTGCACTTGGTGGTGTAGTGGAAACCGAAACCAACAGTTATAATTTTTGTTAGAATTTCAATAGACCGTAGTCCGTGATTACAATAACAAAAAATACATACATGTAAGGACAGAGAAAAACAATAGACTTGTTTAAAAGAGAAAATGA
Organism: Primula veris; assembly: GCA_963682055.1. Taxonomy (NCBI): domain Eukaryota; kingdom Viridiplantae; phylum Streptophyta; class Magnoliopsida; order Ericales; family Primulaceae; genus Primula; species Primula veris. The sequence goes on along the minus strand of OY821745.1, from coordinate 25,922,566 downwards.
TTCATGTTATAATCGATTAGAAAAAAAAAGACCTGAACAGTTACAGTAACTATCAAAAACCGAGATGCAAAACAATCATAAACAGTTCAAGGAAATTGAAACCGTAATCTCATCGAAGAGTTTTTGTTACACATACAAATTCCAAACTACCTCTCATCCTATATGCAAAAGAGAAGTTTACGGAATATTCATACAGTGAAGCGGCATGTACAGTATATACATAAACACAACGTCACAACCTACTGATACCTCCGCTAACACTCGATTTTAAAGCATGACTAGAAAATTGAAGAGATCTTTATAAATTTAATACTCTACTCAAATTTTGTTCTTTCTAATTCATTACTTTTTGAACTCCATTATGTAAATTACAGTGAAAGATGTTATCAGCAACTAAAAGCTTAAGAAATCGAAAGCAAGATTTCCACGTATATCACAATAATACAGAACTTATTTTGAAGAGACTATTTTTAAATGCATTGATAGATACGTATTTTTGACACAGACAGAGTGTAACTCTTTAGCTTTTGAAAATTTCAAAAAGAATAAAACTAGTTTTGAACAGAGGTTTAGGAGCAAAAATGTCCAAAAAAATTTGGACCATTTCTCGATTTGTGCGTGTCATCCTTGCACAGAGGCCATGCTAATTTTCTCTGTATCATTCCAATTTTATCGGATGTCTCCGAAGGGACAGTCAATGTGGGATAGTTGAACGCGTCATATATGCACTGAATAGTGAAATATAAAACTAACATTCTCTTAAGTGCCTAAATAACCAGATCTGTTTCTCTATTTACAATCATATATATTCCTCAAGTCCAACTCAATTTCATTGGGATACAAAAATATTTGATGACTACTAAGTATTATCAACTTTTTATAGTAGTTTCCAGTTTAAGTAATTATATGTAAAACACAATAATAATGTTTTAAGTAAAAAAGCTTTTCTAGTCTTCTACTTAAATTCCAACCGTGAAAAGATAATATGGGTAAACACGATAATATTAGTTTTTGATATATCTTGTTATGCTCCAAATCGAGTTGAAATCCAGTCCAATTGATCAAATGCTTCACCTTGTTTAGTCATTTATCGTGGTGGTTCGGGAACATAGGTTTGACCATTATATATCTACTGGATATCGAAGAACAAATAGTAAGCGATCTGTTTTGTGCCTTCAATTTTATGAACAAGCTTATAATTTTTTTTGCCTCACATGAATTGATGTAAGTATTTCGATAGAACAGACCTTTAATCAGTATCACCAGTCTTTTATTAGTTTCCAAAGTGAATAAAGAATTTAAGTCCAAATATACAATAACAAGAGATCAACCACCAACTCTTTTCCTTCCTTTCTCTATTTTTCTTAAACCAACCACTGGAAAATTGCAAGGGGAGATGCTTTTGTTTTTTTCTTAAATTTAGTTATCAAAATGCTAATTATATTTGAAGACAGACAACTGGTGATCAAAATCATCATGTTCATCAAAATAAGTCTTAACAGAATTGGTAACCAAAACCGCCTCAACAAAATAGGAATTACTCAGAACTAGTATTTTACATCTGCTTCGGAACCCTTTTTTTTTCTCTTCGTTACTTCTACCATCTTTTTGTTGTGTATCTTTCTCCATTTGTTGCTTGATCGGCTGTGTTTGGCAGAAACTCGAAAGCACGAGTGCATGAATTGCGAAATCTTATTTTCATAAACATCCTTATTACAGATATTTCATACATATATTTCAGTTTTTGGAAGTGGAGCCATTTAGTATCTAATAAATTACCGAGCAATGTCTTGCCTCATCGTCAAGAACTTTACAACCCAATCACTGAAGTGGTTCTTTGTCTAATGTTCCGGCTCAACTAAATTACGTATTTATTAAATTATTCTATTTTCTTCAGCTAGAACTCATGTTCATTAAAGCTTTGCAGCAAGGAGTTTAGAAATTCCACTTCTTTGTTTTTAGAACTAAACAAAGAAAAAACTTCTGCATAGAGTTAAGGAATTATGTTGTAATTTATTCTTTCTTCTTCTAATCCGCAATGTACATTCCGCGTGTTAGTTTTGACTAAAAGTAGTGCTATTATGCAATAAGAAAAACGTTGAAGCTTCCAAAATCACCTTAACTAATACTTTTTGTTACTGCATTTGGAAGTGCAAAATCTAAAAGTTTGGCATGTGAATCTCTTTGTACATAAGCAAGCGAAGTAAATGTCATCAACATTTTTATTAGGTAACTAGTTTGGTTCCAGTGAAATTGTGATTTCCTACACAGAATATTTTTTGTGTATAACAGATGGTACCTTAAATCGGGAAATACTCTGAAGCAGGCCTAATTACATATGTGAAACTTGCTTTTACAGTAAATTAGAAAAGTATCTCATATACATGTGGCAATATACACAGAATTGTTGAGTCAAGGCTGTGCTTAATACTACTCTCAAAATTACTTACACTTCAAGACTAAGAATACGTAATATGATCTAGTTCGGCTCAAGCTAGTTGATTGTGAGGACATTGATAATGTGTTGTTTTGCTAGACTTCAGTCTACGCCAACACGGGCAAAGAGTCTCTTCTATTCTCCAATTGAACTGATAATTTTCTGTGCATAGAATGACATGGTTTCAGCTTATTTGTTACGTTTTGGCTTTTAATAGAACTTTTGCTCCTTTCAAAATTATCAAAAAGGAAATTTATTCTCACTTGTTCTAGAGCTTGGTAATTCTCAACAATTTCTCTCTTTTTCCCCTTGTAATGACTTTATATGGCATCAACATAAAAGTCAAATGGAAAGAAACATGTTGAACTCAAGTTCAATTCCATAAACTAATCTTCAACCATCCAAATACTGAAAGCTACAATCAATTTAAGATTAGATAGAGTCTGCATCAAATATACATAGAAGTCTTAAATATATGATTTGTAATTTTTGTGAAAGAAAGGACAATAGCATAAACTGAGATGGTGCAGTGAAAGTGACATTTCTCCTAACATTTTTAATGTTGTCTGACCATGAAGGTGAGAAATATATTTTGAGTTGAGTAACTGCAGACTTTTTATTCACATGGTACATTCTACTTATACTTTTTCTTAATTAAAAAAAAATTGGCACACCTTAGATTAATTAATTCTACATGTGAGTGAGTACCACAATAATATAGCGTCATGATCCTCACTCGTATCCTTGAAAATTTTGTTCTTGCCAGAAGATAATAATGAATTAATTTACACAAAAAAATGAGCTCTTCTGCTACTAAACTATCAAACATGATTTACATTCAATTCATACCTCCTTCTGATTAACATAGTGTTGGCTTGTAAGCGGTTAAACCTTATATGAGGTGAATAAGAGTTTAGGCATTTTTTGCGGAATTAAAGACTTACGCGCAACTAATAAACTCAACTAGCTTGATAACTATGTGCGACAATACATATGCGATGATAAATAATGAATTAAAGCATAAACACAATCACAAATAAATAAGTTGTTAAAATTAAAGAGTAAGAGAAGAGATTGACACCACGATATATAGAGGTCCGGTAAACCTGCCTAGTCCTCTTCTCGGTATTCACACTACCGAGTATTTCACTATAATTTTCTTTCCAAAATTACAACCTAATGAGCTAATTCGCAGATTAAGTTCCCCCTCACTCTATGGGTATATCGAATGAAAAAATCTAGAGGTTTTAAGTAACACTCGCTTACAAAGGCTCTACCCGATCACTCGCTTACAAATGAGTTTATGATTCACTCTACGATTTGAATCGAAAATGTATCGCTCACATACAAATATTCTTGAAGTGTTTATAAGATTACAATAAGAGTACACTCTAGAATTTATAAGATTACAAGTAAGAAATATGTAGTATAAATCTTTTATTTGCTTTGATCTTGTACTGAATTGCTATAGAGATTGAGTGTGTGATTGGTGTGTTTATGAGAGTTATTTGAGGGTTTTTATAGACAAAAAAGTCTATTGGATCTCTCATGACCGTGTTTAAGAGTTTTATCCAATGGTTAAAGCCACTTTTTGAAAAAAACAAAAAAGATATTTTTGTGATGTGCAATTTGACACACCGATGGGTGAAATATTGTTTGGTTCTGCAACTTTAGCCCACTCGTGGATTCTGTATAACCCACTGGTGGGTGTTACCATGTAAGATACATTGGTGGGTTAGCACTAATTTACTCGTTTGGACTCCGAATCGACTTCCGTTTGAACCGTTGACTTCGTTATTAATTGCTCTATCATTTTAAGTTCTGAAATATACATTATCTATTTTTGGAAAAGGTGAAGTATTAAATCATCGAATAGAAAAATCGTAAAACCATTAATCCATAATCACACGTATAATCAAAATCAATTATTGAACTCATGGTTCAGCACATAGCATACTTGATACTCCCTTTGTTGGAATTCATATGACTCGAGTATTAATCTTCGTGTCTTATGATTCAAATGGGAATGACGATGATTTATTACCACAATAAACATGGTATTTGGTAATATAATAGATCGTTAATTTTTAATAATTATGTTGTATATATAGAACAGCAGTAGCGAGCACACGAGCAGGCTTTGATGTAAATGAACATAAGTTTGCATAACACCATTATAAGTTAAGAGTTAAAGACAAGTTCAAGCATTACCAATTGATATGTTGGAAAACAATGTTGTACTCCAAACTCATACAGTCCCAGCATCACCTAATACTCACTAGGGCACAGAATCAGCTTAAAGTACAAAGAGGTATAGTTAAAATTACTAAAACGATAAGAACGAGCACACACTCAAAATAGTCAAATGAACGATATGTATAGCACAAAATTCGACAAGCTACCCGAGAATCACAATGTCGTCCATTAGTGGTTTTATGCTGATACGTCATGAAGAGGAAATTGATCATATTGTGAAATTTTAAAAAATACACAGATGAGCATGCCTAGAACAAACTCTTGGACCTCCAAATTTGCATCTCATACATGTTACACACATAAAGAGACTAAACCGCCCACAATTACAAACCTTATAAATATATCGCCGTTCGTATAAGCAGTCATGAGTGGTAACTATTTTATATCATCTCTTATAAGGTGTATGTAATCCGACTAACAGTTTGTACCATTAGTTTGTCAAGAGAAGCAATTCTAACCTTAAAATGAAGCAAGTCATGTGCAAAATAGCACTACAAAAAAGATGCCCAAATATTGATGACAATGATGGCTATTTTAGTGACAATTTGTTTGTAGACGGTTTATGTGACAATTTTGTAACAATTTGGTCGATTTGTAATCATTTTGCGATAACTTATTAAATTTGTGACAACTTTATGACGGTACCGTCACTAAAGCAACTTTATTTTTCAGCTTAGGCTGAAAATATTTGTAGAACAAGACGAGCTCGGTTTTGGGTTAGATAAAGATAAACTTGCATTATTACCACAACATCAGTTATTGCAAATTTAAAGAAAACTTAATATAGTGTGTTGAGAAAAAAAAAATGAACTTATTCTACCTAAGATATGGAGGCGTGGGCAATTAGACTAAAATCTCCATCAGATTTGAGCCAACAGTTTTATAAATAAATTAATTAATAAAAAAAAAACGCCTCAATCAACAAATGAAATCATTGTTTCCAGTGGGGAGACACCCCTTCATCTACTATTAAATGTCGCAATTAGATACTTTAATTACACGGGAGGGGAAAGTATAATTTGTGAGTTATTAATTACAATCATTTTCCTTAATAATACTGTAATGTTTATTTGCCTATACTTAAAAGTTAAAATTCCATTTGAATAAACTGATAGTACATACGTGTGTTACTTTTGTTTTGTAGCTTTTTCCATAGGGTGCTGATCATTAGTTCGCAAATTTCAGAGAAAATATCAAATGACAGACAGACCAAAATAATTCAACAGACCCATTTAAGGGAACTGGACCTGCACTGCCCTGCCTGCCTAAAACCACCACCCATTTAAGACCTTGTCCTTTAATATTAATATAAAATAAACATGCAAAGTGGAAAAAGTGAAATATAACAATAATTAGTGAAGGTTGTAATTATGCATGCATTATAAATCAATCCAACCGTATTTTAATTTACAGTTTTTCTCAATAGTTTCCTTTCTTAATTTCCACTATTACCTGAAAAACAAAATGGACAAATAGATGCCACATGATATGTAAATAAAATAATAGTGTAATCAATTACACGTAAATATATTGCATTTCCAAATATTCATATAAAGGTATAAAATCATAGCTAGCTATAACAACCATAACTATCACATGAAGTACTTATTAAAATCATGTAGTACTCATACTTGAATAACCTTTCTAGAAAACTTTATGGTGCTTACTAGTTAATATAAAAACCATACTCTACTCTAGAACCAATTTGATTGCAATGTTTAATTATATGTATCTAACCTCGACAAGTGGAATATATATATATATATATATATATGACAACTTTTTTGATTGCAATGTTCACATCTAACCTCGACAAGTAGAAAATTTAAATTTAAACACCAAAGTATAAGATAATTAAGGAGTTTCGTTAACGGGTGTAAACAGTTTCCATGAAGGAAATTAGATACAACACAGTCAACAACTTTAGACGTCTCTAGTAGATTAGTTACAGACATTAGGTACTCATTAAGCTACAATAGAGTCTAAACATGCTAGAAATAACAAATAATTAGGATAAACATGCATCTAACTTGTCCTTTAGCAAATTAAGTCACGCTAGCTACTAGTTATAATAATAGGCCTTCTTAGTGTATTTGATGGAGATCGATTGGAGAGAAGGAGAGCTTGTTGATGGTGATGATGTGGCAGCAATGAAAGCTTAATATGACGTCCCTTGTCGAAAGTAATCAAATGAAATTCCCGGAGATGAGATAGCCATTGACGATGATGAAGTCGACGGAGTACCGGAATCTTGTGGAGACCCTATAGTAAAGCAATCACCATTTATTTGTCAGTATCAAGTACTAGGCCTTATTCTTTTCTAGATATGGTTAAAGGAAGAAAATGAAAATTATCATCAATTAGTGTGGGTGTTCTGTGAATGAAACTCATGTTTTCACGGGTCTTTTACAATAAACATAATCAAATTGTTGCAAACAAACCCCTGCTCCAGTTTTAGAATGAAATAATTTTGTGTTTCTTTTTCAGCGTACTATTTACGTTATGATCCCAAATCCTCAAACCTAAGAGAAAGTTTAACCAAAAAGAAGTCAACTAGAGCAGTTTTCGCGAACTAATCGTTTTCCAGGAAGATAAACGTATTTTATGAAATTGATTCCAACTCCATTACTTGCGTGCGTAGATATGTGTGTGATGGGAAAAGAATGATCTAAGATGAAGCAGTGAGCAAAAAGTTGAATATTAGGTCTTTTGCAAGTAATACATACGCGTAAAAATTTCATGGGATTTACTTGCAGTTCAGACATAGTGCAATTATTTGTAGTTTACTTGTCTTAACTAAACCTGGGAAACTTGTCTCAAAAGAGTCTATATTAAAAAAAGATGTAAAATTCTACTAGTACAGTAACGGTGCTGTGGAAAATGTTTTAATGTACTTATGAAATTATCTATGACACGGTAAATAGAAGAGAAAATTAGACATAAAAAAAATCTATATACAGTATTAACTATATATTAAGTAAAATAAACATGATAAAAGTATGAAATTAAAAATGTATGAAGAATATCTATACACAATTAGTTCATAACATTGAATATTGAATTTCTGGTAGTAGGGAAAAAGATTATAAAAAACGATATGTATATTACGTTTTTTACTAAAGCAAACGATAATGTTATTATGTTTACAAGTTGAGAAAGGACATGATATTTCTAATGGACGACTGAACGTATATATGTACAAGTTCTCCATATTTCCTAATTGAGATGTAAATTCTAATCTGATGTGAACTTAATTATAAGGTCTAATAATTACTCAAAACTCCACACACCCAAAATTAACTCAATCTGGGAGAATTATTAGCTTTCTTAACAGATGCTTACTAGCGATATCAGAAGGGGAGTGTACGAGGGCAAGTTGGTTGTGCTGGTCTTGGTCCGTATTGGCTTGGTTATTAGACTTCCTCCTTCTGCGGTTATGATCCGCTAACCTCTTTCTGCAACTCCTTTTCCCGTTATCAAACTCCATCAGCAAATGAAATCTGTACATGCATAATCCATTTTGAATCATCATTCTAATCAAATTTCAAATAATCCAACAATCAGTTTAAATAAACTAATTTTATGGTTTAAGAATAAAAAAAAAGTTTCTTACAAGTCGAGATCTATTAATACATGCTTGTACATATGCACAAATATACAATGAATGATGATGACTGATGTTTGCCTGCAACACAATAATTTCAGAACTAGTTTCCAAAAATAAAGTTCAAATAAATCAGTGTATATTGATCGGGGTTAATTATGCTTTGGTGACCCGTTTTTTGGCTACTTTTAAAATTGGTGACACAACTTTTAACAATACCGTTTTAGTGACCTAAGTTTATAGTTTGGGTTGTTTTATGACCCGCCGTTACATTTTTTGGATGGAAACCATTTTGAAGTTTCAAATTAATCCGTACAGTTTAAAAATTTACGATAAACGCTTAAAATTTATAAAAATTACACAAATATAAAAACACTTATACGAAATCTTATAAAACTATCAAATGCAAATACATCTTCATATGTAAAATGAAAAAAAAAACAATTTTTGTTAATGTAAATTTAAAAATGATATAAAACTATCAAATAATATGCTACAAATTAACTAATATAAGCTAAATCGTTTTTTTTCGTGCTATGTAAGTTTATTATTAAATTTTTTAAAGACTAATAAATTTTTTGAATGATGAGTCTTATGCTAAAATAAAATAAGAGTTTAATTAGATTCTAACTCATATACATTTGATTTTATTATATTCAAATTTTATTTATGTAGGATGATATTAACAAGTTTTTACTTTATTCTATGTATTTAATTATACATGAAGAAATGAAAAAAAAAAAAAAAAATCATTGAAATTGAGTTGTTAGAAAGTATAGTTTTACTTCAATGGCTTTGTAAAGATATATTTATATAATTCCAACTAATAGAGTTCATATGTTGTTCGATACTTTTATTCATTTTATTTGTTAATTGTGCAACTCATTTAAACGCATGTTTTATATAAGTGTGTAATTTAAGTGAGCTTATATAAGTGTGTAATATTTACAATTTTTAAGCGTTTATCGTTAATTTTTAAACTATACGGGCTACATTGAAACTTTAAAACGGTTTTCATCCAAAAAATATAACGGCGGGTCATTAAAACAAACCAAACTATAAATTTAGGTCATTAAAACGGAATTGTAAAAAGTTGGGTCACCAATATTAAAAATGGCCAAAACACATATCAACAAACTATAATTAACCATATTGATCAGAAACTCGTCAATAATATGATTGATTTTTTATCTTAGAAGAGTTTTGAGCTCATTTTCTCTTTGCTTCTAGGTTTTATGATTATAGCTTTTATTATCAATTTTTTCCCTCAAATTTGCAGCTATAGGGATCCATGTTGATGCTTGATATATTTTTCGGAATTCTGTTACCGGACTTATGTTTCTAATGACCAATATGGGGTCCTTGTTCCATAAAAGACTATATTTATGTTAATAAAGTAGAGTCGTTTGTATTAAAAAAAAAAATATATATCTATATATATATATATATACACACATATAGAGAAAGGAAAGTGAAAAAGCGTGAATCATGATACGTTTTTAGTCGGTCAAATTAAAGATGTTCTTAATTAACGGTTGAAAAATAGTGTTGTATAAAATGAAAAAAAGTAAACATCTCTTCTTTTGGCAGAATAGTATAGATTAAGTGAGGTTTCTTTTGTCAGAATAGTATATCAATAAACTAAGTGGTATAAATAGTAGAAAAAGTGGTATAAATTAAGTGAGGTTTCTTTTGTCAGAATAGTATATCAATAAACTCAATATTGTTGTTCGTCTGCTTGAAAGTTATTTAAACATAAATTTTTCTTGCCTTGTAAAATAAATCTATTCACTCAAAAGTATAAAGTATAAAGTATAAAACTGTATGTTGTGTATTTGACAAACAAGTCAATTGTCATTAGAAAAATAAATCAAAGGCATACGAAAATAACATGAACAAATGGTAGCACAAAATCAACAGATGCCAAATCATTATACTAACTTGATTGAATGATTGGACAATTCCTAGTTGTACTACTTTCATTAACCAACATAGTTATAACCCTTGCTAAATATAGCACCTATATATAAGTACTAGAAGTCTTAAAAAAGCACTGTCACAAAAATAAAAATAAAAAGTGTACGGACATACATGTCCATAGGGATCACCCCTCACTACATCACTAGTACTAAAACAGCAACTGACTAATCACCAGGTAACTTGGGCCTTACTGTCACTTGAATAATTTCCCTGATTAGAAAAACTGACTAATCAGCTTGGTCGAAAAAAGTTGACTGGTTACCTTGATTAAAAAAAATGACAAATTATCTTGACTATTAAAAAAAGAGACCAAGTATATACCTTGATAAGAAAAAAAAAAATGAGTAACTTGACTGATTTTTTATTGCAAATTACCTTGATTCAAAAAAATAATAATTACCTGCTGCATTGCTGGCAGAACCGCTGCGTAAGCCCCGCCACAGCAGCGGAAGCAGCCTTAGAGTGAAACTCGCAAACCTTATGGCGGCGATGATAGTGCTTCGCGTGCGTAAGCTCAGTCACACACCCTTCCACCTGGCACCTAGGCACATGTACCAAACTGCCCTCATGTTGTCTAGTCCCACGGTAAAGGCGGTTCACAAACTCATTCTCAGCCGATGAAAAGTACGTACGCCCTCCCAGGTTGAGCCCTATACCTGACCCATAGTCGTTGTAGGGTTCGGCTTTTGGTACCATGATGAAACGAGTAGGGTCAGGGTCAGGGTTCATGATGGGTGAGTAAGGCCAAATGCTTAAGGGGTTGATAAGGTGAGCTGGTTCGGGGTTGTGGAAATGAGGTTGAGTTTGGTAAGGGTTGGTGAACCCTAGTTGGGTTGGGTCGGGGTAGGGGTAGGGGTAGTGGTGGTGGTGATGATGGTGGTCGGAGGAGGAGGAGTCCACGTTGTTGTCGCCCGAGATTATATGGGTGGTCCAGTCATACTCAAACATATTGCAAAATGAGGGTTTAGTATATAGGTCTAGCTAGAATTACTTTTTATGTTTTATTTTATTTGTTTTGAGTTGATAACTCACAGTAAGAGTTGTAGGTGAATTTTGAGGCAATGAACAAATGAAGATACATGTAGGGAAATGGGGATACATGTAGGTGAATTATAAGGTTGCACTTTTGTATGGGTAAGGATTGGGATTTGAAGTACGCTAATTAAAGTGATATTATTATTTCCGACATGTAAATATTGTCCTATTATGCTAAAAGGCAACATGGAAAACTAGTGAGACATATTTTCTATCTGAGTTACTGTCTGTAGTAAAGTTCTGTTAAACAGAAAAATTACCTTTAAAAAAACATAATACTACTGTAACAACATCAAAATATTAATGGATGAAATTTAGCCATGTTTCTAAGGTCTTGTTATGCTTTTTTCATATGTATTCGTAATTTTTTTTGTTGAATCAAAGTTTTATTTTATTTCTAAATTATTTGTTCAAAAAAATCGGTAAAATTTAACTTTTTATATTTTTTTGGGTATTTATTGTTTTTTTTGGCAATTAATAAGATAGTAAAATTAATAAATACCAAAAAAAATATTTTAAAAAATTCAAAATTTACCGATTTTTTGAACAAATATTTTAGAAATAAAATAAAACATTGATTCAAGAAAAAAAAATCAAAAAATTTACAAATACATATGAAAAAAACAATAATATGACCAAAACATAATCTTAAGAACATGACCAAATGTGCATATAAATATTAGGCACAACCCAGCAGCTCCTTAAATGATTAGAACACTCGAATACTTATAAACACTTGATCATAACCTTTTATAGTCTTAAATGTTAATTCAAAGAAAATATCATTTATTTTCAGCCTTAGCTAATCTTTTAATATTTTTTCATGTTATTATTGTTCGTTTAGGTGATACAAACGTTAAAAGTCTAATGTAATGTAAAAAAAGTAGTCTCGAGCTTTAATATTACATTTCTATATTCGGTTACATCTTAAAGGTTTGTATATATATATAACCAAGTTTCATAAAAATGTAAATGTTACCGAATCAGAAAGACATTAGAAACATAAATTTATAATAAGGGTTGGTCTTATCATTTTCAGTTTTTTTTTTAAGACTAAATGTAACCCATCATCTAGTATAGTACTTAATTATTTAGTTGTGTCGCAGAGGAGATGTAGTTGATGTGGTTGTATTTAGTTGGGAAAAGGCTGACATTGAAGTTGACTGTCTATGTACGGAATTGCCAAGTGAATAAAGACAATTTTGATTTTCAATATGCTAAAGGGCCCCATAGTTTTGTGGCATGCCAATTACTTGATTTTTCTTATTGTATATTTAAGTTAAAAGACGTACTAAATCTATCATAATCATTGTTTATGAATAAAAGATGAAAATGAAAATGAAAATGATGCATTAATTTTAACCTTTCCAAATGATTGAGCTAGATGAAATATCCTTCTTTAGCATTATGTCCGGACCTGACATGTAATCCGAACGTGAATTACACTGACAAATGTAGTATTTGTTGAGTCCACTAGACCCATAGTTTAATCCCGAATTATAAATGATGCAAACAAACAAGATATCGTTTTAGAATATCTAGCATCGCAGATTGGATCAATTAAAATTAGTGTAAGAACAATAGATGAACTAGTAGCAGGCTAAAAAGAACTGATGTCAGACAAAAAACTCAAAGCCAGATAATACAAAACTTGGTCTAACCAGTATACTAGTAACAACTTATGATCTTTGTTATCTTGTTACAATTTATGATCTTTTTATCATCCCCTTGAACGAGTTTCCCCACTGCAACTAAAGGTTAATGACATTATCAATAGTACATATTTAATGTAACTTGTAAGTTTTTACTATGTGTGATTCTGGAACTTAAATGATAACTTGCATTAATTTTGAAGAAAGATCTTAGGTTCAATAAATATGTTGTGCGATAAAGAGAAATCAATAAATTTGTGTTTAGCTTTTCGTCATATTTCTCTCATATGTTCTGAGTTGCGTGATGTGAAAAAGAAATCTCCCCAGCATTATGAATTTAGATTAACACATTTTTAAATAATCATAGGTTAGTTTGCTACTCTAAAACCATGCTAGTTTTAATAACAATATCAGTGTTTTAAAGTTACAAACATTTCTGCTTTTGAAAAATTACTTCATGCAACTTTTGAACAATCACGGGACTCTGGGATTCTATACATGAAAAGAAAAAGAAAAACTTTAACGGAACTTTTAACCTCTTTCACCAAGTTGCCCAAGTGTAAAGAGAACTAACTAGCTCACCAACAGTCTAGATTTATTTTTTTATGTAATATTATGTGGTAGAAACTTACTATATTTATGGATGACATTTTTAATGTTCAGGAGTATTTTTATCCAATGCTCACACACAGGCCGTGCCGAGTATATCAGTCAGGGCTTGCGCTATATTAATACTCGTCCTAAGTGCAAAATGCTTTACAATATTAATAGTTAACAAACTAACATAAACAGCTTCTTCAGTGGCAGCGTTTGCGCTTGACTTTTTTGCTTATAAGTTAACCTGCACTTAGCTGTCCAACTTAAAACCAGAGTACTTTTGGTTTTATAGATTGCAAAATGCTATACTTTATATGAATCCAACTTTTTACTTAGGCTCAAATAATTCAAATTTTTAGTAGCTAGCAATCAACTTTTTGGAACCTGTGACTACAACACGAATAAATTAAAGGCAAGGAGCTCAATATGTTCGCGCATCAGATAAAAACTATACATTATCTCAAATACTTGTAAATTGACACCTCGTACACGGACAACAGGACAAGGATACGAAAAACACAGTAAAAATCATAACTAGACATGCCCTGAGCCTGCAACTAGCTAGTATGAGAAAATAGCTATAAACAACCGTTTTTTTCTTCAAAACCTATTTAAATAACTTCCTTTACATAATATTCATTGTGTAGGTTATTATTAAATTTAGACGCTAGTTGGACAAGAACCAAGCTTTCCAAAAAGATAAAAGAAATTGAAAACGAACCATACCATAACTTCAGGGTTAATTATGGTTTGATGATATGTGTTTTGGTCAATTTTAGAATTGTTGATCCATTTTTTAACAATTCCGTTTTAATGACCTAAATTTATAGTTTGGTTTGTTTTCGTGACCCGCCATTACAATTTTTGGATGAAAACCGTTTTGAAGTTTTAATTTGGTCCGTATAGTTTAAAACTTTACGATAAACACTTAAAAATTGTACAAATTACACACTTATATGAAAGCTTATAAAAGTATTAATTGAAAGTTACATTTTCATATGTAAACTGAAAAAAAGAAGTAAGTTTTAATAAATGCAAATTTAAAAATGATATAAAATTATCAAACAACGTGTTACAAACTAATAAATATAAGCTAAATCGTTCTTTTTTTTGCTATGTAAGTTTATTATTAAACTTATTAAAAAGCTATGAATTTTTTTATTGATTTGGCTTATGCTAAAATAAAACAAAGTCTAATTTGATTCTAACCCATACAAAATTGGGTTTATTAGATCAAAATTTATTTATGTAACATGATATTAACAAATTTTGACATTATTATATATATTTAATTATACGTGAAGAAATAAAAAAAAAATGATAAATTATTAAAATTGAATTGTTAGTAATTATCTTTTTCAATTCATTAGATTTGTAAAGATATATGTATATCATCCCAACTAATACAATTCATATGGTGCTCGATACTTCTATTCATTTTATTTACTAATTGTGCAACCCACTTAAACATATGTTTTATATAAGTTTGTAATTTAAGTGTGTTTATATTTGTATAATTTCTACAATTTATTAAGCGTTTATCGTAACATTTTAAACTATACGGACTAAATTGAAACTTCAAAACGATTTCCATCCAAAAAATGTAACGGATGTCACTAAAACAAAAAAAAAAAAAACTATAAATTTAGGTCAATAAAACAAAAAATTTAAAAGTTGGGTCACCAATCTTTAAATTGACCAAAACTCAGGTCAGCTAACCATAATTAACCTAACTGCAGTGTCCAAACTAATGAATCAGGCTACATTGTTCATGTCAGACGTATTGTTACGTTTTTGACAAAGTTTCTATTTACAATAGGCCAATGCACTAGTAATTAGGTTTAGACCAATTAGGCACAAGCAGCGAACATAATTACATATAATACAATATAGAATAATAGAAAATAGGTATCTTACCATCAAACCTTCAATGTCAATAATTCATAAGAGTATTAGCTCTGCATAATTTCTACTCATGTTCATACAATGATATATGAAATTGAAAGGTATTGAAATGTTGATCTTACAGGATAGCGTACAGTCAAGTCTTCAGTGACAAGACCTAAATTGGTTCATTACAATAGCAGATGAATTTCAGCGCTAAGTTTAGAATGAATAACCTACTTTGGTTTGTCTGTTAAGCCCACAAGAGATCTCATAACACCGGGACTGATTTTATCAAAGAGAGCGCCACTTTCTGATATAGTAAATGACTTGTCTTTCACATAACTCTGTAATTTCTTCGACTCCAGGTCAAGGTGTACTTGATCTGCATTACATTGCAGGGAATAAATAAGAATCTCATAATGTTTAACATCATGTATGATGTTGCAAGAAAAAATGAGGATGGTAATAAATTATAATGCAAGGCATTCAGAAAGTTAAGCCCATGGCCATGAGGCCCAAGATAATGATTGTTCAAGCATCAGATTATGAATACCCTTCAGTGATATATAGGGAACATTCAGAGCCGGCCGAAGAAAAATAATTTTCGCGGGTTGCCAAAAATATAATTGTTTTGCCCATTCAAAGAAAACCTCAAAAAAACATATTATAAAATTTATTTATTTCGGAAAATTATTTGCCCCTGGGGTGGGTTGCCCAGTCCACTCGGACAGTTGGCAACCCCTTTAGACCAGCCCTGGGAACATTAATTTATCGCAACCCCTATTTATATAAAGCTTCTCTCGTTCATTGTTAGTCCACTGTGCAATATGATATCTGGGACTTGTTTAGTTGCAGTTTTAAACATAAATTTAACGTTTTGTTTAAAACTATGGACTGTATTTGGTTGCCTAGGCTAAAATCAAGTTTTTCTGGAGTGTTAGTCTGAAAAGGCTAGAAGCTTTAAGCTGGACGAGCCTATCTGTTTTTTGGTTGCAGTTTTTTAAACTTAATTTTAACTTTTTGTTTCGAAGTATGGACTTTATTTGGTTAACTAAGCTTAAAATCTGGGTTTTTCAAGTGTTGGCCTCAAAAAGCTAGAAGCTTTAAGCTGTTTTTTTTTTAATCACTTTAAGCTGGATGAGCCTATCTGTTTTCGAATCTCAACAAATCCAGCTTCATTTGTTAAAAGCTGCACCAAACAATCTCATAATCACTCTACTTTAAAAAGAGGAGATTGGAACAGGAAAAGACCTTTCTCTAAAATTGTATGTGCCGCATGAAAAGGAATTCTAGCGAAAGTATCTGTCCCAGGAAACATCATCCATGTTTTCTCAACCGAGTCATGGTTACCACAAGTTGTGCAAACCTCCTTCACCAAAGGTCTTGAAGAAGCCCCCTCGATCTCTCTCATTATTGACTCAAAAGGCGAAGATACACTGGTTTGTGTTGTCCTAGCCCTCCTCCTGAGAGCTGTCAACGCTTCCCTGTTCCCATTTCTAACTCTATCGGTTTCAACCAACTGCAAAACAAAATTAGAGGGCAATTTTTGTATATGACATCATTGAATATCGCTATCTTATACATTAACCTGCAACTAGTACCCAATCTATCAGCTTTTTCGATTTTGGTCACTAGATAAAACAAACAAACCAATGTTAGCGCACAGAATAAACGAAACATGATAAAGTAGCTTTTGAATTTTTTTATCTGTGACGTCTAGTACCTCAACAACTGATCTCTTCTCAGTTTGGTGAACTGAGAGTAATAAACCATTGATAAATCTAACGATAATGTAACTTTTGTCGGTACTACAAATTTTTGTAGGTAGGTGTACAAAATTGAAAATGATGATAAATTTTCAATTACAAAAAAAAAACTGTAATCAACCCAAGTTTAAAAAAGTTATTGATGCAGATAAAATAATTGGTTCTAATCTTGGCTTCATGTACCTGCTGTCTGGCTAGTAGAAGGTTTTCAGCTTCAATTTCAACTGCAACTAAAGTCTCTTGGAACTGCTTCATAGACTCGTCCATTTCAGTCCTGTAATAATATCGAAGAAACAATGGAGAAACTTTACAAAGTGCAGACAATTGACAACTTAGACTATAATCTTATCAATGTTGCCTACGATATGACTAACCCAAAAAAATGTAGTATACAAAGTACAAAATGTACTTCTTTTCTAATTAGGTCCCTCTTTCCAATAATTACATACTGTAGCTGATGAATAGGGCTCCGAAATATATAAATGAATTATATGTCACATAGGCAATGCCCCATCCACAATGAACTCTAATCTTCGACAAAGGCTTCAACTATTAGATATACAGAACAACAAAGAAAGAGGCTATAATTATTTTTTGTAGTTTCCTGTGATTGATTTGTCAGGACGAACCATCTAAAGTAACCTACTTTAGGGTTCTTATTTCATCATACTTTATCTTCGAGTATATGACAACCTACAATAAAATTACAATTTAGCCTACTCATAACGTACGACATATGGAGACAACTACATACCATGTACTCGTACACACACTATGTTACATAACGAACCATGACCTAGGAAAACACTAGCACGATTGTACGAGAAAAAGAGTGTAAAGAACGAAGAATTTTTTTCGTGCACACTTGGTGTGTGCATTACGTGTTGAAAATCATTAACGCACAACATCATAACAAAAATCAAATGTTTCGACATTCAGAGCCATAACAAAAGAAAAGCAAGAATCTGCAACCATATCACTGGAGAAAAGGCTCAATAAATATATTGTTCACAAATAGAAGCATATACACAATAACTAAACATACACATTTGAGGAAATTTATTGAACGGATGAAAGATGTATGTGAAGCCCATCAGGGTACAATTTCGTAGCAGCTTAAAACCAGGTTTTTCACTTGAAGCTTGAAAACTAAATCCTTCTTTCTGTACTTATGACTTAGTGCATGTTTGGCGACAACTTTTTTCTTAGCTTTTTGATTAAAAAGATACACGAGTGTTTGGTATGTCAGCTTTTTTAGCTTTTAAAAAACTATATTTTGGGTCAAAAAAGGTCAGAAGTTGGGAATTGCGGATTTTTTTAGCTTTTTACATTAATTTTTTTTAAAAAAAACTTTCCAATAGAATGTGTTTGTATTTTTACAACTTAGTTATAAGTTAAAATAGGTGACTAATAACTCATCAATAAAAATAAGTTATAAGTCACTTAATAAGTTAAAAAGTTACAACAGTGCCAAACACTATACTGCAGCTATTTTTAAGCAAGCCTTTTCCTCGTTGTTTTTATAAAGCAGCTTTTTGACATAAAAAACTGATGCCAAACAGACCCTAAAAAGCTATAAATTTTAAGCGAACTAAACTCCAAGTCTCGACTAAGGCAAAACTACGGATGTCTAGCGTAATAATAAAAAATTCAAGGGTAATTTATTTACTTTTGCTACTGCGTTTTTCGGGTAATTTTCTTTTATTTCTTTTTGGTACTGCATTTTTTTAGGGTAATTTCTTTTACTCTTTTTTAGTTACTGCATAAGGTGGAAACATTATTAGTTTTGTATAGGGCAATTCAGAAATTATAATAACATTATTAATCTCAGGCCCAAATAAATAAGTAACTTACTTGCTTTAAATAAGCATCCAAACAGTGAACAAATATACAGTGCAAAGCTTGCAAGTTATTGTAACGAAAAAGGGATAAATTTAATTACTTACTTTAAACTAAATAACATCTTAAATAAATATCAATATTATAATCACCAAAAAACAGAGAGAGAGAGTTAGAGAGAGAGAGAGACCGTCGTCTTCACTGAACAGCTTCTTTTTGCAAAACGCAATGTTTTACTCACTTTTCTATTTTGATAACGACCTAATATTTTGATAATATTTTGATAATATTAGGTCGTTATAGATATATATAGATATATGTATAGATATAAAGAGAGATATGAGAGATACAACAATAGAGTATTTATTAATCAGAATGTATATGAATGAATGTAAAATACAAGACCCCTAACCCTCTTTATATAGATAGAGGGGTAAGGTTATAAGCCCACTTGGACCCGTAAAGTACAAGCCCAATAGTCAAATAATATTCTACAACACTCCCCCTTTGGACGTCTTGAATTCTTCGTCTTCATGCAGTCGATCTGAGTCGAGTTCATTCGCAATGCTAAACACATAAAAACCTTAGAGACGGAAAACCCAGTGTGGGACAAAACCGGTACCTAGGAGAAACTGTTTAGCCGAATGATATAGGCCAAAATTCTATGTAATTAACTAACCACAAAACAGTGTGCCTCATCAAAATCTTGCCGGAGCATACCCAATGAGAAAATCTCTGATCGAAGGAAAAAGAGTGCAACAGTGGTAGTAGTAGGGAATCAACCACAAAACAGGTGCATCATCAAAACCTTGGTAGAGTAAACCCAGTGGGAAAAACCTCTAGTCGAAGGACAAAAGAGTACACAATGGTAAGAAGTATACAACATGATACTCACCCTAATTTCGGCAATCTTAAGTGAGATATAATGGGAATGTGTCTCGCTAAAAACCTTGCCAAGGAAAACCCAGTGGGAAAAAACATTGGTCTAAGGACAAAAAGAGTACACGAGCATGCGACTGGATGCTCCCCCTCACTTGCACACAACAGGGTGCGAGAATTTCGACTAAGTAGTAATTAGTACAATAAGCATTCACCTGGATGCTCCCCCTCACTTGCACACGACTGGGTGCAAAGATTTCATATTCCAAGAAAGAGTACGAGCATTCGACTGGATGCCTCATTTACTTACATACGACTGGATGCAAGAAAATCTAACGTGGAATAGAACGAGCATTCAACTGGATGCTCTTAAACTTCATTTGTGAAGATTAATTTCGGCGAGAAATGCTAAATAGCATAATGTAGTCATGTCTCTCTTGATCAATAACAACAAGTTGTCTTCTATGACAAGTGTTTTATTTGGATCGTGAGACAGAACATATGTAATTCAAATATGACTAATACTAGCTCGAAGCCATATACACTCTCTAGTCGTCTCATAGAGCACGAATAGATCAGAGTGATTCACTTGGAGTCATTCCAAGACCTCCAAGATGTCGCCTTATTCCTAATGGTAAAGACATACCATGTTAGGAATATCCCTTATGCGGGTCTGATAAGTAACCGGCATCGGTATAACCGAAAAAGGGTTGCGTTAATTCGAGTACCGAAGGGGGTAGGTACACTCGATGACACAAATGGGATAAACTAGCCCACTTCCAAAATTACCATAAGGTAAGGGAATGTGTCTTTAGTGCCATTTCGATGGCAGCGTGTTAGCGCGATGTTGTGTCGAGCTATACCATTCACAACAGACGAGATGTTCGTCCTAGCACATTAGACCAAGTACAATGATGCGCTTATTGTACTTAGATATGAACATTATGGTTCAATATCTCTTCATCGTCTTATCAGGGACGGACTGGGTCTATATCAATGTCTAGTGATCGAACGATCATGGGAGAATCTGACGACTTAGCGTCATGATGACTAAAACGTCATAACACCTTCTGGGTGTAGTCTGAATCATGGACTTAGATTCAATCTTTACGGGACTCAATCATCAGGTTGAGTCACTACCGTGTCTTCCCAAGATCCTTCGTCTCGAAGGCAAATCCAAAAATGGATCGCGTAATAAAACACGCAAGGGCATAATACTTGTTCAAGTATCCCAAGCTAATCAAGTACTCACTTAGGCGGGTATACCACATCCGCTCAGATTATATTAATCCATATAGTGAACGTCTCATTTAATTGAGATCGTGTTCCGTGGTCAAGAACTACTTGATTCAAGCCTTATGAAGTCACACAGGGACCTTCATCTATATCGCTTTGTCTAAATCCCCATAGAGATAAAACCGTGACCACATTCATGGCTGCATACTCAGTTTTTCGGAAACTACTAAACTGGTAAAGTAGGGGACTATTATAATGTCCATTACAAGGAAATAAACCATCTCGTAATCAATTCCAAGGTGTGAGAGAAGCCTTGCGCTACTAGACGAGCATTCTACAATCTCATTATTCTCATCACTTTTCCTTACGAATAACCAAATAAACGAACTCGTTTAACATTGGTGGTGTTGGAGCTACAGGTCCGAACACACTTTCGCTAAGGAGTCTACTTGGATTGCAAGTTTCCATTAGTACAGTCTATTCTACGTTGACTTCAGGCAACGGTACATGGTTCTCTGTCATAATTTGTTCATATTATCAGTCGTCACCTAATATATGAACAAGTAATCAATGACAGTCTCGTTTCGCTTCAATATCGTCTAAGATATCATGATCGACAGATATTTCGAGATTCTTAGGATGAGGAGGAAATCACACATCTCCTTGATCCTTTATAATCTCGTGCAACAAACGAGTTTCAGTTCACCACCTCTGGGGCTGAACAAATTAAGAACCGGTCAACTTCCTCATATCTTGGGAAGGACGACAGACTGACGGCCGACGACAGCGTCCTTTGCTTGGCGGGTTCGGCCAAAGCAACGTGTTACGACAGGGACGTCTATCCTTGCAAGCATTTTGCAGCAGGTATAAATGATCTCGTGACATCTCATAAAGTCATTAAATGCGTCTGGCATTTAGTTAGACTTGAGGGAGTCTATGCACTTACTTATCACTAAGTGCAGTTTTGGGGATCAAGCTAAGACTGAGTGGGTTATGCCACGTTACTTCACGTCGTTTCTTATCAACGGTAACGTGCAAATCTCCCCCTAACGACGGGGAGAACAGTCTTAGCGATGTCACTTTCGCATATCATGCGGTAAAGAGATCGCTTGCCAAGGTTACTCTATCAAATGATAGGTATGGGATTCATAATCGACTTATGTCCCCTTAAGAGGTCCATATTTTGAACGCTATAGCGGCTCAATCAAAATATTAAGCACTCAAACACGCGTTCATATGAGGCGTCTGGCTCATAACCAGTAACCAACTGGTACGCATTTAGTGTTTTGAGTGACTATGGGCCTCAGATGGACCAATGCAGCAAAATAGCATGACCCCACACGGAAATATAAATCTTGGTGTGCAAGACCAAGATGTGCGTGCAATCATTTGCAGTCGCATCATCAAACTTTCCGTGAGTCCATTTGGGTCTGAACATAATCGACAGGATGTTCATTTTCAATTTTCAAACTCAAGTAATTCAAATCGGAATTTCGATTCTTACTCTTCGGAATTATGAAGTCGACTAGACTTTTCAGGATAATCCGGATCATGAGCCATCAACTTAATGATAGGGCTAAAAGTTTGGAAAATGCTGCATTTCTGCGGACAACAATAATCATGTGACCTATTGTCGATGCATCAACCATAACCATTTATATTTATGGTCCGTCTTATGGTTGGACAAGTCCACAATAACTCCTTCAATTCTTTATAAGAATTCTACGAGTACTTTTTGTGATCTTTACACATACTAGTCTTTCAAAGTGAGCATTAGTGGCATGAATTTCGGATTAATTACGAAATATATTCTCAGAGAGAATCCAAATGCGATGTGATTATAAATCAAGCATCGTCTTTTGACCCGGGAATATCTCATCCGGTCAATGCCACAATATCAAAATGCTCTTATCAATCGACGACAGGCGAATGATCGTACAGACAATCATGTCTTAGCATCTAAATCATTTATCATTCGACGACAGGCGAAATGATAAGTTAACTTTAAATGCTTTAAAGAATGTGGTAGCAACCACTAGAAAGACATTTCAACTCCTCTAAAATACGCTTTTGGTCGTATTGAATGGAGGCTATGTAAAGAAATTTCAATTCTTTTATGAGATATTACCAGATAACACTGGTTTTCTCGAATATTTTATAACTCAACAAGGTACGGCAGGACCTACATGAGTATAAGCTCTCATATTTGACACATCAATTTGGTTTTATCAAAGATTTCGATTTGGAACGACAGGTCCAGAATCGTTGTCACTGAGTACTCTTTTAGGCAAGTAGTTGGTGAAATTATATGGTACATTGTTACCCACTATTTCCAAAAAAAATCAACTACCCCACAAGTATTGCCTAAAATTTCATAATTTAAAGTTTGGTCACATTTGTCAAAGGAATTTGCTCAAAACACTTTAAATTATTTCGAGTAATTTCGTAAACAGGCAAACCATAATCCAAAAGTATGGTCCAAATGGAAAAATAATAATCCAAATGGAAAACATAATCCAGATGAGCGAAAAAATGGCTCAATGATTTATTAAAATCAATAAAGAAAGGTCCCAAACTCATTTGAGCCACAAAACCGGGGGTCTCAAGAGTTTCCTTTCAGTTAGCTTTAACCACATTAGCATCGGTTTTTCCACCTTTATAATAGTTTTGAACTATTTAAGGAGTAACCGTGCATGACCTTTGTCTTTATAGCATAGAGTTTCCTCCTTGAGCATTATCTCTTGCTTTATGACAACGGGCCATATTGTTCATTTCAATTACTGTCTTGGAACCACAGGTTTTCAATTTTGACGATTGTCTAAAATCTCTCTTGGTAGGCGATTCATCGGGATCACGACAATTCGAGACAAATAACACTTGTCTCGGTTCTCGATTCGTGAAAAAAAATGTACACGAAGAGCATTAATATCAGGCAAACAATTCGCCATTGACCCAATAGGATTAAAATTACTCACCGGGGTAATTTTCTTATCCAATAACAGATGGGCGATAAAGGAACATGGTGAATATAAATTCACGATACTGCTTATGGAATACAATTTCCAAGCTAGTATTTTGGTGAAGGATTGCTCCAATATGTCAATTTCAGACATTTGTTCACCATAGACGTCATCACGTCTCAAATGTGGCGGCGGAATAAAATCAACGCCTTAGCATTCATTCTGATAGTAACAACAAACTCGTGTTTTACTCATCAAAGATGGCATCCAAAAAAAATTGGGCATCACATTTTTCACACATCAGGGTGAGTAACATGTGGTGACGAATTAAAATCGACGTTTAAACAGTCATTTCGCAAGTATGTTTTTACGATTTTTCTCATCATAGATGGCATCCAACATGTGTTGGGAGTTCTGAATTATTTATCATATAAAACGACTGGTTTATATGTTTATGGTTTGCACAAGCATAAACTTTATTTCGAAACGACAGGTTCGAAAAATAGTTTTGCTTTTAATGTGAATAGGTTCTCATTAATCGAACGACAGGTCGATACAGAGACACCAATTCGGCGAAACATACATCACTATATAAACACACTCGGAGAAATTATTATTTAGTCAACCCCTTTCGGTAGCTCTACTTGAAAAACGACCAGGAAAGACGGTGAGGGTGGAGGGCACGAATGCCACTTAAAACCCGACTTCATTAGGATATCGACTTCCGCCTATATCTTTCCTAGACATCGTATCCAAATAGGTGAGCCTATTTGGGGAAGGTTCATAATTTTTCCAACTTAAATGTGAATATATATGATTTCGCAATTCTACCATTCATGGCAATAAATAACAGGTATATCTTTTCTAGATAACCACATATATACAAGGCAGTATAAAATATATTCATGATATATATCTAATCATGCAGTAGATTTGGTGATAAACTAAATCAATTCAGGATTATCAATCACACAAATTATATCATACCAAATCAAATCAAATCAATTAACTGCCATATGGTATATTTATATCTATGGTAATATCAAAAGATATGTTGATTATACTAATAAGATATCAATCAATTATCTACGGTTTATTGCCATATAAGTAATTCTATACATGGTAGTTTTAACATGCAAGCAAGCAATATATTTTTAATTACCAATCAATTCTATATATGGTAAAAAAAATATTTTAACATGCAAAAGGTTAAATTTACATGGAAACATATCAATTTATTCAATTAACATGCAATTTTTATTCACTTGCCTTTTTAATAAATATATATATGCATGTGGGTGAATATTTAGACCGAATATTGACTTTTATAACACAAATATACTGTTTTTATATATGTAATATATTACAGGGACTATCCGTGTAATTACAGAAAACTATATATCTATTTACAGCATTATTACAGTTTCAGTCCATAATTTCAGACAAGTTTCAGTTGAGTCTTTTAGTAATTAACATGCACAGTCAATAGTTTCAGCGAATTACAAAACAGTCATACTGTTTTCAGTATATAACTTATTCAGTTCGGCAGATTACTACATGTTTACAATTAATCAGACAAGCCATATGTACTACATGTTTACTACATATTCAGTCATACTGTTTACTACATGTACTATGTAAATTTTTTTAAATACTATAGTAATAATCAGACAAGCCGTGCCAATTATGTTCACAATAATACATGGTTTGATTTTTACAGTATATATGGGCCAATTCCAGAATCTTTTTAATTCAAGTGTACACCGATACAAGCAATTTATTTATATGCAATAAATTATACACACGGTCAGACAATTATGTTCACAATCATGTTTGTATTTCATGTAACCTTTACTTAGATGCTCTGGTATTAGTTTTATATAGTAAAAAAATAGGATTTTATGTACCGTCCTCACGGTATGTTGGTGAAGGTCGATATAACAATAATCCGATAAAACCCGGTTAAACCTCAAGGTTTATAGATATTCAATATCCGTGCGTTTACCCAAAATCTCCAATACCCACGAGCGTATATCCTAGTCTCCGCGAGCAAAGTGCTGATAACGTGTTGTGTGACATATTAGCTCGTTATAGATATATATAGAGATATGTATAGATATAGAGAGAGATATGAGAGAGACAACAATAGAGTCTTTATTAATCAGAATGTATATGAATGAATGTAAAATACAAGACCCCTAGCCCTCTTTATATAGATAGAGAGGTATGGTTATAAGCCCACTTGGACCCGTAAAGTACAAGCCCAATAGTCCAATAATATCCTACAACACTACCAAAAATAAATATTTTAAAAAATAAAAATGATAAATTTACTAAAACACTTATTTTGTAACCTATGTTGATACCCAATCTATTGTATTTTAGCAATTTAGTATCCAATCTAAATGTTTTTCTAGATCGGTATCAAAGGTTGGTGCTCAATATTCAATCATATTCAATTAAGCATTTATAGATTGATACAAAATTGGTAAATGTTGTTAATTGGTAAAAGTTGACAGTATAGGGTATTGAACGGTGTTTGTCCAAATAAAAAGTGTGACTTAATTGGAAATAAACCATTAAGAGTAAGGTTGTATACGGATTTAAAAAAATAGATAAGTTGGGTACTACTAAATAGTTACAAGTTAATAAGTTGGATACCAATTTAATATTTTCGCTTAAATATTGTGAAACAAAGATGCTTTTAATTACATCACAAATAGTTATCTTATTCAATCATAGTCGTCCAAAACTGAAACGAGTGATACAGGAGGGCGTCCAAAACTGAAACGAGTGATACAGGAGGGAAACGGAAACATGAAAATATTTTCTTTTAATACTTAGTTTATATGTAAAATCATGAAAAATGGGAAGCCGGAGAGGAGAAAGTTGGTTTTTTTTAAACCGGAGATGAATTTTTCGATAACTATGGTTTGAATTAATTTTTGATCCTTTATATTCCCAAGTCTGACACAGTGACACATTTGAATTCTAAAATGCTGCGTTTATGAAATATTCTTTTATGATAGATAGGTTAAAGGTGTGTCTTTAATTAGAATATTGATGCTCATAGACATTATTCTTTTCTCAATAAAGTAGTGACCATTTTATATAAACTATCCGAGTAGTATGGAGTAACATATTACAAAGTACCATATCACATATTTACATGGTATTTATTTACTTAAGATCATTTCTAAAGCTGGCCAGGCCACTCAGAAAGATTAACAATTCCTAATGATCCTGATTGATCAAAAACATATTAAAAACTTTGTCAGTATGATCACCCTACGCTAAATACTTTGAGATCGACCGTACCTCATTCGTACCACTCAATTGTGAATTTGGTTAAAGTTCATAGTTAACAATCTCAAAATCTATCCTCTATTGTCTAAACAGAGAGCTTACTGAGATACTTGATGGTAGAATTGTACTATTTCGAAAGCTATTGTTAAACATTATCAACCGACTCTCAAGATGTGATAAACTGATAATTGACTCAAACTTTCATGTTACTAGGTGCTTATCATGTATACACTTCATCACGAAATGTTTTTTTAGCTTAGTAAACCTTAAAAGCTGTACTTAAATGTAAGATTATCAAACCATTTGGCGAGGTCGACCGCCATTTGAGCCAGTTCTCTTATAGTGTCACTTTCCTTTTCATGAAAGATAACCTAAGTGGCTAAGTGACTTATTAATATGCATTATTGAGAGCATTCTGTTTGCTTAGAAAACATGGTCTTGATTTTACACCTAAGTTTTGGTTTCTAATGCTTGCTCCCAGTAAGCAACCAAGTAACTTGGAGTCAGCTAAAGACAACCCAACTGCGACCATCGTTAACGAAGACAAGAATAAGCTAATGACTTTTCTTCGATAAGCTCGTTCATAGTGATTTCCATCTTCATTTTCGAGAATTCATGGATTTGCAGTCCTGTCATATGCAAGCAGTCATATGCAGATGATCTCACTGTGGTTTTATCATCAATACTCGGTGTAGTCCAATTCTTTTGATATAATACATTTTGGGCTTGGTTTGCAAAAGAATTTACCACACTCGGATAGGTAAAACAAAGCTTTAAACAAATTTACCTTGAACAATTGACCAATCGCCATTTTGCATGTAACAGGAAAAGAGTAAAATATGCCAGGCTTGATATCATAAGACCCGTCAGAGCATACTCCCATGGAAACCCATGAACCCTAAAAAAGAGAAAAACAAAATTGATAAAAAAGAAACTTGGTCAAGGCACTTGTAAATAATTGAAATATATTGACTTCTATATAATCAAATGAAAAATAGAAAGTTGTGTTATATACTAACCTTGGGAGTGCCTAGTATCCAATCACGCATATGGTCACAAGCAGCGCTTGCAGCAGATAATGCACTCGATAGCTTACGAGTTTTAAGTACAGCATCACCGCGATGTTGAACAGTTTCAATGAACTCATTACTTAGCCTATCACACATGACACAACAGTGTATGACACTAGTTGCCTTGGGAGTAATTGCATAAGCACCAAATTTATGAATTGATTTTGTTGTATGGAAAATGCGGGATTTCCAAGTCCTACTCGGCCTCATATAAAAGTGCTACTTGGTTTAAAGAATCTACAGAAGAATTTTCATTTCTTAAAAGCTTCTCGAGATTTGATAAGAAAGTTCCGAGTGGACTCCTGATTCATTTCTGCACCTGAAAGATATTACTCTTGACCGATTTCTTTTGATAATGAAGTTTTGGGAAATAAATTCAAATCTTTTCACCATGCATGTATAGCAACAAATTTCGTCGATTATAGCACTTTGGCCAGCCCTTAAAAGAAAAAAAATGTCATGAATGAATTCGGCGCATCCCCTGATAATTTTTTGTCGCCTATTTGTTGTTATTTTTTCATTTTGACCCCATCTACTTGAATTGATTTGTCAAAGCAATCACCAATAAGTATTCAAAATCATTATACCATACCTATATATCAACGTATATAGACACTACAGAAGAAAAATACTTGAGCTTTAGTTTACACAAATTTTGACTTAATCACTCAAAGTTGGTCTTTTTATTAGAGTCTTGTAACCAAGCAAGAAGTAATGATTTCAAAGCTTAACTCACCATTGATCATCTCCAATTAGTTCTGTAACACTCTTTTCTCCGCTTCTAGTGTTAACATTAGCATGACTTGCATCTGGATATTGAGTAGACGAGTGGTTTCCCCACACAATCATTTCATGCACATCACCAACATGAACTTTAAGCCTCTCTGATATCTGTCTTACGGCCGGGTTATGATTGAGCCTTGTAAGGCATGTAATGTTCTTCTTGGATATCGAAGGAGCGAATTCCTTCAAGATAGTGCGTTGGTGTTTGCTGGGTTAGCGACAACAAGTACCTATATGACATGAATACTCAGTCAAGATGAATAATAGTAAATTAATATATGATAAATAAAAGGTTCTGGGTTTGTTTCTTACGTGGTAGGAGTGAAAACCTGATATCCTCTATTTTGTTTTTAATTTTTTACCGTAATCTGTATTGGAGATCGGCATTGAGAAAATGGGACATATAAGTTGGCCCTTTACCACTATACTGTCTCAATCCCTATACAAACAATCAGTTTTGTATCATTTTAGCCCCCTATATTCCAATTCCAGTTAGCATTCATTGTTAATCATATATTTACTCGTTCTTGATCATACAAATAATCCGGGTTATTTTCATAAACCAATTTGCTTATAAACTGCAAGCAAACACACCCTACATAGATATGTAGGTGTTAATACGTTATATTTGCATTGACTAAGAACAAAAATAATGCAACCTTGCAATTTGGAGCAGCGTGCTGGCTCAAGGCAGAAGCATGGGCCTTGTAGATAGTTACATTTTTCGGCATAACATCTTTTCTTTGCATTACTTCCTTGCACGGGACACCACCAACCAATACCACAAAGTTGATACCTCTGCAAGCTTCGCCGACGTCTGTGGTAGCAATAACGCCTGCTTCCCAAGCAAGTCAGGATATTCAAAATTTTCTTTGAATTAAAATTCCTACACTAATTTTGTTGTAAAGAGTCTAGTAAGACAATAAGTAATTTTTGAAAATAACATACATTTCTTAACACCATACAAAAATAAGACAAAAATATGATTGTTTTCATTTCTTTGATCAAATAAGTTGGCATATTTAAGATTGAGAAAAGCGTTGGATTCATCGACCCTAAACTTCTACTTTTCTAGTCTATTACCAAAATACGCAGATCATAAGCCGGATGGCCAAATGCAAAACATAAAGAAAGAAAACATTGGGTATTTTGTAAATACTGAGGTGACAAGTCTAAAATCCTACTGTGTAACTAGACATTTAATAAAAAGACAAGCTTATACTAGCGTTCACTAGGTCTTGTTTGATTGCAGGGTTAACGGTTTTTTTGTTTTGTTTTTTCTTATACGCTATGGTTTATTTAGTTGGTCAACTTAAAGCTGGGGTATTTTGTTTATTTTCAAGACTGAAGAACTTGAACTAGTAAGTTGACTGAACCAAGCTTTTTCTCAGCCTCAAATACGTCTGTTAACTTATTCATGCACACTGATATGCCCAACAAACCTGTGCCATACCTTATTTTTATCAGTGTTTTAAATAGCGTTATCGCTATCGTAGCGTTTTTTCGAGAGAAACGCTAAAAGCGCTAATAGCGTTGCTATATAGCGCTTTGCGGTGTATTTTTTTTTGCCTAAATATGCATTAAACTTTAGAATATATAACAAAAAAAAAAAAAAAAGTATAGTTATATTAGATAGTAATAAAAAAAATCAAAAAAAAAAATTGTTGTTGGTGAGTTTTGAACCCAGGTCTACTGAAAATTACAGCACAGACTTAACCATCTGGACTGCAGACACTTTTATGAAAATTGCACAATATATATTTATTATTTAGATCCGTTGTTTTTTTTAACTCGCTATTTACGCTTTTGGTCCAGAATTTCGCGCTTTTTGCGCTTTTGGTCCCCTATAGCGCGATTTTAACGCAATTCCACCCAAAATCGTGATTTTTCGTTGCGTTTTTTACCAAAAAAGCGCTATTTCGCGCTATGTAGCGCGAATTTTAAAACAGAGATTTTTATGCAGGTAACTTTTTTCCAAAATATATAATGCATTCAATTACTTTGTATACCTTTGAGAAGGGGAAAACAAGCGTCGATTAATTCCATTTCAAGTCCTTTTAGAGCTTCTTTGGCAAGTGTGGTTCCGAGCATGTGCACGATAACAGGCTGATCTGGCCCTAACACGAACCCTCTAGCAATCATCGGAACAAGTGCATACCTAATTTGCCCTGAAATAAAGAAGATAAATGGTTTTATTCATCAAAATTTAATGACGTACGTATTTATTACATTTTAATTTTTCAGATACCGTAAAAGTATGATTGGTTTGCACATGAATCAATCAATTTTCGGCATTCTATGTTAGGCCGTTAGGGTAACACCACCCGATAAAAAATTACCTATTTTAGTTACTGCAAAACTATCCAAAGCTAAAAGAACATTTCTGGGGATAAACACATTTTCAAAATTCTAAAAACAATTAAACATTTGAAATTTATATCCGCTGTTCTAGTTGCAGTTTTGCAGTTAGGTTCTAAGTGAGGTTGCAACCACAGTTAGAACCCAGTGTATAAATGGACAGAACTGTAAAAAGTTAAATGTACGTAAATGAAATCACACGCACATTTAACAACGGAGTTCACCTAACTAGGCTACGTCTCCGGGGCACTTACCCAGATTATGATATTATAAAAAGCTTACAATATATGACTCAAGTCTTAACGAAAAACACTTAGACTCTCTCTAGGTTTTTCTGCCTATCTCTATATTGCTCATACTCTATAACTATCACTTATAAATCAATGGCATCCCACCATTGTTTTCTTTTTAAAGCTCACGTGTATTCTCTCTAGAAAATAAGTTTTTTATAATTTAGAACACACAAATTTTACAAGCTAGGTTATCAACTATTTATACAAGTAAAATAATCTTCTTTCTTTAGGATCTTGAAGATTGCTTTTGACTTATTTTGATTGGCTTCAATCTTTTCATGTATAACGAGACTCTTCAGCGTAGGATTGACTCCAATCTTCATAAGTTAATACCTGTTAAATAACTAGCTTGGAAATAGGAGTTAGTCTTTTCCTATAACTAGAAAACATATAAAGATAATATCTTTTAGAGATAATATCTTTCTATATATATATGAAACACCTAACTCCATATTACATTCAATCTTTAAACGAATTATACTGAATATAGATAAGGAACAAAAGATTGAAACAAGTGATAAGGACAAGCATAACAATAGAGATACATATTAAAAGGAAACATAACCTTATAAACTAATCTCTTTATATCTTTTAGGAAATCTTTCCTTACCACTTTGATATTCTCAATAAACGCATACTAAACCTGTTAAGATCATATGAGAATATATCCTGCATACTTTAAAACAAATAATTGTTAATAAAGAACAATTATGCAGAATAACAGAACTAGACAGAATTCTGCTGAACAGCAGGTTGCAACTGAGGTTGCAACATTACTTGAAACCTCCAATGCTGTCTAAGCAGGTTGTAACTGTGGTTGTAACTGAGCTTGCAACATTACTAGAAACCTATCAACATAGGTTGTAACTGAGGTTGCAACATTGCTTGAAACCTAACAACACCTGTCTTAGTTCATAATAAACAGATAGGATTATTTAGTGAAAACCATTAGACAACAAATAGAATTTAGACCAGAAATCTGGTCCTAACAACATTTCAAGAGAAGTGAAAATTGTTAATTACATTTGGATGCATTTGTTAATAACATAAGCTAATTTATTTTATACAGAAAAGGGAAATTTATCCAGCTTTCTAACAGTTAACTTTCTGGGAATGAAAAGAAACATCTTTTTAGTTGATCAACAAATGCACTACACCTTGCAACTTGCAAGCCAAAACAGTAAGAGAAAGGCTAAGCTAAATACAAACAAGCCATATGTTTGACTTAATACATTTAATTAGAGGATTATATTTCTATCAAATTACAACTACTAACTGGAAATGAAAAAGACATAAGAATGATTATTTAAGTATTGAAGATGAATATTGGGAAGAAAAAATGAAAGGAAAACTTTTACACATTGGATTGGAAAAACTCCAACTGAAAGAAAAAATAACTTACTAAAACTAACTAAAAGACTAGATTACAATTTAGACATGGTACAAGAAAGCAAGGAGAAAAACAGATACAATTGTACAAATATATATCTCTGTTTTAAAATTCGCGCTACGTAGCGCGAAATAGCGTTTTTTTGGTAAAAAACGCAACGAAAAATCACGATTTTGGGTGGTATTGCGCTAAAATCGCGCTATAGGGACCAAAAGCGCAAAAATCGTGAAATATTGGGCTAATAGCGTAAATAGCAAGTTTTTTATAAAAAAAAAACAGCAACTGTTAAACTACATCGTTTAACAGAAACTTTAGAAACTAAAGTAAACTCACCCTCTCTCTAAAGTTCTAAACTACAGTACACCCAATTCCAAACAATCATCGCTCTCACCTCTCTTCATCTCTCCGACCACTGTTAATCTGAATCATGGAGGAGTCATCCTCTGCAGGTCACTTTTTTTTCCTTCTATATATATATATAATATATAAATATATTGTAATGGGTTTTTGAGTTATTTACCCACTTTTTTTATTAGCTATTTATTTTACACAAATTTGAATAAAATCCCAATATTTATCATTTATCAGTCACAATTGATCTGAATATTGTAATCACCTACCTTTTAATTTTATTCCACAAATATTAGGTATGGTTAAAGCCGTTTTTGTCCTCTTAACTTGAAAAATCCATCTTTTTTTCTATAATCTGCAACCAAACAATCCTGTAATTGGGAAATTTGGGGATTTGGTTGTAAATATATGAATGTTTTTGCCTAGGACAGTGGATAGAACAGTAATATGGATGTTTTTCGGAGTTTACAAAATATTCAAAAATACTGAAGTTGATATATTTTGTCAAAGTTGGCGTATTTGGTGTACAAAGTAGTAAGTAAAACCTGGAAAAAATTTAAAGGGGAAAATCTGTCGATTCCCGTCTAATTTGAAGAGTTATTTACATGTTTGAATAGAAGAATAAAGTTTGTAACTACTAAGTTTTGGGCTTTTGGAAAACAAGAATTGCTTTTTTCAAGCCAAGGGTTGTTTGGTTCTGGATTTTAAGAGACCAAACTAGCTTATTAAATGAGTGGAAGAAGCTAGGTTCAGCTACTGTATCCTTGTAGCATCCTCAAGTTGTGAAAAACTCACTTTTCAAGCTAGTCATCCAAATGAGGTGCAGCTTATAATTATATATAAAAAAAAAGATGAGCTTAATGAATGTAACCAAACAAGTCTCATAAGACCAAGAAATACTAGCTTTTAAACCATATATCCGAATGATGTATAGCTTGTAATCTTTTTTTAAGCAAAGTAGCAAAAAGGCAAAGCTTGAACAATCCCTCAAGAAAAGAATAGAGATTCTGCTACATACACCAGTGATCAGTGTATGACATAGTAATACCTCATCAGAAAGAAGTATTCATTTGACAAGTAACAACTGTTTAATTTGTATTAACATTTTGTCACTAAACATTTCTATAATTAGGATATTATTATGCATTTATATGTCTCGACTCATTATGTATTTGCTTCATTAAACGGTCTATACATCATGTTGTTTTTCACTTTTTAAGTTTGTTAACATAATTAGTATAAATTGTATTACTATCTAATGTTATATTGTTATATATTTAGACTGTTGGCCCGGTGCGGCTAAACCTTAGAGGGGGGGGGGGGGGGGGGGTGTGAATAAGGTTTTTGGCGCTTTTCGCGGAATTTAAACTTAATGGCAACTAACAACCCAACTTTTTTCAATTCTAAGCTTAAGCGTTTAATAACGTTAATAAAATGCTAGAAGTCCTAAACGCAAGCAAGAAAATAAGCAATATTATAAGTTGCGAAAAGTAAAAGTTTAGGGAAAGAAATTGACACCGTGATTTATAGAGGTTCGGCAAAACGGCCTACGTCCTCTCCTCGGTACTACCGAGTATTTCACTAAAAATAATCTTCCCGATTTTACAAATCCTATCGAGCAAAATCGACCGATTGGCTCACCCTCTACCCGAGGTCCTACTCTTGATACAAGTGCAAGCGAACACGTTTAATGAGTCAACGACTCCCCCTCAATCTATGAGTACCCAAGTGTTTAACCTAGAACTTTTAACCAACACTTTAGCTTAAAAGCTTCTACCCAAACACTCACTCACAATGAGCTTATAATTTTGCTTTTTACAAATTTTGTTACAACAATGTAACTACACTCACAATTTTATTTGCTTCTAAATAAGCTAATTGGTGAGTCTTTGATGTTGTTCGAGCTTGAATCGCTTTCTCCTTAATTTCCCTCTTTTTTCGAATATATTCACCAAAATGGTGATTTTTGGGTTTTGTATAGATAGAGGTTGAAGGATGATGATAGGTTGAGAATGGATGTCATTGGTGACTTTGGAAAGTGAATTGGGGTGGTTTATATAATCACCAAAGTCTGTTTTTCTGTATATGACCGTTAGAAGTGGTTGAGGCTTTTATCCAAAGGTTTTAAGCAACTTTCCAGAATAAGCTGAAAAGCTGTTTTCGAAATCTGTAGAAAACGATCGGTCGTTTTCTACAGTCGATCGGTCGTTTTCAGAAAACGATCGGTCGTTTTCTGAGAAACGATCGGTCGTTTTTTCGACGTCCTCACTGGAAGAATTTGTACCAAAAACGATCGGTCGTTTTTGTCCAGTCGATCGGTCGTTGTTCTTCTGGCAGTTTTTTCGGTCTTCTTCGAAAGCTCATAACTCCTTCGTTTTAGCTCCGATTCTAGTTCTGCTTGAACCTGTGGCTTCGTTTTTCTGTGCTCTATCTTTCTGGCGGCTGAAATTTACATTTTCTACTTTTGGAAAAGACAAGCATTATATCATCGAAAATAGAGAAATCGTAAAATCATTAAAAACATAATCAACTTTATAATCAAAATCAATTATTGAACTCTAAGTTCAACATAGACAAAAAAAATACACCGTAAAGCGCTATGTAGCAACGCTATTTGCGCTTTTAGGGTTTCTCTCGAAAAAACGTTATGGTAGCGATAACGCTATTTAAAACATACATATGAGTATATGACACTTTATGTTCTCTACTCAAGTTGAATTTGGCTATAAGGAAAAAAAAAAGGGAAAGATGAGGTAATGTTTACCAGTGGCACCAGTCACCAAAACCTTGACTGGATCTTTTTCCATACCAACGAAATAAATATTTATGTATGTGAAAGAGAGAGATATGGAACTCTGCATGCAGCTTGATAGGCTTAATGTCTGTTTTCATTATTCTGAACATCTCAATAAAAAAAGGCTTTAAAAATATGTCATCAGTTAATGTTGATTTTTTAATGAAATTGTATCACTTTTCTTATTCTCAATGGACAATATTTAATATATTATAAGATCGATGTTCATGAATGTAACCAATTTTTATTTACGCCTCTCTTGACATGTATAAATACACAAAACATTAGTATCAAATGGGAGAAATAATACTAATTTCGTAACATATGATATTGATTTCACTACTGCATATCAAATGTAACAAATTAGATACACTTAAATCAAGTTACTAACAAGTTTAAACAAGGAATGCATATACATGTATTAGTAAATAGTAACACTTGGATAAAGCCAGGCTTTTGATCATCTGTATTGTTTTTCTATATTATAAAGCTTTTAGTCAGAGGCAAGAATAGGCCAATGATTTTTCTTGAATGAGCTCTTCTGCTGTGGCATCCATTTTTTTCCTCGAAATTTCATCAATCTTCAGCCCTGAAATCATGTCAAGTGGTGGACTTTCAGCTATGGATTACAAATTATATAATTTAATAAAATTCCACTAATTTCTTCAGCTACTATTTTACTTATAGGTATTTTGTTCAAACATTTCGAATAAAACAAAAGAAGATTACGAAATAATAGCAGAAGGCTTACCCTTCACAATGGACCATTCGCCTTTCTCGCACGTAACTGGGAAGGAGTAAATAAGGCCTGGTTGAATCCCGTAAGAGCCATCAGAAGAAACTCCCATTGAAATCCATGTTCCCTTTAATTGAAAACAAACAATGAATAAAAACCCTAAAAAATATTACAAGAATTAAATTCGAGTGAAATAAATAGTATATATTACCTTTGCAGTTCCAAGGACCCAATCACGAATGTGATCACAAGCGGAGCTAGCTGCAGATAAAGCACTTGATAATTTCCGAGCCTTGATTATCGCAGCACCACGCTGCTGTACGTTGGTGATGAATTCTAAATTTAGCCTGAAACATTAACAAGATACATGGTTTGAACTTTTAAGTACGACAAATTCAGATTAACAAGGAAAAGAGAAGTTAACATTGCTACAAAGAAATGGAACATTTGCTTTTCTTTCCTCTCACTATAAAGGGGAAATTTTTCATCTTATTTTATTCTGATATGTTTTTTTGAGGAAAATCTTTATTATCTGTTTCCGAACTTTGCCAAGTGTACAATATTTTTGGTTTATGAACAATAGATATGTTTTTTAAACCATAAGCAAACACAGTTTAAAAACCTTAAGCTAAACAAACTTAAATTACTCAGCCTTAAATAAGTAAATGAAATTTTTATAAGTTACAACTGAAAAAAAAAACTAATGACAAAGCTTGTACCAGTTATCGTCGCTAACAAGTTCTCTCACCGACTTCTGTCCATAAATAGTGTCAACACTTGCATGATTAACATCTGGATATTGGGTTGAAGAGTGATTTCCCCATATGATCACATTTTTCACATCACTAACAGCGACATTTAGCTTCTCTGATATTTGGCTTAAGGCTCGGTTATGATCAAGCCTCGTTAGACAAGTTATGTTTTTCTCTGGGATCGAAGTGGCAAATTCCTTCAATATCAGCGCATTTGTATTAGCTGGATTAGCCACCACCAGCACCTACATGAGACTTCCATAGTCAATTCATTGAATTGAAATTCATTGTTAATAAAATAGGTTTTCCAATTAAAAGAAAAGGCACATGAGTTAGGCAATGGGTCACAAATCAGAGCAGGATATTGATGTTTAATACCGCATTTTATGGAAAGGTGTGTGCGCCCTAATCCGAATTAAAACGGTTCTTTATTTTGTTTTTAGTTTTTACTCATAAAATTGCGCTGAATCTGTAAGTTAGCTGAAAATTAGACTTTTACATTTTCGTTTTGCTTTAATAACCTTTAAAAACTACTTTTATTACTAAACTAGTATTCTTTTAACAACTCCAAATAAACTAATTCATTTTCTTACATTTGCAGCATAAAAGCTTTTGTTCAAGGTTTCCTTGTTCTCAGACTGAAGCACAGAAAAAAAAAACTGTAATGATATTTGCGGTATGTTAATTATCTACCTTGCAGTTTGAATCAGCATACTGATCTAAAGCCATAGCTTGAGCCTTGTAAATAGATAAATTTTTGTACATAACATCTTTTCTCTCCATTCCTTCTTTTCTCGGAAACCCACCAACCATTATTGCTATTTCCACGCCATTACAGGCTTCCACAACATCCGTAGTAGCCACAACACCTAGTCAAAATTTTATAATAAAAAACCGTAGCTCAAATATATTGCATGTTTTTGGCATCAATGTTTCGGAAATGAGTAATGCTATAACATTTTTTAAAAAACTATAGAAACAATAGTTCGAGATTGTGTTTTTCAGAATCAATATTTTTGTAAAATTTACCCCTAAGAAGAGGAAAAGCCGCATCAAGTAATTCCATTTTAACCCCTTTCAAAGCTTCAATAGCTGGTTCAATATCAAGCAAGTGAAGAATTATCGGTTGATCTGGACCAAGCAAGAGCCCTCGAGCTATCATTGGAACAAGAGCATAGCCGATTTGCCCTGCAGAGAAATAGTACATACGAATGAAAATGGCCGAAATTTTTCCCCCAGCCATTAAGCAAAACCATTGTTTGATTGCAGTAAAAAAATTGCTTAAAAGTTGAACTTCGTTTATTTGAGCAACTTAGATTTTCCACATCTTTTGCCTTATAGAGCTAGAAGCTTTAAGCAGCTGACATAGCTTTTGTTCTGAACCTCAAAATCTAAGCTTATTAGCTTAAAAACCAGAACCAAAGAAAAATTGGAAAGAAGTTCTTATTTCAACTAACTAGATATTTTTGGAATTTATGTAAATAGCATTATAAGCATGCCTGCAGCTCCAGTTACTAAGATGGTTATCGGTTCCTTTTCTATGATCAAGAAGCTCCCTATGTGTCTGACTATCTTCCATGACAAGTACAAACAAGCCGAGACCACAGCAATTTTCTCAGCCATTTTCAAATATTCGTGTTCCATTGTTTGATAAAAGGGAGTGTCTCAGGCACCGACAAGAATATTTTAGCATACAAATTTACAACTTTTATGGGACAGAGAAGCATCTTTTCCAACTGATAAAGCAAAATAGAGAATCCATTGAAACAACTAACAACAGGTTTTGAAGTGCTAAGACAAAGTCTCTAAGCAACAACCATCTAAATCCCATTTAAACACAAGAAAAGAATATTATTTTGATTACTCAGACAAGTCTTCAATAGATGAAGAAAGACACATCATTGTAAAACAATTTATAATTTCCAGAACAGAACATTCAAGAAATATTTTTGAATTGCTGCAAAATCAATATTCAGCCAAACATGCTATAAACTCTTTTACCCCCCCAATGATAGAAACCCTGCAAGTTCGACTCGGAACCCTGTTTATGCTAAACCAATTTACCAAAACACGGTCATCCATATTCCATACAATCAGTGATTGTACCAATCCGTATCCAGCATGAAAATTCTTCACATCCAATAAGATATAATATACCATGACTGCAAAAATCACGAACAAAAATAAAATCAACATTTTACATTTCTCTTGATTTTCCAACATTCCAAATACATGACCGGAAAATGATTTCAAGTAAATTTTCCTTGGTTTTACTTTCTTTTATTTTCCGTAACATTTTTCAGGTTCAAAACACACCTAAAGAAAGTGTTCAACTCCTAAACATTTTTAAATAAGTCGTAACATTTTTCAAGTTGCAAACACACCCTTAGTAGTAATGAAGAAAGCATTCAACTCTTAAATATTTTTTTTAGTCCATAGCCTATACTGAGAACTAGAGATGGATGAGTTTTCTAATAGAAAGAAAACTTGGATAATAAGTACTACTTTTTTCCACTGAATTATAAATTTCAAACGTAGTCTCATCAACCAATGGCTTAAATCTGGCGTGATTGAAATTTGATCACACCTGGATTAAAGCCACTTGCTCAAAAAGACCAGGTTAGAAATTTACTAGAACATAATTTACAGATTTGCTGTAATTTCGCGAGCATCTATTTAAATATTGATGGTGCTCTCTCACTTTTCCGATTGTCAATGTGGGGATTAATTTCTCCCCTTTAGAGTTTGCACATTTATTATCTCCTATACAACACTTTTCTTTTTTTTCGTTCTCTTTCCAGTGATTATTGCTATCGTAAATTGATTCCCTTAGTCAATTCTATAAACATCCACCACTATACATTTGCTTTTCGACCAACACTGTATAATCCTACAAAACTACCGCTATACAATATGATCATACAGGGATGGGGAGAAAATAACACTATTTTTGTAACAAATAATGGAGATTTCAGTACTGCATATCAAATATAAAAAAAATTATAACATTTCTTCAAGTCATTAACAACTTTAACCAACAGATACATTCACTTGTGTTATTTGATAAAGATGTGATTTTGATCCTATCATATGGTTTTCTATTTTTACTTTTAATTTACATTAAAATGAACTTAATTGGTCTTGTACGGAGCTTTTAGTCATAGGCAAGAATAGGCCAAAGATTTTTCTTCTATTATGGCATCCATTTTTTTCCTTGAGGTATCATTAATCTTCAACCCTGAAATCATGTCCTTAAAACCATAACAGGCAAGAATAGGCCAAAGATTTTTTGTTTCTAAGACACGTGTGCCCTTAAAACCATAACATGAACTTATCGTCCTTTTTGCTTATAAGCTTTCATTATTTTTCTCACTAACTGCAGCGTATTTGGCTGCCCAGCTCAGAAGACGAGTTTTCCTTGTTAATGGTCTGAACACTTGATGAACTTAGTTTTCTCCTCTGCTTCAAAAAAGCCAGCTTTGCACTGAAAGCAAATTATAAACAAATAAATTACAACTTATCTTTGCACACAACACAGGCAGCTTCTCTGTGCCTCAGAAATTTATTCAGCAAAAAATTGACTCATGGCTTCAAATAATCCACAGATTATTTGCTCTTGGGAAAGTATAAAAATAAAAATCAACTTTAACTTCCAAGACTCGCATTATAGATTTTTAGATGGCTAGCTCAGTTCGTCCTGTATATTATTCAAGAAAAAATTGACTTAAATTGCAGAGTTTTATTAGAAACTCTTCCAAAAAATGGCGTATGCTACTCATTGCAGCAAGCACACGGTATTCTTTAGTAAAAGGCGAAAGAATAGTTCGCTTTGTGCTTACTGCGCAGCTACTTGATTTAATTAACTAGTAGCACGTTATAATATATACACACTCGCCCTCTCTTTTTTATTTCCTTTGATGATGTGGGATAAATTGATTCACTTTAAAACTTGTACATTAAGGTCCTTATTTTCTCCCCAGTCACTGCTATTACATTGACAAATTAAATATGGGCTGCGAACATATTCATTGCTATTGTTTGGAACGAACATACTGTTACGTTTCGCATCCTTTGAAACAAACATACCGTTTTATACAATCAAATCAATCTAACATACCGTTTTAGTCTAAAACCACATAGTCGTTACACCTGGAAAATCACGAGTTTGCTTCAAGTAGAACCCAAGTTTAAAGTTAACCACTATCAGACAAAGCAAGCTTGAGATTTCAGAAAGAGCTGTTTTCAAGTTTGAATGTGGAATATCTTCGTCTTTTATGCCATTTACATTTTTGTAAATTTATTTTATCCATCACTATTAAAAATGTGAATTAAGAATAACAACTTGTTCAAAAAATGGTGTGAGAAGATGGGTTATCCCAGACCTATATTCTGTTTTGAGGTAGCTGATTCAATCATTCGAGTGAAGGATAAGTATGAAAGTCTATGATCTTGAAAGCTTTTTGTTTAAATTGATGAAATCGTTCTGATGAACATATATATATACATAGCATTACTCAGTAGACCATTGTACATATCTAATGATTTACTTTGTAGATATCAATGTGCTCAACTCAACAATCATGGAAATAAAATAGCAACCAAAGTAAATCGAACTTCTTGTGAATTTTTCTTGTCTTACACTGTACTTTCTTTGTATTGAAGATTCTTCCCCGACATATCTCAAGTAAATCTGTAAAGGTAAGACAAATGAACTGAAAGTATTTTGATGGAAATTTAGATGTAAAAAATTTCTTCCAATAACACATCTTCATATAGTACTCTTTTATTACTATAAGTTACCAAGTTATACATGAAACCTCACCAATTACCAATGTTTTATTCGGGAATTCTTTTCTCAAAATCGTAGACAAACTACTATCTTAACATTTATCAATGTGCAAAAAATCAGAAGAATGAGGAACAAAATGAGGTAAGTAAGATACAAACAAATCTAATCTAGTGTAACAAGGGCACAATCATCAACAAAAACCCCAGTATTTAGGCTCTTCTTCATCTTCATCGAGTTTGAGAAACTTATATATTGCTACTCAGCTCCCTTGGTGGCCTTGTAATTATTCACTAGTTGTGTCTGCACATCGTTAGAAACCGATGAATGTTCTTTATATTCCATTGTAAATTCGTCTTTACCCTGCAACATGATAATAATGCAAAGATCTAATATGAGAAAATCAACACTAGACATACTTAATCTAGCAATTGTATATAAATGCAATGCCATGCAATATGTACAGGATATTGTGGCAGTTTATAGGTTGATCAGTGAAAAAAAAAAAGGAATAATCACTTAACTAGTAGTACTAATAGTTAGAGAGCTGCCAGTTCCAAATGAACCAACAGTATAAAAATTAGATATATATTCTAAGGAAAATGTCAACTTTTTATTTACCTGGGTCATCGACCGGAGAGATGTAGAGTACCCAAACATGTTATTGAGAGGCACCTGTAAAAGCAAGGAATTAATCATTTAATCATTCAGAAGTTTATTGCACAAGCATATAAAAACTGGAACCGCAGACCTTGCATGAAACTTCTTTATATTAGAGAAAAACCAAATTAAAGCTACATACAGAGCATAAACAGGATGCCAAAACCTATCAGACAGCAGTATTAAGTTTCCATTCAATACAAACAAGATATTGCAATTTTCAGCAAGTAAAAGTTGACATGAGATGAGGGATTGCAGTTAAAATGAATAAGGACAAGGAGACCATACATTGGCACTGATTACGGAATCATCTCCATCCTGGTCATTCCCAACGATCACACCCTTCCTCCTATATGACATGGTAGAAGTAATTAGAGAAAAAAAATGAAATTTATAAAATAGGGTTTAAAATATGAACATCCAATAAGCGAAAGAGATACTAACTTGTTGAGGCCACCAGTCACAATTCCCTGAAATTCAATTGGTACTTTCAGTTCCACAAGCATTATAGGTTCCAGGATGACAGGTCTTGCTGTAGTGTAGCACTAAAACAAAATTGCCAATAAGAAGGATTACTAATAGTACTACAATTGAAGTATAAAAGGGAGAACAAAGAAGAATGAAAGAAACAACTCCACCCACAGGTGGAATAAATTGAGGACAGAGAACTGAGTAGA
This sequence comes from Primula veris, assembly GCA_963682055.1. Classification (NCBI taxonomy): domain Eukaryota; kingdom Viridiplantae; phylum Streptophyta; class Magnoliopsida; order Ericales; family Primulaceae; genus Primula; species Primula veris. The sequence continues at coordinate 25,878,482 of OY821745.1, read as the reverse complement.
AAGCACCATGAATCGGAAACCGCTGTCAAATGATAGAAAACACGTTTACATTCTTGACCAAGTATATACCTGTCTAAATGCGCATATAGATGCTAGCTTAAATGCAAGTTCACTAGAATCCACAGCATGTGCAGCGCCATCTGTCAAAACCACACGGATACTTTCCACAGGGTGGCCTATCAATGATTCCCTAAATGTAGAAACAGATCCAGTTTAGTAGTAAAAAAATGTAGCTACGAGTATCATATACAAATTCTGTTTTACAAAACAAAAACTGAATTCTCTGCTTCACAATCTACAAGTACAAAAAAGAAATGGACAAAGTAATGACAATAAACTATTGGTAAAAACTAAACATCAATTAAAATAAATAACAGTGTATCTTCATAAAGAAAGAAGACCATTAAAACACTCACGAATTGGCAGCTTCCACTATAAAAAAATATCCATATAGCAACGGTTTAGTTACAGTTTGTCTGATACTATAGGACTTGTTGCTGAAATTTAGCAACAGTATAGCAACAATTTCTGTTGCTAAGTGCTGATAACTGTTACTATACTGTTGCTGAATTTTTTGTAACAAGCCTTATAGTAACAGACCAATTATTGCAATACGGTTATTTTCTTGTAGGGTTCCCTAAAACCCTTCTCAATTGCTGGGATGAAATTTGATGGAACAGCTTGTCCTACGATCATGTTCTCAAATTCTAACTTAGTGGTTGAGCCATGAGGAAGCGGTTCAATATACCTGCATAATAGGAGAATTAAATATGAAGCTGTAACTTTTCATAATTGCTATAAGATTTATGACTAAATGACAAACATCACACTCATTTTGCATGCTTCTTCCTTCAAACTTTTACGGATTTACTTTTATTTTATTTTAGGGGAATTCCCTATAAATAACTGATAGCAACTTATATTTCTCCTATATATCTTGATAAATTCACATTTATCATAGGTAGTGTTGTAGGATATTATTGGAACTATCTTGGGCTTTCCTACCATATCTAACCCTATCCTCTATTATATAAAGAGGGTCAGGAGTCTCTTGATGTATCACTCTGTACAATCATATTAATAAATAAACACTTCGTCTGTTGTTTCTCATACCTCTCTCTATATCTATACATATCTCTATATATATCTATAACGAGCTAATATGTCACACAACACGTTATCACCACTTTGCTCAATTGAAGTAAAAGCTAAGAGATTTGGGTATTTGTTCGAATAACAGGGTTTAAGCTCGAATATTGGGTTATAAACATACGGCCAAAAATTTGAATTTTTTTTGTGTTCGATCGGCCTTCCCCAAAATACGAGGCGTACGGTACACAGACAAACCTATATTTTATAAATTGTGAAGGTAGAAAATTACATGTGACCTAATATGCTACTGAAAAAAAAAAAAACAAAAACAAAACAGCATGAGTTATATATATATATTATATATATAGTATGTGATTAACTTGCAGAGTGTAGATACTACGCATGTACATAGGTTTTTTTTTTTGTTGTTTGTGACTTTGTAAAAGTCAGATGGATCACTGCATGAGAATAAATATTTATGAGATAAATTCTTGCTTAGATAATTCGGTAATTACCCTATAAATTACTTTATATGGAACTTACATGTATAGTGTAAAACTGGTAAATAAAATATATTACTAACATGCATGATTTAGTTACCATGAATAAAAACCTACACATATAGCAATATAATAATAATATATTGTGTTAGATATTGCTGGTGTAACTTTGGTAAATACTAATATAGATTGATTACATTAATTTGGATTCCTTATTAGAAAATATGTACTACCATGCTACTGCTATATTATTTAATCATGCAAGCAGGTACGATCTATATATTTATTTACTGCCATGTACACTTGTGTAAAATATGGTAATTTGCGAAATCATATATTTTCACATTTAAGTTGGAAAAATTATGAACCTTCCCTAAATAGGCTCACCTATTTGGATACGATGTCTAGGAAAGATATAGGCGGAAGTCGATATCCTAATGAGGTCGGTTTTTAAGTGGCATTCGTGCCCTCCACCCTCACCGTCTTTCCTGGTCGTTTTTCAAGTAGAGCTACCGAAAGGGGTTGACTAAATAATAATTTCCCCGAGTGTGTTTATATAATGATGTATGTTTCGCCGAATTGGTGTTTCAGTATCGACCCGTCGTTCGATCAATGAGAACCGATTCACATGAGAAGCAAAACTAATGTTTTTGAACCTGTCGTTTCGAAAAAAAACGTTTGTGCTTGTGCAAACCATAAACATATAAACCAGTCGTTTTATATGATAAATAATCCAGAACTCCCAACACATGTTTGATGCCATCTATGATGAGAAAAATCGTAAAAACATAGTTGCGAAATGACTGTTTAAACGTTGATTTTAATCCGTCACCACATGTTACTCACCCTGATGTGTGAAAATGTGCTGCCCAAATTTTTTTTTGATGCCATCTTTGATGAGTAAAACACGAGTTTGTTGTTACCATCAGGATGAATGCTAAGGCGTTGATTTTATTCCGCCGCCACATTTGAGACGTGATGACGTCTATGGTGAACAAATGTCTGAAATTGACATATTGGAGCAATCCTTCACCAAAATACTAGCTTGGAAATTGTATTCCATAAGCAGTATCGTGAATTTATATTCACCATGTTCCTTTATCGTCCATCTATTATTGGATAAGAAAATTTCCCCGGTGAGTAGTTTTAATCCTATTGGGTCAATGGCGAATTGTTTGCCTGATATTAATGCTCTTCGTGCATATTTTTTTCCACGAATCGAGAACCGAGACAAGTGTTATTTGTCTCGAACTGTCGCAATCCTGATGAATCGCCTAGCCAAGCGAGATTTTAGACAATCGTCAAAATCGAAAACCTGTGGCTCCAAGACAGTAATTGAAAGGAACAATATGGCCCGTTTTCACAAAGCAAAAGATAATGCTCAATGAGGCAACTCTATGCTATAAAGACAAAGGTCATGCACGGTTACTCCTTAAATAGTTCAAAACTATTATAAAGGTGAAAAAACCGATGCTAATGTGGTTAAAGCTAACTGAAAGAAAACTCTTGAGACCACCGGTTTTGTGGCTCAAATGAGTTTGGGACCTTTCTTTATTGATTTTGATAAATCATTGAGCCCTTTTTTCGCTCATCTGGATTATGTTTTCCATTTGGATTATGATTTTTCCATTTGGACATACTTTTGGATTATGGTTTTCCTGTTTACGAAATTTCTCGAAATAATTTAAAGTGTTTTGAGCAAATTCCTTTTGACAAATGTGACCAAACATTAAATTATGAAATTTTAGGCAATACTTGTGGGGTAGTTGATTTTTTTGGAAATAGTGGGTAACAGTGTACCACATAATTTCACCAACTATTTGCCTAAAATAGTACTCAGTGACAACGATTCTGGACCTGTCGTTCCAAAATCAAAATCTTTGGTAAAACCAAATTGATTTGTCAAATATGAGGTCTTATACTCATGTAGGTCCTGCCGTACCTTGTTGAGTTATAAAATATTTGAGAAAACCAGTGTTACCTGGTAATAGCTCATGAAAGAATTAAAATTTCTTTACATATCCTCCATTCAATACGACCAAAAGCGTATTTTAGAGGAGTTGAAATGTCTTTCAAGTGGTTGCTACCACATTCTTTAAAGCATTTAAAGTTACCTTATCATTTCGCCTGTCGTCGAAATGATAAATGATTTAGATGCTAAGACATGATTGTCTATACTATCATTCGCCCGTCGTCGATTGATAAGAGCATTTTGATATTGTGGCATTGACCGGATGAGATATTCCCGGGTCAAAAGACGATGCTTGATTTATAATCGCATCGCATTTGGATTCTCTTTGAGGATATATTTCGTGATTAATCCGAAATTCATGCCACTAATGCTCACTTTGAAAGACTAGTATGTGTAAAGATCACGAAATGAACTCGTAGAATTCTTTGAAAGAATTGAAGGAGTTATTGTGGACTTATCCAACCATAAGACGGACCATAAATATAAATGGTTATGGTTGATGCATCGACAATATGGTCACATTTTAATGTTGTCCACATAAATGCAGCACTTTCCAAACTTTTAGCCCTATCATTAAGTTGATGGCTCATGATCCGGATTATCCTGAAAAGTCTAGTCGACTTGATAATTCCGAAGAGTAAGAATCGAAATTTCGATTTAAATTACCTGAGTTTGGAAATTGAAATTGAACATCCTGTCGATTATGTTCAGACCCAAATGGACTCACGGAAAGTTTGATGATGCGACTGCAAATGATTGCACGCATTTCTTGGTCTTGCGCACCAAGATTTATATTTTCGTGTGGGGTTATGCTATTTTGCTGCATTGGTCCGTCATGAGGCCCACAGACACTCAAACACTAAATGCGTACCAGCTGGTTACTGGTTATGAGCCAGAAGTCTCATATTAACGCGTGTTTAGAGTGATTAATTAATATTTTGATTGAGCCGCTATAGCGTTCAAAATATGGACCTCTGAAGGGGACATAAGTCAATTATGAAGCTCCTGCCTATCATTTGATAGAGTAACCTTGGCAAGCGATCTCTTTACCGCATGATATGCGAAAGTGACATCGCTAAGACTATTCTCCCCGTCGTTAGGGGGAGATTTGCACGTTACCGTTGATAAGGAATGACGTGAATTAACGTGGCATAACCCACTCGGTCTTAGCTTGATCCTTAAAACTGCACTTAGTGATAAGTAAGTGCATAGACTCCCTCAAGTCTAACTAAATGCCAAACACATTTAATGACTTTATGAGATGTCACGAGATCATTTATACCTGCTGCAAAATGCTTGCAAGGATAGACGTCCCTGTCGGACGCCGTGTTCCTGTCGTAACACGTTGCTTTGGCCGAACCCGCCAAGCAAAGGACGCTGCCATCGGCCGTCAGTCTGTCTTCCTTCCCAAGATACGAGGAAGTTGACCAGTTCCAAATTCGTTCAGCCCCAGAGGTGGTGAACTGAAACTCGTTTGTCGCACGAGATAATAAAGGATCAAGGAGATGTGTGATTTCCTCCTCATCCTAAGAATCTCAAAATATTTGTCGATTATGATATCTTAGACGATATCGAAGCGAAATGAGACTGTCATTGATTACTTGTTCATATATTCGGTGACGACTGATAATATGAGCAAATTATGACAGGGAACCATGTACCGTTGCCTGAAGTCAACGTAGAATAGACTGGACTAATGGAAACTTGCAATCCAAGTAGACTCCTTAGCGAAAGTGTGTTCGGACCTGTAGTTCCAACACCACCAATGTCAAACGAGTTCGTTTATTTGGTTATTCGTAAGGAAAAGTGATGAGAATAATGAGATTGTAGAATGCTCGCCTAGTAGCGCAAGGCTTCTCTCACACCTTGGAATTGATTACGAGATGGTTGATTTTCTCGTAATGGACATTATAACAGTCCCCTACTTTACCAGTTTAGTAGTTTCTGGAAAACTGAGTATGCAGCCATGAATGTGGTCACGGTTTTATCTCTATGGGGATTTAGACAAAGAGATATAGATGAAGGTCCCTGTGTGACTTCATGTGCTTAAATCAAGTAGTTTCTGACCACGGAACACGATCTCAATTGACTGAGACGTTCACTATATGGATTAATATAATCCGAGCGGATGTGGTATACCGCCTAAGTGAGTACTTGATTAGGTTGGGATACTTGAACAAGTTTTATGCCCTTGCGTGTTTTATTACGCGATCCATTTTTGGATTTGCCTTCGAGATGAAGGAACTTGGGAAGACACGGTAGTGACTCAACCTGATGATTGAGTCCCGTAAAGATTGAATCTAAGTCCATGATTCAGACTACACCCAGAAGGTGTTATGACGTTTTAGTCATCATGACGCTAAGTCGTCAGATTCTCCCATGATCGTTCGATCACTAGACATTGATATAGACCCAGTCCGTCCCTGATAAGACGATGAAGAGATATTGAACCATAATGTTCATATCTAAGTACAATAAGCGCATCATTGTACTTGGTCTAATGTGCTAGGACGAACATCTCGTCTGTTGTGAATGGTATAGCTCGACACAACATCGCGCTAACACGCTGCCATCGAAATGGCACTAAAGACACATTCCCTTACCTTATGGTAATTTTGGAAGTGGGCTAGTTTATCCCATTTGCGTCATCGAGTGTACCTACCCCCTTCGGTACTCGAATTAACGCAACCCTTTTTCGGTTATACCGATGCCGGTTACTTATCAGACCCGCATAAGGGATATTCCTAACATGGTATGTCTTTACCATTAGGAATAAGGCGACATCTTGGAGGTCTTGGAATGACTCCAAGTGAATCACTCTGATCTATTCGTGCTCTATGAGACGACTAGAGAGTGTATATGGCTTCGAGCTAGTATTAGTCATATTTGAATTACATATGTTCTGTCTCACGATCCAGATAAAACACTTGTCATAGAAGACAACTTGTTGTTATTGATCAAGAGAGACATGACTACATTATGCTATTTAGCATTTCTCGCCGAAATTAATCTTCACAAATGAAGTTTAAGAGCATCCAGTTGAATGCTCGTTCTATTCCACGTTAGATTTTCTTGCATCCAGTCATATGTAAGTAAATGAGGCATCCAGTCGAATGCTCGTACTCTTTCTTGGAATATGAAATCTTTGCACCCAGTCGTGTGCAAGTGAGGGGGAGCATCCAGGTGAATGCTTATTGTACTTGTTGAACCATGGGGTTCAATAATTGATTTTGATTATAATTTTGATTATGTTTTTAATGATTTTACGATTTCTCTATTTCGATGATATAATGCTTGTTTTTTTCCAAAAAGAGAATTTGTAAATTGCAGAACACCAGAAAGATAGAGCTCGGAAAAACGAAGCCACAGGTTCAAGCGGAACCAAAATCGGAGCTAAAACGAAGGAGTTATGAGCATTCAAAGATTTACGGGACCAGGATTACAGTCGACCGATCGACGTGACAAAAACGACCGATCATTTTTGATCCAATTTCTTCCAGTGAGTCCAGTATAAAAACGACCGATCGTTTTCAGAAAACGACCGATCGTTTTCTGTAAAACGACCGATCGACTGTAGAAAACGACCGATCGTTTTCTGCAGTTTTCGAAAACAGCTTTTCAGCTTATTCTGGAAAAGAGCTGTTATATCTTCAACGGTCATAACCCAGAAAAACAGACTTTGCTGTTATATAAACCACCCCAATATCTCTCCTAAATTACCAATCACAACAACAATCAATCCTTCAACCTCTCTCATATACAAAAACCCAAAATCACCATTTTGGTGAAATACTTCGAAAAGAGAGAAATTGAAGATAAAGAGATACAAGCTCCAACAAAGATCAAACATCATCGAAACCACATATTAGCTTATTTTAGAAGCAATCGATTGTGAGTGTTGTTTCAATTTTTGATAAAATTGTAACGAGTATTTTATAAACTCATTTTTGTGAGCGAGTGATCGGGTAGAGGCTTTGTAAGCAAGTGAAGCTTAAAAGCTCTAGGTCTTTTCATTCGGGACACTCATAAAGTGTGGGGGAGCTTAATCGGTTGATTAGCTCATTAGGATTGTAAAATCCGAAAGAAGAATTATAGTGAATTACTCGGTAGTACCGAGGAGAGGACGTAGGCCGTTTGCCGAACCTCTATAAATCTTGGTGTCTTCTTCTTTCCCTAAACTTTTACTTTCCGCAACTTTATTATTGCTTATATTCTTGCTTGCGTTTAGGATTTCTAGCATTTCATTATAGTATATTAAACGCTTAAGTTTAGAATTTGCATAAGTTGGGTGTTAGTTGTTTAGAATTTTTAATTAGGCGAAAATCGCCATAAACCTTATTCACCCCCCCTCTAAGGTTTAGCCGCACCGGGCCAACAATTGGTATCAGAGCCGAGGCTCTTGCATATAGGAATTTAACGATTCTAGAGTTAAGATCCCGATGGCTAATCAATATAATTTTACTTCCGCTATTGCTTCATCAGCCAATACTCCACCAAACTTTGATGGGGTAAATTATTCATATTGGAAGGATAGGATGAGTATGTTCCTACAAAGCTATAATGTTAATCTTTGGAAGATTATTAAAGTAGGATATTCCGCTCCTAAACACGAAAATAGCGAAAACCCAATCCCCGTAGAGGACCTAGATAACGCTCAACTAGAAGCCTACTCTACTAACGCTAAAGCGATGTATGCTATTGTTTGTGCCGTTTCTCCTAACGAGTACAACAAAATTTCCGCTTGTAAAACCGCTAAGGGTATGTGGGATAAGTTAGTAGTTATGCACGAGGGCACTAACCAAGTTAAGGATTGCAAACTCCAAATTCTAGTGCACGATTACGAACTTTTTAAAATGAGCGAGGGTGAAACCATTTCCGATATGCTTGCTAGATTTACTACTATTACTAACGGATTAACATCTCTTGGTAAGCATTTATCTTGTAAGGAAATGGTCTCAAAGGTGATTCGGAGCTTGCCGAAGGAATGGGAACCAAAAGTCACCGCAATTCAAGAGGCGCACGACATGAATACTTACACTCTTGATGCATTGACGGGTTCACTTATTACTTACGAGATCACCCTCAATAGTCACAAGCCAATCTCAAAAAGGAGGGAGATAGCTTTCAAAGGAACAACTTGTGACGAAAGCGATGAGCTATCCAATGACGACGAAAATTCAATGCAAATCATTCGAATCGTCAAGGAAATACTCAAGCTAAAAGACCACCGCAAACATAAAGGTAAATCGTCAAATAATTCAATTTATTCTAACGATTTTGTTTGCTATACTTGTGGCAAGGAAGGACACATGGCGAGAGATTGCCTAAAGAATCACAAGAGCAAAGCCAAGAAGAAGATATTCGATTCAAGCTCTAGCGATAGCTCCGACCAAGATGAAGTTGCTCACCTTGGTTGCTATATGGCCATGGAAGAAAGCCATGAACAAAACCTCTCTTCTTCAAGCGAAAGTGAAAGCGAAGCCGATGAGGTAAATGATCCTTCTTATGATGAATTACTTCATATGTGCGATATTTATTCCGAAAAATTTCCTAAGCTTGTAGAGAAGGTCAAATCTCTTAAAAAGATAAATTCTTCTCTCAATGAAGAAATAAGATCTTTAAAAAGAGATAAAATTGAAAATGAGTCTATTCCAACATCGTCATTCTCTTTACTTGATATAGATGACGAAAAGGAAGACTTGAAAGACAAAAACAATGATCTCGTCATTCATAATAAGTCTTTACAAACCGAGATCAATTTTCTTAAAAATGAAGTCTCTAGACTTACTAAAACTCTTTCAAAACCATCTTCCTTAGATTGTGATTTATTAGAAAATTTTGAAGAGTTGAAGGATGCTTTCGATAAAGTTAAAAGCAAAAACAAGGTTTTGAGTTCTCATGCTTTTAACTTAAATGACAAGGTCAAGGTTTTAGAAACCGAGAATGAATCGTTGAAAACTAAAAACAACGATCTTGTCATTTCCATTGAAAAACTTAATTTAACTACTTCAAAGTTTTCTAAAGGTAAAACCGTTTTAGAAAACATTTTGAGTTGTCAAAAAGATTTCAATGATAAGAGCGGTTTAGGTTTTGATTGCATTGGGTCTACTTCTAACAAAACCCGCTTCGTTAAAGCCTCTAAGATTTCTACAACTCCTATTCCACCTAAACAAGAGGTTGTTTTTACTAAAGGGAGTACTTCCAAGATTTTTCAAAAATCTTTTAATGATAGGAAAGGTATAGGTTTTAAAACCAAAATGGATACTCCGAAAAACCTTTCCAAAACATCGTATAACTCTCGTTATACTAAAAAGTCTAAGCATTGTGTGCATTGTAGTAGAAATGAGCATATTTCTTCTAGATGCCCTTATCGTTTCCATGTTAGTAGAAGCGATTTGAAATGGGTAGTAAAGACCCGAGCCACTAACAATGTCGGACCCAAAAGAAATTGGGTACCAAAGGACAAAATTTGTGTTGTAGGTATCTCCATCCAAAAGGAGAAAATCCACAAATGGTTGGCAACGCCGACAAAAGCCGTGGAAGTCAAGAAGATCGACTCCACCATCAAGGATGAAGTGCCGTTGATCAACAAAGGTGGAAGGCATACCAACAAGTGGTACCACCTATTTGGAATCGGCAACGCTCAATGCAAATGCCATTAGCGAGCGGACTCAACCTCACATCACATATGCGGTATACTCTAATATATTATTTACATATATGTGATTAGTTGGGTCGGGTATATGCATCATATTTACATTTTTCATGTTTTGGTTTTTCTTTAAAAACCCTTCACATAACCCCATATTTTTGAATGCATTTTGATAATGCCAAAGGGGGAGAAAAATGATATATTTTGGTGTAATGCGTTTTGTTAAAATGGAGGAGATATTTTTCTTGTATCTTGTAAAATCATCATTAGTTTGTCATAATCAAAATGGGGGAGATTGTTGAACCATGGGGTTCAATAATTGATTTTGATTATAATTTTGATTATGTTTTTAATGATTTTACGATTTCTCTATTTCGATGATATAATGCTTGTTTTTTTTTCCAAAAAGAGAATTTGTAAATTGCAGAACGTCAGAAAGATAGAGCTCGGAAAAACGAAGCCACAGGTTCAAGCGGAACCAAAATCGGAGCTAAAACGAAGGAGTTATGAGCATTCGAAGATTTACGGGACCAGGATTACAGTCGACCGATCGACGTGACAGAAACGACCGATCGTTTTTGATCCAATTTCTTCCAGTGAGTCCAGTATAAAAACGACCGATCGTTTTCAGAAAACGACCGATCGTTTTCTGTAAAACGACCGATCGACTGTAGAAAACGACCGATCGTTTTCTGCAGTTTTCGAAAACAGCTTTTCAGCTTATTCTGGAAAAGAGCTGTTATATCTTCAACGGTCATAACCCAGAAAAACAGACTTTGCTGTTATATAAACCACCCCAATCTCTCTCCTAAATTACCAATCACAACAACAATCAATCCTTCAACCTCTCTCATATACAAAAACCCAAAATCACCATTTTGGTGAAATACTTCGAAAAGAGAGAAATTGAAGATAAAGAGATACAAGCTCCAACAAAGATCAAACATTATCGAAACCACATATTAGCTTATTTTAGAAGCAATCGATTGTGGGTGTTGTTTCAATTTTCGATAAAATTGTAACGAGTATTTTATAAACTCATTTTTGTGAGCGAGTGATCGGGTAGAGGCTTTGTAAGCAAGTGAAGCTTAAAAGCTCTAGGTCTTTTCATTCGGGACACTCATAAAGTGTGGGGGAGCTTAATCGGTTGATTAGCTCATTAGGATTGTAAAATCTGAAAGAACAATTATAGTGAATTACTCGGTAGTACCGAGGAGAGGACGTAGGCCGTTTGCCGAACCTCTATAAATCTTGGTGTCTTCTTCTTTCCCTAAACTTTTACTTTCCGCAACTTTATTATTGCTTATATTCTTGCTTGCGTTTAGGATTTCTAGCATTTCATTATAGTATATTAAACGCTTAAGTTTAGAATTTGCATAAGTTGGGTGTTAGTTGTTTAGAATTTTTAATTAGGCGAAAATAGCCATAAACCTTATTCACCCCCCCTCTAAGGTTTAGCCGCACCGGGCCAACAGTACTAATTACTACTTAGTCGAAATCCTCGCACCCTGTCGTGTGTAAGTGAGGGGGAGCATCCAGTCGCATGCTCGTGTACTCTTTTTGTCCTTAGACCAAGGTTTTTTCCCACTGGGTTTTCCTTGGCAAAGTTTTTAGCGAGACACGTTCCCATTATATCTCACTTAAGATTACCGAAATTAGGGGGAGTATCCTGTTGTATACTTCTTACCACTGTGTACTCTTTTGTCCTTCGACTAGAGGTTTTTCCCACTGGGTTTACTCTAGCAAGGTTTTGATGAGGCACCTGTTTTGTGGTTGATTCCATATTACTACCACTGTTGCACTCTTTTTCCTTCGATCAGAGATTTTCCCATTGGGTTTGCTCCGGCAAGGTTTTGATGAGGCACGCTGTTTTGTGGTTAGTTAATTACATAGAATTTCGGCCTATATCATTCGGCTACACAGTTTCTCCTAGGTACCGGTTTTGTCCCACACTGGGTTTTCCGTCCCTAAGGTTTTTATGTGTTTAACACTGCGAATGAACTCGACTCACATCGACAGTATGAAGACGAAGAAATCAAGACGTCCAAAGGGGGAGTGTTGTAGGATATTATTGGAACTATCTTGGGCTTTCCTACCATATCTAACTCTATCCTCTATTATATAAAGAGGGTCAGGAGTCTCTTGATGTATCACTCTGTACAATCATATTAATAAATAAACACTTCGTCTGTTGTTTCTCATACCTCTCTCTATATCTATACATATCTCTATATATATCTATAACGAGCTAATATGTCACACAACAGGTAGCATTTTTAATTATTTAGTTTAATAAACATATTTTATCTCTTTACAAACCCAAAAAAATAGTTTAAAATTACAACAAAATAAAAAAAAAACAAAAAAAATTTATAAAAAATCACAAAAAAATTATAAAAAACACAAAAAATTATAAAATAATGAATTAAAAAAAAATAAATAAAAAATAAAAAATAAATAAAAAATAAAAAATTGAAAAAAATCACAAAAAAACACAAAAAAGAAAAGAAAAAATAATAAAAATGACAAAAAATTATAAAAAATCACCAAAAATCACAAAAAATAACAAAAAATAATTAAAAAACCACAAAAAATAAAATGAATTATAAAAAATGAAAAAATCATAAAAAATGAAAAAAATATCACAAAATTTTAAAAAAAATACAAAAAAATATATAGTTTTTTTTGTCAAAATAACACTTTTTATACCGAAAAATCTGTTTTTTCATAAAAAAAACACTTTTTCCATCAAAAAGTGAAAATTTTTTTATAGAAAAAGTGGTTTTTCCATGAAAATGTGCATTTTTTGAATCTAAATAAGCAGAAAGTGCATCTAGTTCAGTCGAAAGTACGTATAGTTCAGTCAAAAGCGTATATAATTCAATAAAAGTGCATATAGTTCAGTCGAAAGTGCATATAGTTAGTCAAAAGTGCATAAAATTGAGTAAAAATTGCATTCAATTCTGCTGAAAGTACATCTAGTTCCGTTGAAATTGTATACAATTCAGTCGAAAGTAAATATAGTTTAATAAAAGTGAGTATGCATATAGTTCAGCTAAAAGTGCATCTGGTTCAGCTGAAAGTACATCTGGTTCAGCTTAAAGTGCATCTAATTTAGTCAAAAGTATATATAGTTAAGCAAAAAGTGCATATAATTTAGTCGAAAATGAATATAGTTCAGTCGAAAGTGCATATAGTTCAATAAAATTGTATATACTTCTGTCAAAAATGCATCTCATTCAGCTAAAAGTGTACCTGGTTCAGCTGAAAGTGCATATGGTTCAGCCAAAAGTGCATCTAGTTCAATAAAAATGCATATAGTTTTGGAAAAGGTGCATCTGCTTCAGCTGAAAGTGCATATAATTCAGCTGAAAGTGCATCTAGCTCAGTTGAAAATGCATGTAGTTCAGTCGAAAGTGCATAAAGTTTAATAAAAGTGCATATAGTCCAATACAAAAAGTGTATATATTTTACTTTAAAGTTAAAAAAAACTGGTTGGATTCGAACCACCAACCTCTTGATCATCAGTGTTGGGTGCAAGCACTCCTACCAATTTGAGCTTACGGATCTAAAATTAGTTTCTAAAAAGGCAATTCAAACTTTAACAAGTATTGAAATGAGTCAAACGAGAATTAAATACATAAAATTCACTTTATGATGAAAAATGTAATTAGCACCTTGTATTCCCTCCGAATGCGTTCAACATATATGTCCAAATGTAACTCTCCCATTCCTGAGATAATTGTCTGCTCACAAGATGTTTCCGGTATTATTACGAGGATTAAACAGTACTATTAATAAGCTGAAGAACAAATAGACCGTCTATGTATAACAGAAGAAAATGAGGAAGCAAGCAAAGAAACATTCACACAAATAGAAGTCAAACCTGCCCACTTTCAGGATCCAAGCCAACACGAAAAGTAGGGTCCTCTCTTTGAAAGCGATTCAAAGCTTTTGAAAACTGCAAAAAGATGATGTGTCAGATTTTACAACTTGCCTGAAAAAACTTCCCCCTGACTTCTATATCTGAAAGACAAACCCCCTTCCTTCTAAAGAAAATGTCATTTTTGTCCATCAAACTATCAGTTATTAACAATTAGTACATCATAGAATTGGAATTAACAATCTGTACGACAAGCAACATAAAATGAAAGGTTTAGTAGACTCATTTCAACTCAAAAAAAGAACGGTTATGTATTAATTGCTCGGATAGCTGACGTACTAAGCACCAATCCGCACAAAATTGAACTATTAGTATACCAACATCAGAATTTAAACCTTATAAACGCTTATACATTCTGATCGGTTGGTGTACCAATTGTTAATTATTTGTGTAAATTGGCATCTAAACTGTGAATTTTAATACGTTGGTGCACTAGTTGTTTTATTTTGTAGATTGGTCTGTAAATTGTGAATTTGGATAGGTTGGTGTTCTAGTTGTTCCAAGTTGAAAGGTTTATGTTAAGAGAAATTTGGTCACGTGTGATTATGTTACCGCTTCCAATTATGATTTAAAAGTAAAACTAACATCGCATATGACCAAAAATCGGCTAAAAAGTTTACATAAATCAACTAAATTGTGTTGATTGATAGATATTTTATATGTAAGTATGTAAATTGTTAATCTTGTAAAATGAGTATGCAAATTCTTAACTACCAATATGTTGGTGTAGTAAACAATAATTTTCAAAAAAAAAAAAATGATTTTTTCCTTTTTTTTTATTTTTATGATGGACAGATATCAAGTATTCACCTGTCCTCCAGAATCTTTGGAAATCGGACAAATACCTGGCTAGGGGACATTCATTGATGTCATGGTATATCTAATTTTTCCATCAGTAGAAGTATCCCCTGGTGACACAATATTAAATTAGATAAACCAGTTTAGAAGGGATAGATAAATAGATGTGCAGCATGCCAAAGGCACAAAATTCCAGACACCATTTTTGTAAGTGACGAAATGTTAATGTCTCTTCGCTTCCTAATTTACTAGATTATTTCCAACACCTCAACAACGACCAATCTAATCGCATATGACTACTTACATCCAATTTAATCACGTTGATTAGTTACATCCAGAGTAAATGTTGTAACGTCCGAAATTTTATGGTTTATTATTAATTTCAGTAATAATTTAGTGATATTTAGTTTTGTGGGTGATTACGTATTTGTATGAAATATACATTTGATATGGAATTGTGTATATATAATAGTTGTGGGGATGATTGATATCATGTAATTAATAAGTGCACTATTTAGTAAATTAGTCAAACTAAAACCTAAAAATATATATGGTACATATGCTATACATATTATATATATACATACACATCCTCCATACATACATACATACGGAGAGAGAGAATATAAAGGAGAGAGAGAGACTTCAGCCGAGAGAGGTGTTGGTGGCAAGACCATTCCGGTAGCCCAACTCCGGCAATACGCAACAGTGGTGGTTTGTGTTGGGTTTTAGGGCTGCGACTTTGGGAGCCGATTCCGATGTCATCCGGTGTCCGTTTTTTTATAATCAAATACATTTTTTTAGCATATTCTTCGAGAGCTATCTATCCGTGTAAGCCGTTTCATCATTTTAACTTTTATAAAAACCCATTTTTTGGAATATTTACTATAATCCGAATTAGAGACTTTTATATTAATTCGTAGCTCGTTTTAATTACATTTTAGGGCTGTTGAAGGATTGTTTTGGGCTGTCCAAATCTGGTTCTAACTGTTAGGTCGATTTCGGCTTGAGTTCGGGTTTATTTGACAAACGAGCTCTTGTTTGTGTAGGTAAGAGGAGGAATATGTTTTCGCTTTAAAGGCGGTTTTGTGTGTTGTTTGTTGTATGCTAAACTATGTAAAATGCGTAGTGTGTATTACATCATGTTATTGTACTGTGTGTGTAACAGGATTCACATTGTTTTTATTTATGGTGATTATATTGTGTACGACGATTTTAAAATGAATTGTGAAAAAAAAATGATTTAAATGTGTTATTTAATTAAATCTTTTAAAAACGTGAAAGTGTGAAAGTGGTGATATTGTGTGAATATTGTGGTGATATCGTGACAAAAATATGTTCAAGTGATTTTTAATATTCGATTAAATAAACTATTACAAAGTGTGGCGTTATTTATTTTATTTTCAGTTCGTGGACTCTACCATTTAGGTTTTTGCGAGTCTTTTATATTTATTTTAGCTATTGTAGTACCAAGTTTTAATGACGAGTTGTGTCAGCTTACGGTGAGATCCCGAAAACTTACGCAATGATTAGGTATATCGGTATCATAGGGTTAGTGTATTTAAAGCCGGCCGCATATGTTTTGGTCACATATTAGTGTCATAATATGAGTGAGGGAACTATTGCAGTTTGAGTCCTAGAGCAGAGTGGCACTAAAAGTTAGTACATGTGAGGCAATCCCGACTTTGTTTTTCATTGAGTCTTGTTTTATTTTATTATTAATTCAGTTGATCTTGATTATATGTTCGTTTACTTGTGTTTACGAATTATACTTGTTGATGTGTTTTTCGTGCAATTGTCATTTTATCATTATTTACCAATATATCATATTTGACATGTTATGATTGTGTGTGCGTGCTTAGTAGCACGCACTGTTTTTAAAGCGAGATTGTTTTCTTATCTCATTTCTTTGTTTTTTTACATTTTGTTCACGATCGATGTACAGGTGCTGACTTAGACCAAGACGAAATTTAGTATGCTTGCTTGTGACTCATCATCATATTACACGTGATCACGTACACGTCAGACTTGTTTTTATCCATTTTTATATTATCTCATTTTGACCCTTGTGGGCCTAATAGACGTTTAACGCAAGTTTATTTTCTTGTAGTTGGAGTAACTTATCACGTGCACTTGTTTATCTTAGATTACGCTATTTTATCGAATGTCAGCTGAGTTGAATTTGATTTATCCTTGTTGGATTATTTGGTAATCGCGTTGGCGATTTTGTTATGTATGGTTTTCAAATAGGTAAAATTTTATGAAAACAAATAGATACGCGAAGCTCATGCCGAAATTTTCTAAAAACGTATTGTATTGTTTGCGTTGTCACATTTGAGCACAATTGGCTACCCTTAGACCAACTTAGGAAATCAAATGTGATTATCGGCATGCCTTGAAATATTTATTTGGGTCTATTGATTAGCATATTATCGAATGACATTACGCATGTTTCGTTATTTAAACATTTTTCTTTTAAATAATATTCACGACTCCGATTTTAACCAAATTCGGGACCTGGCAAATGTGCTTAAAGTTTAGTTGCTATGTAACACAGAGACTCGTGGAAGAAAAAGTAGTACCTGAAGCACAATCTACACCAAATACAGCTACTATTTGGCCAGCATGTGCCTCTTGAATATCCTGTAGCACAAGAAATAAGTGGCATAAAAAACAAATTACACATTTAGGAACTTCTGCTATGTACTTCAAAATGGGGAATTTCAAATCAAATGATGTAAGGAAAATTACCTCCAACTCGTTGGAATGTAAACGAACCATTCGAGGCACCTACCAATAGAAGAGAATGTAAGTAAACGAAAATAAAAAAACGGCCACCTCTCAACTTAAAAAAAAAACAGAAAGTGACAAACAATAAGATGAATCCTCAGAATAAAAGAAGATGCATGAAGAATACAATACGAATTAGAAAGTACACTAAAAAACCTAGTTATTTAACGATGGTCCTCCCTCTCGTATAGAGAGGATCAGGTAGTAAATCAATATTGGTATGTAATGGTATGACAGTAATAATGATTCTTTCTGTATGCGCTAACTCTTCATATGAAATGAAGCGACATTTCAGAGGACAATCGAAACCTAATGAATCAGGAAACTATCACATGCTTCCTTTGACAAAATAGATTTTTCAGGAGCTTTATTTCAACTATGCATCATATAAGATGGCAGGCATATATACAGCATATATCATGATTACCAAATTAAAGAGCTAAATAAATTTTCAAAATTCACTACAACAGAAAGTAATACTGAGCAAAGTCGAAGTTGAATTCTACACTCACCTTGACCTTCTTGCCAGTGTTTATGTTGGTAATGAATTCACCCTTCCTAATAATTCCTTCATAAATTCTTCAATGAATAAAGGTCGAAATTAGCATGGGTTTTAATGTCAATGCACAAATTAGAAAACAACCCAAGAAACAAGAGAAATATTTAACTGTAATTTGTAGAACGACTGTAACTGTAAATATATTTAACCGTAACCGGTAAGTAAGTAATATTAGGGTGGAATGGTAAATCTTATTATATTAACCAACCGCTTGTATCGTTAATAACGTACCTATCGTAGCATTCATACCACATTTAATGGTATTACCGCACTGTGTTACGCTAATATTGTACCAGTCATAATAATGGTATGATAGTGGTATCAAATCTAATATATTCATTTACAATAGTAAGTTGTCAATTTTGTTATTAAATAGTACTACTTTACTAGTTTATTATATGTATTCGACGTTCAATATGTTTGTACATTGATGCTATATAAATGATCTAAACACATAATCTGAATAATATACCTAAGCATTTGTGGAATTTTGTTGGAGTTATTCAGTTTGTATCGAATATATTCAAACTTAATAATTTTTAACTTCAATCACTTAATTTCTTACTAATCCCTCAATGACTTGTTATGCATTGATTAAAATTGTACTCTAATGATTAAGTTACATGTTCGCTACTATTTTTTTTTTACTCGATATCATAATTGTTTCAACAACTGATAATTCATGGCTATCAAACAAATTCAACAAATATTAACATCAAATTGAAAAGAAGATCATTATGTGATAGGACTAACTGCTAGTTAAATTTTTTGTGACGCTACCGATATGGTAATTGTACCGTACCGTACCATACCATTACCGTACCATACTTACGGTCTATCACGTTACGGTAAACCGCAAGTATGGTACGATAATAGTATGAAATTTTTAGTACCATATTTATGTGGTACGGTAATGGTACAAGATAGCAATGATAATTGTACCACTTCCCCCGTAATATACATATAAAAGTCGCAGTTATGAGTTTTGAAACTTAGCAATCGTTTTGGAAACATATTTTATTGTTGGGAGAATGGAGTTTAAATTTATTCAATTGTTCACTTTTATTAGTTTTTTCTTAAGAGAGAATTACATCAAAAAGGGATCATTGGGTATCTTTGTATTGACGATTTATGATTGATTACGTTATCTTCTTCGCTATCTATTTCATACTATATTACCAATTCTTCTTATTTTAGAAACCCATTATTTGTAATTATAGATTATAAATTTTCTGTAGCAAAAATCTAAAAGAGCTTTGGATTAGACCCGGGATTGATTCCTGGCAGGGTAAATAATTTTTGTTTTTAAAGTGTGGAAACTGTTTGTATGACCTGTATTAGTACTAGAAAACAAGCGCGGGATTAGCCACGATGATGTCCCGCGATTGTGTGAGATTGAGGTTGTGTTAAGTTTTGGGTCTTGAACAACATGATTTTTGTGCTGGGATTTTTTGCAATTTCTTCACTACTACTCGTATTTATTTCGTTGAATGATTTGTAGCCATTTCATTTGTGTTGGTATCTTCATGCCTATGAAAAGATGCACGTTGGATACCTAAAAAAAGGGTAAATCAATTTCAGCCAAAAGAACAGAAAACTCAGATAATAAGCTTGATCAACAAATACAGTCTAGGTTCTCAACCTCGAAAGAAGTTTTATATCTGAATATGAGAGCATATTCAATGGTTTGTTGCAGCTTTGAAAAAAGTAAAGGAACTTTTGTTTTGATGTCATGATAAATGTTGGTCCAGCAAATGGAACATAAAACCATTAAGTCGATTTACCAAATACAATAGGGGGTGGGTTTGGGTCGGGACCCGACCCGTAAACACTTAAAAGTGCTTTACCCGCAAAAAAGCAAAAAAACTTACGAATTTTTATTTTGTAAAGCGCGAATTTTAAAACACTATGTACAACCAACATATATATCTGTACAAGTAGGATGTCTCACATTTTACCGTTTCTTTACCTGCAGCTATATATGCCTAGGCATATACTATCAGATATTAAACAACTTGCATAATGTTGTCATGCGTTGAAATATCACTCTGTACCATTTTTTTCTTTAATTTTTCACGTATATGTTTATACAAGGCTCATAATTTCTTGATTAAAAAAAAGGCTCATAATTTCTTAATACCCTTCGAGCATATGTTCAGTGAATGCTTTCTCTTAACTTGGCAATATAGACATAGGCACATAGCATTATCCATATTGAATTACTATCTTTAATTGCAGTTCAACTCAAGTCCATTAAAGACTCTGAAGAAATAGGTCTAGCTATGGAGCATTTAGAACCTCATTAAATGAGTGAGTAAACATTGACATACAGATTTTTGTCCCGGTAATGCCTTAATACTCGATTAATGTTCTTTTTTCCTTTTGTATTCTTTCACTTCTCCTCATTCATCTTTTATCAAATCGAAACCTTTCTCAAGTACTGCAATTATATACACTTTTAGAAATCACAAAATGTCGTTGCACGATATTGGTGATTGGAATTGAGAAAAAAGTTATATTGAACCAGAATCAGTCCAACTGAGAGATGCAAAGCAAACTGCTGCTATTGACCTAATCACCAAGTTGAACGATCTTCACTCATACTCAGATGGTAGGAAATATAAAGGTGATTATGCTCATCCATTTGTGTAAATTGTTTCATGCTTATAATTGGCTAGCATATAACTTTTGGGAAGGGTGGAACGAAATAAGAGGGAAAAAGTATATTTAGTGTACTGTATTATCTGCTTTTAACGATTTAGACGTGAGACTACCAAAGTTAACAATTGACGTACTGAACTATTATATTATTCACAATTCAGGTATTGCCGTTAATTTAGTTGGATGAAACTTAGTTTTATTTTTCATTTTGGTCATATTTTTTGTAACTTGTATAAATTTAATCTTGTATTTTTGAAACATTACAATATACAATCTTTATACTAAAACACATACACATACATACATAATAAGTATTTCAGTTTAAAAAACATATTATTTGACTAGATTTTCTTTGATTTTTTTTTCTAAAATAAAAAATTATAATTTTTTTTACACTTTCTCTAAAACGAAAATAAAGTAACTTTTAGATTTATGACATTCGAGCAAAAACTTATTTGAGGCCACATCAATATTTGAATACTTTCAAGAAAAAAAATGGTAAATTGTTATTTTTTTTCAAAAAAGTATTCATTTTTAGTAAATAGAATATATTTGTTAAGTATTTATAATTTTTTTTTTATACACAAACATCATCTAGAATTTACATTATTTGCAATAATATATATACATGCATTATATTATATATATTTTTATACATACATTAATATAACATATATATATATGTGTGTGTATTATATACTTATATATATAAGATATAATTATATATTTTTGAATTTATAATAAAATAAGACATTTCAGAAAATTAAGGGTTAGATTTATACAAGTTACAAAAAATATGACTAAAATGGAAAGTGAAACTAACTTCCATTCAACTAATTTAACGGCGGTATCTGAATTGTGAACATTATGATAGTTCAGTACGTCAATTATTAATTTTGCTAATCTGATAACTAAATCGTTAACAATAGTTAGTACAGTACACTAAATGTATTTTTTCTCTTTATATTCACAACATTTCAACTTTCAAGCTTTGTACACTATGAACATTAGTCTTACTTTAGCAAACAGGGGTGGAACCATGGGGCAGGGGTGCCACCGTCGCCCCAAAAATTTTAAAATTATTTTTTATATATAAACAAATTCAGATATTTAAGATTTTATAAATTAATTGTCCCCTAAATAAAAAAATATTAACTTAGTTCAAATGTTAAACATAAAGTTTTTGTGTCACAAAATCTCTAGTTCAAATCTTATGGTTATTTTTTACTATTTATTTAATTAACATTAGCTTACTATTTGACTTCTCTATTAATTAATTGCATCTTTAATATATTATTACAATGTTTTATAAACAAATATTTTTGTTTAGTTTCATAGCCATATTATAACAAAGTTTAAACTAATAAATTCGTAATTATAGTCAATTTTTCTGTATAGTTTGAAATTTTTAGATCAATGAATTTTTTATATTAATAACAAGTCAGTTAAGTTTTAAACTTTAGTTTTTTTGTCTTTTTTATACCGTTTATTGTTATTGTAATAACAAAAAAAAATCAACGTTTTAAATTTTTAGATCAATGGACAAGTCAGTTAAGTTTTAAATTACAGATTTTGTTTTTTTTATATCGTTTATTATTATTGTACTAAAAAAAATATTAATGGACCCTCAAAAATTGAATACAGGTTCCGCATGTGTTAGTAAATGATGATGTCACAAACGTAGTTGGCATAAAAAAAACTGATAAAACTCAAGATTATGACAAGTTCAAGGTAGCACATAGCTAGGTAATGATTTATTGTGCAATATTATCATCTCACTAAGTTTTTCGTCTCTGCAACGTTAACCTCAAGCTTGAAGCACCACCACGTAGGCTGACACCATCGCCGGTGCCCCACACGAGAACCGGCCCAAAAGTTTCAGAAACCTGTGGAAACTAAAAATCAATAGCTGTGTTATAAACCATTCTCAAGTAAATCTATTGGAAAACTACATTATTGGTCAGTGACATAGAAATCAATTTCAAGGCATCAAAATTAAGATTGATTTTTCCTCTAGAGCTATGATAGCTTATTTGCATTGTGCTTTTTTACTGAGAATTTTATGCTTCTTTTTTAACGCAATGACTCTCCGGTACTATATTTTACTAACATCTAATGTTCCATAATCATGATAAGGAAGTAAAAAGATTTTAGTTGTAAAAATTGAGGAGAAGAAATATGGAGACATAAAAAAATGTTTATTTAGTACAAAATTCATGTCTTAATTATCAAAAATCATGGTATAATCTATCTAAATTAAATACACACTGATGCTGCATTTTTCGACTTTTTGTTTTTAACTTTTATGCCACATTTATGTATTGATCGTTTAAATAAAAATAAAAATTGGAATGATTATTTAGTATATAATTTGAGACTTAATTATCCAAAAGCTCATGGTTAAAATCTCTTTTAAATTACGTAGATACTTATTGTATATATGATGTTATTTCTTTTTACTCTTAGCTTTTAACTTTGATGTTCATGATGCTACGTTAATATGTACCGAATTTTAAATAAGAGTTGAGATATGGGTTTTTTGAATATTAAGTGTGTTTTTATGTATTAATCAATAATTTTCCCCAGTTACCTAGTTGCCAGAGAAACTTAAAAGGTTATTCTTTTTGGTCAAAAGAAATAAAAAAAATTAATTGACATTTATAACAATTAATTGGAAAATAAGTATCATGATCAATAATATTTACGTAACGGGTCTTGCTAACATATGTCTCAGGACACATGATAAGATAAGCGCATTTGAATAATTATAGTGCAATTAACATGTAACTAAATGATCCTTATGATAGCAGGTTATGATTCCTTTAATAACATCATTTGCATATTCCCTGTCGGTCAAACTTCAAAAACATCAACGTAACAAAGTTTATTTGAGCAAAAGAAGTAACTAAATATAGTACTACTAAATACTCTCTCTTTTTAAATTTGAGAAATTCCATATTTCCCAGGCAATTAAAACATAGTATTTGGTTTTAGTGATTAACTTTTAAATTTATTGCATGCCCTTTATTTCGGACATTACAAAAATTTGTAAATGAAAATCTTAAATTAACAAAAATAAACTAGTTCTTTATCAATAAAATAATAATTTATTGTGTCTAGATAACTTGGAGATTAAATATACAAAAGACACTTTCAATTGTTTTATCGGAATTGATAATTATTTTTAAAGATATATTGACTTCTTTATATTTTTTAAACAAATCATAAAAATAGAAAATTGTAATAAGCAATTTTCCAAGAATTAATTTTTTTTTGAAGACATATGCATGTGATAAGTTTTGGGTTCGAGTCAGTTTTTTGGTTTATTTAGGAGGGAATTAACATAAACCATTAAAACTTTCTACGAAGGAAACAATATTTAATGATTAATAGTTAATGCCATTAATACTATAATAGTAGGTTTCTAGCTTGTACTATATATTACCTCGCAACCTATATTTAGCGATGAACATTTAATGAAACAGATTTTGAGAATATTTTAAAGAATTGTCACAATTAACATCATTACTTTTTATCATTTGATTTGTAATAACTTAATTATATTATTAACCTATGTCCCGGGCGTATAAGTTATCGTGTTTGCCTTTACATAAAAGCATTACAAAAAACACCTTAAAAAAAGGATGGAGTTTGGCTTCACATTAATTTCTTTAGTCAAAGTAACATTTAATTTTTGATTTATTTAGGAGTGGTTAGTATGTTTTTTTTTTTTTTGGATACAGGAGGCCATTATAAAATCACTAACCTAAATATGTTTTTATCAGTTCACTTATATCACCAATTTATCTTAAATATGAGTAGATTGTTCTAAAATTGTATACGAATCAGTTTTCTTATCCTTATCTATTATCTTAAATATACATGAACTCAAATATCTCTCAAATATAAGTGATCAAGATGTTCCTTTATAATTAAAATAATAATTTTTCTCTTATTCTCTCTCCTTTATTTGTACTTTTCACATATAAATTAATAAAATAACAAAAAGATGAGTTGTATAGTTGTGATAGAGAAATTTATAAAAATACTGATAATTTGTATAAATCAAAACATTTTCTTATAAGTTGTAAAATTGTAATTTTTACTTTAGATACGAGAAAACTTATAAGTTATTTAATGTGCCTGCTCTAATAAATTAATTTGGATTGAAATTTTTTTGATAAAACTATATTAAAATATAGTAATATTTAGTTATGATAATAAATTTGATAGGGAAGCTGAAAAATGTATAAAGTTAAACTGTTAAACTAAAAATATTAAAGTGATACTAATTATCTTAGATATGAGAAAAAGTATAAGAAAACTGGTGCGTTTGAGGATCCAATTTTATTGCATTTTAATTTATTAATACAGCTACATTAAAATCATTCTTATCCATTCATTTAGATCTAATAGATCAAAATAGAAATCACACCATATATCCAAAAGAGAGTAAACTCACCAAACCATACGAGTAAATTATTTCAAATCCATATCAACAAAAACATATATTCCCTTACTGAATATAGAAATTAATTTATAATTTATAACTCATGGAAATTAATATTCATATTTCCTTTCTTTTATTTTTTGA
Organism: Primula veris; assembly: GCA_963682055.1. Lineage (NCBI taxonomy): Eukaryota > Viridiplantae > Streptophyta > Magnoliopsida > Ericales > Primulaceae > Primula > Primula veris. Next base: position 25,852,921 of record OY821745.1, on the reverse strand, counting down.
TCTTCAAATCAATTTAAATAACAACATATCACAACAAATATAGGTAAATCATGGCTTAAAAGTCATGATTAAAATATGAGATGAACAGGAAATTGGAGATAAAAAATTTATACTATGGATAAATACTGGAAAAACCCAACCGAATTCACATATTCAAATTAGGTTGTTTAGTAATTCGTGATGGTACATGAAGGGTGTGGTTATGTGTTGTGGAAATACATCCATAATTTGTGTTTGTGTGGTTGGATCTAAAATCAATGGATGGAAATCCTTTTAATGCAGGTACATTAACACATAAATGTTGCAAAATTGCATCCCTTAGAGGGATGGAGGGGTGGATAATATAAAAAAAAAAATCAAATTATTGTTTTAATCTCTAGAGAGCGGTTTTATTTCAGCAATGAAAATCGTTGGTAATAATGTGTAAGTTTTGTCCCTCTTTTTCTATCTCTTTTGGTTTTTCTATATATAAGTGATCAATTTCTTTCTTCAAAATTTATATCTTCACATTCTCAGATTTCCAGTGAAGCGATGACCATTGGTCCATTTCTAGTTATTATATATGAATATGCTATAGAGGCTAAGGCATTCTTCAAGCCTCCAAACACTTAAATTTTCCGGAAATATTAGACATCGAAAATTTTACGGAAAAGCAAAATTTCTTATTATCATTCATTTACCCATGAGGGAATTTTATATCAAGCACGGAAGCGTGGTTGAGTTTCAGTTTAGTAGAAATGACAAATATATATATACACACATCTATTTATATGAACAAATATATAAATATGCGTGCGTTTGTGTATGTAGAAAATCATGAAAATGAGCTAAAGTTATTACTTTTATTTTATTTTTGTTGAGATGGTTATTTGGCTCTCAAACTTTGTAGGCTACTTGAAACTATTGTCGTTTAGTATGTATAGAATGGCGGAGGAGATTCTCATTTGCAGAAAAGATGATTGTTCATTAAATGAGGCTATATATGTGTTGAGACTATACCTAGCTATGGGATCACTCTCAAAATTAAATGTACAACTAGCTCTTACAATGTTACAGATATAATACACTCCTACTCTATACTTATAACAACCCGGACACACGGGTCGACCCGCTACTCTCGTATCAACAATATTGTCCGCTTTGACACAATTTTTTAGGGGGTCACAAATCCTGATACTACTCTAAGGTAACCAAACTAAACTGTGGAGTTTCTGTTGTCACATGTAATATCGACTCGAAGTTGGTCCTGTGACCATTCGGAAACACCCATGTAAAACATGTTTTTCCAACAATCCCCCACATGAATGCAATTGGTTGAAAATAAAAAATGCCCCTAAATGCATACGAGAGAACCTCAAGAGTTCACTGCATAAGGACAGGTAGCGCGCGTCCTGAATCTTCCATAGTGACGTAAAATCTGATATGCTACTATTGGGTAGCGTTAAAGCCTTGAACCCTTTAGCGTTTGTGCATACCCGGGTAATACTCACACAGTGTTTTCTCTACACCACTTACTAAGCCCTTTGGTTGTTGTCCATATTTGGCCGTGGACTGCCTTGGCAAAATTCAACCGAGTGCTCTAGTGATTTACCCCATGGCTCATCACATAGTATCGGCCATACACACTCGTCATAGGTGATTTCAAGTTAAGGGTGCCCTGACTCACCCCTCTCGACCTTTGAGATCCTTGTTTTCATTAAGAGCCTCATGCTCACCCTTTAAATGGTCTAGGTCTATCACTCTTTCATCCTAGAAATGGGTTGGGAACCTAGGTTCCCGAGTGCTTTGTTCGGTCACCCCCACAGTTCGGTTTTTCCGTTGAACCTGATGTTGGAGAATCCAGTTCGGGTTGGGTAGCCTCTGAGGGGGTGCCCAATTTTATGGGCTTCAACCCCATTCCCCTCGATGAGACTTCAACTCCTACCTGAGTCAAGCCTTTTGTTAATGGATCCGCAATATTATCGTTAGATCTCACAAAATCTAGGGATACCACACCATTAGCTAACAATTCTCTTACTGATTTATGTCTCCGACGAATATGTTGGGACTTTCCATTATACATGTGATCATGTGCCTGTCCAATAGCTGACTGACTATCGCAGTGCATGCTTATTGCCGGAACATGTTTCGGCCATACTGGAATTCCTTCCAGAAAGCTTCTCAACTAGTCAGCCTCTTATGTCGCTAGATCCAAACCTATAAACTCAGATTCCATAGTTGATCTAGCTATGCAGGTCTGTTTGGATGATCTCCATGAAACAACCGCTCCACCCAGTATGAACACATATCCATTGTGGACCTTGTACTGTTGGAATATGAGATCCAGTTGGCATCAGAATACCCTTCCAGCACAGCTGGATATCTGGTATAATGCAACCCTCGGTCGGCCGTAAATCTCATGTATCTGAGAAGTCTCATGATGTCCTTCCAGTGCTCACCATTGGGATTACTGGTATATCTACTCAGCTTACTTACTGAATTGGCTATGTCCGGTCTAGTACAGTTCATGACATACATAAGGCTGCCTATTATTCGAGAATATTCCAATTGTCTCACTCTCCCTAAAGTTCTTCTTTAGGTTGGTTGAGATCTCTATTGGAGTTCTGGATGTTGCCCTACTATCTTTGTCAAACTTATCCAGCATTTGCTTGACATAATGTGTTTGAGATAACGCATAACCGTCTGATGTCTTGATGATCTTCATACCAAGTATTACATCAGCGACACCCAAATCTTTCATCTCAAACTTTTGTGACAACATTTTCTTAGTAGAGTTGATGTTATCAATACTTCCTATTATAATCATGTCATCTACGTAAAGGCAGACTACCACGTAATCCTTTTCATTTCCTTTTACATAGACACATTTGTCACATTCGTTGATACGGAAACCGTTGGATAGCATCACTCTATCAAATTTCTTGTGCCATTGTTTAGGTGCTTGTTTAAGTCCATATAAGCACTTTACAAGTTTACACACCTTATTCTCTTTACCTGGAACTACAAACCCTTCGGGTTGTTCTATGTAAATTTCCTCTTCCAATTCCCCATTCAAGAACGCCATTTTCACATCCATCTGATGTATTTCCAGATTGAACAGTACCGCGAGTGCAATGACAATCCGGATAGACATTTTCCTGGAGACAGGAGCATACATGTTGAAGTAGTCGACACCTTCGGTTTGTCTAAAACCTTTCACTACAAGTCTCGCCTTGTATTTTTCGATTGTTCCATCGACCTTTCTCTTCCTCTTGAAGATCCACTTGTGTCCTAGTGGCTTACACCCGGGTGGTAGATTCACTAGTTCCCAAGTGTGATTTTGTAATATCGATTCAACCTCATTATTGATCGCTTCCTCCCAATATTGGGCTTCCGGGGATGACATTCCTTGTTTGAATGTCGCTGGTTTGCCTTCTATTATGAAGGTTACAAAATCTGGACCGAAAGACGTTTCATTTCTAGCCCTTTTACTACGTCGAGGCTCTTCTTCTTCTTCCTCCAACGGTTCACTTGCCCCCACATTTTCCTCACTGTTTGACTCCTCAGTCTCTATAGTTCTGGAAGACTTGCGGGGAAAGATATCCTCGAAGAAAGAAGCTTCTCGAGCTTCGATGATAGTATCTACATGCACATCGGGATTATCCAACTTGTGCGTGAGAAAACGCTAAGCACTACTGTTGTGTGCATATCCTATGAACACACAGTCTACCGTCTTTGGCCCTATTCTCGTTCTTTTCGGAAGCGAGACTAGGACCTTCGCAAGACAACCCCAAACCCTTAAGATTTTATAGCTCGGCCGATGGCCTTTCCATAGTTCATAAGGTGGTTTATCACGCTTCTTATGCGGTAGCTTGTTCAATACATAGTTGGCAGAAGGCAGCGCTTCCCCCCACATGTTCTTGGGTAACCCAGAAATTATTAACATAACATTCATAATTTCCTTGAGCGTCCTATGCTTATGCTCGGCAACCCCATTATGCTCCGGAGAGTATGGGGCTGTGGTTTGATGTATAATGCCACTTTCTGCACATATCTGTGCAAACGGTGCTTCGTATTCACCGCCTCTATCACTTCTCAATATTTTAATCCGTTTATTGAGTTGATTTTCTACTTCGGTCTTATAAAGAGCGAATTTCTCTACCGGTTCGTCTTTACTTCTCATTAAGTAGATATAACAGTATCTAGTACAGTCATCTATAAACGTGATGAAATAATTTTTCCCTCCTCGCTTTTGTATAAACTTTAAGCCGCACACATCCGTGCGTATTAAACCGAGAGGTTCAATATTTCGTTCAATATGTTGAAACGAAGACTTAGTTAATTTTGCCTCAACACAAACCTCACATTTATGTTGTTTATTGAAGACAAAACTTGGTAGTAGATTTACTGATATTAATTTTTTCATTGAATTAGTATTCAAATGACCTAATCTACCATGCCATAAATTAAATGAATCACAAGAATAAGCAAAAGAAGTTTTATTAGCCACTTGGGCAACATTCACGATTACATTATTCGTGGTACTGGCCTCGGCCTTAGTACCCTCATTAGCAGACTCGGCTTTAGGAGCCGAAGTTCCAACATTTAATTTAAACATGCCGTTGTTCATATAGCCACGGCCTACATACATTCCATTTAAGGTGATTACAATTTTAGCAGATTCAAATACAAGTTTAAACCCTTTGTTCACCATCATTGAGTCGGAGACTAGATTCTTACGAATTTCCGGCACATGGAGCATGCCGTTCAGTGTCAGCTCCTTTCCCGATGTCATCCTCAGTATCATGGTTCCTTTTCCTTCCACCATGGAAGTAGCCAAGTTCCCCATGAAGAAGCTCTCATTGTTCACGGCCGTATAGGTCTTGAACATCTATTTGCTGGCGCATATGTGACTTGTGGGGCCGGTATCCAGCCACCATTCCTTTGGGTTGCTCCCCACAAGGTTCACTTCAGAGACCACAACACTCAGGTGCATGTAGTCTTGTCCAGCATCATCTCCTCCCTCAGCCACATTTGCCTGAGCAGGTACCCTCTTCCTCCATTTCCCTTGGAACTTCCTCTTTTGGGGGGGGGGGGGGGGGGTTGGGCTTGTCGATGCGCATCTTACAATCCGTGGCACGATGTCTTGGTTTGTTGCACACAAAGCAGTCTCCCAGAAATTTCTTCTTGGGAGCAGCACCGACTCCGCTGTCAAAGCGTTTCCGCTTAGATGCAGCGTCCTCAACCACATTGGCTTTAGCAACCACGTTGCTTGCACTGCCACCGCCTTTCCTTCCGGATCGACGGTTGCTTTGCTCAACATTGAGCCTCTCAATGAGTCCCTCCAGGGTCATTGTCTTTCACTTGTGTTTCAGGTAGTTTTGAAACTCTTTCCATGAGGGTGGCAATTTCTCAATCATTAATGCCACATGGAAAATTTCATTAATAATTAACCCTTCAACCTCAAGCCTATGGTATATGAGCTGGAGTTCCTCAACGTTCCCGATAACACTCTTTCCATCAACCATCATGTACTCATGAAAGTCCGTGATGACAAATTTATTTGCGCTACCGTTATTCACTTTGTACTTTCTTTCGAGGGACTCCCAAAGCTCCTTTGCAGAAGCCTTGGGATCGAATACACTGAAAAGAGTCTCATCAAGCGCACACAAGATATAGTTTCGGCATAGGTAGTCGCCGTGTTTCCATGCTTCCACCGCCGAAACCGTCTGCATGTCCTCATCGTCCTCGCTTAGGACAGGTGCAGTCTCCTTAAGAAACCGGGTTAGGTTAATGGCAGTTAAATAAAATAGCATTTTTTGCTGCCAACGTTTGAAGTTGTTGCCCCTAAACTTTTTCGGCTTCTCTAAATGAGAGGTTGGAAAAACGGGCATAGCTGAAGTAGCCGGAGCCTTGCCTTTGGCTTTGGTCGCAGCCGCGGCCGCTACTTTGGCCGCAGCCTTAGCAGCGGCCTGAGCTGCGACCGCAGCCACAGCCATAGCATCAGCTTCTGCCGCAGTGGCGTTGGCCGCAGCCTTTGCCGCCGTAGCTTCGGCCTGAGCCTGAGCCTGAGCCCCTCCACTCGCAGCGCTCACAATGTTTTGGCCACTACCAATCACAACTGTGCCCTGCACAATTCCCGAATGAACGATGGGTGTTTGATCCTCATTAGTCATCTGAAATGACAATAAAAAATATATTAGTTTCTCGAAAGAAAACTAATATTCTTAATCACAAAACACTAATTATAACTTAATTAGTTTTGCTCAAAAGAATGTCGCCGAATGAACAACAATCGAGATTCTAGCGTGAAAATCAAATCATTTTTGATTTCACTAAGAACTCTTTTAATTTCTAGAATAAAAGGTTTAAACTCCAATCAGAGTTATTCTATTTGCAAACTTCAATTTCTAGTAAACTAGCAATGACTTTGCAAGAATAAAATCCGAGACGTCAACAAAACAAAATAAAAAAGAAGTCATTTCTTTCCGAAATTAGTAAAACTAAAAAATGATGTTGTTTAAGATTGTTGGTTTTGTACTATATCGGAAAAAGCAATAAATGAAAAGGACAAGTACTGAAATGGAAATAAACAATTTTATTTCTCACAAAAGGAATATAATTACAATTCCTGACTCATACAGAATTTTAAATTACACTAATTAAATTCCAGACAGATTTAATATAAATTATTAAACTGCTGGACTGAATTGTAATTGTTTAAAACTGTCAGACAAAATAGTATAATTACTAAACTGCTGGACTGTTTAACAAATAAAAGAAACTTCCAGGCAGAATATTATGATTACTAAGCTGTTGGACTGTTTATGTAAATACTGGAAATTAAATTACAGAATTGGAAAAATTACAGAATTGGAAAGGACTGAATTGAAATTACAGAAAGTACAGGTACTGGAAAGTAAAGACATAAAATTAAACAGTACAGAAAAATAAAAAACAGAATGTAAACAGTACTGAAATGTAAATACAGAAAAGAAAAAAGACGAGGCAACTGCTGAGCAGTTTTCCTTAAACAATATTTCCCGAACCACCTTGATGTTTCTGGTTCTCAGGATTTTGTTCCCAAGGTACAACGTCTGTCACTGAGTGGTTCGCGTGAAAACGGCACTGAACCACAGGTCGAGCTGTTGGTGGTGCGATTCTCTCTCGAATATGATGCAATGAATGCTATGTTGTGTGTTGATGTTGTGTCTGAAATGAGAGAGTGAGGGCGGCCTTTTATAGGCTTTCCTGAAACCGCAACCATTAATGGTCATTAAATTCTGGGAATTACACCCCCAGAATCCGCCCATTCAATTTCTGCAACTGCAGCACTTAATTTGTAATTTATTCTCATTGAATGCTACCGTTTCAATTTGCTGAAAACTCTAGGGACTACTTTTGTATTTTATACAAAACTCCCTTTTGACCAAGACCCAAGACCCGAGACCTGAGACATTCCCCAAATCCCAAATCTCAAATCCCAAATACCAAATCCCAAGCCCAAGCCCACGCCCACTCCCGCGCCCGTATTTGGGATTTGGGATTTGGGGAATGTCTCGGGTCTCGGGTCTTGGGTCTTGGGTCAAAAGGGAGTTTTCTATAAAATACAAAAGTAGTCGTTAGAGTTTCCGACAAATTGAAACGCCAGCATTCAATGAGAATAAATTACAGATTAAGTGCTGCAGTTTCAGAAATTGAATGGGCAGATTCTGGGGTTGTAACTCCCATAATTTAATGACCATTAATGGCTGCGGTTTCAGGAAAGCCTATAAAAGGTAGCCCTCCCCCTCTCATTTCAGACACAACATCAACACACAACACAGCATCCATTGCATCATATTAGAGAAAGAATCGCACCACCAACAGCTCGACCTGTGGTTCAGTGCCGTTTCCACGCGAGCCACTCAGTGACAGACGTTGTACCTTGGGAACAAAGTCTAGAGAACCAGAAACATCAAGGTGGTTCGGGAAATATTGTTTAAGGGAAACTGCTCAGCAGTTGCCTCGTCTTTTTTTCTTTTCTGTATTTACATTTCAGTACTGTTTACATTATGTTTTTTATTTTTCTGTACTGTTTAATTTTCTATCTTTACTTTCCAGTACCTTTACTTTCTGTAATTTCAATTCAGTCCTTTCCAATTCTGTAATTTTTCCAATTCTGTAATTTAATTTCCAGTATTTACATAAACAGTCCAGCAGCTTAGTAATCATACTATTCTGCCTGGCAGTTTCTTTTATTTGTTAAACAGTCCAGCAGTTTAGTAATTATACTATTCTGTCTGACAGTTTTAAACAATTACAATTCAGTCCAGCAGTTTAATAATTTATATTAAATCTGTCTGGAATTTAATTAGTGTAATTTAAAATTCTGTATGAGTCAGGAATTGTAATTATATTCCTTTTGTGAGAAATAAAATTGTTTATTTCCATTTCAGTATTTGTCCTTTTCATTTATTGCTTTTTCCGATATAGTACAAAACCAACAGTTTCGTCCTTTCTCTGGGCCGTACGACTTTAAAAGGTCTTACGATAAGAAGGATAATCCTAGTTTATATACCACATAGGTACACACATATCTAGCCGATGTGTGATAGCTCTCTCCCTTTTTACCACAATATTTTTCTACGAAAATCTGGGTACTTACAATCTTCCTCCGTTCAGCCACGACGTCCTCGTTCGGCACACTATCCTTCCGTGGTTCACTCTAACCCGATATTGGCGAGATATCAGCTCTGATACGAATCGTAATGACCCGGTCATCCGACCGAACCGCCACCATCTGCTTCCTACCATCAATACTGTCCTGTTTGTCCCAATTCCGTCATTCTTCTTGGGCCGAACGGCTTCAAAAGCCCTTGTTGATAGAATATGGATCTTTAATCTCATATACCACATGGGTACTCTCATATTTGGGCGATGTGGGACTGAGACACAACACTCCATACCACAAAAATTCATTCCCGGAAATCTGGGTCGTCATAATCCCCCCCCCCCCCCCCCCCCCCCTTTTTTTTTTTTTTTGGCACACATCCTTCATGGGCTCAAAAACTCATGTTAGTCCCTACATTTCTGGCCTGATAGAGGCTCTAATACCAATTGTAACGACTCGGTTCTCCGACTGAGCCGCCACCATCTGTTTCCTACCACCAATACTGTTCGCTTTGGCCCAATTTCGTCATCACTTCTTGGACCGCACAACTTAAAAAGGCGTTGATGATAAGAAGTAAGATACTCCTAACTTATATACCATATAAGTACTCACATATTTAAGCGATGTGGGATAGCCATTTATATCTTAACCATGGTATTTTCCTACCAAAATCCGGGTTCGTATACTCTTACCCCTTCAGGCACGACGTGCTCGTCCAACACGCCGCCTTGGGGTTCAATCACTCGTGCTAGTCCGGACATCGGCCAGATAGCTAGTATGATACCAATTGTAACGACCCGGAAACACAGGCCGACCCGCCACCCTCGTATCAACAATATTGTCTGTTTTGACACAACTTACTACTCCAAGCTAAGCATGTTTAACTATGAAGTTTTTTCCTTGCTATGTGCCGCACGACTTTAAAAGGCCCTGTAATAAGTAGGAGGATAATCTTAACTTATATACCATATAGGTAAACACATATTTAAGCGATGTGAGATAACTCTCTCGCTCTTTACCACGATATTTTCCTACAAAAATCCGGCCTTTTACAATACTATATAGCTAGAAATACTTATATATAGAATATTTTTGCGGTATATATAATAGGGCCTTATGTTTGTCTTCCATCAATTGAGTAAGTTATTTTTTCTTCTCTGAGAGACTACAATCAAATATGAAAGTGGAGAAAGAAATTGTTTTACAACTCAATATTACTTTAATCTTACATTGAAATAGGCAGCAAAATAAACACTTGATTCAAAGTTACAAAGTAACACAAATATGAGAAATAGAAATACCGCAGCAAAAGTAACTTCATATTTCGAAATAACAACCACACATAATACTCTGAGTACAATTGAGCGGGACCACCCACATCCAACTTCCTCCACGCCAGTGTCTTCAGATTAATTGTTAAACATTCCACCGTATCAAACTCAACAGAACATATTACCAATAGTTTATTCCCCCACATTGTCGAATAATAGACTCGTTCTACTTTTTCTGGTATGTCTGTCACAACATTCCATGTAACACCCTCTCTTTTGAAAATCTTCCGACTTACCCCACAACACTTATGCATACCCTTATATATCTCATCCGCAATATTCATCTACAAACACCATTTTCTGTTACCAAAGAGTCCCATCGTATTCTTCTCACATCTAATATATCTAAATCCATCTTGATTGGACCGTAACACAAATTGTATGTGTGGATCACGTGAAGATTCCCTTGGTGAAACGCTACCTGACAGGTAGTCTATCCAATTATCTTACGCCACATCATATGCCATAACAGATTTAGATTTTTATACCAGTCCCATCCGATCCACCAACAACATAAATTATGTTTTCAAAATCCGAACAACATCCAAAGTGCATTATCTATCCTTGGTGTGGCATTCTCGTGCCTTGTCTCCATTTATGTAATAAAAAATTGTATATAAAAACATAATCCAGTTTTCTCGTAATTATTTGGGTTGTATCCACCTAGAACTACGAGTTCCATACCAACTTTTACAACAGTGCAATAAGGTGGAAAACTTTTGCGGTACTTAATAATATGTTTCAGATACGAACAACGACCAGTATCTTGTCTAAAGAGAGTGAGCCTAAATATGGTCGCGTCATAGTGGTTGAGATAAAATTTCTTCATCGAAGGGTCTTTCCAACCTTGAACCATCCTAATTATTTGAAACATACACTATCATTTCTTCAACGAAGGGTCTTCCTCCTCATCATCAGGATATGTATTACTTACCTAGAGAGAGAAAGCGAGAGAAGACTAGGGTGAATAACTCTAGCTTCCGTCGTAAGGATGGCTAACAATGAGCCCATTCATGTAAATTTGGGTGTTCAAAATTTTTCTCTCTCAGGCGAAGGGGTTCATTGTTGGTCATCCTTACGATGGGGAGTAGAGTTATTCACCCTAATCATCTCTCTCTTTATTTCTCTAGGTAAGTAATATAGATCCTAATGATGAGGGGGAAGACCCTTCATTGAAGAAATTCTAGTGTATGCTTCAAATAATGATTATGGTTAAACGTTGGAAAGACCCTTCGATGAGGAAATTCTATCCCAACCATTATGACGTGACCATATTTAGGCTGGCTCTTTTTAGACAGGATACATGCTTTGGTCGTATATGAAACATATTCCTATGTACCGCAAAAGTTTTCCACCTTATTACACTTTTGTAGGAGTTGGTATGGAACTCGTGGTTTTAGGTGAATACGACCTAAATGATTGCAAAAAAAACTGGATTCTGTTTTTATATACAATTTTTATTGCGTAAATGGAGACATGGCGCGAGAATGTCATACCAAGGGTAGATAATTCATTTTGGATGTTGTTCGGATTTTGAAAACACAATTTATGTTGTTGGTGGATCAGATGGGAATGGTATAAAAATCTAAATATGTTATGGCATATGATGTGGCACAAGATAATTAGAAAGACAACATGATATGGAGAAAGCTCAAGAAATGAGTCAGGTAGCGTTTCACCAAGGGAAGATACACGTGATTCACGAATATAATTTTGCAACAATCACTTTATCAATAGTTTAGCAGCAGACGTTCAGATGGTAAGCTGACATTTTTTTTGTAGTGAGATGGATTTAGATATATTAGATGTAAGAAGAATGCGCTAGGATTCTTTGGTAACAGAAACAATGTTTCTAGAGGAATATATGGGTATGGGAGGGAGGTGGTATGTATAAGTGTTGTGGGCAAAGTCGATATATTTTCAAGAGAGAGTGTGTTACATGGAATGTTGTTACAACGTACATACCAGTTAAAATAGAAGGCGTCTATTATTCGACTGTGTGGGGGAATAGACTATTGGTAATATGTTTTGTCGAGTCGATACGGTGAAATTTTTAACATTTGATCTGAAGACGCTGGTGTGCATGAAGTTGGTTATGGTCTCTCCCGATTATACTCAGAGTATTATGTCTGGTTGTTATCTTGAAATATGAAGTTACCTTTGTCACAGTATTTATATTTCTCATATTCATGTTACTTTGTAACCTTGTATTAACAATTTATTTTGTTGTCTATTTCAGTGTAAGAGTAGAGTTATTGAGTTGTTAAACAATTTCTTGCTCCAATTTCATATTTGATTGTAGTCTCTCCAAAAAAACAAAAAATATGTTCAACCAAATTCACAGTGAGCCGCTAGACAGATTTACAGGACTGGAAGTGTTGTTGCACTCAATCAAAAAATATGAAGAACTTGCATTAAGAAGAAAATCGGAGTCAACCAGGTGCTAGCTTAGGGAAAAGTAAAAAAAAAAAAATTTAATTTTTTCATATAAAATTAAAATAATGTAGTTAATTAGTACCCATGCATGCCACAATAGATTTTTCGTTTGATAATCAGTAACTATCAGTCTGAAAGTGTTTGGGCTTTAATGTTAGCGGTGAGCTGAGAATCATGTGACTATAATCCTAGAAGTACCTGGGTAGCTAGCTCATTTGCTTGACGACACACGTATTGAAAATTATGTAAAACTTAATGCAATAATTATTGAAAAAAGAAAAACTTTACCTCACCTAAGAATTATGCATGTCATGGGGGTCGCAAGAAAGGGTTTAAACCAGTTTGTTTTCTTCTAAATGAACAAACATGGTGAATGTTGTTAATTTGTTATGTTAATATTTGTAAGAAACTATTTATGCAGTAATATATCTTACAATGACATCTATGATTCCACAATCATTTGAACAGAAAAACTGTAATTGAAGAATATACAAAAAGGTTATACAAGATATATAACATAATAAGGGAAAAAGTGAAAGAAAAAGGGAGGGAGGCAAGGGCGGATTACAATCCAAAAATGGTGCAAATCTAGCAGTACGAAGTTTTTTAAGCATGTGAAAATATTTTCGAAAAACTTTTTCTATTGACTACGATGACTCCTTTTTTTTTTTAAGCAATTGAATTAACGCAACAGAACACAACTTGACATCACAAAAACACTGCCTCGAATAAAAAAGTTATTACCAAAGAAAATAGGAAAACAAACAAAGATAATTCTGCTGAAGGAGCTAACGTCTAAATTTGCGCCCGAAGGCTTGACAATGGAGAGACTTTATAAGACAGGCACTAGTAGGAATTCCGATAAAAAACGAGTTGAACTCGTAGCATTCGCACTTGTGAGGGGTTAGAATAAGTCACTAACTTAGCCATTTTGGTAGCACCAATGACTTATACATCAACTACTCCAAATTATTTTCAGTTTCAAGAATTCTGATGATAAAGAATTATTCGCAATTTTTAGGTAATAAAAAAACACCAAAACATACCTAAATTCATAAAAAAAAAAAAAAAAAGAATTTAAACGCATTAAGTTTTCCAAGACTACTATTAGTGAGAAGTAAGAAACCTATATGTTGTTGATTAAATGGAAAAGTTACAACAAACTAATATGAATTATTGGCTCAAAATTATATTGTATAAGATTAAAACTCTATTTTGGAGTGTTAGGCGGCCCTCTTCCGAATATGACAGGAGCACACTTTTCTCTTTTAACAAAAAGGATAAACGTTAATTGATATTTATGACACATCAACTGATAGTAGTACATAGGTACAAATGATAGGATATAATTTAACATAAAAATGAATTTCTCCTTCATAAAAGCAGAAATAAATAACCTGAAAACCAGGGGGGGTGAATACACATTTAATTTGCAATAAAAGGGTTATATAATTAATTGATGATTTCTATATTTCTCTTTTAGGATTTTGAGAAGCCAATATATAAAATTGTGCCTAAGAGACCCTAACATATATAAGCCACCTTCTTAATACACACACACACACATTTAAAGGGAGGCACTGATACCCAGAAACCCTGAGGCCTGGGAGTGAATATATAAAGATTTGTCCCGTCCTCTTAGTAATAAGTGGACGGGATAAATCTTTACATCTTCACTTCACATGCCTCAGTTCTATGTCATTGTTTGCCTTTTATAAAGGACGCTTACATCTTTTAAGTTTTCCCTTTCTCCCTTTTCTTGGGGCGACCGTAACCCAGGAAGTTCTGGTCTAATTGATGCAGATTAGAGTTTTGTACATATCAGCTCTAACTTTTCATGAAGCAGCCCAATCATAGATACATGTCTCTATGCGAGGATTGAAGGGTTTTACAATTTTCGTTATATGTCGTTACAATATGTTTCCTTTTTGAGTTATGCCGGAAAGATAGATTGCACGCACATTTGTTGATTTGTTTTTAAAAAGAATGCGTAAAGTTTTACATATAAAAAAAAGGTATTTGACTCCGTTCAATTTTAAACTATCATTGTTATAGATGTTTTACTGGACATCTACAATTGCACTATTGTAGGATAAATTTTGTTGTATAAGATGTCATATATGCTTTAGTTTTTCCTTGACGATTTATACATGTGTCTTGCAAAGAAAATTTTCATAAAGAGGGGGGGAAATTACACATTAGCATGCTTCCCGGAGAAGGAGAACAAACAATGATAATTCTGCGGAAGGAGCTCAAATATAATTTGACACTGAGAGACTTTGCAAGAGAGGCACTAGTAGGAATTCCGATAAGAAAACGAGTTCAACTCATAGTATTCGCACTTGTGAGGGGCTAGAATAAGTCACTAACTTGGCCTTTTTGATAGCACCAATGACTAATGCATCACCTACCCCTCATTATTTTTAGTTTCGAGATTCCTGATGATTTAGAATATTTCGTTATGGTAATGAAAAAAAACCAAAACACAACTAAATTCAAAAAATATGTATAAAAACATCATGTTTTCCAAGACTAAAAACAGTGAGAAATAAATAACATATATGTTGTTAATTAAATGGAAAAGGTACAAAAAACTTGTATGAATTCTTGGCTCAAAGGATGGTGTATCATATTAAAACTCTAGTTTGGAGTGTTAGCCGACCCCTTCTTCCGAATATGACAGGAGCATAGGGTTTTTTTTTTTCAAAGGAAAGGAGAAAACGTTAATTGATATTTATGACACATGTATTTGAAATTCTTATCCGCTATTCTAGTTGCTGTTATGCAGTTAGGTTCCAAGTACAGTTGCAACTGAGGTTGGAACCTAAGTATAATGATGGACAGAACTTGTAAAGTTAAATATACTTGAATTAAATCACACGCACATTTAACAACGGAGTTCACCCAACTAGACTACGTCTCCGGGGCACTCACCCAGATTATGATATTATAAAAGCTTACAATATAGGATTTAAGTCTTAATGAAAAACTCTCAGACTGCCTCTAGGTTTTTCTGCCTATCTCTATATTGCTCCTACCTTATAACTATCACTCAAAATATCAATGGCATCCCACCATTGTTTTTCATTTAAAAGCTCACGTTGTATTCTCTCAAGAATGAATTCTTTATAATTTAGAACACACACCTTTTTACAAGCTAAGTTATCAACTATTTATACAAGTAAAAACAATCTTCTTTCTTCAAGATCTTGATGATTGCTTTTGACTCTTTTGATTGGCTTCAATCTTTCCATATATCACGATATACTTCAGCGTAGGATTGACCTCAATTTTCATAAGATAGTAGCTGTTAATAACTAGCTTGGAAATAGGAGTTAATCTATTCCTTAAATAAGGAACATATAAGATAGTATCTTTTCGAGATAAAATCTTTCTAAATAAATATATTAAACACTAACTCCATATTTCATTCAATCTTAAACGTATCATACTAATTTTGATAAAGAACATAGATTGAAACAAGTGATAAAGATTTGCATAAGAATAGAGATTTAGTTGCCTAGTTTAAAATAAACATATCTTTAAAGACTAATCTCCTTATATCTTTTAGGAAACATCTTTCTTATCACTTTAATATTCTCAATATACATAAACTAAATCTTTAAGAACATATGAGAACATATCCTGCATACTTTAAAACAAATAATCATCATTAAAGAATAGTAATGCAGAATTAAAGAACTGAACAGAATCCTGGAGAACAGTAGGTTGCAACTGAGGTTGCAACCTTACTTGAAAACATAAAGTTGTCTCAATTCTTAACATTCAACTATCATTATTTAGTTCAAACCAATAGACAACAAATAGCTTATGGGCCAGAAATCTGGTCATAACAATCTCCCCCTTTGTCATTGGTTTTGATAAATAATTTGAGTTTATGAAGCAGATTCTCCTACATAGCTTATTAGCATATAAAGTCCCAATAATATCAGTTTTGACACAAGAACTCCCCCTGCTCATTAGAATTGTACAACAATATATATAATTTGAGTTTAGCACTTAATATCCCCCTACAGATTCGAATTGCAGATAACATAACATTAACTCAAATAAGCATTCACCAATAATGTACCAAACATAGCATAACATAAACTCTCTTCTCCCCCTATTTGCCGCATCCATGACAAACCTATTTGTTGTTAGTGAGAACATTGAAGCAGTCATTATAACAGGAATCATCATCAAAATAAACTTTCACAGCAAAATCACTCACAATAGAATTACCACCTTCCACACCAGACTTTTTATCAACCAAGTTTTCAACTCATACCACAGATATAGATAGATAGAGAGTAATTCTGTATTTTGGTTGTTTAGTTAAAAAAATAGTTTAAGCAAATCTCTTTTAAGTCCAAGAATTATAGAAAGATAGAATGATATACCCAAATCTTTTTTTGAACAAATTTTACCCAAATAGAGATACTTATCTTTTTGACCAAAACAATTCGAATTTAGATAAATTCAGCAATGAATAAAGATCAATATTCCAACTTGAAACATATTTATCTAATTTTCTGATTTTAAGTAGTTGAAAAAATATAGAAAATTTGACTTGTTTATAGCAATTATATATAGTATAGAATTTTGAACACAAGATACTAGCCATTTACTCAAGAAGATATATTTATCATAGAATAATTTTAATAAAAATTAAATCTTAGGATGTTATATTGAGCAAATCCGTTTTTCCCCTACAGAAAAACTAGATTGATGACCTCAGCAAGGAAAGAGTATAAGTGATGTAAAAAATAACAAGACTTTGTCTTGACTTTTTCATTTGATTTGTTCACTATGATGGTTATCATAGGATGCATTACAATCTTTAGACAATCACTGACCTGTTCTGTATTTTGAGAATGTGGTTTCAACTGATGTTGCAACCGAGCTTGCAACCAGCTTGTAAAATATGCACTTTGTGCTTGCAACTCTATTACCAGAGAGGTTTTAAGACAAGTTACCTCACATATGTTTTTGAGACACCAATTAGCGGCTTTTTCAAGACAAAAACTTCATAGCTCAATCAAGACTTTTCTTAGAAATAAATTGTATTAAAGGTACTCAAAGATAAGCATATATAGCAAGAATATTTAATTAGATCTATAGTGACATACCCCAATATCACTTCTTAAAGTTTAAAACTTGTTTGTATCAAGGGGTTTTGTGAAAATATG
This sequence comes from Primula veris, assembly GCA_963682055.1. Lineage (NCBI taxonomy): Eukaryota > Viridiplantae > Streptophyta > Magnoliopsida > Ericales > Primulaceae > Primula > Primula veris. The sequence goes on along the minus strand of OY821745.1, from coordinate 25,835,330 downwards.
TGCTAATTATCTTTCAGTTGAAACATGTTCTAAAATTAAACTCTTTTCTTCAACTAGCTCTTTAATAAAATGGTGCCTTAAATCAATGTGTTTAGTTTTGAAATGTTGTACTGAATTCTTTGCTAAATCTATAGCACTTTGTTATCACAAAATAAAGTTAACACTTCTTGATTAATCAGATAACTTTTGTTTCATCCAAATAAGTTGGGTACAACCACTATCAGTTACAATATATTCTGCCTCAGCAGTAGATAAAGAAATGCAATTTTGCTCTTTACTAAACCATGACACAAGATTATTTCACAAATAAAAACAATCACCAGAATTACTTTTATATCATCTATATTACCATCTCAAATCAAGTCCCCATATTCATACACTTAGGCCACAAATAAGGTCTCCTAACTCTAAGATATACTATGTATGAATGGTCTTAAGGTTTAAACAAGTAGCCTTACTCTTGACATTCTTGCCTTTTAACGGAGATATATAAGTTATAGAACTGAATAAATTAAGATGTTTAATTGGAGACTTCAAACCTTTTCTTACCTTTTCAATGATAGTGTTCAAGTGATCACTCTTTTGAGACTTTTTGTCTCGTACCAATTTTTCTGGACTTAGATTCTCCTTGGTTGTAAGTTCGGTTGAAACTGACATTGGAATCGAGTCATTATTCTTAACTTTTTCATTGCTTGCTTGCTTATCACTCTTAGTTGCACTTGGTGTTGTGACTTCTCCATGTTGCTTCTCTTCTTTACCTGCATACTTAGTGATATCTTGGCCTACAAACTTACTTTTGTCACCACTACCAACTAAACAATTGTTACCTAAGTTAACAACATTAGCTACTTGCTTAGAACAACCACTATCAAAATACCTAGCATTTGAAGTAATAGTCTTTGAATAACTGAAAGCAGCTTTGTTGCATTTAACAGTGTCTGTATTAATTTTAGCTTTCCAAACCAAGTTAGACTTTTGACTCAAACCTGGAGTAAACATGGGTTTCTTATAAATAGACTTTCTGTGTTTCTTTAAATAGCATTGCCTTTCAAAATGTCCAGGGTTTTTGCAAAAATGACATAGCTTTAGATCGGAGCTCGGTTTAGTTGTGTACATTTTCAGATAATTTTTAAAACCATAGTCAGTTGCAACTGTACTTCTAACCTTGTTGTTAGTGTGACTTGTTTGAGAATTACTTAAACCTTTAACAAACACAGTTTTTCCATTTCCTTCATAACCCTTATACCCCAAACCACTGTTATCCTTTGAAGCTCTAGTGTATGACAACATCTTATCAAGTCTACCCATGGCTGAAGTATTTAACAACTTTATTTTCTTCGTTGTCTCATCTAACTCAAATTGCTTTCTCTTTAATTGTTCAGTGAGTTCTTTTACTTCAGTTTTCAGATTCTCATTGAGTTTATTAATGGAAACAGATTGCTTACTTAAAACTTTGTATTTCTCATATAGAAGTAATTATTGTTTGTTAACACTCTCTTCTGAAGGTTCTTCATCATCACTATTACTGTAGGTTTCAAGCTCAGTTGTAACTGAAGATGCAAGTGACTCACATTCACTATTACAATTAGAGTTAGATTTTGTAGTGACTTTTGCCATGAAGTTTTTAAAGTTAGTTTGATTCCCATACTCATCCTTACTTTCAGTTTCACTATTATCACTAAGAGTACTTATCATCTCAGATTTACTTCTTTTTAAAGTAATTACACATTCAGACGGCATGTAACCTAAACCTTTGCATTCTCTGCATTGAACTTCTCGAGATTTATTTTTGAAATTAGCAGTTTGCATCTCTTTTTTCTGAAAAGATTTTGAGTTTTCTGTTTCAACAGCCTTTTTCTTATAGAACTATTTAAACATCTTTTTAAAAAAAATGTAAAACTGTTCATCTTTCTCACTATCTTTATAAAATTTAGGTTCAAATTTCTTGGCTTGAAAAGCGATTCCTTTTTCAACTTTCTTTGTTTTATGAAACTTTAATTCATGAGTTCTAAGATTTTCCATTAATTCTTCAAGTTTTAAATTGTCAAGATCAGTTGATTCTTCAATAGCAGTTACTTTAATTTCAAATCTATTAGGAAGAGATCTTAAGGTTTTCTTTACCAATTCAGCATCACTGTATTTTTCTCCTAAGTTTTCAGATTCATGAGCAATTTGACAAATTCTTCCATTAAACTGTTCAATAGATTCATCTTCCTCCATTTTTAAGTTTTCAAACTTAGTTGTTAGAGTTTAAAAGCTTTTACTTTAACAGTTCCTTCAAAATTTACTTTTAAAATGTCCCATGCTTCTTTAGCAGTTTCACAATGAGAAATATACCTGAATACACTGAGAGTAACACCAACAAATATTAGATTGATGGCTGTAGAATTTGCATTAGATTTCTTATCTTGTCCAGCAGTCCATTTTTCTTCAGGTACACAAAGAAGATCCCCATCACCATTAGAAACCATTGAAGTCTCCCATCCAGTTAGGATAGATTTCTAGGCTTGCTCACTTTGTTGTTTGATGAATGATTTCATCCTGATCTTCCAAAAGACATAATTTTCTCCTCCTTCTAGCAATGGTGGTTTGGACCACGAGTTTTCTTCCCTCATCAAGTCCATCTTTACCAGAACACAGGATCCACACCAAGTAAAGTCTGCTGTGATGCTCTGATACCAATTGAAATTCATATCCGCTGTTCTAGTTGCTGTTATGCAGTTAGGTTCCAAGTACAGTCGTAACTAAGGTTGGAACCTAAGTATAATGATGGACATAATTTGTAAAGTTAAATATACTTGAATTAAATCATACGCACATTTAATAACGGAGTTCACCCAACTAGGCTACGTCTCTGGGGCACTCACCCAGATTATGATATTATAAAAGCTTACAATATAGGATTTAAGTCTTAATGAAAAACTCTTAGACTGCCTCTAGGTTTTTCTGCCTATCTCTATATTGCTCCTACCTTATAACTATCACTCAAAATATCAATGGCATCCCACCATTGTTTTTCATTTAAAAACTCACGTTGTATTCTCCCAAGAATGAATTCTTTATAATTTAGAACACAAACCTTTTTACAAGCTAAGTTATCAACTATTTATACAAGTAAAAACAATATTCTTTCTTCAAGATCTTGATGATTGCTTTTGACTCTTTTGATTGACTTCAATATTTCCATATATCACGATATATTTCAGCGTAGGATTGACCTCAATCTTCATAAGATAGTACCTGTTAATAACTAGCTTGGAAATAGGAGTTAATCTATTCCTTAAATAAGGAACATATAAGATAGTATCTTTTCGAGATAAAATCTTTTTAAATAAATTTATTAAACATTAACTCCATATTTCATTCAATCTTAAACGTATCATACTGATTTTGATAAAGAACATAGATTGAAACAAGTGATAAAGATTTGCATAAGAATAGAGATTTAGTTGCCTAGTTTAAAGTAAACATATCTTTAAAGACTAATCTCACTATATCTTTTAGGAAACATCTTTCTTATCACTTTAATATTCTCAATATACATAAACTAAATCTTTAAGAACATATGAGAACATATCCTGCATACTTTAAAACAAATAATCATCATTAAAGAATAGTAATGCAGAATTAAAGAACTGAACAGAATCCTGGAGAACAGTAGGTTGCAACTGAGGTTGCAACCTTACTTGAAAACATAAAGTTGTCTCAATTCTTAACATTCAACTATCATTATTTAGTTCAAACCAATAGGCAACAAATAGCTTATGGGCCAGAAATCTGGTCATAACAATCTCCCCTTTGTCATTGGTTTTGATAAATAATTTGAGTTTATGAAGCAGATTCTCCTACATAGCTTATTAGCATATAAAGTCCCAATAATATCAGTTTTGACACAAGAACTCCCCCTGCTCATTAGAATTGTACAACAATATATATAATTTGAGTTTAGCACTTAATATCCCCCTACAGATTCGAATTGCAGATAACATAACATTAACTCAAATAAGCATTCACCAATAATGTACCAAACATAGCATAACATAAACTCTCTTCTCCCCCTATTTGCCGCATCCATGACAAACCTATTTGTTGTTAGTGAGAACATTGAAGCAGTCATTATAACAGGAATCATCATCAAAATAAACTTTCACAGCAAAATCACTCACAATAGAATTACCACATTCCACACCAGACTTTTTATCAACCAAGTTTTCAACTCATACCACAGATATAGATAGATAGAGAGTAATTCTGTATTTTGGTTGTTTAGTTAAAAAAATAGTTTAAGCAAATCTCTTTTAAGTCCAAGAATTATAGAAAGATAGAATGATATACCCAAATCTTTTTTTGAACAAATTTTACCCAAATATAGATACTTATCTTTTTGACCAAAACAATTCGAATTTAGATAAATTCAACAATGAATAAAGATCAATATTCCAACTTGAAACATATTTATCTAATTTTCTGATTTTAAGTAGTTGAAAAAATATAGAAAATTTGACTTGTTTATAGCAATTATATATAGTATAGAATTTTGAACACAAGATACTAGCCATTTACTCAAGAAGATATATTTATCATAGAATAATTTTAATAAAAATTAAATCTTAGGATGTTATATTGAGCAAATCCGTTTTTCCCCTACAGAAAAACTAGATTGATGACCTCAGTAAGGAAAGAGTATAAGTGATGTAAAAAATAACAAGACTTTGTCTTGACTTTTTCATTTGATTTGTTCACTATGATGGTTATCACAGGATGCATTACAATCATAAGATAGTAGCTGTTAATAACTAGCTTGGAAATAGGAGTTAATCTATTCCTTAAATATGGAACATATAAGATAGTATCTTTTCGAGATAAAATCTTTCTAAATAAATATATTAAACACTAACTCCATATTTCATTCAATCTTAAACGTATCATATTGATTTTGATAAAGAACATAGATTGAAACAAGTGATAAAGATTTGCATAAAAATAGAGATTTAGATTGCCTAGTTTAAAGTAAACATATCTTTAAAGACTAATCTCCTTATATCTTTTTGAAAACATTTTTCTTATCACTTTAATATTCTCAATATACATAGACTAAATCTTTAGGAACATATGAGAATATATCCTGCATATTTTAAAACAAATAATCATCATTAAAGAATAGTAATGCAGAATTAAAGAACTGAACAGAATCCTGCAGAACAGCAGGTTGCAACTTCACTTGAAAACATAAAGTTGTCTCAATTCTTAACATTCAACTAGCAGTATTTATTTCAAACCAATAGACAACAAATAGCTTATGGGCCAGAAATCTGGTTCTAACAGTATTGGTATTAGTTCTACTACATAATAAAATACAATTTAACATGAAACCCAATTTCTCCTTTATAAAAATAGAAACAAATAACCTGAAAACCTGGGGGTTGAATTCCTTTACGATTTAACACAATTGATACTTATCACACATTAAATGGTAGATATAATTAAGTTCAAGGAATACGTACGTGCCTTCCAATTTAATGCAAAAATTAATAAGGCTTATATAAAAGAGAAACCACAAAACCCTTGAAAAGCAAAGGAGGATCGCACAAATACTATACCATGTATATGGCTCCACAACCATTTTTTAGTTTTATATTTACCGTGTGTGTATATGTATATACTAGTAATCGTGCACCACGCGTTGTGTGTGTGACGCGCAATGCAATTAAAATATAAAAAATAAGTGTAGTTATGATACAAATACATGGATAATACAAAAAAAATATATTATAAGACTTAAAAGAATGTTTGGTTGTTAAAGAGGGACACATAATTCAAGGCAGGCAGGCTGCTTTGAAATTTTCAGGACAGCAAAAATGCATCCATGGGGAATGGTCGAACCATTCCGGGATTAATTTATTAATATAGACAATCTCTCATTCTTTTTTATTTTTGCAAAAGTCTGTTTTCACGATGCAAAGTTGTGACCTCCGGATCACATGACATCAATTTTATCGTTATGCCGAACTTCATCCTTTAAAACTACCAATTTACAGTGAATTTATATTTAAGCTAAGAAGTTATTCTTGAAAAACAAATTGAGAACCAAATACAAAGAACTATTGAAAAGATAGTGGTTAGCAAGGCTTATTTCAAAGTAATGGTACCTGATGAAATATTACATGAAAGAATTGTTAAAATGAGAGAGTATAAAACTAATGTTATACTATACTTGTTGCAACTCGATGTTGAGAAGCCAGGTTGACAAATAAAAGCAAGCACCTGAACAAACTTTATATGTAGTAGAAGTAACTAGATTGCAACTTCTATTTTTTTTGTTTCCGAGGAACTTCTTTCCATATTTTTTCAGGTTGGTTTGATTGCATCTTTAAACCAAATAAGCTGCATTTTTTAGGTTCAATAAAAGATCACTATGTTCATCCGGTTTTAGTGTTCTAGCTTTTGTGGCAAAAGATCTTAAACAACAAAAACCAAATGCATTTCAAACTTAAAAATAGTAGCTGAGCTTAATAGCTGCAAATGAACTGAGTTAGACCACTGATTTGTTTTGGTAATCAGAGAAATTGAGCTTATTAAGATGTTTTTTTTTAAAAGTAAACATTTTATTATGAATGCGGCACAATGTTTCCCATAGGAGGGAACACAAATACTTTCCTAATACTCCATCCGTTCCCAATTAATTATTCTCTACGAAATTACGTGCAATTTTTAACGGTTTATAACATGTATCAAAATTGTCGAAATGAAAATTTTCAAAACTAAATCATATAATTTAATGTTTGAACTATATGATTAACTTTTGAAAATTTTCATTCATAATAATCATACAACCTATTAAACTATAATAATATAGTTATAGTTTAATAGGTTGTATAAGAGTATATATATATTTAGGATTAGTTACATATGGAAGGAGTTTTAGAGTTTTTTTAAAGTATGGTTGATATTACTTATTTTTAGTGTATATAACGGATTGTATTTAATGGTTTGTATCGTATCGGTCTGGTTTGGATTAACACAATTTAAACCTAAACCAAATCATTAAGAACGGATTTGAAATTTTTGAATTCAAAACCTAACTGACTTCCCTGGTTAACAACCAAGTCTTTTCTCGTTTACAGGATTTTTCCTTCTCTTTTGATGCAAAAGTGAATACGTCGATAAGCTACCCCACATACTGCTCTAGCGTCTATATGAGTTGTTTTTTCTTTTGGCACAACCATCATATATATCTGTACAAGTAGGATGTCTCACATTGTACCGTTTATTTACCTGATATAGTTTCCAAGGCTTATACTCAGGGGCGGAACCAGTATGTTTTTTTTGGGAGGCCGTGGTGTAAAAAATATGTCGAATGAAAAAAATTATGGTTTAATACAAAAAAAAAATCAAATTTTTTATGTTCAACATAGCATAAAATAAATATAAAATTAAGACAAAGTACATTGGACAGTAAAATAATTTCTTATATAATCTTGTTTGGGAAAATAAAATGGATATTTAGAAAATTTGGTAATTTTAAAGTAAAAAACAGAAAATTTTAGAAAAAAAAAACTAACATGATTTGAACTTCTAATCTTTCACTAACTTATCGTCCAATTTTACCATTACACCAACAACTCTTTTGTTTAACTTATGTGGGGTGGAGGGATATCAATGTATATATCTCAAAATCTTTTTAATTACATGAATAAAAAAAAAATGAAAATCGTTGTCGCCACCCCAACCCACCTTGGATCCGCCCCTGCATATACTATCATATAATTAAACAACTTCCATAATTTTGTCATGCGTTGAAATATCACTTTGTACCAAAAAAAATTCTTCAATTTTTTAGGTATATGTTCATACATGTAGGGCTGTAAATGAGATGAGTTGTTCGTGGAATCGTTCGTATTCGGCTCGGTAAATGTTCGGTTCATGTTCGTTCATTTATAAATGAACACGATAATGAACAAGAATATAGTGTTCGTCTATTAAGTGAACCGAACATGAACATGTCTCTGTTCGGTTCGTCTAAGCTCGTGTTCGTGTAACTATATATAAAGTTTGATAAAATAAAAAACTAAATCTATTAATGATGTAACAAAAACTAATATAACTATACAATTAATAAACTTATTTCTGCTCTAATAATATAAATGATATGTTTGCATTATTTCGAACTTATTATGGTAATTTATATCATCTTACTATAAATACAGTCACCGATTTTATCGTCAAGTGTTCAACTCGTTAAGTAATCATACGTATGTAAAATAGAATTTATACAATATATAAACTTAAAGTTATATGTGAACTAGTTTAATCTAGTTAATAATATAGTAATATATGATAAAATTTAAATATATTTTAAAAAGAAAGAAAAATATATATTTTTTTCAATTATTGAATATTTTGGAAGAAATTAGATGTTTACGAACAACTCGTGTTCGACTCGTCAAATGTTTGGTTCATGTTCATCAAATGTTCGTTCGTATTTAAATGAACATGAACTGAACATACACAAGGGTTTTAGTTCATGAACCGAACATAAACAGAGTTTTGTTCGGTTCGTTTCGTTTCATTTACAGCCCTACATACAAGGCAGATAATATCTCAACACCCTTCGATCATATGTTCACTGAATGCTTTCTTGACATGGCAATATAGATATAGCATTAGTGGAGCTTTATCCATATTGAATCACTTTCTTTAATTGCATCTCAGCTCAAGTCCATTAACGAATGTCAAGAAATACGTCGAGCTATGGAGGTTTAAGAACTCATTAAACGAGTGAGTGAACATTGACATATAGATTTTTGTCCGGATATTGCCTTAGTACTCGATTAATGTTTTATTTTTCCTTTTGTGTTCTTTCTACTTCTCCTCATTCATCTTTTATCAGATTGAAACCTTTCTCAAGTATTTCAGTTAAATACAATTGTTAGGTCCTAGATTTTGAACCCTGTAATTTGTCATTGTTAAACCAAAATCATGATTGACATTATATTGCATAAACTTTATAGTATAGTTTATTTGATTAATAATTTTCTATAAGAAGTTGTTAAAAAAAAGTTTAGTTACAACTTTAGTTATAATTCAAGATATAACTGAATATGGCGGGCAAATTTATTAAAGATTTTGTAAAAGGTACTTTTGATATCTTGCATATTAAAACGTTGTCTTCAATTTGGAAAAAATATGAGATGAAATCTGAAAAATTGAAGAATCTAAATAAATGGAAAGACTCAAAATTTTAAAATTTTCAAGACAAAAAAAAAAGATTTAGGAATATGTTTCCTATTTGATCAACTTACTATCTTTTGTAAAAGCTATATCTAAAGCATATTAGCCTTTATTATTGGGTGTGTGTTTTACAATGTTGACATCAGATTATAGAGATCAAACACCCGTTCTATAGTTTCTAGAGAGATTGATAGTGTTTAATTTGTGAGTTATAGAGTTAGTTCTATACGTTTGAGTATTGTAAATCTCAAAACTCGTTACTGTCCTTAACATATCAATAAATCACTGGGTGAGTGCCTCGGAGATGTAGACCTGGATTGGGTCGAATTTCGTGATCAAACGTTTCGTGTTTAATGTTTTTTATTAACTTCGCAGAATAGTTCAGTTACAACTTGAGTTATAACCGATACTCCAGTTATAACTGAGTTTGTAACTGAAAACGCGTAACAACACTCGAAAATTCGGCTTTATGTTTCTTTCAACAATTTTAATAAAATCACAAAATGCCGTTGCAACATAGGTGAGTGGAATAGAGAGAAAAGTTATATAGAACCAAATCAGTCCAACAGAGAGATGCAAAGCAAACTGCTGCTATTGACCTAATCGCCAAGTTGAACGATCTAATCGCCAGGTTGAACGATCTTCACTCATACTCGGATGGTGGGAAATGTAAAGGGTGATTATACTCATCAATTTCTGTAAAATAAGAAGAGAAATTATGAAATGGCTTAAAAGGATTGCTTTAGCTAATGAGGTATCAGAGTCTTGTCACGCCCCAAAATCCATAGAATACGGATATCGAGGCATGACCTTTTTAAAACAAAATAAAATAGAACCTGTTGGTATGAAATAAAAAATTTTAAAAGAAAACATTAGCGAGCTAAAGGAACAATTAAACAATAAATGAAAGTGTTTGCCAAACGCGGCTACAAGTCAGGATTTATAAAAGCTAAAAATAACGAACGAATGAATTTGCCCATAGGCTACAACCTCGAAAATGTCTAAGTAAAATGAAAGCAGCATAAAGAAGTCCCGAGCCCATGTGATGCCTTGCTAAAGCTCCTAACGAAAAGCCTCAACCTATAACGTACCTGAACAACAAAATTGTAACGGTGAGTCCCACGCACATAACTAGACGGGACGGCACCACAAATACCGTCACTCCATCCCATAGATGCAAGAGCTCACAAATTCTACAACTACTATGATCGACGTATAAAAAGAAATATAATAACATTCTATAACGGGATGAATTAAATAAATTAAATAACGTCAACACAAATCTATAACAAACATGGACCTCTCATGCCACCTACCCCAGTCCGTAAGGTAGGTCATTCCCTATCCCCTCGGCCGTCTTCTGTCCCCGGAATTAGGAAGAGACAGAGACCATTGCTAACATAAAAGTAGATTTAAAGTGCGCACTTGGACCTCTCATGCCACTCGTCCCAGTCCGTAAGACGAGTCATTCCCTATCCCCACGGCCGTCTACTGTCCCCGGAATTAGGAAGAGACAGAGACCATAGCTAACATAAAAATAAATATAGTGCACACTAGGATCTCTCATGCCACTCGCCCCAGTCCGTAAGACGAGTCATTCCCTATCCCCACTGCCGTCTTCTGTCCCCGGAATTAGGAAGAGACAGAGACCATTGCTAATGTATCAATATTAAGGCCTCGGCCAATAATATTATACTATTCATATAGCACAATCTCATACGTATAAATATTAAGGCCTCGGCCAATAATATTATACTATTCAAATAACACAATCTCATACGTATAAATATTAAGGCCTCGGCCAATAATATTATACTATTCAAATAACACAATCTCATACGTATAAATATTAAGGCCTCGGCCAATAATATTATACTATTCAAATAACACAATCTCATACGTATAAATATTAAGGCCTCGGCCAATAATATTATACTATTCAAATAACACAATCTCATACGTCACGTAACGTAATACAACATAATCCAAAAGCATAAGTGCTAGATTCACAACTAGCCAAACAAGTCTAATCAACATAAAACTCATTCAGGCATTTTAACAAACACATTGTATACGCAATATAAAACACATATTTATTCAACAATAATTTACCCAATTCTATCAACAACCATAATAATACATAATCAATGCATATAACACGCAACCTATTAATATTATCATTAATCCGAAATCAAAATACTAAATCCACAACTAATCCAAAATCAAAGAAGCGAATTAAAAATATAACAACTAACCCCAATTAACAATTTAAGAACATAATTAATATAAAAGGCAAAAACCCCCAATTTATACTAAATGTAAAACCTAATCCTAACATACACCCTCGTCTAGTCCCAATGGATAACCCCCGTTACCTTAGCGTGTAGAGGAGATGATTCCGGTGATAATCCGCTAACGTGATTTCTCTTCTTCTTCTTAGTCTACTATGTATTATGTTTCTGTTTTTATTTTTTATTTTGGAAGTTAACTTTCTTGTTTATGATATACATCTCTGAACGGTTTAACAGTGTGTTTACAGTTGTTCTTTTTTTTTTTTTTGGGTAAATTTGCATGCTTTATCTTAATATGCCATTCAATGGAAAGGCCTGTTAGGGAGATGCATAATTTTTTAATTTTTTTAATCGGACATTATATTAAATATCGAAAAAGGAAAATAACGTTGATTTGCAATATATATTGGTATGAGTCTAGTGAATTTTGCAAAATCATCTACTCTAAACTTCTGACTATGTATTTTAGTTGTGGAAAACACAGCACAATAGCACATTCAATAATATTATTGAAGTTTGATTACCAAAAATATGGAAAATAATTGATCAAGCTTCACTGGATTTTCAAACTAGGTGCATCAATGTTATATATAGTGCTTCGCCTCGAGTGTGATAGAGATAGCATTGGTCTTAATTAGCTGTATTCCATTATGTTACCTTCTTCTACCTTTATATTCACAGCATTTCAAATTTCAAGCTTTCTACACTACGAACACTAGTCTTACTTTAGCACTTAACGATGTCACACACGTAGCTGGCATACAAAAAAACTGATAAAACTCAAGACTATGACAAGTTCAAGGTAGCACATAGCTAGACAATGATTTATTGTGTAATATTATCATCTCTCTAAGTTTTTGGTCTCTGCAAAGTTAACCTCAAGCTTGAAGCACCACCATGTAGGCTAACACCATCGCCGGTGCCCCACACGAAAACCGGCCCAGAAGTTTCAGAAACCTGTGCAAACTAAAAATCAATAGCCGTGTTATAAATCATTCTCCAAGTAAATATATTGGAAAACTACATTACTGGTCAGTGAGAACGAAATCAATTTCAAGGCATCAAAATTAAGGTTTATTTCTCCTCTAGAGTTGTGATAGCTTATTTGCATTGTGACTTGTTACATGGAATTCTATGCTTCTTTTTAACGCAATGAGTCTCCGGTACTATATTTTACTAACATCTAATGTTCCATAATCATGATAAGGAAGTAAAAAGATTTTAGTTGTAAAAATTGTAGGAGAAAAAATATTGAGACATAAAAAAATGTTTATTTAGTACAAAATTTGTGTCTTAATTATCAAAAATCATGGTATAATCTATCTAAATTAAATACACACTCTGATGCTGCATTTTTCAACTTTTTGTGTTTAACTTTTATGCCACATTTATGTATCTATCGTTTAAAATAATTAAAAATTGGAATGATCATTTAGTACATAATTTGAGACTTAATTATCAAAAGCTCATGGTTAAAATCTCTTTTAAATTACTTAGATACTTATTATATATATGATGTTATTTCTTTTTACTCTTAGATTTTAACTTTGATGTTCATGATGCTACGTTAATATGTATCGAATCTTAAATAATAGTTGAGATGTGGGTTTTTTTGAATATTAAGTGTGTTTTTATGTATTAATCAATAATTTTTTCAAATTAGGTGACTGTTTTTCGTCAAAAGAATAAAAAAAATTAATTGACATTTATAACAATTAATTGGAAAACGAGTATCATGATCAATAATATTTACATAACAGGTCTTGCTAACATATGTCTCATGACACATGATAAGATAAGTGCATTTGAATAATTATAATGCAATTAACATGTAGCTAAATGATCCTTATGACAGTAGGTAATGATTCCTTTAATAACATCATTTCCTTATTCTCTGTCGGTCAAACTTCAAAAACAGCAGCGGAACAAAGTTTATTTGGGCAAAAGAAGTAAATAAATATAGTACTACTAAATACTCTCTCTTTTTAAATTTGATAAATTCCATATTTCCCAGGCAATTAAAACATAGTATTTGGTTTTAGTGATTAACTTTAAAATTTGTTGCATGCCCTTTATTTCGGACACTACAGAAATTTGTAAATGAAAATCTTAAATTAACAAAAATAAACTAGTTCTTTATCAATAAAATAATAATTTATTTTGTCTAGATAACTTGGAGAGTAAATATACAAAAGACACTTTCCATTGTTTTATCGGAATTGATAATTATTTTTAAAGATATATTGACTTCTTTATATTTTTTAAACAAATCATAAAAATAGGAAATTATAAGAAGCAATTTCCCAAGAATTAATTTTCTTTTGAAGACATGCGCGCATGTGATAAATTTTGGGTTCGGGTCAGTTTTTTGGTTTATTAAACTTTCTACGAAGGAAACAATATTTAATGATTAATAGTTAAAGCCATTAAATCTATAATAGTAGGTTTCTATCTAGTACCTCGCAACCTATATTTAGGGATGAACACTTAGTGAAACAGATTTTGAAAATATTTTAAAGCATTGTCACAATTAACATCATTATTTTTTATCATTTAATGATGGAATAACTTAATTATATTATTAACCTATGTCCCGGGTGCATAAGTTATCGTGTTTACCTTTACATAAAAGCATTACAAAAAAACACCTTAAAAAAAGGATGGAGTTTGGCTTCACATTAGTTTATTTAGTCAAAGTAACATTTAATTTTTGATTTATTTAGGAGTGGTTAGTATGTTTTTTTTTTTTTTGGGATACAAGGAGGCCATTATAGAGAGGATCCAATTTTGCTGCATTTTAAATTATTAATACACCTACATTAAAATCATTCTTATCCGTTCATTTAGATCTAATGGATCAAAATGGAAATCACACCATATATCCAAAAGAGAGTAAACTCACCAAACCATACAAGTAAATTATTTCAAATCCATATCAACAAAAACATATATTCCCTTACTGAATTTAGAAATTAATTTATAATTTATTACTCATGGAAATTAATATTCATATTTCCTTTCTTTGTATTTTTTGATCTTCAAATCAATTTAAATAACAAGATATCCCAAAAAATATAGGTAAATCATGGCTTAAAAGGCATGATTAAAATATGAGATGAACAGGAAATTGGAGATAAAAAATTTATTCCATGGATAAATACTGGAAAAACCAACCGAATTCACATATTCAAATTAGGTTGTTTAGTAATTCGTGATGGTACATGAAGGGTATGGTTATGTGTTGTATGAATACATCCATAATTTGTATAAATGGATCGGAATACATCAATGGATGGAAATCCTTTTAATGTTGCAAAATTGCATTCCTTAGAGGGATGGAGGGGTGGTTAATATAAAAAAAAATAATCAAATTATTGTTTTAATCTCTAGAGAGCGGTTTTACTTCAGCAACGAACATCTTTGGTAATAATGGGTAAGTTTTGTCCCTCTTTTTCTATCTCTTTTGGTGCTTCTATATATAAGTGATCAATTTCTTTCTTCAAAATTTATATATTGATATCCAGTGAAGCACTGGCCAGGTCAATTTTTAGTTATTATATACGAATATGCTATAGAGAGGCTAAGGAATTCTTCAAGCCTGCAAACACATAATTTTTTCGGAAATATTAGACATGGAAAATTTTACGGAAAAGCAAAATTTCTTATTATCATTCATTTACCTAGGAGGGAATTTTATATCAAGCACGGAAGCGGGTTTTTCTTTTGTGCATTCAGTCAATTGAACGGCACAAAATCCCTTTTTTCAAAATTTGATTAATAATAAATTTAGGGTAGTATTCACTAGGATTCTATATTTTTATTTGATTTTTTATTGTGTTGTAAAATTTGTTTTTAATTTATTAAATCATAATTTGTCTAATATATAATAAAAATTGAGAAATTAAATTAGTTATTGAAAACTTATCATCTAACCCTCTATTTTTTAATCTAATGGTTATAAAGATAACTGGATATTGTACAGTCTAACTCAATGACTGCACAAAATAGGGACCTCACGAAAGCGTGGTTAAGTTTCAGTTTAGTAAAAATGACATGTTACACACACTTTTTCAAACTCAGATTACATACATACATACAAATAAATTCACACACACATATATATATATACACATCTATTTATATGAACAAATATATAAATATGTGTGCGTGTGCGTGTGTGTGGAAAATCATGAAAATGAGCTAAAGTTATTACTTTTATTTTATTTTTGTTGAGATGGTAATTTGGCTCTCAAACTTTGTAGGCTACTTGAAACTATTATCGTTTAGTAATGGCGGAGGAGATTCTCATTTGCAGAAGAGATGATTGTTCATTTAATTTCAAAATATCCACTCAAGTTCATACAGGTATGTGACTGTGACAAATTTTAAACTATCATTGATTTTCTTCTTTTTGTATAGGATTGTCTATTTGCATATTTTTACTAGGTATCTAGAATCGCACTAGTTGTAGGATAAATTTTTTAGTGTAAGATGTCATAGATGCTTTAAAGTTTCTCCTTGACTCTTGCAAAGAAAAAATTCCATAAAGAGGGGGAAAAACTATACATTAGTATGTTTCCTTGACGAACTTGGTAAGTCGACAAGTAAGTAATATTTTTACTGTCACAAACCCGCATGTGCAGATTTCAATTCCTTAACCAAAAACACCAATACAAATAGCCTCTTTGATCCCTTCGTCCTCATTATAATCTACTTCAACATTCTGCTCATCAAATTATATATTTATAACCATTTCAACTTTTCAAGTTTCTCCGTTTTCTTCTGCTTATATGTTCTCTTTTTTTGAGGTACTCGTTATTCTCCCATTTCCAAACTATTTCTGGTTAATCTTTAAGTTTAAAACCTTTGAATTTTATTGACCTTTATATAGTGTAAAAACCAATATTTTAAAAAATTAAATAATCACTAAAGCGTTTTCAAAAGAGTTTTACTAAAACAAGCTCCGACATTAAAAGCGTAAGATTTACTATAAAAAAGGTAAATACTTATATATGTTCCTTAACTATTAAATACGTGAATATAATAGGTCTAAAATGGGAAAATACATTTAGTATACCCATCTAACATACGTTAAAAAAAAGGGTATCAAACTATCACTACTAACAATTTAAATACTTAACTTTTAATTTTTTTACAAACAAATATTTCCAGCGAAATCGATTTCAAATTGGGGTCACATGTCATCACTTGACCAAATTAAAAGTTATTTTACTTCCCCCTCCAAAACAGAAAAGTTAAAAGCATACAACTATTGCTAGAAAATAGATATGCTTTTATTCTCCATACTCTGTTCAACCTTATTTTAAAACCCGCTAATAATCCTGATTGAATTGATAGTCCTATGACAAATAGTCCCCCTACCAAACAAAGCCTAAATATTTTTATAGAAAAAGTTAATCCAACAAATAAAATTGATTTTAAAAAAATGAGGAGGCGAAATCCGCCACCACAAAAGGGCACCAACGACATCATAGGATATATGACTAGCCACGGACAAGGATTTTAGGGCTTAGTCGCCAATCACCTATATATAATAAATAATCTATATGGGAGTAGCTATTACACGTTGCTAGATTGTATATAATTTAATTTTTATATATATGGATAGTTGAGACTATACCTAGCTATGGGATCACTCTCACAATTAAATGTACAACTAGCTCTTACAATGTTACACATATAATATACTCCTGCTTTATACTTGTAACAACCCAGACACACGGACTGACCCGATACCAATCGTAACGACCAGGTGCTCCAACCGAACCGCCAACATCTGCTTTCTACCATCAATACTGTTTTGTTTGTCCCAATTCCGTCATTCTTCTTGGGTCGCACGGCTTTAAAAGCCCTTATTGATAGAAAATGGATCTGTAATTTCATATACCACATGGGTACTCTCATATCTGGGCGATGTGGGACTGAGACACAACACTCCATACCACAGAAATTCATTCTCGTAAATCTGGGTCAACACAATCCCAAACCCCCCTCCCTCTCTTTTAGGCACGACATCCTTCATGGGCTCAAAAACTCGTGTTAGTCCCTATATTTCTGGCCTGATAGAGGCTCTAATACCAATTGTAATGACCCGATTCTCCGACCGAACTGCCACCATCTGTTTCCTACCAACAATAATGTCCGCTTTGGTCTAATTTCGTCTTTGCTTCTTGGGCCGCACGACTTAAAAAGGCATTGATGATAAGAAGTAAGATACTCCTATTTTATATACCATATAAGTACTCACATATTTAAGCGATGTGGGATAGCCATCTATATCTTAACCATGGTATTTTCCTACGAAAATCCGGGTTCTTACACTCTTACCCCTTCAGGCACGACGTACTCGTCAAACACGTCGCACTGGGGTTCAATCACTCATGCTTGTTTGGAAATCGGCCATATAGCTGGTATGATACCAATTGTAACGATCCGGCCACACAGGCCGACCCGCCACCCTCGTATCAACAATATTGTCCGTTTTGACACATCTTACTACTCCAATCTAAGCATGCTTAACTATGGAGTTTTTTCCTCGCTCTGTACCGCACGACTTTAAAAGGCCCTGTAATAAGTAGGAGGATAATCTTAACTTATATAGCATATAGGTAAATACATAAATAGGCAATGTGAGATAGCTCTCACGCTCTTTACCACGATATTTTCCTACGAAAATCCGGTTTTTACAATACTATATAGATAGAAATACTTATATATAGAATATTTTTGTGGTATATATAATAGGGTCTTATGTTTGTCTTCTATCAATTGAGAAAGTTATTTTTTATTCTCTGAGAGACTACAATCAAATATGAAACTGGAGAAAGAAATTGTTTTACAACTCAATATTACTTTAATCTTACATTGAAATAGACAACAAAATAAACACTTAATTCAAAGTTACAAAGTAACACAAATATGAGAAATAGAAATACCTCAGCAAAATTAACTTCATATTTCGAAATAACAACCACGCATAATACTTTGAGTACAATTGAGCGGGACCACCCACATCCAACTTCCTCCACGCCAGTGTCTTCAGATTAACTGTTAAACATTCCACCGTATCAAACTCGACAGAACATATTACTAATAGTTTATTCCCCCACATGGTCGAATAATAGACTTCTTCTACTTTTTCTGGTACGTCTATCACAACATTCCATGTAAAACCCTCTCTTTTGAAAATCTTCCGACTTTCCCCACAACACTTATACATACCCTTCTATATCTCATCCGCAATATTTATCTACAAACACCATTTTCTGTTAACAAAGAGTCCCAACGCATTCTTCTCACATCTAATATATCTAAATCCATCTTGGTTGGACCGTAACACAAATTGTATGCGTGGATCACGTGAAGCTTCCCTTGGTGAAACGCTACTTGACTCTTCTCATGAGCCTTTGCCATATCAGATAGTCTATCCAATTATCTTACGCCACATCATATGCCATAACGGATTTAGATTTTTATACCAGTCCCATCCGATCCACCAACAAGATAAATTCTGTTTTCAAAATACGAACAACATCCAAAGTGCATTATCTATCCTTGGTATGGCATTCTCGTGCCTTGTCTCCATTTATGTAATAAAAAATTGTATATAAAAACATAATCCAGTTTTCTCGTAATTATTTGGGTCGTATCCACCTAGAACCACGAGTTCCATACCAACTCCTACAATAGTGCAATAAGGTGGAAAACTTTTGCAGTACTTAGGAATATGTTTTAGATACGACCAACGACCAGTATTTTGTCTAAAGAGAGCGAGCCTAAATATGGTCGCTTCATAGTGGTTGAGATAAAATTTCTACATCGAAGGGTCTTCCCAACATTGAACCATCCTAATTATTTATCACATGCACTATCATTTCTTCAATAAAGGGTCTTCTCCCCACATCATCAGGATCTGTATTACTTACCAAGAGAGAGAAATTGAAAGACGACTATGGTGAATAACTCTAGCTTTCGTCATAAGGATGGCTAACAATGAGCCCATTCATGTAAATTTGGGTGCTCAAAATTTTTCTCTCTCAGGCGAAGGGGTTCATTGTTGGTCATCCTTACGATGGGGAGTAAAGTTATTCACCCTAATCATCTCTCTCTTTCTTTGTCTAGGTAAGCAATATAGATCCTAATGATGAGGGGGAAGACCCTTCATTGAAGAAATTCTAGTGTATGCTTAAAATAATGATTATTGTTAAACGTTGGGAAGACTCTTCGATGAAGAAATTCTATCCCAACCACTATGACGTGACCATATTTAGGCTCACTCTTTTTAGACAGGATACGGGTCTTTGGTCGTATATGAAACTTATTCATAAGTACCACAAACGTTTTCCACCTTATTGTACTTTTGTAGGAGTTGGTATGGAACTCGTGATTTTAGATGAATACGACCCAAATGATTACAAAAAAAAAACTGTATTCTGTTTTTATATACAATTTTTATTGCGTAAATGGAGACATGGCGTGAGAATGCCATACCAAGGGTAGATAATTCATTTTGGATGTTGCTCGGATTTTGAAAACACAATTTATGTTGTTGGTGGATCAGATGGGAATGGTATAAAAATCTAAATATGTTATGGCATATGACGTGGCACAAGATAATTAGAAAGACAACATGATATGGAGAAAGCTCGAGAAATGAGTCAGGTAGCGTTTCACCAAGGGAAGCTACACGTGATCCACGAATACAATTTGTGTTACAGTCAAGCCAAGACATTACAAAAAAAAGTTAAGATAGCAACAATTTACTTTTTGAAAAAAGTTGCTAAAATTTTACAACACTCACTTTATTAACAGTTTAGCAACAGACGCTCATATGGTAAGCGGATATTTTTTTGTAGTGAGATGGATTTAGATATATTAGATGTAAGAAGAATGCGCTAGGATTCTTTGGTAACATAAAACAGTGTTTCTAGATGAATATATGGGGATGGGAGGGAGGGGGTATGTATAAGTGTTGTGGGCAAAGTCGATATATTTTCAAGAGAGTATGTTACATGGAATGTTGTGATGACGGACATACCAGTTAAAGTAGGAGGCGTTTATTATTCAACTATGTGGGGGAATAGACTATTGGTAATATGTTTCGTCGAGTCCGATACGGTGGAATTTTTAACATTTGATCTGAAGACACTGGTGTGCATGAAGTTGGTTATGGTCTCTCCCGATTATACTCAGAGTGTTATGTCTGGTTGTTATCTTGAAATATGAAGTTACCTTTGTCGTAGTATTTATATTTCTCATATTCATGTTACTTTGTAACCTTGTATTAAGAATTTATTTTGTTTTCTATTTCAGTGTAAGATTAGAGTTATTGAGTTGTTAAACAATTTCTTGCTCCAATTTCATATTTGATTGTAGTCTCTTCAAAAAAACAAAAAATATGTTCAACCAAATTCACAGTGAGCCGCAAGACAGATTTACAGGACTGGAAGTGTTGTTGCACTCAATCAAAAAATATGAAGAACTTGCATTAAGAAGAAAGTCGAAGTCAACCAGGTGCTAGCTTAGGGAAAAGTAATAAAAGAAATTTTATTTTTTCATATAAAATTAAGATAATGTAGTTAATTAGTAACCATGCATGCCACAGTAGATTTTTCGTTTGATAATCAATAACTATCAGTCTGAAAGTGTTTGGGCTTTAATGTTAGCGGTGAGGTGAGAATCATGTGACTATAACCCTAGAAGTACCTGGGTAGCTAGCTCATTTGCTTGACGACACACGTATTGAAAAATATGCAAAACTTAAGGTAATAATTATTGAAAAAAGAAAAACTTTACCTCACCTAAGAATTATGCATGTCATGGGGGTCGCAAGAAAGGGTTTAAACCAGTTTGTTTTCTTCTAAATGAACAAACATGGTGAATGTTGTTAATTTGTTATGTTAATATTTGCAAGAAACTATTTATGCACTAATATATATTACAATGACATCTATGATTCCACAATCATTTTAACAGAAAAACTGTAATTGAAGAATATACAAAAAGGTTATACATAGATATATAATATAATAAGGGAAAAAGTGAAAGAAAAAGGGAGGGAGGCAAGGGCGGATTACAATCCAAAATTGGGTGTTAATCTAATAGTCCGAAGTTTTTTAAGTATGTGAAAATATTTTCCAAAAACTTTTTCTATTGACTCCGATGCCTCTTTTTTTTTTTTTAAGTTTAAGCAATTGAATTAACGCAACATAACACAGCTTGACATCACAAAAACACTGCCTCGAATAAAAAAGTTATTACCAAAGAAAATAGGAAAACAAGCAATGATAATTCAGCTGAAGGAGCTAACGTCTAAATTTGTGCCCGAAGGCTTGACAAAAGAGAGACTTTGCAAGACAGGAACTAGTAGGAATTCCGATAAAAAACGAGTTGAACTCGTAGTATTCGCACTTGTGAGGGGTTAGAATAAGTCACTAACTTAGCCATTTTTGTAGCACCAATGACTTATACATCAACTACTCCAAATTATTTTTAGTTTCAAGAATTCTGATGATAAAGAATTATTCGCTATTTTTAGGTAATAAAGAAACACCAAAACGTAACTAAATTCATAAAAATAAAATAAAAAACAGTTTAAACGCATTAAGTTTTCCAAGACTACTATTAGTGAGAAGTAAGAAACCTATATGTTGTTGATTAAATGGAAAAGTTACAACAAACTAATATGAATCATTGGCTCAAAATTATATTGTATAAGATTAAAACTCTATTTTGGAGTGTTAGCCGGCCCTCTTCCCAATATGACAGGAGCACACTTTTCTCTTTTAACAAAAAGGATAAACGTTAATTGATATTTATGACACATTAACTGATAGTAGCACATAGGTACAAATGATAGGATAGAATTTAACATAAAAATCAATTTCTCCTTCATAAAAGCAGAAACAAATAACCTGAAAACCGGGGGGGGGGGGGGGGGGGGGGGGGGGGGGGGGGTTGAATACACATTTAATTTGCAATAAAAGGGTTAATATAATTTATTGATAATTTCTATATTTCTCTTTTAGGATTTTGAGAAGCCAATATATAAAATTGTACCTGAGAGACCCTAACAGATATAAACCACCTTCTTAACACACACACACACACACACACATTTATAGGGAGGCGCTGATACCGAGAGACCCTGAGGCCTGGGAGTGAATATGTAAAAATTTGTCCCGTCCTCTTAGTAATAAGTGGACGGGACTAATCTTTACATCTTCACTTCCCATGCCTCAGTTCTATGTCGCTGTCTGCCTTTTATAAAGGCCGCTTACATCTTTTAAGTTTTCCCTCTCTCCCTTTTCTTGGGACGACTGTAACCCAGGAAGTTCTGGTCTAATTGATGCAGATTAGAGTTTTGTACATATCAGCTCTAACTTTTCTTGAAGCAGCCCAATC
Source organism: Primula veris (assembly GCA_963682055.1). Classification (NCBI taxonomy): domain Eukaryota; kingdom Viridiplantae; phylum Streptophyta; class Magnoliopsida; order Ericales; family Primulaceae; genus Primula; species Primula veris. The sequence goes on along the minus strand of OY821745.1, from coordinate 25,812,384 downwards.
ATAGATACATGTCTCTATGCGAGGATTGAAGGGTTTTACAATTTTCGTTATATGTCGTTGCGATATGTTTCCTTTTTGAGTTATGCCGGAAAGATAGATTGCACGCACATTTGTTTATTTGTTTTTAAAAAGAATGGTTAAAATAAATTTTGTTGTATAAGATGTCATAGATGCTTTAGTTTTTCCTTGACGATTTATACATGTGTCTTGCAAAAAAAATTTCCATAAAGAGGGAGGGAAATTATACATTAGCATGCTCCCGGAGAAGGAGAACAAACAATGATAATTTTGCGGAAGGAGCTCTAGTCTAATTTGACACTGAGAGACTTTGCAAGACAGGCACTAGTAGGAATTCCGATAAAAAAACGAGTTCAACTCATAGTATTCGCACTTGTGAGGGGTTAGAATAAGTCACTAACTTGGCCATTTTGATAGCACCAATGACTTTTACATCACCTACTCATTATTTTTAGTTTCAAGATTCCTGACGATTTAGAATATTTCGGTATGGTAATGCAAAAAAACCAAAACACAACTAAATTAAAAAAATATGTATAAAAACGATATCATGTTTTCCAAGACTAAAAAGAGTGAGAAATAAGTAACATATATGTTGTTGATTAAATGGAAAAGGTACAAAAAACTTGTATGAATTCTTGGCTCAAAGGATGGTGTATCAGATTAAAACTCTATTTTGGAGTGTTAGCCGACCCCTTCTTCCGAATATGACAGGAGCATCGGGGTTTTTTTTCAAAGAAAAGGATAAACGTTAATTGATATTTATGACACATGTATTGGTACTAGTACCACTACATAATAGGATACAATTTAACATGAAACCCAATTTATCCTTTATAAAAACAGAAACAAATAACCTGAAAACCTGGGGGTTGAATTCCTTTACGATTTAACACAATTGATACTTATCACAGATTAAATGGTAGATATAATTAAGTTCAAAGAATACGTACGTGGCTTCCAATTTAATGCAAAAATTATTAAGGCTTATATAAAAGAGAAACCACAAAACCCTTGAACAACAAAAGAGGATCGCATAAATACTATACCATATATATGGCTCCACAACCATTTTTTAGTTTTATATTTACCGTGTGTGTATATGTATATATACTATACCATGAGTCTAGTATATTATAGAGATGATTAATTTTATTTTCTCGAAACATCAATACTCATTTTGGGGAATAATCAGTCATAACGAAGAAAGACAACATCATGTTTTATACAAAGAACTTAATTTTATATATAAATTTCGTTGATAAGTATTTTCATGATAAGATCAGCCGAGGAGAAAGCTCACAAAGGATATAGAATTATTTGTCCAGTATCAGTTATTAGAGTAGACCAGGGATAGTTAAGATATATATATATTAAGCACACCTATGAAAAAAATAAGATAATTCCTATTAGAACATTTCTATGTTCTGTAAGATATAAAATTTCAGTATGTTGGGAAAACTTCTCATGATGTTTTGTTTTTTTAGGGTAAAGAATGTATCATATAATATAAAAGAATCCATCGAGGCGCCTAACAAGACACAAGAACTCTTTTGCCTTTAAATGACTGATAAATGTGACATACCGATTGGTCACAAGACAAAACTATACCAATTTGACCACAAGCATGCAACACGTAAATAGAAATTACACTTAAAATTAAACCCTTAAATTTAATTCAATAAAAATCCAGGTGATCAAAATAAAATATACTAGTCAACCAATCAGAACTTCGATTCCACTTGTTCAATACCCTCCATCTAGGTCAACAACTACATATACTAGTCTTAGTTTAATCAAACCCTGATAGTAACTGGTGCAGAACATTTCCTTTTCATGATTACTAGCATAGTTGCTCCCTACAAGGCACGTGGGCTTTTATTGAATTTTTATAATTATTAAAAATAATAAGGTTATTCTTTTTTAGATAAAAATTACAAAAAAATGGTGTAATTAATAAGTCGGAATTATAAATTTTAAAAGTTATGCACATAGTTTAGCAGTTGGCACCAAATATAACTTTCAATGTAAGTTTTTGCGTGTAATTCCAATATTTACTTTTCTATGATGGGGTATTCTGATTTAAATATTTGACAAATGTTTTCTGTTTGATTATAACATCAATAATGTTTTTACTAAGCTTTTTTTACTCTTGACCGTTCAAAGAAAAGTAGAATAATCAAGTGATTGTCTCAAGAAATATTTCGGTTCCATAAACTACGTTTCCTTTTCTTCACAATTTAATCACCTTATATACTGTATATTTTTCTGGACTTTGAGAGATACTTGTGTTGTCATTTTAATCACCGTATATACTTTGTCTCTGAGAGCACGTAATTGTTTACATAAAGTAAAATTGAAAAACAAAGTACATGGACCAATAAAACCTTTTAGCCCTCTAAACATACAACTAAAACCATCAATCAGCGTGCAAACCGGCATTAAAGCTCCCACTATGTGGGGTCTGGGGAATGGATAGGATTTGACTGTCCTGAAAAATTCAAGTTAGCCTGTCTTGAATTTTCAAGGCAGCAAAATCATATCCCAATTGGATCCATTTAATATATTTTTGGATTTATTAATAAGTGTTAGATTTTTAGTATGTGACATAACTAAAATAATAGTGTATTAGATTCACGATAGTGTTAATCGTTCGGTATTCATTTCAAAATGCACTATTATTTAGGGTGTGATAACCAATAATATTTTTTAGTTTTAATTTTAAATTAATTTTATGGTAGATATTTTTGGGTTCATTAACATGTGTTAGGTTTTTAGTATTTTTTAGTTTTAATTTTGAATTAATTTTATGATATATATTTTTGGGTTCATTAATATGTGTTAGGTTTTTAGTATGTGACACACCCTAAATAATAATAAACTAGATTCACGGTAGTGTTAATCGTTCGTTGTTGATTCCAAAACATTAAAACGAAAATATAACATAAAAAATTACATTATTTAAAATAAATAAAAAACATACCAAAATACATATTTTGCTATCTGAAAAATTCAAAACAGACTGTCTTGAATTTTCCAGGGCAGCAAAAATGCATCCCTGGGGAATAGTCGAACCATTCTGGGATTAATTTATTAATGTAGACAATCTCTCATTCTCTTGTATTTTTACATATGTCTGTTTTCACGATTCAAAGTTGTGACCTCCGGATCACATGACATCAATTTTATCGTTATGCGGAACTTCATCCTTTAAAACTACCAATTTACAGTGAATTTATATTTAAGCTAAGAAGTTATTCTTGAAAACAATTGAGAACCAAATACAAAGAACTATTGAAAAGATAGTGGTTAGCAAGGCTTATTTCAAAGTAATGGTACCTGATGAAATATTACATGAAAGTATTGTTAAAATGAGAGAGTATAAAACTAATGTTATACTATACTTGTTGCAACTCGATGTTGAGTAGCCAGGTTGACAAATAAAAGCAAGCACCTGAACGAACTTTATATGTAGTAGAAGTAACTAGATTGCAACTTCTATTTTTTTGTTTCCGAGGAACTTCTTCCCATATTTTTTTCAGGTTGGTTTGATTGCATCTTTAAACCAAATAAGCTGCATTTTTTAGGTTCAATATAAGATCACTATGTTCATCCGGTTTTAGTGTTCTAGCTTTTGTGGCAAAAGATCTTAAACAACAAAAACTAAATGCATTTCAAACTTAAAAATAGTAACCGAGCTTAAAAGTGCAAATGAACTGAGTTAGACTACTGATTTCTTTTGGTAATCAGAGAAATTGAGCTTATTAGGATGTTTCCTTTAGAAGTAAACATTTTATTATGAATGCGGCACAATGTTTCCCATAGGAGGGAACAAAAATACTTTCCTTATACTCCATCCGTTCCCAATTAATTGTTCTCTACGAAATTACGTGCAATTTTGAATGGGTTATAACATTCATCAAAATTGTCGAAATGAAAATTTTCAAAACTAAATCATATAATTTAATGTTTGAACTATATTATTAACTTTTGAAAATTTTCATTCATAATAATATACAACCTATTAAACTATAATAATATAGTTATAGTTTAATAGGTTGTATAAGAGTATATATATATTTAGGATTAGTTACTTATGGAAGGAGTTTTAGAGTTTTTTTTAGTATGGTTGATATTACTTATTTTTAGTGTATATAACGGATTGTATTTAATGGTTTGTATCGTATCGGTCTGGTTTGGATTAACACAATTTAAATCTAAACCAAATCATTAAGAACGGATTTGAAATTTTTGAATTCAAAACCAAACCATTGAATTTCAAAACCTAACTGACTTCCCTTGTTAACAACCAAGACTTTTCTCGTTTACGGGATTTTTCCTTCTCTTTTGATGCAAAAGTGAATACGTCGATAAGCTACCCCACGTACTGCTCTAGCGTCTATATGTGTTTTTTTTTCTTTTGGCACAACCAACATATATATCTGTACAAGTAGGATGTCTCTCATTGTACCGTTTATTTACCTGATATAGTTGCCAAGGCATATAATCAGGGGCGGAACCAGTATGTTTTTTTCGTGGGGCCGTGGTGTAAAAAATCTGTCGAATAAAAAGAATTATTGTTTAATACAAAATAAAATAAAATTCTATGTTCAACCTAACTTATGGTCCAATTTTACCATTACACCAACAACTCTTTTGTTTAACTGGGGGTAGGGGTTATAAATGTTTATATCTCAGAATTTTTTTAATTACATGTATAAAAAAAAATAATTTAAAAATCGTTACGGGGGTGGCGACGTCCACCCCCAGCCCCCTTGGGTCCGTCCCTGTATATACTATCAGATAATTAAACAACTTGCATAATGTTGTCATGCGTTGAAATATGACTTTGTACAAAAAAAAATTCTTCAATTTTTTAGGTATATGTTCGTAGAGGTAGGGCTGTAAATGAGATGAATTGTTCGTGCAATCGTTCGTATTCGGCTCGGCTAATGTTCGGTTCATGTTCGTTCATTTATAAATGAACACGATAATGAACAAGAATATAGTGTTCATCTATTAAGTGAACTGAACATGAACATGAACATGAACATGTCTCTGTTCGGTTCGTCTAAACTCGTGTTTATGTAACTATATATAAAATTTGATAAAATAAAAAACTATATCTATTAATGATGTAACAAAAACTAATATCACTATACAATTAATAAACTTATTTATGCTCTAATAATATAAATGATATGTTTGTATTATTTCGAACTTATTATGGTAATTTATATCATCATACTATAAATACAGTCACCGATTTTATCGTTAAGTGTTTAACTCGTTAAGTAATCATGTAAAAAATAATTTATACAATATATAAACTTAAAGTTATATGTGAGCTAGTTTATTCTAGTTACTAATATAGTAATATATGATAAAATTTAAATATATTTTAAAAAGAAAGAAAAATGTATACTTTTTTCAATTATTGAATATTTTGGAAGAAATTAGATGTTTACGAACAACTCGTGTTCGACTCGTCAGATGTTCAGTTCATGTTCATCAAACGTTCGTTCGTATTTAAATGAACATGAACTGAACATAAACAAGGGTTTTAGTTCATGAACTGAACATAAACAGAGTTTTGTTCGGTTCGTTTCGTTTCATTTACAGCCCTACATATAGCTCTGATAATATCTCAACACCCTTGGATCATATGTTCAATGAATGATTTCTTGACATGGCAATATAGATATAACATTAGTGAAGCTTTATTCATATTGAATCACTTTCTTTAATTGCAGCTCAGCTCAAGTCCATTAACGAATGTCAAGAAATACGTCGAGCTATGGAACTTTAAGAACTCATTAAACGAGTGAGTGAACATTGACATATAGATTTTTTGTCCGGATATTGACTTAGTACTCGATTAATGTTTTCTTTTTTCTTTTGTTTTCTTTCCACTTCTCCTCATTCATCTTTTATCAGATTGAAACCTTTCTCAAGTATTTCAGTTAAATATAATTGTTAGGTCATAGATTTTGGACCCTATTATTTGTCATTGTTAAGCGAAAATCATGTTTGACATTATATTGCATAAACTTCATAGCATAGTTTATTTGATTAATAATTTTTTATAAGAAGTTAAAAAAAAACAGCTGAGTTACAACTTCAAATATAATTCAAGATATAACTGAATATGACCGGCATATTTATTAAAGATTTTGTAAAAGGATACTTTTGATATGTTGCATATTGAAACGTGGTCATCAATTTGGAAAAGATATGAGATGAAATCTGAAAAATTGAAGAATCTAAATATATGGAAAGACTCAAAATTTTCAAGACAAAAAAAAAAGATTTAGGAATATGTTTCCTATTTGATCAACTTAGTATCTTTTGTAAAAGCTATCGTCTTAACACTCTCTGGTGACTAACGTCCACCAATCACTATCGAGAGCCTCAAGTGGAGTTTGGAGATGGTGGCAGCCACCAGCAACCAGCCTTATATCCCAACAGACAGACGCAAAAGGCCGTCAGGAAATTACTTTTTTATTTTATGGTATACTTTTTTGTTTTTGCTTAATAACTATTTGAAATAACATATTCTGCTAATAAGTAAAGACGCTACTTTCTTTGCTAAAGAAATGCAAATTGGAACTCAACTCAATTTATCATTCATATCAAAAACTTCAAATTTAAACAATATCACCTATATCATCAACCAAACTGTTCCCACATCATTTTAATCGTACTCAAGGGGATTTACTAAGATTACGAAAATGAAGAGTCACCAGATGATTTTGCTGTAAACGGTTTAATTCCAACCTCACAAAAGTTATTAAAACAATCAGAAAGACCAGCTACTTGTGACTATAATTTCGGAGCATCTAAGGAGCGGAAAATCTGTTTTGTTCTCTTCAACTAAAAAGCACTTGTGGCCTTCACACTTTGTTTTCTGTACATTTTTTTCACGATCGATGTACAGGTGCTGACTTAGACCAAGGCGAAGTTTAGTGTGCTTGCTTGTGACTCATCATCATATTACACGTGATCGCGCGCACGTCAGACTTGTTTTTATCTATTTTGGTATTATCTCATTTTGAGCCTTGTGGACCTAATAGGCGTTTAACGCAAGTTTATTTTCTTGAATTTGGAGTAACTTATCGCTTGTACTTGTTTATCTTAGATTACGCTATTTTATCGAATGTCAGCAAGGCTGGATTTGATTTATTCTTGTTGGATTATTTGGTAATTGCGTTGGCGATTTTGTTATGTGTGGTTTCGAACAGGTAAAATTTTATGGAAACAAATAGATACGCGAAACTCATGCCGAAATTTTCTAAAAACGCATTGTATTGTTTGTGTTGTCACATTTGAGCACCATTGGCTACCCTTAAGCCAACTTAGGAAATCAAATGTGATTATCGGCATGTATTGAAGTATTTATTTTGGTCTATTGATTAGCGTATTATCGAATGACATTCTGCATGTTTCGCTATTTAAACATTTTCCTTTTAAATAATATTCATGACTCGGGTTTAACCAAATCTGGGACCTGACAATTGTGCTTTAAAGTTTAGTTGCTATGTAACACAGACGCTCGTGGAAGAAAAAGTAGTACCTGAAGCACGATCTACACCAAATACAGCTACTATTTGGCCAGCATGTGCCTCTTGAATATCCTGTAGCACAAGAAATAAGTGGCATAAAAAACAAATTACACATTTAGGAACTTCTGCTATGTACTTGAGCAATGCAACTTATTTGCTGGTCAATTTACTCGGTTTCAAAATGGGGAATTTCAAATTAAATGATGTAAGGAAAATTACCTCCAACTCGTTGGAATGTAAACGAACCAATCGAGGCACCTACCAATAGAAGAGAGTGTAAGTAAACGAAAATAAAAAACGGCCACCTCTCAACTTAAAAAAAAACAGAAAGTGACAAACAATAAGATGAATCCTCAGAATAAAAGAAGATGCATGAAGAATACAATACGAATTAGAAAGTACACTAAAAAACCCTGTTATTTAACGATGGTCCTCCCTTTCGTATAGAGAGGATCAGGTAGTAAATCAATATTGGTATGTAATGGTATGACGGTAATAATGATTCTTTCTGTATGCGCTAACTCTTCATATGAAATGAAGCGACATTTCAGAGGACAATCGAAACCTAATGAATCAGGAAACTATCACATGCTTCCTTCGACAAAATAGATTTTTCAGGAGCTTTATTTCAACTATGCATCATATAACATGGCAGGCATATATACAGCATATATCATGATTACCAAATTAAAGAGCTAAATAAATTTTCAAAATTCACTACAACAGAAAGTAATGCTGAGCAAAGTCGAAGTTGAATTCTACACTCACCTTGACCTTCTTGCCAGTGTTTATGTTGGTAATGAAATCACCCTTCTTAATAATTCCTTCATAAATTCTTCAATGAATAAAGGTCGAAATTAGCATGGGTTTTAATGTCAATTCACAAATTAGAAAACAACCCAAGAAGCAAGAGTAATATTTAACTGTAATTTGTATAATAACTGTAACTGTAAATATATTTAACCGTAACCGATAAGTAAGTAATATTAGGGTGGAATGGTAAATCTTATTATATTAACCAACCGCTTGTATCGTTAATAACGTACCTATCATAGCATTCATACCGCATTTAATGGTATTACCGCACTGTATTACGCTAATATTGTACCGGTCATAATATTGGTATGATAATGGTATCAAATTTAATATATTCATTTACAATAGTAAGTTGTCAATTTTGTTATTAAATAGTACTACTTTACTAGCTTATTATATGTATTCGATGTTCAATATGTCTGTACATTGATGTTATATAAATGATCTAAACACATAATCTGAATAATATACCTAAGCATTTGTGGAATTTTGTTGGAGTTATTCACTTTGTATTGAATATATTCAAACTTAATACATTTTAACTTCAATCACTTAATTTCTTACTAATCCCTCACTGACTTGTTATGTATTGACTAAAATTGTACTCTAATGATTGAGTTACATGTTCGCTACTATTTTTTTTACTGAATATCATAATTGTTTCAACAATTGATAATTCATAGCTATCAAACAAATTTAACAAATATTAACATCAAATTGAAAAGAAGATCATTATGTGATAGGACTAACTGCTAGTTAAATTTTTTGTGATGCTACCGATATGGTAATTGTACCGTACCATACCATTACCGTACCATACTTACGGTCTATCACGTTACGATAAACCGCAAGTATGGTACGATAATAGTATGAAATTTCTAGTACCATATTTGTGTGGTACGGTAATGGTACAAGATAGCAATTGTACCACTTCCCCCGTAGTATACATATAAAAGTCGTAGTTATGAGTTTTGAAACTCACCAATCATTTTGGAAACATATGTTGAGAGAATGGAGTTTAAATTTATTCAATTGTTCACTTTTATTAGTTTTTTCTTAAGAGAGAATTACATCAAAAGGGTGTTGAGTTGTGGAGCCAAATGAGTTTTGGTCATGTTTTTCAATTATCCCACATCACTTGGAATTGTAATATGACCCACTAAGGGTCCTATTTAAATGCCCCAATATCTTGTATTTCTGTTACACCTACACAAACACCTCTATATTATAAAGAGAGAGTTCTAGTTGCGAGAGAACCATAGCTTTGTGATCTAGCTAGATTACGTTTGTAATCCTCTTTTTAATATATATATTAAGTGCCACGTGTAGTGGCCCGGAGACGTAGCCAATTTGGGTGAACTCCGTTATCAAAGCGTGTGTGTGCTCAGTTTTAGTATTTCTGTCTTTCATTGATTCGCCTGATCGACCCTAACAAGTGGTATCAGAGCACGGAATATCGATGGCGAAAGAAGACAGAACCGCACACGGGATCGAGAAGTTCGACGGGAAGGACTTCGCATTCTGGAGAATGCAAATAGAGGACTACCTTTATGGGAGGAAGATGCATCAGCCACTTCTCCTTGAGGAAAGGCCGACCACGACCACCGAGGAGGCGTGGAAACTCTTAGACCGTCAAGTGTTGGGAGTGATCCGCCTAACACTATCTAGGAGTGTCGCACATAACGTCGCAAGAGAGACGACGACGATGGGGATGATGAAGGTCCTCACCGACATGTATGAGAAACCATCCGCGAACAACAAGGTACATCTCATGCGTAAGTTGTTCAACCTACGCATGGCTGAGGGGACACCTGTCGCGAGTCACGTGAACAAGTTCATCGACACCGTAAATCAGTTGGATGCGGTGGAGATAACTTTTGAAGACGAAGTGAGAGCCCTTATACTGCTAGCATCTCAACCAAACAGTTGGGAATTCATGCGAGCTGCTGTGAGCAACTCAATTGGAAAGGAGAAACTGACTTACAACGGCATCCGAGATCAAATACTCGCTGAGGAACTCAGGAGATTGGATATGGGTGAATGCTCAAATGATGGAGCAGCCTTGAACATGGGTTCAAGAGACCGGGGTAAGGCCAGGGTATGGGACGTTAGAGGACGTTCACAATCCCGAGGTAGAAGAGGGCTAAGCCAAGGAGGCAAAGATAGCAATCGAAGTAAGAAGAATCTTCGATGCTATAACTGCCAGGGTATGGGGCACTTCAGTCATGAGTGCAAGCAGCCGACGAAGGGTACCAGCCGTGATCACGGGGCTAATATTGCGAGCGACGAGGATTCGGGTGACTGTCTAATGCTTGCCGTGCAGAGAGACATAGATTCGTGGATTCTAGACTCTGGGGCATCATTTCACACGACCGCTCAGAAGGATTTATTCGAAAATTACACTGCGGGTAATTTCGGTAAAGTGTATCTAGCTGACGGAGAAGCGTTGGATGTTGTTGGAATGGGCGATGTGAAAATTCGCATTCCAAACGGGTCGGTATGGAAGCTAACGAAAGTGAGGTATGTCCCGAGGTTGACCAAAAATCTGATTTCAGTAGGTCAACTCGATGCCGAAAGGCACTCCATTACGTTTAGCTGTGGAGCTTGGAAAGTTTCACGAGGAGCTATGGTGATAGCCCGAGGGAGCAAGGTCGGTACGCTGTACATGACGACTGATGAGGAGTGTACAGGGGCGGCAGCTGTGTCGCAAGACTGCTCGGAACTGTGGCATCGACGGTTGGGTCACATGAGTGAGAAGGGGATAAAGGTGTTAGCGAAGGACAGCAAACTTCCAGGCTTGAAGTCTGTCAACCTCGACATGTGCGAAGGTTGCATCTTTGGGAAGCAGAAGAAAGTGAGCTTCCGGAAAGGTGGAAAAGCTCCCAAGGAGGAGAAGCTAGCACTGGTCCACTCAGATGTATAGGGACCATCTCCAGTAACCTCACTGGGAGGAGCTCAATACTATGTGACCTTCATCGATGATTCGACGAGGAAAACATGGGTCTACTTCTTGAAACACAAGTCTGAGATGTTTAAGAAATTCCAAGAATGGAAGGCCATAGTCGAACTAGAGACCGGGAATAAACTCAAGTGCTTGAGGTCCGACAACGGCGGAGAGTACATTGATGCGAAGTTCGTAGAGTTCTGTGCTCAGAGAGGCATTCGAATGGAGAAGACCATCCGAAGAACGCCACAGCAGAATGGCGTGGCCGAGCGAATGAACCGAACAATCAATGAGCGTGCTAGGAGTATGAGACTGCAAAGTGGGTTTCCCAAAGCCTTGTGGGCACATGCAGTAAGCACGGCGGTTTATCTCATTAACCGCGGACCCTCAGTGTCCCTAGAAAGGAGAATTCCCGAGGAAGAGTGGGTAGGAAAGCCTATCTCTTATGAACACTTGCGAGTGTTCGGTTGTCTGTCATATATCCATGTCGACATAAATGATCGTACCAAGCTTGACTCGAAGTCCAAAGTTTGTTACTTTCTGGGGTACGGTGGAGCTGAGTTTGGATATCGCTTCTGGGATGGTCAAACAAAGAAGATCATTCGCATTAAGGATGTCATCTTCAACGAAGGCATTTTGTACAAAGATCGACAAAATGCAGTGGTGGAAGAAGATGCGCTCCCGTCCGAGGAAAGTGGTATGATCGACATGAATGTGTTTCCAAGAGAGTTGGAAGATGACACTGAAGATGAGCCAGTGGTGCTCGACAACCGACCAGCAGATGCTGAAGAGGCCGAGGAGCTGTCCCAGACTCCCCGACCTGAGTTGGGCCGAGGTCAGCGTGAGAGGAGACCTCCTGCCCGGTACTCTCCTTCCCTGCATTACATATTGCTCAGTGATGCAGGAGAGCCCGAAAGTAGAGAAGAAGCTCTGGAGCTGAAAGACTCGAGCAAGTGGGAGCTCGCGATGAAGGATGAGATGAAGTCACTAGAGAAGAATGTGACTTGGCAGTTAGCCGAACTGCCCAAGGGGAAAAGGGCATTGAGCAACAAATGGGTGTTCCGTCTAAAGGAGGAACAAGATGGCACGAAACGGTATAAGGCACGCCTAGTAGTCAAAGGGTTCCAGCAAAAGGCAGGAATTGACTACACCGAGATCTTTTCACCAGTCGTAAAGATGACGACTATTCGGCTATTGTTGAGCATTGTTGTAAATGCGAATCTTCATCTCGAGCAGTTAGATGTTAAAACTGCCTTTCTCCATGGAGATCTCGATTGAAGAAATTTACATGCTCCAACCTGAAGGGTTTGCCGAAAAAGGAAAAGAGAAACTGGTCTGCAAACTGAGGAAGAGATTGTACGGGCTAAAACAAGCACCACGGCAGTGGTATAAGAAGTTTGACAGTTTCATGGCGGATACCGGGTTCGAAAGAAGTGATAGTGATCACTGCTGTTTCGTGAAGAGATTTGCGAACTCTTCGTACGTCATACTACTTTTGTATGTAGATGACATGTTGCTCGCCGGGTCGAGCCTTGTTGAGATTAACAAGGTGAAGCAACAGTTGGCGAAACAGTTCGAGATGAAAGATTTGGGTGCCGCAAATCAGATCCTCGGTATGAGGATTTCCCGAGGAAGGGATGGGTCCCTGTTTCTGTCGCAAGCCGAGTATGTAAAGAAAGTGTTGGCACGGTTTAGCATGAGTGATGCCAAGGCTGTAGGCTCACCGCTAGCCGCACACTTTAGCTTGTCGAAGAAGCAATCACCCTTAAACAAGGAAGGAAAGGATCGTATGTCGAACATACCCTACGCTTCAGCAATTGGTAGCTTGATGTACGCTATGGTGTGTACAAGACCGGACATTGCCCATGCAGTGGGAGTTGTCAGTCGTTACATGAGTAACCCAGGAAAGCACCATTGGGAAGCTGTGAAGTAGATATTGAGATATCTCTCGGGTACCGTGAGTTTGGCATTATGTTTCCGAAAGACCTCGGAAGGCCTGCACGGCTATGTGGATGCTGACATGGCCGGTGATCTGGACAGCCGAAAGAGCACAACGGGATGTGTTTGTACCTTCGGTGGTACTGCTGTGAGTTGGACATCTAAGTTGCAAAAGATTGTTGCATTGTCGACCACAGAGGCTGAGTACATCGCGGTGACGGAAGCAAGCAAAGAGATGATTTGGTTGCAAGGTTTCTTAAAGGAGCTCGGTCAGAAAACCGACAAGGGAGTTCTGCACTGTGATAGTCAAAGTGCAGTTCAGCTAGCTAAGAATCCTGTATTCCATTCACGCACAAAGCACATACAGATTCGTTACCATTTTATCCGGGCTGTTCTAGAAGATGGAATCTTCGCGTTAGAAAAGATTGAGGGTGCTAAGAACCCCGCCGATATGCTAACGAAGACTGTTACAATCGACAAACTGAGGCTGTGTGCAACCTCAGTAGGGCTCCGAGCTTGAGGTTCAGGGTCGCCGCTACACTGGAAGAATGAGTAACTCGCCGATGACGGCAGAGTATCAATTACTATACAAGGATACCGATGGGAGCATTTTGCTCGGTGGAGCACAGTGAGTTCGGTGATCGGGGATAAGTGGATTTCTTTTGAAGCACTCGACATTTGACTCCAAGTGGGAGATTGTTGAGTTGTGGAGCCAAATGAGGTTTGGTCATGTTTTTCAATTATCCCACATCACTTGGAATTGTAATATGACCCACTAAGGGTCCTATTTATATGCCCCAATATCTTGTATTTCTGTTACACCTACACAAACACCTCTATATTATAAAGAGAGAGTTCTATTTGCGAGAGAACCATATCTTTGTGATCTAGCTAGATTACGTTTGTAATCCTCTTTTTAATATATATATTAAGTGCCACGTGTAGCGGCCCGGAGACGTAGCCAATTTGGGTGAACTCCGTTATCAAAGCGTGTGTGTGCTCGGTTTTAGTATTTCTGTCTTTCATTGATTCGCCCGATCGACCCTAACAAAGGGATCATTGGGTATCTTTGTATTGACGAGTTATGATTGATTACGTTATCTTCTTCGCTATCTATTTCATACTATATTACATTTTCATTGGTGGAATTAATTCTACTAATTCTTCTTATTTTAGAAACCCATTATTAGTAATTATAGATTAGAAATTTTCTGTAGCAAAAATCTAAAAGAGCTTTGGTCGATCTAATCCGGGATTGATTCCTGGCAGCGCAAATAATTTTTATTTTTAAAGTGTGGAAACTGTTTGTATGACTTGTATTAGTACCACAAAACAAGTGCGGGATTAGCCACGGTGATGTTCCACGATTGTGCGAGATTGAGGTTGTGTTAAGTTTTCGGTCTTGAACAACATGATTTTTGTGCTGGGATTTTTTGCAATTTCTTCACTACTACTCGTATTTATTTCGTTGAATGATTTGTAGCCATTTCATTTTTGTTGGTATCTTCATGCCTATGAAAAGATGCACGTTGGATACCTAAAAATTACCCAAAAGAACAGAAAACTCAGATAATAAGCTTGATCAACAAATACGGTCTAGGTTCTCAACCTCGAAAGAAGTTTTATATCTGAATATGAGAGCATATTCAACGGTTTGTTGCAGCTTTGAAAAAAGTAAAGGAACTTTTGTTTTGATGTCATGATAAATGTTGGTCCAGCAAATGGAACATAAAACCATTAAGTCGATTTACCAAATACAATAGGGGTGGGTTTGGGTCGGGACCCGACCCATAAACACTTAACTCGTATCCCGACCCGATTACTTTTGAAAGTGAAAAAAAAATCCCAACCTCGACCCGACAAAAGTCGGGACCCGACTTTTTCGGGATCCCGTAGGATCGGGATAGATTTATCCCGAATCTCCCGACATATTTTTTTATTTTATGACAACTTCATTTTTTATTAACAATTTTCATTTGATAAGTTTAAACATGTTATTAACACGAAACATAATATTAGTTTAAAAATAACATTGCTAATAAATGAAAAAAGAAATTATCAAGTAGTAGAAAAAATAGTGTGAAACTACAAATAATTGAGTAGATAAAAAAATTGATACGTTTTTTATCAGATTCTTTTAATATTTAGTTTTATTCAAAAAAACGACAATTATTCAAACAAACTTTTAGTAGTAGTTCATATGATAGAGTGTTAACATTGTATACTAGAGATATAAGGTTCGATTCTCATTACTTGCAGTTGATATAAATTAATTTATATTTTAGTGTTAAAATCGGGTCGGGTCGGGTCGGGACACCCGACGAAATCAAAATTGCAACCCGATCCCGAACTTTTTCGTGTCGGAACAAAACCCGACATTTTTGGGTCGGGACTCTTCTCGGTCGGAAAAATTCGGGTCGGGTACTGGTCGGGATTTGGGGAATTTTTTCCAGCCCTAAAATACAACGTACAATTTTAGGCTTTAAAGCAAAAGTTGCTGCCAAACAAGGTCACAATTTATGTTTCTCAATACTAATAAGAGAAATTGCGGTGGTATTATAAAAAAAAAAAGATAAAAAAAGATAGGAGATATTGCGGTGGCAATATTACAATATTCAGACCAAAAGATTGAAACAACTATACTCTTTATAAGTCGTTACAAATGCACATACATAAAGCTGCAGTCGAACGTCTTAATTTGAATGACTTGGTCCCGAAAATTTGTTAAACACAAAACTGGAAGCAGCGTGAAGTTAAAAAAACTTGCTGAACTTAGCTATTTCGTCGAAAGTGTTGCGGATCGTAGTTTCTCAGCTTTTGACATGTCAAATGAATAGCATTAGTAATTTCGCCAACTCATCTTTCTTGGCCTCTGGTTTTGCATAATAAGTGTGAAGTCTTACTTTTGTGCGAAGACCAAAATCAGATTTCCGAGTATCTTATACCTAAATGGTCAGCGCATGCCTTTCTACTATGCTCTAACGGATCTGTTTCCCCCCTAATAATCGGGTGTATCCATTTCGTTGTAGCCTCTCCTCTTCCTTTGCATAACTGAATTACGAAGAGAATATATCAATCATAAAACTTTGGTTGTTATAAGAAAAACTAAATTCACAACTAATAGTCACGTCGCTTTTGTATATAACATGACTATTATGAATGCTCTAATCAACTTGAAAATTTAGGCAACCAGTGAAATACATGACTATTGTGCATGCTCTAACTAACTTGAAAATTTGCTAATATATTTCAAACGTGGACCAATAGATAATGAAAAATATGACTGTACACAAACACCAACTAAACAATAATTAAATTTAGCAGTTGCATCGGTTTTAGCTAGATACGTGATTAATAATACACTTGATGGAATTGACTTTGTTTCGAATTAAAGTTTTGATATACACACTAGTATCAACAATCCGTTGTAGCAAAAATCTTGATAAATTTGGTCTATCTCTGAGTTCAATCACCTACGACGAACAATGTATTTCATTGTTTATTAGTGCTTCTTTTAGATAACTAGTACTATTATTTGGTAAATCTAAGGTGTATATGTTAAGTCATGAATATTGTGTTGAAATATAATTGGGAGAAAATCATATATTAATAATGATTATGCAGGTGAAAATTTGCTTGAATTCATTTTCACTACTTTGTGCATCAAAGCTTCTAGTTTTTTCGTTCTTTCATTTCATATAAATTATTGTTTCTACTTAATTTGCTTTCTACTCGTCCTTAATTAATTTTTTGAAAACAGTTATGAAATCACTACCGTGTTAGGCATTGTATTTAGCAACTTAAACCATCTTTCTTTTCAATAATAAAAAATGAATATTGATTTTTTTTTTTCAAATTTAGATTTAAAAAAGATACGGATAAAAAGCCTCATTTACAAGTTTGATTTGAACCTCCTAAAAGTTGTACACGGCACTGCTTAATTTCCCGCTTCATACGACACACAAATATAAAAGGGACCAACATAGTAATGTAAATCCCTAACTCCATGAGCTCAAGGGACAGTCGCGTGAGATAAGTTATTTTGTTAATGCACCCAAACAAACAATCCCTCTCTCTAATACCCACATACGGCTGATACGATATACATATGCATAGGAGAAGACCATGTATGCAGTGGCAACTCAGAACCATATATTACGGACTCGAATTTCAAAGGACCTGAACAACGAGCGATGAAGAAACATCAATTTCTTGAATGACGCAATTAAATAAATCGTAAACCCATTGCCAATCTTACTTAGAAACTGAAACCCAATCCGAAAAATCACACGAAATCACTCGTTGAATCAGCATAGTATAAGATAAAATCTATGACTTCTAGAAAGACACATTGGGAAAAGTTGATAACTGAACTTAGATAAAAAGAAAAGAGAAATCATATAGGGACACAAGCATATTAAGACTATCAAAGTTGAAGCTTAAGCCTAAATGTACGGATTGTAGTCAAATTTTAGTAATACCAAACACCAAAGTCTATCAATTTATTCCAAATCAAACTAAGTATTGATTGTAAACTGAATATCACTAAACAGGTGTTTAGATATCAAATTACTCATAAATCCAGATTGTAGAAGATTAAATTAACAAAGCCCAAAATGGATAAGTAAAAACCGAATGGGTGCCAGAATTCCTTTTTTTAAACAAAGCCACACTCTATGAAATAATTAGATTATTTAGAAAAGTATAAAAACTAATGAGTGCATAAAATTTAGCTGTTGTCGCAAACCCGCGTCCTAAAAATCTAAGCAAACGAAACCAGGGAACGGTGAAAATGGGAAAACAACATCCACAGTTATTGTAAATAAGCGAAGCAAATGACCGAGTAACAAAATATAATGGAAATTAGGCGTAAAACAATAGGGAGAGAAAGAGAGAGGGAGCACCTCAGTAACGTCGAATATAGGAGTTGAGAATGAGGAAGAGAGGTAGGTTTGGATGTGAATGAAACGTGGGAGCAGCTGCATGTCAAGGGGTGAGTTGATTACTCAGCTGGCAGTTTGAATTGCGGACGAGCTGGCAGTTTGAATTGCGGTTGAGCTGACTGTTTGATGAGCTAACAAGTGTAGCATGGCGGTGATGACTAACCTCAAGCTGCAGGTGAAGGAAGCTGCTGGCGAAAGGAGGTTTCATTTTTTTTTTTTGCGCACTTGCGTCGGAGCAGGGTGAAGAAGACGACCATAAGCAGTCATGTCTGAAGGGGCTTTTATATAGTAGAGACGATCCTACAAAGAACTTTTTTATATTTACCTTGAATAGAAGTCAATGTTATTTTGGACTGGAATCTTCAGAATTCAGAATTTTTCTGTAGATGCTTGTTGTGCCTTAGTCTATGACTTTTCTCTTCATTATTGTTTATTTTTAGGGCTTGGTCTAGGTATTCTCTTAACCAAATGGTTACTGGAAATGAATGCATTGCTTCTGAAATTTGAATTTTCTAATTAATGTTACAATCTTACATCTCAGCCTTGTTTCTTTTTCTAGTTCCTTTATTGCTTATTAGCTTAGCGACCAGTGAATTATATGCGTAAGAACTTATCGTCTATTTGAGTTCCCTTGTTAACAACCAAGACTTGTCTCGTTTACGGGATATTTCCTTCTCTTTTGATGCAAAAGTGAATACGCCGATGGCGATAAGCTACCTCACATACTGCTCCAATATCTATGTGTTTTTTTTTGTGGTACAAGTCCAGCGTTTTAAAAAACGCTAAATTGATCAAAACGTTTTTACGAAAGATATGTTAAAAGCGCTAAAAATATAGCTTTGAAGCATAAACTTTTTATAGTAGAAAAATTTACATCTTAGAAATATATAAAAATATACATGTTTAATGTATTTTTTAAAAACATCATTTTACGACTTTCTATATAAGAAAATTTGAAATACGTCATAAATAGTAAAAAAACAAATGAATTTAAATCTTATATTACTTAAAAGGGTTAATTGAGGTTTAGAAATCCCAGTTTTGACACATTTTCGGTTTAGTGACCTTCATTTTCGCTGGATTCGTTTTATAACCTAAGTTTTGGATAAGTTTCGATTTAGTGACCTGCCATGAAAAGTTGGATGAAAAGCGACTCACGTGCTATCACGTGACTGTTTAAAATGTGATATTATCAAAATATCCCTGTATTTTGGAGGGAAAATTCAGTTTCCCTTTCCTCAATTTCCCACATGATACATACAACTATATATATAAATATATATATATATATACCTCAGGCCTATCTCTCTCGCGCAGTCCGATCCCTCTCTCTCTCACAAAACATTCTTTCACGTGTTCATCTCTTTCAATGTGGTAATAACATAATAAATGAAAAGAAAAAGAAAACTAAACTTGTAGATTTGTCGGAATAAAAAAGAAACTCACAGTAATGCGGTGAGAACACATCTTCACGCACCACCCAATACATTGATTGGAGATAGAGTGAACCCATAAGCTTGCGATGAGTCAGATCGAGGAATTCACCTAGTTCTCTCTCTTCAATTTTGGGAAATTCTGAAACCTAGTTGAATTTGTGGGAGATTTGGGTTGTGAAATAATTTTCTATATGCGTAATATACGGAAATGACAATTGTACCCTTAACTGTAACACAAAGCAGTCACATGATAGCACGTGTAACGCTTTCCATTCATAAAATAGACGTCAGGTCACTAAATCAGAATTTGTTCAAAACTTAGGTCATAAAACGGATCCAGCGAAAAACAAGCCACTAAACCGAAAATGTATCAAAAATGGGGTCAATAAACCGTAATTAACCCTACTTAAAATTTTCAAATTTTGTAGTTCGTCAAAATGAGCAATTATGCATGATCACTAGCCCAAGTGGTAAAGTTTGTTTGAAATTATGTTTTTCAAAAAATTCTAATCCTAAATCAGCGTCGTTTAAAAAGTTTTTTGAAAGAAAAAAACCTAAAAATGGCGCTTTTTAGCGCAAAAAGTGTTATAAAAGCGTAAAAGGCGCACTAAAAACGCTTTACCCGCAAAAAAGCAAAAAAAACTTATGCATTTTTATTTTGTAAAGCGCGATTTTTAAAACACTATGTACAACCAACATATATATCTGTACAAGTAGGATGTCTCACATTCTACCGTTTCTTTACCTGCTATATATGTAACATCCCGTATTTTCGTAAATGGTTTTATTTATGATTTAATCTATCCAAAAACGTTTTATACAATTTTTAGCCAAAAACCGAAACTCTTCCGAAAAACTTTATATTTAAAACCTGTTACTAATTTTATAAATAAAAAGAACCCAATAGATTTGTTTCTAAAAATTTGTTATTTTTGAGTAGTAAAATAATATTTTTGGATCATGAGTTAACTTTTAAAACTTTGGGGACCAAATAGTTCACTTCCCCAAACTCTCTCAAAACAGTTTGCTAAACTTCTTTTCAGCCCACTTTCAAAACATAAAATAGAAAAACAAGATAGAAGAGAGAGATTATAAGCTTAGGAAGAAGAAGAATAAACCACCATTAACGAGTTCTTACCGGAAGCATCTCCTCTACGCGCTAAGGTAACGGGGGTTATCCATTGCGACTAGATGAGGGTGTATGTTAGGGTTAGGTCTTGCATTTAATTCAAATTGTGGGTTTTGCCTTTTATCTCAATTATGATCTATTAAATTGTTAATTGGGTTTTATTTGTTGCACTTTTAATTCTCTTATTGAATTGGAGGATTTGAGAATTTAGTCATATTAATTTCGAATTAATTAGAATATGGATGAGTTTGCGTGTTTCTATGCGTTGATGATGTGTTATTGTAGTGGTTGATAAAGTTGGGTAAATTATTGTTGAATGAAAATGAATTGTTGTTTATGCATACAAGGTGTTTGTTAAAATGCCTGAATGAGATTTTATGTTGTTGCACTTGTTTGGCTAGTTGTGAATCTAGTACGTATGCTTATGTTTTTTGTTGAATTACGTTAAAATGACGTATTAGAATGTGATAATTGAATGGTTTAATATTATTGGCCGAGGCCTTGTGATTTATTTATTTGTTAGCAATGGTCTATGTCTCTTCCTATACCGGGGACATAAGACGGCCGAGGGGTATAGGGAATGACTCGTCGTACGGACTGGGGCGAGTGGCGTGAAGAGGTCCTAGTGTGCACTTTTATTATTTATTTGTTAGCAATGGTATATGTCTCTTCCTATACTGGGGACATAAGACGGCCGAGGGGTATAGCACATAAAGGTGATTATGCTCATCCAATTGTGTAAATTGTTTCATGGTTATAATTGGCTAGGATATAACTTTTGGGAAGGGTGGAACGAAATAAGAGGGAAAACGTACATTTAGTGTATTGTACTATATACTTTTAACGATTTAGGTGTGAAACTATCAAAACTAACAATTGACGTACTGAACTATCATAATATTTACAATTCAGATACTGCCGTTAATTTAGTTGGATGAAATTTAGTTTAAATTTTTTGTAACTTGTATAAATTTAATCTTGTATTTTTGAAACATTACAATATACAATCTTTATACTAAAACATATACATATACATACATAATAAGTATCTCAGTTAAAAAACATATTAGTTGACTAGATTTTCTTAGATTTTTTTTTCTAAAAAAAAAAAAATTATAATTTTTTTTACACTTTCTCTAAAACAAAAATAAAGTAAATTTTAGATTTATGACTTTCGAGCAAAAATTATTTGAGGCCAGATCAATATTTGAATACTTTAAAGAAAAAATGGCAAAAAAATTGTTATTTTTTTTCAAAAATGTATTCATTTTTAGTAAATAGAATATATTTGTTAAGTATTTATATTTTTTTTATACACAAACATCATCTAGAATTTACATTATTTGCAATAATATATATACATGCATTATATTATATATATTTTTATACATACATTAATATAACATATATATGTGTGTGTATTATATACTTATATATATAAGATATAATTATATATTTTTAAATTTATAATAAAATGAGACATTTCAGAAAATTAAGGGTTAGATTTATACAAATTACAAAAAATATGACCAAAATAAAAAGTGAAACTAACTTCCATCCAACTAATTTAACGGCGATACATGAATTGTGAACATTATGATAGTTCAGTACGTCAATTGTTAATTTTTCTAGTCTGATAACTAAATCGTTAACAATAGTTAGTAAAGTACACTAAATGTATTTTTTATCTTTATATTCACAACATTTAAACTTTCAATCTTTGTACACTATGAACACTAGTCTTACTTTATCAAACACGGGTGCCATCGTCGCCCAAAAAATTTTAAAAATATTTTTTATATATAAACAAATTCGGATATTTAAGATTTTATATATTAATTGTACCCCAAATAAACAAATATTAACTTAGTTCAAATGTTAAACATAAATTTTTTTTGTCACAAAGTCTCTAGTTCGAATCTTACGATTATTTTTTACTATTTATTTAATTAACTTTAACTTACTATTTGACTTCTCTATTAATTAATTGCCTCTTTAATATACTATTACAAAGTTTTATAAATAAATGTTTTTGTTTAGTTTCATAGTCATATTATAACAAAGTTTAAACTAATAAATTCGTATTTGTAGTCAATTTTTCTGTATAATTTGAAATATTTAGATCAATGAGTTTTTTATACTAATAACAAGGAAGTTAAGTTTTAAACTCAAGTTTTTTTTTTTTATGTTTTTTATACCGTTTATTGTTATTGTAATTAGGAAAAAAATTCAACGTTTTAAATTTTTAGATCAATGGACAAGTCAGTATTGTTATTGTACTAAAAAAAAAAATTAACGGACCCCCAAAAATTGAATACAGGTTCCGCATGTGTTTGCAAATGATGATGTCACACACGTAGTTGGCATAAAAAAACTGATAAAACTGAAGACTATGACAAGTTCAAGGTAGCACATAGCTAGGCAATGATTTATTGTGCAATATTATCATCTCTCTAAGTTTTTCGTCTCTGCAAAGTTAACCTCAAGCTTGAAGCACCACCACGTAGGCTGACACCATGGCCGGTCCCCCACACGAGAACTGGCCCAAAAGTTTCAGAAACCTGGGTAAACTAAAAATCAATAGCCGTGTTATAAACCATTCTCCAAGTAAATCTATTGAAAAACTACATTAGTGGTCAGTGACATAGAAATCAATTTCGAGGCATCAAAATTAAGGTTGATTTCTCCTCTAGAACCGTGATAGCTTATTTGCATTGTGCCTTGTTACTGACATCTTAGAGGGAATTCTATGCTTCTTTTTAACGCAATGACTCTCCGGTACTATATTTTACTAACATCTAATGTTCCATAATCATGATAAGGAAGTAAAAAGTTTTAGTTGTAAAAATTGAGGAGAAGAAATATGGAGACATAAAAAAATGTTTATTTAGTACAAAATTTGTGTCTTAATTATCAAAAATCATGGTATAATCTATCTAAATTGAATACACACTCTGATGCTGTATTTTTCGACCTTTTATTTTTAACTTTTATGCCACATTTATGTATTGATCGTTTAAATAAAAATAAAAATTGGAATGATCATTTATTATATAATTTGAGACTTAATTATCCAAAAGCTCATGGTTAAAATCTCTTTTAAATTACTTAGATGCTTATTGTATATATGATATTATTTCTTTTTACTCTTATGTTTTAACTTTGATGTTCATGATGCTACGCTAATATGTACCGAATTTTAAATAAGAGTTGAGATATGAGTTTTTCGAATATTAAGTGTGTTTTTATGTATTAATCAATAATTCTCCCAAATTACCTCGTTGCCAGAGAAACTTAAAAGGTGATTGTTTTTGGTCAAAAGAAATAAAAAAAATTAATTGACATTTATAACAATTAATTGGAAAACAAGTATCATGATCAATAATATTTACATAACGGGTCTTGCTAACATATGTCTCAGGACACATGATAAGATAAGCGCATTTGAATAATTATAGTGCAATTAACATGTAACTAATTGATCCTTATATAAGAGGTAATGATTCCTTTAATAACATCATTTGCATATTCCCTGTCGGTCAAACTTCAAAAACATCAACGGAACAAAGTTTATTTGAGCAAAAGAAGTAAATAAATATAGTACTACTAAATACTCTCTCTTTTTAAATTTGAGAAATTCCAGATTTCCCAGGCAATTAAAACATAGTATTTGGTTTTAGTGATTAACTTTTAAATTTGTTGCATGACCTTTATTTCGGACACTATAGAAATTTCTAAATGAAAATCTTAAATTAACAAAAATAAACTAGTTCTTTATCAATAAAATAAGAATTTATTTTGTCTAGATAACTTGGCCACTAAATATACAAAAGACACTTTCAATTGTTTTATTGGAATTGATAATTATTTTTAAAGATATATTAACTTCTTTATATTTTTTAAACTAATCATAAAAATAGAAAATTATAAGAAGCAGTTTCCAAGAATTAATTTTCTTTTGAAGACATATGCATGTGATAAATTTTGGGTTTGGGTCAGTTTTTTGGTTTATTAAAGTGGGAATTAACATAAATATACGATTAAAACTTTCTACGAAGGAAACAATATTTAATGATTAATAGTTAATGCCATTAAAACTATAATAGTAGGTTTCTAGCTAGTACTATATATTACCTCACAATGTATATTTAGCGATGAACATTTAATGAAACAGATTTTGAGAATATTTTAAAGAATTGCCACAATTAACATCATTAATTTTTATCATTTGATTTGTAATAACTTAATTATATTATTAACCTATGTCCCGGGCGCATATGTTTGCCTTTACATAAAAGCATTACAAAAAAACACCTTAAAAAAAAGATGGAGTTTGGCTTCACATTAATTTCTTTAATCAAAGTAACATTTAATTTTTGATTTATTTAGGAGTGGTTAGTATGTTTTTTTTTTTTTTTTGGATACAGGGAGGCCATTATAAAATCACTAACCTAAATATGTTTTTATCAGTTTACTTAAATCACCAATTTATTTTAAATATGAGTAGATTGTTCTAAAATTTTATACGAATCAGTTTTTTTTATCTATCTTATGGATCTAATAAGTAAGCAATTCAAAATACGTAAATTAAAAATTATGCATATAGAAAGAGAAGGTAAAAAAGGAGTAGATCACCTTGCGAATTTAGGATGTGAAGAAGACCCAATAGTTTCGATTTACTTAGAAGATTTCTCAAATTATTTCAAGGGTGTAATAATTACTGAAACTCTGGAGATTCTTTATTTACGAATCAAATGATTTTTGAAGCTTTTTGGAAGAAGAAGAGAGACAATCTCTCACTAAAAGAGGAAAGTGATGAGTCAACAATATACGAAGAGATAATTCTATCTGGAAAAGGGACGTATGTTGAAGTTTTTATTTTTATTTTTTAGTCCTCAAGTTTCTGTCAGTTTGCAGTTTGAAGCGTTAGTTTGTAATTGCTACAATTTACAACGTTTTGATATTGTTTTTGTAGGGTGTTTCACCTATTTGTCTAATAAATAAAATTGTGGGGTTTCCCACAAATTATATATAAAAAAAAAACTCAAATATCACTCAAATATAAGGGATCAAGATGTTCCTTTATAATTAAAATAATAATTTTTCTATCTTATTTTTGTCTTATTCTCTCTCTTTTATTTGTACTTTTGACATATAAATTAATAAAATAACAAAAAGATGAGTTTTATAGTTGTGATAGAGAAATTTATAAAAAGGCTGATAATTTGTATAAACCAAAATGTTTCCTTATAAGTTGTAAAATTGTAATTTTTACTTTAAATACGAGAAAACTTATAAGTTATTTAATGTGCTTGCTCTAATAAATTAATTTGTACTGAAAATTTTTTGATAGAACTATATTAAAATATAGTAATATTTAGTTATTACAGCAAATTTGATAGAGAAGCTGAAAAATGTATAAAGTTAAACTGTTATCCTAAAAATATAAAAGTGATGCTAATTACCTTAGATATGACACAAAGAATAAGGAAACTGGTGCATTTGAGGATCCAATTTTGTTGCATTTTAATTTATTAATACACCTACATTAAAATTATTCTTATCCATTCATTTAGATCTAATGGATCAAAATGGAAATCACACCATATATCCAAAAGAGAGTAAACTCACCAAACCATACAAGTAAATTATTTCAAATCCATATCAACAAAAACATATATTCCCTTACTGAATTTAGAAATTAATTTATAATTTATAACTCATGGAAATTAATATTCATATTTCCTTTCTTTTATTTTTTGATCTTCAAATAAATTTAAATAACAACATATCCCAACAAATATAGGTAAATCATGGCTTAAAAGTCATGATTAAAATATGAGATGAACAGGAAATTGGAGATAAAAATTTTATACTATGGATAAATACTGGAAAAACCCAGCCGAATTCACATATTCAAATTAGGTTGTTTAGTAATTCGTGATGGTACATGAAGGGTGTGGTTATGTGTTGTGGAAATAAATCCATAATTTGTGTTTGTGTGGTTGGATCTACATCAATGGCTGGAAATCCTTTTAATGCAGGTACATTAACACATATAAATGTTGCAAAATTGCATTCCTTAGAGGGATGGAGGGGTGGATAATATAAAAAGCAATCAAATTATTGTTTTAATCTCAAGAGAGCGGTTTTACTTCAGCAATGAACATCTTTGGTAATTATGTGTAAGTTTTGTCCCACTTTTTCTATCTCTTTTGGTGCTTCTATATATAAGTGATCAATTTCTTTCTTCAAAATTTATATCTTGATATCCAGTGAAGCAGTGACCAGGTCAATTTCTAGTTATTAAATACGAATATGCTATAGAGAGGCTAAGGCATTCTTCAAGCCTGCAAACACATAATTTTTTCGGAAATATTAGACATGGAAAATTTTACGGAAAAGCAAAATTTCTTATTATCATTCATTTACCTAGGAGGGAATTTTATATCAAGCACGGAAGCTGGTTTTTCTTTTGTGCAGTCAGTCAATTAAACTGCACAAAATCAATTTTTCAAAAATAAATATTCAATTGTTATTTTATTTTTTAAATTTGATTAATAATTAAATTTATGGTAGTATTCACTAGGATTCTATATTTTTATTTGAGTTTTTATTGTGTTGTAAAATTTATTTTTAATTTATTAAATCCTAATTTGTCTAATATATAATAAAAATTGAAAAATTAAATTAGCTATTGAAAACTTAACATCTAACCCTCCATTTTTTAATCTAATGGTTATAAAGATAACTGAACATTGTACAGTCTAACTCAATAACTGCACAAAATGAGCACCCCACAGAAGCGTGGTTAAGTTTCAGTTTAGTAAAAATGACATGTTACACACACCTTCTCAAACTCAGATTACATACATACATACATACATATAAATTTACACACAGACATATATATATATATATATATATATATACACACACATCTATTTATATGAACACATATATAAATATGTGTGCGTGTGTGTGTGGAAAATCACAATTTAATCACCTTATATACTATATAATTTTCTGGACTTTAAGAGATACTTGTGTTGTTATTTTAATCACCTTATATACTTTGTCTCTGAGAGCACGTAATTGTGTTGTTATTTTAATCACCTTAATATGTTTTAGGTTTTAATATGTGACACACCCTAAGTAATAATAAACTAGATTCAGGATAGTGTTAATCGTTCGATGTTGATTCGAAAACATTAAAACGAAAATATAACATACAAAATTATATTATTTAAAATAAAAAAAAAACATACCAAAATACATATTTTGCTGCCTGAAAAATTCAAGGCAAGCTGCCTTGAATTTTTTAGTACAGCAAAAATGCAACCCTGGGGAATGGTCGAACCATTCTGGGATTAATTTATTAATGTAGACAATCTCTCATTATCTTTATATGTAGTAGAAGTAGCTAGATTGCAACTTCTATTTTTTTGTTTCCGAGGAACTTTCGTCCCATATTTTTTCAGGTTGGTTTGATTGCAGCTTTAAACCAAATAAGCTGCATTTTTTAGGTTCAATATAAGATCACTATGTTCATCCGGCTTTAGTGTTCTAGCTTTTGTGGCAAAAGATCTTAAACAACAAAAACCAAATGCATTTCAAACTTAAAAATAGTAACCGATCTTAAAAGCTGCAACTGAACTGAGTTAGACTACTGATTTGTTTTGGTAATCAAAGAAATTGAGCTTATTAGGATGTTTCTTTTAGAAGTAAACATTTTATAATGAATGCGGCACAATGTTTCCCACAGGAGGGAACAAAAATACTTTCCTTATACTCCCTCCGTTCCCAATTAATTGTTCTTTACGAAATTACGTGCAATTTTGAACGGGTTATAACATGTATCAAAATTGTCGAAATAATAATTTTCAAAACTAAATCATATAATTATTGTTTGCACTATGTGATTAACTTTTGAAAATTTTCATTCATAATAATCATACAACCTATTAAACTATAATAATATAGTTATAGTTTAATCTTTAGGATTAGTTACATATGGAAGGAGTTTTAGAGTTTTTTTTTTTAAGTATGGTTGATATTACTTATTTTTAGTGTATATAACGGATTGTATTTAATGGTTTGTATCGTATCGGTCTGGTTTGGATTAACACAATTTAAATCTAAAACAAATCATTAAGAACGGATTTGAAATTTTTGAATTCAAAACCAAACCATTGAATTTCAAAACCTAACTGACTTCCCTTGTTAACAACCAAGACTTTTCTTGTTTACGGGATTTTTCCTTCTCTTTTGATGCAAAAGTGAATACGTCGATAAGCTACCCCACATACTGCTCTAGGGTCTATATGTGTTTTTTTTTCTTTTGGCACAACCAACATATATATCTGTACAAGTAGGATGTCCCACATTGTACCGTTTATTTACCTGATATAGTTGCCGAGGCATATACTCAGAGGCGGAACCAGTATATTTTTCTTCGGAGGGCCGTTGTGTAAAAAATATGTCGAATAAAAAAAAAATGGTTTAATACAAAAAAAATAAAATAATCTATGTTAAACCTAGCATAAAATAAATATTAAATCAAGACAAAATACATTGGACAGTAAAATAATTTTTTATATAATCTTGTTTGGGAAAATACATTGGATATTTAGAAAATTTGGTAATTTTAAAGTAAAAAACAAAAAAAAATTAGAAAAAAGAAACGAACATGATTTGAATTTCTAACATTTCACTAACTTATGGTCCAATTTTACCATTACACCAACAACTCTTTTGTTTAATTTGGGGGGAGGTATATCTCAAAAAAATTTTAATTACATGTATAAAAAAAATGAAAATCGTTACGGGGGTGGCGACGGCCACCCCCAGCCCCCCTTGGGTCCGCCCCTGCATATACTATCAAATAATTAAACAACTTGTATAATGTTGTCATGCGTTGAAATATCACTTTGTACCAAAACAAATTCTTCAATTTTTTAGGTATATGTTCATAGAGGTAGGGCTGTAAATGAGATGAGTTGTTCGTGGAATCGTTCGTATTCCGCTCGGCTAATGTTCGGTTCATGTTCATTCATTTATAAATGAATACGATAATGAACACGAATATAATGTTCATCTATTAAGTGAACTGAACATGAACATGTCTCTGTTCGGTTCGTCTAATCTCGTGTTCGTGTAAATATATATAAAGTTTGATAAAATAAAAAACCAAATCTATTAATGATGTAACAAAAACTAATATCACTACACAATTAATAAACTTATTTATGCTCTAATAATATAAATGATATGTTTGTATTATTTCGACCTTATTATGGTAATGTATATCATTATACTATAAATACAGTACCGATTTTATCGTTAAGTGTTCAACTCGTTAAAATAATCATACGTATGTAAAAAAGAATTTATATAATATATAAACTTAAAGTTATATGTGAGCTAGTTTATTCTAGTTACTAATATAGTAATATATGATAAAATTTAAATATATTTTAAAAAGAAAGAAAAATGTATATTTTTTTCAATTATTGAATATTTTGGAAGAAATTAGATATTTACGAACAACTCTTGTTCGACTCGTCAAATGTTCAGTTCATGTTCATCAAACGTTCGTTCGTATTGAAATGAACATGAACTGAATATAAACAAGGGTTTTAGTTCATGAACTGAACATAAACTGAGTTTTGTTCGTTTCGTTTCGTTTCATTTACAGCCCTACATACAGGGCAGATAATATCTCAACACCCTCGGATCATATGTTCAATGAATACTTTCTTGACATGGCAATATAGATATAGCATTAGTGAAGCTTTATCCATATTGAATCACTTTCTTTAATTGCAGCTTAGCTCAAGTCCATTAACGAATGTCAAGAAATACGTCGAGCTATGGAGCTTTAAGAACTCATTAAATGAGTGAGTGAACATTGACATATAGATTTTTGTCCGGATATTGCCTTAGTACTCGATTAATGTTTTCTTTTTTCTTTTGTTTTCTTTCCACTTCTCCTCAATCATCTTTTATCAGATTGAAACCTTTCTCAAGTACTTCAGTTAAATACAATTGTTAGGTCATAGATTTTGGACCCTATTATTTGTCATTGTTAAGCGAAAATCATGTTTGACATTATATTGCATAAACTTCATAGTATAGTTAATTTGATTAATAATTTTCTATGAGAAGTTAAAAAAACAGTTGAGTTACAACTTCAGTTATAATTCAAGATATAACTGAATATGGCGAGCAAATTTATTAAAGATTTTGTAAAAGGATACTTTTGATATTTTGCATATTAAAACGTTGTCATCAATTTGGAAAAAATATGAGATGAAATCAAAAAAATTAAAGAATCTAAATAAATGGAAAGACTCAAAATTTTCAAGACAAAAAAAAAAAGATTTAGGAATATGTTTCCTATTTGATCAACTTACTATCTTTTGTAAAAGCTATATCTAAAGCATATTAGCCTTTATTATTGGGTGTGTGTTTTACAATGTTGACATCAGATTATAGAGATCAAACACCCGTTCTATACGAGAAATAAAAAATTAAGAAAAATCATAGGTTTAGTTTCTAGAGAGATTGATAGTGTTTAATTTGTGAGTTATAGAGTTAGGTATATACGCTTGAGTATTGTAAATCTCAAAACTCGTTACTGTCCTTAACATATCAATAAATCACTGGATGAGTGCCTCGGAGATGTAGACCTGGATTGGGTCGAATTCCGTGATCAAACGTTTCGTGTTCATTCTTATCCGTTCATTTAGATCTAATGGATCAAAATGGAAATCACACCGTATATCCAAAAGAGAGTAAACTCACCAAACCATACAAGTAAATTATTTCAAATCCATATCAACAAAAACATATATTCCCTTACTGAATTTAGAAATTAATTTATAATTTATAACTCATGGAAATTAATATTCATATTTCCTTTCTTTTTATTTTTTGATCTTCAAATCAATTTAAATAACAACATAACCCAACAAATATAGGTAAATCATGGCTTAAAAGTCATGATTAAAATATGAGATGAACAGGAAATTGGAGATAAAAAATTTATATCATGGATAAATACTGGAAAACCCAGCCGAATTCACATATTCAAATTAGGTTGTTTAGCAATTCGTGATGGTACATGAAGGGTGTGGTTATGTGTTGTGGGAATACATCCATAATTTGTATAAATGGATGGGAATACATCAATGGATGGAAATCCTTTTAATGCAGGTTCATTAACACATATAAATGTTGCAAAATTGCCCTCCTTAGTGGGATGGAGGGGTGGATAACATCAAAAAAAATCAAATTATTGTTTTAATCTCTAGAGAGCGGTTTTACTTCAGCAATGAACATCTTTGGTAATAATGTGTAAGTTTTGTCCCTCTTTTTCTATCTCTTTTAGTGCTTCTATATATAAGTGATCAATTTCTTTCTTCAAAATTTATATCTTGATATCCAGTGAAGCAGTGACCAGGTCAATTTCTATTTATTATATACGAATATGCTATAGAGAGGCTAAGGCATTCTTCAAGCCTGCAAACACATAATTTTTTCGGAAATATTAGACATGGAAAATTTTAAGGAAAAGCAAAATTTCTTATTATCATTCATTTACCTAGGAGGGAAGTTTATATCAAGCACGGAAGCGGGTTTTTCTTTTGTGCAGTTAGTCAATTGAACGGCACAAAATCCTTTTTTCAAAAAATAAATATTCAATTGTTATTTTTTTTCAAAATTTGATTAATAATTAAATTTATGGTAGTATTCACTAGGATTCTATATTTTTATTTGAGTTTTTATTGTGTTGTAAAATTTATTAAATTCTAATTTGTCTAATATATAATAAAAATTAAAAAATTAAATTAGTTATTGAAAACTTATCATCTAACCCTTCATTTTTTAATCTAATGGTTATAAAGATAACTGGACATTGTACAGTCTAACTCAATGACTGCACAAAACGAGAACCCCACATAAGCGTGGTTAAGTTTTAGTTTAGTAAAAATGACATGTTACACACACCTTCTCAAACTCAGATTACATACATACATACATACATACATACATACATACATACATACATATGAGCAAATATATAAATATGTGTGCGTGTGTGTGGAAAATCATGAAAATGAGCTAAAGTTATTATTTTTATTTCATTTTTGTTGAGATGATAATTTGGCTTTCAAACTTTGTAGACTACTTGAAACTATTGTCGTTGAGTATGTATAGAATGGCGTAGGAGATACTCATTTGCAGAAGAGATGATTGTTCATTTAATTTCAAAATATCCACTCAAGTTTATACAGGTATGTGACTGTGAGAAATTTTAAACTATCATTGATTTTCTTCTTTTTTGTATAGGATTGTCTATTTGCATATTTTTACTAGATATCTAGAATTGCACTAGTTGTAGGATAAATTTTTTAGTGTAAGATGTCATAGATGCTTTAAAGTTTTTCCTTGACTCTTTCAAAGAAAAAATTCCATAAAGAGGCGGAAAAACTATATATTAGTATGTTTCCTTGACGAACTTGATAAGTCGACAAGTAAGTAATATTTTTACTGTCACAAACCCGCATGTGCAGATTTCAAATCCTTAACCGAAAACACCAATACAAATAGCCTCTTTGATCCCTTCGTCCTCATTATAATCTACTTCAACATTCTGCTCATCAAACTATATATTTATAACCATTTCAAGTTTTCAAGTTTCTCCGTATTCTTCTCCTAACATGTTCTCATTTTTTGAGGTACTCGTTATTCTCCCATTTCCAAATTATTTCTGGTTAATCTTCAGTTTAAAACCTTAATTTGAATTTTATTGACCTATATATAGTGTAAAAACCAATTTTTGAAAAAATTAAATAATCACTAAAGCGTTTTCAAAAGAGTTTTACTAAAACAAACTCTAACATTAAAAGCGTAAGATTTACTATAAAAAAGGTAAATACTTATATATGCTCTTTAAATATTAAATACGTGAATATAATAGGTCTAAAATGGAAAAATACATGTAGTATACCAATCTAACATACATTAAAAAAAAGGTACCAAACTATCACCACTAACAATTTAAATACTAAACTTTTACTATTTTTACAAACAAATATTTCCAACGAAATCGATTTCAAATTCGTGTCACATGCCATCACTTGACCAAATTAAAGGTTATTTTACTTCCCCCACCAAAACAGAAAAGTTAAAAGCATACGACTATTGTTAGAAAACATATATGTTTTTAATCTCCATACTCTGTTCAACCTTATTTTAAAACCCGCTAATAATCGTGATCGAATTGATAGTCCTATAACTAATAGTCCCCCTACCAAACAAAGCCGAAAGATTTTTATAAAAAAGTTAATCCAACAACTAAAATTGATTTTAAAAAAATGAGGAGGCGAAATCCGCCACCACAAAACGGCACCAATGACATCATAGGACATATGACTAGCCACCGACAAGGATTTTAGGACTTAGTCGCCAAACACCTATATATAATAAATAATCTACATGAGAGTAGCTATTACCCTTTGCTAGATTGTATATAATTTAATTTTTATATATATGGATAGTTGAGACTATACCTAGCTATGGGATCACTCTCACAATTAAATGTACAACTAGCTATTACAATGTCACACATATAATATAATCCTACTCTATACTTGTAACAACTCGGACACACGGACCGACCTATTACCCTCGTATCAATAATATTATCCGATTTGCCACAATTTCCCATGGGATCATAAATTTTGGTACTACTCCAAACTAAGCACACTAAACTGTGGAGTTTCGTCCTGTCTCTATGCCGCACGACTTTAAAAGCCTTGTGATAAGGAGGATAATCAAAGTTTATGTACCATATATGTACACACATATCTAGGCGATATGAGATAACTCTCTCCCTCTTTACCACATTATTTTTCTACGAAAATCCGGATTCTTACACTCTTTCCCCTTCAGGCACAATGTGCTCGTTGGCCATGCCATCCTTCCGGGGTTCACGCTAACCCGACATTGTCTAGATATCGGCTCTGATACTAATCATAATGACTCGTTCATCCGACCGAACCGTCACCATCTGCTTTCTACCACAAATACTGACATTTTTGTCCCAATTTTGCCCTCTTTCTTAGGCGGCATGGCTTTAAAAGTCCTTATTGATAGAAAATCTTTAAGCTCATATACCGCATGGGTACTCGCATATATGGGCGATGTGGGACTGATGTCACTCTGTACCACATAAATTCCTTCCTGAAAATCTGGGTCGTCACAATCTCCCCCCCATGGCAGGACGTCCTTCATGGGCTCAAAATATCGTGTTAGTCCATACATTTCTGGCCAGATAGGGTCTTTGATACCAATTGTAATGACACGGTCCTATGACCAAACCGCCACCATCTGCTTCCTACCATCAATACTGTCCGCTTTTACCCAATTTCGTCATTGCTTCTTGGGCCGCACGGCTTAAAAAGGCATTGATGATAACAAGTAAGATACTCCTATCTTATATACCATATAAGTACTCACATATCTATGTGATGTCGAATAGCCATCTATATCTTAACCACGATATTTTCCTATGGAAATTCGGGTTGTTACACTCTTCCCCCCTTCATGCACGACGTGCTCGTCGGACACACCGCCCTGGGGTTCAATCACTCGTGCTAGTTTCGAGATCGGCTAAATAGCGGACCTGATACCAATTATAACGATCTGGCCACACAGGCCTACTCGTCACTCTCGTATCAATAATATTGTCCGCTTTGGCACAACTTTTTAAGGGGTCACACATCCGGTACTACTCCAAGCTATGCACGCTTAACTGTGGAGTTTTGTTCTCGCTCTGTGCCACATGGCTTTAAAAGGCTATGTGACAAGTAGGAGGATAATCCTAGCTTATTTGCCATATAGGTACACACATATTTAGGCGATATGAGATAGCTCTCTCCCTCTTTATCACAATATTTTTCTACTAAAATCCAGTTTTTTATAATACTATATAGCTATAAATACTTATATATAGAATATTTTTGCGATATATATAATAAGGCCTTATGCTTGCCTTCCATCAATTGAGAAAGTTTTTTTTCTTCTTCTCTGAGAGACTACAATCATATATGAAACTGGAGCAAGAAATTGTTTTACAACTCAATATTACTTTAATCTTACATTGAAATAGACAACAAGATAAAAACATAATTCAAAGTTACAAAGTAACACAAATATGAGAAATAGAAATACCGTGACAAAAGCAACTTCATATTTCGAGATAACAACCACACATAATACGCTGAGAACAATTGAGCGGGACCACATCCAACTTACTCCATGCCAGCGTCTTCAGATTAATTTTTAAATATTCTACCGTATCGAACTCGACGGAACATATTACCAATAGTTTATTCCCCCACGTGGTCGAATAATAGACTCCTTCTACTTTTTCTGGTATGTCTGTCACAACATTCCATGCAAGACCGTCTCTTTTGAAAATCTTTCGACTTTTCCCACAACACTTATACATACCCTTCTCTATCTCATCCGCAATATTCATCTGCAAACACCGTTTTCTATTACCAAAGAATCTTAACGCATTCTTCTCACATCTAATATATCTAAATCCATCTAGTTTGGACCGTAACACAAATTTTATGTGTGGATCACATGAAGCTTCCCTTGGTGAAACGCTACCTGACGATTCTCTCGAGCCTTCACCATATCAGGTAGTCTATCCAATTATCTTATGCCACGTCATATGCCATAACGGATTTAGATTTTTATCCTAGTCTCATCAGATCCACCAACAACATAAATTGTGTTTTCAAAATCCGAACAACATCCAAAGTGCATTATCTATCCTTGTTGTGGTATTCTCATGCCCGGTCTCCATTTATGTAATAAAAAATTGTATATAAAAACAAAATCCAGTTTTTTCGTAATTATTTGGGTCGTATCCACCTAGAACCACGAGTTCCATACCAACTCCTACAACAGTGCAATAAAGTGGAAAACTTTTGCGATACCTAGGAATATGTTTCAGATACGACCAACGACAGATATCTTGTCTAAAGAGAGCAAGCCTAAATATGGTCGCATCATAGTGATTGAGATAAACTTTCTTCATCGAAGGGTCTTCCCAACGTTGAACCATCCTAATTATTTGAAACATACACTATCACTTCTTCAATGAAGGGTCTTTCCCCTTCATCATCAGGATCTATATTACTTACCTAGAGATAGAGAGTGAGAGATGACTAGGGTCAATAATTCTAGCTGCTGTCATAAGGATGGCCAAACAATGAGCCCATTCACGTAAATTTTAGTGTTCAAAATTTTTCTCTCTCATGAGAAGGGATTCATTGTTTGTCATCCTTACGACGAGGGTAGAGTTATTCACCCTATTTATCTCTCTCTTTCTTTCTCTAGGTAAGTAATATAGATGCTAATGATGAGGGGAGAAGACCCTTCATTAAAGAAATTCTAATGTATGTTTCAAATAATGATTATGGTTAAACATTGGAAAGACCCTTCGATGAACAAATTTTATCCCGACCACTATGACATGACCATATTTAGGCTCGCTCTTTTTAGACAGGATACGGGCCTTTGGTCGTATATGAAACATATTCCTAAGTATCGCAAAAGTTTTCCACCTTATTGCATTTTTGCAGGAGTTGGTATGGAACTCGTGGTTTTAGGTGGATATGACCCAAATGATTACAAAAAAAAACTAGATTATGTTTTTATATACAATTTTTATTGCGTAAATGGAAACATGGCGTGAGAATGCCATACCAAGGGTAGATAATGCATTTTGGATGTTGTTCGGATTTTGAAAACACAATTTATGTTGTTGGTGGATCAGATGGGAATGGTATAAAAATCTAAATGTGTTATGGCATATGACATGGCACAAAATAACTAGAAAGACAACATGATATGAAGAAAGTTCGAGAAAAGAGTCAGGTAGAGTTTCACCAAGGAAAGCTACACGTGATCCTCGAATACAATTTGTGTTACAGTCCAGCTAAGACACTACACGAAAAAGTTAAAATAGCAACACTTTACTTTTTGAAAACTGTTGGTAAGTGAGTGTCGCAAAATTTTAGCAACAGTTTCGTAAAAAAAAATGTTGCTAAATTTAGCGACACTCACTTACCAACAGTTTTTCAACGGACGTTCTGATGGTAATCTGACATATTTTTTATAGTGAGATGGATTTAGATATATTAGATGTAAGAAGAATGCGTTAAGACCCTTTGGTAACATAAAACAGTGTTTGGAGAGTAATATATGGGGATGGGAGGGAGGGAGAATGTATAAGTGTTGTGGGCGAAGTCGATATATTTTCAATAGAGCGTGTGTTACATGGAATGTTGAGACTACGGACATACCAATTAAAGTAGAAGGGGTCTATTATTCGAATATGTGGGGGAATAAACTATTGCTAATATGTTCTGTCGAGTTCGATATGGTGGAATTTTTAACATTTGATCTGAACACGCTGGTGTGGAGGAAGTTGGATATGGTCTATCCCGATTATACTCAGAGTCTTATGTCTGTTTGTTATTTGAAATATGAAGGCTTGACAATGGAGAGACTTTGCAAGACAGGCACTAGTAGGAATTCCGATAAAAAAAACGAGTTGAACTCGTAGTATTTGCACTTGTGAGGGGTTAGAATAAGTCACTAACTTGGCCATTTTGATAGCACCAATGACTTATAAATCAACTACTCCTAATTATTTTTAGTTTCAAGAATCCTGATGATAAAGAATTATTCGCTATTTTTAGGTAATAAAAAAACACCAAAACATAACTAAATTCATAAAAATAAACAGTTTAAACGCATTAAGTTTTTCCAGACTCCTATTAGTGAAAAGTAAGAAACGTATATGTTGTTGATTAAATGGAAAAGGTACAACAAACTAATATGAATTATTGGCGCAAAATTATATTGTTATAAGATTAAAACTCTATTTTGGAGTGTTAGCCGGCCCCTCTTCGGAATATGACAGGAGCATCACGCTTTTCTCTTTTAACAAAAAGGATAAACGTTAATTGATATTTATGACACATTAACCCGTAGTAGTACATAGGTACAAATGATAGGATATAATTTAACATAAAAATCAATTTCTCCTTCATAAAACCAGAAACAAATAACCTGAAAACCAGGGGGTTGAATACACATTTAATTTGCAATAAAAGGGTTATATAATTTATTGATAATTTTTAGATTTCTAGATTATTTATTGATAATCATATCTAATTATGTCTAATACTATTTGATACTATGTACAATTTTTTTTCAATTTTTAAAATATTTTTTTCATTTTTTTCAATTTTTTTAATTTTTTAATTTTTTAAATTTATTTTTTTGTATATTTTGTTATTTTTTATGACATATGTATAAATAACTATATGTATCTAATTGTAAAGAAGTAAACATATGTAGATTTCAAAAAAAAAACATATGTAGAATTTTTTATAATTAAGTTGATTAATCTATACTATTAGTTTATGTGTAAACCTTTTATGAGGCCTTAAAACAAATAATTGTTTAAAATCCTATAATTCTACCAATTAGAAATAAATCAAACACTAATAGACGGTTAGATATTAAAAAAAAAAACATGCACAATTATAAAAGAAGTAACTTATAATAGCCACTATTTTTCTCGCCCTCTCTCTATTTGTAGATATTTCTAAGTTTTTTTTTAAGGTATATTTTTTATATTTTAATGTTATTTACTTTTCTAAGTTTGTGTATCCCTTTGAAGTTTTATAATTAGTTTACGGTTAATTTCTACTATTAAATTCCAATGCTTTTATGAATAGATTGATAAATACAAATTCAACACATCAAATTAAACACGCTTTATACCACGTATCGTGTAGACGAGTTGCGCTAATATGTATTTGTTTGTAATTTTGTCTACAATTTAACATGAAAACCAATTTCTTCTTAAAACAGAAACAAATAACCTGAAAACCTGGGGGGTTGAATTCCTTACGATTTGACACATTTGATACTTATCACACATTAATTGGTAGATATAAGTTCAAAGAATGCGTACGTGCCTTCCAATTTAATGCAAAAATTAATAAGGCTTATATAAAAGAGAAACCACTATAAATGTTTCCAATACAAGTGTCATTCAATTTTAGTGACAATTGCAACATTTCTTCTTTAAAATTTGAGTAGTCCACTATAAAATCACCACGTGAAAACCCAAAACATCGTCACAATTTTACTCTCCGCTCTCTCTCTATCAGCATATAATTAATAAGTAATAATTATTATAACACATAAGTTACATTAATGTTATCAACCTCTTGAGAGCAGTATCACTTCACCAATGTATGTGGACAGAGATTATGCTAGTAAGTTCTTCCCCGTTTTCATATACATGTTTTCACAACCATTTTTTAGATTTATACTAGTCAACCAATCAGAACTTCGATTCCACTTGTTCAATACCCTACATCTAGGTCAACCTCTAAATATACTAGTCTTAGTTTAATCAGACACACCGGTTGAACTTCTTGATCATGGAAAGAGAACCGCTAACCCTGATAGTAACTGGTGCAGAATATATTCAAATTTAATACTTTTTAACTTCAATCACTTAATTTCTTACTAATCCCTCAATGACTTGTTATGCATTGATTAAAATTATACTGTAATGATTGAGTTACATGTTCGCTACTATTTTTTTTTTTTTACTCAATATCATAATTGTTTCAACAACTGATAATTCATGGCTATCAAACAAATTCAACAAATATTAACATCAAATTGAAAAGAAGATCATTATGTGATAGGACTAACTGCTAGTTAAATTTTTTGTGACGCTACCGATATGGTAATTGTACCGTACCATACCATTACCGTACCATACTTACGGTCTATCACGTTATGGTAAACCGCAAGTATGGTACGATAATAGTATGAAATTTTTAGTACCGTATTTGTGTGGTACGGTAATGGTACAAGATAGCAATGATAATTGTACCACTTCCCCCGTAATATACATATAAAAGTCGCAGTTATGAGTTTTGAAACTTAGCAATCGTTTTGGAAACATATTTTATTGTTGGGAGAATGGAGTTTAAATTTATTCAATTGTTCACTTTTATTAGTTTTTTCTTAACAGAGAATTACATCAAAAAGGGATCATTGGGTATCTTTGTATTGACGAGTTATGATTGATTACGTTATCTTCTTCGCTATCTATTTCATACTATATTACATTTTCATTGGTGGAATTAATTCTACTAATTCTTCTTATTTTAGAAACCCATTATTTGTAATTATAGATTAGAAATTTTCTGTAGCAAAAATCTAAAAGAGCTTTGGTCTAATCCGGGATTGATTCCTGGCAGCGCAAATAATTTTTGTTTTTAAAGTGTGGAAACTGTTTGTATGACCTGTATTAGTAATAGAAAACAAGCGCGGGATTAGCCACGATGATGTCCAGCGATTGTGCGAGATTGAAGTTGTGTTAAGTTTTGGGTCTTGAACAACATGATTTTTGTGCTGGGATTTTTTGCAATTTCTTCACTACTACTCGTATTTATTTCGTTGAATGATTTGTAGCCATTTCATTTGTGTTGGTATCTTCATGCCTATGAAAAGATGCACGTTGGATACCTAAAAAAAGGGTAAATCAATTTCTGCCAAAAGAACAGAAAACTCAGATAATAAGCTTGATCAACAAATACAGTCTAGGTTCTAAACCTCGAAAGAAGTTTTATATCTGAATATGAGAGCATATTCAACGGTTTGTTGCAGCTTTGATAAAAGTAAAGGAATTTTTGTTTTGATGTCATGATAAATGTTGGTCCAGCAAATGGAACATAAAACCATTAAATCTATTTACCAAATACAATAGGGTGGGTTAGGGTCGGGACCCGACCCGTAAACACTTAACTCGTATCCCGACCCGATTACTTTTGAAAGTGAAAAAAAAATCCCGACCCGACAAAAGTCGGGACCCGACTTTTTCGGGATCCCGTTGGGTCGGGATAGATTTATCCCGAATCTCCCGACATATTTTTTTATTTTATGACAACTTCATTTTTTATTAACAATTTTCATTTGATAAAATTAAACATGTTATTAACACGAAACATAATACTAGTTTAAAAATAACATTGCTAATAAATGGAAAAAAAATTAACAAGTAGTAGAAAAAATAGTGTGAAACTACAAATAATTGAGTAGATAAAAAAATTGATACGTTTTTTATCAGATTCTTTTATTATTTAGTTTTATTCAAAAAAACAACAATTATTCAAAAAACTTTTAGTAGTAGCTCATATGGTAGAGTGCTAACATTGTATACTAGAGGTATAAGATTCGATTCTAATTACTTCCAGTTGATATAAATTAATTTATATTTTAGTGTTAAAAATCGGGTCAGCTCGGGACACCCGACGAAATCAAAATTGCAACCCGATCCCGGAGTTTGTCGGGTCGGGACAAAACCCGATATTTTCGGATCGGGACTCTTCTCGGTTCGGAAAATTTTGGATCGGGTACGGGTCGGGTCAGGATTTGGGAAATTTTTTCCAGCCCTAAAATACAACATACAATTTTAGGCTTTAAAGCAAAAGTTGCTGCCAAACAAGGTCACAATTTATGTTTCTCAATACTAATAAGAGAAATTGCGGTGGTATTATATAAAAAAAAAAAGATAAAAAAAATGAGAGAAATTGCGGTGGCAATATTACAATATTCAGACCAAAAGATTGAAACAACTATACTCTTTATAAGTCTTTACAAATGCACATACATAAAGCTGCAGTCGAACGTCTTAATTTACATGACTTGATCCCGAAAATTTGTTAAACACAAAGCTGGAAGCAGCATGAAGTTAAAAAAACTTGCTCAACTTAGCTATTTCGTCGAAAGTGTTGCGGATCGTAGTTTCTCAGCTTTTGACATGTCAAATTAATAGTATTAGTACGAAGTGAAAGCATGGTTGTTTTGGTAATTTCGCCAACTCATCTTTCTTGGCCTCTGGTTTTGCATAATAAGTGCAAAATCTTACTTTTGTGTGAAGACCAAAATCATATTTCCGAGTATCTTATACCTAAATGGCCAGCGTATGCCTTTCTACTATGCTCTAACGGATCTGTTTCCCCCCTAATAATCGGGTGTATCCATTTCGTTGTAGTCTCTCCTCTTCCTTTGCATAACTGAATTAGGTAGAGAATATATCCATCATAAAACTTTGGTTGTTATAAGAAAAACTAAATTCACAACTAGTAGTCACGTCGCTTTTGTATATAACATGACTATTATGAATGCTCTAATCAACTTGAAAATTTAGGCAACCAGTGAAATAACATGACTATTGTGCATGCTCTAACTAACTTGAAAATTTGCTTATATATTTCAAACGTGGACCAATAGATAAAAAAAATACGTGGTTATACCCATATTTATAGGAGGTTGTGCACGAGTATGTGTACACATCTGTGCGTATAGAATTATTGTAGTATTATGATGAAGCGGACATGTAATAAGAACCATCACCTCCTGTGTGCTTCAACGCTAATATATATATATAGAATTACGATATTGATCTTTTTTACTAAGTAAAGTTTTTACATACACCATTGTAGCAAAAATGTCCATAAATTTGATCTATCTCTGTGTTCAATCCCCGGTAACGGAATTTAATTTTTTAAATTATTGCATATCCTTTCTCTTCTTTTGCTTGTGTTTACTAACCCGTTTTAAGTTTTTTTTTACTTATCAAAACTCAACAATATGACGGTACGTACACACCAACAACAACTAAACCATAATTAAATTAAGCAGGATCATCGGTTTTAGCTAGATACATGATTAGTATTACAATTGCTGGAATTGACTTTGTTACGAATTAAAACATTTATATACACTTTGGTAACAACAACCCGCTGTTGCAAAAATATCGATATATTTGGTCTATCTCCGGTTTGACCCCCCACAACGGAATTTAAGTTTTTAAATTATTTCCTACCTTTGTTTCCTTTCGCATGTGTTGTACTCACCCCTTTAGGCTTTTTACGTATCAAAACTGAAAAATATGACCGTACACACAAAACACCAACTAAACCATAATTAAATTAAGTAGTAACATCGGTTTTAGCTAGATATGTTATTAGTATAACAATTGATGGAATTGACTTTGTTTCGAATTAAAGTTTAAATATACACATTAGTATCATCAATCCGTTGTAGCAAAAATCTTGATAAATTTGGTCTATATATCTACGCGTTCGACCCCCGCAATGGAATTTAGTTCTTAAATTATTGCCTACCTTTCTTTATTTTTGCTTGTGTGGTACTCACCCCTGTAAGCTTTTTTACGCATAAAAAAACGGAATAATATGACCCTACACATAAACACCACCTAAACTCTAATTAAATTAAGCAGTTGCATCAGTTTTAGCTAGATACGTGATTAGTATTACAATTGATGGAATTGACTTTGTTTCGAATTAAAGTTTTGATATACACATTAGTATCATCAATCCGTTGTAGCAAAAATATCGATAAATTTGGTCTATCTCCGGGTTCAACCCCCGGCAACGGAATTCAATTTTTAAATTACTCCCTACCTTTCTCTTTTTTTTTTTGCTTGTGTGGTACTCTCACATTTAAACTTGTTTTCGTATCAAAAAACCGAATAATATGACCGTACACAAACACCAACTAAACAATAATTAAATTAAGCAGTTGCATCGGTTTTAGCTAGATACGTGATTAGTAATACAGTTGATGGAATTACTTTGTTTCGAATTAAAGTTTTGATATACACACTAGTATCAACAATCCGTTGTAGCAAAAATCTTGATAAATTTGGTCTATATCTGGGTTTAATCACCTACGACGAACAATGTATTTCATTG
Source organism: Primula veris (assembly GCA_963682055.1). Classification (NCBI taxonomy): domain Eukaryota; kingdom Viridiplantae; phylum Streptophyta; class Magnoliopsida; order Ericales; family Primulaceae; genus Primula; species Primula veris. Next base: position 25,767,692 of record OY821745.1, on the reverse strand, counting down.
TTTATTAGTGCTTCTTTTAGATAACTAGTACTATTATTTGGTAAAACTAAGGTGTATATGCTAAGTCATGAACATTGTGTTGACAAATATAATTGGGAGAAAATCATATATTAATAATGAATTATGTAGGTGAAAATTTGCTTGAATTCATTTTCACTACTTTGTGCATCAAAGCTTCTAGTTTTTTCGTTCTTTCATTTCATATAAATTATTTTTTCTACTTAATTTGCTTTCTACTCGTCCTTAATTAGTTTTTTGAAAACAGTTATGAAATCACTACCGTGTTAGGCATTGTATTTAGCAACTTAAACCATCTTTCTTTTCAATAATAAAAAATGAATATTGATTTTTTTTTTCAAATTTAGAATTAAAAAAGATACGGATAAAAAGCTTCATTTACAAGTTTGATTTGAACCTCCTAAAAGCTGTAGACTGCACTGCTTAATTTCCCACTTCATAAGACACACAAATATAAAAGGGACGATATTTCAGAAAATTAATGGTTAGATTTATACAAGTTATAAAAAATATGATCAAAATGAAAAGTGAAACTAACTTCCATCCAACTAATTTAACGGTGGTACCTGAATTGTGAACATTATGATAGTTCAGTACGTTAATTGTTAATTTTGCTAGTCTGATAACTAAATCGTTAACAATAGTTAGTTACAGTACACTAAATATATTTTTTCTCTTTATATTCACAACATTTCAACTTTCAAGCTTTGTACACTATGAACACTAGTCTTACTTTAGCAAACATGGGTGGAACCATGGGGCAGGGGTGCCACCGTCGCCCCAAAAATTTTAAAATTATTTTTTATATATAAACAAATTCGGATATTTAAAATTTTATATATTAATTGTTCCCCAAATAAATAAATATTAACTTAGTTCAAATGTTAAACATATAGTTTTTGTGTCACAAAGTTTCTAATTCGAATCTTATGGTTATTTTTTACTATTTATTTAATTAACATTAGCTTACTATTTGACTTCTCTATTAATTAATTGCATCTTTAATATACTATTACAAAGTTTTATAAATAAATGTTTTTGTTTAGTTTCATAGTCATATTATAACAAAGTTTAAACTAATAAATTCGTATTTGTAGTCAATTTTCCTATATAGTTTGAAATTTTTAGATCAATGAGTTTTTTATATTAAAAACAAGTTAGTTAAGTTTTAAACTTCAGTTTTTTTTTTTTGTGTTTTTTAAACCGTTTATTGTTATTCTAATAACAAGAAAAATTCAACGTTTTAAAATTTTAGATCAATGGACAAGTCAGTTAAGTTTTAAATTACAGATTTTGTTTTGTTTTTTATACCGTTTATTGTTATTATACTAAAAAAAAATTAACGGACCCCTAAAAATTGAATACATGTTCCGCATGTGTTAGCAAATGATGATGTCACACTCGTCGTTGGCATAAAAAACTGATAAAACTCAAGACTATGACAAGTTCAAGGTAGCACATAGCTAGGCAATGATTTATTGTGCAATATTATCATCTCTCTAAGTTTTTCTTCTCTGCAACGTTAACCTCAAGCTTGAAGCACCACCACGTAGGCTGACACCATGGCCGGTCCCCCACACGAGAACCGTCCCAAAAGTTTCAGAAACCTGTGTAAACTAAAAATCAATAGCCGTGCTATAAACCATTCTCCAAGTAAATCTATTGGAAAACTACATTAGTGGTCAGTGACATAGAAATCAATTTCGAGGCATCAAAATTAAGGTTGATTTCTCCTCTAGAGCCGTGATAGCTTATTTGCATTATGCCTTGTTACTGAGAAATCTATGCTTCTTTTTTAACGCAATGACTCTCCGATACTATATTTTACTAACATCTAATGTTCCATAATCATGATAAGGAAGTAAAAAGATTTTAGTTGTAAAAATTGAGGAGAAGAAATATGGAGACATAAAAAAATGTTTATTTAGTACAAAATTTGTGTCTTAATTATAAAAAATCGTGGTATAATCTATCTAAATTAAATACACACTCTGATGCTGCATTTTTCGACTTTTTGTTTTTAACTTTTATGCCACATTTATGTATTGATCGTTTAAATAAAAATAAAAATTGGAATGATTATTTAGTACATAATTTGAGACTTAATTATCCAAAAGCTCATGGTTAAAATCTCTTTTAAATTACTTAGATACTTATTGTATATATGATGTTATTTCTTTTTACTCTTAGGTTTTAACTTTGAGGTTCATGATGCTACGTTAATATGTACCGAATTTTAAATAAGAGTTGAGATATGGGTTTTCTGAATATTAAGTGTGTTTTTACGTATTAATCAATAATTCTCCCAAATTACGTAGTTGCCATAGAAACTTAAAAGGTGATTGTTTTTGGTCAAAAGAAATAAAAAAAAATTATTGACATTTATAAAAATTAATTGGAAAACAAGTATCATGATCAATAATATTTACATAACGGGTTTTGCTAACATATGTCTCAGGACACATGATAAGATAAGCGCATTTGAATAATTATAGTACAATTAACATGTAACTAAATGATCCTTATGATAGTAGGTAATGATTCCTTTAATAACATCATTCCTTTAATAACATCATTTACAAAGTTTATTTGAGCAAAAGAAGTAAATAAATATAGTACTACTAAATACTCTCTCTTTTTAAATTTGAGAAATTCCATATTTCCCAGGCAATTAAAACATATTATTTAGTTTTAGCGATTAACTTTTAAATTTGTTGCATGCCCTTTATTTCGGACACTACAGAAATTTGTAAATGAAAATCTTAAATTAACAAAAATAAACTAGTTTTTTATCAATAAAATAATAATTTATTTTGTCTAGATAACTTGGAGAGTAAATATATATATATATATTTTATTATTAAACGTGGGAGACCCACTATTTCATTAATATGGAGTTTTAATTGACCTACGATCTTATTACAGCACAAAACAAAACAGAAATACAAAAACAGGGAAAAATTAAAAACTAAGTGACCAATTGAAAAACAATAAAAACTCAAGTCCTTCTCTGGAATTAGACCAAAATTCCACCTCTTTATCATCCGTCACTTCTCCATATCTGTGATTAAACACCATTGATGCTAGAAACAAGGCTTTTCAATTCCTTAATGGATTTTAAAAAAATTTGATGATACAAAAGACACTTTCAATTGTTTTTTCAGAATTGATAATTATTTTTAAAGATATGTTGACTTCTTTATATTTTTTACACAAATCATAAAAATAGAAAATTATAAGAAGCAATTTTCCAAGAATTAATTTTCTTTTGAAGACATATGCATGTGATAAATTTTGGGTTCGAGTCAGTTTTTTGGTTTATTAAAGAGGGAATTAACATAAACATACCATTAAAACTTTCTATGAAGGAAACAATATTTAATGATTAATAGTTAATGCCATTAAAACTACAATAGTAGGTTTCTAGCTAGTACTATATATTACCTCGCAACCTATATTTAGCCATGAGCATTTAATGAAATAGATTTTGAGAATATTTTAAAGAATTGTCACAATTAACATCATTAATTTTTATCATTTGATTTGTAATAACTTAATTATATTATTAACCTATGTCTCGGGCACATAAGTTATCGTGTTTGCCTTTACATAAAAGCATTACAAAAAAACACCTTAAAAAAAGGATGGAGTTTGGCTTCACATTAATTTCTTTAGTCAAAATAACATTTAATTTTTGATTTATTTAGGAGTTGTTAGTATTTTTTTTTTTTTGGATACAGAGAGGCCATTATAAAATCGCTAATCTAAATATGTTTTCATCAGTTAACTTATATCACTAATTTACCTTAAATATGAGTAAATTATTCTAAAATTGTATACGAATCAGTTTACTTATCTATTATCTTAAATATACATGAACTCAAATATCTCTCAAATATAAGGGATCAAGATGTTCCTTTATAATTAAAACAATAATTTCTCTATCTTATTTTTCTCTTATTCTATCTCATTTATTTGTACTTTTCACATATAAATTAATAAAATAACAAAAAGATGAGTTGTATAGTTGTGATAGAGAAATTTATAAAAAAAGTTGATAATTTGTATAAACCAAAACGTTTCCTTATAAGCTGTAAAATTGTAATTTTTACTTTAAATACGAGAAAACTTATAAGTTATTTAATGTGCTTGCTCTAATAAATTAATTTGGATTGAAAAAAATTTGATATAACTATATTAAAATATAGTAATATTTAGTTATGATAATAAATTTGGTAGGAAAGGTGAAAAATGTATAAAGTGAAACTGTTACCCAAAAAATATAAAAGTGATGCTAATTACCTTGGATATGAGGAAACGTATAAGGAAACTAGATATCGTTCATCCGTTCAGCCACGACGTCCTCGTTCAGCCACGACGTCCTCGTTCGGCACCCTAAAAATCTGGATACTTATAATCTTCATCCGTTCAGCCACGACGTCCTCGTTCGGCACGCTATCCTTCCGGGGTTCACGCTAACCCGATATTGGCTAGATATCGGCTCTGCTACCAATCGTAACGACCCGGTCATCCGACCGAACCGCCACCATCTGCTTCCTACCATCAATACTTTCCTGTTTGTCCCAATTACTTCATTCTTCTTAGGCCACACGACTTTAAAAGCCCTTGTTGATAGAAAATTGATCTTTAATATATGGGCGATGTGGGACTGGGACACAACACTCCATACCACATAAATTCATTTCAAGAAATCTAGGTCGTCATAATTTCTCTCTTCCCCCCCCCCCCCCCCCCCCCCCCCCCCCACTCCCCTTTTTTTGGCACGACGTCCATCATGGGCTCAAAAACTCGTGTTAGTCCCTATATTTCTTGCATGATAAAGGCTCTAATACCAATTGTAATGACCCGTTTCTCCGACCGAACCGCCACCATCTATTTCCTACCACCAATATTGTTAGCTTTGATCCAATTTCGTCATCGCTTCTTGGACCACACGACTTGAAAAGGCGTTGATGATAAGAAGTAAGATAATCCTAACTTATATACCATATAAGTACTCACATATTTAAGCGATGTGGGATAGCCATCTATATCTTAACCATGGTATTTTCCTACCAAAATCCGTGTTCTTATACCCCTACCCCTTCAGGCACGACGTGCTTGTCCAACACGCCGCACAGGGGTTCAATCACTCGTGCTAGTCCGGGCATCGACCAGATAGCTGGTATGATACCAATTGTAACGATCCGGCCACACAGGCCGACCCGTCACCCTCGTATCAACAATATTGTCCGTTTTGACACAGCTTACTACTCTAAGCTAAGCATGCTTAACTATGGAGTTTTTTCCTCGCTCTGTGTCGCACGTCTTTAAAAGGCCCTGTAAAAAGTAGGCGGATAATCTTAACTTAGATACCATATAGGCAAACACATATCTAGGCGATGTGAGATATCTCTCTCGCTCTTTACCATGATATTTTCCTACGAAAATCCACCTTTTTACAATACTATATAGCTAGAAATACTTATATATATATATATATATATATATATAATATTTTTGATGTATATATAATAGGGCGTTATGTTTGTCTTCCATCAATTGAGAAAGTTATTTTTTCTTCTCTGAGAGACTACAATCAAATATGAAACTGGAGAAAGAAATTATTTTACAACTCAATATTACTTTAATCTTACATTGAAATAGACAGCAAAATAAACACTTAATTCAAAGTTACAAAGTAACACAAATATGAGAAATAGAAATACCGCAATAAAAGTAACTTCATATTTCGAAATAACAACCACACATAATACTCTGAGTACAATTGAGCAGGACCACCCACATCTAACTTCCTCCACGCCAGCGTCTTCAGATTAACTGTCAAACATTCCACCATATCAAACTCGACAGAACATATTACCAATAGTTTATTCCCCCACATGGTCGAATAATAGACTCGTTCTATTTTTTCTGGTAAGTCTATCACAACATTCCATGTAATACCCTCTCTTTTGAAAATCTTCCGACTTTCCCCACAACACTTATACATACCCTTCTATATCTCATCCGCAATATTCATCTACAAACACCGTTTTTTGTTACCAAAGAGTCCCAACGTATTCTTCTCACATCTAATATATCTAAATCCATCTTGATTAGACCGTAACACAAATTGTATGTATGGATCACGTGAAGCTTCCCTTGGTGAAATGCTACCTGACTCTTCTCTTGAGCCTTCGCCATATCATGTAGTCTATCCAATAGTCTTACGCCACATCATATGCCATAACGGATTTAAATTTTTATACCAGTCCCATCCGATCCACCAACATCATAAATTATGTTTTCAAAATCCGAACAACATCCAAAGTGCATTATCTATCCTTGGTGTGGCATTCTCATGCCGTGTCTCCATTTATGTAATAAAAAATTGTATATAAAAACATAATCCAGTTTTCTCGTAATTATTTGGGTTGTATCCACCTAGAACCACGAGTTCCATACCAACTCCTACAACAGTGCAGTAAGGTGGAAAACTTTTACGGTACTTAGGAATATATTTCAGATACGATCAACGACCAGTATCTTGGCTAAAGAGAGCGAGCATAAATATGGTCGCGTCATTGTGGTTGAGATAAAATTTCTTCATCGAAGGGTCTTCCCAACGTTGAACCATCCTAATTATTTGAAACATGCACTATCATTTCTTCAATGAAGAGTCTTCCCCCCTCATCATCTGGATCTATATTACTTACCTAGAGATAGAAAGTGATAAACGACTAGGGTGAATAACCCTAGTTTCCGTCGTAAGGATGGCTAACAATGAGCCCATTCATATAAATTTGGGTGTTCAAACTTTTTCTCTCTCAGGCGAAGGGGTTCATTGTTGGTCATCCTTACGATGGGGAGTGGAGTTATTCACTCTAATCATCTCTCTCTTTCTTTCTCTAGGTAAGTAATATAGATCATAATGATTAGGGGGAACACCCTTCATTGAAGAAATTCTAGTGTATGCTTCAAATAATGATTATGGTTAAACGTTGGGAAGACCCTTCGATGAAGAAATTCTATCCCAACCACTATGACGTGACCATATTTAGGCTCGCTTTTTTTAGACAGGATACGGGTCTTTGGTCGTATATGAAACATATTCCTAAGTACCGCAAAAATTTTCCACCTTATTGCACTTTTGTAGGAGTTGGTATGGAACTCCTGGTTTTAGGTGAATACGACCCAAATGATTACAAAAAAAACTGGATTCTATTTTTATATTCAAATTTTATTGCGTAAATGGAGACATGGTGCGAGAATGCCATACCAAAGGTAGATAATTCATTTTGGATGTTGATCGGATTTTGAAAACAAAATTTATGTTGTTGGTGGATCAGATGGGAATGGTATAAAAATCTAAATATGTTATGGCATATTACGTGGCACAAGATAATTAGAAAGACAACATGATATGAATAAAGCTCGAGAAATGTGTCAGGTAGCGTTTCACCAAGGGAAGCTACACGTGATCCACGAATACAATTTTTGTTATAGTCCAGCCAAGACACTACAAAAAAAAAAGTTAAGATAGCAACAATTTACTTTTTGAAAAAAGTTGCTAAAATTTTGCGACACTCACTTTATCAACAGTTTAGCAACAAACGCTAAGATGGTAAGCGTATATTTTTTTGTAGTGAGATGGATTTAGATATATTAGATGTAAGAAGAATGCGTTAAGACCCTTTGGTAACATAAAACAGTGTTTGGAGAGTAATATATGGGGATGGGAGGGAGGGAGAATGTATAAGTGTTGTGGGCAAAGTCGGTATATTTTCAAGAGAGAGTGTGTTACATGGAATGTTGTGACGACGGATATACCAGTTAAAGTAGAAGGCGTCTAATATTCGACTATGTGGGGGAATAGACTATTGGTAATATGTTTCCTCGAGTCCGATACGGTGGAATTTTTAACATTTGATCTGAAGATGCTGGTGTGCATGAAGTTGGATATGGTCTCTCCCGATTATACTCAGAGTGTTAATTATGTCTGGTTGTTATCTTGAAATATGAAGTTACCTTTGTCGTAGTATTTATATTTCTCATATTCATGTTACTTTGTAACCTTCTATTAAGAATTTATTTTGTTGTCTATTTCAGTGTAAGATTAGAGTTATTGAGTTGTTAAACAATTTCTTGCTCCAATTTCATATTTGATTGTAGTCTCTCCAAAAACACAAAAAGTATGTTCAACCAAATTCACAGTGAGCCGTTAGACAGATTTACAGGAGTGGAAGTGTTGTTGCACTCAATCAAAAAATATGAAGAACTTGCATTAAGAAGGAAACCGGAGTCAACCAGGTGCTAGCTTAGGGAAAAGTAATAAAAGAAATTTTATTTTTTCATATAAAATTAAGATAATGTAGTTAATTAGTAACCATGCATGCCACAGTAGATTTTTCGTTTGATAATCAATAACTATCAGTCTGAAAGTGTTTGGGCTTTGATGTTAGCGGTGAGCTGAGAATCATGTGACTATAACCCTAGAAGTACCTGGGTAGCTAGCTCATTTGCTTGACGACACACGTATTGAAAAATATGCAAAACTTAAGGTAATAATTATTGAAAAAAGAAAAACTTTACCTCACCTAAGAATTATGCATGTCATGGGGGTCGCAAGAAAGGGTTTAAACCAGTTTGTTTTCTTCTAAATGAACAAACATGGTGAATGTTGTTAATTTGTTATGTTAATATTTGTAAGAAACTATTTATGCCGTAATATATCTTACAATGACATCTATGATTCCACAATCATTTTAACAGAAAAACTGTAATTGAAGAATATAAAAAAAGGTTATACAAGATATATAACATAATAAGGGAAAAAGTGAAAGAAAAAGGGAGGGAGGCAAGGGCGGATTACAATCCAAAAATGGTGCAAATCTAGCAGTACGAAGTTTTTTAAGCATGTGAAAATATTTTCGAAAAACTTTTTCTATTGACTACGATGACTCTTTTTTTTTTAAGTTTTAAGCAATTGTATTAACGCAACAGAACACAACTTGACATCACAAAAACATTGTCTCGAATAAAAAAGCTATTACCAAAGAAAATAGGAAAACAAACAATGATAATTCTGCTGAAGGAGCTAATGTCTAAATTTGCGCCCGAAGGCTTGACAATGGAGAGACTTTGCAAGGCAGGCACTAGTAGGAATTCCGATAAAAAACGAGTTGAACTCGTAGTATTCGCACTTGTGAGGGGTTAGAATAAGTCACTAACTTAGCCATTTTGGTTGCACCAATGACTTATACATCAACTACTCCAAATTATTTTTAGTTTCAAGAATTCTGATGATAAAGAATTATTCGCTATTTTTAGATAATAAAAAAACACCAAAACGTAACTAAATTCATAAAAGTAAAATAAAAAACAGTTTAAACGCATTAAGTTTTCCAAGACTACTATTAGTGAGAAGTAAGAAACCTATATGTTGTTGATTAAATGGAAAAGGTACAACAAACTAATATGAATCATTGGCTCAAAATTATATTGTATAAGATTAAAACTCTATTTTGGAGTGTTAGCCGGCCCTCTTCCGAATATGACAGGAGCACACTTTTCTCTTTTAACAAAAAGGATAAACGTTAATTGATATTTATGACACATTAACTGATAGTAGCACATAGGTACAAATGATAGGATAGAATTTAACATAAAAATCAATTTCTCCTTCATAAAAGCAGAAACAAATAACCTGAAAACCGGGGGGGGGGGGGGGGGTGAATACACATTTAATTTGCAATAAAAGGGTTAATATAATTTATTGATAATTTCTATATTTCTCTTTTAGGATTTTGAGAAGCCAATATATAAAATTGTACCTGAGAGACCCTAACATATATAAACCACCTTCTTAACACACACACACACACACACATTTATAGGGAGGCGATGATACCGAGAGACCCTGAGGCCTGGGAGTGAATATGTAAATATTTGTCCCGTCCTCTTAGTAATAAGTGGACGGGACAAATCTTTACATCTTCACTTCCCATGCCTCAGTTCTATGTCGTTGTCTGCCTTTTATAAAGGCCGCTTACATCTTTTAAGTTTTCCCTTTCTCCCTTTTCTTGGGACGACCATAACCCAGGAAGTTCTGGTCTAATTGATGCAGATTAGAGTTTTGTACATATCAGCTCTAACTTTTCTTGAAGCAGCCCAATCATAGATACATGTCTCTATGCGAGGATTGAAGGGTTTTACATTTTTCGTTATATGTCGTTACAATATGTTTCCTTTTTGAGTTATGCCGGAAAGATAGATTGCACACACATTTGTTGATTTGTTTTTAAAAAGAATTCTTAAATTTTTACATATAAAAAAAAAGGTATTTGACTCTGAGAAATTTTAAACTATCATTGTTTCTTCTTTTTTGTATAGGATTGTCTATTTGCATTTTTTACTGGACATCTACAATTGCACTATTGTAGGAAAAATTTTGTTGTATAAGATGTCATAGATGCTTTAGTTTTTCCTTGACGATTTATACATGTGTCTTGCAAAGAAAATTTCCATAAAGAGTAGGGGAAATTATACATTAGCATGCTTCCCGGAGAAGGAGAACAAACAATGACAATTCTGCGGAAGGAGCTCAAGTCTAATTTGACACTGAGAGACTTTGCAAGACAGGCACTAGTAGGGATTCCGATAAAAAAACGAGTTCAACTCATAGTATTCGCACTTGTGAGGGGTTAGAATAAGTTACTAACTTGGCCATTTTGATAGCACCAATGACTTATACATCACCTACTCCTCATTATTTTTAGTTTCGAGATTCCTGACGATTTAGAATATTTCGGTATGGTAATGAAAAAAAACCAAAACACAACTAAATTCAAAAAATATGTATAAAAACATCATGTTTTCCAAGACTAAAAACAGTGAGAAATAAGTAACATATATGTTGGAGTGATTAAATGGAAAAGGTACAAAAAACTTGTATGAATTCTTGGCTCAAAGGATGGTGTATCAGATTAAAACTCTATTTTGGAGTGTTAGCCGACCCCTTCTTCCGAATATGACAGGAGCATCGGGGTTTTTTTTCAAAGAAAAGGATAAACGTTAATTGATATTTATGACACATGTATTGGTACTAGTACTACTACATAATAGGATACAATTTAACATGAAACCCAATTTCTCCTTTATAAAAACAGAAACAAATAACCTGAAAACTTGGGGGTTGAATTCCTTTACGATTTAATACAATTGATACTTATCACGCATTAAATGGTAGATATAATTAAGTTCAAAGAATACGTACGTGCCTTCCAATTTAATGCAAAAATTAATAAGGCTTATATAAAAGAGAAACCAGAAAACCCTTGAAAAGCAAAGGAGGATCGCATAAATACTATACCGTGTATATGGCTCCACAACCATTTTTTAGTTTTATATTTACCGTGTGTGTATATGTATATATACTTGTCACGCCTCAAAATCCGTAAAACACGGACAACGAGGCGTGATCTTTTTAAACAAAAGGAAAAAGAAAACTGATGGTACAAAATTTAAAATTTTAAAAAGGAAAAGACTTGAGAGCTGAAGGAACAATTAAATGAATAAATATAAAGTTTGTCAAACGCGACTACAAAACAAATGGTTTTAACAAAATTTATAAAAGGAAATAAACGAATGTAAATTGCCCGTAGGCTACAATCTCAAAATATAATCTAAGTAAAAAGAAAGTGAAAGCCCCGAGCCCATGTGACGCATTGCAATAGCTCCAAACTCTAAATGTCTCAACCTAATTTGTACCTGAAAGACAAAGCTGTAACGGTGAGTCTCACACACATACATAGACGGGACGGCACCACAAATACCGTCACTCCATCCCATAAATGGAAGACTCACAACAACACCTATGATAGCAACCTATAAAAAGAAATAAAATAACATCGTACAACAAGATAAATTAAATAACTTCAACACACATCTATAGCATACATGAAACTCTCATGCCACCTATCCCAATCCGTAAGTTAGGTCATTCCGTAAGTCAGTTCAGCCATTTTAACAAACACCTTGTATGCGTAATATAAAACTCATCTTTATTCAACAATAATTTACCCAATTCTATCAACAACCATAACAACACATAATCAACGCATAAAACACGCAATACATCAATATTCTCATTACTCCGAAATTAAAAGACTAAATCCCCAACTACTCCAAAATCAAAAAAATTGAATTAGACGTACAACAAATAAACCCAATTAACAATTTAAGAACATAATTAAGATAAAAGGCAAAAACCCCCAATTTATAATAAACGCAAAACCTAATCCTAACATACACACTCGTCTAGTCGCAATGTATAACCCCCATTACCTTAGAGCGTAGATGAGATGTTTCCGGTAAGAACCTGCTAATGGTGGTTTTCTCTTATTCTTCTTCTTCTTCTTTTTCTCTCTTTTCTCTCTTTTTCTCTCTTTTCTCTTGTTTTAGGTTTGTTTTTGGTTTAATGAATTAAAAGTGGGCTGATTTGAGGTTTAGAAAAACTGTTTTGAGAAAGTTTGTGAAAGCGAACTATTTGGTCCCAAAAGTTCTAAAAGCTAACTTTAAAACCATAAACATAGTTTTACTACTCAAAAATAACAAATCTTTAGAAACAAACCTATTGGGTCCTTTTTATTTATAAAATTAGTAACAGGTTTTTAAAATAAAGTTTTTCGGAAGAGTTTCGGTTTTTGACTAAAAATTAGTCGAGTGACCGGTTTTTGGTAAAATTTTGTATAAAACGTTTTTGGATAAATTAAATCATAAATAAAACCATTTTTAAAAATACGGGATGTTACAACTAACCCTCCTTAAAAGAATTTCGTCCCAAAATTTCCTATCTAAACAACTATACCCAGAAATGATAAACTTTTACAAATAAGACCATAAAATTTTAAACGTCCGATTCGTGTCATAATCTAAGAAATATAATATACGCAGGGTTCACAACACGTAACAACTCCATAACTCAAATAAAATAAACTCCAGATAATGCACCATGTAAGAATAACCGCCTGTATACAATATCTAACAGAATAAAAGAAAACAATGTAAAACAAGCGGCTGTAACTTAAAAGAAAATAAAATAAACTAAGCTGACATGCTTCTACCTCAACAACTCACATGCTTCTAACTCAACAACTCCATAACATCTACAAAACTCAAATAAGGTAAACACCTATATGCAATATCAAACATGATAAAAGACAACGCAACAACTCCGTAAACTCTAGGCGTTACAACAAAATAAACTCCAAATTATAGGCGTTACAACCCTTCCCCGATAAAGAAATTTCATCCCGAAATTAGAAAACATCTAAACAAAAGTACTTAAAGAAAGCAGGAGGTCAGGATCCTTCCTCTTCATCTCATCCTCACGTTCCCAAGTTGCCTTCTCGGCCCCATGGTGTTTTCAAACCACCTTTACCAATCTAATTGTTTTTTCTCGAAGTTCCTTCTCTTGCACGTCGATAATCCTCGTAGGTCCCACCTCGTAGGTTACATCTGCAATAACCTCAATGTCCTCAAAGTCCACCACGTGTGAAGGGTCGTGATGATACTTTTTCAACATTGACACATGGAACACCGGGTGAACTGTCACGCCCCAAAATCCGAAAAACACAGATATCGAGGCATGACCTTTTTAAACAAAAGAAAAGAGAACCTGTTGGTATGAAATTGAAATTTTAAAAGAAAACATTTGCAAGCTAATGGAACAATTAAACGAATAAAATAATTTTTTTTGGCAAACGCGGCTACAAGACAGGATTTATAAAAGCTAAAAATAACGAACGAATGAATTTGCCCGTAGGCTACAACCTCAAAAACAATCTAAGTAAAAAGAAAGCAAAAGCCCGAACCCATGTGATGCCTTGCCAAAGCTCTTAACCATACGCCTCAACCTAAGTTGTACCTGAAATACAAAATTGTAACGGTGAGTCCCACGCACATAAATAGACGGGACGGCACCACAAAATACCATCACTCCATCCCATAAATGCAAGAACCCACAAACAACAACTACGATAATCAACATATAAAAAGAAATATAAAAACATCCTACAACGAGATAAATTAAATAACTTCTACACACATCAATAGCATACATGGACCTCTCACGCCACCTACCCCAGTCCGTAAGGTAGGTCATTTCCTATCCCTTCGGCCGTCTTATGCCCTCGGAATTAGGGAGAGACATAGACCATTGCTAACATAAAAGTATATTTATAGTGCGCACTTGGACCTCTCACGCCACATACCCCAGTCCGTAAGGTAGGTCATTCCCTATCCCTTCGGCCGTCTTATGTCCCCGGAATTAGGGAGAGACATAGACCATTGCTAATAATAAAATAAATATAGTGCACACTGGGACCTCTCACGCCACTCGCCCCAGTCCGTAAGACGAGTCATTCCATATGCCCTCGGCCGTCTTCTGTCCCCGGAATTAGGGAGAGACAGAGACCATTGCCACTACAGCTAAATCACAAGGCCTCGGCCAATAATATAAAACCACGCAAATATCACGTTCTCATACGGCCTCGGCTAATAATATAAATCCACGTAAATAACACATTCTCATACGTCACTCTAACGTAATTCAATCATAACCCATAAGCATAGGTGCTAGATTCACAACTAGTCAAACAAGTCTAACAACATAAAGCTCATTCAGGCATTTTAACAAACACCTTGTATGCCTAAACTACAATTCATCTTTAATCAACAATAAATTACCCAATTTCATCAACAACTATATAATCACATAATCAACGCATAAAACATGCAAACCCATCCATAATCTCATTAATCCGAAATTAATATAACTAACTCATCAACTTCTCCAATTCAAATAAGTGAATTAAACATATAACAAATAAACCCAATTAACAATTTAATAGATCATAATTGAGATAGAAGACAAAACACCCAATTTAAAATAAACGCAAAATGTAATCCTAACATACACCCTCGTCTAGTCGCAATGGATAACCCCCGTTACCCTAGCGTGTAGAGGAGATGCTTCCGGTAAGAATCCGCTAACGTGGTTCTTCTTCTCCTTCCTAAGGTTTGGTTTCTCTCTTTTTCTCTCTTTTCTTTCTTGTTTTAGGTTCTGTTTTGCAAAGGTGGGCTGAATAGAATAGATAAAAACTGTTTTGAGTAAGTTTGTGGAAGCGAACTATTTGGTCCCTAAAGTTCTAAAAGTTAACTCTTAATCCAAAAATATAGTTTTACTACTCAAAATTACAAATGTTTAGAAAGAAATCTATTGGGTCCTTTTTATTAGTAAAATTAGTAACAGGTTTTTAAAATAAACTTTTTCGGAAGAGTTTCGGTTTTTGGCTAAAAATTAGTCGAGTGACCGGTTTTTGGTAAAATTTGAATAAAACGTTTTTGAATAAATTAATTCCTAATTAAAAACACTTATAAAAATACGGGATGTTACATGAACGCCCGCCAACTTTGGTGGCAAGTCCAACCGATATGCAACTTCTCCAACTCGGTCCATGATCTCAAATGGTCCGATAAATCTCGGACTCAACTTCCCTTTAGAGCCAAACCTCATAATCCCCCTCATGGGCGAAACTCGCAAAAATACTTGATCCCCCTTTTCGAACTCCAAATGTCTCCTCCTCTTATCCGCATAACTCTTTTGCCTACTTCGAGCCGTCTCAAGCCTTTGTTGAATTAACTTAATCTTTTCTGTCATTTCTTGAACCAATTGTGGTCCTAACATTTCCGCTTCTCCCACCTTGGTCCAACAGACCGGATACCTACACGGCCGCCCGTATAAAGCCTCAAAAGGTGCCATGCCAATACTAGCTTGAAAGCTATTATTATACGCAAACTCCACTAAGGGTAGATGGCTCTCCCAGCCTCCCTTGAAGTCATTCACACATGCGCGTAACATATCCTCTAGCACTTGGATAGTCCGCTCCGATTGTCCATCCGTTTGGGGATGAAACGTCGTACTCATTGTCAACTTGGTCCCTAAGGCATTTTGCAATGCGCCCCAGAACCTTGACACAAACCTCGCGTCTCGATCCGATACTATCGAAATCGGTACCCCATGAAATCTAACAATTTCCTTAATATACTTTCGTCCCAAGATTTCCACCAAATTCGTCATCTTAATTGCAATAAAGTGTGCGGATTTGGTCAAACGGTCAACCACAACCCACACAGCATCATTCCCACTTACCGATTTAGGTAAGTTGGTCACAAAATCCATTGCTATCCTTTCCCACTTCCATTCCACCACCGGTAAGGGTTGGATCATATCTGCCGGCCTTTGGTGTTCCGCTTTCACTTGCTGGCAAGTTAGACACCTGCTAACATATATGAAGCTACATCTCGTTTCATTCTAGGCCACCAAAATTGTCTCTTCGCATCGTGATACATTTTCGTCCCGCCGGGATGAACGGCTAATCGGGAGTGGTGAAACTCCTTTAATACCTCGTTCCTCATGTTTTCTGTCACATAAGTCCTTCCCTTAAATCGTAGTCCTCCATTGGTTTCTTTCATCCAACCATCCAATCCTTCGTTCGAACCCATCTGTTTCTCATAGTTCTCCACTTTCTCGTCCCCTTCTTGTGCTTCCAGAACCCTACTCACAAGTTCCGGTTGTACCACTATTGTGTACAGAGTCCCCACATCAACATGTCCCAACTCCAAGTTGAACTCGTTCACCTTTCCCATCATCCTCCATTCCTCGATCGCCACATGCGCTAAGGTCGCATGAGACTTTCGACTCAAGGCATCCGCCACTACATTGGCCTTTCCCGGGTGATAGTGCAAGTCATAGTCGTACTGTTCCAGATATTCCATCCATCGTCGTTGTCGCATATTTAGATCATGTTGGGTAAATATATGCCCTAAGCTCTTGTGATCCCAGAACACTTCGAACTTTTCCCTGAACAGATAATGCCTTCATATCTTCAACGCATGAACTATTGCCGCTAGCTCTAGGTCATTAGTCGGATAGTTATTTTCGTGAATCTTTAGTTGTCGTCAAGCATATGCGATAACCTTTCCATCTTGCATCAAGACGCAACCCAAACCTTCCTTCGAAGCATCGCAATACACTTGGTAACCCTTCCCTTCCTCGGATATAACTAGTATGGGGGAACTAGTCAACCGCTTCTTGAGCTCTAGGAATGCTTTCTCGCAAGCCTCACTCCACACGAACTTCACCCCTTTCTTGGTAAGGTAAGTCATAGGAGTCGCTAACTTTGAGAAATCCTTGACGAACCGTCGATAGTATCCCGCTAAACCCAAGAAACTTCGAATCTCGAACACATTCTTCGGTTGTGTCCATTTCGAGACTGCCTCAATTTTCGTCGCGTCCACCTTTACCCCTTCTTCCGAGATCACATGTCCAAGAAATTTCACCTCATTTAGCCAAAACTCACATTTGCTAAATTTTTCGTAAAGTTGGTGCTCTCTCAACGTGAGCAACGCTAAACGGAGATGCTCCTCGTGTTCCTCTCTTGAACTCGAGTAAATCAAGATATCGTCGACCAAGACCACCACGAACTTGTCGAGATACTTCTTAAAGATCCGGTTCATTAACTCCATAAAAGCCACCGGCACATTAATTAACCCGAATGGCATGACCACAAACTCATAGTGACCATACCGGGTCCTAAAGTCGATTTTTGAAAAGAACGTCGCTCCCTTCAGTTGGTCAAACAAATCGTCAATTCGAGGCAGTGGGTACTTATTCTTAATAGTCGATGCACATTCTCATCGATCCATATTTCTTTTGCATAAATAAGGCTGGTGCCGCCCACGGTGACGTACTCCGCCTAATAAACCCCTTCTTCAGCAGTTCTCTAACTGCTTACTTAACTCTTTTAACTCAGCCGGTGCCAATCGGTACGGGGAAATGGCTATGGGTGCCGTTCCTGGTACCAAGTCGATAGAAAAATCCAACCCTCTCTTTGGTGGTAACCCAGGTAAATGCTTCGGAAACACATCTCTAAAATCATCCACTACGTGTGGCCACATTTCCACTTCCTCGTCGTTATCCACTATCGATAGACTAGCCAAAAGACAAGACAGGTTGCCCACAACCCGCTTGGAATAATAAGGAATAGAAGAAAGGGTAGCGTCCCTTTCTCCACGAAAGAACACCTCATCTCCGGATGAAGTTGTAAGAAAAACTTTTCGTGGAACACAATCGATGAAAGAGTTGAAATGAATCAACCAGTCCATTCTAAGTATCACGTCAAACCCCGACATCTCTATAACAACTAAATCATATATAAACACGTGGTCTGCGACCACCATCTCACAAGACCGACACACTTGGTCCAACACAGACCCCCAACAGGAGTCTCTACAACAATCGGGTTCTCTAGAACCCCAATTTCTAATGACAAGGACTCAACTAGACTTCTAGATATAAAAGAACGCGAAGCTCCCGTATTGAAAAGAACATGTGCCCAAGATGAGCACACAAGAACCATACCTTGTACATTTGCCGGGTCTCCCTGGTTTGGCAACTGTGGCAAGGCATATAGACGAGCTTGAGCGGGTGGGTTTCCTTGCGGTCCTCGATTTACCCCATTATTTCCTCGGTTTCCCAGGCCTTGATAGCCTCCTCGGTAGTTCCCACGGTTTCCCCCTCCTTGGTGGTTACCTTGAAACCCTCCCCCTTGGTTCCCAAGTGATTGGTATTGTGGTACGAATTCCGTTCCTCTTGGTGGTAGTGGTGGCAACCTAGGTTGGTTAAAGGGCCGGTTGGTGTCGATTCTCCCTTGTCCCATGGTACAAACTCTTGTCGTATGTCCAAACCGGTTGCATGTCCTACATTGAACTCTAGGGCACTCGAATTGTTGATGGTTCACATCTCCACAAGTGAAACATTCTCTATTCATTATGGTGTTTATTGGTAGTGGGTTAAAACCCCTCTCTCCTCTGCCCTGTTGTGGAAAACGCGAATTATTCGCCATATCCCAAGTCCGCTTCTTCTCTTCCCTCGGAGCATTTTCGGTTTTTGACTTTTCTAAGATTCTCTTGCTATGGAGTAGAGCTCCTTTCACAGCTTGAGCCGATTTTACCAAATGAGCTTATTAAGATGTTTCTTTTAGAAGTGTAGACACGCAAATTTTTCGGCAAATAAAAATAGGGCACGTGTCTCTTATAAAATAAAATATCTTAATTTATATATTAGTATTTTGAAAATCAAATGAATATTATTTTTTGGTTTAAATTATAAAACCAAGAAATGTCATTTTCTTTGAGTATATATTAATTTTTTTCTCGCAAACAATGAAAATGCTTCTATTTTATTATTTGTTTGTTTAAAATTACAAAGTAATGATAGGACAAAGAATTATTAGATTTAAGTATGGACCATTTTGCTCCTAAACTCAAACTATAAGGGGGCATGAAGGACCATTTTTGTCCTAAACTCAAATTATAAGACCATTTTGATCTTAAACTCAAACTACAATACCATTTTGGTACTAAACTCAAACTACAAGGGGGCATGGAGTACCATTTTGATGCTAAACTCAAACTATAAGGCCATTTTGATACTAAACTCAAATTACAAGACCATTTTGATACTAAACATAAACTATAAGACCATTTTGATCCTAAACACAAACTACGAGGGGGCGATATCGTGATAAAGACCACCCCAACTACTATAAATAGATGGCCAATTCAAGCCTAAAGGGGACAAAAACCAAGTTGAAAGCCAAAGGTGAAGCCAAATCCAAGAGAGAGAGAAGCTCTACCGAAGTCAAGCCATCAACCACCGGAGCATTCGAAGATCTTCATCAAGCCCGAAGAACTTCAAGCAAGCTCATCAACAAATCCAAGAAAAATCCACCATTTGATCCGCAAGAAGCTCCAAAGGCCGTGAATTAAGTGTTTTTCAAGACCAAGCATTCGAAGATCTTCATCAAACCCGAAGAACTTCAAGCAAGCTCATCAACAAATCCAAGACAAATCCACCATTTGATCCGCAAGAAGCTCCAAAGGCCGCGAATTAAGTGTTTTTCAAGACCAAGCATTCGAAGATCTTCATCAAACCCGAAGAACTTCAAGCAAGCTCATCAACAAAATCAAGACAAATCCACCATTTGATCCGCAAGAAGCTCCAAAGGCCGCGAATTAAGTGTTTTTCAAGACCAAGCATACGAAGATCTTCATCAAACCCGACGAACTTCAAGCAAGCTCATCAACAAATCCACCATTCGATCCGCAAGAAGCTCCAAAGGCCGCGAATCAAGTGTTTTTCAAGACCAAGCATTCGAAGATCTTCATCAAGCCCGAAGACCTCCAATCAAGCTCATCAACAAATTCAAGCAAGATCCTCATTCGATCCTCGAAAACATTTCAAAACCACAAATCAAGCGTTTTCCAAGATCTAACTCACAAAGAAATACAAGTCAAGATCAACCTTAAAGGTCAAGCAAATCAACAAGTCATTCCTCACCAAACTATTGGAGCCAATAAGAACTCATTTGTGAAGAGATTAATCAAAAGATTTCTATTTTCTTTATTTTAGAAAATATTCAGAGATTGTACCCGCTAAATATTAAATAAATAAATTATTTTGCTTTCTCCATTTATTTTCTGTCTTGGTATATTAGATAGAAAAATTTGTGTGAAACAAGAAGTAAACATTTTATAATGAATGCGGCACAATGTTTCCCACAGGAGGGAACAAAAATATTTTCCTTATACTCCCTCCGTTCCCAATTAATTGTTATTTACGAAATTACGTGCAATTTTGAACGGGTTATAACATGTATCAAAATTGTCGAAATGAAAATTTTCAAAACTAAATCATATAATTTAATGTTTGCACTATGTGATTAACTTTTGAAAATTTTCATTCATAATAATCATACAACTATAATAATATAGTTATAGTTTAATAGGTTGTATAAGAGTATATATATATATATCTTTAGGATTAGTTACATATGGAAGGAGTTTTAGAGTTTTTTTTAAGTATGGTTGATATTACTTATTTTTAGTGTATATAACGGATTGTATTTAATGGTTTGTATCGTATCGGACTGGTTTGGATTAACACAATTTAAATCTAAAACAAATCATTAAGAACGGATTTGAAATTTTTGAATTCAAAACCAAACCATTGAATTTCAAAACCTAACTGACTTCCCTTGTTAACAACCAAGACTTTTCTCGTTTACGGGATTTTTCCTTCTCTTTTGATGCAAAAGTGAATACGTCGATAAGCTACCCCACATACTGCTCTAGCGTCTGTATGTGTTTTTTTTTCTTTTAGCACAACCAACATATATATCTGTACAAGTAGGATGTCTCAAATTGTACCGTTTATTTACCTGATATAGTTGTCAAGGCATATACTCAGAGGCGGAACCAGTATATTTTTCTTCGGGGGGCCGTGGTGTAAAAATATGTCGAATAAAAAAAATTATGGTTTAATACAAAAAATAAAAATTCTATGTTCAACCTAGCATAAAATAAATATTAAATCAAGACAAAGTACATTGGACAGTAAAATAATTTTTTATATAATCTTGTTTGGGAAAATACATTGGGTATTTAGAAAATTTGGTAATTTAAAAGTAAAAAACAAAAAAAATTAGAAAAAATAAACTAACATGATTTGAACTTCTAACCTTTCACTAACTTATGGTCTAATTTTATTATTACACCAACAACTCTTTTGTTTAATTGGGGGAGGGATATATGTATATATCTCAGAATTTTTTTAATTGCATGCATAAAAAAAAAATTGAAAATCGGGTTGTTATGTACACTATCAAATAATTAAACAACTTGCATAATGTTGTCATGCGTTGAAATATCACTTTGTACCAAAAAAAAAATTCTTCAATTGTTTAGGTATATGTTCATAGAGGTAGGGCTGTAAATGAGATGAGTTGTTCGTGGAATCATTCGTATTCGGCTCGGCTAATGTTCGGTTCATGTTCGTTCATTTATAAATGAATACGATAATGAACAAGAATATAATGTTCGTCTATTAAGTGAACTGAACATGAACATGTCTCTGTTCGGTTCGTCTAATCTCGTGTTCGTGTAAATATATATAAAGTCTGATAAAATAAAAACTTAAAGTTGTATGTGATCTAGTTTATTCTAGTTAAAAATATAGTAATATATGATAAAATTTAATAATATTTTAAAAAGAAAGAAAAATGTATATTTTTTTCAATTATTGAATATTTTGGAAGAAATTAGATATTTACGAACAACTCGTGTTCGACTCGTCAAATGTTCAGTTCATGTTCATCAAACCTTCGTTCGTATTTAAATGAACATGAACTGAACATAAACAAGGGTTTTAGTGTTTTAGTTCATGAACTGAACATAAACAGAGTTTTGTTCATTTCGTTTCGTTTCATTTACAGCCCTACATACTGGGCAGATAATATCTCAACACCCTTGGATCATATGTTCAATGAATACTTTCTTGACATGGCAATATAGATATAGCATTAGTGAAGCTTTATCCATATTGAATCACTTTCTTTAATTGCAGCTTAGCTCAAGGCCATTAACGAATGTCAAGAAATACGTCGAGCTATGGAGCTTTAAGAACTCATTAAACGAGTGAGTGAACATTGACATATAGATTTTTGTCCGGATATTGCCTTAGTACTCGATTAATGTTTTCTTTTTTCTTTTGTTTTCTTTCCACTTCTCCTCAATCATCTTTTATCAGATTGAAACCTTTCTCAAGTACTTCAGTTAAATACAATTGTTAGGTCATAGATTTTAAAGACGATGAAGAAGCTAAGAGAAAGAGTAAGGAAAACAAAAATAAGAGGAAATCAACCCAACGATCACTACGGGAAAGATACGAAGCTGGAGACCCAAGTGTTGGCCTGTTGGGTGAGCCATCAGGAAAGTTCGACTATTTTGTCCAATATACCAAAAAGGAAGAAGTGGGAGGATCAACGCCACCTATATGGGAGGATTTTCATAGAGAAGATGAGACAAAGGAAGTCCATCAATCTCTTAACTTTACCAATCCACTTGAAGATTCCTTAGAAGCACTCAAATTCGAAAGCAATGGCCAATCTTCGCACGCGTTAGGGTTGTGTAAAGACTTCTTCCTGGAGTGTCAACAATTTCTAAAGAAAATGTATGAGGTCGGCGATAAGCAAGTTAGGGTGCTAAAAGAATCCAAGGGGGATTACTATGTGCAGCGACTCCAAGGGAGAGTAGTTGAAGAAACATCAAATCCAGATATTAGTATCGGAGTGCCCATTGCATACTACTATCGAGGCAAGCCGATCTACAAGTTTAAAGAAGACAACGGCCATTGCTTCTGGGATGTTTGCGAGTGTGAAGGTTGCATGGAGGATAGTTACCTCGAAGACGAAGACTACTATATTTCTAATTCATACAATGTCGCAAGCATAGAGGAGTACACGGAAGAAAGTGAATGTGGTTCGGATGAAATTTCGGGAACGTCATTTCAAGAAGAAAAGGTGAATCAAGTGGCAGACGTGACAACTATTAACTTCTCTGATGAAGATTTGTTGCTTGACACAAAACCTCATAATCGCCCGCTCTTTGTTTCCGGATACATGCAAGAGAAAAAGATAAATAGGATTTTACTAGATGGGGGGTCCGCTGTCAATATTCTACCACTGCGTACGTTAAACGATCTTGGAATTCCAACCGACGAATTATCACAAAGTCGTCTCATGATCCAGGGCTTTAATCAGGAGGGACAAAGGGCCGTCGGGAAAATCCATTTAAAGCTTGTGATAGATGAAATGGCGTCAAGCGCATTGTTTCACGTCCTTAACGCGAAAACTTCTTACAATTTGCTCTTGAGGCGGCCATGGATTCACGAAAATCGAGTTGTCCCATCTACCCTTCATCAGTGTTTTAAGTATTGCGTGGGGGATACAGTGAAAAGGGTTGTGGCCGATCATAATCCCTTCAGCAGAGTCGAATCTTATTTTGCAGACGCCAAGTTCTACATGGATAAAGGAAAAGGAATGAAATTGTCCACATCCGATTCTTTTCAAAATGATGGGAAAGGGAGTAAAAATATCGAAGAAGGCAAGAAGAGTAGAATAAATCCTCCAATAAGCAAAAATAAAATAGAAATCTCACCGAAAATGATTAAACAATCAATCATCGATAATTATAAGAGTGGGTTAACTTTTCCTATTTTACCTTTTAAACAAGGTGGGGTACTTGAAGGATTCATTCGACCAATGCATGGCCCATTAACTGAACATGGAGATTCTCCCGACACACGTATACAAGAAGTATTTAGCCCCAAAGCATATAAAATGCTTGAAAATACAGGCTACACCTCTAAAGAATCTAGCCTCCTTGGAAAACTTACTCCTGCAATAACAGGAGAAAACTGTCATGGCTTAAATCAGACTCAGTGCATGTTGAAACACAAGGGATATGCGATAAAAGAATCTCGCGCAGGGATTGGGTATAAGCCATCTCAACCGGCAAAAATTATAATAAAGAAAACAAGCAATTGTTACACTTCGGTCCATGAAGATTCATCGTCAGAAAACGAATCATGTGACTCCAATGATTTTGAACCTTGTCAACAACCATGCAAGAGACGGTCTGTCTTTCAACGACTACACTCAGCTCAAACTTTGCCTTCAGTATTCGATAGGCTAAACATAAAACGAAGCTTAGTGATCACGAGGTGTTCAAGTGGACAAAAAAACATCATCAAAAATATGGATGAGGAAAAGAGGGTCAGTTTTAAAACGCTTACAGCGAGGAAAAGAGTTTTTATATGTCAAAGGTTGTCAAGAAATAAATCAGTATTCAAGAGACTGGGGGCATCTACCAGGAAAACTTGGTCTGCTCGAAGGCACCATAAGACAACTGTGAAGTATGTAGAGGATGAAGATATATTGAAATTAGAAAAATTGGAAATTACAACATCATACCACATCACTCTCACGGATGAGGACGAGCAAGTTGAGGGAGATGAAGAAGAGGCACCAGAAGAATTTGAAGAAGGCGTCCAATCCACTGTTGATGAATTAAAAGAAGTAAATCTTGGCACACTGGACGATCCGCAACCGACATACTTAAGTGCACTATTAACTGATAAAGATCAAGAGGACTACATCAAACTGCTTAAGGATTTCAAAAATGTCTTTGCTTGGAGTTATGAAGAAATGCCAGGGCTTGACCCAAAAATAGCAGTTCACCACCTAGCAGTAAAACATGGAGCACGACCAGTTAAGCAAGCTCAACGGAGATTTCAAGCAGAATTGGTTTAACAAATTGAGGTGGAGGTTAACAATCTCATTGAGGTTGGGTTCATAAGAGAAGTCCAATATCCAACATGGATCTCAAGCATAGTTCCTGTAAAGAAGAAGAATGGCCAGATCCGCATATGCGTTGACTTTCGAGATCTTAACAATGCATGTCCTAAGAATGAGTTTCTGCTACCAATAACCAAACTCATGGTTGATGCTACAACTGGGCATGAAACTTTGTCGTTCATGGATGGATCGTCTGGGTATAATCAAATTCGCATGGATCCGCGATATGAAGAGATGACCGCCTTTCGCACACCCAAAGGTATCTACTGTTACAAGGTGATGCCATTTGGATTAAAAAATGCCGGTGCAACTTACCAAAGAGCAATGCAAAGGATTTTCGATGACATGCTCCACAAAAACATCGAGTGCTATGTAGACGACATAGTTGTAAAGACCAAAAGGCACCATCAACACCTCGAAGACATAGAGGCAGTTTTCAAACGATTACGACGCTTTCAACTCAAGATGAATCCACTTAAATGCGCCTTCGGGGTCACGTCAGGAAAATTCCTCGGATTTATCGTTCGCCATCGAGGAATAGAAATTGACGAATACAAGATTGAGGCCGTCATGAAGGTACAAGCCCCAAGGAATATTCACGAGCTAAGAAGCCTACAAAGGAAACTAGCGTACATTCGACGTTTCATCTCAAATCTGGCAGGTCGTTGCCAACCTTTCAGTCGACTCATGAAAAAGGGAACCCCATTCGAATGGGATGAATCATGTGATAATGCTCTCGACGCAATCAAATCTTACTTAGTAAAACCCCCCGTGTTAGGAGCTCCAATCCTTGGAAAGCCCTTACTCTTATACCTTGCGGCGCAAGAACGGTCCATTGGGGGTCTATTGGCTCAAGAAAACAATACTGGAAAAGAGAATGCCTTGTATTATCTTAGTAGAACAATGACTCTGTGCGAATTGAATTATACGCCAATCGAGAAAATGTGTTTGGCCTTGGTTTTTGCGATAAAAAAGTTAAGGCATTATTTTCAGGCTCATACAATTCAACTTATATCCAAAGCAAATCCGGTCAAGTATGTTATGTCTAAACCAGTGTGGTCAGACCGCCTAGCCAGATGGGCACTTCTCTTTCAAGAATTTGAAATAGTCTATGTTCCTCAAAAGGCTGTCAAGGGCCAGGTTCTTGCAGATTTCCTTGCTGACCACCCAATGCTCGCTGAATGGGAGCTGTCTGAAGACCTACCTGATGAAGATGTAATGTGCATAGAGGTTCGCCCACCATGGTCAATGTATTTTGATGGGTCAGCTAACAGCGAAGATGCTGGCGCAGGGGTCGTGTTTCTAAGTCCGGAAGGAGACGTTTTGCCCTATGCTTTCACTCTCACACAAAAATGCTCAAACAATGTGGCAGAGTATCAAGCTCTCATATTAGGACTGGAGATGGCATTAGATGCAAAACACCAACATATTAGGGTGTATGGAGATTCCAAGTTAATCATAAATCAAGTTCTAAATGAATATGAGGTCAAGAAGGTAGAATTAACACCATATCAAGGCTATGCCGCAAAGCTCATCTCATGGCTTGGTGATGTTACATTAGACCACGTTCCAAGGCAAGAGAACAAACAAGCTGATGCCTTAGCAAAATTGGCATCCAACATTGCTCTTCCAAACAAACACATGAGTATTCCAATATGTGAAAGATGGGTAATTCCTCCGGAATTAGATGATGAAGAAAGAATTCCCAAAAACAAAGGTGAGAGAGTAGAGGAAGTTACAGCTGTTTCGGTTTTCGAGATTGAAGAGGAGGACTGGAGACAACCATTTATCGACTATTTACAACATGGAAAATTACCTGATGATCAACATAGGAAGATAGATGTGAGACGACGCGCTGCAAGGTTCATCTACTACAAAGGCACACTCTATCGACGATCTTTCGAAGGGGTGTTCTTACGATGTCTTAGTGGAGAAGAGTCAAAACAAGCAATGGAAGAAGCACATTCCGGAGTATGTGGTGCTCACCAATCTGGTCCAAAGCTTCATTTCCGAATTAAAAGAATGGGGTACTACTAGCCCAGCATGGTTAAAGATTGTCTCGATTTTGCCAAAAGGTGTCAACCTTGCCAATTTCATGCTAATTTTATCCACCAACCACATGAACCTTTACACCCTACGGTCGCGTCTTGGCCTTTTGAAGCTTGGGGATTAGATACGATAGGGCCTCTGCCAAAGTCATCAGGAGGTCATCTTTACATTTTAGCAGCTACAGATTATTTCTCCAAATGGGCGGAAGCTGTGCCTTTAAAAGCTGTGAAGAAAGAGACAGTGGTGGATTTTATCAAATCAAATATCATTTTTAGGTATGGAGTGCCACGCTACATCATTAACGATAACGGAACTCCCTTTTACAATAAATTGGTGACAAGTCTGTGCGATAAATTTGGCTTCAAGCAACATAACTCTTCCATGTATAACGCACCTGCTAATGGGCTTGCCGAAGCTTTTAACAAGACACATGGGAATCTGTTGAAGAAGGTCATGGCTAAGTCCAAGCGAGATTGGCATGAGAGGATTAAAGAAGCCCTATGGGCATATAGAACAACCTATCGAACATCGACTCAAGCTACCCCATATTCTTTGGTATATGGAGTGGAAGCCGTCTTGCCTCTAGAGACACAAATTCCGTCACTCAGGATTGCTCTCCAAGAAGGATTAACGCTAGAAG
Source organism: Primula veris (assembly GCA_963682055.1). Taxonomy (NCBI): domain Eukaryota; kingdom Viridiplantae; phylum Streptophyta; class Magnoliopsida; order Ericales; family Primulaceae; genus Primula; species Primula veris. The sequence continues at coordinate 25,739,663 of OY821745.1, read as the reverse complement.
ATAATGCCCGCCTTCGTCTCGAAGAACTCAAATCACTGGACGAAAAAAGGCTTGAAGCGCAACAAAGGTTGGAATGTTATCATGCTCGTATGGCAAAATCGTTCAACAAAAAGGTCAAGCGAAGATCCTTCCAAAAAGGGTATTTGGCGCTCGCCGTAAGAAGACCCATCATCATGACACGACGAATGGGAAACAAGTTCTTGTCAAAATGGGATGGTCCGCACGCAGTGACTGAAGTTTATACAAATGGTGCATACAAGTTACGATCTGAAGATGGTTTAGAAATTGGGCCTATCAACGGAAAGTTCCTAAAGCGCTACTACTCTTGAAGAAATTAAAGACACTCCATGACGCATGAGTATAAACTGCAAGTTACTCGTCGCCCACATGAGTATAAATTGTAAAAGGCACCATCCTGAACTACGTTTGGCTTGATCCTTCACGGGTACGTAGGCAATTTGAGACTTGTCTCAAGTTCAGTCATAACTAAAAAAAAAAAAAATCATCACATCCATTATATCTCAAAAGATAAAATCAATTAAGAAAGTAAGAAACGCAAGCAAGACAAATATTGAAAAGGCAAAAATAACCGATTTATTCAGAATAGAGATTGTGCTGGTTACATCAAATTACGTACAAGGATTCAAGAAACAAACTAAACCGCACTTTTATTAAGTCAAAAGTTGTTTGATTACAAGGAAATACTCAAACTGCAAGACTCGTAAAGAAAAAAAGTAGTTGTTAAATCAAAGGAAAAAAATTGAATCCAAGTATTCGGCTCTTCAAGTCAAGTCTTCGATACTTTCAAAAGATCTTTTGTATAGCTCTTGGACTCGTCCTCTTCACATGGATAACATGGACTCTGCCACATATGATCAAAGGGAGCCAACAATGCAAGAATGGAGCTAGTTCTTCTCAAAGTACCACTCAATAAGCATTCGAGCACAAAAAGTTACACCATCGTCACTAGAGTGCCAACATTTTTTTGGTGAACTCCACCTTTTAGCTACATCACGGAAGCTTCTTCACTTCCACCTTCACAAAATGGTACAACACTCTCATAGAAATAACTTTGTCAAAGTTCACAAGACCGCAGCCTCACAGCTACAAAGAAAGAAACAAAAGTATCGTCTCCACTTTCACCATGTCGTGATGTTTTTTCTTTGCAAGATCGCCTTGCTACATTACCTTCGTTAGTAGACATGAAAATCAAGCCTCAACTTCTTTCCCAAAGAGAATGGCTCCACCAGCCTTAACATTGAAGAGCTTAAAATACCACCGTGGCGTCTTCTACTCGACAAAAGAAGATACAGTGCGTACTTGCGGCTCTTCAGTTCATTGCGTTATCCCGAGGGTTATGTTGTGATAAAGTATTTTTGAATCCATTGAGTACAAGACATTTGCAAATCCAAGACCCAATATCACTGCCAGACTCATTGTGTTGCATGCTGACTTTGGGAAGTTGTAATTCAGATGTTACTGACTCCTCTGGTGGATTGAAGAAGCGAAACAGTGAACGCTGATTTAAGTGCAAGGATTGTTGGCTCATTTCTACATGGGGTCCACTCGGTGTAATTGCGCCGTGTATTCGTCCAAGAGCTCATTTGCTACAGGAGGCTCACTAATTTAAACACCTAGTCTCTACCAACAAACATGTTGGGGCATCACCAGGTCCCGCTAAATTCACTTGCACATCACAACAGTGTCATTCTTTCTACAACTCGACAAGCTACAATGACTACAAGTTCTAAATCTCTTGGTTTGAACTCCTTCTTTCTCCTGATGATTGAGATCCCAATACCATCTTCTTCAACGCCACTATGGTTCAGCAACTTAATACCAGAAGATAGGTTGCAACTTGCGTCAAATATACAGACCCGTCGGTTGTTACTATTAATCACGGGATTTGCCAAACACTACTTATTATCCACCGCATGACTACGCCTCAAGGTCGTTATCGTATCACATCTGTATACCAGCACTTTTGTAGTCTCCAACAAGAAATACTAAGGCTTCTAACCAAGTTCGAAGGAAAAAGAGCTTAGCCAGCATTCTCTAACCACTGAATTGGGTGACGTCTTCAAGGTGCATCTTTATTCGGCTTGCAGTATACACGTCTTTAAAAGTTACCTACATTGGCTCCTTTCCGCCACATCATTCTATGCAAGCTCAAATCACCTCAAGACTGCTGCGCGATCGATCGGAAACCCCAAGGCGATGATCTCCTCTTTTGCAGGATCACTTTCTAACAAAAGTTCCACATTCTCGAGCTCTTCTTCAGTGATAACCATCAACTTTCAAGTGTTGAAAACGAGGCCCACGAACAAGCAAAAAGACACTGCAAATAAAAGAAAAGAAATCCATTCAAACTCCACATATACATTTTGCATGATAGTTTGTCTATGAGGTATAAAAATATTAGCCTCGCAATCATGACCACTTCCAGACATGAAGTTTGTATGATTCGAAATCTGTCAGCGACATTGTCCACCTCCGCAATGTCCCTTTTCTCTTCGAAATAACAGCCTAAAGTTTACTGGTGCGACATCAAACACACAAAAACAAATTGTGGATGAAATTAATAAAAATAAATAGTCCATCAAGGCCCCGTGCGTATAAATCTCCCCCAAGCCGGTAATAAACGAGACAAGCTACATCATCGACTCTTTTTGCAACTCCATCAACTTTGGAGACAACTCCGAAGAACAGAACCAACCTCTCCAGCTAAACTTTGCGTCTGGGGGAGAGTAATTTTCTACACGATTCGCGGTGTAATCTTCACAAGTCTCTAGGATGCCCTCTGCCCACAATTATTATTATTTTCACCTGCTACGGAAACCAAAAAAAAAACAGCATGTCTTCGTCCTCGCTGCTACAGGGAATCATCACTCGCTGCTGCAGAGATTCGTACCTTATCCTTTGTTTGCGTACTCTGTAGACACGGACGCGCACACATAAAAAAACGAACCCAACAACATCTCAGTCGTCCTTGACCTCCTCACCAAGCTTCCCAACAAACTGGATGCATCTCCGAGAAATAAAATGAGGAAAAAGAAAGGAAATGCCAGACTACATGTGAGCCAACTTAGGGAAATAAAAATAAAAAAAATCATTTCAATTTTCCTCGTGATTTGAACCATTTGGTTTCACTATGGTAGTGGAAAATGAATTTGCTTTGCGGTGGGAACTACTTATAGCAAAACAAAAAAGTGATCAAAGAAACGGTGCCACTGCCATTAGAAACGTTAGATGGTGGATTTAATTCCAAAGGTTACAAAACCATAATTATGGTACTAAATTAATTTTGAAGGTTATAAATTCTTAGCCAAATCTTCAATTTTAACCGATTCCTAAAAGGAAAAAAAAAATTGATGGTGATAGTTTACAAACGTTACACATTCTTGACCATTAATAAAGGAGAATAAATTTCCAAAGGTTACAAAGACCTTATGTAACCTCACAACATGTGGATTTCTTTTAATAAGTTGCAGTCAAAAATAGGGGGACGGGCTTTACATTTTGTAGTTCATATAAATTGCGAGTTTTATTTGCTTTAAAAGAAATCTTAAATCATATTTACTTCTAGAAAAAAAATCGAGACATGTTCATTTCAAACGAAAATTTCTTATAAACAAGTCTCGAAGGGGGCATTTGTAGACACGCAAATTTTTCGACAAATAAAAATAGGGCACGTGTCTCTTATAAAATAAAATATCTTAATTTATATATTAGTATTTTGAAAATCAAATGAATATTATTTTTTGGTTTAAATTATAAAACCAAGAAATGTCATTTTCTTTGAGTATATATTAATTTTTTCTCGCAAACAATGAAAATGCTTCTATTTTATTATTTGATTGTTTAAAATTACAAAGTAATGATAGGACAAAGAATTATTAGATTTAAGTATGGACCATTTTGCTCCTAAACTCAAACTATAAGGGGGCATGAAGGACCATTTTTGTCCTAAACTCAAATTATAAGACCATTTTGATCTTAAACTCAAACTACAAGACCATTTTGGTACTAAACTCAAACTACAAGGGGGCATGGAGTACCATTTTGATGCTAAACTCAAACTATAAGACCATTTTGATACTAAACTCAAATTACAAGACCATTTTGATTCTAAACATAAACTATAAGACCATTTTGATCCTAAACACAAACTACGAGGGGGCAATATCGTGATAAAGACCACCCCAACTACTATAAATAGATGGCCAATTCAAGCCTAAAGGGGACAAAAACCAAGTTGAAAGCCAAAGGAGAAGCCAAATCCAAGAGAGAGAGAAGCTCTACCGAAGTCAAGCCATCAACCACCGGAACATTCGAAGATCTTCATCAAGCCCGAAGAACTTCAAGCAAGCTCATCAACAAATCCAAGACAAATCCACCATTTGATCCGCAAGAAGCTCCAAAGGCCGCGAATTAAGTGTTTTTCAAGACCAAGCATTCGAAGATCTTCATCAAACCCGAAGAACTTCAAGCAAGCTCATCAACAAATCCAAGACAAATCCACCATTTGATCCGCAAGAAGCTCCAAAGGCCGCGAATTAAGTGTTTTTCAAGACCAAGCATTCGAAGATCTTCATCAAACCCGAAGAACTTCAAGCAAGCTCATCAATAAAATCAAGACAAATCCACCATTTGATCCGCAAGAAGCTCCAAAGGCCGCGAATTAAGTGTTTTTCAAGACCAAGCATACGAAGATCTTCATCAAACCCAACGAACTTCAAGCAAGCTCATCAACAAATCCACCATTCGATCCGCAAGAAGCTCCAAAGGCCGCGAATCAAGTGTTTTTCAAGACCAAGCATTCGAAGATCTTCATCAAGCCCGAAGACCTCCAATCAAGCTCATCAACAAATTCAAGCAAGATCCTCATTCGATCCTCGAAAACATTTCAAAACCACAAATCAAGCGTTTTCCAAGATCAAACTCACAAAGAAATACAAGTCAAGATCAACCTTAAAGGTCAAGCAAATCAACAAGTCATTCCTCACCAAACTATTGGAGCCAATAAGAACTCATTTGTGAAGAGATTAATCAAAGGATTTCTATTTTCTTTATTTTAGAAAATATTCAGAGATTGTACCCGCTAAATATTAAATAAATAAATTATTTTGCTTTCTCCATTTATTTTCTGTCTTGGTATATTAGATAGAAAAATTTGTGTGAAACAAGAAGTAAACATTTTATAATGAATGCGGCACAATGTTTCCCACAGGAGGGAACAAAAATATTTTCCTTATACTCCCTCCGTTCCCAATTAATTGTTATTTACGAAATTACGTGCAATTTTGAACGGGTTATAACATGTATCAAAATTGTCGAAATGAAAATTTTCAAAACTAAATCATATAATTTAATGTTTGCACTATGTGATTAACTTTTGAAAATTTTCATTCATAATAATCATACAACTATAATAATATAGTTATAGTTTAATAGGTTGTATAAGAGTATATATATATATATCTTTAGGATTAGTTACATATGGAAGGAGTTTTAGAGTTTTTTTTAAGTATGGTTGATATTACTTATTTTTAGTGTATATAACGGATTGTATTTAATGGTTTGTATCGTATCGGACTGGTTTGGATTAACACAATTTAAATCTAAAACAAATCATTAAGAACGGATTTGAAATTTTTGAATTCAAAACCAAACCATTGAATTTCAAAACCTAACTGACTTCCCTTGTTAACAACCAAGACTTTTCTCGTTTACGGGATTTTTCCTTCTCTTTTGATGCAAAAGTGAATACGTCGATAAGCTACCCCACATACTGCTCTAGCGTTTGTATGTGTTTTTTTTTTCTTTTAGCACAACCAACATATATATCTGTACAAGTAGGATGTCTCACATTGTACCGTTTATTTACCTGATATAGTTGTCAAGGCATATACTCAGAGGCGGAACCAGTATATTTTTCTTCGGGGGGCCGTGGTGTAAAAATATGTCGAATAAAAAAAATTATGGTTTAATACAAAAAATAAAAATTCTATGTTCAACCTAGCATAAAATAAATATTAAATCAAGACAAAGTACATTGGACAGTAAAATAATTTTTTATATAATCTTGTTTGGGAAAATACATTGGGTATTTAGAAAATTTGGTAATTTAAAAGTAAAAAACAAAAAAAATTAGAAAAAATAAACTAACATGATTTGAACTTCTAACCTTTCACTAACTTATGGTCTAATTTTATGATTACACCAACAACTCTTTTGTTTAATTGGGGGAGGGATATATGTATATATCTCAGAATTTTTTTAATTGCATGCATAAAAAAAAAATTGAAAATCGGGTTGTTATGTACACTATCAAATAATTAAACAACTTGCATAATGTTGTCATGCGTTGAAATATCACTTTGTACCAAAAAAAAAAATTCTTCAATTGTTTAGGTATATGTTCATAGAGGTAGGGCTGTAAATGAGATGAGTTGTTCGTGGAATCATTCGTATTCGGCTCGGCTAATGTTCGGTTCATGTTCGTTCATTTATAAATGAATACGATAATGAACAAGAATATAATGTTCGTCTATTAAGTGAACTGAACATGAACATGTCTCTGTTCGGTTCGTCTAATCTCGTGTTCGTGTAAATATATATAAAGTCTGATAAAATAAAAACTTAAAGTTGTATGTGAACTAGTTTATTCTAGTTAAAAATATAGTAATATATGATAAAATTTAATAATATTTTAAAAAGAAAGAAAAATGTATATTTTTTTCAATTATTGAATATTTTGGAAGAAATTAGATATTTACGAACAACTCGTGTTCGACTCGTCAAATGTTCAGTTCATGTTCATCAAACATTCGTTCGTATTTAAATGAACATGAACTGAACATAAACAAGGGTTTTAGTGTTTTAGTTCATGAACTGAACATAAACAGAGTTTTGTTCATTTCGTTTCGTTTCATTTACAGCCCTACATACTGGGCAGATAATATCTCAACACCCTTGGATCATATGTTCAATGAATACTTTCTTGACATGGCAATATAGATATAGCATTAGTGAAGCTTTATCCATATTGAATCACTTTCTTTAATTGCAGTTTATCTCAAGGCCATTAACGAATGTCAAGAAATACGTCGAGCTATGGAGCTTTAAGAACTCATTAAACGAGTGAGTGAACATTGACATATAGATTTTTGTCCGGATATTGCCTTAGTACTCGATTAATGTTTTCTTTTTTCTTTTGTTTTCTTTCCACTTCTCCTCAATCATCTTTTATCAGATTGAAACCTTTCTCAAGTACTTCAGTTAAATACAATTGTTAGGTCATAGTTTCCTATTTGAGATATTATAAATTTTTCCTATTTGATCAACTTAGTATCTTTTGTAAAAGCTATATCTAAAGCATATTAGCATTTATTATTGGGTGTGTGTTTTACAATGTAGACATCAGATTATAGAGATCAAACACCCGTTGTATACGAGAAATTAAAAAAATTAAGAAAAATCATAGGCTTAGTTTCTAGAGAGATTGATAAGGTTTAATTTGTGAGTTATAGAGTTAGGTATATACGCTAGAGTATTATAAATCTTAAAACTTGTTACTGTCCTTAACATATCAATAAATCACTGGGCGAGTGCCTCGGAGATATAGACCTGTATTGGGTCGAACTCCGTGATCAAACGTCTCGTGTTCAATGTTTTTTATTAACTTCGCAGAATAATTCAGTTACAACTTGAGTTATAACTGATACTCCAGTTATAACTGAGTTCGTAACTGACAACGCGTAACAGCACTCGGAAATTCGGCTTTATGTTTCTTTCAACAATATTAATAAAATCACAAAATGCCGTTGCAACATAGGTGAGTGGAATAGAGAGTAAAGTTAAATAGAACCAAATCAGTCCAACAGAGAGATGCAAAGCAAACTGCTGCTATTGACCTACTCGCCAAGTTGAACGATCTAATCGCCAGGTTGAACGATCTTCACTCATACTCGGATAGTGGGAAATGTAAAGGGTGATTATACTCATCCATTTCTGTAAAATAAGAAGAGAAATTATGAAATGGCTCGAAAGGATTGCTTTAGCTAATGAGGTATCAGTAGTCCACTATGTATTATGTTTCTGTTTTTTATTTTATTTTGGAAGTTAACTTTCTTGTTTATGATATACATCTCTGAACGGTTTCACAGTGTGTTTACAGTTGTTCATTTTTTTTTTGTGATAAATTTGCATGCTTTCTCTTAATATGCCATTCAATGGAAAGGCCTGTTAGGGAGATGCATATTTTTTTAATTTTTTTAATCGGACATTATATTAAATATCGAAAAAGGAAAATAACGTTGATTTGCAATATATATTGGTATGAGTCTAATGAATTTTGCAAAATCATCTACTCTAAACTTCTGATTATGTATTTTAGTTGTGGAAAACACAGCACAATAGCACATTCAATAATATTATTGAAGTTTGATTTCCAAAAATATGGAAAATAATTGATCAAGCTTCACTAGATTTTCTAACTAGGTGCATCAATGTTATATATAGTGCTTCGCCTCGAGTTTAATAGAGATAGCATTCGTCTTACTTAGCTGTATTCCATTATATTACCTTCTTCTACCTTTATATTCACAGCATTTCAAATTTCAAGCTTTGTACACTACGAACACTAGTCTTACTTTAGCACTTGACGATGTCACACACGTAGTTGGCATACAAAAAAACTGATAAAACTCAAGACTATGACAAGTTCAAGGTAGCACATAGCTAGGCAATGATTTATTGTGCAATATTATCATCTCTCTAAGTTTTTGGTCTCTGCAAAGTTAACCTCATGCTTGAAGCACCTCCACGTAGGCTGACACCATCGCCAGTGCCACACACGAGAACCGGCCCAGAAGTTTCAGAAACCTGTGCAAACTAAAAATCAATAGCCGTGTTATAAACCATTCTCCAAGTAAATCTATTGGAAAACAACATTACTGGTCAGAATGAAATCAATTTCAAGGCATCAAAATTAAGGTTGATTTCTCCTCTAGAGTTGTGATAGCTTATTTGCATTGTGCATTGTTACAGGGAATTTTGTGCTTCTTTTTAATGCAATGACTATGTGGTACTATATTTTACTAACATCTAATGTTCCATAATCATGATAAGGAAGTAAAAAGATTTTAGTTGTAAAAATTGTAGGAGAAAAAATGTTGAGACATAAAAAAATGTTTATTTAGTACAAAATTTGTGTCTTAATTATAAAAAATCATGGTATAATTTATCTAAATTAAATACATGCTGCATTTTTTGACTTTTTGTGTTGAACTTTTATGCCACATTTATGTATCTATCGTTTAAAATAATTAAAAATTGGAATGATCATTTAGTATATAATTTGAGACTTAATTATCCGAAGCTCATGGTTAAAATCTCTTTTAAATTACTTAGATACTTATTGTATATATGATGTTATTTCTTTTTACTCTTAGATTTTAACTTTGATGTTCATGATGCTACATTAATATGTGTCGAATCTTAAATAAGAGTTGAGATGTGGGTTTTTTTGAATATTAAGTGTGTTTTTATGTATTAATCAATAATTTTTTCAAATTAGGTGACTGTTTTTGGTCAAAAGAAATAAAAAACATTAATTGACATTTATAACAATTAATTGGAAAACGAGTATCATGATCAATAATATTTACATAACGGGTCTTGCTAACATATGTCTCATGACACATGATAAGATAAGCGCATTTGAATAATTATAGTGCAATTAACATGTAGCTAAATGATCCTTATGACAGTAGGAAATGATTCCTTTAATAACATCATTTCCTTATTCTTTGTCTGTCAAACTTCAAAAACATCAACGGAACAAAGTTTATTTGGGCAAAAGAAGTAAATAAATATAGTACTACTAAATACTCTCTCTTTTTAAATTTGATAAATTCCATATTTCCCAGGCATGCAATTAAAACATAGTATTTGGTTTTAGTGATTAACTTTAAAATTTGTTGCATGCCCTTTATTTCGGACACTACAGAAATTTGTAAATGAAAATCTTAAATTAACAAAAATAAACTAGTTCTTTATCAATAAAATAATAATTTATTTTGTCTAGATAACTTGGAGAGTAAATATACAAAAGACGCTTTCAATTGTTTTATCGGAATTGATAATTATTTTTAAAGATATATCGACTTTTTTATATTTTTTAAACAAATCATAAAAATAGGAAATTAAAAGAAGCAATTTCCCAAGAATTAATTTTCTTTTGAAGACATGCATGTGATAAATTTTGGGTTCGGGTCAGTTTTTTGGTTTATTAAACTTTCTACGAAGGAAACAATATTTAATGATTAATAGTTAATGTCATTAAATCTATAATAGTAAGTTTCTAGCTAGTACCTCGCAACCTATATTTAGCGATGAACATTTAATGAAACAGATTTTAAAAATATTTTAAGGCATTGTCACAACTAACATCATTAATTTTTATCATTTAATGATTTGTAATAACTTAATTATATTATTAACCTATGTCCCGGGTGCATAAGTTATCGTCACTACAAACAAATGTATCAATTGGAGACGGTCAAATCTGTTATAAATCTGTAACTAAATGACCAAATCTGTCAGTAAAACAAAAATTCGTCGTCATGCCGTCCCCGATTATGACGTTGGGAAGCAAAATCTATCACTATTTCCGTCTACAATATGAAAAAAAAATTTAGTACATGTTTGCCTTTACATAAAAGCATTACAAAAAAACACCTTAAAAAAAGGATGGAGTTTGGCTTCACATTAATTTCTTTAGTCAAAGTAACATTTAATTTTTGATTTATTTAGGAGTGGTTAGCATGTTTTTCTTTTGGATACAAGGAGGCCATTATAAAATCACTAACCTAAATATGCTTTTACTCCCCCTCTCTCTTTAGAGAGGATCCAATTTTGCTGCATTTTAAATTATTAATACACCTACATTAAAATCATTCTTATCCGTTCATTTAGATCTTATGGATCAAAATGGAAATTACACCGTATATCCAAAAGAGAGTAAACTCACCAAACCATACAAGTAAATTATTTCAAATCCATATCAACAAAAACATATATTCCCTTACTGAATTTAGAAATTAATTTATAATTTATAACTCATGGAAATTAATATTCATATTTCCTTTCTTTTTATTTTTTGATCTTCAAATCAATTTAAATAACAACATAACCCAGCAAATATAGGTAAATCATGGCTTAAAAGTCATTATTAAAATATGAGATGAACAGGAAATTGGAGATAAAAAATTTATACCATGGATAAATACTGGAAAACCCAGCCGAATTCACATATTCAAATTAGGTTGTTTAGCAATTCGTGATGATACATGAAGGGTGTGGTTATGTGTTGTGGGAATACATCCATAATTTGTATAAATGGATGGGAATGCATCAATGGATGAAAATCCTTTTAATGCAGGTTCATTAACACACATAAATGTTGCAAAATTGCCCTCCTTAGTGGGATGGAGGGGTGGATAACATCAAAAAAAATCAAATTATTGTTTTAATCTCTAGAGAGCGGTTTTACTTCAACAATGAACATCTTTGGTAATAATGTGTAAGTTTTGTCCCTCTTTTTCTATCTCTTTTAGTGCTTCTATATATAAGTGATTAATTTCTTTCTTCAAAATTTATATCTTGATATCCAGTGAAGCAGTGATCAGGTCAATTTCTAGTTATTATATACGAATATGCTATAGAGAGGCTAAGGCATTCTTCAAGCCTGCAAACACATAATTTTTTCAGAAATATTAGACATGGAAAATTTTAAGGAAAAGCAAAATTTCTTATTATCATTCATTTACCTAGGAAGGAAGTTTATATCAAGCACGGAAGCGGGTTTTTCTTTTGTGCAATCAGTCAATTGAACGGCACAAAATCCTTTTTTCAAAAAATAAATATTCAATTGTTATTTTTTTTCAAAATTTGATATTAAATTTATGGTAGTATTCACTAGGATTCTATATTTTTATTTGAGTTTTTATTGTGTTGTAAAATTTATTAAATTCTAATTTGTCTAACATATAATAAAAATTGAAAAATTAAATTAGTTATTGAAAACTTATCATCTAACCCTCCATTTTTTAATCTAATGGTTATAAAGATAACTGGACATTGTACAGTCTAACTCAATGACTGCACAAAACGATGACCCCCACAGAAGCGTGGTTAAGTTTCAGTTTAGTAAAAATGACATGTTACACACACCTTCTCAAACTCAGATTACATACATACATACATACATACATACATACATACATACATACATATAAATCTACACACAGACATATTTATATATATATATATATATACATCTATTTATATGAGCAAATATATAAATATGTGTGCGTGTGTGTGGAAAATCATGAAAATGAGCTAAAGTTATTATTTTTATTTCATTTTTGTTGAGATGATAATTTGGCTTTCAAACTTTGTAGACTACTTGAAACTATTGTCGTTGAGTATGTATAGAATGGCGGAGGAGATACTCATTTGCAGAAGAGATGATTGTTCATTTAATTTCAAAATATCCACTCAAGTTTATACAGGTATGTGACTGTGAGAAATTTTAAACTATCATTGATTTTCTTCTTTTTTGTATAGGATTGTCTATTTGCATATTTTTACTAGATATCTAGAATTGCACTAGTTATTCTCCCATTTCTAAATTATTTCTGGTTAATCTTCAGTTTAAAACCTTAATTTGAATTTTATTGACCTATATCTAGTGTAAAGACCAATTTTTGAAAAAATTAAATAATCACTAAAGCGTTTTCAAAAGAGTTTTACTAAAACAAACTCCGACATTAAAAGCGTAAGATTTACTATAAAAAAAGGTAAATACTTATATATGCTCTTTAACTATTAAATACGTGAATATAATAGGTCTAAAATGGGAAAATACATTTAGTATACCAATCTAACATATATTAAAAAAAAAAAGGTACCAAACTATCACCACTAACAATTTAAATACTAAACTTTTACTTTTTTTACAAACAAATATTTCCAACGAAATCGATTTCAAATTCGTGTCACATGCCATCACTTGACCAAATTAAAGGTTATTTTACTTCCCCCACCAAAACAGAAAAGTTAAAAGCATACAACTATTGTTAGAAAACAGATATGTTTTTAATCTCCATACTCTGTTCAACCTTATTTTAAAACCCGCTAATAATCGTGATCGAATTGATAGTCGTATAACTAATAGTCCCCCTACCAAACAAAGCCGAAAGATTTTTATAAAAAAGTTAATCCGACAACTAAAATTGATTTTAAAAAAATGAGGAGGCGAAATCCGCCACCACAAAACGGCACCAATGACATCATAGGACATATGACTAGCCACCGACAAGGATTTTAGGGCTTAGTCGCCAAACACCTATATATAATAAATAATCTACATGGGAGTAGCTATTACCCTTTGCTAGATTGTATATAATTTAATTTTTATATATATGGATAGTTGAGACTATACCTAGCTATGGGATCACTCTCACAATTAAATGTACAACTAGCTATTACAATGTGACACATATAATATAATCCTACTCTATACTTGTAACAAGTCGGACACACGGACCGACCTATTACCCTCGTATCAATAATATTATCCGCTTTGCCACAATTTCCCAGGGGATCACAAATTCTGGTACTACTCCAAACTAAGCACACTTAACTGTGGAGTTTCGTCCTGTCTCTATGCCGCACGACTTTAAAAGGCTTGTGATAAGGAGGATAATCAAAGTTTATGTACCATATATGTACACACAGATCTAGGCGATATGAGATAACTCTCTCCCTCTTTACCACATTATTTTTCTACGAAAATCCGGATTCTTACACTCTTTCCCCTTCAGGCACAATGTGCTCGTTGGCCACGCCATCCTTCCGGGGTTCACGCTAACCCGACATTGTCTAGATATCGGCTCTGATACTAATCATAACGACCCGTTCATCCGACCGAACCGTCACCATCTGCTTTCTACCACCAATACTGACATTTTTGTCCCAATTTTGCCCTCTTTCTTAGGCGGCATGGCTTTAAAAGTCCTTATTGATAGAAAATCTTTAAGATCATATACCGCATGGGTACTCTCATATATGGGCGATGTGGGACTGATGCATAACACTCTGTACCACATAAATTCCTTCCTGAAAATCTGGGTCGTCACAATCTCCCCCCCATGGCAGGACGTCCTTCATGGGCTCAAAATATCGTGTTAGTCCATACATTTCTGGCCAGATAGGGTCTTTGATACCAATTGTAATGACACGGTCCAATGACCAAACCGCCACCATCTGCTTCCTACCATCAATACTGTCTGCTTTTACCCAATTTTGTCATTGCTTCTTGGGCCGCACGGCTTAAAAAGGCATTGATGATAACAAGTAAGATACTCCTATCTTATATACCATATAAGTACTCACATATCTATGTGATGTGGAATAGCCATCTATATCTTAACCACGATATTTTCCTATGGAAATTCGGGTTGTTACACTCTTCCCCCCTTCATGCACGACGTGCTCGTCGGACACACCGCCCTGGGGTTCAATCACTCGTGCTAGTTTCGAGATCGGCTAAATAGCGGACCTGATACCAATTATAACGATCTGGCCACACAGGCCTACTCGCCACTCTCGTATCAATAATATTGTCCGCTTTGGCACAACTTTTCAAGGGGTCACACATCCGGTACTACTCCAAGCTATGCACGCTTAACTGTGGAGTTTTGTTCTCGCTCTGTGCCACATGGCTTTAAAAGGCTCTGTGATAAGTAGGAGGATAATCCTAGCTTATTTGCCATATAGGTACACACATATTTAGGCGATATGAGATAGCTCTCTCCCTCTTTATCACAATATTTTTCCACTAAAATCCAGTTTTTTATAATACTATATAGCTATAAATACTTATATATAGAATATTTTTGCGATATATATAATAAGGCCTTATGCTTGCCTTCCATCAATTGAGAAAGTTTTTTTTCTTCTTCTTTGAGAGACTACAATCATATATGAAACTGGAGCAAGAAATTGTTTTACAACTCAATATTACTTTAATCTTACATTGAAATAGACAACAAGATAAAAACATAATTCAAAGTTACAAAGTAACACAAATATGAGAAATAGAAATACCGTGACAAAAGCAACTTCATCTTTCGAGATAACAACCACACATAATACGCTGAGAACAATTGAGCGGGACCACATCCAACTTACTCCATGCCAGCGTTTTCAGATTAATTTTTAAGCATTCTACCGTATCGAACTCGACGGAACATATTACCAATAGTTTATTCCCCCACGTGGTCGAATAATAGACTCCTTCTACTTTTTCTGGTATGTCTGTCACAACATTCCATGCAAGACCGTCTCTTTTGAAAATCTTTCGACTTTTCCCACAACACTTATACATACCCTTCTCTATCTCATCCGCAATATTCATCTGCAAACACCGTTTTCTGTTACCAAAGAATCTTAACGCATTCTTCTCACATCTAATATATCTAAATCCATCTAGTTTGGACCGTAACACAAATTTTATGTGTGGATCACATGAAGCTTCCCTTGGTGAAACGCTACCTGACGATTCTCTCGAGCCTTCACCATATCAGGTAGTCTATCCAATTATCTTATGCCACGTCATATGCCATAATGGATTTAGATTTTTATCCTAGTCTCATCCGATCCACCAACAACATAAATTGTGTTTTCAAAATCCGAACAACATCCAAAGTGCATTATCTATCCTTGTTGTGGTATTCTCATGCCCGGTCTCCATTTATGTAATAAAAAATTGTATATAAAAACAAAATCCAGTTTTTTCGTAATTATTTGGGTCGTATCCACCTAGAACCACGAGTTCCATACCAACTCCTACAACAGTGCAATAAGGTGGAAAACTTTTGCGATACCTAGGAATATGTTTCATATTCGACCAACGACCGATATCTTGTCTAAAGAGAGCAAGCCTAAATATGGTCGCATCATAGTGATTGAGATAAACTTTCTTCATCGAAGGGTCTTCCCAACGTTGAACCATCCTAATTATTTGAAACATACACTATCACTTCTTCAATGAAGGGTCTTTCCCCTTCATCATCAGGATCTATATTACTTACCTAGAGATAGAGAGTGAGAGATGACTAGGGTCAATAATTCTAGCTGTTGTCATAAGGATAGCCAACAATGAGCCCATTCACGTAAATTTTAGTGTTCAAAATTTTTCTCTCTCATGAGAAGGGATTCATTGTTTGTCATCCTTACGACGAGGGTAGAGTTATTCACCCTATTTATCTCTCTCTTTCTTTATCTAGGTAAGTAATATAGATGCTAATGATGAGGGGAGAAGACCCTTCATTAAAGAAATTCTAATGTATGTTTCAAATAATGACTATGGTTAAACATTGGAAAGACCCTTCGATGAACAAATTTTATCCCGACCACTATGAAATGACCATATTTAGGCTCGCTCTTTTTAGACTGGATACGGGCCTTTGGTCGTATATGAAACATATTCCTAAGTATCGCAAAAGTTTTCCACCTTATTGCATTTTTGCAGGAGTTGGTATGGAACTCGTGGTTTTAGGTGGATATGACCCAAATGATTACAAAAAAAACTGGATTATGTTTTTATATACAATTTTTATTGCGTAAATGGAAACATTGCGTGAGAATGCCATACCAAGGGTAGATAATGCATTTTGGATGTTGTTCGGATTTTGAAAACACAATTTATGTTGTTGGTGGATCAGATGGGAATGGTATAAAAATCTAAATCTGTTATGGCATATGACATGGCACAAAATAACTAGTAAGACAACATGATATGAAGAAAGTTCGAGAAAAGAGTCAGGTAGAGTTTCACCAAGGAAAGCTACACGTGATCCACGAATACAATTTGTGTTACAGTCCAGCCATGACACTACACGAAAAAGTTAAGATAGCAACACTTTACTTTTTGAAAACTGTTGGTAAGTGAGTGTCGCAAAATTTTAGCAACAGTTTCGTAAAAAAAAATGTTGCTAAATTTAGCGACACTCACTTACCAACAGTTTTTCAACGTACGTTCTGATGGTAATCTGACATATTTTTTATAGTGAGATGGATTTAGATATATTAGATGTAAGAAGAATGCGTTAAGACCCTTTGGTAACATAAAACAGTGTTTGGAGAGTAATATATGGGGATGGGAGGGAGGGAGAATGTATAAGTGTTGTGGGCGAAGTCGATATATTTTCAATAGAGCGTGTGTTACATGGAATGTTGAGACTACGGACATACCAATTAAAGTAGAAGGGGTCTATTATTCGAATATGTGGGGGAATAAACTATTGCTAATATGTTCTGTCGAGTTCGATATGTGGAATTTTTAACATTTGATCTGAACACGCTGGTGTGGAGGAAGTTGGATATGGTCTCTCCCGATTATACTCAGAGTCTTATGTCTGTTTGTTATTTGAAATATGAAGGCTTGACAATGGAGAGACTTTGCAAGACAGGCACTAGTAGGAATTCCGATAAAAAAACGAGTTGAACTCGTAGTATTTGCACTTGTGAGGGGTTAGAATAAGTCACTAACTTAGCCATTTTGATAGCACCAATGACTTATAAATCAACTACTCCTAATTATTTTTAGTTTCAAGAATCCTGATGATAAAGAATTATTCGCTATTTTTAGGTAATAAAAAAACACCAAAAAATAACTAAATTCATAAAATAAACAGTTTAAACGCATTAAGTTTTTCCAGACTCCTATTAGTGAAAAGTAAGAAACGTATATGTTGTTGATTA
This sequence comes from Primula veris, assembly GCA_963682055.1. Lineage (NCBI taxonomy): Eukaryota > Viridiplantae > Streptophyta > Magnoliopsida > Ericales > Primulaceae > Primula > Primula veris. The sequence goes on along the minus strand of OY821745.1, from coordinate 25,721,828 downwards.
AATGGAAAAGGTACAACAAACTAATATGAATTATTGGCTCAAAATTATATTGTTATAAGATTAAAACTCTATTTTGGAGTGTTAGCCGGTCCCTCTTCGGAATATGACAGGAGCATCACGCTTTTCTCTTTTAACAAAAAGGATAAACGTTAATTGATATTTATGACACATTAACCGGTAGTAGTACATAGGTACAAATGACAGGATATAATTTAACATAAAAATCAATTTCTCCTTCATAAAACCAGAAACAAATAACCTGAAAACCAGGGGGTTAAATACACATTTAATTTGCAATAAAAGGGTTATATAATTTATTGATAATTTTTAGATTTCTAGATTATTTATTGATAATCATATCTAATTATGTCTAATACTATTTGATACTATGTACAATTTTTTTTCAATTTTTAAAATATTTTTTTCATTTTTTTCATTTTTTTTAATTTTTTCATTTTATTTTTTTTTATATTTTGTTATTTTTTATGACATATGTATAAATAACTATATGTATCTAATTGTAAAGAAGTAAACATATGTAGATTTCAAAATAAAACATATGTAGAATTTTTTATAATTAAGTTGATTAATCTATACTATTAGTTTATGTGTAAACCTCTTATGAGACCTTAAAACAAATAATTGTTTAAAACCCTATAATTCTACCAATTAGAAATAAATCAAACACTAATAGACGGTTAGATATTAAAAAAAAAAACATGCACAATTATAAAAGAAGTAACTTATAATAGCCACTATTTTTCTCGCCCTCTCTCTATTTGTAGACATTTCTAAGTTTTTTTTTAAGGTATATTTTTTATATTTTAATGTTATTTACTTTTCTAAGTTTGTGTATCCCTTTGAAGTTTTATAATTAGTTTACGCTTAATTTCTACTATTAAATTCCAATGCTTTTATGAATAGATTGATAAATACAAATTCAACACATCAAATTAAACACGTGCTATACCACGTATCGTGTAGACGAGTTGCGCTAATATGTATTTGTTTGTAATTTTGTCTACAATTTAACATGAAAACCAATTTCTTCTTAAAACAGAAACAAATAACCTGAAAACCTGGGGGGTTGAATTCCTTACGATTTGACATATTTGATACTTATCACACATTAATTAGTAGATATAAGTTCAAAGAATGCGTACGTGCCTTCCAATTTAATGCAAAAATTAATAAGGTTTATATAAAAGAGAAACCACTATAAATGTTTCCAATACAAGTGTCATTCAATTTTAGTGACAATTGCAACATTTCTTCTTTAAAATTTGAGTAGTCCACTATAAAATCACCACGTGAAAACCCAAAACATCGTCACAATTTTACTCTCCGCTCTCTCTCTATTAGCATATAATTAATAAGTAATAATTATTATAACACATAAGTTACATTAATGTTATCAACCTCTTGAGAGCAGTATCACTTCACCAATGTATGTGGACAGAGATTATGCTAGTAAGTTCTTCCCCGTTTTCATATACATGTTTTCACAACCATTTTTTAGATTTATATTTACTGTGTCTGTATATGTATATATACTATACCATGAGTCTAGTATATTATAGAGATGATTAATTTTATTTTCTCGAAACATCAATACTCATTTTGGGGAATAATCAGTCATAACGAATAAAGACAACCACATGTTTTATACAAAGAACTTAATTTTATATATAAATTTCGTTGATAAATATTTTCATGATAAGATCAGCCGAGGAGAAAGCTCACAAAGGATATAGAATTATTTGTCTAGTATTAGGTATTAGAGTAGATTTTTCTTTAGGGATGGAATGGAATCCATGTATAGTAACCTTAGAGTAGACCAGGGATAGTTAAAGATATATTAAGTAAACCTATGAAAAAAAAAAAAAAAAAACCCTATAAGAACATTTCTATGTTCTGTAAGATATAAAATTTCAGTATGTTGGGGAAAACTTCTGATGATGTTTTGTTTTTTTAGGGTAAAGAATGTATCATATAATATAAAAGAATCCATCGAGGCGTCTAACAAGTACAACTGAGAACAAGCCAGAAGACGGACTCTTTTGCCCTTAAATGACTGATCAATGTGACATACCGATTGGTCACAAGATAAAACTATACCAATTTGACCACAAGCAGACTATGCAACACTAGTAAATAGAAATTACATTTAAAGTAAAACCTTTAAATTTAATTCAATAAAAATCCAGGTGATCAAAATAAAATATACTAGTCAACCAATCAGAACTTCGATTCCACTTGTTCAATACCCTACATCTAGGTCAACCTCTAAATATACTAGTCTTAGTTTAATCAGACACACCGGTTGAACTTCTTGATCATGGAAAGAGAACCGCTAACCCTGATAGTAACTGGTGCAGAATATATTCAAATTTAATACTTTTTAACTTCAATCACTTAATTTCTTACTAATCCCTCAATGACTTGTTATGCATTGATTAAAATTATACTGTAATGATTGAGTTACATGTTCGCTACTAATTTTTTTTTACTCAATATCATAATTGTTTCAACAACTGATAATTCATGGCTATCAAACAAATTTAACAAATATTAACATCAAATTGAAAAGAAGATCATTATGTGATAGGACTAACTGCTAGTTAAATTTTTTGTGACGCTACCGATATGGTAATTGTACCGTACCATACCATTACCGTACCATACTTACGGTCTATCACGTTACGGTAAACCGCAAATATGGTACGATAATAGTATGAAATTTTTAGTACCATATTTGTTTGGTACGGTAATGGTACAAGATAGCAATGATAATTGTACCACTTCCCCCGTAATATACATATAAAAGTCGCAGTTATGAGTTTTGAAACTTAGCAATCGTTTTGGAAACATATTTTATTGTTGGGAGAATGGAGTTTAAATTTATTCAATTGTTCACTTTTATTAGTTTTTTCTTAGGAGAGAATTACATCAAAAAGGGATCATTGGGTATCTTTGTATTGACGAGTTATGATTGATTACGTTATCTTCTTCGCTATCTATTTCATACTATATTACATTTTCATTGGTGGAATTAATTCTACTAATTCTTCTTATTTTAGAAACCCATTATTTGTAATTATAGATTAGAAATTTTCTGTAGCAAAAATCTAAAAGAGCTTTGGTCTAATCCGGGATTGATTCCTGGCAGCGCAAATAATTTTTGTTTTTAAAGTGTGGAAACTGTTTGTATGACCTGTATTAGTAATAGAAAGCAAGCGCGGGATTAGCCACGATGATGTCCCGCGATTGTGCGAGATTGAGGTTGTGTTAAGTTTTGGGTCTTGAACAACATGATTTTTGTGCTGGGATTTTTTGCAATTTCTTCACTACTACTCGTATTTATTTCGTTGAATGATTTGTAGCCATTTCATTTGTGTTGGTATCTTCATGCCTATGAAAAGATGCACGTTGGATACCTAAAAAAAGGGTAAATCAATTTCTGCCAAAAGAACAGAAAACTCAGATAATAAGCTTGATCAACAAATACAGTCTAGGTTCTAAACCTCGAAAGAAGTTTTATATCTGAATATGAGAGCATATTCAACGGTTTGTTGCAGCTTTGAAAAAAGTAAAGGAATTTTTGTTTTGATGTCATGATAAATGTTGGTCCAGCAAATGGAACATAAAACCATCAAGTCTATTTACCAAATACAATAGGGTGGGTTAGGGTCGCGACCCGACCCGTAAACACTTAACTCGTATCCCGACCCGATTACTTTTGAAAGTGAAAAAAAAATCCCGACCCGACAAAAGTTGGGACCCGACTTTTTTGGGATCCCGTTGGGTCGGAATAGATTTATCCCGAATCTCCCGACATATTTTTTTATTTTATGACAACTTTATTTTTTATTAACAATTTTCATTTGATAAATTTAAACATGTTATTAACACGAAACATAATACTAGTTTAAAAATAACATTGTTAATAAATGGAAAAAAAATTAACAAGTAGTAGAAAAAATAGTGTGAAACTACAAATAATTGAGTAGATAAAAAAGTTGATACGTTTTTTATCAGATTGTTTTATTATTTAATTTTATTCAAAAAAACAATAATTATTCAAAAAACTTTTAGTAGTAGCTCATATGGTAGAGTGCTAACATTGTATACTAGAGATATAAGGTTCGATTCTAATTAATTCCAGTTGATATAAATTAATTTATATTTTAGTGTTAAAAATCGGGTCGGCTCGGGACACCCGACGAAATCAAAATTGCAACCCGATCCCGGAGTTTGTCGGGTCGGGATAAAACCCGACATTTTCGGATCGGGACTCTTCTCGGGTCGGAAAATTTTGGATCGGGTACGGGTTGAGCCACATGTCGGGTCAGGATTTGAGGAATTTTTTCCAGCCCTAAAATACAACATACAATTTTAGGCTTTAAAGTAAAAGTTGCTGCCAAACAAGGTCACAATTTATGTTTCTCAATACTAATAAGAGAAATTGAGGTGGTATTATAAAATAAAATTAAAAAAAAAAAAAAAGATGAGAGAAATTGCGGTGGCAATATTACAATATTCAGACCAAAAGATTGAAACAACTATACTCTTTATAAGTCTTTACAAATGCACATACATAAAGCTGCAGTCGAACGTCTTAATTTGCATGACTTGGTCACGAAAATTTGTTAAACACAAAGCTGGAAGCAGCGTGAAGTTAAAAAAACTTGCTCAACTTAGCTATTTCGTCGAAAGTGTTGCGGATCGTAGTTTCTCAGCTTTTGACATGTCAAATTAATAGTATTAGTACGAAGTGAAAGCATGGTTGTTTTGGTAATTTCGCCAACTCATCTTTCTTGGCCTCTGGTTTTGCATAATAAGTGCAAAATCTTACTTTTGTGTGAAGACCAAAATCAGATTTCCGAGTATCTTATACCTAAATGGTCCGCGTATGCCTTTCTACTATGCTCTAACGGATCTGTTTTCCCCCTAATAATCGGGTGTATCCATTTCGTTGTAGTCTCTCCTCTTCCTTTGCATAACTGAATTACGTAGAGAATATATCCATCATAAAACTTTGGTTGTTATAAGAAAAACTAAATTCACAACTAGTAGTCACGTCGCTTTTGTATATAACATGACTATTACGAATGCTCTAATCAACTTGAAAATTTAGACAACCAGTGAAATACATGACTATTGTGTATGCTCTAACTAACTTGAAAATTTACTTATATATTTCAAACATGGACCAATAGATAAAAAAATACATGGTTATACCCATATTTATAGGAGGTTGTGCACGAGTATGTGTACACATCTGTGCGTATAGAATTATTGTAGTATTACAATATTGACTTTTTTTACAAAAAAACCATCACCTCCTGTGTGCTTCAACGCTAATATATATATATAGAATTACAATATTGACTTTTTTTACTAAGTAAAGTTTTTACATACACCATTGTAGCAAAAATGTCCATAAATTTGATCTATCTCTGTGTTCAATCCCCGGTAACGGAATTTAATTTTTTAAATTATTGCATATCCTTTCTCTTCTTTTGCTTGTGTTTACTAACCCGTTTAAGTTTTTTTTTACTTATCAAAACTCAACAATATGACCGTACGTACACACCAACAACAACTAAACCATAATTAAATTAAGCAGGATCATCGGTTTTAGCTAGATACATGATTAGTATTACAATTGCTGGAATTGACTTTGTTACGAATTAAAGCATTTATATACACTTTGGTAACAACAACCCGCTGTTGCAAAAATATCGATATATTTGGTCTATCTCCGGTTTGACCCCCCACAACGGAATTTAAGTTTTTAAATTATTGCCTACCTTTCTTTCCTTTTGCATGTGTTGTACTCACCCCTTTAGGCTTTTTTACGTATCAAAACTGAAAAATATGACCTTACACACAAAACACCAACTAAACCATAATTAAATTAAGTAGTAACATCGGTTTTAGCTAGATACGTTATTAGTATAACAATTGATGGAATTGACTTTGTTTCGAATTAAAGTTTAAATATACACATTAGTATCATCAATCCGTTGTAGCAAAAATCTTGATAAATTTTGTCTATATATCTACCCGTTCGACCCCGCAATGGAATTTAGTTCTTAAATTATTGCCTACCTTTCTTTATTTTTGCTTGTGTGGTACCCACCCCTGTAAGCTTTTTTACGTATAAAAAAATGGAATAATATGACCCTACACATAAACACCACCTAAACTCTAATTAAATTAAGCAGTAGCATCAGTTTTAGCTAGATACGTGATTAGTATTACAATTGATGGAATTGACTTTGTTTCGAATTAAAGTTTTGATATACACATTAGTATCATCAATCCTTTGTAGCAAAAATATTGATAAATTTGGTCTATCTCGGGGTTCAACCCCCGGCAACGGAATACAATTTTTAAATTATTGCCTACCTTTCTCTTTTTTTGCTTGTGTGATACTCTCATCTTAAAACTTTTTTACGTATCAAAAAACCGAATAATATGACCGTACACACAAACACCAACTAAACAATAATTAAATTAAGCAGTTGCATCGGTTTTAGCTAGATACGTGATTACTGATTAGTAATACAGTTGATGGAATTGACTTTGTTTCAAATTAAAGTTTTGATATACACAGTAGTATCATCAATCCGTTGTAGCAAAAATATCGATAAATTTGGTCCATCTCCGGGTTCAACCCCCGGCAACGGAATTCAATTTTTGAATTACTGCCTACCTTTCTCTTTTTTTTTTGCTTGTGTGGTACTCTCACATTTAAACTTGTTTTCGTATCAAAAAACCGAATAATATGACCGTAGATAAAGTACACCAACTAAACAATAATTAAATTAAGCAGTTGGATCGGTTTTAGCTAGATACGTGATTAGTAATACAGTTGATGGAATTACTTTGTTACGAATTAAAGTTTTGATATACCCACTACTATCAACAATCCGTTGTAGCAAAAATCTTGATAAATTTGGTCTATCTCTGGGTTTAATCACCTACGACGAACAATGTATTTCATTGTTTATTAGTGCTTCTTTTAGATAACTAGTACTATTATTTGGTAAAACTAAGGTGTATATGTTAAGTCATGAATATTGTGTTGACAAATATAATTGGGAGAAAATCATATATTAATAATGATTATGTAGGTGAAAATTTGCTTGAATTCATTTTCACTACTTTGTGCATCAAAGCTTCTAGTTTTTTCTTTCTTTCATTTCATATAAATTATTGTTTCTACTTAATTTGCTTTCTACTCGTCCTTAATTAATTTTTTGAAAACAGTTATGAAATCACTCCGTGTTAGGCATTGTATTTAGCAACTTAAACCATCTTTCTTTTCAATAATAAAAAATGAATATTGATTTTTTTTTTTCAAATTTAGATTTAAAAAAGATACGGATAAAAAGCTTCATTTACAAGTTTGATTTGAACCTCCTAAAAGCTGTAGACTGCACTGCTTAATTTCCCACTTCATAAGACACGCACAAATATAAAAGGGACCACATTTCATAAAATTAATGGTTACATTTATACAAATTACAAAAAATAGGACCAAAATGAAAAGTGAAACTAACTTCCATTCAACTAATTTAACGGCGGTACCTGAATTGTGAGCATTATAATAGTTCAGTACGTTAATTGTTAATTTTGCTAGTTTGATAATTAAATCGTTAACAATAGTTAGTTACTAAATGTATTTTTTCTCTTTATATTCACAACATTTCAACTTTCAAGCTTTGTACACTATGAACATTAGTCTTACTTTAGCAAACATGGGTGGAACCATGGGGTTGGGATGCCACCGTCGCCCCAAAAATTTTAAAATTGTTTTTTATATATAAACAAATTCGGATATTTAAAATTTTATATATTAATTGTCCCCCAAATAAACAAATATTAACTTAGTTCAAATGTTAAACATATAGTTTTTGTATCACAAAATCTCTAATTCGAATCTTATGGTTACTTTTTAATATTTATTTAATTAACATTAGCTTACTATTTGACTTCTCTATTAATTAATTGCATCTTTAATATACTATTACAAAGTTTTATAAATAAATGTTTTTGTTTAGTTTCATAGTCATATTATAACAAAGTTTAAACTAATAAATTCGTATTTGTAGTCAATTTTCCTATATAGTTTGAAATTTTTAGATCAATGAGTTTTTTATATTAATAACAAGTTAGTTAAGTTTTAAACTTCAGTTTTTTTTGTGTTTTTTATACCGTTTATTGTTATTGTAATAACAAGAAAAATTCAACGTTTTAAAATTTTTGATCAATGGACAAGTCAGTTAAGTTTTAAATTACAGATTATGTTTTGTTTTTTATACCGTTTATTGTTATTGTACTAAAAAAAAAATTAACGGACCCCCAAAAATTGAATACATGTTCCGCATGTGTTAGCAAATGATGATGTCACACACGTCGTTGGGATAAAAAAACTGATAAAACTCAAGACTATGACAAGTTCAAGGTAGCACATAGCTAGGCAATGATTTATTGTGCAATATTATCATCTCTCTAAGTTTTTCTTCTCTGCAACGTTAACCTCAAGCTTGAAGCACCACCACGTAAGCTGACACCATGGCCGGTCCCTCACACGAGAACCGTCCTAAAAGTTTTAGAAACCTGTGTAAACTAAAAATCAATAGCCGTGTTATAAACCATTCTCCAAGTAAATCTATTGGAAAACCGCATTAGTGGTCAGTGACATAGAAATCAATTTCGAGGCATCAAAATTAAGGTTGATTTCTCCTCTAGAGCCATGATAGCTTATTTGCATTGTGCCTTGTTACTGAGAAATCTATGCTTCTTTTTTAACGCAATGACTCTCCGGTACTATATTTTACTAACATCTAATGTTCCATAATCATGATAAGGAAGTAAAAAGATTTTAGTTGTAAAAATTGAGGAGAAGAAATATGGAGACATAAAAAAATGTTTATTTAGTACAAATTTTGTGTCTTAATTATAAAAAATCGTGGTATAATCTATCTAAATTAAATACACACTATGATGCTGCATTTTTCGACTTTTTGTTTTTAACTTTTATGCCACATTTATGTATTGATCGTTTAAATAAAAATAAAAATTGGAATGATTATTTAGTACATAATTTGAGACTTAATTATCCCAAAGCTCATGGTTAAAATCTCTTTTAAATTACTTAGATACTTATTGTATATATGATGTTATTTCTTTTTACTCTTAGGTTTTAACTTTGATGTTCATGATGCTACATTAATATGTACCGAATTTTAAATAAGAGTTGAGATATGGGTTTTCTGAATATTAAGTGTGTTTTTACGTATTAATCAATAATTCTCCCAAATTACCTAGTTGCCATAGAAACTTAAAAGGTGATTATTTTTTGTCAAAAGAAATAAAAAAAATTAATTGACATTTATAAAAATTAATTGGAAAACAAGTATCATGATCAATAATATTTACATAACGAGTCTTGCTAACATATGTCTCAGGACAGATGATAAGATAAGCGCATTTGAATAATTATAGTACAATTAACATGTAACTAAATGATCCTTATGATAGTAGGTAATGATTCCTTTAATAACATCATTCCTTTAATAACATCATTTACAAAGTTTATTTGAGAAAAAGAAGTCAATAAATATACTACTAAATACTCTCTCTTTTTAAATTTGAGAAATTCCATATTTTCCAGGCAATTAAAATATAGTATTTAGTTTTAGTGATTAACTTTTAAATTTGTTGCATGCCCTTTATTTCGGACACTACAGAAATTTGTAAATGAAAATCTTAAATTAACAAAAATAAACTAATTCTTTATCAATAAAATAATAATTTATTTTGTCTAGATAACTTGGAGAGTAAATATATTTTTATTTTTTTTATTAAACGTGGGAGACCCACTATTTCATTAATATGGAGTTTTAATTGACCTACGACCTTATTACAGCACAAAACAAAACAGAAATACGAAAACAGAGAAAAATTAAAAACTAAGTGACCAATTGAAAAACAATAAAAACTCAAGTCCTTCTCTGGAATTAGACCAAAATTCCACCTCTTTATCATCCGTCACTTCTCCATATCTGTGATTAACACCATTGATGCTAGAAACAGGGCTTTTCAATTCCTTAATGGATTTTAAGAAAATTTGATGATACAAAAGACACTTTCAATTGTTTTATCGGAATTGATAATTATTTTTAAAGATATATTGACTTCTTTATATTTTTTACACAAATCATAAAAATAGAAAATTATAAGAAGCAATTTTCCAAGAATTAATTTTCTTTTGAAGACATATGCATGTGATAAATTTTGGGTTCGAGTCAGTTTTTTGGTTTATTAAAAAGGGAATTAACATAAACATACCATTAAAACTTTCTATGAAGGAAACAATATTTAATGATTAATAGTTAATGCCATTAAAACTACAATAGTAGGTTTCTAGCTAGTACTATATATTACCTCGCAACCTATATTTAGCGATGAACATTTAATGAAATAGATTTTGAGAATATTTTAAAGAATTGTCACAATTAACATCATTAATTTTAATCATTTGATTTGTAATAACTTAATTATATTATTAACCTATGTCCCGGGCGCATAAGTTATCGTGTTTGCCTTTACATAAAAGCATTACAAAAAAACACTTTAAAAAAAGGATGGAGTTTGGCTTCACATTAATTTCTTAACTCAAAATAATATTTAATATTTGATTTAATTAGGAGTTGTTAGTATGTTTTTTTTTTTTTGGATACAGAGAGGCCATTATAAAATCACTAACCCAAATATGTTTTCATCAGTTCATTTATATCACTAATTTACCTTAAATATGAGTAAATTATTCTAAAATTGTATACGAATCAGTTTTATTATCTATTATCTTAAATATACATGAACTCAAATATCCCTCAAATATAAGGGATCAAGATGTTCCTTTATAATTAAAATAATAATTTCTCTATCTTATTTTTCTCTTATTCTCTCTCATTTTTTTGTACTTTTCACATGTAAATTAATAAAATAACAAAAAGATGAGTTGTATAGTTGTGATAGAGAAATTTATAAAAAAGTTGATAATTTGTATAAACCAAAACGTTTCCTTATAAGTTATAAAATTGTAATTTTTACTTTAAATACGAGAAAACTTATAAGTTATTTAATGTGCTTGCTCTAATAAATTAATTTGGATTGAAAAAATTTTGATAGAATTATATTAAAATATAGTAATATTTAGTTATGATAATAAATTTGATAGGAAAGCTGAAAAATATATAAAGTGAAACTGTTACCCTAAAAATATAAAAGTAATGCTAATTATCTTAGATATGAGGAAACGTATAAGGAAACTAGTGCATTTGAGAATCCAATTTTGCTGCATTTTAATTTATTAATACACCTACATTAAAATCATTCTTATCCATTCATTTAGATCTAATGGATCAAAATGGAAATCACACCATATATCCAAAAGAAAGTAAACTCACCAAACCATACAAGTAAATTATTTCAAATCCATATCAACAAAAACATATATTCCCTTACTGAATTTAGAAATTAATTTATAATTTATAACTCATGGAAATTAATATTCATATTTCTTTTCTTTTATTTTTTGATCTTCAAATCAATTTAAATAACAACATATCCCAACAAATATAGGTAAATCATGGCTTAAAAGTCATGATTAAAATATGAGATGAACAGGAAATTGGAGATAAAAAATTTATACTAAGGATAAATACTAGAAAAACCCAGCCGAATTCACATATAGGTTGTTTAGTAATTCGTGATGGTACATGAAGGGTGTGGTTAGGTGTTGTGGAAATACATCCATAATTTGTGTTTGTGTGGTTGGATCTAAATCAATGGATGGAAATCCTTTTAATGCAGGTACATTAACACATATAAATGTTGCAAAATTGCATCCCTTAAGAGGGATGGAGGGGTGGATAATATCAAAAAAAATCAAATTATTGTTTTAATCTCTAGAGAGCGGTTTTATTTCAGCAATGAACACCGTTGGTAATAATGTGCAAGTTTTATCCCTCTTTTTCTATATCTTTTGGTGCTTCTATATATAAGTGATCAATTTCTTTCTTCAAAATTTATATCTTCTCATTCTCAGATTTCCAGTGAAGCGGTGACCATTGGTCCATTTCTAGTTATTATATACGAATATGCTATAGAGGCTAAGGCATTCTTCAAGCCTGCAAACACTTAAATTTTCTGGAAATATTAGACATGGAAAATTTTACGGAAAAGCAAAATTTCTTATTATCATTCATCTACCCATGAGGGAATTTTATATCAAGCACGGAAGCGTGGTTGAGTTTCAGTTTAGTAGAAATGACAAATATATATTTATATATATATATATATATATATATATATATATATATATATATATATATATTTATATTTATATTTATATTTATATACACACACATCTATTTATATGAACAAATATATAAATATGCATGCGTGTGTGTATGCGGAAAATCATGAAAATGAGCTAAAGTGATTACTTTTATTTTATTTTTGTTGAGATGGTAATTTGGCTCTCAAACTTTGTAGGTTACTTGAAACTATTGTCGTTTAGTATGTATAGAATGGCGTAGGAGATACTCATTTGCAGAAGAGATGATTGTTCATTTAATTTCAAAATATCCACTCAAGTTTATACAGGTATGTGACTGTGAGAAATTTTAAACTATCATTGATTTTCTTCTTTTTTGTATAGGATTGTCTATTTGCATATTTTTACTAGATATCTAGAATTGCACTAGTTGTAGGATAAATTTTTTAGTGTAAAATGTCATAGATGCTTTAAAGATTTTCCTTGACTCTTGCAAAGAAAAAATTCCATAAAGAGGGGGAAAACTATACATTAGTATGTTTCCTTGACGAACTAGGTAAGTCGACAAGTAAGCAATATTTTTACTGTCACAAACCCGCATGTGCAGATTTCAAATCCTTAACCGAAAACACCAATACAAATAGCCTCTTTGATCCCTTCGTCCTCATTATAATCTACTTCAACATTCTGCTCATCAAACTATATATTTATAACCTTTTCAACTTTTCAAGTTTCTCCGTATTCTTCTCCTTATATGTTCTCATTTTTTGAGGTACTCGTTATTCTCCCATTTCCAAATTATTTCTGGTTAATCTTGAGTTTAAAACATTAATTTGAATTTTATTGACCTATATATAGTGTAAAAACAAATGTTTTAAAAAATTAAATAATCACTAAAACGTTTTTAAAAGAGTTTTATTAAAAGAAACTCCGACGTTAAAAGCGTAAGATTTATCTATATACAATAAATAATCTATATGTGCCTAGCTATTACACTTTGCTAGATTGTATGTAATTTAATTTTTATATATATGGATAGTTGAGACTATACCTAGCTATGGGATCACTCTCATAATTAAATGTACAACTAGCTCTTACAATGTTACAGATATAATACACTCCTACTCTATACCTGTAACAACCCGAACACACGGGCCGACCCGCTACCCTTATATCAACAATATTATCCGCTTTGACACAATTTTTTAGGGGGTCACAAATCCTGATACTACTCCAAGCTAAGCATACTGAACAGTGGAGTTTCGTCCTTTCTCTAGGATGCACGACTTTAAAAGGTCTTATGATAAGAAGGATAATCCTAGTTTATATACCATATAGGTACACACATATCTAGCCGATGTGTGATACCTCTCTCCATTTTTACCACAAATTTTTTCTACGAAAATCTGGGTACTTATAATCTTCCTCCGTTCAGCCACGACGTCCTCGTTTGGCACGCTATCCTTCCGGGGTTCACGCTAACCCGATATTGGCTAGATATCGGCTCTGCTACCAATCGTAACGACCTGGTCATCCGACCGAACCGCCACCATCTGCTTCCTACCATCAATACTTTCCTGTTTGTCCCAATTACTTCATTCTTCTTGGGCCACACGACTTTAAAAGCCCTTGTTGATAGAAAATTGATCTTTAATCTCATATACCACATGGGTACTCTCATATCTAGGCGATGTGGGAGTGGGACACAACACTCCATACCACAGAAATTCATTTCCGGAAATCTAGGTCGTCATAATCTCTCTTCCCCCCCTCCCTTTTTTGGCACGACGTCCTTCATGGGCTCAAAAACTCGTGTTAGTCCCTATATTTCTGGCCTGATAAAGGCTCTAATACCAATTGTAATGACCCGATTCTCCGACCGAACCGCCACCATATATTTCCTACCACCAATATTGTTAGCTTTGGCCCAATTTCGTCATCGTTTCTTGGACCGCACGACTTGAAAAGGTGTTGATGATAAGAAGTAAGATACTCCTAACTTATATACCATATAAGTACTCACATATTTAAGCGATGTGGGATAGCCATCTATATCTTAACCATGGTATTTTCCTAGCAAAATCCGTGTTCTTATACTCTTACCCCTTCAGGCACGACCTGCTCGTCCAACACGCCGCACTGGGGTTCAATCACTCGTGCTAGTCCGGGCATCGGCCAGATAGCTGGTATGATACCAATGGTAACGACCCGGCCACACAGGCTGACCCACCACCCTCATATCAACAATATTGTCCGTTTTGACACAGCTGACTACTCTAAGCTAAGCATGCTTAACTATGGAGTTTTCTCCTCGCTCTGTGTTGCACGTCTTTAAAAGGCCCTGTAATAAGTAGGCGGATAATCTTAACTTATATACCATATAGGTAAACACATATCTAGGCGATGTGAGATAGCTCTCTCGCTCTTTACCATGATATTTTTCTACGAAAATCCGCCTTTTTACAATACTATATAGCTAGAAATACTTATATATATGTATATAATATTTTTGCTGTATATATAATAGGGCCTTATGTTTGTCTTCCATCAATTGAGAAAGTTATTTTTTCTTCTCTGAGAGACTACAATCAAATATGAAACTGGAGAAAGAAATTGTTTTACAACTCAATATTACTTTAATCTTACATTGAAATAGACGGCAAAATAAACACTTAATTCAAAGTTACAAAGTAACACAAATATGAGAAATAGAAATACCGCAACAAAAGTAACTTCATATTTCGAAATAACAACCACACATAATACTCTGAGTACAATTGAGCAGGACCACACATAATACCGCAACAAAAGTAACTTCATATATATAGAATATTTTGCGGTATATATAATAGGGCCTTATGTTTGCCTTCCATCAATTGAAAGTTTTTTTTCTTCTTCTCTGAGAGACTACAATATTACTTTAATCTTACATTGAAATAGACAACAAGATAAAAACTGAATTCAAAGTTACAAAGTAACACAAATATGAGAAATTGAAATACCGTGACAAAAGTAACTTCATATTTCGAGATAACAACCACACATAATACTCTGAGTACAGTTGAGCGGGACTACATCCAACTTACTCCACGCCAGCGCCTTAGATTAATTTTTAAACATTCTACCATATCGAACTCGACGGAACATATTACCAATAGTTTATTCCCCCACATGGTCGAATAATAGACTCCTTCTACTTTTTCTGGTATGTCTGTCACAACATTCCATGTAATATCCTCTCTTTTGAAAATCTTCCGACTTTCCCCACAACACTTGTGCATACCCTTCTATATCTCATCCGCAATATTCATCTACAAACACCGTTTTTTGTTACCAAAGAGTCCCAACGCATTCTTCTCACATCTAATATATCTAAATTCATCTTGATTAGACCGTAACACAAATTGTATGTGTGGATCACGTGAAGCTTCCCTTGGTGAAATGCTACCTGACTCTTCTCTTGAGCCTTCGCCATATCATGTAGTCTATCCAATAATCTTACGCCACATCATATGCCATAACGGATTTAGATTTTTATACCATTCCCATCCGATCCACCAACAGCATAAATTATGTTTTCAAAATCCGAACAACATCCAAAATGCATTATCTATCCTTGGTGTGGCATTCTCGTGCCTTGTCTCCATTTATGTAATAAAAAATTGTATATAAAAACATAATCCAGTTTTCTCGTAATTATTTGGGTTGTATCCACCTAGAACCACGAGATCCATACCAACTCCTACAACAGTGCAATAAGGTGGAAAACTTTTACGGTACTTAGGAATATGTTTCAGATACGACCAACGACCAGTATCTTGGCTAAAGAGAGCGAGCATAAATATGGTCGCGTCATAGTGGTTGAGATAAAATTTCTTCATCGAAGGGACTTCCCAACGTTGAACCATCTTAATTATTTGAAACATGCACTATCATTTCTACAATGAAGAGTCTTCCCCCCTCATCATCAGGATCTGTATTACTTACCTAGAGATAGAAAGTGATAAACGACTAGGGTGAATAACCCTAGTTTCCGTCGTAAGGATGGCTAACAATGAGCCCATTCATGTAAATTTGGGTGTTCAAACTTTTTCTCTCTCAGGCGAAGGGGTTCATTGTTGGTCATCCTTACGATGGGGAGTGGAGTTATTAACCATAATCATCTCTCTCTTTCTTGCTCTAGGTAAGTAATATAGATCATAATGATGAGGGGGAATAGCCTTCATTGGAGAAATTCTAGTGTATGCTTCAAATAATGATTATGGTTAAACGTTGGGAAGACCCTTCGATGAAGAAATTCTATCCCAACTACTATGACGTGACCATATTTAGGCTCGCTTTTTTTAGACAGGATACGGATCTTTGGTCGTATATGAAACATATTCCTAAGTACCGCAAAAATTTTCCACCTTATTGCACTTTTGTAGTAGTTGGTATGCAGCTCCTGGTTTTAGGTGAATACGACCCAAATGATTACAAAAAAAACTGGATTCTGTTTTTATATTCAAATTTTATTGCGTAAATGGAGAAATGGCACGAGAATGCCATACCAAAAGTAGATAATTCATTTTGGATGTTGATCGGATTTTGAAAACAAAATTTATGTTGTTGGTGGATCAGATGGGAATGGTATAAAAAACTAAATAAGTTATGGCATATGGCGTGGCACAAGATAATTAGAAAGACAACATGATATGAAGAAAGCTCGAGAAATGAGTCAGGTAGCGTTTCACCAAGGGAAGCTACACGTGATCCACGAATACAATTTTTGTTACGGTCCAACCAAGACACTACAAGAAAAAGTTAAGATAGCAATAGTTTACTTTTTGAAAAAAGTTACTAAAATTTTGCGACACTCACTTTATCAACAGTTTAGCAACAAACGCTCAGATGGTAAGCGGATATTTTTTTGTAGTGAGATGGATTTAGATATATTAGATGTAAGAAGAATGCGCTAGGATTCTTTGGTAACAAAAAACAGTGTTTCTAGAGGAATATATGGGGATGGGAAGGAGGGGGTATGTATAAGTGTTGTGGGCAAAGTCGGTATATTTTCAAGAGAGAGTGTGTTACATGGAATGTTGTGACGACGGATATACCAGTTAAAGTAGAAGGCGTCTAATATTCGACTATGTGGGGGAATAGACTATTGGTAATATGTTTCGTCGAGTCCGATACGGTGGAATTTTTAACATTTGATTTGAAGACGCTGGTGTACATGAAGTTGGTTATGGTCTCTCCCGATTATACTCAGAGTGTTATGTCTGGTTGTTATCTTGAAATATGAAGTTACCTTTGTCGTAGTATTTATATTTCTCATATTCATGTTACTTTGTAACCTTGTATTAAGAATTTATTTTGTTGTCTATTTCAGTGTAAGATTAGAGTTATTGAGTTGTTAAACAATTTCTTGCTCCAATTTCATATTTGATTGTAGTCTCTCCAAAAAAACAAAAAATATGTTCAACCAAATTCACAGTGAGCCGCTAGACAGATTTACAGGACTGGAAATGTTGTTGCACTCAATCAAAAAATATGAAGAACTTGCATTAAGAAGAAAACCGGAGTCAACCAGGTGCTAGCTTAGGGAAAAGTAATAAAAGAAATTTTATTTTTTCATATAAAATTAAGATAATGTAGTTAATTAGTAACCATGCATGCCACAGTAGATTTTTCGTTTGATAATCACTAACTGTCAGTCTGAAAGTGTTTGGGCTTTAATGTTAGCGGTGAGCTGAGAATCATGTGACTATAACCCTAGAAGTACCTGGGTAGCTAGCTCATTTGCTTGACGACACACGTATTGAAAAATATGCAAAACTTAAGGTAATAATTATTGAAAAAAGAAAAACTTTACCTCACCTAAGAATTATGCATGTCATGGGGGTCGCAAGAGAGGGTTTAAACCAGTTTGTTTTCTTCTAAATAAACAAATATCGTGAATGTTGTTAATTTGTTATGTTAATATTTGTAAGAAACTATTTATGCAGTAATATATCTTACAATGACATCTATGATTCCACAATCATTTTAAAAGAAAAACTGTAATTGAAGAATATACAAAAAGGTTATACATAGATATATAACATAATAAGGGAAAAAGGGAGGGAGGCAAGGGCGGATTACAATCCAAAATTGGGTGTTAATCTAACAGTCTGAAGTTTTTTAAGCATGTGAAAATATTTTCCAAAAACTTTTTTCTATTGACTCCGATGATTCTTTTTTTTTTTTTTAAGTTTAAGCAATTGTATTAACGCAACAGAACACAACTTGACATCATAAAAACACTGTCTCGAATAAAAAAGCTATTACCAAAGAAAATAGGAAAACAAACAATGATAATTCTGCTGAAGGAGCTAATGTCTAAATTTGCGCCCGAAGGCTTGACAATGGAGAGACTTTGCAAGACAGGCACTAGTAGGAATTCCGATAAAAAAACGAGTTGACCTCGTAGTATTCGCACTTGTGAGGGGTTAGAATAAGTCACTAACTTAGCCATTTTGGTAGCACCAATGACTTATACATCAACTACTCCAAATTATTTTTAGTTTCAGGAATTCTGATGATAAAGAATTATTCGCTATTTTTAGATAATAAAAAAACACCAAAACGTAACTAAATTCATAAAAATAAAATAAAAAACAGTTTAAACGCATTAAGTTTTCCAAGACTACTATTAGTGAGAAGTAATAAACGTATATGTTGTTGATTAAATGGAAAAGTTACAACAAACTAATATGAATTCTTGGCTCAAAATTATATTGTATAAGATTAAAACTCTATTTTGGATTGTTAGCCGGCCCTCTTCCCAATATGACAGGAGCACACTTTTCTCTTTTAACAAAAAGGATAAACGTTAATTGATATTTATGACACATTAACTGATAGTAGTACATAGGTACAAATGATAGGATAGAATTTAACATAAAAATCAATTTCTCCTTCATAAAAGCAGAAACAAATAACCTGAAAACCAGGGGGGGTGAATACACATTTAATTTGCAATAAAGGGGTTATATAATTTATTGATAATTTCTATATTTCTCTTTTTGGATTTTGAGAAGCCAATATATAAAATTGTACCTAAGAGATCCTAACATATATAAACCACCTTCTTAACACACACACACACATTTATAGGGAGGCGCTGATACCGAGACACCCTGAGGCCTGGGAGTGAATATGTAAAGATTTGTCCCGTACTCTTAGTAATAAGTGGACGAGACAAATCTTTACATCTTCACTTCTCATGCCTTAGTTCTATGTTGTTGTTTGCCTTTTATAAAGCCCGCTTACATCTTTTAAGTTTTCCCTCTCTCCCTTTTCTTGGGACGACTGTAACCCAGGAAGTTCTGGTCTAATTGATGCAGATTAGAGTTTTGTACATATCAGCTCTAACTTTTCTTGAAGCAGCCCAATCATAGATACATGTCTCTATGCGAGGATTGAAGGGTTTTACAATTTTCGTTATATGTCGTTACCATATGTTTCCTTTTTGAGTTATGCCGGAAAGATAGATTGCACGCACATTTGTTGATTTGTTTTTAAAAAGAATGCTTAAATTTTTACATATAAAAAAAAGGTATTTGACTCCGAGAAATTTTAAACTATCATTGTTTCTTCTTTTTTTTATAGGATTGTCTATTTGCATTTTTTACTGGACATCTACAATTGCACTATTGTAGGATAAATTTTGTTGTATAAGATGTCATAGATGCTTTAGTTTTTCCTTGACGATTTATACATGTGTCTTGCAAAGAAAATTTCCATAAAAAGGGGGGGAAATTATACATTAGCATGCTTCCCGGAGAAGGAGAACAAACAATGACAATTCTGCGGAAGGAGCGCAAGTCTAATTTGACACTGAGAGACTTTGCAAGACAGGCACTAGTAGGAATTCCGATAAAAAAACGAGTTCAACTCATAGTATTCGCACTTGTGAGGGGTTAGAATAAGTTACTAACTTGGCCATTTTGATAGCACCAATGACTTATACATCACCTACTCCTCATTATTTTTAGTTTCGAGATTCCTGACGATTTAGAATATTTCGGTATGGTAATGAAAAAAAACCAAAACACAACTAAATTCAAAAAATATGTATAAAAACATCATGTTTTCCAAGACTAAAAACAGTGAGAAATAAGTAACATATATGTTGGAGTGATTAAATGGAAAAGGTACAAAAAACTTGTATGAATTCTTGGCTCAAAGGATGGTGTATCAGATTAAAACTCTATTTTGGAGTGTTAGCCGACCCCTTCTTCCGAATATGACAGGAGCATAGGGGTTTTTTTTCAAAGGAAAGGATAAACGTTAATTGATATTTATGACACATGTATTGGTACTAGTACTACTACATAATAGGATACAATTTAACATGAAACCCAATTTCTCCTTTATAAAAACAGAAACAAATAACCTGAAAACCTGGGGGTTGAATTCCTTTGCGATTTAATACAATTGATACTTATCACACATTAAATGGTAGATATAATTAAGTTCAAAGAATACGTACGTGCCTTCCAATTTAATGCAAAAATTAATAAGGCTTATATAAAAGAGAAACCAGAAAACCCTTGAAAAGCAAAGGAAGATCGCATAAATACTATACCATGTATATGGCTCCACAACCATTTTTTAGTTTTATATTTACCGTGTGTGTATATGTATATATACTATACCATGAGTCTAGTATATTATAGAGATGATTAATTTTATTTTCTCGAAACATCAATACTCATTTTATTTTTGGGGAATAATCAGTCATAACGAAGAAAGACAACATCATCTTTTATACAAAGAACTTAATTTTATATATAAATTTGTTGATAAGTATTTTCATGATAAGATCAGCCGAGGAGAAAGCTCACAAAGGATATAGAATTATTTGTCCAGTATTAGTTATTAGAATAGATTTTTCTGTAGGGATGGAATGGAATTCATGTATAGTAACCTTAGAGTAGACCAGTGATAGTTAAGATATATATATTAAGTACACCTATGAAAAAAATAAGATAAACCCTATTAGAACATTTCTATGTTCTGTAAGATATAAAATTTCAGTATGTTGGAAAAACTTCTCATGATGTTTTGTTTTTTTAGGGTATAGAATGTATCATATAAGATAAAAGAATCCATAGAGGCGTCTAACAAGTACAACTCAGAACAAGCCACAAGACAGACTCTTTTGCCCTTAAATGACTGATCAATGTGACATATCGATTGGTCACAAGACAAAACTATACCAATTTGACCTCAAGCAGGCAACACGTAAATAGAAATTACACTTAAAATTAAACTTTTAAATTTAATTCAATAAAAATCCAGGTGATCAAAATAAAATATACTAGTCAACCAATCGGAACTTCGATTCCACTTGTTCAATACCCTCCATCTAGGTCAACAACTACATATACTAGTCTTAGTTTAATCAAACCCTGATAGTAACTAGTGGAGAACATTTCCTTTTCATGATTACTAGCATAGTTGCTCCCTGCAAGGCACGTGGGCTTTTATTGAATTTTAATAAGTTTTGCACATAGTTTAGTAGTTGGCATTGTAAATTTAGCAGTTAGCAGTTGGCTTTTTTTAGATAAAAATTAAAAAAAAAAATGGTGTAATTAATAAGTCGGAATTGTAAATTTTAAAAGTTATGCACATAGTTTAGCAGTTGGCACCAAATATAACTTTCAATGTAAGTTTTTGCGTGTAATTCCAATATTTAATTTTCTATGATGGGGTATTTCAGATTTAAATATTTGACAAATGTTTTCTGTTTGATTATAACATCAATAATGTTTTTACTAAGCTTTTTTTACTCTTGACCGTTCAAAGAAAAGTAGAATAATCAAGTGATTGTCTGAAGAAATATTTCGGTTCCATAAACTACGTTTCCTTTTCTTCACAATTTAATCACCTTATATACTGTATAATTTTCTGGACTTTGAGAGATACTTGTGTGGTTATTTTAATCACCTTATATACTTTGTCTCTGAGAGCACGTAATTGCTTAACTAAAGTAAAATTGAAAAACAAAGTATATGGACCAATAAAAGCTTTTACCCCTCTAAACATACAACTAAAACCATCAATCAGCGTTCAAACCGGCATTAAAGCTCCCACTATGTGGGGTCTAGGAAATGGATAAGATTTGGTTGTCCTGAAAAATTCAAGTCAGTCTGTCTTGAATTTTCAAAACAGCAAAATCATATCACAATTAGATCCATTTAGTATATTTTTGACTTTATTAATAAGTGCTATGTTTTAGTATGTGACATAACCAAAATAATAGTGTACCAGATTCACGATAGTGTTAATCGTTCGGTATTCAATCCAAAATGCACTATTATTTAGGGTGTACCAACCAATAGTATTTTTTAGTTTTAATTTTAAATTAATTTTAGGGTAGATATTTTTGGGTTCATTAACATGTGTTAAATTTTTAGTATTTTTTAGTTTTAATTTTGAATTAATTTTATGATATATATTTTTGGGTTCATTAATATGTTTTAGGTTTTTAGTATGTGACACACCCTAAGTAATAATGAACTAGATTCAGGGGTAGTGTTAATCGTTCGATGTTGATTCCAAAACATTAAAACGAAAATATAACATACAAAATTATATTATTTAAAATAAAATAAAAAACATACCAAAATACATATTTTGCTGCCTGAAAAATTCAAGGCAAGCTGCCTTGAATTTTTTAGGGCAGCAAAAATGCATCCTGGGGAATGGTCGAACCATACTGGGATTAATTTATTAATGTAGACAATCTCTCATTCTCTTTATATGTAGTAGAAGTAGCTAGATTGCAACTTCTATTTTTTTGTTTCCGAGGAACTTTCTTCCCATATTTTTTCAGGTTGGTTTGATTGCAGCTTTAAACCAAATAAGCTGCATTTTTTAGGTTCAATATAAGATCACTAGGTTCATCCGGCTTTAGTGTTCTAGCTTTTGTAGCAAAAGATCTTAAACAACAAAAACCAAATGCATTTCAAACTTAAAAATAGTAACCGAGCTTAAAAGCTGCAAATGAACTGAGTTAGACTACTGATTTGTTTTGGTAATCAGAGAAATTGAGCTTATTAGGATGTTTCTTTTAGAAGTAAACATTTTATAATGAATGCGGCACAATGTTTCCCACAGGAGGGAACAAAAATACTTTCCTTATACTCCCTCCGTTCCTAATTAATTGTTTTTTACGAAATTACGTGCAATTTTGAACGGGTTATAACATGTATCAAAATTGTCGAAATGAAAATTTTCAAAACCAAATCATATAATTTAATGTTTGCACTATGTAATTAACTTTTGAAAATTTTCATTCATAATAATCATACAACTATAATAATATAGTTATAGTTTAATAGGTTGTATAAGAGTATATATATATCTTTAGGATTAGTTACATATGGAAGGAGTTTTAGAGTTTTTTTTTAAGTATGGTTGATATTACTTATTTTTAGTGTATATAACGGATTGTATTTAATGGTTTGTATCGTATCGGTCTGGTTTGGATTAACACAATTTAAATCTAAAACAAATCATTAAGAACGGATTTGAAATTTTTGAATTCAAAACCAAACCATTGAATTTCAAAACCTAACTGACTTCCCTTGTTAACAACCAAGACTTTTCTCGTTTACGGGATTTTTCCTTCTCTTTTGATGCAAAAGTGAATACGTCGATAAGCTACCCCACATACTGCTCTAGCGTCTATATGTTTTTTTTTTCTTTTGGTACAACCAACATATATATCTGTACAAGTAGGATGTCTCACATTGTACCGTTTATTTACCTGATATAGTTGCCAAGGCATATACTCAGAGGCGGAACCAGTATATTTTTCTTCGAGGGGCCATGGTATAAAAAATATGTCGAATAAAAAAAATTATGGTTTAATACAAAAAAAAATAAAAAATCTATGTTCAACCTAGCATAAAATAAATATTAAATCAAGACAAAGTACATTGGACAGTAAAATAATTTTTTATATAATCTTGTTTGGGAAAATACATTGGGTATTTAGAAAATTTGGTAATTTTAAACTAAAAAACAAAAAAAAATTAGAAAAAGAAAACTAACATGATTTGAACTTCTAACATTTCACTAACTTATGGTCCAATTTTATCATTCCACCAACAACTCTTTTTTTTTAATTGGGGGAAGAGATATATGTATATATCTCAGAATTTTTTTAATTACATATATAAAAAAAAAATTGAAAATCGTTACGGGGGTGGCGACGGCCACCCCCAGCCCCCCTTCGGTCCGCCCCTGCATATACTATCAAATAATTAAACAACTTGCATAATGTTGTCATGCGTTGAAATATCACTTTGTACCAAAAAAAATTCTTCAATTTTTTAGGTATATCTTCATAGAGGTAGGGCTGTAAATGAGATGAGTTGTTCGTGGAGTCATTCGTATTCGACTCGGCTAATGTTCGGTTCATGTTCGTTCATTTATAAATGAATACGATAATGAACAAGAATATAATGTTCGTCTATTAAGTGAACTGAACATGTCTCTGTTCGGTTCGTCTAATCTCGTGTTCGTGTAAATATATATAAAGTTGTTAAAATAAAAAATCAAATCTATTAATTATGTAACAAAAACTAATATCACTACACAATTAATAAACTTATTTATGCTCTAATAATATAAATGATATGTTTGTATTATTTCGACCTTATTATGGTACTGTATATCATTATACTATAAATACAGTACCGATTTTATCGTTAAGTGTTCAACTCGTTAAAATAATCATATGTATGTAAAAAAGAATTTATATAATATATAAACTTAAAGTTATATGTGAACTAGTTTATTCTAGTTAACAATATAGTAATATATGATAAAATTTAATAATATTTTAAAAAGAAAGAAATATGTATATTTTTTTCAATTATTGAATATTTTGGAAGAAATTAGATGTTTACGAACAACTCGTGTTCGACTCGTCAAATGTTCAGTTCATGTTCATCAAACGTTCATTCGTATTTACATGAACATGAACTGAACATAAACAAGGATTTTAGTTCATGAACTGAACATAAACAGAGTTTTGTTCGTTTCGTTTCGTTTCATTTACAGCCCTACATACAGGGCAGATAATATCTCAACACCCTTGGATCATATGTTCAATGAATACTTTCTTGACATGGCAATATAGATATAGCTGTCACGCCCCAAAATCCATAAACACGGATATCGAGGCATGACCTTTTTAAATAAAAGAAAAGAGAACCTGTTGGTACGAATTTAAAAATTTAAAAAGAAAACACTAACGAGCTAAAGGAATAATTAACGGATAAATAAAAAGTTTGCCAAACGCGGCTACAAGTCTGGATTTATAAAAGCTAAAAATAACGAACGAATGAATTTGCCCGTAGACTACAACCTCAAAAACAATCTAAGTAAAAAGAAAGTAAAAGCCCGAACCCATGTGATGCCTTGCTAAAACTCTTAACCATACGCCTCAACCTAAGTTGTACCTGAAATACAAAATTATAACGGTGAGTCCCACGCACATAACTAGACGGGACGGCACCACAAATACCGTCACTCCATCCCATAAATGCAAGAGCTCACAAATTCTACAACTACGATAATCGACGTATAAATAGAAATATAATGACATTCTACAACTACGATGAATTAAATAAATTAAATACACATCAACAGCATACATGGACCTCTCACGCCACCTACCCCAGTCCGTAAGGTAGGTCATTCCCTATCCTTTCGGCCGTCTTCTGTCCCCGGATTTAGGGAGAGACAGAGACCATTGCAACATAAAAGTAGATTTATAGTGCGCACTTGGACCTCTCACGCCACTCGTCCCAGTCCGTAAGACGAATCATTCCCTATCCCTTCGGCCGTCTTATGCCCCCGGAATTAGGGAGAGACATAGACCATTGCTAACATAAAAGTAAATATAGTGCACACTGGGACCTCTAACGCCACTCGCCCCGGTCCGTAAGACGAGTCATTCCCTATCCCCTCGGCCGTCTTCTGTCCCCGGAATTAGGGAGAGACAGAGACCATTGCCACTACAGCTAAATCACAAGGCCTCGGCCAATAATATAAAATCATTCAAATAACACCATCTCATACGTATAAATATTAAGGTCTCGGCCAATAATATTATACTATTCAACTAACATAAACTCATACGTAACCTAACGTAATACAAGATAAACCATAATCATAGATGCTAGATTCACAACTAGCCAATCACTTCAACAACATAAAAACCCATTCAGGCATTTTAACAAACACCTTGTATGCATAATATAAAACTCATCTTTATTCAACAATAATTCACCCAATTCTATCAACAACCATAATAATACATAATCAACGCATAATATACGTAACCCCTTAATATTATTATTAATCCGAAATCAAAAGACTAAATCCACAACTAATCCAAAATCAAACAAGTGAATTAAAAATATAACAACTAAACCCCAATTATCAATTTAAGAACATAAATAATATAAAAGGCAAAAACCCCCAATTTGTAATAAACGTAAAACCTAATCCTAACATACACCCTCGTCTAGTCGCAATGGATAACCCCCGTTACCTTAGCGTGTAGAGGAGATGATTCCGGTGATAATCCGCTAACGTGGTTTCTCTTCTTCTTCTTCTTCTTCTTCTTCTCTTTTCTCTCTTTTCTCTCTTTTTCTCTCTTGTTTTTAGGTTTAAAGAATGAAAGTGGGCTGATTTTTAGGTTTAGAAAAACTGTTTTTTGATAGTTTGTGGAAGCGAACTATTTGGTCTCCAAAGTTCTAAAAGCTAACTTTTAATCAAAAATATTAATAAACTACTCAATAATAACAAATTTTTATAAACAAATCTATTGGGTCCTTTTTATTAGTAAAATTAGTAACAGGTTTTTAAAATAAAGTTTTTCGGAAGAGTTTCGGTTTTTGGTTAAAAATTAGTCGAGTGACCGGTTTTTGGTAAAATTTGTATAAAACATTTTTGGATAAATTAAATTATGAATAAAACCATTTATAAAAATACGGGATGTTACAATAGCATTAGTGAAGCTTTATCCATATTGAATCACTTTCTTTAATTGCAGCTTAGCTCAAGTCCATTAACGAATGTCAAGAAATACGTCGAGCTATGGAGCTTTAAGAACTCATTAAACGAGTGAGTGAACATTGACATATAGATTTTTGTCCGGATATTGCCTTAGTACTCGATTAATGTTTTCTTTTTTCTTTTGTTTTCTTTCCACTTCTCCTCAATCATCTTTTATCAGATTGAAACCTTTCTCAAGTACTTCAGTTAAATACAATTGTTAGGTCATAGATTTTGGACCCTATTATTTGTCATTGTTAAGCCAAAATCATGTTTGACATTATATTGCATAAACTTCATAGTATAGTTTATTTGATTAATAATTTTCTATGAGAAGTTAAAAAAAACAATTGAGTTACAACTTCAGTTATAATTCAAGATATAACTAAATATGGCAGGCAGATTTATTAAAGATTTTGTAAAAGGATACTTTTGATATCTTCCATAGTTAAACGTGGTCATCAATTTGGAAAAGAAATGAGATGAAATCTGAAAAATTAAAGAACTTAAATATATGGAAAGACTCAAAATTTTCAAGACAAAATAAAAAGATTTAGGAATATGTTTCCTATTTGATAAACTTAGTATCTTTTGTAAAAGCTATATCTAAAGCATATTAGCCTTTATTATTGGGTGTGTGTTTTACAATGTAGACATCAGATTATAGAGATCAAACACCCGTTGTATACGAGAAATTAAGAAAAATTAAGAAAAATCATAGGCTTAGTTTTGTAACATCCCGTATTTTTATAAGTGGTTTTATTTATGATTTAATTTATCCAAAAACGTTTTATTCAAATTTTACCAAAAACCGGTCACTCGACTAATTTTTTGCCAAAAACCGAAACTCTTCCGGAAAACTTTATTTTAAAAACCTATTACTATTTTTATTAATAAAAAGGACCCAATGGATTTGTTTCTAAAAATTTGTTCTTTTTGAGTAGTAAAACAATATTTTTGGATTAAGAGTTAACTTTTAGAACTTTGGGGACCAAATAGTTCGCTTCCACAAACTATCTCAAAACAGTTTTTCTAAAACCTCAAATCAGCCCACTTTTAATTCATTAAACCGAAAACAAACCTAAAACAAAAGAAAAGAGATAAAAAGAGAGAAAAAGAGAGAAAAAGAAGAAGAAGAAGAAGAAGAAGAAGAAGAAGAAGAAGAAGAAGAAGAAGAAGAAGAAGAAGAAGAAGAAGAAGAAGAAGAAAAGGAAACCACCGTTAGCGGGTTCATACCGGAAGCATCTCCTCTACGCTCTAAGGTAACGAGTGTTATCCATTGCGACTAGATGAGGGTGTATGTTAGGTTTTGGTTTTGTGTTTATTATAAATTGGGGGTTTTTGCCTTTATTATTAATTATGTTCTTAAATTGTTAATTGGGGTTTATTGGTTGTAATTTTAATTCCATTATTTGAATTGTAGAGGTTGAGACCTTAGACATATTAATTTCGGATTAATGAGAATATTGATGGGTTGTGTTTTGTTATGCGTTGATAATGTGTTATCATAGTTGTTGATGAAATAGGGTAATTTATTGTTGATTCAAGATGAATTGTAGTTTATGCATACAAGATGTTTGTTAAAATGCCTGAATGAGGTTTATGTTGTTAGACTTGTTTGGCTAGTTGTGAATCTAGCACATATGCTTATGGGTTATGTTGAATTACGTTAGAGTGACGTATGAGAATGGGTTATTTAAGTGGATTTATATTATTGGCCGAGGCCGTATGAGAATATGATATTTGCGTGGATTTATATTATTGGCCGAAGCCTTGTGATTTAGCTGTAGTGGCAATGGTCTCTGTCTCTCCCTAATTCCGGAGACAGAAGATGGCTGAGGGGATAGGGAATGACTCGTCTTACGTATTGGAACGAGTGGCGTGAGAGGTCCCAGTATGCACTATATTTAATTTATTGTTAGCAATGGTCTATGTCTCTCCCTAATTCCGGGGACATAAGACGGCCGAAGGGATAGGGAATGACTCGTCTTACGGACTGGGATGAGTGGCGTGAGAGGTCCAAGTGCGCACTATAAATCTACTTTTATATTAGCAATGGTCTATGTCTCTCCCTAATTCCGGGGGCATAAGACGGCCGAAGGGATAGGGAATGACCTACCTTACGGACTGGGGTAGGTGGCGTGAGAGGTCCATGTATGCTTTAGATGTGTGATGAAGTTACTTAATTTATCTCGTTGTAGGATGTTATAATATTTCTTTTTATATGTTGATTATCGTTGTTGTTGTTGTTGTTAGTCTTGCATTTATGGGATGGAGTGACGGTATTTTGTGGTGCCGTCCCGTCTATGTATGTGCGTGGGACTCACCGTTACAATTTTTTCTTTCAGGTATAATTTAGGTTGAGACGTTCGGTTAGGAGCTATGGCAATACATCACATGGGCTCGGGGCTTTCATTTTCTTTTCACTTAGATTTTATTTTAAGGTTGTAGCCTACGGGCAATTTACATTCGTTTATTTCTTTTTATAAATTTGTCAAAACTGTCTCGTCTTGTAGCCGCGTTTGGCAAATTCTATATTTATTTGTTTAAGCTTTCCTTTAAGCTCGCAAGTGTTTTCTTTTAAAAAAAATTTAAATTTTGTACCAACAGGTTTCACTTTTCTTTTATTTAAAAAAGTCATGCCTCGATATCCGTGTTTATGAAATTTGGGGCGTGACAAGTTGGTATCAGAGCTAACTAGGTTCTTGTATACTTTGGGACGGCAGGAAGATGGGTAACCATTGGACCAAGATCCATCGTATCATTTTCACAAAACTTTTTCAAAAAAAAAATAAAAACTCAAACTTTTTCTAAAAACGGGAGGGTTGCATTTAGCTTAAGACATGTAACTAGAAGTTAGTAGTAGTTGATGTAAGGAAAGTCCACATGTGAGGCAAGTTGGGGACAATGAGGATGCTTGTTGATCCTGGCTCGCTAAACTCGTGGGTGTACCTTTCGTCGGTATGTGTGAATGAATACCTTAGCGATTGGAGTTCTAGAGTATGTGAGGACGCTCGAATGCTTTAGGATAACGTATCATGATGGGTTATCCCTCGCACTTTTGTGTTGTTTGTATGCGTGTGTAGATTAATATAGTGTGTACGAGGTATAAGTTTGCATGTCAAGTAGTAGCGAGCTAATAGAGTGCGAGACTTATAAGGTTGATGGGTTTATGTAGTGTATTTCCAATTTATTGACTTATGTGTGAATGAATAATTTTATGCGAATAGATGTTGAAATGTTGTAGACTAAATGATGTAGTTGTGTGATATGTTCCATGTAAGGAAATTACAAGTGTTGAGAAATTTTGCGTTTTTGTAATATTATTTTCTGCAGAAGAAAACGATCGGTTGTATGCCTCTTTCGATCGGTCGAATTTCTTCAGACCCTACTGGTCAGTTTTTGACCAAAAACGATCGGTCTTTTTTCTAAAACGATCGGTCGTATGCTAAAACGATCGGTCGTTTATCAAAAACGATCGGTCGTATCTGGCAATTTTGCTATTTTTCTCGTTATACTTCAAACGCTCGTAACTTCTTCGTTTTAACTCTGATTCTGGTTCCGCTTGAACCATTGGTTTCGTTTTTAAGTACTCTATCTTTTTGGCATTTTGAAATTTACAGTTTCTACTTTTGGAAAAGACAAATCGTTCTATCATCGAACTACAGAAAGCTTGATAAAGTTATTAGCATGTAAAACAAGCTTTTATCATGTATGATTATTCATATATGAGTAGTAGTGTTGAGTGAGACAACTAAAGTGTTGGTTTAACTTGTTTATAGTCATGGCTATTACCACAAGGACTAGTAGACGGGGACCAGCTACACGTGGAGGTGCACCACCATCAAGCGGTGCAGCTACCCGAGGTGGGGCAAACGGAAGAGCAGGAAGAGCTCCAAGGGGAAGGGGAGCAACTAGAGGAAGAAGGACTACTAGAGGTCATGGGGGAAGAGGTAACGCTGGTGCCCCACCACCTGAGCAACCCGAGACTGAGAATGTGTATGAGGAAGTGAATGTGGAAGAAGAAGAGACCTTTGCACTTGAACCGGAAACGGTAAATGCTAATCAGGTGATGACCGACCTTCAGAAAGTGGTGCAAATGATGGTGCAGAATGCACAACCTGGGAGTTCAAGCAGCAATGGATTGCTTAACTTCACCCTATTAGGGGCTTCGACTTTCGATAGGGTAGGTGAACCATCCATAGCTGAGGGATGGGTGAACGAAATGGAGAAATACTTATCGGCATCGGGAATTGTAGATGGAGGGAAAAGGATGAATATGGCTCAATTTCACCTAAAGGGTGAAGCACGGAAGTGGTGGTTGGGGATCGTAGATACTTACGACTTAAGCAACTTCGAATGTGTTGGCCCGTGCGGCTAAACCTTAGAGGGGGGGGGGTGAATAAGGTTTTTAACGTTTTTCGCGGAATTAAAATTAATGGCAACTAGCAACCCAACTATTCGCAATTCTAAGCTTAAGCGTTTAATAAATGGTAATGAAATGCTAGAAGTCCTAAACGCAAGCAAGAAAATAAGCAATAATATAAGTTGCGAAAAGTAAAGGTTAAGGAAAGAAATTGACACCGCGATTTATAGAGGTTCGGAAAAATGGCCTACGTCCTCTCCTTGGTACTACCGAGTATTTCACTAAAAATCTTCTTTCGGATATTACAAATCCTATCGAGCTCAATCAATCGATTGGCTCACCCTCTACCCGAGGTTCCTAATCTTGATACAAGTGCAAGCGAACACGTTTTACGAGTCAATGACTCCCCCTCAATCTATGAGTACCCAAGTATTTAACCTAGAACTTTTAACCAACACTTTGGCTTAAAAGCTTCTACCCAAACACTCACTCACAAATGAGCTTATAATATGCTCTTTACAATTTATTGAAATTGAAACAACATCCACAATTTGATTGCTTCTAAATAAGCTAATTTGTGGTTTTGATGATGTTTGATCTTTGTTTGAGCTCGAATTGCTTTTTCATCAATTTCCCTCTTTTTCGAATTATTTCACCAAAATGGTGATTTTTAGGGTTTTGATTTAGAGGGTTTGAAGGATGATGATTGTGCGTGATTGGGAGAGTGATTGGGGTGGTTTGTATAGACCAAAAGGTCTGTTTTGTGTTTTATGACCATTGGTAGTGGTTGAGGGCTTTTATCTAGAGGTTAAAACTGTTTCCCAGAATAAGCTGAAAAGTTGTCCTTGAAATCTGCAGAAAACGATCGGTCGTTTTCTGCATTTTGATCGGTCGTTTTCAGAAACCGATCGGTCGTTTTCTTTAGTCGATTTATCGTTTTTATAACGATCTCTCTGGAAGAATTTGGACCAAAAACGATCGGTCGTTTTTGTCCAAACGATCGGTCGTTTCTTCAGTATTCCCGCTTTACTTCGAATGCTTGTAATTTCTTCGTTTTAGCTCCGATTCTGGTTCCGCTTGAACCTGTGGCTTCGTTTTTCTGGGCTCTATCTTTCTGATGTTCTGAAATTTATATTTTATACTTTTGGAAAAGACAAAGCGTTATATCATCGAAATAGAGAAATTGTAAAATCATTAAAAACATAGTCAAACTTATAATCAAAATCAATTATTGAACCCATGGTTCAACAGAATGGAACGAGTTCATCGAATTGTTAAATCGGCAGTTTCTTCCCGATTCATATAAGGATGAAATGAGGAGGTGCTTCGAAGAACTATATCAAGGGGGTATGACCGTTCAAGCATACCAACTAAAGTTTACCTCACGCTCGAGGTATGCCCCAGAATCTGTTATAGGGGGTGCAGAAAGATGTAGGAGATTCATGAAGGAGTTGAATCCGACCATCTCGTTACAATTGGCATCAGCTCGACATGTCAACTATAATGAATTGGTAAAATCAGCCCAAGCTGTGGAGGGAGCTCTACTCCATAGCAAGAGAATCTTGGAGAAATCAAAAACCGGAAATGCTCCGAGGGAAGAAAAGAAGCGGATTTGGGATATGGCGAATAATTCACGATTTCAACAACCAGGAAGAGGAGAGAGGAGTTTTAATCCACCACCGACAAACGTCGTGATAAGGGGAGCGTGTTTCCACTATGGAGACGCGAGCCATCGACAATTCGAGTGCCCTAGGGTCCAATGTAGGACTTGCAACCGATTTGGACATACGGCAAGGGTGTGTCCCGGGGGACAAGGAAGAATCGACACCAACCGGCACTTTAACCAACCTAGGTTGCCACCACCACCACCAAGAGGACCAGGATTCGTACCACCACACCAATTACCTGGGAACAAAGGGGGAGGATTTCGAGGTAACCACCAAGGAGGGGGAAATCGTGGGAACTGCCGAGGAGGCTATCAAGGCCTGGGGAACCGAGGAAATTATGGGAGAAATCGAGGACCGCAAGGAAACCCACCAGCTCAGGCTCGTTTATATGCCTTGCCACAGTTGCCACACCAAGGAGATCCGGAAAATGTACAAGGTATGGTTCTTGTGTGCTCATCTTGGGCACATGTTCTTTTCGATATGGGAGCTTTGCGTTCTTTTATATCTAGATGTCTAGTTGAGTCTTTGTCGTTAGAAGTTAGGGTTCTGGAGAACCCAATTGTTGTGGAGACTCCTGTTGGGGGTCGAGTTGTGTTGGACCGAGTGTGTCGGTCTTGTGAGATAATGGTCACGGACCACTCATTTATATTTGATTTAGTTGTCATCGAGATGTCAGAATTCGATGTGATCCTTGGAATGGACTGGTTGGTTCATTTCAACTCTTTCATCGATTGTGTTCGACAAAAAATTTTCCTTACAACTTCATCCGGAGATGAGGTGTTCTTTCGTGGGGAAAGGGACGCTACCCTTTCTTCTATTCCTTATTATTCCAAGCGGGTTGTGGGCAACATGTCTTGTCTTTTGGATAGTCTTTCGATAGTGGATAACGACGAGGAAGTGGAAACGTGGCCAAGCGTAGTGGACGACTTTAGAGATGTGTTTCCGAAAGATCTACCGGGTTTACCACCGAAAAGAAGGTTAGATTTTTCTATCGACTTGGTACGGGGAACGGCACCCATAGCCATTTCCCCGTACCGATTGGCACCGGCTGAGTTAAAAGAGTTAAGTAAGTAGTTAGAAGAACTGCTGGAGAAGGGGTTTATTAGGCGGAGTACGTCACCGTGGGCGGCACCGGCCTTATTCGTGCAAAAGAAGGATGGGTCGATGAGGATGTGCATCGACTATCGGAAGCTAAATAGGGTGACTATTAAGAATAAGTACCCACTACCTAGAATTGATGATTTGTTTGACCAACTGAAGGGAGCAACGTTCTTTTCAAAAATCGACTTACGATCAGGCTATCACCAATTGAGGGTGAAGGATGAGGATATTTCGAAAACGGCCTTTAGGACCCGGTATGGTCACTATGAGTTTGTGGTCATGTCATTCGGGTTAACTAATGTGCCGGAAGAATTTATGGAATTAATGAACCGGATCTTTATGGAGTATCTCGACAAGTTCATTGTGGTCTTCGTCGACGATATCTTGATTTACTCGAGTTTAAGAGAGGAACATGAGGAGCATCTCCGTTTAGCGTTGCTCACGTTGAGAGAGCACCAACTTTATGGAAAATTTAGCAAATGTGAGTTTTGGCTAAATGAGGTGAAATTTCTTGGACATGTGATCACAGAAGAAGGGGTAAAGGTGGACACGACGAAAATAGAGGCAGTTTCGAAATGGGCACAACCGAAGAATGTGTTCGAGATTCGAAGTTTCTTGGGTTTAGCGGGATACTATCGACAGTTTGTCAAGGATTTCTCAAAGTTAGCAACTCCAATGACTTAACTTACCAAGAAAGGGGTGAAGTTCGCGTGGAGTGAGGCTTGCGAGAAAGCTTTCTTAGAGCTCAAGAAGCGGTTGACTAGTTCCCCCATACTAGTTATTCCCGAGCAAGGAAAGGGTTACCAAGTGTATTGCGATGCTTCGAATGAAGGTTTGGGTTGCGTCTTAATGCAAGACAGAAAGGTTATCGCATACGCTTCGCGACAACTAAAAATTCATGAAAAGAACTATCCGACTCATGACCTAGAGCTAGCGGCAATAGTTCATGCGTTGAAGATATAGAGGCATTATCTGTTCGGGGAAAAGTTCGAAGTGTTCTCGGATCACAAAAGCTTAGGGCATATTTTTACCCAACGGGATTTAAATATGCGACAACGACGATATATGGAATATCTGGAACAGTACGACTACAACTTGCACTACCACCCGGGAAAGGCCAATGTAGTGGCGGATGCTTTGAGTGGAAAGTCCCATGCTACCTTAGCGCATGTGGCGATCGACGAATGGAGGATGATGGGAAAAGTGAACGAGTTTGACTTGGAGTTGGGACATGTTAATGTGGGGACCTTGTACACAATAGTGGTACAACCAGAACTTGTGAGTAGGATTCTGGAAGCACAAGATGGGGACGAGAAAGTGGAGAGCTATTAGAAACAGATGAGTTCTAGCGAAGGATTAGATAGCTGGACGAAAGGAACCGATGGAGGACTACAATTTAAGGGAAGCACTTACGTGACGGAAAATATGAGGAACGAGGTATTAAAGGAGTTTCACCACTCCCGATTAGCCGTTTATCTCGGCAGGACAAAAATGTATCACGATGCGAAGAGACAATTTTGGTGGCCCGGAATGAAACGAGATGTAGCTTCATATGTTAGAAAGTGCCTAACTTGCCAACAAGTGAAGGCGGAACACCAAAGGCCGGCGGGTATGCTCCAACCTATACCGGTGGCGGAATGGAAGTGGGAAAGGATAGCAATGGATTTTGTGACCAACTTACCTAAATCGGTAAGTGAGAATGACGCTGTGTGGGTTGTGGTCGACCGTTTGACCAAATCTGCACACTTCATTGTGATTAAGATGATGAATTCGGTGGAAATCTTGGGACGAAAGTATATCAAGGAAATTGTTAGACTTCATGGGGTACCAATTTCGATAGTATCGGATCGAGATGCGAGGTTTGTGTCGAGGTTCTGGGGCGCATTGCAAAGTGCCTTAGGGACCAAGTTGACAATAAGTACGGCGTTTCATCCCCAAATGGATGGACAATCGGAGCGGACTATCCAAGTGCTAGAGGATATGTTACGCGCATGTGTGAATGACTTCAAGGGAGGCTGGGAGAGTCATCTACCCTTGGTTGAGTTTGCGTATAATAATAGCTTCCAAGCTAGTATTGGCATGGCACCTTTCGAGCCTTTATACGGGCGGCCATGTAGGTCTCCGGTGTGTTGGACCGAGGTGGGAGAAGAGGAAATGTTAGGACCGCAATTGATTCAAGAAACGACAGAAAAGATCAAGTTAATTCGACAAAGGCTTGAGACTGCTCGAAGTAGGCAAAAGAGTTATGCGGATAAGAGGAGGAGACATTTGGAATTCGAAAAGGGGGATCAAGTATTCTTGCGAGTTTCGCCCAGGAAGGGGATTATGAGGTTTGGCTCTAAAGGGAAGTTGAGCCCGAGATTTATCGGACCATTTGAGATCGTGGACCGAGTTGGAGAAGTTGCATACCGGTTGGACTTGTCACCAAAGTTGGCGGGGGTTCACCCGGTGTTCCATGTGTCAATGTTGAAAAAGTATCATCACGATCCTTCACACGGGGTGGACTTTGAGGACATTGAGGTTAGTGCGGATGTGACCTACGAGGTGGGACCTACGAGGATTATCGACGTGCAAGAGAAGGAACTTCGAGGAAAAACAATTAGATTGGTAAAGGTGGTTTGGAAACACCATGGGGTCGAGGAGGCAACTTGGGAATGTGAGGATGAGATGAAGCGGAAGTATCCTGACCTCGTGCTTACTTTAGGTACTTTTCTTTAGATGTTTTCTAATTTCGGGACGAAATTTCTTTATCGGGGAAGGGTTCTAACGCCTAGAGTTTGTAGTTTATTTTATTAGAGTTTAGTTTACTAGAAAGACCGTATTTGGAGTTTTGTAGAAGCATGTGAGTTGTGAGGTAGAAGCACGTCAGCTTAGTTTACTTTATTGTCTTTTATGTCACAGCTGCTTGTTTTATATTGTTGTCTTTTATTCTGTTAGATATTGTATACAGGCGGTTATTCTGACATGTTGTGCATTATCTGGAGTTTATCTTATTAGACGTTGTGGAGTTGTTACGGGTTGTGAACCCTGCGTATTTTATTTCTTGAATTATGTCACGAATTGTACGTTTAAAATTTTTATAGCCTTGTTTATAGAAGTTTAGAATTTCTGGGTGTAGTTGTTTAGAGAGGAAATTTCGGGACGAAATTCTTTTAAGGAGGGTTAGTTGTAACATCTCGTATTTTTATAAGTGGTTTTATTTATGATTTAATTTATCCAAAAACGTTTTATTCAAATTTTACCAAAAACCGGTCACTCGACTAATTTTTTGCCAAAAACTGAAACTCTTCCGAAAACTTTATTTTAAAAACCTGTTACTATTTTTATTAATAAAAAGGACCCAATAGATTTGTTTCTAAAGATTTGTTCTTTTTGAGTAGTAAAACAATATTTTTGGATTAAGAGTTAACTTTTAGAACTTTGGGGACCAAATAGTTCGCTTCCACAAACTATCTCAAAACAGTTTTTCTAAACCTCAAATCAGCCCACTTTTAATTCATTAAACAAAAAATAAACCTAAAACAAGAGAAAAGAGAGAAAAAGAATAAGAAGAAGAAAAAGAGGAAACCACCGTTAGCGGGTTCATACCGGAAGCATCTCTACGCTCTAAGGTAACGGAGGTTATCCATTGCGACTAGATGAGGGTGTATGTTAGGTTTTGGTTTTGTGTTTATTATAAATTGGGGGGTGTTGCCTTTATTATTAATTATGTTCTTAAATTGTTAATTGGGGTTTATTGGTTGTAATTTTAATTCCATTATTTGAATTGTAGAGGTTGAGACCTTAGACATATTAATTTTGGATTAATGAGAATATTGATGGGTTGCGTGTTGTTATGCGTTGATAATGTGTTATCATAGTTGTTGATGAAATTGGGTAATTTATTGTTGATTAAAAATGAATTGTAGTTTATGCATACAAGATGTTTGTTAAAATACCTGAATGAGGTTTATGTTGTTAGACTTGTTTGGCTAGTTGTGAATCTAGCACCTATGCTTATGGGTTATGTTGAATTACATTAGAGTGACGTATGAGAATGGGTTATTTACGTGGATTTATATTATTGGCCGAGGCCGTATGAGAATGTGATATTTGCGTGGATTTATATTATTGGCCGAGGCCTTGTGATTTAGCTGTAGTGGCAATGGTCTCTGTCTCTCCCTAATTCCGGAGACAGAAGACGGCCGAGGGGATATAGAATGACTCGTCCTACGGAATAGGGCGAGTGGCGTGAGAGGTCCCAGTATGCACTATATTTAATTTATTGTTAGCAATGGTCTATGTCTCTCCCTAATTCCGGGGACATAAGACGGCCGAAGGGATAGGGAATGACTCGTCTTACGGACTGGGACGAGTGGCGTGAGAGGTCCAAGTGCGCACTATAAATCTACTTTTATGTTAGCAATGGTCTATGTCTCTCCCTAATTCCGGGGGCATAAGACGGCCGAAGGGATAGGGAATGACCTACCTTACGGACTGGGGTAGGTGACGTGAGAGGTCCATGTATACTTTAGATGTGTGATGAAGTTACTTAATTTATCTCGTTGTAGGATGTTATAATATTTCTTTTTATATGTTGATTATCGTTGTTGTTGTTGTTGTTAGTCTTGCATTTATGGGATGGAGTGACGGTATTTTGTGGTGCCGTCCCGTCTATGTATGTGCGTGGGACTCACCGTTACAATTTTGTCTTTCAGGTACAATTTAGGTTGAGACGTTCGGTTAGGAGCTATGGCAATACATCACATGGGCTCGGGGCTTTCATTTTCTTTTCACTTAGATTTTATTTTAAGGTTGTAGCCTACGGATAATTTACATTCGTTTATTTCTTTTTATAAATTTGTCAAAACTGTCTCGTCTTGTAGGCGCGTTTGGCAAATTCTATATTTATTTGTTTAAACTTTCCTTTAAGCTCGCAAGTGTTTTCTTTTAAAAAAAAATTAAATTTTATACCAACAGGTTTCACTTTTCTTTTATTTAAAAAGGTCATGCCTCGATATCCGTGTTTATGAAATTTGGCGCGTGACAAGTTTCTAGAGAGATTGATAAGGTTTAATTTGTGAGTTATAGAGTTAGGTATATACGCTAGAGTATTGTAAATCTCAAAACTCGTTATTGTCCTTAACATATCAATAAATCACTGGGTGAGTGCCTCGGAGATGTAGATCTGGATTGGGTCGAACTCCGTGATCAAACGTCTCGTGTTCAATGTTTTTTATTAACTTCACAGAATAATTCAATTACAACTTGAGTTATAACTGAAACTCCAGTTATAACTGAGTTCGTAACTGACAACGCGTAACAGCAGTCGGAAATTCGGCTTTATGTTTCTTTCAACAATATTAATAAAATCACAAAATGCCGTTGCAACATAGGTGAGTGGAATAGAGAGAAAAGTTATATAGAACCAAATCAGTCCAACAGAGAGATGCAAAGCAAACTGCTGCTATTGACCTAATCGCCAAGTTGAACGATCTAATCGCCAGGTTGAACGATCTTCACTCATACTCGGATGGTGGGAAATGTAAAGGGTGATTATACTCATCAATTTCTGTAAAATAAGAAGAGAAATTATGAAATGGCTCGAAAGGATTGCTTTAGCTAATGAGGTATCAGTAGTCCACTATGTATTATGTTTCTGTTTTTGTTTTTATTTTGGAAGTTAACTTTCTTGTTTATAATATACATCTCTGGACGGTTTCACAGTGTGTTTACAGTTGTTCTTTTTTTTTTGATAAATTTGCATGCTTTCTCTTAATATGCCATTCAATGGAAAGGCCTGTTAGGGAGATGCATATATTTTTAATTTTTTTAATCGGACATTATATTAAATATCGAAAAAGGAAAATAACGTTGATTTGCAATATATATTAGTATGAGTCTAATGAATTTTGCAAAATCATCTACTCTAAACTTCTGATTATGTATTTTAGTTGTGGAAAACACAGCACAATAGCACATTCAATAATATTATTGAAGTTTGATTACCAAAAATATGGAAAATAATTGATCAAGCTTCACTAGATTTTCTAACTAGGTGCATCAATGTTATATATAGTGCTTCGCCTTTAGTGTAATAGAGATAGCATTCGTCTTAATTAGCTGTATTCCATTATATTACCTTATTCTACCTTTATATTCACAGCATTTCAAATTTCAAGTTTTGTACACTACGAACACTAGTCTTACTTTAGCACTTGACGTTGTCACACACGTAGTTGGCATACAAAAAAATTGATAAAACTCAAGACTATGACAAGGTCAAGGTAACACATAGCTAGGCAATGATTTATTGTCCAATATTATCATCTCTCTAAGTTTTTGGTCTCTGCAAAGTTAACCTCAAGCTTGAAGCACCTCCACGTAGGCTGACACCATCGCCGGTGCCCCACACGAGAACCGGCCCAGAAGTTTCAGAAACCTGTGCAAACTAAAAATCAATAGCCGTGTTATAAACCATTCTCCAAGTAAATCTATTGGAAAAGTACATTACTGGTCAGAATGAAATCAATTTCAAGGCATCAAAATTAAGGTTGATTTCTCCTCTAGAGTTGTGATAGCTTATTTGCATTGTGTCTTGTTACAGGGAATTTCATGCTTCTTTTTAATGCAATGACTCTGTGGTACTATATTTTACTAACATCTAATGTTCCATAATCATGATAAGGAAGTAAAAAGATTTTAGTTGTAAATATTGTAGGAGAAAAAATGTTGAGACATAAAAAAATGTTTATTTAGTACAAAATTTGTGTCTTAATTATCAAAAATCATGGTATAATTTATCTAAATTAAATACACACTCTGATGCTGCATTTTTCGACTTTTTGTGTTTAACTTTTATGCCACATTTATGTATATATCGTTTAAAATAATTAAAATTTGGAATGATCATTTAGTACATAATTTGAGACTTAATTATCAAAAGCTCATGGTTAAAATCTCTTTTAAATTACTTAGATACTTATTGTATATATGATGTTATTTCTTTTTACTCTTAGATTTTAACTTTGATGTTCATGATGCTACATTAATATGTGTCGAATTTTAAATAAGAGTTGAGATGTGGGTTTTTTGAATATTAAGTGTTTTTTTATGTATTAATCAATAATTTTTTCAAATTAGGTGACTGTTTTTGGTCAAAAGAAATAAAAAACATTAATTGACATTTATAACAATTAATTGGAAAACGAGTATCATGATCAATAATATTTACATAACGGGTCTTGCTAACATATGTCTCATGACACATGATAAGATAAGCGCATTTGAATCATTATAGTGCAATTAACATGTAGCTAAATGATCCTTATGGCAGTTGGAAATGATTCCTTTAATAGCATCATTTCCTTATTCTCTGTCGGTC
This sequence comes from Primula veris, assembly GCA_963682055.1. Classification (NCBI taxonomy): domain Eukaryota; kingdom Viridiplantae; phylum Streptophyta; class Magnoliopsida; order Ericales; family Primulaceae; genus Primula; species Primula veris. The sequence goes on along the minus strand of OY821745.1, from coordinate 25,679,865 downwards.
AAACTTCAAAAACATCAACGGAACAAAGTTTATTTGGGCAAAAGAAGTAAATAAATATAGTACTACTAAATACTCTCTCTTTTTAAATTTGATAAATTCCATATTTCCCAAGCAGGCAATTAAAACATAGTATTTGGTTTTAGTGATTAACTTTAAAATTTGTTGCATGCCCTTTATTTCGGACACTACAGAAATTTGTAAATGAAAATCTTAAATTAACAAAAATAAACTAGTTCTTTATCAATAAAATAATAATTTATTTTTTCTAGATAACTTGGAGAGTAAATATACAAAAGACACTTTCAATTGTTTTATCGGAATTGATAATTATTTTTAAAGATATATTGACTTCTTTATATTTTTTAAACAAATCATAAAAATAGGAAATTAAAAGAAGCAATTTCCCAAGAATTAATTTTCTTTTGAAGACATGCATGTGATAAATTTTGGGTTCGGGTCAGTTTTTTGGTTTATTAAACTTTCTACAAAGGAAACAATATTTAATGATCAATTGTTAATGTCATTAAATCTATAATAGTAGGTTTCTAGCTAGTACCTCTCAACCTATATTTAGCTATGAACATTTAATGAAACAGATTTTAAAAATATTTTAAAGCATTGTCACAATTAACATCATTAATTTTTATCATTTAATGATTTGTAATTACTTAATTATATTATTAACCTATGTCCCGGGTGCATAAGTTATCGTGTTTGCCTTTACATAAAAGCATTACAAAAAAACACCTTAAAAAAAGGATGGAGTTTGGCTTCACATTAATTTCTTTAGTCAAAGTAACATTTAATTTTTGATTTATTTAGGAGTGATTAGTATGTTTTTTTTTTTTTTGATACAAGGAGGCCATTATAAAATCACTAACCTAAATATGCTTTTAACCCCCCCCCCCCCCCCCCTCCCTTTAGAGAGGATCCAATTTTGCTGCATTTTAAATTATTAATACACCTACATTAAAATCATTCTTATCCGTTCATTTAGATCTTATGGATCAAAATGGAAATTACACCGTATATCCAAAAGAGAGTAAACTCACCAAACCATACAAGTAAATTATTTCAAATCCATATCAACAAAAACATATATTCCCTTACCGAATTTAGAAATTAATTTATAATTTATAACTCATGGAAATTAATATTCATATTTCCTTTCTTTTTATTTTTTGATCTTCAAATCAATTTAAATAACAACATAACCCAACAAATATACGTAAATCATGGCTTAAAAGTCATGATTAAAATATGAGATGAACAGGAAATTGAAGATAAAAAATTTATACCATGGATAAATACTGGAAAACCCAGCCGAATTCACATATTCAAATTAGGTTGTTTAGTAATTCGTGATGGTACAGGAAGGGTGTGGTTATGTGTTGTGGGAATACATCCATAATTTGTATAAATGGATGGGAATACATCAATGGATGGAAATCCTTTTAATGCAGGTTCATTAACACATATAAATATTGCAAAATTTCCCTCCTTAGAGGGGTGGAGGGGTGGATAATATCAAAAAAAATCAAATTATTGTTTTAATCTCTAGAGAGCAGTTTTACTTCAGCAATAAACATCTTTGGTAATAATGTGTAAGTTTTGTCCCTCTTTTTCTATCTCTTTTAGTGCTTCTATATATAAGTGATCAATTTCTTTCTTCAAAATTTATATCTTGATATCCAATGAAGCAGTGACCAGGTCAATTTCTAGTTATTATATACGAATATGCTATAGAGAGGCTAAGGCATTCTTCAAGCCTGCAAACACATAATTTTTTCGGAAATATTAGACATGGAAAATTTTACGGAAAAGCAAAATTTCTTATTATCATTCATTTACCTAGGAGGGAAGTTTATATCAAGCACGGAAGCGGGTTTTTCTTTTGTGCAGTCAGTCAATTGAACGGCACAAAATCCTTTTTTCAAAAATAAATATTCAATTGTTATTTTTTTTCAAAATTTGATTAATAATTAAATTTAGGGTAGTATTCACTAACATTCCATATTTTTATTGGAGTTTTTATTGTGTTGTAAAATTTATTTTTAATTTATTAAATCCTAATTTGTCTAATATATAATAAAAATTGAAAAATTAAATTAATTATTGAAAATTTATCATCTAACCCTCCATTTTTTAATCTGATGGTTATAAAGATAACTGGACATTGAACAGTCCAACTCAATGACTACACAAAATGGGGACCCCACGGAAGCATGGTTAAGTTTCAGTTTAGTAAAAATGACATGTTACACACCTTCTCAAACTCAGATTACATACATACATACATACATATAAATTTACACACACATAATATACACATCTATTTATATGAACAAATATATAAATATGTGTGCGTGTGTGCGTGTGTGCGTGTGTGTGGAAAATCATGAAAATGAGCTAAAGTTATTATTTTTATTTTATTTTTGTTGAGATGGTAATTTGGCTCTCAAACTTTGTAGGCTACTTGAAACTATTGTCGTTTAGTATATATAGAATGGCGGAGGAGATTCTCATTTGCAGAAGAGATGATTGTTCATTTAATTTCAAAATATCCACTCAAGTTTATACAGGTATGTGACTGTGAGAAATTTTAAACTATCGTTGATTTTCTTCTTTTTTGTATAGGATTGTCTATTTGCTTTTTTTTTACTAGACATCTAGAATTGCACTGTTTGAAGGATAAATTTTTTAGAGTAAGATGTCATAGATGCTTTAAAGTTTTTCCTTGACTCTTTCAAAGAAAAAATTCCATAAAGAGGGGGGAAAACTATATATTAGTATGTTTCCTTGACGAACTCGGTAAGTCGACAAGTAAGTAATATTTTTACTGTCACAAACCCGCATGTGCAGATTTCAAATCCTTAACCGAAAACACCAATACAAATAGCCTCTTTGATCCCTTCATCCTCATTATAATCTACTTCATCCTTCATCCGTATTCTTCTCCTAATATGTTCTCATTTTTTGAGGTACTCGTTATTCTCCCATGTTTAAAACCTTGAGTTTAAAACCTTAATTTGAATTTTATTGACCTATATATGGTGTAAAAACCAATGTTTGAAAAAATTAAATAATCACTAAATCGTTTTCAAAAGAGTTTTACTAAAACAAACTCCGACATTAAAAACGTAAGATTTACTATAAAAGAAAAGGTAAATACTTATATATGCTCTTTAACTATTAAATACGTGAATATAATAGGTCTAAAATGGGAAAATACATTTAGTATACCCATCTAACATACGTTAAAAAAAAGGTACCAAACTATCACCACTAACAATTTAAATACTAAACTTTTACTTTTTTTACAAACAAATATTTCCAGCGAAATCGATTTCAAATTCATGTCGCATGCCATCACTTGACCAAATTAAAGGTTATTTTACTTCCCCCTCCAAAACAAAAAGTTAAAAGCATACAACTATTGTTAGAAAACAGATATGTTTTTATTCTCCATACTCTGTTCAACCTTATTTTAAAACCGGCTAATAATCCTGATCGAATTGATAGTCCTATGACAAATAGTCCCCCTACCAAACAAAGCCTAAATATTTTTATAAAAAAGTTCATCCAACAACTAAAATTGATTTTAAAAAAATGAGGAGGCGAAATCCGCCACCACAAAAGGGCACCAACGACATCATAGGACATATGACTAGCCACCGACAAGGATTTTAGGGCTTAGTCGCCAAACACCTATATATAATAAATAATCTATATGGGTGTAGCTATTACACTTTGCTAGATTGTATATAATTTAATTTTTATATATATGGATAGTTGAGACTATACCTAGTTATGGGATCACTCTCACAATTAAATGTACAACTAGCTCTTACAATGTCACACATATAATATACTCCTACTCTATACTTGTAACAACTCCTAGCTATGGGATCACTCGCATACATAACTGTGGAGTTTCGTCCTCTTTCTGTGTCGTGCGACTTTAAAAGGCCTTGTGATAAGGAGGATAATCCAAGTTTATATACCATATATGTATACACATATCTAGGCGATATGGGATAGCTTTCTTCCTCTTTACCATGGTATTTTTCTATGAAAATACGGGTTTTTACACTCTTTCCCCTTCAGGCACAACGTGCTCGTTGGGCATGTCGTCCTTCCGGGGTTCACAATAACCCAACATTGTCTAGATATCGGCTCTAATACTAATCGTAACGACCCGGTCTTCCGACCGAACCGCCACCATCTGCTTTCTACCACCAATACTGTCATTTTTGTCCCAATTTCATCCTCTTTCTTAGGCTGCATGGCTTTAAAAGTCCTTATTGATAGAAAATCTTTAAGCTCATATACCACATGGGTACTCTCATATATGGACGATGTGGGACTGAGGCATAACACTCCGTACCATATAAATTCGTTTCTGAAAATTTGGGTCGTCACAATCTCCCCCCCCCCCCCCCCCCCCCTAGGCAAGACGTCCTTCATGGTCTCAAAATCTCATGTTAGTCCATACATTTTTGGCCAGATAGAGTCTTTGATACCAATTGTAATGACACGGTCCTACGATCGAACCGCCACCATCTGCTTTCTACCATCAATACTGTCCGCTTTTACCCAATTTCGTCATTGCTTCTTGGGCCGCACGGCTTAGAAAGGCGTTGATGATAACAAGTAAGATATTCCTATCTTATATACCATATAAATACTCACATATCTAAGTGATGTGGTATAGCCATCTATATCTTAACCACGATATTTTTCTACGGAAATTCGTGTTGTTACACTCTTCCCCCCTTCATACACGACATGCTCGTCGGACACGCCGTCCTGGGGTTCAATCACTCGTGCTAGTTTTGACATCGGCTAAATAGCGGATCTGATACCAATTATAACGACCCGGCCACACAGGTCGACTCGTCACTCTCGTATCAACAATATTGTCCGCTTTGGCACAACTTCCCAAGGGGTAAAACATCCGGTACTACTCCAAGGTATGCATGCTTAACTGTTGATTTTTGTTCTGGCTCTATGCCACACGGCTTTAAAAAGCTCTGTGATAAGTAGGATTATAATCCTAGCTTATTTACCATACAGGTACACACATATTTAGGCGATGTGAGATAGATCTCTCCCTCTTTATCACGATATTTTTCTACAAAAATCCGGTTTTTTATAATACTATATAGCTATAAATACTTATATATAGAATATTTTTGCGGTATATATAATAGGGCCTTATGTTTGCCTTCCATCAATTGAAAGTTTTTTTTCTTCTTCTCTGAGAGACTACAATATTACTTTAATCTTACATTGAAATAGACAAGATAAAAACTGAATTCAAAGTTACAAAGTAACACAAATATGAGAAATTGAAATACCGTGACAAAAGTAACTTCATATTTCGAGATAACAACCACACATAATACTCTGAGTACAATTGAGCGGGACTACATCCAACTTACTCCACGCCAGTGTCAGATTAATTTTTAAACATTCTACCGTATCAAACTCGACGGAACATATTACCAATAGTTTAATCCCCCACATGGTCGAATAATAGACTCCTTCTACTTTTTCTGGTATGTCTGTTACAACATTCCATGCAAGACCCTCTCTTTTGAAAATCTTTCGACTTTTCCCACAACACTTATACATACCCTTCTCTATCTCATCCGCAATATATTTGCAAACACCATTTTCTGTTACCAAAGAATCTTAACGCATTCTTCTCACATCTAATATATCTAAATCCATCTAGTTTAGACCGTAACACAAATTTTATGTGTGGATCACATGAAGCTTCCCTTGGTGAAATGCTACCTGACTCTTCTCTCGAGCCTTCACCATATCAGGTAGTCTATCCAATTATCTTACGCCGCGTCATATGCCATGATGTATTTAGATTTTTATCCTAGTCCAATCCGATCCACCAACAACATAAATTTGTTTTCAAATTCCGAACAACATCCAAAGTGCATTATCTATCCTTGTTGTGGCATTCTTGTGCCAGGTCTCCATTTATGTAATAAAAAATTGTATATAAAAACAGAATTCATTTTTTTCGTAATTATTTGGGTCGTATCCACCTAGAACCACGAGTTCCATACCAACTCCTACAACAGTGCAATAAGGTGAAAAACTTTTGCCGTACTTAGGAATATGTTTTAGATACAACCAACAACCGGTATCTTGTCTAAAGAGAGCAAGCCTAAATATGGTCGCGTCATAGTGATTGAGAAAAATTTTCTTCATCAAAGGGTCTTCCCAACGTTGAACCATCCTAATTATTTGAAACATACACTATCATTTCTTCAATGAAGGGTCTTCCCCCCTCATCATCAGGATCTATATTACTTACCTAGAGAGAAAAAGTAAGAGATCACTAGGGTCAATAATTCTAGTTGTTGTCATAAGGATGGCCAACAATGAGCCCATTCACGTAAATTTTGGTGTTCAAAAATTTTCTCTCATGCGAAGGGGTTCATTGTTGGTCATCCTTACGACGGGGGTAGAGTTATTCACCCTATTTATCTCTCTCTTTCTTTCTCTAGGTAAGTAATATAGATGCTAATGATGAGGGGAGAAGACCCTTCATTGAAGAAATTCTAATGTATGTTTCAAATAATGACTATGGTTAAACATTGGGAAGACCCTTCGATGAACAAATTTTATCCCAACCACTATGACACGACCATATATAGGCTCGCTCTTTTTAGACAGGATACGGGTCTTTGGTCGTATATGAAACATATTCCTAAGTATCGCAAAAGTTTTCGACCGTATTGCATTTTTGTAGGAGTTGGTATAGAACTCGTGGTTTTAGGTGGGTATGACTCAAATGATTACAAAAAAAAAAACTGGATTATGTTTTTATATACAATTTTTATTGCGTAAATGGAAACATGGTGTGAGAATGTCATACCAATGGTAGATAATGCATTTTGGATGTTGTTCGGATTTTGAAAACACAATTTATGTTGTTGGTGGATCAGATGGGAATTGGTATAAAAATCTAAATATGTTATGGCATATGACAAGGCGCAAGATAACTAGAAAGACAGCATGATATGGAGAAAGCTCGAGAAAAGAGTCAGGTAGCGTTTCACCAAGGAAAGCTACACATGATCCACGACTACAATTTGTGTTACAGTCCAGCCAAGACACTACAAGAAAAATTTAAGATAACAACAGTTTACTTTTTGAAAACTGTTGGTAATTAAGTGAATGTCGCAAAATTTTAGTAACAGTTTCGCAACAAAAATTGTTGCTAAATTTAGCGACACTCACTTACCAACAGTTTTCCAACGGACTTTCTGATGGTAATCTAACATTTTTTTTATAATGAGATGGATTTAGATATATTATATGTAAGAAGAATGCGTTAAGACACTTTGATAACATAAAACAGTGTTTGTAGAGGAATATATGGGGATGGGAGGGAGGGAGAATGTGTAAGTGTTGTGGGCGAAGTCGATATATTTTCAAGAGAGCGTGTGTTACATGGAATGTTGAGACTACGGACATACCAATTAAAGTAGAAGGCGTCTATTATTCGACTATGTAGGGAAATAAGCTATTGCTAATATGTTCTGTCGAGTTCGATACGGTGGAATTTTTAACATTTGATCTGAACACGCTGGTGTGGAGGAAGTTGGATATGGTCTCTCCCGATTATACTCAGAGTATTATGTCTGGTTGTTATTTGAAATATGAAGTTACCTTTGTCGCAGTATTTATATTTCTCATATTCATGTTACTTTAAAACCTTGTATCTAGAATTTATTTTGTTGTCTATTTCATTGTAAGATTAGAGTTATTGAGTTGTTAAACAATTTCTTGCTCCAATTTCATATTTGATTGTAGTCTCTCCAAAAAAACAAAAATGTGTTCAACCAAATTCACAGTGAGCCGGTAGACAGTTTTGCAGGACAGGAAGTATTGTTGCACTCGATCAAAAAATATGAAGAACTTGCATTAAGAAGAAAATCGGACTCAACAAGGTGCTAGCTTAGGGAAAAGTACTAAAAGAAATTTTATTTTTTCATATAAAATTAAGATAATGTAGTTAATTAGTAACCATGCATGCCACGATAGATTTTTCGTTTGATAATCAATAACTATCAGTCTGAAAGTGTTTGGGCTTTAATGTTAGCGGTAGCTGAGAATCATGTAACTATAACCCTAGAAGTACCTGGGTAGCTAGCTCATTTGCTTGATGACACACGTATTGAAAAGTATGCAAAACTGAAGGTAATAATTATTGAAAAAAGAATAACTTTACCTCACGTAAGAATTATGCATATTGCATGTCATGGGGGTCGCAAAAAAGGGTTTAAACCAGTTTGTTTTCTTCTAAATGAACAAGCATGGTGAATGTTTTTAATTTGTTATGTTAATATTTGTAAGAAACTATTTATGCAGTAATATATCTTACAATGACATCTATGATTCCACAATCATTTTAATAGGAAAACTGTAATTGAAGAATATACAAAAAGGTTATACATAAATATATAACATAATAAGGGAGAAAGGGAGGGAGGCAAGGGCGGATTACAATCCAAAATTGGATGTTAATATAACAGTCCGAAGTTTTTTAAGCATGTGAAAATATTTTCCAAAATCTTTTTCTATCGACTCTGATGACTCTTTTTTTGAAGTTTAAGCAATTGAATTAACGCAACATAACACAACTTGACATCACAAAAACACTACCTCAAATAAAAAAGTTATTACCAAAGAAAATAGGAAAACAAACAATGATAATTCTACTGAAGGAGCTAACGCTAAATTTGCACTCGAAGGCTTGACAATGGAGAGACTTTGCAAGACAGGCACTAGTAGGAATTCCGATAAAAAAACGAGTTGAACTCGTAGTATTCGCACTTGTGAGGGGTTAGAATAAGTCACTAACTTAGCCATTTTGATAGCACCAATGACTTATACATCAACTACTCCTAATTAGTTTTAGTTTCAAGAATCCTGATGATAAATAATTATTCGCTATTTTTAAGTAATAAAAAAACACCAAAACATAACTAAATTCATTAAAAGAAACAGTTTAAATGCGTTTAGTTTTCCAAGACGTAAGAAACGTATATGTTGTTGATTAAATGGAAAAGTTACAACAAACTAATATGAATTCTTGGCTCAAAATTATATTGTATAAGATTAAAACTCTATTTTGGATTGTTAGCCGGCCCTCTTCCCAATATGACAGGAGCACACTTTTCTCTTTTAACAAAAAGGATAAACGTTAATTGATATTTATGACACATTAACTGATAGTAGTACATAGGTACAAATGATAGGATAGAATTTAACATAAAAATCAATTTCTCCTTCATAAAAGCAGAAACAAATAACCTGAAAACCAGGGGGGGTGAATACACATTTAATTTGCAATAAAGGGGTTATATAATTTATTGATAATTTCTATATTTCTCTTTTTGGATTTTGAGAAGCCAATATATAAAATTGTACCTAAGAGATCCTAACATATATAAACCACCTTCTTAACACACACACACACACATTTATAGGGAGGCGCTGATACCGAGACACCCTGAGGCCTGGGAGT